>CM057824.1:84335303-86835303 GCA_030068075.1 Paguma larvata
GGCAGTAACTTCTCTGACATTGGCTGTAGCAACTTTTTCTAGATAGGTCCCCTGAGGCAAGAGAAACAAAAGCAAAAATCAATCAACAAAACCAAAAGGCAACCTACAGAATGGGAAAAGATATTTGCAAATGACATATCCAATAAAGGGTTGGTACCCAATATATACAAAGAATTTATAAAACTCATCACCCAAAAAACAAATAATCCCGTTAAAAAATGGGCAGAAGACATGAACAAACATTTTCTAAAGAAGACATCCAGATGGCCAATAGACCCATGAAAAGACGTTCATTAACACTTAACATCAGAGAAATGCAAATCAAAACTACAATGAGATATCACTTCATACCTGTCAGAATGGCTGAAATCAACAACACAAGAAACAACAGGTGTTGGCCAAGGAGGTGGAGAAAAAGGAACCCTCTTGAACTGCTGGTGGGAATGTGAACTAATGCAGCCACTGTGGAAAACAATATGGAGGTTCCTCAAAAAGTTAAAAATAGAACTACACTATGATCCAGTAATGGCTCTACTGAGTATTTACCCAAAGAACGCAAAAACACAAATTCAGAAGGGATACATGCACCCCTATGTTTATAGCAGCATTATTTACAATAGCCAAATTAGAAGTAGCCCAAGTGTCCATCGATAAATAAATAAAGATATGGCATATATACAAAGGAATATTATTTGGCCATAAAGATAATGAAATCTTGCCATTGGATCTGGAGAGCATAACGCTAAACAAAATAAGTCAGTCAGAGAAAGACAAATATCATATGATTTCACTCATGTGGAATTTAAGAAACAAAACAAACAAAGGGGAAAAAAAGAGGGAGAAAGAGACAAACCAAGAAGCGGATTCTTAACTACAGAGAACAAATTGATGCTTACCAGAGAGGAGGTCGGGGGGGATGGGTGAAATAGGTGATGGAAATTAAGGAGTGCACTGGGCATGATCAGCACAGGGTGACCATGGAATCATTGAATCACTATACTGACCGCCTAAAACCAATATAATACTGTGTGTTAACTCACTTGAATTAAAATAAAAAAAGATTGCTGTATAATAGGAAGAATATTCTTGACATATTGTAGATGCACATAACTGAAGCCCAGAAATCTGAACTATTGTCCCAAGATTAGAATCTAATTTCTGAGTTCTATTTATCTTCCCTGGAAGGCATAAATTTGATTTCCTTTAGATATCAAGGACTTCTGGGGGCGCCTGGTGGCTCAGTTGGTTAAGCATCTGACTTCGGCTCAGGTCATGATCTCATGGTCTGTGAGTTCGAGCCCCGCATCGGGCTCTGTGCTCACAGCTCAGAGCCTGGAGTCTGCTTCGGATTCTGTATCTCCCTCTCTCTCTGCCCTTCCCTTGCTCACGCTCTGTCTCTATGTCTCTCAAAAATAAAATAAAAACGCTAAAAAAAAAATAGAAATCAAGGACTTCTGGTAAAAATTGTATAGCACTTTAAAATACAGTACAGCAATTAAACCTAATATTACTCGGACCTGGCAATGACGTCATAGAAATGCACTTTGTTTTCCCTCTCTTTGCCCAAAGCTTCCAGGAGACTGGTGAAAGTGCCTGACTCCTTCAGCTCCTCCATGGTTTCCGTAATTATGTCACTCAAAAACTGCCTATAAGGAGAAACAAGAAAAGAAAGATGAGTTAATAAGATAAATTTAAATCTACAGAAGTCATATAAGTTAAGACCTGGAATGAAAATCAGAACTAAGTTGGAATTATTACTGGTATGCAAGAATAGTTTAACATTAGGAAGTCTATTAATAGAGGGGCGCCTGGGTGGCTCCGTCAGTTAATCATCCAACTTTGGTTCAGATCATGATCTCATGGTTCGTGGGTTCCAGCCCTATGTCGAGCCCTGTGTTGGGCTCCAGGCTAACAACGTGGAGCCTGCTTGGGATTCTCTCTCTCTCTCCCTCTCTCTGCCCTTCTCCCACTCACACTTTCTGTCAAAAATAAACAAAAAAGAAAGTCTATTAATAGAATTCATCACATAAACAAAGGCAAAAGAAGAAAAATCATATGACCATCACAAGAGATGGCAGAAAAGGCATTTGGCAAAACTCAATACCCATTCATTGAAAAATAAACAAAAACTCTTAGCAAACCAGAAATAAGAGAGAACTTCCTTAACCTGACAAAGTATACATACCAAGTGATAACCAACATTGAATATACAATATGATATTGTGTATACAATATTGAAAAACATGTAAAACTAGGGGCACCTGGGTGGCTCAGTCTGTTAAGCATTAGACTTCAGTTCAGGTCATGATCTCAGTTCACAAGTTCACGTGGGACCTAAGCTGACAATATAGAGCCTGCTTAGGATTCTCTGTCCCCCTCTCTCTCCTCCTTCCCTGCTCTCTCTCTCTCAAAAATAAACATTAAAAAACAACATATAAAACTGTATGTACTGTTTAAATAAAACACATACATACCAATAAAAGTATCACAATATGTAAGAGAATAATAAACACCATATTCAGAATAGACTTCATCTTTGGGGAAAGAGTGAAGGGGACTAGCATCTGAGGCTTCAGTTGTACCTTAAGTATTTTATTTAAAAACAACAACAACAACAACAAAACAAGAGTGCCTGGGTGACTTGGTCCATTGAGCATTCGTGTTCAGCTCAGGTCAAGATCCTGCAGTACGTGAGATAGAGCTTCACATTGGGTTTGCTGCTGTCTGCCCAGAGCCTGCTTTGGATCTTTTGTTCCCCTGTCTCTCTGCCCCTCCCCCCTTGTGCTCGTTCTCTCTCTCACTTTCCCTCTCAGAAATAAATAAACCTTTATAATAAAATAAAATAAATTCTTAAAAAAACAACAACCTCTAAAGCAATCACGATAAAATGTTAAGATTTGGTGTTTACACATGTTTAAGTATTTGTTATTTCATTATTTATATTTTTCTGCACTTTGAGGTGCCGGGGTGGCTCAGTCGGCTGAACATCCAACTTTGGCTCAGGTCATGATCTCACAGTTTGTGAATTGGAGCCTTACGTTTGGCTTGCTGCTGTCAGCCTGTCAGCACAGAGCTGGCTTTGGATCCTCTGTCTGTCTCTCTCTCTCTCCCCTCCCCAAAATTATATTTTTCTGCATTTTAAAAATATTCCATAATTTTACAAAAGTTAAACTTTTTAAAAAGAGGAACGCTGGGGTGGCTCAGTCGGTTAAGTGCCGGACTTCAGCTCAGGTCATGATCTCACGGTTTGTGGGTTCAAACCCCGCATCAGTCTCTGTGCTGATAGCTGAGAGCCTAGAGCCTGCTTCAGATTCTGTGTCTCCCTCTCTCTCTGCTGTTCCCCCACTCGTGTTCTCTCAAAAATAACACATTAAAGAATTTTAAAAAAATTTTAAAAAGAGCTAATAAAATCCTCACATTTTAGAGATGAGTAAACCCAGGCTCAGGAAGATTAAATGACTTGCCTAAGTTCACATAACTAATTTGAGAAAGAGGTATAACCATATAATTCAGGTCTCCTGACTCCTAGTCCATTGCTTTTTATAATAGTCTCGTGGGTAGAGAATTTTAAAAACTGCTATTTAATGTTTTGATATAGAATCGGCAAAAATTACACTCACTATTTTACATAATAATTTATTAACAACAGTTGAAAGAAAAAGATTCAAAAACTATATTAAGAAAAAAGTTAAGGGGCGCCTGGGTGGCTCAGTCGGTTGGGTGGCCGACGTCAGCTCAGGTCATGATCTCACGGTCTGTGGGTTTGAGCCCCCCATCAGGTTCTGTGCTGATGGCTCAGAGCCTGGAGCCTGCTTCCGATTCCGTGTCTCCCTCTCTCTCTGCCCTTCCACTGTTCACGCTGTGCCTCTATGTCTCTCAAAAATAAATAAACATTAAAAAAAATTTTTTTTTCAAAAAGAAAAAAGTTAAGTACACCAAAGTAAAAATAAAAAAAACAACTGAAAAGATATAAGCCATCACATGGAGACTGAAAAGGACATTAACTAGATTGGGTGTTTATAAGCAGGATACCTTTCTGTCATGTATGCAAATCTGAGCCAGATTGATTTTAACAAGAAAACCCCTCTGATACAGGGATTGGAAAATTTTTAGCTTTGCAGGCCATAAATTCTTTGTTGCAACTATTCAACTCTGTTGTTGTAGCATGAAAGCAGCGAGAGACAATATATAACCAAATAGGCAATGCTGCATTCCAACAAAATTTATTTTCAAAAACGGACAACAGGCTGCATTTGGCTAGTGGCCCTGGGTAATTGCTATAAGCATTCATTTACCAACAGTCCTTACCATCATATTACATCCTCTTTTATTTTTTATTTTATTTCTTAAATTTTTTTAATGTTTATTTATTTTTGAGAGAGAGAGAAAAACAGAGCACGAGCAGGGGATGGGCAGAGAGAAAGGGAGACACAGAATCCAAACCAGGCTCCAGGCTCTGAGCTGTCAGCACAGAGCTCGACGCAGAGCTCGAACTCACGAACCATGAGATCTTGACAGGAGCCCAAGTAAACTGCTTAACTGACTGAGCCACCCAGGCGCCCCATATATATCCTCTATTGAACTTAACAGGCTTCTTTGTCAGCAAGCCAGTTGACAACAAAAAACTGAATACTGAGACAATGGAAACTGAGCCTGCCTTTAAGAAATTCTCGGGACACCTGGGTGGCTCGGTTGATTAAGCCTCCCGCACTTGATTTCAGCTCAGGTCATGATATCACAGTTATGAGACTGAGCCCTGAGTTGGGCTCCACTCGGAGTGGGGAGCCTGTTTAAGATTCTCTCTCCCTCTCTGTGCCTCTCCCCTACTCTCGCTCTCTTTCTCAATAAATAAACACATGAATAAATAAACACACACATAAATAAACACATAAATAAACACATAAATAAACACATAAATAAATAAACACACACATAAATAAACACATAAATAAATAAACACATAAATAAACACATAAATAAACACACACATACCTACCTACATACATACATACATACATACATACATACATACATAAATAAATAAATAAGTAAAAACTGGGAACAAAGGCTCAACAACTTGCCCATGATCATACAGTTACCATATTTCCAACTGCACTACACTTCCTCCAGGTAGTCTTTAGTTAATCCCTTTATCAACAGTAGCTTTGCATAGAATGACCACTCCAAAAGAGAAGACAGCAGTCAGCCACCCTTGCACCCATTTTTCATCCATAATAAATTCATTATTACATTTTCAAATATGCTCTCTTTCCTTACCTATCTACCTGAATTTTCTTCAGTGTCTCCGCAGACATTATGGTCTGTCTTGAAGGTTTCGTGAAGACAAGATCTTGCATTTTTTTAAATTCGTCCACCAATTGGCTGCCTAGTCTGATTTCTGGCAACTTGATTTCCTCTTTAGGTAAGAATGGACTGGATAGCTTTGAGGTTTTGGGGGCATCTGAAAGTTTTTCTAAGCTCTTTCCTTCAAAATTAATTTCTTTAGTTTTCTTCTAAAAACAAGAAATAATGTTTTATGTAATACCGATTTTACAAAAGACACAATGCTATACAAGGGCCTCTGCCTACCTTTTTCAACCTCATCTTCTGACACTTGTACTTAACACACAAGAAAATTACCCTTTTCTTCAGCCACACAACCCACGTCCTGCTATTTTGTGCCTTCCTGCCTCTAGACAACATTCCTTTTCGGTCTTGCCTCATTGTATCACTAGGTAAACTTTAAGGCTATGATCAAAGGAAAAGTTCTTCGTGAAACATCTCTATTAGCAGACATTTATCATATTGTAATTATTTGTATAAATGTCTTCATCAGACTGTAAATTCTATGAGGGAAGGGACAGTTCTTAGAGACCTTGGTTCACCTCAAATTCTTTTCGAAACAAGGGAACCCGAGTGGCTCAGTCGGTTAATCACTCTTGATTTTGATTTTGATTCAGGTCATGATCTCACTGTGTGTGAGATTGAGCCCCACATCAGGCTCTGTACTGGCAGCATGGAGCCAACTTGAGGTTTTCTCTCTCTCTCTCAAAAATAAACAAACAAACAAACAAATAAATAAATAAATAGGGGAGTATGAGTGGCTCAGTTGATTAAGCATCCCACTCTTGATTTCGGCTCAGGTCATGATCTCATGATTCTTGAGTTCAAGCTCCATGTTGGGCTCTGAACAATGCAGAGCCTGCTTGGGAATCTCTGTCTCCCTCTCTCTGCTCCTCCTCTGTTTACGATCTCTCTCTCTCTCTCAAAAATAAATAAATAAACATTAAAAATAAACAAACAGGGGCACCTGGGTGGTTCAGTCAGTTAAGTGTCTAACTTTGGCTCAGGTCATGATCCCACAGTTTGTGGGTTCGAGCACTGCATCAGGCTCTGTGCTGACAGCTCAGTCTGGAGCCTGCTAGGGGTTCTGTGTCTCCCTCTCTCTCTGCTCCTCTCCCCTCTCTCAAAAAACAAAGAAACAGTAAAAAAATTTTTTTAAATAAACAAACATTAAAAAAATTCTTTTGGGAATAAGACTGGATAATAAATGTGGCCTTTATAGTTTCATTGCTTAGAACGATGCCTAGAATATGGGAGACTCAAAATGTTGATTCAACCATGAATTTGAAATACAAAGAATGAAAGGAATATCATATCAAAGAGCATAAGTTGGTATAATTAGTAGTGTGGTGTAGATTCTGAAGGTCATGTGGGGAAAGGCCAAAATAATTTATTTTTCAGACCCAAATTGAACACTAAAGGGTAGGCATCAACCATAGGAACAGCATATGTCCTTTTTTTTTTTCCACTATAAAATCACGAGCAGGGCTCTGTTAAGTCAGAAAATGTTGTGGGTGAAGATCACTACCAATAAACCAGAATAAAATAGTGCAAAAATTTTGTTCTTTAATTTAGTGAAGTAGTGACTGCTGCTGAATTGTTTATAAATTTGGGTTTTTCATTCTCTCTTGAGTTTCTATGAAGGCAAATTACCTTTTTTAGCCTAACAGTGTCACTGATAAGTCTCATAAGACTTTATCTTGTTAACTAACTAAACATCTTTTTATTTTTGATTCTTACTGAAGGAGACAATAGGAAGGAAACCCTAGACTCTTTACTATTTATTATCTAGCTTAATGTATGAATTACATTCTTATTTTAAATGCATTGAAAGGCTTAGTTCTTGGGTTTTCAATCTCTTTGCCTTTCATAAATCGATAAAAAGATTAATCTGTTACAAAATTCCTGATAGACCCATTAATGTAAATTTTCCCCAAGTTTTTATTTAAATTCTAGTTAGTTAACATATGGTAAAATTGGTTTCAGGTGTAGAATTCAGTGATTCATCACGTACATATAACACACAGTGCTCATCACAAAAAGTGCCCTCCTTAACACCCATCACCCATTTAGCCCACCCCTGCCCCCTCCCTCCATCAAACCCCAGGGTTCTCTACAGCTAAGTCCACTAATGTTGTTTTAAAACCACCCTGAAACTCATAGAATGTTAACATTGGAAGGGACTACGTGGGTCATTTAGTTAAAACTCTATTACACTTTAGGGGAACCCGGCTAGCTCAGTCAGTGGAGCACACAACTCTTGATCTCATGGCTGTGAGTTCGAGTCCCACACTGGGTGTGGAGATTACTTAAAAATAAAATTGAAAAAAAAAAAAAAGACACACAGAAACTCCATCACATTTTACAAACGAGCACATGAAGACCAAGAAAGTGAAATCAACTGATAGTACACAACTAGACTGCAAAGAGCGCCTGACTCCAGATCCAGTGTTCTTTAAAGTAATTTTTATTAAGTTTTTTGAGAGAAAGAGAGAGAGAATGAGCAGGGGAGGGGCAGACAGGGAGACAGAGAATCCCAAGCAGGCTCCACACCGTCAATGCAAGGCCCAATGTGGGGCTCGAACTCATGAACCATGAGATCATGATCTGAGCCAAAACCAACAGTCGGACACTTAACCGACTGAGCCACTTAGGTGCCCCTCCAAATCCAGTGTTCTATTAAAATTTTATATGACTCTCAAACTTTAATAAAAGTTTTATAAACCCAGACTATACATATAGTGATAATAATTATTATTTAAAAATTGTAAGGTGAAATTAAAGGGAAACTTAATTATCTAGTCATAGTAAATATGGACTTCTTTTCCATTAGACATGGAAAACAATTTACTCTGTTGTTTATGTAGCAATTTTCATCTATCATAGAATCAGAATTAGTATATTCTGTACAAATTATAAAAGGTAATTTTGCTGAATTTAATAAATGTGTATTTGTATTTATAAATTCTTTCCATTTTATACTACAACCTAAATTATTAAAATTTATGAGCTTAAGAATTATGAAAATTTTGCTCACTACCAAGTTGAGGATTTTGATAATTCAATAGCCCTTTGAGGAGAGGTCCATACCACCACTGAAAATGTAACGGCTGACATGATGATGAAGCTGGATACCCACAAAGGCAGGCTGCAACACAGGCAACAATACAAAAAGTCATTTTAGAATAAAGAAACAGGGGCAAACTAAGCCTGGGTGGCTTAGTTGGTTAAGAGTCTGACTTCGGCTCAGGTCACGATCTTCCAGTTCATGAGTTCGAGCCCCATGTTGGGCTCTGTGCTGACAGCTCAGAGCCTGGAGCCTGCTTCGGATTCTGTGTCTCCTTCTCTCTCTGTTCCTCTCCCACTCCCATTCTCTCTCTCTCTCAAAAATAAATAAAGATTAAAAAAAGAAGAAGAAAAAGAAACACTAAGAAGGCCCAACTGAATTTCCTTCCACTGCTGTTCAGTTAGCTCTCAGCAGCTAAGAAATAGAAGACAGGTGAGGCAATTCGGTAATTTGGTTACTCTCAGTACATATACTATATACTGATTTCACTGTAGGCCTTTTTGAATGATGCCAACATATTGGAAGAAAAGGATATTCTGACTGGCAATGTCTCTTGAGCTATCGTTATTTCACCCCGTCAATTCAGAGTACATACCTCAGGGAATTATCATAGCCCTTTTTATTTCAGATAAAGGTGCTATTTTCCGTGTTAAATTTAATGGCATAAGTACTGTGCATGATAGAGAAATAAAAAGGAAAGAAGGCAAAAATTAAATAATGGTGAGTATGAATACCACGGTGATACTTTGTCTTCTTTCATACTGAATGGGCATGATGTAGTTTAGAATAGAGAGCTGATCTGCGGTATCCTCCAGAACTGCAGAGATCCTCAGCACATCTAGAATGGAGAGTGGTTCTATGATTTCCGGGATGGTTTCTGTGTTTGTTTCTTCAGCTGTTTCCTTTTCTTCTTCTACAGTAGGAGGTGGCTCGCCTATCACTGACACTGTCACCTCAGAATCCCAGACTTTTGATGGAAGATTTGAGGCTTCCAATTGGCCTCTAAAGAAAAAATAAAGAAAAAAATTAGTTGACCACAAAATGTCTAAAAATTGCGTAAACTCAAAGATTGGCTCCTGTGAAGTCCATACTGTCATATAATATAAACGAGAAAAAGGACAAAAGTAGGAGTTTACATGTGGTTCTGTTAAATATCTCCCTGTGACATTCTGACTAAACAAAGGCAAGCCACTTACTGTTTAATAAGTTGGTTATGCTTAACCAATTTGAATTTGAACCCAAATTAACTTTTTTTCTAGCAACATCTTTAGATGCTAACCCAAAGTGTTTCATGATTAATGAGAAACAGAATGTGGCAGGAGCACCTGACTGGCTCAGTCTGTGGAGCATGTGACCCTTGATCTTAGGGTTGTGAGTTTGAGCCCCAGGTTGGCACACGGTTTACTTAAAAAAAAATACATTAAAAAATATATTAAAAACAAAATGTAGTAACCAGTCTCCAAAGTGGGTCCATATGAGTCTTACCTTCTTGTATTCATGCCCTTTCTCCCCCATATTAATAGGACTAACTAAGATATGTAACCAGGAGGATATTGAGGGTTCCAAGGTTAGGTGATAAAAGGCATTGCAGCTTTTCCCTTACTGTCTTATATCTTTCACTCTGTGAGACACTAGCTGCCTTGTCACGAGGACCCTTGAGCAGCCCTTGGGAGAAGTTTGTGATGAGAAACTAAGGCCTCTTACCAACAGCCGGCATCAACTTCCCAGCTGTGTGGGAGTGGATCTTGCAGCCCCAATCGAATTTTCAGATGATTTCAGCCCTGGGCAATTTCAACCTTATGATAGACCCCAAGCCAGTACCATCCATCCAGCTAACCTGCTCCCAAATCCCTGACCCACAGAAACTGTGTGAAATAATAAAAGTTTATATTTTTAAGTTACTAAGCTTTGGGGTAATTTTTTACACAGAAATAGACAAATAAATTAAACTTTAGCATAAGGCATAATTCACACACACACACACACACACACACACACACACAATAAATTGGAATTTTGAACATACTCTTCCATTCTTCTTAAACGACTTTTAACTTCCACGGTACATTTACAATCTCACAAGAAATGCAGTCACCTAAAATGGGAAGAAAACATTGAAATTAGTTTAAGGGACTGTTGAATGACATTTAAATTATTTCTATTCTTTCATTAAGAGAAAATTAAAGAATTATAAGAGCTGTGGCATATCCCATTTTTTTGCTTATCAGAGCAGCCCCAGCAACGGAAAAACCGCTGACATCATGTGATACAGGACTAGGAAGTAGTTTAATTATTGACCTATGAAATTATTGATAAATAATTGATGAAAATCTTTGAGTTTGTTCTTATGGTAAATTAACACACAACATGGTTCTCTTATTGTATTCTGATTTTTAATTGGCAATATTTATACAATAGATTTACTTTTCTGTTTTTCTGATTACTAAAATGTTTAATTAGATCATTTCATTTCCCCGATCTCTCAGATAACAAAATTTGGGGCGCCTGGGTGGCTCAGTCAGCTAAGCGGCCGACTTCGGCTCAGGTCATGATCTCATGGTCTGTGAGTTCGAGCCCCGCGTTGGGTTCTGTGCTGATGGTTCATCAGAGCCTGGAGCCTGCTTCGGATTCTGTATCTCCCTCTCTCTCTGCCCTTCCCCTGCTCACGCTCTGTCTCTATGTCTCTCAAAAACAAATAAAAACATTAAAAAAATTTAAAAAAAGATAACAAAATTTATTGCACCTGGACTTAGAAGAACACTTGAGATTGTATTTAGAAAAGCTGCAATAATCATGAAAATCCTGAAAGTAGTTTACTACTCCTACCAAGATGCTACCTTTCCCTAAGCCAAAATCCTTTCTGCCTAAATGAGCTTTACCTTAAGAACATCCTATGGGGAGTTTTGCTCCATGCTGAATTAATAGTGAATGGTAAGTTTCCAATATGATTTTGTACACGGGGGATACAAGTACGTCTCACACAACAGAAGTCTCATATGCAAAAATGAAAACATATAAAATAGAATCGTTATATAAACTGAAAAAAGGACACTCCAAACCAGCCAAATTTTCTGCTACTAGGGCGTTCTTAGGAGAAAGTGTCATGGTGTTAAGGAGATTCTGTTCTTCTGTTGTGTTGTTGTTGTTTCTTCGTTTTTCCTTTTTTTAGGCTTGGGACATAGGTAAATGTGCTTCATGCAAATAAGATAGGGCTGTGCTAATGCAGTATTCAGTGTGTTTATGATGTTCCGGCTTTTCATTCCTCAGTGCTAGAAATCTAGGAGTCATTCCTGCTTCCTCCTTCACCTTGACGCCAGCATTTCCCAATCCAAAGCCATCACTAAATCCTGTGGATTCTCTTTTCTTTTTCCATATCCCCCAACACCATGCTGGACCTGGTTGTTGTGGCTTGCCTGAACAACTCTAACAGCCCCCAACTTGGAAGTGATCTTTTTTAAATGAAAAATTGAAAATCTAAAAAATTAAAGTCAATTTTTTCAAACTGAAAATCTGATCATGTCTCTCCTTAGAACCCTTCCATGGTTTCCCATTGCCTTAAGATAAAAGCTAAAATTCTAAACTTGGCCCATAAGGCCTCTATGATCTGGCCCTCCTCTGTTCCTCTTCAGATATTCACTTGGCACTGCCCCCCTTTTATTTTAAACCAGAACATTTATCTTGTGACTAATCGTTGAACTCCTTCAGATGAACTGGATGCTGCAATAGCCGCCCTCTTGGGTTTAGGCGTTGTTCCTTCACGGAATCCATGTCTGAATCTGCGGTCCACAAGTTTTAGGGGTCTCATTTGACTGGTCCCAGTGGCATTTCATCTTTTAGCCCTGGCGCTCCAGTTACACTTTCTCTTCCGCTTGGCAGGATAGCCATGTTTGCCACAGGTCAATTTCTGAAGGCGGTAGGCCTTATAGAGCCACAGTGGTGGCACGACGGATGTGTCTTACTGCAATGCTTTCCAAATGAGGACGTCCCCTTCATCATCTTGTTTCCACAACTCAGACCAAAGAGAGGTATTGCCCTTTTCTTGTTCTCAGGGCTCCAGCCTCAACGGGCTTCTTTCAGTTCTTCCTTGTAATCACGGCCCCTTCCAGCTGAGGTCTTTGCACATGCTATTCCTTCTGTTTGAACCACTCTTCCCTCACCTCATCACCTTATAAAGTCCCGCTGATCCATCAGGTACCAGCCTAAATCAGTGGCATTTTGCTAGGTATCTGTCATTTGCTCTAAATCCAGTCTCCACCATTTTCTGTGCCCTGAGAGCCTGACCCATATGGAGTGCATCAACAGGAGATGCCGCAGAGCCCCTAAGGGTAGGAAAAGTAAGATCAAGTGTTTATCTTCCCAGTTCCCTCCCTGCCTGATCACCATTGGTTGGCTGTTTCTCTATCAAAGACCCGTGGCGCCTGTCAGGCAATCATTTCCATATCGCTCTCTCTTGGGGGCTTAGCTAACTATTTCTGCCCCATGTCCCTGGAGACTGCACCATGCATTATAGTTTCACTTCTGCCAACATTTTTGTGAGCAGACCTTTTATTAAATTCTGAACTCTATCATTATTTCCATCCAGGGCAATATCAACTTATGCAATGATCTATGTACATAGATTTTTATATATAGTACATATACGCACACAAAAATACAAATAACTGAAACAAAAGTTTCAAAAAACAATTTATCCTTAACATGTTATACATTCTTTTTTTTTTAACATTTATTTATTTTTTGAGAGACATAGAGACAGAGCGTGAGCAGGGGAAGGGCAGAGAGAGAGGGAGATACAGAATCCGAAGCAGGCTCCAGGCTCTCGGCCGTCAGCACAGAGCCCAACGCGGAGCTCGAACTCACAGACCCTGAGATCATGACCTGAGCTGAAGTCGGCCGCTTAATTGACTGAGCCACCCAGCACCCCCATGTCATACATTCTGATGCTTTTGATTCTGTCATATTTTGCCTAAAAATTATTTTATTTATTTACTTATTTTTAAGTAATCTATATACCCAGCATGTGGCTTGAACTCACAATCTTGAGATCAAGAGTCACAATTTCTAGGGATACCTGGGTGGCTCAGTCGGTTAAGCATCTGACTTTGGCTCAGGTCATGATCTCACAAGTTCATGAGTTCAAGCCCTGCATCAGGCTCTGTGCTGACAGCACAAGTAGGCTGGAGCCTACTTTGGATGGATTCTGTGTCTCCCTCTCTCTGTTCCCCAGTCCCCCCACACACACATGCATTCTCTCTCTTAAAAACAAAATAAACATTAAAAAAAAGGTCACCTGCTCTACTGACTGAGCCCACTAGGTGCCCCCGCCTAAAAAGTATTATAATCACAATCTACTACTGGACCATCACCTGCAGTTTGAAAAATGCCTTTTGCAAGTGACACTTTTCCTGTCTTATCAGCCTGGATCAGTATTCCCTTGTCTTGTTTTCCTGCAGAGCTCTCTTTACGATTTCTAATGTTGTCATCTCCCCCCACTGGACTGTTAAATGTCATGAAGGCAGGAACCAGGACAAGGACACTCACTATTATAGCCTGTTTCAGGCCCTGTGCTCAATAAGTATCTGTAGAGTGAATGAAGGAACACAGAAATGAAACTCACATTTAATGTGTTATTCCTCCCGGGACTACTTACATTTAGATTTCTAGTATGTTTAATAATGGGATTTTAGTGTATTTCTGGGACAGAGAAAACTGAATGGAGGGAGTGAATTACAAGGTACATATCCTCTGTGCTGATGTATTTAACAGAGAATCTGATTTTAAATATGATTTATAGGTATCTATTTTATAAAACTTTGGAGTCATCCTTTACTCTTCTCTCTCACTCCTTACACATCGGCAAATCCTGTCAGTGTTACATTTAAAATATATTCAGAATTCCAGTACTCATCACCCCTGTCTATATGACATAATCTATCAGGATCATTACAATAGCCTAGTTGTTCTCCCTGCAGGTGCCCTTGCTTCCCTTCAGTCTCAACAGAGGGACTGTGTTAAAATTAAGTCAAATTGAGTCATTCCTTATTATAGAGCCCTCGAATGGTTTCTCAGAGTAAAAGCCTTCTTTACAGTGGCCTCCCTGCTTAATGTTTTTCTCCACAGAGAAAACTCTTCTCACATTGCCTTCTAATGTGCCATGTATTTTACTTGCTTATTGCCTTGCTCTCTCTACTAGGATGTAAGCTCTCTGAGGGCTGAGACTTCTGTAGTTTTGCTTACTGCAGTGTCCGAGGCAAGAACAGAGCTTGGTACATAGTAGCCATTCAATAAACTGCTGAATAAACGAATGCATCCATAGGGAAATCCAAATAAATGTGCACTAATTAGGCAGTGTAAATCTCTGATATCCACTAATCTATCTCATTCTAGTCTGCAGGTATTTACTGAAGACTCAATTCGTGTGGGCACAGTGCTGGGCGCCCCATGAGTTTGGCTGCTGAATGAGTTCTCCCTAAAATGCAATAAGGCCTTTTCAGGGCAGTCCTACTCACTCTGTAGTCAAAACGAAGGATGCGGGTAAAAACTTAGGTCATTTCTTCAAAGAGATAGAGGAGTAGGAAGAAAGGAGTAAGGGGGAAAAACGCGAAGAGTTCCTGCCTTCGTGTTCCTGGCTTTTCTCTTCCACGCTAGGATCCGAGAGGCTCTGTTTGCCCTACTCCTCTGCGGAAAGCGGGAAAAATACCCCCATGTTGGCGTAACAACCTGGGGTACCCGAGGAGAGGAGATATTCTCCAGACCTCCTTTACTTTCTCCACCTAAGGAACCAAGCTATGGTGTTTCTCTGGCAACGCTCAGTTTCGGGGGACCTTTTCTTCTCCTCCTCTAGCTGGCTACCATTTTGCCTTACTCTGTTTCAAAATAATATATGTTGCAGCTTACAAAGATGAAAAGGCCGAGGGAAAAAACTGTAAGAGTACTCTTGAATGTGGTTTGTTTCAGTTAGAAGGCAGCTGCTGAGGCCTTTTTAATTTTTCTTTTGGCGGTCGCGGAAAATGCCTAAACTGAGGGCGGGGCGGAGAGAGGTTTATCCCATAAGGCCACGCGGTGGGACCTCGCCTTTCTCTTTCCGCCATCTTGGAACCTGTGGAGGTAAGCAGGGCTCCTGCTGCAAAACTTTGCGTGCAAATAAGTGGGGTGGGCTCAAGAGTATTCCTTGGCAGGGCACTGGTGCCTCTTGGAGACTCTGCCAGCCAGTGGATTGTGTGGTTTCGAGCAGCAGAGGGGACAGGATTGAGGAGATGTGGGACCGATGGTGCTGGTCCCCGGACGCCCGGAGAACGCGCTTCCGTAATCTGTTGCTTTCTGGGCATTAGTGGAGTTACAGGACACACGCGGTACGCCGTTTGAGGCAGTGGCTCCTTTAGTATGAGTTCTTTTTCTGTATGTTCTCATTCCAAACCTGGTTTTGTCTACAGTCTCCCTTTTCTCAGCTTTTCTTTCCCATTCAGTGCTTTAGACTTACTTCTCTGTGTGCTTCTCTGTTTCTTCGATCTTCATTTTTTCCTACTGATCGTGGCATGAATTTTTTAAGGGCTTCCTTTTGGAGTTTCCGGGAGCTATTTCTTTCACCGTACAGTCTTGGCACTTTCGTTTTAGTCATCATTTTAGAGTTTGCTCAGTGATCAGGCATTCTCTGAGGCTGGAGACACTGTGCTTCTAGTAGAGTTCATGGTATCATTTCGTTACTCCAGACTCTTAACATGATAGACCGAGCAAAAAGGAATTTTCGTGACCGGGTAAGAAAGGAGAGTGGAATGGGTGAAAAACGTGCGTTGCAAGATTTTAAACTAGTTGTTTGTTTGTTTATTTAAGGCCTGCTGGGAACAGGACTCCTGAAAAGACAAATATGTCTGGAAGGTACAAGTTTTAAATTCAATTGCTTTGTATTTGTAGTTTTTTGTCTATTAAGCGTGAACATAAACGTGAGCTTAAAACTAATGGGAAGAAACTAGATGTTTACTAATAGATAGCTTTTAAATAGGGCTCATTACAAGTCAGATTTTACGGGTCAAATCTGAAATGAGATCTTTTAACAACTTACTCCTCTATATTTTGTCTTAGGCTGTGGTCCAAAGCCATTTTTGCTGGCTATAAGCGGGGTCTCCGGAACCAGAGGGAGCACACAGCTCTTCTTAAAATTGAAGGCGTTTATGCTAGAGATGAAACTGAATTCTACCTAGGCAAGAGATGTGCTTATGTGTACAAAGCAAAGAAGTAAGGTTATAGTTTTAATGCCTTTAAAATTTTTATTTAAGGTTTGTCTTGTTTTCCTATTCAAAGCAGAGTGATAAATGTTGGCAAAGTAGTTATTGTTTTTTTCTTCTTTGGATCTTTGAGTATCTTCATTGGAAGTTATACTGGGGTTTACTTGTCTGGATAGTATTGGATTTCGGTATCTTCTGCACTTAGAAGAATTACAGCTGTTAACTGTTTGAAGGAAGCAACCAGCCCCCTATATTAAGCGCATCTTAAGGTGTTAAGAGAGCAGTTTTCCCAGTACGTTAATTCCTTTTGTTGATTTCCATGTCATATACATGCTTATGACTGAGCATTGGTTCTTAAACTCATTGCACACCAGTTGAAGTCTATGGGGACATGGCTTTCATCTTTGCACCCCCCCTTCCTGCAAGGAGACTTGTCCTTTAAAACTGTATTTCATATCATCTGTACATTGCTCACATTCTGCCTTTCCTTCTGTCATTTAGTAAAAGCAAAGCTCATGAAGGACAGGGCTCCCTAGTTCTGCTCTTAATCTAGCTAGGATTCATTCCATGATAACCTTTTGCTTTTCCACAAGCCGGGACACCACTTCCTCAGGTTAACACAGGCTGTTCTTACCTTGCAGTCTTTGTTCAGTGTTACTGTCTCAGTGAGGCCTTTCCTGGCTATTTAAAATTACCAAAGAAAGTTCTCGCTCTCCAGACACAAACATCTTCACACTAGTTCCCTTTTTGCTTTTTTTTTTTTTAATATTGCACTTATTCACAGACTGACATATATTTTACTTATTACTTCATTATTTCAAAGGGATTTGTGTTGTGAACACAGTTTTACTAAATTACAAAAAATTATATTTATAAAAGTGTCTAGCACACAGTGGGTACTCAAGTGCTTGTTGCATGAATGATGCTCCAGACTTTTAAGTTTCTCAGGCGACTTAGTAGTTAACTGCCTTTGTGAGCCCCTGGTCTAGAGGTCATCTTGAATTTGAATCACATTTGACTGGTTGCCTCATTTCTCTTGTCTTTTCTCCCCTTTTAAAATCAGCAACACAGTGACTCCTGGTGGCAAGCCGAATAAAACCAGAGTAATCTGGGGAAAAGTAACTCGTGCTCATGGAAACAGTGGCATGGTTCGTGCCAAATTCCGGAGCAATCTTCCTGCTAAAGCAATTGGCCACAGAATCCGTGTGGTAAGTACAGTTATTAGCAGTGTGACACACTTGAGTCCAGCTAAGCTTAGGATTGGGCTCTGACCTCTAAAGACTAATGTGATTTTAAACTGTTACCAGTGGATTGTACTGCAAAATCAGCAGCTACTTTGTAGATGTATTACGAAACATCAGATTCTTGGCATTAGAAGGAAAGTGAAGGCACAGTGTTCAAATAGATTACATCTAGGTTTCAGAGTTTGCTAAAGTTGTAGGGGGTGGGGATAGTATTTAAATGAATAATTTTCTGGCAAAGATTTATTGGATACAAGTGATGGTTAGAAAAATTGACCTTTTCCTCGCATAATTCATAATCCTATTTTTTATCAGGACAGTCTTGTTAGAATCGGTGTTATTATTTTATAGTAGAAAGTCGATGCTCGTGTGACAGTCTTGGTAGAATAGGTGTTACTGGGGTGCCTGGGTGGCTCAGTTAAGCATCCGATGTTAGTTCGCAGTTCGAGCCCTCTGTCAAGGTCTGTGCTGACAGCTCAGAGCCTGGAGGCTGCTTCAGATTCTCTGTCTCTCTCTCTCTGCCCCTCTCCTGCTTTTGCTCTGTCTCTCAAAAATAAACATTTTTAAAAAATTGTAGAAAATAGGTGTTATTACTTACAGAAGAAAACTGGTGCACATGTTTCTAGGTCCCAGGACTTTGGCTCAAGTCTTGGAGTCTAGATGCTGTGGTTTCCTTTTTTTTTTTCCCCCATTAAAGAATTTTTTGTAAGTTATTTATTTTGAGAGAGCACAAGTAGGGGAGGGGCAGAGAGAGAGACAGAATCCCAAGCAGGCTTCCCTCTGCCAGCACTGAAGCCCCACAGCTCGAACTCATGGACCATAAGATCATGACCTGAGCCAAGACCAAGAGTCAGATGCTTAAACGACTGAGTCACCCAGCCCCCCCCCCTTCTTTTTTATTTTGAGAGAGTGAATATGAGCAGGAGGGAGAGAGAATCCCAAGCAGGCTCCGTGCTATCCACACAGCGCCCAACATGGGGGTTAAGAGTTTGACGCTTAACCAACTGAGCCACCCAGGCACCCTTGGATGCTCTGGTTTTCTAAAGTAGTTCCTGTTTTCCTTAGTGTTCATTTTGAGTAGACATGGCAATATTCTTAGGGTCAGAAAGTACATTTCAACCCGGCTGAGCCATTGAGATTTCTCATTCGGAAGTTTTCAATCTGTTAACCAGAAGCAGCAAAATTGGGGGTGCCTGGGTGGCTCAGTTGGTCGGGTAAGTGTCCAGCTTTGGCTTTGATTATGGTCTCATGGTTCATGAATTCAAGCCCTGCTTTGGCTCTTGCACTAACAGTGCAGAGCCTACTTGGGATTCTCATGCCCTCTTTCTCTCTCCCCCACTTTCACTTTCTCAAAATAAACTTTTAAAAAAGAGGCAAAATTGAATGGCTTTTCTGTGCTCCTGCTACAAGGCGTGTTCATCTAGATCACTATAAAAACTTAGTTCTCTTCCCACTAGGATAGTCATTGCATCTGTTGTAGAGATGAGTAACAGGACAATGGGAGGAGATTTATCCATATTGTACTCATAACATTTATGAGTTTGTATATTACATGCATCTAATGACACTGTTTTCTTTTTTCTTCCTAGATGCTGTATCCCTCAAGGATTTAAACTAACTGAAAAGTAAATAAATAAAGGTGTAGATTTGTTCTCTTGTATTTTTGTTAAATAGCTTAAAATTTTCTTTTTCCTAACTTTGGTCGCTGTATTTAAATGGTGGCAATTATCCAGCTTTTTCAGAGTACAGGGAAGCCAGGGAGTTCTATGTAATGGCAGTTACAGAGATTTAGACAATAGGAGGGTTTTAATGAGTATAGGATATGATTATCTTCATACAAGGCCTTACATGGTCGGGGAGGGGGACAAGTAAGCTTTGATTAGAGCATTGGGAAAAGGAGTATCTTGAAGGTTTAAAGTGCTGGAGCACATGTTCTCTGAAAAGCTTTTGTATGGATGGAGATAGCATATTCCAAGAGAGACAGAAGCCACAAATATTACCCAGTACAAATATATACGATGACACTTTTCCAGGTTTCCACATTAAAATGGACCTATAACTCCTACCCATAACAGTTTATTTCAACTTTGGTACTGGATTTATTACATACAACTAACTGCCTTCCTCATTAGATTGAAAGTCCATGAAAGAAACTTAAAGTTATTTTTGATGGCCTCCTAAATTACCGTGTAATGTGTACTTGTTCAGGATAGATTGCTTGGGAAACTCGTGACTTAAAAATGGTAGTTGGGAGAATTCAAAGATTATATTGATGGTATTTGGCAGCATATTTAGATAGTCAGGGATGAGATATCCTTTAGGTCTGTGACTAGACAGAACATTCCAGTATATAACACTTCACTGGTAAATGTGTAAGCTAAATGTATCAAAATAGCAACACATGCCTTAGGAAAAAATACTTTTGGCTGATTGTTGGGGGGAGGGGGTTATCACCTAGGTGGTATAGCTTTCCTTGGTTCCATGTTTCAATATAGTGAAGTGGAGGATTGAGAGATTTGAGCATAAGACAGGGAAACTAAAGCAGGGCTGCAGAATATTTTAAATCTCTGAATGTGTCGAAGTAAAAGTTTGAACCAAGACCTCAGTTGGCAGTATTGTGGCTGTAGAGATCTGATTGTTGCAGTAGCAGCCAGCTAGTCCTTTTATTAACCACTGTCTTGACATTCCACTGAAAATATCAAGAAACTTGGTCAAACGGAGTCCCTTTTACAGTTTTAGTTGTATTTGGGTACTCTAAGAAGCAGATGCCAAAAAAAACAGTATGCCAAAAAAATGAGTGATGGTGGGGTGAGAACAGATGACTGAAGGAGAAGATGCAGGAAAGGATTGGGCACTAGTGGCATATGGCAATTTTAAGAAAGGTGTGTTTAGTCCAGTGGTGACCATCCTCAAGTCGAAGTTGCTGTTGGGAAGAAGATCCCAGGTTTCACAGAAATGGCCTTGTTTGTATTGCCAGTGTCATTTGGCCTTATATGGGAAGAATAACTTCAAGGCAAGAGGTGGATGGGTCAGAAGCAGGCAGCTCCCAGTGTTAATCATGTTTTCCTCACAATCTAAGCAGTGCATTTCGTGGTCACAATTTGGTTATTAGAATCCTAAGGAAATTGACATTGGAAACTCAGGTCAATGGCTGGACATACCTCAGACCTACTCCAGTGAGATTTAGTTGTTGAAAAACAGCAACATGGTCTAAAACTACGTACTTTGTTCTACCATTTAAGTAGGTGTGCTTGTTACTCTTGGGGTGGTCAGGGGTAGAGGAAGAAATGCTTGGGGAGGTATTTGCATGAAGATTTTTTGTGAAAGAAGGCATTTGAGGAAACATTGAACTGGGTAATGTAGTGTAACTGAAAACCATTGTGGGCAATAATTGGAAAGTGAGTAGAAACCTAGGAAATGCCAGATAATGCAAGTTTTTGTGTGCTCTACTAAGGATTTAGGAGAATTTAAAGACCAATGGAGTCTTCATGGGTAACATGTACTGGATTTGGTTGCTGGGTGGGTAATAGTGCATTTGTAAAGTTGGGGATCCAGATCGGTTTGTGAGGGGAAATGATGAGTTTGAGGAAGCTATAGGATACTCTGCCAATGAACCTGTCCAGGAAGGGAGATGGATACTTGCGTCTGGATTAGGCATGCAGAGGAGAGGAAACTTCATAATGCCTGTCCCCTAAGTAAATGAATATGGTATTCTGAGTGGGATAGGTGATAGAGTAATGGAGGTGGATAAATAAGTGGTGGGCATTTGAGCAAAGAAGAGAGAAGGTTGAGAATCCTTACGTGACCTGAGTAAATGGGAGTGGCAAAAGAGTCTTCCGTGCAAACTCATCCTCTTTAATAAAAAGAACATAGCACTTGTAAATGAGGGTGCTTTATGTTTTCTGTTCCCATACTGAGGTTTGGTAGGTGCAAAGATAGTTCTCAAGTCAAAGTTCCCATTGGAATAATCTCATGTTGCAGAGAAATGAGATTGAATGGCAACATTTTGTTGGCTGGATCACTGAAACAGCCTCTCCCCAACATAAAAACACTGTTAAAACTAGGAACTCTTTTTTTCGTGATCTTGTAGTGGAAAGAGCACTTGTCCTGAATGTGAAAAATTTGGTTTGGAATCCTAGTTCCACTAGTTGTGGGGTGATAGACTTTTCTGTAATAAGCCATTGCTGGTAGAATGCCCCACCCTTGAATTTGGATATATGATCTTTACCAATGAATTGTACATTCTTAGGGCTTTTCTTTTCTACCCTTACAGTTCGTAGCATAGTAATTTACAATACTTAGCTCCTGTTAAATGACTGTTCCAGTTCAGTGCTTCCAGTTACTAGTTTTAATCGTTTAATGGACCACAAGGAAATCTTCCAAATTTAAATTTTTTGTAGTTACACTTGGCCTAGTTTAAGGGTAGAGTTTTCTTATGGTAAGGATCCACCTGGCCTTTTCCTGGGTTAAATGCAGTTGCAATTTTTGTTTTAAGTAGGCTCGACACCCAATGTGGGGCTTGAACATAATGACCCCGAGATTCAGAAGCATTCTCGATCCGCCGAGCCATCCCGGTGCCCCTAATTCTTGGTTTTTATAGAAGTTAAGGGGTAAGGTTGAATAGTAAAGAATCCTTGATTTTACAAGAAATGACTATTAAGAAATGGGCCTAAAATTGGTGGCTGAGGATAAACAAAAATGAAAATTACATTCCATTCTTTTTTTTATAGAGGGTTAACCATTACAGTTTATGCAGCACATTGTTTAAGTTACCTGGCACCTAGTGGATGCCCGTCTAATCGGTGAATAACAAAGAGAAAGGGCCTCATACCAACACCCCCTTACTATGAACACCCACTAGTCTTCCCACAGCCCATCTCACGTGGGCCGCTAAACGGCATTTATTGGCCGGCTTCGCGCATTGAAACCCGACGGGAGTGATGTAGTTCTCGTCTGCGGTGAAGTGGCTGGGTGATGCTAGCCAATCAAAAAGCGCCTTTCCGCCGACTGTACCATTTGCCCCAAGGGGCGGGACTGGCGCCGGGCCGAGACGTCACGTACTCCATGGTAACGACGCTCGGTCCGAAGATGGCGGCCGAGTGGGGTGGCGGAGCGGGTTTCCCTGGTTCAGGCCCATGCCCTAGCCTGTGGCGCTGGAGCAGTTCTTTATGGGTCCGAAGCGTTCTGCTCTTGTTGGGCGGTCTCTGGGCAAGCGCCACATCTATTCCTGTCTCCTTGGACAGTTCCCCTCCCTGCCGGCACCACGTCCCCTCTGAGACTGAGGTAGGGCGACGGAGGGGCGGGAGCGGGCGCTGTGAGGGTAAAGTAACACGGGAGGCGAAGATGTAGCGGGTAGTTGTTGGAACAAGATGTCTTGGAGGGAAAAACGAAATAAATTGTGCCAGAGACAACTCTTCGAGGTTTGGACCTAAACTATTGTTGCCAGGTGGACCTTGGACCCTGAGGCCTTGACTTAGCCCCTCCAAAAGATGTCGCTGGAGGCTCTTGGCCGGCCAGGAGAAAGAATTCAAGGACTGACACAACATAGTAGTAGATGAGCAATACGAGCAGGAAAGTTTATTAAAGTGAAAGTACACTCTTGAGATGGGAGAGTGGGTGCGCTCAAGAAGAGCTGAGTCCACTAGTTTTGCATTTCTGTCTTTTATTGGGAGTTAACAAAGGGATGGAATATTCATTATTTGAAGTGATGATTTCTTGGAAGCAGGATGGGCTCCTCTAGTAATGTGGGCTCTGCCCTTTTTCTTCCTTTATTTGCCTCATAAGGACAGAGGCGGAGTTCCTTCAAAACCGCAATGCTAATGATATAACGACTGTATAATGAGCTTAGGTCACTCAAGCTGTCAAGATGGCGGTCACTTGTGGTTTTGCTTTAGAGTGCTGCCAGGACAGGCCTCTTAATTCCTCATAGTTGGGCATAACTTCCTCTTTGCTGGCCTCCAGGCATCCTGTTAGAGCCTATCCAACTGCCTACTCTAACACTATTAACTCCCTTCCTGCACCAAGTAGCTGAGTTAGGCGCTAAGAACATGATCGCTTTCCTGTGTGGACTGTCTAACTAGGTAGTTCTAGAGCAATGGTTTTCAGCTTGAGCGTGCATCAGAATCACCTGAAGGATTTGCTAAAGCGCAGATTGCTGCCCCACTCCCCCACTTTCTGACTCATTAGGTCTGGGGTGGTACCTAGAATTTGCAGTTCAAGTTCCCAGATGATTGATGATACTTGTCCAGAGACCACCCTTTGGGAACCACTGATCTAAAGGTTTGGGAAGAATTTGATAGGAGAGCTAAAAGCATTTGGGGGGATTTTGGGACTTCTTTGAAGACAAAATTTAAGTTTATTTTCAAGTTCCTTCACCACATTGCTTTCTTTACCCTGTTGTCCTACCCTGTCCTGCCTGCCTCCTTCACCCTCCATTTTTCTCCCTCTCTAATTCTTTTAGTCCTAGTTTAAGTTCCCTAACTTGAAGGCAGTCAGCTGAAACCATTCCAACAGAATCCTCTTTCCATTTCTTAGTACATCTTATCTGTACTCTCTTCTGGCACTTAACCAAGTACTGCATTGTGGGGAAGGTTTATTTCTCAGGCATTTCTTTGCAATCTTGTCTTTGTAGTTAAATTGTAAGGTTCTTTTGGATAAGGTTTGTGACTTTGATTCCTCCATGGTACTTAGCCCACAATAATCAGAGTTCTTTGAGGAAAGGAGACATAGTACTTAGGTCAGGGCGGCATGTTGTGATTGATTTTATAATTTGTCTTAATACTTTATCAAGAAATATTGACCTAGAAATTTTCAGTTCAGCCCAGAAATCTAAGACCACTCATTTTTGTGGTAATTTCCAAAAAGGTTTGTGCATATGGTTAATAACCATATTTGCCAAAATATTAAGTTTGGGGCTTATAGCTGCAGTCTAGCTTTTATCATGACACTGCATTTTGGCTGAATTTTACGTACTTTTTAGTATTTTTAGCAACTTTTGCTTTATAAATACAGTATTGTTGACTATAATCACTATGCTATAGAATAGACCTCCAGGACTTATTTATTTAACTGGTTGCCAATTTGTACCCTTAAAAAACATATCCCCAATTTCTCCACTTGCAACGAATTCTTTAAAAACAAAAAAAGTCCTACAAAGGCCTGTGCTTCTTTCTTTGAATTTAGATTACAGTAAGAGAAAGCCATTGAAAGATCTGCAGAATCTCTCCACTAGAGGGAACCGAAATAGTTTCTTCTACTGGTTGTTGCCAGTGTACAAAACTTCAGTTTATATTTGAACATCTCGGTGGATAGGGAGGTTATCTCTAGAGGCAGCCCCTTGCCTTTTGGAGATCACCAGTGTTACAGTTCTTTTTATAGAGATGAAAACTCTTCCTGAAACTTCCACCCACTATTCCTATTTATGCCTCTTGACCAAACAAACTCAATAGTGATAATGCTTCAGATGTTAAAAATAATTAAGTTCTTTTTGAGACTTCTCATCCTTAATACATTTTCCTAGTTCTTTTTAGAGTATGTAACAGCAAGTTCTCCTAACCATTGTCTTAGCTTTAACGTAGACATAAAGTATATTCATTGTACTCATATCAGTGACTACACCTCTGTTAAATGCTATAGAAAATTATGTAACATTTTTTTTTTTATGGTAGTAGGAAGTACAAAACATTTTGGGGAAAAAAGGAGGTGGGCACCTGGGTGGCTCAGTCAGTAGAGCATGTGACTATTGCTCTCCGGGTTGTGAGTTCAAGCCCCATGTTAGGTGTAGAGCCTATTAAAAAAGATTTTTTTTGACACATTTAAAATTTTTTTTTAATGTTTACTTATTTTTGCGAGTGAGAGAGAGAGAAAGAGAGAAAGAGGATGAGTCGGGGAAGGGCAAAGAGAGAGAGAGACACAATCCAAAGTGGGCTTGAAGTCAGACTGTGAGATTGTGACCCAAGCCGTAGTCGGATGTTTAACCGACTGAGCCACCCAGGTGCCCTACGTTTCATTTGTTGTCAACTAAAATCTCTAAGCTTTGTTTGTTTTTTATTATTATGTAAATTAAAAATTTTAAAAATGTAATAGTGTAATTGACCCATCACCCAGCCTTAACACTTAACTATTGTTCTCTCATTCTTATTTACTTCCACCCATTCCTCATCCTCTCACTTGTTATTGTTACTGTTGTTGCGGTGCCTGGGTGGCTCAGTCAGTTGAGCATCGGACTTTGGCTCAGGTCATATCTTGCGGTTCATGGGAGCCCCACGTCAGTCTCTGTGCTGACAGCTCAGAGCCTGGAGCCTGCTTCGAATTCTGTGTCTTCCTCTCCCTCTGCGCCTCCTCCATTCACACTCTGTCTCTCTCTTTCAAAACTAAATAAACAAAAAAATTTTTTTTCTTAAGTTTGTTTTAATTTTTATTTTTTATTTTAGAGAGAGAGTGTGAGTGGGGAACAGGGGCAGAGGGAGAGAAAAAGAGAGCGAATCCTAAGCAAGTTTAATGCTTAGCGCGTAGCCTGACATAGGCTCATTCCCACAACCCTGGGATCATGACCTGAACTCAATTCAGGAGTTGGACACTCAACCAACTGAGCCACCCAGGTGCCACTGTTTTTTTTTTATTTATTTATTTATTTATAAGTAATCTCTATGCCTAGTGTGGGGCTCAAACTCATGACCCCAGATCAAGAGTTGCATGCTCTACCTACTGTGCCAGCCAGATGCTCCAAAAAGAGTTTCGATAAAATTTACGTATATCGAAATGCAATAAATGCAATCATGTACATCCACATAAAACTTACAACCCCACAAGATAGAACATTTCCATGTCTCCAGAAAGTTCACTCCCATCTCATGCCAGTCAGTCTCTCCCATCCATCCCAGGCAACTATTTTTTTCATTATTTTTTCACATTAGATTAGTTTTGCCTCTTCTAGAACTTAGTTTACACAAATGGAGTTATATACAATGAATTTCTGATAGTAAATTGTATATAACAGCAGTTGAATTTTTGTGATAGACCCTACTTGGTCATGATATACTATCCTTTTTATGTCTCTGAATTCAGTTTCCTAATAGACGGTTAAAGATTTTTGCATCTGTGTTTATGAGTAATGTTGGTTTATAATTTCTTTTTTTAGTGAAGTTTTTTTTGTTAGTTTTTGATATCAGAACTATACTGGCCTTATATAGTGAGTTGGGAAATGTTCCATCTTTTTGTATTTTGTAAAAGAGCTTGTTTAGAGGTACCTGGCTGGCTCAGTCAGTGGAGCATGTGACTTGGTCCCAGGACTGTGAGTTCGAGCCCCACATTGGGGATGAAGCCTGTTTAAAATAATAATAATAATAATAATAATAATAAGAAGAAGAAGAAGAAGAAGAAGAAGAAGAAGAAGAATTTATAAAAAATTGGAATAATTTATTGCTTAAATGTTTAGTATAATTCATTATGGAGACCACCTGGGTGGGCTTTCCATTTTCTTTGTAGAGAGGTTTTACGATATCTTTTTTTTTTTTAATGTTTAATTTTAAGAGAGAGAGACAGAGGTGAGCGTAAGAGGGACAGAGAGAGAGAGGGAGACACAGAATCCGAAGCAGGCTCCAGGCTCCGAGCTGTCAGCACGGAGCCTGATGTGGGGCTCAAACTCACAAACTGCGAGATCATGACCTGAACTGAAGTTGGACGCCCAACCGACTGAGCCACCCAGGCGCCCCTATGATATCTTTATTGGGCCATAATTTATATACCATAAAATTCACCCAGTTAAATGTCCAATTCAATGATTTTTAATACATTTACAGAATTGTACAACTATCAGCACAATCCAGTTTTAGGACATTTCCACCCATCACCTTAAAAGGAGCCATTATCCCCATTGTAGTTAATCCCTGGGGCGTCTAGCTGGCTCAGTTAGTAGAGCATGCAACTCCTGATCGTGAATTTGAGTCCCATGTTGGGTGTAGAGATAACTAAAAAAATAAAATCTTAAAGAGCCCTTAAGAAAAAATAGTATTGTAGATTTTTTTGTAAATGTGCTTTAGCAGGTTTAGAAAATTATCTTCTATTCCTAGTTTTTATCATGGGTGGATGTTGAATTTTATTAAATGTGTTTTCTGCAACAATTAATATAATTTAGCTTTTCTTCTTTACTGATATTGTGAATTATGTTGATTTTTTTTGAATGATAAACTAGCATTGCACACTTAAGATTAAAACCCCAGTTGATTATGATTTATTTCCCTTTTTATATTTTGCTGGATTCGACTTACTAATATTTGTTGATGATTTTGCATATATACTCATGAAGGATATTGGTCTGTAGTTTTTGTGGGTTTTTTTCAATAACTTTGTTCAATTTGCTATTAGGATAATGCTTATCTCATAGAATGAATTGGGAAATAATCCTTCCCCTTTGATTTTTAAGGAATAGTTTGCATATAATCAGTATTGTTTCTTCCTTAAATGTATAGAATTCATTAATGAAGCAATCTCAGGCGGAAGTTTTCTTTCTTTTCTTTCTTTCTTTCTTTCTTTCTTTCTTTCTTTCTTTCTTTCTTTCTTTCTTTCTTTCAGGTTTATTTATTTATTTTGAGAGAGAGTGGGGGAGGGCAGAGAGAGAGACGGAGAGAGAATCCCAAGCAGGTTCTGCGCTCTCAGCGCAGAGCCCAATATGGGGCTCAATCTCATGAACCATGAGATCATGACCTGAGCCAAAATCAAGAGTCGGATGCCTAACTGACTGAGCCACCCAGGCACCCCTGGAATTTTCTTTATTGAAGAGTTGTAAACTATGAACTTATTTTCTGTAGTAGATGATGGTCTATTTAAGGTTATTTCTTCTTGATTGTGTTTTGATTAGGTTAGATCTTTCAAAGAATTTGATTCCATTGAAGTTGTCAAATTTATGGACATAAAGTTTTTAAAAATATTTTCTTTTGATCTTTTAAATGTCTATAAATTTCCAGTACTAATTCCAATGTGTGGGGGTTTTTCCACACACTACCAACTTTCCTACACAAGCTGAAACTCAATTCTGACACTATAAACCCTATAATAGCATCAGATTCCACAGGTTAAAGGTTCCAGTTCACAAGACTGGCCCCCCAACCCACCATTTCAGACACCAAACATAAGTCCAGGTTGTCACCTGAGCTTCTGACCAAATGACTGTAGTTTGGGGCTTCCAACAGCCCTCTCCTTGGGTTGGATTAATTTGCTAGAGCAGCTCACAGAACTAAGAGAAAAAATTTACTACTGGATTACTGGTTTATTATAAAGAATTTAACTCCAGAACAACTAGATGGAAGAGATACATAGGGTAAGATATGGAGAAAGGGTGAGGAGTTTCTACACTATCAGAGCATTCCACTCCAGGAGTATCTACATGGTGTAAAAATTAAAAAAGGAAACCTCATTTGGAGGGGGCCATCATGCTCTACCACTCATTGTCAATTGCAGACCCAACAGGAAGTAACGGACCTTGCATGTGGATACTACTTCACTATCACAGCAAAAGGAAGAATGTTTTTCCTCTTTCCTGGCCAATAGCCCAGTCAATGAGGGACTGTTACAATTCAACCAATGAAAAGCTAGTATACTTCAAAATCCGTTTATTCCGGTGGACATTTTGCTTGTAACAGCCCCGTAGTTTCCCTTTTTCTCTATAAAAGAGTATGCCTCTCCTTTGTTCTTCAGGCTTGCCTATGCCTATTATAGCTTGCTTGTCCCAGATTGCAATTCTCTGCTATTCCCAAATAAACCCGTTTTTGCTGGTAAAATAACCAGCAGTTTTATTTTTAAGGTTAACAATGTTCACCAATAGGAAACTCTACAAACCCCATCCTTTTGTGTATTATAGAGGCTTGATTACAGAGACATTGATAGATTAGATGATCAGCCATTGTGGGGGAGTGCCTGGATGGCTTAGTTGGTGAAGGTCTCCACTCTTGATTTCAGCTCAGATAAGATAGAGCCCCATTGGGCTCTGCACTGACAGCGGGGAGCCTGCTTGCAATTCTCTCTACCCCTCTCTGCCGCTCTCACACTCACTCTCTTGTGCTGTCTCTCTCTCTCAACAAATAAATATTTAAAAAATTAATATATCATCAGCCATTAGGAATTCAACTCAATCTGTAGCCTGTCTCTCCTCTTTAGGGATGGAGATGGAGACCTCTAATCACCTGGTTGGCCCCACTGGCCATGGGTCCCTATCCTTGGGTGCTTTCCCAAGTCCATCTCATTAACATAACAAAAGACAGCTTTATCACTGTCATCATTTAGGAAATTCCGAGTTTAGGAGTTCTGTCCCGGAAATGGGACGAAAACCAAATACCCAAATACATACTACTTCTTTTTTTTCTTTTTTTACATACTTCTTATTGTGAGTCACAGTAACACAGTCTGTATAGTCTGTAGCACTGTCTCCTGTTTCATTCTTGATATTGGGAATTGGTGTTCTCTTTCTTTCTCTTGATCCCTTTAGAGATTTATCACTTGTATTAGTCTTCTCAAACAAAAGAAGACTTCTCAAAGACAGCTCTTGGTTTTATTGATTTCCCTATTTTTCTATTTTACAATTCATTGATTTTTGCTCTTTATTCTGCTTTTTCGAGAGTAATTTGCTCTTTTTCTAGTTTCTTAAAAAGGAAACTTAGATCATTAATTTGAGGGTTTTTTCCTAATATAAGTATTTAAAGGTACAAATTTTCCTCTAAACACTGCTTTAGCTGTATCCCACAAATATTAATTTGCTGTAATTTTATTTTCAATCATCTAAAAAATATTTTCTAGGGGCACCTGGCTGGCTTAACTGATAGAACATGTGATCTTGTGATTGTTGAGTTCAAGCCCCCATGATCAGTGTAGAGATTACTTAAAAATAAAGTCTTTATAAAAATATTTTCTAATCACTTTTGTGACTTCCTCTTCAACTTAAGGGTTATTTAGTTTGTTGTTTGATCTTCAAACATTAGGGATTTTCCCAGTTTTCCTTCTGTAATTACATTGTAGTTTAATTTTGTTATGCATAGAGAACATACTTTGTATGAGTCAGGTTTTCTTTATATATTTTAAAAAAATATTTATTTTTGAGAGAGAGCTCAAGTGAGAGCAGAGGAGAGGCAGGGAGAGACGAAGATAGGATCTGAAGCGGGCTCCAGTAGAGAGTTACAGTTCACAAACTGAGATCATGACCTGAGCCAAAGTCAGATGCTTAACCAGCTGAGCCACCCAGGGGCCCCAGGTTTTTTATATTTCTTAAGGTTTGTTTTATAGCCAAAGGTGAATGTTGCATATGCACCTGAGAAGAATGTACATTCCACTATTGTGGGACAAGTGTTCCACTTGTCAGTTCAGTCAAGTTAGTTGTAGTGCTATGCAGATCTTCTATATCCTTACTGATTTTATCTCCTGGTCTGTACTGATTACTGAGATAAGAGTGTTGAAGCCTCCAGCTATAATTGTGGATTTGTCAGTCTTTCAGTTTTCAGCTTTTGCTTCATGTATTGTGAAGCTGTGCTATTAGGTGTTTACACTTTTTATTTTATTTTATTTATTATTTCTTTTAAAGTTTATTTATCCAGAGAGAGTGCAAATGGGGCAGAGGCAGAGAGAGAAGGGAGAAAGAGAGAATCCCAAGCAGGCTCTGCACTGCCAAAATAGAGCCCAAGGCAGGGCTCGAACCCATGAAGCCAGGAGATCAGGGCCAGAGACAAAACCAAGAGTCAGACACCTAACTGACTGAGCCATCTAGATGCCCCAGGTGTTTACACATTTTAGATTGTTATATTTTCTTGTTGAATTCACCCACTTAGCACTATGTATTATCCTTTTCTTTATCTATGGTAATATTCCTTGTTTTGAAATATACTTTGCCTAATACTAATATAGCCACTATGGCTTTCATTTTATTAATGTTTACATAATATGCCTTTTTCCATTGTTACACTTTCAAACTCCTTTATGTTTTTATAGTAAAAATGGTTTTCTTACAAATAGCAAATAGTTGGATCTTCCTCTGTTACTTAGTCTGACAATCTCCGCTTTTTAATGGGAATGTTTAGTCTATTTACATCTAATGTGATTATTTACATGGTTGGATTTGGGTCTGTAGTTTAGCTATTTGTTTTCTCTTTGTTTCACTTTTTTGTTTGTTTCCTTTGTTTTTCCTTTAGCATTCTATTTTGATTCTTCTGTTGACTTTTTAGCTATATCTCTTTGCTTTACTTTTTATTTTTTAATGTTTATTTATTTTGAGAGAGAGAGAGTGAACGTGTGAATGGGGGAGATGGAATGATGGAGGAGGAGGAGGACGAGGAGGAGGAGGAGGAAGAGGAGGAGGAGGAGGAGGAGGAGAGAGAAAAAAATCCCAAGCAGGCTCCATGCTATTAAGTGCAGAGCCGATGCAGGGTTCGATCCCATAAACCCATGAGATCATGATCCAAACCAAAATCAGGAATCGGATGCTCAACCAACTGAGAGCCACCCAGGTGCCCCACTTTGCTTTACTTTTTAAATTGAGATGTAATTAACCTACAATAAAATGCTATATATTTTTGAGTATTTGTGCTAATGATTACAATATGTATCTTGTATTTAGGACATCTACTTAAAGTTAATATTCATGCTAAATATAGGAACTTTTCAATACTGTAGTTTCATTTACAGCCTGGTCATTTTGCTATTTTTTTTTTTTTAGATTTTTATTTTTAAGTAAATCCTATACCCAATGTGGAGCTTGAACTCAGAACCCCGTGATCAAGAATTGCATTCTCCCTGAAATCACTATTATACTATATGTTAACTAACTTGGACTTAAATTTTAAAAAAAGAAAAAAAAAAAAGAATCACATGCTCTACCGACTGAGTCAACCAGGTGGCCCCTTTTAATTTAAGTATAAATAGTTGACATACAATGTTACATTAGTTTCAACAAGTTTATACCTTATGCTAAGCTCACCACAAGCATAGCTACCATCTATCTCCATACAACACTATTAGAATACCACCGATTATATTTCCTATGCTTTATGTTTTATTCCTGTGACTTACAGATTCCATAGCTGGAAACCTGTATCTTCGACTCCCCTTCACCCACTTTGCCAGTCCCTTCACCCACTTTCCCTCTGGCAACTAGATTACCCTCTGGTAATCAGTTGTTTTTTATTTTCTGTATTTCTATGTCTGATTCTGCTCTCAGTTTGTTTATTCATTTGTTTTCTATGTTAGATTCCACCATTTTGCTATTGTTGTAATATGTATTACCTCTACATATATTATAAATATCACAATTACTATTTTATAATTTTAGCTTTAAGGAGTTAATGTCTTGAAAGAAATAAAAAGAAATGTACGTATAACTGTGTTGAGACCTCCAGGTCTAGTGATTTGCTAGAGGACTCCTAGGACTCAGCATATAGTTGTACTCACAGCTAAGATTTATTACAATGAAAGTATGCAAAGCATAATCAGCAAAAAGGCTCATGGAGCAAAGACTGGAGGAAACCAGGCACAAGCTTATAAGAGTTGTCTCCTAGAGGAGTCATCTGGGACATGCTTAATCCCTTTAGTGGTAACTTGTAATAACAAATACAAAATGTTGTCTGACAGGGAAGCGCATCTGACCCCAGGAGTCCGGGGTTTTTATATGAGATTGGTTATGTAGGCACAATTTAGTCACTAAAATTCCGGACTCTGAGGAGTAAACAGCTGTTCAGCATAAAGTATATTGTTTCTGTTAATACTTTAGGCATAATGAGCCTGCCTTATCATTTAGGGAAATGATATCATTTTATATCAGTGTAGGTAACTGATTACCATTCAGGTTCCCAGACCAGCAAAAGATGGAATATTTGTGTTCCCTCCAAAATTTATATGTTGAAATTCTAACTCCCAAAGTGATGATTTGGAGGTGGGATCTTTGGTAGGTGATTAGGTCATGGGAGCGGAGCCATACTGAATGGAATTAATACTCTTATGAAAGAGACCCCAGAGAGCTCCTTTGCCCCTTGTGCCCAAAGACACAGAAAGAATACGGCCTTATGAAACAAGAAGGGACCCCTCCCCAGTTACCCAATCTTTATACACTTTGATCTTGGACTTACTAGTCTCCAAAACTGAGAAATATATTTCTGATGTTTACGATACCACCCAGTTTATGGTATTCTGTTATAGCAGCCTGAACTAATACAAGATCCAAGATACCATCTAGTGTCATTTCCATGACCATGGAGAACTTCCTTTAGAATTTCCTGTAGTGCAGGAAATGAATGTAGTGCTGATGGTAAATTCTCTTAATTTTTATTTATCTAAAATATATTTATGTCCTCTTCATTTTAGAAGGGTAGTCTCATTAGATATGGACTTTCTTTAGCACTTAACTTTTTATTCCATTGTCTCTGGTCTCCTTTTTTTTTCTTTTTTTTTTTTTTTTTAAGTTAAATACTACTTTTTAGAGCAGATTTTGTTTTATTGCCGAACTGTTAAGAAGGTACAGGGGCGCCTGGGTGGCTCAGTCAGTTAAGTGTCCGACTTCGGCTCAGGTCATGATCTCGTGGTTTGTGAGCTCGAGCCCCACATCAAGCTCACTGCTGTCAGCCTGTCAGCACAGAACCTGCTTCAGATCCTCTATTTGCCTCTCTCTGCTCCTTCCCCCCTTGTGCTCTCCCCAGAATAAATATTTTTAAAAATCTGTGTACAGGTTTTCTGTGTACAGACATTTTGGTACATAGTTTTTAATCTCATTTGAGTAAATACCAAAGAGCTCAGTTGCTCAATTGTAATGGTAAGAGTGTTTCATTCTATGAGAAACTGCCAAACTGTCTTCCAAATTGGCTATACCATTTTGCATTCCCACCAACAATGAATGAGAGAGTTCCAGTTGCTCCACAACTTGTCCACAATTTGAGGTTGTTCTGTGGTCATTCTAACAGATATGTAGTTGTATTTCATTGTTGTTTTAATTTGCATTTCCCTGATGACATAATATGGAGCATCTTTTCATATGCATGTTTGCCATCTGTATATCTTTTCTGAAGTATCTGTTCAGATCTTTTGCGTATTTTTCTTAAGTAACCTCTATGCCCAATTTGGGCTCAAACTCATGACCCTGAAGTCAAGAGTCATGTACTCTGCTCTACTGACTGAGCCGGCCAGACACCCTCTTTTGCCCATTTTTTAATTGAGCTGTTCGTTTTCTTAACAGTGAGTTTTAAGAATTCTTTGTATATTTTGTGTAATAGTCATTTATCAGATGTGTCTTTTGTAAATATTTTCTCCCAGTCTGTGGCTTGTTTTTTTCATTCCCTTTATGTTATCTTTCATAGAGCATAAGTTTTTAATTTTAATAAAATTGAATATATCAATTATTTCTTTCTTGGATCATTCCTTTAGTGTTGTGTCTAAAAAGCTATTGCCAAACCCAAGGTCATCTATGTTTTCTCTTATGATAAGATAAGAGTTTTATAGTTTTGCATTTTATTTTTTAATTAAAGGTTTTATTTTTAAGTAATCTCTGCACCCAGTATAGGACTTAAAACTCTGAGGTCGAGAGTCATATGCTTCACCAACTGAGCCAGCCAGGCACCCCTATAGTTTTGCATGTTACATTTAGGTGTCTAATTCATCTTGAATTAATTTTTGTGAAGGGTATAAGGTCTGTCTCCAGATTCTTTTTTTTTTTTTTTTTTTTTTTTTTGAGAGAGAGAGAGCGCATTGCATGTGCAGGGGAAGAGCAGAGACAGAGAAAGAGTGAGAATCCCAAGCATGCTCTGTGCTGTTAACATGTAGCTTGACATGCGGCTGCATCTCACCAACCAGGAGATCGTGATCTGAATCAAAATCAAGAGTTGGATGCTTAACAACTGAGCCATCCAGGTCCCCCAGATTCTTTTTTTTTTTTAAATTGTGGATGTCTTTTTTTTTTTATTGTTCAGTGCCATTTGTTGAAAAGACTATCTTTGCTCCATTGTATTACCTTTTCTCCTTGTCAAAGATCAATTGGCTCAATTTATGTGGGCCTATTTGTGGGTTCTCTTTTCTGTTCCATTGATCTATTGGTCTATTTTTTTCCTTTTTAAAAATTTTTAATTCAAAGATAGTTCATGTATAATATTAGTTTTAGGTGTACAACATAGTGACTTGACAATGATATACATTACAAAATGCTCACTACAATAGGTGTAGTTACCATCTGTCATTCTACAATGTTATTACAATATTATTGACTATATTCCCTGTGCCTGTGCTTTTCATCCCTGTAACTTGTTTATTTTATAACTGAAACTTTGGGTCTCTTTAACCCCTTCACCTGTTTCGCCCATCTCCCTCTCCTCTGGCAACTACCAGTTCTCTGTATTTATGAGTCTGTTTTTATTTTTTGTTTGTTTTGTTTTTGTTTTTGTTTTGTAGATTCTACATATAAGTAAAATCATGTTGTCTTTCTCTGTCTAATTTACTTCGCATAATACCCTCTAGGTCTCTCCATGTTGTCATGAATGGCAAAATTTCATTCTTTTTCGTTATGACCAAGTAATATTCCATGTATAATACCACATCTTATTTTATCCATTCACCTGTTGGTGGGTAATTGGGCTGCTTCCATATCTTGGGTATTTTTTTTTTTACTTGAATATAATGCTGATTTTATTCCAGTTAAATAAACCAATGCACAAGTCTCCTGGAAAATAAGCTTAACTCAAGGGGTAAAGGCAAGAAACAAGGATTTTTTGTATGTGCTTTAATTATCACTTACTGCATATAACTGTCTTCCACACCTCTCAGAAAATGTGGGCTAATAAATCCCATGCAAAGGAACATAGGAAAGAGAAAAAGGGGAAATGAATTCATCTAGCATACTGTTGAAGGTGGTTTCTCCAAGTTCTCTTCAATAAACTGCTCCATCAACATGGTCCACTCTGGATTATTTTAATATTATGACCATCTTCCCTGATTTTCATGCACAGACTACGCTCTTTGGAATGAGTGGACATGTTGCTTCCACACACAGGGCTGAAGTCTCTGGGACATCCTGGTAATTTATACTGATTGCAGTTTGGTGTTCTAAATTCTGAAGATTGGCCAGACTCAGAGTTCAAAAGAGTCCAGAGAGGCTGCTAAGTCTCTGGCCAGGAGCAATAACACCAAGCATGCTGCCAAGAGCGCCATGCTCCCTCTGTGGCCTGCGACCCGTCTCGGCCTGCTCCTGTGCCAGTACGCCATATCTTGGCTATATTAAATAATGCTACAGTAAATATTTCTTCTCTTTTGTCAATACCACACATCTTGATTACTGTAGCTTTATAGTAAATCTTTAAGTCAGATAGTATCAGTCTTCCAACTTTGTTCTTTTCCTTCAACATTGTGTTGGTTATTCTGGGTCTTTTGCCTCTCCATATAAACTTTAGAATCAGATTCTTGATTTCCATAATATAACTTGCTTAGATTCTGATTTGGATTACATCGAATCTATAGATCAAGTTGGGAAGAACTGACATCCTGACATTATTGATTCTTCCTATCCACGAACATGAAATATCTCTCTATTTACTTCCTTTATTTTTTTCTGGGTATTACACTTGAAATTTTGTCATTTATTTTAAATGAGAATCTCAATTGGCTAATCTATACAATCCCTTTTTAAAAAATTTTCAAATATGTTCTTTTTTCAGGTCATAAATAAGGTTCATCTTAAGGCAAATCATGTTGTGAAAAGAGATGTTGATGAACATTTGAGAATCAAGACTGTCTATGATAAAAGTATTGATGAGTAAGTATGCCATTATTTTGTTTTTTTTAAAATTAAAGATATTTTCATCCATTATCTGAAGATCCATAGATGGAGCTATGTGCTAGTGCACCTTCGAGATGGAGTTAAGCTAAAAATGCTTTTTAGTCTGAAAAGATAAAGGCCATGGGATATGATTAAAGTCTATACATTATGAATAATTCAAACAGAACAAGTGTGGATCTACTTGGATATGGTCAGTAACACCTGGAAGGCATCTCCTCTTCCTCAAAAAACTAAAAATAGAACTACCCTATGGCCCAGCAATTGCATTACTAGGTATCTATCCAAGGGATACAGGTGCGTGCTGTTTTGAAGGGGCACGTGCACCCCAATGTTTACAGCAGCACTGTTGACAATAACCAAAGTATGGAAAGAGCCTGAGTCTCCATCAACAGATGAATGGAAAAAGAAGATGTGGTATACATACAATGGAGTATTACTTGGCAGTCAAAAAGAATGAAATCTTGCCATTTGCAACTACGTGGATCGAACTAGAGGGTATTATGCTAAGGGAAATTAGTCAGAAAAAGACAAATATCATATGACTTCACTTATATGAGGAATTTAAGATACAAAACAGATGAACATAAGGGAAGGGAAGCAAAAGTAATATAAAAAAAGGGAAGGGGACAAATCACAAGAGACTCTTAAATATAGAGAACAAACAGGGCTGCTGGAGGGGTTGTGGGAAGGGAGATGGGCATCAAGGGTAAGGGGCATCAAGGAATCTACTTCTGAAATCATTATTGCAGTATATGCTAACTAACTTGGATGTAAATTAAAAAATAAATTAATTAAAAAAAAAAAGAAGGCACTTCCTCAGTGAGTACTTGCAGGAAAAATAAAAGAACTAATATATGCAGTAAGAACATTTACAAAATTATTAGCCAGAGGAATGATAGTGTAATTTTTCATTTAGTGTAAGAGAGGTACAGAAAACAGGTAAGTTATGAATCTGTAATAGTGTATGAAGAAGTATTAGGAGTAATTGATGTCTTTCCTTAGCCTTAATTTCCCAAATGAATGAGATAACATGATCATGTCTAGTGTTGTGTTTTGGCACAGAGTTAACGCAAATGCTTATTGAGGAAAATTGAGATTGTGGGGGACTGATACTAGATCCTTCCACAAAGCATTCCTTAGGGCTCCTGCCAGATATATTCTAAACAACTGAGACAGTGCTGTGCCCCAGCATGGCAATTTTTAATGTTTTGTGTCTTCATTTTCAGGTTGCTCCCTGAGAAAAGATACCTTGTAAAGGTATGTCATAAATACTTATGGCTTGAATATGATACTTAAAATGAGTGCATTTTATTGTATGAAAATTGTACTTCAAAAAAAATAAAATATATACATTTCTGTTTTGTGAATGAATAAATAAAAAGTGTTAGTAATGAATGTATCATTTTCTTCAAAGGCATCTTTGTGATGCACTCAACAAAGCTTTTTTTTTTTCAATTTTTTAATGTTTTATTTATTTTTGATAGGGAGAGAGAGACAAAGCATGAGCAGGGGAGGAGGAGAGAGAGAGGGAGACCCAGAAACCAAAGCAGACTTCAGTCTGAGCTGTCAGCACAGAGCCCAAAGTGGGACTTGAACTCATGAACTATGAGATCATGACCTGAGCCGAAGTCAGATGTTAACTGACTGAGCCACCCAGGCACCCCTCATCAAAGCTTTGTCCTTGTCTGATGCTGAATTAGGCTTCTCATTTTATAATTTGATAATAAATCAGTCTTCTTATTTTCTTACTTGTTCTCATGTTTTGGGAAGAGAACATGCTGAACATAGGCTGAAAAAGAAAAATTTTGAAATACATTGAGAACACCATTTTCTTCGTGGAAATACTCATTCTTCTGAAGATGGATTTATCTGATTATATGATATGTCAAAGTTGTTTATAGAGATGCTAAACTCAATAGTTTCTTAACTGTTACAGAGTCATGCATACACATTAAGCCAATTCCTTATGGGCCACAGAAATTGGTGAGATTAAAATTCATCTTCTAAACATAAGATTTTCCTAATTTTTTTTTTATTATTTTTTTAAAACTTTTTTTTTTTTTTTTTAACGTTTATTCATTTTTGAGACATAGAGACAGAGCGTGAGCAGGAGAAACAGAGAGAGAGGGAGACACAGAATCCGAAGCAGGCTCCAGGCTCTGAGCTGTCAGCACAGAGTCCGACGCGGGGCTCGAACTCACAGACCGCAAGATCATGACCTGAGCCGAAGTCGGCTGCTTAACCGACTGAGCCACCCAGGCGCCCCAAGATTTTCCTAATTTTTGGAATCACCTAATCAGTCTCAGATTTGAAGTAATTTAGATTAATAATTGAGATTTATATTTTCTAATATTCTATTTAAGTAGAGATAGGGAAGGAATTTTTCATTTAGTGTTCTTTCCCCAAACTCAACTAGAAAATAAGGAAATTCCTTTCTCCTTGATTCATTCTCTCCCCTGTCCCTTGCTACACAACCTTTGACTAATGTCTGTATTTCAGAATTGTAAGGTTTTTCCCTTCCTTCTCCTCAGTCATTAATATCCTATGCTTACTTGTTTTAAATATAATTTGTCCTTTAACTATAATTCTTTTTTTTTTTTCAACTTTTATTTAGAACAAACTTTTTCCACAAGCTATTTCTTATTTAGAGAAGACTTTTCAAGTTCGTAGACCTGCGGGGACTATCTTACTTAGCAGGTATGTCACATTAAATGTGGGTCATTTTCTTCAGTTGTTTAGTAGTCTGACCAGTATGGCAAATTATGAAACTCATACTAGAATATTTTATTATGTTTGTCCTTAGAGACCAAACTGCAAGGTATTTAAAAGGAATAATAAAGCACCTGTTAGGTAGTCATTCTTTCCCTATTTTTTTTTTAAGTTTATTTATTTTGAGAGAGAGTATGAGTGAGAGAAAGCTAGAGAGAGAGGGAAAGACAGAATCCCAAGCAGGCTCTGTGCTGTCAGTGTGTGTGTGCTCTCAAACCCACAAACCGTGAGATCATAACCTAAGATGAAATCCAGAGTCAGACACATAACCAACTAAGCCACCTAGGGGGCCCCAAGATATTTTTATTTTTAAGAAATCTTGCAACATGGGGCTTGAACTTAAAGCCTTGAGATCGAGTTGCATGCTCTAAGCCAGCAAGGCACCCCTCTTTTCCTGATTTTTTATTAAGAAGTGATCTACTGGATCTTATCGTCGGGTTTGGTTGTCCCCTATCTGCCGTATCTCCTTTCTCCCTCATGTGTCTACAGTATTGGCTTATGGAGTATTTGGGGGTCTGAAAACCCAGGCTAGGAGGGTTTCCCATGGAACTAAAATTCTTTCTGAGTCCACTTTTCTAACTAAAATAGTAATCATAAACTAATATAGCAACTACTAGGTTTTTCTTACAATGTTTTCAACTGCTGTGAACTTTTTCTTTTCCTTTTTTTTAATCGTAATAAATTTTGATGTACAAACGAACTAAAGACAACGTGCAACAAACCAACACCAGAAGGAAAATGATCCCCATAGATTCTGTACTGGGGAATTTGCAGAGCATACAAAATGTGGCCCAGTTGTAGTGCCTGAGGAACACCTCCAGGTAACTAAACCTACTCTTAGCAGTGTTTTTACTCTTTAGGAGAGATGGATATTTTGAATCTGTGTCAAGTTTTGATAGACTCAAGTTTGAAAGCTTTATTCTTCATTACCAAAAGTAATCTTAGTTGATTTTATTCTTTCATTGGTTTTCAAATGAATTTGATAATATCTTCTTTACTTTTTTTTTCTTTTTTCAATTTATCTTATTTCTGGGACTGCTGCATCATTTCAGCTTAGAACTTTATCTTTGTTTTCCAAAATATCTTTTTTTTTTTAATTTTATTTTGAAAGACGGAGTGTGAGCAGAGGAGGGGCAGAGAGAGAGGGAATGAGAAAGAATCCCAGGCAGGCTCCACACTGTCAGCACAGAACCCCATATGGGGCTCGAACCCTTGAACCATGAGATCATGACCTGAGCTGAAACCAAGAGTCGGATGCTTTATCGACTGAGCCACCTAGGTGCTATCTTCCAAAATATCTTCTAGGAGGTATATACCTTAGTATTTTTGCAGGGCAATTTGACATTGTCTCTTAAAAAAATACGTATGATGTGTTTCAACCCAATTTTTATGGAAACGTATTCCATAAAAATACTTATAGCTGTGGAATGTATATTCATAGATATTCTTTGCAAAATTATAAATATGAATATTGGTATTAAATTATGGTATCATCGTATAATGGAATACTGTGCAGCTGTTAAAGAATGAAGTGAATCTCTACAGATTTGGAAAGATACTTACGCTCTTAAATGGAAAAAAAGAGTCGTAAATCAATATGTGTAGTTAGCCCATTTTATTTAAGAATTATAGTCAATTTAACTCAGTAAACCTGAAATAAAAACATTAAAAACAAAGTATATGTACATATATAATAAAAATTATGAAATCTATAAGTATATACATACTAAAAATCTGGAGACATACTAAAATATTAATGGGTTTTCTTTATGAGTTGGATTGTTTGGGGCTTTTTTTCTTTTGTGAATTATGTATTTTTGTAATGTTCTGATTTTTCCTATTAAACATATATTACTTATCAGGATACAGGTAAAAATTTTAAATGTGTATACCAAAAACAAATTTATTATACATATACATTTGAAAATATGATTATTTGGGTGCCTGGATGGCTCAGTCAGTTAAGCATCCGACTTTGGCTCAAGTCATAATCTCATGGTTTGTGTGTTCAAGCCCCTTGTTAGGCTCTGTGCTGACAGCTCAGAGCCTGCACCCTGTTTCAGATTCTGTGTCTCCCTCTCTCTATGCTCCTCCTCCACTCATGCTGTGTTTCTCTGTCTCTCAAAAATAAACGTTGAAAAAAAATTTTTTTTCAGTTAGTATGAAAATGTGTTTATTGCCATAGCTGTTTTTCTCTATTGAACTGTGTTCTCTGTCTACTTCCAGGAAATGAATATATTACTGAACATTTACCTAGTAACCAAATTTAAGCACATGTTTAGATGAAGTTTACTTTGTAATTTTTTTAAGTTACCTGAAGCTCAGTAAGGCTTTTGGACCCCTATATATCGGCACTAATAAAACTAACTGATTCAGCTTTCATGTCTTTTCTCAAATTGCTTGAGAGTGTAAAATGTTTTAGGGACATGTTTGAAAATTTAAACAACTCTTAATTACATATCCAGCTTTTTCCCCAAGACATTTAGAGACATTTGTAGACATTTTAAGATACAGTTCCTTGCTTTTTTTCTAAGGTATTTTTGTCTGTTTTTAATTCTCTTGGCTTTTCCAAATTCTGCTACTTATCTTCTTGTGGGTGTGGGGGGAGAGCCTGATTTTTTTTTAGACAGTGGTGATCATGGAAAAGAATGCTTAACAATTACAACTTTTTGTTTTTAAAGAATTTTTTTAAGTTTATTCCTTTATTTTGAGAGAGACAGTAAGCAGGGAAGGGTCAGAGAGAGAGGGAGACAGAATCTGAAACGGGCCGTGTGCTAACAGGAAGAGCCCAACGCGGGGCTCAGACTCACGAACCATGAGATCATGTCCCAAGCCGAAGTCAGATGCTTAAATGACTGAGCCATCCAGGCACCCCTAAAAATCATAAGTTTATGTAACATCAACTTTAGTAGGTTAAAGTAATTGAACTTAAAATTATAAATACACATGTTAGAGAAACAAGAGTAGACAATGTAATAAAATAGGGATTTATTTTTTCTTCTCTTTATAAGCATCACTTATACCTAAAAAAAATCACAATTACTGTTTTTTAATTTATAAATTTGAAGATTATAATTGTTTGGAACTTTGAGAGAAGTTCTCTAAAAAGCAGATGTTACAAGGGCAAAGAATTGATTAGAAAACTAGAAGCAAGGATAATGTTGAGGTGACTTTACCTTTAAACTCATCTTTAAAAGGTGAATATGACTAACTTTTTATGTTTGTATTATTTGAATTTTTAACTAGAAATATGAATTTCTTTATAATAGAAAACATATTTCCATAGATAAAACATTTTTATTAGTTAATTTTGAAAGAACTATAGATTTATAGGAAGTGGCAAAAAAAAAAGTACAAGGAGGTCCATTGTAACTGTCACTGAGTTTCAAAGTTTAAAACTTTTTCTGTCTTTTTTTTGTGTCCTGATTGGCTGCCCTTTATAAATCACAATTGTTTTAATTAAGATTGTAGATTAGATTGTGTTTATTATATGTAGATTATAATCATTTTACATAAAGTAGAAATTTTAGTGAAGCAAATTCAAAATTAGAGCTAGGAACTGAGTAGGGGGTGAATGGATTTTGGCAAAAGTTGAGGGGCGCCTGGATGGCTCAGTCGGTTGAGCGTCCGACTTCGGCTCAGGTCATGATCTCGCGGTCTGTGAGTTTGAGCCCCGCGTCGGGCTCTGTGCTGACAGCTCAGAGCCTGGAGCCTGCTTCACACTCTGTGCCTCCCTCTCTCTCTGTCCCTCCCCCACTCAAGCTCTGTCTCTCTCCGTCTCAAAAATAAATAAACATTAAAAAAAAAAAAAGTTGAGGGATAATAAATAAAAGTTAAATCATACGAATTTAGAGTCTGGATTCACTATACATTAAAAGTCTCTACAGCTAACCTTGTCTCTGGTCTGATTTTCTTTTGCTCATCATGGGTGCAGAGATGCAGGGTCTGCCGTGGGGGTAAGTGGTCCTGTTTAGCAGTGGGTGTGCAAGACCAAGAGGGCATCCGGGATGCAGACTTTGTTCTGTATGTTGGTGCTCTGGCCACTGAGAGGTGCAGCCGTGAAAACATCATCTCTTATGCAGCCTATTGTCAGCAGGAAGCAAAAATGGACAGGTAAACTTTCCCCTGAGACTTATTTTCCAAGATCTAATTATGGAAACTCTTTAAACAGATTCTATTATAAGTGTTAAGAGTACAAGAAGTTTGCATTTTCCAGATTGCCTCCAATAGTAAGAAACTGTACAATGCTTGGATGAGGGAGTGGGGAGAAAATACAGGTGATAGAACTGTTATTCATATAGTAATGTCAGTACCAAGTCTAAAGAAAAAGTATTGTCCAGAGATTTTTCTTTGGAAGTAAATAACTTTCTAAGGAAACAATTTGAACTTTAATTTTAGCACTTCTGTGCTAAAATAACTGTTTATCTAATTGTATTATTCGCCATGTCCTTCACTTAGATAAATTATCACTTAAAAAATTTAGAGGTGTCTCATTTATTTACAATCGATTTTTAAAAATTTTCCCAGTGAAGCAGGCTTGAAATGAAATGTTATTATGTATGTAGAAGATTGCCTGTCATGCTCCAGACAAATCAAATGCAGTAGAAATTGTCACATCTCAGAATAGATTGTAACATTCTCAAATCTAGGAGAGTTAATGTGTCCATTTCATATGTACATAAGGACCATTGCTGAGGTCTTGAAGGTTCATCTATCTGTCAAGACTAACTGACTTTAAAGAACTGTTTGACTTATATTGATATGTATTCATTTAAGGAAAAAAATGAAATTATTCATTGAACCCAAGTAGGCAATACAAAGGAAACACTGGTATATGCTCTAGAATTATACTTTCAGTCCCAAAGGTGATAAAGAGGTCAAAATCAGCATCATGGATCATGAAGAACAGTCTATTACCATGATGCTATGTAACTGATGATCTGAAATCTTCTAAAAAATCATTAGCTTCTAAGTGTTGGGCAAGCTTAGAGTCAAATGGTTAAGTAAAGTGCTATATGTTTTTGCATATATATATGTGTATATATGCAAATATGTATGTGTATGTATATGTGTATATATATAGACATACCATTGTTTATAAAAATACATGTATTTAATAGAGTGTTCCTTTTTTCCTGAGAAGGTATAATTAAATTTATGATATTTTATAATTAATGGTGTCTCAGTATGTCTCAGGAAATGTGGTATTTTGAAGTGCTAAATGAATGATAAGTTACTTTATAAAATGAGATACTTCCTTAACATAGATGTCTTTGTGAAATAAGCCTTCATAATAGTAGTGCTGCAAAATCGTGGTTGTCTTAATTTGAACTAAACTGTGTGGATTGTGCACACACACAATCTCATTTTCAAAATACCATTGAGTTTCAAAGAACATTGTAAAACAGCGTACATAATATGATTACATATTTGTTTTAAGTTTATATATATATCCCATACTTGAATGTGCTAAGGAAAAAGTCAGAAAGAATTACCAACCATCCCAATTAGGCCAAGGCTTCCGTCTTTTAGCCCTGAACATCCTGGGAAACCCCTCAGTCCTGGGCAAATTGTTAGTAGCAGTTACCTCTGATAGTGGAATTTAGGCAGGGGGGTAGGCTGTAAACCAAAATTTTCACATTTTTCTTTATACATTTCTATGTTGTTTGGACATATAACTTTTTACAATGAGCTTTTACTACTTTTCTTAAAAGACACATTAAAGTGAACCTTACATATTAGGAAGAGAATCGCTTCCTTGGGAAAATGGGGGCAGGAATATAAAATCCCAGGTTGAGATGGGTCTAGAGTGGTTGATCTCCTTTCAGCGTCTGACAGTGCTGAGAACACCTAAAGTATCTAGTTGTCTTTTGGTGAGAGAATCCAGCATAGGAGTCTTCACACAGATGAGAATCCCATAACCTAGTTTCATATCTCAGTTTCTTCACACTGCTGTTATGTTTGTTTAGAGCACTTTAGCTTTTGGTTCACATTTGATATAAATGAGTAACTAAAAGAGTACATGTTCTTTGTATCAGTGAATATGAAGCTACTCATATATGTCTTCTCATACCTGGGAAAAGAATTGGTTTCTTCTGAGGAGGATGTTATGTTGGAAGAAAGAGCAGTATCTACAGTTGTTCTTTCTTAGTCTTTTTGATGAAAGAGAAACGTTCCTTCAAAACTGCCATATTAACTCATTCAAAGAATATTTGAATGCCTAATATGGTGTTTGCAGACTAGATAAACAAAATAGACACACATACCTGCCTCTTGGAACATCGGAATTACAGAGACAGACAGTTATCCAATATACTTACAAAAAATGTGATTTCAAAATGTGGTAAATACTTTATAGGGGGAAAAACGGGTGCTATAGCATAAAAGAGAACAAAGGGGGAAACATAATTTAGATTAATTAGGCAAAGGTGGCCTCTTTGAAAGAGCGAAACTTTAGTTATAACCTGAACATTGATAGGCTTCGACCAGATGAAGAGCTTGAGGAAGACTTATGTAGGAACAATCCATGTGTGCTTGTTGCTGTTAGAAGCCACTTCAGTGGACACCGTTTTTGAAATGAGAACTGAAAGAGATGCATTGGAGAGGCAGACAGGGATGTTTTATTCTGTATGCTGTAGGAAGTCCCTGATGGGTATTAAGCCTGACGGTGACTTCCATTTTATATTTTAGAGGTCACTGTGGCAATGTTTTGGTAAGTGAATTATATTCATATTAAATTCATACTTTTTCTGAGTGTAAGTCTATTGTTTTTCAAGTGTAAACAAAGTATACCACATGTTTTTTAATTAAACAAGACAAATGTTACTTTGTACAAGGTGGTTACATTTTGGTGAGGTTTTGGTATTTCTGTGGTAAAATGTTGAGGTCGTGGTGGGAGAAAGGACTTTACTGTTGTCTGTTTCCCACAGCTTTTGAAAGACAGGTAGGTACGTGGTGTAACTAACTGAATTATATTGGGTACTAGTCAGGTCTTGGACTCTCAGGTTCTAGGCTCAGAAAGTGATAGAACTGTATAGATTCTAGAAAGTGTAGAATATGGAAGAAGATGACAGGAAGGTAAAAAATCTTTATGTGAATGAAAGTAGCGTTCAGGCAGAGAAAGGAAATAGCAAGATGGGCATAAGAAGGTTGAGCAACCTGAATGATTTGCTTACTGTCCTATTGTATATCTAGCTTCCCTCTCCACCTACCTGCTCATCCTGTGCCTATAAATATAGTGAAATGCTGAAGTCAAATATGGATTTTGCAAGTAAAACGTGTTAGAATTTAAGTTTTTCAGTCCATTCTTATCTTTTGGTATATATTGACGTATTTTACAAACTCACACTTAAGTGTATATTAAGTGTACATTAAGTTTACTTTTGTGAGGACATATGCCAAGTAGCCATACCATAGGAAAACAGAGGTATATGCCTTGAAAGTATAAGATAGTGAGTTAGATATTATGGTATAAAATGACAGTTGATATTTAGCAAAGATTTTTCTGGCCTTGGTCAGTTTTTTTTAGAAAAGTGTAAGTTAGTAAACATCATAATACCTATTTTTCTGGAATATAATAAAAAATTCAATGTCTATTTTAACAGGCCAATAGCAGGATATGCTAACCTGTGTCCAAATATGATCTCTACCCAGCCTCAGGAGTTTATTGGGATGCTGTCCACAGTAAAACATGAGATTATTCATGCCCTGGTAAATTTTGCTGTTATTTACTGTTCTTTTCTTCATGCTTCAATTTTCTGTTTATTCCGTTATTTTCATGTATATGTTAAATTTTGGATTCTTAGATTTATGTCAGTAAAATCTAGATGATGAGGCCTCTGCCAATAGATAATTTTTAATGATTAAAATAGTGGCTAGGTTGAGTTACACTGTCTAAAATAATTAAATAAGTAAATTCATCAGGCAATAGGATTTTTGAGAAAATGATTACTGTTCTTAAGAAAAAACTTAGTAATTTAGAAAAATTCACTTCCCTGTAAAGTGATAACTGATATGCTAATTCTAGATCTTTCTTATTACAGAGGTCTGATTTCAAAAGTCTTCTTGGTCTGCTTAGGCTTTCTAAAATTTATATATACTAACTGATTCAGAACCCCTCCTTCCTTTTCCCCAATTTGTCCAAAATAGTGAACTTTTATGATATATCTAGGAAATTAAACAGACTTATCTAAGACCCTAGGAAATGTTCTCTTGATGCCATTTATGTATTTAGAAAATAGATGGCAGTGAAATGCAGTGATCGAGAGACAATGGATCGCGCAGATTTAGGTGTGAGTCTTCTTAGCTCTACCGCTGAAAATATTTGGGATCATAAGCCTCATAAGCCTCAGTTTCATCTGTTAAAATGAAGAGAATAGGAGTACATAGTATGGTGGATTTTTTTCTTGGAGATTAAGACAAAACAGAAATGCTATAGCACCACGCTATACATAGTAAGGTATAATAAAATTAGTGGCAGTTATCTATTAGTCTTTTTTTTTTTAAGATTTATTTATTTATTTTTGAGAGAGAGAGAGAGAGAGAGAGAGAGAGAGCGCGCATGTGGGAAAGAGGGAGACAAGGGGAGAGAGAGAATCCCAGGCAGGCTCCGCTCTGTCAGTGTGGGCCTGAGCCCATGGACCATGAGATCATGACCAGAGGCAAAATCAAGAGGCAGATGCTTAATTGACCGAGCCACTCAGGTGCCCCTATTCATTGATCTTATTTAGTGAGCTATCATGTATGACCTTGACATGCAGGCCTCAGTCTTTAAATCAGCAAATACATTCAATAATTCAGTGAAACACCGGTGTAACCAGACAGCATTTATATCATTCAGGTAAGAGGATTCTAAAATGAATCTTCTGTTTTTATTTTATATATTAAAAAAAACAGTAAGCTGAACCTGCTAATTGAGGTGAAACAAGGCTCATTCTAAGTAAGATTAAAAACTATAGATACTTGATGTTGAGAGAACCAGAGAGAAACAGTAGGTTTTAAGTGTGGTATATAAATGAACATGAATGCAAAAGTCCCAAGCATGAGATAAATTAGGTTATGAACAGGCAATTCACAAAAGAAAAAAAAAAACAGTTGGCTGAGACATGTATGAGAAGGTATTCAGACTTATTTTAGCAGTCAAATGGTCTCAAATTAAAGCTAGATACCATTGACTATAAAAGAATGCATGAAAGTTACGCACACTGGAGCACCTGAGTGGCTCAATCAGTTAAGTGTCTGACTCTTGATTTTGGCTCTAGTCATGATCTCATGGTTTGTAGGATTGAGCCCCATGTCATGTTGGGCTCTGCACTGACAATGGGATTCTCTCTCTCCTTTTCTCTCTGCCCCTCCATCTCTCTCTCCCGCCGCCCCCTTCTCTCAAATAAACATTAAAAAAAAAAGAAAGTTATGGACATTGACTTCAAGGTGTAGTAGATACCTCTGGGAAGAGAAGGAGGAGAAAGGATTAGGTAATGGAGCTTCAGTAATATTTACTCTGCAGTATTTTATTTCTTAAAAGTTTGAAGATTTGTCAGGAAACTATAGATGCTAGTGAGGATGTGGAGAAGTAGGCACCCTCCTACATTGTTGGTGGGAATGCAAACTGGTGCAGCCACTCTGGAAAACGGTGTGGAGGTTCCTCAAAAAAATGAAAATAGAGCTACCCTATGATCCAGCAATAGCCCTGCTAGGAATCTACCCAAGAGACACAGGAATGCTGATGCATAGGAGCACGTGTACCCCAATGTTCATAGCAGCACTTTCGACAATAGCCAAAACATGGAAAGAAACTAAGTGCCCATCAACTGATGAGTGGATAAAGAAGATGTGGTACATATATACAATGGACTACTATGTGGCAATGAGAAAAAATGAAATCTGGCCATGCGTAGCAACATGGATGGAACTGGAGGGCATTATGTTAAGTGAAATAAGTCAGTCAGAAAAAGACATATACCATATGTTTCCACGAATAGGTAGACTTTGTGAGACTAAGCAAAAACCAGGGGGAGGGGAAGAGGGGAAAGAAAAAAAAGACACAGAGAGGGAGGGAGATAAAACATAAGAGACTCTCAAAGACTAAGAACAAACTGAGGGTGAGGGAGATGGGGGGGGAGAGGGGGTGATGGGCATTAAAAAAGGGCACATGTTGGGATGAACACTGGGTGTTTTATGTAAACCAATTTGAAAATAAACTATTTTAAATTAAAAAAAAGGAAAAGAAAAAAATAAATTCTAATTTCAAAATAAAAAAAAAAAGTTTGAAGAAAATATGGTAAAACTAACATCTTAAATAGCTTTGAAGAGGATACATAAGTTTCTATTATGTATTTTTTTTACTTTTTGTATATTGAATTATTATTTTTTTAAATGTTTATGAGAGAGAGAGAGACAGAATGTGAGCAGGGGGGCAGAGACAGAGGGAGATGCAGTATCCAAAGCAGGCTTCAGGTTCTGAGCTGTCAGCACAGAGCCTGACGTGGGGCTCGAACTCACAGACTGTGAGATCATGCCCTAAGCTGAAGTTAGACACTCAACCAACTGAGCCAGTCAGGCGCCCCTGAATTATTTTAAAAACTATAAAAACCTAAGAAATTTTAAATATGAACTTAAGTCTTAAAAACCATCCTGGAGGATGATAAGAATTAAATGTTTAACACAGATTCCCCATAAAGCTATTATGCTCATAGCTATCAATTACACTTACCTGTGGTGCTTTGAACACCTAATAGCTCTGAAATATGAGTGCTTAGAAGAATTTTTAAGCTGATAGAGTGGGAAAAATGTGTATTTAGAATATTATAAAGGATGAGGCAAATTACACTATTTTAAGCATTGTATAACCTCAGTAAATTGTATATTGAAAGCTATTTCGATTTTCCTAGCTGACTCAATTAAGTGTCCTTTGCATCTTCAGAGATTAAAAAAGAAGAAGAAATTCAGGAATAAAAGAATAATCTGGATTCCATTAATCATTTTGGCAAGCTTTGAATGACACAGAGGCCACAGTTGTGTAAGCAAAGAAATTTGCCAGAGAAATTGATTAAGTGATCGTTTGTGATTGTTAGTTATTTGGATATGAGGTATAGCGTATTCTCAATGTATAAAACATACATAAAGAAGTAGTCACAAAAGTGTTTTGTTTTAGGTATTAGATTAGGAAAGACAGCAAGAAAGGAAATCTCACTGATGAAATAGATATCAAATGGCAATAGTTTTTTTGTGTGTGTCTATATTCTCATCTATTTTGGGAGGAGAAGGATAGAGAACAGGAATTTTAGTACCTTTATGTGAAGTATCCATTATCTCATTAAAATTGAAGACTTAAGATAGTATTTAATCTAGTAATTTAGAATGATCAATAGCAATACCTTCTTCGTGAATGTGGTAATGCTTTATAAGTTGAATTGTTTTACTTATTTATATATATCGTAAGAAATAAAATAATTGAAGGAAATTTTCAGTCTTGCCATGTATACATAAAATGTATTCATTTTTATTAATGAAATGTTATCCACATATACTTTAGATAATTCCAAGGCATAATAATACTTTAGCATCATTTATTAACAAAATTATAAACTCCTTTTTAAGTGCCTTGAACATTCAAGAAATATTTAATTAGTGGATCTGAAAACAAATAGTATTTAAATTGTGACTATAAACATAACAAATTCATATTGTAAAAAAATTAGGGGAATATGAGTGATTTTACACATTACCCTACCATCAGAAGAACCACAGCTAACATTTTGATATATGTTTCCATTATTTTTTCCTAAGTGTACAAACACACAGACATTTCCAGTCTTTTTAAGCACAGATATATATTAAGTGTATACTTTTGGATCAAAGACTTTGAATTTTTGAGTGCTCTTAGTGAGCACTCTTGATTGCCCACCCCCTACTCTAAACTGTATTGTCAGCTATTCTCAGTGGTAACACACCCCGGATGCAATTGTAGAGTTTATGTAATAAGTTCATGTGAAGAGGATCAACTGTGATAAATACATTCTTAAATTTCTCATTTATGCCGGTACCAAGGAATGTTGTCACTATTACTTTGGATTTCTTTACTTACAATTACTTCAAGTAATTGAAGTTTAAAATTCATGATTAGGAATACTTCATTTTTGTCCAATTCCAATATATGCCAAATTTCAGTGGAAGTATTGGCTGGGTGCTTTTATGAGTGTTTATAGGTGTTCTCTTTTGATAGAACTGTGTTATGATGTATGTAATCAGACTTGATATTTTTCACTCTGAGACTTTTCGAACTTTTTTTATAGGGTTTCTCCGCTGGCCTATTTGCATTCTACCATGATAAAGATGGAAATCCTCTAACTTCAAGATTTGCAGATGGTCTCCCACCTTTTAATTATAGGTATTTTTATTTTTTGTTCTTGTTCTTCTCTTTTAGGGGAGTGCTAAGACTAGAATCTGAGACTCATGGCATGATAGTTGCCATAAATAGTAGCAGCTTCATGGCTAGCCTTAAAAAAAACTGTAGCTATTAAAACAGGATAAAATAAGCCATTTAGCTTTACCCTTTCATTGTAGAGATGAAGCAGTTAAGACGCAGAAAACTTAAGTGACTTGTCCAAAGAGCCAGGAATCTTCTTTCCAGCAGAGCTCTTTTCCACCACATTGTAACTTGTATTGCTGTACAGTATAGTCAGGCCATGGGAGAATACGGGTTGGTTATATTTTGGTTTATTTATTTATTTACTTACTTTTTAAATTGTTTTAAATGTTTATTTATTTTTGAGACAGAGAGAGACAGAGCATGAGTTGGGGAGGGGCAGAGAGGGAGGGAGACACAGAATGTGAAGCAGGCTCCAGGCTCTGAGCTGTCAGCACAGAGCCCGACGCGGGGCTCGAACTCATAGACCGTGAGATCATGACCTGAGCTGAAGTCGGACGCTCAACTGACTGAGCCACCCAGGCACCCCTTATTTACTTATTTTTTAATGTGTATTTATTTTTGAGAGAGAAACAGAGTGTGAATGGGGGAGGGCAGAGAGAGAGAGAGGAAGACACAGAATCCAAAGCAGGCTCCAGGTTCTAAGCTGTCAGCACAGAGCCTGACACGGAGCTTGAACTCATGAACCATGAGATCATGACCTGAGCCAAAGTCGGAAGCTTAACCGACTGAGCCATCCAGGCCTCTGTTTTTGGTGTGTTTTTTTTTGTTTTGTTTTTTTGTTTTAGTTTTTTTTGATGTTTATTTTTTGAGAGAGAGAGAGAGACAGAGCACAAGGTGGGGAGGGGAGAGAGACACAGAATCCAAAGTAGGCTCCAGGCTCCGAGCTGTCAGCAGAGAGCCCAATGCGGGGCTCAAACTCACGAACCGTGAGATCATGACCCGAGCCAAAGTCAGATGTCAACCGACTGAACCACCCAGGCGCCCCTCTATATTTTAGTTTTTAATAATTATCCCCTATCGTGGCAATATTTACATGTGAACTGATACTGTATTTAGTACAACCTATTAGCAGTGATCTAGAGGGTTAGGACCTAAAATGAATACTACTAAGAAACACTAAAAAAAAATGTATCAAGAATTTTTTATAGTGTATCAATCACAAAGCGTAACCATTTGCCTACATTTATATAGAATATAAATCTCTAAATTAAGACCATATGTCCACAAAAAGATAAGCACAAGAATGTTCATGGCAGTTTTGTTATTAATAGCCAAAAAAAGGAAACTACCCAAATATCCATCTATAGTAGAAAGGATAAATAAATTATATTATTCGTATAATTGAAAACTATACGGCACTAAAAAAGAATATACTGTTGTTACATGCGATAACATATGAATATCACAGATATAATATTGAGTGAAAGAAGTCAGTCCATTTGTGTAGAGTTTAAAAAAGAGCAATAATAAAAGACAGACAAGTGGTTTTACTTGAAGGGCCAAGCTGTTAAGTGGACTACAAGTTGAGTACAGATTGGGAAGAGGCATAAGAAAACCTTTCAGCGGTACCGACACTGTTCCACTTTATCAGATTAGTGGTATATGATGTGGAATTAAAAATTAATTAATCCTGGAGCACCTGGGTGACTCAGTCGGCTAAGTGGCTGACTCTTGGTTTCAGCTCAGGTCATGATCTTGAGGTTTGTGAGATCAAGCCCCGCACTGGGCTCGGTGCTGGCAGTGTGGAGCCTGGTTGGGATTCTCCCTTTCTGTCTGCCCACTACACCCCCCTCAAAAAAAAATTAATCCTTATACTTAAAATTTGTTTACTTTATATATATTTTACAATAATTACAGAGATCTCTATTAAAATAGCTAGAATTAAATATTGAAGCAGATAACACTTTATTCATCATATTTTTTAGAGTATATGTGAAGAAACAAGTACTAATTGGACATAGATATTTTGCTTCTTAAATGGTTTGTGTTCATTTGGTGGTGTGGGAGGAGTCTGGTCTTTCCTAAGGATTGTGGTCTTCATGAGAAACATAAATGGTGAGATAGGCATCATCTACATAGTGACATAGGTAAGGAAGAAAGAGATACCCACGCATAAGAACTTTTGTTAAGGGGTGCCTGGGTAGCTCGGTGGGTTAAGTGTCCGACTCTTGATTTCAGCTGAGGTCATGATCTCACTGCTGTGAGATAGAGCCCCCTGTTGGGCTCTGAACTGAGTGTGGGACCAGCTTGAGATTCTCTCTCTCCCTCTCTCCCTTCCCCATTCACAGTCATGCTCTCCCTTTCTCCCTCTTTCTTCCTCTTCCTCTCTCTCTCTCTCTCTCTCTTTCTCAATAAATAAATATTAAAAAAGAACTATTGTTAAGCTGATAATTTGCAGTACTTTCTTATATTCAGGATATTCCTTCAAAGCAGGAAATCTTACAATATGAATGGAGATAATAGAATAATAGGAAATTCAGTTGATAGACATATGAAGAGTAGGATTTGTCCCTAACCTATTTATTTGGAGAAACTATTTGTCTTGAAATGTAGATGATGAAGAGGATATTGGGAGTTATTAATAAGGTGAAAGCTGTTTATTTTCTTGCTGGCTTTGATCACTATGAATGTTCGAACATTACTTTGCCATGAAAAAGATAAAAGGAGGGGCACCTGAGTGGCTCAGTCGGTTAAGCACCTGACTTCGGCTCAGGTCATGATCTCGAAGTCTGCGAGTTCGAGCCCCGCATTAGACTCTGTGCTGACAGCTCAGAGCCTGCAGTCAGCTTCAGATTCTGTGCTCCCTCACCTGCTCATTCTCTCTCTCTCTCAAAAACAAATAAAAAACATTTTAAAAGTTTAAAAAAAAAAAGATAAAAGGAATTAAGAATAGCATCATCAAGGCATGGGTAGATGAACAGATATATGGCACATATACATATATACACATATAACAAAATGTTAATTGTAGAATCAAAGTGAAGGTTATTAGATATGTAGGTGTGCTTTTTACGATTCTGTCAACAGTTTGTATATTTAAAATTTCCATAAAATAATCGTGGGACAAATATAGCCTCTTTATATTCTGTTTTATTAGTGAAAATGAGAGATTCATAGAGTTGATGATAGAGGTAATCTAGGGGGGAAAAGCCAGAAAAAAAATGATATGGATTATGGGGGAAAATCAAAATTTAATGTCCATTATAAATAATGTCATTATATCCCACCAATGATACATAAATGCTTACCTTACCAGTAGTGGATATTAGAGATCTTTTTTTAAGGCCAATCTGAGAGTAAAACATGGTATCTTGTATTTCTAGGACTACTACTGAGGTTTCACCCATTTTAATTTTCTCTATACTTTTATACAGCCTATTTATGTCTTTTGTCCAGTCCTGGGTTATTTTTCCTTTTCTAGTGATTTTGTAAGAGTACTTTATAATTGAGGGATATTAATCCTTTTTCATGTTTGTTGCAAATATTTATCCCACTTAGTTATCTTATTTCGTTATCATATTTTTTTCATAGAAAAATTTAAAACCTTTACATCATTAAGTTCATCTTTTTTTTCTTCTGTTGCTTAAGAAATGATTATAAAAATATTTTCCTATCTTCTAGTAAATTATTTCAATATTTTACATTCATAACTTTCATTCATTTGGAATTTATTTTTGCTTCATGTATTTTGGGGTTCTTTTGTAAGGTATATATATGTTTATAACAATTATATCTTCTTGGTGGATTGACCCTTTCATCATTATAGAACATCCCTCTTTGTTTCTACTAACAATTTTTGTTTTAAAGTCTATTTTGTCTGATACTGGTATAGCCATTCCAGCTCTCTTTTGAGTACTGTTTGCATGGTATTATCTGTTTAATTCTTTCGCATTCAACCTATTCATGTCCTTGAGTCTGAATTGTGTTTATTATAGACAGAGTTGGATTATGGGGTTGTTTTTAATGTGTTCTCCCAGTCACCCCATTCTACCACCTCTGTAGTGGCTGTCAGGTTTGCTGATTTTTACTATGATTGTGGGCTGTTAGTTTTCATGGCTGCCAGGGCATGGGAAAATGCCACAAAGCTTGCTGTTCTTACTGAGATTATCCATTTTTTTAAGAGTTTTTTTTTTTAAGTTTATTTATTTTGAGAGAGAGAAAGTGTGCATGCAAGAGTGGGGGAGGGGCAGAGAGAGAGGGGGAGAGAGAATCCCAAGCAGGCTCCACACTAGCAGTGAGGGGCTCAATCTCATGATCATGACCTGAGCTGAAATCAAGAGTCAGACGCTTGACTCACTGAGCCACCAGGCACCCCTATCCTTTTTTTTTCTGTTAATGCTCCCTGGATTGCTGAAAGCCTTTGTTAATTTCCAAAGTTCTGAAAATGTTGATTAGGCATTTTACCATTTTTCTCATTGCTTTCAAGAACGGAGAATTTTCGGAGGTCTGCCATTTTTACTGATATCTCGGAATTTATATCTGTGTATGTATATGGGATGAAATAGGGACTTAACTTTTTTCTCGATGGATAACGAGTTTTACATCAGTTACTAAATAAATTGTACTTCCCACTAAATTTAAATGTCATTTTTTAATGCCATTTTTTGTTGTTATTAAGTTTCTTTATGTGCTGGGATATGTCTCTGGACTTGCTTTTGTTTTATCCAATAAATGTGTTAAAAGGGAGTAATTCATCATCATCTGAGCCAAGTATTACTTTGTGAACTTGAGAAAGTTACTTCATCTCTCTACCTTTCTATCTCTATGTGCACAATAGTGGTGACAATCCTTTAAGGTTGTTGAAAAGACTAGAAAATGTTCTCAAGTACATTGCAGGATTTGGTATATAGTAAACTCAGATATTTTAATTGCATATTGATGTTCATAAATACTTTCACTATTTAAAGCTGTGAAGAATTTGCAAATGACTGCCTTTTATTCTTTAATTGCAGTCTTGGATTATATCAATGGAGTGATAAAGTCGTCCGAAAAGTGGAGAGATTATGGAATGTTAGAGATAATAAGATAGTTCCTCACACTGTGTATCTTCTAGTAACACCTCGTGTTGTCGTATGTATTACTCAACTTCTTCATGTTTCATGAACCATCTACTCTTTTCCTTTCTTATAGTCTTTTCTTTACTAATTATTATTGCTTAAGAACTTAAAAGTAAATTTCAGAGCCTATAATAAGGAAACTAAAGGCAGTACAGTAAAGCTACAAGCCAAGAGAAATCCGAAGAAATGGAAGTTTGTCAGTAACTCTCATGGCTCCATTCTATTTACTCCTTTAAGCCAATGCACCTCTACTGTGATACCTCTTAGGATCACTGGTACTATTTTCATAATTGCTAAACATTTCATTATGTAGTCTGTATTAATCAAGGTTGTTCAGAGAAATAGAACCAACAAAATGCGTTGCCTAAGAAAGAGGGCTAGAAATGAGAAGGGAAAGAAGGAAATTTATTTGAAGGAAGTGGCTCGTGCAATTGTGGAGGTTTAGAGATTCCAAATGCTGATGGGTAGGCTAGCAGGCTGGACACGCAGGGACGAGTTGCATTTTAAGTCCAAGGGCAGTAAGCTGGCAGAATTCCTTCTTGCTCGGCAAAGGCAGTCTTTGTTCAATTAAGGCCTTCAACTAATTGGATAAGGCCTGTCTGTATTATGGAGGGTAATCTTCTTTACTGAAGAGCCACTAATTTAAATGTTAAGCTCATCCAAAAACACCCTTACTGAAACATTCAGAATAATGTTTGATCAAATATCTGGGCACTGTGGCCTAGCCAAGCCAAGAGTTAATAAAATTAACCTCTAATTAATTTACCATTTAATTATTATTAAATTAACCATTTAATTAGTAAAATTGACCATTCCACTCTTAGTTTTTAAATAAACTCTACCCCCAACGTGGGGCTCAAATTCACAACCCCAGGATCAAAAGTTGCATGCTCTACTGACTGAGCCAGCCAGGTGCCCCTGCCTTCTGGATTTTTGTACTGGTCTTGGGATATTTCCTATCACTGGAAATTTCTAACTAAAGGACAGGAAAAATCAAATGAGCAAAATTGTATTTTATTGAAAAACTTATTTTTCTTCAAAGGCTATAGCTATAATAAGAGCAGTCAATCCCTTCATTAAAAACATTGTTGACATAAAAGTTACAAATGACAATCATATTAGTCCAAAGTTATTCTGAAATATATGTGACTTAAAATCTTCAAATAGACGAAAAAATATTAAGAGAATTTACTAGCAGAGGAGTGTAATAGTATCAAAACATATTATTTAATTATATTAAAACCATACTTTTAAAAGATGTTTTCACTTCTCGCCAAAGTAATTCTTTAATGGCTACTTTATCATATCTATGTTAGATAAAAACTCTGCCATTATTATATTGTACTTTTGTAGGGTTTATTGTTTTTTTTTCTGATTCTTAGGATGAAGCACGAAAACATTTTAACTGTCCAATTCTGGAGGGAATGGAACTTGAAAATCAAGGTGGTATGGGCACTGAGCTCAACCATTGGGAAAAGCGGTTATTAGAGGTCAGTTTATTTTTAAGTTTTACTAGACATTTTTTCTTTAATAAAAGTAATTCTTTTTTGATAAAAGTAACTTTCTTTATGTTTATGTTTTATTTTTGAGAGAGAGAGAAAGCATACATGCAACCTGGGGAGGGTCAGAGAGGGAGGGAGAGAGATTGAATCCCAAGGAGGCTCCGCACTGTCAGCACAGAGCCCAACTCCCGGCTTGATCTCACAAGTTGTGAGATCTTGAGCTGAGCCAAAATCAAGAGTTGGTCCCTTAACTGACTGAGCCCCCTAGGCACCTGTTTTTTCTCTTAACAAGCAGTTTCTCATTGATAAGTTCTAATCAGTAGTGAACTAGAATGAATGTTAACTGATCTCCTTGGGCTGTTTTTCTTTTTGTTTTGTTAACTCCTTGCCTCTTTAAAACTCTGGTGTTTGATAAGCAGCCGCTAAAATAAATCCTCCCCCTCTTTTCAACTTACCTCCCTTTCTTTTCAATAAAGTAAACCCTATGTAAAAACATTTGGTAACTTAAAATTCCTTTTCCCCTTCAGCTCTCCAGACCCACTTTTTAGATGTAATCACTGTTTTTTTCTTTTTAATGTTTATTTATTTTTGAGAGAGCACAGACAGAGAAGAGCAGAGAGATAGAGGATCCAAAGCAGGCTCTGCATTGACAGCAGTGAGCCTGATGCAGGGTTGAACTCATGAATCACAAGATCATGACCTGAGCTGAAGTCTGATGCTCAGCTGTTTGAGCCACCCGGGTGCCCCTAGATGTAATCATTATTTAAGTTTTTTGTATATGCTTCCAGAAATGTCGTGTATATGTAGAGATGTACACACTAACACACAGGTGTTTCTTTAAATGAATTCATAACGTTAATGAACTATTTTCTACTTAATAATTTATCTTAAACATTTTTCCAAGCAGTACAGGTGCTCCTGCTGTAATGTAATGTATGCTCTCCTAAAAAGCCTCTTCAAAATTGAACACTAAAGATAAGACTCATGGGGGCAGATTGGCCAACATGGCGGAGGAGTAGGGGGACCCGGTATTCCCCGTGTCTTTCAAACTAAGAAGGACTGAAACCAAAGGACTCTCAACCCCAAGAGTCTAGGAGGAAAGGTCAGTTGCAGTCTACAAGGAATGGAAAGCAAAACCCAGAAAACACCCTAGGAAACGTGAGTGTAGTCTGGGGTGGATAAAATGAACTGTGGGTTACAGAGCTGAGGGGAGGGAGAGCCTTCTTTGGAGAAATCTGGAAAAGTGCAGAGTGGGCCACATCCGAACAAGAGAAAAAATGGACAGAGAGGGAGAGATCACCGTCTAGTCCCTAACTGCAGGGCTTTTTAAGAGAAGTTCCATTGCTAACAGCAGAACTCGCAGCAGAACTCTCTTTATGCTGGGGCCGGCAGCGGCGGACCAGTCAGCCCGCATCATGCAGAAGCGCCGAGCCGCCTGCGGAGCGCTTCTAACCCAGGAACACAATTTACAGCGAAACCCAGTGTAGCAGGTGAAGAGTGTCAATAACGTGGATAAACGTGGGGTGCGTGACTGCCCAACAAACCGCCACTACGTCGGCGCCCCTTGCAGAGTGAGGATGAAAACAAAGGGGGGGGGGATTAGAGACACCGGGACCAGGAAGAAGGGACTGGGAGGATGCCATTGTTGTCTCCCAAGCCCACAAAAACCAGCTGCAGGAAACCATCCCTGTGGCAGTGGAGGCAGGACCCGCCTACATCAAACCATGCCCCTCCTCATAGGAGAGAAGCCTTTCTGCGGGAGGGACAGACACAGAGACCAGACTGCTGCCTGGAGTAACTCCAAGTCATTTCTTCTTTTTTAAATATATGCTCCCCTTTCTCCTTCTTACCGATCCCCACACCTGAGCTGGCCATCTGGGGTACTGGCTAGCTTAAACAGACTTTTAACCCACTCTCTCAACGCATGTTCTACACCTCCTTCTGTACTTTTCTATCTCTCTCTCTGGAGTAACCAGGCCACATAGTTCATCTGGGCAACATCTATTTTCATTCCTTTTTCCTTGCATCTGTCCTTATTCTGATTTATCTCTGTCTGGATTAAGCCCTTAAGTCTCTCTACCTGGTCAAGGTTCATTTTCTTCTTCCCCCTGCACCTGTCATTACGCTCTCTGTATAGGCTCTGCCATCAGTACAGTACACACCCTGTCCTTAATGTGTAGCTGGTACTACATGCCCTCAGAGTGTCGTTTGTTATTCTTTTTTCTGTTGTGAACCACTTGTCTGTATCATTTGTCGGTATGTTTGAGTGTTTCTGTTTTCTGTTTGTCTGTTGGTCTGTTTTCCTTTCCAGGGGGACCTCAGGAAACAATCCAAAACACACCTAGCCAAAATGACGAAACGGAAGAATTCTCCTCAAAAGAAACTACAGGAAGTAGTGACAGCTCAAGAATTGATGAAAACAGATATAAGCAACATAACAGAACATGAATATAGAATGATAATCATAAAACTAATCGCTGGGCTTGAAAAAAGTATAGAAGAATGCAGAGGGTCCCTCTCTGTGGAGATCAAGGACCTTAAAAACAGGAGGAATTAAAAAATGCTTTAAATGAGGTGTAAAACAAATTGGAGGCAGCCACAGCCCAGATTGAAGAGGTAGAAGAGACAATAGGTGAATTAGAAGATAAAATTATGGAAAAAGAGAAAGCAGAGAAAAAGAGAGAGAAGCCAATTCAGGAAGAGGAAAGGAGAATTCGAGAGCTGAGCAATGCACAGAACAATATCCATATCATAGGAATTCCAGAGGAAGAAGAGAGAGACAAAGGAGTCGAAAGGGTACCTGACCAAATCATTGCTGAGAACTTCCCCAACATGAGGAAGGAAATGGGCATGGAAATCCAAGAAGCACAGAGAACTCCCCTCAGACGTAATTTGAATAGACCTTCTGCATGACACATCATAGTGAAACTGGCAAAATATAAAGATAGGGAGAGAATCCTGAAAGCAGCTAGGGACAAAAGGACCTTAACATACAAAGGCAGACACATATGGGTTGTAGCAGACTTATCTACAGAAACTTGGCAAGCCAGAAAGGAATGGTAGGATATCTTCAATGTGATGAACAGGAAGGATATGCAGCCAAGAATCCTTTATCCGGCCAACCTGTCATTCAGAATAGAAGGAGAGATCAAGGATTCCCCAAACAAACAAAAACTGAAGGAATTCATCACAAATAAACCAGGATTGCAAGAGATCCTGAGGGGCACTCTATGAAGGAATACTTGCAAAGAACACAAACTACCAGAGACAGCCTTACAAGCACGAAACCTACAGATAACACAGTGACTCTAAACCCATATTTTTCAATATTAACACTGAATGTAAATGGACTAAATGCGCCAATCAAAAGACAGAGGGTAACAGAATGGATTAAAAAACAAGACCCATCTATTTGCTGTCTTCAAGAGACTCATTTTAGACCCGAGGTCACCTTCAGATTGAAAGTAAGGGAATGGAGAACTATCTACATGCTATGGGAAGTCAGAAGAAAGCTGGAATAGCCACACTTATATCAGACAAACTAGACTTTAAAGTAAAGATGTAATAAGAGATGAAGAAGGGCATTATCTAATAATCACAGCAACTATCCAGCAGGAAGAGCTAACAACTATAAATACCTATGAGCCGAATTCGGGGGCACCCAAATTTGTAAAACAATTAATTACAAACATAAGCAACCTTATCGATAAAAATGTCCTAATTGTAGGGGATCTTAACACTCCACTCTCAGCATTGGATAGATCCACTAAACAGAAAATCACCACAGAAACAATGGCCCTGAACAACACATTGGAACAGATGGGCCTAACTGACATCTTCAGGGTCCTTCATCCAGAAGCAAAGGAATTTACATTCTTCTCAGCTGCACACGGTACTTTTTCCAAGATAGACCACATTCTGGGGCACAGGGAAGCTCTGAATAAATATAAAAGAATTGAGATCCTACCATGCACACTTTCAGACCACAATGCTTTGAAACTTGAAATCAACCACAGGAAAAAGCCTGGAAAATATCCAAAAACATGGAGGCTAAAGAACAACCTACTAAAAGACAAGTGGGTCAACCAAGCAATCAGAGAAGAAATTAAAAAATACATGGAAACAAATGAAAATGAAAATACAACAATCCAAATGCTTTGGGATGCAGCAAAGGCAGTCTTGAGAGGTAAATATATTGCAATCCAGGCCCATCTCAAGAAACAAGAAAAATCACTAACACGAATTGTAACAGCACACCTAAAGGAACTAGAAGCAGAACAGCTAAGACACCCTAAACCCAGCAGAGAGAGAGAAATAACAAAGATCAGGGCAGAAATTAATAACATGGAAACCAAAAAAAGTAGTGGAACAGATCAATGAAACCAAGACCTGGTTCTTTGAAAAAATAAACAAAATAGACAAACCTCTAGCCAGGCTTCTCAAAAAGAAAAGAGGGAGAACCCAAATAGATAAAATCACGAACGAACATGGAGTGATTGCAACCAATCCCTCAGAAATACAAGCAATTATCAGAGAATACTATGAAAAATTATATGCCACCAAACTCGACAACGTGGAAGAAATGGACAAATTCCTAAATAGCCACATGCTACCAAAATTCAAATGGGAAGAAATAGAAAATTTGAACAGACCCATAACTAGTGAAGAAATTGAATCAGTTATCAAAAGTCTCCCGACAAATAAAAGCCCTGGACCAGATGGCTTCCCTGGGGAATTTTACCAGACATTTAAAACAGAGTTAATTACTATCCTCCTCAAGCTCTTCCAAAAATTTGAAACGGAAGGAAAACTCCCGGACTCATTCTATGAAGCCAGCATCACTATGATTCCCAAACCAGATAAAGAACCATATGATCCTGTCAATAGATGCAGAAAAAGCATTTGACAAAATACAGCACCCTTTCCTAATAAAAACTCTCAAGAAAGTCGGGATAGAAGGAACACACTTAAACATGATAAAAGCCATTTATGAAAAGCCCACAGCTAATATCATCCTCAATGGGGAAAAACTGAGAGCCTTCCCCCTGAGATCAGGATAACGACAGGGATGTCCTCTCTCACCACTGCTATTTAACATAGTGTTAGAGGTCCTAGCATCGGCAATCAGACAACAAAACAAAATAAAAGGCATCAAGATTGGCAAGGAAGAAGTCAAACTTTTACTTTTTGCAGATGACATGATACTTTACATAGAAAACCCAACAGAATCCACCAAAAGCCTACAAGAACTGATCCATGAATTTGGCAAAGTTGCAGGATACAAAATCAATGTGCAGAAATCGGTGGCATTTCTATACACCAACAATGAATTAGCGGAAAGAGAAATAAAGAAGCGAATCCCATTCACAATTGCACCAAAAACCATAAAATACCTAGGAATAAACCTAACCAAAGATATAAAAGATCTCTATGCTGAAAACTATAAAAAATATAAAAACTATAAAAAAATTTCCTTTTTGTAGGAAATTGAGGAAGACACAAGGAAATAGAAAAACATCCCATGCTCATGGATTGGAAGAATAAATATCATTAAAATGTCAATACTACCCAAAGCAATCTACACATTCAATGCAATCCCAATCAAAATTGCACCAGCATTCTTCTCAAATCTAGAGCAAACAATACTAAAATTTGTATGGAACCACAAAAGACTCTGAATAGCCAAAGTAATACTGAAGAATAAAACCAAGGCGGGAGGCATCACAATCCCAACCTTAACCTCTACTACAAAGCGATAATCGTCAAGACTGAATGGTACTGGCACAAAAAGACACATAGGCTGATGGAATAGAATAGAAAACTCAGAAATGGACCCACAAGTATATGGTCAACTAATCTTTGACAAAGCCGGGAAAGAGTATCCAATGGAAAAAAGACAGCCTCTTTAATAAATGTTGCTAGGAGAACTGTACAGCGACATGCAGAAGAATGAACCTAGACCACTTCCTTACACCACTCAGAAAAATAAACTCTAAATGGGTGAAGGATCTGAATGTGATACAGGAAACCATCACAATCCTAGAGGAGAAAGCAGGAAGAAACCTCTTTGATCTAAGCTGCACCAATTTCTTACACAACACATCTCCAAAGGCAAGGGAATCAAAAGCAAAAATGAGCTACTGGGACCTCATCAAGATAAAAAGCTTCTGCACTGCAAAGGAAACAACCAACAAAACTAATAGGCAACCAACGGAATGGAAAAAAGATAGTTGCAAATGATGTATCAGATAAAGGACTAGTATCTAAAATCTATAAAGAACTTACCAAACTCCACACCCGAAAAATGAATAATCCAGTGAAGAAATGGGCGAACATATGAATAGACACTTCTCCAAAGAAGACATCCAAATGGCAGACACATGAAACAATGCTCAATGTCACTCATCATCAGGGAAATACAAATCAAAACCACACTGAGATATCATCTCACACCAGTCAGAGTGGCTAAAATGAACAAATCAGGAAACTATAGATGCTGGCGAGGATGTGGAGAAACAGGCACCCTCTTGCACTGTTGGTGGGAATGCAAACTGGTACAGCCGCTCTGGAGAACTGTGTGGAGATTCCTCAAAACAATGAAAATAAAACTACCCTATGACCCAGCAATAGCACTACTAATAATCTACCCAAGAGACACAGGAGTGCTGATGCATAGGGACACATGTACCCCAATGTTTTTAGCAGCACTTTCGACAATAGCCAAATCATGAAAAGAGACTAAGTGTCCATCAACTGATGAATGGACAAAGAAGATGTAGTACATATATACAATGGAATACTACGTGGCAATGAGAAAGAATGAAATCTGGCCATGTGTGGCAACATGGATGGAACTGGAGGGTATTATGCTGAGTGAAATAAGTCAGTCAGAGAAAGACAGATACCATATGTTTCCACGCATAGGTGGACTTTGCAAGACTTAACAGAAAACCAGGGGGGAGGGAAGAGGGGAAAAGAAAAAAAGACACAGAGAGGGAGGGAGATAAAACACAAGAGACTCTAAAATACTAAGAACAAACCGAAGGTTGAGGTGGGTATGGGAGGGGGGAGAGTGGGTAATGGGCATTGAGCAGGGCACAGGTTGGGATGAGCACTGGGTATGGAAACCAATCTGACAATAAAAAATTATTTAAAAAAATAAGGCTCAATGGAAAAACAAATACCATACCACTAACAAAAGCAGTAAGTCACAGTAAAGTGGTAGCTCAATTTTAAACATATTTCCAGTAAATAAACTCCTTTATTTACTCTAATATTTCTTTACCTTAAACAACAGCAAAAAGCAATGGTAGTTGGAACAGAGACTAAATTGAGTAATAAGGACAAGAGCAAAATGTACAAAATTAGAGAGAATCATGCAATAAGCACTTCTAAGAGCCTCTGGCCATATTGAACCAAGTGAAAGAACGTGGAGTAACTGGGCATCATTCACAACATTTTTCTGTTGCTGTGTTCAGCTGTCTTAGTTCAGATGCTATTGTGCCACTGCACAAAGTATTAAAATCCAGGGATGAGTCATTATAAACCGACATGATTTGTTGTGTGAATGTAGCAGTTAGTCCTGTGTTAATGAACAATTGTGTTTTAAATTTTTATTTTATTTGTTTTTTAAGATTTTATTTTTAAGTAACCTCTATATCCAGTGTGGAGCTTAAACTTATGATGCCAAGATCAAGAGTCACACACTCTACTGACCGAGCCAGCCTGGCACCTTAAAATTTTTTGTTTTAAAAATGTTGTGATGAGCATTTTATTTTTATCTGTGATACATTTCAGGAGTGGTATACCAGTGGGTAGTCTTAGGTTCAACTAAACATTCATTCAAACTCACAAGACCTACCATGCCGCATTGAAAAAACATTTCCTTGGAAGGATACAAGACAGAATACACAGCATGCCAGCATGCCAGCATGGCAGAAGTCAGGCATTTCTTTTGTGCTCCACACAACAGCCTAGGAGCTGTCATTCATGCCTCTCTCCCTCCATACTCCAGCTCAAATATAGGAGCCATACTAGGGGGGGTGCAAGAACTAGCCTGGCTTAGAAGTACTATGTCCCAAATAAAGACTATATATTTATTTTTAATAGTTCCATAGACATAACTTCTAGGTCTCTGTAAGTGACATCCTCATAAGAATCAGTGCACACGGAGATATTCCAAACTATGGCTTACCAACAGGTATTCGTGTTCATTTACCAAGTCCAAGGCACTGTGATGTCCTGAGGCATCAGGCCACTGTTGCCTGGTGACACAGTTGACATTCCACCTTTATTAGGTTTCCAGGGGAGCAGAACTAGGAAGTTAACTCAAGGTCAGATGTGTTTACAAAGGAAGAGAAAAGATAGGGGTGCATGGGTGGCTCAGTTTGTTAAGTGTCCAACGTTGGCTCAGGTCATGATAGCGTGGTTCATGAGTTCGAGCCCCACGGCGGGCTCTGTGGTGACAGCTCAGAGCCTGGAACCTGCTTCCGATTCTGCGTCTCCCTCTCTGTCTGCTCCTCCCCTGCTCGTGCTGTGTCTCTCTCTATCTCAAAAATAAACATTAAAAAAATTTTTTAAAAAAGAAAACATAGATCCCTGGAAATGGAATTTCTAGCTCACAGAGTGTGTGTGTGTGTGTGTGTTTAAGCTTATATACGTTATGACCCAAGTTAGCAATATTGCAAAAGAGTGAAATTAATGGTTGTGCTGACTATTCTTATCCAGGTGGCCAGAAAGTAATAGTGGTGGAAAATTATGGAAGACACATTACTCTTGTTTCTCCCGTGGGAATTTTAGTTCTTTCATTTTCCTTAAGCAATTTTCCCAAGTGATTCTCTTAGGAAAACTGTAGATTGACCAGACATGAAAATTTTATTTACTTTTGCAGTAGAGACTTGTATTAATTTCATTAATGGCTGCCTTTCTCTGAAATCAACGTTGTGTCCTTGAACTATTTTTTTTTTTTAGTGATATTAGAGTACTTGAGGTGACTATCCAGTATTCAACATAAGGATTTGAACAATAATCACAGCTGCTGTAGGAATTACATGATGTGAATTAAAACACTGGGTAGATAGTAGACTTTGATGGCATTTTAGGTCTCTCATGCAACTTCTTCGATCCTATGATTCTGTGATACTTGTTTTGTATATTGATGTGTATTTCTGTGATGATAAGGTTGAAAGTTATGAAAGCATTTTTTATTGTAATTCAGGCTAATATCCACCCCCTCTAATGTTCTGTGAGCATATGTGTCAACCACTCGCTTTACTTTGTCTAGATATTATAATATTTTTACAGTATTTCTCTTTCTATATATTTTCATATTCATCAGAGTTCTGAATGCTGGTTGTCTGCCATTTCTGGGAAATTGTACATAATATAGTCATTTAAGGCAGAAAGGAGATTTTGCTTTAAGCTTCAGTCTTGTCATTTTAAAGGAGGCTTGTTTATTTCACTACTTGAAGTGAATAAGTGAGCCTCTCACACTTGAGACATTTTAAATATATATCAATCATGGAAATTATTGGGAGTTTCAAGACATCTGGCCTTCTAATTTAAAATCTTTTGATTTTTCAGAATGAAGCAATGACTGGTTCTCACACCCAGAACCGAGTCTTCTCTCGAATCACTCTGGCATTAATGGAGGACACTGGGTAAGACAGCTGTAAGAATGTTATATGAAATTAATATTAGCTTAATAAAGTATATTTTACATTGAAGTAAAATAAAAGTCTTTGAATTTTATGTAGTTAGCTATTATTATCTATGCTAATTCCATTCATTCATTCAATAAATGAGGCCCTGAGGTATAGTTAATGAATAGAACAGAATTCCAGGCATTATGAGATTTGTAGAGGCTATGCTAATATAAAGGAAAGAGTAATATAAATAAGTTTTCAAAATTACAAATGAAATTGAAAATGTAGATTCCTAGTTTTTAAAGTTTACTTATTTTGAAAGAGAACACACAAGCACATGTGTGAGCGTTGGGGAGGGGCAGAGAGAGAGCGTGAGAAAAAATCTCAAGCAGGTTCAGTGCTGTCAGCACAGAGCCCAACATGGTGCTCAATCCCACAAATCATGAGATCATGACCTGAGCTGAAATCAAGAGTCAGATGCTTTATCGACTGAGTCATCCAGGCACCCCTAGAATCCTGGTTTTTATTTAAAGCAATAGAACTTTCTAGGGCACCTGGATGGCTCAGTTGAGCATCCAACCATAGATTTCAGCTCAGGTCATGATCCAGGGTGGTGAGATCAAGTCCCTCCCAGGGAGTCCTTCATTGAGGAGTCCCTCGTTTGGCTCCCTGCTGAGTGTGGAGCTTGCTTAGGATCCTCTCTCCCTCTGCTCCTCCCCTGTTCTTGGGCACAACTCACTTGGGCACATGCCTAAAAACACACTCTCCCTCTCTCTCTCTCTCAAAATAGATAAATAAACTTAAAAAAAAAAGCAGTAGAACTTTCTGGTAAAGTAGTAGAATACTGTTTTTATTTTATTTTGTTATTATTTTTTTTAGTGTTTATTCTTGAGAGAGAGAGAGAGAGAGAGAGAGACAGAGCATGAGTAAGGGAGGTCCAGAGAGAGAGAGAAGGAGACAGAACCTGAAGCAAGCTCCAGGCTCCAAGCTGTCAGCACAGAGCCTGATGTGGGGCTCTAACTCACAAACCGTGAGATCATAACCTGAGCAGAAGTCGGACACCTAACCGACTAAGCCACCCAGACGCCCCTAATTTTTATTTTATTTGAATTAGAGAAAGACCACATGCGTGCATGGGTGCACACAAGCAGGGGAGGGACAGAGCAGGAGAGAGAGAATCTTTTTTTTTTTTTAAGTTTATTTTGAGATAGAGAGCACATGCACAAGGGTGCAGGAGGAGCAGAGAGAGAGAGGGAGAGAGAAAGAATCCCAAGTAGGCTCCATGCTGTCAGTGCAGAGCCTCACTTGGGGCTCAAACTCCTGAACTGTGTGAGATCATGACCTGAAGTGAAATCAAGAGTTCAAGCTCAACCCACTGAGCCACCCAGGCGCCCCGAAATACTGTTTTTAAATGACTCCAGTTGGAATCTTTTTCTCTGTGGGTTCTGGAGTCCTTTTGGAAGGACTCATTAGTTGTTTGTTTGTTTGTTTTGTTTTATGTTTATTTGTTTTGAGAAAGAGAGAGTGAGAATGAGGGAGGGGCAGAGAGAGAGGCAAAGAGAGAGAATGCTGAGCAGGCTCTGTGCTAATAGCACAGAGCCCAACATGGGGCTCAATACCACAACCCATGACATTATGACCTGAGCTGAAGTCAAGAGTCGAACACTTAGAGTGTTGAACACAAGAGTTGAACCAACTGAGCCACCCAGGTGCCCCAAGTCTCGTTGCTTTTTTGATACCTTCCTTCCTCACTTCCTTTTTATGGTATAGCAGGATGTGCCAGGCTTATAAGCATACACCATATCCTAGATTTGGACATCAGCCAATTTTCCAAAGAGCGCTGGTTCCATTTAATGGTGAATAGCTTTTAGAAACCACAACCTAGGCATTGTGTTCATTGCTACTAGGTTATCGTTGCTTCTCTTAGCTTTTAGTGGACCAAGTTTGGAAATTCATATTTTTGAAAAGAAAAAAGACTGGATTTCTTTAGTACCATTATAACTCTTTCCCATTTATCCTTGAACAAGCAATGGCCAGCAAAAGTGGTCCTGCTGCTCTGTTTAACAACTTATTTATAGTCCTTTTATAAAAAATGCTAATTTCGTAAAGATACCCGTAGGTTACAGAAACACTGTAGTGTGTGAGTCACTAGTGAAATCATGGCCCTGGCAATTTTATAACACTTTTCTTTTTTCTGGGGCAACACAATAACAAAATGAGTCAGATGTTTCTAAATATCTGGCAATATTTAAAGACATGGAAATTAATTTTTATCATTCCATAGGACTTCAGTGTAGAGTAACTAAGTTGTTTCTCTCAATAAAAAAAAAACAAAACATTATTATTTATCCATCCAGAAACCTGGGAATCATCCTTGAACACTCCCTCTCCCCACCTCTCACATCCATCATGACCTGAGCCAAAATCAAGAGTCAGACGCTTAACTGACTGAGCCAATCAGGCACCCCAGGGACATAGTTTTTGAGGCGTGATGGAAATGTTCAAAAATTAGATATAAGTATGCCTCAGAGAAATATCAGGCTTGGCTCTGGACCACTGCAATAAACGAGGTCAAATGCATTTTTTTGTTTTGTGAAGTTTGTCACATTGTTTCACTCTTCCTTTAATGATTTCTCTGCAGCATGCAGTGCAATTCTGTTTGATAATTTTACTCAAAGTAGAACTTCTTTCAGAATTGAAGTCAATCGTCTCAAACCTGCTGCTCTTCCTCAACTAACTTTAGGTAATACTCTAAATCCTTTGCTGTCATTTCAACAATCTTCACCAGGAGTAGTTTCCATCTCAAGGAACCACTTTCTTTGCTCATCCATAAGAAGCAACTTCTCATGACTCAGATTTTATCAAGAGGTTGCAGCAATTCAGTCCCATCTTCAGGCTCCACTTCTGATTCTGGTTCTCTTGCTGTTTCCACCATGTCTGCAGTTACTTCCTCCACTGGAGTCTTGAGCCCTCACCGTCATCCGTACGGGTTGGAATCAGCTTCTTCCAAACTCCCGTCGATGTTGCTATTTTGACCTCGTCCCCTGACTCACACATTTTCTTACTGGCATCTAGAATGGCAAATCTTTGCCAGGAGGTTTTCAGCTCACATTGCTTGAATCCATCAGAGGAGTCACTGTCTATGGCAGCTATAGCATTATGAATATATTCGTTACATAATAAGACTCGAAAGTCAGAATTACTCCTTGCTCTGTGGGCTGCGGAACGGATGCTGTGTTAGCAGGTATGAAAACAACATGAGTCTCGTTGTCCAATGCTCTTGGGTGACCAGGTGCATTGACAATGAGCAGTAATATTTAAAAAAAATTTTTATGTTTATTGATTTTTGAGAGAAAGAGACAGAGTGTGAGTAGGGGAGGGGCAGAGAGAGGGAGACACAGAACCCGAAGCAGGCTCCAGGCTCCGAGCCGTCAGCACAGAGCCCGACGCGGGGCTCAAACCCACAGACCGTGAGATCATGACCTGAGTCGAAGTCAGACGCTCAACCGATTGAGCCACCCAGGCGCCCCGAGCAGTAATATTTTAAAAGGAATCTTTTTTTTTTCCTGAACAGTAATCTCAACAGTGGGCTTAAAATATTCAGTAAACCATGTTGCAAACACATGTGCTGTCATCCAGGCTTTGTTGTTCCATTTACAGAGCACAGACGGAGGAGATTTGGCGTGATTCTTAAGGGCCCAAGGATTTTCAGAATGGAAAATGAGCACTTCATCAACTCCTAATAAGAGAAGTCAGCCTGTCCTTGGAAGCTCTAAAGCCAGGCATTGACTTCTCTTCTCTAGCTAGGAAAGTCCTAGATGGCATCTTCTTCCAGGAGAAGGCTGTCTAATCTACATTGAAAATCTGCTGTTTAGTGTAGTCACCTCCATTAATTACATGAGCTAGATCTTCTAGAGAACTTTCTGCAGCTTCAACATCAGCACCTGCTACTTCACCTTATGCTTTTATGTTATGGAAACGGCTCCTTTCCTTAAGCCTCATGAACCAACCTCCACTAGCTTCCAACTTTTCCTCTGCAGCGTCCTCACCTCTCTCAGCCTTCACAGAACTGAAGAGAGTCAGGGCCTTGCTCTGGGTTAGGCTTTGGCTTAAGGGAATGTTGTGGCTGGTTTGATCGTCTATGGAGACTACTCAGACCTTCTCCATTATCAGCAATAAGGCTGTTTCACTTTCTTATCATTTGTGTATTCACTGCAATATCACTTTTCCGTCAAGAACTTTTCCTTTGCATTCACTACTTGGCTAACTAACTGTCTAACACATGTTGTGTCTCAGGGAGTAGGGAGTCCTGAGAAAAGGGAAAGAGGGAACAGTCAGTGAAGTAGTCAGAACACACACAATATTTATTGTTGTCATATGGGTGTGGTCTCTGGCACCCCAAAACAATTCCAATAGTAACATCAAAAAACACTGATCACAGATCACTATTGTAAATATAATAATGGAAAATTTTGAAATATTGTGAGAATTAACAGAGTATGACACAAAGACATGAAGTTAACAAATCCTGTTGGAAAAATGGTGCCAATAGACTTGCTTAATCCAAATTGCCACAAACCTTCAATTTGTAACAAAAAAAATGACAGTATCCACAAAGTATAATAAAGTGGAATATAATAAATTGAGGTATGCCTGTATGCTAGTTGATGTACAACCCTGCAAATATACTAAAAAGATTGAATGATACAAATTATAAGGGTGAAGTTTACAGGATATAAATTATGTCTCAATTTTTTTATAAAGCACACTGACATTGAAGCCAGAACCCTAGATTCAAGTCCCATTTTTGCCACTCGCTTGCTGTATCTTTCCTTCAGTTCTTGCATCTGTAAAATATGTATGAAAAGCAATACCTACTTCTAGAGTTTTGTGGGGCTTTAATGAGTTGATATGTCAAGTCCTTAGTATAATGTTTGGCATACTGTAAATGCCCACTAAGGTATTAGTTATTATATACAAAACTAAACCAAAGTTTATGGAGCAATAGTTACCCTACTACCAACAATGCCATCCTTTTTTCCCCTATTTTGTTATTTTAAAAGAAAGAGAAATAAATGTTAAGGTACAGTAAATTGATTTCACAACCCTCTGTTCCCACTAAGAAACTGTTTCTGGTGCTTTCCCTGCTTCCTCAGCTAACATGTGCTCATCCTTTGGGTTTAAAGTTGTTTCCTCAAACAAATCTATACTAATTTCCCAGACTAACTTAGATTTCCCTATTAACGTGCTGTTACTTATTAGCACCTTATACTTAACCTCTGTGGCACTCATCCCAGTTGTAATTTTTAAAAAATATCTGCCTTCCAGGGCACCTGGGTGGCTCAGTCAGTTAAGCATCTGACTTTTAATTTCAGCTCAGGTCAATGATATCACAGTTGTGAGATTGAGCCCCGCATCAGGCTCTGCACTGGGACACAGAGCCTGCTTGAGATTCTCTCTCTCCCTCTGCCTCTCCCCCCACAAATAAAATGAAATGAAATTAAATGAAATAAAATAATAAATAAAAATAAAATAAAATAAAAATCTGTCTTCCCCCTAGATTATAATCTTCACGAGGGCAAAAACTGTGTCTTTGTATTCAGTGGTGTAGCCTTATCATTAAATGAAGTGCCTACCATATAAGAAGAGGTGAATAACATTGACTCATAGTTTAGAAAGAGCTGCAAGGAAGGTATCATGAAGGTTTCAAGAGATGTAGCTGGAGTGCCCAGCTGGTGTTAGAATAACATAGGGCCAGTGCTATGCTCTGTACTCAATGTTACTAGAGCCAGCAATTCCAAGGGAATCTAATAACTTTATATTTTATCCAGAGGGAGATGGACTGCCTAACTGAGGCACTGCTAAAATAATTGCTAGTGTGCGGTACTGGGGTCATCTGTTCCTATCTGGACAACTTGACCTACTATGATACCCAGTTACTAATTAACGTAAGTCATGTTATAGCTGCAGAGCTTGAAGGCATTTTGGTATTCTTGTCTTCAGTTTCTTTGAGGCAGTTCTGTTCTTTGAAAAAGGAGAAGGTTTTGAAGATGCCATATCACATATTTCTATTTTTGTTTGATTTTGTGGGAAAGCGGTTGGAATGGAGGGAATAATTCTTATTCCCTCGGCCTTTGAACTTTTGTTTTTATTTAATGTTTTGGTAATGCTAAAGGGACAAGATGTAATACAAAAGATAAGAAACTATTTTGTATAATTTTATAATTTTTGTAAACTAATCTTGTTATTAAGAATAAAGAAGAGGGATGCCTGTGTGGCTCAGCCATTTAAGCATCTGACTCTTGGCGTTAGCTCAGGTCATGATCTCATGGTTTGTGTGTTTGAGCCCTACATCGACCTCTGTGCTGATGCCGTGGTGCCTGCTTGGGATTCTCTCTCCTGCCCTTTCTCTCTGCCCCTCCCCTGTTCATGTGCACTCTTTCTTTCTCCCTCTCTCTCTCTCAAAATAAATAAAACAAAGAAGAATGAAGAAAAACTGTTAAGTAGGCTCCTTGCCTTTGATTAAATTTGCCAGGAAATCAAATCAGAGTGGGTTGTTTTTTCTGAAATTAGAATTTTTTAAAGTATTAGACATAGTATTCATATGTCTCATAATATTGTAATTTTTAGTCACAAGCAGAGTCTGTGTTGATAGAATATCACAAATTCAAGGCCAGAGAAGTGAGAAACCAGGACCAACTGAATCAGATTGGGTAAAGGTGGTCCAACTAGTAATTCTCTATTTCTGCCTGAGTTTATTCTCTTGTCTTTTTCTCTCATTCTCTTTTTGTTTCTTTGGCCCTTAATCCCCCTGTCTTACACCTTAACCACTTTCTACTTGGTGACTTCTGTCATCTTTGAAAATTACAGTGACAACACATTTTGGTTTTGATTTTTTTTTTTCAAATATGAAAGTACCCTCACCAGAAGACAAGCTTCCTAGTCCTTGCTGTGGTGAATCTGTGCAGCAGCTCCTGTGCGGCAAGGGCTTTGTTTGTAAACATTCCTTTGTCTTGAGGTCTTGATTTGCTTATTGCTGAGATTTGTAATTGATATGTTGGAGTTTTTAAAACGACAATAATGAAAAATGCTTTATTTGACTTATTTCCACAGGTGGTATAAGGCTAATTACAGCATGGCTGAAAAGTTAGACTGGGGCCGAGGAATGGGCTGTGACTTTGTCAGAAAGAGCTGTAAGTTCTGGATTGACCAGCAGAAACAAAAGTAAGAATGCGTTTCCTCACCATATCTTTGATAACACAGTTTATTTCTGATTCATTCTTTATCCTGAGCCTAAAATGTCACTATTTTGAACATGTGGCCTAAACCGTTCAATTTCAGAATATATGGAAGGGGCACCTAGGTGGCCCAGTTGGTTGAGCATCCAACTTTTGATTTGGGCTCAGGTCATTATTTCCTAGGTTCATGGGGTTGACCCCTGCACCCAACCCTTCTCTGACATCACAGAGCCTGCTTGGGATCCTCTTTCTCCCTCTCTGCCCCTCCTCTGCTTGTGCACAGGCTCTCTGTCTCTCTCTCTAAAAAATAAATAAATAAACTTTAAAAAAATGTATAGAAAACTGGGGCATCTGGGTGGCTCATTCGGGTAAGCATCTGACTCTTGATTTCAGCACAGGTCATCATCTCACTGTTTGTGGGTTTGAGCCCTATATCGGGCTCTGTGCTAACAGCTCAGAGCCTGCTTTGGATTCTCTCTCTCCCTCTCTCTCTGCCCCTCCCCCAGCTCGTGATTTCTCTCTGTTGAAAAATAATTAGTTAAAAAAATGTATAGAAAACCATCTCTGGTCTTCATGGTAATATCAAAATAAGTAGCTACATTGTCGTTTTAAATCACATATGAAAGAATCTGTGGTGTGGGATCCAGAGTCATAAGCATTTCTGTTTAGTTTATAATTAATAAATATGTATATTGCAAAATTTTTGCATATTCTATCACTCTTACTCTTTTCTTCATTCTTACTCATAAGCATAGATGCAACTATTGATTCAGTATAGAAAAACATGGAAGATACTTTTGAATAATGGTTCTCAAATCTGGATTAATACCCTAATTACCTAACAAACTTTTAAAAAATACACACATTCATGTTATACATATGTATGTGTGTGTGTATATATAGTGCTTACATTTAAAACACACACATTCATGTTACACATATGTGTGTGTGTGTGTGTACAGTGCTTACATTTAAAAAAAACTCAAAAAACGTGTGTGTATGTGTGTGTGTGTGTTTAATGTAAGTTCTATGCTCAATGTATGGCTCAAACTCATAATCCCAAGATCCAGAGCCTCACACTTCACAGACTGAGCCAGCCAGATTCCCCTACAAATATATTTTTTTAACCTTTTATTTTCAGATAATTATAGAGTCACATGCAGTTGTAAAAACTGTATACAGAGAGTCTCTTATGTTTTATCTCCCTCCCTCTCTGTGTCTTTTTTTCCTTTCCCCTCTTCCCCTCCCCCTGGTTTTTGCTTAGTCTCACAAAGTCCACCTATTCGTGGAAACATATGGTATCTGTTTTTTTCTGACTGACTTATTTCACTTAACATAATACCCTCCAGTTCCATCCATGTTGCTACACATGGCCAGATTTCATTTTTTCTCATTGCCACGTAGTAGTCCATTGTATATATGTGCCACAACTTCTTTATCCATTCGTCAGTTGATGGGCACTTGGTCTCTTTCCATGTAAATCAGTATTTTTTGACTTCCTTATTCTTCTTTATCCATTTAACCAAAACTCATATTTTAATTAATTTAAGGTAAATATTAGGTATTGTTTTATTTTAGAGAAAAAGGAAATGAGTTTCATGTTATTGAGAAAGTGACTTAGTGAGAACTACTGGTCATATTCATTGGAAATTTTATCATAGAAAGTTATAAAATCACACTGTATAAAGATTTGAAAATTTTTTTTAAAGTTTATTTAGTTTTGAGAGAGAGAAAGAGAGAGAGACAGAGTGCGAGCAGGAGAGAGAGAGAGAGGGAGACATGGAATCTGAAGCAGGCTCCAGGCTCTGAGGTGTCAGCACAGAGCCCGACGTAGGGCTCCTACTCACGGACCCCAAGATAATGACCTGAGCCAAAGACCACATTTAACTGACTGAGCCACCCAGCTGCCCCTGTAAAGATTTTATAAAAGTTGTGGGGGAGGGGGCCAACGTGGCGGAGGAGTAGGGGAACCCGGTATTCCCCATGTCTTTCAAACTAAGAAGGACCTAAACCAAAGGACTCTCAACCCCAAGAGTCTGGGAGGAAAGGTGTTGGAGTCTTCAAGGAATAGAACGCGAAACCCAGAAAGCGCCCCAAGGAAGTGGTGATCTCAAAAACAAAACAAAACACACCTAGCCAAAATGACGAAACGGAAGAATTCTCCTCAAAAGTTGTGGGGACACTGAAATTACATTTATTGAGTAACTTGTGTGCGCTAGGCACTGCGTGCTTTATATTTGAAGCTCAGGAAAATGAAGTAAAGATCAAATAAGCTGGTATTTGAAACCAAGCCTGTGTGAAGACTTCTAGACTTTTGCTTTCCTATTACAATGTGCTGCTTCAAGTTTACCAAAGACTATGGTAGGTCTTTTACACATTTTATCTCAAGAAGCTATAATTCCCCAAGAGATGTTTTATTGCTATACTGTATTAATTTAAATGAAGCAAGTATCAATTTTCCTTAAAATAAATCTAACCTAGTCTTTTTTCCCTTAACAAGCATGTGGAAGAAGAGGGAAAATAGCAGTAATACTATCCCATTTTGGCAATCAGTCTTAATAGGATTTATATTGTTTAAGAATACTGGAATTTCATTTATAACATTACTATTATGACATTAATATGATTTGTGTTATAATTATCAATAAGATGACCAATTAGAATCATAGGTGGTTTGAAGATTATTTTTACAGAACAGTGCAATAGATTTTGATCTCTGGAAAATTATAAGACCTCTTTTTCCAAACTGTACTTCCAAGATCAGATTTAACAGAACAGAGAAACTTGTAATAATTAGGAATATTCACACAATCTTCATTTTGCACATGAAAACGAGATGTCTTGTGAATGTTTTCAGTATAAAAAAACTGTCAAACAAGAGTCTTTGAACTAGTTCATGCCATAGAAAACACTTCACTCTTTGTAGCTGCAGGGCAGAAAGGGCATCCATCATCTCTATTTCTTTCTAAGACTCCATTCTGTTAATTATGAAGATTTGTATTTCTAAGCAGGATTGGAAATTCATTATTTGTCATTAAACCCACAGATCAGGTCTGCAGAACTCCATTTTACTGGCAAACGTGGAGAAAGAGATAAATACTTTATTTAATAATGGTGAAGTAATGTTATAATGCACTTGGCATTAATCTTTTGTAGAACTACATTAAGCATTTCTTTTTACCCTTTGAAAAATAACTGTATAACCTGATTCAGCATTTAGTTTTAAGCTATCAAAACATATTGACATTATAATAGAAAATGGATTTGTTATGTTTTTCTTAGACTCTGACACCGTGGTGTTTCTTTGTGTGCAGGAGGCAGATGCTCAGCCCTTTCTGTGACACGCTCAGAAGTAATCCATTGCAGTTAACTTGCCGACAGGACCAGAGAGCAGTTGCAGTGTGTAATTTGCAGAAGTTTTCAAAACCTTTGCCTCAAGAGTACCAGGTAACACTTGTTTAGGGCAAAATTTTAGGAATCAACTCAACTTTTTAAAGAGAAGTCTCCATCTTGAATTAGAAGAATGAATTAAGTTTTTCAACTTACAAAAGGCCTCATTGGTTTTCTCTAAGTTAGGAAAAAATAAAGAATTCTTACAATTAATTTAAAGCCAATGTGCTACTCAACAACAATTAATAGCTAGCAATGCCTTGTAGTAATAGTAAGAGGTATTAGAATAGTTATGGGATCTACTTTTAAATGTTTTGTATTTTTTTCTAATTGTTTCCAAAGTCTTCATCTTTAATTTCCTCTAATTTACACAGAAAACAAGGTTCTTAAAGAGAATAACTGAGGTACTCTATTCCAGTTCATTACAAGTCTTAAAAGTTCTACTTTAGGAAAGATTTGACTCAAGGGATCTAAAAGGCGAAGGAAATGGTACTACATATTCAGTCTGAATCTCTGATTTGACCTATAGGGTTTTTGTTGCAGTAGCCATCTCTAAAACTCTTCAGTCCTGCCTGCCCTTTACAGAGGACCTTGTAGTCAGAAGGGGTATTTCAGAAGATGATTTAAAATGATTGCTGCTAAATGTTAAACTTTTCTGCATATGTTCATGACCCCACTGAATGCTTCAGACACCATAAGATGGTAACTCTATTTCTGGGCATAGGAATGTAATTCAGTGAGTTAGTGTAAATGTGAAATCTTTAAAATTTATCTGGTGCCTTGTTCCTTTGGTGTTTCAAGTATTTTATGTATGTGATCTCATTCATATTCTCACAGTTTTATTTTCTCAAGTTTGTCAAAATAACACATAAATTAAGCCTTGTAATAATACTTTAAGTGCATTATATTTAAAATATATTAATTCTCTGGATTAGTTTGTATTTTGTCAGCTCTTAAAACTCTTCCTATTCATCCTTTTAAAACAGTAGTCAAATTTGTCATCTAATAAAAAACTTAGACTAATTTACTTACCTTACTTATTTCTAAAGCTATAACAACCTTGAAATACCCCTCAGGTAGGATATTACTATCTTTATGTTCTATTATATGTGAAGAAAAGTACGGTACTATCTTTTTTGTGTTATACAGCATTTGAAGGTTGCTATAAATTGCCTGTTTGATTATACAGAATGTTTCTGACTTTCATGTCTTCCTAATTTTTTTTTGTAGTACTTCGATAAACTAAGTGGAATACCTGCAGAAGATTTGCCTTATTATGGTGGTTCAGTAGAAATTGCTGACTACTGCCCTTTCAGTCAGGAATTCAGTTGGCATTTAAGTGGTGAATATCAGCGCAGCTCAGATTGTAGAATATTGGAGAATCAACCAGGTTAGTAGTATGGTGGCATGAAATGTTATATGCATATTAAAATCACATATCAGCATTATAAAATAAGGATTTAGGACATAGACCCAAGAGCCAGATTGTCTGGGTTTGTATTGTGGTTCCCCTGGTATCCATGTGAAGTAACTTAACTTCTCTGTGCCTCAGTTTCTTCCTCTGTACAAAGGGGATAATAGTGCCTATTTTACAGAGTTGCTGTGAGAACTACTAAATGAATTCACATAGTAAATCCTTTGAACTATGACACATAACAAGGATTGTTAACTGTTAGATACACTTGCACATGTGTGCACGCACTACTTTTTTGTTATACCTTACATCTGCATTACATTTGCAAAGCACTTTCATTTTCATCATTTCGTTTTATTCTTCTAAAAACCTGATGAGAGACATAGAGAAGATACTACCGAATTTCACGGGTGAACGAAGAGACTCTAAATAATACAGTTAATTGGTGCCTGTGTAAGATCCTCCAATGGAGAGCCCTTTTTATTAAATCATATTAGGTATTCTATTTTTTCCCTCCTCAGGAGTGTGCATTTTATGTAACTTAGAAGTAACATGTCATTCTCCAGATATCAGAATAATACTTTTGTCCCATGGCTTGTAAGATGTATTACCATATTATTTTTTCCCTTTTAATACACAGAAAGAGTATAAAAATTGGGTATTCACTTTTGTAAACAAAATGTTATCACATCTGATATGTTAATAAAGAGCAATAGGTAGTTTCTGACTCTGTGGTGATCAAAATTTGTAACCCTTTTTGTGTTATACAGCATTTGAGGGTTGCTATAAATAGCCTGTTTGATTATACAGAATGTTTCTGACTTTCATGTCTTCCTAATTTTTTATCGGCTCCCCTCCTATTCCATACTTTATTACAGACTCTGTTTTTTACATTTCAAATTTCCATAATGATTTTTCCTTTTATTTCTAAACCTTGTAGATTTAACTAGCATTGTACATCTTTTTTTTTCATCACTCACCTATTTAATAAATGTCTAAAAGCTGGTAACTATTCAGCAGTTCCATGTTGAAACTGGGAAATGCAGAGATCTGTCAACTATGGGTTTGCCAAAGATAGTGTCACATCTTGCTGTTTTAGAGCTGGATTTAGCAAACATTTATTGTAAAGAGAAAGAAAGTAAATATTTTAAACTTTGTGGGTCATATGGTCTCTGTTGGAACTATTGGACTCTGCAGTGTGAAAGCAGTTATAGACAACATATAAATTAATGGCTGTGTTCCAATAAAGGTTTATTATTTAAACCTGAGGTATCCCTCAGGATTTGGCCCAAGGGTGTGGTTTGCTTAGCATCCCCTTTTCTTTTTTTTGACACTGACCACTTTGTTTTTCACAGACTTTGAAATACTCACAAATACACAAAATAATAGTTCTCTTTAATTCTGTTTTACATTTTCTTTCTTAGCTTATGTAATTAAGATTTTTTCAAAACTGACATAAAATACTTATCTGTAAGAACTCTCTGTTTTCAAAAACTGAAACTTACTAAATATAAAGAGAACAAATTATTGCTAGGGCTTAGGAGCCTCATTTATTTGTTCATTACGTGGTTAGAGGTCATTTAATCTACCCCTATCCCTTTGCATGTTTGTGTTTTAAATTTTTTTTAATGTTTATTTATTTTTGAGAGAGAGAAAGAGACAGCATGAACTGGGGAGGAACAGAGAGAGAGGGAGTCACAGAATCTGAAGCAGGCTCTGAACTGTCAGCACAGAGCCTAGCACGGGGCTCGAACTCATGAACCATGAGATCATGGCCTAAGCTGAAGTCGGATGCTCAACCAACTGAGCCAACCAGGTGCCCCTAACTTAGATACTTTAGGCCCAGTTTTATCTCTCGTTTTTGATAGAATAATTTCTTCCCACCAAATCCTTTTTTGAGAATCCAGTTTGATTTTGGAGCCCTGTTTCTTTTGATTGAAAATTTCTATTAAACATATTTGATTTTTATTTTAATTTTTAATTTAATTTTATTTTTTTTAGAGAGCAAGCCACACGTGAATAGGGGAGGGGCAGAAGAGCTGGGGAAAGAATCTTTTTTTTTAAGTTTATTTATTTATTTTGAGAGAGAGAGAACGCATACACGCGCAAGTGCACATGAGCAGTGGGAGGGGCAGGGGGGAGAGGGGAGAATCCCAAGCAGACTCTGCACTGTCAGCACAAAGCCCAATGGGGGCTCACTCACAACCATGAGATCATGACCAGAGCTGAAATCAAGAGTCAGAAGCTTAACTGACTGAGCCACCAGACAACCCAAACATGCTTGATTTTTAAAGCAACTTTTAACAATAAAAATGGAATGCTTCAGTTTCTTGTTCTTTGTGCCAAAAGTCAATTTTTAAGAAAAGTTCTCTGGTTTGCTTCAGATCTTTTTAAAAACTATGGTGCTGAAAAGTATGGACCTCATTCAGTTTGTCTGATTCAGAAATCTGCATTTGTCATGGAAAAGTGTGAGAGGAAGCTGAGTTACCCAGACTGGGGGAGTGGATGTTATCAGGTAAACTATATGATTGTTAATAATTATTATCAAATATTGTATAATTTATATCACTATATGGTTTGTATATTTTAAAATACATTTTGCATTTTTATATAATTTACTGATTAATACTTTAACTTATCTTGTTTATATAAATATTATTTTGAATGCTTATGTCTTGTGAAAATATTATCATTTCTTTGAGAAATTACCTTTTTCCACTTGTTTAAAAAAATATATAATATATAATTGTTATATATCAGCAAGTTTTATATTAATTTTACCTGGGGCATATACCCCAAGGAATAATGAAATATATGTACTTTTGTTCTTGAACAAATATTACTTTGTAATGGAAAAAATTTGCAATTTTATTTCATAAGATGAGGAAAGCATGGATTTAAGAATTTATAAACCAACTACAGATTAATAATAGGTTTCTTCCTTTGTAATTAGAAATCCAAAGGTAGCAAACTACCTTAAATGACTACATCACCTTATTAAAAACTTCCTAAGATACAGGCATTCTATAACTTATGAATATCCAACTTATTCTATACTTTACTAACGGATGTCAGAGAGGAAAGTGTGATCCTGAGAACTGAAAAGTAAGAATTTTTTGTACCATTTCAGGTGCAAGATCTAAATGGACTTAGGTAGCTGGGAATTTAATTATTACTTTTAAAGTTACTTATAAAATTAACTTTTTGGTAACAGCTTTATTGAGATACAATTTAGACATCATACAGTTCAAATAAAATTATCTTTGAATTCTTATAAATGACAATTCAAAATAAATATTTTTCAGTATAATCTGATAACTATAATCCAACAACATTTTCTGATAAATTCCATTGAAGATTTATTTATTTATTTAATTCATAATTTTGACCTGGTTATAATACAAAATTTTGTTTTACTGCCTTTACTTAGTACTTATGCAGAACAAAACACCTTTTCCAATAATAAAAATTACTATTCTTCCTTCCTTCCTTCCTTCCTTCCTTCCTTCCTTCCTTCCTTCCTTTCTTTCTTTCTCTTTCTTTCCTTCTTTTTTTCTTCCTTCTTTCCTGCTTTCTTGCTTTCCTTCCTTCCTTCCTTCCTTTTCTTTTTCTTTTTCTTTCTTTCTTTCTTTTTTTCTTTCTTTCCTTCTTTCTTTTTTTTTTTGTAAGTAAACTCTACCCCTAATATCCAACATCCAAGTTAGTTAGCATATACTGCAACAATGATGTCAGAAGTAGATTCCTGAATGCTCCTTACCCATTTAGCCCTTCCCCCCTCGCTCAACCCCTCGGTTTGTTCTCTAATTTAAGAGTCTCTTATGTTTTGTCCCCCTCCCTGTTTTTATATTATTTTTGCTTCCCTTCCCGTCTGTTTCATCTGTTTTATATCTTAAATTACACAGATGAGGGGCACCTGGGTGGCTCAGTTGGTTAAGCGGCTGACTTCAGCTCAGGTCATGATCTTGCGGTTTGTGAGTTCGAGCCCCGCATTGGGCTCTGTGCTGACGGCTCAGAGCCTAGAGCCTGCTTTGGAGGCTGTGTCTCCCTCTCTCTCTGCCCTTCCCCTGCTCATGTTCTGTCTCTGTCTCTCAAAAATAAATAAACGTTAAAAAAATTTAAAAAAAATTACATATATGAGTGAAGTCATATGATATTTGTCTTAATTTCATTGCATCTTTTTAAAATATCATAATTAGAGAAGTCATTTTCTTGTCATATATTGAGTTAATTTTTACTTTTCATGATAAAATATGCTTTTATAAGCACATTTACATATTTTACCTTTTTTAAAAAACATATTTTTTGAAATTCCCGTAAGTGAAGCTATTAAACTAAAGGGGATTAAGCTAGAACAATGGCAACTATAGTAGGAGGATGACCTGCTCAGGCTATTTTATTTTATTATATTTTATTTCTTTTTGATCATTACTATCATTATTTATTTGATATTCAGTTTCCCCAGATTTGGCCAGAGGATGCCCCTTCAGGCTTCTGTGTCCTTCTGGTCTTTTCCTATCTTTCTTTGAATATTACCTTGCTTTCTGGCACAGGATATTCTAGGCACATTCAGCCCTTGAGTGAACCAATTCTTCAAGAAGTTCTAGTTTTTTTGTTTTTTTATTTTTTGTTTTTAAGTTTATTTATTTTGAGAGTGAGAGAGCGCAAGTGGGGAAGGGGCAGAGAGAGACAGACAGACAGACAGAATCCCAAGCAGACTCTGCGCTGTCAGCACAGAGCTCTATGTGGAGCTCAAACTCACAAACCATGAGATCATGATCTGAACTGAAATCAGGAGTCAGACATCTAACCAACTGAGCCACCTAGGTGCCCCCAAAAGCTCTAGTTTCTTTAGTAAAGTGTGATATCTAAGAGACTAAGATGTACTGTGTTAGATGTACTGTTTATTCCCACTAGGATATAGCTACTCCCCAGGCACTCTTGGTGAACAGATCTGGGAAATAGATGTGTGTATGTAATTTGCATGTATATTCATACGTGTATATATATAACTGAGTTTGTACCAGTATCTTTGGTTCCAGTCCAACACTAAAGGGTTCGGTTTAGTTTTCTCCCTTTCCATATTCATAACTCCTTTCAGGCAGAAATCTGGCTCTCATTGTCCTCAGTATTACTTCATCTGTCCACATCCCTTCCACCTTCTCCACCCCTACATGATTACCCTCCTCCCCCACCCAGACTCTGACACAGTCCTCCAGGTCACATCTCTCCCTCACTGTGATCCAAATCCTGCACACATCTTTAGGATAGAAATGCTCTTTCTTCTATGAAACTTTCTAAGCTTTATTGCTCTTGTTTCTACCATTTATTGACTGTAGGAATACTGACAGTACTGTCTCCATCTTTAGCCCTCCATCTTGTTCATGTATGATTTGATGACCTCTCTTGGGGCTATGTGTTCCAGGCCCCTTAGAGATTAATATGCATACCTTGGAAATCCCTGCCAAAGCTGGAATGCAGGAGGCTTGCTTTGGCCTCCTGTGAATCTGTTAGAGATAACATAGTCTTTCCTCCTCCTGATGCACAGATGGTACCACAAGGTCTGTTAAAGATTAGCTTTCTGTTGGATGCATGTGAACCCTTTGAAGTGCATGTGAGTCTTTTGATCTTACCACATACTCTTCTGCTCGTCCCCTCCCTCTATAAAATATGTAGACTAAGGTCTGGAATTTGCAGAGAATAGCTGCACAACTGTCCAGGTCACTATCCACCTGATCGTACTGTCAGTAAGTTACCCTGAATTAAACTGTGTAAAGCGTATGGAGTTGTCTCCTTCATTTTTGTCTCAAAGTACCTTCTGTCTTTGAAGGATACTTTACAGTCCCTCCACCTTCCAACATTGACTCTTAATCACAAAACAGTCTTGACAGTATTAAATTGGTGGTGGGGGGGGGGATTTGTATCCCACCCTTTTCTCTTCAGTTAAAGCTACTAGAGGACAGGCACCATGTCATGGACTTCTTTGGTATCCTTTTCAACCACAAAGCACAATATTCAGTCAGCTCTCACTTAAAAGAATGATTACATTGCACTGTAGTTACGGTGGTGCTTACTAGATGTGGGTCATGAATCACAGACTTATGTAAGAGGTTACACTTTGTTGTCATTTGTTTTCTTGAGCTTATTATAACTTAAATTTCCAAATGAGTATTACATTTAAACTTAGTTGATGATTGAGCTATTTCAAAAATGACTCTGTTGTTGAAATGTACTTTTGGAATTCCTCTTTTGAAATTTCCTTTAGGAATAGTTTAGTAACCTCCTAGGAAAATCAGTTTTAATATTTTGCATCATACCTATATTAATTTAATGTTAACTGATTTAGTCAACTTTACCAGACTTGGTTCTGGGCAACTTTTGGTATTTCTAAAAACTACATCAACTTGCAAAGTAAAAATTTGCCACCATCAAACATATTCAGAATCATACACTTGGTTTGAAGATAGGCCCAGGAGAGAAGTTCCAGAAATATTTAAAGTGAAGTAGAATAACTGACATTAATGTGAAGTCTTTTTAAAAAACAACTGTGAAGAAGACACATTTAAAATTTTAAGTTAGTTTTAATGTGTTTGCTTTTTAAAATTGACTTGGATACCTGGGTTGCTCAGTTGGTTGAGCATCCAACTCTTTTTTTTTTTTTTAATTTTTTAACGTTTTTATTTTATTTTTGAGAGACATAGAGACAGAGTGTGAGCAAGGGAAAGGCAGAGAGAGAGGGAGACACAGAATCTGAAGCAGGCACCAAGCTCTGAGCCACCAGCACAGAGCCCAACGCGGGGCTCGAACTCACAGACCGTGAGATCATGACCTGAGCTGAAGTCGGCCGCCTAACCGACTGAGCCACTCAGGCGGCCCGAGCATCCGACTCTTGATTTCCATTCAGGTCATGATCCCAGGGTCATGGGTTTGAGGCCCGCATCATGCTCCATGTGAGCATGGAGCCTTCTTAAGATTCTCTTTCTTTCTCTCTCCCTCACTCTTGCTTTCTCTAAAATAAAAAGAAAAAAATCTGATTTTATTAGTTACCCCCTGCAGTTAATGAGTCCTACCTTTAAGCACTTTTTTTAAAGTTTATTCATTCATTTTGAAAAAGAGAGAGAGAGCACGTGCATGGGAGGGGCAGAGAGAGAGGCAGAGAGAGAGGTAGAGAGAGAGAATCCCAGGTAGGCTTCACACCACTCAGAGCTCAGTGTGGTGCTCAAACTCATGAACTGTGAGATCATGACCTGAGCCAAAACCAAGACTCAGACGCTTAACCAACTGAGCCACCCCGGCGCCCCAAGTCCTACGTTTAAAGATGTTACCAGTCCATATAAAATCACTAGGACCATTTTTATACCTGAGCAAAGGATCTGGGGTAGGGAAAAAGAATAAAGAACTTTTTACTATGTACATTTCTGTGTTGTATGCTTTTTTTTTACGATGAGCATATATTATAATTTGAAATATAAATATTTGATATATAAAATTTGTGACTTGTGGAAAAAATGACTTGAGTAATGGCTCTTTGACAAAGATTTAAGGTAAAATATAATGAGGATACTAGAATCTGTAAAAATGTTATTCTTTTTTTTTAAAGATTTTGTTTATTTTTTTTTTAATTAAGTTTATTTTGAGGGAGAGAAAGAGAGAGAGTGCAAGTGCAGGGGAGGGGCAGAGAGGGAGAAAGAGAATCTCAAGTAAACTCCACTCTAATAGCAAGGAGCCCAACACAGGGCTCATTCCCACTGGGAAATCACGACCTGAGCCCAAATCAAGAGTTGGATGCTTAACCGACTGAGCCACCCAGGGACCCCTAAGATTTTTTTTTTAAGTAATTTCTACACCCAATGTGAAGCTCAAAGTCACAACCCCAAGATCAAGAGTCACACACTCCACCAACTGAGCCAGCCATCACCCCTACAGAAATGTTATTCTTTATAACTTGGTTTCAGGGGTCTGTGAATCCAAATTGTAAAGTTGTGTGTTATCTTGTATATGTGCTGAAAAGTATCTGTAGATTTCATCAGAATTTTTTGAAAATGCTAAACTAAAATGTCAGAACAACTACCACAGAGTGAAATTATTTTAGAACCTGAATAACTTAGCATTCTTTATATGAGATTAAAGATATGTCCATACTCCAAATTGTGTTTTATAGTTAGTATTTTTAGTAATGTATTTTCCTTTAGGTGAAGGAAGGCTCATATATCATATAATGGAATCTAACTGATATGATTTTTTTTCTTCCTATTTGAAGGTTTCTTGTTCTCCCCAAGGTCTGACAGTTTGGGTTCAGAATACTTCATATTTGTGTAGTAGGGCTGGGCAGGTCCTCCCCGTCAGTATTCAGATGAATGGCTGGATTCATGGTGGTAACCTGCTCTGCCCATCATGTTGGGACTTCTGTGAGTTCTGTCCTCCAGAAACAGATCCTCCAGCTGCTAACCTGACCCGAGCTCTACCACTGGGTGAGTAGTCTCTAGGGGTGGAGTAAAGAGAGGGACTTTTCTTATGTAATGTTGAAAATTCCTTTCAAGGAAACTCTAAAACAAGTTGCTCATCTTCTCTCCTAATTGGAGTTTGTTTTTTTTTATGTTTATTTATTTTTGAGACATAGAGACAGAGCGTGAGCAGGAGGAGGGCAGAGAGAGAGGGAGACACAGAATCCGAAGCAGGCTCCAGGCTGTGAGCTGTCAGCACAGAGCCCGACGCGGGGCTCGAACTCACAGATCGCGAGATTATGACCTGAGCCGAAGTCGGCGGCTTAACCAACTGAGCCACTCAGGCGCCCCTCCTAACTGCAGTTTTATGGAAAAGCCTCTTTCCCACCATTGCTAGAAATTGAAAGTGGGTAAATATGACACTTCTGTCAGTAAAAGCAAGGGTAAGGAACCTTTCAGTCTAAAGACCTTATGACTTGCAAAAATAAAAAAAAAAATCATTCAAGATTACAAAACCTGGGGGTACCGAGGTGGCTCAGTTGGTTAAGGGACCAACTCTTGATTTCAGCTCAGGTCATAATCTCACGATTCATGGGTTCGAGCCTCACATCAGGCTCTGTGCTGACAGCATGGAGTCTGCTTAGGATTCTCTCTCTCTCTCTCTCTCTCTCTCTCTCTCTTTGTCTGCCCCTACCCTGCTTGTTTTTTCTCTCTCTTTCTCTCAAAAATAATAAATAAACTTAAAAGAGAAAAAAAAAAGAAAATGTAGTGGTGCCTGGATGGCTCAATCTGTTAAGCATCTGACTTTGGCTCAGGTCATGACCTCGTGGTTCATGAGTTCAAGTCCCGCATTGGGCTCTCTGCTGTCAAAGCAGAGCCAGCTTTGGATCTTCTGTCTCCCTCTCTCTGCCCCTCCCCTGCTCTCTCTCCTTCTCTCAAAAGTAAATAAATGTTAAAAAAAAAGAAAATATCCTTTAAAAAGTTACAAAAACCTAATGTTTCAGCCATTCTTTTTAAATTAAGAGTAAACAAAATTCTGTTCATTAAACACATAAAGCTATTAAACATATTTCAGTTATCCAGGCATACCTCATCTTATTCTACTTTACTTTATTGCACTTCACAGATATATTACATGTTTTACAGATGGAAGGTTTGTGGCAGCTGTATCAGCAACTCTGCCAACACCACTTTCCAACAGCATTGGCTCAATTCAGGTCTCTTTGTTACACTTTGGTAATTCTCGCAAAATTTGAACTTCTTAATTACTATATTCATTATAGTGATATATGATCAGTGGTCTTCGATATTACTATTATAATTTGTTATTTGGGGCACCAGAAACCACACTCATAAGACAGTGAACTTAATTGATAAATGCATGTGTTCTCACTGCTTCGCCAGCCAACAGTTCCCATTTCCTTCCCCTTCCTTGGGCCTCCCTATTTCCTGAGCTGCCACAATATTGAAAATAGGCCAATTATTAACCCTACAGTGTCTTCTAAGTATTCAAGGAAGAGTCACAAGTCTGTCACTTGAAATCAAAAAGTAGAAATGATTCAACCAAATGAAGAAGGCATGTCAAAAGCTGAGATAGACTAAAAGCTAGTTGTGTCAGTTAGCCAAGATGTGAATACAAAGGAAAAGTTCTTGGAGGAAACGAAAAGTGGTATTCCAATGAATACACAAATAATAAAGTGCAACAGCCTTATTGCTGATAGGGAGGAAGTGTTAGTAGTCTGTATGGAAGATCAAACCAGACACAACATTCCCTTAAGCCAAAGCCTAATCCAGAGCAAGGCCCTAATTCTCTTCAATTCTATGAAGGCTGCGAGGGGTGAGGAAGCTGCAGATGAAAAGTTGGAAGCTAGCAGAGGTTGATTTATGAAGTTTAAGGAAAGAAGCCGTCTCCATAACATAAAAGTGCAAGGCAAAGCAGCAGGTGCTGATGTAGAAGCTACAGCGAGTTATTCAGAAGATCTAGTTCAAGTAACTCATGAAGGTGGCTACAGTAAGCAACAGATTTTCAATATAGACAAAACAGGCTTCTACTGGAAGAAGATGCCATCTAGGACTTTCCTAGCTAGAGAGAAGTCAATGCCTGGCTTTAGAGCTCCCGGAGACAGACTGATTCTCTTATTGGGGCTGATGAAGCTAGTGACCTGAAGTTGAATGGTGCTCATTTTCCATTCTGAAAATCCTTGGGCCCTTAAGAATCACGCCAAATCTCCTCCGTCTGTGCTCTGTAAATGGAACAACAAAGCCTGGATGACAGCACATGTATTTGCAACTTGGTTTACTGAATATTTTAAGCCTACTGTCGAGATTACTGTTCAGAAGAAAAAAAGATTCTTTTTAAAATATTACTACTCATTGTCAATGCACCTGGTCACCCAAGAGCATTGGACAATGAGACTCATGTTGTTTTCATACCTGCTAACACAGCATCCGTTCCGCAGCCCACAGAGCAAGGAGTAATTTTGACTTTCGAGTCTTATTATGTAACGAATATATTCATAATGCTATAGCTGCCATAGACAGTGACTTCTCTGATGGATTCAAGCAATGTGAGCTGAAAACCTTCTGGCAAGGATTTGCCATTCTAGATGCCAGTAAGAAAATGTGTGAGTCAGGGGACGAGGTCAAATAGCAACATCGATGGGAGTTTGGAAGAAGTTGATTCCAACCCTTACGGATGACTGTGAGGGCTCAAGACTCCAGTGGAGGAAGTAACTGCAGACATGGTGGAAACAGCAAGAGAACCAGAATCAGAAGTGGAGCCTGAAGATGGGACTGAATTGCTGCAACCTCTTGATAAAATCTGAGTCATGAGAAGTTGCTTCTTATGGATGAGCAAAGAAAGTGGTTCCTTGAGATGGAAACTACTCCTGGTGAAGATTCTGTGAAGATTGTTGAAATGACAGCAAGAATTTAGAGTATTACCTAAACTTAGTTGAGGAAGAGCAGCAGAGTTTGAGAGAGTTGACTCCAACTTTGAAAGAAGTTCTGTGGGTAAAATGCTATCAAACAACATCACATGCTACAGAGAAATCATTTGTGAAAGGAAGAGTCAATTGTTGTGACAAATGTTGTCATATTTTAAGAAACTGCTACAGTTTCTTAAACTGTGCCTGGGTGGCTCAGTTGGCTAAGCGGCCAACTTCAGCTCTGGTCATGCTCTCACGGTCTGTGAGTTCGAGCCCCGCGTCGGGCTCTGTGCCGATGGCTCAGAGCCTGGAGCCTGCTTCTGATTCTGTGTCCCCCTCTCTCTCTGCCCTTCCCCTGCTCATACTGTCTCTGTGTCTCAAAAATAAATAAAAACATTTAAAAAAATTAAAAAAAAAAGAAACTGCTATAGACACCCCAACCTTCAGCAGCCACCACCCACCACTAACTGGTCAGCAACCATCAATATCTAAGCAATCTTCTCCACCAGCAAAAAAGATAATGAGTTGCAGAAAGTTCAGATGATGGTTAGCATTTTTGAACAACGAAGTACTTTTAGATTAAGGTATGTACATTTTTTTAGACATAATATTATTGCACACTTAATAGACCATAGAACAGTATAAATACAACTTTTATATGTATGAGGAAACAAAAAAAAATCATCATTTGACTTGCTTTTTTGCATTATTTGACTAATTGTGGTGGTCTGGGACTGAACATGCAGTATCTCTGAGGTATGCCTGTGTTATAACTAGGTTAGGTAAAAGAAAGTGAAAGACACTGGAAAAGATGCTTAAAGAAGGGATTGACATACCCACAAAGAAGAGAAAGGTGCAAGGAGACAAATACACATGCACAAAGTAAGATAGACTGGCTAGTAGAGACAAAGTGGTTTTCATTGAGGTATATTTTCCTCATTCGGTGAGACTCCAGAGAGTAGAATTGAAACCAACAGAATAAAGTTGTAGAGAGACAGATTCCAGTTAAATCCTTTAGATCCAAGAGAGGAATGGAAAGAACTGCCTTGAGAGAAAGGTATTTCCTATTATTGAAGATATGTAAACTAAGGCTGATGACCTATTACTGAGAGTTATAAAAGCAAAATTCAGGAGTTATCAAGGCTTTGACCTAAGATTTATGAGATTTTAATTAAATGACCTATGTGATTTATGTCAGTTTGACATTTTAGAATAATAATAAAGCTCTTATGCACGATTCATATTCTCAGTTGGAGGCATTTTTTTGGTTTTTTTTATTTTACTCATTTTGAGGGAGCAAGAGTATGTGAGTGGGAGAGGGACAGACAGAGGGGTGAAGAGAGAGAATCCCAAGTAGATTTCATGCTCACTGGGGAGCCGCATGCGGGGCTTGATCCCCATGGCTGTGAGATCTGAGCTGAAATCAAGAGTTGGACACTTAACCGACTGAGCCATCCAGGTGCCCCTAGAGCTATTTTTTTATTTTATTTTATTTTATTTTATATCTATTTATTTAAATGTTTATTTTTGAGAGAGAGAGAGCATGAGCAGGGGAGGGGCAGAGAGAGAGGGAGCCACAGAATCTGAAGCAGGCTTCAGGCTCTGAGTTGTCAACACAGAGCCCAACGCGGACTTGAACGCATAAACCGTGAGATCATGACCTGAGCTGAAGTCGGATGCTTAACTAACTGAGCCAACCAGGCGCCCCTGGAGGTTTTTTTTTAAATGGAACTGTATAGCCCTTTGCCTGTTCCTTGGTCTGAATGAAAATGGAGGGCTACATTCATTTACATTTCAAAGTTTCTCCACATCTAAGATTTAGTTTCTTTCCCAAATCCTGGGGGCTTTCTGCAGATATGAACTGTTAGGTAGAGAGTGAGTTTTAGGAGATTGGTACTTGTGTTGGGAGTTCCTGAGACCACCTCCAGGTTTGGTGATTCACTAGGACTCATGGGACTCAGCCTGTAGTTGTACCTATGGCTAAGATTTGTCAAACAAAGCAGAATCAGCAAAGGGAAAAGGGGCAATGGGGTGATGTCTAGAGGAAACCAGTTCCCAGACAGACACCAGCTAAATACCATTGGTACAAGCTGGCCTTTTGAAGGATGACAGTCTCAAGCCTGCTGTGTTATCTCTTCTCAACAAAACTTCAGGGAGTCAGCTGTTTTCTGCAGTGCAGTTATAATATACTGACATAGTAAATTGTTTGAAATGATAGAAGGTCATGGGTCCTTTTGATGTGGTAAATAGTACATGTAGTGCCAAATATTCTTAGGTAACTTTTACTTTATTAGAAGCTGGTAGGATGACTTAATTTTGTTGTTACTATTAAATTGCTTTGGCCAGAATAGAAGGACTGATAGTCCACAAGTAGGTGGTTCTGATGGAGTTCCCATCCTCAGGCCTAATGTCAGTTCACTGTAACAATCTGTCTCCATCTCATCATCCAAGAGATGAGCAAGGATTGAGCCATTAGCAGTTAGAATTGAAATAGAGAGTTATTTGTGCTAGTTCAGGGGTAAGAATCTTGGGAGTACAGTAGAAGAATGTCTAGGATTAAGAGGAAATCCAAACCAGGTCAAGGGGCTATGCAATAATTATTTCTTGTTCTTGGAGCATGGCAAAGTGAATCTATCTAAAGGAGGTGGGGAATAGAGATCGCAAACCACCAGCCCCCTCTGCCTGTGCAATCTGCACCTGAGACTGCTTATCCTGCTCCCTCTTTATCAGTGGTGCCTCTGATACGGTGCTGCTATGATGTGGTTGATTTCCCTGTTAACTTGCCCATTTCTATGAGGGAGCATGCTCAAAAGACCATCACAACCACCAAATCACTACTACGATTTTGAAAAATGTATACATATTACAAGGATACATTTTAGGCATTGCTTTTTAAACATATACATCACTGTTGAAATTCTAAAATATCCTGAGTTACCATATTTGTTGTGTTTACTGAGCCATACTGAGCCTTTACTAAATATTAAACTATGTGCCAGAAACTGTGGCAGACTTTACGCAAATTGTTTCTTACAGGTAAATAGCTCGTTTCAGTTTAATACTTTTTTATGGGGGTGGGGGGAGAGGAGGGAATGGCCTGGGTGGCTCAGTCGGTTAAGCAACTGACTCTTGATTTCAGCTCAGGTCATGATCTCATGATTTGTGGACTTGAGCCCCACATTGGGCTCTGTGCTCACAGCTCTGAGCCCACTTCAGATCTTCTGTCTCCCTCTCTGCCCCTCCCCCACTTGTTCTCTCTCTCTCTCTCTCTCTCTCTCTCTCTTTCTCTCTCAGAAAAAGGTGTTAAAAATTTTTAAAAATTTTTATGACCCACCAAACTTGTGAAAATATTTCGATGCTTTAAATGTACTTGTAAGAGGGGGTGCCTGGGTGGCTCAGTCAGTTAAGCGTCCGACTTCAGCTCGGGTCATGATCTCACGGTCTGTGAGTTCGAGCCCCGCGTCAGGCTCTGTGCTGATGGCTCAGAGCCTGGAGCCTGCTTCAGATTCTGCGTCTGCCTCTCTCTCTCTCTCTCCCTCTCTCTCTCTCTCTGCCCTTCCCCTGCTCATGCTCTGTCTCTCAAAAATAAATACATTAAAAATAAAAAATAAAAAAAATAAATGTACTTGTATGAGAAATACTAAGAATTAACCTATGATGAAGCTTAGTAAACAAGTGTAAAAATGAACATCCCTAATCTTTCTATCTTATGAAAGTATATTTTTAGGTCTTTAAGCACGCCTTTAAAACTTTAAAACTCCCAATATTTTGGGGCAAGTGTAAAAGACATTCTTCTCCCTAAATTCTTCCGATTGTTGTTGTTCTCAGGTATTAGTTCACATAGCCTTTTCTTACATTCGTAATTTGTTTTAGAATGTAAAACTCTGACTTTCTTTTCTCTCTCCTTTTCTCTAGTCATCACTTTATAAATGCTAGAGTATGATTAAATGATTGTTCTATATTGCCTAAGACAGTTTCCATTAGTGAATATGAAATATTTATTTCTGAATTCTTTCTAGTCTCTTCAGATTGTAGGGGTTGTTTTTGTTTCCATTTATTAAAGTTAGACACTTTGCCAAATTCTTTATGTCTACATCATTGCATTTAACCATCATAAAACCTAATGAGGTAGGAATTATTGTTTTACACATGAGAAGACTAAAGTATAAAGAGATTAAGTAATGTATTATCCATGGTCATAGCTAATAAATAAGAAAGTTCAGGGAAAGAAGCCCCAGATCTTATTGTCTCTAATCCATTTTGAAACCCTCTTTTTGAATCTTTTCATCTTAATTAGTACTAGCACAGAAAGTGCAGTGTTTTTGAAGAACAAGTGTTCCAGAACTGTTAATGTTTTAATAGCTTGTTAAATTTTAGTACCAACAGTAGATAAACAGTACCTACTTCTCCTATTTCCTTTGGGCTAAATTGAAATAATGCCTGTTATTAGTTATTCCAAGGTCTATTTGTTAATCTAGCCAGACCACTTTTACCTGATGTTCTAGGCTACAATTTGTCCAGTTTATTCTGGGATGATGGAAATGTTCCATAGTCTGCATTGTCCAGTGCAGAACTCATTAGCCACATATGACTGTTGAACATGTAAGATGTGGTTAATGTTAGTGCAAAACTATTTTATTTTAATTAATTGAGATTTAAATAGCACATATAGCTATGGCTACCGTATTGAATAGTGCAGTCCTAGGTCAGGAGTTCTCACACCTTAATCAGAATCATGTTAAATTGCTAGGCCTTAACCCTTGGAATTTCAGATTTAGAAGATCTGTGTTGAAGCCTGAGAATTTGCATTAAAATTTTTTTTAAATGTTTTTATTTATTTTTGAGATAGAGAGAGACAGCATGAGCAGGAGGGAGGGTGGGAGACACAGAATCCGAAGCAGGCTCCAGTCTCGGAGCTGTCAGCACAGAGCCAGACGCGGGGCTCCAACTCACAAACCGCAAGACCATGACCTGAGCCAAAGTCGGATGCTTAACCAACTGAGCCACCCAGATGCCCTTGAGAATTTGCATTTTTAAAGTTTTTTTTTAATGTAATTTATTGTCAAATTATCTTACATACAACACCCAGTGCTCATCCCAACAAGTGCCCTCCTCAAGGCCCGTCACCCACTTTCCCCTCTCCCCCATTCCCTATCAACTCACAGTTTGTTCTCTGTATTTAAGAGTCTCTTATGGTTTGCCTCCTTCCCTCTCTGTTTGTAACTATTTTTTTTTCCCCTTCCCTTCCCCCGTGGTCTTCTGTTAAGTGTCTCAAGATCCACATATGAGTGAAAACTCATCATGTCTATCTTTCTCTGACTGACTTATTTCACTTAGCATAATACCCTCCAGTTCCATCCACATTGCTGCAAATGGCAGGATTTCATTCTTTCTCATTGCCAAGTAGTATTCCATTGTGTATATAAACCACATCTTCTTTATCCATTCATCAGTTGATGGACATTTAGGCTGTAGCCATAATTTGGCTATTGTTGAAAGCGCTGCTATAAACATTGGGGTACACGTGCCTCTGTGCATCAACACTCTTGCACGTATCCCTTGGGTTAATTCCTAGTAGTGCTATTGCTGGGTCGTAGGGTAGTTCTGTTTTTAATTTTTTGAGAAACGTCTACCCACCACACTGTTTTTCAGAGTGGCTGCATTTAAGGTTTTTTTTTTAATGTTTATTTGTTTTTGAGAGAGAGAGAAAGCATGAGCAGGGGAAGGGGCAGAAAGAGAGGGAGATGCAGAATCTGAAGCAGGCTCCAGGCTCTGAGCCGTCTACAGAGCCCAACTTGGGGCTTGAACCCACAGACCACAAGATCATGATCTGAGCCCAAGTTGGGTACTTAACCAACTGAGCCACCCAGGCACCCCGAGAATTTGCACTTTTTAACAAGTTCCCAGGTAATGCTGATATTGTTGACATAAGGACTACACTTTGAGAAGGACCGTTCTTAGCTAAGTGGGATTTTTTTAAAGATTTTACAAATACCAGCATGACTCCATTGAGGAAGAATAGAAGTTCTCCATTGTTTACCTGGCTTACAGGCAGTGAAATATTTTTTTTAAATATTTGTTCCACACTGTATAGTGCTCTATTCATTGTGTAGCTTAAGACAAATCTTATTTTTCTTATCTTTTAAGCAAGTCAGACTTGAAGCTTGGTTGGCTCTTTATTAATCGAAATATTAGAAAGGACAACTTATTTCTAAAATAAAGTCAGGTCGACCTAGTCTCCTGGATGCAATAAAAATGTTTTCCATTCTCTCTCTCTCTCTCTCTCTCTCTCTCTCTCTCTTTTTATATCTTTATATATATATAAAACTTTTTTTAATTTATTATTTTTAAGATTATATATTTATTTTGAGAGAGATAGAGACAATGCAGAGGGAGGGACAGAGAAAGAGAGGGCGAGAGAGAGAATCCCAAGCAGGCTCCACACTCCTAGTGCAGAGCCCAATGTGGGGATTCTTGAACCCATGAAGCCATGAGATCATGACCTGACTTGAAACCAAGAGTCAGACACTCAACTGACTGAGCCACCCAGGAGCCCCCAGAAATGTTTTCCATTCTGAGAATTGTTTTGGGAAGTCATTTTAGCCCTGAGAATGACTCATAGCTAAATTAAAATATATTCCTAGTGCCCAAAGCCCTTAAAATCTTCTGCCATTTCCATATCAGCCTGGGGTAATATGGATAGATGGGTAGATATTTAGAGACCATGGACCGTATGTCCTGGTTTACCTGGGACAGGGTCCTGGTATAATTATTAATAGCATTCCCTTGTGTTAGAAAGAACAATTTAGTTGGTCTAAGCAAATTTTATTTCACACTTCATAAAACAGGCAGTCTCCACACTCAAGAGTACAGAGAACTGCAAAGTAAGGGAAAAGGACAGCAAACAGGAAACAAGGAAGAAGTACTTGGTTTGCTTCGATTGGCTGGGGTTGCATATCTTACCATATTTGAAAAGATCAAGGAAAAAGGAAATAAGTGTAGTCTCAGTTGGCTTGGCAGTTGGAGATTAGCCTACTAGATATACTGTGTTTCTGGTCAAGCAGAGGAACTCAAAAGTTACCTAAGTTTCAGTTTGTGACATGGCACCCTGCACAGGAGTGGCTCCATCTTGGGACTAGATATTTATTTCAACACTTGTCTTAAAATGTTCTGATTTGGGGAGATAAATTATAGGGTCATTGTACTTAGAAAGGACAAGGAAGAAAAGAGGAAGAAAGTCCTGCACTTCATGTCAGGATAGCCAAGATATTAATTTGCTTTCTGTATAGTATCTTTAGCTTTGTTGGGATGCTTTCTGAAGACACTTCTTTCTTTTTTCGGGTGCTGCTTTTGACCTTAATATGGTGCGGGCGACTGGATGGCTCAGTCAGTTAAGCATCCGACCTCAGGTCAGGTCACGATCTCATGGTTCATGAGATTGAACCCCGTGTCAGGCTTTGTGCTGACAGCTTAGAGCCTGGACCCTGCTTCAGATCCTGTGTCTCCCTCTCTCTCTTCCCCTCTCCTGCTCTCTCTCTCTCTCTCTCTCTCTCTCTCAAATAAATAAACATGAAAAAAATTAGCAATAGCACTGCTAGGAATCTACCCAAGGGACACAGGAATGCTGATGCATAGGGGCACATGTACCCCAATGTTCATAGCAGCACTTTCAACAACAGCCAAATCATGGAAAGAGACCACGTGCCCATCAACTGACGAATGGATAAAGAAGATGTGGTACATATATACAATGGACTACTACGTGGCAATGAGAGAAAATGAAATCTGGCCATGTGTAGCAACATGGATGGAACTGGAGGGTATTATGTTAAGTGAAATAAGCCAGTCAGAAAAAAACAGATACCATATGTTTCCACGAATAGGTGGACTTTGTGAGACTAAGCAAAAACCAGGGGGAGGGGAAGAGGGGAAAGGAAAAAAAGCCACAGAGAGGGAGGGAGATAAAACATAAGAGACTCTCAAAGACTAAGAACAAACTGAGAGTGAGGGGGGTGACAGGGGAGAGGGGGTGACAGGCATTAAAAAGGGCACATGTTGGGATGAACACTGGGTGTTATATGTAAACCAATTTGAAAATAAACTATTAAAAAAAATAAAAAAATAAAAAATTAACAAAAAAAATAACCTCAATATGGTGGTTACATCATCTTCCTGCATAAAATAGTTTGTTCTTTTTCCATCAGTGTAAGAAAATGACTTTGCATATCTAGGTTTCAGGAAGTCACTCTTGATTCTGCTCCCAGAGGTGGTCCTCATTCACCTTTTAATAATCACCTGTATTCATCTGTCAATTTTTACTTGATATGATTTATTCCAAAAATGTCTCCAGAAAGTCAATTTCTTGTTTTCAACCCTAGATCTCTGTTCCCGTTCCTCTAGCCTGGTGGTCACCCTCTGGCTTCTGCTGGGCAATTTGTTTCCTCTGCTGGCTGGATTTCTTCTATGTGTATGGCACTAGGAATGGAAAACTGAATTCTCAAGACATTTCTTTGTGTCGTGTTCCTCTGAACAAAGCACAAAATCTGGGTGAGTGCCAGCCTATGCAGATGGCAGAAGTGGCATTCCTGATTTTGGCTTGGAAGCGTTGACTACAGTCCGACCTTGGAGCAGAGCTTCACAGCAGCCACTCTTCATCAGCAACCCGACAGCCTCAGAGTTTGGAGAGGAGAAGGAATTCCAAGTCACCCCATCTCTTTATTTCTCAGCATATATAACCTGCCTGAAGTTTTCCTTTGAAAATGGGATAATTGGTGAAACATTCAGAATGATTACATACCTCAGCATTTTCATTAACCTAAAATGATAGGAAAGTTCATCAGTACTGCAGTAATTTTTTTAAAAAGCTAATTATTACAAAATTATAAATTGTGGATCCTGTCCTCACAAGTATAAATTGTCCTTCAACTTATAGATAGTAATTAAATTGAGTTTCTACATCACTATTATATCTATATTGAATTTAATAGCTGTGCATGGTACACTTATATCATTGTTCTCATTGTTCTTATAAGTTCTCTTTTAGTATAATTTGCTAACTCCTCTGATTTAACCATGCTTGCCTTTTTTATACCAGCTGCGTGGCAGTTTACTGCTGAACCATTACATGTTGGTCTTCTAGTGTATTCTCCAGTAGCTTAGTAATGACCTGAAAAACTGTGGGAGCAGAGAGAGAAAAATACTCTGTCCTGTAAAAACACTGCAGACATCAAACAGAAAAGAACATAATTGTATGTTTTGAAGATAATAGTTATGACAACTGTAATCCAACAAAAATAGAACTATTCCTTTCAAGTGGGCTTAGAAATTATTACAGAAGAATTCTTACTATCTGAAAATTATTTTATATAGAAGAAGAAAAATATAAGTCAAAACAAGATGGTTTGAATTGTTTACTAATAGTGAAGTGTAGGATTGGTGTAGGGCCTCTTCAGTAGGGCTCACTCTCCCCACAACATGAGGCTCAGTCGCCAGAAGTCAGAAAATTGCCTGTGCTTCAAAATGAGGTGATGTCCTTTACCTCCCGCTTTAGATTCGCATCCTCAGAAGCAGTTCCACTCTGGTACTTAGAGCCTACCAACCCCTCCTAATAATTACAGTTTGAAATTTTTTAATGATGAGTAATGCCCAGTTTGTCTCCAAAGCTAATGAAGTCCTGTAGCATTATAAACATGACTCCTGGACAAGATTCATTCATTCATCCATCCATTCATTCAGTCATTCATCCATCCATCCATCCATTCATCCATTCATTCACCCTTAATTCACCATATAGGTATTGAGCACTGCATTTAAGAAATTGTGCTACGTGAGTAAGAAGTATAATTACTAAAAAATAATTCCAACTGACTATTTGGTATTGGAGCCAAAGTGCAACCCCAGGACAGAGGAAAGTCACCTTTTTAAAAAATGCATTAATTTTAAATGTGTATTCGCATACAGTTTTAAATTGGAGGTATTTGTCATTGTGAAATGCTGGGGGTCTTCAGCACAGCTGACTTCAGCTAAAAAGAAACTAATGGTAATGGTGTCAGGCCAGTGCTCAGTTTTCTGCCTTTGTCATGCATACTTTAAAGGTCAGAAAAAAGCATAGAGTATATTTTTTAAAGAAAATTATAAAACTCTAAACTTATATGTCAACTGTGATTATGAATCATCCTGCAAAGTTGTATAAAGAATTTCACCAAAAATACGATGACTAACATATTTGAGAATTCATGGTGATAGGTTCGATTATATTTTGACGGTTGTGCAGTAATGCCATTTAGGTAGTATTGTTTCCAAGCATGGTGCTTTTTATACTTGAAATATATTTTTGCTTTATTTTTATTGATATAATTATATTTGCACTAATAACTTTCTGGAGAAAATATTATAGATGACATTTTTTCTATATATTTATTAAGCTTGGAATCTGATCCCCTAGTGTTTTCTCTGCACAAATAAGGAACTTGATGAAGTATGAGACTAAGAAATCTTGAGTTTCGGAGGGTAACTAACTGCTCTGGTGTCTTCCTTCCCCTTCAACAAGTCTCGAGAGTAGTTGCTTATCACTGATTCTTCATAGTGTATTCCATGAAGATTTAGAAGGCCACTGAACCTGTAGGAAATGTCAAGAGGCACATTTGAGTCACTTAGAATATGACAGTATTCCAAAAACAGACTTAAAATCTGAGATTTCAGTGCAGAATTAATGGTCTAGACTTCTACTGTGAACTGAAGAATTTGAAGTGGCTTAAATGTTGGTATCCTTTGGCAGGATGCTCTTTATGTTACTGGAAGCAGTTCACTGAGGAGGAAACTAGCAGACCGCAGCTATGGTGGAAGCGAGGTGGGGCACGGAAAGAGAATGAAGAGTAGCTGACTTGAGGATAGTAGACTGGAGTCCTTTCTGACTCACAAAGTGTGGAGTGCATATAAAAACTGACTAGACTACCTCAGTTTTCAGTTCAGATTTAGGTTCATTTTGATTGTATTAAGATCCCAATTGTCAAAAATATCAAGTGAATTTGTCTCTCAGGTTTTCAAGAACAGGGTTTGCAGGAAGGCAGCAAAACCCATGTCAGCAGACTTGAGCTGACAGCTAAAAAGAAACTGGCAAGCAGTTAGGATTGTCTTGATATAGACCCCTTTAATACTCTCCTGAAGAACATCCTTTTCCCTTATTTCTTTAGGATATTTATCTTTGTTAAAACCAAATAGGCATTCTTAAAATGTTATGAATTATGCTTGAAATTAGTTTCAGCCTAGTATGTTGGGTTAAGATTTTATCAATATTTGAAGACAAAACACAAATTAATGAAGTTTAAATGGCTTTAGGAAGATACATAAATGTCTGAGTATTCCATAAAATTTTATCACTATTCTCCTCAATATTAGAAGACTTACTGATTGAGACCAACTGTAAAATGACTAGCTGCTTTCTCAGAATCTTTCTAGCTGTAATATTCTGTGACTAACAACCAGACTGGGTAGGCCACTGCTGGCTCTGCTGTGCCTCCTGGAGCATGCCAGTTTGCACATCGTGTTCATCGCAGCGGCTCGTGCTCAGTGCCTGAGCGCCGTCCATGTCCTTGGACCCCGAATGGAGAGAGAAGAGCCATCTCGGAGGGCATTTGAGCAGTCCTGGTAGAGGAGGTGGGCTTCAGTCACAGACCCACAGACCCAGTGCATAGTGGGCACTTAGTCATCCATGCCATGTCCTTGCAGCCCAGGAAGATGAATATAGTTTAAAAAAGTCTATGCTACTCATTCCGAAGAAAGAACTTACCTGAAAAGATGACTCTTTTTTTTTTTTTTTTTTTTTTTATGTTCAGTCAGGGTTGGGAAGAAGCGGTAAATTATTTTCTTTTATGTTTACATTTTTGATAAATGAAATAGATTTAAGAAATAATCTTTATTTGTGTTATTAAACTTTAAGTGTACTGTATTCCTTAGTAAAAAAAAAACCCGCAACTTTAATAAAAATGGAAACTAATCTGCATCTTGTTTTTACTTATCATCAATTTTTTAAAACCTGGATGAAGAACACAAACAAGCCATGCCCTCTGTTTGGGGAAGATGAGGTGTTTATTATGAAATAATTCAGTTTCTACTTTAACTGGAGTAGAATTGTCCTACTTAAAGCATGGAGACAGGTCTTATGTAAAGCTACGGGGAGTAGCCCTCCTCAGATAGTTACTAAGGAAAGAGAGCAGTCTAAAACAATTCAGGGCAAGCTCTTCTGGCTGCAGATTATTCTCCTCCCTTTTGTTTTATGCTGTGGGCCACAAGTCTCATTGCATGACCAACCTGGCACATTTAAGTACCACACTCTATGCAGGAGCACGAAGTAGACTGTGGCTGTAGTCATGGAGTGGGATTCTTCATAACCTGAATGTAGTTCAAGAGAGGATATCCCAAACATGCCTTCACCATGTGCGCTGGAGCCATTCTGTCCTGTGGCGTAGAAACAAGCACTTTGTGAAATTGATCGAGCATACCTTCTGTGACCTCATTGCTAAGCTGTGATCTTTGTGGGGAATTTTAATAATAATATTTAGATTTTTAAAGTTATAAATATTTTATATAAGTAGCTAAAACTATATATAAGAAGGGGCGCCTTGGTGCCTCAGCTGGTTAAGCGTCCAGCTTTGGCTCAGGTCATGATCTCACAGTTCGTGAGACCATGCTGACATCTCAGAGCCTGGAGCCTGCTTTGAATTCTGTGTCTCCCTCTCTCTCTGTCCCTCCCTGCTCGTACTCTGTCTCTCTCTCTCTCAAAAAGAAACATTAAAAATTTTTTTCAAACTATATACTTAATTACTTAAGTAATTGAATTCAGCCAGTATTTGCTTGGTGTACTGAAGATAAAGCTGTCTACATCTTATATATCACACTGTTTACCTTTTGGTATGTTCATAAAATATAGCTTATTTAGTAGGCATTATTACATAAGCTGTCTTTCGTCTACAACCTCTGTGGTAGATGTGCTGAAACAGGGGGGTTTATTTAAATCAGCTTTGTTAGTGTTCACTCAGAAGTTCATTCTCTAATGTTTAAATTGGCCATTTTTGGAGATAGTAGTCCAAATATGCTCTCCGATGTTCCAATAGATGACCACTACCCTTCCCATTTTATATGTATAGAAATGTTTTTTTCTGCCTATAAACATTAGTATACCTTAGATTCAATGCTGCTAATAGTTAATTTTTTCAGTTTCAACAGAAACAGTGACTCAACAGTTTTCTGGCATTATCACATTTGGAAACACTCAAATCACAATATCTGAACACCTCCTGGCTTCCTCTCCCCCACCCCGTCAGTTCACCTAGTCACACTTCAAGAGGACTGCAATCAACTTGGAAGAGATTTTCACAAGCGCTCACACATATACACAGTGAAGGTTTTGATGTATTTGGCCGAGGTCATGAAAATTTAAGGTAAGTGAGATAACCACAAAGAATAGAGGAAACAGCACCTGCCTCCGCACAGTTTGCCACCCCAGCCCCCAGAATCTTAGATCTTAATAGAAGTTAAGTTAAACAGGTTATGCCACTATTCTAAAATGATTTGGTCAATTGTGAAATTTTAGCCTTGCTATTAAGTAAATACAATCTGTAAAATCTGCATTTCTTATAATAGGTTTGACAAAGGAGTGAAGAGGGAGCCAGTAAATGCTATATAGGTGTTAAGTAACCCTTAGGAATAAGTATCTTCGCAGTAGAGAGAAAAATGAAGAAGTGAAATATCTGAAGCAAGTCGGTGCTCAGACTAACTGGGGTGAGTTAATGGTTTTACCACACTGGGTTTTTGCCCCAGAACCCCTGCACCAGCAGTGTGCACCATTCTGGATCTCCATAAATGGAAGGTTTTCTTCATTTTTGTCTAATTTCTCCTCTTTTTCCACCCCAAACTGTTCTCATTCCTACTTCCCCATCACCAGTTCAAAATAGCCCAGATTTCTCAAGTGTATGTACATGTCCATTTGGTGATATCATTGCCTGGGAGTGGTGGTGAGGGGTCTAGTCTATCCATCATTTCTCAAAGACTGAAACAGGGAGGGAATCAAGAGCCCTTGGTAATTTACTAATTTACTAATCTGGTAGAAGTCAGAAACTCCCATGTCCCTTCACTCAGCTCCGGCTCTTTTATATTCCGTACCACTGTTCAGTTTCCAGGTTGGGAATGACCCTGTCTGGCGTGGCTGCCCATGATGAGCACGCTGGAATCTACTGAGCTAAGGAACACAGTAGATCAGCTCCAGGGTGGGTAGGTACCACCTGGGTGTGGCTGTCACATAATAAGCCAAAGGCATAGATGCAGAAATCATGTAGTTCAGAGGCAGAACAGTGAAGGTGAATCTATGTACAGGGGAAAAATAAGTCCTAGGTATTGGGTACTAAGAAATTAGTCGAGGGGTGCCTGGGCGACTCAGTCAGTGAAGCATCAGACTTCAGCTCAGGTCATGATCTCGAAGTCCGTGAGTTCAAGCCCCACATAAGGTTCTGTGCTGACAGCTCAGATCCTGGAGCCTGTTTCAGATTCTGTGTCTCCCTGTCTCTTGGCCCATCCCCTGCTCACTCTCTGTCTCTCGATCTCTCTCAAAAATAAATAAAACATTTAAAAAAAAGAAAATAATCAAAGATGAGGGCAACAGAAAGGACCAGAGAAACAAGTGAATGCAGAACAAGCAGACCACATTCTGTTGGATGGGGAGGGGCTGCCTTTTGTTCCTGACTCCCAGGTTTAAGTGCACTGAGAGTGCCTTCTGATGTGTAGCACAGTGGAGATACTGAATCTAGTGATTTAACATTCGAATAGTAGGTGTTGGGTACTTACTATATTCAACATGTATTTAGCCTCAACTCTGTCAGGCATCTACTGGGCTTTGCCATGGTCCACAAGAAACCGAAAGACATGGTCCTTGTCCTAGAGTCAGTGAAGGATGGGGACAATTAAACAAGCATTCAAGTATAGACTTAAAGTCGGTGGGATAAAATGTATAGTACGCTGATGAGAAATAGTGGAGAGAGCAAGGCTGAAGATAGAAAGACTGAGATGCCCAATAAAGTCAGGCTCTGAGAAGGTAGAAGTGAGGACCGGAGTATGGAGAATGGATCTCCCCATCTACTGTACGACAGGACGTGGAGGGAAACGGGCACATTGGTTAGGGCTGGTGGCTACAAGCTAAGTTCCTGGCTCTAGAAAGGAAATCATCATTGTCTGCCATCAATGGGGTTTGAGATTTGAAGAATATTGAAGGTTTAGGCTTCTGCAAAGAAGCTTTCAGTGATGACTGTTCTGAGTGTCACATATGGTTTGGTGATGACCGTTCTGAGTCCATTTTTCCTGGAAGACAGTATGTGCCTTTTCAGTCCATAGATTCAAATCTTTTGTTTCACATAATTTTTTAAAAATTTCATCTTTATTTACCGTTTTCCATTTTCTTTAGGGATGCCAATTATGTATACACTTGTCTTCAATTATTAACACTTTTTCTCTAACCCTTAATTTTTTATTTCCTTGTCTTTTTCTCATTTCTGCCCAGTGTGTTGGGCAATACCATAGTGTTGTCAATGATGTTTCTTATCCCTTTAACTCCTTTCACTTTTGTTCTCTTTTCTGTGGTTTTACTTTTCTATGGTATCTTTCCTGAGCCCCCAGCTGCCTCTCGACATCCACAAAGCTGATGACTGGATGCTGGAACTCTGGGTATGGCTACAGCTGCCTCTAAAGACTCAGGGCTCCATAATCTTGGTTGCTAATAGCAGCAGAAGGAGAAAGATGGGCTCTGCTTCACATTTGCTTTTAAATATCGTGGAAGTGCATCTGACTGGCAGAACCTGTTTTACATCCAGAATCCTAACTGCAAGGGAATCTCAGAAATGTAGTTTGGAGCTTTAGAGACACTACACACAGAAGGATGAACAGGAATAGAAGTTGAGTGAGCTAACTCACAGTATCTATCACAATCTTCTATGTTGCAAATACTTTCTACAAGTTTGTTGTTTGTTAAATGAAAGTTCTAGGTTTTTAAATACTGTAATTTCCTCTATGGGTTTTTTTTTTTCCCCAATGGGTTTTGTCTTTGGTCTTAGGCTTAGAAAAACTTCCATATCCCTATTATATATTTTTTTCACTTAAAAAAATATTTTTAATGTTTATTTACTTTTTGAGAGACAGAGCATGAGTAGGGAGGAGCAGAGAGAGAGGGAGACAGAATGTGAAGCAGGCTCCAGGCTCTGAGCCGTCCGCACAGAGCCCGACGCGGGGCTTGAACCCACGAACTGTGAGATCATGACCTGAGCTGAAGTCGGACGCTTAACCGACTAAGCCACCCAGGTGCCTCTTTTTTCACTTTTAAAAGATTGTTTCAAAAAAATTCTTTTGGAGAATTACTGAACACAATTAACAGAAATAATTCATAGTTCTACCACTCTTAAAAATATTATAGAAGTAAAAGTGCTCCTGCTTCCTCTGGCCCCTCCATTTCGGCTTAGGTCATGATCTCACAGTTTGTGGGCTTGAACCCCACATCAGGCTCTGTGCTGACAGTGTGGAGTCCACTTTGGATCTATCTCCCTCTCTCTCTCTCTCTCTGACCCTCCCCCACTCACTCTCTCTCTCTCAAAAATAAATAAACTTGAAAAAAAAAAGTTGGCCTAAGCCTGTGGGGCCGCATGCTCCCGCTCTGCCTTGGCTCCTTTTGTTAGTAGTTAAACTGGGTTGAAGTGCCGACTCTGCAAATGATCCGCTGCTAGGTCCTGGGCGATTCTTCAGGCGTGCTCCGAATGCCTAGCTGGGTTCCCCCCACAACATATCTGGAAAACTGAGACGAACAGAGAAAACCTGCACAAGAAAAACACAGAGAAGATTTTGTGTGTGAATCAGTATGTTTGTGAATTTGGGGGAGTCAACATAAGGTGTGTTAAAAAGAAAACCACAGACCAAAAATGGTGCCTCTTGAGCCAGGCCAAGTCACCAAACCAGAACTTAATATCTGACCTAATTCCAGTTCCAACCTCCCCCAGAAATGTTAAGTTTTAACAGGTCAGTCAAGAATTTTCCAAAAAGCACTATGAGGTATCTGCTGCGTTGGCGTCTCTTTCCCCCAAAGAAAGATGAGGTAAGCTGCATAATAAGACCCGCCCTTCTCCTGCAGGAGGCCAGTTCACCTAAAACAGTCCTTTCTTTTCCTCTGCTAATAATCTTCCTTCCTATGAACTCTCCTCTACTTGTTAGGTGGGATGTTGCCGGATTCATGAACTGCTTACTAAAGCCAATTAGATCTTCAATTTTACTCATTTCGATTTTGTTTTTTAACAGATGGTAAGTAAGAGCAAAGGCTTTGGCAACAGATCTGGGTTCCAATACTACTGGCTTTAAGACTTCGGTAAGTTATTTATGGCTAGGAGTCCTTCTCTATAAATTGTAGCTTAAAAATATTTATCTTTCTCTCAATGGAGTTAACAGCCTCCATTCTAAAGTAGGGGAAATGTTCATTAAAGATTTATTAGGGTTCAGTTACAGGAAGCAGAGTCCGTTTTTAAGCCGAGAGTGATTTAATACAGGATGAGTGTTTACAAGACACTTGGAAGAGCAGGAAAAGGGGGCTCTGTGCTGGTCCTGAAAGAACGGCTTCCAGAATGGGGCACCTCTGTGGCTCAGACGGTTGAGCTAATGACTTGGGCTCAGGTCATGATCTCATGGTTCGTGGGTTCGAGCCCTTGATGGGCTCTGTGCTGACAGCTCAGAGCCTGGAGCCTGCTTCAGATTCTGTGTCTCCCTCCCTCTCTCTGCCCCTATCCCCCTTGCTCTGTCTCTCTCTTTCTCTCTCTCGAAAATAAATCATTAAAAAAAAACATTAAAAAAAAAAAAAAAGAATGGCTTCCAGAACACCCCTGTAGAACTTGGCTCTGTCAGAGCTGCTGTCTCTTCCACAAGGAAGGGGAGGTGAAGAATCAGGAAACTGCTCCTGCGGCTATAGCGACATTCTCCCGACTGCCGTGCACAGTGCTAGTGACCAGGTCCTAGAGGGCTGCTGGAGAACACCCACATCTCCATCATTCTTGCAGAAAATAGCCAGGCATTGAAAGATGACCTCTGCCTTTCCAGTCCTACGAAGTGAATCTAGATGATGGAGCCTAATTCATATGCAAAACTTCACTGTAAGGATGTGCATCACAAAAGGAACTCACGCCAAAACCACAGAAAAGAGAGGAGCCTGGGTGACTCTGTCGGTTCAGACTCTTGATTTTGACTCAGTTCATGATCTCGCGGTCCCTGAGTTCGAGCCGCGCATCCGGCTCTGTGCTGACAGCTCGGACCCTGGAGCCTGCTCAGATTCTGGTTCTCCGTCTCTCTGCCCCTCCTCCACTTGCACTCTGTTTCTCTCTCTCTCTCTCAAAAATAAACATTTAGAAAAAAAAAAAAACCTAAGTCAAGCAAGGGAAGAGATATGGATAAGAATTTCAGGGCTGCCTGGGTGGCTCAGTCGGTTGAGCGTCCGACTTTGGCTCAGGTCATGATCTCACAGTTCATGGGTTCTAGCTCCGTGTCCGGCTCTGTGCTGACAGCTCAGGGCCTCGAGCCTGCTTCGGATTCTGTGTCTCCTCCTCTCTCTATCCCTCCCCTGCTCACTCTCTCAAAAGTAAATAAACATAAAAATAAATTTAAAAAAAAAGAATTTCAATGTATCCTCAGGAGTGAAGAAGGGGCAAGTGGGTGGAGCCACGGTTCTAAAGCTTTGGTGGTTTCAGGGAAGTACTTAAAACCATTTTAGTCTCAGAAAAGTCCCACTTTTCCCTTGCAATAGAAAGTGAGTTTTCCCCAAATATAAAAACAAAGTGCTCGTTGTAAAAATTTAAACAGTTAAGGAAAGAGGGGTACCTGGCTGGCTCAGTAGGCAGAGCATGGACTTATTAATTTCAGGGTCATGATTTCAAGCCCCATGTTAACTGTGGAGCCTACTTAAAAAAAAAAAAAAGAAAGAGAGAATAAAGGAAACAAAAACTTCACTACTCAAAAAAGTCACTGTTAGGGGCACCTGGGTGGCTCAGTCGGTTGAATATCTAACTTCGGCTCAGGTCATGATCTCACAGTGGGTTGGAGCCCCCACATCAGTCAGCTTGGAGCCTGGAGCCTGTGTGTGTTGACAGCTTGTGTGTTGACAGCTTGGAGCCTGGAGCCTGCTTCAGATTCTGTGTCTCCCTCTCTCTCTGCCCCTCCCCCACTCACACTCTGTCTCTCAAAAATAAATAAACGTTAAAAAAAAACAAAAAAAAAAGTCACTGCTAATTTGCCAAACATACCTTCAGATAATTATTCTAAATCTTTATAGTTATATACATACACATATACACACAGCTTTCTATAATGGGGTCATGGGATCCTATTTTTATCAACTACTTCTATTTTTTATTTTATTGTTATGTTTAATAGTTTCGCTCAGAAAAGGCATATCAGAGTTTAAAAGTTGTATTACATTTGATAAAAAGTAAATGCTAATATTTCCAAATGTATGTGATTTGATTTATTTTCATTCATGACTAAAATTCATATACAATTTATGTATACATATAGTGGAAGTTTATCTTATAGGCTGAAATATAACAAAAGACATCTTTGCTTTCAAGTACAATTTCTATTGACAGCATAAAATTAAAAGTATGCCTCCTATTCCTAAAATGTATGAAGTGACAGTATCACAGAAATATGCTTGGGAAATAAGCAGACTGATCTTAGGTGGTCACAAATGGACCCAAAATTTTACAAAACTTTGATATTTCCTTTAAAAAAAAAGAGGAATATACATCTCTTCTATTGAATAGAAGTATTTATTCATTTTTACAAAACTATGACATTCCCTCCTGGACAGATAGGATTCGTTGCCATTTTAGGCAGGTATTATTGTGAAAATGAGATAACCTCATTTTCCTGGTTGTGCTGTATCCAACATGGGAAGAAACGCATTCTAACTCAACAAAGGCGGGGGCACACCTGGGTGGCTCAGACGGTTAAGCGTCTGACTTCTGCTCACATCATGATCTTGTGGTCCATGAGTGTAAGCCTCGTGACAGGCTCTGTGCTGACAGCTCAGGGCCCGGAGCCTGTTTCAGATTCTGTGTGTGTGTGTGTTTCTCTCTCTGTCTGCCCCTCCCCCACTCACAGCTGTCTCTCCCTTTCAAAAATAAATAGACATCAAAAAAAAATTTTAAGTTGATTAAAGACAATATAACCTATGCACGTTAAAGAATATTGCAACATCACAATCTGTTACAATCACTCAAGTTTTAATGCGCAACAATAGAAGGAGAGGAGGGGAGGCCTTTTCCAGTCAACCAATCCGATAGAATCCTGCTCATATTCCTTCAGAAGTAGATACATCTATTTTTTAATTTTCATAATCTCTACACTCAACATGGGGCTTGAACCTACAACCCTGAGATCCAGAGTCACAAACTTTTCTGAATATACAAGCCACGTGTCCCTATGTTATTTCTTTCTTTTTTTTTTTTTTTAAAGTTTATTTATTTTTGAGAGACATAGAATGAGCAGGGGAAGGGCAAAGAGAGAGGGAGACACAGAATCCAAAGCAGGCTCCAGGCACTGAGCCGTCAGCACAGAGCCCGATGCGGGGCTCGAACTCACAGACTGTGAGATCATGACCTGAGCCGAAGTTGGCCGCTCAACCAACTGAGCCACCCAGGTGCCCCCCTATGTTATTTCTGACGGTATTTCAGAAGATGAACAGGTGAGATATTCTACCTTGCATAACCAAATACATTTGAAAATTTCGCTCATGTGTGCCAAAGGGACAATGTATTTCCTAATCAAGTGAAGCAAGCATTACCTCAACCCGGGATTGAGTATTATTTCTCTCTAGAATGAAGTACAACAAACATACATATACACACAGTTTTATATAATGGAGTCGTGATATCCTATTTTTATCATCTTTGACCTTCATTAATAGACCATGGGCATGTTTTCTTGATAATGTATATAATCAATATAATAATTTTTAATGACTGCATTGTGTTTGATTGTACCTGATTAGCATAATTCATTTTACCAATTCCTTATTGATGGATGTGTAGGTTGTTTCTGCTGGGAACATCCCTGTACACGGATGTTTTCCACATCTCTCTGATTATCTCCTTAGAATAAATTCTTAGAAGAGCAATTATTGAAATAAATCATAAATCATATTAAAATGTGAATACAGAAGGAGTGGAGAGTTATTGTTGAATGGGTACAGAGTTTCAGTTTGAGATGGTAAAAGAGGTTCTAGAGATGGATGATGGTGATGGTTGCACAACAGTGTAAATGTGTTTAATGCCACTGAACTATATACTTAAAATAGTTGAATGGTAAGTTTTATGTTATGTATATTTTACCTCAATAAAAAAATAAAAAGTAAAAGTAAATGTGAATACATACAGGCGAACTGCCCTCTAGTGGAGTAAGTGACTCATTTCTCCACACAATCACCAACAATGAATGTCATCAAAAAATGAATGTCAACAAAATGTCATCATTTTTTTGCAGAATAATAGGGGATTTGCTATATCCAATTGGCGTTTCCTTGGTTGCTTATAAAGTTGACCTTTTTTTTTTTCACGTGTTGATTAATCACCTGTATTTCTTCTTTGACATGTATATTCAATTTTGGCCATTTTCCCACAGGAGGTATTTGCTTTTTTTCTTACCGATTTGCAAGTAAGTGCATTATGTGTATTAGGAGTGGGAACCCTTTGCCTCTCATTGTCATTTGCTTTTAGAGATTCCCTTTTCTGGGAGCTACTCAGCCCAGTCACTCCAGTATCCCCTTGCTGCACCTGCTGCACCCCATAGAGCTCTATCTACTGTGCCACACGTTCTATCACAGTGATTTCAGAGCAGGGGGTTTGAACAGTTCCTTAAAGGTCTTCCCTTGCTACTCATTTCTACACCCTAGAGAAGAATGTGGAAAATCAGAGCAAATTTGAGGTAAGGTTAACAAATTCCACTTCTCCTTCTCCTCCCCTTTCCTCAACCTCACATTTCCTGGCTTTCCAGACCAGCCTTCCCTTATACCTCCAAGTGAAAGTGTCTCTTCCTGATTTTAGAAATGTAATCATAAAGGAGGCCTGGACTGTTGTGTTGGGTCGGTGGGAGGATGTGGGGAGGAGACTTGGCTTTCCATCCCATTACTGGCAAATACCCTCATCTGAAAGAGGAGGATGACTTACCAATCTCATGGGTTTGTGAAAGGAAAGAAGGACTACTCGAGATAATATATGTGAAAAGTGTAGCATCTGGCACACAATAGCTATTATTGTCAGATCGTGTTATTCCTATGGTGATCGTGATCATGATGCTGACGTTGGTGATGGTTCTCACTGTTTTGCCAGACCATTGTAAATGCGGCATGCAAAAGGAAAAACAGCATGAGTAATAAAGCATAGAATTAAAAAGGACACACCTGTACCCATACACTCATACTCCCTCAACTTGGGGATTTTGTTCTCTGCAGTGAACTTTTAAGGAGGCTATAGGATGAGTACATGAGACATGATCAAACGGTCCCAGAACACACAGCTTACATGACAAGATTATATTCATCTTTCCTGTGGCTCTTCATGCCTCATTGTTCTCTTTCATCACTCAGTCCCTCTGGGATAACTCTCTGAGGCAGTTAGTCCCTTTGCTTTCCAAACCTTTGTATATTTGTACTTCTCTTTCCTCCGTGCAGTTTTCTTTGTGTGGGTTTTACTTTTCTCTTCTCGCATTCTCTTTCTTGTGCATTGTGCTCTCTCCTTTACATGTCCTCCTTTCCCCTTCCCCCTCCGTTTTCTTTCCTCTCTCATCCTCTCTTCCTTCAGGTCTCTGTGTGGGATCTTGTTACCTTGTGATCTTCGCTTCTGCACCTCTATGGTGATGTTGCCTCCATCAGAGCATTTGTTTTAATGCCCAGCTTCTCATCGATCACACTGGACACCAGTGTCATGACACCAGAGTTCTCGAAAATTCCCTGGTTAAAAAGGAGGCAGATGGCAGTGTTAGAGGAAGAACAGAGATAGTACATATATAGTCAAAATTAGAAGAGAGCAAAGAATAGACTGAAGGGGGCGGAACAAACAACCCCTTCAAAGTCGCCAGTCTTCTGCCCACTGTGAAGACTAGGAATACACTCTGTCCATCAGGCCCTCCATTGTCCTTCCCTCCCTTTATCTACTTTTAGATCTCATGGTCCCCCATTTCATTCTACTCCAGTGGGTCTTAAGGTGTGTCCCTAGACCAGCTGCACTCATTAGAAGTGCACATTCTTGGGTCCCACCTCAGACCTCCTGAATCAGAAACTTCAGGGGTGGAGCCCCGCAGTCTGCCTTCTGACAAAGTCTCTGAGTGATGCTGTAGCAAACTCAAGCTTGCAAACCTCTGCCTAAACTCTTTTGTCTTTTTACCAACACCCGCCTGATAAACTCCTAACTCTGGGGGCGCCTGGGTGGCTCAGCCAGTTAAGCGGCTGACTTTGCTCGGGTCATGATCTTGTGGTCCGTGAGTTTGAGTCCACGTCAGGCTGTGTGCTGACAACTCATAGCCTGAAGCCTGCTTCAGATTCTGTGTCTCCCTCCCTCCTTCTCTCGCTTGCTCTCTCTCTCTCTCTCTCTCTCTACCCCTCCCCCACTCGTGCTCTGTCTCTGTCTCTGTCTCTCTCAAAACTAAAATAAAACATTAAAAAAAAAATCCTAACTCTGAATGAACCCAATTATCTAGGCCTTACCCGCACCTGGGCGGCTGAGCCCTGCTGGAGAAAAGCACTCAGCTGGGTATTAATTGGTGTCATTGCAAACTCAGTCACTATCCTCAGTGGGATCCACTCTTAGGGTTACCAGAATTAGCAAACAAAAAACAAACAAACAAAAACAAGAATGCCCACTCAGATGTGAATTAAAGATAAATAAAAAATACACTAAAAAATTGTTTGTTGTTTTTCTGAAATTAATTTGACCCAGCATCCAGTGTTTTTATTTGCTAAATCTGGCAACCCTAACCAGGAGATAAATATAGTCAGCAGGCAGGCAGTGGGGAAGAGAAGCTCCATCTAAGGTGAAAGAGAGCAAGCACAAGCTGGACCTTAAAAATGAAATGAAACCGTGACAGTCTTTGCTGCCTCCAACCTCGATGGTATGATTGTCCTGCAGAAGCTGGGATGCTTATCAGAGAACTAAACTCACACACCTGGCCCGGGAGCCAGAGATGCTGGAGGAGGATTCAGGGGAGGCTGGAGCAGTCTTCGGCCTGACTGCCTCTTCACAGCAGCGAGGTAAGCCAACGAATAAATGACAACGTGTGTAGGCTACAAAAATGGCTGTTACTTCACTTCTGCCCTCAGTCTCAAGGGTCTCTGCCACAAGAATCTCTCATGGATCATCCTAACTGGAAACACACACGGAACGGAATTTTGGGAAAAATAGCTCAACCTAAGCCAAGGTGATACATTATAACCTACCACACTTTCTCCATTTTATTTTACTTTATTTTATTTTTTATTTAATTTAATTAATTTATTAATTAATTTATTAATTAATTAATTTATTTATATTTTAGAGAGACAGTGTGAGTAGTGGAGAGGGGTAGAAAGAGAGAGAGAGAGAGATCTCAAGCAGGCTCCATGCTCAGCATGGAGCCCAACGCAGGGGTGACTCCTACGACCTTGGGATCATGACCTGAGCCAAAATCAAGAGTCGGACACTCAACTGACTGAGCCACCCAGGCACCCCTCATTCTCCATTTTAATTTTTCGTAAGTTTATTTATTTAGAGAGAAAGAGAGAGAGCGCCTGTGGGAGAGGCAGAGAGAAGGGGGCAGGGGAGAGAGAGAATCCCAAGCAGCCTCCAGACTGTCAGTGCAGAGCCCAAAACAGGGCTCAAACATATAAACCATTCAGATCATGACCTGAGGAGAAATTAAGAGTCAGATGCTTAACCAACTGAGCCACTCGGCACCCCTCATTCTCCATTTTATAAAGGAGCTCAGAATGCCTGGGTGGCTCAGTCAGTTAAGTTACTGATTTCGGCTCAGGTCACAATCTCACGGTTCATGAGTTCAAGCCCTGCGTCGGGTTCTTTGCTGACAGCTCTAAGCCTGGACCCTGCTTTGAATTCTGTGTCTCCCTCTCTCTGCCTCTCTCCGCCACCTCAAAACTGAATAAATGTTAAAAAAAATTTTTTTAAGTAAACATTAAGAAAAATAAAAACAAAAAAGGGGCTCAATGTTGAGTGCCAAGGACAAATGAATAATTTACGTCGAAATAGCTGTCTTTCATTGGATGCTTATTATGTAATTTCTCATATTTACTCTTTACATATATTTTACAGAGATACATGAAAATATCCATTACAAACAAGGTCTCATTTAGTCCTTGTAACAATGCCGCAAAGTTGGTATTACTCATAGCATTTTCTATACAAAGAATCTAAAAGTAGAAAAGTAGAGAAATTTTCCCATGAACGCACATCACACAAAGGGCAAAGCTATGATTTGAAGCCAGGTCTCTTTACAGCCTGTGTTCCTAACTGTTAAGCTCTGTGCTACTATAGACTTTATTATTTCATAAGCACTAAATCTGGGCTTAGTCCACAAACTACCTAATAAACCTTCATGCACCGGTGCTCATCAGTGATTCCTACTTGACTCCTTTGGTTTGGGAACGAGTTCTTGAGGCTCTCCTCACGCTCCCTGAGAATGCACCTGAATTGGAGTCCCAGCCCTTTCACTTAGTGGTTGAGTGGCCCTGGGCATGTTACTTAACTTTTATCAGCCTCACCCTCCTTGCAATGGCTGATTCCTTACCAAATTGTGAAGACTAGATGGCATTAACACTGGAAAATGTCAGGCACAGGCTCATCATCCTTGTCCTCCACAAATGGGAGTCTTCCCCCTTCTTCACTGGATTAGCTACCACTGCTTACATCTAGACTGAAGACCCTTTATGCCTCCGGTCCTGATCTCTTCTCCCTTCAGGTCTGTATTTCCTGTTTCCCACCAGGAAACATAGCCACCCCCAAATTATCTTACATCTGAACCACTATGTACAGTTTTTCAATACCATCTTTCCAGTCCTCAAGCTCACTTCCTTCAAATCACTTCCATTTCTCGTCTCCTCCCGCCTTGTTCAGGCATTATGTGTGCAGCATAGCTACTCTCAGGAAATAATCTTTCAGTTCTTGGTGCCATATTTTCAAAAGTATGTTGGCAAACTTGAGTAAATCAGAGCAGCATGATCAGGATGATGGAGGTCTGGAAGGTGGCATTGTAGAATGAACACACATATGTGTAAAGGAAATAGGGATTTTTTTCTCCTTCAGGAAGGGTCGTCCTTGGGAAGAGTAGGTCTTCTCTCTGCGGGCTTCAAAGTGCAGACCTGCTCCATAGGAAGTGCATTTCTGCTGAACATAAGGAAATTTTGAGGATTAGAGTTTTTTGCCTGTGGGGTAGGTGCAGTCATGTGGAGTTCTCTGTCCCTGTCTCATCTACTTGCTCTTGCCTTTCTCATTCCTGGCAGGAGGAGGAGGATTTCAACAAAAAGACATACTCAACTGCTCTGAGAATCTTAGGGAAACAGCTTGCTAAGCCTCAAATGTGTACATACCAGCCCCTCAGCTGAACCACCCTAGACCCCCTGGGATCATGTGCTATCCATTTTGAATGTGTTTGAAACCTGCTTTCCCAGCACCAGTCACATGAAACCCGAAGGCTGTTGAAGAGGAGTTTATAATTCCCCTCTGAGCCAACCAGAGACCTGAACTCATAATACTGCCTTCAATAATAATATACTTCTTTGGTGTACCTAGCACTTTCATTTTCAGCCTGGAGAGGCCCAGTTTTAGGCTGTTTGGGTCCTAATTTACTTTTCTTCTAACCAGGGTAAGCAATATTAGCAAGACAGAGGCTTATCTTTTAAATGGCCCTCCTGCTGTTAAGAATATTGGGACTAGGGGGTGGCTGGATGACTCAGTGGGTTAAGCATCCAACTCTTGGTGTCAGCTCAGGTCATGATCTCACATTTTGTGTTTTGTGGGTTTGAGCCTCACATTGGGCTTTGTGCTGACAGCACAGAGCCTGCTTGGTATTCTCTCTCCCTCTTTCTCTGCCCCTTCCCCACTTGCCCTCTCTCTCAAAATAAATAAATAAACATTTAAAAGAGATGGGGCACCTGGGTGGCTCAAACAGTTTAGCATCCAACTTCGGCTCAGGTCATGATCTCACAGTTTGTGAGTTTGAGCCCCGCATCAGGTTCTGTGCTAACAGCTCAGAGCCTGGAGCCTGCTTCAGATTCTTTGTCTCCCTCTCTCTCTGCCCCTCCCTGACTTGTGCTCTGTCTCTCTGTCTCTCAAAAATAAATAATAAAAACATTTTAAAAACATTATAAAAGGAAAGAATATGAGGACCAGGACAAGGGGACTTGGCAATCTCAGACATGAGGGGCAGTTAGGCCCTTGCTGGCCTGAATACAGATGATATGATAGAATGAAGTTGGATGGGCTCCTAAGGTTGGGATGGGCAGAAGGGTACAAAAACGACAGAGATCAAGAAAGAGGTCCCTAGTCACCCAAAAGGAAACTGCATAGGAACAAAAAGAAATATTTTTCTCTTGTGCACAAATGGAGGAATGTGAGGACAGAAGTTCACTGGGCAGATGGACTCTAGAAGTACTCATACCAAAAAGAAAGTAGAATTGCTTAGTGGCCGACCTACAGGTGTTGGTTGGAGCACATGCCTAGGTTCTGATCCAGATTCGACCACTCACCATCTGCTGCCTCAGGCAGGCTGCCTAACCTCTGTTGCCTCATCTCTAAACAGGGGTCATAACGTCCCCGAGACTTTGGAGGGGATTAAAGGACTTACATTTAAAGCGGTTAGAACAGCCGAATGTGAAGGAAGTCCTCAAGAATGTTAGTAATCATTTTCTTTAGATGGGAAGTTGACCTTGGGTAGCTTCCAAAGTCTGTCACCCTGTGAGATGTTTTGTTAATCTTGTGATGTTTCCCCTTCATCTGAGTCTGCCTTTTCCTGTCCACTCGATAGCTATTCCCCGGGCCAGGATTCTATCCTTGTGCTGGTTGGGGTGAAACAAAAGGGGACCTTCCCATTGTCCCCCCTGGATCTCTTCTTAAACACCAGCACTTGCTCTTTACATCTGCTCTCAGCTCCTTCGATTCTCTTACTATATAGTTCTGCAGTGAACTATATAGTGAAGAAGATATCAAGGAACCAAAACAAGACTAGGCAGGCGAACTCCCACCCAGCTTCTTGACTCCAGTCAGTGCTCAGGGCATGACTCACAAGCTAGGCTGCAGTGTCTGTGCTGAGTTTTGCCTTTGCTTCCATCCCCAGCAATGCTCATAAAAGCAAGGTTCTCCTAAGTTCTCCAGGCTCTGCTTCATCCTGACCTCCCCCGACTGCTCCATTTTCTGACAGTTTCCTTTTGTTGCATTCCATTTCCTTCTCTCAGCTAGGCATACAGTCTGCACAACAAATCCTGATTGGCACGGTACAGGGTGGGTGCTTCGGTGAGCCTCACAGGGCAAGTTTGAGCCCATCTGTACCCAACCGGAAGTACCTCTCCTGCATGCCTGTCCCGGCCTCCTGCCATCCAAACTGCACAAGTCAGCAGTACCTCTTTCCCTAAACAACAGTTTGAATATGTCTCATCTCAGCTTCAATTCCCTCTGACTTGAAACGACATCTCTTATTACGCTGAAACTGTTTATGTGTACATTTGCCCCTCAATCTTTGCCTTTATCATCTGTCTCAGTCCATTCAATCTGCTTTGACAAAAGTAGCCCAGGTTGGGTGGCTTACAAACAACAGGAATTTATTTCTCATCGTTCTGGAGACTGGAATTCTGAGCTCAGGGTGCCGGGCTGGTAGGGTGAGGGCCTCTTCCAGGTCACAGACTTCTCTTTGTATCCTCAGATGGCAGAAGGGAGGAGGGATCTCTCTGAGATCTCTCTTATAAGGGGAGCACTGTCTTCTAAGAGCACTAACCCCAATCATGAGGGCTCCACCCCCAGGACCTAAGCATCTCCCAAAGGACACCTTCTAATACCATCGCATTGGGCATGAGGATTTTCAACATGTTCATTTGGGGGCAACACAAACACACAAACCATAGCATCTTCTGTGTTTTTCTCAGTATTGCCCTGCTCGGGCTCCTCACAGCCAGGTGAGTTGGCTTCTTGTCACCACTTGTGTTGTGTGGTCTCCACTTTTCAGTCCTCAGAATGTCATTTCCCCAGCCTTCCACCAGGTCACGCCCACCAAATTCAGTCAAAAGATGGTTTAGTCTTGGTACTTCAGACTTGACTTACCTTTAGCGTCGCAATTCACGGTTACAAATATGCAAAAATCTCACAAATATGAGACTTACTCTAAGTGGCTTCGTATTTAGTGGTAGCCTAGGATTTCTAATCAGTGTGGCATCACATACATGCTCCAACAGGGATGAAACTTGAAGACATTATATTAAGTGAAATAAGCCAGTTACGAAAGGACAAAATCGTATGATTTCACTTACATGAAGTGCCTGCAGTAGTCAAATACTCAGAGACAGAAACTAGAACAGTGCTTACCAGGATCTGGAGGGAGAGGGGAATGGAGAGTTACTGTTTAATGGGTACAGAGTTTTTGTGTGGGATGAAGAAAAAGTCTTGGAGATGGATAGTGGTGACAGTTTCACAACAATGTGAATGTATTTAATACCACTGAACTGTACACTCAAAATGTGATGTACATTTTACCACAATAAAACAATTTTTGAGTAATATGTGGTAATTATAGAAGTATCAGCAAATATGAACAAGTGAAAAAAGAAGAAAATAAAAATACATTTGCAAGATTATTTTCACTTAATATATTATAAACCTTTTTATAAGTCACTGGATAATGTGCTATAAAACTTAAGGTTTGCATGGTTTTGTTTTCTTAAGTTTACTTATTTATTTTGGGAGAAAGAGTAGGAGAGAAGCAGAGAGAGGGAGAGAGACAGAATCGCAAGCAGGCTCTGTGCTGACAGCACAGACATTGGGGCTCAAACCCACAAACTTATGAGATCATGACCTGAGCTGAGATCAAGAGTTGGATGCTTAACCAACTGAGCCACACAGGCGCCCATAATTTTATTTTATGGATATGCATTAATTAATGTAATCAATATCCTATTAATGAATATTGAAGCTATTTTGGTTTTTTTACCTATTAAAAAGATTACTACAAAAAACATACTTATAGCTAAATATTTATGACATTACAAGGTAAGTGTGATTATAAAACGGCAAAAAAATTTAACTTTGTGTGATGGAATTGTTCTATGTCTTGACTGTGATGATAGACATACAAATCTACACAATGTGACAAAACTGTATAACTCTAAATACACACACATATGCATATACACATGCATAAATTAGTACAAGTAAAATGGGATATCTGAACAAGACCTGTGGATTATGTTGATGTCAGTATCCTGGTTGTGATATTACACTATAGTTTGCAAGATGTTAACATTGGCGGAAACTGGGTAGATGGTATAGGAGTTCTATTTTTTCTTTTTTTCTTTTTAAAAAAATTTTATAATTTTATAATAGTTTATTTTCAAATTGGTTTACATATAACACCCAGTGTTCATCCCAACACGTGCCCTCTTTAATGTCCGTCACCCCCTCTCCCCCCTCCCTCACTCCCCTCACCCTCAGTTTGTTCTTAGTCTTTGAGAGTCTCTTATGTTTTATCTCCCTCCCTCTCTGTGGCTTTTTTTTCTTTCCCCTCTTCCCCTCCCCCTGGTTTTTGCTTAGTCTCACAAAGTCCACCTATTTGTGGAAACATATGGTATCTGTCTTTTTCTGACTGACTTATTTCACTTAACATAATACCCTCCAGTTCCATCCATGTTGCTACACATGGCCAGATTTCATTTTTTCTCATTGCCACGTAGTATTCCATTGTATATATGTACCACATCTTCTTTATCCACTCGTCAGTTGATGGGCACTTGGTCTCTTTCCATGATTTGGCTATTGTTGAAAGTGCTGCTATGAACATTGGGGTACACGTGCTCCTATGCATCAGCATTCCTGTGACACATAGACCAATGGAATAGAATAGAAAACTCAGAAATGGACCCGCAAGTATATGGCCAACTAATCTTTGACAAAGTGGGAAAATGTATCCAATGGAAAAAAGACAGCCTCTTTAATAAATGGTGCTGGGAGAACTGGACAGCAACATGCAAAAGAATGAAATTAGACCACTTTCTTACACCACTCACAAAAATAAATTCTAAATGGATAAAAGATCTGAATGTGAGACAGGAAACCGTCAAAATCCTAGAGGAGAAAGCAGGAAAAAGCCTCTTTGACCTAAGATGCACCAATTTCTTACTCAACACGTCTCCAAAGGCAAGGGAATTAAAATTTTTTTAATGTTTATTTTTGAGAGAGAGAGAGAGAGAGAGAGAGAATGAGTAGGGGAAGGGCAGAGAGAGGGAGACACAGAATCCTAAGCAGGCTCCAGGCTCTGAGCTGTCAGCATAGAGCCCAAAGCAGGGCTGGAACTCACAGACCATGAGATCATGACCTGAGAGGAGTTGGATGCTTAACTGACTGAGTTGCCCAGGTGCCCCAGAGATCTCTTATTTATTACTGCATATTAGTTTGTTAATCCTATTTTCAAATAAGGAATTACTGAATTAAAAGCATTAGTGTAAAGAATTTTGGTATGGAGTGCCTGGGTGGCTCAGTTGGTTGAGCATTCAACTCTTGGCTTTGGCTCAGGTCATCTCACAGCTCATGGGTTCAAGCCCTGCATCGTGGGCTCTGTGCTGGCAGCTCAGAGCATGCTTGGGGTTCTCTCTCTCTCCCTCTTTCTCTCTCTCAAAATAAATAAACATTAAAAAAATAATAAAGCTTTTGGTACACATTGCTATTTATGCTCATACCACTAGTGTAAGAACTCTACCTCATAACATCGAATATTATTATTGCAAACACCTTTAGCTCAATCAACAAAATTAGTTCTCATTGATATTTAATTCCTTCAAGGTTTTAACATAGCAGCACATGGTCATTTCTCCGTATTTAAGTAGTTCCTTTTTTTCATTAGCTGAACAACTTCTCTTTAGGGGAGGGACCAAGAATTCACTTCTTTCTTCATCTTATAGGTAGTGACCTTGGATTTTGATGATTCATGCAAACTACATTTTAAGTAGTATTACCTGAGAATTTGTTAGAAATGCAAATTCTTTGACTCCACCTCAAACCTACTGAATCAGTTTCTGGGCATGGAGCCCAGCAATCTGCTTCAATAAGCTCTCCAAGCATTATTGGACTGCACACTGGGATTCAAAAAGTGCTATTTGTAGAAAACATTGGTGAGCATCATTGTGTATCTTTTCTCCCTTCCCACACCCTCAATAACACATCAATTCCATGAAGACAGGACTCTTTATCCATTAAAGTTCATCCTATATCCCTAGTACCTAAACCATGGGTGCTTAATAAATAATTATGTAAGAAATGATTAGGGGGCACCTAAGTAGCTCAGTTGTTGACTCTTGATTTTGGCCCAGGTCATGATCCCAGAGTCATGGGATCAAGCCCTGAGTCAGGTCCACCCTGAGCATGGAGCCTGCTTAAAATTCTCTCTTTCTCTCCCTCTCTCTCTCTCTCTCTCTCTCTCTCTCTCTCTCTCTCTCCGCCCCCCTTTTTTCCCTTTCTCCTTCTGCCCCTTTCTCCCACGTACACACTCTTTCTTTGTAAAAAAAAAAAAAAAGAATTTAGTAATTACTCAAACTCTGCTCCCTAAAGTCTATGTCTTCACTCTGGACTGTGCAGCCAGACTCTTGGGCAGTCTCTGGCAATTGTTTACATTACAAAGATGAGGCTTGCGAGTGTACAAGACCCCAGTCAAAGATAATTTCTTGGTCTAGCTTTGCAAATGCAAGAAGTGTGACCAGAAAAGTCTGGGAGTGTTGGTTGGTCCATAGACTTATAAAATGTTGGCTATATTAGGCCTTAAATCCTAAGCTCACAAGCTAAAATGGAGCTTGTGTCATTCTTGGTATGACAATGCTATCCAAATAGTGTGAACAATAAGCAGTAAAAAAAAAAAAAAAAAAAAAAAAAAAAAGCTAGATGATATAGGCTGGCCAGGTTCAAGGACCCAGAGAAGGTACCACAGGACCAGCCAAGAGGGTCCTTGGCTTTGCACAGGATTGAAATCAAAAGTGAGGCAAGTGGAGGTGAGAGTAGATACCTTTAGTAGATATCTTTATTGAAGATACGGAGAGAGCGCAGATACAGAGTGTCCTGGAGACTCTCTGGAAAGGTGAGTGTATTTCATCTTTGCTTAGGGTCTGGGGCTTTTATTGAGGATTGTGGTCTGGTACACATATCTTCTCAGTCATCCAGGAACAAAGACTGAGTGTTTAAATGTTCTTCATAGGGCACTTATGCCCTGGAGCCAGGTCTTGATGAGTTAGTGGTCTTGGAAAACAGGTTCGTGATGACCCCACCCCAGTCACTCCTTAGATGTTATCTATCATGCTGGAAGACTCCGAAGAGACCATTAGCTCCTTGACCTTTACAAGGAAGACATACATTACCTGTTCTGTGAGGCATATGTCAGGGGGTGGGGTGCAGATCCTAGCAAGAACAGAAGCAGGGAAAGGAGTGAAGAAAGCAGTTTTTCATGGGGTTCCTTTAGTTTCCCTGTCTCACTAGATAATTCAAACCTGTGTATAATCTCAGACCCGCAGCAGCCCTTCTCTATCATATGACTTTTCCCTACGTAGCTCAGAATAAGTGTGTGATGAGTCTCATCTGGTTTTCCCAGATTAACTCTGGGGGAGATGAGAGGAACAAGACAGGAAGTAACAGAGAAGTTGTGAAAATTTTCATGGGGCTCATCCATCCCCACAAGAATGTAAGCCTATGGGGCAGAGATTTCTGTCTCTAAGTTTAGTTCACTGATGTGTCCCAGGACAGAGAACATTTCCTTCCACAATTAGTGGGTGCCTAGTATTTCTTAAATGTTTGAAGAAAAATGAGCAAGACACCTCGCTTTATGTTCTTAAAGGTCAAGACCTTCTAGAATTGATCTGTCCCTTTAGTCTGAACTCAGGGCATCCAAAACTCTCCATGTGAACCCAGGATCTTATTTTTGACCAAGACATATGCCAAAGGCCTTAACCCTCAGGGCATCTCCTTAATCTTCTAGCCTTGGAGGCTGGAGTTTGAGACCTGCAGCAGTAGCTCAGAACTTGATAAACTGGCTGAGATTGGGGGCAAGGTCCCAGCAGCAGGACATGAAAAGGTTCACTCAGGCTACCCAAGAACATCTTTATCTCCCTGAGAGTCATTGTTTTTGTTTTATCTTTGGAATTCTCCTCCTCTGTGCCCTGTAAGAACCTCAGAAGACAGGCACTTACTCAGTGTGCAGCAACTGGAGTTGCTGGGGATTTGCTTAATAGTCATAGGAGAGGGGTCAACCTCGACTTACAGTGTGCAAAGCAGCACTCTCTCCCTCATCCCCAGAACACACCTCAAGTGTGATTGCATTCAAGTAAGATACAATCACAATTATCACTCAGCATGGCAAAACGAGAGCAAATCTTGGGAGACTTGTGTGGCTCAGTCATTTAAGCATCTAACTCTTGATTTCGGCTCACGTGATCTCAGTCATGAGATGCAGCCCATGTCTAGAATCCCTGCTTAGGAAGTGGAAGCTATTATTTTTGCCATCACTTTATTTTTAATGCTTTCCTTTAATTAGGCAAGACAATAGGAAACCAGAGCCACAAACTCCATTTAGAAGCAGGATGTTAGAAGGGGAAGGGATTACAAAATGCTTAGGTGGGAGTACTAAAGGGAGGTTCTATTCCATGGAACTAGGCAGCCCCTGGCTGGCCTTTCTCTCTCCCTTCTGTTCTCTTTCAGCAGCATGATCCTTCTCTTCAGCCTCCAGGTATCACACTCAAGATTTCTCTTGGCTCCATCTCATTTATCCCCATAAGCTCTGCTTCTTTTTCTCCATCTAATCTCACCCAGAGGCCAGGCCCCTGATTTATTCTTCTCAGTCATAACTCTGGTCATTTTGGTTATATTTGCTCATATTTAGTCATTTTTGCTTTCTATATGCAGCATTGATAGTCAATCTAGTTTGGGTCTCCGGTTCTTGGTCATGAATTGTAATGACTGTGTCTTCCTTGCTCATAATGGATGGGTTCCAGCAGCTGTGTCCCCACTGTGTATCTCATTTCTGCTGGCTATTAATAGTTCATTGGCCCAGGATGGACAGCTGCCCACATCAGGAATTGAGATTTGTGATCTACACAACCCTCATTTGGAAATGGTTAGAACCACAAGCATCAATCACTTTCTCAGAAGGCTAATTAACAGCCATATTCCAGGGGCGCCTGGGTGGCTCAGTCGGTTAAGCGGCCGACTTCGGCTCAGGTCATGATCTCACGGTCTGTGAGTTTGAGCCCCGCATCGGGCTCTGTGCTGATGGCTCGGAGCCTGGAGCCTGCTTCAAATTCTGCGTCTGCCTCTCTCTCTCTCTCTGCCCTTCCTCTGCTCACGCTCTCGAAAATAAATAAATGTTAAAAAAAAAAATTAAAAAAAAAACAACAACCATATTCCACTGGCAGCAGGGAAGGAAGGGAAGGTGGGGGTAGGGAGAAGAGTAGAACCCAACAGACTTCCAGGGAGATATCCCAATCGGTTTGCGATTCCCTATTCTAGCCCTTTCCTTCAGCTTTATTGTATTCTTATATTCCAATTTTATGACAGCCCTGTACATATCTTTATATGGAATTTTCATACATAGAAAACACATATGCATTTATGGATGTGAATATACATGAACATGTATATACAATGTACATATACATGTTAAAATAAATTTCTAGTCCCAAGATGAAGCCGTCAACAAACAGAATTTAGATAACTTTCATGTCTCTGTAAATGCTCCACTTGAACATAAACACGGTATATACAGCCAAACAATTTCCAAACACCAAGCCAGCTCTGGGATCTATGCATATTTCCTTGTTCCTTCTCACCCCAAACAAGGCCAACTGTGGCCTCAGCCAATCAGATATTTTCTATTTTTTCCTGCGGGGTTTTTTTGTTTTTGTTCTTTTTTTTTTGAAAGAGAGACAGAGTGTGAGCAGTGGTGGGGCAGAGAGAGAGAGGGAGACACAGAATCCAAAGCAGGCTCCAGGCTCTAGGCTCTGTGCTAACACACACGGAGCTCCAACTCACGAACCGTGAGATCATGACCTGAGCCAAAGTTGGATGCTTAACCAACTGGCCACCCAGGTGCCCCACCTGCATTTTCTTTATTCTTTATCCTGTAAAAGCTTCCTGCCTTCCTCACCATTTTTCAGTTCTCTAGACCCTTGGGAATAGAGACTACTTGCTTCATGAAGTGTTAAATAAAATTTGTTTGTATCATTTAAATTGTCTTCTTTAATCATTTTTAACCTACATATGCATAAAATTCTCAATTTTCCCTTCAGCCAACTTTAATTGAATTTTGTTATGGCAACCAAAGGGCTTCAGCCAATTTGAAATTAAAGATCTTCAGGAAAACAAGCTCCAGTATTAACACCAGAGGAAAACCATTTAATACGCATGCTACCATGCTCCCTCATTTCATTTTATTGCTGAGCCAGAGGCCTGAAAATCTTGATGACTAAAGTCCTCTGTCATCAAACACCTTCATCCAGGAGAAAGTCAGTGAAAAACTACACCCTGTGGTCATAGCCAACAACAAGCACTGAAAGAAGCATCATATCCTTTCTTGACATGTATCCAAAGAAAAGAAGAGTACAGGATGTCCACAGCCCTGGCCAACTTATCTTAATTTCTCTTCATATACCAAAAAAAAAAAAAAAACAAAACAAAACCAACAACACCAAAAAAAACAATGTCCCTAGGATTTCTTTCTTTCTTTCCTCTTCCTCCTCTTCCTCCTTCTGTTCTCACAGGTCGACTTAGCCTGAAAAGAGGCACTTTTGAGTGAATATTCCATCAATGGATGCAGACGTTAATGTTCCAAATGATTTGTGGGTTTTATTGTCCTCACTAGGCTAACTCATCAAACCAGGTGGGTCCTACCAAACATTTTTGTGGCCAATACGAAAGACCCAGAGGAAAGACCCAGGGAATGAATGGGATTAATGTATGATGAGTGCCTGTTTTGGGCCAGGCATCTGGTTTCTATTCATTCCTCATAGTCATCCAATGAAGTAGATAGTATTTTTCCCATTTGACAGATAAAGAGCTGGAGTTCAGAGAGGTCAAGTAGCCTGCTCAGTGTCTCATAGGTAAACTGTGATGGGTTCCATCTAAGTCTAGAGCCTTACTATACCAAGCACAACCTTCAACTGAGAAGTTCCTCATTCTTATTAAAAAAGTTATAAAGTTTTCCTACTAGGCCTGAGACAGAATTAACACTACAGCCCATGTCAGGAAAATGATCTGAATATACACATAGTGGGCTTTCTATGGTTCTATTACTGTGGATTCAGAGTTCTGCACTCAGTTGATCCATAACCGTCTTCTGAGGTGTCAGTAAGAACATGAAGGGTAGTTACATGGATAGGGTCTTAGACTGGTGGGGGGAGGCAACCAACCCAGCGTTGGGTATACACATCTGCTTCTGACTTTATGCCTTCATTCCCAAGTTCACAACATGGGAATAATAATTCCTGTCCATTCCACCTCACAAAGGATAAAGAGGAAGTGAATACACTGCCAAGTGAGTCCGCGGGTGATTCAACACAACTACAGTGATCCAAGGGCCCCTCTCACCCTTAGCAACATCCCTGTGATGGCAGAAGAAGTAGCAGATTAGAAAGAAATAGCAGGTTAAAAAAACTCATGCAGATGCCCCCTTCCTCAGTGTCAAGGCCCCTCACCTATCTATATACCAAAAGAGCTGCCCTTCTCTGGGGCAGCGGAGGGACCTGGCAAGACAAGCAAGACAGCCCAAGCTTTATCTAGGCCATCTTGAAGGGAGTAAGCAAAACTTCAACCTTATTTTCCTGAGCACAGAACAAAAAGACAGGGATGAGATTAAATAGCAGGGAAAAATTTATTGCTCCCCTATCCTGAGGACTGTCTCAGGCAATTACTATTTTGTCACTGTTTAATTTCACATCTGTCTTTCCCTGACCACATGCGAGTGACTTGTAGTCAGGCATCTTTTCATGTTACACAAGAAAAATACGAATACATTTTCCTTGTAAATAACAAAGAAAAGGGACTCCTGGGTGGCTCGATTGGTTAAACTTCTGACTCTTGATTTTGGCTCAGGTCATGATCTCAATGTTTGGTGAGATTGAGCCCCACACAGGGCTCTGCACTGGGTGTGTAGCCTGCTTGAGAGTCTCTCTCTCCCTGTCTCTATGCTCTTCCCCTTCTTGTGCGAGCCTGCACTCTCTTCTCTCTCTTTCTCAAAATAAAGAAACAAACATTAAAAAAAAAAAAATAACAATGAAAACATTACAGAGAAGACTGAAGTCCTCTTTGACCCTCTTTTTGTTCCAGTACCTCTAATCCCAGTCCACACCCAGGAGGTAACTTCTACCAGTAGAATGAAAGAGTAGATACTTTTTCTATGTATTTTACTGAACGGTGTCATATACATATTTAACTTATACAAGTTCAATTTTAGCCAAAACAGAACAAAACAAAACAAGACTCTGAGCAAGAGAGAGTGATTTAACTAGTACCTTTCCACACACTGAGTTGATCAATGACCTGGAGAAATGTAGGGTGAGTGACAATCCCTCAGCTAAAACCCAAGTCCATCAAGTGTCTTGGGCTTCACAGAGTGTGACCATTTCACTACCCATGGGCATGGTTTAAAGTATTTTCAAAGATAATTTTGATAATACTTGATTTTTGCTCCAAACATTAACTTTTGAACCCAAACCCTATTAGGAGTCATGCTGTATACATCCTCCGGCTCCATGACATATCATCATGCCCAGTGCAAGTCCTGAAATACAGCGATAAAGTTAGTTTATGCTGAGATCCACAAAATCGAATGGGCTAGCATACACATCTAAATCAGAGTCAACCTGCAATGAGGGAGACCCCTCATTATCTAAAAAAACCTAATGCCAATCACAATCCTCCAGCTCAGTTTTCCTAGAAAATAGGACCTGCTAACCTACAAGGATAAGAAAATCCCCCACTGCCAAACTCCTCCTAGCCTGTTTCCTCAGTGCCTCTTCTAACGCTCTGTACAACTCACTCTTGCCCAAAATCCCTGGGGAAGAGAGCTTCGCTGCTTGTTAGGTCCTGGGCACCCCCAATCCATGGATTGTCATCCCTTGAATAAAGGGCATCAAACTTATTACAAAATTGTTTCTGTTTTGTCATTTAACAAGTGTTCTGTAATGTTGCAGGACAGAAGAAAGGAAAGAAGGAAGGATCCTGGACTGGGTGGACCATACACACGAGGAAAATCTTGGCTACCGATTATGTTAAGTAATGGTATTTCTGACTTTGCTGGGATGGTATTCAGAAGGAAACACCACTCTGCTTATGTGTAATATTAGACAGTGGCCTTTCGGGGGCTATCCTATGGAGGAGGAAGTGTGGGCTTTCTGCTCTGAGTGTGGCATGCTAATAGGGCTTCCATCAGCGGGAATGGGCTGACCCCTGTCCACATGAACTCCATGACACCAAAATCCGACTTGAACCAGATGTGCTTTCCTTTACACAGATGCACTTTAAAAGGAATGGGACTGGCTATGTTTTCTCTCAAGACCGAGTGAACTTGGGACCTTACTCCCCTTACCACGTTCTTGGGTATCTGGTCTCCCTGCAGGTACTTAGCGTTTCACAGTCCTGATTGATGATTGCTATCAAATCTTTCCTACCTCAACACTCTTCCTGAACCCAGGGTCTCACTTTATGTCAAATCTATTGTTTTTTGGACATTCTGAGGAATGATTTTGCAATGGCAAACGCCTTGCAAAGGAGGAGAGGAAGAGTGGATGACTGATTGTTACAGTGTTAAAGGCTATCCTGGAGTCGGCACAATCAGCTCAGAATTGCCAGAAAATTCCCCTTCAGATCTAGCCATCTGGGAGAAACAGCTGTGTTAAGAGAACATCCAAGCTCCTGCCCAGCTGTCCCTGGGGTGTGGCAGGGCAGAGCTGAGACCACATTGCTAAGTACCCATCGTGTGAGTCTTTTAGCCCCAGCAAAGGCTTCAAAGCTGGAGTTGTTAATCCCTTGGAGAAGGATAGAAAGCGGGGATTAGAAGGATTGTTAGAAAATAATCTAATCCAGCCTTGTCATTTAGATTTTAATTTTCAATTCTTTCAATGTACAAATGAGGAATTTGAGGCGGCAAAAGGGGAAGTGTCTGGTTCAAGATCACATATTTGCATTAGTGAAAGAGGGGAAGTGAAAACTCAAGTCTTCTCACTTCTAATTCAGTGTTCCTTCTTTAACACTGTGCTTTGGAAGCACTGGGTGAAACAAAATCAAACCACATTCTTTATCACTAGAATTCTGAGTCTTTAAAATGCCAACACATGTTTCCTTCTAAGAGGACTTTTTTAAAGTTTATTTATTTATTTTTAAGGGGGTGGGGTTTGCAGAGAAAGAAAGAGAAAGAGAATCCCCAAGCAGGATCTGTACTGCAGGCACAGAACCTAACTCAGGGCTCTAACTCACAAACCATGAAGTCGTGACATGAGCCAAAATCAAGAGTTGGACACTCAACCAACTGAACCGCCCAGCCACCCCAGACTAGATTACTTTTTTTTTTTTGAGAGGATTGGGGAGCGCAAGTGAGCGAGGGTCAGAGAGAGAGAGAGGGAGAGAGAGAGAATCCCACGAGGGGCAGAGAGAGAGAGGAAGAGACATAGATGTGGGGCTCAGCTGAAGTGAAGCTTGGGCTTCCCCAAAGCAGAGTTCCAGCTCACTTGAAGTGGAGCTCCAGCTCGAGAGCCAAGAACTGTATTGAATCACGACCTAAGCCAAAGTCACATGCTTAATCGACTGAGCCGCCCAGCTGCCCCCAGATTACATTTTTAATACAGTGTCTATTTACATTCTCCAAAAGAGGATTGAAGGATTTTTCAGAACAGTTTAGGAAATGCTGCCCTACACCATGCCATTACTGTTAAGTGCTACACACAAAAAATTACCTACACATAATCCCTACAACCATGTTGTGCAGCGCTGATGTTGAGACACAGGATACTCAGCCTCTGGCAAACATCATCAATCATTTGAAATATCAGCAATGAGCTATGCATTTCAAAATGCAGAAGTGTGTGTGGTGGGGGAGGGGGAACATGAGTAGGGCAAGGGTTAATGGTCAGCGCTTCTCTGACAAGCAGAATCATCTCAGTATATCTGGGTTTTAGGGCTGGCCAGCCTTCATCCAACATGCATTGTTGTGCTTCTGTGACACGTCCTAGATTCTCGCCCTCAAGGGCGCAGTTCAGTAGGGGAACAAGCACATAAAGGAGTGAGCGCTGTGGTAGGTGCAATGGCAGGGACTTGTACAAGACAAAGTTAAAGGGAAGAACAAGGAGAGAGTGAAACATCAGGCCTGGAGAAGAGGACAGGGACAGTGGCTAGGATAACTTCCCAGAGGGATACCTTCTATCGGGTGTTAAAGGTGCAGTAGGAAGTGACTAAATGGCCAAGCTGAGGGAGAGGGAACAGCATGTGCAAAAGCAGAGAGCGGAAAACAACATGGTGCTCATGGGCAGCATGGGAAATTGAATACTGTTGGCGGGAAGGGGAGAGTCACAGGGTTAACCGGCCGGGATCTGAGGCTAAATAGCCTTCTGCACTAGGCTAAGGTGTTTGAACTTCCTCTGTGTGGCCTAACTAAAGGAATTGGCCCAGTCTGCCCCCATAAACACTGCCACTCTGCGACTGTGCGAGAGTCAGCCACCTCCTCAGCTCAGGCTAAGATTCCAAATTGCCATGTCAACAGATGGCATTTTGAGGTGTGGGGCTTCAGAGAGAGAGGCTGGCTGGGACTGGGATTCACATCAGCCTCTTCTCCACATACAATTTAAGAATGGAACTCGGAATGCCTGGGTGGCTCAGTTGGTAAGCGTCTAACTTCAGCTCAGGTCATGATCTCATGGTTGGTGAGTTTGAGCCCCATGTCAGGCTATGTGTGGACAGCTCACAGCCTGCAGCCTGGTTCAGATTCTGGGTCTCTGGCTCTCTCTATCCCTCCCCTGCTTGTGCTCTGTCTCTCCTATCTCTCAAAATAAATACACGTTAAAAAAGTTTTAAAAAAAGAATGGAACCCAAATGTCCACCTGTAGCCTAAAGCCACCACACTGTACAAGACGGAAGAATTTAGAGACAAATCCATCCTCACAACACTTTTTGTAGTTAAGATAACTTAGACTCTGAGAAGTGACGTGATAGAGCTGATAGAACCGTAGACACCGTAGAACCAGGGTGAGACCCCATGTTTTCTACACCCGGGGCAAGGCTTTTTTTAAACTCGCAGTTAAATTATCCTAGCCAAGAGAAGCTTATCATCAAGCTTGTGCCCATTCACTAATTCAGCACACATTTATTCACTCCCTTTTGTACATTTGGTTTTAGGAACTGAGATCTCATGGATGACAAAAACCTGATATCTGTCGTAGAGGAGTCCAGGTCAAAAGGTAGGGACATGACACCACAGAAGGCTCTGGTGGCCCCGAGGACAGGGAGCATGTTGAGTGAAGCAGGATGGTCCTTAACCATAGCTTTAGTTGATTGTTGTATGAATATATTGGCTCAGAGTTGCCTCCTTAAGAATTTTTTCAAGAGGCCAGATCTTTGAGTATAATATTCTGATATTTTTAAATTTTTATTTATTTATTTCGAGAGAGAGAGCATGAGAGGGGAAGGGCAGAGAGAGAATTCCCAAGCAGGCTTCACGCTCAGTCCAGAGCTCAATACAGGGCTTGATCCCATGACCATGAGACCATAACCTGAGCCAAAATCAAGAGTCAGATGCTTAACCGACTGAGCCACCCAAACATCCCAAAGCATTCTGATTTTTAAAACACTGTAAGGCCCAAGCAAAACTTCTTTGTGAGTAGATTTGACTTACTGCTGCTATTTTGTGATTCCTATACTAGGCAACTGTTCTTACTATACTGCTCAAAGATCTCCCAGGGGGCTTGTTAAAAATACAAAATTCTTGGCTACATCCCAAGACACTTGGAATCAATAGGGCTGGGTTGGGAGCCTTTAATCTCTATTTATCATAAACACTCCCAGTGCAGATAGTCCACAGACCCCACTTGGAGAAACCCTGAAGTGTCTCCCACTTAGCTTTCATCTCATTCTTTCCTTTTTTTAAAATTATTTTTAACCTTTATTTATTTTTGAGAGAGAGAGAGACAGAGTGTGAGCAGGGGAGGAACAGAGAGAGGGGAGACACAGAATGTGAAGCAGGCTCCAGGCTCCGAGCTGTCAGCACAGATGCGGGGCTCGAACTCATGAACCACAAGATCATGACCTGAGCCGAAGTTGGAAGCCTAACCAACTGAGCCACTCAGGTGCCCCATCTCATTCTTTCTTAATCTTAGGTCTCAGACAGTGGATTTATACAGCTGATTCAATGGCACTGTAGTTCAGTTCAGGAGGTCAACCTCATACATTTGGTTCATCTCAGTGCTGAAAGCACCCCACACAAACTCAAAGAAGGAACAGCAAAGACAAAATGGGAAAAGGGCAGAGATGGATAGTTTGTAGGAGGCTGGAGACAGAAAGGAAGCCAGAATGGAAGAAAAAAAGGGGACTCAGGAAACTGAATTTAACTGCTGCATTACAGCCATTCTATGGGAGTGTGGGCCTCAGAAGAATCACCCACTATTGCACACTAACTATAATCCCTGGTCCTAGTTCTCAGTTGCTTATCTGGTTAGATATTTGGTTCATTAAAAGATGGCCAGGAACCTGTTAGAGGTGAAATGATTCTCCGGTTGCAGCCACAGGTCTTCCTTCTTCTGAATAGACTACCTGATTTAAACTTTCACCTAAGAGTAACTGTTTGGGGCCATTTTTGGATTCTCAGCTGGGCAAAGTCTTCTTCTTCATAGGGCATAGGCTTCAAGGGGAAGAGTGTAGGTTACTGGGAAAATATAACTACAAAGATTGCCTTGACCTGGCCCATGGTACCAGACCAGCCCCACCTCCATGCTAACACTGTTCTAACAATCTCAGCCTGTGGTTTTCACACTCACAATAGTGCTTCTCCTCTCCATGCCTTTGCTTGCACTGCCTCTTCCCAGTGTCTGGGATACAATCCATCCCTTTTCAACCCTCCTTAACCATCTTACTGTTTATCCATCATCTAAGATCCAGGACACCTTCTGATTCCCAGGTTGGTCAAGTTCTACTGTGCTCCCATTATGCCCTTTCCACAGTTACCACCCCTTTACCACAGCCAATTACATAACCTGTTTAGAGATCCAGTTATGTCTTTGGACCATGTGCAGGGTTGATTCTTATTTATTTCAGTATTTGTAGAGTTTATTCCAGTGTCTGGTACGTAATAGGGGCTCAATAAACATTTATCGAATAAATGAGGTTTAACCATGTGGGAGCTATGCAACCTTGGCAAATCACTTAACCTTCTTAAGATTTCTTTTATCTGCAGAATAAAGTAATGATCCTTTCTCCCTAAGGCTGTTATAGAACTAAATGAGATAATGTATGTAAAAACATTTAGCATAGCACCTGGCTGATAGAAGATGATCAAAAATTTTTTAAGAGCTAAGAAAAGGGTTTAAGAAGTTATCTGTCCCAGCCTTCTGCTTTCATCATCGAAAACCATTAAGCCAGCCTTCTCATGCTGCGGGATCTGAATACCATTTTATTTATTTATTTATTTTCTTATTTATTTATTTCTTTATTTATTTTTAATTTATATCCAAGTTAGTTAGCACATAGCACAACAATGATTTCAGGAGTAGATTCCTTAATGCCCCTTACCCATTTAGCCCATTCCTCCTCCCACAACCCCTCCAGCAACGCTCTGTTTGTTCTCTATATTTAAGAGTCTCTTATGTTTTGTCCCCCTCCCTGTTTTTATATTATTTTTACTTCCCTTCTTTTATGTTCATCTGTTTTGTATCTTAAGGTCCTCATATGAGTGAAGTCATATGATATTTGTCTTTCTCTGAGTGACTCATTTTGCTTAGCATAATACCCTCTAGTTCCATCTACATAGTTGTAAATAGGAAGATTTCATTCTTTTTGATTGCCGACTAATACTTCATTGTATATATATACACCACATCTTCTTTACCCATTCATCTGTTGATGGACATTTGGGCTCTTTCCATACTTTGGTTATTATCAATAGCACTGCTGTAAACATTGGGGTGCATGTGCACCTTCGAAGCAGCACACCTGTATCCCTTGGATAAATACGTCATAGTGCAATTGCTGGATCATACAGTAGTTCTATTTTCAATTTTTTGAGGAGCCTCCATGCTGTTTTCCAGAGTGGCTGCACCAGTTTGCATTCCCACCAACAGTGCAAAAGAGATCCTCTTTCTCTGCCTGAGCTGTCGCCTGATTGTTAATGTTAGCCATTCTGACAGATGTGAGGTGGTAGCTCACTGTGGTTTTGATTTGTATTTCCCTGATGATGAGTGATGTTGAGCATTTTTTCATGTGTCAGTTAGCCATCTGGATGTCTTCTTTGGAGAAGTGCCTATTCATGTCTTTTGCCCATTTCTTCACTGGATTATTTTTTTGGATGTTGAGTTTGATAAGTTCTTTATAGATTTTGGCTACTAACTTTTTATCTGATATGTTGTTTGCAAATATCTTCTCCCATTCCATCAATTGCCTTTTAGTTTTGCTGATTGTTTCCTTCGCTGAGCAGGTTTTTATCCAATAGTTCATTTTTGCTTTTGTTTCCTTTGCTTCCAGAGATGTGTTGAGTAAGGAGTTGCTGTGGCTGAAGTCAAAGAGGTTTTTGCCTGCTTTCTCCTCGAGGATTTTAATGGATTCCTGTCTCACGTTTAGGTCTTTAATCTATTTTGAGTTTATTTTTGTGTATGGTGTAAGAAAGTGGTCCAGGTTCATTTTTCTGCATGTTGCTGTCCAGTTCTTCCAGCACCATTTGCTGAAGAGACTGTCTTTATTTCATAGGATATTCTTTCCTACTTTGCAAAGATTAGTTGGCCATACATTTGCGGATCCATTTCTGGGTTCTCTGTTCTGTTCCATTGATCTGAGTGTCTGTTTTTGTGCCAGTACCATACTGTCTTGATGATTACAGCTTTGTAATATAACTTGAAGTCTGGGATTGTGATGCCTCCAGCTTTGGTTTTTCTTTTTCAAGATTGCTTTGGCTGTTCAGGATCTTTTCTGGTTCCAGACAAGTTTTAGGAATGTTTGTTCTAGCTCTGTGAAGAATGCTGGTGTTATTTTGATAGGGATTGCATTGAATATGTAGATTGCTTTGGATAGTATTGAAATTTTAACAATATTGTTCTTCCAATCTAGGAGCATGGAATATTTTTCCTTTTTTGTTTGTATGTCTTCTTCAATTTCTTCCATAAGTTTTCTATAGTTTTCAGTGTATAGATTTTTCACCTCTTTGGTTAGGTTTATTCCTAGCCACTTTCTTACAGGCATTTTATGGGTTTTAGACAATTGTAAATGGGATCAATTCCTTGATTTCTCTTTCTGTTGCTTCATTATTGGTGTATAGGAATGCAACCGATTTCTGTGCATTGATTTTATATCCTGTAACTTTGCTGAATTCCTGGATCAGTTCTAGCAGTTTTTTTGTGGTATCTTGGGTTTTCCATATAGAATACTATGTCATCTGTGAAGCGTGAAAGTTTGACTTTTTCCTGGTTGATTTGGATGCCTTTTATTCCTTTGTGTTGTCTGATTGCTGAGGCTGACTTCCAATACTATATTGAATAACAGTGGTGAGAGTAAACATCCCTGTCATGTTCCTGACCTTAGGGGAAAACTTGCAGTTTTTCCCCATTGAGGATGATGTTAGTGGTGGGTCTTTCATATGACTTTTATGATCTTGAGGTACGATCCTTCTATCCCTACTTTCTTGAGGGTTTTTATTAAGAAAGGATGCTCTGTTTTGTCAAATGCTTTCTCTGCATCTATTAAGAGGACTGTGTGGTTCTTGTCCTAAATGCCATTTTAGATTTAAGGAAGAAGATGGTAACCGTGTGCTTCTTTCTGGGGATGCGTTCATTCCAAAGAAACAAACATCTGAAGGGCAAGGTGTCCAGAGTGCACTCTGCCTGGGCCACACCTAAGTAGGTGAGAAGAGTTTGCATGTGAAAGTCACACGCTCTTTTTACCTAGACTCTGATGAAATGATAAACACCCCAGACTTGCAACAATCTGTAAATCAGGAGGGAAAAATGAAACAGAATCAATGGTTCCAGACTGATTAGGTTTCAAAGATCGGATGATATTTCTAAACTCTCACCCATCATTCCTTTTTACTCCTCACCCTTAAGTTGATAGCCATTTGCCTCTGTAACTGGCAACAGAGGAAGAGTGAGTAAGCATAGCAGAAAGAAAGGGGGTAGGTTTACCCAGGTTGGATAAACTGGCTATTATTTCACTGGAATGACTCAAGTAAAATATGATCAACATATCATATTAGTATCTTTCTTACACTAAATTTGCCCTTGAATTAAGAATGGAAGCCGTAGAAGGTCTTAACAACTGGGCATATGAACCTCCCCAAGTCTCATTTAGGACTAGGAATTTGCCTTTTAAGGCAAACCAAAGGAAGTCGCCCACCCCAAGAGCATAGAGGACCCATCCTTGGGGGCAAGTCTCTGGACAGTTCAATCCAGTGTAGTTCAACACGTATTTCCTGAATGCTTTGGGCTAGGTGCTGTGCTAAGAGCAGGGGAGACGGATATCACTAAGATATGGTACCTACCCTAAAGGAGCTCCCAGGCTGGGGCTCCCTTCCTAATTGATGTCCAGGTCAATCAGTGGATGTGCCGAGTGGGGATGACATATCTCCTTCTGTACCCACAGGAGATACTAAGGGCCCACGCTCTCTCCCATTCAGCCCAGTGCAGTCTCAGAACTGTTTTCAACACAGCACATCTGACTGATCACCTAGAGCTGAACCTATCCCCACAGTTGGGCTTCGGAAACAGGCAGCTCTAAATTCATACTCCAGCTTCAGCTCGTACTGTGTTGTCTTGGGAAAATCCCTTGCTACCTTTCGAGCTCCAGTTTCCTCATCTGTAGCATGGGATAGTCTTCACAACAACCCTACAAAGGTGGTACTATTACTGTCCCATTTTAAAGATGAGAAAAACTGAGGCACAGATAGGATAGGGTAAGCAGCTTGTTGAAGACCACAAAATAGAAAGGGAAAGCCAGCATTCAAAGCCAGAAGTCTATTTTTAGAGCCCATTCTGGTAACTGCTAAGGTTTGACTGGTCTTAGGCTGGTCAAATGCTCTCTAGGAGCTAACGAGCACAAAACTGCCAGGCTCAGATGACATATGTAACAGAGGGTTCATTCATTAAGAGACATGTTCTATTGGCTGAAACTTTACCTCTGCTAGAGACAGTTTATTTGGTCTTAAAATAAGAAAAGCTCCGGTGGAAAGACCTGCAGGAGTTGCACGTATCAAAGCTCATGTCAAATCCAAACTGTTTGGCCAAGAGTCTGACTCTTGAAAGTGACTCATCTGATCATGGAAATCTGAGAGTCAGAGAACACTTGGCTAAGTAGTCCAAACCCTTCTGACTGAAATATGCATCACGGGGAATGTTGCTAAAGTCAACATCCATTGCCAAGATGGTTACGCAGTGATTGAGACACAGGTTAAAAGTTCAAAAGAAGGTAAATCTTAAGACTGAGACGTTTTAAGTGGGCTAATGTTTGTAGAACTCTTAGTATACTACCTGGCACCTAGTAAACATACTTTAAATGCTTTGCAAATAAATAAAATAGCCAAAGGAGTTTGGGAGGAGACCCAGCAAGAAGCACCCATGTCCAGATTTCCACTGAGCTTCTTTCCCCGCACTGGCCTTAGAAAAATCACTTCATTTCTTTTTTTGTTTTGTTTTGTTTTTAAGTTTATTTATTTAATTTGAGAGAGAAAGAGAGAGATTGGGGAGGGGAAGAAAGGGGAAGACAGAGAGTCCCAAGCAGGCTCTGTCCTCTCAGCACAGAGCCCAATGCAGGGCTCGAACTCACAAACTGTGAGAGCATGACCTGAGCCGAAATCAAGAGTCTGATGCTTAACTGACTGAGCCACCCAGGGGCCACTCCACCCCGGTTTTTAAAGTTTATTTATTTATTTATTTATTTATTTATGAGAGAGGTGGGGAGGGGTAGAGAGAGAGAGGAGGAGAGAGAGAATTCCAAGCAGTTTCCACACTGTCAGCACAGAGCCTGGCCCGACGTGGGGATTAAACTCACAAACCGTGAGATCGTGACCTGAGCAGAAATTGAATTGGATGCTCAACCAAGTGAGCCACCCAGGTTCCCCAAATCATTTCATTTCTGAACCTCATTTTTCTTGCCTGTTAAATAAAAATTACAACAATATCTAACTCAAGAGGGTTGTTTTAAGAACCAGACAGTGAGACATTAGGGATGAAAGTATGTCACTTATAAACTATAAAGCACTATACAAACGTCATTACTATTCTTATTAGTCCTTATTCAGAATTCCTGTGAGCAAAAGGACTAGAGAGATGTCCTGAGGCAGAGAATCAGATTTCTGGTGCTGGTTCCCAGGATTGTCTGCTCTCCTCCCTGGTATCCTTCCTGGCAGAGCCCTACCCCTAGCTTCGGGTCCAGCCAAGTAGGGAGTAGAGGAGGGCTGTGTCCTGGAATTGGAACACAGGGTGCCCAATCTTGCACAATCAAGACTGTGCAAAGTTCTTGGGAGTAGGGGAGCAGAGCATCTGGTGTGCCAGGCCCGCCACATTCAGGATTAGATAGACTTGGGACTGCCCTGAGAACCTGGTGACCCAAAGTAACCTCATTTCTGTGAGCACTGACATTGTGAGTTTTATATGACTGGCTTTATAAATACACTTTGGAATACATAGCCTATTCTGAAAGTGAGGACTATTTGTACAGAACCAAATCGAACTGCTTGGACTGTGGTGTGTACTTCTGAAAAAAATATAAAGACACGGCATAACGGGAGCACCCCGGGTGGCTCAGTTGGTTAAGTGTCTGACTCTTGGTTTCAGATCAGGTGATGATCTCATGGTTTGTGGGTTCGAGTCCCATGTCAGGCTCTGCACTGACAGCGCCTTTCTCTCTTCTCTGCCCCTCCTCCACTTGCGCACATATATGCACCCTCTCTCTCTCAAAATAAATAAACTTAAAAAGAAATAAAGACGTGGCATTACTATAAACTGTGACATATTACCCCGTGGGGAAGTCCCTTTTATTTTTTTCCTTTTTTATCATTTTATTCTACTGTTTGGGAGAGAGTCTCAGTCTCTAGGACTCAGCCCAGGGGGAACACCAAACTGACTCATCAAGAATATGTGAAAGATAAGATTTCATGGATGCCGTGATTAGGAATTAATTGCCACAAGGGGTAAAAAGCAATATAAAGGCACGAAGGACAGTGCATTTTAGTTGGTAATAAGGAGTGGGGCACCTGGCTGGCTCAGTGGGTAGAGCATGCAACTCTTGATCTCAGGGTTGTAAGTTCGAGTTTCATGTTGGGTATAGAGATTACTTAGGAATAAAAATCTTAAAAAATATAAAAGGCAGCGTGACTTGGTGGCTCAGTTCAGCGTCTGACTTTTGATTCTGGCTCAGAGATCAAGCCTTGTGTTGGGCTCCATGCTGAGTGTGGACCCTGCTTAAGATTCTCTCTCTTCCCCAACTCATGCTTTCTCCCTCTAAAATAAAAACAAAACAAAACAAAACAAAAACAAAAACAAAAACAGTGCTGAAGCAATTGGACATTCATTTTCTTTTATTTTGTGTGTGTGTGTGTTTATTTATTTTTGAGAGAGAGAGAGAGAGAGAGAGAGCACAAGTGGGGGAGGGACATTCATTTTATTTTATTTTGTGTGTGTGTGTGCTTATTTATTTTTGAGAGAGAGAGAGAGAGAGAGAGAGAGAGCACAAGTGGGGGAGGGGCAGAGAGAGAGGGAGACACAGAATCTGAAGCAGGCTCCAGGCCCTGAGCTGTCAGCACAGAGCCTGATGCGGGGCTCAAACTCATGAAACATGAGATCATGACCCAAACCGAAGTCGGAGGCTTAACTGCCTGAGCTGCTCAGGTGCCCCTATGTATTATTTTGTACATATCAAAGAAAGCTACCTGCCCCATGGGCTTAGTTTCCAGTGGGGCTGCAGGGGACCGATTGTAAGTGCACTATAGGTACATGGAGGGCATAGAGAGATCAGTGCTTTGGTCAACATCAGCTATTCTTTTTTAATTAATTAATTGATTGATTGATTAATTTTTCATTATTATTTATTTATTTATTTTTAATTTACATCCAAGTTAGTTAGCATATAGTGCAATACTGATTTCAGGAGTAGATTCCAGGGATTCGTGCCCTACATAAAACATCAGCTGTTTTTCCTAAGGCAAAGTCACACACATATGCAGATAAGGCATCCTAGGGGAACTTCATCATGTTTGAAATATTTTCATATTTCACAATTGTCTTGGCAACAAGTTATACAAGAGAGACCCCTACCTGTGCCAGCCTGGGGCAAAAACCAAGTAAGAGTGGGGTGACTGAGTTTGGGCTCAAATCTCGAGATGATTCTGATCTCCCAAAGACAGAGGATATTCCAGCCGAAGTACCCAAAGGTGTTCCAAATGTCACAGAAGATCTAACGGAATGGAAGGCTAAAGATGGGCTTTATTATTGTGAGTAGGGCCATCCTTAGGAGGGTTCGAGGCTGAGACCAGACATGGGATCTCTCTTCCCCCAGTCCAACGTTTTTATATATGTGAATACGGTTTATTTTTATTATTTTTTTTAAAGTTTGAAGTTTTAATCTGAATTTGGACAAGTGAGTAAATATGTTTAAAAGATCAAATACAGCTTAAAGTAAACACCAGGAACTAAGAGATATAAGTATTAGAAGGATTGTACACTTGTTCATTCATTCATTCATTCAATATTTAGCATCCAATAGGGCCTGTGTTTCAGTGGGGAATGTGAGATGAATACACCTCTCAGCCCTCAAGAACATGCGTTCTATTTGGGTAAACAGGTGTGAACATAGCTTCGTGCGGAGTGTCCTAAGAGCCTATAGAGGCGGTTGGAACAAACGGGCTTAAATTTTCCAAGCAGAGAGAGGGATGGCGAAGCTCAAATTTGATTTTGAGAAGAAGGAGGAGGTACTGAAAGCAGAGAGCAGAGTCAGTGCAAAGCCAGGCAGCCGTGAAAGAAACTGCCAGGTTCAGAGGACTGACGTAAGTCACGTGTGGTTGGAAAGCAGAGTACAGGCATGGGAGCTGAGGCTGCAGAGGAAAGCAGGGACAGATCACAAGGACTCTTACACATGCCAAGGAGCTTGACACTTAATGAAGAGATAATGAGAAACAAACCACAAGAAAGCTTGAATTCCCAAAGTGCCAGAATCATATTTGCATTTTTAATAGATCACTGAGAAAGCAGTGAGAACAATTATAAAAGGCAAGAGCAAAGGAAAAGGGACTACTTGGAAGTCCGTAGTGATACATTGACACAATATGAAAGCATTTTCATTATCAAAAATTTAAATAATACAGAAGCTATTCCAGGAACAACACATTATCCTACTAATGGATACTTAGGTGGTTTCTAATTTTTTTTTATTATTAACTATGAATATGCTTGTACAGGGGTTCAGTAAATTGCTTATGAAAAAGATTACTTCTAAAAATGGTCTTTTAAAAAACAAGATGTCGGGGTGCCTGGCTGGCTCAGTCTGAAGAGCATATGACTCTGGGTCTCAGGGTTGTGAGTTCGAGCCCCTTGTTGAGTGTAGAGATTTGTTAAAATAAATAAAATTAAAAAAACAAAAAACCAAAAAAAAACTAGATATGCCCATTTTCTTGGCATGGCTAAATAGATTTTTGGAGCATTAAGGGATGGATAAGATAGTAAGATAACTCTAACTTTACTTTACGTCCAATTAATATCAGCCAAAGCACGACTGAGCCCGGGACTACAGAGAAAAATACTAGTCCATCAGAATCCAGTCTGAGATAGGGAAGGACTCTTCACAGCTCGCTCTTGTTCTAGACTGAACGTTTTTGTCCCTCTAAAATTCATATGTTGAAAGCCTGACTCCCAATGTGATGGTATCAGGAGGCAGGGCATGTGGGAGGTGATTAGGTCATGGGGGTATAACCTTCATGAATGGGATTCATTCTTATAAAATAGACCCCAGAGATCTCTCTTGACCCTCTGCCAAGTGAGGACACAGTGAGAAGATGGTTGTGTTTATGAACCAGGAAGCAGGCTCTCACTGGACACTGAATCTTCTAGTGCCTTGATCTTGGACTTCTAGGCTCGTGAACTGTGAGAAATCTATGTTGTTTAAGCCACCCATTCTGCCCTTTCCTCATTGCATCCGAGAGAGCAAGATGGGTCACCAGCCACTCTACTGGAGCCGTCTGAGGAAATTTGGCCAGGGTTCTCATTCTTGCCTCATCTGCTCAAACCGGCACGGTCTGATTTGGAAATATGGCCTCAACATGTGCTGCCAGTGTTTCCCATCAGTACTCAAAGGATATAACTTCATTAAGTTGGATTAAATGACCTTCCTTGAATGGATCATCCAAGATACCTACCTTAACTGCAGATACCCAAGATAACCTACCTTAATGCCAACTCATTGTACATAAAATAAAAATACTTCAATTATGACTCTTTTAAAGTGAAAATAAAAAGCCACCCAGTCTATTGTTTTATTAGAACAGCCCAAATGGATTAAGATAGCTCTCATGGATACACTTGGGAAGAGGAGGTACACGTGATGGAAATGTGATATATTTTTCCTATGAACGCTTTCACCTAAAGACGAATCTGGTGACAAAGGGGAGAAATCGGGCCAAGTGGAAAAGCCTCGCAGAGCAATGCGGCACATGAGGCTGATGGTCCGGGCAGCATCCAGGAGGCTTTGTCTCACCAAATGACCACCATTGTGGTGGTTGGTTGGCTGTAAGTGTTGGTTCTGGAAGGTCATTGACTTAAAACAAGGTTCTCCACTTTCCCCTCTCTGTGAGAGCTCTCTTACTGTGGTCATTTAATCCTAAAAAAGACTGAAATCCTTACAAGGTCTGAGGTCAGATTTGTTTGGGGTCACATCTCCCTTAGTTTTTGTACCAACGCCATCTCTCACAGAGTGGAGTTAATTCTCTGCCTAAAGCCCTAGAGAGATGAAGAATCCCCAATATCTCCCTTATAGATTCATCTTAGGGTCCCCCACACTTTCATAGTCAGGGATATACCCCAATATCTCCCATCTAGAGCTGAGCTTGATTTTCTTGGTTCGATTTTTTTTAATGTTTATTTATTTAAGAAAGAGAGAGGAGAGAGTACACTCACAAGCAGGTGAGGGGCAGAGAGAGAGAGAATGAGAATCCCAAGCAGGCTCTGCAATGTCAGCGCAGAGCCCGACATGGGCCTGGAACCCACAAACCGTGAGATCATGACCTGAGCTGAAATCAAGAGTCAGATGCCCCAACCAACTGAGCCACCCAGGCTCCCCTCTCGGTTCAACTCTTAAAGACAAGGATGAGGACAGGAGTCAGGCATGATATTAGAATTATGACACCATGGGCAATGGAACTCAAGACCAGCATAGAACTGTTGAGCGTTGAACTAGACTAGAACTGTCTGCAGAGCTTCATATCTAGCAGGTTAGTATGTGCAGATTTAGTTATGGCTAGTTCTCCTGTCTAGTTACATAATTAAAAAATTCTCTTACATGAGAAAAAAGATTCCTAAGAAGTGTCTTAAAACCATAGTGCAGGATCTATGTTTGTTTCAAACAACTACCAGCCCATGCTTAAAGAAGATACCATTTCCTCCAATTTGCAGAAGAGAAAAGTCGTGGGGAAGGACAAAGCATGCTCAAAGCAGATCCGGCCAAAGGGATTTTAATCTACCTGCAACTGGTCACTCTAAGGCCCTCCCTTCTCATATCCCTTCCCTTGATGGGCGGAGAAGAGCCCAGTCCTCTTGACTGTGTCCAGTCGTCTGTCTCTCTTATCTCCAAATCGGCAGGGAGATTTGGGACAGCAGAGACAACGCTGTTTCAGCTCATCCACTGACTTGTTGGATGAGTCTTTAAAATTAAGGCTGGTAGGGGGCACCTGGATGACTCAGTCAGTTAAGCATCTGGCTTTGGCTCAGAACACGCAGTTTGTGGGTTCGAGCCCTGCATTGGGCTATGGGCTGACAGCTCAGAGTCTGAAGTCTGCTTTGGATTCCATGTTTCCCTCTCTCTCTGCCCCTTGCCCACTCATGCTCTGTCTCTCTCTCAAAAATAAATGAACAAAAAATTTTTAAAAAATTAAGACTTTCAGGCCCTAGGGTAGGAAAAGCTGTAGCCATGGGATTTTAGCCAAATCTCTTACAACATCCTTTAAAGAGCTGGAGAAATACAAACAGGGTGAGAATGGAGATAATCCACCACATCCGAATTCTGACTTACTGGATCCACGTGAATCCAGATGGCAGACTCTACTCGGGCTCCATCCCGGTCAAAATTTTGCCCATGACTTGAATGAGTACAACAGTGACAGTGTGATGAACCTGCAGCCGACATGAAGCCAGACAGTGGATAGAGGAGATATCAGAATCAGAATCCAAAGACTGCTCAGCCGGCTGGGGCAACAGGGACAACCTGGCAAGATGAAAGTGAACAGGAAAAAAAAGTCAAGTACCCAGGCATTAGGTGAGAGGATGGACTTTTTGCAGCACCCATGTAAAGGACGTAAGATGAGGGTAACGTACAAGAGCAGAGAGATGTGCTACAGTGATTAAAGGCTATAATTAAAGAAGCATAATGTCAACAGTAAGGGAAGTGATTGACCTGATCCACTTTATACTGGCGTGGCCACATCTACAAATTTACTTCTCCGGTTTTCGGCACACCCTGTAAGAAATATGTGTAAGCAAACAAATATTAGGGTATGTGCAGGACAGTAAAAGCATTTGAAATCACATCTTAAAAGGAATGGTCAAAGGAATTCAGAATTTTACCTGGAATCAAAAATTTGTACCTTAAAGAAAAAATATCGATGGTGACATGATTTCTGTCTTGAAATATCTGGAACTCGGACATACAGATGTGGAGTGAAGTTGGGACATTCGGCAGGAACATTTTGGAAGGAAGGCATCCCTCAGAGAATGATAGAAGAGATGATGCCAAGGCCCTTCCAGTTCAGAGAGGCTGAAGCCTCGTGCCTCTGGAATGTCGCAGGACTCCCATGTGTCTTATTTCCTCATGTAAAAAATGATCTCCAAGCAGAACTTTGATGTCCAAGCTCTTTTTTTGCTCTGATTAGACTCTGTTTTTATATCTCCTTTTTTTGACTTTTCCCACAAGGCTGGGTACAGATGGGAGTAATACATTCTTGTTCCCAGGCTACCTAGTTCCATTAAATGAGAGCAATGGAAAACAAACATGTGCTGCTCCAGGAAAGGCTACGCGAGGAGAGAGAACCTGCTGTTATGGTCGAATTGTATCCCCCCAAGTTCATAGGTTGAAGTTCTAACACCTCCCTCCCCACTCGGTACCTTGGAATGGAACTGTATTTGGAGATAGGGTCTTAAAAGAAGTAAGTTAGAATAGGTCATACGAGTGGGCCTAATCTGATATGAATGGTGTCCTTATAAGAAGGGAAAATTAGGACACAGTCCCGTGAAGACAGAGAAAGGATGGCCATCCGCAGTCCAAGGAGAAAGACCTCAGAAGAAACCAATTCTGCCAACTCTTTGATCTGAAGCTTCTAGCCTCCAGAATTGTGAGAAAATCAATCGTTCAATCCACCTCGTCCACGGTACTTTGCTACAGCGGCCCTCGTTACCCCGTATGCCTGGTATTTTCACATCTCCTTTGTTCTCACATACGACAGGAAGAATGGGAATGGAAGGCTTTATTTGTGAAAACCTCTTTCCAGAAGTGCCAAGCGGTAAGAACACTGCTAGGATTTATACTTAGATCTCATCCAGCCTTCACAGAAGTGTGAAACTTTTTCTTTGGTTGCAGACTTTTGCAACTAGAACAGACTCTATACCACAGATCCCAAACTGGTGACGCAAATGGGATGAATGGGTTGAATCTTCACAAACATGCTCTGAGTAGGTCCCCACATATTAAACATTTTTTTATATAGTGGCAAATACTTAAAATTTGAGGGACTTTCACATTAAAGCCCATGTTTCTGGCTTCTCTTAGAAAATCAGAAGATTCAGGTTCACCGGGCCTCCCTGGCAACAATCTGTTGGAGTGAAGTAGTGGTCCTCTGTTCAGATGGGGGCTTGCATTCCCCACTTCCTATAGCCCCCACCTGGCCTCCTCAATTCATTTACCTGACCTTGTTCTGCATTTCCATCTGTGAGTCTTGTCAGCTAAAAAGGTCAAAAATCTGTTACTCTTCACCTGGCAGAGAGTCATCACAGAATTTCCCCTCAATAGCAATAGGTATGTAAGTGTGACATTTTCTCCGCCTTTTGTTCAACTAGCAAAGCTTATATCACATTTGGCTCTTTGGATCCTGATTAAAAGTTGACCATGAAATTGGGAGTATGCTACCATAAGAAAGGGTTGTAGAAGCATGGAAAGCTCAGGCTTAGGAAAGACTGAAGACAGGAAATGAGAGGACTAGCTGACCTTGGCCTCTGGCAACATGACCAGATGCTCCAAGTAACTGGCACCCTGGCCTGCCGACAGTATTGCATTCACACAGGATAACTTAAGTTGCCAAGAACAACAAGGCAATTGTTTTTGCTTCGAACTCTCCAGGATGGAAAGCACGTAGAATCACACCTGCATGGCGGTGGACACTGTCTCTCTTGTGCTTCTTTGAGATGAATTCATGCTATTGAACTACAGTCTGCATGAAATGTCTTCTTCACCTGTTCTCTTCCTAGAACATAGGAGAAATTGGTTGAAGACCAGATTAAATTCTAAAACATTTTGAATGGTTCTGAAGAGCTAAAACAGGTTTTGTTGCAAGTGAAAGAGCTACGAACAACTATAATAGCCATAAAAAGAAGAGCTTACGACAAAGTCAACATTTCCTCAAAAGATGGCAGGAAGGAGGAGAATGTCCCTTTATGCCATGTATTGAGCAACTTTTCCCAAGGTGGCATGGTTGTGTCATAGCGCTGGAAAGATGGTAGCCATGATAGAAGGAAGAAAGGAAGAACTCAGACAGAGTTCACCATTCCTCTTTCTGATAAAACAAGGGTCAGGAAATGGGGAAATACAAATAGGTCCCACAAAGATACATCACTTACTTCTCTTACAGTGATAAAGGGAAGATTTCCTTGCTGGAAGTTTCTGTTTTTATCTCACGGCTTGCAAAACCTGGCAGTTGGGCCAGATGTCAACTTTCCATTTGAAATCCGGCAATGAGAAAGGGAAAATAAGGCTTAAGAACCTAATTCAGAGCAAAGTTGTACCTAGGTCCAGGTAGAAGTAATGTCATTCTACACTAAACAACCTAGGGACACCTGGGTGGCTCAGTCGGTTAAGCGGCCAACTTCAGCTCAGGTCATGATCTTACGGTCTGTGAGTTTGAGCCCCGCGTCGGGCTCTGTGCTGACGGCTCAGAGCCTGGAGCCTGCTTCAGATTCTGTCTCCCTCTCTCTCTGCCCTTCCCTTGCTCACGCTCTGTCTCTATGTCTCTCAAAAATAAAATAAAAAAAAAATCTTTTAAACAATCTAAATCTCATCACGCAATTTATTCCTTTGATTAAAATCACTCAGTGTCTCCCTATGTGTTTAGGAAAAAGTCCAAATTTCTGCATCTGGCCTCTGATCCTTGACTACCTCCCTAGACTCATCTTCTATTATATTCCTTTCGAGCTCTGACAACCCTGGCTTTCTATAAGTTCCTCTTACATCTTTTCTGTCTCTTTTTGGGGCATGTTCTTCCCTCTACCTAGAACACTACCTCACTGCCTTCGGCTCAGCTTAAACATCACTTTTTCTCAAGTGGGCCTTCTCTTGTTGCTACTTTGGGTAAACAGCCGCCCACCCACTTATATCTCCAAGGGCTCCATACTACATGTAACTTGACACTTCTCACACTTACTTTAAATTTCTTGTTACTTTCCAGCTTCTTGGCTCCTGCTTGGAAAGTAGGGACTGTGTCTTGTGATGGTTGTGTATTTTGCCATTCACAGCACCTGGCATAGAATCCATGTGTTATAAGTATTTGTTCAATGACTACAGTAAAGGTTTTCATAGAAGTAAGAAAACTCATGGGATTTGAACATCTGAGACCATCTTAATCTCCTTTCCTCTGGGAAGACCTCATTTCAGCTCAGAATGATGGGGATATTTCTTCATCCTAAACACCTCTAGGAAAGGAGAATCGTAACTTTCTTGATAGTTCACCTTTGGGTTCTATATTGGTAACCTTTGGATAAATCTGACTTAATTCCATTCTATTGCATAATCATACTTCTTCGTTATTTGCCACGCATGTTACCAAACCTTTGTTCTTTGCCAATAACCTTATTATAGAAAGTTACTTTTTACATCCTTAATCACTTGACCTGGCCTCTTTGTTCCCTGTCCTAGCAGACTCAGCCAACTTCCAGCTTCCTCCTGGGCTACAAGCCTCTTGTTTTCACAGAGACACTCTACTCTACCAGTTTGGTATTTAGAAACATAAATTACCCTCCACGGAGCACGGGTCGCCAATGTGAGGGAAGAGGAGATGGTTTGACTGTCCGATCCTGTGTCAGTGACAATATCACAAATGCCATTATCACGGTTGGCACTTGGGCTGCTGGGGCTGAGGACAAAAGGGTGGCAAGAGCAGCTTCCCTGGAAGGCCAGCCCAGAAAATAACATCCAGCTGGGGGCCCATTGAATGCAGAGTCCTGGCTTAAACGCCAGGGGAGATGCCAGGCTAAGGAAGGCGAAGGTATTTTGCCCTCTGAAAGGACCCTATCATTCCTTCATGCCACAGGCATTTCCAGAGGTCTGCTCGGTGCCAGGCTGGGTGTTGGGTGCCTGCCTGTCATCTAGTAACCTGTCCTCAAGGTGCTCATAGCCCTGGGTGGGGTGGGAGGAGTTTTTTGGGTTTTTTTTAATGTTTATTTATTTTTGTGAGAGAGACAGAGACAGACTATGAGCAGGGGAGGGGCAGAGAAAGAGAGAGACACAAAACTTGAAGTGGGCTCCAGGCTCCCCACTGTCAGCACAGAGTTCGAGGTGGGCCTTGAACCCATGAACTTTGAGATCGTGACCCCACCCATAGTTCGATGTTTAACTGACTGAAGCACCCAGGCACCCCTTTAATTATTTTTTTAGTGTTTATTTATTTTTGAGAGAGAGAGAGAGAAAGAGACCGAACTCAAGCAGGGTAGGGGCAGAGAGAAGGAGACATGGAATCCAAAGCAGGCTCCAGGCTCTGAGCTATCAGCACAGAGCCTGATGTGGGACTTGAACCCCCAAGCCGTGAGATCATGACCTGAGCTGAAGTTGGATGCTTAACTGAGTAAGCCCACCCAGGCACCCTAGAAGTTCTTATATAACAGAAATAATTCCTGTTCTTGTGTTATCAACAATTCACATTAAAGATGTTATGTAGAGTCTCCTGGGTGGCTCAGTTGTTTGAGCACCTGACTCTTGATTTTGGCTCCAGTCATGGTTGGCGATTCGTGGGATCGAGCCCTGCATCGGGGATCCTCCTTGGGATTCTTTCTCTCTGCTCTTCCCACCCCCTCTCTCTCAAAATAAATAAATAAACATTAAAAAAATATGCTTTGTAAATGCAAACACAGTCCCACAGAGACATTAAGCACAGAACCATAGGAGCAGTCAGCATCCTGGGCAAAAAGTAAACTATAAAGAGGGCCTGAGGCTAAACCAATAGACAACCCACCATGGAAGTAGACCACTCCCAATTCCCTGTTGCTGTGGGCCTGTCCTCAACTGCTGGTACCCCTGGCTCCTCTGGCTTCCTGTTACAAATTTTCTCTTACTTCACCACCCTAAGTCTCTTCTCACAGGTGGAAAAGAGATTGAACTAAGTCCTTTTGGACCAAGGAAAGGCAGTGTGGTGTCCACAGGATCCCCTTCTCCCAAGCAGGAAGGCATTTCCCTGGGGCTAGGGCTGGGTTACCCAGTGAGCAAACTACACGGCTGTTTAGCACACCAGTTAAACACCGCCCCCCCAAATGTTTCGAGTCTGATGATATAACACATTTCAAAACTGTCTTTCATGGGGAAAATTCAAACTTTCTGGGGCTCCTTTTCATTTGTTTCAAAGGTTGGTATTTTTTCATTTGAAATTATATTTGAGAGACATCAACATCTTTTTAATGCTTAGGGCCTTAAAGGTGCAACCCTTTCCCAGAGGGAGTTGATGGGCACATCTGAGGCCTCTGTCCTAAATGACCACCCAGGGGAATTATTCTTACAGGAGGAGTCCCAAGCCATGCAGAAGCAGGGACACTGGGGAGAGATAGGACATTAAAACATGCACAATAAGGTGAATTTAATATGGATAGATTTCTTCATAAGATTGCACTTGCTTTCTAGTGATATCCTGATCTATAAACCTTGTGGACACTATCCCTGGGAGATGTTTTATATAAAAGGTGTTTTGTGGTCAGATAATGTTGGGAAATATTACACCTTCCATCTCAGTCGTGAAGATTCGTGATGTACATTAGCATATTAAATCTTCCAAGATTTAATCCCACCCTAGTGGGATGGTATTTTCAAGAGACATTGGTGTATGTCCTGGCAAGGAAATCACTGTTTCCCAGGGTGCCTGGTGGCGCAGTCAGTTAAGCATCCAACTCTTAATCTCAGCTCAGGTCGTGACCTTGCAGTTTGTGGGTTTGAGCCCCACATTGGGGTCCATGCTGATGGTGTGGAGCCTGCATAGGATCCTCTGTCTCTTCTTCTCTCCACCCCTCCCCCACTTGTCTGCGCTCTCTCTCTCAAAATAAATTTTTAGAAAATTACTGTTTTCCTGTCAACCGATTCATGTGATGGGAAAAATAAACATGCAGGCTGACTCACATGAGTGCTCCCCGGAATTCATGCCCAGGCGATCTCATGCTGGAGCATCCGCTGGCTTTTCTTTCCCAGGTCGAGAACACGCCGCAGGAAAGGAAAGAAAAGCCAGCGGATGGGAAGTGTATGTGGGTCCAGGGGCTGCTGCCTTTTTCTGGGCTCCCGTCAGCAGAAGACCACCTGCACTAGCTAAAGGAGTCGAACAATGGGCAAGATGAGCAGGTGACATTGAAGGAACATGCGTTCTCACTTTATAATACAGTTTTAAGAGATCATTGTACTGTCTCCTGCGCATTTAAGAGAAATACTTATGGTTCAATAAAGATTCAGGGGAGAGATGCAGAGAACGGGAGAAAAAAGTGTCATTTTATCAAAAATGTGAGCACAGCAGCTACTCCATTCTCTTCTCTCCCTCCTTCCCTCTTCCTCTCAAACAAAAGCACTGAGTGTGTCTATTCCTTTTACTCCCACTAAAAGCTTTGAGCTGGGCAGGGGAGCATGTCTAGTGAAATGCTTGCTCTCTAGGAGCCCTTAGCAGGGCTAATCACTCCCGCTGCAGTGGGAAATTGCCAACGGATTTCTGCCTGAGCTGGAACTGGCTGGGCGTGGGAGGGTGGGGGTGAGGGGTGGTTTCCTGCTTAACTGAAATTTTTACCCCAGTAGCAGTAACATCTACCGTACATATGAGTATTTTGTCCTCCCAGAATTTTTCTTCCTTTTCCTTCCTTCCTTCCCCCAACCTCCCCCTTTTTTTTTAAATTGTGGGTCCACAGCCTTATTTTTACAGTGCCTCTCCTGGGATCAGTACTGCTGTCCAGTCCCCTGCTCCCTTCTCCCCTACCCCCAGTTGGTTTGTGTTCTGTCCTCCTCTTCATTCTGTTCTCATAGCAGCAGTCTCGCAGAGAAAGCAGGTCTCGCTTCAGGGAAATAAGTCACCATTCCCTCTCCTGCAGGTCAAGGGTAGAATGAGAAAATGAACATAGTTCACTGCCGACTAGATGCCAGCACTGTGCTAAACACTTTCTGAATATTTTCTTATTTCATCCTTTTTCCATTTTACAGATGAGAAAACCGAGGCTCACCAAGGTAAGTCACTTGCCCATAGTCAAGCACATGAAGGGCTGATGCCAAAGTTCATGTTCTTAGCCACTGTGGTAAATTCACTCACTCATTCAACACGTGTATTGGGCAGGGTTCAAGTAGTGGGGATACAGCAGTGGGAACAAAGAATTAAGTCTTTCCTTATGCCGCTTCCATTCCAGTGAGGAGACAGAAAACTCACGGCAAAGCTTGTAATGTCAGGTGCTGTCAGGAAAACTAAAGCAGGGTGACAGGATCAAGAGTAGTGGGGAGAGGCGGCTCCTCTGTACAGAGAGAATGGTCAGGGAAGGCTCTGTGAGAAGCCACTGGAACAGGGATCACCCTATGCTCCTGCAGTTTCTCACTGACACCCACATGCTGGTGATTCTAGCTAATGTTCTTAGGACTCTATATTGACATACCCTGACAGATCTCTCGTGAACAGGAGAGAAAACTTCCAGAAAACTCTGGAAAACTCCCATTTCATTTGGGACACAACGCTGGCATCCTTCCACAGAAACATGTTGGAATATGTCTTCTGAAATATGCTGGTTGGTGTGTGTTCAGAGTGGTCCGGGAGAAAGGCGCTCTCACCAAACACAACTATTCATTTTACTTGGCAGGTGAACTTTATTCTTCTAATAACAATGGGTAGCAGTTGCCAAGCACTTACTATGTCATTTGTCAGACATGGGTCTAAGCCCTTTACATGTGTCATTTCATTTAATGCTGACAATCACTCCGAAGGGAGATTGTCTTAGCTTTGGCTGCCATAACAAAATACCATAGACCAGGCTGGCTTAAACAACAGAAATTAATTTTCTCACAGTTCTGGAGGGTGGAAGTCTAAGATCAAGTGCTAACATGATTGATTTCTCTTGAGAATTCTCTTCCAGCTTGCGGATGGCCTCCTTCTCCCTGTGTCCTTACACTGCAGAGAGAAAGAGAGGGAAAGAGAGAGGGAGGATGTGAGCTTTATGATTTCTCTTGTTATAAGGGCACTAATGTCATCATAGAGCCTATCAAAATCTACTTATCTCCCAAAGGCAGATCTCCAAATACCATCACAATGGGGATTAGGAATTAAATATACAAACTTTAGGGGAATACATTTCAATCCATAGCAAAGATGTCATTTTTAAAAATTTTTTAAAGTTTATTTATTTTGAGAGAGAGAGAGAGCAGGGGAGGGACAGAAAGAGAGGGGGAGGGAGACAATTCCAAGCAGGCTCTGCGCTGCAAACGCGGAGTCTGTCATGGGGCTGGCACGCATGAACCGTGAGATCATGACCTGAGTCAAAACCAAGAGTCAGATGCTTACCCAACTGAGCCACTCAGGTGCCCTCTAGCAGAAATGTCATTATTACCCATTTTAGAAGTAAGGAAACACGTACAAAGAGCTCAGATAATTTGCCCAAGGTCACATGCAGTGGAATTAGTATCCAATGATTGCCATTCTGGCACATATCTAAAAACATTTTTGTGAAGAAGAAGAAAATGACACAATATTACCAGCTCTGAACCAAAATCATGAATTCTGAAAGTGCTTAACAAAAAAATACCAAAGCCCTACAATTTCTCCCATCCAAGTACTAACCAGGCCCAACCCTGCTTAGCTTCCGAGATCAGACGAGATCGAGCGCGTTCAGGATGCTATGCCCGTAGACCAAAGCCCTACAATTTCTAATCCAAAGAACCAACCCTAAGGAGAAACTTCTTTAAAAAGTCCTATATCCTAGCATATCATGGGTATAAAGCTTCTAAAACTGAATGTTAATCAAATGTCCTTTTTTCTTCTTTTTTTAATGATGCAGTGATTATCCTTGTACTTACTCCCTTGATTTTTTTTTTTAATTTGAGAGAGAGAGAGAGTGGGAGAATCCCAAGATTCTGAGAGCCTGACACAGAGCTTGATCCCATGATCCTGGGATCATGACCTGAGAGGAAATGAAGAGTCTGACGCGCAACTGCCTGAGCCACCCTGGTGTCCCAAAATGTTCTTGACCACTATGCTTTGCATCTTCTTTCCATGTGGAAGGATGCTCTGATCCATCATCCAAGTAAAACGCTGAGGAATGCACAATAATGTCTTCACAGAGATGAACATATCCTTCTTTGAAGGCTTTCAAAAAAGTGCATTTTTAAAATCATATGCTATTCTTTTTCTTCAGACATTGAATGAAACAGACTCAGTTTACAATATAAAAAAACGTTTTTGCTTTAAGAAAACAAGATATCTGTGAACCAACTCTCCTGACTCTGGCTCATGAGTCTATGAGCATCACGTAACCTTCCAGTAAAAAGCGCATCCTACTGAGTGTCTTGCACAAAAAATATACTCAACCTTGGACACTCTGGACTGAATTTTTTATTGTTAACACTTGTCTTTCCATTTGCTGTACATCTGTTGTGCATTTGGTTAGCATAAGCTAGTCCCCAAGTCTTATCACCATTGGGAGCAATGGCAAAATAGTCCCTGGGTCTCTAAAGCTAAAGCTTTTTCCAGACTCTATGTCTCTTGTCCTTGGATTGGCATGTTCCTCCTTTGCACCTGCCATTGATCCAATGAAGGGATACACTCAATACTTCTTTTCCTTGATTGGAGTGGATTAGCACGGCTTACATTTATGGCTGGCTGACCTCACTGATTACATAGAGATCTTTATCTTGATCAGTATTGGACTATAAAAGAATAACTCTAAATCCTATAGCTATGACAACACCATATTTTCTTGGACAGAGGAGTTTGGAACTTATTCCAAAAATAATGAAAGGTCTTTGGAGGGTTCTGAGTTTCAAAGGGGCACAATCAGAGTTGTCATCTATGATGTGTAGAACAGACTGGCATTGGAGAGGTCTGTAAGAATATTTCCTGCACTGTTGGAAATTCAATCGACTTTCAGTGCTGTAGCCACCTCCACACCCACTCAGTCGGGATCCAATTACTGACCTATCCTCACTGTCATCACCCTAGTCCCATCCATTATCACTTCTCACTTCATTTCTTATAAAGCCTCCTAGTGAGTCTCCTGCTTCCTCTTTTTCTCCCACTAAAATCAATTCTCTACATGGTAACTAGAGAATTTATTATTTTAAAAAATAACTTTAATTTCATATCATTCATGTGCCCTAAATTCACCCACTTAAAGAATCCAACTAAGTGGATTTTAGTATATTCACAAGATTGCACACCCATTGCAAGTGTCTAATTTTAAAACATTTTAATTACCCCTCAAGAAAACCCACGTCTGTTAGCAGTAATTTCCCATCCTCTTTCCTCCCCACCGCTGGCAACCTCTAATCTACTTCCTCCTTCTGTAGATTTGCCAATTCTATAGAATGGAATAATACAATATGTTGGTTTTTGCATCTTGCTTCTTAGATTTAATGTAATGCTTCCACCAGACGAGTGTGAGGGGTCCAATTTCTTCTCCACGTCCCTCATCAAGATCAACAATTGGTTATTGTCTATCTTTTTTATTATATCCATCCTAGTAGTTGCAAATCACCATCTCATTGTGGTTTTGATCTGTGTTTCCTTGATAAATAATAATGTTGAGAATCTCTTAATGTACTTACTGACTTTCAGTATATCTTCTTTGAAGAAATGTTTATCCAGCTCCTTTGCCCATTTTTAAACAGGGTTATTTATTTTTTAATTAATGAGTTGTAAGAGGGCTTTACATAATGCAAATATTAATTCCTTATCAGATACATGGTTTGTAAATATTTTTCTCCCATTTTCTGGGTTATTTTTTCACTTTTTCTCTTATTATTATTTTTGGAAAATGTTTATTTATTTTTGAGAGAGAGACAGAGTGTGAACGGGGGAGGGGCAGAGAGAGAGGGAGGCACAGAATCCAAAGCAGGCTCCAGGTTCCGAGCTGCCAGCACAGAGCCTGACGCAGCGCTCAATCTCACAAACCATGAGATCATGACCTGAGCCGAAGTTGGACTTAACCAACTGAGCCACCCAGGTGCCCCTCACTTTTTCTTTTAAAGTTTATTTTAATTTATTTTGAGAGAGATAGAGAGCAAGTGGGGGAGGGGCAGAGAGAGAGGGAGACAAAATCCCAAGCAGGCTCTGCACCGTCAGTGCAGAGTACTATGTGGGACTTGAACTCACAAACTGTGAGATCATGACTTGAGCTGAAATCAAGAGTCAAACATTTAACTAACTGAGCCACCCAGGCACCCCCGTTTTTTTCTACTTTTTTGATGATATCGTTTGTAGCACCAAAGGTTTTAGTTTTCATGAAGGTGAATCTAGCTATTTTTTAATTTCGTTGCTTATGATTTGATGTCATATCTAAGAAGGTTTGCCTAACTCCAGGTCATGGAGATTTACCCCTATGTTTTTCTTTTGGGAGTTCTATGGTTTCAGCTCTTAGAATATTTATATCTTTAATCCATTTGAATTAATTTTTGTGTATGATGTGAAGTAGGGGTCCAATTTCATTCCATATATATATATATATATGCATTTTTTGCAAAAATCACTAAAATGAAGAGTTTTCTTGTTTCTGTTGTTTGTTGTTTTAATGTTTATTTATTTTGAGAGAGAGAAAATGATCAGGGAGGGGCAGAGAAAGAGAGGGAAAGAAAATCCCAAGCAGGCTCCACGCTGTCAGCACAGAGTCTAAGGCAGGGCTTGAACTTAACAACCTGGGGATTATGACCTGAACTAAAAGCAAGAGTCTGACCACTGACCAACTGAGCCACCCAGACACCCCAAATAGGAGTTTTTTTTCGTAATTTCTTTATATATATATACAGTTGACCAACACTATTAATTGAAAAGACTAGAGAGATCTTTTAAAAACATAGATCAGATCACAAACCTTCTCTGATTAAAACTTTCAAAAACTTTCCATTGCACTTAACAATAAAATCCGAATTTCTCTGCCTACCTCTTCACTCTCATTTTATGCCACTCTCTCTCTTGCTCACCGTGCTGCCAGGTCTCTCATTCCCCAGAAAGAATAAAAGTTTCTTTTCCCTCAGCTTCCTCATGTTTCTTCATTTCTCACTTTAAATATCTTCTCGTAGGTCACTTTTCTTAACCTTCTAAAACAGATTCTCTCTCTCATCCCACTTATTTTTTATATCATCTCCTTTGTCTTCATAGCTTTTTAATTTGTTAGATTTTTTAATGTTTATTTTTGAGAGAGACAAAGTGCAAGCACTGGAGAGAGAGGGAGACACAGAATCTGAAGCAAGCTCCAGGCTCTGAGTTGTCAGCACAGAGCCTGATGCAGGGCCTAAACCCACAGACTGCGAGATCATGTCCTGAGCTGAACAAAGTCAGATGCCCAACTGACTGAGCCACCCAGGCGCCCCTTCATAGCTTTAATTATCTATGTATCTGCATTTATTTTACTACATTACTTTTTACTTTGAGTAATACTTCTTTGCATTTGCCTTCGTGTTTTGCATATGACATACATTCAATTCACAAGTCATGTTGTTAGAAACTGGAATTTACAATGAGATGGGACGTTGAAAATCACCTTTAACTACTCCTTCTTCACAGGTGCAAAAAACCAAAGTCTAAAGAGTGTGAGTTGTCTGGGGTCAGAGAAAGAGTGCCTAGCTTTGATTCTGAGAGCTATAATTTCCACAGCAGTTACCTTTTCATTTGCAACATTGATTTGCCCTATTCCAATGTCATGCATTTTTTGCAAAAATCACTAAAATGAAGAGTTTTCTTGTTGCTGTTGTTTGTTGTTTTAATGTTTATTTATTTTGAGAGAGAGAATATGATCAGGGAGGGGCAGAGAAAGAGAGGGAAAGAAAATCCCAAGCAGGCTCCACGCTGTCAGCACAGAGTCTAAGGCAAGGCTTGAACTTAACAACCTGGGGATTATGACCTGAACTAAAAGCAAGAGTCTGACCACTGACCAACTGAGCCACCCAGACACCCCAAATAGGAGTTTTTTTTCGTAATTTCTTATAAAAATGACATTATTTTTCTAAGCCTTCTTTCTAAAATGCCTAGAATGGGCCCTCCAATGGATGGACAGGACCTGGTTAGCAAGGCCATAAGTCACACTTCACAAGATCACTAAGTCGGACTTCTTTGTTTCTCCCTCCTTGGCTGTCCCACCTCCCTTCCTTTCCCTTCTTCCGGGTCAACCGCCCGAACACCGCTACCCCGAGGCTCCGCCCCCTTTAGGGCCGCGTGCCCTGCGCCAAGATGGCGCCAGGTGCTTCTGCTTCGGGGGAAGTGAGCTCACACTACTCCGGAAGGGAAGGCGGGGAAAGAGCAGGCGGGTGGGTGACCCGCGGTGGGGCTGTGGGTGGGGCGGCGACCGCAGCTGTGGTATTTACGCTTGGGGCTGGGGAGAGGGTGAGGGGATCTCTGGTCTTGGGAGCCGAGTCGAGGGCCCAGGGCCGGAGGCGTTGGGAGAAGTCGCCCCAAGCGGGTCGCCACTGGCCGGAGGAGAGGCGGCTCTGGGAGCCGGCGTCCCGCCCCCGGCGGCCTCCTTCCCCAGCCCTCCTCCCGGGCTGCGCGCGGGCGGTCCCAGCTCTGTCACGGGGGCTGCGGCGGGAACCGTCGAGCGGGCTGGACGGAACCCTCCGCCAGAGGACCCGCTGGAGGAGCAGAGGGAGCGCGGCGGGTCGGTCCGTCAGCTCAGAGGTCAGGCCTCGGGTCGCGGTCCGTGGTCCTCCGTCCTTCGCGCAGCCCTCTTGGCTAGAGTCCCCGACCTCCCCACGCTGCTTCTGTTTCTCCTTTGAGTAAACCACCAAACCCTCTGGCAGGGTGATTTTTTTTTTCCTCCTTGCTTTTGCCGGGAAGGAGATATATATTTAGAGGATCTCTGTCCTCATTGCTACCCCTGGCCCTCTTAAAAGTTTTCCTTTGGTAGGAATGCTCGTATTCCTTCCCTGGACCATTTGATGGTTCCCACCCAGCCGCGGCCTGATTTAGCAACTGGAATCACCTTAAGAACGATTCTTAAAAATTCGCACCTGCAAAACTACTCTGCGGAGTTGTTCTCTCCCGCCCAAGAAGGGCAGATGGACTTTGGAGTTAAGATGCAGGGGGGTGAACCAGTATCAATGATGAAAGTCTCAGAGAGTGAAGGAAAGCTGGAGGGTCTGGCCACAGCGGTGACCCCGAACAAGAACAGCAGCAACAGCAGCTGCGGAGCTGGAATCAGCAGCAGCAGCAGCAGCAGTAGCCGAGGTGGCGGTGCAAAAGGCTGGCAGTACAGGTATGGCCCTTTATTCAAGGTGATTTCCTCAGGTGGGGGTGAGTATGCCGGTCTGCATTTCAGCAGTTGGTTGAAAGGTAAAGTTACCTACCGACTTCCAGAAGCAACTAATGCATCTCATTTGGGCCTGGGATCTCATCTTTCATAAGCAAGATTTCATTCATTCATTCGTCCATTCAACAGGTATTTATCGACGGCCTTTTGGAGAATGCCTAAATGTATCCCTGAACTTCCTCTACATCCCTAGAGTTCATTCCTCCTCTGATTTAATCCTGTACTCACTTCTGGTTTTGCCCGTGTTGTAATTTGTTTACAGGCCTGCCTCCTCTGCTTGACTGTGAAGGCAGGAACTGCTTAACTCAGCTCTCTCCAGAGGCTAGGGAATGCTAGGTGCTCAAAACATATTTGCCAAGTGATCGAATGGAATCATTGAATAAGAAAAGATTCTTGGGGCCCCTGGGTGGCTCAGTCTGTTGAGCCTCTGACTTGGGCTCAGGTCGTGATCTCCAGTTTTGTGGGTTTGAGCTCGGTGTGGGGCTCTATGCTGACAGCTCAGAGCCTGGAGCCTGCTTCTGTGTCTCCCTCTCCCTCTCTGCCTCTCCCCGTTCACGCTCTGTCTCTCTCTCAAAAATGAATAAATGTTAAAAAAAAAAAAAAAAAGATTCTTGCCCTCATGGTGTTTGTGACTTAGAAGGGGAGATGCTGGTGCCTGTAATACTCTAAACCAGTGAACCTGGAGACGTTTCAGTTTGAGTCAGTCAGGCCATTTACAAGCTCTGTCTTGATGAGAAATTCTGTTTGTTAATTTTCATTAATACGAAGGATAAATTTAAGAAGCAGGAAGAGAGTGCTGGAGAAGCAATGGTAGTTTTGTTTTTGCTTTTGATAAGTAAAGTATAGGGGGATATAACCAGAATCTTTTTAATTGAGATATACTCGACATGTAACATATTAGATTGAGGTGTACAACATAATGATTCCTTGTTTGTAAGTGTTTTGGAAATGATCACCACACTAGATCTAGTGAACGTCCATCACCATACATAGTTACAATATTTTTTTATTGTGATGAGAACTTTTAAGATTTCTCTCTTAGCAACTTTTATACACAAAATGTTATCATTAATTACATCCCCAGGACTTATGTTGTAACTGGAAGCCTGTACCTTTTGGCCCCCTTCACCCAATTCACAGTCCACACCTCCACCCCACGCCCTCTCTGGCAAACCACTGGTCTGTCTCTATGAGTTCATTTTTATTTTGTTTTCTCTTTTTTAGATTACATGGATAAGTGAGATCACACAGTATTTGTTTGTCTTTGTCTAACTTAATGCCCTCAGGGACCATCCATATTTTGCAATAGCAAGATTTCCTTATTTTTGGTGGCTAGATAATATTCCATTTTATATACTACATTTTCTTAATTTTTTTCATCCATTGATGGACATTTAGGATGCTTCCATGTCTTGGCTATTGTAAATAATACTGCTTTGAACATAGGGATGCAGATAATCTTTTCAAGTTCATGTTTTCTTTTTTTTTTTTTTTAATGTTTACTTTTGAGAGACAGAGAGAGAGAGAGAGAAAGCACGAGCAGGGGAGGGGCAGAGAGAGAGGGAGACACAGAATCTGAAGCAGGCTCCAAGCTTTGAGCTGTCAGCACAGGCCCTGATGTGGGGCACGAACTAACGAACCTCGAGATCCTGACCTGAGCCCAAGTCGGATGCTTACCTGACTGAGCCACCTAGGCGCCCCCCACTTTTTTTTTTTAATGATAAATACCCAGAAACAGAATTGCTAGATAACCTGAATCTTAAGAAAGAATGAATTCAGGCTATTCCATTGTATTGCAGCTAAAGAAATGAATTTTGGTTAACTGACTCGTTGTGTACTTAATTCTAGTCCTTTTTAGCCCTTGTGCTGTTTGTAGTTGTGAAATTTGTGTGAACTTGAAAGGGATTAAAGCCAAGACTTTGTGGGATGCCTGAGTGGCTCGGTTGGTTAAGTGTCCAACTCTGGATTTTATATCGGGTCATGAACTCACGTTTCTTGAGCTCGAGCCCCGAGTCAGGCTCTGTGCTGCTTGGGATTCTCTCTCTCCCTCTCTCTCTCTCTCTCTCTCTCTCTCTCTCTCTCTCTCTCTTCTCACCGCCCTTCCCACTCTCGCTCGCTCGCTCTCTCAAAATAAATTAAAATAATAAACTTAAAGCTAGGATTTTTGTGAAGAATATATATTTATGCACAAAATACACATAATATCCATATATGTGGAATATGCATAACTATATTAGCATACAGAAATGAAGTGTAGAAAATTATAACTTTATTGGTAAGTGATTTCATATATTTACTTTGAGATATTTAGGTTCACTTTTGGAATCAGCATGATCCTTCTTTTTTGGCGGCTAAAGAGTAACCATGTCAGATTATCAGTTACTTGGCAAGTATTTTGATATGACTTAAGGAAGCAAAATAAAATAATATTCCAAGTGAGAGGTCTGTCTTCTCATATCCTCAACTTTTTGAAACCCAGTGTCAATTGAATTAAAAAGTGAAACAGGATTTTTAGCCCTGGAGAGAGCTGTCATAAAGCCATGCACTTTACTCCTGTACTTTGATTCAGAACCCGTGTTCTCCTTTGTTGAGTGTTTTATTTAATGGTTACATAACTCTCAAACTAGAATTTATTGGACACACATGTGCAAGAGAAAATGGCAACTGATAAATGTAGGACAGTCCAAGAAGCCTTGAAAAATTAACATGCAGACTCAGCTGTGTTACTTCCTAGTACGGTAATCAGTCACGATGGCCTTAGGTCATCCAGGAAAGCACGGTGTCGTGCGTTTAAGAACAATTTCAAAGAAAATAGCTGAAACAAAAGATGCTCAAGTATTTGGAAAGTGCAGTTATGTGAAACTCTTCCCCAAGGGTGCAGATACAGAATGTGTTACTGCGTTTACATACTGACATATATTTTTATTTTAGTGAAGCCTGTCCAAGGCTAATCCTTCAACCTAGCTCTCAATCTAACTTGTCCCTTTGTCCTCCAGGACGTCGATCAGGCAGTCTTCTCCATTGCCCTGGGTTGCTCTCTATCCTGGCTTCTGCCCCTGAGACTCAAAGTTTCTAGACTTTAAAAACAACAACTATAATAATACCTAGCCTAATTCTTTCCTCTTAAAAGTCATTTACACTCAACTGCCTCCATTTCTTTAATCCTCATTTATTGCTCAACCCATGATAGTTGGCTCTGTACTCACCAAGGATATGAGAGAAAAAATGATGAATTTTTTTTAGATTCTTATTCCCATTGATTTCTCTCTAATTGTATTAGTTACAATTCTTTTCTTGCCACCTCCCCCTTTTTTTTTTAAGATTTTACTTTTAAGTAATCTCTGCACCCACTGTGGGGCTTGAACTTAGAACTCTGAGATCAAGAGTTGCATGCTCTGCTGACCGAGCCAGCCAGGTGCCCCGCTTTTCTTGAATTTTTGATATTACTTTCTCTTGGTTTCTCCTTTATGCTCTGAATGGTTTTTTTCTAAGTTTCTTTGGTTGACTCTTTTCCTTAGAAGGCTGGTATGATAATTCCATCATCTTCTTTCCTTAAGCTGCATGTTTTCTGTTTGTTATTTCATTCTCTTCCATGGCTTCAGCTATTTCTATAACTTGGGAGGTAATACATTCAATTGCCTACCTGTAATTTGCTACTATTCCATTTTAAAAATGGAAATTTTGGGTTGTGTCTTACTGAGTAGTTGAAATTCAATAAAGACCCTGTGATTCAGACCCTGGGCTTTAGCTTTACAAACTTAGAAAAGTAATTAGGGTAATGTTTTTGAGGTTTATAAACTGCTGTACCATATCATTACTTCATTCTTTTTTATGGCTGAATAATACTCCGCTATATGAATAAACCACATTTTGCTGATCTCTTCATCGTTTGACAGACATTTGGGTTGTTTCTCTTTTGTGGCTGTTATGAATAATGCTACTTGGAACATTCGTGTTCCACGTTTTGTGTGGATATGTGTTTTCATTTCTCTTGGGTGTATATCTAAGAGTAGAATTGCTGGGTCCTATGGTAACTTTATGCTTAACTTTTTGAGGAACTGTCAGACTATTGTTTTTTAAATTTAATTTAATTTTTAGAGAGAGAGAGCATGAGTGGGAAAGAGGGGCAGAGGGAGAGAAAGAGAATCTCAACCAGGCTCCATGCTCAGCGCAGAGTCCAATGCAGGGCTTGATCCCACGACTGTGAGATTGTGACTTGAGCTGAAATCAAAAGTCAGACACTCAACCCACTGAGCCACCCAGGAGCCCCCAGACTATTTTCTAAAATGGCTGTACCATTTTACATTCTTGCCGGCAGTTTATTGAGTTTTAATTTCTTCACCGTCTTATCAGGACTTTATTGTCTTTTTGATTTTAGCTGTTTATTTTGAGAGAGAAAGAGCGCATGTGCGGGCAAGCTAGGGGTGGTTGTGGGCAAAGAGAGAGGGAGAGAGTAGAGCCTGACAGGGGGCTCAGTCTCAGAACTGTGAGATCATGACCTGAGCCAAAATCAAGAGTCTGACACTTAATCGACTGAGCCACCCAGGTGCCCCCATTTTTTTTAATGGTTATAAATTTCTTTTTATGTGTATTATTTATTTTGAATTTATTTTGAAATAGGTGAAATAGTGTATTATCTACTATTGTGTTTCAAATTACCCCAAAGTTTAGTGTGTTGAAACAGTACCATTTTTATCCCAGAGTGTCGTGGGTCCACTGGTTCTGGGTATTTCACAAGGCTGTAGTTATCTTGAGGCTCAGCTGGGGAGAATTCACTTCCTGGCTCATTCGTGGCTCTTGGCACAATTCATTTCTTTTGGCCCGTTGGACAAAGACCTCAGTTCCTTATAAACTGACCTTTGGTGGCCTCCTTTGTTTCCTGGCTTCATGGGCATCTCCACAGAGCATCTTACTACTTGGCAGCTTGTTTCATCAGAGTGAGGAAGTGAGAAGGCAAGAGACTGCTAACAAGATGGAAGTCACAGTCTTTTGTAACTTAAACATGGAAGTGAAGTCCCCATCACTTTTCACTGTATTAGAAGTAAGTGATGAGGTGTGCCTGGGTAGCTCAGTCGGTTAAGCATCTGACTCTCGATTTTGGCTCAGGTCATGATCTCATGGTTACTGAGATCGAGTCCTGCATTGGGCTTTGTGCTGGCTGCATGGAGCTTCCTTGGGATTCTCTCTCTGCCCCTCTCCCTCTTGTGCACAGGATCAGTAAATGATGAGGTTCAGCCCACACAAGGGTGTGAATACCAGCAGGTGAGGACCATTAGAGCCACATTAGACGGTGCCTATTACAATGATAGTATAAATAGACTCTAGAGATAGATTGTTGAGATAGATTTGACAAGTAGGCAATTAGAAATTTGTTTCTCAAGCTGAGAGTTTGGGACTGAAACTGATTGTTGGAGAATAAGAGGAGCTACTAGGAAATCAGTTGTAATGACCTAGACATGAGAGAATCCTGGGGGAAGTGTTAGTAGGCTGAAAAAGAAAGAAACCATTAGAGGAAGGTTGACAGAACTTGGTGATTGGCTAGAGGGTTGTAATGAGGGAAGGAAGTAAAAATTAACCTCTGCCATCCAGATTTGAAACTTCGAGAAGTCTACACAAGAAACAGATTTGGGGAATCAAAGGATGCATTTGGTTTTCCGTATGTTGAGCTTAAGTTGCAAGAATGTTTAAGTGGCATATCGAGCTAGACCTTCGAGATGTGGAGCATTAGGAAAGCAGATAATTGCCTCTGTAGTATCCGAATGTTTTCACTTCTGTCGTCACATGTAATCCTGACTACAGCTCTTAGAGGAAGGTAGGACACTGTCGCTACCATTTTATAGTTGAAGAAAACAGAAGTCAAAATGAATTGGCCAGGGCTACCTAGTTAGTAAGTGAAAGAACTTTTATTTCTAGTTAGTTATTTGCATAGAGGTATTTAAAGTTAATAGACTCTCTAAAGGAATGGATAGTTATTGATAAATAGTTCAGGACATGGTGGTTTCATCCTTTACTGGTATTCTAACTCATGCAGCAAATATTTTTGAGCCTCTACCATGTAGAGCCCTGTTAGTTATTTCCAAATTAATATATACATTCATAATAGTGAAAAGTAAGGACTCCCAAGGCTTATTTTGGGAAGAGTCTGGAAAAGAATCAAAAAAGAGAAGAGAGGTAGGTGCCTGGCAAGCTCAATCAGTAGAGTATGCGACTCTTGATCTTGGGATTGTGAGTTTGAGCCCCATATTGGGTATAGAGATTATGTAAAAATACGAAGTCTTAAAAAAAAGAAAAGAAAGGAGCCTCAGCTACATTTGCAAAATATATCACAAGGACCCTTTTTCAAATCAAAGCTGAAAAGTAAATTTATGAGATTAGCCCCAAGTTTTCTTCTTTTCAAGGTAATTTATATTCATATGTTGTGGTCTTTGTTCAGCATTTAAAAGGAAAATAGATTTCTTAATTCTGGATCCTTCCTTCCTTTTTCATAGTAAATGTTCAAAGTGTATAAAATGTGCATGTTTCCATTATTTTCATATTCTTCATGTCAGCTTTCAGAAAAATGTACAGATCTACAAATATGCCACTTGCTTATTGAAACAGACGGAAGAGAACTACTCAGAGGAGGAACTGAAAAGCAAATGGGGGCATATAACAGGCCTGCTTTTCTTATTTTGGGCTCCATTCTGGCCAAGCCCCATTAACAAACAGATCTCTTTTCCTTATTAGCAAATAGTGATGGGTTTCAGTAAATGGGTAGAAGTATAAAAATGTACAGTATAGAAATAATTTTTATGGTCAGACCTGGTGTCTACCACTATAAATACTCTGTTAATAGGGAAAGTACCTGTTTTCAAATCGGGAAAGGAGAGCTGCCTAAACTTAACCTAACATTTACTATCTTCAGGGTTGGACCACTTTTTGAGTTTGATTTGAAGAAAAAGTTGTGAATGTTTGCTTTTTCTCTCTGTAGGGGTTAAAGGAAAGTTGAATGCATATTTCTGTATCGTGGTTTTTGTTATCTGTATCTGAAATTTGCTATCAGATGCTAGTGAAAATAAGGGAAAGACAACTTATAGGCACGTAGTTGAAAACTATAAAATACTATTCCAGAAATCTAGTGAGAACTATACCAAGCCTTGAGGAAAAAGATTTGGTTTCTTATGGTATACTCTCATTTCTTAGTGTTCTATATTTTTGCTTTATAGGTCTAAACCTGGGCCATTTGAGTTCATATTTTAGATAGAAATTCTATAGAAACTATACAAATAAACTGCATAATTTAGATTCCAAAAGAAAATGCCCATCAGATAGATTTGTGGGAAATTATATCTTTTTAAACTCTTCTGTTTTTGCTTTTGAAAATAGTGGAGAATATTCTTGATGTAAATTATACTGCCTTGCCTGGAGGGAACATCTTTGTTCCGTTTGTTTAAGAGAACATCTTTCCTAGTAAGAATCTTCGCCTGTACTGATTTTGCTTAATAAAATGATTCGTATCCGGGCATATTCAGGTTTAACTTAAAACTAAATTGCCTGCTTAAATAGTTACATTACTGTTTTGGTGTTACCATCTGGCTTTAGAACAGTTTATTTGGTGGTGAAAGAAATTTTCTTTTGGGTTTATAAGGTATTGTAACAAAGCATGATTCCCCACTTAGGATTTCCTTGTACTTGTGTTTTGGCTGCCTTTGTAGTTTACTTCCATTGCTGTTCTTGAGGTTGGTTGGAAGGTCCCAGGAGGGGAGAAGCTGAAGTGTGTGGTTGCTACTGGCTGCGGCTGGAAGTCCTGGTCAAAAGGATGGCAGGGAGAGAAAAAGAAAAGAAGAGGAAAAATAGGGAAAGAAAAAGGATATAGCAAAGAGATAGAGACAGAGAGAGAGGGAGAGGAAGAAAAGGAGGGAATGAGAATGATACAAATGGTGAGAAGAAATGCCACCAATAGTTGCTTCTGGAACAGCTTTCTTATCCTTGATAGAGGCCTTTTTAAAGTACTGCCTGAATCTGTAACCTCAATTCTACCAAGAGAACTTCTTTGTCAATTTTGTAGCTGTTTCACATATTTTTGTAACATAAATGAAAAGCTTATTTGTAATGTAAATTTTTTGGAGTAGATAATATGTTGACTTCATTAAAAAATAGTAGAAGGGGTCCAGTGACACATCTTTCCCATCCTCTACTGGTACAGGTCTCCTCCCACCTAAAAATGGCTTCTTGTGTGGCAGTGAGACTTATAGTACCTTGATACTCTCTTGGTCTGTGGTGTCTTGGTCTTACTGAGGCCTGCTACTGGGAGGCCTTTTGGAAGTATAAGAGGGATAAGTAAATACTACTATGCGAAATAAGATATTGTACCAGAAAAAGTTTTCTATTTTATTCTAAAAAATTTTTAATTATCGACGTTTCTCTTTATTTGCAAATTTTACTTTTGAAATAATAATTTTCTGTTGAGAAAAACCTTTAGAATTTCAAATGATGAGTGATGCACACACTTTTTAGGTTGAAAGGGTCATCGGACACATGAGAAAACCAAGGTCCAGAGAGATTAAGTGATTTGGTCAGGATCACTCGTGGCGTTAGTCAGTGGAAAGGTCAGAACTAGATCCTGTATCCCTTTTATGTGGTCATTCCACAGTATAACACTACCTTACACTTAGGGTTTAGCAACTTAATTTTGAACATAAGAGGTATCGAAAAGCCTACTCCTAATGTCTGAAAGTCCTGTTAACAGTAAGAGCTATAGCTCCTATTTTTGTTGGCAAACAATGTTGCCTGAGGCTGGGTGAGGACCTATTGGTCCTCTTTTTACATTAAAGGATGGGAGTTAAATTGGTGTAGCCTCTTTGGAGAGCAGGTTGGCGATATTTATAAAAACTAAAAACATATATACCTAGCAATTTCACTTTTAGCAAATGCGTACAAAGATATATACAACTCTGTTGCAGCATTATTTGTAATAATAAAAGCCTAGAAACAAAACTGATAGTAGGGGAACTGGGACTGGTTAACTATTTGATACTGCCATAAAATGGATTACTGTGCAGATGTTAAGGATGAGTTGGATCCATATGTGTCAGTGTGAAACTATCCTTAAGAAAACCGAGAAAAGCAAGATACAGAATTATGTGTATAATTGCAACCATTTGTTTAAAAAATAAAATGGTGTGTGTGTATTTGCACACTTGTAGGTGCATAGAATATCTCTGAAGAAATACACAAGAAATTGAGAGAAGGGGAACTGGCAGCTGGAAGACAGGGTTGAATAATGTAATACATAGTAACGCTTATTGGGAGACAGTTCTCCCTTTGTTCCTTACTGGTCTTTTCCAAAAAATTTGTATAGCAAACAGTCTTGGAAGATACAGTATCTCCCTCCTAAGCAAAAGTCAGGTTTATTTACCATCCAGTATAGTAAGATAAGGTGTCCTTGCTGCAGAGATTAGGCCGACTTACTGTTCATTAAAAGATGTGGGTTCTCTGCACACGAGGTTCCTCAGCCTGTCCCACAACGTCCTGCATGTGCAGGCATCTCCGCTCCTCTTTGTCTTGCCCTGTGTGGCTACTAGTCTTTTGTCTCTGACTCAGGAGTCTCATGTCTTTTACCAGCATCCATGAAACTGGGCTAACTTGTTAGCTTGCAAGTTGGGTAATATCTCAGACCCTCCATCATTCTTGACAAAATATCTACTGGAAAAAATGCAGTAACTATTTCTTAAAATGAAAGAAGTGGAAGTCTTAGGGCTTTTTAGGTCCCATCATTCTGACTTGAAAATGTCAGGCTAGAAGATAAGACAGAGGTGCCTGGGTGTTTCAGTGGGTTAAGTGTCCAACTCTTTTTTTTTTTTTAATTTTTTTAAACATTTATTTACTTTTGAGAGACACAGAGACAGAGCATGAGCAGGGGAAGGGCAGAGAGAGAGGGAGATACAGAATCTGAAGCAGGCTCCAGGCTCTGATCCATCAGCCCAGAGCCCGACACGAGGCTTGAACTCACAGACTGAGATCATGACCTGAGCCGAAGTCGGCTGCACAACCAACTGAGCCAACCAGGTGCCCCTCCAACTCTTGATTTCCACTCAGGTCATGATCTTAGGGTTCATGGGATGGAGCCCTGTGTTGGGCTCTGCACTGACAACTTGGGATTCTCTCCCTCCCTCTCTCTCTGCCCTTCCTTCACTCTCTCCCTCTCTTTCTCTCTTTCAAAATAGATAAATAAACATTAAAAAAGAAAGAAGACAGATCTATAAAACTGATCTAGAAAAATGATCCTAGATCAAAGGAATTTGCCTGTGGAGGAATTGACTTTCTAGAGTGGGAGAGAATATTTGTTGAGCATTAACCATAATGAATTATATTTCAAATATGTATGGGTTAAATATATTATCTCTCTTTTTTTTCTTTTCTCATTCTGTGAAATAGATGTTCTTATCCCCATTTATAGACAAAGAAACTCAGGACCAGAAATGTTACTTGCCCAAGGTCACACTGGAGTTCATACCTGTATCTGGCGCTAAGCCATGCCCTTTCCATTATGATAAACAGCTTTCTTTCTTGAGGTGTTAGAGGTGACTTTCTACTTTAACATGTGGAAGTTTCTTCTGTTCCATCTTCATCGAAGGTCTGTTGCCAAATGGCCAATTTTCTGCATGAGGAATTTCCCAGTTGTCTGTAACAATCAGATTATGTATAGGATTTTTTTTGTCTGTGTAGACAAACATTTTACAGCTGTGCTTCTCAAACTTTCTTCCTGAACTATCTCTTAACTGCATAAGAGAGTATGTACCTTAAGTGGATCTAGTTTGTGATTTAAAACAGCTCATGGCTCGTGTAAGTTTCTTGAGAGTTTTTTGTATTTTCTTTCAGAAGTCATGAGAATTTTATATTCTCCTCTCTAATGTCTGTTGCCTACAGAGGTCACTATAGAGTATTCTGAGTTCAGGGCCAGCCGAGAGGGAGGACACAGACAGGACACAAATCGTCAAGCTTGTAGGGTTTTTTTTTTTTAATGTGTATTTATTTATTTTGAGAGAGAGAGAGAGAGAGAGCACATGTGTGGGAGTGGCAGAGGAGCAGAGAGAGAGGGAGAAAGAGTCCCAAACAGGTCCCATTCTGTCAGCGCAGAGCCCAACAGGGGGCTTGAACCCACGAACCTGAGCCGAAAGCAAGAGTCCGACACTTGACCAACTGAGCCACCCAGGTACCCCAAGTTTTTTTTTTTAATTGTAGTAAAATATACATATAAAGTATACCGTCTGAACTATTTTTCAGGTGTCTACTTCTGTGGCAATAAGTACATTGACATTGTTGTGCAACTGTCACTACTGTTCATCTTTAGAATTTTTCATCATCCCAGGGTCACCTAGGTGGTTCAGTCAGTTAAGTATCCAACTTCGGCTCAGGTTGGTCTGGCCCTGTGCTGACAGTGCAGAGCCTGCCTGGGATTCTCTTTCTCTCTCCCCCTCTCCCCCTCTCCCCCTCGTGCATGCACAGCTGTTCCCTTTCTCTCAAAATTAAAAAATACATTTAAAAAGAATTTTTCATTATCCCAAACTAAAACTCTGTACCCATCAAATAATAACTCCTTAACCCCACCCAGTCCTCAGCCTTTTCAACCACTATTCTGCCTTCTGTCTTTATGACTTTGACAACTCTAGGTATCTCACAGTGAAATCGTACATTTGCCATTTTGTGTCTGGCTTATTTCACTTGGCATAGTGTCCTCAAGGTTTATCCATGTTGGAGCATGTGTCAGAATTTCCGGCCTTTTAAGGCTGAATAATAATTGCATGTATTTACCACATTCTGTTTATCCCTTCATTTGTTGATGTACATTTGATTTGTTTCCATCTTCTGGCTCTTGTGAACAATACCGCTGTGAACATTGGTATTCAGATACCTGTTTGAGTACCCGCTTTCATTCTTTTGTGTGTGTACCCAGAGGTGGAATTGCTGAATCGTATAGTAATTCGACATTTAACTTTTTGAGGAGCCACCATGATTGTTTACCACAGCAGCTGTACTATTTCACATTCTCACCAACAATGCAGAAGCGTTCCAATTTCTCCACGTCATTGCCAATCCTTTTTATTTTGTCTTTTGGTTTAGTTTGGTTTTGGTTTTGATAATAGACATACTAGTGGGTGTGAAGAAATAGTTTTATTACTGGAAAAAGCTCATTGAAGAAAGCAGCAGCAGTTAACATAGTAAAGTAGATACGCTTTTCCACCCCGGAATGAGGCATACTCATCTCCCTAGTGACAGGCACAGAGGCAGTTTGGAATACTCAGGTCTTCTCTCTGTCAGCAGATAAGAATGTCTTCTTTGGGTGGGAGGCAGATCCAAGGGAAGGGGCCCAGAAGGGCTAAGCCCTTCATGCTCAGCTGTGGAAGGTGTGAGGGGACGAATGGGGAGGAGAGGATGGGAGCCCTCTGGAGAAGTTCTCCACATGGAAATGTATGAGGAGGGAGCAAGTTTTTCCTTAACATTTATGAGAGTTTTTAATATTAAAAATGCTTTAACTTATTATAGTCAAATTAATTTGCTCTAGAAAGGCAATCTGATTTTACCCTCTTCTCCCACCCATCCAGCCCAATTTTGCATATGTGTAAGTTAGTTTGGGAAGGAAGGGCTTATAGGAAACACAGTTCTGCATCTCAAAAGAGCAATGGTCATATAGTCCCATTGGAGAGTTTTTAAAAATGTAATCCATACCTAATAATAGATAGAAATTGCTCTATGCTCTGAACTGTCCCACCTGTTCAGGATAATTGAACATTTAAAAAGTGTTTTAATTATAAAAATAATAGGATATTAAAATTGGAAAATGTGAAATGGTAAAGGGAGCAAAGTAGAACCATCCATAACTCTTCCTTCCAGTGATAACCATATTACTATTTTAATTTCCTTCCAGTGATAACCATATTACTATTTTAATTTATAATTTTCTGTGTATTTTTTTTTAATGTTTACTTATTTTTGACAGAGACAGAGCGTGGGCAGGGGAGGGGCAGAGAGAGGGAGACACAGAATCTGAAGCACGCTCCAGGCTCTGAGCAGTCAGCACAGACCCTGATGCGAGGCGTAAACCCACGAACTTGTGAGATCATGATATGAGCTGAAGTCGGACTCTCAACCAACTGAGCCACCCAGGTGCCCCTGTTCGGTGTATATTTTTTATGGGCTGTATCAAATTTGGTATTTTACAAGTAAAAAAACTTAATGAACTTAAAGTACTTCCCCATGTTGTTAGAAACTCATAAACATTTTACTTGGTGAGTACTATTCTATGATATATATTTTTTTCAGTTTTTATTTAAATTCCAGTTAGTTAACATACAGTGTAATCTACGATACCTCTTAATTATTCTCCTTATGTCATTCATTTAGCTTGTTTTCTTTTCTCTCCATTCATTTCCTTTTCTTTGCTTGCTTTCTTGCTTGCCTGTTTTCTTTCTTTTTTATTATTTTAATTATAAGTAGTGCTACGGTAGACAAGTTTGCATATTATCTTTGTTTACATTTCTAATTATTTGTCTTAGGTTCCATACCTGGAAGTAAAATTCTTGGGCCAAAGAACATTAACATTTTTAAAAAATTTTAATTCCAGTAAAACATACAGTGTTATATTAGTTTCAGGCATGCAGTACAGTAATTCAGCAATTCTCTACATTACTCAGTGCAAAGAGCATTAACATTTTTAAGCTCTTAGCAGGAAAGGAGTATCTTTTACTTCATACTTTTGGGTATAGACTAAGACACAGTTGGAATTAGAATTTGTTTTATCTGAAATTGATTGGAGCCTACAGGCTGTGTTGATTTTTATTTTTATTTTTTGACAGCTACTCAGAATTACCTTGTGGTTTTTAGAAACATTCTGCTTCTATCTTCCCATTGCTTAAATCATTCCGGAGAGATTTATTGAGCACCTGTTATATCCCAGGCTATGAGCTAGGTGCTGCAAGGAATACCAGGATGAGTAAGAAGCAGTCACTGCTCTGCAAAATATCTTTTGACAGCAGAAGGAGTTACATGTGTTACAGCCCGTTCCCATCTGTTGTCAGCTGCTTTTTCCTTAGCTAAGCAGGCTGCTCTCTGCCTTCATCATGCTATTTATATTATCAAGGGAATGAACCAAAACCAAGCTAATTTTGGAGGACAGTTTTTGCTTAGTAGAAAGTACGAATTTTAATCTGTGGCTTGAACTGGCACCTGCTTTACACTGACTACAGCTTGCAGAAATTTCTGCCTGCAGTTAAATGTGTTAAGGTGTCCAAGACTAATTCCTCTTCTGTACCTGGGCTGTGGAATCTGCCTCTCTCCCATTTCTCTCTATTTTTCTTCTGAGTCTTGAGCCTTCCTTTCTATCTCCTTCTCTTTGGGTACTTAGAACTACCCTGTCCTAAGCCCACATTCTTTTAACTAGTTCTGTTTCTCCCAGTGTTGCTTGGTTACTGCCAGCTGGCTCAGCCTTCATGTTTCATCGATCTATTATCTCTTGGTTGTTAAATCTAATAGAAACTTCTCAGTCTTCATCTCAGTTCACCCACCAGCAGCACTGAACATGCTTGACCACAAAGTGACTTAAAATATTCCCAGTTTTCTTTCTACTGTTCAGCTACTTCTTATCTCCTATCTGCACTCCTCTTGCCTTTAAAACTTTCCCTGCGGGTTCTCTCTTAGACTCCGTTCCATCTCTGGTCATTTTATAATCCTTCCTGGGTGATTTTATTTGCTCTCATGGCTTCAAATACCAGTTGCCTGCTTATATGCTGATTACTACCAAATCTATATGTCCAACCCAAATCATGCTACCTTATTGGATATCTCCCTGTGTATGGCCTATAGAGCCCTGAAATTCGACATGTTAAGTTGGGACAAACCCAAAACTTCCTCTGTGGTCCCCATTGTAGTGAAAGTGTTAGTATCTGCACAGTTGTTGCTGCTGGAACTCTGGTTGTTGCCCTGACCCTTCTCTCTCACCCTTACTGTCACTCTCCATATCTTTCTCACTTCACATCTTATCAGTCAGGTCCAGTCATTTCAGCCTTAGTCACTGCTGAATCCTGCGTCTTTAATGAAATGCCCTTTTCATTTGTATGACAGCTGAAAACACAGCCCCAATGTGTCTCTCCTCTAGTAGGAGCCCTTCTCCTTGTCTTTTTCTTCAAGCAGTTATATTTCTCTTATGTTAGACTGTGGTTTGGGGTGGGGAGAAATCACCTTTTAATTTACCCATCATTTTCAGCGAGTTTTCAGAATGCTTTGCAGTTAGGAGGTAATGAGTAATTGTGCTGAACTGAAATGAAAGGATTTGAAGCTGTTCAGAAAGTAGCTTAATTTTAAGAGCTTCTCCATATCTTCCTTAAGTCTGTTCAAGAAGGGTTAAGAAATAAATGTGTTGGGGCACCTGGGTGGCTCAGCCGGTTGAGTGTCCGACTTCGACTCAGGTCATGATCTCACTGTTCGTGAGTTCGAGCCCTGCATCGGGCTCTGTGCTGACAGCCTGGAGCCTGCTTCAGAATCTGTGTCTCCCTCTCTGCGCCCCTCCCCCCCATTCATGGCTCTGTCTGTCTCTCTGAAAAAAAAAAAAAGTTAAAAATATTTTTAAAAATATGTGTTATAGTAATGAAGACTTAGGAATTGAAATTGAAATAATCATTATTAAGATATTCTGGATAAGATGAGCCTCACATTAAATATAATAATGCCACTTGGCATAGTTCAGTTAATCAGTTATTTTTATAGACTATCAGTCTCTAGTACTAATCCCAGTTGAATGTTAACAAGTTTAGAAGATCAGAATGTACCCAATTTATTGAGCAATGGAGTTGCTGAAGAACTGAGAAAGAAATTAACTTTTTCATAGCTTCTTTTTTAGGGTATTTGTCTTTTGTAATATCATCTCTACTTCATAGAACACAAAATAGTAGTATGATATGATCACATATGTGGTGTGTTCTCACTTGAATGACTAGATTTTATTAATCTAAAAATCTCCTATAGAAATTCACGCATTTAAATGGGAGCGAACCATAAAGATTAGAGGTACTACGTAAAAAATCAATTGTAAGGAGGTAAAGAGGAGAAAGGGAAGAGTGAACAAAAGGTGTTCGCTCTTAGAGCTCTTTATAGTGGCCACCAGATGGCACGGTTGTTCCACATCTGCTGGGTGCACCGACCCGCCTGGGAGGGGGAAGTGAAGGAGCATGACAGTGCCGGCCAGCTGTTCCAGAGGATAGGATGTTCTGAGGTTGGTTCTTTGTAGCCTCAGATGTCTGCATCACGTAAGAAAAGCAGGCCAGCAGTTTATAATTCATTGCATATTTGAATTTCTAGTTCTTTTGAGGCTGACTTGATGTTACTGTTAATCAAATAAGCCATGTCAATTTTGCCCTTGTAATTTTTGCAGAAAGTTAATTCTTTAAAATTTTTTTTAATGTTTTTATTTTATTTTTTGAGAGACATAGAGACAGAATGTGAGCAAGGGAAGGGCAGGGGGGACACAGAATCTGAAGCAGGCTCCAGGCTCTGAACTGTCAGCACAGAGCCTGACGCGGGGCTCAAATTCACGGACCGTGAGATCATGACCTGAGCCGAAGTTGGCCGCTTAACCGACTGAGCCACCCAGGTGCCCCAGAAAGTTAATTCTTTATATAAAAACATCCACAGAATGTTAGCATTTAAAAATTGAACAAAGGATGTTAGTATACTATACAACATTACCCTGATTTTGTTTCATGAATGATTCTACTGGAATGGTACCCTTAAAAATTCATTGATAGCTATTAAATGACTGATATTATAAATAACTTAGATGTGACCAAAATGAGGAATACATTTAATAATATGAGAGACTGGACAAAGGTAAAAGAGATGAGGCATTATTTTCAATTGCTTAGAAATGAACATTTGTATTTGTTTCTCTCAGTTGTGGATATATACTGAGGTTTTAAGAAGGATTCTTTCAACAGTTCACATACACATTTGGAGAATATAATGGTCCTAGAACCAGAGGAATTGAATTTTAACTGAGTTGTAATCTATTTATTATATGCCAGTAGTCCTAGTGTAGTGATGAAGGCTCGGTGTAGAGAACCTGGATTAAGGGGGAAAACCAAAAATGGTGAATTATGGAATATTTTGGTACTTTGAAGAAATATTTAGTTTATGTGGCACCTTAGGCTTTTTGTGGATCGATGCAGAGTATAAATACATACATACATACATACATAAATTCAAGTTATGAAGCTATATGGTGGAATGAACCATACTTTTTTAAAGAATATAAGAATACTGGGGCGCCTGGGTGGCTCAGTCGGTTAAGCGGCCTACTTCAGCTCAGGTCATGATCTCACACTCTGTGAATTCAAGCCCCACGTCAGGCTCTGTGCTAATGGCTCATCAGAGCCTGGAACCTGCTTCAGATTCTGTGTCGCCCTCTCTCTCTGCCCTTCCCCTGCTCACGCTCTATCTGTATGTCTCTCAAAAATAAATAAACGTTAAAAAAAATTAAAAAAAAAAGAATATAAGAATACTTTTTTTATAATTAAGATATAATTGACATTAGTTTCAGGTGGACAACATAATTTGATATTTGTATATATTGTGAAATGATGACCATAACAAGTGTAGTAAATATCTATCACGACACATATTTTTTATTTTTTAGCCAAAGAGAGGGCACAAGTGGGGAGAGGGGTGTGTGGAGCCCGATGCAGGGCTCCATCTCACGTCCCTGGGATCATGACCTTAGCGGAAATCAAGTCGGACGCTCAGCCTCCTGAGCCGCTCAAGTGCCCCTATCACCCACACATATTATACTTTTTTTTCTTGTGATGAGAACTTTTAAGATCTACTTTCTTAACAACTTTGAAATATGCAGTACAGTATTTTTAAGTATATGCGCTGTGCTAGACATTACATCCCCAGGACTTAATTTATTTTGTAATTGGAAGTTTGTCTTTAACCACTTTCATCGGTTTTACTCAACCCCACTCCATCGATCTGTTCTCTGAATCTGTGAGTGCTTTTCTAAAAATCACTTTTTGGGACAGTTGGCAGAGCATGCAACTCTTGATCTCAGGTTTGTGAGTTCAAGCCTCATGTTGTGTGTAGAGATTACTTAAAAATAAAAAATTCTTATGAAAATTTATTTTTTATTTTTATTTTTAACTTAATTTTTAATGTTTAAAATTTTATTTTTAAAAATTTTTAATGTTTATTTACTTTTGAGAAAGACAGAGTGTGAGCGGGTGAGAGGCAGAGGGAGGCAGACACAATCTGAAGCAGGCTCCAGGCTCTGAGCCATCAGCACAGAGCCTGAAGCGAGGCTCGAACTCACAAGACGTGAGATCATGACCTGAGCTGAAGTTGGGCACTTAACTGACTGAGCCACCCAGACGCCCTGATTGTTAGAGTGCACATATAAGTGAAGGAATAAATTTTGAGGGCCAGGAGAGTTGAGGGAAGCTGAGCTGTGTGTTAAATACCTAAAACAGAGAAGGAAGTCTTCGGGAAGTTATTTTTGGGCAGAGTCCAGGGGCATTGGGGTTCCTGGGACTCCAAAGAGCTGTTCAGGCCTGGAGCTTGGGAAAGTTGTGGGAGCCATACGAGAAAAAAATCTTCCTGCTTTTTTAAGTACCAGCGGAACTGAAAGAGATAGCTTTAATGTAACCTGGGGCTGCAACTAGAGGAACTCTAGCAAAAGCCCAAGGGGCTGGGTGTCCAGAGGAGAATCCTTTCTTCTAGATGTAGGCTTTGGAAAGTGTTTAAATGAGAATTCAACTGGGACTGTCAATTTTAGCATGACATGATACGTAACAGAACTTTGGGTTAGTATTTCAGAAGTTGACAGCCTTTGTCTTCTTGAAATTAGCATGACCTTACGAAGCCCAAAAGACTTGAGTAGTTTCACTTAGTATTAATCAACAATGTTGCTTGCTAGCCTTAGAATGAAAGAAAAATATAGAAAAAAATAACATAGTCATGGGATCACATCTTTATTTTCAGATTTGATCTTTATTTTCAAGCACTTTGAGGAAATGAGACTAGAAAGACACTCAACATTGAGTTTATTCCTGAGGTACTCCCCTACTCACTCCCTAGTAATAGCTGCTGGAATCTTATATTGAGTTTGATCATTTTGTTTTCCTGAGTCTTTATCTTTAGCCCTTTTTATTCGTCATTGAGCTCAATCTAAGTCTGTTTTGAACTTTATGAGTTGTGTCAGCTCTCCCTTGCCTTTGCCTTTAACATCCATGTTTTAAAGGTTGCCACTTGCCTCATACTGTCCGTGCCGGTTAGCTGAAATTTTACCAAATGAAATGCTCTGTGATTTAGGGATAGTAAAGAAAATAAATGATGAATATCCAGTGCATTTTATAGCATAAAGTTAAAACTTTAGAGTAGGTGAGTTTAAAAGGAATTGTAATGTAAATTACAAAATAAAAAATGAAGCCCGTATATCAACAACATATGTCCGTGTAGGTCTAACTTTAATATCTTTTCATACATATGAGGAACCTTAAAATATTGGAAAAAAAATATCAATGAGATCTTGGAAATTCTATGAATCACTATAGCAGAACATATGTGTAATAAGTGAAAAAAAGGGGGCAGGAAATGAAGAAACTCAGTTGTAATAAGGCTAATGACACAAGTCCCAAATAAAATCTTTCCAGTGGCAAAACTGATACTGTTTTGCCTCATACCTGAGGTTAGAGTGAGGGGTCACTCTCACCAAAAACAGGACCTTTGCTTTGGAAGCCCAGGGAATCAGAGACAGAACAGATTGGCCTCTTGTGTGTCCCACGAGAGTGAGGAAGCACTGTTCAATTTAGAGACCTTTTCTGGTTTATTCTGGAATCATAAAAAGGTATTTTATTTAGTTAGTATTGAATTGTTATATCAAATATTTATAATTTATAGTATATTTGTTTTATATTTATGTAATTTTGTATTTATACAATGATTTTATATTTGAAATATTGTGATCTATAGTAACTTATGGGGGATTATACATGTTCTGAAGAAATCTGGTAAAATAAAGGCCTATCGATATCAAATTTGGGACATTAAATACCTCTATTTGTTAAACTATAAATTTTACTTTTTACTTTATTTTATTTACTTATTTATTTTTAAGTAGGCTCCATGCCCAACGTGAGGCTTGAACTCACAACCCTGAGATCAAGAGTTGCATGTTGTACTGACTGAGCCAGCCAGACACCCCTATTAGTTTCACTTCTGAAGAAAGTTTGAGGCATTTATAGAACACATATGTGTCTACAGCTATTTTTTAAACTGTTCAGTTAACTTCCTGATTTTTCTTCTAATTTTCACTGACCATGGCGTATTTTGATCTTTTTGAAACAGTGATCACATGGAAAATGTATATGGCTACTTAATGAAGTACACCAACCTCGTCACTGGGTGGCAGTACAGGTAAGTGATCTTTCTGTGTTCTAGCCCTCTCCTAAGAGACCAGAAGCGGGGCTGATAATTTTATATTCTGATATTACTTCAGTACAAACATGGATGGGAAACCTTGTAGAGAAGGATTTATAGTTATCTAAAAGTCCAATGAATTGTCCTTTTAGAGGGTGAGAGGAATTGACATCTGTCCAGATGGCAGGCTCCAAATGTCTCAGAAGTTAATAGATTTTTTTTATTGAAGAATAATTGACATACAGTATTTTATTAGTTTCAGGTGTACTAAAACATAGTGACCTGACATTTATATGTATTACAAAATGGTCACATTAGTAAGTCTGGTTACCACCTGTCACCATACCAAGTTGTCACAGTATTAGACTGCATTCCTTATGCTGTACATTACATCCTTTTGTCTTATTTTATAACTGGAAGATTGTACCTAATCCTGCTTACCTATATTGTTTACCCCGCCTCATCTAACAACCATCAGTTCGTTTCTGTATCAGTGAATCTGTTTCTGTTTTGTTTTTTAGATTCCAGATATAAGTGAAATCATACAGTATTTGTCTTTCTGTCTGACTTATACCACTTAGTGTAATGCCCTCTAAGCTCATTCATGCTGTCACCAGTGGCAATATTTCATTCTTTTTTTAAGGCTGAGTAATATAGCATTGTGTATGTGTGTTTGTGTGTCTATACCTGTACCACATCTTTTTCTCCCATTCATCTTCTCCCATTCATCTTCTCAGTCAGTACACGTTTAGGTTGCTTCCATATCTTGGCTATTGTAAATGCTGCTGTGATACACATAGGGTACATGTGTTTTTTTCAAATTAGTGTTTTCATTTTTTTCAGATAAATACCTAGAAGTGGAATTGTTGGATCATATGGTAGTTCTATTTTTATTTTTATTTTTTCCTATTTTACTCCTCCCTCCACCCACCTCCCCCACAGTAACCATTAGTTTGTTCTCCATAGTTAAGAGAACTTTCTCTCGGTTTGTCTCTTTTTTTTTTCCCTCTTTGTTCCTTTGTTTTGTTTCTAAAATTCCACAAGAGTGAAATCATGGTATTTGTCCTTATCTGACTGACTTACTTCACTTACCATAATACTCTCTAGCTTCATCCATATTGTTGCTAATGGAAAGATTTCATTCTTTTTCATGACCAAATAATACACAAATAGTACACACACACACACGTACATATGTATATCATATCTTCTGTATCTATTCATCAGTTGATGGATAGTTGGGCTGCTTCTAGATCTCAGCTATGGTAAATAATGCTGTTACAAACATAGGGGAGCATGTATCCCTTGGAATTAGTGTTTTTTTTATTCTTTGAGTAAATACCCAGTTAGTGTGATTGCTGGAACGTAGGACAGTTCTATTTTTAATTTTTTGAGGAACCCCCATACTGTTTTCCTCAGTGTCTGCATCAGTTTGCATTCCCACCAACAGTGCACAAGGGAGGGTTCCTTTTTCTCCATATCTTTGCCAGTACTTGTTATTTCTTGTGGTTTTGATTGTAGACATTCTAACAGGTGGAGATGATATCTCATTGTAGTTTTGATTGGCATTTCCCTGGCGATGAGTGATGTTGAGCATCTATTCATATACCTGTTGGCCATCGTATGTCTTTTTCAGAGCAATTTCTGTTCAGGTCCTCTGCCCATGCTTTTAGTGGATTGTTTTTTTGGTATTGAATTTTATGAGTTCTTAATATATTTTGGATGTTACCCTTATTGGATATTTCATTTGCAAATATCTTCTCCCATTCAGTAGGTTGCTTTTCCATTTTGTTGATGGTCTTGTTTGCTATGCAAAAGATTTTTAGTTTAGGGGTGCTTGGGTAGCTCAGTTGCTTGGGTGTCCGACTTTGGCTCAGGTCATGATCTCACTGCTTGTGAGTTCGGGCCCCATGTCGGGCTCAGTGCTGACAGCTCAGAGCCTGGAGCCTGCTTCAAAATCTGCCTCCGGCTCTCTGTGCCCCTTCCCCACTCACGCACGTGCATGCGCGCTCTCTCTTTCTCTCAAAAATAAATAAACATTAAAAAAATTTTTTTTAAAGATTTTTAGTTTGATGTAGTCCCAGTTTTTTGTTTTTGCTTTTGTTGTCCTTGTCTGAGGAGGCAGATCCAAAACAATATTGCTAAGACCAGTGTCAAAGAGCTTACTGCCTGTGTTTTCTTCTGGAAGTGTTATGGTTGCAGTTCTTATAGTTAAGTCTTTAATCCATTTTGAGGTTTTGTTTTAAGTTTATTTACTTATTTTGAGAGAGGGAGAAGGAGAGAGAGAATCTCAAGCAGGCTCCGCGCTGTCAGCAGGAGCCCATTGTGAGCCTTGAACCCACGAACAGTGAGATCATGACCTGAGCTGAAATCAAGAGTGGGATGCTCAACCATCTGAACCACCCAGGTGCCCTGAGTTTATTTTTTATATGGTATAAGAAAGTGGTTTAGTTTCATTCTTTTGCATGTAGTTGTCCAGTTTCCCCGAAACTTTATTGAAGAGACAAAAGTTACCATTATATTAGGATTATAATTACTTGTTCACGTGCCTTGAGCTTTCTAAAATACTTGTAGTGATTAGGCTTTTAGAAGGTGGTTTGGAGGCAGCAAACAAATTTGTGTTTAGGTGCCTGTTTTGTGCAGGATCCTCAAACTTCTCTGGACCTTGGAGAGTTTGAATAGCCAGCCCAAAGTCATACAGAGAGTCAGTGAGGAGCAAATCCAGCTATCTCTCATACTTCATAGAATTGGTAGTTGTGGGACGCCCGGGTGGCTCAGTCGGTTGAGCGTCCGACTTGAGCTCAGGTCGTAGTTTTGCGGTCCATGGGTTCGAGCCCCGCGTCGGGCTCTGTTGACGGCTCAGAGCCTGGAGCCTGCTTCGGATTCTGTGTCTCCCTCTCTGTCTGCTCCTCCCCCACTCATGTTGTGTCTCACTCTGTCTCAAAAATAAATAAACATAAAAAAAATTTTAAAAAAAGAATTGGTAGTTGTGAAGCAGGGGGATTAAACTCTTCTTATTTTTTTTATTGTGGGAAAATATACACAAAATAAAATTTATCATTTTAACCTTGTATAAATGTTCAGTTCAGTGGCATTAAATGCATTCATTGCTGTGCTTCAAAACCCCTATCTATCTGTAGAACTTTTTGCATTCTTCTCAAGCTGAAACTGTGCCCACTAAACAATAATTCCCCATTTCTCTCTCTCCCAAGCCCTGGGCAGCCACCATTTTAATTTCTGTCTCTGTGCTTTGGCTATGTACCTCATGTAAGTGAAATCATACAATAGAACAAATATTGTGCCTGGCTTATTTCACTGAGCATAATGTCTTCAAGGTTTATCCATGTTGTAGCACGTGTTAGAATTTCCTTCCTCTGTAAGGCTGAATAATATTCTGTTGAATGTATGCACCACACTTTATTTATCTGTTCATCTGTCAGTGGACAGGTGGGTTGCTTGTACCTTTTAGCTGTTGTGAATAATGCTTCTATGAATATTGCTGTACAAATATTTGTTCAAGTCTCAGCTTTTACGTCTTTTACGTGTATACCCAGAAGTGGAATTACTGGATCATATGGTAATTCTATATCTAATTTTTGGGGAATTTCCATACCATTTTCCATAGTTGCTACACCATTTTGTCCTAATTTCTAAATGTTCTAATTTCTCCACATCCTCACCAACACTTTTTATTTTCTTTTTATTTTTTTCTTAATAATTTCTATCATAGGTGTGAAATGGTATCTCACTTTGCTTTTTAAACTTTTAAAAAATTGTACTACTGGAACTTGAACCCAAATAGTTCTGACTCTAAAGTCTGTATTTTTATATTATTATCATGCTGCTTCTAACTCACATGTTATTTTGAGGCTTCTACTCTTGGCCATGATAGATAACAGGAGCTGAATATTTTTTTTTTAATTTTTTAATGTTTGTTTATTTTTGAGAGAGAGAGACAAAGCGCAAGTGCAAGGGACAAAGAGAAAGGGAGACACAGAATATGAAGTAGGCTCCAGGCTCTGAGCTGTCAGCACAGAGTCTGATGTGGGGCTCGAAGTCATAAACCAGAAGATCATGACCTGACCCTAAGTTGGACGCTCAACCGACTGAGCCACCCAGGTGCCCCCAACAGGAGCTGAGTTCACTTTCCTATCTTAAACAACTTGAAAATGAGTTATAGTTTATGAAAGAATGATTTTCAGACATTTTAAAGAATGGAAGTACTGATGGAAATGTGATTGTTTAACAGAGATGGCAGTTTGGGCTATGTTTATTTGGAAGTGACGTTAGGAAATCCAAGTAAGAGCGACATGCAGGAAGCTGGAGATCATATGATAGGCCAGAGCGGAGTATTAAAACTTAGAAGGGAATCATCCCTACTGAAGTGAGAAGGGCACTTCTCCAAGGTTCCCATCTTTTATTAAGGAAAAAAAGCAAAGTCAAGGTGATTTTTTTCATGTTATATTTTTCACTTCAGGTTTTTTGAAATTTTTTGAAGGCTTATACATTCAAATGACATGCAGATTAATAATTTTTAAAATTGTTATGTCACTTTGGTTTTAGCACTATTCTTTGTTCTCTTTCTTAAAAGGAATATAGGTTAACTTTCTCCCCTAACATCCAGCAACTGTCATTCTTTTTTTAAAGTTTTTTTTAATATTTATTTAGTTTTGAGAGAGAGAGACAGAGCATGAGCTGGGGAGGGGCAGAGAGAGGGAGACACAGAATCTGAAGCAGGCTCCAGGCTCTGAGCTGTCAGCACAGAGCCTGATGCGGGCCTCGAACTTACGAACTGGAAGATCATGAACTGAGCGGGAGTCAGATGCTTAACCAACTGAGCCACCCACGCATCCCATCAACAACTCATTCTTGTAATATTAAATAATACTGAGAAACTCTCAGAAGTGTAACAGAGTAAGAAAGCTCCAAAACATACACAAATATATCAAAGTTGGTATATTTTCAAGATGGCATTTCAGGTCAGTGGCAACTTGAGGCCATGGGAAGAAGTGACAGGTGTTGATCATTGCTCGAGGGAGCCCACCAAAAAGATCCATTGGCCACTAGTTGCACATGGTTGCCTTTCCTTACAAAAATCTTCTTAAAGTTTATTTTTGTCATTATAAGATAGACTTCCAAGTCAAAATATTTTTAGAGTGAAGTTGCATTTTCATGATAATTCATTTTAAGTTGTCAGTTATTTCAAAGATAAGTCATTTCCCCAAATTGAGAGTTTTTATTGCAAAAAAATAAACAATTATTTGCCAATTTTAACAGTATTTTCTTTTATCAACTTAGCTAAGTTTTCTGCATTCACGGTTCATGCTGAATCTTGTTTCCCTGTTACATTTAATCATTGTTTCTACATTTTCTTTATTGGTTTAGTTTATTGGTTAGGCCAACTTGCTCAAAATGCCTCCATTAAGAATTTATTACCTTTGGGCAAAATGGCTTTGTTAAATTTCCTCACTATGTAGATTGTCTCTCTCCAAACCACACATCTTATAAAATTTGTCTCCATAGAAGGGATAAAGGAGGAACATTTGGATTAATCTGTGAATAATAAAAGATAGCCCAAAGTGCCATATTATGCCAGTGGGCCAATAGCATTATCTTGGTATTAAGAAGATGATGAGGGGTACTGAGTAGCTCAGTTGTTTAAGCATCCAACTTTTGATTTTGGCTCAGGTCATGATCTCATGGTTTTGAGAACAAGCCCCATATTGGTGGAGCCTACTTAAGATTGTCTTTTTCCCTCTCTCCCTCTGCCCCTGCACTGGTTGTATTTTCTCTCTTAATCTCTCTCTCAAAAAAAAAAATAATAAAATAAAATATGATCAGTTATTGGCTTATTTTTTTAACAATCTTTTTTTAAGTTTATTTATTTTGAGAGAGAACAGGCAGGGAAGGGGTAAAGAGAGAGGAAGAGAGAGAATCCCAAGCAGGCTCCATGCTGTCAGAGTAGAGCCTGATGTGGGGATTGATCTTAGGAACCATGAGATCATGACCTGAGCCGAAGTCAAGAGTTGCGTGCTGGGGCGCCTGGGTGGCTCAGTCGGTTAAGCGTCCGACTTCAGCTCATGTCATGATCTCACAGTTGATGGGTTCGAGCCCCGCATCAGGCTCTGTGCTGGCAGCTCGGAGCCTGGAGCTGTTTCAGATTCTGTGTCTCCCTCTCTCTCTGCTCCTCCCCTGCTCATACTCTGCCTCTCTCAAAAATAAATAAACATAAAAAAAATTAAAAAAGAGTTGTGTGCTTAACTGACTGAGCCACCCAGGTGCCCCTCGTTTTTTTATTGAGGTATAATTGACTTGTAACAGTTGCAGATGTACAACATAATGATTTGATATCTGTATATATTTTGTAATGATTATCGCAATAAGTCTAGCTAACATTGTCACCGTGCGTAGTTACAAAACTTTTTTGTATGTGATGAAAACTTTTAAGATCTACTCTTAGCAACTTTCAAATATGCAATACAGTATTATTGACTATAGTCACCATGCTGTTCAGTTAGTTATTGGCTATTCATTTCACCAGTCCCTCCCCACCATTATTCTGTGTATCTACGTGGGTGCCTCCCGTATTCTAAATTTGTGGTAGTTCTTTTGAGATAAGAAATTGTTCACAACAAACTTGAGATTTCCAAACATTGTACTCTGACTTTGCTTCGACTACTTTTAAGAGAAAAGACCAGTCATTTTCCTTTGGCTATTTGAAATGAATTGTACTTATTGTTTAGAACAGCGAGAAGAGATTTCTGATTCCTTCCTTCCTTCTTTCCTTCCTTCCTTCTTTCTTTCCTTCCTTCCTTCCTTCCTTCCTTCCTTCCTTCCTTCCTTCCTTCCTTTCTTCTTTTCTTTCATTTTTGTTTGTTCTTTTTCTTAACAGCTTTATTGAAATACAATGCAAATTCCATAAATTTGAAGAGATTGCTATGTACTAACCCACTCCTATTTACTTTTCTGTTTATTCGATGAATTTTTTTGTAGTAAATTCATTTCTTAGTGCATTAGGGCCGCTTTAACAAAATACTACAGACTGACATATAAAGGGTGACTTACAAATGTTTCTCACAGTTCTAGGGGTTGGAAGTTCAAGATCAGGGTACCAGCATTGTTGGGTGAGGGCCCTTTTCCTATCATAGACTTCTTGTATTCTCAGATAGCTGAAAAAGGGTCAGGGAAGAGCTCTTGGGTCTCTAAGGGCACTAATCTCATTCATGATACTTCTTATGACCTAATTATCTCCCAAAGGTCCTATTTCTTAATACTTTTACCTTAGGGGTTAGGATTTCAACATATAAATTTGAGGGGGACACATTCAGACCATAGCAGATTCATATGTGCGTTTTGTGCTCTATGCTTATGTTTTAGAAATTGAAGGTATTGTCAGTGACTGTCTTGTGTTAATTCAAATAATTTCTTCAAATATTTTGAAAAATAAAAATAAGCCTATTAAAAATGGGCAGAATGTGATGAGCAGTTCACTAAATAGAGCTGGATAGTCAATAAACACATGAAAAAGTGTTCAACTTTTCTGGTAATTAATGAAATGGAAATTTAAAAGCTCTCAAAAATACTAATTTTTAAAATTAAAATATGTGAAATTATTTTAGTTTCTAAGATTATTTATTTTAGAGAGAGAGCGAGCGAGCACGCACATAGGCAGGGGAAGGGCAGAGAGAGAAAAGGAGACATAGAATCTGAAGCAGGCTCCAGGCTCTAAGCTGTCAGTGCAAAGCCCAACGCAGGGTTCAAACTCCGTAACCGTGAGATCATGACCTGAGCGGAAGTCACTTAACCGACTGAGCTACTCAGGCACCCCGTGAATATAATTTTAAAATTAGAAGCATGCTAAAAGATGAACAAGAGAAACAATAGCTCTTTGCTTTTCCATCTCCCTTCTCAGGCAACCACTTTTCAACTTTTGCTTGCTTCTGAGCAGTTTTTCTTTCCTTGAATGGAAGGCTGATTTCGTTTTCACCCAGTGTGATTTGGTTGATATGGTTGCCTATAGCTTAAGACAATATCTTCTAGGACCTTGAACTGGATCAAATTGTCTAATGTTAATGGAATACAGTAACTGATGGAATGACAAACTGCTCTGAACACAAATATCAATTTTTTTAATTGAAACTTTTTAGATTTTTTTTAAACTATTGTATTACTTACATTGGAATCTGAATTAATATATTTCCTAAAGTAGTTAATCTGGAACCAAATCAGAACATCAAATTCTTTTCCAAAGTGTATCAGTATTTCATCATTTAGTTTCAAATTCCTTCTGCTTCTGCATCTCCAGTTGCAGCTTTTACATTTTTAAACAGGATAAGTAGTCTTAAGCTGTGACCTATTTCATGATACACTCACAAAATCTTTCTACCCTGACATTATTCTCATTGTATATTTCATGATTAAATCTTAAATCAGATTCATTTTCTCACTCAGCCTTTACTTATCCTCAGAGCTCATATTTTGATTTGTTTCCAGTGAATTCTTTTTTAAATGTTTGTTTATTTTTGAGAGAGAGAGAGAGAGAGAGAGGCAGAGGGAGAGGGAGACAGAGGACCCAAAGCAGGCTCCATTTTGACAGCAGAGAGCCCGATTTGGGGCTTGAACTCAAGAACTGTGAGATCATGATCTGAGCCAAAGTCAGATGCTTAACCAACTGAGCCACCCAGGTGCCCTTCCAGTGAATTTTACATACAAATTCTCACCACCATTTGTCTTTGGGCAATGTACCTTCCCTGTTAATGAATTCTGGAGAGAAATCTTCCTCTGAAAGGATACTCTATCTTTTGTTTCCTTTTTGCATTATCTGGTACACCTCTTCCCTATTAAATGCCTCTCCCTCAGCTGAAGGTTTTATATAATTCATTCATCCATTTATTTATTTCTTTAAAAATTTTTAAATGTTTATTTATTTATTATTATTTTAATATTTATTTTTAAGAGAGAGAGAGACACAGTATGAGCGAGAGAGGGGCAGAGAGAGAGACGGACATAGAATCCGAAGCAGGCTCTAGCCTCAGCACAGAGCCCAATGCGGGGCTTGGACCCACAAACTACGAGATCATGACCTTAGCCGAAGTTGGACGCTTAACCGACTGAGCCACCCAGGCTCCCCCGTGTTTATTTTAGGGAGAGAGACAGTGCAAGGGGGGACAGGGCAGAGAGAGAGGGAGACACAGAATCTGAAACAGGCTCCAGGCTCTTAGCTTTCAGCACAGAGCCCAATGTGGGGCTCGAACCAGTGAACCCTGAGATCATGACCTGAGTCAAAGTCAGATGCTTAACTGACCGAACCACCCAGGTGCTTTTATCAATTTAATTTTTCAATTAAATGATAAATTTATATCATTTATTAAACTCATTCAATTTTTCAGTAAGCTTTATTGCTAGGAAATAAATTATGACCTTTTTTTTTTTTATCATTACAGGTTTTTTGTTTTAAACAATGAAGCTGGGTTGTTGGAGTACTTTGTGAATGAACAGTCTAGAAATCAAAAACCCAGAGGTACTTTGCAGCTTGCAGGAGCTGTAATATCACCTAGTGACGAGGACTCTCACACTTTCACTGTAAATGCTGCCAGTGGGGAACAGTATAAACTCAGAGGTATGACTGAGATAAGAGAATTAATAGTGCGATTTTCTTCTTCCCTTGAGAAGTTGATGTACTTCCCTGCTTTCATTGGGTTTTGGAAACAGAAGCTGCTGTCATCGATGATGTAGATATAATATCTGAAATCTTAGAATTGCTGCAAGAATTTCTGAAATCTGTTTTCATAAATAACTGTTCAAGTGGCACAAGTGAACGAGTGTGTTTACAGTTGGCTCCTGTAAAATATTTGTGTATGCAAAACCCTGATTACTGAAAAATCTAAAAACATAGACTTCTCTAAATGATATATTTTTTAAGGTTTATTTATGTATTTTGAGAGAGGGAGAGAGAGAGAGAGAGAAAGAGGGAAAGAGAGAATTCAGGCAGGCTCTGCACTGTCAGTGCAGAGCCCAGTGTGGGGCTCAAACTCACAAACCATGAGATCATGACCTGAGCTGAAGTCAGACACATAACCGACTGAGTCACCCAGGCGCCCCTCTGAATGGTATTTTTTATGTCTCCATGGATTTGTATTTAACCCCTTTTCTTGATTTGGTTTGCATGCCGTCTTTGAGGTTTTTAGTAACTAATACGCAAAAGTTGGGATTTATTAAAATGTTTGTATTTATTTAAAAAATATAACTTTTGTTTAGATAAATTTAATTTGTTTTTTATTTAATTAATACATGTAAAATATAATGGTAATCCTAACTGAGTGTGCTGCAAGAGATATGAAAATATCTAGTACATATCATATGCTTAATAAAAGTTATTTTTTTAATTAAGAGTGGTTTTTTATGAGAAACTTAGGACATGCCAAGTCTCATATCCCTGTCTAGCTGCACGTAATTTATCCTCCTTCTGAAATATCCACATCACATCCAGCTGCTGTGTTACATGACAAAGTCGATGCTTGGGCCTTTCTCCTCCCTCCCTGCTACGTTTGCCCTAGGGAGAGTAGGGCCAATCCCTGGTTTTAAATTATCTGTTCTTCATGCTGTAGACAATTATTCCAAAAATAAATACAAGAGTGGATAACTTTTAGATTCTTTTTATCAGCCACAGATGCTAAAGAGCGACAACATTGGGTCAGCAGACTTCAGATATGTACACAACATCACACTGAAGCTATTGGAAAGGTATGTGGACTTCATATATGATATTAATGCAGAAAACGGGGAAAAGAATGTCTTATTATATTTTTTATGTCTTTAAATTGTGGAACTATTCACATATCTTAAAATTTGCCCTTTAAATTTTTTTAATGTTTATCTATTTTGAGAGAGAGAAACAGCATGCACATATGAGTGGAGGAGGAGCAGAGAGAAAGGGAGACACAGAACCTGAAGCAGGCTCCATGCTAACAGCAGAGAGCCCGATGCGGGGTTCAGACTCATGAACCATGATATCATGACCTGAGCCGAAGTCAGACACTTAACCAACTAAGCCATCCACGCACCCCTGAAATTTCTCCTTTAAAGTGTACAGTTCCATTGGTCTTACATTCACAAGATTGTGCAACCATCACAACTATCTAGTTCCCATAACCCTCCAAAAACCCACATCCATGAGCAATCTCTCCCTGTTCTCCTTTTTCCAAGTCCCTGGCAAACACTAATCCATTTTCTGTTTCTATAGATTTGTCCATTCTGGGCCTTTTATACAAATAGAATCATAAAATATGTGTTTTTTTGTGTCCGGCTTCTTATACTTTGCATATTTTTTTAAAGAATCTGCTAAAAAGCAAATTTTATTGGGCACCCAGGTGGCTCAGCTGGTTAAGCGTCCAGCTGTTGGTTTCAGCTCAGGTCATGATCTCCTGGTTCGTGAATTCGAGTCCTGAATTGAGCTCCATGCTGACCGTGGGGTTTCTGCTTCAGATTCTGTCTCTCCCTCTGCCTTTCCTCCACTTGCTTTCTCTGTCTCTCAAAAATAAATAAATAAACTTTAAAAATAAAATTTTAAAAAATGAAGCAAATTTTATTGTATGTTCAGTTTTAATTATTCTTTTTTTTTTTAATGTTTATTTATTTAGAGAGAGAAAAAGAGCACAAGTGGGGTAGAGGCAGAAAGAGAGGGAGAGAGAGAGAATCCCAGCAGGCTCCATGCTTAGCACAGAGATCAATGTGGGGTTTGACCCCTCACAACCATGAGATCGTGACCTGGGCCAAAATCAAGAGTTAGATACTCAACCAACTAAGCCACCCAGGCATCCCTAGTTCTATTTGTTCTTTAGTCTTTTATGTACATATAATGTTTTCAAGGTTCATTCATGTCATTGCATGTATCATATTTATTCCTTTTTATGGCCAAATAATATTCCATTGTACGCATACACCACATGTTGTTTATCCATTCATCAGTTGGTGGGCCTTTGGGTTGTTTCCATTTTGTGGCTATTGTGAATAATATTTGTGTATAGGTTTTTGTGAGAACACATGATTTCAGTGAGGTATATATTTAGCAGTGGATTACTGGGTCATGTGGTGGTTCTCTGTTTAACTTTTTGAGAAGCCACCAAACTGTTTTTCAGAGTGGCTGAACCATTTCACATTCTCACCAGCAATGTATGAGGGCTTCAGTTTTTCCACATCCTCACCAATACTTGTTATTTCCCCATTTCTTTTTTTTATTTTTAAAATATTTTTATTTATGTTTTTATAGGGATCTTGGTATATGTGAAGTAGAATCTCACTATGGTTTTGATTTCATTTTTCTAATGACTAATAATGTTGAACATCTTTCCATGTGTTTATTGATTTGTATATCTTCTTTGGAATGCTTTTTATTTTTTAAGATGGACAGGATGGTCTCAGTACTTGCAATTTGATGTTAGAAATCTTTAAAACGTAGCATCTAGGCAACATGGTTAAAGGATTCCGTACCTAGGTAAAAGCTTGACTTAAAAAAGATTCTCTTCCCCAGTGGTTTTTTTTTTTTCCATAAATAAATTTTAAAAGGTTGTTTGTGATTTAGGCCTACTGCCCAGTCTTCAGGAAATTCATCACAAGAGCTTTAATCATGCTACAAGATTGCAGTCATTGGCAGTGATCAGAAAGTACTAGCCTATTCCAAAGACATTTGCATGCTACATTAGAAAATGTATTATATTGAATATTGCCGAGTACATTTTGCTTCAATCAGTATGTTTACAATCAGTGTGTTTTCTAGTCTGAAATTAGAAGTTTCTTGTTCTATATTTGTAAAATGTGAAAAAATATTCTTGACAGTACAAACCTGGAATTAATTTTCTAAATAAATTAGAAGTTTACTTTTGGATGTGACAAATATTTAAACTTTGGGTGTCTTAAGTTTTATCATTTTCAGAAATGTTCTTATAGTCAATTCTGAGGTTAATTTAACTTTTAAAACTATTCATGTATAAGCCTAAAGTATATATATAAAGGTGAGGGTTAGCCTAAAATTTTTGAAAATGAATGATTTTCTTTGTTTGTCTAATAGAATAATCCTCCTCTGAAATCACGGAGCTTCTCACTTGCATCTAGTGGTAATTCTCCTATATCCCAGAGGAGACCAAGTCAAAATGCCATTTCTTTTTTTAATGTTGGACATTCCAAATTACAATCAGTGAACAAAAGAGCTCACTTACCTCCAGACCATCTTGTGGAAGTCAGAGAAGTAAGTATGAATTGAAGTCAAGTAAAAATGCACAAAAATAGTCTAACTTGCTTGGTTTTGTCACAAAAGAAACCGAATCTTGTTTGTGTCTTCTGGGGCACTCAAATGTTTTTCTGTCTACTATGCTGAGATAATTTTTAAGTCATAAAGATTCCCTGGTTATAGGTGATGTCCTGAGTTTCTTTAGTATTTCCTGGGTATACTCTTATTTTCCAGTCTTTATCTTTCATTTCACAAGTAAAAGTACAGACTCCTTTGATGTAACATTTTTGATCAAAATGATTTTTAAGTCTTTTAGGAAGACGATATGGCCAAACAAATAACTTAAAAAAAAAGATGTAAGTATACAATTTCAAACAAACACAAAACTAGAATAGTTAAATCCTTGATGTTGCCTTATCTCACCATTTCACTCTTTCAAACTGAGTACCAAATAATTCTAGTTAATAAAAGATGTAGTTGTTATATTCTAAATATTTCTGAGTTAAATTTGGTATAGTTATTAGATGTCTATGTAGTAATTGGAAGGTAGAGGAATATTTTTATAGCCTTTTAAGATAATTGTGGCTATTCTTTGGTACTACATGAAAACTTGACAGTAGCAGTTTCTTAAATGTTAGATGCAGTGTGGAATCTAATATATATCCATGAAATTTTCATATTCTGTTACATGAAAATCTATTGGATTGTCTTGCACTTTGAAAGTATCTTTAATCTCTGCATGATTTTGTACACTAGGCTTTAGTCATTTGGAAAATACCGCCTCACAGTTTGTAGGTCTTACAAATGTTGATCTGTCTTGTCATACAGTACCAAAAATTCCCATTCATTAACATCCTCACTGATCTCATTAGAAAAGGCTTTCAATATTAGGAGGTTGCCAAGCTTGTGGTAACAGATAAAGGTTTTCCAAAATTCTTTTCATTTTAAATCTCACATTTTAAAATTGAAAGTAAATACTGTTGACTTTTCTTGAAGTGTCAGGTTTATTTTATTTTAATTTTTAGGAAATGTCTACCACATACCTCCAAGTGTGAATATCTGTAGTTTCTAATAGTCATTCTCTAAAGAAAAAAACACTCCTGTGTTTCTCCTATGCTATACTTTAACAGTCTGCACTAATGTACTCTGGTCATCAAATGTATGGGGTTCCCCCCCACGCACCCCCACCAAGCAGTTCTCTAATTCTCCGTGGACATCAGCTGTGTGCTCTATAATTTAATTCAATTTCAACACTATAAATAACTCAGGAACAGACAGATGTAAGAGATACATAAGGCCAGATATGGGGGAAAGGGCATGGAAGCTCCATTCTCCTAGTACCTCCAAGTGTTCACCAACCATAAGCTCTCTGAGCTTCCTCCTTTTGAGTGTTTTATGGAGGCTTCATTAGGTAGGCATGATTGACTGAATCGTTGGCTGTTGGTGATTAATTCATCCTCCAGCCCCTTTCCTCCCTAGAGGTTGGAGGTGAGGCTGAACATATGAATACATATCTATATATTGGTTGGTTACATATATGAGTATAATTGTTCAATCATAAGTTATAATTATTTAACTCTGTATATATATATTTTTAAAGTTTACTTATTTTGAGAGAGGAAGAGAAAGAGAGTGGGTGAGAGGCAGAGAGAGAAGACGAGAGAGAATCCCAGGCATTCTCCACACTGTCAGTACAGAGCACACGTGGGGCTCGATCTCATAAACCATGAGATTATGACCTGAGCCGAAATCAAGAGTCAGACACTTAACCAGCTGAGCCACCCAGGCACCCCTAACTCTGTTTATTTAATAAATATTGCCAAACCGTTGGCCAAAGTGGTTGCACTTATTCATAAGTTTGGATTACTGGAAGTTAGCCTTAAAATTTCTATACAAAACATACACACACAAAGCACACACACATATATGCATGTATAAATGTGTACATATGGATATCTTCATAACCACACTTTTCACTTAAAAACCTTTTTTTTCTGATAAGGATAAACGTTTGAGCCATTACTGTGACATATGTTTTCAGGGGCTTTTTCGTGTATGACACACTGGATTTCTTTGGTAGGATATTTGCATCTGTCTTTAACTAGCCCTCTGATGAACTGTATTAAAAATCATCTGGAGGGGCACCTGGGTTTCTCAGTTGGTTAAGCATCCGATTCTTGATCTTGGCTCAAGTCATGATCTCACGATTTGTGAGTTCAGGCCCAATGTCGGACTTTACGCTGATGGCACAGAGCTTGCTTAGGATTCTTTCTCTCTCCCTCTCTCTGCCCCTCCCTCACTCATTCTCCCCCTCCCTCTCTCTCCCCCCTACCAAAATGAATAAATTAAAACAAAATCATCTGAAACAGAGCCTCTGAAATCTGAGTCTCTCCACGTTTCCCTGTGAATTAAAATAGTGTCCAAAAGATAGGCAATCTGAGAAACTTCTGCTCACAATTGAGTAGGTAAGCATAGTACATTCAATAAAGTAATTAAGCATAATAAATTCAATTTTTGTTTAAAAATATTGGGTTGCTTATCAAACATGGTTATTCTATTGGCTCTATTACAAAAAGTGGATAGAGCTCTTGATCAAAATACAGTGTGTTAAACTCTTTTAACCTGAAAAGTTTATATACAGCACTTGCTCTACAGTCAGGCTACAGTCAGAAAGTTAGATTAAGAAAAAAGGAAGCAGGGAAACCATCATGTTCTCAGTGTAGGTTCAATCTGAGCCTGACCAGGGGTGCTGAGAAGAAAGAGCTTAAGAGCCCAGACTGGGAACTAATTTTACTTTGTAACGATACATTTAATGATGCTATTGAAGATGATCCAGAATGTTTTTTTGATGGCTTGTACAAATGTAGACTGTTAATAAAAGGTTTGTCAAGGCTTTTGAGCTTTGTTATTTCCAAAGAGAATGTGCAGCTGCCAGAGGTCCTCATCTTTAGCACAGTTGCACTATTAAGGGCTCACTAATTGAGAATAACCAAACTTAAAATAGATTTCTAAGGCTAATATAAGCCAAAAATGGCTCAGAAGCTGAATATGGTAATTAAAATGGAAACTGTATGATGTATATGTGATGCAACAGAAATCATGAGTGGGACACACAGAACTGTTGTTTCCCTTAGATGATGTCTCATGCTGAAGGACAACAAAGAGACTTAATTAGGCGAATTGAATGCCTTCCTGCTTCTGGCCATCTTAGTTCTTTGGACCAGGATCTCTTAATGCTCAAAGCTACTTCCATGGCGACTATGAACTGCTTAAACGACTGCTTCCATATTCTGCAGTTACAGCACGCATCACATCAGAAGAGCTCACTGTCTTCAGGTAAGTCGTAGACTTAACGTTAAGGGCCTACACACGGGAAGATGGCATTTGTTCTAACTCCTAAAAAGTCTTAATAAAAAAGTTAAAAAAAAAAAAAGGGAAACCAGGGAGCCTCTTGGTTTTTAGTTATCATCTTAATGTTAAAGAAAGTCTTCTTATTGTGGCCTTTTTCAAATCTAAAATGATTTTAGGCCTAATGTTTACCGTAATTGAATTTCCCTTTGGAGACCTCAACTCTACATGTTGAAAACTGAACTCAAAACCCACATCTCCTACATTTCTGTTAAAGTTGGTGGCATCATTATTCATCCAGTTGACCTTAGTAGAAATATTGAGACCATTTATTTACTTTTGGTTGAGTGCACAGTTCATTATATCCATATCGAGATAGAGATATTAAAGTCTATCAGTCACTTTTCACTTTGAAAAAGGTGTACATCTAGCATTTGAGAGCACTTATTTGTTGAAATTAATCTGAGGAAAATAATGTTACTGCATGTGAGGACAAAACATGAGGTTTTCTGTTAAATGAGATGAATAAACTCATCACATTTTTCTTTATTGAGATATAATTGACACATAACATTGTGTAGGTTTAAAGTATACGGCATGTTGATTCGATACATATACATGTTGCAGCATGATTACCACTGACGCCTACACCTTGATCATGTCACATAAGAAACACTTTTTTGTGGTGAGAACATTTAGGATCTTGTCACTTAGCAACTTTGAAGTATATAATACGATATTTTGACTATAATCACTATGGTGTGCATTAGATCTTCAGAATTTATTCATCTTCTAGTTGCAAGATATACACTTTAACAACATCTCCCCAATTCCTCCATCTGCATAACACTGTTTTAATAGTAGTAACTTAGTGGTTCACAATTCATTGTTCTCTTACCTAACTAACTCCCTGTGTGAAAGAAAGATATTTTAGAAAGATACGGAGTCTGCCCAGGAAAAAGTTTACCATAGTCAGATCTTGATGTGGGTATAATATGGCTTTCATTCTCAAATGTATGCCTACCTAAAACAATAGTTCAAGCTAACAAACTGTGTTTAATGTCAATTGTGGGTATAAGTCAGGACAGTATTATACAGGCCAGTAAGCTATGTATGTTTCCCTTAAGGAACTCATAATTCACTTGGGGATGAACATGTAAATATTTAAATGTAATATGGAAAGTGTTGCTTACAATGGGAACAAAATGCTTAGGGAGAGTATATAAATGAACCAATACTTCTGACTGAAAAAGCTGTGGGATATGCCCTGGAAAGCTGCAAAAAACCAGTAGCTTAGGGGTGGAAAGAGAGGGGAGGGTGTTCCAGAGAGATAAGATAATCTAAGTTGTGAGTTGTGAACATGCACTGGGGCCTTGGAAGAATTGTAAGTAGTCCAATAAAAATTTTCTCCTATAGTAAAGCAACACACATTATAGAAAATTTTAGGAACTATTACACAATTGAAAAAAGAAACAAATGCTGCATTATCCTACCAACCAGAAACTGCCACTGTTAATATTAGTACACACCCCACCAGGTTTTCTTTCCTTCTTAGTTTTTGTTTGTTTTACCCCATTATTATTAGAAAATATATATTTTTATCTTCTACTTTTCACTTAATATTAAGCATATTTTCCAATTCATGTTATGCTTTTGGTAAACATAATTTTTATTGGCTGCATTATGTTCCTTTGAAAGGTTAGATCTTTGGTTTACTTACTTGTTCTGTGTTGAACATGGGATGAGTTACCTTGAGCTATGAAATTTGGGTTAATTCTAGTGTTGGTAATAATAATGTTGTTAGGGAATTGAAAGTTTATTTTCCAGTTTATTGTATGTAATTTTGGCAAAGCACATCAAGTAGCACAGTGCTAGATACTAGATGCTTAATACTTGATTAATTAAATACTATATAATTTTTTTAATTCTTAGAAATTTCATTTGTGTACTTTAATGAACAATTATATTTTTAAATGATTGCCTCATGATTAGTGAAGCATGTACAATATAAATTTGCATTTCTTTAAGTTTATTTATTTTGAGAGAGAGAGAGTGAGTGAGTGGGGAAGGGGCAGAGAGAGGGGGCGAGAGAATTCCAAGCAGGCTCCATGCTGACACAGCACAGAACCAGCTGTAGGGCTGGAACCTATGAACCATAAGAACATGACCTGAGCCAAAATCAAGAGTTGGGCACTCAACTGACTGAGCCTCCCAGGCGCCCCTAAATTTGCATTTTTAAATTAACAAATGAAACAGACTAAACTTTACAGAAGTATTTAAAAGTTGTTCTCCCTCATGACTATGTTTTGAAGCATGGATTTGTGGGTATGTGGTGGAATTGATTAACTAGTATTGGTATTTCTTACCATAAATAGTTATGTTTTCCATATTGGGTCTGTAAAATTTATTCTGTAGTCACCTGAGAATAAAAGTAAAACCGTGGAGGTGCACCTTGGTGGCTCAGTCAGTTGAGTGTCTGACTTTGACTCAGGTCATGATCTCACTGTCTGTGAGTTCGAGCCCCGCATCGGGCTCTGTGCTGACAGCTCAGAGCCTGGAGCCTGCTTCGGATTCTGTGTCTCCCTCTCTCTGCCCTCCTCCTGCTCACGCTCTGTCTCTATGTCTCAAAAATAAATAAACGTCAAAAAAAAAAACGTGGAAAGAAAAATTGAATTACCTTTTCACTCAAGTTTGAGATAACACAAGAAATGAAATCTAAGTTTAAATTAGTGTTTAATCCTATGAGGTCTTACTATATGCTCTCCCAAGGATCATTGATTTAGAGGGGTCCTGAGACCAGGTGATTGGTTCGATAAAAGAGTATTGTGGTTTCTAATCAGTTGAGCAATCTCTTTTTTTTATTTTTAATATATATATTTTTATTAAATTTTTTTTTAATGTTTGAGACAGAGACAGAGCTTGAGCAGGGAAGGAGCAGAGAGAGAAGGAGACACAGAATCTGAAGCAGGCTCCAGCCTCTTAGCTGTCACCACAGAGCCTGACAGAGGGCTCGAACTCACGAACCATGATCAGAGCTGACGTTGGATGCTTAATTGATTCAGCCACCCTGGCGCCCCTTTAATGTATATTGTTTTAAGTTTTTTTTATTTTGAGAGAGGAGGACAGAGAAAGAGCATGGGGGAGGGGCAGAGAGAGGGGAAGAGAGAGAATCCCAAGCAGGGTCTGCACTGTCAGCACAGAGCCCAGTGTACCAGGGCTCAAACTCATGAACCGCAGGATCATGACCTGATCATGATCATGTTAAGTCAGATGCTTAACCGACCCAGCCACCTAGGCACCTTTGGTTCAGCAATCTCTTAAAACAGATCTCTTATATTTAGTGTTTGTGTGCATTTTATCTTTATAAGTAAAGACATCTAGATATTGATATTAAGAATAAACTTTTCAGGGGCCTGAGTGGCTCAGTCAGTTAAGCGTCAGACTCTTGATTTCAGCTCAGGTCATGATCTCTCAGTTCGTGGGATCAAGCCCTGCATCAGGCTCTGCACTGAGTGGAGCCTGCTTGGGATTCTCTCTCTCTCTCTCTCTCTCTCTCTCTCTCTCTCTCCCTCTCTCTCTCTCTCTCTCTCTCTCTCTCTCTCTCTCTCTCTCTCTCTCTCTCTCTCTCTCTCTCTCTCTCTCTCCCCCCCCTCTCTCTTTATTTTTTAAAAAGAATAAACATTTTAATGTAAAAGCAAAACATTTTCATTTCTTTGGAATTTTGAAACTGGCCCCTTGCACTTACGCAGGGCATTCCCCCAGTCATGAGTCCCCCTCCAGTGTCAAATGAGACAACTGAGTGGTAAGGCAGGATGCTCTGGTAGCCCAGTAGGTACTTCGTAATTTATTCCCATACTGAAGTCTGGCATTTCCTTATAGACCAAGTAAATTCCCTTGTGTTTGTAATTTCTGCTTTGGTAGTCTGAGCATCCCTTACTATAGGACTCTAATAATCAAGCTTCTGTGAAACCTAGATCAGCCTCTGAAATCAAATGGAACATTTTCCATTATTGATTAGGCATAGAATCCACTTTGTTAAACTAGTCGAGGGTAATAAGAGACATTTGAGTCATTAATTGAGAAGATGACAGGTCTCTAAATGTGACCACTGTCTTTCACTAGGTCAGCTATTATTTATTCAGTAGAAGAGCCTTTCAATTTAAAAGTATATCGACCTTTTTTATATGCTTGAAAAAAAAGAGGAGTGGACATATATTTGCAATACTTACATTAGATCCAGGTGGTTATCTTGAATGGTTAGAAAATTGCTACTGAGAATAAGGTTCAGTCTCAAAATGAAAATGTTACTGTTTCATCGTCCCAGGCTCCTCCTGTAGTTGTGACTCCCTAAATTCTAATGCAATTAGGTGTTTTTACAGAAAGGGTAACATCAGCTCTGAAGGGTGGGAATACATTATGATTTCTGGATTTGCCCAAGAAGAAGCTCAGTCCTATTCAGGGTTGATTCTTTTAAATGGTGTCTGATTTCAAGTTGCAAACTGCTCTGTGGTAAAATACCCAATCATGGTGCTCATGCTAATGAGATACAAGCCGCGTTTTGCAGAGTGTCTTAACAGGTTAATTGCTTTTAGTCTTGTGGGCTCAAAACAAAATCGTTTAATAAAATCCACATCTGCTGAACTTTCCAGATTATGAGCAAGTTTCAGCGAAAGTTTTCTCTTACTTCATCAGGAACGACAATCGAGTGGTTAGAACCAAAGATACCTTTATCAAACCACTATAAAAATGGAGCTGACCAGCCTTTTGCAACTGAGCAAAGTAAACCGGTGGCAGTCCCAGAAGAACAGTGTGTTGAAGAGTCTGGACCATTAGCAAGGGTAAGGTAATGTGAAAATACAGTTTTGATGTAAAAACTAGGAATCACTGAAAAGGTTCAGGTCTCTTTTCATTGTCAGGGCATTCGAGTCATCCTAACATCAGGACAACATTCTTGCAGACTCTAGACATTGTTTTTCTAGTTTAAACTGCTTTGGCTTTAAAGAGGTCTGTTGTATAATACTTGTGCATGTTGTGTTTTGCAGGTTAAATTATGTGCCTTTTTTAGTTGGGGCTCACTTTTGCTTGATAAATATGTATTTAAAAATGCAATTTGCATGTTTTTATTTTTCTAGATAATAACTTTTATTATTTGCATGATGTTTCTGTTACACTTATTATTCTGTTATCTTAATTTCACATTATTTACTAGATGCTTACTACTTAGTGTACAAGTTTAAAAGTTTACCATTGAGTCTTTTTGTTGTAAGCACTTTGCCAAACCAGTTTTTTTCTAGTGTTACTCTACTTAAAATAGCACAGTCCCAGGGTTTTATAATATTTTTATAAAGTATTGTTCATTCCACATTTCTCAGAAGCTAAAGAAAGTCTTATTCTAGTCATAGTTCTACCACAAATCATATTGGTCTTTTTGCCTTTTGTGTTCACATCTGTTATCTTTATGGTCATCATAATTACATAGTTTTATTTTAAGCTCTTTTTACATGATACTTCCCATAAGCATTTTGTTCTGGCCTATATAATTAAATTTTTGAAGGTTGAAGTAGGCTATTACATATCTAGTCTCTTCGTTATTTTTTGTTATTGTAAATAGCACTAACTCATCTTGTCTGCTTTTTTTTTCCTCCTCTTTCTTTAGGTTATTTTTTTAGGTTATATTCCCAAGTAGAATTACTGAGTCAAGAGTAATGCACAGCTTATGGTTATTTATATACTAGCAAATTACTTCTTAAAAGAATAACATGACACAGAAACTTCCAAAACTGGCCACGGCCTTGGCTTAATAAAGTGGGCAATGGCAGCTATGTGGGTGGGAGAGAAGAAAAAAAAAGTATGGAATGCTTTCTACCATTTCTAGAGTCAAGCAGTTAGTCTTTATTAAGCTATCAAGTGTATAACAAGTTCAAAGTTAGGAATAATGAGGAGACACAAAAAATTGAAAACATAGTTCCTTCACTGAAGAGATTTATAATCTACTTGGAGTCACAATTACATACAGACTGAAACAAGGAGAGGGGAACATGAAGCAGCTTTTTCCCCCCATCTTACTTAATATGGCTCGGGCCATTGGGATATGGCCATTCAGAGAAAGAAGAGAGGTGTATTGAATAGAGTAGAGGGAAATGCTTTGGAGAGAAAGTAGAATTGGAATCAGACTTTGAAAGAAGACAGGATTTGAAGAGAAGAGGAGCAGTAGGGGATCTCGAGATGGAGGAATAACAGGAGCAGGGATACTAAAGCATATATGCTTATTGTGGTGAAAGCTCGCCTGATAGTTTTAAAACCAGGTCTTATCATTGACTGACATGTGGACTAATAATTAACCATTTAGCTTCAATTTTCTCATCTGTAAAGCAGGGATATTAATATGATTGTTATGAACATAAAATAAATTTAGCAGAGCACCAGGTTTATGGAAAATGATCACAGGTGGTTGGATTTTACAAATCCAGATGGCCATTCACGTTGCATTCTCTGGGGAGTGATCATCCCTGGAGCCACTGTTCCACAGAATACAGTGTACGCTGTGCCTCCAAGGAACATAAAAATCATGCAGGAGAATCTACTTTTAATGTAATAGATGATAAAGACATGAGCATGGGATATGTTTAGGAAGATTGGTATATGATAATGACCTAGAATTAAAGTGTGGATAGAAGGTTATGGAAGTCGAAATGAAGACAAATGAATAGGTAATGTGCATTTCAAATGGAAATCAGCTGGACTTGGGATTGACTGGATGGATGCAGGGTTGGATGAAAGATGGCTCCAAGTTTGTGAACTAGATGACTAGATAGAATTGCGGTGCCATTCACAAAGTTAGGAAAATTAGGAAGAGTCTTTGAGAGAAAAGTTTTGGTATGGTTTATGAACATGCTGAATTTTTAAAGATTTTATTTTTAAGGAATTGCTATGCCCTCCAGTGTGGGGCATGAACTCACAACCCCAAGATCAAGAGTTGCATGGTCTACCTACTGAGCCAGCCAGGCACCCCTGAACATGTTGAATTTTATGTAAGAGGAGGATATATTATTTAAACATACATAAAAAGCAATTAGAAATAATCCAAGCTTTGGAGAGAGATCAGGACTAGGAATATAATTTGCAAGTGAAAATTACAAACTCTAAGTCCTTTACTCCAGCATATTTGTTCTTCTCAATGAGAATGCAAAGCATGTTGGGGATCAGGATAGAGACATAAGTGAAAGATGGGACTCAGGTGGGCAGGAGAGCATTGCTATATTTCTCTATTTTAAATCTTTTGAAATAGTGAGTAGACCAGATATATCACCTAGTGTAAGTAGAAAAAAAATAAGTGCATAGATATTATTAATTACAAAAGACACTAGACTCTACTCAAGCGTACCAGAATAGACTTGCATTTTCTAAAAATTTCATACATGCCTTCTCTGAAATATGAGTGTTAATGCAAGCTGGAGGCAGACACGTGGTAGTGGAGATTTTGCTGTCAGGTGACGGAAGAAGTAAACCCTGGTGAGGCCAGAATGAAGCCCACACTTCCTTTGTGCCCAAGTCAGAAATCAGAAGGACAAAGATGGGCTAATATGAGTTTTGTGGAATATTGAGGTTTCCCTTTGCCGTGCAGTCTCCAAATATTATGAATTCCTAGAAACCTAGTAGCTCTTGACACTGTTTTAGACCCTGTTAGTGTCTGCTAACCATTCTGGGTTTGTAGGGATTTTACACATTTGAGCACATTCGAATTTTGGTAATGCTTTTCCCCTAAGTTTTTCTTTTCTTTTCTTTTTTTATGTTTATTTATTTATTTGGAGAGAGAGAGAGCAAATGGGGAGGGGAAGAGGGAGGAAGAGAGAGAATCTCAAGCAGGCTCTGCACTGTCATCACAGAGCCCAACGTCGGGCTCCATTTAACAAACTGAGATATGACTTGAGCCAAAATCAAGAGTCAGACACTCAACTGACTGAGCCACCCAGGTGCCCCTAAACTTTTCTTTAAGAAAGGCATGATGACCTCTAAGAAGAGACAATTTAAAAAAAAAAAAAAGAGAACTTCCAAATTCTGCCATTCGCACCAAGATTTAGAACCAACAATTAATTAATAGAATTCCTCTTTTTTTCTATTCCAATGAATATGATTATTTTTATAAAACAATGATTTAAATAGATTTAAATAGATTTTCTACCAGATTATGTTTTGTTTCCTTAATATTCTTTTCATTAGAAAATAATGAAATAGTTCCAAAACACAAAGTCAGCTTTGTATTATATAGTAATGTTAAGGTTATATTTGCATTATTATTCTGTGTCCTAGGTTCTGATCCTAAACGTAATGGTACCTCTTCAGAGGGTTGGAGAACATTATTTAATCAAGACCTAATAGGGGTTTTCTCAAATTAGTAATTGTATTTGGTATCCATATGTAGAGACATGGATGATCAACTTTTCTGCATTGTAGAGTGAATAAATGTTTGCAAGTGTACTTAAACTTTATTAGACTATATTTTGCAACTGATTTAGGGTAGATAACAGACAAGTATTTTTCTGACAGACTTACTAGCCATTGAAAAGGGGAATTTAGAAAGCTTTTGGGATCTCTCCTTAAGGTTGTTAAAGCAGAAGTAATTTGAAATATACAAACAGTAGTTGTCTGTGTGATCTTAACATGAGGAAATGAACTAGATTTTTAATTGAATTATCAGAATTTGAGCTGATAGTACATTTCCTTGGTAAAAGGGAAGAGGAAAAAGGAGAAAAACAAAGGCAAAAGAATGACCAGAAACCCGTTATTCATTAACTCTGTTGCTGTGTTTTATATTTTGTTTTTAATAATTTGTAACATCTGAGAACATTAAGTTCTTGATTTTATGCCTGATTAAGATTGGTTTTTGCCTAGCTACAGAGAACAGATGGGCTTCATATTAATAGGATTTGGTTATACGAAGAGAAAATCAAAGGCTGAGACATTATCAAAATCATATTCTTCTTAAAATCTGCATAACTTAAAATCTATAATAGCAAAACTCTCTTGCACAAAGGTACTAAAAAGGGGTACCACTGAGAGGGATGGGATGCCACCTCTCCCCACGTAAACATGAGAAGTGAACATGATGAGATTCTATAGAATCTTGGAATTCGAAACTATTACTTATTGTTTAAATAGAAATTAAGAATTCAGTTTCTCTTACATGACTATCTGAAACTAGACCCTATTGAAATGAAAGTAAACATTTTCAGTTTTTCAAGAGATTGTTTGATTGTTTGATTGATTGATTGAAGAGCTGTGCAGAGAGCCTTTTTGTGACATTAAGACTATAGACACAGCTATAAGGTTTCGATACTTAACACCTAGAATTCTCTTCAGCCCCCATGTTTCTTCCTGCCAATTCCAAGAATGAGTGAATATGGAAAGATACATTGTAGTAGTCAGACTTGACATGTACAGTCACTTTTCAATTTTACTTGTATAATTTTAGCTTTAAAAAAGGGCAAATATTTTATTCTCAAAGCATCTTCAACTTAAATTATAGGTAGTGGTAGTGCCTCCAAACAGGTGGTCCAAGCCTGCAAAGCCTGAGAATCAAATGAGACATTCTTCACTCTTTTTGAAAAATTCCATGTTTATAAAATATATGTATTTCATATATTATTTTTGTGGCAAAAGCACAGTATGTTCAATGTAAATGATAATGGGCTCATTGAATGAAATCTGTTCCATGGCTACATGATGAAGTTATATTTTTTAGAAAGATTTTTGCTTGTTCTCAGATTCATTTAGGCCAAATATAAATGTTTTCAACTCTGACATATACTTGTATTCTTTTTTTTTTAATGTGGCTATGAATTCTGTCCTTTAATTGGCATTCCTATCTGTTGTGTGCAAAGCTTGCTGTTTAATCCGATTTCTCTATTGAAAAGAAAGAAAACACAAGAGTCTTCTTGTACAAAAAAACAGTGACAGAAAAGAGACTTACTCTTCATGGATAGTAATAAGCACTTATAACATTGACTTTTGCTTTCTTTTACATCAAGGAACCTGAAGAAATAAATGCCGATGATGAGGTAGAGGATACATGCGACAACAAGGAGGATGACCTGGGAGCTGTGGAAGAGCAGCGTAGTGTCATCCTGCATCTCTTGTCGCAGCTGAAGCTGGGCATGGACTTAACAAGAGTAAGTGATGGCATGAAGTGGCTTTGGAGATCAGAGGTCAGGACTGTACCTGTAGTTGTTAATGTTGTCAGGGCTCTTTATTTGAGTTTGTTTTTTAGTCTCTCTCTCTTTTTTTCAAGATTTTATTTTTCACGTGGTTTCTCCATCTGACGTGGGGCTCAAACCTACAGCCCCGAGATCTATGCAGTGGGCTCGCCAGGTGTCCCGGTTTCTTAGTCTCTTGATCCAGACTTCTTATTTCATACAAAATGTGACTTGTGCAGCAGGAAGTCATATGGCATGTAAACACCTGTAATCTTATTTCTGTACAAATGAAAGAGGTCCATTGGTACATAGAACTGGAAAATCGAAAGAAAGGGTGTAATCCCAGAAAACCATGAAAGGCTTTGACACTCTCCTTTACTCTTACTTCCCATGTTGGATAGTATATTTTGGGTGTTATCTGTAACAAAGGTCAGCAAACATTTTTTGTAAAGAGCCAGATAATAAATATTTTCGGCTATGTGGACACAGGTGTCTGTTCGAACTACTCACCTCTGCCTTTATAGTATAAAAGCAGCCATAGATAATATGTTGGACTGGGCATGACTGTGTTCCAACAAAACTTTATTTATAAAAATAGAGGCCAGATTTTCCCCAAAGACCATACTTTGCAGTCCTCTCTTCTGTAGCCTTGCTTACTTCAAAAATGTGGCCTGAATTAACCGATGTGGGAATTACTTGATAATGTACTCATATATCAAATCATCACAATGTACGCTTGAAATATCTTAACACTTTTGTCAATTATACCTTAGTAAAAGTAGAAGAAAACATTATTGTCTGAATACCAGTAACATCACCATTGCGTGAGAACTTATTAGAAATTCAGAATCTCAGCCCCTGACCCCAAACTTAGAGGACCAGGTCTACATTTCAGTGAGATTCCCATGTGGTTCATCCATACGTTAGAGTTTGAGAAACACTAATCTATCGTTTTTTATTTTGGTCCAGTCTTTTCCAGTTCCAATTTATCTAATTAGTGTGTCTTAATTTGTTTTAGCAGCCAATCTGTGATGTTAATTTAAAAAGCACATTAGGGGCATCTGGGTGGCTCAGTTGGTTGAGTGTCCGACTTTGGCTTGGGTCATAGTCTCACAGGTAATGGTTTCATGGTTCGTGGGTTTGAGCCCCATGTTGGGTTTGCTGCTATCAGCCTGTCAGCACAGAGCCTGCTTTAGATCCTCTGTCCCCAACTCTCTGCCCCTCGCCTGCTTACACTCTCTCAAAAAATAAATAAAACATTAAAAAAAATTTATAAAAATCAAATTAGAGGGATGCCTGGGTGGCTCAGTCGGCTGAGCATCTGACTCTTGATGTCAGCTCAGGTTGTGACCCGAGAGTCATGGGATTGAACCCCACCTTGGGGTCCATGCTGAGCATGGAGATTGCTTAAAGTTCTTTCCCTCCCTCTCCCTCTGCCCCTCCCCTGTGCTCTCACATGCATGCGTACTTCTCTAAAAAAATAAATAAAACGCAAATTAGATTTAAAACCTATATATGTCAAATATTACCACTACTCTCTCTCTCTCTCTCTCAAAAATGAATAAATAAATAAAAAATTTAAAAAAGGGGGGGAGCGCATGGGTGGTTGGATAAATAAAATTAAAAAAAATTTTTTTAAAAAGGGGGGGGCGCCAAAGTCTGTCGAGCATCCGGTATTGGCTCAGGTCATGATCTCTTCATGAGTTCGAGCCCCACATTGGGCTCTGTGCTGACGGCTCAGAGCCTGGAGCCTGCTTCAGATTCTGTGTCTCCCTCTCTCTCTGCTCCTTCCCCACTCATGCTCGCTCGCTCGCTCTCTCTCTCTCTCTCTCTCAAAAATGAATAAATAATAAAAAAGAATTTTTAAAAATCAAATATTACCACTACAGGATTATGTACTTTGAATTAATACTGACACTACTTTGCATTAGTATGGGATTTCAGAATTGACTTTAGGAGGTATATTTCAAATTAAGGATTTTGATGCCATTGAAGATAGTGAAAGTATAGATTACAAGTAACCCAGGGGCGCCTGGGTGGCTCAGTAGTTTGAACATCTGACTTCATTTCAGGTCGTGATCTTGCGGTTCATGGGTTCAAGCCCTGCATCTGGCTCATTGCTGCCAGCACAGAGCCTACTTCAGATTCTCCATCCCCTTCTCTCTCTCTGCTCTCCCACTCTCTTGCTCTCTCAAAAATAATAAACATTTTTTAAAATCTTAAAAAAAAAAAAGGAACCTAAATAAGGGGCACCTGGATGTCTCAGTTGAGTGTACAACTCTTGATTTTGGCTCAGATCATGGGATTGAACCCCACATCAGGCTCTACACTGGACATGGAGCCTGCTTAAGGTTTCCTCTCTTCCTCTGCCTCTCTCCCCTACTTGTGCCACTTTGTCTCTCTAAAAAGAAACAGGTGCCTGGGTGGCTCATTCGGTTGAGCCACTGACCCTTGATTTGGGCTCAGGTCCAGATCTCATGTTTTGTGGGTTCAAGCCCCTCATCAGGCTCTGTGCTGTCACAGTGTGAAGCCTGTGGATTCTCTTAGGATTCTCCCTCTCTCCCTCTCTCTCTGCCCCTCCCATGCGCACTCTTTCTTTCTTCCAAAAAAAAAAAAAAAAACAGAAAATTTTAAAAACGAAAACAACAAAAAAAGTAACTTAAAATCTAACTTAAATAGAAAGCATTTTGCCTTTAGCATTTACTTTGAAGCATCTCAAAATCAAAACATTTTTTCTTTACTTAGACTTGTAGTGATTATAGGAAAGTTTAAAAAGAAGTTAATAGAATTAAAAACCTACTAAGAAGCAGACATTTTTGGAATTATTAAAAAAACTCATTAACCTTTCCTCTTTTATCTAACCTTAATATTTCATCTGGCATCATTTCTATTCTAGAAATATTTTCATTTTAGTGGTTCAGAAAAGACTATTAGATGTAAAATCTGTTAAAATGCATAATGAGGGCGCCTGGGTGGCTCAGACAGTTAAGCATCTACCTTTGGCTCAGGTCATAATCTCACGGTTCGTGAGTTTGGGAATCTCACTCTCCCCTCTGTCTCTGTCCCTCCCCTGCTTGTGTTCTCTCTCTCAAAATAAATAAATAAACTTAAAAAAAATTTTTTTAAAGCATAATGATATGAAAAGTTTGGTTATTCTGGTGTTTGCTGTCCCTTAGTAGATTTAGGTTTATAAGGTGTAAGAACAGTATGGGGGTTTATGAGGCATAAGAACATTTGAAAAGAATGTGCTGTGCTAATAATCCAGATGGTAAAGCTTTCTCTAGGCGTGATAACTATATGTAATATAGTTTCCCCACATTTGTTCCTTGTTAATTAAAGATATAAATACATATATATAGCATTTATATATAAAACCATTAACATTAACCAACCATGAATTATGAACATTCACATAACATTGAAAAGAATGGTGGTTTTTAATTTTATGTTAATTTTTGAGAGAGAAAGAGAGAGAGAGGTGAGTGGGAGAGGGACAGAGAGAGAGGGAGACAGAATCTGAAGCAGGCTCCAGGCTCTGAGCTGTCTGTCAGCACAGAGCCTAACATGGGGTTTGAACTCATGAACCACAAGATCATGACCCAAGCCAAAGTCAGACACTTAACCAACTGAGCCACCCAGGAGCCCCAAGAATGGTACTTTATGAGCAGCATTTGAAAATGTGGTGACTAAACTATAGTCATATCTACCTTCTTTCTAACCATAACACTGATAGAACAATTATTTTTTGAGCCCCCTTTACATTCTGGACACTTTGCTAGGTGCTGGGACTATAGCAGAAATGCAGGTCGAAGCTTGCATGTTGTGAATAAGTAATAAGTGTTCATTTTGTTCCTTTTTAAATAATACTATGAATTCAGTATACAGTTTACAGAAAGTTTTGGAAAATAAAGGGAAAAAATCTCCTATGATTTTATCACCCTAGCAACACAACACTAAGTTTTTAGAATCCCTTCCAATCTTTCTTCGTATAATGTAGTTTATTTCCAATTTTGTCACATTTCCTTTTTTCAGTTAATACTCTTTCTTTGTGAAATGTATTATACAAATAGTCTTTCATGGGTATAAACAGTTCAAAGAACAATGGTGAAATGAATACATATGTACACACATCTCAGATAACAAGTTGTGGAATGGCCAGAACTTGGAAGCTCTTGGAGGGCCCCTCCTGTTTGTAGAACCCTACTGTTTCCTAGATGTTACCTCTTACTTGATTTTCATATTAATCATCTCCCCACTTTTTTTTATAGTTTTACCACCTGACTCTGTACCCCATAACAATGTTGTTTAATTTAGGAAAAAGTCAGTAGCACAAGCTTAGCTATGTAAGGAAAGGGCTCTTTCCCATTCATAGGAGAAGGCTCCCAGGAGAAGGTAAGGTAAATGGAGTCCCTGGCTTCAGCTTCTTATAAATTATTGAGAAAATTTAGAAGGGCCCTTTATGAAGAAATGAGAAGGCAAAGTTCCGAGTGAGTCCTGTGAAATATATGGCTCATAGAATTAGAGCAGTTGGTGGGAGCCAGGTGCTGGACATCCAACAGAAACGTGGGCAGAGGGAAGCATCTGCTCAGTGTTTTCTGTGCTAAGCAAGGCTCATGCACTGTGACCCACCGCCAGCTCCCAGGGTAGACTATAGCCAGAGCATGTCTGCGGGTGAAATGAATGTCTTCAGCCCATCCAGACAGCAGGACATGGAAAGGAGGGTTGGTACTTTAGCAGATGCCCACCGCAAGCCAAACACAGATGCAGATGGGACCAGTTTCCCTAGAGCATTCCGTCCTCAGGTTTCACAAGGTGGTGGCAGTGGCAGCATGGAGCACGTGGACGACAGTCTTCCATATGTCTGTCTCTCGAATCACACCACTCTGATGCGAACCAGTTTCCCTGTGTCTGCTGTACAGCTTTCTTCCCGGGATGTCTTTTCATCACCCCCCTGTGCTAGGTCTATTTCCTGTGTTCCTTCTTGTTTGGTTGCCTCTCATTTTAGTGAAGCACATCTTCCTTTAACCTCAGAGGAAGGACTGTGGGAGGCAAAATGTGAAAATGTATGTTTGAAATGTCTTTATTTTGCCCTCATGTTTGATTGCTAGTTTGGATAGAATTTCTAACTTGCAGTTAATTTTCCTTTAAAATATTGCCTCCTTGGTACAGGGTTCTGGTAAAAAGACTGAAGTCATTCCAGTTCATCATTTTCTATAACTTGTTTATTTTTCTGTCTGAAATTTAGAATCTTTTCCTTGCCCTGAGAAGTCTGAAATTTCAGTGACATGTCTTGATATAGGAGTCTTTTTATCCATCATCTCTGGGCATTTGGTGAGCCTTTACCGTATGACAACTCATATTTCAGTTCTCTGAAATTTTCTTGAATTTTTCATTGATGACTTTGTATCCTCCCTTCCTGATCTCTCTGAAATCTTTTTTTTTTATGTTTATTTATTTTTGAGATAGAGTGCAAATGGGGGTGGGGCAGAGAGAGAGGGAGACACAGAATCTGAAGCACGCTCTAGTCTCTGAGCTGTAAGCACAGAGCCCAATGTGGGGCTTAAACTCATGAACCGTGAGATCATGACCTGAGCCGGAGTTGGAGCCTAACCAACTGAGCCACCCAGGTGCCCCTAAAATCTTTATTTCATGGTCATCGAATTTCCTGGTCTGGTCCCCTAGTTTTCCCTTCTTTTCTCTCTCTCTTCTGTGTGTTGGGAGATTTCCTCACTATTTTATCTTCTGAAACTTTTTTGATTTTTTTAAAACGTTTATTTTTGAGAAAGAGAGACAGAATGTGAGCGGGAGAGGGGCAAAGAGAGGAAGACAGAGCCTGACACGGGGCTCAAACCCACAAACCATGAAATCATGACCTTTTCTTAAGATTTTATTTTTTTAGGGGCACCTGGGTGGCTCAGTTGACTAAGTGTCTGACTTCAGCTCAGGTCATGATCTCACAGTTCGTGGGTTCAAGCCCTGTGTCAGGCTCTGTGCAGACAGCTCAGCCTGCTCTGTCTCTCACTCTCTGCCTTCCCCTGCTTGTACTCTGTTTCTCTCTCTCTTTTAAAAATAAACATTAAAAAAATTTTTTTAATTAGAAAAAACCGTGAGATCATGACCTGAGCTGAAGTCGGCTGCCTAACCGATTGAGCCACCCAGGCGCCCCTTAATTAAAATTTTTTAAAAAGATTCTATTTTTTTAACTAATCTCTTCACCCAACATGGGATTCGAACTCACAACCCCAAGATCAAGAGTCTCAGGCTCTGCAGACTGAGCCAGCCAGGTGCCCCAAGCATCCTTATTTTTTAATGAGAGCAAATATTTTTGTGACTTTGTTTTTAATACTCATCTAGAATGAAGTGTTTTCAGAAAGGTAAGAATAGTTATCTACAGATATACACATGCATTAAAATTTCCCGCTTTGGTTGATTATTTTGTTGTTGTTATTTTAGGTGGTGCTTCCTACCTTTATCCTAGAGAAGCGTTCCTTGCTGGAAATGTATGCAGACTTTATGTCTCATCCAGACCTATTTATAGCCATTACTAACGGAGCCACAGCTGAGGATAGAATGATTCGTTTTGTTGAGTACTACCTTACCTCATTTCATGAAGGCCGGAAAGGAGCCATTGCTAAGAAACCGTACAATCCTATCATTGGAGAAACATTTCACTGTTCCTGGAGGATGCCGAAAAGCGAGGTTGCATCCACTGTTACCAGCAGCCCTTCTACCCAGGGGGTCACAAATCATGCTCCTCTATCAGAGGAGGCTTTGAGCCAGGCGGGATCAGACTGTTACACGGTCAGATTTGTTGCCGAGCAGGTTTCCCATCATCCTCCAGTCTCAGGATTTTATGCAGAATGTGCAGAGAGGAAGATGTGTGTAAATGCGCATGTCTGGACTAAGAGCAAGTTCTTAGGCATGTCGATAGGCGTGACGATGGTTGGAGAAGGTAAGTAGAAAAACTCTCCTCCGATTTTTAACACCAAACTATAATCTTAAATTTGGGGAGGCTAGATAAATATTATAAATCGGAACTGTTATATGTACTACTTCTAATTTTTAGTGTGTTCCAGAATAGTCAGAGGGAGGGCTCATATTTATGGACAAATATAAATTATCTTTTTAAAATTTTTCTCTGATTTTAAATATAAAATATTTTTATTGTAGAATATTTGGAAAACTGAGAAGGATATCAAGGAGAAAATAAAGCATCTCTAAACCCTCCATCCAGAGAGGGATAAATTTAGCTAGTATTTTGTATTCTTTTAATTTGTGTATATGTTTATACTTTTATTTATCTTTTGTAAAATTGGGATTTGTTCTCTCTCTATAGTTTTGTGTCCTGCTTTTTTGTACTAAATATTCATTTTACCATGTTATTGATAATTTTTTTAACGTGTATTTATTTTTGAGAGACATAGAGACAGAGCATGAGCAGGGGAGGGACAGAGAGAGAGGGAGACACAGAATCGGAAGCAGGCTCCAGGCTCTGAGACATCAGCACAGAGCCTGATGCGGGGCTTAAACTCACAAACCACGAGATCATGACCTGAGCTGAAGTCGGACGCTTAACCAACTGAGCAGCCACCCAGGCACCCCTATTGATAATTTTTAAAACATTTTTTTTAAATTTTTTAATGTTTATTTTTGAAGGAGAGAGATACAGAGTGTGAGTGGGGGAGGGGCGGAGAGAGAGGGACACAGAATGTGAAGCAGGCTCCATACTCCAGGCTCCAAGCTGTCTGCACAGAGCCTGATGCGGGGCTTGAACTCATGAACTGTGAGATCATGACCTGAGCCTAAGTCGGATGCTTAACCAACTGAGCCACCCAGGCTCCCCTAAAACATGTTTTAATGACTGTATAATATCCTATGAAATGAGATATTTACCATCTTATATTTAACCATTTCCTCTATTTGGGCATTGAAGTTTTCCATATTTTCATTATAAAAAGCACTCAAGCAATATCTTCTAGGTAAATCTTAATCTACATCTTTTATATGTCCTAAGGAGCTATTCATGAAGTATTTTGAAATACATCACTAGACATTAATTCCACTTCAGCAAAGGTTATGAAAAAATAGTTTAAGGTAATACCCAAAAATCAACAAGATCAAAAAGCCTCTACAGAAATCATTGCAGAATTAATAAAAATATAATGGCAGAAAAAAACCTTACCATTTTAATGTTAAAGGAAAACTCTTGCCCATAGAATAATTTGTTCAGAATGTAAACTTGCAATGTAACCATGATATAATTAAGTCTGTGATGCTAACATTTTGAGACTTTGTTACTTCAGCTGTGAAGAAAATACTTTTATCCATCCCCTTTTCAGTTTTCCCCATTTTTTAGATCTATTGTGATATGAGTCTTACCAGTGTCCAAATGTTGTAAGTTAATCAAAACTTTTGTAACATTAGAAAATACTCATGTTTTATTAATTAAAAGGTGCTACCTTCAGTTATAAAATTCATCACATTAGCTGTAAGATCTTCATGAATCAATTTATTTTATAGATGAAAAAGTCTAGAGGCGATGAGACATATTTAAGGTCATAAAAGTTAAGACCCACCCAGGTTTAGAACTTCATCCTTTAACAGACTCTCTCCGAGGACAGTTAGTTCTTGTCAGTTCATTTGGCAGAAAGAATCTGGCAATGATAGCCTCTCCAAGAAAGGAAATACTGCAGGAAATAAGGAAAAGCATTAATATCTTAACCTTGCACTAATCATGAAGGTAGTACAAAACAGGTAATTTTTATTATTTATTATTATTTCAAATAATTAATATTATTAAATTTTTATTATTTATTATTAATCCATATATTTATGGATTACCTTTTAGAAATTAAATTTCTATCAGTAACCTCAATAGAAAGTAAATGAAATCAGGGGATGGGACACAACAACTCGTTTTGCTCCTATTAGCGACCATGTTTTGTATTTATTTGTTGGGGGAAATTCCATTTAATGATTAAGTAAGTGAGGTTTTAGAATTCTGTTAACTAGTTTATTATCATATACATTCAAAACTGCACATCTCTTCAGATTTCAGATTCTATAGTGTCTGATACTAATGCTAAATATATCCTTGGGAATCAGATCATAAGCTTACCCAGGTTATATTATGACATATTTTTAGAAAAGTAATAAAAACATCTTTTCCAACTTAAAATGAATCAGCAGTTGTTATTAAATACTTAAATATACTCAAGGATGTTGTCAATATGTCCTCTGACATACATATATAAATACATAATACATATATAAATGTATTACAGCCAGAACCATGTTCCTTATGAAATGGCTTGATAGTTCTTGATTTATTGTTGCCCTTTGTGAAGACTATAAAGGTAATACAAGGAAATAGTTGGTCTTTCTTTATGTAGACTGCTTTAGAATCTCAGTTTGTCTATTTACTTATCTTAAAAATTAACTGTATTAAAATATTTATTATAATTCTTGCCCTTATTTGTGAACATTAAGAACAAAGTACTTAACGAGCTTTCATTAAAAGAGAGATGCCATTAGGGGTGCCTGGGTGTCTCAGTTAGTTAAGCGTCTGACTCTTGATTTCAGTTCAGGTCACAATCTCATGGTTCATGAGTTCCAGTCCTGCATCAAGCTTTGTGCTGGCAGCATGGAGCCTGCTTGGGATACTCTCTCTCCCTCTCTTTCTCTCTCTCAAAGTAAATAAATAAACATAGAGAGAGAGATACCATTAGAGTTTAGACTCGTAGTTCGTGTTAAGTGTTTAGTCTGATGGTGACCCAGGTAATGAGCTTGGGTTAGTTAGTAAAAGTCGATTATTCATTAATGTAATTTCTCTTATATAGATATTTTAAAAATTTTGTTAATGTTTATTTTTGAGAGAGAAACAGAGTACAAGCAAGGGAGGGGCAAAGAGAGAGAGACACAGAATCTGAAGCAGGCTCTAGGCTCTGAGGTGTCAGCATAGACCCCGACGTGGGGCTTGAACCCACGAACTGCAAGATCATGACCTGAGCCGAAGTCAGACGCTTAACCGACTAAGCCACCTAGGTGCCCCTCTCTTATGTATTTTTTAAAACAAACATCGTTAGGAGCGCTTGAGTGGCTCAGTTGGTTAAGCGTCTGATTTCAGCTTCGGTCACGATCTCACAGTTTGTGGGTTCAAGCTCCGCGTCGGGTTCTGTGCTGACAGCTCAGAGCCTGGAGCCTGCTTTGGATTCTGTGTCTCCCTCTCTCTGGCCCTCCCTTGCTCACCCTCTCTCTCTGTCTCTCAAGAATGAATAAATGTTAAAAAAAATTTTAAACAAAAAAATAGAAAAACATCCTTAGTATAGCATCACTTAATATAAAATTAGCCCCATTAGAATAGTATTTGTTTGAAAATTGTCACTTCCATTTCTTGTAGCCTTACACCAAATACTTCATAATTTGTCAAAGTTATTATTATGCCCATAGTTTTTATGATAGAATTAGTTTTTTTCTTCCTAATATACATAGAATAAAGAATGCTTTTTTAAAATTAAACTGAGACTAAGTTCTATGACTAGAGCATTAGACATTTATTTATTACTAAAACTGAAAAAGTTATTAGTACTAATGATCAGACCATAACATGCAGTATAACTGTTCTTAAAATCTGGCTTAAGAGTCTATTAGAGGGAAATCTTGATCTATTTCCACTGTAACATTTTCTGGTTCCGTGAACCCCGAAGGGATAGCAAAGTTGTAATGAAAGTAACCTTGATTCATTATTACTAGGAATATTATCAAATACAATTGTAAGTGAAGTTAATTTATGTTTTCACCTTCTTGTTTTCACCTTCAGGTATTCTCAGTCTATTGGAGCATGGAGAAGAGTATACATTTTCTCTACCTTGTGCTTATGCCCGGTCAATTTTAACTGTTCCTTGGGTAGAACTTGGTGGTAAAGTCAGTGTCAACTGTGCAAAAACTGGGTATTCAGCCAGCATCACTTTTCATACTAAGCCATTTTATGGTGGCAAACTGCACCGGTAAGAATATTTTAATGATACCTGGCTCTTACTCTACGAGTTTGATCTTGTCTTATAACTCTTTATTCTTTTTCTGCCTTGTTTTATGTCAATGGAATTGGAGTTTTATTTATGTTTATTTTTTCAAGGCATTCTGGACATCCTGATCTAGTTTTAAAAATACTGACAGATCTGTCTACTCTTCTAAAGATGTCCTGGTTAAGTAGCTAAGAAGAAGCAGAATAGAATTACTAACAAATGAACTTGCAGTCTTTGGCCCAATTTCTTCCTTTGTTTAAAGGGGTTCAGACTAGACCAGGCCTCAGTGAAGGCAGCTATTGGTACAAATTAGTGTGAAAATATATCTAATCATACGAAATAGTTCAAGAAGCACAATGACAGAAGCCAGTGTTTTTAGGTACTATTACTGTGAATAGTGGCTTTGTTCTAATTCCATCCAGGAAATGGCCCATTCTTATACTTCCTTCTTTCCTTCTCTCAGTCTGGTCCAGATCATCCAGACTGCATGAAGACAAGGGATCTAATAGAATCCTTAAAAGGATACCAACTCTTTTCCTTAAGCCCTTGATATCTATTCTTTTTTTTTTTTTTAATTATTTATTTTTGAAGGAGAGACAGAGCATGAGTGGAGGGAAGAGCAGAGAGAGAGAGATACAGAATCCAAAGCAGGCTCCAGGCTCTGAGCTGTCCCCACAGAGCTCAATGCAGGGCTCAAACTCATGAGCCGCCAGATTGGACACAACAAACTGAGCCACCCACGCACACCCCTTGGTATTTATTCTAACCATCTCTGTCTGTAAACTCGTTATTGAAAAATACAAGTCGTTAATGATTTTCACATAGACATGGAACATTACCAGCATCCTCGAGATCCTCACGCCCTCTTACAGTTATGCACGCACGCACGCACACACACCCACCCCCTCACCACTTCCACCTCTTCTTCCTAGGGTGGCCGTTTTCCGACTTCTAATACCATTGATTAGTTTTGCCTGTTTTTGAACCCTATATAATGAAATCATACACTATGTGTTCTTTCATATTTGACTTTTTCTTTAACATTATGTTACTGAGATTCATCTATGTATAACATAGTTCATTCTCCTCACTGAGGATTGTATTATTACAGGACTGTCACAATTCACTTATTCCTTCTAATATTGATGGGCATTTGGGTAGTTTCCAATTTGGGGCCATTACAGATGGTGCTGCTAGAACTTAGTTTAGTGAATGTATGTATGAATTTCTGTCAGATAGATACCTAAAGGGGAATTGCTGAGTCATAGGGGATGGAAGTTGAACTTGAGTAGGTGCTGCCAAACAGTTTTCTTAAGTGGTTATTACCAAAACACAGTCCCTGCAGCCATGTTTGAGACTTTCAATTGCATATAGCTGTTTCACTTTTTCATTCTTAGACGACTGGTACTTAACAGTTTTAGAAGCGGAAAGAAAGATTGATTGGTTCCCAGACATTGAATGGCCCTTTAGAATATTTCAAATACTACATATTTCAAAACACTAAAGCAGAGAATTAAAACACACACATACACACACACATTACTCAAACATAACCATTAAACATTGTCAGAATGGTCACCTCTTATATGCACTTCTACTTACTTCTCTCATCATAGTAATAATCACAGGATTCAAATCTTACAATCAGCTGGGGCTTTAGAAGTCCCTAGACCAACAGTTACTAGGTGCATATGTCCCTTCGCAACATGCCTGGTAAGTGATTTGTTCAATCTGTATTAGAACATTGTTGTTAGCACAGAACTCACATTTCATGAGGCAGGCAGTGCATTCAGACTCCTCTTATTTATATGAAGTTAGAGCTGAAATGGATATCCCTGTAACATTCTTGCCTTGATGAAAGTATTCCTCAGTGCACATGCTTGAGTAGAACACTTAGGGGGAAATGACTACAGTGGTAAATCTTCCAAAGCCGGCGCTGTTTATTGTCAGTGACACTGATGTATTTCTTAGTGACATGTCGTTTTTTTCTCACTGTTTGTCTCATAAGTATTATTTTCTGAATAAGGAGACATGGAGCAATTTTAGTTGTCTTTTTTGCAAACTATTTCTGGTCCCTGAAACTTCATTCTGAGAGTATATGTATATGTGCATATAGGTGTGCATGCGCATATATGTGCATGTATGCATGAACACCTGTGTGTGTGTGTTATTTGAAATCCTACAGGACTCATATTACCTGTAAAAAATTTTTTTAAACATTTATTTTTGAGAGAGACAGAATGTGAGAAGGGGAGACGCAGAGAGAGGGAGACACAGAATCTGAAGCAGGCTCCGGGCTCTGAGCTGTCAGCATAGAGCCCGATGCGGGGCTTGAACCCACAGGCTGCGAGATTGTGATCTGAGCCAAAGTCCGATGCTTAACTGACTGAGCCACCCAGGTGCCCCTGAAAACATTAAAAACAAAGCAAAACAAAACAATATAAAACAAAAACATGTTATTTATACACAGACATACTCTCTTGATTGATTGGTCTCATTTCCCTAACTTGGCTGTGAGCTTTTTGACAAAACTGCACGGTTTTGGGCCTCCTGTTGCATCTGTACAGTGCTGTGCACATAGTAAGTGATCTGTAAATATTTGCTCATTTTTCTTTGGAAATATGATTAAGCATGAGTTTCTCTCTTCTTGGAGATAGAATCTAGTCCACCTGTCAAATAGTACCTATTCTCAGTGATCCTTTAATATATTACTGTTTAACTTTTTAGATATGAACTCTTAGATGTGATTTTTTTTTTTTTTTTAGAGCTTCACCCAGTTGGTATCCCCTTTCCCCCTTTAGGATAGCCCTGCAGAGGTTTGAAAATAGCTATTGCAGGCTGTCTTCATTTTTCTCTTCTTCGAGTTTAATACCTTTATTTGTTTAACAGTCATTCTTTAAAAAAAATTTTTTTTACATTTATTTATTTTTGAGAGACATAGAGACAGAGCGTGAGCAAGGGAAGGACAGAGAGAGAGGGAGATACAGAAACTGAAGCAGGCTCCAGGCTCTGATGAGCCATCAGCACAGAGCCCGACGTAGGGCTCAAACTCACAGACCATGAGATCATGACCTGAGCTGAAGTCGGCCGCTTAACCAACTGAGCCCCCCCAGGCGCCCCTAACAGTCATTCTTAATGACTTGAAAAACTAAGAAAGTAGTTTTGGTGTTAGTATATTCTACTCAATGCCAGATAGTTGATAGTAACTGAGATGAAAATACTAGAGCTCCAGGCAGGAGTAAATCAGTAGATATTTTAAAGTTGGTACCAGCTGCTGGGGCAGTGGGGATCAGCCTGTCAGGAGATATTGAGGCTCGTAAACACCAACATACACGGAAGGTTGTATTGAAATTTGGATCTAAACTACAAAAATCCAACCCAGGTCATAATTTTTTTTACTTTCAAATTAAGTATGTTTATTTATATTCCTGTTCAATCCTTGCCATTTGAATATATCTCTTAACTTAGGTAGAAGAATAGAGTATATTATTTTGCTGACAAATCTGATCCTTATTCTGAAGGCAGGGTGGAGCTAATTAAATTTCAAGCACAGAAATAGTAAATAAGCATTTGTTTAATTATTTTTATCTTTTATTTTGAAATCATTTCAAACCTATGGAAGAGTTGTACAAACTCTCATATATCCTTGGCCTAGTTGCTAGCATTTTGCTTCATTAGCTTTATCAAAATCTTTTTCTCTCTCTGTTTATATACTTATTAGTATTCCTGGAACATTTGAGAGTTGAAGATCTCCTGACATGTGTTAAAATATCTTAATCTGAACTTCCTAAGAACAAGGCAATTCTCTCCTACAATCACAGAACAGCTGTCATTCAAGAAATATAATACTATTATCTGGTATACAGTACATATTAAATTTTGTCAAATTTTCCCAATAATCAGCAATATTCTTTTCTCCTGACCCATGATCATGCATTTGTGTCCTTGTTACGTCTCTTTAGTCTTCTGGAATATTTCCTTAGCCTTTCTTTGTCTGTTACGACAATTTTGTAGAATACAGGCCAATTTTATAGAATGCTTCCCAGTTTGGTTTGGTTTGGTTTGGTTTGGTTTGGTTTGGTTTTTTAGGTTCAGGTTATGCATTTTTGACAAGAATACATTATAAGTAATTTCGTTTCTGGAAGTGATATATTTTAAGTATTTTTTAAAAAGACTTGTCTGGTGGCAGATGAAGAATGGATTGGCGGGTAAAAGGAGTGAAGAGAGATTAGAAGAAAGGAGGCCAGTTAGACCTTTGGAGGTGACCCTTCAAGGAGTAATTAACAGGATGTAGAGGGATCAGGGGCACCTAAGATAGCTTTGGATGACATCCTAGTTATTTACTGCCAGTAATAAACTCTCTAAAACTTAAGTGCTTAAAGCAGCAATTTATTATTATCTTTTACAGTTCTGTGGACCGACTAGGCTCAGCTGGGTGATTCTCACATAGTGTCTTTCATGTTGTTACAGTTGGATGTTGGTTGAGGCTTCAGCCTTCTAAGGGCTTGACCCAGCTAGATATCCAAGGTAGCTCACTCATGTGCAAGGCCGCAGATCTGGCTGTCGACCAGGAGCACAGCTGGGGCTGTCATTCAGAGGGCCCTCATGGCCTTTCTGCATGACTGGGGCTTCTTCCACCTTGGCAGCTAGATTCCTAGAGGAAGCATCTAATAGCATTTTAAAAGACTTACTGGCTTTTGATGCCTAGTTTTCATATTTTGACTTTTTGAAGACCCCTAAAAATTTCAAATAGATACCCTCATTTTTGTTAATGATCAGTCATCGTATTTGCTCTCTTGTTTGTTTCAGTTCCTTAAATTGGCTTCATTTCCCCCTTCATACTTTTTACCTGTCTACAATGCCACCTCATTTGATTTTTCTGTCACTTGGAAGTACTACCATTTTCTCTAACATAGTCTTTTTCTCTACTTTTCATGGATTATATATACTCTGTCCATAATTCTTGAGGGATACTTTTAGCTGACTCTGAAGTTTCCTTGTTTTTTCCATTCTGATCTGTTTCAAGACTGGTGGTTTCACTTAATTTCTCATTTAAAAGATTTCTATTGGAAACAGACCTCTCTCTGTTGATGAAATACTATAATGAAGGCTTTCTTTCATACCTTCCTCTTCAGACACCCTAGTTTTTTACTGCTATCTGCTATCAGAGCAGACACAGTATCTGCTGTCTGCATTTGATATAAATATATTATCTTCCACTTGTCTTCTCTTACTCCCTCATTTTCCACAGCTGTCTCCGATGCAGCCAAGTGAGCCTGCTTAACTATTCCTTGCACCCATGGCTATCTCCTAATCCAATTTTCCATCTCACTTTAGGATGATGATGATGGTATAAATCATCCTAAGGCAAGGTCAGAATCATCAGTATAGATAAATAGACATAGCATTCTATCTATCTATCTACTAGTATGATATTAAGATTACATGAACTATCTGCTAAGTGACATACTTTTCTGCATACAGGAGATACAGAATAGAAAGAAAGGCCATCTGTGCCTTCAAGAAGTTTTCAGTGTAGTATTAGAATCCAGCACCCTATCTTTGGAAACCATAAAGCTTTTAGGGAAAATGTCATATATAATAGACAGTTAAAAACAGTCTGTTGTTATAATAATCATAGTAATGGAAGGGAGATTTGATAATTACTATACCTGAAAGTAAAAAATTTTTTAGAGTTTACTTATTTATTTTGAGGGAGAGAGAGAATCCCAAGCAGGCCCTGTGCTGACAGCACAGGTGCGGGGCTCGATCCTGTGAACCATGAGATCATTACCTGAGCCAAAATCAAGACTCTGATGCTTAACCAACTGAGACACCAAGGCATCCCTGAAAATAAAATTTAATTCTGACTCATATGTTAAAGTAAAAAAAGAAACATGATGCTCGACATACATTTCTTTGTCTGATAAAGGAAGCCTATCACTTTTTCGAGAGAGACAAACTATTTTCCTGGGTATTAAATCTTAAAAGAATGTGTTGCAGGTATCCTTATATAGTAGCATTTAGGAATATAATAGACAGTGTCTTCTTCAGTAGTTCTGCATAAAATGTAATTATCCTTAATGTGAGCATTTCAGATATATAAATAAAACCCAAAGCTAGAGTCTTAACTTTCAATCAATAAAAACCTTATTTTTATTTTTAAGATAAGTAATCTGTACCCACTGTGGGGTTTGAATTCCCAATGCCGAGATCAAGAGTCACATGCTCTACCAACTGAGCCAGCCCGGCACCCCAATCAATAAAAACTTTCTATATGAAGCCAAGTTAATATATATATATATATCCAATGATTTTCTGGTATTCCAAATAGCTGTAGAGCTAGAGTCTAGACCACTTAAAAGGTTAACTTGACGTCATGTTTTTAGAAAGTGAGAGAACAAATGCCTTATCGCTTATCAGTCATCCTCACTTTAGAGATCAGTAGGATAATAACTTAAGATGTAGCTCTTTGCTTAGTATCTTAAGGACCATATTCTGTGTTATATTGGTTGACACAAGATCTAGATCTACATGCTTTATATATTTAGATAGTCATTTACTTATTGTCTATAATTGCTTTCATGCAGCAGGGAAAGAGTTAAGTAGTTGTGACAGTGACAGTCTTGCCTGCAAATCCTGATAGCTACTTCCCAGTCCTTTACAGAAGAGTTTGCCAACCCTGCATTAGGCTGTTACGAAGAATTATTATAAGCAGAGTGAGGTGAGGCCCTTCTTCCTCCTCGTGTTGCTTTTGCATTTTCTTCATGCCGACGAACGGAAATGGCCCATTCCACTTCCACACAGTCCTGTAGTGTGTGTGATTCTAGTTCCCTGCCCCAGTTCTCTTCGTGCTGCTCTTACTGTGTACCTGCACTAAGCGACAAGACCCCAGCATGCGTGAACAGGCATCTAGGGTTTGCTATTTGTCGAGTGGAAAGGCATGTAAGGGAGATCATGATAACTTGAGAGAGAGTGCTATGGTAGTACAAGATCAAGTGAGGAACAGATTATGGTCCCTCAATTCTCAGAATATAGTTCTGAGGGTGCTTGGGTGGCTCAGTCAGTTAATGATCTCGTGGTTTGTGAGTTTGGGCCCTGTGTTGGACTGACAGTGACAGTGTTGAGAGTGACAGCCTCTCTCCTTCTCTCTCTGCCGCTCCCTCACTTGCTCTCCCGCCCTCTTCAAAATAAATTAATTAATTAAAAAAAATATATATATATATATCGTTTTGAGTATGTGTGTTTGGAGAAGGGAAGAGATCATGTTCTGTGTCATCTTCTCATAGCCTGTTTGGTTGAAACAGATTTTCAAAGAAGGGAACGATGTTGGCAGGTGGGATCAGAGAAGCAACGTGGACATCACAAGAAATTATTCAGTCAGGCAAGAAGCCCTTAGCAATAGAATTATTTAAATTTATATACGGTAAAACCTTGGATTGCGAGTAACTTGTTCTGTGAGTGTTCTGCAAGACGAGCAAGCATTTCTAATAAATTTTAACTCGATAAATGAATGATGTCTTGCAATACGAGTAGTACATGATGCCAAATGTCACATGATCACAACTGAGCCAGTGTTTCTTTCTCTCCTGCTATGGAGTTGTTGGTGATCGTGTCCCACAACTGGGTGCTCAGTTTCAGGTCACGGTGTTTGGCAGAAATCGGTGATTTTTCAGAACATTGGAAGGTGCCCACAGCTGGCACTAGTACATTTTTGGTCACTTCAAAGCACCTATGGACAGTCCTTTGCTTTTTCCATACAGGAGTAAGCTTAGGAATGCTTTGCTTCGTTCTAGGTCAGGCTGCTTGCAGATATAGACCCTGTCCTCTGCTGCCTTATTGCCAGTTACACTAAATACAGTAGATGACAAGAGTTTATTAATACTGTACTGGAGTCAGCATCTGCACGAGCATATACAATGGTCCTGATGCAGAGAAAGATTCCATTGAGCCAATAGATAGCAGTGATTCCCTTAGTAATAGTGAAAGTCATTAGTAATAGTGAAAGTCATCCTACACAATAACCTCCTCTCTCTTATCTCCCTCACACCAGCCACGAAGGTTTTTAAAGGTAAGTGCAGGTTAATGTGCTTATTTTTCTATATATTTTGTATCTTCTTAATTATATTATATTACAGTATTGAATCATTTTTATATGAATATTTTTGGGTTGTGGAACAAATCATCTGAGTTTCCATTATTTCTTATGGGGAAATTCACTTTGATATATAAGTGCTTTGGATTACAAGCACATTTCTGGAATGAATTATGTGCCCAAACCAGGTTTTACTATACTTTGAAATATAACTGAGTTCCCACCTCTGTTGTAATCAAGCAGACTTGTAGTCCTGGTGTTCTTTGAGTCCAGTGAGCTATAGTTATGTCTAACTTTTTATTTTGGATGTTTGGTTTGCTCTTGGTTTCCAAACCTCTCTTACCTTAATCTCCAAAATCTAGTTCATAGATCATTTGTTTATTGGCCCCTGTATCTCTGCCTTAAGTTTGAGTTTGCAGACCTGTAATTAACTTATCATGTGGGAAAACAATGGGCTCCCTAAATTCTCCTGCGTCCTTCTGGTTCTTAGGTCCTTGGCTTCTACCTGACAAGTACTACTTAGGGTTCCTGTTCTGAGCTTTGCTCCTGTGGATTGCCTTTTGAATCCAGATAAACCACAATCACTGGTGCACTGATTAGATCCTAACATTTGCTCCCTGTTCTCTAAGTTCTGGGCCTTTATCTTATCTGACCCTGTTGTTTCTTGTGTCCTACAGTGAACACAAAATACTTCATTAAAAATAATTAGACTTGTGGTACATATATACAATGGACTACTATATGACAATGAGAAAAAATGAAATCTGGTCATGTGTAGCAACATGGATGGAACTGGAGGGTGTTATGTTAAGTGAAATAAGTCAGTCAGAAAAAGACAGATACCATATGTTTCCACGCATAGGTAGACTTTGCGAGACTAAGCAAAAACCAGGGGGAGGGGAAGAGGGGAAAGGGGAAAAAAAGCCACAGAGAGGGAGGGAGATAAAACATAAGAGACTCTCGGGGCGCCTGGGTGGCTCAGTTGGTTGGGTGGCCAACTTCGGCTCAGGTCATGATCTCACGGTCTGTGAGTTCGAGCCCCGCGTCGGGCTCTGTGCTGACAGCTCAGAGCCTGGAGCCTGCTTCACATTCTGTGTCTCCCTCTCTCTCTGCCCGCCCCCACTCATGCTCTGTCTCAAAAATAAATGAACATTAAAAAATAAATTAATTAATTAATTAAAAAAAAAAAACATAAGAGACTCTCAAAGACTAAGAACAAACTGAGGGCGAAGGGGGTGAGGGAGGGGGGAGAGGGGGTGACGGGCATTAAAGAGGGCACGTGTTGGGATGAACACTGGGTGTTATATGTAAACCAATTTGAAAATAAACTATTATAAAAAAATAATAAAATAATTAGACTTGTTTATTCCAGTCTGTTGATACACTAGCCAGATAACTCCTCATTAAACTTTCAACAACAATAGTGTTCGAGTTCTCTCTGAGTTCTGTGTTGATGATGATAATTTTTGTATACTGGAACTTAAAAGAAAAATTAAAAGATTTTTCTATTTTGGCAAGAGAATATTAAAATTTTAATTTATTTTTTCTATTTTTATACCTCTTATTGGTTTAGCTGGTTTCTATACTTAATTTAAAATTGGGCTTATGTGATTTTATAGAAAATCATTATATCCAGAACTTCAAGTATAAGGACCCCAAACTTTTTTTTTTAATGTGTTTTTACTTTTTTGACAAAGAGAGACAGAGCATGAGCAAGGGAAGGGCAGAGAGAGAGGGAGACACAGAATCCAAAGCAGGCTCCAGGCTCTGAGCTATTAGCACAGAGCGCGACTCAGGACTTGAACTCACGAACCACGAGATCATGACCTAAGCCAAGGTCGGACGCTTAACTAACTGAGCCACCCAGGCGCCCCTAAAGTTTTAAGTAAATAGGACTAGTTTTTTAAAAACATTAAATTATAATGTTGTAACATTTTAAAACTATAATAAAAATGTTAATATTTTCATATTTCTATTTAGTTTTAATATTATAATAGTTTTGTTTGTAGCAAACAATTAAAGATCACACTCTGTGATCATTCATGGCAACCTAGTCTCTAGTTTAATTCCCAGTGTTCTTTCTAAAGATTAAAGTTGAGGGGCACCTGGGTGGCTCAGTTAGTTGAGTGTCGGACTCTTGGTATGGGCTCATGTCACTATCTCACATTTCTTGCTGACCACATGGAGCCGGCTTGTGATTCTGTCTATCCGTCTCTCTCTGCCCCTCCCCCGCTCACTCTGTCTCTCTCAAAATTAATAAATAAACTTTTAAAAAAGATTAAAGATATTATTTGAAAAAATTATCTAGTAAGCTGTCGTGGGATTTACAGTCTGACTTTGGCACTGATAAACTGAAGTGAGCTGTATAACCAATTTAAACAATTCAGAAGGTATGTTTGTAGGTTTCAGAATTCTAAGACACAAGCCCAGTTTCACTTATGAGAGCATATCTTTATTTTTTTACCTGCTTCTAGGGTTACAGGTGAAGTAAAGCACAACGTCACCAATACTGTGGTATGCAGAGTGCAAGGCGAATGGAATAGTGTTCTCGAGTTCACTTACAGCAATGGAGAGACAAAGTATGTGGATTTAACTAAATTGGCAGTAACAAAGAAAAGAGTAAGACCTCTGGAGAAGCAAGATCCATTTGAATCCAGGTATGTCATCCTCACATCCATCCAAGAAAGAGTCAGAAGCTCTGGATCTTAATCTAAACCTTTTTTCTCATTTGCAACCTTAGGCAAGTTACCTCACCAGTTTGCATTTGTAAGTTGGGCAAAACTATTACAATATTTAATAGTCAAAAGATTACTATCCTTATCAAAAAATGTTTACAAATTATTAACAAGAAGATAGGTACCCCAATAGAAACATGGGCAAAGGTCATAAAGAGGCAGTTCACAAAAGTAGAAAAAAATGCCAATTAAGAAAATGAAAAATTGGGGCACCTGGGTGGCTCATTTGGTTAAGCATCTGACTTTGGCTCAGGTCATGATCTCATGGTTTGTGAGTTTGAGCCCCGCATTGATCTCTGCGCTAAGAGCTTAGCGCCTGCTTCAGATCCTCTCTCTCTCTCTCTCTCAGAAATAAACATTAAAAGAATGAAAAATTATTCAATGTAATTGTAATTCAAGGAAATATAAATTAAACAATGAGACAAATTAGTTTTTAAAATAATACCTCTTGGGGCACATGGGTGGTTCAATTGATGAAGCATCTGACTTTGGCTCAGGTCATGATCTTGTGGTTCGTGAGTTCGAGCCCAGGTATTGGGCTCTGTGCTGACAGCTCAGAGCCTGTGAAGCCTGCTTCAGATTCTGTGTCTTTCTCGCTTTCTACCCCTCCCCTGTGCGTACTCTGTCTCCCTCTCTCTCTCTCTCTCTCAAAAATAAATAAATGTTAAAAAAAAAAAATTTTTTTTTAAATAATACCTCCTTTGAGAAAAAGTGAGCAAATGGGCATTTTCATACTGCTGGTTGGAAGATAAATTGATACAACCCCCCGCCCCAGAGAGTATTTTGCCAGTATATGTCACAGGCCTTTAAAAGTAAATAAAATGGGTGGGCAGGTGTGTGTGTGTTAATTAGGTGACGTTCCCTAGATGTGTTTATAATGGTTGCTTCTGGAGAAGAGTACTGGGATGCAGGATGGGAAAGAGACTTTTACAGAATCTCCTTTTGAACTATTTGAATATTATATCCTGTGGAAATATTCCTGTAGCAGTTTAAAAAAGATAAAGGGAAATACAAGGAATCATTAAACATCTTAAGTTAAGACCATATAAGTAGAACTAAATCATTTATTACTATATGTGTAAAGGAATTAAATACCCATTAACCAAAGACTCCGATTGCATTGAGAAATAAACAGTAATGATTAGGGAAATTTTTTCTTTTGGAATTTATCGTAAAGGAGAAGTTTTTTATTTTACTTTAATTCCAGTATAGTTAACATACAGTGTGAAATTACTTTTAGGTGTACAATATAGTGATTCAAAAGGAGAGGTTCTTAGGTTTGGTCTCTGGAACTCCTGCGGTCCTTGAAATTTTTTTCACAGGATTTGCAAGTTCAATTTTATTTTTATAATAATGCCAAGTTGCTATTTGCCTCTTTCATTCTGTTGGCACTCGCATTGGTGGTGCATAAGCAGTGGTGGCTAGCACTGCTGGGCCTTAGCAGTAATCGAGGCAGTGGCACAAATCTGTACAGATAGTCACTGTGTTCTTCACTGCCCATATACTTGCTTTTTGTTTTAAGATGCCAGGTTTTTAAAAAACTGTCCTCGAAAAAGCAGTATAGACTGTTAGTTTTATTAAATATGAATCTTTGAGGACCCATCTTTTTAATATTCTACATGACAGATTGGGAGTATGCAGAAAGCACTGTTGGTAGATACAGGATTTATCTGGAGGAAAAGTAGTTGTGCAGTTGTTTTGAGTTACCAGCTGAACTAATTGCTGTTTTCATAAACACTATTTCTACTTAAAAGAATGATTGGCAAACCATGACTGTTGTAATTTCAGTATCGAGCAGACATTTTTCTTACAAATAAATGATATGAACATGGCACTTCAAGGAAAACAATTGACAGTATTTTTTTGCTAATAATAAAATTTAAATGGAAACAATGTATGGATTAAAGACCTAAATGTGAGACCTAAAACCATAAAAATCCTTGCCAAGAGCACAGGCAGTAATATCTCTGACATCAGCCATAGCAACATTTTCATAGATATATCCCTGAGGCAAGGGAAATAAAAGCAAAAATAAACTCCCGAGAACTACATCAAAATGAAAAGTTTCTGCACAGCGAAGGAAACAATCAACAAAATTGAAAGGCACCCTACTCACTGGTAGAAGAAATTTGCAAATGACATATCCAATAAAGGGTAAGTATCCAAAATGTATTAAAGACTGATACAACAAGTGTTGGCGAGGATGTGGAAAAAAAGAAATCCTTATACACAGTTGGTGGGAATGCCAACTGGTGCAGTCACTATGGAAAACAGTATGGAGCTTCCTCAAAATATAAAAATAGAACTACTCTATGATCCAGTAATTGTACTATGGGTATTTACCCCCAAAATACAGAAACAGTAGTTCAAAGGGACACATGCTTCCCTATGTTTATAGCAGTATTATTTATAGTAGCCAAACTATGGAAGCAGCCCAAGTGCCCATCAATAGACACTAAAGAAGATTTAGTTATGTATATACAATGGAATATTATTCAGCCATAAAAAAGAATGAAATCTTGCCATTTGCAATGACATGGATGGAGCTGGAGAGTATAATGCTAAGCAAAGTAAGTCAGTCAGAGAAAGACAAATACCATATGATTTCACTCGTGTGGAATTTAAGAAACAAATGAGCAAAGGAAAAAAAAGACAAACCAAGAAACAGACTCTTAACTATAGAAGACAAACTGATCGTTACCAGAGGGAAAAGGGGGGCAGTGTTGGAGGAATAGAAAATGGGAATTAAAGAGTACATTTATCATGATGAAAAAAATAATAAAAAGATGAAGGTGTTAGAAACTGGAAGACAGATAGATAGGTAGATAGGTAGGAAGAAACAACCTAAGTGTCCATCAACAGACGATTGGGTCAAGAAGTTGTATATAGGGGTGCCTGGCTGGCTGAGTTGTAAGAACATGCAACTCTTGATCTCGGGGTTGTGAGTTTGAGCCCCATGTTGAGTGTAGAGATTACTAAAAATATATTTTAAAAAACTTAAAAAGTTTTAGTATATATACACAGTGGAATTTTATTCAGTCATAAAAAAGAAGGAAATCCTGCCATTCGTAACAACATGGATGGACCTTGAGGGTATTATACTAAGTGAAATAAGTCATAAAAAGACAAATACTGTATGATCTCACTTATACGTGCAATCTAGGGGCGCCGGGGTGGCTCAGTTGGTTAAGCGTGCCAACTTGGGCTTAGGACATGATCTCGTGGTTCGTGAGTTTGAGCTCAGTGCTGACAGATCAGAGCCTGGAGCCTGCTTTGGATTCTGTCTCCCTCTCTCTCTGCTCCTCCCCCACGCATACTCTGTCTCTCTCCGTCTCTCAAAAATGAATAAACATTAAAAAAAAATTTTTTAGGGGCGTCTGGGTGGCTCAGTCGGTTAAGTGTCCGACTTCAGCTCAGGTCATGATCTCATGGTTTGTGAGTTCAAGCTCCACGTTGGGCTCTGTGCTGAAAGCTCAGAGCCTGAACTAGAGCCTGCTTCAGATTCTGTCTCCCTCTCTCTCTGCCCCTCCCCCATTCATGGTCTGGCTCTCTCAAAACTAAATAAACATTAAAAAAATTTTTTTTAAATTTTTATCTGTACAATCTAGGCAAAATAAAAACCTCATGGAAAATAAGTCAGATTTGTGGCTACCAGGGTTGGAGGATGGGGAGTGGAAGAATTGAATGAGGTTGGTCAAAGGTTATAAACTTGCAACTGTAAGATAAACAAGTACTGAGGATGTAATGTACAATATGAGAGCTACAGTTAACAGAGCTCTGCGGTATACTTGAAAGTTGTTAATAGAGTAAATACTAGGAACTCTAATCACAAGGGGAAAAAAAGTTTTTCCTTTTGTAGTTATATGAAATGATGGATGTTAACTAAACTCATGGTGGTAGTCGTATCACAGTATTTATAAGTCAAGTTATTATGCTATGCACCTTAAATACTTACATAACAGTGTTGTATATCAGTTGTATCTCAAACTGAAGAAACTTTAAGCTTCAAGGCAAAATAAAAATTTTGGAGAACTTGTATCTGCCACCTGAGTGTGAAAGCTTCCCAAGTAAAGGGTTTTCCAATAAAATTTGTGCTGATAGTAATGGATGTGATTGTTTTTATATTATATAAAAAAATGTCAACATCTGAAAGATCATTTTTCAAGTAAACTGCATGATACTACAAAATCATTCAAGATACCATTCAAGATCCATTTTAAAAATGCAGTCACAATCCATGTAGCAGAGTATAAAAAATTCACTGACTTTTTTCAGTTTCCACATTGCAGGCAACCTTTTAAAAAACTACCACCTACTGAATTTGGTACATTACCAAAGAATTGAATTACTTGAAGAATATGTTAAGATATTACTCTCTTTGGGGCACCTGGGTGGCTCAGTTGGTTAAGCGTCTGGCTCTTGGTTTTAGCTCAGGTCGTGATCTCATGGTTTGTGGGTTCGAGCCCGCGTCAGGCGCCATACTATCAGTGTGGAGCCTGCTTGGGATTCTCTCTCTCCCTCTCTCTCTCTCTCTCTCTCTCTCTCTCTCCCTCTCTCTCTCTCTCTCCCCCCCCTCTCTCTCCCCCCTCTCTCTCTCCCCCCTCTTTCTCCCCCCTCCCCCTCTCTCTCTCCCCCTCTCTCCCACTTTCTCTCTGCCCCTCTCTCTCTCCCCCTCTCTCTCTCCCCCTCTCTCTCTCCCCCTCTCTCTCTCCCCCTCTCTCTCCCGCTTTCTCTCTGCCCCTCCCTGCTCACTCTTATTTCTCAAAATAAATAAACTTCAAACATTAAAAATAAAATATTCTCTTTTCCAACTGTGTATCAGTGTACCAGGTTTTCTTTATATACCTTAACTAAAACAACATATCACAACAGACTAAATGTAGAAACAGCTATAAGAATTCAGCAATTATTAAAGCAGATTTTTTTTTAATGTTTATTTATTTATTTTGAGGGGAGAGGGGCAGAGGAAGAGGGACAGAGAATCCCAAGCACGTTCTGCTCTGTCAACGCAGAGCCTGATGCGTGGGGCTCAGTCTCACAAACCGTGAGATCAGGACCTGAGCTGAAATCAAGAGTTGGACGCTTAACCTACTGAGCCACCCAGGCACCCCTAAAACAGATGTTTAAGAGATACTGCTGGATTCTCTTTGCTAAAATATTAGTAAGGATTTTTTATATCTACGTTCATGGGGGATATTGATTGGTCTGTTGTTTTCTTTGGGGAAAAGTTTTTAACTACAAATTCAATATCTTTTTATTGATACTGAGGTTGTCTTCTTGAGTAAACTCTGGCAGTTTGTGTATCTTTCAAGGAATTGACTCATTTAATCTAATTTGTTAAATTTATTGGCATATAGTTATAATATTCCCTTAGTTTTCTTTAATGCGTGTAGGATTTTTAGTGATGTCCCTACTTTAATTCTTTATGTTGGTAATATTTTCTTTTCCTAATCAATGTGATTAAAGATTTATTAATTTTACTAAAAGAACTAGGTTTTGGTTTCATTGGTTTTTGTCTGTATTTCTGTTTTCTTCATTGATTTCTGCTCATTTTTATTCTTTTCTGCTTACTTGGTACATCATTTGCTCTTCCTTTTTCTTGTTTCTTAAAAGGGAAGCTTAGGGGCGCCTGGGTGGCTCAGTCGGTTGATCGTCCGACTTCGGCTCAGGTCATGATCTCACGGTCTGTGAGTTCGAGCCCCGCGTCGGGCTCTGTGCTGACAGCTTAGAGCCTGGAGCCTGCCTCGGATTCTGTGTCTCCCTCTCTCTCTCTGCCCTTCCCCTGCTCGTGTTCTGTCTCTCTCTGTCTCAAAAAATAAATAAACATTAAAAAAATTAAAAAATAAAAGGGAAGCTTAGGTCAGGGGTCAGCACACTTTTCTAGAAAAGGCCAGAGAGTAAATATTTTAGGCCTAATGGGCCAGAAAGTCTCTACCACAACTACTCAACTCTGCCCCTGTAGCATGAAAGCAGCCACAAACAGTGAAAAGATAGATATCACTATGTTACAATAAGAATGTATTCACAACAATGGGCAGCCAACCATAGTTATCTGACCCCTGATTAGGCCATTGGTTTTCCTTTTTTCCTATTATATATGTTTAATATATTCTAAATCTGCTTTATTTATATCTCAAAACTATTGAACTTTTGATATATATTTTCTAATTTCCCTTGTGACTCATGAAGTTATTTAAAATTTTTTTTAATGTTTGTTTTTGAGAGAGAGGAACCCAGAGTGTGAGTGGGAGAGGAGCAGAGAGAGAGGGAGATGCAGAAAGAAACCAAAGCAGGCTCAAGGCTCTGAGCTGTCAGCACAGAGCCCTATGTGGGGCTTAAACCCATGAACCGTGAGATCATGGTGTGAGCTGCCAGGGTCCTTGTTCCGGCGAATCTAGGGGTCCACGAAGGACGGACGGTCAGGCGAAATGAAGTGAGAGAGCCACGAGAGAGATGGAGTCTGATGACCAAGCAGGCAGCCCTGACAATTCTGGCATCTCTGGCGTCTCTGGCATCTCTGCCCTGCCGGCCTCAGTGTCTTTATTTAAAAGTAGTGAGTTACATTACAGCAATGAGTGACAGCCCATCAGTAAGCATAGTTTGAACAATAATGTGTTTTATCAGTAAAGCGGAGATTTCCTCAATCTTGCAAATTGTTTTCAAGTTAGTTAGCGTATAAATTTAAGGCTGGGGAGAGGACAGGAAGTTACCTAGGCCTGCCTCTGTTAATTTTCTATAAACAGGCCAGGAGTCATTGCCTATTCTTCCAATTACAATGAGGGAGGTACAACCCGTCTGGCAAGGACAGAATTCCCAATGCTTGTCCTTTGCCCATGAATGAACTCCTTATGAATTTACATAATAGGAGTCTAACATTTACACAAATCACACCAATATTCAGCCAGCTCATAACTGCTATCAATCTGTGCAACCCATCCCCAAGATGCAACTTTAAGGTGGTCAGGCTACTCTCATTCAGATGTAATCCATCAAAGCATCCTGCTCCAGGTCCTTCCCTTTTATCTAAATGTGGTAAAACAAAAGAGCATTACATTCCTTAGGCCAAGGAGAGCAGTTGTAAGATTTACAGGCGCCAGTTTGGCTGGCGAACTTTTGCTTCAACCTTTTCCACACAGGGAGGGGTCTCAACCTGTGAGCCCAAAACGGCTCCCAACAGTGAGCCGAGGTGGGACACTTAACCAACCGAGCCATCCAGGTGCCCCTCATGAAGTTATTTAGTAATGCATTATTTAATTTCCAAGTATTTGGAAAATTTCCAGGTATCTTCCAATTATTCATTTTTAATTTAACTTAGTTTTGGCCAAAAGGTATACTTTGTATGGTTTCAATCCTTCAAATTTATTGAGATTTATTTTACGACCCTGAATACATTCTGTGTTGGTAAACGTTCATGTGCACTTAACAAGAATGTATATTCTTTTGATGTTAGGTGACAATAATCTGTAAATGTCAATTAGCTCAAGTAGGTTGATAGTATTTTTCTGGTATTCTGGGTCATTACCAATTTTCTGTGTACTTGTTCAGTTGAGATCAGTAATTTAGATCAGTTGTTGAAATTACCAATTATAATTGAATATTTCTCTTTGTAGTTCTGTAAGTCTTTATGTTATTCGAAGCTCTGTGTTAGGGTCATACACATTTGGGATTGTATGTCCTCTTGATCATTATGAAATAATCTTCTTTATCCATGGTCATAGTTCTTGCCTTGGATTCTACTTTAATACTAAAAGTGCCACTTTAAAAACTTTATCACGGGGCACCTGGTGGCTCAGTCTGTGAAGCATCTGATTCTTGATTTCAGCTTAGGTCATGATCTCATGGTTTGTGAGTTCGAGCCCTGCATCTGGCTGTATACTGACAGTGCAGAGCCTGCTTGGGATTCTCTCTCTCCCTCTCTCTCTGCCCCTACCCCGCACATGCTCTCTCTCCCTTTCTCTCTCTCAAAATAAATAAACTTTAAAGAAAACGTTATCAAGATGTATTTTACGTATAAAATTCACCTGTTTCAACTGTATAATTCAGCGATTTTTAGCAACTTTCCTGAGTGGTGCAGTCATTGCCATAAATCAGTTTTACAGTCTTCATCTTCCCATAAGATCACTCGTGCCCATTTACAGTTAGTGTCCATTCGTACCTCCCATCTCAACCGACTGAGCCACCCAGGCACTCGTACCTCCCGTCTCAAGGGAGCCTACTTTCTGTCTCTATAAATTTGCCTTTTCTGGACACTTCAGATGAATGGGATCATACAATATGTGATGCTTCGCAGCTGGCTTCTTTCATTTAGTATAATGTTTTTGAGGTTCATCCATGATATGGCATGTATCAGTAGTTCATTTTTTTATACTGCTGAATTGTATCCCATAATATGGAACCACATTTTGCCCATCCATTCACCAGTTGATGGCCATTGCCAGTTTTGGACTATGATGATTAATACTACTGTGAATATTCTTGTGTCAGTCTTTGGGTGGATATGTTTTCATTTCTCTGGGTAAATTTCTGAAAGTGGAATTGCTGGGTTGTCTGGAAGTTTTACATTTGACTTTTCAGGAAACTGCCAGACTAATTTCCAAGATGGCTACATCCTTTTACATCCCTGCCCGTAATGCACGTGGTCCAGTTCACATCCTCATCAACATTTGTTATTGCCTGCCTTATACCCACTCTAGTTGGTGTAAAATAGTGTCTTATGATTTTAATTCACATAGTCCAAATGACTAATGATGTTGAACATACGTTCATGTGCTAATTAATTAACCATCTGTGTATCTTCTTTGGTGAAATGTGTGATTGTCTTCCTACTAGGTTGTAGGAGTTCTTTGTGAATTCTGTATTCAGACCTTTTATTGGATATGTGTTTTGCAAATATTTTCTCTTTTTGGCTCGTTTTTTAATTTTCTTAGTGTTGTTTTTTTTTTCCAGTATAAAGGGTTTTATTTTTCTGAGATGGGATTATCAATGTTTTCTTTTATGGATTGTGGTTTTGGTATTCTATCAAATATTTGCCCAACCCAAAGACTTTCTTCTGTTGAGGTACCGGGGTGGCTCAGTCAGTTAAGCGTCCTACTCTTGATTTCAACTAGGTCATGATCTCATGGTTCGTGAGTTTGAGCCCCGCATGGGGCTCCGTGCTGACAGTGCAGAGCCTGCTTGGGATTCTCTCTCTCTTCTGCTCTCTCTTCTCCGCCCTCTGCGTGCATGCTCGCTCTCTCTCTCTCTGAATAAATAAATAAATAAACTTAAAAAAAAAAGATGTCTCTCCATTTGTAAAAGTTGTATTATGAAGTAAGGGTCTAAGGTCCTCTTTTTTTCCTTGTAGGTATTGTTTCCCTGCACCATTTGTTGAACAGACTGTTCTTTTCCCCAAAGAGTTGTCTTGCGGTTTTCTTTTGCTTAGACTTTGTTGAGCTTTCCTGTCTCTGCTGTGCCTATAAACTCTAGTCAGTGAGTTGGAGCACCCATAGGACTCCCCTCATTTATTTCTCGATTCTCAGGGATCACTGTCCTGTGCTGCCTTTTGCTCAGTATCTACAAACCATTGTTTGAATATATTTTGTCTGGTTTCCTACTTGATTAAAGGCAGGACAGTAAATCTGGCCCCCATTATTTCATCATGTCCAGAAGCATAAGTGGTCTCTCTTACCTTTCAGCTTTTAAAAACTGTATTTACCTTTTTGCTTATTATTTCCTAAGTTTCTTAAAAATGAAAATATTTTTATAACTTGGGAAAGTACACATTATTTTAAATTTAAAAAGTAAAGGAAAAGCAGCAGTATCTTGGACATTAGTATCAGCAACATAGTTATCAGTGTTCTTATAACTCATAAGCATGAAATTATAGATCTGGTTTAGGAAGCATAATTTTAAAATATTACACTTCATTTCAAGGGTATAAGTTCTATTTAATTATCTTTTTCTAAAGAATGCTTGTAAAATATGTGGTTTTTCAAATTGTAGGCGATTGTGGAAAAATGTGACAGACTCTCTGAGGGAATCTGAAATCGATAAAGCCACAGAGCATAAGCGTACCCTGGAAGAGCGCCAGAGGACTGAAGAAAGGCATCGTGCTGAAACAGGCACACCCTGGAAAACCAAATATTTTATTAAAGAGGTTTGTCCTACATGTCTTCGGACTAAAACTCATTCTCTACTTTAGTGAGAATTGTAGCTTACTAGGCTTTCTTGAATTGTTACCACTTAATACATCTTTATTTCTGAAAATAGTCCAGCATAATCATGAGCTTTTTTGTGGAACTTTTCACAATTTGACAAAATAAAATAGTTTACCAGCAGTTCAGATGAAATAGATTTTGGGATCATGTTGGCCTCAAACAAAAATCCTAACATAATCTCCAGTCACAATAATAGAATAGACAATTACAATTTATTGCATTTCAAACTACACTGAAACTTTCTGTTCGCTTTCAGAGACTGCATTTTAAAAGGAGACATGAGAAACTTAATTGGCTACACAAAGGCTACAGCAGTGGCTAGAATCTTTGCAACATCTAAGGATAAAAGAATAAAGTGGGGTGTTCAGCCTAGAAAACTGAAAATTGGGACCACCATTTCTTGTAACCTTCAGATATGTGTATGCTTTATCACATAGAAATTTTTTATCAGTTTGTATAGCAGTCCTGAGGTAGGTCCAAACTACCAGGAGTTTTGAGCTTAACATAAAAGGAATTGTAAAAAAATATCCAGTAATAATAAGGGGGAGTACATTTTATAGTAGTGCACCACTAGTCCTAGTTGAGACAATGGCTTAGGTAGAAGACTTCATGCACTGATATTGCAGCCGGACTAAACAATTGCTGGAGTCTTACCTAAATTTAAAGATTTTTGTTTGGTTTGGTTTATTAGTTTCTGGTAAAACTCAGAGTAAGGTGAATAATTGCAGACCAGAGCTGATATCAAGAGAAATTTTCTCAGGGCGCCTGGGTGGCTCAGTCAGTTAGGTGTCTGATTTCGGCTCAAGTCATGATCTCACGGTTCCTGAGTTTGAACCCCGCATTGGGCCCTGTGCTGATGACTCAGAGCCTGGAGCCTGCTTCGGATTGTGTTCTCCCTTTCCCTCTGCCCCTCCGCTTCTCCCTCTCTCTCAAAAAAAAAAAAAAGAAAGAAAAATTTTCTTGTCAGGGATGCCAGAAGGCTTAGTGGGAAGAGCATGGGCTTTTTTATCTCAGGGTTGTTAGTTCAAGTCCCATGTTGGATAGAGAGTTTACTTAAGAGGAAAGTGAAAAGAAAAAGCTTTCTTGTCTATAGCCAAGTCTAAAGAAACCCACTGAATTTTAATATTGGTCCATCAGGAAGGAATTTGGAAAAAGTAGTTTGATCTTGATTTTTGCATAATTATTAACCTTAAAAATCCACTCATTTTTTAAGTTTTTATGAGTTTAAGTTTATTACAGTCGCTTCATTACTTTCATTTTTCTAATTGTTGGGTGTCTATTATAAATACCGGCCATTTTCATGGATAGGAGTAATAAAAAGAAAGTACTTTACATATCTACACTTTTATATGAAAAAATAAAACTTTGTAATTATTATTCGAAGCTACAGTCTGATAACTTTGGTTTTTGTTTTTTGTTTTTGTTTTTGTTTTTTCATTTCAAATTCATTAAGAAAGCTGAGGTTTCAGGAACAGAGTCTAGGAAGAAAATTCCTAAGGGAAGACCTCTCTAATTCATTAAAAGTGAACTCTGGGGACTGAGAGCTTGGAACTATAATGGCTGCAAGATACAGGGGCTCCTGGCTGGCTCAGTTGGTAGAGCATGCAACTCTTGATCTCGGGGTTGTTTCAAACCCCATGTTTGGTGTAGATATTACTTACAAATAAAATCTTAAAAAAATAAGATACAATAAATGAGATTTTAAAAGGTAGGCACCCTAATTGTTGCTACTAACATGAAGTGTAAAGTTGCTACTTCTCATGTATTCTTGGACAGATACTATTTTAAGAGACACTGTCAGTTTACCATTCTGTGATACAGTTAGGTTACATCTTTTTCAAAGAACAGTACCATAGGAGTTGAGAATAATCAACCAGGTGACTTAATATGAACAACATAATAGTTGCTTTTATTAAAGAAAAATTATTCTGACATTTACCGAAAACATCAAGGAAAACTTCATTCAGGCCTATTGTAATAGAGAAGAGGGATTATACTTAACTCTGAGTACAGGAGCAAGTGGAACTGTGAGGGAGTGGGTGGAAAAGAGAATCTTGGTTGGATATCAAGGATGGGGGTGAGGTGGAGAAACTTGATTAGATATCAAGGGGGGGGAAAGAGGGGTTTAGAAATCAGGGTTCAGAGTAAGGGAATTCTTGGTAAACTGGCTTAGCTTATCAAGATTCTTTGGTAAAACTGGGCTCAGTAGGCAATCGATGAGGCCTAGTCAAGAAGAGAGCTCAAAAGAGTCTCACTAAAATTCAGTCAAAGAGCTGGGACACCCAGGTGGCTTAGTTGGTTAAGCTTCCAACTCTTGATTTTGGCTCAGGTCATGATCTCATGGTACAGGAGTTGGAGCCCTGCATCAGACTCTGTGTTGACAGTGCAGAGCCTGCTTGGGATTCTCCCTCTCCCTCTGTCTCTGCCCCTCCCCCATTTGCACATGCCTGCTGTCTCAAATAAGTGAACATTAAAAAAAAAAAAAGAGGGGCACTGGGTGGCTCGGTTGGTTAAGTGTCTGACTCTTGATTTTGGCTCAGGTCACAGTCTCAGTTCAAGCCTCACATCGGGCTCTGTGCTGACAGTGCAGAGCCTGCTTGACATTCTCTTTCTCCCTGTCTCTCTGCCCCTCCCTGCTCACTCTCTCTGTCTCTCTCTCTCAAAAATAAACTTTAAAAATAAAAAAATTTTTTAAAAAGTTTCATCATTTAATAAAATTCAGTCAAGGAGAGAATGAGTCCTTGTCACTAGGAGCCAAGTAATTTCTTGCCTTAAGTCATTTTCGGAATAAGTCAGGATATATATGTGTGTATACACACACATACACATATATATATATGTATATATATATATATAAAATGAAGGAGCTATGGGTTAAGGACAGGTTCAGATCTGACTTATTTTTTATTTTTTTCAAATGTTTATTTACTTTTGAAAAAGAGAGAGAGCACATGAGCAGAGGAGGGGCAGAGAGAGAGGGAGACACAGAATCCGAAGCAGGCTTCAGGCACTGAGCTGTTAGCACAGATCCCAACACAGGGCTCAAACCCACAAACTGTGAGATCATGACCTGAGCCAAAGCCGGACGCTTAACCCACTGGACCACCCAGGCATCCCTCAGATCTGACTGACTTTGCCTAGCCCCATAAACACTGAACTCTACTCTTAGCTGCCCTGACCTCAACTGTGTCAAGTCCTGCACCCCAGTATGTGGTTTCATGCATTTCTTTTCCTCACTTGGTCTTCTCCTGGTTGTAGTCCATTCTCCAACTCTAGCTTTTGCTCCTTGCAGTATCCTTTTCACAGGAGCCAGAGAAAACTAAGGGGAGCAGAGTTGGGAAAGAACTAGAAAATAATACTCAGATACTAGAGATGCCAGCTGAGGTGGAGAATGGCTAGTAGCTTGATGACCATTTCTTTGTGCTCCACCTGCCACCTGTCACTGTGGGTGAGGACAAGTCTGCAGTGTCTTGGCAAAATTGGCAGAATTGCTGCAAATGACTTCTGCAAATAAAGTGATGATACAGCATCAACGAGGTGCCGCCGGACCAGAACTTCTCCCCTAACCCTAGCTAAACCACAGACATCATTTGATGTCTTTAAGCACAGAGATTTTTTTCCATCACAAAAAGTCTGGTTTTTAAATGTGAGAGTAGAATTCCACCTCCATGAAGATGTTGCTTCTAGTTGTGGTTACTGATTATGAAGGTATTAGAGGACTCATGCTTTAATTTATTTTTCTACTTGTTTCAGGGAGATGGCTGGGTTTATCATAAACCGCTTTGGAAAACAACTCCAGCAACACAACCGGCAGAGTGACACACACTATCTGAGACTCGACCAAATGAACTTCTTCTCTGTTTACCCTAAACCCTCCCAGAATGGAGTCATTGCACTGAGTGACCTGCTTCCCGATTGCACAGACTGAATCTAGCTAACCCCGAATGTCCCTGTTAGGGCACCTCAGAACTGCAACAAGACCAAAGTGTTGAAGACGCACAACGGGCCTCTCACCACACTGTTCATGTGATACGAGCAATATCATCTGAAAACCTTTCACGTGAATTGTTAGACGAATCATCTTTTATCCGGTTCCTGCTCCTAAAGTTAAGCTTAAATCCCCTATTTTTGCATGGGGGCAGCAGATACACACAAGAGTGAGAACTCAGTGATTTTGATTTCTTTATAGTAAAGAGTGAAGTCTTCTTTCAGAGTTTGTGCTTTGCTTTCTGTCAGTAACTGAAGTATTCACTGCTCTTACAAACAGACCAAGAGGAGGAGGACAATGACCCAGAAGTGGATTCAGCCATTGTGCCTGAAATCAGTGTTAAAAAAATCAACCAGGTTGTAGTAACAAGGCATTCTGTTCCTTCAAAGAGACTGTGTGCCTGTGTCTGAGGAACTTATCCATTATCCACCTCTGTTGGAACTCTCTTTTAAAAAGTATATTTATAAATTGATTAGAATTATAACCATGGAGAATTTTTTCTTCTGAGCATTTTAATATACTTGAAAACAACATTGACTTGAAAAATTTCAGAACATTTTTCAATACCTAGTTTTATTAAATATTACACTTGAGAGACATTTTTTTAAAATGTGTTCATGTCAATATGATGAGATTTTGGCCTTTCTCAAGAACTGAGGCATTAAAGAACAAAGCAAACATTTAAAAAATAAAACTGTTACTTTTTTTCCTTACCTTTTTTCACTTGTAGATTAATATCCAGTATTATGTGCTATCCCTCTGAATAAGTATGCTTCATCTTACCTCTGTTCATTCAAATTTAAAACCACTATTCGTGTTTGTCGGTAATTCAGAAGTTATATATGTGGCTGAGTGCATGTATGGTATGGTTCTTTCTTTTCTTTTCAAGGAAAGTCAAATGCCGAAGAAAGAAAATGAAATAAAAAGATACTAGGGGAAAAGATATCAGGAAGTTGTGTTCAGGTACAAATCTCTTTTTTTTTTACTAAGTATTTTATTGAGGTTGAAGGATTGCGGGCAATTAAAAGAATAGTGCTAATTATGGCTTTCATCATTCATTCAAGTATTTATTGAGCACCTACTTATGGTGCTCAACACTTGTTACTGCAAGCTACCTTAATTTTCCAAGAGTGGTGCCTTACTCTGTTTCTTCTGATGTGGTCTTCCAATCAGTGTGTATAACATATACCCGTTAGTCATCAGCCGTTGAAGGTGGCTGTGTCTCTTGCATCATCATAAAGAAGTTTAAGCTTTGTGCTCTGATAAATTGTGTTTTATTGAAGGGGTTAATAGGATGAAAACAGCAAAACAGTAATTTTTTCAACAAATTGTAAATTATAAGAAAATAACTGGTTTATGTACAACCATTTTAATGATTCCCTTGTTCATTTTTGCTGTGAAATGCACTGAAAAATCTCAAAATGAGTTATAGTTCATGTGTTGGGAGGATTGAAAAATAATAAAACTAGAGAACAATAATGCCTTTGTCTGTTTTATGAATGGAGAGAAATAGAAGGTTTGTATTTAGAGGAGTTAGCCGCCTATTCATTTGAGAGGGACATTGATTTTTTCTTTAAATTCTTATCTTCAGGAATCTCCTAGGGAGATAAGGAAGTATATTCAAAAAGAGATTTTGAAAATTAACATGTTTAAATAGCCTGGAAATAGAGCCAGAATGTAAAATTAAACTAGAGATTTTGTTTTATTCTTTGAACCATTTGAATACTTATTTCTCTCAGTTTTGAGCCATTTTAAGAATTATCAAAATATGATCTTAAAAATTCTTAAGAAAAAGTCTAATTTATAAGTAATTGAAATCTCCTCATCGGTTGATTCTTTTGACAAGAGCGAAATAATAATACTAATTTTGGGTAATTATTTTACCTTGTCTCCATCTTGACTTTTCACTGCAGCTTATCTACCAGACAAGAGCTAGAGGTCTTTTCTGTTTTATTTTTTATCCACATGTTGTTGATAATTGGCCAGAGAAATGAATCTTTGCAGCAGTTGCTTACTGATTTGTATCTTTTTCCTTTGGGTCAAAGTTTTATTTATTCAAAAAAAATTTTTTTAAGTTTATTTATTTTGAGAAAAAGAGAGAACAAGTGAGCAGGGGAGGGGCAGAGAGAGGGGGAAAGAGAGAATTCCAAGCAGGCTCTGCACTGTCAGCACAGAGCCTGATGCAGGGCTCCAACTCCTGTACCATGAGATCATGGCCCGAGGAGAAACCAACAGTCAGATGCTTAACCAACCGAGCCACCCAAGTGCCCCTGCGTCAAAGTTTTAAATGTGCACTTTCTTTCGGCTATTCAGAATTGTGTGTTAAGAAGTCCAAGACCAGTAGTGACAAAAAGACACTGTTCTGGCCATGTATTTGTTATCACCCTTTACCTTCTGTCAAATAGTTGTATTTAAGCTCCATAATTTATATTCTAATTAATTACATTTTGAATAGATGGTTTTTAAGCCCTGAAAAGTAATTTTTAGGTTGTGTATGGGGTGAGATATGGCATCTATGTATTGATTCCCTGAACTCTTCAGTTGTAACCAACATCACCTCCAATGCCTACTTGTCACCAAAAATAAGTATTGAATTTCTCATTCCATGATCCTAGTACTTCACTCACAACTATAAATATCTGGTACTTGATGAACCAACATCTGCAGATTAATTCTTTAAAAAAATTTTTTTTCTACAGATTAATTCTTAAAGGATTTATTAATTAATTAGATAAACATGAAATTTTGTTTCAAATATTACTTTAAGATAAAGGCTAACTTCTATTCAGTGTGCTCCCCCCATGAAAGGCAATTTTGTGTGATCACTCCACAATCTGTTCTTGGGAGGGGTTCTTTAGCATTAGTATAGTGACTGGAAGCTGAGTGGTAATTCAGCACAGATAGTGGGAGAGGAAAGAGATGATGATTCTACCAAATGGGAATATAAAAGACAAGTTCATATACATGAAAATGAAAATTCCATTAAAATATGTATTCTAGTGGCATAAAATCCCTCCTTGCTGGAAAACCAAGCTGCACAGGAAATTGTTACATGTTAAAAAGCTTTTGCACATGTTTTCACTACTCGATGTTCACTGTAACACTGAAATTGCAAAGTCAGGGATGGCTGTTCCAACTTTGCAAATGAAATTATTGCTCAGGAAGTTTAGTGCTCACATAGGTAGACCTTCAACAAACGTCTGTTAAGTATTCCTTTGGGGTCAGATGATGCGTTAGACTCCAATGTGACAAATACTATCCCTATCTTTACAGGCTTAGACGAAGGAAGAAACCAAAACCTAAATTCCTGACAATGAGTCATTGACATGGGTAAGGCTAACTGGTCTTTCCAAGCCCCAAAAAGGCATCATGGTACCCAGGTTCTTTGGAAGGCAGTTGATCAATGAGTTGAAAATGAGAGGGGGTTCCCGACTGGCTCAGTTGGAAGAGCATGCAACTCTTGATCTTGGGGTCATGAGTTCGAGCCCCACATTGGACGCAGAGCTTACTTAATAATAATAATAATAATAATAATAATAATAATAAAATAAAGCAAGGAGTTTGGCTCAAAGTCTACATAAGAAGCCCCAAACAATGCAACTAGGTGACTAACCCTTGTTCTGCCCTATAAGACTGGAGAGATTGCACCAGAGAGGTTTCCAATTCAGGAACACAAGTTGATAAACTGAAAATGAGGAACAAGTTAAAGTCTATATACTTAAGTATGAGACCTCACAGCCTCTTCCCCTATCCCATTCACCAAATATTGGCAGTCAGGTTTATACCTTTAGGCAAGAGATTAAAAGATCCTTTTTGGAACTTCTGCACTGCAAAGGAAACAATCAACAAAACTAATAGGCAACCAACAGAATGGGAGAAGATATTTGCAAATGATGACATATGAGATAAAGGATTAGTATCCAAAATCTATAAAGAATTTATCAAACTCAACACCTGAAAACAAATAATCCAGTGAAGAAATGGGCAGAAGACATGAATAGACACTTTTCCAAAGAAGACATCCAGATGGTCAACAGACACATGAAAAGATGCTCAATGTCACTCATCATCAGAGAAATACAAATCAAAACCATTTTGAGATGCCACCTCATGCCAGTCAGAGTGGCTAAAATTAATAGCTCAGGAAACAACAGATCTTGGTGAGGATGTGGAGAAGCAGGCACCCTCTTGCACTGTTGGTGGGAATGCAAACTGGTGCAGCCGCTCTGGAAAACAGTGTGGAGGTTCCTCAAAAAATTGAAAATAGAACTACCCTATCACCCAGCAGTAGCACTGCTAGGAATTTATCCAAAGGATACAGGAGTGCTGATTCATAGCGGCACATGTACCCCAAGGTTTATAGCAGCACTTTCAACAATAACCAGATCATGGAAAGAGCCCAAATGTCCAGCGACTGATGAACTGATAAAGAAGATGTGGTTTATATATATATATAAAGGAATACTACTTGGCAATGAGAAAGAATGAAATACTGCCATTTGCAACAATGTGGATGGAACTGGAGAGTATTATGCTAAGTGAAATAAGTCGGTCAGAGAAAGACAGATATTATTCATATGTTTTCACTCATACGTGGAACTTGAGAAACTTATCAAAAGATCATGGGGGAAAGGAAGAAGAAAAAATAGTTCCAAACAGAGAGGGAGGCAAACCATAAGAGATTCTTAAATACAGAGAACAAACTTGAGGGTTGGTGGGGGGGAGGGATGCAGGGGAGAGGGGAAAATGGGTGATGAGCATTGAGGAGGGCACTTGTTGGGATGAGCAGTGGGTGTTGTATGTAAGTGATGAATCACTGGAATTTACCCCTGAAACCAAGAGCACTCTGTATATGCTGTATGTTAGCTAATTTGACAATAAATTATTTTATAAAAAATAAAGGTCTGGAAGGGAAAAAAAAGATCCTTTTTGGAAGAACAACTCCAGGAAAAAAAGTCCTACAGATGTATTTGAAGGGCCCACCAACAAAAAAATTCTCAGCTGACAATCCAGTTAATTTACAGTAAAGCCAAGTCAGCAACATAACTTTTCACCAGGAAACTACATACATCCATCCTCGTGCCAACACATTGTACATACAGACAACACATTACCTCTCATTTTAGCAGCTGAGGATCAGCAGACATTTGAGGAAAGTTTCTAACATGAATAAAAAAGATCAAACAGGAAAAAATTTTTGAGGAAACCGATAATTCAGGAAATGGTGGGAAATAACTTCAGAAAAAATTAAATCTTCAGACGAGATGATCTTGCTTGTATGAAACAAGAACAAAATGCTGTCTTTAAAATGGACTGTTGAGGGGACAGAACACGTTTTGGAAATTAAAAATACGATAGCTCACTCAAAAGTTCTAGAAGGTAAGTAACGAAGGGTAAGCTCTTGGCAAATAGAACAAAAGGACAAAAGATGGACAATAGGAGAGAAATAGAAAAATTAGAAGAGCAATTCAAGAAGTCTAACATAACAGTGAGGATTCAAGGAATTACAAAACCAATGGAAAGAAAAATATTAAAAATACATATATATGTACAAGACATTTTCCCAGAACCGGATGACATGAATCCAAATGAAAAACCATGAATATCCTGCACAATAAAGGAAAAATAAAAGCCCAAAACAAACCACATCATTGGGAAATTTCATGACACTAGGGATAAAGAGAAGATTCTAAAAACAGAATAGCATCAGGCTTTTCACCATCGCAAAAAGCAAAAGAGAAATACCTTCAATTTTGCCTAGAATTTTATCCCCAGCCAAAAGACGAATCCGACATGCAAAATTTAAAACAGTTTTGTCCTAGCTGTTCATTTTCTGGAAGCTATTAAAAGCACATGCTCCAACAACACCTCAGAGAAGGGAAAAAGCAGGAATTGGAAAGATAAGAAATCAAGAAAAACAGGATCCCACAGAGGAAAGAGTCAAAGAGAGGCATCCACGCTACAATATCTAGGTACTCTCCTAGGATCTAGCTCCTCCAACAGGTGTTTTATCTGTGGACAACACTTTGTACAGGGTTCTTTGTTCCAGAATCTCAGTTCTAGTGGAGTTCATGTAAGACAAGAGTATTTTTTTCTTGTGTATAGCAATACTTCCTATCTTTGAATATCAGTTCTCCCAACGCTAATATTCTGAGGTTAGCTGGCTCTGCTTCATTCATATGGTCGGGTTTCATCTTATGATCAGTTTCCTGAGAATGGACCATGTATCAATGTTATGTGGACTACTCAGAAAAGGCCAGAATATTGCAAATGGAGTCTTGTTTTAGACCCATTATGTCTTTTTTCTTTTTAACGGCTTTGTTAATGTGCAATGGACTTAAACTACACATTTTTAAGAATACAATTTTACAAGTTTTGATGTGTGTGCATGCCCATGAAACATCACCTCTATCACGATAATGAGAATATTTATCTTTCTCAAGAGTTTACTCTGGCCTCTTGGTAATCTCTTCTTCCCACCTTCCCCTCTCTCTACTTCTTGTCCCATGTCCGGGGAACCTCCTGTATTGGTTTCTTGAGGTTGCCATAACAATTACACAAAATGAATGACTTAAAACAGAAGTTTATTCTCTCACAGTTCTGGGGGCCAGAAGTCTGAAATCAAGGTGTCAGCAGGACCATGTTCTTTAGAGGCTTTAGGGGATAATCCATTTTTTGTTTCTTCCAGCTTCTGGTATCTTTTGGCTTTCTTTGACCTGTGGCAGTTACTGTAATCTCTGCCTCTGTGGTCACATTTTGACCTCTTCTCGGGGTCTTTCTCTCTTCTGTCTGTCTCGAATTTTCCTCTGCCTTCCTCTTATGAGGACACTTGACATTAAATTAAAATCCCACCTAGAGGGGCACCTGGGTGGCTCAGTCAGTTAAGCATCCGACTCTCGATTTTAGCTTAAGTCATGATCTCATGGTTCTTCAGATCAAGCCCCATGTCAGGCTCGCACTGACAGAGCAGAGCCTGCTTGAGATTTTCTCTCTCCCCTTCTCTCTCTGCCTCTCCCACGCTTGTGCACTCTCTCTCTCACTTTCAAATAAATAGGGGCGCCTGGGCAGCTCAGTTAATTAAGTGTCTGACTTCAGCTCAGGTCATGATCTCACAGTTCCTGAGTTTGAGACTGGCGTTGGGTTCTGTGCTGACGGCTCAGAGCCTGGAGCCTTCTTCAGATTCTGTGTCTCCCTCTCTCTCTGCCCCTCCCCCCCTCCATGCCCTGTCTCTCTCTCTCAAAAATAAACATTTTTAAAAAATTAAATAAATAAACTTAAATACCACCTGGATAATCCACAATGATTTCCTTATCTCAAGATTCTTTTTTTTTTTTAATTTTTTTTAATGTTTATTTATTTCAGAGAGAGAGAGAAATGGAGTGCAAGTGGAGGAGGGGCAGAGAGAGAGGGAGACATAGAATCCGAAGCTGGCTCCAGGCTCCAAGCTGTCAGCACAGAGCCTGACGAAAGGCTCTAACCCACAAACTGTGACATCATGATCTGAACCAAAGTTGGACATTTAACCGACTGAGCCACCCAGGCACCGCCTTAGCTCAAGATTCTTAATTATATCTACCAAGACCCTTTTTCCAAGTAAATTAACATTCACAGGTTCTGGGAATTGAGATGTGGACATCCTGAGATCTTTTGGAGGCCACCATTGAATCCACTCTACCACTAATCTGCTTTATGTCATAGATGAGTTTGCATTCTCTAGAATTTTCCATAAATGGAATCAAACAGTATGGTCCATTTTGGGAGGGAGGCCTAGCTTATTTCACATAGCGTAATTAGTTTGCTTCGTATTCGTATTGTTTCATGCATTAGTACATTCTTTTCTATTGCTGAATAGTAATTCATTGTTTGGATTATACCACAATTTGTTTATTCATTCACCAGTTGATAGACATTGGGGTTTTCAGTTTTGATCTAATACATATAAGCTGCTATGATATTCTCATACAAGTCTTTTTTCTTTTTTTTTTTTTTTAACGTTTATTTATTTTTGGGAGACAGAGAGACAGAGCATGAGCAGGGGAAGGGCAGAGAGAGAGGCAGACACAGAATCTGAAGCAGGCTCCAGGCTCTGAGCCATCAGCACAGAGCCCGATGCAGGGCTTGAACTCACAGAGTAAGATCATGACCTGAGCCGAAGTCGGCCACTTAACCGACTGAACCACCCAGGCGCCCCTCATACAAGTCTTTGTATGGACATATGCTTTCATTTATCTTGGGTAAATACCTAGAAGTGGAATAGTAAGCATGTGTTTTTAACTTTTGGGGAAATTGCAAGTGGGTTTTCCAAAATGATTGTACCAATTTTCATGCCCAGCAGCAGTACATGAGAGTTCCAGGTACTTCACATCATTGGCGACACTCGATATGGACAGTCTTTCTAATTTTTGCTCTTCTAATAGGTGTAACATGGCAGCTTGTTTTGATGTTAATTTGCATAACTGTAATGATTAGTGATGCAGAACATCTCGTGTGCTTATATGCCGCCTGTATACCTTCTTTGGTGAAATGGTTGTTCAAGTTTTTTACCCATATTTTCATTACATTGTTTGTTTTCTTATTGAAGTTTGAGATTTCTTTATATATCCTGGAGATCAGCCTTTTACATTTGGTTTATAAGTAATTTCTTCTAGTCTGTGGCTTCTCTTTTCATTCTTTTAACAATGTCTTTCTTTTTTTTTTTTTAATTTTTTTTTTAATGTTTATTTATTTTTGAGGGACACAGCATGAGCAGGGGAGGGGCAAGGAGAGAGGGAGACACAGACTCCCAAGCAGGCTCCAGGCTCTGAGCTGTCAGCACAGAGCCCGATGCGGGGCTCGAACTCACAGACCGTGAGATCATGACCTGAGCCGAAGTCGGCCGCTTAACCGACTGAGCCACCCAGGTGCCCAACAATGTCTTTCAAATAGTAGATGTTCTTAACTTTGATAAAGTCCAGTTTATCAAATTTTTCTTTTATGGGTCATGCTTTTGGTATCATATCCAAGATCTTCCCTAACCTGAAGTCACAAATATTTTCTCCTATATTTTCTCAGAAGTTTTATAGTTTAAGCTCCTACGTTTAGGCATATAATCCATTTTGAGTTAATTTTTTATTGAATATGGTGCAAAATATGTGTAAGAAATTTGTTTTGTTTTGTTTTGTTTTCTGCAGCGGATACCCAATTCTTTCCAGCGCCATTTATTTAAAAGACTAACCTTTACACCAAAAAGCTCTATTCATTCTTATGTTCACTGAAGCATTAATTATTATAGCCAAGATATGGAAGAAACCTAAATGTCCATCTCTAGATGAATGCATAAAGGAGATGTGATATGTATGCATACACACACACACATGCGCACAATGGGATATTACTCAGTCATTAAAAACGAATGAAATCTTGTCATTTGTGACACAATGGATGAACCTAGAGGGTATTATACTAAGTGAAATAAATCAGAGAAAGAAAAATACCATATGATTTCACTTATATGTGGAATCTAAAAAACAACAAATGAACAAACAAAACAGAAACAGGCTTGTATAGGAAACAAAATGATGGTTTTTGTTTCCAAAAGGGGTACAGGTTGGAGGGTAATCAAAATAGATTATGGGGATTAAGAGATGCAAACTTCCAATTATGAAATAAATAAGTCATGGGGGTGAAATGTACAGCCTTGGGAATATAGTCAATAATATTGTAGTAACTTTGTGTGGAGACAGATGATAAATAGACTTATTTATATTTTCATAATATTTCATTATTTCATAATGTATAAAAATATTGAATTACTATGATGAACACCTGAAGTTAACAGGATGTTGTCTGTCAATTATACCTCAACAAAAAAATAAGAATAAAAGGCTGTCCTTTGTCCGTTGAATAGCCTTTACACTTCTGTCTAAAATCAGCTGATCGTAAATGTCTGTGTCTAGTAAGGACCCTGTTTTGTTACATCAAATTGGTTTGTCTGTCTTTATACCAACACTGCACTGTCTTGATTACTGTATCTTCATAATAAATCTTAAAGTCAGATAGTGTAAGTCTTCCAACTTTGTTCTTTTTCAAAGTTGTTTTGGTTATTCTAGTTTGCATTTCCATATAAATTTTAGGACAAGCCTGTCAATTTCTACAAAAAAGCCTCTGGGATTTTGTTGCAATTTAATTGAATCCATTAGTCACATTGGGGAGAATGACTTACCAGTCTTGAGTCTCCTGAAACATAAACACAGTGTATCTCTCCACTTATTTCAGTTTTCTTAATTTTTCTCAGCAATGTTTTGTGGTTTTTTTAGTATACAGGTTTACATATCTTATGTCAGTTAACTCTAAGTGTTTCATATATTTGATCTTATAAATAACATTTTAAAACATTTTCAGTTTTTAATTGTTGCTAATATATCAAAAGAAGTACAATTTATTTTTGTACACTGAGCTTGTATCCTACAGCCTTGCTTAACTCATTTATTTCACCTGGTAGCTTTTCTATAGATTCCTTATAATTTTCTACAAAGATGTTCTTGTCATCTTTGAATAAAGAGTTTTATTCTTCTTTTCCAATCTGAATGCCTTCTTTCTTTTTCTTGGTTTATTGCATTGGTTAGAACCTCCAGTACAAAATGAAATAGAAGTGGAGAGAGCAGACAACTTCCCTAGTTCCTGATCTTAGGGTAAAGCAGTCTTTAACTATTAAATATGATGTTAGCTGCAGACTTTTCATAGAAACTCTTTCATAGAACCTCTTTGAGGAAGTTCCTTTCAATTCCTACTTTACTGAGAGTTTTCGATCAGGAATTGTTGGATGGTTATTCTTGCCTAAGTTTGTACTTGTACTTGAATTTGGAAGCCATTTGGTCGATTGTTTATTAAACAAATAGTCAGTTAAAAACCTCACGGTCTTAATACTCCTTATGGCTGAGTCACATAGCATTATTGAAGAGTAGGCTTAGTAGAATCCGAAGCCTAAAGACCCCTTCTTAATTTTTGGTTCTGCTATTTACTATTAATGAGACATTAATCAAGTCATCTAACCAAGCTGTAAGGTTCAGTTTCCTTATCTTTAAATCAGTATTAACAAGGTAATGTTAACAACCATGCAGGATTGGCACTTGCCTGAGCCAGAGACGGTACCTTCTTAAATTTTGCACCCTAAGTACCTAGCTTGCCTCCTGTTGGTTTTGGCCCTACTTTATGACATTCAATTCACTGTGTTCCTGGAAGTTACAGTATTCTCCAGCACGGTCACTCTGAACCTAGTTCTCACTCTCAGAGAGCTGGATTTTTCTGAAATATGACATAGTGGACAAAATCCTACATGTATAATTTCAAATTCCTTGAATCTGAATTGATCTTTCAGCTCTGTCTTTTAATAGCTGTGGGATCTTGGGCAAATTATTTAACTTTTCTGAACCTTACTTTCATAAACTGCAAAACGAATACTACCTGTTTTACCTGTGTTATCAGGTGTTTTGAAGCTCAACATAATGATGGATGGACAAACACTTTAACTGCAAACTATCTCTCAACTATATAAAGTATTAGCATGCCAGCTTTGAGAGCAGATCGCTGCTGAAAGCTTGATGAATTCCTGCAAAGCCCAGTCACACTAACGAAATGACACAAAAATATTCCAAGTCTCCAAATGTATTGAGCCCTTTCCTTCCCTCGGTGGATAATGAATCCCCGGTGAATCACGCAGTCACTCACAAGCGTATTCAAAGGACTAAAGCAGATGATTGATTTGCTCTGCATAAGGCCAAAAATTACATCTCAGAGTGAGAAACTTTCACTTGGTTTTCAAATGAATTTCTTTTTATTCAAATTCTCTTTAATCAAGGTTTAATTTTTGAACAATAAAATGTATGTACCTTAAGTACGCTATTCAGTTCAGTGAGTTTTGACAATTGTATATACCCATGTAACACCCACACCAAATCAAGATATAGAACCTTTAGCTTAACTCAGAGGGTTCCCTCGGGCCCCCCGGTAGTCTAATCTCCCACTCTCCCAGAGGCAACCATTCTCGTATCTATTACAGAATATTAGTTTTGCTCGTTTGGGACTTCATACAACTGAATCATACAGAATGTACTCTTTGAAAAACTCTTAATTTTTGTTATGTTAAGTAAGATTCTAGTTAAACAGGGCTCAGAGCTAGGGTATCCATGTTCCCTTGCCTATTTAAAAGCAAAGGTAACTTGAGATTTATATTTCCATTCACAGTTGTTATACAGTTACTTTCCAATTTTCCTGGTTTTCAGAACCACGTGGAAGTGCAATAAAAGACTGAATACTTGAGCAGGGAGTTAGGAAGCTTGAGTTTCAGTCTTTACTCCATTACCTTGGGCAAACTCTTAGCTCTAAGGTCTGACCCATAAGAATTTTTAACTTTTTATAGTTTTAATCAAGATCACTGTTAAAAATTGGCATATTTCTCATAAACCTTTGGGAAACTTTGAATTTTCTGTTGAGGCAAGCTTTAGGGAAAATTACACTTATTCTCTTTAGACCTGTTCTGCTGAGCTCAAGACATTTAGATAGCCTGCGTTGTATGTGGCCTCTTCCAAATTGGGATGACATTGTGCAGCCCGGATACCAGGCTGAAATATTTCTAAAAACAAGTAATTCCAGTTCTGGAAAAATCCTATCGTGGTTGACTCAAGGTGGGAGAGCAAGGGAGTGGAGACGAGAAGTCGAAGACTGACTTACTTTTTACTGTATGTATATCTGTTTGTGTCACTTAATATATGAGCTAAGTACATGTATTAATTTTTCAAAATTCTTTTTTTTATTTTTTTATTTACTCTTTTTTTTTTAAGTTTATCCATTTTGAGAGAGACAGTGTGAGCGGGAAAGGGCAGAGAGAGGGAGAGAGAGAGAGAATCTCAAGCAGGATCCGCCCTGCTCTGTGCTCTGTTAGCACAGAGTCTGGAGGGGGGAGCTCAAATCCTTGGATCATGAGATCATGACTTGAGCCAAAATCCAAGAGTCAGACGCCTAACCAACTGAGCCACCCAGGCACCCCTGGAAGTCCCTTCTAATCTAATCGTGAGTTAATGTTTCTGTAGACATATATATATCACTATATATGTGACTCTAAGTGTTAGTCTGTGTGTCTGTGAATGAATTTATGTCTTTTTATTCTGTATTTTTGGTGCTTTGATATCTTGGGGCCTTGCTGACCCTTGAGAGATTGCCCCTTCCAGGGCTAACCAATTTCTAGCATACTTTACTTGTGCGAACCAACCAGTCCAGAGCCCATACTTCCAAATACCTCCTTTATGGTCTCTTCCATAATGCCCCTTACCTAACCACCCTAGGGCCAGCTACCAGACAACTAGGGACAACTCTTGCCCCAGAGTCCTCTGAAATTATTCAAACTAGCCAATCCTAAACCTATTTATCCTGCCTTGCCCCATTTCTTCCCACAGATATTACAATAAAGGATCCTGTGGTATTTTCCCCTCTCACTCTGCTTCTCTGTGTGGTCACTATGCATGGCATTCTGTGCCTTCTGTTTCTAGGGATCTGTGGGCATGAAAAGACTTCTTGGGGTACCTGGATGACTCAGTCAGTTGAGTGTCCAAATCATGATATCAGCTCAGGTTGTGATCTTACTGTCATGGGATTGAGCTCCATGTTGGACTCTGTGTTCGTGGGGCCTGCTTGATATTCTCTCTCTCTCTCTCTCTCTCTCTCTCTCTCTCTCTCTCCCTTGCTCACACACTCGCTCACTCAAATAAATAAACTTTAAAGAAAACCCTCACTTTTCATGGCACTCATTTCTGTGTCTGGATGTCTCACTATACCCATTTAAAACAATTCCAATGCTGGGGCGCCTGTGTGGCTCAGTTGGTTAAGCATCAACTTCGGCTCAAGTCATGAACTCACAGTTTGTGAGTTCAAGCCACACACTGGGCTCCATACTGACAACTTGGAGCCTGCTCGGGATTCTTTCTCTTCCCCTCTCTCTACTCATCCTCTACTTAAGCTTGCACACTCTCTCTCTCTCTCTCAAAAACAAACAAACAAATAAATAAGGAAAAACAACAACAACATCAACACAAATAAAAGAGAAGATTCATTTTTAAAAAAATTCCCAAGGGTTCTTATGACAGTGACTCCATATGCATGTACCTAGACCTCTCCTACTACTAAATTTGTTCAGAATAAACAAAGCTGGATGCGATTTTGTCTGGCAGCAATCCTACAACTTGTAGGCTGGTTTCCCCCAAAGGGGATCTATTTTGTTCTTCTCAGAGCAGAGTCTCTATATAATTATTCTATATATTGCCGGGAGAGTAATAATTATGACCTGTTTCCAAGAAGTCATAAAAAATTTCCAAAAACAAAACAGCCAACTGGATTTAATATAATTTTGGAGGAGAAAGTACAAGAAAACCCAAAACACATAAACACACACACACACACACACACACACACACACACACACACTCAGAATCAGGTAGTATATCCTTAGAAACTTTTAAGCAGCCCCAGTTTTCAAACAAAGATCAGGTGATCTAATAGCTTATCCAAGAAAATTCTCCATTCCTAGTCAGTTGCCAGGCTCTTCTGAGTTTGCTAGGTATCCATTTTACCCTGTGGGGAGGCCGTTTGTTACTCATCTGTACAATATTCGCTGATGGGGGCCATGAGCCCCACTTGTCCCAAAATGCCTTTGTTAATGACCTGCCACGGTGCTCTCCTTCCCAACCTATCTGGTTTCAGTGTCCTAGTTGTAAACAACTATTTTCTTTAGAAGACCTTTATCAAAGTGTATTTAAGTTATCTGAGAGGGGAGAAGTATTTTTTTTTAAGATGTTATTTTTAAGTAATCTCTACACCCGACGTGGGATTCTGAAATGAAGAGTCACATGCTCTACTGACTGAGCCAGCCGGGTGCCCAAGGGAGAAATATTTTTTTCCTGTGGCAGCTTTCATGATTTTTAGCTATTGAAGATTCTAGTACCTGGCTTCCTGTAGAACTTTTGGGGAGTTTCTCAAGCCATAAGGGTTGAGGGGATGGTTCTGCATGCATATTCCAGTGTTCTCTACGGGCATACAGCCATGAAGCAGTTTATATGATCACCTTGGCAGACAACAAAATTGCCTGGGACAGGGCAGTTGTCCAATAAATTTTTATTGCATGTTTAGTTGAATAGATAGGCGCTTCACTATGTCAGTCATGGCTCTGTGCTGTATAGACCAGAAACCAACACTAGTCACATCAAGCAAGGAGAGAAAATCCTGGAAGGATATTAGGAACTCACAGATTGAAGGCAGGTAATCTGGGGGTAGAAAGTTGCAGAATCAAGGTAACTCTGGAGACTCAGCATAAAACCCACAGGAAATTCATGAGTTGGGAACAATTTGTACCTTCGACCACTACTGGCCGCATGATAGCTCTAATCTCCAGCATCCCCTCTGACCCAAGGTTCAAAGTTCTGGGATTTCCAGGGTCTGAATGGCTGAGTTGAAATAGTTTGCCCATGGGTGGTAAAAGAAGGATCTGAACTCTTCAACTGCAATGAAAGACTGTGTACTAAGACCTGGTTTCCAAATGAGGCCAGAAAGGAAGATGGTAATATTGATGGGAAGGGACCAAGTTAGATATAATGCTGTGAACAAGGACAGACGCCATCCACACTGACAATAAAGTGAGAGATGAGGTAGGGCTGGGGCTGGTTGCTGGTCAAGGCTGAAGGAGAAGGGTATACCTCTGGAGGAAGGAGAACATGACCTTTAGGGACCCTAGGTGGCCAGCAAGATAGCAGAACCCCAGGGAGGGGATAACAGAATCTGGATAGTGAGGAGCAGAGAATAGGTGTTTCTCTTCAAAGTCTCCTGATTCCTGCCGAGCTTAACGTTGGGTACACAAAGAGGGATGGTTACTGCGGTGTTGTTTATAAAAGTAAAGCTTGAAATCAACTTGAACTCTAACTACAGAGGGGCACTTGACTGGCTCAGTCACTAGAGAGTGCAACTCCTGATCTCAGAATTGTAAGTTTGAGCCCCATGTTGGGTGTAGAGATTACTTAAAAATAAAATATTAACAAAAATAACTGTTATAGGATTATAGGATTAAATATGTTATAGTAATTTTTCTAAGTTTATTTTTTTTTTGTAATCGCTACACCTGATGCGGGGCTGGAATTTATAGCCCTATGATCGAGAGTTGCAATGCTCTGCGGACTGAGCCAGCCAGGTGCCCCAAATTATAGTGATTTTTTACGATAGAACTCTATGTAGCTTTTGAGAAGATTTTGTAGAAATATATTTAATCACATGGAAAGGTGTTCTTGCTGTAAGTGAATAAATTATAAAATAGCATTATAGTATGATTCTATTTTTATTATATATATGTATAATATTTGAAGGGATATATGTTAGTACTTTGGGTGTGAGAGTACGTAGCCTTTATATTACTTTTGTTCATAACTATTTTCTAATTTTTCCACAATTAACATGTATTGTAGGTATATAAGATGAGGAAATTATTATCTAATCCTTTTTGCCCTGATTTTAGACTTTTCAAGTACCCTTTTGTTTTTCCAAATTTGGTTTCTTCAAGGCTATCTCTTAAGAAAATATACGGATAAAGTTATATCTAGCTAACTTAAAATTGATTACCAAAGATAGTCTTTTTTTTTTTTTTCCAGTGCAAAAAGGTGATTTTATTAAAGCACAGGAACAGGACCTGTGGGCAGAAAGAGCCGCCTCAAAAGGAGTCTTGGTTTTGTTTTTTTTATCCTCACTAAAAAAGAGGTGTGAATTGCAAGGGATGGGGAACTTTCCCTTTATCCTTCTAGATTCTTTGGGCCAGTCTATTAATTAAATTGACATAAGACAGATTAACAGTAGAAAAATAAGTTTAATTATGTAGGTAGGGAGCCCTGTAAGAACATGAGACCCATGAACATGTCGAGAAATAATTGAGGCTTAGATACCATCCTGGGCTAAGGAATGGGACAGGGGCCTGAGATTCAAAGGAGAGGAGGGTAATTCACAGGACGATAATAAGAGCGGATGTTTGGTAATTAGAGGTTTGCCTTGCTGTACAGATGGGTCACTCAGATAAAAAGTTATCTCTAGTAATCATTGTCTTTCTGGGCCACGCCTCCATAAATTCTTTTAAGTATTTAAGGGAGAGGTAAAAGTAATTTTCTTGACTCTTCTGGGTCTTGATTGCCTTCGGCTCAAAATAATACACATGGTGAAATGGCATATTTTGGGGTCATGTATTCTGCTCTCCCTCAGAATGGAAGGGAAATAGATATTCCTACTGTTTTAGTTTTTTTCTTTTCTTTCTTTTTTTAGAAATAGCGCATAGCACCATGGCCTCCTGTCTATGAATGCTTTGTAAAGCCCCTTTCCTTGTTCTTACCGCAGGATGAGATACTCAAATCACCAGGCCAGAGGAATTACCCTAATGGCTCTAGAAACTTGTTGCGGATCTCAAAACTGGGGGAAAGTCACAGGATAATGGTTACAAATCTGTCCCTGGGAAGATATCTAACCCTCTTGTGATAATCGTCTTCTGATTTAAAAAATATGTTTCCTGAGAATTTGCCTAGCATGAGTAATCCCTGATAAAATGCCTTTAAAATTTTGAATAAATGTTCTATGTAGCAGGATTCTCAAACAGAGTTGTGACACGGAGGCTTTTCCTTCCAGGAAGCAGCTAGGTATTTGTGCCGGCATGGGTCAGTTGGGTTCTTACCCAAAGAACTGAGCTCCAAAAGCCAAGTGGCTTAGTTTGTTTTATATATGTTCTCCTTCTTTGTCTCCCATATGTGGTAACATACAAACATATAGTCTGATTAAATGGTCTCATGTTACAAGGTCCTGAGGGAATGTTGTCAGGTAGGTCTATAACCAGGTTGCCTTGAGGCTCTTTCTTTCTTTCTTTCTTTCTTTCTTTCTTTCTTTCTTTCCTTTCTTTCTTTCTTTCTTTCTCCTTCTTTCCTTCTTTCCTTCTTTCTTTTCTTAGGTACTGTTTGGTCAGAAGAGAAAAAAAGTAAGATAGGGTCCCTGCTTTAAAAAAAGTCCAAAGTCTGGTTGAGGCAGACAGACATATAAATGTATAATTGTAAAATAATACAAGCAATGTCTTAACTGATTTTGTTTTTAATGTTTATTTTTGAGAGAGAGAGAGAGAAGCAGAGCGGGGAAGGGGCAGAATGAAAGGGAGACACAGAACCTGAAACAGGCTCCAGGCTCTGAGCTGTCAGCACAGAGACGGGAGGGGCTGTAACTCCAGAAGGTAAGATCATGACCTGAGCTGAAGTGAGACACTTAACCAACTGAACCACCCGGGCGCCCCTAACTGATTTATTAACAAAGCGGTATTAGCATCTGTACATTAAAACTTGATTGAGATTTTAGGGATGAATGGGAAATTCACCAGGTGGGGGCGGGGGCAGAGAAACAATACAGGAAGCGCACATTGTGTGTCACAACTTGGAACAGCTAGGTATTTGGGCGGAATAAGGTTTCTGTCATGGGAAAACTGATGAACAGACTTTGCATGTAAGGAACCGCCAACCACCACATCCTGGTACACCCAGTGAGCATTTCCCATCAGGTTATCATAGTGAATGCTTATCAAGAAAGCGGGTTCCGAAAATTCATTAAGAGATGTTTATAGACAATGATCAGAAATCTTCGTTTTTCTCCGGATCAGAAACGCAACAGATTTCAAGCACCGCTTCAGCCAAAGGTTTCACTTCTTCACTTCTCTCAAAAACTTGCTATGTGCTACCTTTCGCTAAATGCGGTACTGGATCTGCCAAAAGTTTTTAATTTATGCCGCTCTGATCTTTACGGGTAAAAAATGGAACCTACGAGGCAGGTGAGACAGAGGCCGAGAACGAGGTCAGACCGCTACCTCCGATTTCTTTTGAGTTTCAATTTTTTTCCAGGTGATCACCAATCGGAATGGTTCCCATGTCTACTTTGGTCTTCACCTTGCCCTCTTGTCCGCTTCGCTCCCTCCATCAGTTCTCCCGGGTTTCTGCGTATCCCGGCTTAGCAGCTGTGGCCAGTTCCTAAGTAAGAGCGCCTTTCCGTCTCAGCCAGAGGCAAGAGAGCTCTGTGGGTCTCAGCCGCTGCGGACCCAGGCAGGGAAAAGGGCGCGGCGCGCGGCGGCGAAGGCTTCGGGCGCCGCGGCCCCTGCGGGCGAGGTAGGGCGGGGCACGGCCGCCTGGGTCGGGAAAGGGGGCGGGGCGTGCGGCGCGGCGGCGCAAGCGCACTGGGTCCGCCGCGCCAAACTGCAGACATGGAGCAGGCACCTCCAGATTCCGAGCGGCAGTGGCAGCCGGCTCCCCTAGAGCCGCTGGGCCACCCTGACGCGGGGCTGCAGGCTGCGGTCGGTGAAGAAGCGGAGGGTTCCCGAGACGAGGGCCCCGGGGACGGCACGGTGAGGAGAAGGGGCAGCAGAGGCCCCGGGGCCTGGTGTCTGGGCCTAGCGGGCCGGGCCGGGCTGGACTGGCGAGGGCCGGGGGTCTCGGCCGGGGGTGTCGGCCGGGAAGGCCCCGCTGTGCAGTGATGCGGAGGGCCGAGCCACAGGTGCAGTGAGGGGGAGGCGAGCGTCTTGGGGCTTCGAGACTAAGGGAAAGGCCGAGAAGGCGGCGGCGGCGGTGAGGGGAGCGGAGGAGATGTGTGGGTGCGGTCCCGGGGGCATGGAGGTCGGGGCCCGGAACCCGCCAGGCTGGAGCAGGTACGGTGTTCAGAGGTCGGAGGACCTGGAGGTTTGGCCCTGAAGAGGAATGCTGTTGTTCTTGGCATTCTGGTGAGGGGTTGTGCAGAGGCGATGGCCGAACGGAGGCGTCGTGGAGAGTGGGCAGCGGTGTTGAAGGAAGGGGATGGGGCACTTGAGGAACAAGTTGGGGGCTATGAAGGGTGGTCGGCGTGGTGCCACCATCAGGAAACTGAAGAAAGTGTCGGATTCAAGAAATGGTACAAATTAAAAAAAATTAAACTCCTTATTTGTCTGAAATTTATTCATTCGGAGGCAGTGCCGTATTTCCCAGTAGAGGTTTGTCATCCATATCCCATGTACCTGCTTTGTGAGGTCTCTAGTAATGAGTGATTTTCATTGCCTGAGGAGAGGGAAGATGCATCATCTTATACTTGTAATTGCTTTCATTCCAGAGTGTTTTCACGCATGATGCAAGGCAGGTAGACCGGTTAAATTGAAGCATTTCAGAAACCAGCGCTCCACATGAGACCATTCTACCCCAGAGTGTGCATTAATCATCAGTTTGCTTTTCTTCTGGAGCAGGTGTCAGTGCTAATATAAAACTGCCCATCCTTCTAGGATATGGATAAAGAAAAGTTAAAGTTGTTTGCTGAATGTAACTAGAAAGTCTCTTTAAATTTTAGAGACCCGATTACCAGAACTTCACAGGAAGGTTTCTCCTTCTTAGGGAAATGTGGAGGAATGTAGGGTAGCATGAGGATTTTCTTGGGTGAGTTTAAAATTTTTCATTTAAGTTTTTCCAAAATGTAGAATTATTTGTGGAAAAGACAGGCTGCCATATTAAATGTGGGAGAAGTGTGTGTATTCTGTAGTTCAAAACCTTGGCTCTTACATTGTCTCCTTTAAAAGTTTTTTTGTTTTGTTTTAGAGAGAGGGAGTGGGAGTTTGTGCCTGAGCAGGGGACAGGCTGAGGGAGAGATAGAGAGAATGTTGACCTGAGCTGAAGTTGAGTCGGAAGCTCAACCAACTGAGCCACCCAGGAACACCTGGTTTGCTCTCTATGCAGGTCTCCACTCTTGTGACTTAGTTTGTGTTCCCCCTTAAAAAACAAAATGAAATAAAACGAAAAAAACTTTTATTGTGAAGTATATCATTAGTGCAGATAAGATGTCTCACAAAATAATTATTTGAAGCCCTCATATGTTGTCCTGCGTTACAGCTCACTCCCTCTACCACGGAAGTAACCTGTATTCTGCATTTTGTATTAACAGTTCTTTTGCTTTTCTTATAATCTCACCACATACATCCCTAAACAGTATATTGTTTAGTTTTACCTGGCTTTGAAATTAACATAATTTTACTATTACTTCCTCTCTTTGCTCAATATGTTTTTGGGATTCATCCAAAAGGTGGCTTAGTGCATTTATATTCGTGGCTCTATAGTCTGCCATTTTATTTATGTAGATATATAGATGTATATAGATAGCGGGGGAGAGAGGAAGAAAGAATTGAAAGCAGGTTCCATGCTCAGTTCAGAGCCCGACGAGGGCCTCAAACCCGCAACCCTGGGATCATGATCTGAACTGAAATCAAGAGTCAGACGCTCAACTGACTGAGCCAACCAGGCACCACATTTAGTCTGCCATTTCGTAGGTATTCTACAGTTGACTTTTTTTCGTGTTTACAGACATTGGGGTTGTTACAGGATTCTTGCTATTTCTAAAAAATTACTATCATTAGTTTTTTCGTACATATCTCTTGGTGCAAATGTCTTTTTTTTTTTTTTTTAAAGTAATCTCTATAAGCATTCAGCTCGAACTCACAACCCTGAGACCAAGAGTTACATGCTCTACTGACTGAGCCAGGCAGGCACCCCCTCTTGGTGCAAATGTCGAATATAAATTTAGGTGAGCAGTTGCTGGATTGTAGGGTGTTAGCCCATTCAACCCTAGTAGGTGGTGCCAAATTGCTTTCCAAAGTGATTTTACCAGCTTATTTTTCATCAGCAGTGCCCGATGCTTTCTGTCTTTATCAGCACAATATTTTCAGATCTTCAAGTATTTGCCAATCTCATGGATATGTGTTAAAGCAATTTTAGATGGTTTCAAAAGGCAAGAATCCTATCTTTTGTTGGCAACAACAAAACATCATGAGTTTAATTTTAATTATGATGATAAAATTTTGGTGGGGCACCTGGTTGGCACAGTTGGTAGAATATGCAACTCTTAATCTCAGGCTCGTAAGTTTGAATCTCCTGTTGGGTGTAGAAATTACTTAAAAAGAAATCTTAAAAATTTTTTTTTGGTAATTTTTTTGTGAAAGTCTTTAGATAATTAATATGAAGTCACAACTATAGTATAAAATCTATTGATCTTAATTTAGAAGTGATTATAAATACTTCATTAAAAAGCTTATGTATATTAAGTTTGAGATATTTGAAAACCGATGATATCACATAGTAAAGTTGTATTACCTGACATTTTAGGAAAATGTTTGTAAATATACCATTCATTAGTGACTAAACTTATGGGGTTTCTTAAAGCAACTCCCTAATTTAGTAATTCTAGAGACACAGACCGTTTGGACAAATATTTTCAGAATCAAATATTTCAGAATCAGGAGTTTAAACATACACATTCACATATACTCTGTACGTTGTCCCTTCCCTTCCAAAACTCCCAAGCTTTTCCTTAGTGGGTCAACTACTCACTTTCCTGCTTTCTATCCCCTCTTCTCCCGTCCATTTCCAGTTGAGCAGTATTGTAATAACCATAGCCACATTGTTACTGTTATTGATTGGAATGTGGTCTGAGCAGAAAGATTTGTTGTCTGTGGGTGCTATGCACAGTAAGCTCTACTTTTCATTTAATTCTGTAAGTTACCCCCAAAGACAGATAAAGATCCAAAAGCACAGCTTCAGAGAGAAGTAATTTCACCAAGATCACAAGCTAGTCAGTGGTATGGCTGGAATCTGAGCCCAGGTCCTCCTGGCTTTGAAATGAGTGCTCTTTCCAGCAAGCTATGCTGCTTCATTCCCAGGAAAAAAAGAAAAAAGTTAAAAATAGGCTTGTTAATTGCTCCAATACTGTACTTTAAATCTTTTAGTTACAATGTTAAGAAGAAAAAAAGGTGCAAAAAATGTTTTGATTTATCAAGCAGTTTTTCACCACAAAAATATCTATGCAGATGGTGTGTAGAGATACAGAAAGCTTGCCTTATCTTAACCTTTTTAAAAAAATTTTTATTAGAGAGAGAGTAGGGGAAGGATAGAAAGAGAGGGAGAAAGAGGGAGAGAGACAGAGAATCCCAAGCCCCAGCACAAGGCTCAAACTCACGAACCATGAGATCATGACCTGAGCCGAAGTCAGACGCTTAACTGACTGAGCCACCCGGGCGCCCATCAGCCTTATTTTCCACGGCAGGTTTGGGCTGAGAATAATTGTACCCGTTGCCCTACACCTATGGGTAATAGAAACGAGCGTTGCTTAAGTCTCCAATCTCCTTTGGTTTCAAACATCACTAATCAGAATTCTTTAAATTCTAATATCAACTCTTCTGTAGTCTCTTGTTTTTCTTTCTGTGAGTCTTCGATCCTCTTTCCTTTCCAGTGTGTATTTAGAAGTCTTCTTTTTTTTCCTTTCATACTTTTTTCCCTGTAAGGAAGAATGCATTCTTTTTTAAGTATTGTCAGTTCTATTTAAAATAATTTAGAAAATGGAAAAATGAGAGAGGAATCCAGTCTCCAAGAAAGTTAGCAATTAGTCCTGGCAGAAGAGAGATGAAATAGCAAGGGAATGGGAAGTAGGAGAACTTCTTTTTAGGCTGGAAGATTCCATTCAGTTGATAGTTAACAGTGTTTGTCCAGAGAAAAAATCATTGCCCGAGGGAGTCATGAGTGATTTTTTTTTTTCTTTTAAGGAGCGCTTTAGGCCTGGGAGTGCTGATGAGGGCAAAGAGTTCTTGTGCAACTCGTGCTTACTGCTTAGCAATCGGTGTACCCCGTGACACCTTCACTGATTGGCAGCAGAGAACTGAGTGCAGTAGGCTGGTACTGTGAGCAAGGTTTGAGGCATGTGTGGGTGAGCATAACGTGAAAAAGGAAAAGAAAATGTATAGGGATAGTTACAGAATGTATCAGTGTAGCAGCAGATCATTAAACCGTACTCCAGAATTTTTTCCTCATTTTCTACCTCAGCAGCTCTCAGAGTTGTTCAAGGGTGACTCACACTACAAAATACATTTTCTACATCCTAATCAGCATACATATCCATTCATACATAATTGTTGTTCAGGAAACAATACTTAATCATTACTTCATGTATTACTCTCTGATGTTCTTCCGTTCTTTTTTTAATGCTTATTTATTTATTATTTTAATGTTTATTTTTGAGAGAGAGTGGGAATTGGGGAGGGATAGCAGGAGAGGGAGACACAGAATCTGAAGCAGGTTCCAGGCACTGAGCTGTCAGCACAGAGCCCAATAGAGGGGGCTCGAACTCACGGACTGCAAGATCATGACCTAAGTCAAAATCCGATACTCAACCAACTGAGCCATCCAGGTACCCCTATTTGTTTTTTAGAGAGAATGGGAGAGGGACAGAGAGGGAGGATCTGTGCTGACAGCAGAGAGCCCAGTGCAGAGCTCGAACTCACAGGTTGTGAGATCATGACCTGAGCTGAAGTTGGACCCTTAACCAACCGAGCTACCCTTATTCCTTCTTTCTTTCTTTCTTTCTTTCTTTCTTTCTTTCTTTCTTTCTTTCTTTCTTTCTTTCTTTCTTCTCTCTCTCTCTCTCTCTCTCTCTCTTTCTCTTTCTTTCTTTCTTTCTTTCTTTCTAGATTAGTTTATTTATTAATTTATTTTAATGTTTATTTATTTATTTTTGAGAAAGAGAGAGAGAGCATGCGTGCAAGCATGAGCAGGGGAGGGGCAGAGAGAGAGGGAGACACAGAATCTGAAGCAGGCTCCAGGCTCTGAGCTGTCAGCACAGAGGCTAATTCAATCACGGACTGGGAGATCATGACCTTAGCCAAAGTTGAACACCTAACCAACTGAGCCATCCAGGTGCCCCAAGTGGGAGAGAGGCAGTGAGAGAGGGTGTGTGAGAGAATCCCAAGTAGGCTCCGCATTGCCAACACACAGCAGGACATGGGGGATCATGACCTGGACCGAAATCAGGAGTCCAACGCTCAACTGACTGAGCCACCCCGGTGCCCCAGTTCTTTATTTTTAAAAAGAAATGGTGGTCACAAAACCACCAAATTGATTCCATGAACTGTGAATGTGTTCTGACTCAGTTTGGAAAACTGTTTAGACTTACATATTTTAAGTTAAAATTAATGTGTCCTGGGGCACCTGGGTGGCTCAGTCGGTTAAGCGTCCGACTTCAGCTCAGGTCATGATCTCACGGTCTGTGAGTTTGAGCCCCGCATCGGGCTCTGTGCTGATGTCTCAGAGCCTGGAGCCTGCTTCGGATTCTGTGTCTCCCTCTCTCTGCCCCTCCCCTGCTCACGCTCTGTCTCTATGTCTCTCAAAAATAAATAAACGTTAAAAAAAATTTTTTTTTTAAATAAAAAAAAAATTAATGTGTCCTGAATCAGTTATATTTTAAAAAAATATATTTTTATAGATAAAAAGCATATTTTTAATGCTATTTAAAAAGCATAATGTATTATAACTATGTTTTTCTTAGTTATCTACAACTGAAGTAAATTTGCTCTTAGGCTTAAGTAAATACATTATTTTTAACATAATACCTGCTACTTTTGACTATCGTACACATATCCCCAAGGAAAGTCCATTCATTGGGTAGTTCTTAAATTTCGTATCTTTGACCTGTTTCAGTAACACAGTAGCATCACACCTGGAAAAAAAGACTGTAAGAAAATACACCAACAATGGTATATCAACAGTGGTTCATGCTGGGTTGTGGGATGTGGGTGATTTCTATTTAATTTTTTCTATGCTTTTCAATTTTTTTTAAAATATTTTTTTAACGTTTATTTATTTTTGAGAGAGAGAGAGCGCATGAGCAGGGGAGGGGCACAGACAGAAAGGGAGACACAGAATCTGAAAAAGGCTCCAGGCTCTGAGCTGTCAGCACAGAGCCCAACGCGGGGCTCGAACTCGGAATGGTGAGATCATGACCTGAGCTGAAGTCGGACGCTTAACTGACTGAGCCACCCAGGCACCCCTATGCTTTTCAATTTTTATACATTAAGTATATATTAGTTTCATAATCAAAAAAACTTAAACCTATAAATAATAGGTAATAGGTAATACTTGAGCTCTTGCTACACACCAGGCAGCTTTAGAACTCTTTACCTGCATTCACTCATTAAATGTTCCCAGTGATGTTAGGAGGTCAGTACTCTCATTTTACAGATGAGGAAACTGAGGCAGAGAGATTTAAAAACTCAAATTCTGGCAAACTGGCTATTAATCTGAGGGTGAATTGAGCCTTGGCTCTTTTAATTACAAACTTTTTCCCCCTGATTTCCAGTTATTTTATGTTTTCCTGATTATCTGCTTTGCTTGATGCTGCACTGATTTCTTTTGATTTCAGTTTATTTGTATTTGTGTTTGTCCATGTTATAATTTCTGTGCCTTGTGTTATGTCTTAAACTTTCTCTTGTTTACCATAGGGAATTTGAAACATTTGCATTATCCTAACTGGCTTTAGTTTTAGTTGATTTTCTTCTGTGAGGTTTTATACTTTCTTATTTTGGTTTCTATTTTTGGGTTTTCCTTTGTGGACAGTAATTTCTGTGGTTTTATCCTCTGTAATGATTTAGAAGGCGTATATCTTTGTTTTTTTCCTTCTCTCAAACGTAACAAACAAAAGTTACTTTTGTAAATGAAATGACTGTTTAAAACTCTTTTGAAATAATCTCATTTATAGAAATGGTGTCAAATTTATAAGCAAGTACAGTATGAAGATCCCTTTTTCCCATGAACTATTTTGTTTAAGATTTATTTATTTATTTTGAGAGGCAGAGAGAGAGTGTATGTGTGTGCACACAAGCGAGCGAGCGGAGAGGGTTAGAGAGAGAGAGAGAGAGAGAGAGAGAGAATCCCAAGCAGACTCTGTACTGTTAGAGCAGAGCCCGACTCTGGGCTTGATCTCATGACCCGTGAGATCTTGACCTGAGCTGAGACCAAGAGTCGGATGCTTAACTGACTGAGCCACTGAAATGCCATGATACTTACTCATCTCATTCCCAGAACTTTCAGTGTTGGGGGTGCCTGGCTGGCTCAGTCAGTAGAGCCTGCAACTCTTGATCTTGGGGTCATGAGTTTGAGCCCCACCTTTGGTGTAGAGATAACTTAAAAAAAAAAAAAACCTTTCAGTATTTTGGGGTAAACAAGGACGTTGTCTTGTGTAGCCACAGTACTGCCATCAAAATCAGGAAAATAACATTGATAAATGATCAGTATTTAATCCTCAAACTGTTTAAACTTTGCCAGTTGTACCAGTAGTGTTCTTCAGAGCAAAAGGATCCAGTCCAGACTCATGAATTGCATTTAATTGTATTATCTCTTTAGTTTCCTCCAATCTGGAAGTTCTCAGTAAAGACTGAGGTTATGCATCTTTGGGAGAAAGTGCCACAAAAGTCATGCTGTGTTCTAGTTGTAACTTAACAGTTCACATAGGATTTGTATTTGCCCAATAGTTTGATCACATTTTCTGCCAGGCTTCAATATAAAGTTACCCTTTTCCCTTTTGTAATTAATATATTCTGGGGACATACTTGGAAATCGAAAATATCTTGTTCCTCATCAAACTTTCTATTTGCCTTTTTCAGTATGGACTTATGGATTTTATTTTAAACAACTTTATTAAGGTATAATTTACATACCATAAAATTCACTCATAAATAAGTATATAATTCAGTAATTTTTAGGGATTTACAGAGTCGTGCAGCCAACCATCACTATAATCCAGTTTGAAACATTTCTATCATCTCCCCAAATTCTCTCTTTCTTTTGTAGTTAATCTCCCTTACCACCCTTAGCTGTAGGTAACCGCTGTCTACTTTCTATATAAATTTGTTTTTTGGGATATTTCATACAAATGGAATCATACAATCTATTGTCTTTTGAGCCTGGATTATACTTAGAAAGTTTTGAGCTTCAACCATGTTATAGCATATATTAGTATTTCCTTTTTATTACTGAATAATATTTGATTATATGGATGTATCACATTTCATTAATCTGTTCACCATTTTATGGACATTATGGTTTACAGTTTTTAGCTATTATGAATATTATTGCTGTCAGTATTCACTCATATATAAGACTTTTTGTGGATATATGTGTATATTTCTCTGGAGTTAGATTCATAGGGGGTGTAGTTAGTGGGTTATATGATCAGTTTATGTTTTTTTATTTAAGCTTTTTTACCCCAGTAATCTCTGTACACTACATGGAGCTCAAACTCACAACCCTGAGAGCAACAATTGCTTGCCCTATTGACTGAGCCAACCAGGTGCCTCTAGATAATCTCGATTCAAGTATTTATCATATGATATGATTTACAGGTTCTTCCTCCATTTGTGTTTTATCTTTTTTTTCTTTATGATATTTTTTATAAATTTTTTTTATTGGGGTAAAGTACATGTAACCTTTGCTACTTTAACCGTTTTAGTTTTTAAGTAATCTCTGCCCCCAATGTGGGGCTTGAACTCACAACCCCAAGATCAAGAGCCACATGTTCTCAGTAGCCAACCAGGTGCCCTTATTTTTGGTGTGTTTTGAAGAGTAAAAGTTTTGAATTTTGATGAGATTTAGTATATCACTTTTTTCTTTTATGGATTATGATTTTGGTATTATATCTAAGAACTTTTTGTAATCCCCAAATCACAAAGATTTTTCTCCTATGTTTTCTTCCAGAAATTTCAGTTTTAGCTCTTTTATCTGGGCCATTTGAGTTAATTTCTGTGCATAGTGTGAATAAAGGGTTTATTTATTTATTTTTTTTGGCATGTGTACATTTTATAGTCCCAGCACTGCATGTTGAAAAGACTTCTCCATTCCCTATTGATTTGCCTGGGTGTGTCTTTTTAAAATCAATGGACCTTAAATGTAAGGGTTTATTTCTGGATTCTCAGTTCCATTCTATTGCTCTCTCCTTCTGCCGGTACCACACTGTTTTGATTACTTTCATTTTTTAGTAGGTTTAGAAACTGGGTCTTTCAACTTGCTCAAAATCGTTTTGGCTATTCTGGGTCCTTGTATTTCCATATAAATTTTAGGAATAGGTTATCACTTTCTACAAAAAATCTTGCTGAGATTAAATATTTTTGAAGGAACAAAATGTTAGTATGCTTAAATATTTCAAGCATGTCTATGCATGATGTTACTTTGTCATTTGGAATTTATTGTGAAGTCTATACTTATTCTTTTGTTAGGAGTCTTTTTTTTGTTTTGTTTTTCTGCTCTAATCTTGTTGGGATGTTTAAATTTTCTAGTTCATTACACATGGACCACATGCCTTTTGAGAAAGATTTTGTTTGCTTGTTTCTTTTTCTTTTCTTTTCTTTTTTTTTAGTTTTTCTTTTTAATGTTTATTTACTTTTGAGAGAGAGAGAGAGAGAGAGAGAGAGAGAGCAGGCAAGGGGCAAAAAGAGGGAGACACGGAATCCAAAGTAGGCTTCAGGCTCCAATCTGTCAGCACAGAGCCTGACACAGGGCTCAAACCCATGAACCGTGAGATCATGACCTGAGCCAAAGTTGGACGCTTAACCAATTGAACCACCCAGGTGCCCCTCTTTTTCTTTTAAATTATACTGGTAATTATTTCTGTTCTGGCCAGATATATTTTATTTTTCTTTCTTTGCATTGTTTCATTTCTGATTAGTTTGATGTTCATCTCAATCTGCCTATTTTTTTGTTGTTGCTGGTTTTATCTTTTTCCTGTAATTTCAATATTATAGTAAAGATAACATGTTTTCTTTAGTGTGTGATATAAATAAGATTAAACAAATTAAACGCTATAAACACTCTTTTCATCTCTAATCTTAAAAGTTATATTAAGGTTAGCTTTCATCCTGTCTTTAATCTTAAAGAGCACCACTGGGCAGGTGCCACTTCCATGTGGAAGCAGTGAACTGCTGAAGTGCCAGGCACCTTGTTTCAGCTATCTTTTTATCCGTAATGGCTGGCATTGTAGATACTGAAGAAATATTTCTTTTTTTTAAATTTTTTTAAATGTTTATTTAATTTTGAGAGAGAGAGCGAGAGTCAGAGTGCGCTGGGGGAGGTGGGCAGAGAGAGTGAGAGAAAGAGACAGAATCTGAAGCAGGCTCTAGGCTCTGAGCTGTCAGTACAGAGCCCTACATGGACTCGAACTCACGAACTGTTAGATCGTGACCTGAGCCGAAGTCAGATGCTTAACCGACTGAGCCACTCAGGTGCCCCTCAAGAAATATTTCTTGAATTAATTGTTTCTTACTGTTCTTTTTATCATTTTTATCTGCTTTTATGCTTTTACTGTTTCTTAATGGTTTGCAAAATTTTAAGTTTTTAAAAAATGTTTCTTTTTGAGAGAGAGAGCACAACTAGGGGAGGGGCAGAGAGGAGAGGAGGACAGAAGATCCATAGTGATTCTGTGGAGACAACAGAGAACCCAGTGTGAGACTTGAACCCACAAACTGTGAGGTCACAACCTGAGCCAAAGTCGGAGGCTTAACCAACTGAGCCACTCAGGTGCCCCAATGGTTTGCAACATTAAAAACTTGAAATAGATTATATTCACTTTCATTCTTTGAGTTGGAAATAAAGAATTTCACTAGCCTTTTAAATATGTCCATCTTCTATATTTAGTCTTCTACATTTAATAATGACATTATTATTTAGATAGTTATTTACTCTTTTTAAAATTTTTTAAATTAAGTTTATTTATTTTGAGTGAGGGAGAGAGAGAAACCTCATTCACAAGCTTGAGCAGGGGAGGGGCAGAGAGAGAATTCCAAGCAGTCTCAGTCCCACTTGGACTCCTGAACAGTGAGATCGTGACCTCAGCTGAAGTCAAGAGTTGGATGTTTGACTGAGCCACCCAGGTGCCCCTGAATTTTTTTTAAAGTTTATTTAAGTAATCATTACACTCAATGTGGGACTTGAAATCACAACCCAGAGATCAAGAGTCACCTGTCTTCCAACTGAGTCAACCTGGCACCCCTGCTCTTTAATGACATTCTTTTACTCTGATGAGAAGTGTGCTTTGAATACACCTAAACTATTCTTGGTTTGAAATATGTCCCTGGGCTCATCTGCCAGTCAAGTCAGTCCATCTCTAAATCTATTGAATGTATCCTTTTAACAGTTTTGCTTCTGGTTGTGTTAATCTTGGCACTCTCCTATGCCTTATTGAGAGGATTAGCAATTTTATATCATCTACCAAATCCTGCTGGTGTTATTGCTGTTTTCCTGTTTTCATTCTTTAGTTTTTTTGATAACTGATTTTATTCTTTTATTTTTTTTCCTTCTATGTAGTCAGAGGGTAAGTTCATAACTCGCAGGCATTATCTTTTTGGCTGGGGAGATAATTTGCTTTATCAGTCATGTCTTTCCAGCATTGAGGGAAGTTTTCACTGGAGTAGAAGCTGGTAAATCAAAGTGTTTATCTATGGACCCAAATTATGATTTTTATAAATATGTATCTCAACCAACAATGGCTTCATAATCTTGATGCTGACTGGTTTGTGCTTATGTAATTGAACTTTTTTGGTTGAAGTATTTCCTTCTAGCTCTTATTTTTTCTTTTAGTAGCTAAACATACAACTTAATAAAAATGTCTTCCTGCTGTTTGCAACAATGCGGATAGAACTGGAGGGTATTATGTTAAGTGAAATAAGTCAGTCAGAAAAAGACCAATATAATATGTTTTCACTCATATGTAGAACTTGAGAAACTTAACAGAAGACCATGGGGGGAAGGGAAGGGGAAAAAATAGTTTCAAACAGAGAGGGAGGCAAACCATAAGAGACTCTTAAATACAGAGAACAAACTGAGGGTTGAGGTGAGGGGGCCGGGGGAGAATAGGTGATGAGCATTGAAGAGGGCATTAGTTGGGATGGGCACTAGGTGTTGTATGTAAGCAATGAATCATGGGAATCTACCCCCAAAGCCAAGAGCATAGCATATACACTGTATGTTAGCTAACTTGACAGTAAATTATATTTAAAAAAATGTCTTATTTGACAACTGAGTGATACATGTTTTTGTTGACTAATAATTCTATTCCATTGGTTCCATTGGATTGGCTCTTAGTTCTCTTTGCCTTTTATCTTCTTTTAGCATTTTGCCTTCTCCATTTTTCTTCAGCATTTTGGGGGCATTTCCTAAATATATTCATCATTTTAATTTTTTGCAATATTATGTAGTTTTTTCTGTCCTCATAGCACATAGGTTTAATTTTCTGTATAAATCATCACTGCAGGTTTTATTGTAGGTTTTTCTTTTATCTTTTGGTGCATCCATCTTTCTACTTCTGTCTCTTGTTAACCTGAAAATAAAGAGCCACAGTGAAAAGCAAACTAATGTTTATTTGGAATCAGAGAATTATAATTTGGGGAATACAGATTTAGGTAGAAACCCCAAATAGTGTCCTGCTTCAAGGTGAAATTAAGAGGTTTAATAAGGAAAAAGAAGAGGGGGGACCAGTTACATGAATTAGGAGGGGAAAAAAGGCTAAACTCTAGGTTATACACCGATTTATACAGATTCTACCTTGTGGACTTGGGATCAGGGTATCTGTTCTGCTGAGTTCTCAAGTAGTCGCTTAAAGCATTTGCTGTTTCGCCTAGTCCAAAGGTTTTGGTCGAGTTCAAACAGAAACTGATAAGGCAATTTCTCTGCAGTGGTTGCTTGGCGTCCTTTTAAAATGACTCCATTTGTGTCAATTTTTTACACTCTTCTTCATAAACTGCCCTCAATTATAATGTAGTACAGTATTTTTAATTAAAACTCACCTCTGAACTTTAAGAGAGAGCAAGGGGAAAACTCCCAGAGCATAGCAATTATCACATGATCTCACTTTGTCTTCCTTGTTTAGACTTGGAGTTACTTTGGTATTTTCAAGAACCTTCTTCAGTGGTTACACTTTCCACATATACAGTCTTTGAAGCACTTGTGGTTGTATTTATTGTTTTGTTTTGTTTTGTTTTTTTTGTTCTTTAGCATACTTGAGCATATTTTAGCAGGAAGGGAATGGAGTCTGCTCTTCTTAAACCTTGCTGTTGTCTCACAAGTGGAGCTTTTTAACTACTGCCTAAATGTTTAGGCAAATTTAAAATTGAAGATAAGACAAGGTCTGGTTTTGTTTTTTAATTTTTTTTTTAATGTTTATTTATTTTTGAGACAGAGAGAGGCAGAGCATGAGTGGGGTAAGGGGCAGAGAGAGAGGGAGACACAGAATCCGAAGCAGGTTCCAGACTCCGAGCTGTCAGCACAGAGCCTGACGCGGGGCTCGAACTCACAAACTGCGAGATCATGACCTGAGCCGAAGTCGGCAGCTGAACTGACTGAGCCACCCAGGCACCCCTGTTTTTTAATTTTTAAATTTAACCTGCCTGTTGAAAATCTTGCCTTTTGGCATATGTGTGGTATTTTCTTTTTGAGAGAGTGATTTGACTTTGGTAAAACCAAAATTAGATACTAATATTGAGGATTATTCATCTCTGTATAAAATGATTTCAGATTTTTTTTCTTAGATTTTTTTTTAATGTTTGTTTATTTTTGAGAGCAAAACAGAGTATGAGCAGAGGAGGGGCAGAGAGAGAGGGAGACACAGAATCCAAAGCAGGTTCCAGGCTTTGAGCTCTCAGCACAGAGCCCAATGCGGGACTTGAACTCGGGAATGGTGAGATTATGACCTAGGCCAAAGTCGGACACTTAACTGACTGAGACACCCAGGCGCCCCTTTCTTAGATATATTTTTTTTAACCTTTATTTATTTTGAGAGAGAGTGCATACATGATCAGGGGAGGGGAGAGAGAGAATCTCAAGCAGGCTCCACCACATTCATTGTGAGCCCCATGCAGGGCTCGATATCAGGACTGTGGGATCATGACTGGGCCAAAATCAAGAGTGGGATGCCTAACTGACTGAGCCGCCCAGGCGCCCCTTTTTAGGCATTTCTATATCTATTTATTCTTGGTCACTTACACAAAATGTCTATGTTTTAATAATTAAATGTGTGATACATGTTAAAATAGATTTTGGAAAAGTTTGATGTGCTAAAAAAAATGCTGCAAATGAGACGTATGTCATTTGGTGCTATCACTTAGCAAGCCCTACCAACTCCGGAAATGTAAGAAAGAAGTTTGGGTGGCTTAGTCGGTGAAGTGCTTGAAATCTATATCAGCAATGGATTTTATTATAATAGCTGTTTTTTTTCCCCAGTACTATCTTAAAGGTTTTGTTGTTGTCGTTCTTCTACTCATTTTTGTCCAGATGACAGAAAATAATTTTGGGTTGAAGAAGATAGAAATTAGTGTTTCAGAAGCAGAAAAGCGAACTGGAAGAAATGCCATGAACATGCAAGAAACATATACTGCTTATCTCATTGAAACAAGGTGAGTGCTGAGAATTAGGCCTAGATTTAGTTAGAAAAAGCTTTGTTTGGTAGCTGTGGGTGAAGATTATGTAGTATAATGGAATTGTTTACAGGTCTTTGTCTTTTCAGGTGTTGGGTTTTTTGTTTTTCACTTTCTAACAGATAAACAGGTGTGTCTTTTACTATAGTACACTTGGCAGCTATATATATATATATATTTTTTTTTTTTAAGCTTATTCATTTATTTTGAGAGAGAGAAAGAATGAGCTAGGGAGGGGAAGAGAGAGAGGGACACAGAGGATCCGAGGCGGGCTCTGTACTCTTAGCAGAGAGCCTGCGGGGCTTGAAGTGAGGTCATGACCTGAGCCAAAAGTCAGTTGCTTAACCAGCTGAGCCGCACAGGTGCCCCAGTAGCTATATTTTAATGTACTTGTGTTGGAGGTGAAGAAAAGGTTGTGGAATACTTTTGGATCTGGAATGTTAACTCGATACATGGTTTGGTGGAGTTTTTGGGGTTAAATGTAATAATTCTCATGCAATTTTGAGAAAGGTGCCCAGGTTCCCAGGGGTGTATGAAGTGGACTTAGGTAAATAAGATGGTTAGCAGAAAAGTATAAGAAGAGAGAGTATGGTCTGAGTCAGTAAAAAAATAACAGGAAAGAATCGATGGAGACTAGAGCTTTAGACTTCAGGGTAAATTGAACAGACAAGAGTAAACCATGGGATAAGAAATCCAAACTCACTAGAAAAATGGTCTTTTACTTCATAAGGAAAAAGTTAAAGAGATTAGACTATTTTGTCTAGAGAAAGGCAAGGCAAGACTCTATTTTGCCAGTTATAAACAATTTATATAAAGTCTAAACACTGACTAGTTCTTTTCTGTCTGCAGAGCCTGAGCAGAAGAGCTTTCAGTAAAAATAAAGACGTGTGAGATTTTTCGATAGTTAGTAAAATAAAATAATAGAACTACCAGGCCTAGTTGGTAAAGAGAGTTATAACCATATTTTAATGTGAATACATTTTTAAGGAAAAAAAATTTTAAACTTTGCATTTTCATAGGTTTACCAAAAGTCACTGAGTTTGTCTTAAGGCTGAACCCTGTGACTTTTCAAGACTTCTCCAGGTCTGTGGTTCTACCCAAAATAAAAGTTAAAAATCTTGGTAAATGTTGTTTAATCTACAGGCAATTCTGAAAGCCCTCTTTGTAAGTATAGTTTTCCTTCTTCCACCAAAAAGAAAAAAAAAGGGAAAGAAAAAAAAGAATCTTCCCCAAGCCAGAGAAAATTTTCATTACAATAGGAACTTTAGGAACAGAAAGAGGGAAGGTCAGTCTTTTTAAAATTAGATCATTTTGTTTTGTTTTTGGTTTTGTTTTGTGTGTGTGTGTTTTTAAGTTTTTATTATTTTAATTCCAGGTATTTGACATACAGTATTATATTAGTTTCAGATGTACAGTGTAGTAAATACTCCCATACGTCACCCTGTGCTCATCATGACAAGTGTACTCCTTAATCACCTACTCAACCCATCCCTCCACCAAAGTTAAGTCATTGTGTGACCTGCATATCTACATATGTGTATCATAGAGATTTTTAAAAATTAGATTAAGTAGACTCTACACCCAATGTGGGGCTTGAACTCACAACCCTGAGATCAAGAGTTGAATGCTCAACTGAGCCAGCCAGTCATCCTTCACAGAGATTTTTAAAGTCATTAAAAAAAATATGGTCCCATCAGACGGTTTCATTTCTGTTTTGTTTTAAGTTAGCAACTTAAAAATTAATTTAGAAATTAATGTAAAAAAAATAAAAATTAGTGTTAGCTTACTTAGCTTTACTTAAATTATTTTTTTCTGTGTTTTTTTAAGGTATAATTGACATGTAACATCATATTAGTTTCAGATACCCAGCGTTATGTTGCAATATTTGTATTGTGAAGTGATTACAAGTCTAATTAACATCTGTCACTATACAGTTACAAAATTTTTTTTTTAATGAGAACTTTTAAAAAATTTGTTCTTAATGTTTATTTATTTTTGAGAGAGAGACACACAGAGTGAGAGCAGGGTGAGGGGCAGAGAGAGGGAGACACAGAACCTAAAGAAGGCTCTAGGCTCTGAGGTATCAGCACAGAGCCCAATGTGGGGCTCAAACTCAGGAGCTGTGAGATCATGACCTGAGTGGAAGTCAGATGCTTAACTGGGCCACCCAGGTGCCCCTTTTAATGAGAACTTTAAGATTTACACTCTTAGCAACTTTCTTTTTTTTTTTTAATTTTTTTTTAATGTTTATTTACTTTTGACAGAGAGACAGAGTGTGTGAGCAGGGGAGGGGCAGAGAAAGAGGGAGACACAGAACCTGAAGCAGGCTCCAGGCCCTGAGCTGTCAGCACAGAGCCCGACGCGGGGCTCGAACTCACAAACCGTGAGAACATGACCTGAGCCAAAGTCGGTGCGTAACCAACTGAGCCACCCAGGCGCCCCATTAGCAACTTTCAAGTATGCAGTATAGTATTATTAATTGTAGTTACCATGCTGCAAACTCTTAAATTGAAAACTAAAACGGATATTTTTATTTTTACTATGTTTATTTTTTTTGTTTGTTTATTTTTATTTTTGAGAGAGAGAGAGGGGCCAAGTGTGAATGGGGAAGGGGCAGAGAGAGAGGAAGACACAGAATCCAAAGCAGGCTCCAGACTCCTAGCTGTCAGCATAGAACCGTCTGTGGGGCCAGAACCCACGAGCCGTGAGATCATGACCTGAGCCAAAGTTGGAGCTTAACTGACTGAGCCACTCAGGTGCCCCTTTTATGACCCAGTTGAGCAATGAAATTAACTTGTTGATTACTTTTACTGCTGGAAGTAATCTTGATTTGAATAATCTGGAATAATTTATAGGTTTTTCTTTTTTTCCTCTAAACATTTTAATATATATGTGTGTGTGTGTGTGTGTGTGTGTGTGTGTGTGTATTTACTGTTTATTTAATTTGAAAGAGAGAGAGAGTGCGAGCAAGGAAGGGACAGAGAGAGAGGAGAGAGAATCCCAAGCAGGATCTGCACTGTCAGTGCAGAGCCTGATACAGAGCTTGATGCAGAGCTTGATCATGACCTGAGTCAAAATCAAGAGTTAGACACTTAATTGACTGAGCCACCCAGGCACCCCTATAGTTGTTTAGTTTTGACTTTGAACTGAATAGAGTACCATAATTTGAAACTAGGAGTTAGAAATGACCATACTGGAGTAATGTAGCTATACTCTGAATAAATATTTAAGTGGATCATCATCAAATTTGTGGTACACAAAAGGATTATTGAGTTAACTTTCACAATTGTATTTTAATATAAATTTGTATTTATTTATATATCTTCCTTAGTATTTTTCATGAAACTGTAAATTTACTTTAAAATTTATTTAAATTTTTATTTATTTTTGAAGGAGAGAGATAGACAGAGTGTGAGCGGGGGTGGGCCAGAAAGAGTGGAAGACACAGAATCAGAAGCAGGCTCCAGGCTCTGAGTTGTCAGCACAGAGCAGGACATGGGGCTCAAACCCACAAGCCACAAGATCATGACTTGAGCCAGAGTCAACGCTTAACCAACTGAGCCACCCATGTGCCCCAGATTATGAACCCTTTTTATTTATTTATTTATTAAAATTTTTTTTTTTAATGTTTATTCTCGAGGGAGAGAGAGAGTGTCAGTCGGGGAGGGGCAGAGAGAGAGAGGGAGACACAGAATCCGAAGTAGGCTCCAGGCCCTGCGCTGTCAGCACAGAGCCCGATGCAGGGCTCAAACCCACAAGCTATGAGATCATGACCTGAGCCTAAGTCAGACGCTTAACCAACTGAGCCATCCAGGCGCTCCTGAACCCTTTTAAAATATTTAAGAATATTCCTCTTATTGACTTGGTAAGAATGCTTTGATGGTTTGGGAGACAGTATGATGTCATTACTTAAGTCTTCTGGTTTGTAAAATGGGACTAATGATACAGTCTATTATGAGCATTAAATGTTGCATGTAAAATGAGTTATGTACTATTAAATATTTGTTGAATGATTGGGTAAGTGGGGTAGTTTTAGGGTCCAAATATAAGTGTTCTCTATGCATTTAGTCAGTCTCCAATGACTAGACTTTGCCTTAAATGGCCTTTAAAAACAGAAACAAAAACACATAAGCACTTCTTCTAACAGCATGTAGCTATACTGCTCATAGGCTATATTAATCCACATTGATCTCTTTATTAGCAAGATGTGGATGTTGTTAATAATGATTTTGAATAATTTGAAACCTGATATTAACCCAGATATTTTTTGAGCTGAAGTTTGAGAATCTGAATTGGAATAGTATTAGTCATAACTAATGTTTGGATTAATGCTTTAAAATGAATTATGGGGGCACCTGGGTGGCTCAGTCGGTTGAACATCCAACCTCGGCTCAGGTCATGTGAGTTCGAGCCCCACATCAGGCTCTGTGCTGACAGCTCAGATCCTGGAGCCTGCTTCAGATTCTGTGTCTGCCTCTCTCTCTACCCCTCCCCTGCTCGCACTCTGTGTGTGTGTCTCTCTCTCTCAAAAATAAATAAAACATTAAAATAAAAAAAACAAAATGAATTATGATTTAATAATTTGCATTTTTGCTATAGGAGCCATTTGTACCATTTGAATTTCATGTTTTGTTTCTTTTTTATTGATATGCAATGAATAAATTTACTGGAAAATCTAATACATAAATGATAAAAACTCTGAACATCTGTTGTGCTGAGCATGGCATGATATATGTACTTTCTTACGACTGCTTTATTCTAAGACGGAGTTCACTTCTGTGCCTTTATGCCCTGTTATACAAATGCACGTTGTGGTGCTATGTGCGTTTCTTGGAGGACCTGAAAGTTATTGTCAAGCAAACAGTTAGAAAGTAGGAAGGTCCTGATAATGTTTAGAAGACTGATGCTTTCTAAGAATGATTATGCTAGTAGAAATCTTAAGTAGTCATAATAATTTCAGATATCCTTGGCGTGATTTTACCCTAACTTTCTTCCCAACTGTAAGTTGAACTTTTATATGACATTGTCTGCAGCTCTTAATGGTAAAGATAAGACTAGAAATGAATTTTCACATTTTCCCCCCTACCCTTTCATAGTTAATTTTTTGCCTTTGAGGATGATTCCCGGCATGTGGATGGATCTGATTCATTTATAACTTTGAATCGAGGTCTTTGCAGTGTCTTGGATTTTGGCATGAACATTGTTGTCTCATTGTGGCAGAAGTTAAAAATTGTATGTTTAATGAAACACTAGCTAAGCCAGATTTTACTATGTTATTAAATCAATTATTAAACATTAACTGAATTATTATACACTGAGGCTTTTAGAATGCACCTAAAATGATTATTTCTTTTGAGTTCAAATAGGTTTTCTTAACAGAAGGAAAGTGGTTAGGAGTGAGGGCTTTGGAATCAGATAGATGTGAGTGCTTTACCCACAAATCTTTGGGATTGTAGGAAGAGCAACTGCTTCCTCATCTGTAAAGTGGGGATAAAAATCCCTGCTTCACAGGGTGGTTGTAAGGACTGAAAAAGATAATAAATGAAAACACTGTGTGTGTGGTTCATAAGCATTCAGTAAGTGGAGTTACAAATTTTAATGGAGGTCGTGTGCATATATTGGTAATTTTAATAAGTAATAGAGATTCTGTTCCTTTTCAGGTCAGTTGAACATACTGATGGTCAAAGTGTCCTAACAGACTCACTATGGAGGCGGTATAGTGAATTTGAATTGTTGAGAAACTACCTTTTAGTTTACTATCCACATATTGTTGTGCCACCTCTACCAGAAAAAAGGGTAAGAAATGAAACAGTATAGTTCAGAAGTATTTAGCTTTAAGATTATGCTTCATGATTGTTTTGTTTACCTAGGCAGAATTCGTTTGGCATAAACTCTCTGCCGACAACATGGACCCGGATTTCGTGGAAAGACGACGGATTGGTTTAGAAAACTTTCTCTTGAGAGTCGCCTCACATCCCATCCTTTGTAGAGACAAAATCTTCTATTTGTTTTTAACACAGGTATTTTTCTTTGGTTAAATCTTTAAAAAAAAATTCACTTGAATTTTTTTTTTCTTTTAAACGGTAGAATGCTTATGCTTAAGAATCTTTTCGGAGCAGCTTTGTTAATATACATGGATTTAATTGTGTTTTTAAATTTGTTTTGAGTTTCAAAATTATTGGGTTACATCACTCTTTTGGCTAAGATTTTTATTCTTAAAGATACTAAAGGTGGTACTTTCTGGCATCACTTAAATGATATCACAGTTAGTCTTTAGTTTTTGAAGCCCAGATCTATAAAATCTTGGGTCCATCTTCTGATAATCTTTTGGAATCTGAATTGTATGTTTAACTTTGAAATGAAGTCTTTTTTTAAACCTTTTTTTCATCTCCCCTGAAAGAATAACAGATTAGTAGATACTTAATCTATTTAATTTGTAGTATTCCTTATGGTTTTTTTTTTATTTTGCAATGATTTCTAAAATTAACTTTCATTTTTAGGAAGGTAACTGGAAGGAGACCGTGAATGAAACTGGGTTTCAACTGAAGGTAAGAATATTTGTATGAAATAATTTGACAATTCCTAGCACAGTGCATTGCACTTAATGGGTACTTGGTATTTATTGAATGAGCGAATGCTGGAAATTGGCTTTGCGTCTAATATCATTGGTAAGGTTTTTAAAGAAACACTGTGAATTCACTTTGGATTTGTGTAATTTTAGTTACTAGTGAGATTGTAGAGGGCATACTTAGGAATTTCATTCTATTGGGAAGGAGTATTTTGAAGCAGTAAGTTAGACACAAACTGTAGATTTTTCCCACAGCATACTCACACACTTTGTATCTTTTTTTTTTTACTCCCTTTGTCTTTAACACTGCCACTCACATTCTTGCTCATTGTTTATCAGATATGAAAGACACTTCTGAAGAATTGAACTTGGGTTTCCCAGTCAGAGCAGACTAGAAGATGAGCCATGCGTCATGCTAGGACGTGGTGGTCATCTTTGAGTGGGCACAGGAGTCATTTTGAAATGGTAACCATTAGTGACACAGCTTTTCAAATTTAGTCTTTATAATTAGTGTTTGGGAATGAAATTGTTATCTAAAAATTGAAAAATATGGTATGGTGAGATGGCTACCCTAACTCCTATCTACTGTCCCTATTGTTTTCAAAAGTAATGTAATACAGGTTATTGGCAAATTTTTAAAAATTTTCATCTCTGGGGCGCCTGAGTGGCTCAGTTGGTTGAGCGGCCGACTTCAGCTCAGGTCATGATCTCAAGGTCTGTGAGTTCGAGCCCCACGTCGGGCTCTGTGCTGGCAGCTCAGAGCCTGGAGCCTGCTTCGGATTCTGTGTCTCCCTCTCTCTCTGCCTTCCTCCTGCTCATGCTCTGTCTCTATGTCTCAAAAATAAATAAACATTAAAAAAAAAATTTTTTTCATCTCTTCTGTAAACTGAATAGATAGGTAGAAAAATGTAATGTGAATTTATATAGTCTATAAATTGATAAACAATTCATATGATAGTACAGTAACAAAAGTTCAATAGGTCTAGATAACAAGAACAAAAAGTCTTTATAGTAGTTTTGAAAACACCTCTTAGAGATTTAGGTGTTGGCACATAGGTGTTCAAAATTTAGCACAAAAACTAGGAAGAGAAAAATTTGTTTCTGCATGGAAAATATAATCAAGCATCTAATTCTGTCATAAGCTGATTCTAATTTATAAACATTTTGTTGGCAGGTTGCGTGAAAAAATTAGAATTTTCTTGGCTGTAATTCATTATGGCACTCAGAATACTGGAATTTTAATTTAGCGTTGGATTTGAAATAACTTGAAACTTTGAAAAATGTTTATATTTTCATAAGGTTTTCTGAGAACTGGTCCAAGATGTTAGAAGCTGATATTAAGGAAAAGAGACAAGTAAAACATAGTTGTTTTGGTGACTTCTGTTTTTGTAATAGTCAAGATTTAGTCATTAGTTTAGTAACTAGTTAGCAATTCTTTGACCTTGAACCTAGTTTTTGGCGATGACTTTGATGGCCTTGAGAAAGCTCTTGAGTTTCTTCCATCTATATAGACCGTGCTGTTTACTGAGTGCATGGATTCTTGTGTATAGGTGCTATTTAAGAGTTTAGTTAAAATATTTCATGTTTGGGTTGCCTTATGGTAAAACCTCAGTTTCACTTTTAGAAAGTCTTTGAAAGATAATACTTAATGTGCAATATTAGGAATTTGAAAAGTCAGACTTTTTTAAAAATTTTTTTAATGTTTATTTTTGAGAGACATAGAGGCACAGCGTGAACAGGGGAAGGGCAGAGAGAGAGGGAGACACAGAATCGGAAGCAGGCTCCAGGCTCTGAGCCATCAGCACAGAGCCCGACGGGGCTCGAACTCAGAGACTGCGAGATCATGACCTGAGCTGACCATGACCGCCCAACCGACTGAGCCACCCAGGCGCCCCAGAAAAGTCAGATTTTTAATGAAATGGAGCAGAAAATAAGATGTTATGAGGAGAGTTTGGAAATCCTTATGTCCTGCCGTATTCCTTATTTTATTGTGACTGTTTCTTGTTTTAAGTTTTGTTGTCAGTAAAATGGAATCTTTTTAGGCTGCCTCACACATATATGTACATGCGTACATGCATATACACAAACATATATGTGAGGTTCATGTATATATATGTTACCATCCCATATTACTTCTGTTTTTGGTTATAAATTTTTTAATTAATGTATATAAAATTGGTTGGTAAAGGAAATATTGGAAACCATTTCTGTGAAAAAGAGATTGTTCTGAATCAGACCAAATATTTATATTTCACCTTGGCCTTTGGATTGTCATCCTCAGATTGAAATGTCAACTTACTTTAGTTTTCCTTTTCTCATTCACGTTTAATTTAATGTATAGTTTTGGCCTACTAGATTAATATTTTCTTAAATTTGTTTAAAGTCATTATTATACCCAGCAAGATAATTATAAAAATCTACTGTCTTTTTATCAGTGCTTTATTTAATACAAACATGAGCAACAACTCTTTTCATCACTGCTCTGTGTTGGTGTTCTTTGTCTTGAGTATTTATATAAATATTCACGTTAACCATTTAAGTAAAAGGAGAGCAAAGAGTTTGTCTAGAGTAATGAACATATAAACTAGTTGGTTTATAATAAAGTAATATTGTTTTAACTCCATTAACTCAGTTAAGATACTTTCATGAAACTGTCATCCATATGCCCAAACCTTGTATGAATTTAGGCTGACTCAGAAGAATCCAAGACCCTGTCTGTTGCTTGGAGTAGAGACTGCCAATGCCCATAGTCCAGACTTTTAAAATTTCTGCTAGAGGCATCTGGTTCGGTTGGTTGAGTGTCCCAGCTCTTGATTTCAGTCCAGGTCCTGATCTCACCTCACAGTCGTGGGATCGAGCCCCCGCATTGGGCTCCCTGCTGAGCGTGGAGCTGGCTTGAAATTCATTCTCTCTTTTTCTCTCTCTCTTTCTTCCTTTCTCCCACTCTCCCTCTCTCCACCTCTCTCCCTCTCTCTTTTGCTCTCTCTCCTTCCCTCCCTCCTTCTCCCTCTCTGCCCCTCTCCCTTGCTTGTGCTCGCTCTCTCTGTCTTTCAAAATAAACTTAAAAACATTTTTCCGCTAATCTGTATTACACAGAAACTGAGAGAGCCACTGTGGCTGGGTGCCTACAGAGTGTCAGGTGCTCTTCTGGGTGCTGTGGAAACAGTAGTGAACGAGCTGAAAACATTCATAAACACCCTTATTCTTATCGAGCTTATATTTTAGTAGTTAGATACATTAAATTAACGTTTAAATCAATAAGATACTTTACAATAGTTGTAAGCCATCATTGGTAAAGGGTATGATGGTACAGATTTTTAGTTTTCAGAGAGAGTAAAATGAGTCTAGGACACCAAGCATAAGCCAGGACTCCTGGGTAAAGCGGATCACATGTTGAAGAGATAACATTTGAGCTGAGACAGAAATAAAGAACCTTGCAGTGGGGTCAACCTGGCGACCAGGGAAGAGGAACATTAGAGAGAGGCCCAAGCTGGGTTCCGGTTTACTCGGCAAGATTTGGGGAAAGAGAAGAATCAGAGAATGAAATAACAAAAGGAAGACAAGATCGAGCACAAGGAAAGTAAAATATGTAATAGAAACTGGAAAGGGAGAGGGAAGTGGGGGTAACAGAGAACATGGAATGAAGATAGTAAGTCGGGGCTATACAGTAGTTGGAGTTATTTTTCATTCGGTTGATACTTCCTGCATGTTTATCTTGTGCCACGCTTTGTGAGTCACTGGGATATAGCAATGAACAAAGCAGATTAAATAAAGTATTGCCGTGGCAGCCATTGTACAACTCCAGGGGCACCATTCACAGTGTGCTTTGTTATGGCTCTTCTTCTGGTGGGCCGCTGAGACACAAGTGAACAACTAAGGTGATTTCAAGTAGTGCTGTTTTAAAGGAGACAAAATAAGGCGGTGTGAAACAGGGGCGCCTGGGGAGCCCAGTCAGTTGGGTGTCTCTTGATTTCAGCCCAGGCCATGATCCTAGGGTTGTGAGTCTGAGCCCCATGTTGGGCTCTGCACTGAATGTGGAGACTGCTTAGGATTCTCTCTCTCTGCCTCTGCCCCTCTCCCCTGTTCACACCCTCTCTCTTAAAAAAAAAAAAAGATTCCTGGTTGAACCACTTTATGTAGTTTCTGTGCCTGGTCAGAAAAGTAATTCAGTCTTTTTCTTTTCCTGTCTCTTCTCTTCTTTTCTTTTCTCTCCTTTTCTTTTCTCTTTTCCTTTCTTTTCTTTTCTTTTCTTTTCTTTTTTTTCTTTTCTTTGTGTGTGTATGTGTGCGTATGTGAACTTCAGATAGGACTTGGATATATGAAGTATAACTTTTATAGAATGCAATTATTATTTCATACTAATCTCTCTGTTCCTCCTTTGAGAACAATTATCTAGAATAAGTAAAGATAGTTAAAAAGTTAGAAAAAAAAAGATAGTTAAAAAGTTATGTTGTCTTGGGGCGCCTGGGTAGCGTAGTTGGTTAAGCATCCGACTTGGGCTCAAGTCATGATCTCACAATTCATGGGTTCGAGCCCTGCATCAGACTCTGCGCTGACAGCTTAGAGACTGGAGCCTGCTTCGGATTCTGTGTCTCTGTCTCTTTCTGCCCTTCTCCTATTCACACTCTGTCTCTCTCTCTCTCTCTCTCAAAAATAAACATTTAAAAATTTTTTTAAATAAGTTGTGTTCTCTTGTAAAATTTTCTGTCCCCTAGAAAGTAATTTGATTGCATCTTATTTGTTTTAGTAGTATGCAGTATTTATTATAGGCATTTCCTTAGTTCTTTCTTTAAGAAAAAAATTTTTTTAATGTTTATTTTTGAGAAGAGAGAGATGGAGCGTGAGCCGGGGAGGGGCAGAGAGAGAGGGAGACACAGAATCGGAAGCAGGCTCCAGGCTCTGCGCCGTCAGCACAGAGCCCGACGTGGGGCTCGAATTCAAAAACCACGAGATCATGACCTGAGCCGAAGTCGGCTGCTTAACCGACTGAGCCATCCAGACGTCCCAGTTCTTCCTTTTTTAAAATATTGATCATGAAAATGAAAAAAACCAATGTACTTTTGTTGTGGATTCCATCTGAGAACTACCTGCAGTAATATATATGCTTTGGAGCAGTAGTTTTATTTAGTTTATCGTTCCTTTTCTTGATTTAGAGAAAGGTAAACTACTTTTTTCACATGATTTATTCTGAGTTACAATAATGCAGAGCTATATATATATATATATATATATATATATATGTACCTGTTAGTATGTTGATATTTATAATTGTTTTACTTTGGTATCATTGAATGCCATGTTATTCAGTCTAATTTATAACATTGCTTTTGTAAGTATTTTCAAAAATAACTACTTAGCTGGTTTTTTTTAAGATACGTTCAACATGTTTGACACAAATGATATGAAGAAAACTGTACTTGAGCATCTTAATTCTAAAGGGAAAATAAAACTGTTTGAATTTATACCCTGAAATGTAATTGTATTAAGTGAACAAATTATTTTTTCCAGGCAGACTCCAGGTTAAAAGCGCTTAATGCAACATTCAGAGTGAAAAACCCAGACAAGTAAGGTTTTGTTTTAATAACAGTTACAATGTTGTTTTGAATGTGTCTATCAATTTATTTAATTTTTCATTTCTGAATGTATGCACTTTATTTGCTAAATAAATAGTAATTCACATTTACTGAAATCCTCTTATAGTCTAAAACTGATTTTGAGATTTGGTAACTAATTAGGTTTATAGTTGCAAGTAACTGAAGTTTCAGAAAATTAAACCACAGTTTTTTCCTAGAAGGATTTACTAAAAATGTTGTTGAATATACCAAAAAATGAGAGAAGTAATTTTAATTTCATATGAAGTAGTTTTTCTTTTTTTTTTTTTAATGTTTATTTATTTTTGAGACAGAGAGACAGAGCATGAGTGGGTGAGGGGCAGAGAGAGAGGGAGACACAGAATCCAAAGCAGGCTCCAGGCTCTGAGCTGTCGGCACAGAGCCTGACGCGGGGCTCGAACTCACGGACCGTGAGATCATGACCTGAGCCGAAGTCAGCCGCTCAACCGACTGAGCCACCCAGGCGCCCCTGAAGTAGTTTTTCATATGACTTTGCTGGTCAAATATGTACAAAGTTCAAGATAAGAAGATTATATACATTATATATTTAATAATAAACTACTTTGTTCACCAAGATACTTTGTATACCAACTACTTTGTACACAAGATGCATACTAGTGGAGTAATTTCATGGAGATGTATCTATATGACAATTACTTGACTTCATTAATGTTAGGTGTTTGTGAGACCGTTTCTATATTAAACGAAACCTGTGCATTCACAATAAAAAAATGTCCTTAGGATGGTTCCTAGGTATTTCTTAAGATTTTGGTTTTACTCATTCTCTGAATTAGGTGGATAATTCAGGCTCTTCATTATATGGACCTTTACCTGGCCTTTGATTCAGCTAAACTTTTCAGTTAGAAGGGTACTTAGGCAGATGAGGCTTTTCCATTTTTGACTGCCAAGTTCATGAGTTGTGTTAAAATTTCTCTAGTTAAGCCTTCAGCTTTAATTTCTATTTGGTGTAAATTCTCAACAAAGTCTGGGTTTGCATAGTCTGATAATTATTATGCCCGACTTTAGAAATCATAGCACATTAGCATAATGTCTTTGGTTTTAATATAAATTTTGAATATAAAATATAAATATTTAAACTCTTGGTAAACAGGAAATTGTGATGGTAACCATTGAGTTTTTTTTTAAATAGCTACTGTTTGTTAGTGCCAGTATATGACGTTCCCTTTAATTTTCTTTTTTTTAATGTTTATTTATTTTGAGAGAGAGAAAGCATGAGCTGGGGAAGGGCAGAGACAGTGAGAGTCCAAAGCAGGCTACAGGCCTTGAGCTGTCAGCACAGAGCCCAATGCGGGGCTCGAACTCACGAACCGTGAGATCATGACCTGAGCTGAAGTCAGACGCTCAACCGACTGACCCACCCAGGCGCCCCTGAGTTTTTTTTAATAGACTTTTTTAGAAAAGTTTTATTTAGTTTTACAGAAAAATTGAATGGACAGCACAGAGCTCCCATATATACCCTCTGCCCCAACACATGCACAGTCACCCCCAATATTAACATCCCCCACCTGAATGGTACATTTGTTACAATTGATGAACCTATATTAAGACACTGCTATCACCTGATGATGTTCAGTTACGGTTCACTCTTGGTGTTGTATATTATATGGGTTTTGACAAATGTGTAATGGCGTGTATCCATCATTATAGAATCATACAAAATATTTTAACTGTCCGGGGTGCCTGGTTGGGCTAGTTGGTAGAGGACATGACTCTTAAATCTCAGGGTCATGAATTCAAGCCACACGTTGGGACATGGAACCCACTTGAAATTTAAACAAATAACAAAAGCAGCCCCCAAGCCCCCCCCAAAATTCAAAAGTATTTTCAATGTCTTAAAAATCCTCTGTGCTCTGCCTGTTTATCTCTTCCTTCCCAGTCCCCTGCAACCAGTGATCCCCAGAATGATCTCCAAAAGTCAGATTGACTTTTTTCACTCAGCAGTATGCATTTAAGGTTCCACTGAGATTTCATTTTAGGAGTTATAATGACAGGCCTGGTATATAAGAGATACTCTTTAGATTAAGAACTAAAATTTAAGTCAACCTCTTTAACAAGCCTAGTAAGCTAGCTTTATGACTTTGGTGAATGTACATTCACTAGAGGAGCATGTAGATGATGAGACTATTATTAATTAATATTTTAATGTTACTGTTTTGTCAATTGAATGCTTTTCAATTTAATAAAACATTTTATCAATTAAATGTCTTCCCTTTTCTGACCTAATTAGGTTTCTGAATTATAAAATTTTATTTAATATCCATGTTATATATGGAATTTTAAATTTGATATGAGCAGTAATATAACCAAGGCAGTTTTTTGCCCCTGTTCTTGTTAAAGTATGTACTTAATGTGTAATTAGTAATAGAAGTTGTTTGCCTTAAGTTCTAGATTAAAGAATTGTCTGTATCATTCTTTTTTCTTTTTTGGTTTTTTTAAGTTTTATTTATTTGTTTAAGTAATCTCTATACCCAGCATGGGACTCAAACTCATGATCTGAGAGCAAAAGTCACATCCTTCTGGGGTGCCTGGGTGGCTCAGTCTGTTGAGCGGCTGACTCTTTGTTTCGGTTCAGGTCATATTTCACAGTTTGTGAGTTCAAGCCCTGCACTGCAGTCTGGGCTGGCAGCACAGATCCTGCTTGGGATCTTCTCTTTCCCTCTCTCAGAAGAAATAAATAAACTTAAAAAAAAAAAGAGTCACATACTCCTCCTACTGAGCCAGCCAGGCACCCCTATGCCATTCATTGTTAAACCAGATTCTTCACGTACAGAATCTCTGTCTAGCTATATTACATATTATTTATATTTTATAGAATGGCTCTAGCTGGCCCCATATATAATTATTATTCATACCATTACTAAAATAGTTTACAGCACTAAAATACCTTTATTCTGCCCTTTCTTAAAATGTAGAAAAACAGAAAGATTGTTGGGATTAGCAAAATGATACTAGCTTCATGCATGTTTATATTTCTTCAAACTGGGGCGCCTGGCTGACTCAGTTGGAAGAGCATATGACTCTTGATCAAGTTGTTTTAATTCCCATGTGGAGTGGAGAAATTACTAAAGAAAAAAGTAATAACTTGAAATAAAATAAAATATATTTCTTCAATCTAGATGGCTAAGAGCAGTTTGGAGATGGACCTTGAGTCTTCTACTTTTACGTAGCAATATTTAGACAATATGTGGGCAATATTAGGAGGTAGGCCAAATGATTAGTAGAATCAATGGGGCAAAAGAGAGGGGCAGGAGATACAGGTGGCACCCAGGTTTCATTCTTTAGAATGCTAGGGAACACAGGGAAGAGGGATTTGGGAGGGACGGGGGAAGATAAGTTGAGCTCTAGATCTGTAGAAGTACAAAGGTCTGCTAGGCAGTTGGCTTTATAGACCTGGTGTTTAGGAGAGAGATTCAGGCAGGAGAGAGACATTTGGAATTCAGTAGCATGTACATCGTAACTGTGAAGCTTTATGAATGATAAGTCACATAACGTGTGTAGATTGAAAGATCGGTAGTTAAGATGGGTGAAGACCCAGGATTGGACCCTAAGGAGTGCCAACACCTTGAGGGTGTTTTCCAAAGTGTAATCTGAGGATTAGCAGCATCTGAATTCTTTGGGGTTAGCTTGCTATACCTTCAGATTCCTAAGTCCCTCTAAGGCCTTTGTGAACAGTTTTGCTTATTGTACACCTGTCTTACTGAGAGGCCCTCGGTAGTGTTTCTAACACGTTAGGGCTTCTTTGCATGCTAAAGTTGGAGGTGTAACAGTAGGTGAAGGAAACGAGTACTGCAAAAGAGCCTTCAGGACCAGAGAGTAAAAGGAAAATCATGAGAAAATAACATTGATGTCAAGGGAACACATTTTTGAGGAGGGTGAGGTTAGAAAGATGAGGACTAAAGTATGTTATTGGATTTTAGCAACATGAGAAAAGTTAGTGAGTTTGTCAGGAGTATTTCTCCACTGGTGTCGGAGGCAAAACTAGATTGCTGCGGGCCGCACAGTGAATGGAAAGTGGCTGTTGCTAGAGAGAATGCCTTGTAAAAGTGTGCCTGTGAAACGGCTGGGTTTGAGAGGGGGTTAACAGTTGGGTATGTTGTCAAGGGAATAGATGTATGTTTTTTAATACAGAAGAATTAATTGATATGCTAATGAGAAGGAGCTTGCAGAGAGAGGAGCTTAGAAAATAGGAATATGGGGTGTAGCTGAGTCTAGAGTATTGATGGGAAGAAGGGTCTTAGAGGGAAGGGAGAAATAATAGATGTGGATGTGTTTACTGGGCAGGAGATGGAGGTGGAGATGGTTCCTACTAATGGCTTGTGTTTAATCTGTGAAGCCTGGTTGGAGAGTGACAGGTGGTAGTATCAGAAATTTCAGGCCTTTTTGCAGTAGGGTAGTTACTAGATTAGGGAACAAAGATTATTGAGCTGCATGAAGATTGAGGTTAGAGGCCATGAGTTTTATGGTTGCATCAGAAAATATTTTAGCACCATAAGTTTTTGTCCTGTTTTTTTGCTTTCAGGTAACTTTTCATACAACTTTTATTTTTATCTCGGTTCCACAGTATAATTTATGAAGTATTTTTCTTGTCTTTAATAATACCAAAAGAAAGTATGGCTGCTTTATTTTAGAATTTTTTGAATTTGTATTAGTATGTGTATAAGGCCAGCATATGGTTAAATAGAATCAGTTTCATTATCCTCAGGAACTACTGTTTTGTCTTTCAGTTTTTGACTTGTTTTCATGAGAAAAAAATGAAAAAAAAATGATGTTTCCCTTGTTTCCTGTTTCAGGAGATTTACTGAACTAAAACACTACAGTGACGAACTGCAGTCCGTCATCTCACATCTGCTGCGAGTCAGAGCTGTAAGTGGTCCCCAGGAGCTTGTCAGTGCACATTTGTAAGGAAGTGCTTCTCACCTACTCATGTTTTTAAGTAATGGACGGTATTTATGATGAATAGCTGATTTTTGCATTCAAATTTGGCGTGTTCATCATCCAAACTGCATTTAAAAAATATGAAATGTTTTCTGGCATAGACAGCTTGAAGCATCTTAGCTGTTGTTTTCTCTGTAGTTTGTATATGGTTGTTTTGACATCTTTTGAAAAGGCCTACCATTTCAGTGTTGGGATATTATTAAATAAGTGTGGGAGTTTAGATCTACATGTAATAACATCTTTATACTTTCAAGGTTTTTTTTTAAAGGTCTGTGAAATAGTTTATATATGTAAGGCCATCTGTGCTCTTAAATTGTCCTAAATAATAGTTTGCCATGACAAACTAGAAATCGAGGCATAATCACTGTACTTACCCGTATGCTGTGGCTGTGGTAGACATGGAACCTTAGAACCTACCTGTGCTAAAAACTTTGAAAGACCCTGGGTTACCAGGTCTAGGATCACATTTATGCTGATTGGAATATTTTATCTGGGATTTGTTTTAATGAGAGTGGTGAGGAGTGGAAGGTGGGGGTAGTTTAAATGAAACTAGATATAGTAATTGTTGAAGGTAGGTGTTGGGAAATGGAAATAAAAATATATTCTACTGTTTTCTACTTTTTGTATGTTTGAAGATGTCTATAGTAAAAAGTATTAAAATAAATAAGGAGAAAATGCTTCCGAAAATCTTTATATTGGCCCGGATTCCTGTTTAACCACTCTGAGTACCATTAGACTCCTGAAATCAATTATAAGATACTTTCTAATAAAAGAAAAGGTCCATGTGAGAATTAGTAGGCTGGAGTCAAGAACTGGGTATTGGGAAACTGGATTAATCAGGTGATTAGACTATAGTTCTTGTTGAAAGGTTAGGGGGAGAGGACAGAGACACCTCAGAAGACTGGAAGAATAATTCATACAGCTTTGACTTTTATGCTAGGAACCTTCGAGAATCTATTTTTTAGAAAAAAAATTAGAAAGAAGTTTTTTAATGTTATTTTCTAGAGAGAGAGAGAGAGAGAGAGAGAGAGGGAACACGTGAGTGGGGAAAGGGTTGACAGAGAGGGAGACACAGCATCCAAAGCAGGCTGCAGGGTCTGATCTGTCTGCAGAGAGTCCAGTGGGGGGTTTGAACTCACAAACCATGAGATCATGACCTGAACTAAAGTCAGACACTTAACCAACTGAACCACCCAGGTGCTCAGAGAATCTATTTTAATTAGAGGTCTGGCTGATTATGGAATCTGTATCTTTTTATTTCTTTATATTTTTAAAATGTGTTTATTTGTTTATTTTAAATTTATTAAATTTTTAAAAATTTATATCCAAGTTAGTTAACATATAGTGCAGTGATGATGTCAGGAATAGAATCCATTAATTCATCTCCTACATATAACACCCAGTGCTCATCCCAACAAGTGTCCTCCTTAATGCCCCTTGCCAAATTAGCCCATCCCCCACCCAAAACCCCTCCAGCATCCCTCAGTTTGTTCTCTGTAATTAAGAGTCTCTTATGGTTTATCCCGCTCCCTGTTTTTTTATTATTTTTGCTTCCCTTCCCTTATGTTCATCTGTTTTGTATCTTAGACTCCACATATGAGTGAAGTCATGATGATATTTGTCTTTCTCTAATTTCGCTTAGCATAGTACACTCTAGTTCCATCCATGTTGTTGCAAATGGCAAGATTTCATTTCTTTTGATTGCTCAGTAATATTCTATTGTATATATGTATATATCACATCTTCTTTATCCATTAATCAGTCGATGGACATTTGGGCTCTTTCCATACTTTGACTATTGTCATTAGCACTGCTATAAACATTGGAGTGCTGTGCTCCTTCAACACAGCACACCGGTATCCTTTGGATAAATACCTAGTAGCGCAATTGTAGGGTCATAGGGCAGTTCTATTTTTAATTTCTTTTATTAAAAAATATTTTTTAATGTTTTTATTTTTGAGAGAGTGAGTGTGAGCGGGGGAGGGGCAAAGAGAAAAGGAGACAAAGAATCTGAAGCAAGCTCCAAGGTGTCAGCACAGAGCCCGTAGGGGGGCTCGAACTCGTGGACCACGAGATCATGACTTGAGCCAAAGTTGGACACTTAACTGAAACTAAAGGACAAAGCAGAAAATCCAGCTAGAATCAGATTTATCAGAAATCTCTGAGATGAGGGGTGAATTGAACAGAATGTAACAGTTAAACACAGAAAATCCATGTAGCATAGGGAATACTTTTAAGTGAGACCTTAAGGAGGGAGACAGGACTGTCATTGTTGTGAGATTGTGTCCTGAAGGGAGGTTTATGTGATTGCTTTCATAAAACAAGAAAATTGTCATAAGGCATGATAGAGTGATTATGTCTGACTTTCTGCTGAAAGTGTATTTTTAAAAGTGCTTAATATTTAATAATCTTTAAAGATTATGGTGAAATTTAACCATACTAAACTTGTTTCTGCCCTAGGACTTTTATTTGCTCTTCCCCACATGCGTGTCACTCTTCCCGCATGCCCCATTTCAAGAACCTCTCTTGGCCTGTTCTCTTTTGGTATTCATTTCTTTTTAAAAAAAAATTTTTTTTTAACGTTTATTTATTTTTGAGAGACATAGAGACAGAGCGTGAGCAGGGGAAGGGCAGAGAGAGAGGGAGATACAGAAACTGAAGCAGGCTCCAGGCTGTGATGAGCCAGCAGCACAGAGCCTGATGTGGGGCTCGAACTCACAGACCATGAGATCATGACCTGAGCCGAAGTTGGCCGCTTAACCAACTGAGCCACCCAGGCGTCCCCTTTTGGTATTCATTTCTTGCCTCAAATGCCTCCTCAGAGAAATCTTTCCTGGCATCTTCTATAAAGTAAGATGCGGTTTTCTATCATTTTCTGTCATTTCTCTCTCATATTGTCATTGCTATTGTCTTTATAACAACACTATCTGACATTGTATTCTGGATTAATCTGTTAATTATCTCTGCTACTAGCGTATGTGAGCTCCACAAGAGCAGCTTTGTTTTCTCACTGCTAAGTCCCTGCAATAAGGCCCAACTCATAGTAGACATTCATTATCTAGTCATTGAGTGAATGAACAAATGCATATATATGCGGACATTTTTATGTTTAGGAAGATCTGAAAAAACAGATAAATTGCTTCTTTTATTTAAAAAAATTTTTTTTAAGTTTTGTTTATTTTTTTTTGAGAGAGAAAGATAGAATGCTGGTAGGAGAGGGACAGAGAGAGAGGGAGACACAGAATCCAAAGCAGACTCCAGGCTCCAAGCTGTCAGCACAGAGCCTGATGTGGGGTTCGAACTCCCAAACTGTGAGATCATGACCTGAACTGTTTGCTTTATTTTACTTTAAATTCTAGTATAGTTAATATGTAGTATTATACTGGTTTCAGGTATACAGTATAGTCATTCAAGAATTCTGTATGTCACCCAGTGCTCATCATGACAAGTGCACTCCTTAATCCCCATACCCTATTTAACCCATCCCACCCATTCACCTCCCGATGGTAACCATCAGTTTGTTTTCTATAGTTAAGATAAATTGCTTCTTGAATTTAATTACAACCAACCAGGGAGAACTGGTTAGTAATGTATATGTGAAAAGAACCTTTAAAGAAAATAACTTTGTCATCAAAGAGTTTGTAATACATAAGTAAGAGAATTCTGGGTATAGGTATTTATCCCAAACTTTTTTTTTTTTTTTTTGAGATTTTATCTCTACACCCAACGTGGGGCTCGAACTTACAACCCTGAGATCAAGAGTCTCATGCTCTGCCACTGAACCAGCCAGGTGCCCACCCCTATTCTAAACTTTATGAAAACTTTAGAAACTTCATTGACATTAAAGATAGCTTGAGCTCTTGAAAGAAAAGCAGCGCTTGATCTATGAGTCAAATTGAAATTCTGACTGAATAAATGAGAGAAATGCCAGTGAACAATATAGGATGCTTTCTGGTTGGCTAAAATTTCGATCGTTCTAAAATTGGAAGAAAGGCTATTTAGTCATGGACAGTAACAGAAAAGTAAAAATGAAAGGTTAAAGTCCCAATGCAAAGAGAAGACTACAAACAACCCAGAAGGCACCACAGGGAGGGGCTTTTGTAACATTCAGAGTTGTCAAGAAGGCTTAGATGCTGCTTCAGACAGATGATGAATTTTTAAACATTTATTATTTATTTATTTATTTATTTTGAGACAGATGATGAATTCTTAACAGGTGAATATAGAATTATATGACTGTCTTCTGTCAAGGAGAATTCTTTTGAAAGTAGAAAAGGCAAAAAATGTTATAGATTGGTTAAAAAGTTAAATATTTAAGACATCAAAACAGAACAACCAGAAAGGGTGGGTGGCCTTGGACTAAGAGGACTTGGACTAAGGTGGCTTCGGACCTGTCTCTCCTGTTTACTGGGTCCTCCCAACAAATCCAGTAACCTTTCAGGGTTTTTTTCTTTGCTGGAAAATGAGAATATCTACCTGGCACATAGTAGGTACTGAATAAATATTTGTTTTATGAGGGTGCCTTATTCATAGAATTATGAGATTCAGATGAAATAATTTGGGTTTTGTAAACAACAACGAAAAGATAATACTGATTTCTAACATATATATACCACTGTATATCAGCCAGTACTCAAGCATATTATAGTATTCTTGCCTAGTTCCCACAATAGTCCTTTAAAGGTAGATACCGTTATTGTCCCCTTTCTGTAGATTAGGAAACGGGCAAATGAAATTAATCGAAGTTAGTTAATATTTGTCGGATAAAATTTGTCAGATACCACACTATAATAGATGTGTGGAGCCAGAATTTCCTCTTTTGTCTGTCTGACTCTAGAGTCCATGCTCTTATTAACTACCTACAAATGGTTTATTGACAGAGAACATGAATTCAGGTAGATTGAGAAGAAAACAGATTTTCATTGAGTCATCCTGCTTATTGCCAGGACCCTTACAAATGTCATTTGATCCTCACAAAGTCATGTGACGAGAGTCATTTCCACATTTCCTAAAGAAACATATAATACCAAGGCCCGCATGGTTTAATAAATCATGTTTATTTATTAATAAATCAAATTTTTTATTAATAAATCAAAGTCAAACCCTAAAGTAGGAAGGAGCTAGAATTTGAACTCCCATTTGTTTGACTGCAAATCCCGTATTTCCTACTACAATATACGCTGCCTCTTTAGAGAAAAATCAAATTTAAAAGGGAGGGAAGAATATTTAAGTTTGCTAATATTTTAAAAATGCAAATTACAATTATTAAGATACTACTCAACATTTAATTTGTAGTCATAACGTTGGTAACATCTATTGTTTGTGAACTGTTTAGCTATGGTGGCAGTACAGAGTATTACGTGCAGCTCTTTGGGAATCAGTGTGGCAGTAAGTAGTCTTAAGTGTCATAATCTTGAATCCTTAGGAGATACTTCAAAAGAAGAGAAAAGCTAGGCCTGTCTAGATTTTCAAAACAAGATCATCTAATAGAATCTCCTAAAACTGTCCTTTTTTTACATTTAATCAGCCGCTACTTCAGTGAGGAGAGAGAAGGCATTCTTACGGTTCCAAATGATTCCGAGCTGGGTAGAATGATTGGATGAGTCAGTTACATTTCTTCTGTTGTCATAGAATTTGCTAGGTGTCACTCTTATCATGTCAGTTGTCAGATGATCAGTTTTCAAAAAGAAAGACTTGTCAACAGAAACAATCAGATAGCAATCTGGGCTAAATCATTGAGTTCAGCCCCTTTTCCCTGGCACCAATATTCTTGATTCCCAAAGACCAGTGAATTAATATGGTTTTAGATTTTAATTTTTCCTGTTTTATTTCTCTGTCATTTTTTGCTTTTCCTTTTCTTTAGAAATGATAATTTTTGGTTATAATTTTTCTTTGCTTCATCTTCTTTTCCACTGCCTAATGATTGAGATACAAGTCGTTTCATGTTTTAGTTGACTAGATGCATTTGTTTCCATGAATAGTTGATATCGGAAACATTGTTGGTCCCATAACAACTGCTGGTTATTGTCTAGTTCATGGGTACGTAATTCCTCATGTGGTTGCTCCTTTTTGTTACAGGAAGACTCTTGACTCTTTGGAGCATGCTCTGTGGACCAAAATATTTTTCAGAGTTCTAATACCTATGGTAGAAGCTCCTTTTGTACCAGCTGCCAGGAGTGATATACTTTAAAGAAATAAACTTTTAAGTAGTTGGAATTCGCAAACTTTATCTTTGAACATTTATTTCGGATCTACATTTTGTACTTAAGTTTCTTGCAGTTTTTGTTTGTACGTGGTTACTTAATAAGCTCTCTTCCTTCCTCTCTTCCATACTTAATATCTTAGTGGATGATAAAACACATAGCTTTCAAGAAGAGGTTTGATCTTTAAAAAACAAAGATCTAGGGGCGCCTGGGTTGCTCAGTCGGTTGAATGTCCAACTTCAGCTCAGGTCATGATCTCGCATTTCATGGCTTCAGAGCCTCACTTTGGACTCTGTGCTGACAGCTCAGAGCCTGGAGCCTACATCGGATTCTGTGTCTCTCTCTCTTTCTGCCTCTTCCCCACTCATGCTCTGTCTCTGTCTCTCAAAATAAACATTTAAAAAGATTTTTTAGAGTACAAAAGATCTAGAAAGGTTAGTGTTCTAGAACGGCATTTTCCATTTTATATTCTCTGAAATGCCAGTCCTGTATGATGTTTTCTAGGGCAAACTGTATCTCTCGAATAGTTATGATTCATATATGGTATTAAAGGTCTAAAAAGTCCTACAGGAAAGAAAACTCTTAACGGTTAAATTTTATTACCACAGTGTTTCCCAAACTTACTTGATCATGGAACCAGGAACCACTTTTAAAAAAGTAAACAACCTGATGCTCTCTAGGACTCAAAAAATAATTGGGAAATAACATCCTGGAGAAAGTAGTGGAGAGGTCTGGGGACTACTCTGAAATGTTTCAACCTGAATGAAGACTACGACTTTGTCTTGAGTCAGGTGCAGGGGTGGGCAAACTTTTTCTAAAGGCTAGATAGTAAATATTTCAGCTTTTTGGGCTGTATGCTCCCTGTCAAATCTATTCTGTTTTGCTATGAAAGCAGCCATAGACAATGCTAGAATGAATGTTCTAATAAGACTACAGAAACAGGCTGCAGTCCTGTAGTGTGCTGCTCTCTAGTCTGGTGGGTACGTGTTCCTTTAGAGCAAGCCAAGGAGAGATGGAAAACATTTTATGTTCCTCTTACACCTGCTCTAGGTATTTATAATACTGGTTTGTTCACTTTAAGCTGAGGTATTGAAAGAGTTAGGATTTGTTGTAGGGTTAATGCCTAATTCCTCAGATATTTGAGTAATGAATTAGGGAGGTAATTTATCCTCAGTGTTTACATTTAAAAACTGTGTACCAAGAATTGTTTTTGCATACCAAGAATTTTTTTTTTAGGGTTTAGGGTTTTATGTGGGATTACCTTTTAGTCTTCAGTTTATGTCCATAACACTTTGCAGGAGAGTAAAGCATTAATTACCATATATGGTGTTTTATCTTTTGTAAAATTTGTGTGAGTAGCTAGGCAGTATATATTTCTTCTTGATCTAATTATAATTAGATCTAAATTATAATTCTATTATTAAGATATCTAATGTGTTGGTTAGAAAGCATTATTGTGATAAAGTAGCATAAAAGTATATTGTATGTGTTCAGCATTTATGTATAAAACTATCAATAGAATCGAAAATGTTTATATTTTTACCCTAGTAAATTCCACTTTGAGGACTTTGTCATAAGGAAACAATCTGAAATTTGGAAAAAGCTTTACTCTCAGAGATGTTTAATATTATTATTATTACTGAAAAAATTAGGAATAACTAAATATCCAACAAGGAGTGCTTATATATTTTATACATTGCTAGGTGGAATTTTATGCAGCTCTTTAAAATGGTATTTATTAAATGTAATATTGACCTGGATAAAAATATTATCACTTTTTAAGTTTATTTATTTATTTTGAGACAGAGTGAGAGTGCATGGGAGGGGCAGAGAGGGTAAGAGAGAAAATCCTAAGCCTGCTCTGCACTGTCAGCACACAGCCCAACGTGCGGCTTGAACTTAAGAACTGTGAGATCATGACCTGACCTGAAACCAAGAGACTGATGCTTAACCAACTGAACCATTAAGAGTTATCTTTTCTGTAGGATTTTTTAGACCTTTAATATCATATATGAATCATAACTATTCGAGAGATATGGTTTGCACTAGAAAACATCATACAGGACTGGCATTTCAGAGAATATAAAATGCCATTCTAGAACACTGACCTTTCTAGATCTTTTGTACTTTAAAAAATCTTTTTAAATGTTTATTTTTGAGAGAGACAGAGCACTGATCACTTTTAATATAAGAAACTTTAAAGGAATAATTAAAACTTAACATCTTCATATGTTCTTTATTTTTATATATGTGTATGTATATGTGTGTGTATATGTATAATATATATATACATATATATATGAAAGCAATTACATAAATACGATGACAGCACTAATTCCCCCCCCCCACCGCGAGACCAATGATGGAACTTTGGGAAGTTTAAGTTTTTTATTTGTCATATTTTTCTAGTTTATTGTACTAAGGTTTTTTTTAAAGTGAAGATGATATCTTCTTTTTAAAGAATAATCTGTATATATCTTTGACCTAATAGTAATCTCTTTTAAAAATTTATTCCAGAGAGTAGCAGATCGACTCTATGGTGTATATAAAGTGCATGGGAATTATGGGCGAGTTTTCAGGTAAGCATTATATGAACTTTTAAAACAAATGATTAGCTCTAATTAGCTTTTTGCTTGACAATTATAATTCTTGAAAATTTATGGATCTGAAATGTGGAAGTTTTTATTTTTTTTATCTTACGGCATAATTACTTAATTCTTTATTCAAGTATAATTAATATACAGTGTTGGATTGGTTTCAGGTGTACAATGTAAGGATTCAACAGTCCTATACTTTTCTCAGTGATCATCAAGATAAGCGTACCTCTTAATCCTCATCATCTATTTCACCTGTCTTCTCCCCACCCCGCACCCCCGCCTTTGGCAACTACCAGTTTGTTCTCTGTATTTGATGGTTTGAGGGTTTTTTGTCTTCTTTTCTCTTTGTTTTATTTCTTAAATTCCACATATGAGTAAAGTCATAGGGTATTTGTTTTCCTTTGACTTATTTCACTTAACATTATACTCTCTAGGTACACACACACACACACACACACACAGAGAAGATAGAGAAGATATGAGGTAGATATATATTTATATACTTATATTTATAAACATTTCACATCTTTTTTATCCATTCCTCTATGGATAGACACTGGATTGCTTTCGTATCTTGGCTATTATTAATAATGCTGCAGTATACATAGGGATGCATATATCTTTTTGAATTAGTGCTTTTGTTTTCTTTGGGTAAATACCTAGTAGTGAAATTACTGGATCATATGAGAATACTATTTTTTTTAATTAATTTATTTTGAGAGGGAGAGAGCATGTGAGCAGTGGAGGGGCAGAGAGACAGGGATACAGAGAATCCCAAGCAGGCTCCGTGCTCTCAATGCAGAGCCCAACATGGGGCTCAAACTCACAAACTGTGAGATCATGACCTGAGCTAAAAGCAAGAGTCAGATGCTTAACCGACTGAGCCACCCAGGCACCCCATGGTAATATTATTTTTAATTTTTTAGGACCCTCCATAGTGGTTTTACCAATTTGCAACCCAGCAGTTGCATGCTGGTGATATGAGGTGATACCTCATTTTGGTTTTGATTTGCATTTCCCCAATAATTAGAGTGATATTGAGCATCTTTGCATGTGTCTGTTGTCCGTCTATATGTGTTCTTTGGAAAAAATGTCTATTCAGGTCCTCTGCCTATTTTTAATTGGATTATTTGTGGTTTTTTGCTACTGGGTTGTGTAAGTTCTTTATGTAGTATGAATATTAACCCCTTGTTGGATATATCATTTGCAAATATCTTCTCTCATTCAGTAGGTTGTGTTTTCATTTTGTTGATTAGTCACTGTGCAAAAGCTTTTTATTTTTGTGTAGTCCCAATAGTTTATTTTAGCTTTTGTTGCTCTTACCTGAGGAGACAGATCTAGAAAATGTTTCTTCAGCTGATGTCAAAGAGGTTACTACCTATGTTTTCTTCTAGGAGTTATATGATTTTAGGTCTCACATTTACATCTTAAATCCACTTTGAGTTTATTTTTGTAGATGGTCGAAGGCGATCCTGTTTGATTCTTCTGCTGTTGTCCCAACACCATATGTTGAAGAGACTGTCTTTTTTTCCATTGTATATTCTTGCCTTTTTTGTTGTAGAGTAATTGACCATTTTAGTGTATGTTTATTTCTGGTGTCTCTATCCTGTTCCATTGATGTATGTGTTTTTGTGCCAGTACCATACTGTTTTGATTACTACAGCTTTGTAGTATGTCTTGAAATCTGGGATTGTGATACCTCCAGCTTTGTTGTTCTTTCTCAGGATTGCTTTGGCTATTCGGGGTCTTCTATGGTTCCATACAGATTTTAGGACACTAGATTGTGTTCTAGTTCTGTGAAGACTGCTCTTTGGTATTTTGATAGGGATTGTGTTAAATCTAGATTTCTTTGGGTATTGTGGAACATTTTAATAATCTTGGTTCTTTCAATCCACGAGCATGGAATATCTTTTTATTTGTGTCATCTTCAATTTCATTCATGTTTTAGTTTTTAGAGATGACAGATCTTTCACCTCCTTGATTAAGTTTATTCCTAGATATTATTATTTTTGGTGCAGTTGCAAATAGAATTGTTTTCTTAATTTTTCTTTCTGCTGCATTATTAGCTTATAGAAATGCAGTAGTTTTCTGTATATTAATTTTTGTCTTGTGACTATGGAATTCATTTATCAGTTCTAGTAGTTTCGTAGTGGAGTCTTTAGGGTTTATATATACAGTATCATGTCATCTGCAAATAGTGAAAGTTTATTTCTTCCTTATCAATTTGGATGGCTTCTATTTCTTTTTCTTGTCTGCTTGTTGTGGCTAGGACTTTCAATACTCTTAACAGTGCTGAGAGTTGACATCTCTCTTCTGTTATTGATCTTCGAAGAAAAACTCTCAGTTTTTCACGATAGAGTATGTTAGCTGTGTGTTTTTTCATATATGGCTTTTATTATGTTGAGGTATGTGCTCTCTAACCCCACTTTCTTGGGAGTTTTTTATCATGAATGGATGTTGTAGTTTCTCAAATGCTTCTTCTGCATTTATGGAGATGATCATATGGTTTTTATCCTTTCCCTTGTTAATGTGATTTATCATGTTGATTGATTTGTGAATATTGAACCACCCTTGCATCCCTAGAATAAACCCCACTTGATTGTGGTGAAAGATCATTTTAATGTATTGTTGAATTTGGTTTGCTAATATTTTGTTGGAGATTTTTGCATCTGTATTCATCAGTGGTATTGGCCTGTAGTTTTGTGGGGTTTTGTTTTGTTTTGTTTTGTCTTATTTTGGTAGTACTTGTCTGGGTTTGGTGTCTGGTTTTTGTATCCCTCCTTTTCTCTTTTTTTAAAAAACAAATATTTATTTGGAGAGAGAGCACGTGCGTGTGCGGGAGCCAAGGAAGGGCGCCGGGGGGGGGGGGGGGGGGGGGCGGTGGAGAATCCCAAGTAAGTGCCGCACTGTCAGTATAGAGCCTGACAAAGGGCTCAATCTCACAACCTTGAGATCATGACCTGAGCTGAAATCAAGAGTTGAACACTTAACCTAATGAGTCACCCAGGCGCCCCAGGTATTAACTCTTTATTCAGTATTTGGTAAAATTCACTCATGCAGCCATCCGATCTTGGACTTTTGTTTCTTGGGAGTGTTTTTTTACTGATTCATTTTCATTGCTAGTCATTAGTCTTTTCAAATTTTCTGTTTCTTCCTGATTCCTGTTTAATTTTACTCATTTTTCCTAGGTTCACTTTGTTGGCATAAAATTTTTCATAATATTCTCATATAATTCTTTTTATATCCATGGTGTTGGTTTTTATTTCTCTTTTTTTTATTTCTGATTTTATTTGCGTCTTTTTTTCTTGATTAGTATGGTTAAAGGCTTATCACTTTTCAAATAACTAGCTCCTTTGAATATCAAAGAGTTTTATTTTTAAATGGTGTCCTATAGTAGTAGTTTTCAAAGTTTTTGTTTTAAAGTATTTCTTTCAGTAAAAAATAGGAAGTCCAATATCTTGAGCAGATAAAAATGAAACTACTCTGGAGCAGTGACCAGTGCCCTTTACCTTGTTAGCTGAATGCCCAAGAAGATTCCACTAGAATCACGGTCTTAAATAATTAGTGATTTTCTTTTTTTTCTTTTTTTTTTTTTCTTTCTTGGTGTTACTCTATAGTTTCTGAAGGATTTTGCAAAATGAATTTTTCAGTCTTGGGTAATTTTAGTGTAAATTAGAATATCTACTTAGATACTGTATATTACATTTTTGGTTATTTTGAACCTTCCCTTTTGTGATTTTTTTTTCTGTGTATTATTTTGGTTCTGACATTTTAGAAATTATTATCCAAATCTCTTTATAAGAAAATGTCCTTGTTAATGTTCCATTATAAGTCCTTTTGTTTGAATCAATTTAAAAATTATTCATTTGGGGTGCCTGGGTGGTGGCTCTCTGTGTCTCTGCCTCTCTCCCTGGCACTTTCTCTGTAAAGAAAAAAAAAACATTCATTTTACATTTTTTAATTAGTAATACATTCCATATGGCACAAAATTCAGCAGAGATAAATTCCACTGGATTCACGGTCTTAAATAATTAGTGTTTTTCTTTTTTTCTTTCTTTCTTGGTGTTACTCTATAGTTTCTGAAGGATTTTGCAAAATGAATTTTTCAGTCTTGGGTAATTTTAGTGTAAATTAGAATATCTACTTATTTCGGCATTATACTCTTTAGCTCCATCCATGTTGTTGCAAATAACAAGGTTTTATTTTTCTTAATGGCTGAATAAATTCCATTGTATGTATATACTACATCTTCTTTATCCATTCATCTGTCGATGGACACTTGGGATGCTTCCATAATTTGGCTATTGTCAGTAATGCTGCAATAAACATCGGGGTGCATGTATCCCTTTGAATTAGTGTTTTGTATTTTGTTTTTGGATAAATGCCCGGTAGTGCAATTACTGGATTATAGGGTATTGCTATTTTTAAATTTTTGAGGGGCCTTCATAGTTTTCCATACTGGCTACACCAGTTTGCATTCCCACCAACTGTGCAAGAGGGTTCTTTATTCTATGCATCCTTGCCAACACTTGTTTCTTGTGTTTTTTTATTTGTTCTGACAGGTGTGAGGTTTTTTTATTTGTTCTGACAGATAGCTCATTGTAGTTTTGATTTGCATTTCTCTGAAGTTGAGTGATGTTGAGCATCCTTTCATATGTCTGTTGGCCATCTGGATGTCTTCTTGGGGAAATGTCTGTTCATGTCTTCTGCCCATTTTTTAATTGAATTGTTTGTTTTTAGGGTATTGAGTTGTATTAGTTCTTTATATATTTTGGATATTAATCCTTTATCACATATGTCATTTACAAATATCTTTTCCCATTCCAAAGGTTGCCTTTTAGTTTTGTTGGTTGTTTCCTTTGCTGTGCAGAAGCTTTTTATTGTGATGTAGATCCAATAGTTTATTTTTGCTTTTATATCACTTGCCTCAGGAAATATCTAGAAAAATATTGCTGTGACTGGTATCAGAGAAATTACTGCCTATCCTATAAGTATTTTGTAGCTTCCGGTCTCATATTTAGGTCTTTAATCCATTTTGAGCCGATTTTGTGTATGGTAAAAGAGAGTGGTCCAGTTTCATTCTTTTGCATATAGGTGTCCAGTTTTCCCAACACCATTTGTTGAAGAGACATTTTATTAGTGAAGACAAGTGTATTCATATTATAAACATTTAATTCTTCATAATGAGGACAGAAATCTATAGCCAAACCTGAAGGAATAGTATAATGGGAAGAAAGGCAAATAGTAATCACCTTTCTGAAGTCTGTTTCATGATGTTTGATTTATCTACAACTGCATTTAGTTTTATGCACATGTGTCAGCCTCAATTTTAGAATATTACCCAGAGTGGAACTCTAGTTGAGCTTGGGAATATGTTCATTTGAAAATTAACATTGGGGTGCCTAGCTGGCTCAATTGGTAGAGCATGGGACTCTTGATCTTGGGGTTGTAAGTTTGAGCCCATGTTATGTGTAGAGTTTACTTAAAAATAAAATCTTTTTTTTTTAATTTTTTTAAGGTTTATTCATTTTTCAGAGACAGACACAGAGCGTGGGGAGGGGAGGGGAGGAGAGGAGCAGAGAGAGAGGGAGAAACAGAATCAGAAGCAGGCTCCAGGCTCTAAGCTGTCACCATAGAGCCTGATGTGGGGCTTGAACCCATGAACCATAAGGTCATGACCTGTGCTGAAGTTGGAGGCCCAACCAACTGAGCCACCCAGGCGCCCCTAAAAATAAAATCTTAAAAAAAAAAAAAAAGAAAATTTTACAAATCAGACACTCCCAAAAGTAGCACATTTATTATAGTTAGTAAATGGACTTGTATTAATTTGAGAGACAAGTAGATAAAAGGTCACTTGGTTGTATCAAATTTTAAAGAAAATTATTTGCATTAATTTTTATGATTAAATATTATACAGTTTGGTCTTTTTGCTAACTCAGTAAATTATTAGAAAACCATTTTACATCAAACATATTTTATGAAAAGAGAGCCAGGGAGACCAGAGGTGGTTGAGGTAATTGAAGCAGGCGTTCAAGAGCCTGAACCAGAGTGGCTGTCAGTAGGCACTAGTAAGAAGGCACAAATGGTGAGACTTAAGTCTTCCAGTCATTCAGAACACATGTGCTGAACTCTTGCTACCATGGTAGGTGCTAGGATACTAGATTTAATTTATGAGCAGCTGACTGATTAGGAAGATTGTGATACAGAGTGTAGGAGAAATAGCAGGTTTGAGGGATGAGTGGAAGGGTTTTGTTTTAGATAGATTGCATTTGAATTAAAGATTTATGACAAACAATTGGAAATTTGGATCAGCTGTTTAAGAAGCTGGTGAGAATATGAATTGTGTATAAAGGATGAATCCTAATATAATAAATCTTGAAAATGTAGGGTTAGGGGGCGCCTGGGTGGCTCAGTCAGTCATCTTACTTCAGCTTAGGTCATGGTCTCATGGTTTGTGTGTTTGAGCCCCATGTCGAGCTCTGTGCTGATGGTGCGGGGGCTGCTTTGAATTCTCTTTGTCCTTCTCTCTTTGCCTCTCCCTTATATATACTCTTTCTCTCTCTCTCTTGCTCTCAAAAACAAATATTAAAAAGAAAAAAAAAAATGTAGCGTTAGGTAGTAATGTTAGAGGGTTAGAGTAACTCTATGAGAGACTCAGGGCCACACCTTGGGAAATATCACTTGTGTTCAAGAATCGGGGTGGAGGGGAGGAAGAATCAGTGAGGTCGGCATAGGAAAATTGGTGAGGAACTAGGTAGGAGTGTGCAGTATCAAGCTAGTGAGGGGAACATTTCAACAAGTCGGAGTTATACTGTAGAGAAATAGAGTTTAATGGAAAGTGGAAATGGATAAGTAAAATTTTGGTGTTAATTTGGAGAGCAGTTTGGTTTGAGTGCTATGATGTTATACTGCAGTAGTCCTAGGAATGAGAGGAAAGTATTAAGGAAGGAAGGCAGCAAATTACTGATTAGACTTTTAAGGAAGTCCCTGAGTTTGTTCTTGAAGGGGGGAAACAGGGTCTGTTTTGTTTGTTTTGCATAGGAGAGCAGGGGTGAAAGGATGGATGGGAGAAAAGAAAAAAGAGAAGACAGAGGGGAGAGACATAGCTCCTTAAAGCAGAGGAGCAGTGAGTTGTAGGAGGCAACATTAGCTGGCCTCTGTCTCAGTGAAGCAAGTGTCTCTGCTGAAATCAAGTTTGGTGATTCTTGGGATAGGAAACTCCAGGGGAGTGTTATAGGGCAGTTTCTCTCAAATGTAAAGAAGTCTTAAACTTGGTGGCACTGGTTATGGCACTCCCTTCTTTACTTTCCCTTACCAATCCCACAGGGGATTGGCTGGAAGCAGCTGTGGCAAGTGCTGACTGTCTTTGTGTTGGAGGGCAGAGAGAGAGAGAGAGAATCTAAAGCAGCCTTGACACCCAAGGTTGGGGGGCGGGGTTGGGTCGGGCGGAGTGCTTGAACTCACAGTGGTGAGATCAGACCTGAGCTGACTTCAAGGCTTAACCGACTGAGCTGCCTAGGAGCCCCAGTGCAGTCTCTTTGAAGGCTTGAGGTTTGTCTTTTCATGTAAATTTGCATTTTATTCCATAAAACATTTATGGCTCTCTAAATATATATATAAACCTTTTTTTCCTTTGAATGTAAAAGTAGAAGTTATTCTTCAGAACAGTTGTGCTGTGTTTATCATATGGCTTCATATATCCATTATGAAGCATCCTGGTTTGAGAAGCACCGATAAGGATATTAATTAGGACTGTGAGAGAGGATTGCTGAATAGTGCCAGTTGGTAGGGAGTGTTTCTTTTGAGTGCTGCTGACCTGTAAGAGTAACAAAAAAATTCAAGTTGAGGGTTACATAATTGGAAAGAAGATTAATTTATTTTTATTTTTGGTTTGAAATTTGAGAGAGAAAGAAATATAAAGCTGTTTTCATCAAATTTTGTTTTCTTTTGTTTTTCAAAGATTTTGTTTTTAAGTGATCTCTGCACCCAATGTGGGGCTCAGATTTACAATCCTGAGACCAAGAGTTGCATGCTCTACCCATTGAGCCCGTCAGGTGCCCCCTTTCAGCTTTGCTTCTTTTTTTTAAATTTTTTTGTTTATTTATTTATTTTGAGACAGAGTGAGAGAGCACACACACGTGCAAGTGGGGGAGGGGCAGAGAGAGAGAGGGAGAGAGAGAATCCCAAGCAGGCTCTATGCTGTCAGTACAGAGCCTGACTTTGGGCTCAAACTCACAAACTGAGATCATGACCTGAGCCAAAATAAAGAGTCGGACGCTTAACCAACTGAGCCATCCAGATGCCCCTTCAGCTTTGTTTCTTAATTAAAAATTTAAAAATATGTATCTCAAGTAAAATTTCATAAAGTTACGGCTTTTTGCTGAATGAGAGATTGGAGTGAGAGAATGGGCTAAGAAGACAGATTGAGCTGAGTCGAAAAAGACTGTCCATGTGTTTTTGTTTTTGTTTTTTTTAAGTTTATTTTTGAGAGAGAGACAGCACAAGCTGGGGGCGGAGGGTTGGCGGAGCAGAGAGAGAGGGAGAGACACAGAATCAGAAACAGGCTCCCAGCTGTCAGCACAGAGCCCAATGCGGGGCTGGAATTCATGAACCGTAAGATCATGACCTGAGCCAAAGATGGACACTTAACTGACTTAGTCACCCAGGCTCCCCAAGACTGTACTTGTTAAGAAGGCAGCTGACAAGAAATATACTTACATGACTTACGTACACATATATGTAAATATAAGGAAGAAATAAGCAGGAATTAGGTGCACAGAGATGAAGTAGGGTAAGTTTTGTAATATGTTCATGTCACATGTTGCTGTTCATTTCTTTCTTTTTTTAGTTTTTTGGAGGTCAGGAGTTTATTTTGTGCTCTTCTTGAGTTCCTGGGCTTTTTGCAGCTTCCACCTGCATTACAACACTTGATCCGATGCAGGGTGGGCCAAAGGGAGCTTATAGAACTTGTCTATATTTTCACTAGTTTCAGACTGAGCTAGGAACTTTGAGATCTACTTGTCCAGAATTGGACTGAATACATAGGTAGGATTCACTTTGTAAAAAACTTAGAAAAAAAGAGGAAAGAGTTGTCTGTACTGGTAACTACATTTGAAGCTAATGAAAGCTTTCAAGGAGCTCGTAGCCTGAAATGGTTTATTCTGTTAGTTTTTAAATACTCATCCTAATTTATAGATTATGAATCCATATAGAATCAACCAAGAAAAAAACATGTCTTTCAGATTCGATTGATATAATTCCTTACAAGGGATTCCAGGAAAATACATGAGCAATATTTATTTCAAATTTATTTCATGGTTACATAAAACTTGTCATGTACTTCAGAGCTCATAGACACAGATCTACTTTTGTTTAATGATTCTGTAATTTTTATTTTTTGGTTATATGCATAGTGAGCGGGAATAAAGAGTTCTTTTGATTAAGAGAACAACAAAGGAAGTGATGAAGTTTTGGGGTGATGGTGGAGTTCGTGGGGTTCCGAGCTGACAGCCAAGAAAGAATTCTTGAAGACGGCTTTGGTGCAAAAAAAATGATTTTTTAAAAAAGTTTTTTAACATTTTTATTTATCACTGAGAGACAGAGACAGAGCATGAGCATTGGAGAGGCAGAGAGAGGGGGAGACCCAGAATCCGAAGGAGGCTTCAGGCTCTGAGCTGTCAGCACAGAGCCCAACGCAGGGCTCGAACTCACAAACTGCCAGATCATGACCTGAGCCGAAAACAGACGCTTAACCGAGTGAGCCCCCACGTGCCCCCAAAAAATGATTTTATTAAAGCATGGGGATAGGACACGTGGGCAGGAAGACTTTCACTGGGATTGTGGGGGTGATGGTTTTATGCAGTCCGGGGAGATAAAGTCAAGAGGGAGTTTCCAAAGAGACTTTCACACGCTAAAGCCTTACTGGAGACCTAGCTATTGTCAAGCTAAAGTTGTTTTTCCCTCCAGCGAAGCATTAACATTAAGACAGTAGGGAGTTCCTGGACTTGAGGCCATGATGGCATTGCCTTTTTCTGGTAAACTGGTGGAGACTTTTATCAGTTTAACCATTTGTTTTTTGTCCTTTGCTGTTTTGGGGTTACTGGGAGTGTCCAAGGAATATCATACATGTCCCACCTGGAGGGGGGCGTTGCTGTTAGCCTGCACTTTGCCCCACACTCCCTCATTAGAAGTGTCATAGTTTGGGATTACTAGAGCACTATTGGCAGTTGATTCGAGTCTCAGCTCTGTCTCTGAATAGCTCCCTGACTTGGAGTAATCAATGATAGATCTCTGACCCTGATTTTAAGTGTCTATTCAATATTGGGGTTAAATGGAGAGAGTGATTTCCAAACCCTTTCTTGGCATAGAATTTTATATTTAAATAAATCTTACATAGAACTATAAACATAAAACCTATAACCACAGACCTGCTTGTGCTGGTGACTTTCCCTCAGTTCCTCTGTCTCTGATGAACATCAGATTGGGTGATGAGATTTATCTCTACACCTTTATTTTGTTATAAATATTTTTAATTCCTATCCTAAATTTTGATGCTTGGGCATTCTTGGAGACTGTTACTTTCTTTCATTTAATGAAATTGTAAAATACTGGAGTAAGAAGGGTCTGAGTGGTTTTATAGTTCATAGTTCTTTTTTTCTTTTTTTAAGATTTTATTTTTAAGTGATCTCTACACTCACTGTGGGGCTCAGATTTACAACCCTGACATCAAGAGTCACATGCTGTACTGACTGAGCCAGCTAGGTGCCCTTGTATTTCATAGTTCTTAACCCACGAGGTGAACATGGACTTCAGGTTGCCTGAAGTTTCTGAAATTACATGCAGAACTTCGTGATTTTTTTTCCTTCTTAGGGAAAAGGTCCATAGTTTTCATCAGATGCTACAAAAGATCCAAGACGCTTTTTGATCTAGTTCATCTGTGACAATCATCCACCCATTAAGTATTTTAAGTTTCACTTACTTCTCTTACAACATTGATGTTAAGTCGATTACCCTTTTATAGTTACTTATATGTTAATAGTTTTCTCTTCTCCCCAGCAAACTGGTTAACATTTCCTTTTTCCAATCTTAGACATATCCTTGGACCCCAGGTTAGAATCCTTTGTTTAGATAATGCTTCTTAAATTTTAATGTGCATGCAAATCACCTGGAGAACTATTAAAATGAATATTTTGATGCAGATCTAGAATGGGTTCTATGATTCTGTATTTCTGGTGAGATTCTAGGTGACACTTTTGGTAGACCAGCAAAGGGCTAGAGTCTATGTACGTTGAGAGGAGAGGTCTTATGTGTAGCAGTGGTTGATACATAGAATCCAGTACATGTTTGCCTCCTCACATTTATTAACTCATTTATTGGTTTAGTTTTTTCATTTTACCTACAAACTATAAATGCCACATTTTGGGGCACCTGGGTGGCTCAGTTGGTTAAGTGTCTGACTCTTGATTTCAGCTCAAGTCATGATCTCAATGTGGTGGGATCGAGCCCCACATCAGGCTCCATGCTGAGCATGGAGCCTGCTTAAGATTGTCTCTCTTTCTCTTCCTGCCCCCTCCCCACCTCATGCTCGCTCGCTCACTCTCTCTCTCTCTCAATAAATAAATAAACATTTAAAACCAGGTGTTTATCAGATTCTAAACTACTTAATATAAATAGTTGATTAAGGGTAAGCCCTACCTTCCTTGAACTAGTTTTTAGAGTTGTTTGGTAAACAAAGGAATTAAATTTGGTTATGTTAGCCTTGAATTGGTAGCACGTTGTAAGGTGCTTAAAGATTAGACGGGTGTATTTTGGGGTACCCAGTAGACAGTTGATCTGGACTATCCATTACCTCTGTTAACATGAGCTACAGTTGCATTTACTGTGATTGCTACCTTACACATTTGGCTAGTTATATTTGTATTCTGCGCAGACCCCTGGGTTTCCTTTTTCATGTGAAGAACAGGGCTGTGGACATATCAAATTTGAAGTGACAGAGTTTATAAAAGCAGAATTGTCCTGGAAGGATTAGAAATGTGGCTTTAGAGTTTGGATAATATAACTAGAAATGTTAAAGATTGGTTTTGTAAACAACAAAACACTAAAAAAGGTTAACTTGCTGTTACTATTTTGAGAGTAGTTACAAACATCTAAGGAGAGAAGATTAGTAGAGCAAGCCGTGGCTGTTTTGTTATTTAATCATAACCATAGAGTTGCATAGGTGATTTATAGGTTTGTTTTGCTTTGACAATATTAAAAATCATGTGAAGTCTTCTTCCTTCTATTACTATAAGCCCCTATTACTATAAGCATAAAATCGGGTATTTCAACAGATTACCAGATTTATCCTGTATAAAACAAAAGAATAGTGTTTAAAATTTTTTTTCTTTTATGATATGGTGAAATTGGAAAGGCTTATACAGTCTTTACCTAGGATGAAAATTGCAAACAACCTAAATGGCCAGGAAAATGGCTAAAAAATTGAGTTGCCATATGAAACAATGCTTAGAACCAGTTGTTTTAATAATACGGGAAAATACTGAAGAGAAACATGCATGATAAAAAATTGCATATACCGTATGATCTCAGCCACATTAAAACTAGTAAATAAAAAGACCAGAAGAAAATATATATTAGGTCATCTCTTGGTATTTGGGATTACAGACTTATTTTTTAAGTTCACTGTAATATAAACATATATAACTACTTGGCTGGCTCAGTCAGTAAAGCAGGAAACTCTGATTTCAGGGTTGTGAGTTCGAGCCCCATGTTGGGTATAGAGAATATTTTTAAAAGTAAAAAATAAAAATCTTAAAAAATGACAACCAAATGATCTATGGTTCTAGTAGACTTTCTCATGCAAATTTAGTGCAAATTATTAAAGTTTTATGTGTACCTAATGTTTCTGTATAATCGTCCTTTTTTTGTTAGCTTAGGTGTGTTCATCAGAATCATCCATGGGACTTTAAAAAGTATACATGTCTCAGGGCACCCAGGTGGCCCAGTGGTTGAGGCTGACTCTCGATTTCGTTCAGGTCATGATCTCACAGTTGTGAGATTGAGCCCCGTGCCAGACTCCAAGCCCAGTGAGAGATTCTCTCTCCCTCCCTCTCTCTCTCTCTCTCTCTCTCTCTCTCTCTCTCTCTCTGTCCTTCCCCCACTTGCACATGCACTGTCTCTCAAAAAAATAAATTTAAATCAAAAAGTATACGTGTCCCAGCTCTACCCCAGAGATTCTTATTAAGCAGATCAAGAGCAGGGCCGGCATCCATAGTTTCTTAAAGCTCCACGGTTGATGTGAAATGGCACGCTAGCTGAGAAAGTTGTCTATAAATAGAAGCTGTATTATGTGATGCTGACTTTCCAGCAGCAGCAGCAGGTAGCGGTTTCTGAACTAACATTTTAAAGTCTTCCCTTGCATTTAGTTGTTAAACTTAAGAGGAAAGCAGCATATTTGAGTCACAGAAAATAAATCCAAATACAGATACTATATTGTTTAAAAGCTAGCTAAAAAAAAAATTTGCTAGAAAAAAACTTAGAAAACATTCCATTTGATGATAATTCATATCTAATTCATGATGTGTTTGGTTTTATCTTTTTCTCTATAGTGAATGGAGTGCCATAGAAAAAGAAATGGGAGATGGACTGCAGAGTGCTGGTCACCATATGGATGTGTAAGTACCTAGAGCATTTAAGGTAAAATCCAAAGTGAAGTTTAGTGGTGAACTGATAGTGATTCTTCTGTTCTGCTTTTATCAAGTTTGCTATCTTTTATTATATGCTGTGTATCCAGATCTGTCTTCTACAAGCTTATTTCAGAAAGGCAAGGTTAATTTAAAACATTCAAAAATCAATCAGTCCAATTCATATTAAATTAGTAGAATAAAGAAGAAAACCTGTATGTTTATTTCAGTACATGTAGAAAAAGCATTTCAACATCTACTCACAATAAAAATTCTCATCAAATTGGGAATAAGGAATTTCTTCAGTTTTAAAACTTACAAGCTAATGTACTTAATAGTGAAATATTGACAGCTAGTATTGTACTTAACAGTGAGATATTGATGCTGTTTCCTAAGATCAAGGAACAAGGCAAGATTGTCTGCTCTCACCACTTCTGGTAAACATTGTACTAGAGGTCCTCGTCCAGCAAGAAAGAGACAAGAAAATCAAATGAGAGGCATAAATCTTAGAAAGAAAGAAGTAAAACTATCTTTTTTTGTAGTTAACAGCATCTTTTACATAGAAAATCATAAAGAATCAACCAAAAATATTATAGAACTAACAACTAAATTTAACAAGGATGCAGAATACAAGTTCAATATATAAAAAATAAAACGTTGGGTCGTCTGGGTGGCTCAGTTGGTTAGGCGGCCGACTTCGGCTCAGGTCATGATCTCACAGTCTGTGAGTTCGAGCCCCACATCAGGCTCTGTGCTGACGGTTCAGAGCCTGGAGCCTGCTTTAGATTCTATGTCTCCCTCTCTCTGCCCTTCCCCTGCTCACGCACTGTCTCTATGTCTCTCAAAAATAAATAAAATAAAATAAAATGTTTTTATATACTAGCAATAACAATTGGAAAATAAAAATTGACAAACAGTGCTTTTTATAATTGTGTCAAAACAAAATACTTACAGATTAATTTAATGAAAGATGTGAAATACCTCTACACCGAAAACTTTATGTATAAACACTGCTGAGAGAAATTTACAGACCTGAATAAATGGAGAGATAAACTGTGTTTGTGGATAGGAAGCATCAGCAGTGTTAAGATCATCCCAAATTGCAGTCCCAATTAAAATTCTGATATAACGTTTTAATAGTAATCGGTATACTTAATTCCAAAATTTATATGGAAATTAAAGGACCTAGAGTAGCCAAAACAGTCTTGAAAAAAGAACAAACCTGGAATATATTAACTGATTTCAAGACTTCCTGTAAAGTTTCCAAGATAGATATTGGCATAAAGGTAAACAGATCAGTGGAACAGAAGAGTCCAGAAATAGACCAGGATTTAAATAGTCCATTTCAGGAAATGGTTCTGGAATAACTGGATATGAACATGGAAAAAAAATTAACTTTGAGCCATATCTCATACCTTACATTAAAATGAACGCAATTTGGGTCATATACATAAGTATAAAAGCTAAAATTACAACTTTTAGTAGAAAACACATGAGAATATCGTTGCAACCTTCAAGTTAGTAAAAACTTCTTAAAGAGAACATGAAAAAAGAAATTTTTAGTTTTTTCTTTCCTTTTTTTTACTTAGTAGGACAAGGAATTTCAAAGAAGTTTTTAAATGGTAAATTGTTCTTTATCAAAATTAAACATTTTACTTATCAAAAGATACCGTTGGGGGGGGTTACCTGGGTGGCTCAGTCGGTTAAATGTCGAACTGTTGGTTTCAACTCAGGTCATGATCTCACGTTTCATGGGTTCAAGCCCCACATCAATCTCTGCGCTGACTGGGCAGAGTCTGCTTGGGATCCTTTCTTTCTCTCTTTTCTCTCTTTCTCTCTCTTCTCTCACAATAAATAAATAAACTTAAAAAAAAAAGATTTTTGGGAGACTTTGGGAGAGAGAGGGATGGGGAATTAGTGTTAGAGAAGATGAAAAAGTTCTGGAGACAGATGGCCTGAAGACATGGTGATGGCTGCACAGCAATGTGAATGCACTTAATGCCACTCCACTGGATACTTAAAAATGGTTAAAAGGTAAATTTTATGTTATGTTTATTTACTACACACACACACACACACACACACACACACACACACAACACCACTAAAATAATGAAAAGGCTAGCTACTGACTGGGAGTAAACATTTCCAACCACAATGTGTAAAGAACCCTTACAGACTCAGTAAAAAAAAAGACAAAAAAGGGGCTCAGTTGGTTAAGCATCTGACTTCAGTTCAGGTCATGATCTCACAGTTTGTGAGTTTGAGCCCTGTGTCAGACTCTGTGCTGATAGCTCAGAGCCTGGAGCCTGCTTCAGCTCCTGTGTCTTCCTCTCTCTCTCTCTGTTCCTCCCCTGCTTGCACTCTGTCTCTCTCTCTCTCTCAAAATAAATAAACATTAAAAAAAAAAAAGACAAAAAAATACTTTTTCTAAATATTTCTTTGGGCCATATTCAAGTTAACTGGCTACTTTTCAACCAATTTGCTTATTAACCTTACAGTCTTCCAGCATTCTGTTGATTTAGCATTTTCAGTATTTTCAGAATTTATGATTATCCCTTCAGTTGATTTAAAGTGTTAAGTAAAATTAATTTCAGTAGTGATATCTAAAAATCGTTACCATTAAAATTTTTCTACCCAAGGATGTGCTGTTTTTCCTTATACTGTGTTTCCTGTCTTCAAGCCACCAGCCCTGTTTTTTGTTTCCTTAACATTCTTTCCGAATCATAGATTTATGAATTAAAGGCAGTTTTTCTTGTTAACAATGATTCTCAAGACTGTTTTCAGTCACATAGAAGAAATTCCATCCATAGTTTGACAAATGTAAATTTGTACAAATGTACTCGGCCTCTTTTAGAAATCCTGTAAGCACAGAGGCTTATTTATTTTTACAGCTTCCATAAATTTTGTTTGCTTGCCTACATGAAGCAGGCCTGGAGACATAAGGTATATTGTTCTTTTATTCTCATGCTAGGTGATCAGAGTTAATTTGAAAAAAAGAATGCCCATTATGCCATACAGAAGTAGTGTATGACATAACCCGCATCCTTAAGGAATTCATAGTGTGACTGGAGAAATAAAACTAACACACAAGACATTACTTGGATAAAAATTTAAGTTCTGAATTGTTGATAAAAGATCAGAAGTGATGACTAGAGACTAAAGTAGTCTGGGAAGGTTTCCTACAGATGCTGAGATCTGTGCTTGTAGTATTTGGAGAAGCAGTGTGGAGAGCTGTTACATTTCTGTACAAGGAAAGAGTCCTGTCCAGGAACGAGAATGGCATGGCAATGAGGGGCTTGTCTGGATCAAAACAGAGGTTGGGGGCGCCTGGGTGGCTCAGTCGGTTAGGCGGCCGATTTCAGCTCAGGTCATGATCTCGCGGTCTGTGAGTTCGAGCCCCGCGTCGGGCTCTGTGCTGATGGCTCAGAGCCTGGAGCCTGCTTCCGATTCTGTGTCTCTTTCTCTCTCTGCCCTTCCCCTGTTCATGCTGTGCCTCTATGTCTCTCAAAAATAAATAAACATTAAAAAAAAAAATTTAAAAAAAAAAAAAAAAAAAACAGAGGTTGCTGGGGCACCAGGGTGGCTCAGTCGGTTGAGCATCCGACTTCGGCTCAGGTCATGATCTCACGGTCTGTGAGTCGAGCCCCGCATCAGTCTCTGTGCTGACAGCTCAGAACCTGGAACCCGCTTCAGATTCTGTCTCCCTCTCTCTCTCTGTCCCTCCCCTGCTCATGCTCGCTCGCTCGCTCTCTCAAAAAATAAATAAACGTTAAAAAGAATAATAAAATAAAACATGTTTGTTTTTTTTTTTTTAAAAAGCATAGGTTGCTATTGACAATTAGTATAAAATAAGCCCTCTAAAATTTTTTGTGATCTTTATTTACTCTAGTTCCTTTTGTAGCTTTTTGGCATTACTGTATGGAGTTGGCGCCAGGAATATTTGTGCACCAATTATACTAAACTCTTATATTTTCTATAGATTTTGCAGCCCTTTCATAAAATATCTTTGAACAAAAGGTATTATAGTCTATGGTGCTTCTTGCTTATTTTTTATTTTTAACATTTATTTATTCTTAAGAGAGTGAGTGCATGTGCTTGCAGATGGGGTAGGGGCAGAGAGAGGGAGGCAGAGGATCTGAAGTAGGCTGTCCTGAGAGAGCAGAGCCTGACATGGAGCTTGAACTCATGAACCGTTAGATCATGACCTGAGCCAAAACCAAGACTCAGCCACTCAATCTACTGAGCCATCCAGGAACTGTCTTATGGTGCTTCTTAAGCTGTTTTGTTTTTTATTTCCAAGCCATTGCTGATCAAACCATTTTGGTAGAATTCAGTAAAATTTTCATGGTAATTAAAAATTGCCATAAATGTTTCTCAATGCTTATTCTCACTTTGTGTACTTACTTTTGTTACTGATGGATAGCAAATGGTCTGTTGGGCCACACTTTGAACAACACTTCTTTCTATCATTAGTACTTTGTATCATGATAAAAGTTTGTATGCCATGTTTTTTAAACAGGTATGCATCTTCTATTGATGATATTTTAGAAGATGAAGAACACTATGCAGACCAGCTAAAGGAGTATCTGTTTTATGCAGAAGCACTGCGGTAAGTATGATAAATAAATGTTTCAGATGCAGCCCCGTGGCTCGTCACCACTCTCTTCACTTCATATGTTGCCAGAAAGTAAAGAGAGTAAGGTGATTTTTAAATGAATTCATCCCCCAGGTACTGAGTGAGGTCTCCTTGTATTCCTCTGTGTTGCAGAGTGCTAGGTAGAGGTATTAAAGACATGCCCTGTTCTTGAAACCTGGTAGTGATAAAACTAGTCAGTCTCTAGCCTCAGGACTGGTTGTATGTTGTTCTTTCTACTTTGTTCAGTTCTAGGATTGGATGCAAAATACAAATTGAGTGTATGTAGGTAGCCCTGTCACTAGGCAATATGTTGCCTTTTTAATTTTGCAATTTTTTTCCGCATCTGCTTATCTTCTTAGTAAGGTTGTGTAGCTTATTATTATTATTATTAATTAAAAACAAATTTGCATCCAAGTTAGTATATAGTGCAACAATGATTTCAGGAGTAGATTCCTTAATGCCCCTTACCCATTTAGCTCATTCCCCCTCCCACAAGCCCTCCCATAACCCTCTGCTTGTTCTCCATATTTTAAGAGTCTCTTATGTTTTTGTCACCCTCCTTGTTTTTATATTATTTTTGCCTCCCTTCCCTTATGTTCATCTGCTTTGTATCTTAAAGTCCTCATACGAGTGAAGTCATATGATATTTGTCTTTCTCTGACTGACTAATTTCGCTTAGCATGATACCCTCTAGTTCCATCCACATAGTTGCAAATGGCAAGAATTCGTTCTTTTTGATTGCCGAGTAATACTCCTGTGTGTGTGTGTGTGTGTGTGTGTGTGTGTGTGTGTGTGTGTATCTTCTTTATCCATCCATCCATCGATGGACATTTGGGCTCTTTCCATACTTTGGCTATTGTTGATGGTGCTGCTATAAACATTGGGGTGCATGTGTCCCTTCGCAACAGCACACCTGTATCCCTTGGATAAATACCTAATAGTGCAATTGCTGGGTCGTACGGGTAGCTCTATTTTTAATTTTTTGAGCAACTCCATACTGTTTTCCAGAGTGGCTGCACCAGTTTGCATTCCCACCAGCAGTGCAAAAGAGATCCTGTATCTCCACATCCTCTCCAGCATCTGTTGTCGCCTGAGTTATTAATGTTAGCCATTCTGACTGGTGTGAAGTGGTATCTCATTGTGGTTTTGATGTGTATTTTCCTGATGATGAGTGATGTTGAGCATCGTTTCATGGATCTGTTGGTGATCTGGATGTCTACTTTGGAGAAGTGTCTGTTCATGTCTTTGGCCCATTTCTTCACTGGATTATTGGTTTTTTGGGAGTTGGGTTTGATAAATTCTTTATAGATTTTGGTTACTAACGCCTTATCTGATAGGTCATTTGCAAATATCTTCTCCCATTCCTTTGGTTGCCTTTTAGTTTTGCTGATTGTTTCCTTCGCTGTGCAGAAGCTTTTTATTTTGATGAGGTCCCAGTAGTTCATTTTTTGCATTTGTTTCGCTTGCCTCTGGAGATGTGTTGAGTGAGAAGTTGTTGCATCTGAGGTCAAAGAGGTTCTTGCCTGCTTTCTTCTCTAGGATTTTGATGGCTTCCTGTCTTACATTTAGGTCTTTCATCCATTTTGAATTTATTTTTGTATAAGAAAGGGGTCTAGGTTCATTTTTCTGCATGTCGCTGTCCAGTTTTCCCAGCACCACTTGCTGAGGAGACTGTCTTTATTCCATTGGATATTCTTTCCTGCCTTGTCAAAGATGAGTTGGCCGTATGTTTGGGGGTCTATTTCTGGGTTCTCTATTCTGTTCCATTGATCTGAGTGTCTGTTTTTGTGCCAAGGTTGTGTAGCTTCTTAATATCAGGACTTTGTCTTCTGTTTTTATGGTTTCTCTTATAGAGTCAAACGGAATTCTCTGGTATATAGTTCTATTTAAGAAGAAATTAGCATAAGGGTACCCGGGTGGCTCAGTTGGTTAAACATCCAACTTTGACTCAGGTCATGATCTCACAGTTTGTGAGTCTGAGCCCCACATTGGGCTCTCTGCTCTCAGCACAGAGCCCACTGCAGAACCTTGTCTCGCTCTCTCTCTGCCTCTCCCCAGCTCACATGCTTGCTTTCTCTCTCTCTGTCTGTCTGTCTCTCTGTCACAAACAAATATTAAAAAAGGAAGAAATTAGTATATTTTTTCTGTCCAATTTAGAAAAATGAATCATTTACCTGGAATAGGTAGCTTTTGGCCGTAGCCACTTTGGGTTATTTTCCTGTCATTTTTAAAAGCAGTATACAAATTCTGTTAGTATTAGCAGAGGGCCAGTGTTTCTTTAGCTGTTTGGTAGCTGATGCAAAAACATCTGTATATTTTTAACTTTGTTCTTTCTAGATCTTTGAGAACTCAGGAGTTTCATCAGGTATTTTTAAGTTACCAAGCAAAAGAAAGTTGCTGAATACAGTGGAATTCTGTACAGTTCTTAAAAACTATAGAAAAGATAAATGTATATTGATCTGGCCATGGTATATAGTTAGGTAAGACGAGATGTAGAATCACTTGGGGCGTGTGCATATGTGTGAGTGCCTACCTGAGACCTGGCAGAACGTGCACCATCTGTTAGAATTTAAGGAATACTCAATTTCTTTGTGAGATTCCAGTATTAGTTTCTATGTTACACAAAAGGTTTTGTTGTTAATATATGTGATAATGGTATGTTTATTGAGAAAAATGTTGCAATTATCTTAAAAAAAACAACATCTTTTGTTAAGTATATGTAAAATTTTTATGCTTAGGTTCTAAATTAAATTTTTTTTAAGATTCATTTTATTTATTTTGAGAGCAAGAGCATGAGGAGGGGAGAGGCCGAGGGAGGGGAAGAGAGAGAATCTCAGTCTCACAAACCTTGAGATCATGCATGACCTGAGCCAAAATCAAGAGTCAGACTTAATCGACTGAGCCATCCAGGCATCCCTGCTAGATTTAATTTTATATTGTGCTATTAAATTTTAAACTTGAAAATTCTAGGTACATATTTTGAATACTTCCTCTATACTCTTGAGGGAAATTTTTTTTTTTTTTTAAAGAGAGAACAATGTACAAACGGGACAGGGACGGAGAGAGACAGAGAGGGAGAGACAAAGAAAGAAGGAGAGACAGAGAGAGAAAGAGAATCTTAAGCAGGCTCTGCACCCAGCACAGAGCCTTATATGGGTGCTCGATCCCACAACTGTGAAGTCAAGAGTTGGATGCTTAACCGACTGAGGCACCCAGGTGCCCCTGAAAAATTTTAATATGTTAAAATTTTTTAATGTTAAAATTAAATGGCAGCACTTTTTCATCCCTAGGGCTGTATGCAGGAAACATGAACTTATGCAGTATGACTTGGAGATGGCTGCTCAGGACTTAGCATCCAAAAAGCAGCAATGTGAGGAACTGGCAACTGGGGTGAGTGTGTTTCCATTTCGGTCTCTGGTATTATTGCAGCAGGCCATATAAGGAATGAGCTGCAGTTGTAATACTCAAGATGCCTGTAGCTTTTATAGGGGAATAATTTATGTGCAACTTTATAATTCTTTTGGTTGTGATCTTGATATAAAAAGATATAAGCCATAAAATATAGCAGTGTAAGAAATTCTGCCAACGTATCTCTGTATAGCGTCTTCTCATTTATAGTAAGTCCAAATGAAAAAGAATTTTTTTTTGTGATTGAAATAATGATCTTTGTCAGGTTTAATTTTACAAAGTAAATTATAGAAATTTCAGCTTATTTTGAAAAGCCTTACCCGGTTAGAATCAGTGAATAGTTGGTATACAGTGAATAATTGTGAAGAAAATTCTGTATCTTATTGTATGAATGTTAGATCATTTTTATAATCAGCTTTCTAACGTCTAGCCATTTTATTGGAATAAATTAGCTGTCGTAGTGAGAATACACAATCTGGATATAATGAAAGTGACAGTGCTACCATTTTTTCAGTCACTTCATAGTTAACAAGTACTTTGGTATCTCTGAAAAGTCACAGATATATGTGGGAAAAGACCATTTGACCATGGAACATGTATATACTAGGCTTGGTGGTTTTTTTTCTTTTTCTTTTTCTTTATTTATTTTTAATGTTTATTTTTGAGAGACAGAGAGAGACAGAGTGCAAGTAGGGGAGGAGCAGAGAAAGAGGGAGACACAGAATCCGAAGAGGCTCCAGGCTCTGAGCTGGCAGCACAAGGGCCAACGCAGGGCTTGAACTCACAGACTGCAAGATCATGACCTGAGCCAAAGTTGGATACTCAACCAACTGAGCCACCCAGGTGCCTCTAGGCTTGATTTATTTTTAAAACTCAGGGGAAATTCCCATGCCATTTTCAGGGAGCATGATTCTCTACTCCTACATGTGAAGGGAAAAGTATTTCCCTTAGTAAACTCCAGAGAGTAAGGAAATGTTAAAGCTTCCCAGGGAAGGCATCCTATTTTATTGATAGATAACCAAGTTTTAGTGTTCGTTATGCAGATTTTGAATGTTTTAGTTTGGTCTGTCTCCTTTGTTGCCTGTTAGGATTCATATTAGGAGCCCCCTGGTTATAAGACTTATGGTACTGCTGTCAGAGCTAGGGGGAAATGGCAAAAGTTTTGTTTCCCTTTTTTTTTTTTTAATTTTTTAAAAATGTTTATTTTTGAGAGACAGAGACAGAATGTGAACAGGGGAGGGCCAGAGAGAGGGAGACACAGAATCTGAAGCAGGCTCCAGACTCTGAGCTGTCAACACAGAGCCCAATGTGTGGCTTGAACCCACAAACCACAAGATCATGATCTGAGCCAAAGTCGGACACTTAACCGACTGAGCCACCCAGGCGGTCCTCTGTTTCCCTTTATAAAAAAATGTTTAACAAAATTTATGATCTTAACCGTTGTTTTTTTTTTTTTTACCTGTGATTCATTTATTTTTCTTTTTAAAAAATATTTTAATTTTTACTCTTATTTCAAGCTCAGAAAATAGCGGAAGAAATTAGAACAGCTATTGAATTTACATTGATATAAATCAAAAACAATTTTATGAAAGCAAAGGTTAATGAGTGATTATACTAGGGATCATCTTAACCATTTTTAAGTGTACGGTTCAGTAGTAGTAAGTATATTCACGTTGTTGTGTAACCAACCTCGAGAACTCTGTTCATCTTGCAGAATTGAAACTCTGTACCATTGAACATCAACTGTCAGTTTCCCTCTCCGCTCAGCCCCTGAGCGTCACCATTCTACTCTCTGTCTCTATGACTTTGACTACTCTGGATACATTACATTAAGCAGAATCATGTAGTATTTGTCCTTTTGTGACTTGCTTATTTCCACTTAGCATAATGTTCTCAGGTTCATCCATGTTGTAGCATGTGTCAGAATTTCCTTCCTTTTTCAGGCTGAATAATAATATTTCTTCGTATGTATATGCCACATTTTGTTTATCCATTCAGCTATTTCTATTTCGTTTTAGACTGTGAGAACATTTTCCTTGAAGGGAATGACTACCAAGCTCTTTGGTCAAGAAACTCCAGAGCAAAGAGAAGCCAGAATAAAGGTGCTAGAAGAACAAATAAGTGAAGGAGAACAGCAGTTAAAGTCTAAAAATCTGGAAGGCAGGTAAAAACGCTGAGATGTGTAACAAAGCTAGACATGTGTACTACCTGGCAGAGTGGTTTTTTTATAACATTTCCCATCTTCAGTAACATCCCTGGAGCAGAGTCTCTTCTTCCAGGGCATTTTTTTTTTTTTTTTTTTTTTTAAGATTTTATTTTTAGGAGCGCCTGGGTGGCTCAGTCGGTTGATCGTCTGACTTCAGCTCAGGTCATGATCTCATGCTTTGTGGGTTTGAGCCTCATATTGGGCTCTATGCTGACAGCTCGGAGCCTGAAGCCTGCTTTGGATTCTGTGTCTCCCTCTGTCTCTGCCCTCCCCCCCTACCCCTCCCCCTCAGCTTGTGCTGTCTCTGTCTCAAAAATAAACGTTAAAAAAAATTTTTTTTTGAAGAGATTTTATTTTTAAGTAATCTCTGGGGCACCTGGGTGGCTCAGTCAATTGAGCGTCTGACTCTTGATTTTGACTCAGGTCATGATCCCAGGGTCGTGGGATCGAGTCCTGCATCAGGCTCCATGCTTAGTGTGGAGCCTGCTTAAGATTCTCTCCCTCTCCCTCTCCCTCTCCCTCTCCCTCTCCCTCTCCCTCTCCTCTCCCTCTCCCTCTCCCTCTCCCTTCCTTTCTCCCCCCACCCTGTCCCCCTCTGCCTCTCCCCTGCTTGCACTCTCTCTCTCTAAAAAACAAACAAACAAACAAAAAAACAAGTAATCTCTACACCCAGCATGGGCTCAGACTTCCAACCCTGAGATCAGAGGTCGCATGCTCCACTGACTGAGCCAGCCAGACATCCCAATAGTTTGTTCTTCTAAAATGTAGTGATTGACTTTCTAAGAAATTTGAATTCTCAAAAAACATGTTATAGAAACAGTTTTAGTATGGGGGAAGGAAAGAAGAAAGAATTTTAACTTTATAATATTATTTTCCTGCACTTTTCCTGATTTCTCTTCTTTCCCCATCCCCTTGCCCTTTCTTCTCCATCATTTAAAGAAGCCTGATGATTCTTCAGTGCCCAGCTCTTGCGCTGCTTTCTTTGTGAAGCTTACTCCGAGCCTTGCAGGCTGCCATGGCACTTGGCTCACGCCACGATAGCATGGCAGTTTTGTTTTGGGTGCTCAGGAGCCCTTCTAAGTCCGTGACTGTGTATTTTTCATCTTTATGTTCCAACACGTTACATCGGCTTGACATGTAATTATTCCATAAGCATTTCTAGAAGTTCAACTCTCAAAGGTCTGCCATCACCGTTTGACTTATTTTCCTTATTGCTGTTTTTATCTGATAGTACATAGATCAAGGCAGACCAAGAGTGTATCATTGGTTTTGAGGTGTTTTTGTCAATTTTTAGAACTCCTGGCACCAAATAAGTAAAAGTAAACTTTTATGAGTGGAGTTGAAAAGGTAGTGTCTCTCAGAATTTGAAAACTCTGGTTGTCATTTAAAGCAAGTACATAATAATCGTGATACACAATATATCTTGTCAAAAGAGTGACCCCGGGAGGCCAACTTCTTGTGGCATCTTGTAGGCTTCTGAGCTGGTTCAAAGAACCAGCTATAGCTGTTTTATAGAAATAAGTTGAAACTGGAATTCTTGGGGCAAAAATATTGATTATTACAATGAAGAAGAATGTATGACTGTCTCTCTGCTTTTTCTCCCAGTATAATTTTTACAAAGAAAAAAATAGAACGGTCTTATGTAGACCATAGTTTTTCCCTCTATAGAGACAAATAAAAACCAATTGCAAATGAGAATAGGTTATTAGAATTTATAATATATAGTTTACATAACTGAGTAAAAGTAATGATGTTGACTACACATTTTATTTCAGAGAATTTGTGAAAAATGCTTGGGCCGATATCGAACGCTTCAAAGAACAAAAGAACCATGATTTAAAGGAAGCTCTCATAAGCTATGCAGTCATGCAGATCAGTATGTGCAAAAAGGTAGGTTTTGGTTTCTGTGAATATACAGTATATTCAAAACTGCTTACAAATTTCTTTAAAACTAATTTCTCTTCCTTAGACTAGAGTGCTTATCATTTTCATTTCTATTTATTTGTATTTTTAATGTTTGTTTATTTTTATTTATTTATTTAGAGAGAGAGACAGAGTGCAAGTGGGGGAGGAGGGAGAGAGAGAGAGGAAGACACAGAATCTGAAGGAGGCTCCAGGCTCTGGGCTGTCAACACAGAGCCTGATGCTGGGCTTGAACTCACAAACCGTGAGATCATGACCTGAGCTGAACTAAGATGCTTTAACCAACTGAGCCAACCAGGCACCCCTATCATTTTCATTTTAAAGCCCATTCTTCTCCCCTTCCAGAATGTTTTCCAGTTTCTTTACTTTATTTTGAAAGAGGTATTTATTTATATTAAAAAAATTTTTTTAATAGTTATTTTGAGAAAGAGAGAGACTGGCAGACAAAGCACAGCAGGCAAAGAGGCAGAGAGAAAGGGAGACACAGAATCCGAAGCAGGCTCCAGGCTCTGAGCTGTCAGCACAGAGCCTGATGTGGGGCTCGAACTCATGAACTGTGAGATCATGACCTGAGCCGAAGTCAGACGCTTAACCAACTGAGCCACCCAGATGCCCCAAAAAGTATTTTTTTTATAACCAAAATGTTGATTAATGAGTCTTCACTCACCTCAAGTTCCAAATTTCTATGCTCTATTTATATCCAATATTTGAAAATATGTACCAACAACATTACTTGGATTATACGGTGTTCTTTGATATGGTGGTAAAATACTGTTTTCTAACAGTGATAGATAGTGCTTTGATTGGAAAATAGTTTAAACATGGGGGGAAATGTGGTTATGACATGGTTTGTTGTCATAGTGAGTTTTCCATGTAGTTGATGTCTGTAGTAGAAGATATGAACATGGAAGCTTAATTCTGGTTTAAGTAAGTTTTTTGACCATGACATTTCTCTAAAATGCTATTGTAAGAACAAAATATGAAACATTCCTCTTTTTTTATAACCCAAGACCTGCCCGTGTGTCTGTTAGTTACTATCAATGCTTCATAATTTACCAGCACTTCACAATTTACCAAGCAATTTAACATGCATTGTCTCAGTAAATCATAAAAATAGCAAGATAAATTCTCATTTATGAAGACCTTCTTAGAGGGAAAAATCATGCTCACATAAACAACTTACGCTTTAATTCATCTGAAATGTTTGTTTTCTGGCTAGGCACCATCGCTTCCCTAGCCCTTTTCACTTGTATCACTAGCAGTAGCATAGAAAACAAAGATATTTTAAGATGTAAACACCAGACTTTAGCATTAGTCAAGTGGGCTTTTTTTTTCTTTTAGTTTTTTTATTTTGAGAGAGAGCAAGTTGGGGGATGGGGGAGAGAGAGAGAGAGAGAGAGAGAGAGAGAGAGAATCCCAAACAGGCTCTGAGCTGTCAGCGCAGAGCCCAACATGGGGCTTGAACTCACAAACTGTGAGATCATGACTTGAGCCGAAGCCACCTAGGCACCCCCAGTGGGCTCCTTTGTATTGGGCAAATGCATATTTATGCCCAGTTAAAGTGTAAGTTATACCATGTTATAGATCTTTGGGGTCACTTAAGAGAAGTTAAAATCATGACCAATCCATCAGCAAATGCTGACAGTTGAGTATAATTGCTGCTTGGTGGTGGTTTTATCTATTGCTGTGGTTGCACCACATCCTACTGCTTTCAGGGTGCCTCACGTTTAGTCTTCTTTCCAGCCTGCCTTTTTGAATCTCAGGTGACACAGGTTTTTTAGAGTTGGTTTTGTTTTGTTTTGTTTTGTTTTGTTTTCATAAAAGACTCATCAGTAAGCTCCTTATGATCTTCTGTTCACTGCTTTCCAAAGTAAAATGCAAACTAGATAATGGCTCAAAGGACTTTTCTCCTCACTTTACCTAGGGTGGGGTGGTTGAGGCTGCTAGAAATTCATCTCTGAATAGAAAAGATATTACTGTAGGTATATTTGGACATACCGTTGGATATCTTGTATGTCTACTCATGTTTCCTAGAATAACCATTACAGTAAATAAGAGTTTGCTCACGAGATTTAAAAGATGTGTGTTTACCTTATTTCCAAGAACAGTACTATGAAGTTTCATCATGTTTTATTTTCTTCCTAAAGTAGAATAATAGATTTTTATATTTGAAAACCTACAATGTTCTTTTTTTTAGAAACTTAAAATTAAGTACGAGAAGTCAAGATTAATACTAGTTTTGGGGTTTTTTTGGATAAATATGGGTATCTATATTGTGTTTATTTTACTTGTGTATTAACTTTTAAAATATACCATACTTTGTTATAGTGTCAGATAACAAGGTGATAATTGAATGTAATCAAATGACTAAATTGAAGTAGTAGTAAACCAGAACAAAAAAATTTTAATGATAAGTATTAATATTAGCATTTAAAAATCAAGTATTACTTCTGAGTATTTTTTTGGTCAAACGTTTTGATAGTGAGTTTTCTAATTCATTGAGTCAAGGACTGAGCTTTTATGAAATACTTGATTGATTTTTTTAAGAAATTTTTTTTTAACATTTATTTATTTTTGAGAGAGAAAGAAAGAGTCCAAGTGGGGAAGGGGCAGAGAGGGAGGGAGACACAGAATCCAAAGCAGGCTCCAGGCTCTGAGCTGTCAGCACAGAGCCCGACACAGGGCTCAAACCCACAAACCGGTTGTGAGATCAAGACCTGAGCCGAAGTCAGGCTAATTAACTGACTTAGTCACCCAGGCGTCCCAGTGCTTGATTGATCTTTAAGCTACTTTATCTTTTCAAGTTAAAAAAATTATCATATGGAAAAAGATATCCCCTGCAGATAGAGGTGGGGAAAAAAAGCTAAGGTGCAGTACTTATATCAGACAAAATAGACTTTAAAACAAAGACTGTAATAATAGACAAAGGGCATTACATAACGATAAAGAGACAATCCAATAAGAGGATATAACAATTGTAAAAATCTACCCAACACTGGAATACCTAAATATGTAAAGTAAATATTAACAGACATAAAGGGAGAAATTGATGGTAATACAATAATTGTAGGAGATTTTAACACAGTACTCATATCAATGAATAGATCATCAAGGCAGAAAATCAATAAGGAAATAGTATCTTTTGAGTGATGCTTTAGCCCACATGGCCTTAACAGATACATATATAGAATATTCCACCCAAAACAACAGAATACACATTCTTCTCAAGTGCACATGGAATATTCTCCAGGATAGATCACATGTTAGGCCACAAAACAGATCTCAATAAATTTAAGAAGACTGAAATAATATCATCATATTTTCTGACCATAATTCCATGAAACTAGAAATCAGTCACAAGAAAACTGGAAAAACACAAACACGTGAAGGCTAAACAGTACGCTAACCAAACCTCCAATGAGTTAATGAAGAAATCAAGAGGTAATCAAAAACTACATGGACGCAAATGAAAATGAAAACATCATGGTTCAAAATCTTTGGGATGTAGCAAAAGCCGTTCAAAGAGGGAAATTTATAGCAATACAAGAAATAAGAAACAAGAAAAATCTCAGGGCTCCTGGGTGACTCAGTCAGTTAAGTGTCTGACTCTTGATTTTGGCTCAAGTCATTATCTCACAGTTCATGAGTTTGAGCTCTGCATTGGGCTCTGTGCTGACAGTGCATAGCCTGCCTGGAATTCTCAATCTCTCCCTCTTTCTGTCCACTCCCCATCCCCCCCAAAAAAAATAAACATTAAGAAAAAAAGAAAAGTCTCAAACAATCTAACCTACACCTAAAAGGTCTAGAAAAAGAACAAAGCCCTAGTAGAAGGAAGGAAATAATAAAGGTCAGAGCAGAAAATCTAATTATCATAAAAGTAACATACTCTCATTGCAAAAATTTTAAAAATCCAGAAGCATATTAAGTGAAAATTCTCTCCCTCCTCCCCCAAATCTCTTTTTAAAAACTTACACTGTTACAAACTTCATATGTATCCTTCCAGACGTTCTTACACATTTACAATCATTAAGAAAATACACTTTCCTTTTCCCTACAAAAATGGGATTGTACTATATGTGCTAGTGTGTAGTTTTTTGTTTGCTCATTTGATGTCTCATAGATCTCTTCCTGTGATAGTGCGTATGATCTCTTATCCTTTCTCACAACCAGTACTCTATTAGATACTGCTTTACCCAGCCAGAGATATTCAAGATTTGAAGATATTTATCAAAGCTTCAAATATTGATAAATATTAACATACTTAAGTATTAAAGAAAATACTGCTTTTTCTTAAATATATATCTTGTTGAAAAAATACCTTTGTTTCTACCACTTCCTTAGATTTTACTGCTATATTTTTATATACATGCCTTTTTGTTTAAGCATATTAGGTATATTATATCATATTAACTTTGTGCTAAATAGCCTGCCAAAACACTAAGAAGGATTTGATAATTCAACATATTATTGGTTTTTATCAAAACATTAGTTGTTAGACTAATAATTTAATAATCCATTAATTTTTAAATAATCCATTGATTTTTTTATTGAATTATGTATTTTATTTAATAAATCGTGAATTTATTTTATTGAAAATACTAATAAGGTATTTTTCTCTTGTTTTAAGTATTACATAGAAAAATTGCCTGAAGCTTGTTTGGTTTACAAATAGAAATGATGGAACATGTGATACGAGTAAATGTTTGTTATCAACCTTGAAAACTCAGTTTTCCAAAAAGAAGTTGTAATAGCTCTTTCCCCGTCTCGAAGATAGGCTATACAAGTGATTCTCTTCGTTTTTTTCAGAAGCATTAGACATTCACTTACATTAGCCAGAAATAGTGTCATATTTCCTGGACTTGCCAGTTATTCCAAAAGGGGAACGTAGCATACCAATAAGCCAAATAATTGGTTTTTCAGAATCCTTCCAAGTTCACATTTTAAAGTTTCTTTCTTTCTTTCTTTCTTTTTTTTAGGGAATTCAAGTTTGGACCAATGCTAAGGAATGCTTTAGCAAGATGTAATCCTGTGAAATGAATTTCTCTTCAATCAAAGTGCCCCAGAACAGAAGCACAAGTAAATAAAAAAATAATAATAAAGTTGCTCCCCAGTATACACAAAAATATAGATAAGTTGAGTCAATTCAACTTTCTTTAATTTGATTGTAGCTGTGTTAATATAGCACAAAAAGGATGTATTTTAATGAATATTAAATATTATAATTTGAGGTTTTGGGGACTGGTGCTGATTCCAAAATGTTAATTTGATAATACATACACCATTAGATTGTTTGTCAGGCTTCTGAACCAGTGACTGAATGTTAAGATGTTAGGTAATCTGTTTGTTTCAATGCCAGTTGTTTCGATCTGTTTCTGTAGGGAGTTTTTCCCTAAGATTGCATTCCTATCTTTACTTAATAAGACCCACTAATCTCTTACAGGGGGTTATTTTTTCTTGCCTTATAGTTGAGCTGTTTGGTTTGACAAAGCTCAGCAGAAACTTAGTGTGAAATCTAAGGTTTTCTCTCACATTCATCGATGCCCCCTATAACATTTGCATACACTAGAAAATGCCTTCAATTTGTGTTTTACCAGAATTTTGATACTGGTCAGAAATTTTATACTGCCAACAAAGAAGACTCAACTTCTTAGATATATAGTGGAACGCATTGTTATGATCCAGGAATTGCTATATAGAAAGTTTTAATTGAATATGTTATATATAAACACTAAATTCTTCTCAAATAATTCTTAACCTCAGTGATGAGCCTAAATTTACTCTGCTTGGCTCTCTACACATGGCATTTCAGGGTACAAGATGTAGCATTTCAATGTATAAGATATATGTAGTGAACATAAGTGTTAGTATCTTCATTATTAACATCCTTCTTTTCTATTGCTTGGCTGTAATTTTTGTAAAGATAAATTATATTGTTTGTATGTGTGTGTGTGTTGTATATGTTCAGAAGCCAAGCACCCTCGTTTTGCTAGCTTTGCAGTATTTTAAATGTGTTCTCATTATTACTAATTAATGTAAAAAAAAAATCCCCAGTACTGTTCAACATTTGACTTTTTTACATGTTTAAAATGTTGCTGGATTTTTGTGCTGTTTGCCAAACTTACAATAAATAAATGAAGTATTGTGCTGATTTTCATATGATTTTTGTTATTTTAACAAAGCGATCTTTACATATTAGTATCTGGTGCCCTGTGAGAAAATAATAATACATGCCATATTATGTTTTGAAGTATAATTGTGTAAATTTATCTTAGGCCAGAATTTCGGTTAAAAAAAATTAAGTTGCCGAAATGAGATATAATTTTTAAATTTTTTCTTTTTCTTTTTAAGATAAAATTGAAAGTAAAAGTCATTTGTATACCCACTTCATTCCATTGAATTGTATCATCTCTTAACTCATGAAATAAAACAGCTTTTCATTCGGCACTTAAAAATCAAAAGCCTTCTTTCCAAAACTAACCTTAAATTAGATGTAAAATGTATTAGATTTTTTCCCTCCTAGCTGACTTAGTTTGAGAAGGCCATTGTTACCTTTTTTTTTCCTTAATATTTATTTGTTAAAGTTTATTTATTTATTTTGAGAGAGAGAGAGAGTATAAGCCAGGAAGAGGCAGAGAGAAAAATTCCAAGCTGGCTCTGTGCTGAGAGCACAGATTCCCACATGGGGCTCAATCTCACAAACTGTGAGATCGTGACCCGAAGTGAAATCAAGAGTCGGACCCTTAACCAGCTGAGCCACCCAGGTGCCCCATTACCTATGTTTTAAGAGATGGATTTAGGAAAAATATTTTTCTAAAACATGCAGATACTCACTTGGTTGTGTGTATGTTTAGGAATATCTTGACTTGAGTTGACTTTTTAAAAAGTTTCATTTGATAGCACAAATCATTCCTTTAAAAAAAAAAAAACTCTTAAACTTTTCTTTTTAAATTTTAAGTAGGCTGCATGCCTAACGTGGGGCTTGAACTCACAACCCTGAGTTGCATGCTCTACCAACTAAGCCAGCCAGGCACCCCCGCCTCCGCACACCCCCTAAAAAAACTCTTAAAGGAATTTTATGATGGTAATTATTTTTGGTACGATCCACAATAAGTATAAAGAAAATAATCCGTGCAATAACCCTTTTCACTATTTAAAAATCAGAACTCTTAAGATGAGTTATTAAAGAGAGATGAAGTTTAGATCTTCAAAGCTAAATATAAAAACATAAGCAATGCTGAAGAAAAGTGACACATTACATTAATGTAAATAGTAATAGAGGAAGATTTCATCTTGACAGTGTACTAGGGATGCAGTCGATGTAGTCAAAGCATTAAAATTAACTGAAGTCATACTTAACCTTCATTTACATCCAAAACTTGAGTATGTCTGAATGAGTCACTGGTAATTACAACATAGCATCCAAAACAGGAACTGCGGGTTCTTAAAATTCAAGCATCTTTAGAATAAACACACCCAGCTTGGAATGGAATGAAACACCAAGAGTTATATAACAGGAATGCTAGGCTTTTTATATCTTTATAATCATTTTTAGATTTATATTCATACTCTTCCCCCCGGGTAGAATTTACTGATTTCTCATAAAAAGTTTTCCCTTAAAAAAAAAGACAAGAATTTTTTTCAAGGGTGAGTAACCCGGAGAAATAAAATAATAAAAGGTCAAATCAGAATTATACTTGCTTCCTAAATTAGGTAGCTTTAAATACCTACATTTAAAGGAAGGAATAGGCTATTGAAAAACATGAGCACATTAAATCCAAAGCAAGTAGAAGAAAGGAAGAGCAAAATTAATGATATTAAAAATAGAGTTAAAGCCAAAAGTTGGTTCTCTGAAAAGATTAACAAAATTAAACCTCTAGGAAACCTGGATGGGAAAAGAAAAAGCACAAATTATTCCTACCAGGAAAGAGATGGGGGATGTTATTATAGATCTTACAGAAATTAAAAGGATAATAAGGAATATTATGGGCAACTTTATTTTTTTTATTATGGGCAACTTTTTTTTATTATTATGGGCAGCTTTAAACGAATAAATTAGATGAAGTCAACAAATTACTTAAAAAAATAACAGCTTGCTAAAACTGATAAAAGATGAAACAGAAAATCTGAGTAGCCTTATACCAAATAAATTTATTATCAAAAATATTCCTACAAAAGAGAACTCCAGGTCCAGATGGCTTTATCGATGAGTTGTATCAAACACTTAGGTAAGAAAAAGCTTTAATTCTGCGTAAACTTTCAGAAAATATGAAAAAGAGAATATTTTCTTCCCATTTTTTTTTTTAAGTGAGGGGTGCCTGGGTGGCTCAGTGGGTTAACTTCAGCTCAGCTGAACTCACAGCTTGTGAATTCAAGCTCTGTTTCGGGCTCCGTGCTCACAGCTCAGAACCTGGAGCCTGCTTCAGATTCTGTCTCTCTGTCTCTCTGTCTCTCTCTCTCTGCCCCGTACCTACTCATGCTCTCTCTCTGTCTCAAAAATAAACATTAAAAAAAAATTAAATGAGAAAAGCATTACCACACTACCCAAACTGGCCAAAGATATTTGGAGAAAACAAAGTGATATATACATCATATACACAGATGCAGAAATTGCTGAACTATTAGCTAATTTGACCCAGCTGTATGTAAAGAGCCTAATATATCGGACCAAGAAGAGTTTATCTCAGAATGCAAGGTTGGTTTAACATTAAAAGTTAATTACTATAATCCATCGTATTAACAGAATAAAGAAAAGTACCTTATGACCATTTGTATACATGCAGAAAAAGCATTTGGCAAGATTCAACGCTGATTTATGATTTAAAACTCTCAGCAAACTAGGAATAGAAGGAAACTTAATCTGATAAAAGGGCATCTATGGAAACCTACAGTTAACATACCTAATGTTGGGAAAGTTAAGCCCATCACTGGACAATTGCCTGTCAGACAATACATGTCCGCATTTCTCCCTGTTGCATCTTTGCTGAAGTTCCTCCGGTTTTCACCCCAGCCTTTCTGCAACTATCTCCATCGCCTGTTGCTTCCTGTGCTCATTGCCAAGGCTTTTTCTCAGTATTTGAACTACAAAGCAGACGAATGCCCTGTACGTGAAGCTCAGTATGTTCTCCAGGTAAGCAGTCCCAAGTCCAGAAGGTTTGGGGAATCTATTGATTCACCAGATAATTATAAAATCCATCCCCAGATGAAGGTGAAACTAATCGATTCAGCAGCAAAGAGCCCAAATGAATAAAATAATTCCATTCATGTACCTATGTGATAGAAACATCATTCAGCAGAAGACAAGGATTAATTCCTCAATATTCGGTTGCTAAAGCCTTGATTTCAGAGGCTATAGCTTCAATTGCATCACTTTTACTATCAGAGCCGAAACAGGCACAGTGCAGTGATGCGGCTTGCCCAAGATCCCACAGCTAGTAGCTGGTAGAGGCGGAGTTTGACCCCAAGTGGCATGGATCCAGAGCCTGGTCCTTTTTGAGACTTTTCCTCTTCGGAGGAGTAGGGGACTTTAGATGTCGACATACCTGGAAGAGAACCTGTGGGACAGACCCATGAGGGCGGGGGAGGGGTGGAAAAGGTAACTTTCATGATGCTCAAAGGGCAAGATATTTGACAAGAAAATGTCTTGGGTACTACTGGGAATGGGAGAAGAAGAGAAAACAGAATGAGGCGGGCCGTGGGGAAATGCTAGACTAGTTCTCCGCCTTGAATGTGCTTGTGAACCACTTGGGGATCTAGTTAAGACACAGGCTCTGATTTGGTAGTTTGGAGTGGAGCCTCAGTCTGCATTTTGTTCCAGATAATGTCAGTGCTACTGGGCAGACTTTGAGTAGTGAGCTGTTAAAGAATATATACATAGGTATAAAATAGGAACTATCACTAGCTTTTAAGCTAACGGCCTGCCCAAAGCAAGGCCCGTTTAGTTACAGTTACTTAGAAATACACAAAAATTTATACAAAAGTTGTACAGAGTTGTACAAAAAATTAGGCAATACCAATTTCTTAGTTTAGTTCCAAGTTTACAAGTTTGTATCAAAAGCTAAATTTAAAACATGTGAAGCCTTAATAAAGATGAGTAGATGGGTAATAATGATCAAAAATTAAAACCAAAACTCGATAATATGGTAATAAAAATAGTATTAATGAGGGTTTCATCAAGTATTGTTAAATACAGTCATTTAGACATGGGTTTATCCTTGTGCCTTTTCAAAATTCCTCTAAAAGGACAATAAGGAGGTGTTTTTGTTTTTTTGTTTTTCAAGTACCATTCAGGACAAAGAGAATGGAAGAAAATACAACTGTGTACAATAAATGTTCACAAAATTTTGGAAGATAGAAAAATGGAGGAGGTACTAATGACTTGACAAAATGGTAGCTGCTGAAACTTACATGCCAAGTGGCTGGGGCTGCTAATAAGAAGCAAGCTAATTGACACAGTCGAATCCCAGAAAGACTCAGGAATTAGAGGAAACAGGCATACTGGTAAGAAGGAGTAGGTGTGAAGTTAAAAAGGGTGGGGGAAGGATTGGTTGAAAGCCTACCAGGAGCAGTTAGATTTTATGTGGAATCTAAAAAACAGAGCAAACGAATAAACAAAAAAACAGAAACAGACCCATATGTACATCGAACTGATGGTTGTCAGAGGGGAGGCGGGGGGCGGGGGGGGTAATGGGCAAGATGGGTGAAGGGGGTGGGAGATACGGACTTCCAGTTATGGAATAAGTAAGTCACGGGGATAAAAAGTAAAACGGCAATTACATGCCCAGATCCCAACTCTTTCTCCATATGCTCAAGAGACCACCACTGCACATTACTGTGAAACTTCACATTAGTAAAAGTTTCTAGGGAAATAGTTAATATACAAAGAATTGCCCTCAGAATAGCATCAGGCTTCTCTGTGAAGCAAAATTTCTCAGATGCCGGAAAAAAAATAGAGTGATACCTTCAGAATTCTGAAGAAAAATGATAGCCAACCTGATGGCCAGACTCCATCAAGTGTGAGGCAGAATAGAGACATTTTAGAATATGCAGTCTCAAAAACTTGCTTTCCTGGGATGCCTGGGTGGCTCAGTTGGTTGAGCCGCTGACTTCGGCTCAGGTCATGATCTCACGGTCTGTGAGTTTGAGCCCCGTGTTGGGCTCTGTGCTGACAGCTCAGAGCCTGGAGCCTGCTTCGGATTCTGTGTCTCCCTTTCTCTCTGCCCCTCCCATGATCATGCTGTCTCTCTCTGTCTCTCAAAAATGAATAAACATTAAAAAACATTTTTTTAATCCCTTCCTATGCACCTTTTCTCAAGAAACTACTAGAAGATGAGCTTCCCCCAAAACAGGAGCAAAGAGCAAAAAACTCAGGAAGCCATGAGATACAGAAAACAGGAGATCCAACATAGAAGAGAGGTGAAAGGTATGCCCAGGATACGGTGGAAAGGAATCCTGGGAAGGCACTGTCCGGAGTGGAGTCAGAGTCGGGGGCTCCACGGGGAAGATCACCTGGAAAAAAGTCGGAATCACAGGCTTAGGTAAAGATTTGACAAATGTAGCGTACTGTATTTGGAGGCCGTTGGAGTGGGATGATGTAGCCATAGATAGAAAACTAAGCAATAAAAACACATGGCTATTCTAATATTCAAGAGAAAAGGAGATGTTTTCACAAAGAGAATCATAATCAGAATATACTACGTGGCTCTGCAGTTAAAAATATTTACATAACTACAATAATGGAAACATGACAACCAGCTCTTCCAAACATGGTGATAATAACTCGTAAGAGGGCTGGTCGGGAGGGGAAGTTAGGAGCCAAATTCCCATCTAACATGTGCTTTTTTTTTTTCCGAGCTTTAATTGACACCCTATGTTATATTTATTTTAGGTACATCATCAGAATCCTCTCCAGACATAGCACTAGAAACACTGTTGAGAAAAATGAAGGTAAATATCCGGAAAAAAAAGTGAAAAGAGGGACTGGGGGAAGGGGAATAAGCAGAAGCGGGGCAAGGGGCTGTTGTTTGTTATCATAAGCCTTTAAGTACTATTTAGTTTTTAAATTAATGTGATGGATAACTGATTGAAAACTAAAAAAATTATTTTAAAGTAAATGAATTGACACTATAATGTGTCCCCTTATAAAGAAACCAGATAACACAAATAACAGAACAGTACATATAGCATGGGCTGGTTTTTTAATAAGAAGCAAATTGATTATGTCTGTAAATGCCTATGTGTTTGCATGTGCTTGGGAAATCTCCACTAAGATACTAATGGTATCTTACAATGGTTGGGTTTTATGTGTAGGTCAGTGCTTGGTTGGAATTTTAAAAAAGAAATAATTATAGAAAATCATCTATCAAAAGAATACCCCGATACTTGCAGCCAATAGGAGTAATATTTGTAAAAAGATACCATTATTTACCAAACTGCTTTCAAACATAAATAAAAAGAACAATGATTGCTACCTCAGATAATAGGAACTTCATCAAAATTGGTACATGGGGGGGCGTGCCTGGGTGGCTCAGTCAGTTGAACATCTCACTCTGGATTTTGGCTCAGGTCATGATCTCACGGTTCGTGAGTTTGAGCCCCACGTCAGGCTCTCTGCTGTCAGCAGAGAGCCCGCTTTGGATCCTCTATTCCCCTCTCTCTTTGCCCCTCCCCAACTCAAGCTCTCTCTCTCTCTCTCTCTCTCTCTCTCTCAAATAAACATTTTTAAAGCTTTTATTTATTTATTTTGAGAGAGAGCAAGCTGGGAGGGGCAGAGAGAGAGGAAGAGAGAGAATCCCAAGCAGGTTCCCGATGTAGGGCTCAAATCCACCAACCATGAGATTGTGACCTGAGTGGAAACCAAGAGTCGAATGCTCAACTAACTGAGCCACCCAGGTGCCCCAATGAATAAACATTAAGAAAAAAATTTTTTTAATTGGTACATGTACGAGACAATGGGATGCAATGGAAATAAATGGGGGCATGGGTAATACGAGTGCCAAGAGCACACACCTCTTCTCTTCAAGTGGCTCCCCAGGAAATTTGGGAAAGTAACTGAAGAAAGTAATGTCAGAAGATTAAATACTTATTGGAAATTAGGCTAGCAAAATGCAGCTACAGCCGACTGGAACGAAAGGCCAGTGTCCATATCTGCCCCACTCCACTATTGATAGATAATTGTATAAAACTGTGGCTTTTAACAACGACAGTGAAGTACACCGTCTGCCCATCAGGCACACTGCTCCTTCACGCGCCGGATGAAGTAGTAGTACTAGAAGTAGTAGGAGACAGTAGCTAACCCAAAATATGTGGAGAGGGCGTCCGGGTGGCTCAGTGAGTCGACTCTTGATTTTGTCCAACTTTTGATTTCGGCTCAGGTCATGATCCCAGGGTCATGGGATCAAGCCCCACATCGGGCTCTGTGCTGAGCATGGGGTCTACTTGAGATTCTCTCCCTCTCTCCCCCATCCGTTCCCTGTTCCCACTTTCTCTCTCTAAGATAAAAAAAATTAACAAAACATATATAATAAAATGTACAATGAACCACTTCTTTCTTCTACTATTTGTAAGAAGCGGAGAAAAAGGGAGAGAATAGTTTTAAACAATGTGCACATAAAGGCAAAGGAAAGCCAAACCGTGTCACTCAGAGAAGTAAAAAGGGGTCAAATTAAAATCTAAGACTCCTCCATAGTATTATAAACATAAATGATAAAGGACATATCAGAGTCTCTGTTAGATTGTGAAATTCATACTCGACATTTCAATAGAGCATTAAAATTAATATACGAAGACAGTAAAAAAAACTTCAGGGACGCCTGCCTAGGTGGCTCAGTCGGTTAAGCATCCAACTTCAGCTCAGGTCAAGGTCTCGCAGTTTGTGGGTTCGAGCCCCTGTTGGGTTCTGTGCTGACAGCGCAGAGCCTGGAACCTGCTTCAGATTCTGTGTCTCCCTCTCTCTGTGCCCGTCCCCACTCGTGCTCTGTCTGTCTGTCTCTCTCAAAACTGAATAAACATTAAAAAAACTTTTAATTAAAAAAAATTCTAAATAGTGCTGAAGGCATGAAAAGTGTCCTTCCTCTCTCATTTCCCACCCCTCTGTCTCCCTGTCTTTCTCCACAGGAGTAACCGCTGCTGTGGAAACGAGAGACTACTGTGTGTATTTAACATCTTGAGGATGGCTCCGTGTCAATACATAAGCCTCCATCTCTTTTTGGCCATGTGGTGTTCCACAGAGACAATAATTTATGGTTTGAAGGATCCTTCTCAAAGGTTGGCACCCGAACGAAGTGTGACCCTCCAGAGGTGAGCCTAACGTAAGGAAGAACCGGAAGACTGCTCGGGGTGAGGCACCACTCACTTCCCGTCAGCCAGCCGAAGACGGCTGTGTGAGCCAGGGCTCTTCACCGCTTCCCTCACACCTCAGAATGCTCCAGAATCAAATAATTTGCCTTTTCTTGATTCACTATACACACACACACACACACACACGAAGAGAGAGATCACAGTGTTCTCTAGATCTGGATCTGTAGGTAGATGTATAAAGACACACACGCGCGCACACACACACACACACACACACACGGAGGGTTGGCTTCTCTCTGGGTCTTACTAGCATATCAAAAATGTTGGTGCAGCCTGAGGGAAACACCAGCGTCACCGTCATGTGCTGCTGTATTGACTAACGTGGTGACTGGAGAACTCTCGGATTGCTCCCGGTCCTGGTGGCAGCCTCTCGTGAAGTCTCATTCCTGTTCCACAGCCCAGCGGGCTCAGGGCTTCCCCCATCTGCTTCCTTCCCCCTCAGAGCAGCCCTGGAAAGTCAATGGAAGGGACCGTGTCCTCTGATTAAGAACTTGCTCGCTTGACTCTTAAAATAGGCCCAGTTCTTTCTGTGATTGGATCCCAGAATCTACAGTTCGAAATGAGCTTAGAGATGATTTCTTCTATGTTAAAAATGAGGAAACAGGACCAGAGAGGGGAAGTGACCTGCTCACAGTAACACAGCCAGTGAGTGCAGACTGCTGACTTCTGGACAGGGCTCCTTCCTTTGAGTATTTTTCTTTCCATATTTGTCTCCGGATCTTACAGGGCTGTGTGGCTTGCCCAGGCCTCTCTGGCTATCACGTCTCATCGCACGGGCAGTAGCCAGGGGTGGGTGGGGGACTGAAAAAGGGAGAAAGCGAGCCCTTACACCAGTGGTTTTGGGGGAGGACAGGAAAGCAATTGGCTGAAGTGAGGTTTGGGATAAACACGGCCTCTCAACCATCCAGGGACTCTGCACGGTTACTGTTGCAAACACTCTAGAGCTCCCTCCTGAACAGGAGCCTGTGTACGTGACACCTGGTGCAGGAAGCCAGTGATACCGTGTTTCACAGGTGGCCCGAGCCCGGGGAACCGTGTGCCAGCTGGATCACACAGCATGGGCTAGACCGGGCCTGGGAGTCCTGGGTCCCACGCCGCTTGGCTCAACCTCCAGAGAGGTCCTCAAAGGCTTTTGAGGGGTACCCACGGAGGATGAGCAGGAGGTTTTTTTCATTGTTGGCAGAGCCTCGGGAGTCCTGTGACCTTCCCACCTGCTGTGAGTCACCAAGCCTGTCTGATACCTGAGCTCCTGGTGGCTTCTTTTCGAGCCCAGCTCATGTTCCTCTCTGGGGGACATGCCCAGCTTGGAGGTAACTGAAGACCCCTGTCTCCTATTAGAGATGGAAACCGAACCATAGCTTTTGGTGGGGCCCCTGGATATTCATGACAGGGTCACTGCTTGGAAGCAGGCTAAGAGAATGCGGTGTTATGGAGAGCAAGGGATGATTTTTGCAGTTCTCTAAACTCGATTGCATTTGTGTGCCTCAGGACCCTTGGACCTGCTGCTTCTCCGGCCTGAAGTGGACTCAGCCCTCAGCCCCATCTCCTTTATCTGGAGAACTATCCTCACAGACTCATCTTAGCCATAACCTCCTCTGGGAGGTCTTCTCTGAGCTTCTAACCAAAAAGCCTCTGGCTCCCAAAATTCCCCGTTCCTTCCTGTCTTAGAATTTAGCACTAGGTACTGAAATTACTGGTTTCGATGCATGTGTGGCCAAGTTCTATAAATGACCCATGTGTGTTTGAAAAGAACGTGTCTTGTTCAGCTATAGTGTGCTGTGTGCCGTGCAGGGCCATTATATTAAGCTTCTAAATTGTGGGGTTCGAACTTTTTTTTCCTGACTGATTTTGTTTTTGTCTGCTTGATCTACCAATTATGGAGAAAGGTGTATTAAAATCTCGTGCTTCCATGTAGGACTTGGCAATTCATCCTTATAATTTTGTCAATTTATGTATTATACAAGTGGAAATCTCTTATTAGATGTATGCAGTCTTTTAATTGTTATATCTTTGAAAGATTTTTGAAAAATGTATTTTAGAAAGAGAAAGCATGAGTGGGGGAGAGGGGCAGAGGGAGAGAGAGAGAAACTTAAGCAGGCTCCATCCTCAGCGCAGAGCCCAACACAGGGCTTGATCCTGTGACCTTGAGATCATGACCTGAGCCGAAATCAAGAGTCAGACGCTCCATTGACTGGACCACCCAGGGGACCCAATTTTTATATCTTAATTGAAACCTTTATCGACATGTTATGATCCTCTATTTTTAATGGCTTGTCATGTATGTTGGTCAAATTAGAATTTTCGATGCAAAGTCACTCAATTGGCTCTCATTGAACTATCTTTTCCTAAAATCCCTCTGTGTTTTTGGCTGGGTCTTTTTTGTCACTCAGGCATCCCCCATATTTGTGCACTTGGCAGACGATATATGTAATTGAGAACTTAAAATATCTCTGCTAAACATCGCCTGTTAGATTTGGCCCACCCTTTCCAACTTGCCAGTGTCTCTCAGCCTCTGATTTGGCAGTGACTGCCATGATGTGGGGTCCTTGTCTTCTGTAGCTTCACTCAAGTCGGATGGAAGTGATGAAAACAGAACCCTGTGAGGATATCGAGTTCTTTTCCGATAAGACTAATAGTCACAGTTTATTAAACATTTACTATGCACTAGGCACTACACACGCATTAACACACTGAATAATCACAACCCTCCTCCCCCCCCACCACAAAGTAGGTATTATGGTCACCATTTTAAGATGTGGACACTGAAATTCAGAGAGAAGCACTCTAACTGGTCACCCTGCTCTGAGCGACCCGAGCTAGGATTCCAACCAAGGACTCGGGTTCTGGCCTGCGACCAAACCGCCACAGCCCTCCTCTAGAGGAATCTACCACCAGGTGGCAGTATAGCCAACGAGCTCAGGAACTTCCCTTGAGAGCTGAAATTAGCCACAAAACTGCATTTTTCCCCCATAAAAGCAGCACTGACTCTTATTGACATGCCTAAAACTAGATTATTCAATAAAATAAACATTAACCCAGGAGGCACATTCCTCGGGGTAAAAAGATAATAAAATAAACAGACCTTTGCACTTGGACCTTTCTAGCCTAGATTTCATCAATATAATTCCTTAGGGGAAAAGGTCTCTTCCTAACTCATCTGCACTTGGATGGTTCTCCCTGATTTTCTGCCCACCTCTCGCTGCCTTTACCCCCCCGCACTGGTGCACCCCAGCCGTAACCGCGGCTACAGGGCAGTCCTCCATTGGGAGAACCTCTCGGAATCTGGGGCTAGGGTTTAGAGAGGGGGCCTTCTGGTCCGAGCCTACCAGCGGGTTCGGATAGTCCCGGTTTGGGGGAAAATCCCCGACTCAGAAGGAGGTGCCTCCTTCTTTTCTAAGAGTCCACAAACCCCTCTCATTTCTTCAATCTTCCAGCCACAGTCTGAGAGGTTTCTGCCTCCTTAAAAAAAATAATAAAATAAATAATAGTTATTTTTTCTTTTTACAGTTCTTGAGCAAGCATGAGGGTTTTGCTCTCTGATTTCCCCCTCTTGATCAACAGCATATTTTTCAAACCGTTCGAGCACAAACACACCCTCGTTTTGTCCGACTGTACTATATTTCAACAGAAATAGAACATAAATAGGATGTTGTTAACATTCCACTACACACTGGTTCTGCCTGGATGGTCCCGGGTTGAGCTCAAAGCCACTCCCAGCAGAGGCCTTGGCTGTGAGCTGACGAGCACCTCGCGCTTGGGGAGGGTCCCCTTGTGCCAGCCCAGGCCGCACTGGAGTTAAGGATCTCTGGGCAGGGGTGGGAGGCTGGAGGGGGGGGGGCGGTGAACCAGGAGAAGCTGGGGGTGGGGGGAAGGGCGGTTTGGAGGCCCTAGGCTGCCATCGCAGGGTTCTTAAGTGAAGTTTCAGGCTTGGTTTGACTCCTGGCTCCACCTTTTACAAGTTCTGTGATTTCTGGTAAGTTATCTCAGTTTGCTGACCCTCGGTTTCTCGGTGCACAGTGTGGGTATGTACAGCACCTACTGGGCAGAAATGTTGCATTAGATGCAGTAATGCACAGCAAGAGCTTAGCACAGTGCCCGGCACGTGCTGTCCTAAGTGCTCAGCAATGTTGGCTCTTGTTTAAAGTAAGGAATCAGGGACAGCTGGTGAAATCATGGACCACTACTGCTGAGGGGCCCACAGACACCACCATAGTCTGTGCTACGGTCTGAATGTTTGTGTCCCCCCGAATTTATATGTTGAAATCCTGATGCCCAGTGGGATGGTATTAGGAGGTGAGGCCTTTGGTCCTGAGGGCGGAGCCCTCATGAATGGGAGTAGTGCACTTTATAAAAGACCCCACGGAGCTCCCTCACCCGCTCTGTCGGGCAAGCACACGGCGAGAGGCCGGCAGTCTGCTACCCTGAAGGAAGAGGGTCTTCGCCAAAATCCAACCATACTGGCCTCAGAGCTGTAAGAAATAAATTTCTGTTGTTTATAAGCCACCTAGTCTGTGGTATTTGTTATAACAGCTTGAAAGGAGTAAGAGAGTCTAATTTTCTCAAATAACTAGGTGTCTTGCCTTACCAGCTTGAATGAAACTAAGGAGCTATTTTTTAAGGTCTGAATAAGTGATTCCAAGCAGCCAGCATACTACTTATTAATGATGTCTTCCTATTTCTTGTCAAATATACTTCAATTTTTTTTAATTTTATGTTTATTTTTGAGAAAAAGAGAGACAGAGGTGGATGAGAGAGGGGAAGAGAGAGAGAGAGAGAGAGAAAGAGAGAGAGACAGAATCTGAAGAGACTCCAGGTTCCAAGCTGTCAGCACAGAGCGGGACACAGGACTCGAACACACAAACTGTGAGATCATGACCTGAGTCGAAGTCAGATGCTCAACCGACTGAGCCCCCCAGTCTTCCGTCAGATACACTTCAATAAAAAATTTTTTAATTGTTTAAATTTAGTTTTTGATTTTTAAAAATTATTATTATTTTTTTTTAAAGAGAGAGAGAGCACAAGAGGGGGAGGGACAGAGAGAGAGGGAGAGAGAAAATCTCAAGCAAGCTCTACATTCAGCACAGAGCCCGATGCGGAGCTCAAACTCACAAACACTGAGATTGTGGCCTGAGCTGAAACCAAGAGTTGGATGCTTAACCAACTAGGCCACCCAGATGCGCCCTTCAATAAAGCTTTTAAAACATAAATTTTTAAGTTAAAAATTTTTTTAAGTATGCAGCTAATAGTTAACCTAGAGACCCCTGGGTACTTCCTAGTCACGGTCACATCACCTCTGAGAAGATATAAATAGGTCAAAAGGGGCCTTCTTCATGGGGCTACCTCTGAGAAAGCACGTAGCCTAGCAGTGCAAGGCCATGTCCACTCAGGAAGCTCCTGGGCCACTGAGGGCTGCCCCCCATGTTGCAAGGGTTTCTCAGGACTGGGTCGAAGACTCCTCTCTCTGCAGGGTTATGGTCGGCCTCTGGGCAGCCTGGGCTCCCATGGAGATGGCGTTTTAGAGCCTGAGCTCTTTGAACTCATCCACATACAGGCTCTGTTCGGCTTGTGCTAGATTCTCCCATAGCTCAGGAAGAGCAGATCACCTTGAAGCTGGAGGCTGTCCCTCTCTGCACCTGCTAGCCAAAAAACAAACAAACAAACAAAAAAACCCCAAAAAACAAAAGGCAGCCCAGTGATGCTATGAACCTTCCTCCCCCTCCTAGCCAGGATCAACTCACCCTTATCATCAGAGCAGCTCCCTGTCCTCCCAACACCCAAGTCCAGTCCCTAAAACTCCAGAAGAAGTCCTTTCTCTCTCAGTCCCAAGGGCCATTATCATTCCTGTCCATTTCCTTCAGGAGAAACTAGCATCCTGTTGCCCTGTGTTTCGATGAGGAAACTGAAGCCAAAGAGAAGGGAGTGGTGCAGGACAGTGGGCACGCCCACGTGTCCTGCCACCCAGCTTCGAACCCTTTCCCCAAACCAGAATGGGCCTAGGTTAGAATGGCGAAATTGGGAGGCAGAGAGAAGGGTCAGGGGTCAGGGGTCAGGAGCAGGTCAGTTAAGTCAGTACTGCCGAGCGTTGTGTGGGCAGTGGAGTTTGCAGTTGCTGGGGTGGAAGGGACACGGGGCTTGCTGGGTACTGGTTTTCATTGTTAGTAGGAACTTCCCTCCATAGTTCCTCAAGAGTTGTGCAATTAGGTGCTTAATGAATCAGAAACACTTTTTTGAGGATTAGAAGGAAATGCCCGGCGCAGGTTTACGGGCTGTAGGGCTGTTCGCAAACCAAAACCAAAACCGTGAAGTCTGGCGACTGCGAGCGCCACTCATTTGCATGTGAGCTGCCATTAATCTGTAGATTGAATTCGGGGCCCTAACAAGGCGCACATAAAATTAAATTAACTAATTAGTGCAAATGTCTGCAACTGCTCTCGGGACAATTACTCAGTGAGGGAGCAGTGAGAACCAAGAACCTTCAAAAATTCAGGCCCTTCCTCTCCCAGGCAGCTTTATCAACATGGAGTCGCAAAAAGCACAGAGACAGAAAATGCACCAGTGCCACCCCAGGCGCCCGCACGCTGTCGGGTGGGGTCCACGCTTCGCCGTCAGAAACCAGAGACCACACCCGACCTGACCTGGTAAGGCCTGACCGCCCTACACTGGAGACCCTTAGACCCCCTCCCCACAACACTCTAATGAACCTGGGAGCAGCTTGGGACGCCCGGCATCGAGGTGCTTGGGTGCAGGTGGGCAGGCAATGGGGGCGTTAACCCCGGTTTGGAACTTCTTGGGGTCAAAGTGTGAGGCATCCCAGCTGCTCAGAGCACTTCATCCCAGACCCGTGGAGAAGAAATCTAGAAAACTCTTCTCTAGAAGGTGGTGGATCTCAGTGAGGCCCCTGGACTGGTACCCTCCAGGTGAGTCTGAGGTGTGTTTGAGGTTAGGGGCTGGCCCTAAGTATGACTTGGGACCATACTAGCTTTGTGGCTGAGCGTGTGGACGTTCCATAGACAGGATGGCACCCCAGTTCTGGCTTTGCGTGGGTGGGACTAGGGTAAGGTCACGGGGTGCCTCTTGTAAGGCATAGACTGTAAGAAGGCCCTGCCTCTCTGGGCCTCGCAAGCAGTTCAGCACCTGGCACCAGTCCCCTTGATGGCCTCACCCTAGTCCCAGTCCGGTGTGTATGCAAACTTGGACCCTACAGAACCGAGTTCTGGTTCCGTTGGTCTGAGGTAGAGCCTGGGAATATGCATTTGTGTCCTTTTTGGAGTCGAGTTAGTCGGATCGTCAGCTGGACTTGGAGATTACTGGCTTAACTTTTCTAAACGCCTGTTTTCTAGTCAAACCGGGTAAGAGTATCTTTCCCATGGGGTCGTTGTGGGGATTAAACAAGATAACACTTGTAAAGCACTTAGCGTCCGCCTAGCATTCAGTGAGCACCCAACAATGGTGGTCAGGGAGGAGTTCCTGGGGGTGCCGGTGGGAGGGTAGGGGGGTTCATGCCAGCAATTGTGTGCCCTGCCTCTTTCCTGACTGGAGTTCATCCCGAGGGGGAGGGGCGCCCGTGTTAACCCCACCCTTGCTGGGAGTCTGGGTTCTGACTCCAGCGATAGGACGCAGGATGGTCTGGACATCCTCTGGAAGAGGAGCTTCGGGTGGTCCCACAGGTGATGTTCTGCAGCAGCAGGCTCCCCTGAGCCCGGGGAGGAAAGGCAGTGTGGCCATTTCTTGAAACAGGAGTCAAAATGAAAGGAGAAAGGAAACAGTTGTGGAAGACCAACTAAGTGCAGCCGTGCATATAGTCTGTCTCATGAAATTGTCCTGAGAACCGGCAAGGTCGGTAGTATTGTTTTCCACATTTCACAGACGAGGAAACTGAGGTGCAGAGAAGTTAAAGCTGCTCCAGACCTCAAGCTTATTGCCTTATATGATGGTGTTCAAAGTGTGCTCTGTGGAACCCGGGTCATTGATGTCACTTTGGGGGCCACTATAGGGCCAAGGAAGGGACCCGGCCCCAGCTTGGACCCCCACTCCCTCTTCTGCTGTCACCTAGCCTTTAACTGGTTTGGGCCCTTAAATAAGATTCTGCCAGGATTTCCTGGCTGAGGAAAATGTGGAAAAGATCACCGCCCTGCACCACCCACCACCCGCCTGCAGGCTCTCAGGTGTCAGTATACGCCCCAGGCAACCCCAGACTCAGTGCCACAGGATCTGACATGACGTTCTTCGGGCCTCAGCTTAAACTGGGGGAATTAATATGAAAGATCCTAGACCTCTAACTGAATGTGAGACAGAACTCCCCTACGTCTTAAGTTTACAAAGAAATTTGAAGGACTAGTTCCGCCCCACCTGGACTCCTCAGATGGATCAGGGATATGAAAATGGGTTAGTGGGTGGGGAGAGAGGATGATTCGAGAAGAGATTTCCTCAGAGGGTTCTGCTGTCATGCTCAGTCCCCTGACCTGACCACGTGGTAGGGAAAGGGGTGCCATCTATGTCACCTCCAACCTAGTCAGAAAGGCCTCCATGGGGCTTACCAAGTGTTTCTTTCAGTTACCTATCATTGTGAAAGAGACTACCACAAACACCAGTGCCTTCAAACAACAATAATCATTGATTTGTTCAAAATTTTAGAATACAGGCCAGGCTCAGTGTGGACAATTTGTCTGCTCTGCATGGTGTCAGCTCCAAAGTGACTCAGTCATCTGGCTGGCAAGTTGGCACTGACTGATGACTGGGAGGTCAACTGGGATTGTTGGCCAAGGGGGAGGGTTCTTCTCTGTGTGGCTGCCTGGGCTTCCTCATAGCATGGAGGCTAAGTGCCAACAGAGAGGAAGGGGAAGGTGCCAGTCCTCTCAAAGGATGGGCCCAGGACCAGCAGAGTCCCTTCCAGCACACATTGTTGGGTAAGCAGTCACAGGCTAGCTTAGATTCAAGAGGCAGAGTAATAGATTCCTCCTCTTGATAGCTGGGTGGGCATGCCTATAAAGGCAGGGCAGGAATGGATGGTGGCCATCTCTGGAGAGGGCAACCACACCACAGACCTCTGGAGTTGAGGGGGTGTGTGGAACCCGGCAGCTGATGCCCTTTTCTGGAGTAGGACAGGCAGTTGTGCTGATTCAGGGCTTTGGGGGCAGAGCCAGGAGCTTGCTGGTGTCTTAGGATCATTCTGGACCTCATGGGAGCCAAGAGAAGTGTGTTTCCCAAGGATCGGAAGTGGACTAAGCAGAGGAGTGAGCCCATGGGGCCCGAGCAAGAAGCCGAAAGTCAGATATCCTGAGTGGCCATGCAGAACACAGCATGGGTTGAGGGGACTGTGGGAGGAAGGTCCTAAGGGTGAGAGTCTCGAGCAATCCATAAGAGCATCCATAGCAGAAAGTCAGCTTTAACCCTGCCGCCCTGAGAGTACAAAGCTGCCACGTAGCATGTGACTAGTCCCCGTACCTCCTCTCCTGCCCTTTTCCTCATCTGGTGCTGATGGGAACAGCCACTGTGAGGTGAGGAGTGAGGGGAACGGGTTGGAGGAAGAAGGCTTTCCCAGAGGCGGCACCAGCTTCTGTGAGAGGGGAGAAGACCCTGTTTTTTTTTTTGTTTTTTTTTTTAATGTTTACTTATTTTGAGAGAGAGAGACAGACAGACAGAGTACCAGTGGGGGAGGGGCAGAGAGACAGAGAGAGGGAGAGAGAGAATCCCAAGCAGGCTCTGTGCTGTCAGGGCAGCAGAGCCCTACACAGAGCTCGATCCCGGGAACCGTGAGATCATGACCTGAGCCGAAATCCAGAGTCAGGCGCTTAACCGACTGAGCCACCCAGATGCCCCGAGAAGACTCTATTTTAAATGAAGACTGAAGAGGGACTAATATATAACCACTGAATGATGTTGCCTCTCACAACTAAAGTGGCTGTAACTGGGCCCACAAAGATCATGAGTCCTGCTGAGTTTTCATCCTGTAGCAGAAGAAAAGCTTTCTCCACTGAATAAAGTTTAAAGGGTAGTGGGAGACCAAAAAAAAAAAAAAAAAAGTTTATTTAGTCATGAACCATGCTTGTTCACTATACAGGGGCAATCAATGAGCGGTGCCCCAGCAAATCCCAGCCCCGGGTCTGCCGCTCCACAGCTGGAACGGGGCCACGGTCCTGCAGTCCAAAGGCCACGGTGTGGAGCAGGCAGAGAGCTAAGTGTCATGCAGGTTGTTTGTCTCATTGACCTTGCTTCGCTTAGGGGGAGAGAGGCTCACTAGAAAGTTCCCCCACATCCTGGAGAAGCCTTCTGAGGTGGGAAGGATTTGCATTTCTCTGTAAGGCCTCAGATCCAGCAGCTAGAGAAACTATCTCCAACCCTGTGGACCTTTTCCCCTGTCCTGGAGGTGTCCCTCTGTCTCTTTCTGCCTTGGGTCTTGGGTCTAGCAGTCACTGCACTCATTTCTCACAGATAGGTCATGGGGTATCTGCACCGAGAGATCTTAATAGTGCCCGGATGGCTGGGCTGCTCCGTGGAAGGCTCTAGTTGTGGAGTCCAGCAGACTGGGAGTAGCTGGTGGTAAGGAAATGCCATGTACATTGGTAAGATCTGACTCCGAACTGCTACGTCTAGGCATGAGAGCAGACTCTTGTTGGCGAGAGGGCAGTTTAGAGCTGGAGCCCACCCTCTCCCCAGTCTCTCCTCAGCTACCCCTGCCTCCCGCTCACCACTCCACCTCGATGCCCTGTCCCAAGTGTGGATACACCACCTTTCTCTCATTATCTGGACAACTGAGACATGACTCGTTCCCTTAAATAAGTTTTCAAAAGCTTAGGACATACAAATGAGAAAGGAACACAAAGAGGAGTATGGAAGCAGCAGTCTGGCTCGCAAGGCAGGGCTCACGTTGTGACTCTCTCCAGAGGTTCCTCTCTGACCTGAGACCTCCCAGCTCCATGGGGTGGATACCACCTTAGCCGCCTCTCCCAGGGAAGTCTGAGGTCGGGACAATGAGGCCTGTGGGAAAAAGTGGATTCCTCACCTCTGCCTGCCTAGAGCCTCATTTAATAATTCATTTTCTTGATGAAGAATCTTTTCTTCACTTAAGAGGGGATTAGCCCTGGGAATGACCTCATTTCAAGGGAGTGTGGATGTTGCACTGCCCCTCTCCCAGCCTAAGGATTTCTGGATTGGGTTCAAATTATATTTTAATACCATAACCCCAAGATTCATAGAGCAGAGATTCGTATAAACACAACAGTAAAGCCTGGATCTAGATTTTGCTTAACTCTTGAGTAGCCAATAAAATCTCCTAGGAAGCTTCGGGTCATTGGTGCCATTCACCAAATGTTTTTACTTCATCTCCTGGCCACATCGTACGCTTTGAAGTTAGGTGCAGGCTGTGTGCGATGGTTTAAAAATATCCATATGTCCTTTGATACTCTTCCCTTCATGAGGTGGGGCTTAGGTTTGCCTATACGGTGTGTGCTGGAGTTAATGATTCGCTTAGAATAAATAGAATATTCTGGAAGTGATGTTATATGACTCCTGAGATGAGGTCATATAAGGTTTTTGGGCTTCTTTCTTGGGTTCTGTCTTGACTTGCTCGTTCCAGGGGAAGCCGGCTGCCATGTCATGAGGACACTCAAGCAGCACTTTAGAGAGGCCCATGTGGCAAGGAGCAGTGGCCTGCTGCCAACAGCTAGTGCTAAATTGCCAGGCATGTTAGCAGTCACCTAGATCCCCCAGCTCCTGTCAACCCTCCAAACACCTGCAGCCCCGGCATCATGACTGCAGCCTCGTGAGAGACCCTTGGCCAGAAACACCCAGCTGAGCTGCTCCCAGATTCCTGAACCCTGAAACTGTGTGTCATACAGCAACACATAACTAATACCTTAGGACTTGCTTTGGCCTGTGCAGACGGACAGAAGCGTTATTTCCAGGGAGAACCTTTAAGGACAAGGTATCGTCCTCCATGTTCTTGCTCTAGTCAGTTTCCAGCTGGTGGCTGCGTCATCGGCCTGGCCCTGGAGTGAGGACTATGTCTGGGTCAGGGGCCCAGCAGGGGAAAGAAAGCGTGGCAGAAGAGGTGCTGGGGCGTGTTTAATGACAGAACTATCCACAAGCCTGACATCCTGCTCATGCTTAGCAGAAGGCAACAGGGATAGTAAAACATCTCAGGCCAGGGTTAACACCCCCAAACCTGAGTCAAGGAGAGGGAGCAGTGGCCCGAATCAGGTGAGCGGTGTAGCTGTAGGAGAGGGCTACTTAACAGGACTGTAACCTTGGTGAAGAAATGCAGCCACTGTCAGCCAACAGCCCTGCAGGGAGGGCCCTGGAGGCAGAACGCACCCCCTTTACCTCCTGCTGGTGCCTCCTACTGCCCAACCTGTGTAGTCTTAGGTCTTGGTGTTGCCGCTGTTTATATGGCTCTTTAAAAAGAACCATACAATAGTTTGGTCTTTTAGCTTTTTAGGGATGCGATTTGTAGCTTACTCATTTTGACGGTTCATTGAAAGGAAATTTTTCTTAGAACAGCTGCACCACTGAGGCCATTCTGAAGCCCTTCCATGGAAAGAGTGGACAGCATCTGCTTTAGATACTTTTCACAAGGACGTATTTTCTTCCTTGTTAGATGGAGCTTCAAGATGCCTGTCGGCCTCCTCGTGGCCTGCACTCTAAAAGTCTTGCTCACGTAGATTGTGGCCTCCAATTTTAGAAGAGTACATCTTTTCCCAAATGCTCTTGGGTCTTTCATCCTTCCATAAATACATCTGATGGCCTGGCCCAGTCCTAGATCCAGTTAGAGGATTTGCAGAGCAACATCCCTCCCTCCAGAGTCGTGTCAGCTAACTCTAGGCTTTGAAGACGCAGGAGTCCTTGCCAGAGAAAGAGCCAAATGAGCGGGGCTAAGTTTATGGGATAAATAAGTCAACCACAAAGTCCTTGGGGTTTGCTTGCTCTCACAGAGAACCTATGCCAGGTTGGTGTTCTTATACCTCTCATTAGAGCCTTGTTATTCTAGTAAGGTCACTTCCACCAAGTGTCCACCACCTAGGCATCCTTTCCTTGGAACTTCAGGAAGGTCATGATCAATCACGAATGCTGAAGATCGAATCCTTATTTCTTGAGAAATAAGTATTGACTCCTGCCTAGCGTGGTCATTCTGTACCTATGTGGAGGAGTGGCTTTCTCTGATGGTTGTATAGGAAGTCCAAGTCATAATATTCACGAGGTAAAGTCAACTCTCTTTGGGAACTTTCAATGAAACTTTATTGATAATTTGAGGATGGTTGATGGATTAGTTTCCTAGAGCTGCTGTAACAAAGTACTATAAACTGGATGGCTTAAAACAATAGAAACTTATTTTCTCACCCTTCTGGTGGCTGGAAGTCCAAAATCAAGGTCTTGGCAGGTCTATGCTCCCTCTGAAGTCTCTGGAAAAGGATCCTTCCTTGCCTCTTCTAGCTTCTGGGAGCCCCGAGTGTTCCTTGGCTTGTAACGGCATCAGTGCATTCTCTGCCTCCATCTTCACATGGTTGTCTTCCCTGTGTGTGTGTGTGTGTGTGTGTGTGTGTGTGTGTGTGTTTCTTATGAGAACACCAGTCATACTGAATTAGAGCCCAGACTACTCCAGTATGACCTCATCATAACTAATTACATCTGCAACAACCTTATTCCCAAATAAAATCACATTCTGGGAGGGTTGGAATTTCAACATATCTTTTTGGTAGATACATTCAACCCTTAGTAGTAGATAAAAATTTACAACTACTGCATAGGCTTAGGCCTATCTTTTTTTTTTTTTTTTCAGAGAGAGAGAGAGAGGAGAGAGAGAGGGGGAGAATCTCAACCAGGCTCCATGCTAACCATGCAGGGCTCGATCCCACAACCCTGGATCATGATCCGAGCCAAAATTCAAGAGTTGGTTGCTCAACTGACTGAGCCACGTAGGCACCCCAGCTTAAACCTGTCTTTAGAGCTTCTTGTTTGTTTGTTTTTTTAATGTCAACTGAAAACAAATACCTGTTGGGGTGCCTGGGTGGCTCAGTTGGTCAAGTGTCTGGCTCTTGATCTTAGCTCAGATCATGATTTCATGGGTTTATGAGGTCAAGCCCCGTGTCACCCTCAGCGCTGACAGCAGGGAGCCTGCTTAGGATTCTCTCTCTTCTTGTCTCTCTGGACCACCCCCTCCCAAGATAAATAGATAAACTTAAAAAAAATACCTGTCGAGCAGAACTTACGGAGATCCTCTTCTCTGTATGTTAGAAAAATATGCGATGTTCTATTCTAAGACATCTAATATTGGCAAAAAGCAGTTTACTAACCTAGACTCTGAAAGAACTGGCCCAACATCAAATTAAAATAATGGCGTGTCTGTGAGGGTGGGGAGCACGGTAAGGGATACTCATAATAGGATAAATATAGCCCAGCTTCCTGGAGCACCAATTTTGTTAGAACTTTTAAGGGGGAAACACATTTTTATGTATAACACATTATGAAACAGACTGTAAAATTCACATGGATTTTAAATATAAATTGCAAATCTTCAAAGAAATTTTAGCTTACAGCTGGCCTTTTTGGGCTACAACCTCTTCTCACCCGCCCCCAGCTCGTATTCACGTGAGGGCGCTTTCATGGTAAGGCTGAAGAAGCACGGGATCCGAAAGTGCCTTGCTGGGGGTAGAGCTCCTCATCTGACAGGAAGACAGAAATATGACCAGAAGACAAAGTACCCAGACTCTGCCTTCCAGCTGTTTGCATAAGTACCTTCCCCAGGTTAGGAGCAGCTAACTCGCCCTGTGTTTATGGCAGGTTCTTAGAGAGCCGTTCAGGCGAATGGGTTTAACAAGGTTTCTTTATAAACCGTTTAGAGACAATAAGGGATCTGAGCATCCAATTCCAAGTGGGGGCGGGTAGAGGATATGTTTCCCATACCAATTAGCCATTCTCCAACACCAGCTGAATGTGCCATGATTCAACTCAGTTCTGGCACTATCTACTTGGAGATAGTGTCATACCCTGCGCCCCCCACCCCCACCCCCAGGTTAAGGGCTCCGTCCCACAAGACTGTTCCCAATCCTACTACTTCAGATGCCAGTCACTAGCCCAGGTTAAGCCCAGGCTATTCCCCGTCTCCTGGCTGACAAGCTGTAAATCGGAGGTTCCAACAATCCTTCCTTGCATTCAATTAATTTGCTAGAATGGCCCAGAGAACTCAGGGAAAGCTTTTATTTGCTAGATTACTGGTTTATTATGGAAGGATAGAACTCAGGAACAGCCAGGTGAAAAGAAAGCATAGGACAAGGTATGGGAAGGGGCAGGGAGCTTCCATGCTCTCTGGCGGCACCGCTCTCCCCTCCTCTCCACGTGCTCACCAACCCAGAAGCTCTCCTAACCTGTCCTTTTGAGTTTTTAAGGAGGCTTCATTACTTAGGCATGGGTGATTGAATCATTGCCAGTTGGCAATCGATTCGCCCTCCATCCCTTCTCCCCTCCTCCAGGTCAGGGCGTACTAAAAGCTCTAATCACATGGTTGCCTCCTTTGGTAACTGGGCCCCCATCTTTAGGTGCTTTCCAAAAGTCACCGCATTAACATAAAGTCAGTTGTGGTTGAAATGGATTTGTTACAAATAACAAGACACTCATTTCACTTCACCGCCCTGAGTAATTTCAGAAACCGAGGACAAGAGACCAAATATGACAACAAAAGATGCTCTTATTTCTCTTATAGTTCAGGAAATTCCAAAGGTTCGGACAGTTCTGTGCCAGAAATGGGAATGAAGACCAAACATATACTTCCTATTATGAATCACAATATCACAGAGTCTTCAGTATTCCTTGATTCCCTTTATAGGAGGATTCACATAATCAATTCCTGCTTGATTTAAATTTTTTTTAATGTTTATTAATTTTTGACAGAGACAGAGCAGGCTTGCAAGCAGGGGAGGAACAGAGAGAGGGAGACACAGAATCGAAAGCAGGCTCCAGGCTCTGAGCTGTCAGCACAGAGCCCAGTGCGGGGCTGGAACTCACGAACTGTGAGATCGTGACCTGAGTTGAAGTCAGTCACTCGATTGACTGAGCCACCCAGACGCCCCTGTTCCTGCTTGATTTTAGATCCCAGAAAAATCTGCCTCCGCAGAAGAATTAGTTAGAATTCTTTGTTTTATTGGACAATGAAAATTATGTAACTGATTGTGTTTCTTTTTGCTTCATTGCCAGATATCGTAACACCAAATTTCTTAGATCTTATAACACGTTCAACTCCAATGCCAGATAATGCCTGCTCCTTCTGCCACCTTCAGATGGACTCTGGGCTGTTTCTTTCCTATATGTCAAGCCTTGTTTGGTGTGGTGAACACCCACGCAGGAAGAGAGCAGGGCACAAATTATACTGAAAACATTTTTTTCAATCAGCTTTTAAAGGATGTGATCAATTTACACCTAAAATTCAGACGTAAAATGAAAAACTATTAATGTGGACTACAAGACAAGTCAAGTGCTAGAGAGGGACATCTGCTGGATATTATTTTTTTAAAAAGGAAAATCTATGTAGATTCACATTGTTTTGCTATTATAAGCAATGCTGCCATGAATACCTATGTGAATAGTTCTCCAATTAGTTCTTTAAGGTTTATTTCTAGAAGTGAAATTGTTGTCCTTCTGGTGTAATGATTTTTCAAGTGCAAATTGATTTGCTGTGTGTATTAGGATGTTTTGGGTCACATGAGAGGCAGTACAGTACAGTGGTTGAGACTGGATTCCAGAGTTTAAATTCTAGTTCCCCTGGCTTCTGCCTAGCTTCAAATTCTTGTTTCACTACTGGGCAGAATTAAAAGTTTACTTTGGGAGATAATAGTAAACACAATGGTATACTCAGCAAAAAATAGAACAGAAAAGAAATAGCAAGGGAACATAAAAACTAGAAAGAATAAAACAAAATGAAAGAAGCAAGCCCAAATAAAACCATTACGAAAATGAATGTAGATGAGTGAAGCTTGCCTTGAGTACACGACAGTGATTCTCAAGTTGGGTCAACAGTCAAATGAGAGGTTGACTGTTTCCTCACCTGAAGCTAACTCTTTACGGTGAAATCTGGCCATCGCATCCAACTCATCACTGTGTCTGTTCTTGTCATGACTTGTAGGTGGTCACTCAATACAATGGAGTTTCTTCAGACCTTGTCTTTCTTAACCTCTTGAAAATATTTGATACTATTAGCTATACGCTTACTCCTGACACAGACTTCCACAAAGCTGTGTTTTTCCTGTCGCTCTGACTACCACTTCTAAGTGTCTTTTTCCTTTGCCCATCTCTTAAATGTTGGTAGCTGTTTCTCAGGGGGCTGTCCTGGGTGTTTTTTTTTCTCCCTCTTTCTGTCAGCACTCCAAAACTTGGGTTATAACTCACATGCTGATGGATCCCAAATCTAGAATTCCAGTCCAGGTCTCAGGAGAGATCCTTAGCACCAGATCTGTATGCCCAACTACATAGTGGATATCTCTTCTTAGGAATTTTGTGGGAACCTCAGATTCCACGTTGCCCAGCTGAACTTGTCATTTCTCCCATCTCTTTCTCCTGTTACTAGTAATCGGCACCACCTGGTTGCTAAAGTCAGAAACCTGGAATCCAGCTTTGAATCCCTCTCCCTTAACTGCCCGCCTTGAATGGACCATCCTCTCCTAAATATTTTCCAAAGTCCACTTGCTTCTTTGCCAGCTCACCACTAACACCCTCTTCTGACCCACCACGCTTCTTGCCTGGCTGACTGAACAGCTCCCCTAATGGCCTCCCTACTTTGGCCATGCTACACTACAACCTAACATCCACTGTGCTCCAGAATGCTGCTTCTGTCACACAAACACTGACCGTGACACTTCCATGCTTATCCTCCAGAGACGGGTCTCCTTGTGTCTGGCCACTGAATTTCTTTTGTCTTGAGTGCGCCTTGCTCTTCTCACACTCAGGCCTTGGCACAGCTGTTTTGTTTCTCTAGAACACTGCTTGCAATTCTCTTCTTAGCCTACCTCCTCCTATGCTTTGGGTCTCAGATTCAATGTCACTTTCTCTGGAAAATCTAAAGTATTGGGCTTCCTGGCTATGCGCTTTGTTATATCACCATACAATGATATGTATAAAAATAAATTTACCATTTATTGCAAAAGTGTTGAAATTTCCTAATTGTTCTGTTTCCCTGAAAGAGTGCAAGGTCCGTGAAGACAAAAAACGTGTCTAAGTTTTTCACCACCGTGCATCCTAGCATTTACCACAGGGCCCGGTAATCATTAGATGCTCAGTAAATAGTTACTGAATGCATAGGAAGACATACAAGGATGTGCCCTTTCCGCATTGCTCAAAATGACAGAAAAACCTAGAAAATACAGAATTCTCTAATATGAGGGGATAAGTTCAATGAATTTCCCATGCAGTCCAGTCATTAGAATTGTCACGGTGAAAGAATATTCGGTCACATATGGCAAGATGTGTCTCATACATTGTTAGGTGAAAATGGCAGTATTACATTTGTATAGCCTGGTCATGTTTTTGCTCTTGTGTTTTCCCTTAGAATTCTTTATCACATGCATTTACCTTTCTATTTATTTCGTTGTCTTTCTTCTCAGCTTGTTTTCTTCCTGTGACTGTCTGCTCATGTTTTATGAAAGACCTCTCTTCTTCCATTCTATCAAGGACGCTAAATAATTTCCTGGTATTTTCTTCCTGTATCCTGCAATAACCTGCATTTTCAGGGATTTGTCCCTTCCTCTCGTTATCTAGGGAGGAAGGGATTTGTCCTTCCTCTTATTCAGTAGCATTTTTTCATGGGCTCCATTTTTTTTCTCTTTTTACTTACTTGGATTGAATGAAACAATTATCTCCTGCTTGGGAGATAATAGCATCCTTTTCTTAGATCAACAGCTTGAGAGGAGGTTGGTGTGAATGGTTCCCAGTGAAATTCTGAGTTCTAGAGGACTCTAGTACAGCTTTGCTCACCGAGGTGGCATCTTCTTCAACACCTACTGCCTGGCTCTTTGATTCTGTGACCCCATATGGTACATAACAACTTCAATTCCTTTTCCATTAAAAGGAATACAGGGGTTTCCAAGGGAAATGGCGGATTCCAGGTCTAGGTTGGAATTATACAAAATAAACTTGAACATCTCATCACACCAGATAGGGAAGATTATGCATCAAAACATTCAGAGACCAATTTGAAGGGGCTTTCAATACCATAATGGATAATTTGAACATCAGTGAGGATAAATGCAAGAGATTAAAACACATCTCATGATTCAATCCATGCTTTCACATTATTGCCGCCCCCCCAAGCCCTGATTGGTCTCTGTGGGAGGGTGTTAGAGACCAACCCATTATTTTAAATGAAGGTAGGAAATCAAGCATTGATGTAGCCTTTCCTGTATGAACTGTATCACTGAGAAACCAAATACAGATTGTAGGGAAGTTACTTTTTATAGAAGTATTACAGTTGATAAGTGAAGATGGAAAGATAGAATTACGACCATTTGCAACCCGTAAGGTAATAATGGATCTAGGCTTTAACCATCAACAGCTACTAACATCACAAAGAAAGAGATGCACCCAGACATTAAGGGACTCCTGGTGAAAGAAAACAGCAACACCTAGAAAGTAGTCTTACCAAAAATATCTGACAAACCTGAACAAGCCTCTAGATTCAATTCCCTTTTACAGGAAATTCAGAGGACAGAGGAGCATGTTAAACATTTCACCACGAACCATGAGGATGCAATCATCAAAAGCCAGATTGCAGGAAACTCTACCTGCTTCCCTCAACAAATAATTTCCGAAGGGATCTATAATGGTAAAGGGAGAATGTATAGAATCTAAAAATATCTATCCCCAATGTATGGACCTTTTTTGGATCCTGGGTCAAACAAACTGTTTTAAAAAGTCATGATATTTATCAAACAATTAAAAAGTTGAGCACTGGCTGGATTTCTTACAATATTAAGAAATTATATGAACTGCTGGGGTGGTAATGATACTGTATTAATATGAAAAAAGTCTTTAGTTTTAAAGATACATGCTAAAATATTTACGGATAAAATGATAAGATATTTCAAATGATAGGATATTTCACTACCCACTGCTTCAAGTGGGTAGTGAATGGAATATAAAAAGAAACAAGATAGGCCATGAGTTGATAACTGTTGAACTGTGTGATAGGAACACTTTAGAGGCTGTTACTCATTGTACCATTCTGCCGATTTTCCGCATCCGATATTCTCTGTAATGAAAAGTTAAAAAAATTGCAATAATCCCAAAACGTTCAGCGAAACAACCTCTTAACACTGGACTCCCCGGTAAACACTGCCTCTGTCCATATGGCACTTTGGAGTCCTCCTCGCACCAAGGGACCTGCAAGAGGTCCCATCCTACCCCACTTAAATTCCTCACTCAACATTGACCGCTAAAATCAAGACGAGTCAAAATAACCTTGAAAATCCTTTACATTTCCCATGAAATAGGTAAATAAGGTATTGCTTGTCAGCCTCATACAGTGATTCTTATGTACATCAGCATTTGAAAAACAGATAAACAGGGGCGCCTGGGTGACTCAGTCAGTTGAGCACTTGACTTTGGCTCAGGTCATGATCTCACACCTAGTGAGTTGGAGCCCCACTTTGGGCTCTGTGCTGACAGTTCAGAACCTGGAGCCTGCCTCGGTTTCTCTCTCTCACTCTCTCTCTCTCAAAAATAAATAATAAACCTTTAAAAAAATTAGAAGAAAGAAAAGCAGATGAACAAAAGGAAGATCCAAAAACTTGGCATACTTTCTTCACTTGTTTTCCTGGATACCACTCTTTCTTTCTTCTCCTCCTACCTAGCTACTTCTTTGTGGCTTTCCTGTCATCCCTCTCTAAATGTTGGAGTGCCCTAGGGACCAGTTTTTGGATCTCTTTTCTTTGCTATCTACTCTAACTTCCTAGTGAATTCATCAAGTCTTACTGCTTTAAATACTGTCTACAAACTGATGACTCCCATAGTTCTATCTCTAGCCCAGAATCATTCCCCTGAATGCCAGATTAATTTATCCAATTGCCTGCTTGACATGTCCATCTGGATGTCTAGTAAGCATCTCAAATTAACGTATTTGAAATAGAATTCTTGATTTCTAAATCTTTCCCATCTTGCTCCCTCTCCAGTGCTCCTCTTCCCTATAAATGGCACCAGTTGCTCAGGGCCAAAGATAGAGTTGTCCTTAATGCCCTCTTTTCTCTCAATTCCCACATTCAATCTTTCATTAAATCCTATTTGTTCTTCTTTAAAATATATCCAGAATCCAATCACGCCTCACCACTCTTGCCTGGTTTATTCCCATAGTTTTGCAACTGGTCTCCTGGCTTCCACTCTTGGCCCCGCTGACTCTTTCTTCTCAAACCTAGCAGCTAAGTGGTCTTACACAGATGATGTTACTGCTCTTCTCCAAATCTGTCCCTTGTGTTCCAACTCAGAAGAAAATCCAAAGTCTTGAAGTGGGTTACAAAGTCTTTCAAAGTCTTGTGCAGTGAACGCCTCTACTTTCCTCTACCCAGCCACCCCTCTGACCTTGTGTCTATTATCCGTTTCATTGACTTTGCCCCAACTCCGCTGACTTCACTGCTGGTCCTCGAACAGGCCAAGTGCCCTGCCACCCCAAGAGCTCTACCTGCCTTTGGTTCTTTGCTCAGTTCTCACATCATAACCTCCCATAACACACACAACACACACGCGCTTCTTAGCACTACTTCCCTCACTTACCCGACTTTATTCTTTCTCTAATACTTATCCTCTGGTGCACTATACATTTCTTATTTATTTATTACCTGTCTTCTCTGTGGCAATGTAAACACTCTAAGACCTGGAAATCTATTTTGTTCCCTGCCGTATTCCTGCTACCTACAATAGTTCTTGGTATATGGAAAGAGCCCCACGATATTACTTGAATGGATAAATCAGTGAAGGAAGAGACAAGAAGAAAGTCTAGATGCAGGCAGGTAGGCATGAGACATTTAAGATACCTTTCAAATCCCAGTAGCGAGTAGGGGGATGGCTGGGGAATTTGAGGTGCTTCAGCTTGTCACCAGGTTTACTCTATCTCACTTTAGTATTCAGACTTCTCCAGGGGCGCCTGGGTGGCTCGGTCAGTTAAGCATCCCAACTCTTAGCTTGGCTAAGGTCATAATTTCATGGTACATGAGTTCGAGCCCCATGTGGGGCTTTGCGCTGACAGCATGGAGCCTGCTTGGGATTCTCTCTCTCTCTCTCTCTCTCTCTCTCTCTGCTCCCACCTCTCAAAATAAATAAACAAACTTAAAAAACAAAACAAAACTCCAAAGCTGCCATGTTGTGATATGTCCTGTGGAGAAGCTTATATCTCAAAGAACCAAGGGATCATCAGTCCAACAACCACCAAGAAGCCAAATCCCTCCAACAACCCTGTGAGTGGGGAAGGAAGAGGGTCCTTTCTCTTTGAGTTTTAAGATGACTATGGATGGCTGTGTGAGAGACCTATAGTCAGGGGACCCAGCTAAGCCATTCCTGGACTCTGACCCGTAGAAACTATGGGGAAACAAACGTTGTTTTAAGCCCCTATGTTTTGGGGTAGTTTGTTACACAGCAAAAGTTAGTAAGACAGAGTTTGGGTTAGCGACTGGACCAGAAATTCCTTGAAAGCAGTGACTGTTTACTCAGCGCTTGCCAGATGAATATTTTTTAAATGACTGGATGACTTAGAGTTTTAATCTTTTTCTGTGTCTGTGTGTATTTTAGGGGAGAGTTGGGGAAAGCTACATCAGGCGGCTGCTAACTAGATGCTACTTTAAACGTAGTGTCTCTCTCAGTCTTGCCTCTCGGTCCCTAATCCTGCCATCCCTGTTAAGTGAACCTCTCAGAGGTTGTGATGATGTGGACAGAGTGGGGTTTCCTAAACAAGTGATGCATAGGATGCGTATTTCAGAGACAGGCGTAAGCAGAGAGGGAATGATTATTACCAATGACAATGGCCCCTTGATTAGAAATTTGAATGCTGCTCTGCTTAGACCATAACCTGTAGTTAACAATCGCAGGTTATTGTTATAGATCCAGCTGCTCGAGTACCGCCCTCTTCAGTTAAGATGCACATGCCTAGAGGTGTGGTCCATAGGGAGCAGTCTCTGCGGGATAAATGATGCCTCACAGAGGGAACATTTGTAGAGCCAGTGATGCTAGTGCCCAGGTCGCCAGCATTTAATCCCTCATTCTGAATCTCAGCCAGAGAATGTGACAAATACAAGAAGAGCTTTAAGACAGTAACTCTTGGGCCCAAGCGTCTGATTTTTCCACATGCACATCGACAGCGGCAATACCTACCCGGAGACATACAGTGAGTTCCTTTCATCAGAAAGCTGACTGAGCCTCAAAGTGAAAATTCCTTATTGTACCAGTCAGAAGCTCAGGGAGAACTGCTCAGCTCTGCCAAGTCATGTGGTCAGCGGCCAGGCTGACAGGGAAACTAAAAAGCGCCGGATGTGAACGTTTCCCTTTATACCCAGGTCTCTTCCAGGCGGATAATGGGAAAGCTCAGGAGAAAGGTGGTTAGTTGGGAATCTTTTCACTGAGTCCCACATTCCATATTCCAAGAAGGAATCTCTCTGCTCTCCATGGGGTGTGTTCGTGGGCCCCGGGGATTGGGAGAATGCAGCTGCTTGGCTTTTTTTCTACTCAAATTTGTATGCTTCTCTAGCAGATGATTGCTAACACTGCCGGGGCTGGACAAGCCTCGTTCTAATTTTTCGAGGTACAAAAAAAAAATGTTCTCATCTGCTTTCTCTGAGGAGGGCTTGGTGATGCATCACCCAGCTGGGCAGGGCGGAGTGTTTCTGTAATTGCTAAAACTAGGATTATGCAAGGGTGTGGGGGGATGGGCTTGAGGCCCGGGGCACAGGAAGTGGATTTGAGAGGGGCTACCCCTGGAGGGGAGTGGATTAATTAGTATAATTAATAGCAGGGTGCCCCTGGGGTGGTGGAGGCAGCTCTGTGGAGGGGGAGGGAGGCTAGGGAGCACGACATTGAGAGAGTTTAGGCTGAGTGGTTAGTGGTAGATCCAAGGCTTCATGTATATTGACCTTGTCCTGCCGCCCAGTCGCTTTCCAGGTTAATGTGTGAAGTTGTCGAGGTCTTCCTCTGCCGGGGTCCAAGCATTTCTATGAAGTTCTGGGGAAACCAGAATTTGGAAGTCAAGACTTTATTTATTTTTAAGCCATCTGGAGAGTTTCTGGAATTCTTTCTGGGCCCTGACTATCATTTGATTCATTTATTCACATATTCATCCATTGAATAAGTTTCTTGAGCACCCCCTTAGTATTCGTACATCCGTGGGGTTTACTTTGGTGTGGAGATGATATGGATTTAGCCCCGTCCAGAAGGACGCTGGCTCATCAACTCCCGTGGGCAGTGCTATTCCAATACCAGCACAGATGTGATTTTCCGAGTGCATAGCTATTCTTGAAGATAAACAGCTGTGCGTCAGCATGTCGAAAAGCTTCCTTAAAGGAATGCTTTCTCTTGTCTGAGACTTCGAGGTTTCAGAGAAAGCCATTTTCATCCAGGCATCAAGAAGCTCTGGGTTGACAAGGGCACCCGAGAGAAACACTCGGAACACCTGCAGCTGAGTTTAGCTTGACTATGACCCCACCGATTTTGTCCTTAGAGATGTGAGAACATCTCTCAACCTCTACCCTGCTCTCGCTCCACCATCATTGTTGGGTCTATGGACTTGAGGCCCGAGGTCCATGGAGAATCAGAACAACAGATTTAAGGAACTGATTCGTTCCCGAATGGTGTTTTGGAATATGACAGTATTGCTAAGCCTTAGAACCCAGGTAAACTGGCTTAATCTGAAATGATGTCTGGGAGGAACATGGGGTCAAATGGCAGCTCTCGAGCCTTCAAGAACAACTTCCAACCTCTGGCTGCACATTACAGTGAGCCAGAGAATTTTAAAAATTACCCATACTTGAGTCCAATGCAGCTGAGTTAAATCCGTGGTTCCGAGTAGGGGGCCTGGGCATTTACTTTACTTTTTCTCTTTTTATTAAAGCTCCTGGTGATGCTGATGTGCAGCCAGATTTGGGAACCACTCCTCTAGAGTGTTCTAGATGGGAAGCAGGCCTAATCTATCAGAGAGCAAAGGTAAGTTGAACAGGCTGCCTGTACATGCCAGAGGGACTTTTAAGCTCACCAGTAAGTCGGTCAATAGGTCTAAATTTCAAAAGCAAATTTCCAAAGTTCAAGTCTCTTTTCCTGTGGCTAGAAACCTTTAAAAGTTTAGCAAACTTTTAGTTCCAAAGCAGATTTGAAGTTTAAAATTTAAAGCTGGCAAGCTGTGTCATCCTGCAGAAAGGAATATTTTAAATTCCTGGAGAGCATGTCAGAATTTCAAAGGATAATAATAATAGGTAGAAGCTGACTGATGTCTAGAGCCAAGCAGGCAGCAAAGTTTCACAGTCTTACAGTTCCCCAAAACCTCCGGGCTCCCTCTCCATCTTCTTCGTAGAAATAAACAATGATGGATTTGGAAGGCCAGCCCTCACCCAACAAAAGAATCCTGTCTGGAACAACTCTGCTGGAGGGCCAGCTGATCTTGCTAGAACAATTTAGATAAAGAGGCACTTATCGTTTCCTAGAACAGTCTGTACCGCTTTAGTATAGCTGGGTTTGTGTAAGAAATGTACATCTTTGGGTTGGGCTGCAAAGTACAAGTGTGCCTCATCAGTGCCTGTTCTGCCCTCTTCCAAGGCTGGACTGCTTTGGCGGCCATGTCTACCTCCCACGTCCTCTCTTCTCTAGCCTGTGTCCTCACTTTCTCTGACCATTCTTGGCCAGATGGTTTCTAGACCCCTCTCTCAAATCTGTCACTATGCCACCCAGAACCAAACGCTGGGTATGAAATCTCAGACGCATCAAGGAGTGCTGTGACGAGATTGACACACAAAACCACCACAGTCTAATTTCTCCGTAATGAGAAGGGGAGGCCGGGCCCGAGCTGGGGCCGCGTGGGGACCCTGGCATGGTCTGAGCTAGGCCTGTGAGAGGCGTACATCTCAAGTGATCATAACCATGTGCTCGGAGAAGGACAAACAAGATTTAGCACCAATTTGGAACCAAGGATTAGACATAAATACCACTTTGTAGTTTTAGTACAATTACTCCTTTAATTTTTGTTAGTAAACATCTTGAAAACGTGTGGTCTGCTCTGTGTGTCGTCTTTGTAGTGTGGAAAAGAGGGGCTTCGTAGGTGGAAAATAACGCAAAGGGAGGTAAAAAAGTGCTCCCTTTGCGGTGGGCAGAAAGAACCCCCATTGGTCCCCCTGCGAGGCTGGCTGGCGATATGAGATGACTGGGTGGTCCCCAGCCAAAAGCTAGTAGGATAATCTGGAAGGCAGGAGGGGATTGAGGCCAATAGCTGGTGTCGGTATCGGTGCCTTGCTCCCTTGCAGAGAACATTAGCAGGCTTAGTGTTCTAGGAGAGCATGGCGCAGGCAGAGGTAACGCTCCAAATATGTTTATCAAAAGGCGCTCCTCTTGGAGAAGGAAGAAGACAGTTGTCTTAGCTCCCTTGCACACCTGTTTTTGTCTCATGCCAGGGAGTCAGGGCTTTAACAGATACTTTAAAGAATGTCTTGTCTTAGAAAGAGGCAAGTTCAGAGAAATGTCCAAGGGGAGAAGACCAGAGGCAGCTTTGTCCTTCAGAAGGTGAAGGCTGGCTGGAAAGCTGGCAGTCTGGAGGTGAGGAGAAAAGCAGGCACACTGTTGCCTCGTGTTAGAGCCAGAAAGAGAAATCGTAATTAGAAATGAGGTAATCATTCTGCTTGCTTGTAATTCCTGCAGTTGTAAGAGTTGAGCCCAGAGAGTCTCCCTCTGCAGCAGGGATGTTCTGCGTCTCACCACAGAATGGGCATGTTTCGGAAAGAGGCTCAGGGGAGGGCCCAAGGTCTCAGGTGGTCACGGGCTGGGACCTTCCGACAGGAGGGGGCCTCCAGGCCTGAGCTGATACCAGCCCAGGCAGCAGCTACTAGCTCTTAGCCATTTCATTTGTTTAGTTCGGAATACATCACCACATACAGTAACTTTATAATAAAAGGCTTTCTGATTTCGGGGGGTTTGCTGGCTGATAAGGTGACATCCGATCTGATTTCACCCTCTAACTTCATCAACTTCCTGGACATAATCTTCTGAAATACAAAGTAGAGACAAGAAATAATTAATACATAGACGGAGGGTGGGGGGATTGAGGGGAGGTTGTTTTCTCTGTCTGAAATATCTGGATTCCTGAGCTCTGTCATGGCTTGCCCGACATCTGAAACCTTGTGACAGATGGCGTTTGGAAACAAATACACACAAAGAACTTCCCTGAATGGATATTTTCCTTTTAAGGAAAAAAACCCACCTATTATTGATGCTATTTCTTCAAACCGGAGGGAGTTAACATTTAACCTGAGTGGTTATGCTCCTCTAATTACTCGAATGAAGGACCTAGATACTGCCCCGTAAAACCCACAGCATCTCCCATATTCCAGGGATATAACATTCTCATGTCTTAGAGGAGACGGAGGCTGGTTTGGAAATGGCATCTGTTGAAATGAATGTCAGCCTGCGAGGAATTATACTGCTCGAAGAGGAATTTAAATGTCCTGAGCCTGGGCGAGTATCCGAAGTGACGGAATGTGGAAGGTGCTCGTTCCTTCACTCATTCATATATTCATTTATTCACTTATTTAACAAGCGTTTATTGAGAGCCAGCTCTGTGTCCACAGTGTGTATTTGGTTTCCCAGGTTAGAAGGAGCTCCGCCGTCAGATTCTAACTTTGTAGGAGAGAGAGTACGTATTCATTCAACCCCTCCCGAGATGCAGGGTGGCCCTGGCTGGCTGACCGGATGCTGCTCTCGCAAATGGAGCGTCACTGTTACATTTTGTGGGCTCCCAGCAGCCTTCACATTTGGAAACACAGTTATGGAGGCAGGTGATCTCACCCGCTTGACCGGGTATGGGGGCCACCTGAACCCAAGCTTGTTCCACTTCCCTGCTCTCCGCATTAAAATGTCTCCATATCTTTACACATTGTCTTCTTCTTCCCTCTGCTTTCAGAGAAAGCAGTGTCCAAGGCTGACCTCTCTAGCTGTCCTCAACTCTCTCCAGCATCTGGTCTTTCTCTTCTCCCTTCTTGATTTTTTTTCTGTTTTCCATTGAACATACCTAGTTCTCCCCCTCTTCTACGGACCATCTCTCTCTTCTGCTCTTCCTCACAATACCATCGTTTCCCCTCTTTCCAGTGAGCACCAACCTTCTCACATGGTACTCCCTCCTCTCTGCTCACTCCATCCTCTCCCTGCAAACTCCCTACAGCCGCCTGGATGAAACTAACTGCAAAAGTGACCAACGACCTCCATGACAGGGAGTTGTGTCCCAACAGCTGTTGATCATTTTATTCCTTTAGAAATGGAACCCATCTGCTTTAGCTGAGTACCAGGTCGCCCAGCCAACAGTGGCATTGTCCAGGTTCCCACGCAGCTAGGTGTTGCCATGTATGTGACTTCTGGGTTATCCCCTTGAAAGGATGGGGCGTGCTATCCACTTTTGTTTCTTATCTTCATCCTGTGGAGGGATGACAGGAACTAGGAATTTTAGATCTGAGATAGAAACCTTAGGCTCAAGATGGCAGAACAAAGACAAGACAGAAGGAGCAGGGGTCCTGATAAGGTGGCACGGCCATATTAGCCCTGAACTGCTTACGCTGGACTGTTGTGAGAGGAAATACACTTCACACTGTTGTTTTGGCCTTATGATAGCAGCCAACTCTATGTTCCTACAAATAACCACGTCTTATCAATGCAAGCTTCTTCAAAGTGCCAGTTCCAACATCCATTTCTCAGCAACCCCTACTCTTCTGGATTTCTCTGTAGCACTGGGCACTGTCGATGGCCTTTCTTCCTGAAGTTTTCTCCTCCTTCTGCTCCCCTGCTATTGCACGATCCTGATTCTCTTCCCACCCCTCCGACTGTTCCTTCTTTGTCTGTCTCAGCGGCTTCCCATTCTCCCTCTGTCCTTTAACCACGGCCCTTCTCCACTGACTTTCCCCTCAACAGTCAGTGCCCTCCTTTAGCAAGCTGATTCCAACTCATAATTTCAACGCTTTCTTCAGACCTTCCCAGGACTCCCTTGACCTGCCTCCTGGACAGGTGCAGATACTGAGCACACAGCAGTATGGCGGGATGGCGAAGAGCGCAGACTCTGGAGCCGGTCTGTCCTCTTCGAATGCCAGCTCTGCCACTTATACTGTGGGATCTTGGACAAGTTACTTAACCTCTCTCTGCCTCAGTTTCCTCACAGATGAAAGGAAGATAATAAGAGGACTTCTCTCAAAGGATTGTTGTGGGGATTAGATGGTTCATAGATGTTCGATGCTGAGAGCAGAGCCTGGCACCTGGAAAGAGCTCTGTAAGTGTTAACTCTTGTTGTTGTTAGCATTCACACCTGAGGACACCGGTCTCAGTCCCAGAGCAAGCCATGGCTGGCCCAGACATTACCTCAGAGTCACAGTCACCTCATTGTGGCTAGAAACGTGATTGGATTTTCCCGCCTGACTGGGCTCTCATTTCCTCCCTGCTCTGGTCTCTGGAAATTAAAAGATAGTTTTATTCCCCTTTGTGTCAGTGGTTTTTGAACACCCATACCCAGGCCTGACACTTCACTGGAGCCCCAGTGCCGCCTCTGAAACAGTCCATGGCCATGGCACCTGGAACCCATCTTTCTCATCACCGTCAAACTGCCTAGATGGGCTCTGCTTACTTGGTGGCATCACAGGCCTCGTGCTCTGGGGCTGACTGACTATAATTCCTATAACACTACTGAGCATTTTTACTGGGAAGTTTCTCTTTCTTTCCCCCTGGGTAATTATGGCACCAGACTTGTGCGGATTAGTAGAGAGATCCAATTCAAGAATCACACCGATCTGAATTCAAATCCAAGCTACTCTACTAGCACTGGAGAAATTCCTAACCTGTTCGGAGTTGTAGAGCACACAACTCATAAGTATGTTGGGTAAAACTGGATACGTTTGGACGATGCTCATAGGGAACTTGGGAATAGTTCGAACTTTCTCTCGTATTTTACAAGCGATGCTTATTGCATTTACTTGTATTTACATTTTGCATTTATTTTCCTGTTCACCTGTGTGAGATAATGGAGCGCTGGAATTGGTTTGTGCCCTTTCTACAGGGGAGGCTTGCTGTTGGTAAGTGTGGGAACAGCGCAATACCTCAAAAAGCTTAATATTAAAGGAATGAATTTACATCAAGCTGATTCTTGAAATGAATTTAAGTGACCTTTTAAGAGAGGTTAGCTTGCCTCCTTCCCTAGCCATGCTGAGGAGAACAGTTTTTCATCTGACTATACCCAGAGCCAGCCCAGAAGCAGCTTTGCTTTTCTGTTTTTTACAGGAATTGTTACTGAAAGGTAGGTCACTGCCACCTAGCTCTGGCCCTTTATACTTCTGAAGTGTCATGGCTGATGCAGGGTTGGGGAAAACAAGTAGTTACTTGTTTATATACCCTGTGCCTGGAGAAAATTCAAAACAGAAACGAACACAGGTTTAACAGAAATCAAATGGGTTCTTTTCTCTCTCCCCAAGTAAGGGTTTGATTTCCTTAATAAAAATAAGCTCATTTCTCCAACACTGGCAGCGAAGGAAGGCTCCAACTATCACATGGGATATACTTATACCAAAAATTATTTATTGTTTGCCTGAAATTCAGATTTAATGACAGATCTTACATTTTCTCTGGTAAACCATAACTAGGAGGGCAAGGGAAAGTGGAGGGGGTGACGGGGTCGATGGGAGATGGAGGCAGAGGAAAATACAGACACTGCGGGCAGGCTGATGTCCACTTGGTGACACAGGCAGAATCCCTGGGGACTGATGATTTTAGTACTCAGAGCAGCTCGCTCTTGGTGGGTTTGAAGGCAGGACCCTGAGCCATCGTGGGCTGGTGAGTTTTGTTTTTCTTTGCTTTCCCATTTAGAGAGAGTGCCCGATGGAGGTCTCTATCACCCCACCATCCTCAGAGAGCGAGACTCCTCATTCACTCCAACCCAGATCTGTTTGTTCTTTGAAGCGCCTTCTGGGGAGTGGAACACTGAGGGAGAAAGACGAGATATGCAGCAAAATGCCTAAAGTATAACCTAATCTGGGCCAAGTGTAGCCCACAGGATCCTAAAAATGAGACACGTGGGCACCTAGCCTCTAATTACACAGTAAGAATGACGCAGATTGGCCACAGTTCGAGGTTGCCAGAGAGTATCCAAAACCAGACATTTCTTTTCTTATGGGAAATGAGGAAGCAGTCACTTTGGAGATGGTGGGGTGGAGAGAAGGCAGTATTCTCGTCAGTATGAACATGCTGTTTTATCTCTACCTACCTAATATAGATTGCGTGAGGTTTAAAGCATCCAAAATGGTCTGCGTGTGGTAAAATGAAATCAAAACAAAGGAACTCGACATCACTAGTTATTAGGAAAAATGCAAATTTAAACCATGATACCACCCACCACCTACTTTCTAGGATGACAAAAATTAAATTAGAAAACAAAATAAAAATCCGGCAGCACCAGAAGCTGGCTAGTTTGTAGAGGCTGTAGGTCAATGATGCAACATGGTACCGTTGCTTTGGAAAGCAGTTGGGCAGTTTCTTACAAAGTTGAACATGCATTCACCACGGTACCCAGAAATTTCGTTCCTGGTGTTAAACTTGTTTATTCCAAGAGAGACAAAAGCACGTGTCCACGCACAGCCCTTTATGCTAATGTTTATAATGACTTTATTCGTAATCGCCGAACAACTGGAAACAACCAAAAATCTGTCAATTGGCAAATGAACAGACTGTCGTACATATAAACTATGGAATACTACTCAGCAATAAAAAGGAGCAAGGCTACCGATGCGTGCAAATCATAGTGGAATTGCAAAAGCATTATGGAAGTAAAGAAGCCAGGTTCAAAGGCTACATGCTCTGTGATTCCATTTACATGACACTTTGAAAAAGGCCAAAACAATGACTGGGACCGAAAGTAGATCAGCGTGGTGGGGATTTTCTACCAAAGGGTATGGGGGAATCTGGGGCATGGTGAAACCGATACCCTGATTGTGTTGTGGTTACACAGTTGCGTACATTTGTCAAAACTCATTCAACTGTACATTTAAAAAGGATAATTTTACTCTAAATTAACTCAATAAACCGGACTTTAAAAAGCCCTAAGGTATTAGTTTTATTAAGATATTATTATCACTTATGTTCATGTGGGCTAATATTTGAGTATTTAATATGTGCCAGCCACTATGCCATACGTTAAACACACACACACACACACACACAGTTGTAGTGTTATTAGATGAAGAAACTAAGGCTCAAAGAGGTTGAGGAACTTGCTCAAGTCCATAGAGGTGCTAAGAGGAGCTCAAGAGCTGAAGTTTGAACTCAGATGTGTCTAATTCCAGAACCATCACATCTTCCTGCCCTAGTATAGTATAAGCACACAATCAACTCTCATATGTCTAGTTAGGACTTCTCCACCTTGGTACAACTGGCATCTGGGGCTGGATGCATTTTTGTCATGGAGGGCTGCTCTGTGCATCGTAGGATATTTAGCAGTAACGCTGGTCTCTACCCACTAACTGCTAGTAGCACCCCCTCAGATGTGACAGCCAAACATATCTCCAGATACTGCAAATGTACCCTGGGGGCAAAGTTTCCCCTACCCTAACCCCCCATCAAAAACACTGAAATTTCAGTGAGACCGTCCCAAAGAAAGTCCCATGCAGAGCCACTGGGAATATTGAAGATTCAGAGAAGATATCCAGCATACGTGGGTAGCTGGGGCATAGCCTCAAGTGGAGTATTTGGGCAGCAGTAAATCCTCAGAAGTTAATCAATTTTACCTAAAGCCGATAAGAGGAAATACATATGGAGATGAACATAGGAACACAAAGATGAAACTGTAAAGTTTCATGACAAATATTTATATAAAAATGTATGGTTTCCTTCCTGTGCAGTCACCCTGGGAAGGTTTCTACTTGTGCCAGAGGTGTTCCACTACCCAGGTTGGTGCTGGGGCTGCCTTTGAGAACTGCCTCTGCTTCAAAATCTCTACTTATGCCAAGTCTTCATCTTTTGGAAACAACTAGCAGTTGCCAAAGACGGTGAATAAGATGAGCAATCAACCTGGGTGATTATGTTTTTTTCTCAAAAGGAAGATGTGAACACAAAGTAATAAGATTGATCTTTCTTTGCATTTTGTTCAATGACTATTGTGTTTCGTGGTTTCTTAAGTCATAAAATAATAATACTAGCCTCTAGTCATTGAGAACTTACTAGATGCCTAGTAGAACACAATATTCATTTTGTAGAATAATTCTAAGAACTCTGTGACCTATCGCCATATGTAAAAATTCAAAATGGATCAACCCAAATCTAAGAGCTAAAACATATAGTTTTAGAGCTAAAACTCTTTGAAGACATAGGTGTAAATCCTTGTGACCTTATATTAGGCAATGTTTTTTAAAATATCACACCAAAAGCACAAGCAATTTGAAAAAATAGATAATTTAGATTTCATCAAAATTAAAAGCTTTTGTGCTTCAAATAACACTATCAAGAAAGTAAAAAGACAGTCCACTGAATGGAAGATACTTGCAAGTCATATATCTGATAAGGGATTAATACCCAGTGTATATAAAGAACTCTTACACTGCAACAATAAAAAGACAAATACTTTGATTTAAAATTGTTTAAATGTTTATTTATTATTTTGAGAGAGAGAGAGAGAGAGAGACAGTGCATGAACAGTGGAGGGGCAGAGAGAGACACACACAGAATCCAAAGCAGGCTCCAGGCTCTGAGCTGTCAGCACAGAGCCTGACGTGGGGCTTGAAGCCATGAACCATGAAATCATGACCTGAGCCAAAGTCAGATGTTTAAGTGATTCCTAGAGATATAACCAAGAGAAATAAGAACACATGCCCAAAAAAACTTTTATAGGAATGTTTGTAGCAACAATATTCATAGTAGCAAAAAGATAGAAACAACCTAAAATGATGATGAATGGATAAACAAACTGATACGCTCATCCCATGGACTGTTATTTAGCTCTAAAAAGGAATAAAGTATAGGTATAACATGGATAAGCCTTGAAAATATTATATGATAGCACTTATATGAAATGTCCAGCCAGAATAGCCAAATTCACAGAAGCAAAAGGCAGATTAGTGGTCACTGGGGATTGGAAGAAAGGGGGAGAGGGGAATGACTGCTAACGTGTGCAGGGCTTTTGTATGGGGTGATGAAACGTTCTGGATTGGATAGTGGCGATGGTTGCACAACTTCGTGAATGTACTAAAAAACTGAATTATACACTTTAAAAGGGTGAATTTTTGTGGTGAGTGAATTATATCTCATTTATTTATTTCCTCAATTTTTAAAAAAGAGAACTCTATAAGGTGACTATTACCTCTATTTTACATAAAAGAAAACTCGGGTTCAACAAATTAGTCTAAGTTGCTGAATAAAATGTGAAAATTTGCCTTTGCACCTTCAAGTTCTAGCAAACTAGAAGCAGTATTTGCTTCTAGCCCTTTTTCTATGCAGTCATGTGTGTGTGCGTGTGTGTGTGTGTATGCACGCGTGTGTGATATAAATATAATATAAATCATCTTAGACTTATTCTATACCTTGCTGGTTATTTTTATTTTATGTTTTATTTTAGTTATCAATCCACACATGTATGGATACTATATCTATAGAGAGAGACAGAGACAAAGACAGAGGGACAGAGAGAATGAGAGAAATGAGTTCTTCGTATTTATAGAATGAACACACCAAAATTTCTTTAATTACTTCCTCTCTTAATGGATATTTCAGCCCATCTATTCCGTAAACAGTGTGTTTATTCTCCAGAGTTTCATCCGTTTTAGCCCACTACTCTTCTCACTGCTACCCACTCTCCCTGGATTATCTCTCCTCCACTCTCATGTTACTCCCCCATCCAATGGGATCCCCCCAGTACCTCTATTAAATAAGAGGGTTCTGCCTAGATTGTATACTTCAGAGGTCCCCACACGTGCAAACATACACAGGGTAAGTTAACTGAAGACTACCTAGGCACCACTGTCATTCAGGATCCAGCACTCAGCACAGGCACAGTGTGACCCATATCTTGAAACATCCCCTCTACCAACTAGCGCTGTTCAGGTCCCAGGAAAATACTTCTCATCTCTTGCCCTATGTTCCCCCCCTAAAAAGCAACTGCCTCCAAATTTATGTTTCTGACATTGGAGATGGATGCTGCTTTTGAGTTTAGAGAGGATTTGAGCAGGATGAGTATTTAGACAATTAACTTGTCAAATCCTTCTCAGACTGTATGAGTATAATAGATTATCGCGTAACAAAGTGTTTCCCAGTAGTGCTGAATATCATTTTCTTGCTTCTTTTCACATTCGAAATTGTGATTCTCTTGGTATTCACAATAGTTTCACAAAGTGATAGAGGAACACTGTACAATATTAAACAATATTATTATCATTAATCATATTAACTATTATTCAATAGGATTATTTTAAATTTGTGTGTATGGTAGGGTCTAGGCATTCATGCGTGAAACTATGTAAATAACCAACCAAATGGTTTGTGGTAAATTCTTTCCAAAAGCTGTCAATAACTCTTCCCATCCCTGTCCACTCATGCCACTTCTCCCATCAAGAACTAGACTGCTGGCTGGCTGAGTCAGTGAAGCATGTGACTCTTGGTTTCAGAATTATTGAGTTCAAGCCCACATTGGGCACGGAGCCTAGTTAAAAAAAAGAAAAGAAAAGTAGGATCTGTTTCTCTCCACTTGAATCTGGGATGACCTTATGACTTGTCTTGACCAGTAGATTGGGACAGAAGTGACTGGGTCAGTTCAGGGACTGGGCCTTAGGCCTAGCAGCTTTCTGCTTTCCTGCTGGGATCCAGCCATCATGAAAGGAAGCCACATTCATTCAGACTACTGAATGGTGAGAAACCATGGAGAGAGAGAGAGAGAGAGAAAGAGAGATCCTAGCCTCTTAGCCATTCCCTCAAAGGCCCCAGACATGTGAACGAGGTCATCTTAGATCCCCCAGCTCCCACTGAACCACCCCATGACTACAGCCCCATGAATGAGCCCAAGAGACACCAGTAGAACCAGCAACAAACCCTTAGAATAAGAAATTAAGAGATCATTATTTTTAGCCAGCAAGTTTCAGGTACTTTATTATGCAACAAAAGCTAACTAAAATATGACCATTGCTAGAGTTGATAATAATTCTATCTTAATAAAAATATTCAGTACGATTTAAACTGTCAGAAAATTAAGACTTCCAAATTTAAGTAGTTTTGATTTAAATGATTGATATTAATTGTAATTTGTATATTGCTTTTTAATTTTAATAATTTTGAATAGTTTAGAAGAAAAGAACTTTGAAAACTTACATGAAAGATAATTTTTAAATTCTTACATTTCTTTGATTTACATTTTTATTGACAATTTATTTATAATTTTGTGTACTTTGAATAGTTACATTTATTTTTTAATGCTTTGAATCACTACTATCCACTGAATACAAATTGTGTGAAAATTTTCATTATAACATTACTGAAAATTTTGCTGAAATGAAGGCATGAAAAAATAAATTTCATGGAGGAAATAAACAGCAATTCATGAATTATGTGTGTATTTTATGACTCATCCAACTGCCAACCCATCAAGAGAACTTCCAAGGTGTCTTTGTCATTTTGCCAATGTTCAGTCATTTAAAAGCCATTGCTTTATGCATGATTTAAAAATTCTTGTCATTATGTAGTTATGTGTATCAAGGTAAAAGGAGACAGAGTATTTTAACAGTAAGTTAGTTTGTTTTATAACTCTTTAATCTTTAGGTCTATGTTGTATAGTAACTTGTACACTTGTCTCAGGCCCTGCAAATGTTAGGGACAGATCTGTCTCTGTCATGGCCTGTCCTTCAACTACCTGACGTGTATTTGTTTACTAAGTAGCTCCACCTGTTTGTCTAAAAGAACTTCAGAATCAGCTTGTCCAAAACTAAATTCACCATCTTTCTCTACAATACCTCCTCCTTCGTCTTCTGGTGATTTCTGTGTTGGTCACCTAAGCCAGAATCCCAGAAGACATCCTGGGTTTCTTAACCCTGTTACTCTCCCTTAACTTTCTAAATAATTCTCTCATCTGCCTCAGTTTGGGCCTTGAGAGGCAGTATCACCCTGGGTAGTGTTTGCTGCTTAAGCTTCAGAGTTCTCTCTGGAGGGTGGGTGTGTTAAAACCCAAGTTACTGAGGCTCTACCCTCAGAGTTTCAGATTCACTAGGTCTGGGGTGGGACCTGCTCATTTGCATTTCTAATAAGTTCCTGTTAGCTGTTGCTGCTGGTCTGGGGCTGCACTTTGAGACCCACTGGCCTACAGGTTGATTTAAAAGTTTTCTCTTCTTATTTACTGTGTGACCTTAGGTGAATTCCTTAGTTTCTCCAGGCCTGTTTCTTGGTCTGTATAAGGGTGATAAAGGTCTTACCTTTGAGAGTTGAATTAAATGAGACAATACAGGTAAAGCACTCAATACAATAAGCTTGTGCAAGTAAGGTCTTTAATTAAAGAAAATGTATGTAGAGAAGAAGAGAAGGTGGTTATTCACGTCCTTATCATCTTCTCCCCGACTCACTACTGGTCTTCTTCATCCCTTATCAAACCATCTGCATGGTTTGTCTCTAGCTGACCACAATCCCTTCCTTTCTACTCGTGCCTACCCAAAAACATTTAAGTATGTTCACATCTCCTTTAATTTTTAAAAAGCCCATAATCTGGCTTTGACTCCATTCTTTCCTTCAGCCACCCTATCTCTATCCTTTTCTTCATATCTAAGCATCTTGAAAGAATTTAGGATTGCTCTCTCTACTTCTTCCATTCAAACTCATTTCTCAGTGTATCATGGTCTGGCCTTTGCTTCCACAGTCCCCTAAGCCAGTTCTCTCTGAAAAAAGCAAACGTATCCTCCTCCTTGCCAGGTCTCCTGGGTACTTGATCACTCTTCGACACCCTGACACTGCGGACACATCTTCTAGGGGAGCAGTTTGGAAAACGGATCCCAGTGATCTCCGCCTCCCGGTATCCACTCCCTTTTATAATCCCCTCCCCCAGTGTATAGACTGAGCCTGGGAACTTTGTTCTCATGAAGAGAGTCAGACAAAAGTAAGATGGGATGATGATGTGGCACTTTTGAGGTGAGGTTATGAAAGACTGCTTGCACTTTTCCTCTGAGTCTTCTTGTTCGTTTGCTCTGTGGAAGTAAGCTCCCAGGTTGCAAGGTAGCTGAGAAGGATCCGAGGCCCTCATCCTAACAGCTCTTGGAAAACTGAATCCAGCCAACAATTGGAACAGTTTGCTAACAGTTTGGAAGAGGATCACTTTCCAATCAGCCCTTCAGAGGAGACCACAGCCTTGGCTAACACCTTATTGCAGACTTGTAAGATATTCTAAAACTCTTCATGACCCACAGAAAGAGTGAGATATTAAACAGGAATTGTCTTTAGCCACTAAGTTTTGGGGCAATTGTTCCACAGCTACAGATAACTTCTCTATCTCCCTTCTTAAAACTACTTTCCCATGGACTTTCACAATCCCTGGTTTTCCTCCCTGTTTCCTCTTTATCTCTGCTTCATGGGCTCTGACAATTGTGCTCTTATACCTCCTACTGTTTTTTTCAAAGTTCTTCTCTTCTTCTCTACATACATTTTCTTGCCAGTGAAACCCATTCAAATGCCATCTATAATCGAGTGACCCTCAAATTTATAATCCAGTGACCCTCTTTAGAGCACCAGTCCCCTAAATACAACTGCGTAAAGGTCGTTCCCTCCTGGGTGTTGGTCTCAAAGACACTCAGACTCAGCATGTCCCAAACAGAACTTGTTGCTTCCCACCAAAGCCCTCAACTTCCTGTGTTTCCTGCCTCAGTGAGCCACCATCCACGCAGTTGCTCAAACCAGAAAACTAAGAGTCATCTTTCATTTCTTTATTTAACAAATATTTTATGGGGCACCTACAGCGTGCCAAGCAGTGTTATAGGCTCTAGGAAAGTTTACAGTCTTGTGGGGGATACAGACAATGAAGATAATACATAAATTATGTACCATGTTAGAGTGAGACGTATATCACAATAAATGCTATTGGGGGAAACTGAGCAGACAGAGCAATGCATGCCATGGAGAGTGAATTTGTGGTATTAGACAGGGTGCTCAGAGTATATTTCTTCTCACAAAGAAGGAGACACCTGCAGGTATGAGGACCATGCTCTGTGAGTACTTGGGAAAAGAGAGGACAGCTAGTTCAAAGGCTTTAGCCGGGAATTTAACTGGGGGCTTTGAGGAACATCGAGGTGGCCAGTGTGGCTGGAACAGAGAGAACGAGGAGGAGATGATTAGAGATGAGGTCAGTGAGGTACCCAGCCCAGATCATGTATAGCCTTATTGCCATTGTAAGGATTTGGGGTTTTTCTCTGAGTATAATAGGACGCCGTGGGAGGGTTTGAGTGCAGAAATCCCATGGTTAGTCTGGTTGCTATGTTTAGAATAGGCTATTGAGAAATTGTTCCTCTTCTTTTTATCTCTCAGCCCTTAAATCTATTTCGCACACTAAGCCCTGTGTATTTTATCTCTTAAATATATCTTGAACCCATCCGTTTCTCTTAATTTCTATTGTTACTCCTTAAGTCAAGCCACAACATCTCTCGTTCGTTCATTCAATGAATACTTTTTGAGGAGCTACTATGTTCCAGGCACTGTTCCTCTTCTCGGGACACAGCAGTGAGAGACAGCCTGTATGGAGCTTACATTTCTCTCTTGGCTGTATTGCCTTTAAAAACTTACCACCTCTGAAATTGTCTTATGTATGTATTTGGTTACTCCCTCATTGTGTCCTCTCCTCACCAACATGTCAAACTCGTGAGATCAAGGACATCATCTGTCCTGTTCACCAACTGTATTCTCAGTGCCTAGGACTGCATCTTGCATATGATATGTGCTCAACATACTAGTTGAGTGACACCATGTATGTCTGTGTGCATTGTGTTATATGCGATGCCGTCTGGTATTCTTTATTCTATCCCATTATGCTTCACTAAAAAAACTCCCCCTGTTACAACTTTAAACTAAGTTTCCAGATTTTTCAGAATCTGGACGTTAACCGGAAGTTTGACAAATGCTACTCTATTGCATTCTCCACAACCAGAGTCCTCTTTCCAACTCGGAAGTCTTGTCAGGTTACTTCCCTGCACGAAATCTTTCCATGAACTCTGTTGGTCTTAGACTGTTTTCCCCAAACACCAGTCAATTATGGTGCTCGTGCACCAACTATCATATAACACAGTTAATATTTTTGTTTACGAATTGAATCACTTTTTCTCACTCAGCCTCATCTTAAGCGAAAACCTAAGAAAAGTAATATGTCAGATGCATGGGTTATATATTTTTCTAATGTATATTAGGTCCACTAACTGCCCAAAGGAAAAAATGTTGGTTTGTGTACCATCTGAACTTCTTTTGCTTACCACCCAGCCATACTCTGGGGAAACCTGCTCTCAGGACAAAGGTCAGATGCCTCCACTTGGCCTATGAGGCACCCTGGAACTTACTGGTGCTTTCCACTAGTATCTCTCTCTCTCTCTCTCTCTCTGTCTCTGTCTCTGTCTCTTTCTACCACTTCCTGCACTCATTCATTCTGAGTAACTGGCAGGTCCCTGAATGCACAGAGTTCTCTCTGGCTCTAGGACTTTGTACTGCAATCTGCTCCCTCCATCCTGAGCTCCACCAGCACCCCCACTGCACCCCCTTTCACGCCTAGCATAAATGTCACCTTGGGGAGGCTGTCCTGCTGGTGGGTCTGGGATCCCCCGCTTACCCCGTGTTGGAGTGCACCACCCTGGAGCAAAGTGGCTTCCTCATATCTTGTCCTCCAACTGAAGACTGCAAGTCCCTTTGGGGAGGAAGACTATTTTATTTACCATAGTATTTCTGGTTTTAAGTCTAGTACCAGGCATTTGTTAGCAATTTGGTTAATGAATCGAGAAACGAACGTACGGATTTCTCAAGGAAACGAATGTCACTACCACTCAGCACATTGTCTGGCACATACCAGTCAGTCAGAAAACATCGTTGAGGGGCTGAAAACAGTGAACGCTGCTCCTTGACCCAGGGACATCACCTTTCGTTTCGTTATTTGAGAGGTGGTCTCAAATTCTAATGTCTTTGCTTCACATGACATGATTCTCTTCTCTCTGCCCAGGAAGAGGTCAGAAATGAGGTAAAATGTCTCTCTGTGGCCCAAGAGACGCTTGGTCCCTTGGTAAATTAGCCTGTACTGACAGAGGGTGGGGTGCGTGGGGAAAGCGACAGCTCAGTGGGGGCACGTACCTGTAGGCCTCCCTTTACTGAGTATGAAGTCGCTATAATGTAAACAGTAAACATTTGAATTATTAAAATCCATATTCCATGCATGTTTTCAGTACATTTAATGTTATTTTATTACATTCAGTTCCCCCCACTCTCTGAAAGCAGAGCATTCCTCCGAAAGCCGTCGTCAGCCAAAATGGCATACAGCAAAGAAACAATTACCGTGAATGCATATTTGAGCATTTCCAGACCCCTAACATGATTTCTCTTAGGTTTTTCTGACACCTTAGGACACAGCTTGTTAACGAATATGCAGGATACATTGAGAGAAAGCCCAGAGAGATACTCACAGACATAGTCCGGAGCCGTGGCAGCTGGACGCTGAGAGGCTGAGTGTAGTTCCCGGGGAAGGAGGTTGGGGGGTCACCCTCACTGCTCGGGGTGCATGCTGCCTGTGTGACAGCTTCCTGCAGAACGAATGCTGAACATTTTGGTAAATAATGCTTTTTTTCTGGGTAAAAGTGAAAATCCTCTTGGGATTTCTTTCCATCATAAAATAGGTACTAACGTAGGCCTTTCGTAAAAGTGAAGAGGTATGACGTGAACTTTGAAAAAGCGCAGGATGCCTGTATCCAGAGTTTAGTGCCATTATCCTCATTTTCTGAGATTCTACAACCTATACAATGTTGAAGACTGATAGTTAAACATTAAAAAAAAAAAAAAAAAATACCTGATCGGCTAAGTGTCCAAGTCTTGATTTCAGCTCAGGTCATGATCAAGTGGTTCGTGAGATGGAGCCCTTGCTTTGGGCTCCGTGCTGACAGTGCAGAGCATGACTGGGATTCTCTTTCTCTCTTTCTCTCTCTCTCTCTCTCTCCCCCCCTCTGCCCCTCCCCCACTTGCCGCACTCACGCGTTCTCTCACTCTCCCAAAATAAATATTTAAAAAAAGACTAATAGTAACCATGTTTCTTACAACAATGTGTGCCATAGATAATCAAGGTTTTACAGCACCTAAATTTTGCTCAAAGATTTTTATTTCTTTTTTCCGTAATGGCTCTATCTTGGGGACTGCGGTATCTGGTATAAGTGGAACTTCCAAATAACTGATGTTTAATCTTGTAAAACAACCAAAACATTAAAAACCAAAAAAGACGAGAACCTTCCCAATATACTGCACTTCCCTGGCTTTTGAAACAAAACGCCCCAAATGTTAACAGAGCCACGCTGACTAGGAGCTCTCCCTTGGGACTTAAGGTGTTTGGATGCCATATCTGTCCTTGCTAGAAGTCTAGCGAGCACACATATGGACTCAGATGATAGGGGCAAGGCTAAACAGCTGATGACTTTAGCTATGACATTGAAACAGTTTCTTACAAACAAAAGGAAACCCCAATCGACTGAATTCTGAGCCATTCCCGTTCCGTTTTCGCAAAAGGGAAACATGAACTTTATGTAGCTAAATAATTTCCTTCCGCAAAGTGTAAAATGGTTGAGTTTATAAAATGTCAATTAGCGAATGAAAAGATAAAACCATCTCTTCCCACCAGGAAATGATCTACTTTATCACCGGCGCTGTCGTTGTTCTGGTCACCATCACTGCTGTCTATGGAGCATGCTCATCTCGTTTTCAGCTTGCATTTGCTCTTCATCTTGTTCACATCTTGTTCATGGAGTATGGAGAAGTATTCTGCAATCATTTCGAGGTGTGTGTGTGTGTGTGTGTGTGTTGGAAAGGATTTGCTTCAAAGCTAACACGTTTTAATGATCAGGATATAAATGCTTCTTAAAATGTGAAAGCTCTGTATAATGAATGATATTCGTACAGAAATTCATATGCATGCTTTTAGACACATGAGCAGAGTGGAAACTCTTGTTTTGGTATGAGACTGACATGCTAGTCCATAGACTTCCTGGGTGAGGGAGCCCGGAGCACCCTCTGTGTACCTTTGTGTTATCACAGCATGTTAGGCTGAGACTCTATCATTTATCTGTCTCCTCCATTAGTCTAAGAGCTTCTCATGAGCTTAGACCGTGTCCTAGCCCTCTCTGACCCCCAATGCTTGTGTTCTTACGCAGCTGCATAATCTTCAGGAAAGTGTAAAATGGTAACCTTTATGAACAATCAATTAGTGAATGAAAAGGTAGCACAGCCTCCAGCCCACACTTCATTCTTGTTTCTTGTACTGCTTGACTTTTCACTCATGTCTTCCTGTAAAGTCCTCCAAACTACAGTTACCTCAGAGCTGATGAACTTTAGTGCAACCTGTACCTCTTTTACCTCTTCTGTTGAGCCTGGCATGCGAGTTTGTAATACATGTTTATAGTGAACATTGGCAGGTAGGAAAATGGTCATTTTTTGGGAAATGAACTCTTTCTTTGTGTTGATCTCCACAATTGTTTGGCAACAGGGCATGTTTGTTGGGTTTTTTTTTTTTTTTTGAGATTTAATGTACATTTATTCTTAATAGATGGAACATATAGCGTAAAGATTTTATACTGAATAAATGATATTCATTAAGCTAAAAAAAAAGAAGAAAGAAGGAATTTATATCAAGTTTTAGCTACATTGTTTGAAATACAAATATGCAGATTTTTCTTTTTCTTTTTTTTTTTTATAGAGAGAGGGAGAAAGCACACGTGAGCGGGGGGGGGGGTAGAGGGAGAGAGGGAGAGAATCTCAAGCAGCCTCCATGCTCAGTGAGGAGCACAACATGGGGCTTGATCCCATGACCCTGGGATAATAACCTGAGTGGAAATCCAGAGTCAGACACTTAACTGACAGAGCTACCCAGGCGTGCCAAAATATGCAGATCTGATCAGTGAAAAAAATCTCCGTGTGTTTCTTCATCAGGAACTTCAGTTGAACCTAGAGCTTTTTCATACCTCGATTAGAAAGAAAAGAAAAACCCAGAAAAAAAATTATAAGTCGATTGGTTCCTGAGACAGCAAGGACTTTAGAGAGCCCTGTATAGCATTGTGTGGAGAGGGGTGATGTCTGGCAAGAGATTAAATAGCTGGGTCTCGCTTTGTGCAAGTCACCGACCAACTTGTTAACTTGTCATACTATCAAGGGGTAGTTGAGAAGGGGACCAAACTGTGGAGGTCCAAGGTTATGCGCAACATACAACGTCATATACATACACATGTGGCAATGCAGCCACTGCAGCTAAAGGTTAAAACCAGTTCTAAGAGGTGATCTCCGCATTATTCATACAATCAAGGAGGAGAGAAAGAGGTCAGAGTGTTGTAGGTTCACACATGATACTTTGGGGGGAAAGACTTTTTTTTTTTCCTCAAAGTTTAACTAAAAATATTTTTTCTTTAATTTTTTTTTAATGTTTATTTATTTTTGAGAGACATAGAGGCACAGCGTGAACCGGGGAAGGGCAGAGAGAGAGGGAGACACAGAATCGGAAGCAGGCTCCAGGCTCTGAGCCGTCAGCACAGAGCCCGACGCGGGGCTCGAACTCACAGACAGCGAGATCATGACCTAGCTGAAGTCGGACGCTTAACCGACTGAGCCACCCAGGCGCCCCCTAAAAATATTTTTAAAAACTACAGCTTGAGGTGCCCGGGTGGGTCAGTTGGTTGAGTGTCTGACTCATTTTGGCTCAGGTCATGATCTTATGGTTCATGAGTTCAAGCCCTGCCTCGGGCTCTGCACAGATGGTGTGTAGCCTGCTTGGGATTCTCTCTCTCTTCCTCTTTCTCTCTGCCCCTCTCTCACTCTCAACATAAATAAATAAACTTTAAAAAAAACCTGTAGCTTGCTGTTAACCCAGCGTTTCCTTGTTGCCATGTGAGACATTATCGGCACAGAATGTTTACAGGATCAGGTCTATAGATATGAAAGAATCTGCAGTCTACTGCACAGGCTCTCCAGCGAAGAGGGTCTAGCAACAGGGTAGTGCTAATATTTTCTGGGAAGTCCACAATTCTGGCCTGTTTTTAAATTTAAATTATAAGAAAACAGTAAAAGCAGGAAAGAAAAAATCGTCCAGGCAATATGATGCACTATCTGGCGGTGTGAATGAAATGCGCATGTATGAAATCTTTGAAAACTCTAGAATAATAAAAATTTCCAATTGGCATTCTTTCTTTTTTTATGGAAACCCACAGCTTTAATATATATGAGTAGTTACGTTGTCTTCATTCTGCTTAAACTTTGAGAGAGAAGAGGTGGGAACTTGATTTACTGGTATTTACTGAGTAGAAAATAGCAAGCATCTTCACAATAGACCAATTTCATCAGCCTTGTAAATAAAATTATTCAGGCAAAGATTATGCTCAGAAATAAATTCTTTGAATAATGTTACAAATTTTCCCTGCAGTTTAATTGCTTAGTTTTTTCCTAGCTCCATCTAGCTATCATATAACCTTTTTATTCCCCATGCTAAACATCCTGTAAAATACTTTTCCACTTAAATCATTTTTTCAGTACTCGTGTGGTTTCTTTTTTCCCTTGCCTCCATCTACTTGCAGGAACTGACTTTTTTCCCCTATTAAATTTTATTTTTAGGAAATTTGATTCAGCACCATCCTTAAGTCCTTTTTAACAGTGACAACAATAACAAGAACAACAACACGGATCTTCCTCAGTTTATGATGGGATTAGGTCCTGATGAACCCTTCGTAAGTTGAAAATATTGTAAGTTGAAAATGCATTTAATACCCCTAAGCTAGTGAACATCATAGCTTAGCCTACCTTAGACGTGCTCAGAACACTTCCATTAGTCTATGGTTGGGCAAAGCTATGTAACACAGCAGCCTATTTTATAATAAAATGTTGAATATCGCATGTAATTTGTTGAATACGGTAGTGAAAGTGAAAAACAGAATGGTTGCGTGGGTGCAGAACGATGTAAGTGTACCTGTTGTTTACTCTCCTGCTCTTCTGGTTGACTGGGAGCTGCTGCCCAGCATCGCGAGACAGCATCACACTGCATACTGCTAGCCTGGGGAAAAGATCAAAATGCACAATTCGAAGTATGATTTTTACTGAATACATATTGCCTTCACACCATCGTAAAGGCAAAAAATCATAAGCCGAACCACTGGAAGTCGGGAACCGTCTGTATTTGCAATATACAGAACATCTAACTATGTGCCAGAAATTGTTCTAAATACACGTATTAATATTTGCTATTCTTAACAACCCTAAGAGGAAGTTACTATTATTAGTCTCATTTTCTAGATGGGGCACTTGACAGCACAGAGAAGTACCTAAGGTTGCAAAGCTAGTAAGTGGTAGAGAGACAGGATTCAGACCCAGGAGGGTTTAGTTGTGGCTGTGGACTTAAGTTCTAGGTCCTAATCCTACAGGATATTATCCTCAAAATGTTGTTTTATTTTATTTTATTTATTTTTAATTTTCCTTTCTCACAGATATGATTCTGGTACAAGGCCTTATTTCCATCAATTCTTGTGTTCTTGTGCATCTTGACTTTTCTCTAATGTCTTCCCCAAATCCCTGCACATTATAGTTATCTCACAGTTGATGAAAGGTAGTGCAATTTAGTACTCGGATGCTCCAGGGAGGTGGAGGGCTGCTTGTCTTCCTCAACTTAAGAATTTATTATCCAGGGGCACCTGGATGGCACCATTGGTTTAAGTGTCCAACTCTTGGTTTCAGCTCAGGTCATGCTCTCACAGTTCATGAGTTTGATCCCCACGTTGGGCTCTATGCTGACAGTGCAGAGCCTGTTTGGGATCCTTTCTCTCTGCCCCTTTCCTGTTCATGGTCATTCTCTCTCTCAAAAATAAACTTAAAAAAATATTATCTAAACTCTATATCTAAGTAGAGAGAATAGGTCATTCATTAGTTTTTTAAAAAACAGCTTTATTGGGGGTGCCTGGGTGGCTCCGTTGATTAAGTGTCAGGACTTTGGCTTAGCTCATGATCTCTCGGTGGGGTTCTATGCTGGCAGCTCAGAGGCTGGAGCTGCTTTGGATTCTGTGTCTTCCCCTCTCTCTGCCCCTCCCCAGCTCATGCTCTGTGTCTGTCTGAAAAATAAACATTAAAAAACTTTTTTTTAAATGTTTAAAAAACAGCTTTATTAAAGTACAATTAATATACAAAGAACTGCACATATTTGTGTGTACAATTTGCTGAGTTTGAACATGTGCAAACCCTGGTGTTATCACCACAATCAGGACTGTAGACATATCCAACACCTCTCAGAGTTTCCTTGTCTGTCTTTTTTTGTGGTAAGAACACTCAACATGAGATTTTTTAAAAAAGATTTATTTATTTATTTTTTTGAAAGAGAGGGAGAGAGTATGAGCTGGGGAGGAGCAGAGAGAAAGAGAGGGAGAGAGAGAGAATCTCAAGCAGGCTCCATGTGCTTAGTGTGGAGCCTGATGTGGGGCTTGAACCCATGAATTGTGAGATCATGACCTGAGCCAAAGTAGGACACTTAACCAACTGAGCCCAGATGCCCATGAGATTTGTTAAGAAAACAAAATTTGAAGTGCACAATACCTTATTGTTAATTGCAGGTACAATGTTGTACCACAGATCTCTAGAACTTATTCATCTTACATAACAGAAACTTTATTATACCCATTGAACAACTCTCTATTTTCCTTGCCCTCCAGCCCTTGGCAACCACTACTGTATTCTTTGCTTCAATGATATTGACTGTTTTAGATACCTGATACAGGTGAAATCATACAGTATTTGTCTTTCTGTGATTGACTGATTTCATTTAGTACAATGTCCTCTCGGTTCATTCATGTTATCACAAATGGTAGGATTTCCTTCCTTTTAAAGGCTGAATAAATATTCTATTGCATATATATACATTTTCTTTACCTATTCACCTGTTAACGGGCACTTAATTTGTTTCCACATCTTGGTCATTAGTTTTAGAATATACCAATGATCTGGAAGTGCCCTTTGGATCTGAGGCAGAAACTCAGGGGGAGGTGTCTCAGGATAAGATGGCCCATGGGAACAGGAAAAGCCATGTTCTCCTGGGTCTAGCTGGAATGACAAGATGTAGTGGCGGCAGGCTCCTGTGGACCAATCGCTGACAAGGCTATGAACTTGGAGCTTTGCAAAAAGAAGCCAAATTTCTCCTTAAGGTAGAACCAGCCTTAACAAATGGCTCGTGCTGCAGGTAAGCATATGGATAGAGAAGACAGTACTTCCACATACTTCTGAGCCTGAGACATTCCGGAAACTTGCAAGATGGTTAGTGCAGGAGGTTTTGAAGACCTGGTGAGGTCTTTGGGGACAAGAGACTATACGTTCCTCTCCTAAGGAAGTGAGAGGGACAAGACTGAAGAGAACCCATTCTAGAACCATAGGAAAGGAAAGAGGCACCCGGAGGCACTGAAAATCCTGCCAGTCGGAGCAGAGCTGTCAGCCCTTTATGGGTTAAGTTCACCTCAGATAAGATAGAATGATGGCTGTATGCCGAATCGGACCCACAGACATGTTTTGTCTGACATGCTTTCCTGTTTTAAAGAAATGGAGTTAGTTGCCAAAATTGAGATTTGGGAGAGTTCACCGGATTCCTGATTTTTCTTTATTTCTTGATCTTCAGGAAATCATCAGCTGGAAATGAGTAGTGGCTGTGCTCTTCAGATTGGTTTGAGCTCTCTGGTTCTTCATAGTCCCTTTCACTCTCGATTATCTTTGCACCTGCCCTGCTTCATCTATTCATGTCACCTGCTTGGCTTGTTGGGTGTTTAAGTTTGCCACCTATGAACTATATCCTGAGCAGCTTAGTCTTTAAAAAATATTTTTTAATCTTTATTTTTTGAGAAAGAGGGAGAGAGAGACAGAGTGTGAGTGGGGGAGGAACAGAGAGAGGGAGATATAGAATCTTAAGCAGGCTCCAGGCTGTCAGCACAGAGCCTGACACAAGCCTTGAACCCACGAACTGTGAGATCATGACCTGAGCCGAAGCTGGACTCTTAACTGACTGAGCCACCCAGGTGCCCCTTAAATTTTTTAATGTTTATTTTTGAGAGAAAGAGAGAGAGAGAGAGAGAGCGCGCGAGAGACAGAGTGTGAGCAGAGAAGGGGCAGAGAGAGAGGGAGACACAGAATCCGAAGCAGGCTCCAGGATTTGAGCTGTCAGCACAGAGCCTGATGCTGGGCTTGAACTCACAAACCATGAGCTCCTGACCTAAGCCAAGGTCTGATGCTTAACCAACTGAGTCACTCAGGCACCCCTTGAGTAGCTTGGTCTAATGTAGATCATCTCCTAAAAGAAATTCCTAGGCCCACTTAACAGGTATTTCCTGCACCTATCTCAAAAAGGGTGTCAAAAAGAGACATTAGCTATATATACTTAATATTTCAAGAAACTTTATAATTTATCCATGAGAGTTATGTTTCTCTACAGTGATATGTGATGAAATCCTTCAACAAAAGGGGCCTGTGAGCTTGTTTAAAAGTGCACTGAGGGGGCGCTTGGGTGGCTCAGTCGGTTAAGCGTCCAACTTTGGCTCAGGTCATGATCTCACTGTTTCTGAGTTTGAGCCCCGCGCCGGGTTCTGTGCTGACAGCTCACAGCCTGTTTCAGATTCTGTGTCTCCCTCTCTGTCTGTGCCCCTCCCCTGCTCATGCTTTGTCTCTCTCTCTCTCTCAAAAATAAACATTAAAAAAATTAAAAAAAAATAAAAGTGCACTGAGGAAAGCAGGAGTTACAGATATACCTCCTGTTCAGGAGTCAGTTTTGGGGAGAGAGAACTACATACCTATTAAAACAGCATTTCAGCTGTTTAAAAAAGAGTGATAATACAAAGTACCAGTAAGGATGAGGAGAAACTAGATCTCTCCTACATTGGTAGCAGGAATGTAAAATAATATATCTACTCCGGAAAATAGTTTGGCAGTTTCTTAAAAAATTAAATACACACTTACATGACCCATCAATTGTACTCTCAGACATTTATGTGAGTAAAATGAAAACTTAAGTTCACACAAAAAATCTGTACAGAGATTGATTTGTAATAGCAAAAAACTGGAAACAACCCAACTGTACCTCACCTGGGGAATGAATGAACACAACCTGGTACATACAACAGAGTATTAGTCAGCAATAGAAAGGAATCAACGTTTGATACCTACAACAGTCTGGCTGGTCCTCAAGGGCATTATGTTTAGGTAAAAACTTCAATCTCAAAGGTTGCATGCTGTAGGATTCCATTTACATAACATTATTGAAATAACAACTATAGAGATAAAGATCAGTGGTTAGTAGGGAATAGGGATGGAGTACGGGGGTTGGAAGAGGAAGTGAATTTATGAATACAATAAGGTAGCATAAGGTAGTTCTTTTGTGGTGATGGGACAGTTCTCTATCTTGGTTGAAATGGCGGTTATACAAATTTATACATGGAATAAGACTGTACACACACACACAAAAGCAGATGTAAAAAAATGGTAAAAACTAAGTAAGTTCTGTGGTGTAAAGATAATGTACCATTGTCATTTCCTGGTTTTGATATCTTATTAGAACTTGATAAGATGTCACCACTGGGGGAAGCTGGGTGAAGGGTAAATGGGACTCTTTTTACTCATTTCTGCAACTTCTCGTGAGTCTATAATTGTTTCAAAACAAAAATTAGAAAAAAGAAAAAAGGAAAGGAAAGTAGACTGAATGCCTACGGCTGGTGTTTGGGGAGGTGAGCAAGAGGAGCATGGAGAAGTAAATTGGGGCTGAGAAATATTTCTAGAAGTTTAACCTACAAAAGCCTTAAACTTGCTCCTCGTCATCCCTCCTGCTGTCATTACCTATATAGTGCTCTTCAGTCAGCCCTTGTTAGACAATAGTTTCTCTATTGTTCCTGTTATAGTGCTGAGCAGAGACCTATTCCTACAGGCACACCAGTCAATCTTAACCCATTGAGTGGAATCACCAGGCCTCCAATCCTTTCCAGTTATTAGTTTTTCTATTACCTAATATTCGAAGTCTGTTTCTTTGCTGCCAGAGGTGTTTTTTATTTTAACATCTGATTTCGATGCCATTGCAGATGCTAGAAGTTGCCAGAAGGCTGTCCTCCAGGTAACTGTCTTATGCTCTAACTTGTATTAACTGTTTTATTGCAATTAGCTTTCAGGATATGCACTGTCATCTTATTAAAATTTATATTTTCTAATGGAGAAAGCACATGGAAAGTTGATTGTGGAGCTGTGGCTTATCCGTGCTCCTCTTAGTTACCTGTGTCTAAATTAAGCTGACCCTCTGGGCCTTAGCTATTTCTAAACAGGCATCACGTTAATGCCTGGGGGAACATTAACCTTGCAGACACTAATCTAATTCAGTGCCATCACAAGTGCATAATGCGAGAGTTTGGAGCTTTGCCAAAAAGCACTATTCAAATGAACATTCCGTTGGCAAGGGGTGGGAAGGTGGGCGTGGACAAGGGAAGGAGAACTCCAGAAATGGTTATATGAATATTGTAACGCCTTTCCTTTCACTCTCCCCTCAGAGGTTATGTTTAAGTATTGCAGAGAGATGCTAAATAAATCTTCAGAATATTCTGAAGAAATCGTGATGAAGGTGTTTTTCATCCCTTGCTCATAATCACTCAACATTCACTGAGCATCTTTTACGTTACATGGCTGACCTTGTGCTAGGGTGGGGACAAAGATGAGTAATCGTAACCCACTGCAGTATGCACAAGCACCTCATGGTGCTTAATAAATGTTAGTTGAATAAAAGCATGTTTAAGGAGGTCACAATTTGGCTAAGGTCACTTAAAAGGCCTCCAAGGGACGAGACAACTGTGCAATTCTAGCTCTGTATATAGATCATTACCAAGTCTTTGCCAGAAAGAGAGAGATTTGGGCCCCAGGTGAAGTGAGAGGGAAAAACCTGTTAAGACCTTGCGCAACAGGGTCCAGGATCTCCTGATCTTTCTTTAGACTCGCACCCTGCTTCTCAGTTTGCAGACGCTAACAGGGTTTGCTGGTTTCAAGGGCCCGGGAGCGCCGTTTCCGGAAACGGTGGCATTTGGGGTGGTGAAGGCCAACCAAATGAGGCAGCGAGGGAGAGGGCAGGTAAGAGAGGAGAAACGAAAAAGCTAAGGGATTTTGGTACTGGGTCCCGCCCCTTTCTTTTCCTCGGGCCTGAAACGCACCCGACCCCCGGAGTCCCCCACTTCTCAGGGCGCTTGGCACCGATTATGGGTGAAGGCTAGCCCCCTATCAAAGAGATTTCCTCAGTGCCGACGTTTCTCAAATTGCTTTTCTCCGGGCCCAGCCCGGGAAATCTGAGGCTTGGGGCCAGCTTCCCCGGCCACGCTGGGCCAGTGACACGCAGGCGCCAGAACCGGAGCCACGCTGGGTCGTCCCAGCCTGGTCCCCGGGCCAGGAAGGGAGGGCACCGCAGAGCGCTTCCCGTGTGCGGGGTTTCCCACAATCCATCGCGCCGGCAGTGGCGGCGACCGTGGCGGCGCTCTAGCCGCGGCATGTCTGCGTCTCGACTGCTCTGGGAGGAGGAAGAGAAGGAGGAAGAGGAGGAGGAGGAGGGGGAGGAAGAGGAGAAAGGCGCAGGGGTGGGAGCTGTTGCCGAAGCTGCCACAGCAAAAGTTCTCTCCCCTCCCCCCTTCCCCTTCTCTCAAGGCCCCTGAAAGGGTTGGAACTGCCGCCGCCTGCAGTCGGTGACCGCGCGACTCGGCGCCCGCTCGCGGTAAAGCGCTGGGCCTGGCAGGCCCGGGCCCTGGGGAGGGTGGGGGAGGGGGAAGCGACGGCGCGCGGGGGGAGCGCGCGGCGGTAACGGCCTGACCCCGGGGGGGAGCGAGCCGTAGCGGGGCTGGGGGTGGCCCGGGGAGCGGCCGAGGCCGAGCCAAGCGCAGGAGCTGGTTGGGGGACGGGAGGAGGCAGGGCGCGGATGGTGGGTTGGGGGGTTGAGAAAGGATAATGACGGGGGTGGCGGAGGCGAGAAGGCAGCCTCCGAGGCCTGAGGCGGGTGTCAGAGGTAGGGAAGGAGGTGGGAGGTTTGCAGGGGGAGGCCGGAGGGTGCTGGGTGTGGGTGTGAAAAGGCTAGGAAGACACCAGGTCTCTGTCCGTCGTGCCTGGTGCAGTGCTTTATGCACCGCAGGCCTCAGTCACTGTTGCCGCCGGAGTGTTCTTTGGGAGAAGGGCAGGGGTTGGAGAAAAAGGAATCCTTGCGGGAAACCTAGTGGGAGTGTGTTCAGGGAGAGAGGCCGGAGGGAAAGATGCCGGATAGGTGGAGGAATGCAGAGGGTGGCCGTGCAGGAGTAGCGAGGAGTACGGAGGGTGTTCATTGTGCGGATACATTAGGTATTTCGTTATGGAAAGAACTGAAGCGTTTCTAAGGAAAGGAAAGAACGGATACAAGGAGTTTCCGCGAATAGAAAGGATAGCGTTCGAAGCCAGAGGAAGTGCTAAATACTAGAGACTATGACGAGAATGCATGATAGAATAGACAGATGTAGTAGAATTAATAAATGTTGGCTCAAGGACTAAAGAGTTATTCCAGATGAGCCGGAATGGCCTAGTTCTGAACCTGTTTGGGCTCTTCCGTAGATGACATCTGGTAAGTGTGGGTCCCGCAGTGGTTGGGGTCACTGAGAATTAGACCTTAGTCTGTAGTTTGGTCTGAGACCTTTTAAACCTGCACCAGTGAATATTAGAATCTCCGAAACAGACTGTAAAAACAAAAAACGTCTGGCCTCCAGGGATTCCCTAGGCCATGAGGTTAGATTTTAGCAAATTTAAAGTATTGTCATTTACTAGAGGCAGGGTGAACAGAAATACCGGAATGGAAATTACTGGACTTGGCGGTTTTCTTCTTCACTGCCGGGCTTATCTGGTCCAGGAGAAGTGATGCCATATTATTCACCCTGGGTTGCAGTACACAGGGTTATAATTAATGGTGGGGGGGGGGGGGGAGTCCATGCATGGTGGCCTTTCTTTGGAGATTCCATTTGGAGCTCAAATTAGTCTGACTGGATTGGTTCCATAACTCTGGGGCTGGTGGGAGACTTTTTGCTATTCATGGTTCCTGAATGTATACTCTCACCGAGGCATTGTGGTATTGAAGAAAATGCATCAGCCTGCAAAGTGTGGGCCTGCAGAATGGAGGATCTAGAATATCTGTTTTGGTCTTAGGTTGCAAGGAGGTCAGGACTGGTTGTCTTCAGGTTTAGGGGAACTTGAAGAGACTGGGTGATTCTAGAGCCAAATTAGAGGGAATATTAGCATTTCCATATCAGGAAATGAACCAAGGCCTATTGGATTTGCTTAACTCCCACAGACCAGAGTTCCAAGAGGGAAATCTAGGCTAGAACCATACTCTTAAGATATGCCTGAAAATTTTTCACTTGTAGTTATTAAGAATGACTGTACACATTACATTGTAATATTAATTCAGCTGGAGAGAGGGTAGTATGAAATCCCTTTTTATGGAAGTAGAGGGTGGAGGGATTAATGGGGAAGAAATTTGGGAGAGGGACGGGAAAATTCAGTCTTTTATTCTTTGAGCAAATATATCTAAAGGAAGATGAGAATTTAGCATTAGAGATGAGAGGGGCTTTTATTAAAAATTTTTTGAATGGAAATAATCCAAGATTACTTTTTTTTAATTTGGAAAACTTTTTACGTTAGTACATTTAAATTTACTCTTTGTTTTCAAGGACTTCAGTATATTACATCGTAGGATGTACCCATTTTTACTGTCATCACAGAATGAAAGGGTGTGTTTTCTTTTCCCTCACCTGCACTGTATATTATCATTTCTTTTAATTTTTATAACTTTAATGGACTTAAATGTAGTATGTCATTATTTTTCCCCCTTTTAAATTGTATGGAATTTTACATGTACATAATTAAAAAGCAACATTGTCCTGAGAGAGCTTATAGTGAGAAGCTCACAAGGGTGAGCCCTTGTCTCACTTGTCCATTGCAATCCCACTTTCCAGAGGCTACTACTTGTAAGCATTAATTTTTTGTAGTTCTTATCATGCTTTTCTTCAGGTTTCCAAGTGATATAATATACATGTACTGTTATTTCTTGATTGATCAAGATGACATTCTGAAGGAGTTGAAAGACTTCTGTGAATGGAAAGGGTTTGTGTCACTGACATTATCCGCTTTCTTCTCCTTTCAGACCTTTGATAGTTGTTATTTTAGCTTTTTTAACAACTCTTTATGTCTTAAAATTTTTTTTAAATGTTTATTTATTTTTGAGAGACAGAGCATGAGCAGGGGAAGGGCAGAGAGAGAGGCAGACACAGAATCTGAACAGGCTCCAGGCTCTGAGACATCAGCACAGAGCCCGATGCGGGGCTCGAACTCACAGACTGTAAGATCATGACCTGAGCTGAAGTCGGCCGCCCAACTGACTGAGCCACCCAGGTGCCCCTGTCTTTATATCTTTAAATAATACGCTTAAAGAGAAAGCATTTAGAATTTAAAGTGGAAATAGACTGGGTGAGAAGGTAAAGGGAAGTTTGATGGATGGACCTGTAAGAAAAACAAGGTTGTAGGAAACAACATCTTTGCAGCAAAAGGGTTGCTGGTTAGTGATGAGGAAGAGTTGCTTGGCAATGATAGTTATTCGTCTTGCAATTAGTTATCAGGTCAACTGTGTAGTGTTCTTTGACAGTTTTCTGAGGAGTTTTAGAGTGAGGACTCTGGGAATGGGTTAAATGACCCCTGGTTGTTCTTTCCAGGCTTCAATGGCAATTCTTACAAGAGTTTTTAGGAAGGAGTGAATTGGTGTGTATAATGTGTTTCTTTTTTTTTGTGGAGGGAGGGAGGGATGGGGAAGTGCGATCGCAGAGGGGAAGAGGAGAAGGTCAGGGTATGATGGAGGTGGTGATAATTTTGTGGGAGGCTGAAGAAAGAATAAAGAATTTTGAGGACATTTGGATATAGTGGATGTGAAGGAGATTTAAAATTATAGTGGTGAGACAGATTTGTGGCAGTTACAAGGAAATATGCATATTTAAGTCCCTAATATGGTGGGAATATGGTGGAAAAAAGTATGCTGCTTATATATCAGCCTAGGTTAATAAAATATTGAGGTTTTGAAATTTAAGTATGAGGCTCAACATCACCAAGTCACTATGACGGATAGGGGGAGAATAGAAAGAACTTAAACTCCTTTTTAGAAGTCTTGTTTAAGTAACATTGCCTCTTGAGAATCTTCTTTACTTTGTGTAAAAACAGCATTCACATGTAGATTATATACTGCCACATCTTGTATTTGCTTGTGGGAATTATTCTCTCTTTGTTTTGCAAAGGATAGCTAGACTGTAACCTACTCTGGAGCGGAGACTTTCTTAATCTTTGGGAAAACTCAAAACAGTTTGATTAAGTGCTTAGTAAATAACCTGTGAATGACTGATAGAAAGTAGTGTTCACTGTCAGTGATAATAGTGGGACCGTGTGAAATTGCTGAACACCATGGGAGTATTGTAGACTAAATTGTGTCTGTGTGTTTGAGAGAGTGAGGGATAAAAGGGTTATCCGACTGGTGAAGCCTTTAGATTTAAGGGAAGAAGACAGAATGAATTAGAATGGGACTAGAACAATCCTGCAAAAACATGAAAGGATGTGACCAAAGATTCTCTTCTAATCTGAGGCTAGTTAAGCCGAGTAAATTTTAAATCCGGATCAGGAGTTGGTGGCTGATTTAATTTGTATTTTCTTCAGATCTAAATGACTACTTAGAGATATTTAGCTGTTTTAAGAATCTGATTAATTCATTTTGGTATGATAGTAAAAAAGCATTAGGTGAAATTTCTTCCTTCAAGGAATTTGTATTCATTTAGGGGGAGAAGGACAGTTGCGAGGTAATTTAGTAATAGTGTAAGATATCGGAAAGTTGATTTTTTAAACCAGATATCAACAGTATACCTCCAGGGGCGCCTGGGTGGCTCAGTCGTTTGAGCATCCAACTCTCAATTTTTGGTTTAGGTCATGATCCCAGGGTCATGGGATTGAGCCCTGAGCGTGGAGCCTGCTTAGGGTTCTCTCTCTTTCTCTCTCTCAAAAAAAAAAAAGTATATCTCCAGGTGAAAATTTTTGTATTTCGGTAGTCATTTTCAGTACTAGGGTTCAGAACTCTTTTGGGCCACCTTTTCTGAATTCCCTTCTGAGCCTCTAGCACGGTCTATAAAATATATCTATTTATTAAGTACCTATTGTGTGCTCTTGGGGGATGGAACTTTTAAAGGTGGGTTAAACATGCATGGTCCCTATCCTCAGAGTTCATAATCCCTTTAGAATGGTACAGTTACAAATAATATGAGGCATAATGTTATTCTGAATAGTCTCATTGCTGACAAATCTTTTTAGTTTGAAAGATTTTAGAAATGCTGAAGATCTGTTGATAGCAAAGAGAGTGAATAAAGAATAGTTTTGGTTTAAATTCATTTAGTCCTAGATATAGGAATAATTTTCGTGGTTAACTTAATAACTGAATTACTTTGGAAAACACTCCCAGTAAGGAAGTCAGAAATACTTTGAGGAATGGTGATAGCTTCACTTGTAGGTAGTTGAACACTAGATAAATGTTAGCTAAGTGCATGAGATGGTTGGATGGGAGGAGTGAATAAATGAGTAAGTGGTAGCCTCCCAAGGTAACTATTTTAAAGAAGACCTCACTGATTTTAATATGTAAATAAGTTCTGGGTATATTTGTTAATAAACACTTTCATTACTGGAATCAAGATGGTTTATGATTAAGCTCCCAAATGAGTTTTATGAATAGCGAATGCTGTAGGAGTTCAGGCAATGGAGAAGTGAACATTGACTAAGGTTTGGGGAAAGGATTTAAGTGTACCGTACTTTAGCTAGATATTTGAAAGGATTCCTTAGGGATCTCAGGAGAGGAACTAAATTGCTCCAAATTTCTCTTGCAGCCCTAGAATGAACCTAGAGTCTGGATCTATTTTTGTCTTAATGCTTTCTGCCTATTTCATTTTAGCTACTCCTACTGGTTTGTTCCTTTTCAAATTCTCCTTTGCTGGGTAGATTTTGAGCTCCCTGGAAAAACTGGGAGGGGGGGCTCTGTTTCCATCTATGTCTAGTGTAACTTTTAGTTTTTCCTTTTATGAGCCTGTACCCCACAAATTACTTGGTCTCTGTGAGTGAAGAGCATGAGTCAACTTGGCTCTGCTATCCTGGCATTTTCCTGCATGCTTTTCTCAAAGCTGCTTTCTGAATTACAGAATAGAATAGACAGAATTGAGGGCATATGTCTAGTAGACACATGCTTGTTGAATAAATGAATGAGTGAGAAAGTATCAGATAATTTAGAATATCTAAATGATCTGTATATTTGTTCGATTCAATTTATTCATTACCGGCTTTTTTTTTTTTCTCTTTTTTAATGTTTATTTATTTTTGAGAGAGAGAGAGGGACAGAGGATCCAAAGTAGGCTCTGTGCTGATGGCAGTGAGCCCAATGCAGGACTCAAACTCATGAACCGTGAGATCGTAACCTGCGCCAAGCTGGACGCTTAACAGACTGAGCCACCAGGCACCCCTACCTGCCTTTTTTCTACAAAGGATTTTATGGGGACTGACAGAAATATCTATACTATAAATGAGTTGAAATAATTGAGGAGGTCTAGTCGAAGAGAAAGTGAAAGAAGAATCTGCTTAAAGATTATAAAGTCTATTATTATGAATGCTAGAGAACCAGGAATAAAGTGGAAGACAACCAGATGGAGAAGGAGTGGTTATCCTCCAGAAAGTATGATTCTCAAAGAAGGAAAACATAATTGATATATGATAGGTTATGTTTAGAGGACAGCAGGAGAAGATTGAAAGTGTAGAGAATTATTTGAAATGGTTATTTTGGGGAGGAAGATTGTAAGACAATTTGAAGGGTAAGAGTAAACAAGTTTAGAATGTAGCAGAAATTATTTATGATGGGGATTTATAACTGAGGTTTCAGAGAGTGATGGGGTGCATTCTCTTTAGTCAACAGATAATGAACATTCGTTATATGCAAAAGCATTGTTAGAGGCAGTCAGGAATAAATCCTTTGGGATTTATATTCTACTAGCGGAGCTGGACTTGTGCACAAATAACTACACTATGACCAATGTGTCATAAATGTTACTGAAGTTAAAAGGTAGGAAAAAATATTTGGGGAAAAACCTGGGACTACACTTAATGGCACGCAAGTGGCATTTAGTTTTCGAAGGGATGAATAGGATTCTGGCTGATAGAAATGAATGGAAAGAGAGCATTCCAATCTGAGGGATTAACAAAAGCAAAGACTTGGAGTTGAGAAGACATGGATATGTGGGGAATAGTGAGTATTTAATTTTTTTTTTCTTACTGTGATCCACAGTAAGAAGTATATGTCACATCCTCACCTGATATATGTATGTGCAAATATTTGTTTATATATATAAAACAAAAAGCTTCAGTAACCATATCTTTTACCATGTTGGATGCACTCATGTGTTTTCCATTCTATTCTGTGTGGCTAAGAAAAAAAGATGTCTGTCACTCATAAACTAATTTTGTGGCTAAATAGTTGATCACAGCTTCTAGTTTGGAACACAGAGAGAGTTTGTGAATAGGGTATAATATGATAAAAAGTAGGAAGAGTCAGTGGGGTTGCGTAGAAAATAGATGGCCTTGAAAGCTAAGCTGAGTATTTGACATGATGTAGTGTTGTGCTTAGTAAGCAAACAGAGGCTAAGTTTTAGTCTCGGCCCTTCTGTTTACCTGTGCTATGATTATGGAGAGAATTACTTCCTTTCTGAGACTCCATTTTCTCATCAAGAAATTGTTAAGTCTTATACCTTCTGGCAAGCGTTGTGGCGAGGATTTGAGGATGAAAATATGTTAGCATAAGATTAAATTATATTAATGTATCATTAATGTATAGCTTCTGAACTTTTTTGAGTAGAGAATGAAATCAAAGACTGTATATTAAATATCTTAACCTGCCAATAGCTATACTGTACAGGATAGATTGGTGGCAATGTAGAGTAAGATTGGGGGCTAGAAACCCAGTTACGAGGCTACTGGAAAAACTTAACAAGGACTTGAATTGGTTTGATAGTAGTAGGATTAGAAATGAGGGGGTAGGATGTGATTGCATGGTGAGAGGAGGGGAGGATGACTGGGAATTTAGAGCTGTGGTAAGATTCAAAAGGCAGCCGCTGAAACTGGGATACATGTTGGGGTAGTTCAATGGGGGTACATTAGAGTAGGTAGTTACAGTTTCTTGCACAATACAGTTCCTCAATTATTTGTTGAATGATTAAATATATAAACTGAGGAATTTGAATTGTGAGTGGAGATAGTAAGGGATAGGTTTGAGAAGGAGGGGTGAGATTGAAGGGTACTTTTGAAAGACTGCTAGAATTTCTTCAGGAAATATTTTTGTGTACTTTGTTCAAGATTCCATGGTAGGCAATGTGAAAGACACGTGTTTATGTATGATGGAGTTCATTTTCTTCATGAGTTTAACTGGGGACTAAAATGTGTACACCTCTGTTTATGACAGAAGTACTGTGGCAGGTTCGACTTTGTGGAGGAGTTGGCGTGCAGCTTAGGCCTTGAAGGATTAAATAGGGTTATAGTAGGCAAGATGGTCAGGGTTGGTATTCCAAGAAGAGGGAGTGTGATATGAGTGACAGAAAAGTTCTGGATGTGTTTAGGGGTTTGTGGTCTAGATTAGCTGGAATTTAGGGTTCATCTTATGAATGGAGGGAAATAAGGCTAAGGGGAGGAAACATCTAGAAATCTAGACTAAACAGGTTTTTAAACATTTATTTATTGAGCTATAACTTTATATAAAGTGCTCAAATCTTAAGGTTACAGGTTAATGAATTTTTGTAGGTAGATGTTTCCAACAGTCCAGAAGACTCCTTCATTTGTCACTCCAAGTTGATATCTCTTTCAACCAAAAGTGTGAATGTTGCAAGTCTAAGTTGCGATGGTAGTAGTAATAATAAAAGAAAAGAAATATACAAAAGAAATACTTTAAAGAAAGAATTGAAGGGTTTGATGGCAAATGGGCTTTTGGGAAACCGGAGGAAAAGGAAAAGAAAAGGGAAATTTTGGGGCTTTTCTTGGGTAACTGAGAATGGTTGTGCCAATAATAAAAATTATTGGATCAGTTAGCAGAACTATTTTGGTGGGGAAGAATAATTACTTTCATTTTAAGGTACATGGCCAGTGTGTGAAGCACCAATGGAAGTATGCAAGGGGAATTATTTACCTAGAGTTAGAAATATTGGATTCAGCTGAGGAAGGAGGTCCACTAGAGATTTGGGAATATGTACTTAGAGTTGATAATTGAAGCTGCTAATTCTGGATTTGGTAGGGTGCTAATGGCATGAAATTTTTGGACTGATAATTGGGGTGTTAATTGAAGCAATAATTGAAGAATCTAGTTTAAAAAATCATTATATATTCCAATTCCTAAGGAATAAATTAGATTGTAGCAGAGGGTGGGGAAGATATCCATAAGAGGTATGAAAATGTAGGAGCAGTATTAAGGGATGAGATCCTGAAGGGAGTGGAGAGAGAATGGGAGAAAGCCCCAGGATTGAACTTGAGAAAATACCCACTATTTGGGCTGAGAAGAGAACCAGTGGTCATTGGATGTAGAAGCAGCAACTAGAGAGACCACAGTAGAATCCTGCTGTATAGTGACATAACCCAGAGGAGGTTGTTCAAGTGTCACTGCCAAAGAGAGGATAAGGACTTGGGTGGTGGGTCATATGATCTGGCACATGGAATTGTTTTTTTGGTCTTCAGGAGAGCAATTCAGAGACCAGAGTGCATGGGGTTAAAGGACTGAATAGCTTGGGAGAATATGGAAACATTGAATGTAGGAATTGTATTAAGTTTATTTTAAGAAGGAGGAACAATTCTTTTTCCAAAACTGGAGGCAAGAAGTAACAGATGAAGATACAGCATTTTAGAAGCTGTAAAGAGGATTTCATAACAGGTGGAGAAGGTGTGATTTGAAGGAATTTATGGAAGTGATTGAGTGTTTGATGGGATTATAGACTTAAATTTGGAAATGACTTGGAATTAGTCAATGACATAAAGAATCCTATTTAGAATAAATCAGTTGTGGAAGATTTCATAGCTCTCTGGTGGTACTTAACACCCAGTGTGTGGGCGTGAAGAAAACAGATGGTGAAGATTGTCATTGTGGAGGTGCATGGTGAATATAATAGAAGGTCATGATGTTCTGGAGAGGGCAGTATTAAGTGGCTGATGGACAGATTTAAATTGTGTGGGGAGAAAAGTGAAGCCAAAAGGACGTAAAGAGCAGGTGTAGAAGTATAAAATAAAGTAGTTGTGGTTTAAAAAAAAAAAGGAGGTCTCTGAAGTTACAATCCTTGTGGTACAGCACTTCCAGTTGATGACCTATTTTCATTACATATGTGTGAGTGGCTGAAGTGCAGCTGAATGAAGGTTTTAGGAGTTGAGGAAGGTCAGGATGTAGAAAGTACTTCAGCATCATTGTTGAAGTTACTGAGAATAATGCTGAATGTGGGACAAAGTAGAATTGGTCTTTGGGGAAGGCAGATGGGAATATATTCTGGAGCTTGGTAGATGTTGCAAATAGGAATGGTTTAAGTGAGTAATGTAAACTGCAAAGAGATTTTACTGATAGGAGTGGCCCTTGGGAGCAAGAAGCAGTTGGTCTTTTGGCAAGTTAAAGGAGTAGAAGAATGGAGAGCTAAATCTGGAGAGAAGCAGGTTGTTCTGGAAGAGCCAAGCTTGAGATAAGATGCAGGGGTGGTCACAACAATCCAGGCACAAGATGATAGTATCTGACTTGTGTGGGAATGGAGATAAACAGATTTGTTAGATGCGCCAGTTCTTCAAATTTCTTTAGAAATAAATTATACTTGTGAAATTGTAGCCATTCATGTGCAAGGAAAAAAAAAGGTAAGGTGGAGGTATACTGATATGAAAGGCAAAAGACAGAGGGTAGTTTGTTGACAGTAGAACATGGATAAGCTGATAGAAGCTAGTAAATGGGTAGAACAGAAATGAATGAAGAGGTTGGGTTTGACCTGAATCTGAATGAGAGTAAGATGAAAAAGAGAGTGGTAAGTCTCTTGCAGCAGAGAAAATATGGGGAAAACATAATGCTATCTAGGAAATAATGCCAGGAGCCTACTCCTTCTCTGTGTATATAAGGACAGTCCTTGCCACCCATGATCTTCTAAAGATAATAGTGCACATGCATAAGTATTTTAAAAAATAGCATAATGATAGAGGTATTGAGATCTTTTGACCTCTGCCTGAGTTCCTCAAAACCACATCAGTCTTTGTTTGCAGAAACTGTGTGGTGATAAGTTGTATACCTAAAGAGGTTCAGGTAAAAAGTAGAAAGAATGGGTGGATATTAGAAAGGAGACATCCTAAGCTATCTAAAATGGCCTCTATAGTTTTTTCTGTGTGTGTGTGTGTGTATGTGTGTGTGTGTTTTGGTCTATAGTGACTTTTATCTCTTATATTTCTTATTCTTAGGAGTCTGGTTGCTTTGTTTCCTCCTTTTACTTAGAGATGAGTCTCAGATGTATAGTTCTAAATACAGTCTTGTTTGTAGTTATTTATCATTTATTGAACATGTCTAAAGGAGCTATAGTGTCAATTCCAAAAACAATATATAGTTAAACATTACTACTTTTTTATATTTGTCTTGTTTTTAAGGTTTATTTATTTTTGAGAGAGTGAGTGTGCCAGCGGGTGAGGGGCAGAGAGAAGAGGGAGAGAGAGGGAGAGAGAGAGAGAGAGAGAGAGAGAATCCCAAGCAGGCTTCAGGCTTTCTGAGCAGAGCCTGACATGGGGTTCAGTTCCACAAACCTCGAGACCATGACCTAAGCTGAGAAATCAGTAGTCGGATGCTTAAAAGTCTGAACTACCAGGTGCCCCTTTTGATTTGTTTTTAAATCTCAGTGCTTGAAACTTCCATCATCTTCCATTCGTGAAATTTAAGACCTAGACTAGGCCTCTTAGGCTTTTGCTTTGCTCTCAAACTTTTGCTTGTCCAGTTCTGGAGGAGTAGTCATTTTTGTCAGTCTTTGTTGTCTGTCAGCTTTTCCTTTGTACTATCAAAGGCTTGACTCTCAGGCTCTTACCTGACTGTGATTTTTGAGATTCTCCCTCAGTGCCTTGCTGTGGTCCCAGAAGGTGACATTTTAAACCATTACCAGTCCAATGCTGGTATCCTTAAGACCCTTTGTATTTGCATTATTATTATTACTACAATCATTACATGATTGATTCACATGTTCACCCTCTGAACAAAGAATATTTTCTGAACCTCCCTGTTTAGAGCAGGGGTTTTGATGTTACTCCATGTTTCAGAGCATATTTAGTGGCAATGAGAAAAATATGACAAGACACAAAATAGGTATTATTGGTATTCCACCCAGGTGCAGCTTTGCTTCAGGATTACTTCTAGAATGTAGCCCCAGGTCATTCATCACATTTCCCACCCTCCCTTCTACATTTAGTCAGTCACCAAATTTAATAATGAGGGACCTCTGGAGACCCAGAGCTTTGAAAACCCTAATAGGGTCCAGGGGGAGGTCACTTTGCCCATCTCACTTTTTTTGCTGTAACCTGCCTGATTTGGTCTAGAGTTATTTCCAAAACCTGCCTCAGACATAGCTAGGCCTTGGCAAGTGAGTGGGTGGTATGGGTTAGACTGATGGTGCACATCTTAAGGAAGGTGTTGGGCATGATTATAGTGGAAACAGAATGTTTAATGATAATTATATTAATTTAATAGATAAGTGACTTCACAAGATAAGGGGTTGGATGCTTGAAAATCTTGGTTGACTTTGAGGAGTTTTCCTTGTAAATTTGAGAAACGCCCATATCCAGTGGATTAAAATGAAATACACATGTGATGTTCTGCAGGGTCCCCTATGTGTTTGTCAACACAGACACACCTGCATGTGTAGATACATTTAATGACAGAGATAATGTGTTAATTTGAGTAGGCTCTATAATTAGAGTCTTTAGGGAAATGGGCATGGTAGTCTTGAGTTATGAGTGATTCCAGGGAATTGGTAGAGAATATTTGGAAAGATCATTGTCAAGTTGTTGGGAGTACTGCTTGGGAAATGGATTTTTTAGTGACTACGGCAGTCTTTCTGGAATTTGAGGGCATTTGGGGCAAATTTGTGTGTTAAGTTGGAGAGTTAGTTTGGAGGAAATGAGGGAACACACAAAATGCAACTTTGAGAATGTTAAGAAAGTTCATTTGGTGGGAGCTGATCAAAATTGTAGGTTAGCTGTGGAGAGGTTTTGACTAGGTAAGTGGGAGATGTAAATTATGAGGAAGCTTAATTCTAGAAAAGTAAATTCAAGAGTAAAATTGGAGAGATGGTTTAGGGAAGATTTTTTTAGGTTAAAAACAGGAAGGCAAGGGAAAACTAAAACGAGTAAAGGTGTGGAGAATCAGAGTAAGTGGAGGGGTTAAGGAAGAGGTTACTGAAAGATTTCTTATCGTGAGAAGTGCTTTGTTGGATACTACTTTTGAATAGTGGTTCGGTAAGGGCTTAAACGTCCCTCGGTTTGGAGGGGTGGGAACAATTAGGCGGAAGAGTTACATTTCTTGAGAAGCCGGGGCAGTCGGGAGCCCGGGCGGGATCTGACCGCCGCACGGGCGGGATTTTGTCCGCGCTAGGCTGGGTGGCGGACGGAGCGGCGGCGAGGGGCTGCGCGGTGCTGGGCCCAGAGCCGCCGTGGAGAGCACAGGCTGGCGGGCCGCCGGCACGGCTCTCCGCAAACCCGGGCCTCTCCCAGGACGCTTCAGTAAGTGAGCAGGCCGCGCGGGCTGTGCGGTGGGGGCCGGGAGGAGGAGCTTTCAGGAGCGCCCCCAGCGGACCTCCGCACGCGGCTCGAAAGGCTTCCTTTTGTTGTGTGTGTACGTGTGAGTGTGCGCGCGCGTGCGTGAGTGCGCCCGTGTGCAGGGAGGCGGCGGAGGAGCGCCGAGAAGCCGGGGCTTTGCCTGCCGGGGTGCCTCGGCGGGCGGCGGGGCCTCCCAGACGCCCGTCTTCCGGGTCGAGGCCCTGGTGCGGCGAGATGGCGAACTTTGTGAGTGGTTTCTTGGCGGCCAACAAGTGTCTGCCTGTCAGCGGGAACCGCCGAGTGCTAATTGACAGCCCCCCCCCCCCCAACCCTGCTTTTTTTCAAATCTTCTGTTTACCGTCTTACGGTGTGCCCTAAGGTCAGATGGGTAATTTGGTCTACTAGACGAATAGCTTTTTACTCAGTATCAAGAGCAAAAATGTATGCCAGGATCCGTATGTTGGTTGCGTTAGTAAAACCTGCATGTTTAGTGTTAAGAACAGTCCTAAGGCCTCTCCGTAATGAGGCTATGGGGCAAACTTTTGCTCTCCAGACTTTGTGAAGCACTTTTTGCAGTGCCAGGAAAGAACTCTGCGTATAAGACTAAAAGCTAGATAAAGTTTGGAAATGCAAAAGTTAAAGCCCTTCCCAAGAGCTTGAATTAAAAACAGCTTTTTGTTTTGTTTTATATAATTATGATTGTGTAGTTTGTATGTAGAGTTTTGCAAAATTGGGCGTAGTGTGATTTTAAAACATTTCTTATTTTTATAGGGCCCAGTGGTAAACACATCACACAGTTTTGAAATTTCAACTATGTTAAATGTTGCTATAAATAAAATACTATTCAGATTTTTAGATTTAATATATCTAAAAATATGTTTGCAGTTGTCCTTTGGGTGCAGGAGGAAGTCCTGGGTTTCTCGGTGCTTGTTTCTGGGCAGATTTTCAGTATTGTCAGCATGATACGGGTGTAGAACCTTAACCTGAGTGAATAATTTGCTTGAGATTACCAGTCTGTTTTGCAACTGGGAATAGACTCTGGGTCTCTTATTCCCAGTCTGGTGACCTATCCAAGAATAGACTAAGGAAACTGGGTATTTTTCTGTTTGGTGGAAAATATGGCTGAGTTGATTTTGTAGTGAGTATTAAAGGGCCAAAAAGTGAATGGGTGAATGTTTAATTTTCTGTTGTAACATTTAAATGTAGTTTCTCCACATGCCTTTGGCCTTTCTTTGAATATGTGAGGAACTTTAGGATATTCTTCAGTGTTACTTTTCATGGCATTTGTAGCACATTTACACTTGATTAAAATAGATAGATGCTTATTGTAACTAACTGTGTGTAGTTGTGTTTTCCATGTGGGTATTCTCCCCTGTTAGAGAATAGCAGGTAACTTGAGAAGGTTTAGCCTTCTCACAAATGCTGGGGAGAAGAGGCATTATGTTAGCTTCATTAATCTCTGATTTAAAAACATGGCTCTTATTATTGAAGATGCTTAAAAAGGTACAGATGGAATACCTATGGATTTTCTCCTCACCTTTATATCCTCTTATTCTGGCTACTATTGTTACATTAGCTACACATGACAATATTTGGTTAATATGTGTTTCAGTAGGCCTCACAGAAAAGAGTACCTTTACTTTTTCTCTCTCTTTTTTAAAGAGTACCTTTTCTTTTCATAGTATATGAGTTGCAATTGAACTTTTTTGTTTCATTCATTCCTAGCCTTTCTTATGCCTTTAAATCACAAAAACATTCTTTCTTCTTCCTTCCCATTTCCAAAAAACGTGGACATTTTTAATCTAATGCAATAGTTCACCGCCAGAAGTGATTTTGGCAATATCTGGAGACATTTTTGGTTGCCTGCTGGGGGATTCTATTGGTATCTAGTGGGTAGGTGCTAAACATCCTACAGTGCACATGATGGTCCTGTAACAAAGAATTATCCAGTGCAAAATGTCAGTAGTGTTGATGTCGAGAAACCCTGACCTCAATATTGAGAATAACATTCTCCCAAGTAATTTAAATCTCTAAAAATTATTTATAATGTAATTGGCATTTCTGATTCATATTGTTATGAATCTTTTTCCAAAGTTGTCATTAGAATGATCATGGGTCAAAGGTTATGAAGTATATGTTAGATCATCAATACATGAGATTTTGGAGCTGCAAAATTAACAAGTTTATTAACTCTTTTTGTATGTACATTATAGAGTTTCAGAGAGATTGTGACTTCCATGTTCTCATAGATAATGCAGAGCTCAGGTCTCTTTCTGTTTTAATTCACTTAATTAAAATTAATTTTAATTACTGAGGGAAACAGTATTGATAATTTTGGCTTGATATACAAATACATTTAAATAATTGAATTAAGAAATAATTGCATCGTGAGAATCTCCATATTTAGTGAATTATTGTTAGCTTTTTCAGATTCACATATTTGTTGAATTCATCAGCATGGTTTTGTAACAGTTGTAAACTTGTCAGCATCTGCTTTTTAAGAAAGTGTTTGAAAAATTGAAAAAGACCACATATAATTTTAAAACAAAACAATTTAAAGTTAATTATGATACCTTAGGCAATATTGCAAATGTAAACCCAACTGGAATTGTTCAAACATCTGTGGATGTCTTGAACTTAGACATCTGTTTTGCAGAATTGTGTGAAGATCATAATGGTGAGTTATTGTTGTAAATCTATTCTAGCAAGAATCTTTTGGTTTAATTTTAGAAAAAGATACTGGAACTTTAAGGTGAACCGTAATTGAGTGAAATATAAATTGGGTATTTAGCTGATTTTTTTTTTTTTTTGAGAGAGGGCACAAATGAGTGAGGGGCAGAGAGAGAGAAAGAGGGGCAGAGAGAAGTGGGGTTCACCCTTTGTGGGGCTCAAGCTCACACAGGAACTCAAGATGAAATATTTTCAAATTAAGCAGTGTATTATCGTCAGAGGAAGAAGTATCACTGGGGTTCTTTTTATGTTTAAAACTTTTCCCAGTAGAGGGGCGCCTGGGTGGCTCAGCGAGTTAAGTGTCTGACTGCCCTCAAGTCATGATCTCATGGTTTGTGAGTTCGAGCCCTGCGTGAGATTCACTTTCTCTCTCACTCTCTCTCTTTCTTTCCTCCCCCAATCTCTGTCTCAAAATAAATAAATAAAATTAAAACAATTTTTTTCGGTAGTATTACTTTTTTGTAAATGAGTAAAACAAATGAGGACAAAGGATTGTATGAGCAAAGATTTCTTTAAATGTTTTACGTAAAAAATTTACAGAAAAAATTTGCAATGCATATTAGCAACAAGGAAACAACTGGAGAAGCTGCCGTTAGTATTTTGATATATGGTCTTATATTTTCATTACCTTTTTATTATGGAAAAATTTAAATAGATAAAAAATCGAATAGTATTATGAACCTCCATATACCTTTGACCTAGCTTCAGTAGTTAGCAATTAACGGTCATTCCTGTTTCATCTGTACCTCTACTCTGTTTCTCCTCTTTCATATTATTTTTTTAAAGAAACTTTATTTTGAAATGCAGAATCCGTACACCGTCCTATATATCCTTTATCCAGCTTCTCCCAGTGGTGACAAATCTTACAAAGCTCTAGTAACATCATAACAAGGAAATTGATATTGGTTCATTACTCTTTTTTTTAATTTTTTTAACGTTTATTTTAATTTTGAGAGACATAGAGTGAGCAGGGGAAGGACAGAGAGAGAGGGAGATACAGAATCTGAAGCAGGCTCCAGGCTCCTGGCCATCAGCACAGAGCCCGATGCGGGGCTCGAACTCATAGACCACGAGATCATGACCTGAGCCGAAGTCGGCCACCCATCCGACTGAACCACCCAGGCGCCCCTGGTTCATTACTCTTAACTAAAGTGCGAGAAATAGGGACGCCTGGGTGGCTCAGTTGGTTAAGTGTCTGACTTTGGCTTAGGTCATGATCTCACAATCTGTGAGTTCAAGCCCCGCGTTGGGCTCTGTGCTGACAGCTCAGAGCCTGGAGCCTGCTTCAGACTCTGTGTCTCCCTCTCTCTCTCTGACCCTCCTCCACTCATGCTTTGTCTCTCCTGCTCTCAAAAATAAATAAAAACATAAAGTGCAAGAAATACTCACTTTGCCCCCATTTTTTTTAACCTGAATTCATTTGTGTGTATGTATGGTTCTTTGCAGTTTTTCCCATACATAGTAAGTTCATATAACTAATACCACAGTGAAGATACATAACTGTTCATTGATCATAAAGAAAACCTTTGTATTTGCATTCTACCGTAGAACCCGTCCCTGTCTCTTGGCAGTCTTATTTTCCATCCCTTTAGTTTTGTCACTTCAAGAATGATATATCAATAACATGCTTTCTTGAACCAAAATTCATGTGTTGAAGAACTTTGGGTATATTCAGTATTTTGCTATTAAGAAATAAAGTGATTATGAGAATTCATTCATAGCAATTTGTGTGCAGTTGTCTGAGATAAATGCCCAAGAATGAGCTTTTTAGGTTGTATGGCAAGGGCAGGTTTTAGTTTTTTGGTGTTTTTGTTTGTATGTTTGTTTTTTGTTTGTTTACTTTTGAGAAGGAGACAGAGCAGGGAAGAGGTAGAGAGAGAGAGTGGGAGACAAAGAATCCGAAGCAGGCTCCAGGCTCTGAGCTGTCAGCACAGAGCCCAAAGTAGGGCTTGAACTCCTGGACTGCAAGATCATGACCTGAGCCCAAGTCAGACGCTCAACCGCTCAACCGATTGAGCCACCCAGGTGCCCTGGGCAAGTTTAGCTTTATAAGGAAATTCCAAACTGTTTTTCCAGAGTGACTGTACTATTTTACAGTGTATGAGAGATCTACTTGTTCTACATGCTTGGCAACATTTGTTGTTATTATTTTTTATTTTAGCTGTTGTAATAGGTGTATTAGTGATATTTTATTGTAGTTTTAATTTGCATTTCCCTAATGGTTAATGATATTGAACATCTTTATATGTATTTATTGGCTGTTTATGCCTTTTGCTTATTTTCTAATCTGAATATATGTATATTTTTGCTGTTAAGTTTTGAGCATTCTTTATGTATTCCAGATAAGAATTAGTCAGAAACATCATTTGGAAACATTTTCTCAGTTCACAGCTTATCTTTTCATTTTCTTCACAAGTTCTTTCACAGGGGAGATATTTTCAGTTTTGATGAAGTTTGTTTCTTTTATGGATCATGCTTTGGTGCCAAATCCAGGAATCCTTTACTTTGGTCCTGAAGGATGTCTCCTGTGTTTTCTTCTATAGTTCTGTAGTTTTATGTTTACATGAAATTCATGATCCATTTGAGTTAATTTTTGTATAAAGTTGTGAGGTTTAGGTCAAGACTTTTTTTTTTGCCTATAGATGGATGTCCAGTTGTTCCAGTACTATTTATTGGAAAGACTGTCTTTTCTCCATTGAATTAGATTATCTGTTGGGCATATTTGTGTTGGTCTGATTTGGGTTCCCTGTTGCATTGATCTAGGTGTCTATCCCTTTTGTCAGTCCACACTGTCTTGATTAATGTAACTGTATAGTAGGTGTTAAGATCAAGTAGATGACTCCTTCCACTTTGTCAACATTGTTGTAGCTCTTGTAGTCTCTGCCTTTTCATATAAGTTTTAGAAGAATCTTGTTTATATGTAAGAAAAAGAGTATTGCTGGGATCTTGATAGGAATTGAATAAATCTATAATTCAATTTGGGGAGAATTCTTTTATTATACAGAGATTTTCGATCCATGACTACAAATGTCTCATCATTTATTTAGATCTTCCATATTTTTTGATGCAAATTCTAGGCATATAGTTTTCCATAAACAGCTTTATTGAGATATAACTTAATGTACTGTATAATTTATTCATTGAAAGTGTATAATTCAGTTATTTTTAGTGTATTCAAATAGTTGTACAGCCATTACCAAAATCAATTCTAGAACATTTTCATTGCCCTAGAAAGAAACTCTGTCCATTAACAGTCAGTCCTCTTTCCCCCTTTGTCCTAGTCCCTGGCAACAACTAGTTCACTTTCTGTGTCTATGGATTTATCTCTTCTGAACATTTCAGATTAATGGAATCATATAATAGGTGGTCTTTTATGTTTGACTTCTTTCATGTAGCATAATGTTACATGATGTAGCATGTGTCAGGAGTTCATTCTGTTTATTGCTGAATAGTATTCTGTTATATAGATATACCACATTTTTTAAATCCATCAGTTGATTGACATTTGGGTTGCTTCCACTTTTTAGCTATTATGAATAAGGTTGCTATGAACATTCATGTGCAAGTTTTTATTTCTCTTGGGTATATACGTAGGAGTGGAATTGCTGAGTCATATTCAAGAAATCATTGCCAAGACCAGTGTTACGAACTTTTCCACCTTGTGTTTTCTTTTAGGAATTTTAGAGTTTTAGACCCCATGTTCAAGTCTTTAATCCATTTTGAATTGACTTTTTGTGTATAGTATGAGGGTCCAATTTCATTCTTTTTGCATGCGGATATCCAGTTTTCCCAAAACCATTTGTTGAACAGGTTATCCTTTCCCCATTGTGTATTCTTGGTACCCTTGTTGAAAATCAGTCATCTGTCTATGTGTGTGTTTATTTCTGGGCTCTATTTTCTTCCATTGGTCTGTATGTCTGTCTTTATGCTAATACAATTACTTTTTAATTATTGTAGCTTTGTACTATGTTTTGAAATTAGGAAATGTGAGGCCTCCAGCTTTGTTCTTTAAGATATTTTGTCTATTTGGGGTTCTTTGTGTTTCCATATGAATTTTAGGATTCTTCTCCCCTATTTCTGTAAAAAACTGTATCGGGATTTTGGTAGGGATTGCATTGAGTCATTTTGAGTAGTATGGACATTTTAATAATCCACGGACATGGGATGTCTTTTCTTTTTATTTGTGTATTAATTTTTTTCATCAGTGCTTTGTATTTTTCAGTGTACCAGTCTTTTGCCTCCTTGGGTTAAGTTTATTCCAAGTACTTTATTCTTTTTGATACTATTATAAGTAATATTACTTTTTTTTTTGTAACATTACTTTCTTAATTTCAGTTTTTTGTTGACTATTAGTATACCATTGATTTTTGTATATTCTTGTACTGCGCAACCTTGCTGAACTTCTTTATTCTTGTAGTTTTTAGTGTATTCTTTACAGTTTTATGTATATAGGATGCCATTTGTAAACAGAGGCACAGTTTACTGTTCCCTTTACAATGTGACTGGTTTTTAATTTTCTTGCCTAATTTTCCTTGTTAAAATTTCTAGTACAGTGTCGAATCAAAATAGTGAGAGTAGTCCTCTTTGTCTTATTTCTGGTCATAGGGGGAAAGCATTCAGTATTTCATCATTAAGTATAATGTTAAAATTTTTGTAGATGACCTTTATCAGGTTGAGGAAATTCTCTTCTGTTCCTAATTTCTTGGGTGTTTTTTGTTATTTAAGGGTGTTGGATTTTGTCACATGCTTTTCTGCATCTGCTGAGATGATCTACAAAAAAATAAAGATTTTGTCCTCTATTCTGTTGGTAGGGTGTATTTACTTGATTTTCAGATGTTAAACCAATTTTGCATTTCTGAGATAAATCTATTTGGTTATTGTGCATATATTCATTTTTCTGTGTTAGTGAATTCGGTTTGCTAGTATTTGTTGAGGATTTTAATGTCTATAATCATCAGAGATAATGTCTTGTTATTTTCTTTTTAAAAATTTAATGTTTATTTTGAGAGAGAGCGCGCACACATATACAAGTTGGGGAGGGGCAGAGAGAGGGAGAGAGAGGATCCCAAGCTGTCAGCGCATAGCCATACTTGGGGCTTGATCCCATGAACCCATGAGATCCTGACCTGAGCCAGAATCAAAAGTTGGATGCTCAACTGACTGAGCCACCTAGGCACCCTGCCATTTTCTTTCCTTGTGATACCTTTATTTTGTTTTGGTATCAGTGATACTGATCTTATAAGATAAATTGAGAAATGTCCCCTCATGTATTTTTGGAAGGAATTTGTTAACAACTGGCATTTAATTCTTTACTAATTTTTTTGGTAGAACTTCCCAGTGAAGCTGAGTATGGAGGCTTCTTTTTGGGAGCCTTTAAATTAAGAATTCATTTTTCTTGGATGGTTATAGAACTATTCAGATTATTTCATCTTAGGTTAGTTTAGGTAATGTAATTTTGAGAAATTGAGAAATTTCTTATGTTAAATTTAAGGATGTAAAGTTGTTTTGTAGTATTCCCTTAGTATATTTTTAGTTGGTGCAAGTTCTGTAGTAATAGCCATTTTTAAATCATTATATTAGCGATTTGTGTCTTCTCTTTTATTTCTGTTAGTCCTGTTAGATACTTACAAAAGTTTTGCTTCATTGATTTTTTTCTCTTTTCCTGTTTTCAATTTCATTCATGTCTGTTCTTTACTGTTTCCTTCCTACTGCTTGCTTTGGGTTTATATATATTTTGCTCTTTCTCTTTTTTTCTTTCCTTTTTTTTAAGTTTCTTGTGGTAGGTAATTAGTTTATTGAGTTGAAATCTTTATTTTATTTTATATATATTTTTTTTTTTGAGAGAGAGAGCTTGTGCACGCGTAAATAGGGGAAGGGCAGAGAGAGAGGGAGAAAGATAATCTCAAGCGGGCTCCCCGAGGGGTGTGAGATCATGACCTGAGCTGAAATGAGTCGGACACTCAACCAACTGAGCCACCCAGGCACCCCTGAAATCTTTCTTCATTTCCATCGGAAGCATTTAGTGCTATAAATTTCCTTTTAACTCCTGCTTTAGCTGCATCTCACAAATTTTGGCATGTTGTTTTTATTTTCATTCATTTTTATGTCTGTGTATTTTAAAGTTTTCTTCGAAATTTCCACCTTGACCCACTTTTTAGAAGTGTATTGTTTTTCCCTGATGTTTCAAGGTTTCGTTGTTGTGTTTGTTACTGATTTCTAGTTAGATCTATTATAGTCAGAGAATGCACTCTGTATTATTTTAATTCTTATAAATTTGTTCAGGTTTGTTTTGTGGCTCAGGATATGATCTGTCTTGGTGAATGTTCCATGGGGGCTTGAAAAGAAATGTGTGTTCTGATATCAGTGGGTGGAGTATAGTTGACCTTTGAACCGCAGGGGCTTGAGTTGCCCTGGTGTACTTACAGTTGGAATTTTTACAGTACAAGACCGTAAATGTGTTTTCCTTATTTTCTCAGTAAAATTTTCTTTTATCTAGCTTTATGTAAGGATACAGTACATAATGTAATATGCAAAATATATGTTGATGGATTGTTTATATTGTTTGTAAGTCTTCTGGTCAATAGTAGGCTAGGAGTTTTTGGGGAGTCAAAAGTCATACATGGATTTTTGTGTTGAGGGAGTTGTTCAAGGATCAACTGTAAATCAAATCGATTCTGTTGGTCGAATGTGTTATTAATATAGCCACTCTGCTTTTCTTAAAAAAAATTGATAAAGCTTTAGCATTCTTTTCAATGTATGCTACCAGATTTCTTACTAGCAACATACATTGGACCATTTAAAAAAATCTGCTCTGCCAGTCTGTCTTTGATTGGTTTATTTAGACTATCTCCATTTAAGGTAATTATTGATCTATCAGTCCTTACATCTGCTATTTTATTATTTCTTGCTTATTTTCTCTGGCTTTTGGTTTTTGCTTCTCTTTTCTTGCCCTCCTGCAGATTACTGGAACATTTTTTTTAGGATTCCATCTTGTATAATTTGTGGAAGATCTTATTTATAATGTTTTGGAGTCTGTGTCGGTATAGTTTTGCAGTGGTCATTGTAGTTGTTACAGTATGCGTATGTGATTTACAACTGTCTCCTGGTGTCCACATTTTACAGCTGCACCTGAAGAGTGTAAATTTCACTTCTGTTCTACCCTTCACCTTCCCAACTTTTATTTATTTATTATTTTTTTAATGTTTATTTTTGTGATAGAGAGCAGGGGAGGAGCAGAGAGAGAGGGAGACACAGAATCTGAAGCAGGTTCCAGGCACTGAACTGTCAGCACAGAGCCCGACACGGAGCTCCAGCCCACAAACTATGAGATCATGACCTGAGCCAAAGTCAGATTTTTACCGAGTGAGCCACCCAGGTGCCCCCTGCCTTCTCAACTTTTAAACATAATTGTCTTGGGTATGAAATGGCGTTGTAATTTTTGTTTTCAGTCATCAAGTAAGATTTATAAAGCTAATAATGGAGAAAATAATCTGTTGTGTATACCTGTATTTCTTTTCTTACTGTTGTTTGAAACATTTTCTTCAGCCAGTCTTTATGTCACATTCTTTTAGTTTTTCTTTGTTTGGGAATGCTTTTTAAAAATGGCCCCTTTGTTTTTTGCTTTCGGTCTGAATGTATTTCCCTAAAATTCGTATGTTGAGATCCTGTTAGGAGCTGGGGCCTTTGGGAGGTGATTGGGTCTCGAGGGAGGAGCCCTCATGAATGAATGGGTTTGGTACTGTTGTAAAAGAAGCCAGAGGAGCTCCCTTGGCCATTTCCGTTTTGGGAGGATACAAAGAGGATTCTTTTACTTGGAAGAGAGCCCTCGCCCAGCCAAATTGACATCCTGATCTTGGACTTCTAGACTCCAGAACTGTAAGAAATAAATTTCTGTTGTTTATAATGCACCCTTTCTGTAGCATTTTGTTGCAGCAGTTCAGATGGATTGTTAAATGGATGTTTCATAATTCCTGAAGAATAGTTTCACTGGATATAGAATTCTTGGTTGGCAGTTCTTTAGTTTTCCAGTGTTCAAAAAGTACCGTGCCACTTCTTGGCCTCTGTGGTTTCAGATGAGAAATCTGGTGTTATTTAAAATGTTGTTCCATTATTAGTGATACCTCATTTCTGTCTGCTGCCTTCAAAGCTTTTTCTTTGTTACTGATATTGAACATTTAATTACAATGTATTTTGGTGTAAAGTAAGTTTGTATTTGCCACATTTGAATTCAGCCATTGTTTCTTCAAATACTGTTTCAAGCCCCTCTGTCTTCTTTCTGGGACTCCAATGATAAGAGTGCTGATCTTATGTTATTGGCTTGTAGTTCCCAATTTTTTTTTCTGTTTTCTCTCTTTTGTTCAGATTGGGTGAGTTCTATTTTTCTGTACTCAACTTCAGTGATTCTCTTCTCTATCATCTCTGTGTTTGTATTGAGTTTATGCAGTGAGTTCAGAATTTTTCTATTGTTGTATTTTTTAGTTCCATAATTTTCTTTTGCTTTTTTTGAAAATTCTTGTCTTTGCTGAGATTTTCCATTTTCTCACTTGTTTTGGGGAAATTTATAATTGCTGAAACATTTTTATTATTGTTGTTTAAATAAAAAATAATTTGTCAGATAATTCCAGTGTCTGATTTCATCACTGCATTGGCCTTAGTTGATTATCTTTTCTCAATCGTGACTTCTTGAGTCATTTCTATTTTATTTTTTAGGTAGGAAGCTCTGGGCCCTGTTTATATTTTTTATTTTAGTGGACAGTCACCCTGTTTAGGTTTAGAATACAGATCTTGGCCCACTTTTGTAGGCTGTGTTTCCAGTGGCAGTTTAATTTAATCTTTGTGGTAACCTTAATTGATCTCCTTTGCTGGCTTGCCACTAGTCCTTGCTGGTGGTGCCTGACAGAGCAAAAGGGTTTTTCCCTATGCTGGGCTTCTGGTTATATCTAGATGAGAGATGATTGTGGCGGGATCCTCCTACTGTTCCTCCAGTCTCATTCTTCACAGCCCCCCTGTCTCTGGGTGAGAGAGGAGAGTCTTAGCCCAAACTAACTGCTTGCTGTGGTTGGGTCCCTCAGTTTGCCTACTTGTCTCTGTATCTCTAGGCGGAAAACAGGAGTCTCCTGCCAAATGGGTTAGGAAAATTTTTTTTTACCCCAGTCATCTTGTTGGCTGGGCTTCCAGTTAATCTCTCTTTTATATTGCAGAGGGACTCCAGTTTAATTTGGGGGAGGAATGTGACTGCCTGGTCTGCCTTCTGTTGCTAAGTTGGTGGTCGGGAAATGGCAATCTGAGTTGCCTTTTTCTGTTGGGTGTGGGGACTAAAAACCCCCTGCTGCTCTTTTGTTTCTCCAATCTTGTGGTCCCAAAGTGGTTTGCTGCCTTACCATTTTCAGTTTACCTCTGGTTATCTCTTGTGTTATTTCCATGGTTTCTAATTGTGCTTAATGAGGGGCAGGTGAAAACATCTCTGTGCCATCTTATCTAGACTGGAAGTTCCTTAATTTTTGTGAACCTTAATGATCTCCAGACAGCAGGTTATATCAACTTTGAAAATAACGGTATATGGATATGTGCTTTTTGAGATTTTAAGCACTATATAAATGTTTCCTGCAGTTAAGAAATCAGAATATCAGACATCTAAGTTTTTGGGAAGTCAGTCATAACCAATTCAAGAGGGTGGCAGGGAATAGATACATAATATTTTTTACTAGGCATCTGTCACATAAATGGAATTTTGTTATATAGTTAATTAAAATGAGGTTATAAATTCTGAGTGCATTCTTTAAGGATGTGTTTAATAAATTATTTACACTTAAGATGTTTAATAATTCCAGTGATACATTATAGTATTTTAATATTAATAAATATTTTTTCAAAACAATACTGAAAATCTTGTATTATGCAGCCAATGTAATCTGTTTCTAATTCATAGATTGCAATGGGCAGATAAAATGTCTTTTACATTTCCTGGTTTTCTAATTGAGAATAAATTGGCCCAAATAAAAAAATGTCCATTCTTCATTAGTAGAAGCTTGTGTTTCTAAATGATGCATTAGCTTGCTACATCACCTTCTCCTATTTAGGAAAACAATCTCACAGACATTTTTCATGAATTGTTCGAACTTGATATATTTACTGCATTTATGGAGAAATCACGGGGCTTTGCAGCCACTTTTCGAGGTATTCTCTGAATGGCTCTGACGCCAAATCTCAATTTCCTAATTAGATTAAAAACCATTTGTTTTATTTGGGGGCATACCTCTACATTGTGTCTAGTGTCTGGTATAATTCCAGGCATGCATTCTCAACACAGGAGATAAGAATGATTGACTCTGGTATTGAATAAGATGAAAATTGTCAAAAGAGAATTGGCTTTTGTGGACCATTTATAAGTTATTAAATGAGTGTTTTAAATTATATTTCACATGAGAAGTAATATTTCCAGTTCTGTTTTATCTTTAACTTGTAATAATATTTTAAGAATGTGTTTTTCTTCACAATGACACTTTAAAAAATCAAGCGTAAATAAACTTTAATTTTTTTTGATGTTTATTTTTGAGAGGGAATGCAAGCGGGAGAGGGGCAGAGAGAGCTGTTAGCCTGATATGGAGCTCTAACCCACAAACTGTGTGATCATGACCTGAGCCGAAGTCAGATGCTCAACCAGCTGAGCCACCCAGGTGCCCCTAAACTTTAACTTTTAATTGGGTATTCTTACAATTTTTTAGGGTTTCTTTAGTTACTAGAGTGGGATAATTTTTATGGTACAAAAATCAGATGAATTTGATTTTCTCTGTTTATTTACATGGTAACTATTGTAGATAGCATTTTATTTTTTTTTCACTGTTAATTCATTTTTGAAAGAGAGTGTAAGCGGGGGAAGGGCAGAGAGAGAGGGAGACACGGAATCCGAAGCAGGTTCCAGGCTTTGAGCTGTCAGCACAGAGAGCCCAAACGTGAGGTCTTGAACTCATGAACTATGAGATCATTTCCTGAGCCAAGTCGGACGCTTAACTGACTGAGCTGCTCAGGAGCCCCTGCAGATAGCATTTTAATTTAAAATTTTATGTTCATTGATAATATACTTCAAAAATTTGTTTGACTGCCAGGGCATTAAGAGTAATATTAAGTATATTTTAACTTCGGAAGGACCTTTCCTGTGGTGCAATGTTAGAGTAGGCATTTATTTGAGGCAGAGGATCTGGTTGAAGTCTTTGATACTTATGTGTTGTGTAAACTTGGGTACTTAACCCAGTGAACCTCAGAGATATTAATACCTGCTTAAGTAATTGTAGGAGGTCAGATGAAATGGGACAAGTGAAAGCACTTTGTATACCATAAAGTACTTTATTAGAGTATGCTTGTATTGCCTGAATCACCTTGATCATCACAGTATAAAACATTATTTACAAATTAATGTGTATTCAGTAAAAATTATGTACAAGTAGAGCCACTTTTCCTTGAGCGTAGTGGCTTACTAATCTTAAAAATGAGTTTATACTAGTAAAATTGGGGAAGGATTACATAGTTGCTTGATAGTTTGTCAGTTTTTGGGAGGTTTCTCCCCTCAACATGCAATTTAGATTTAAAAGTTAGTTTAGTCTAAAGAGTTTATAAAAATGCTTGTGGTGGATAGTTGGTTTCTTGTTTGACAAATGTTTACAGGTTAGGTGATTTAAAAAGGTGAAGGACAGGTGAAAATTCTCAATTCATGGGTTTATTTTACTCACTTTGGGCTGTTTTAAGAATTTGGTGACCCTTTTGTAGGATTTTCATTTTCAGCTAAGTGGATTAGCTACATTAATTGCAAAGTTTATAAGATTTTGGCCTGACTTTTGTTGAGAGTAGAAATGGAAAATGGTTCTAGAAAGACCTGGGCAGGGGACACCTGGATGGCTCATTCAGGTAAAGCCTCAAGACTTTGGCTCAGCTCATGATCAAGTTTCATGAGTTCCAGCCGTGCGTCAGGCTCTGTGCTGACAGCTGAGAGCCTGGAGCCTGCTTTGGATTATGTGTCTCTCTCTTTCACTCTGTCTCTGCCTCTGTCTATGTCTCTCTCTCAAAAATAAATATTTTTAAAAATTAAAAAAAAAAAAAAAAAAGAACTGGCCAGGGTAGTTTCTGGGGTGGTTGGTGTGAATTTGTTGGGCTGTCATTCCTGCTTGAGATAGATCAGGTCATGAAAAATATACTGTTGGATGACCATCATTCAGATAGAGTTCTAATAACTTTACTTTTCAAAGCAGCTGGTGTAAATTAAAGAACATGTATGTCTGTATTATATTCATATAAATCACAAAAGTTAGAACTAATGTAAAACCAGAATTTGACTAATTAACCTTAAAGTATGATGTAGTTAAAATGTTCTAAAGGACTTTCAAAGATGCTAAAGCATTTTTTGTTTCAGATTCTTACATTTGCTATTATTCTTTTCATTGCTTTGCTTTTCTTGAATACATTTAAAGGGCAAGAGGTAGCCTTTTTATTTGGTAGTGCTTATGGAAGCATCAATAGTTAAAATTTTGTAAGCATACACATTTCAATGAAACTAAAAATGAGGCTTTGTTTTATTTCTTAAAATTTAAATCCAAGTTAACATATAGTTAACATAATAATGTTTCAGGAGTAGAATTTAGTGATCTTTCACTTACCTACAATACCCAGTGCTCATCCCAAATCCCAAGCGCCTTCCCTAATGCCCATCATTTATTTAGCCCATTCCCCTACCCAGAATCCCTCCAGCAACCCTCAATTTGTTCTCTGTATTGAATAGTATTTTATGGTTTGCCTTCTTCTCTGTTTAAAAATGAGGCTTTAAAAGAGAAAATCTTAATTAACCAAGAACTGTGGTCTTTATCAATGAAAGGCTTTTCTCCAATGGTTGTGTTTGGAAGTAAAACATTAAGGTACATGATAAAATGAAATATAAAACACTAAGTTTTGGTTATCTTTTTTAATTTTTTTAAGCGTTTACTTTTTAAAAAAAATTTTTTTTTTAATGTTTATTTATTTTTGAGACAGAGAGACACAGAGCATGAGTGGGGGAGGGGCAGAGAGAGAGGGAGACACAGAATCCGAAACAGGCTCCAGGCCCTGAGCTGTCAGCACAGAGCCCGACGCGGGGCTCGAACTCACAGACCGCAAGATCATGACCTGAGCCGAAGTCGGACGCTCAACCGACTGAGCCACCCAGGCGCCCCTAAGCGTTTACTTATTGAGAGAGAGAGAGAGAGAGACACTTTGTCCACGTTAATGTGCGCACATACACACAGACGGGGGAGGGGCAGAGAGAGGGAGGAGAGACTCCCAAGCAGCCACAACCGATGCGCATCGTGGAGTCTGACTTGGGGCTAGATTCCAAGAACCACGAGATCACGACCTGAGCCTAAATCAAGTGTTGGACACTTACTTACCTGACTGAACCTCCCAGGTGCCCGCCTCTCTTTTACTTATATATTTATTTTTAATAAGAAAAAATTTTAAAATGTGTGTTTATTTTTGAGAGAGAGAGAGACAGGGTACAAGCAGGGACAGGGCATAGAGAGAGGGAGACACAGAATCTGAAGCAGGCTCCAGGCTCTGAGCTGACAGCTCAAACGTGGGTCCTCAAACTCAGGAACCATGAGATCATGACCTGAGCCAAAGTTGGAGGCGTAACTGACTGAGCCACCCAGGTGTCCCACTTTTTAAAATTTTTATTTGTTGTCTTAGAAATCTATATTCTTGACGGTTTCTGTGGCAGTTTTTTCTCTTATCTGAATTTTGATCACTAATTCATAAAACCTCATCTTTTGTAATCTTACTTTTCTAGGCAAAGATGACAGCTGAAACATAATTTGGTAGACTGAATGAATGTATTCTGGGCAAACTACATAAAGATACTTTGAAAATACTTAATGAAGTTGCCTAGATTTCTCTTGGATGGTGTGAAAAATTTGAAGGAACTAAAGAAGTTTCTTCCAGTCTGTTGCAGTGTGCATGCAGTTTTGTAGCTTTTCTAACAGAGTACTTCTGAAATTCATTATTAGCAGTCTTTTAAAACAAAGACTGGAAATTAGGTAGGATTAAACTGTTCTTTACATTGCTCAGAATTATTTTCTATTTGATACAATGTCTCATAAAGGACATAGTAGACTCCTCATAGGCTGACTGTCTATTGTTAAGACCATCAAGCCTTTTTAGGGAAATTTCCAAGCTGAAGGGTTATATTGCCAAAACCCCACTAGGCTGGTTTTGATACCAGGTTCTCTGCTGCAGTAGGTCAATGTGACTCTTCTAGATGCTTCAGTGTTGTTATCTGTGATTCCGTAATTGAGAGAGAGTGTTGTGTGATGGTTAAGCTTCTGGAGCTTGATTTCTGTATTGGAGTTCAACTTTATATATAATCATTTAAAAAATATCAAGTATCTACTATGTATTACGTCGTTTAGGCACTTGAGATCAATGAACAAAACAAAATTCCTGCCCTTGTGGAGCTTATATAGTTGGGGGCAGAAAAATGATAGTTTATAAACAAGTAGATTACTTAGGATGTTAAGAGGTGGTAACTGTTACGCAAAATGTATAACAGATAAGAGGGTATTGGGTGTGAGGGTAGGGCAGGTTACAGTTTTAAATTGAATAGCAGGAAAAAGCCTCATTAACAAGATGATGATTGAGCAAAGACTGGAAGTAGCTAAAGGATTTAGTTACAAGTATCTCTGGAAGTATACCAGGCCTAAAACAGCCAGTACAATAGGCCCTAAAGCGGTAACATGCTAGAAGATACAGGGAGATAAAGTCTGCTTACTGAGCTTAAGTGAAGCAAGGGGTAAAGTATAGAAGAGGAGGTCTGAAAGGTGCTGCTGGTGGTGGTGGTGGTGGTGATGAGGAGGAGGGCATAGCACAATAGATTGTGGAGGGCCTTGCAGAGCATTATAAAGACTTTGGTTATGCCACTTCCTAGTTTTGTGACGTTTGGTAAGTTATTTAACCCTTCAGTTTTTCTCTCGTAAAATGTGAGTAATAATAGCACCAATCTCATAAATTTGTTGTTTGGATTAAGTGAATTAATACCTGCAAAGTCCTAGGAACACTACTAAGCAAAACCTGAAGTATATATTCATTGCATCTTTAAAGGTGAAGTGAACATTTAAAGGTTACTTCTTTTTCACTTGAAAGGGTAGCAGAAGAAGAATTGAGTGCTCTCTGCTTTGATTTTTTCCATAATAAATTGCTTAAGCTTCAATTATAGCCCTTACTACATAATGTTACTGTTGTTAACATTATTCGTTATGTGTGTACTCAGCATCTTTGCTAACTTATGAACTCCTGTGGGCAGAGACTATGGTATTTTATGCATGTGTTAAGAATCTCAGATAGCGTGTCGTACATACATATCAGGTGATCATAATATTGACTCAATTAATGACAAAAATGTTGGCCTAATTAATGAATCAGCCCACCTGCTGGTATGTATATTGGAATGTCACCAGTCTTTCAAAACTAAATAATGGAAGGACAATAGCTAATGGTCCCTGCAAAATATTTTGTTTATTTTCTTAATGTGCCTTAGTTATTAAAATTGGTATTGGTAGAAAATTGCATTAATTATTAAATAAGTATGAGAGTTCATACCATGTGAAATTAAAAGTCCATATTCACAGTATAGTATGGATCTAGTAACATCTATCATTGGTTAAAAATATTTTTATTGACAGCATAAATATAGTACTGCTACCTTAAAACATTTTAGTCTTAATTTCACTGTTTATATCTGCACAGGTGATATTATTAGGGAAAATTTAGCCAGCAAAATCTTAAATCATAGGAATTGCCAAGAAGGAATATTCACTATAACTCCTGAAGTGAGGGAGTCATGCAGGTTGAAAAGAGGAAGATTATAACTGACCTTTGGGTGGCTGTTCAAAGGAGCTTTATATTTATACCTCTCTCTTTGTACTTACAGGGTCTTCAGTTTCCAGCTTGGTAGGTTCTTTTCTTCTCATTGTTGGTAAAGAGGAGTGGGAGAGGAGGATGAAGAATAGAGACTTGGAAGGAGAAGTGAGATTGGTAGATGATGCTAAATAAATTAGAGTTCCAGAGACAGATTGTGTGGCAAGTGAGTTAGGGGAAATTGTGTGTTTCCATGGTAGAGGAAATGTTCACATGGGAAAGATAGTCCAAAATTTGTTATAGGTTTAGACCTTGAGATAATAATATTTTGTGCATGTCTGTGTGTTGGGGGGGGCATGTTTCCTTTTCCATTTTTGCTTTGCTATTTTTTTTTTTTTTGTTTCATTCTCTTTTCACATGTCTAGTTATGTTCTTTGATGTCTGATAGCCTTAATTTAGGGCTTTGAATGAAAAGTGTTGCAAGAAGATGAGTAGGCTTTTTGTGAAAATGTTTTCAACAGGATATTAACATTTCGAAAACATTTGTCCAGTCTCTAGATTTTACCATATTCCGTGATGACATGTAATACTGTCTTGATTGTGGGGTAAATATACCCAATCAACTTTCAAAAAGACTCGTAATACTAAAATATATAATTACAAGACAGTTTTACTTCCTGTATGTAGACTTTGCTGTGCTTTTTCTGTTCTACTTTACATTGTTTCTATAGCTTTTGAAATTCTAAAAGTTCAGGGGCACCTGGGTAGCTCTTTCAGTTAAGCATCCGAATTCAGCTCAGGTCATGATCTCACAGTTTGTGAGTTCTAGCCCCATGTCAAACTCTGTGCTGACAGCTCAGAGGCTGGAGCCTGCTTTGGATTCTGTGTCTTTCTCTTTCCCTCCCCCACTTGCATTCTGTCTCCTTCTCAAAAATAAATAATAACCATTAAATAAAAAAAAAAAGAAATTCTAAAAGTTGAACACAGTGAAGATCATAAATAACAGTGTAGTGCAAATAGTTTTGCTCTCCTTTACCTGTTTTTAATAATGTCCATTACAATAGTATAGTTTTATGGCAAATACATATTCAAAACTTGTTTTACGTAATTGAGAAGGGTGGCATATATGCTCTTTTGAATGCTTGGAAACAAAACTTTGAGGCAGGCAATTAAGAGCTTAGTAGAAAAAATTTTTTGAATAGATTTCTTGGTTTGTAATTATTTTAGCAACAAAGCTACTGGCTGGCTGAGGACTAGAAAATGCTGCAGTATCAGAAAGGTTGTGGTGTTTGTGATCCCTTGATAAAATTATATAAACGCAATTTTGAATTAATATATTGGTTATTTCCTCAAGATTTACAGTTTCTTTAATTGTTTAGCTTTTACATTTATAGCTTTTATTGATTCGCAAGATATTTATTGAGCCCTAAAAATGCGTTAGGGCTGTTATAGAAATGCTTTGCTATTTCTGAATAAAAAATTAAATTTGGCCTATTCTTTGTTTCTAATACAGTTTCAGCTTTCAGTCTTCATTATCTTAATTACCTTCTTTTCATACACCAGCAAAAAATACCCCAGTTACATAAAGGAAACTGTATGTGTCCGATATTAATGCAGTACCAATGTAGGAAATTAACTTTCTGTGTTAGTCTCTGTTAAAAGGTTGATAATAGCATAACATTTCAAAATGTGTATGGTCTATATTAGCACTATTAAATACCTTTGCCTTGAAAAATATCTACATGTTTTTTGAGAGAGAGAGAGAGTACGCACGCGGGAGCATGAGTGGGATAGGGGCAGAGAAAGATGGGATGGGGGAGAGAGAACCCCAAGCAAGTTCCACACTGTTAGTGCAGAACCTGACAGCAGGGCTTAACTCACGAACTGTGAGATCATGACCTGAGCAGAAATCAAGAGTCAGATGCTTAACGGAATGAGCCACCCAAGGTGTCCCACCTTGAAAGTTTTAAATACTTCATGTTTTTGTATTTATAAAAGCTATATTAATGTAGTTAGACTTTTGAGCTGAGGGAAATATTATTTGGGGTTTCCTCAGGAAATAGTACTCTTCGAATAATGGAGAGTATCAACACAAGATTTTAATGAAGCACATTTTGTGTTTACTTTCTTATTTTAAGTTGTTTAAGATAATTTTGGATTATTGCCCTGATTTTAAGGAGATCTTAATCCTCAACTAGAAATTAAGTGTGAAAAAGTCCAATTAGATTCTGGTCATTTCCTTTGACTATCATTTATCATTGATAGGTCATTTAAGGATTAATTGCTACTAATTCTGTTTAATCCAACAGTATCTCCATGGGAAAAAATATTGTTAGATTTGGCAATATCTAGATATAATTATTTTATCTGACTTTAAGGATATGTCTAATTCTGATTCTTTTGGGGGGATAACATGTATTTTTGTACTTTTATAGGATAGAGGGGAGGAATCAGGAGCTTGGAAATTCAGCCAAGTGAGCTGGTGGGATGGGCATTTGCCCGACATATTTTATAGAGGTAATTTAACACTGTTTTACTCAGTCTTTGTTTTTACCTGTGATAGAGGCCCATGTGCTTTTGTATGAACAGCGCTAATCACAACTGTTGGATAGTACTCTGTATTTACTGGACGATCGTTTTTTCTTTTGTACCCGCTTACATAGAAGCATGACTAATATATATATACACACACACACATATATATGGCATGGTATTGCTATATATAGGTAATGAACATCTATGCATTGAAAATAATGTTATTAGTTTTATAGGATGTAGATCATTATCTTTCTCACTTAACTAGATTACTTGCATGTTTCTTTTTTAGGCCCCAGTTCTCTTATTTTAGGAAGACAGATGATCCTCTCCTTTCTTGTTGGCTTAGGTTGGTGCATATGTTAGGCCTGTGCTTTATCCTTCAAACAAGTGAAAGAAAATTAAATATTTAACAGTTTTCAGGGTATTTACGTATCTGTCAGTGGCACATATTCTCATGTCAGTTGTTAATAATCCTTAAAATTATGAAGATTCTCATAAATTTTGTTTCGAGAATTCTTTAAAAATGAGGATGTGAAAATATTACTTCTAGGGGCTATGTTTTAAGATTTCCTTTTTATCCTAAATTTTCTGATAATTGTTAGGTTCACTATTTCTCACTCTTTCAACCTTTCCTTACCCAGGTTTATTATAAGAGATGACACATTAGGCATTAAAGAATGTTACAAGATTTAAAAAAAAAAAGAGGAAAAAAGGTTTTCCTTGTTCCTTTTCACAGTTAATGTGTATATTATGTCAGACATTTTCTATATATATGCAGATATTTATATGTGTATATTTACATATTCTTAACACAAATGAGATCACACCATACCTGTTTAGCAATAAATGTTTTTTGTTGTTAATTTCTATATTTTTGCATATCATATCTTCTAATTTCATTATGTGTAGCATTCCAGTATTTGGGTATACCATAATTTTTATTAACTACTTATTAATGGCTATTTAGGTTTTGAGGTTTTTTCTATAATAAATGGTAATACAGTGGATATTCTTGGGCATGTCTTTGTATATATTTTAAAAAACATGTGCAGTATAAATCCCTGAGGGAAAAATTGTTGGATGAAAGAGCATGGACATTTAATAATTAGGTGGATGAATTGCCTAAAAAGATTATCCCAATATCAGTAGCCTAGGAAAATGGGAATCTCTAGCTCAATGGCAACACTAGCTAGTGTCAAAACGTTTAATATTTTGTCAGTATTTTGTGTTTAGTATTGCTTTCCAAAATTTCATTCTGAGCGAGCTTGAGCATCTTCCCATTATTACTGGCTGTGTGTATATTTTTGGTGATCTCTTTGGTCCTGTGCTGTGTCCCTAGTCATTTGTCAGGCAAATTATTTTCACTGAATTTTTTTTATCTTCTGATTTTGATTTTGCCTTATGGAAGTTTTAATTTTTTTGTGATTGAATTTAGTGATCTCTTCCTTTATGGCTGAGCATGGGGGGTTTCTGTATAAAGTGTAAAAGGTCTGCATCATAGGTTGTAGGACTCACGTTTTCCTCTGTGTTGTCAACATCTCCAAATGACATGAATTGCTGGTTTGTCATAATTTGACGTTATTATTTTTCTTTCTTAGTTAATACATAAAATAGTGTATCTTAAGATTGGTAGTTTTAGACTCGGTGAATTATTATAGTACTTGAGAAAGTTATATGGATTTTCTGTTATTTTTTTAGGGTTTACCTTGCTTAAAATCTTAATTTATGTTGAATATATTTGGTTTATAAACAGATGTAGAGATCTAACTTTATTTCCAGCAGGCTAACTAGTTGTCCCCATTCCAATTATTGAATGATGCATTTCTTTTTTACATTTTGAAATGCCACATTTCTCATATACTGAATTTCCATGTTTTTTGGAGAGCATGTTTCTGAAATCATTTCAGTTCAGTTCATCTGCTTGTCTGTGTATTGATAGAGATAGTATTAAGGAATTCAGCAGGGAGCCTGATGCCGGGCTCAAACTCAAGAACAGATCAGTGAGATCAGGACCTGAGCTAAAAGGTACAACGGTGCCCCATCAATTCAAATTTTTGATAGAACGTGGTGATATAAAGCTGTCATTTCACTCTAAAAATAAAATTGATTTTGTTTATTGATTGAATATTTTGTGATCTTGCTGAACTTTTTATTGTGATTTTGCTGAACTCATTTATTAGTTCTCTTCTAGTTTTAGTTTATTAAGAGTTTTTATCACAAATCGGTTTTGAATTTTGTTGGATGCTTTTTTTCTGTGTCTGTTGAGATACCCATATGGGTTTTATCCTGTATTTTCTTAATATAGTATATTACCTTACTTTATTTTAAGATGTGAAACCACCTTTGCATTCATGGGGTACATCCTACTTGGTCATGGTGTGTAGGCCTCTTTATATGTTGCTAATATTTTGTAAGAATTTTTGTATTTTATAATTATAGGCATTGCTGAGTAGTTTTCAGGTGATGTCTTTGACTTTGGTATCAAGGTAACTCTGGCTTCGTGGATTGAGTTGCTGAATGTACCATCTTTCTCTGTTATGGTGAAAGAATGTATTTTGTATGACTTCCTTCCTTTTAAATTTATGAGACTTGTTATGTAGCCTACTTTTTGGTGTGACTTGGAGAATGTTCCATGTGTGCTTGAAAACAATATGTATTCTGTTTAAAGACTTTTTTTTGTATAAGCCAGTTAAGTCTAGTTTGTTGTTAGTATGAGTCAAATTTTCTGTATCTTTGCTAATTTTCTGTCTAGTTATTCTATCAATTATATAGAATGGAGAATTGAAATCTCCAACTATCATCGAATTTTCTCTTTTTTCAGTAATGTTATTATTTTGGGGCTCTTTTTAGGTGCTTATACATTTATAATTGTTATAATATCTTCCTGATTTATTGATATTTTGTCATGAAATATTTTTCTTTGTCATCAGTAATATTTGTCTTAAGGCAAATACTAATATATTTATATTATTAGTAGAACTATCCAGTTCTCTACGGTTATGGTTTCCATAGTATATCCTTTCCCACTCATTTTTAAACTTTCAATCTTTTTTTTTTTTTTAAACATTTATTTATTTTTGAGAGACATAGAGACAGAGCGTGAGCAGGGGAAGGGCAGAGAGAATGGGAGACACAGAATCCGAAGCAGGCTCCAGGCTCCGAGCCATCAGCACAGAGCCCGATGCGGGGCTCGAACTCACAGACTGGGAGATCATGACCTGAGCTGAAGTCGGCCGTGTAACCAACTGAGCCACCCAGGCGCCCCTAAACTTTCAATCTTGAATGTAAAGTGTGTCTGTTGTTGACAGAATATAATCTTGTTTTTTTTTTTTTTTATTTTTTTTATTTTTTTGGTCTAGTCTGACAGCCTCTGCCTTTGCACTGAGCTGTTTAGACCATTCACATTTAATTATGGACATGGCTGGGTTTACATTTGTCATTTTGCCACTTCTTTTATGGATGTCTCTTATTTTTGTTCTTCTCTGCCTCTTTTAGTGCCTCCTTTTATGTTAAGTATTTTTTAGTGTATCATATTAATTATTCCATCGGTTTTTTTTCTTTATTAAATGTAAATATAAAGATATTTTCTTTGTGGTTGCCATAGGGCTTACATTATACATGTTAATAATCTGCTTAATATTGACTTTAACTCATTGTCAGTAAAATATGGAAACTTTGCTCCAATATGGCTCCCATTTCTCCCCCTTCTCTATTGTTCCACTATTATCGTATATATTTCACACTTATGTATGCTATAAACCCAGCAATATGATGTTACAATCATTGCCTCATATATTCTTATGTCATTTAAAGATGTGAGAAGAAATGAGAAAAATACATTTATAGACTCCTTTAGATTAACCCACATATTTTCCATTTTTGGTGCTCTTCGTTTTTTCCTCTATCTGAATCTTTTGTCTTTTCCTTTCAGCTTGATGGACTTCCTGTAGAATTTCTTGTTAGGCAGATTTGCTAGCAAAAAATTCTCTCATCCTTTCTTTGTCTGAGATACTTTTTATTTTGCCTTCATTATTGGAAGATAATTCTACTGCCACCTTAGTTGACAGCTTTTTTCTTTCAGTACTTTTAATTTGTCATTCCACTGTTTTCTGGCCTGTATTGTTCCTGATTGAAAGTCCAGTGTTAATCATGTTGATCATTTCCTGCACAGTGCTGAGTGATTTTTCTTGTTATGCTTGCCTTATTTTTTGCTTTGTGTTTGCTTTCAGCAGTTGCACTATGGTGTATCTAGGTGTGGGTCTTTTTGTATTTATCCTACTTGAGATTCATTGAATTCGTAAGACCTATAGATTTTATTTCTTTTTACTAAAGTAATATCTGGGAAATTTTGGCATGTAATTTATTAAAAAAGTTTCCCCCTCTTCTTTCCTCTTTGGAGGTGTTGATAAATTGGTCTCTGAGGTTCTGTTCAGTTTTCTTCAACTTCTTTTCTCTCTGTTCTTCAGATTGGATAATTTCAGTAGATATGTCTTCAAGGTCATTGATTTTTCTGCCATCTTGAACCTGCTGTTGAGCACTTTGTTTGTTTTTTGTTTTTTTTTAAGTTTATTTATTTTTGAGAGACATAGAGGCACAGCGTGAACAGGGGAAGGGCAGAGAGAGAGGGAGACACAGAATCGGAAGCACGCCCCAGGCTCTGAGCCACCAGCACAGAGCCCGACGCGGGGCTCGAACCCACAGACCCCGAGATCATGACCTGAGCCGAAGTTGGCGGCCTAACCGACTGAGCCACCCAGGCGCCCCGAGCACTTTGTTTTAATTACTGTACTCTTCAACTTCAGAGTTTCCTGTGTGGTTCTTTTACATAATTTCTGTACATTTATTGAGAATCTCTTATTTGTTGATTATTTTCATAATTAAAAAAGTTTAAAGCATGGATTCTTTTAACATATCTGTAATAGATGTTTTGAAACTTTTTGCTTAAACCAACATCTGGGGTTACTTAGAAACTGTAGTGACTGCTATATTTTGTTAATATTAATGTCACATTTTCCATTTTTTTAGTAATCTTATAACTTATTGTTAAAAACTGGGCATCATAGATAGTATATTGAAGGAGCTCCGGATTGTGACTCCCTCTTCCCCCTGCCCAGGTTGTTGTTACTGTCATCATTTCACTACTGTTTATATATTATATAATCCTATTGAAAGAAAATAAATTTTATTTTGAATAAAAGTTTATCTGGAAAAATAGACATGCATGAATATTCAGGAAATTTCTGAAATGGAAGGTTACTGAGGGATGAATAGCCCCATCAGAATTTAAACTTTTATTTTTTAATTTTATATTAGAGAAAAAGTGAGTGAGCTCTAATTTTATATTAGAAAGGAGAGGAGCAGAGGGGGAGAGAGAATCCAGTGTGGAGCCTAACATGGGGCCCAGTCCCAAGACCCTGGGATCATGACCTGAGCCAAAATCAAGAGTTGGACTCTTAACTGACTGAGCCACCCAGGCGCCCAGAATTTAAACTAAAAAAATATGGATATAGTTGTACCTGGCTGGCTCATTTGGAAGAGCACGCTACTCTTGATCTTGGAATTGTGACTTTGAGTCCCACTTTACGTGTAGAGATTACTTAATAAATAAGTAAACTTTTGAAAAAATATGGATACAGTATTGAAATATTTTTAATATGTGAAATTAGTATTATATTTTCTGGAAATTCAAAGATGGAAATACTACTGTTTTGTTCTAGGTGAGGAAGACCATTTTTCTTGCCTTAACACTATTGTAAAAACTGATATACAATCATACTATGTTTCATATTTTATCTGGTCTCCCAAGTTTCCTGTGGAGTGTGTATAAACTATTATTGATAGATAGGAATCTAACATGTTTAAAGACCTGTGGTAGGAAATTCCATAAACTCTTCAGTCTATCACTGTGCCCAGAAGTAATGTCAAGAAGATTTATTGTCTATAGCTTATGTTCTTCATTTTTTTTTTTTTTTTTAATGTTTATTTATTTCTGAGAGACACAGAGGCACAGCATGAACAGGGGAAGGGCAGAGAGAGAAGGAGACACAGAATCGGAAGCAGGCTCCAGGCTCTGAGCCGTCAGCACAGAGCCCGACGCGGGGCTCGAACTCACAGACCGTGAGATCATGACCTGAGCCGAAGTCGGCCGCCCAACCGACTGAGCCACCCAGGCGCCCCATGTTCTTCATTTTTATTTGTATTTTTTTGATACGGGACACCATCTTCCTGTGATTGATTATTCTCATCTTATTGTCACATTTTTCTGTCAAAGATGACCTGGCTGATTATGTTTCTGTATCTAAACATTTAACACCATTTTACGACTATAATTGTTTCTATTGTGAATAAGTATGTATTCTGTACATGACTAGTTCTGTTTTCTTGTTTGTCAAGTCTGGTATTGTATTTGCTTCCCTCTTCACTTAATAGACTTCACAAAGCAGTAAATAGTGCTATTAAGTGGTTTCTTAATCTTTGCTTAATCTTTTTAAGTGGTTTCTTTGCTTTCTCTTTTCTAACTTTTTAGGTCTATAACCCTCTGAATTTCCTTCAACATCCCATATGTCTGAAGCTGTAGACTCCAGATTTAAGCAAATTATTCTTTATGAGGCCAAGGTTATTTTGCAGTTAGTATTTAACCACTATTTTATTTTCCTTATTTCAGACTTAAAAACAAGTCATTGTTCTGGTCATTCAGGCATAGTTTCTTATTTACAAAGAACGATCACTTCATTATTTATACCAGTTTCTCCATATTGTATTTATACAATATTTTTTCCCTTCATAAGTAATTTTTTTTTTTTTTTGTAGGACTTGGATGGCATAAGTGATTAAGGTGGTGTGGAGGGTATTTGAAGCTCACGGAAGGTAGAAACTCAACCATGATTTCTTTTTCAACTCTACAGCATTCCCTTCCTTGAAGTCTTCATTTTTATCTTAGTCTCAGGTAATGTCAACACTTGTGTTTTATAATCACAAATAAGTTTTTTCAGACATGAAACCATTTTTGGGCGAAAGAATTTCATGTTGATATTTGTATTATAATTTATGTTTTGGTGTTTATATCTGGTAGAAACTTGGGATTTTAATTTTTTTTTTATGTTTGTTTATTTTTGAGAGAGAGAGAGAGAGACAGAGTGCGAGTCGGGGAGGGGCAGAGAGAGGGAGACACAGAATCTGAAGCAGGCTCCAGGCTCTGAGCTGCCAGCACAAGAGCCTGACATGGGGCTCGAACTCACAAACTGCAAGATCATGGCCTGAGCCGAAGTCGAATGCCCAACCAACTGAGCTACCCAGCGCCCCGCATTTTAAGTTTTTTTTGAGAAAGCAGTGTTAAGAGAAAATTGATGAGTGATGATACCATTTTCGATTTTAAGTTTAGCACAAAAATATGTGTAGCTTATTATGTAATATTAAGTGAAATTTAAGTGGGAAGATGTTTTCTCCTTTAACCCTTTTCTTTTTTTTTTTTTAAATTATTTAATCTTTATTTTTGAGAGAGAGAGGCAGTGTGAGCAGGGGAGGGTAGAGGGAGGAGGGAGACACAGAATCTGAAGCAGGCTCCAGGCTCTGAGCTGTCAGCACAGAGCCCTACGTGGAGCTTGAACTCACAAACCATGAGACCATGACCTGAACCAAAGTCGGACACTAAACCAACTGAGCCACCCAGGCGCCCCTCCTTTAACCCTTTCCTTAGCAGGATATTTATTGTATTTTTTACCTGCCTATCATTAACACATACATAGCCATGTTAAATTTTTCAGAATTTCCATGGAAACTCTGTGTTCATATACGGGAAAATGAGACCAATTGATCTAATTTAATGGTATTTAGTATATAATTTTTGAAATGTGAAAAAATATACCAGTTATTGTACATTTGTACATATTGTATACTTGCCTATACTAATATAAGGAAGCAGTCATGTAGATAATTCATTTATCACTTATATTAGAGATATTAGTCAAAATATAGACTTGGCCACTGTAACAGAGACTTTAAAGGTAGAAATGTTTTTATTTGAAAGTCCATGAGTGGGGCGCCTGGGTGGCTCAGTCGGTAGAGTGTCCGACTTCGGCTCAGGTCACGATCTTGCGGTCTGTGAGTTCGAGCCCCGCGTCGGGCTCTGTGCTGACAGCTCAGAGCCTGGAGCCTGCTTCTGATTCTGTGTCTCCCTCTCTCTCTGCCCCTCCCCGCTCATGCTCTGTCTCTGTCTGTCTCAAAAATAAATAAACATTAAAAAAAAAAAATTTAAAAAAAAAAAAAAAAAAAAAAAAAAAAAAAAAAGAAAGTCCATGAGAACAATCCTTTATTTATTTTTTAATCATTACTTATTTTTGAGAGAGAGAGAGCACGTGCGCACGCAAGCAGGAGAGGGGCAGAGAGAGAGAGAGAGACACAGAATCTAGAAGGCTCCAGGCTCTGACCTCTGAGCTGTCAACCCAGAGCCCAGTGTAGGGCTCGAAATCATGAACCATGAGATCATGACCTGAGCTGAATGAAGTTGGACGCTTAACCGACTGAACCATCCAGGCACCACTCCATGAAAAAAAATCTGGAGATTTTATAGAGGTTCCAGAGTCATCATGACCTGGGTGTCTTTGTCGTCCTCTGCTATTCTTAATATGTGGCTTCTCTCTTGTGGTCCAAGATGGTTACCATTATGCATGTCAGTCAGTAGGAAGGAGAAAGGGTATTTTCCTTCCCTCAAGAGGAGTTATGTATTTCTCCTCATATTTCAGTGGCTATAACATTGTCACATGACCACAGTCAGCTGTAAGGGAGGCTGGAAAATGAGCTAGCCATGTGTCTCACTTATTAGGCAAGAAGAAAAGAACAGATTCGGGGAGGGGGGAGTTTGTTGTTAGTTATATTAGAGTTTGTGTCAGGTTTACTTTCCATTTGTCTAGCTTGGATTCACATTAAAATATAATTTTTATTTTCCAAGACATTAACTCTTGGCCTGGACATACTTTGGAAATTGTGCTTATTTACATTCTGAGACAGTTCAAGTTCTGTGACTAGTTCTCATATTGTTTTGACTAAATACTGCGAGTCTTGATATAAGATAGAAATAAGATATTAAAAGTTAAAATTGACTTGAGATAATTCCTCATTTTGTTTCACTACCTTTAGGTTGAAACGATTTGTCTAATGTTTTAGACTCTGACACAAGAAGGTGGAGGCCTTGGATAGGAGGATCTCTTTAAATATACATAAAGCTAAATGATCTCTAATTCTCTAACTAGTTCCTTCTAATTCTAAGGAGTGTGTTATTCTACATGTTTAGGTAAGATTAGAAAAACTTTTTCTCAAAGACATTGTATACTTCAAATAGTTCTTTTCAGAAAAATGCTTCTTCGTACATTGTATTTTATGATTCTTATCCTACGGTAAATACTGTATCAAATACTGTATCTGAAACAAGTATCAAATATTATATATTCTATTATAGATTTTATTAAAGGGTTGGAAACTAGTTATCAGTTTTTCACCATATTTTATGTCAACATATTTTAACCTTGGTATCCTTTAGGTTTGATAAATTTATGTACTTGTATACAGTATAGTCAGCTGGTTGACTTCAGTTAATGACTGAATAGTATAAGACATTATAGATGTTTTTGGCATTGAAGGTGAAAATGCATCCTTAGTTCTACTGTGCTTCACAAACAGGGTTTGTATTATTAAAGTGAGAGTATTTAATGTTTAAAAAAATGTCAGTTTTAGTAGTTAATACAGTAGTAGTAGTACATAATATGTACTATATAGTACATATTAAAAATAACTTAGGTGTTTTACGTTCATAGCGTACACTGTTTTAAGAGCTATTCTTGATACTCCTTTTCTTATACAAGCCTGTAGAAAATTCATAGTTTCCTAACAGAATAAGTTAAGATTAGTATTTGAATTGTTGATATTGGCATGAGATAGGATGGATGAAACAAGAAGATCCAGCAGAATGTGGGGTTCTGTTTTGCTTGGCCTTTTTTTAACCTTTTCTCTCCCCCTCTCCTTTAAAAGATAAATTATAGCTGTTTCTTAAACAGTATAGGTTGCCAAAAATTTGGTGTTTTAACATTCTTCAATATCACTATTTTTTTGTTACATTGTTTTAGAAGACTTTGGTTGATGAGTATTTGGATTGCAGAATATGCTTAGATTCTGCTTTATTTGAGGGGGGTGCAGGATATAGAAACGCCTGTTAACTTCGACTTAAATATTTTTAGATTATTTTTCTGTGGTTAAAAAATGGTGAAAGGCTTTTATTGTGTAAAATGATGGATTTTAGCCTATAATTTCTCTTATGTAGCATCTTTTTTTTTTTTTTTAATTTTTTTTTTAACATTTATTTATTTTGAGAGACATAGAGACAGAGTATGAGCAGGGGAAGGGCAGAGAGAGAGAGGGAGACACAGAATCTGAAGAAGCAGGCTCCAGGCTCCGAGCTGTCAGCACAGAGCCTGACGCGGGGCTCGAACTCACAGACCGCGAGATCATGACCTGAGCCGAAGTCGGCCGCTCAACCGACTGAGCCACCCAGGCGCCCCGCATCTTTTATCATTGCTAACCCTAATCCGAAAGACCCATTTGTTCCTCTTAAAATGTTTTGAACTAAGAGCAACTTAAAAATTGTCAGGGGGCATTTTATAAGCTCAGCTTTATAGATGCAAAATTATAGTTGTACAAAGGGATTTCCGAATGTAGAATATGCCTAGACAAGAAGTAAACTTTGTTTTTAAATTAGAGGTAAAGCAGTTTTTGCTTAGATACAACTATACTTGCAAATGATGAGAGAGAATAGGAAACTTCTGAAGAATGGCCAGGGGCAAATTATTTAATTCCATATTGATCATAGGTTTCTTGGTCTCTCGCTTTTGTCTAACCAGTTGATCTTAAAGCTGATTGATACTTGTGTTTCCAATGCTGATACTGCTAAGGTGTAATTTCTCACAGACCCTTCATAGGTTAGAAGAATTAATATCCAAATTAATATAACTGGGATCCTTCAAACAAGAAGGAGTTTACTGAAAATGCTTTGGGTCAGACGTCATTTGTAAAATCTAGTTTTTCTTTTTTATCTGTTTTAGAATAGGTTCTTTTCTGTCCTTTTTTTCTGTCTACAACTGATGTTTATAGGTAGAATGAGTTCTGGTACAAGGCAGGGTATTGTTGATTTGGGAGAATAATTTGAGTTGGAAATTATTTTTCTTTATAGAAAAGAATGATGTTTAATTCATAAGCTTGCCCACTATAGTCTGTTTCAGTTTTTATAGTTGGAAGTTCTACATTGTTCAATAAAAGTTGGTGGAGAATAATATTAACAACCAAACTCCATAAATAAAACAAAAGCAGTATCTTTAAGCAAGAAATATTTCTTTCATGCTTGAATGCAGATTCAATTAAGTGATTCAGGCAGATGAATATCCATGTACATTCTAAAGGGGAACTAGGTGTTTTCAAAACTTTTAGATGATTATGGCAGATGTCTTCCAAATCTGTTTTTACCTTAAAAGTTATAGCTGTTTTTTCTTTGATACAAGTATGGCTTTAGAACTCTTGTATTTATTTGTCAGCTCTATTTAGGATTATTTTGTTTGATTTTCAAGTGAAAACGGGGAGGTAGAAGACGAAGTTTCCAAGAGGAGGTAACTTGGAAAATGTTTGAGGAAAGAATGGAAGGATGAAGAAGGTATATGTAAACCTATGAAAAAGAGAATGACAGGAGAAATACTAAGGTGTGAGTAATAGATGGAAATGGGAAAGTAAATTAGGAAGCGTTCCTTCTTTCCAAAGGAGAAAAAGGGATTTAATGTCACAGAGTTCTCCCATGATAGCCATGAGGTAGGAGTAGCCAGCCAAGGAAACTTGGATTGCTTTACCAACCCAAGCAGTGGTGACAGTGTGGCCTCCAAGTAGGTGAGTGAGAAGAGGAGTTCATTTTCTTAATGTGTTCAGAGCCTTTTCAAGTTGGGAGGTTAGTATGATGTGGCAAAAAGTGTACTAAACCAGCTACGCCTGTTTTGAAATCCCAGTTTACCTCCAGCTGTGTGACTTGTGGTAAACCCCAGTTTCTTTATCTGTTAGATGGGGATACACTGTGTCTTAAGTGTTATTTACTATTAATGTTAAGTGATATAATATGTAAAAATGTGCCCAGCACAGTGTTTTACATCTAGTAGATCCTGAACACATGTTAGTTGTCCTTCCTCTGCAAGTTACAATAATCTCTGAACTTTATAATATAGATCCAAACCTGTTAATACATTTGAAAAGATATTTTCCTTATTAATACATAAAATTCCCTTAAAAAAATCAGTAGGCACTTCAAGTGCTTTGCATAGTCGATTAAAAATGAGTAGTAATGGCCAGCTTGTCCATATGTTATGCTTCTGTTAACTTTGTCTTCTGAACGCAAGCCCAGAGAGTCTCCTCAGCTTTGAAATAATTATCACAAATGCTTGTATTAAAAGCCCATGTGCTTAATTCCTTATTGAAAACCCTGACTCAAAGCTTATTTACTCTATTTCATCTTATGAATCTATAAAGCTTACTTTCTAATTGGTTGCACACAGTTGATTAGAAGCATTAAATTAGAAGGTGATGACAAGGAGAGTCAGCTGTCCCTTCTGGAAGATAGGAGAAAGTGATGGCTAATAATTTACGTTCTCTTTGAGTAGAGCATTGCCGTTAGGCTTAAATGACTAGGAGTTACCTAATCGGCCACAATTGAGATTACTTTTATACAGCTGAACCAAACAGTTTTCAATAGGAAAGGATGGTGAGGAGTGTGTGGGAGAGGGATAATTGAATGGAGCAGGAAACTGTATTGTGACCCCCCTGAATATCCGTTTTGCTGTACCTGTCTGGTTTTTGGACAGAGAGATGGAGTTGAGGGAAGAATAAAACTTGGAAGGGGGAAAAGAATATAGTTTGAAGTAATCTGCTAAAGGAAGATACAGGAGAAATTGGCCCAAGGTGGGCTGGTTCCTTCCTTTTTTCCTCTCTTGTGTTCTGTTCTAGTTTTTAATGATCTCTGTTTTGGGTGGCCATCCCACCTTAAGCTGAATTAGTACTAAGACGTCATTATCCATCTTGTCTTGGCTCTTAATAGCTCTGATGTTTTATACCCTTTGTCAGCTGCCCACGATCCCTTACAAAATAATGTACAATGGACTCAGGGTGGCTGGTTGCTTATTATTACTCCACCTAGCCCTTCTTTCTCTAGTTGGACAGAGGCTCTTGGGAACACAGAATAATTGTTTATTTCTTTTTTTTCTAGAGCAGTCTTTTATGTAAGCGACATGATTTGAAGGAAGCATCATTTCTTTCTTCCTCTTTGCTGTGTAATATCCCTGACACTTGAATTTCCATTAACTGTGTAGATATTTGGGTTGGCTTTTTTATGGTGTAGCAGGAAGAGACATTTATTCACATTTTAGCATGGATTGATTACATCAGTTTCCTTTCTTTACACTTGGCTGATCCTCCCTGGAAATACAGAAGTTAGAAAGGAGACCTTTTGAGCATGGGACCTCTCTTGTATTTGGGTTGTTGAGTGTAGTGAAGCACGAGAGCTTCGCTGAGCCCATGCAGGAGTGAGAGGGGGGACGTTAAAGATGATAAGTGCATGTAAGGGAGCTTCAGGAACAATGAAAAATATACTTTCCTTATCTTTTTTTTTTTTAAAGAGAGAGAGCATGAGTTGAGGAGAGGGGCAGAGGGAAAGAGAGAGAATCCCAAGTGGGCTCCACACTATCAGCACAGAGCTTAGCACAGAGCTCGACAAAGGGCTTGATCCCAGAACCCTGGGATCATGACCTGAGCTGAAGTTAAGAGTCAGATGCTCAACCTCCTGAACCACCCAGGGCCCCTCTTTATCATTTTCCTAGTGTAGCTTTGTCCTTTTTCCTTTTACTATAGGCATGGTGAAATCAATTTTTTGCTTGAGAGCCTTGTCTAATTTCCTTTCAAGCTTACTCTGCCCAGTCACTATACTAGTTGAGATGTGTGAAACAAGCAGTGGCTCACTTTATTTGTCTGTGTATCTTTTCCTTGATTTTTTTTTTTAATTAACGTATTGTGGAGAACTTTTCACCCAGCACATAGAGCAGCCTCATTCCTTTTAATGACGGTGTGTATTCCATTGTATGGTTGACTCAAAGTTTAACAAATCTTTAATCAGTGAATGCTTAGTTTCTAGTCTTTTCCCACTGAAGCGTTGCACCAAACATCCTTGTACGTGTATCTTTGGTTAATTTTGATGGGTTACCTTATAGAATTGTGTATATTCCTAGCAGTGAGCTTTTGGTCAAGGGTACATTACAGCTATAGCAGCAATGACGAATTGCAATAAAAGTTAGCTTTGGGTATCATAATTCCTTTTCACGTTAGGGGCTTTCTACATTCTTTAAGAAAATAGTAAATAGATTAGAGGAATATAATGATTTGGTAAGAACTTTCAAAGAAATGGCCAGAATAGGCAAATTTTAGTTAGCCCTAAGGCTTAAGTTTCATTTAGTTGTAGGATAGTTTATTTTCTAAGAAATGTGGTAAATAGAATATTAAAAGAGAATAGTTATTTGGCGATTTATTTAAAATCTTTGTCCTGTAGATTTCAAGTTTGCTACTTAAAGATTTTGAGAAGTAAAAATCAGATTCTTAGTCCTTTGTTTTATATATTCTAGACTGATAATAGCTGGTACCAGAGAAGATAGGATTAGCAAGTATGAGTTATATTTTTGTGTTTTTTTTACTTGGCTGTTTATATGGGGTTTTTTTTGAGCTGTTCATTTAAATACATTTACTACTTGCAGACCCTTCCCTTTGCGGAGGGTATGTATGTTATTTTTTACACAGTCTGATAATAGAAATCGATTTTGAAAACCAAACTTTGCACCAGTGCTTTCATGTTTTTTGAGATGAAGTTTCTTTGGCTTTCATGATCATTATGTTGGTTCTTAGAGTAACACAATGGAATTTGAATTTACTGCAACCAAAGTTAGAAGGGCAGATTTAATATTGCCCATCTTTTCTATAATGATGGAGTAAATAAGATAATTATTTGATAGTGTCTAGGTCTCATAACTTGTTTATTTAATCATATGTTATTATTTAAGAATATATTAGTGGGGCACTTGAGTGGCTCAATCTGTTAAGCATCTGACTTTGGCTCAGGTCATGATCTCGTGGTTTGTGGGTTTGAGCCCTGTGTTGGGCTCTGTGCTGACAGCTTGGAGCCTGGACCCTGCTTTACATTCTGTGTCTCCCTCTCTCTCTGGCCATCTCCCACTCGTGCTCTGTCCTGATCTCACAAAAATAAATAAATGTTTAAAAAAATTTTTTAAATGTATTAGTAAGGAAAGTATCACCTTTATTTCATTTTAATAAATTTGAAAGCATATGTAAAAAATAAAACTTTATTATGGTAAGTTTTCAAATTAGAGATAAATATAAATATGGAAAAAACTTCTGGTAATTTTACCACTCAGTGGTAATTTAATATTGTTAACATTTTACATAAACTTTTGTATATTTAAAGACACACACATAACATTTCCTTTAATGTATTGGGATATTCCCCCACATTTTCAAGTATTTTCCAAGAATATTTTTGTTACTGTTTTATAGCGTCACAGATTTTAACTTTTTATTGAAGTGTAGTAACTGACAGAAACATGTACATGTTGCAGATGTACAACTTGAAATTTTACAAAGTGCGCATACCTGTGCAACCAGCATTCAACTGAAGAAAAAATATTGCCAGCTCCCATACACTCCCCATTGCCTGCCTACCATCAGCAGCAACCCCCCCGAGGGTAGCCATTATTCTAATTTTATATTTGAGAAAACCCATGTGATATAATTTACATATGATAAAATCCACCCATTTTAAGTGTTCAATTCAGAGATTTTTAGTAAATTTACTGAGTTGTAGGGCCATCACTATAGTTTTAAGACAGATGTATGGATATATTTTAACCAGTTTTGTTTGTTGAATAGCATATTTCCATTTTTTGCTTATGTAAACATTTCTGTAGTGATTTTTCATGTATATATTTCAACGCATTTTGTTTCATTGGGATAGGTTCCTAAAAGTATAATCCCCAGTTCAAAGAATATATGTGTTTTTATGACTTTTGATACAAAGTACCAAATTGCCTTTGAAAGTAATTGAGCTAATTTATTCTCTTACTGTTCATGATGAGTGTCTTTGTTTTATTATTATTATTTTTTTTTAACCCATCTCAACATTGGACATATATTTTTTTAAAGAGTCACTACCAGTTTGGTGGATGAAATATGGTAGCTTTGTTTTAATTTTCATTTCTTTGATTACTGTTTCAAAGTTTTCTTTATAATTTGCCTGATAGTGGTTTGTCAGTTTATTTCTTAATGCACTTTTTTAATTTTTTTATTTTTAAGACATTTTAACATATTAAAAGACATGACTCCTTTGTTACAAATACTTTCCATCAGTTTCCTTTATGCCATACTCATCTTTCATAACGAAATAGATTAAGATTTTTTGCCTTAATGTCAAAAATGAAAAGTTGGGTTTTACTCCATCAGCCTTTGCAAACTTACCTTGCTAATTTTAAAACCAGAGACAATACGAAATACATGACTACAATTTTTCTATTAAAGTGTATACATCTCATAATTGAAATTTTAAGAAGGGTCAAGTAGACATATAAAACTAATTTATTATGCTTTGTTGCCAAACTTGGTCTTTCTAGGCAGTTATACTTAAGCATGAACATTGACGACAAACTGGAAGGATTATTTCTTAAATGTGGCGGCATAGACGAAATGCAGTCTTCCAGGGCAATGGTTGTAATGGGTGGAGTGTCTGGCCAGTCTACCGTGTCTGGGGAACTGCAGGAGTCGGTACTTCAAGATCGGAGTATTCCTCACCAGGAGATCCTTGCTGCAGATGAAGTGTTACAAGAAAGTGAAATGAGACAACAGGATATGATATCACATGATGAACTCATGGTCCATGAGGAGACAGTGAAAAATGATGAAGAGCAGATGGAAACACATGAAAGACTTCCTCAAGGACTGCAGTATGCACTTAATGTCCCTGTAAGTAATTGCTTTTTAAAGTTAATGTAACTTATAGTTAGAAACATAATTAATTTTGCATTAATACCTCAAGTCATTGAAGAAATTTCAGAAAATATTTAAAGGCTTAATATTAATAGTTAAATGGGTATTATTAAATAGATAGACTAAATGTTGACAAAAATCACATTCGAAAAGGCAAAGTTAAGTTTTTGTATTATATACATTTAGTAACTTATCTTTTCCAGGATAAAATCTCTGTCAGGATTACTGTGTATTAAATTTTAAGTGCTTAAATTTTAAAGATTTTGTTTTAACTTCTAGGTTTCCTTAAAGAGTAGAAAGATTGAATCTTGAGTATAACTAGAAAAAGATCATACACCTCAAGGTTTTTCCTTCAGGTTCTGTAACTTGGCAATTCCTGGTGTCTGGGTTTTTTTTATTATCTTTTTCAAAAGCATATCAGTCCTTTTAGTTTTTCCTGTTTATTCTAAATGTCATGGTTTTTATCACCTAAAATATTCTTTTGTAGGCACTCATAACCTTTTTGCCTTCTTGTGTTTTTCTTTTTACCTGATGACCAACAAAACCATAACCATAATGTAATTCTTTTATTCTTCCTGTGATAATTCGACCAGGATTTCTCTTAGTATATCTAATACACTGTACTTTTGTTTCAGAGCCTTCATATATCCTGCTTGTAGTATTTGCCCTAGCCATACCCCCTTCCTGTTTTTTAAAAAATTTTTTTTAATGTTTATTTATTTTTGAGACAGACAGAGCATGCGTGGGGGAGGGGCAGAGAGAGGGAGACACAGAATCCGAAGCAGGCTCTGAGCTGTCAGCACAGAGCCCGACGCGGGGCTCGAACCCACGGACAGCGAGATCATGACCCGAGCCGAAGTCGGTCGCTCAACCGACTGAACCACCCAGGCGCCCCCTTGTTTTTTAATCTAGTCAGTGGTTCATCATTATGAACAGCATAGCCTGCCTGTTGTGTTTAGTCCAGGTTGAGTCTCTGTGGTAGAGACTTGTGGTTACTTGTTCAGTGTTTGTCCGATAGATCGTAGGCTCTATGAGAGCATGGATTTTGTCTTATTTTCCATTGTATCCCAGGTCTTGGCACATAGTGTGAATGCATGAATAATACTTATAGTTGTATACTAATAACATGTGTCCGCCAACTTTTCTAGCCCTTTGCAATAGTCTTACGTTTTTTTAGCCTGTTCATGTGATAGATTACATTGATGGATTATTGAACGGTGAACTCTAATATATCCCACTTGGTTGTGTTGTATAATTCTTACTATACATTGTTGGATTCAATTTGCTAATATGTTGTTGAGCTGAGCATTTTTGTATCTGTTACATATGAGTTACATTGGTCTAGTTTTCTTGTAATATCTTTGTATCTGATTTTGATGTTAGGGTAATCCTGGGCTCAAAGAATGAGCTAGGAGTATTCCCACTGCTTCTGACTTCTGAAAGAAATTGTAGAGAATTGGTATAATTTCTTCCATAAATGTATGATAGAATTCACCAGTTGAGTACATATGGCCTGGTACTTTCTGGAAGGTATTTTGGTTTTTTTTGTTTGTTTTTGAAGGTTATTAATTACTCAGTTTCTTTAATAGATGTAGGGCCTGTTCAGATTATTTATTTTCTCTTGTGTGAGTTTTTATAGGTTGTACCTTTCAAGGAACTGGTCCATTTCATCTAGGTTATGAAATTTGTGGGCATAGAGTTGCTCATAGTATTCCTGTGTTACCCTTACTTGTTTTGTTCAACAGGTCTCTAGAGCTGTTTTGTCTTGCAAAACTGAGTCTCTGTCCCTATTGGACAATTCCCTGTTTTCTGCCAGATCCTAGTAGAGGCTTACCAATTCTATTGATATTTTAAAAGAGTTTTTATTTTCTCTGTTGATTTCTAGTTTTCAATTTCATGGATTTCTGCTCTAAGTTTTATGATTTCTTCTGTTATTTTGGATTTAATTTGTTCTTGTTTAGTTTTCTGAGATGGAAGGTTAGATGACTGATTTTAGATCTTTTCTTATATATGGATTCAATGCTAAAACTTTCCTTTTAAGCACTGCTTTCACTGTATCCCACAAATTTTGATGAATTATTTTATTTTCCTTTAGTTCAATATATCTTTTAATTTCTCTACAGATTTCTTCTTTGATCTACATAGTTAGAAGTGTGTTGTTTAATCTCTTAGTGTTTGGAGATTTTCCAGCTATTTTTCTGTTATTAATTTCCATTTTAAGTCTGTTGTGATATGGGAGCATATATTGTATAACTTCTGTTCTTTTAAATTTGTTAAGGAGTGTTTAATGGCTCTGAAAGTGGTCTGTGTGAGCTTCATACTTTTAATTACTTTAGTTACCCAGATCCACTGTGATTTTTTTTTTTCCTGTTACTTCTGTACGTGTTGTGTATGTACCAGTAATATTCTTTGATTGGCAATTTACTGGCTTTTATTTCTCTTTTGTTTGCTTTTCATTTTGATAATTGATTTTTTTTTTTTTTTTTTTTTTTTTTTTTTTTTTTGCTTCTAATTTTTTACTACCTGGGCTATGGTAGGCAGTCAAATATATCTTGAGTGAAAAAACATTTTTTTTTTTAATTGAGGAAAACTTTAAAGTGAATGCTCTCAACTCCTAATTTTAAAGTTCAGAGTTTGGACAACTGCATAGATTTGTATGAACTACAGTCAATCAAGATACAGAATATTTCTCTCATCCTAGAAGGTTTCTTTGTATTTCTTCCTGATCAGTCCCTTCGACAACTTTATGCAAATGGAATCACATATAACTCTAATGTCTGGCTTCTTTTGCTCAGCATTATGTTTTTGGTTTTCCATGTTGGTTGAGTGTATCAGTAAGTAGTTTATTTCTTTTTATTATTGATTAATACTCTCTTATTAATACTCTATTGCCTTATTATCCTAAAATGTTTGTTCATTTCCAATTTTATGGTTGTATTAAATCTAGTTTTCAACCTTTATGGATAAAGGTGCTATGGACATTCTTGTATGAATCATTTTTCATTTCTTTGGGGTGTGTCTTTCTAGGAGGTAAGCCGTTTCTCTTGGATTTTCATTTTGTTTGATCTAGTGTCTGTATCTTTGCATCACGTTACACTGTCTTGATTGTCGAATATTGTATAGTAAATCTTGAAATTAGGTAGTGTAGTCTCCCAGTTTAGTTATTCTTCCTGCAAGACCATTGTGACCATTCTAGATTGTTTGTATTTTCATATCAAATATAGGATCAGTCTTTCAGTTTCTATGAAAAGAACCATCTAGGTTTTTATTGGGATTACATTGATTCTATATATTGACTTGATCAACATCTAAACAGTAGTGTCTTCCAGTCCATAAACATGATATATCACTGTGTTTGTTTAGGTTTTCTTTAATTTATCTTAGCATTGTTATGTAGTTTTCAGTATAGAGTTATTAGAAATATTTACCCCTAAATATTTCATGTTTTGGATACAATTGTAAATGGCATTTTTAAAAATTTCAGTGTTTAAGTGTTCATGACTAGTATACAGAAATGTGGTTGATTCTTTTTTTTCTTTTTCCAAAAATTTTTTTAACATTTATTTTTGAGAGAGCCCAGAGCATGAGCGGGGGAGGGGCAAGGGGGAGAGGGGGAGGGAGACACAGAATCCAAAGCAGGCTCCCAACTCTGAGCTGTTAGCACAGAGCTTGATGCAGGACTCAAACCCACAAACTGTGAGACCATGACCTGAACCAAAGTCAGAGGCTTAACTGACTGAGCCACCCAGGCGCCCCAAATGAGATTGATTCTTTTTACTTTGTCCATGTGTCTTGTGACTGTTACAAGTATGTGCAAGTTCAGAGTAGTTACTTTATAGTTCCCGTAAGTTTATTTTCAGTCATATTTCATATTGTCTGACCTGTTGTTTGTGCACTTTACATCTTCTTTCTGGTATATACCCTTTATTTCTTTTTCTTCTCTTATTGTATTGACTGGGGCCTTCAGTACAATGTTGACTAGAAGTGGCAAGAATAGACATCTTTGCCTTGTTACTGATCTTTAGGGGACTGTATTCAGTTTTTTATTATTGATTATGAGACTGATGCGCTGCCCACTGCGCTAAGGAGGCAGGTAGTTTTTTATTATTGAGAATTATTTTAGCTTTAGAGTTTTCATATACCTTTATTATGTTGAAGAGATTTTTTTTCTGGTTTGCCGAGATTTTTTTTTTAAGTTTATTTTTTGAGAAAGAGAGAGCATGGGTGGGGGGGGAGGGGGGAGAGAGAGAGAGAGAGAGAGGGAGAGAATCCTAAGCAGGCTCTGCACTGTCACTGTGGAGCCCAGTGATGGGCTTGAACTCACTAATTCTGAGATCATGACCTGAGCTGAAATCAAGAGTCAGACACTTAACTGACTGAGCTACCCAGCCACCCCTGCTGACATTTTTTTTTTTCATGTAATTGAATGTGTAACTTCAGTGCTTTTTCTGCATTTATTAGGTGATAGGATTTTTTTTCTCCTTACTATTTTCATATGGTGAATTACATTGATTTTCAAGTCTTAAGCCAACCTCATATTCGTAGGATAAACTACACTTGGTCATGATGTGTCATCCTTTTTATACATTACTGGATTCAGTTTATTAACCTTTTAGAATAATTTTAAAAAAAGTGTTTTTTAAACTTTTATTCATTTTTGAGAGGCAGAGAGTGACAGAGCATGAGCAGCGGAGAAGCAGAGAGAGAGTGAGTCACAGATTGGGAGTCACAGAATTGGAAGCAGGCTCAGGCTCTTAGCTGTCAGTGCAGGGCTTATTGTGGGGCTTGAACTCACGAACTGTGAGATCATGACCTGAGCCCAAGTCAGACGCTTAACCAACTGACCCACCCTGGCATCCATATTTAAAATAATTTTTAAGTGTACATTTGTGAGGGATATCAGTTTTCTGGCAATATCTTTGTTTTAGGTACACTGGCCTCATAAATGGCTTAGGGAGTATTTCCTCTTGTATTTTCGGAATGAGTTTGTGTGAGATTAGTTCATTTCTACTTTACATATTTGGTAGCTTCACCACTGATGCTAATCCGGGACTGAGTTTTCTTTGTGAGAAGTTACATTTCAGGTTCAATTTTTAAAACATATATAAGTCTTCTCCAGATTAAAAATATTTTTTCTTGAATCTGTTGTGATAAGTTGTATTTTTCAAGGAATCTGTCCATTTCTTCTTGTTTAATTGAACAAAATTTTTCATAATTTTTAAAATTCTTTTCTTGTCCCATGGGTCTGTATAATGATTTTTTTTCTTTCTCATTCCTGGTAGTGGTAGTTTGTCTTTTTCTTGCTTGGTATGGGTAGAGATTTATCAATTTTATTGGTCTCTTAAGAGAATCAGGTTTTGGTTTTATTGATTGGTACCTTTGTGTATTTCAGCTTTAACTCATTTTTATGATTTCCTTCGTTCTGCTTGCTTTGTTTTTAATTTGCTGTTAGCCTTTTTAAGAATTTTTTTAAATTTATTTTTGAGAGAGAGAGTTAGCGTATGAGTGGGAGAGGGGCAGAGAAAGAGGGAGACAACAGAATCCAAAGGAGGTTCCAGGCTCTGAGCTATCAGCACAGAGCTTGACACGGGGCTCAGACTCAGGAACTGGGACATATCATGACCTCAGCTGAAGTCAAACGCTTAACCCACTTGAGCCACCCTGGTGTCCATTTTCTTAGCTTTTAAAGTGGGAGCCTAGATAACTGTTTTAGACCTTTCTTCATTTTTCACATAAGCATTTGAGGTTATAAAGTTCTCTGTATGATTTTAATTTGACCCATGAATTAGAAGTGTTTTGCTTCACTTGTAATGTTTTGAAGTTTTCCAGATATCTTTTTGTCATTGATATTTAATTGTTGTGGTCAGAGAATGTGCAGTGGATAATTTCAATCCTTCTAAATTCATTGAGACTCTTTTAGGGGTCAGTATATGATTAGCTGGTGAATGTTGCTATACTCACTTGAAAAGAATGTATTTTGGAAGTCATTGGATGGGTTATTTTGTAAATGTCAAGTCAAGTTGGACTAGTTTTGGTCTTTGACACTTTAAAAATTTTTTTAAATTCTAGTTAGTTCACATACAGTGTTATATTACTTTCAGTTGTACAATACAGTGATTAAACAATTCTGTGTTATCACCTGGTACTCATCAGGACTAGTGCACTCCTTAATCTCCATCCTTTATTTAACTCATTCTTCTACTCCCCTCCTCTCTGGTAACCATTTATAATTAAATCTGTTTCTAGATTTGTGTGCGTCTCTGTCTTTATTTCCCCTTTGCTTGTTTCTTTATTTCTTAAATTCTACATATGGGCGAAATCATATGGTATTTGTCTTTTTCTGACTGGTGTACTTTGTTTAGCATAATACTTTCTAGCTCCATCTGTGACATTACAAATGGCAACATTTCATTCTTTTTTATGACTGAATAATATTCGATTGTATATGTATACCACATCTTTCTTTATTCATTCATCAATTGACGGACACTTTCCATATCTTGGCAATTGTAAATAATACTGCTGTAAACATGGGGCGGAGGCATATATCCCTTTGAGTTAGTGTTTTTTTATTTTTTGGGTAATACCCAGTAGCGTGATTGTTAGATCATAGTGTAGTTCTATTTTTAACGTTTTGAGGAGCCTCCATCCTATTTTCCGCAGTGGTTGCACTAGTTTGTATTCCCACCAAGAGTGCATGGTGTTCCTTTTTCTCCACATGCTCGCCAATACCTGTTTCTTGTGTTGTTTTTAGCCATTGTGACAGGTATGAAGTAGTATCTCATTGTAGTTTTGATTTGCATTACCTGACGATAAGTGATGATAAACATCTTTTCATGTGTCCATTGGCCATCTGTTATGTCTTCTTTGGAGAAATGTCTGTTCATGTCTTCTGCACATTTTTAAATTAGATTATTTATGTTTTGGGTATTGAGCCTTTAAGTTCTTCATATATTTTGGATTGGTCTTTGACACCTACTCTTTACTGATCTACTTGTCTTCGAGTAGTTAATTTGAAAAAAGACTCAGTTCAAAATTCTGTATTGAATTAATTGACATGTCTCTTTAGTTTTCTTCAGTTGGTTAGTTTCTCGTTTTATTTATTTATTTTTTAAGTTTATTTATTTTGAGACAGAGAACGCAGGCAGGGTAGGGGCCGAGAGAGAAGGAGAGAGAGAATCCTAGGCAGAATCCATTCTCAGCGCAGAGCCCCACCTAAGGCTCTCACCATGAGATCATGACCTGAGCTAAAGCCAAAGTCAGATAGTCAACCAACTGAGCCACCCAGGCGCCTCTAGTTCCTCTCTTTAAAATTTTATGATCATAATACTTGAAAATTACTAATCATTTATTTTGTAGAATGTTTCTTCGTTTGCGTTTATCTGATTTTTACTCTTAATGGTACATAAGGTTCTAACTTTGGGAGGGATATTGCAAAAACTGATGCTGTGTCTTCTCCCTGATGGCACTCTAACAGGTGGCACATGATTTTTATTTGTCCCATTCTGATGGTTCACTCTGATAAGTTGATTACAGTGATGTCTGGCAGGTTTTGTCCCTGTTAATCTCATTCCTCATCACATCTTTTAATTTATTCATTTATTTATTTGTATCAGGATGGGCTTAGGAGTTTTATTAACTGGATTAAAATCTATTACTACGATTATTTTAATGCTTGGTTTAAGATTTGGCCAATTGGAGACTTTTAAAGCTGACTTCTGTCTTCATTTGACATTTCCCATCTACCTTTTGAGTACATCCTTGCTTTCTGCCCCAAGATGTTTTAGGCCTCTCTTGTATTTTTTCCTTACTTACCCCTGGAGTCAGCCATTTCTCTAAGGAGCCCTAGTTCATTTTAGTGGAAAATGGCATTTAAAAGACAAGATCTGGGTACCTAATTGTTCTTGGGGGATGGCTGTTTCCGGGTCTGTCAGCGGACAGAGCTAGAGAATATGTGTATATACATACTTATATACACTTATATACTCACTTCCATCTATAACTGTCTCCTGTATCTGCCTGTCAGTATTATAAACCTGAGTTCATACTGCTCCCTCCGATTATAGTCCATTACCACAGAGTACATTTCAGTTTATTCTGTATTTTATTAATTTAATTTTATTTTTTGTTTGTTTGTTTTTGTAATCTCTGTACCCAGCGTGGAGCTCAAACTCACGACCCTGAGATGGACTTGAACGTTCGTCTGACTGCCCCAACCAGGCACCCTTCCCTTCTGTATTTTATAAGTTCCTTACTTAGACAGTGAGAAACCTGGCTTCCATTATCATTAATATATTTACTTACTTGATTAGACCTCCCCTACCCCCTGTGCGTATCACCCCATCTTCCTGTACAGATGCCCTCTTCCCAGGCTCCTATACTCCATGGCAGTTCATACCCTCCCCTGCGTGTGCTTTGACAACTTGTCCTGGGCCTCATCACCATATGGAGTCCTCCTTATATGTGGTGCTGGTCCACGCTCATACTTGGAAAGCTTCCTCACCCCATTTAGCTTCTGACACGTTGCTCCAGGCTGCCCTTCTCCTGTAATACAGACCCTTCCTTTTGCTGCTTGGGTTCTGACAACTCACCCTGATCTGTCTTATGTGATGAACCTCCTTGCCCTGCGTACACTCGGACATCTTGCTTTGTGTAGCAGATGCCTGTTTATCTTGTCTGGGATCTCGTACCTATTAGGCTACAGCATATGGCTTTAGGAGTGAGTGGTTCATGGAAAGCGGGTGACTAGGGAGGGGCAAGAAGGGGAAGGGACAAGATTTATTCTTTTACTTTTGTTGAAACTTAATTTTGAAATTACACAGAGTCATGAAAGTTATAAAATTAGAACAGAGAGGTCCAGTGTACCATTTACCCTAGTTTCATCTAGTGGTTAAATTCTGCATAATTCTAGTACAATCTCAAAATCAGATAGTTGACAGTGCTATAATATGTTCAGAGTTGTATACTTTATCACACACATAGATAATGTATAACCAGTTATATCACAATCAAGATAACAGAATGAATCTGTCATGACAGAAGATCTCCCTGGTGCGACCCCTAGTCACACGTCTTCTCCCAACACCCTCATTCTTAACCCCTGGCTATCCTACCCCTAATTTATTTTCCACCTTTATGTCTTTGTCATTTTATATGCTATGTTAGTGGACTCCTACAGTATGTGACCCTTTGAGATTGATTTTTTTCACTTAACATAATGCCTTTGAGAACCGTCTGAGTTGTGTGTGTCGGTAATTTGTTCCTTTTTATTATAGAATGGCATTTCAAGATGTTGATGTACCGCAGTTTAACCATTCTTAACCATTCGTTTAGTGGCTACTCTAAATACAGCTGCTGTGAACATTCATGCATAGGTTTTTGTGTGAACATAGGTGTATATATCTCCAAGGTATTACCTTATTATGTTTTCACCACCAGGTACAGTCACTCCTAACGTTTTGGTATATGTACTCCTATGCTGTTTTCATATGCACACCAGGCATGGAATCATGTTGCTTATTTATCTACTGTTTTCATTTATTTTGAACTTTTCTTAACTTCTTATTCTTTTAATACTTCTTAAATGTCTACCCCGTATTCTATATGCATGGATAATTTGTAATTGAGTCCTGTTACTCCTACTAGGTAATGATAAATTTGAGTCTGTTCTGAGAATGAATCAATGAAAAGTTGTCTCATACTATATACCAAAGGCAGAATTTAGGATTTGTGTAACATTGCTTTATAGTAGAACACAGCAGACATGAGAAATCATATTCCTTCTTTTTACTTATGCATTCCTGCTAATAAGGCATAGTGGTAAAGGGCAGGTCTTGGGATCATGAATTTAAAATTTTTGAAATAAAGAGGGACAATAATCTAGAACAGAATGACTCAGGGTCCCCAAAAATGTGAAAACTTAAAGTTACCAGGCCTTGTATCCTTTTTAGATTGTGTGTTAGATTGTGTGTTAATAAAGACTTTTAAAAATACATATTGAGCATATTATTTTCTTCTTTTATTCCTTCATTTGGAAGACATAAAAACTTTATTTCATATTAACTTTTTGTTGTTAATTGAAAACACAAGTTGAGTTTTGAGTCCTCTTAGATTGTTAATAACGGTTCAGGTTCTATAGCCTATGTAAACTCTCTAGTGTTCTGTGACAGTTGAATAAAAGTTCTTCATTTGCGATAACTGCTATTTTTCAGAATTTATCTTAACCTTACTATTCTAAATCAGTCATCCAGCCCCAGTGGCCCTACCATTTCAGTACCAGTTTGCAGGCCAGCTTTTGAATGTCTACAGTTTATTCATTAGAACTTTGTTTTCTAATGTGTTAGAAACTTGAATTAAGGGGCGCCTGGGTGGCTCCGTCAGTTAAGCATGACTTTGGCTCAGGTCATGATCTCACGGTCCGTGATTTTGAGCCCTGTGTCAGGCTATGTGCTCAGAGCCTTGGAGCCTGCTTCAGATTTTGTGTTTTCCCTCTTTCTGCACCTCCCTCACTTGCACTTTCTCTCTCTCTCTCTCTTTCTCTCTCTCAAAAATAAATAAACATTAAAAAATTAAAAAAAAAAAGAAACTTGAATTAAGTAAAATTGATTTTTTGATTCTTTGGTGTCCTTAGCCACATTTCAGGTGGTTAAGTGGCTTCTGGTTTGGACAGCAAAGATAAAAAGAACATTTCCATCATTGCAAAAAGTTTTACTGGCTACACTGCATCAGAAAACTTCTTAACTTAGAAACTGAATTTATTTTAGGAATGTGAAGAAAAGTATTTGGTTTATTCTTTTAATTATATTCATTCATTAGGAATTGAGAAACCATAACTCTGTATGGTCTTTATTTTTCCAGTTTGATGGCAAGCATGTTGAAGAGTAAAGACTTAATTGTGTTGAGAGCAAATTGTAATTCATAATCATATATGCCACATTTGTTTTTAGAGAACTGTTGAATTGTATCAGTTGAGCAAAAGAATTTTGTAAATTAGGAGCTATAAAAAATCATGTTCTAGTCGTTTAATGGTAAAATAAATTGTAAAGTATTGCAGGTATATATAACTCCTAAAAAAATATACTTCAGCATTTGCGTAGCATTTTATTTTACTCGTGAGTTTCTGTGCTATAAAACAGCATGAACAAAATTGTAGGAATACTTTTGTATTTATGATTATTTTATTTAATGGCTTAAGGAACTCAAAATGTATTTGGCCATTGGTAAGACCTTTGTTTGAAGTCTTTAAATTTTCTTAAATCCTGTTATTAACTTAAGGAACATTATATATTTTCCCGTATGCCTCTTGCTCAAATCAGTAAACACCTAACATACTGATGCTAGTAATTTGAGTATATATCTTGTAATGGGTAACTTTTTCCTCTTATTAAAAAACAAAGAAGAAAATTATCTTCCCAATTTCAGTGATTTTAAGATACTTTTTATTTTTGCCACATATTTTGTACTCTCGTTTAATTACAGAATTGGATTGCATTTATTGGTAACAAATGATCTTTCATGATCATCCTGGAATGTGACAGTTCTGTTTGCTTTTGTATTTATTTACTTTTAAATAGTCATTGGTAGGATATGTTTCTTCTCTTTTTGGCTAACTCCCAACTTGTTATCCCTTTTACATTGTATACTATTTTTTTTTTCTCTTAAATAACAGAGTCATTTATTACTTGTAGCCAAGTCTTATTACCATTATATTTCTTTTGGAGTTTATATGAGGGATTTAGAAATAGTTTTGTTAATGTTCATTGACTGTTGGAGTCATTGTCTTTGAGGAGAATGCACTGGTTGTTATTAGGCCTCTATGTTTTAAGAAGTGCTTTTATTTTTCCCATTCAAATACTTTTTACTTCAGCATACTCTTTGGATACCATTTTTCAGAAATAGAGTTATTAATTGAGCTTATTTTAAGGAGAAGAGATGGTAATATGTATCAACTCAAGTTTTTTTTTTAAACAATATTTTACCCACATGCTATATATATCTTAGTGTCATATTTGATAGGAATCAATATTTGAGCAGAATACACAGAGTAAGTAATCTTGCTTCATTGTTTCTCCTGGTATCAGTCATATTACCCCTTGTTTATTTAAGCTCACTTGATAAGATGATGAATCCAGGTATCTCTTCTAGGAGATTGTTTCAGGGAGCTAACCCAGAATGATATGTTTTTTAGTATCCTCCCACACTCTTAAAGTTGTTTGTTTTAATTTATTGTTTTTCCTTTATGTGGACATAAATTAATAGAAGATTTCTTTCTAGATGACTTTAATAACATAGCTAGTCTCCTAACACTTTTAATATAGTTCTGTCTGATCTTTGATGTCTAATCAATCTAGAATTGTGAGACTGAATGAGCATTATACTCTCTTAGGACAGTAGTACCCAAATTGAAAATCATTATTGACAAGGCTGTGATAGAGTCAGCCTAGCTAGATCATTCTCAGCTCTCTACTTTTTTTTTTTTATAATGGTATGATATGGTTAATTATAAAACAATTACATAGTCATCATAAAGATTTCTAAAGAAGAAAGTAAAAAATAGAAGTGTTACCAATACTTTACCTGCTTTAATTCCAAAGAGATAACTACTAATATTGATATCTTTCTGGAAACTTTTAATTTACAAACTTGCAGAGTGTGTGTATGTTTATTTCTATATAATATATATCTTATGAAAATAACGTATTTTGTTTTACAAGATTATACTATTTGTATGGTTTTGAAATTTGCTATATTCATTTAAAACACATCTTGTAGAAATTTTTGTTATCGTATATAAAACTGGCTTATTTATTTTAAAATGTTTTTAGTGTTTCTTTAAGAGAGAGAGAGACAGAGCGTGAGTGGGGGAGGGGCAGAGAGAAAGGGAGACACAGAATCCAAAGCAGGCTCCAGGCTCTGAACTGTTAGCACACAACCAGGTGCTGGGCTTGAACTCACAACCATGAAATCATGACCTGAGCCAAAGTCAGATGCTTAACTGACTGTGCTACCCAGGTGCCCCTGGCTTATTTTTTTTTAATGACTGATTAAATGGTGTGCCTTATTTAAGGCCCTACTGACAGACTTTTATGTTATTACTAGATTTGTTTGAAGTAATCGTGAAAGGATCATCCTTATATATGTATATAGACCTAGAAGCCTATATATACGAGCATGTTCCTTGTATTTGTCTATATGTACCTGTGGATTTGTAACACCCTCTCTCTATGGTATGTCTTTTTATTGAAATACAACATTTATACAGAAAACTTGTAAGGAATTTTCTCAAAAGTGAACATCCTTGTATAACCACTGCCCAAATCCATACATAGAACATTTCCAGTCTCTCAGAGGCCCTCTGCCTCTTGTATCTATCTTAATCACAACCTTTTCTAATTCCTAAAACTAACCACTACCATAACACTTTTATTTTAGCATGGCCTGTTGGTTTTACCTGATTTTGCACTGAATATAAATAGAATCATCAGTCTCTAGTATCTGATTTCCTTGGTTCAGATTGTGAGATATATCCATACGTTATTGCATGTAATAGTGGTTTATTGTTAGGTCTATAAGCATCATTTGTATAAATACATCAAAATTTATTCTTTCTAGTATAATAGGCATTTAGATTGTTTCAAGATGTGGGCTATTAGGAAAAGTGCTGATGTGACTATTCTTGGATGTGTCTTTTGGTTCATGTACATACTCATTTTTGTTGGTTGTATGCTTAGGGTTGAATTTGATGGGTATGCATGTGTTCAGCTTTAGTAGGTACTGGGAAAGTTTTTCTAAGTGTTGCCAATTTATAGTAATCGCCCATTTCCTTGGTATGTGGTATTGTCATTCCTTTTAATTTTAGCTATTTTGGTTCAGTAGTAGTATTGCAATGTGATTTTAGGTTGTGTTTCATTGATAAGTAACAAAATTGAGTTTTTCTGTTTATTTTATACTTAACTGGCAGTTTGGATACTCTTTTTTTTTTTTTTTGTAAGGCATATGCTTATCTTTTGTCCATTTTTTTGTTAGATTATTTTTTTCTCTTACAGATTTGTAGTTCTTTTTTTGTTGGAGATCTATCTATCTAGTCTTTGTTATGTATATCTTGTCTTTTCCACTCTGATTTTGCCTTCTTACTCTTTTGATAAATAGACGTTAATATTAACATTCAGTTTAGAAGTTTCCTTTTGGTTAGTGTTTTGTATATCCTATTTAAGAATTCTTCGCCTTCCTCAAAGTCACAAAGATATTTTCTTTTGTTAACTTCTAGAAGCTTTATGGTTTTTCTCTCCCATTTAGATTAATAATCCATTTGCAGTTGGTATTTGCTGATGATGTGAGAATAGGGATGAAGGTTTATTTGATGGCTTTTTTCCCCACTCACCCATAGAAAATTTTCATTTTCACTTTTCTGCCTTAATGTTTTAGTTCTTAGAATAACGTAGTATGTTAAGATACTGATAAACAGATTTCTCTTTGATTAATACTAAGGACTTATACTAACACTGGACTTGACATCTTTTTAAGATTATAAAGCAACATGTTGAGAAAAGGTAAACATTCTAAAACTATAAAGAAGATAGCAAAATAATTGCTTTAATGTCACTGCTCTAAGGTAATCACAACTAACATTTGGTTGTTAGCATTTTAATGTTTCCTTTTTGTTTGTTTTTCTGTGTATGTATTTGTGTTTCTATAAAATTTGCTGCATATGTATTTGTGTATTTGTATAAAGTTGTAAAATATAACTTGCCTACATAATTATACATTTACCACTCAAACCACGAGCATTTCACTATGTCATTAATATTATCCAAAACTAAGATTTTTTCGTAACTGTATAATGTCAGATAGCTGTGTTGTAATTTATCTCAGTCTTTATTACTGGATATTTAGATGTTTGCAGTTTTTTTTTACTATCTTAAAGAATGTTGTTATATGTAAACATTGTTGCCATGTGAGATTATTTCATCAGTATAGATTTTTTAAGACTCTTGATATATCCTGGCCAATTTGTAGTCCACAGAAGTTGACCAATTTATTCTTCCTCTAGTAGTGTATGAGATTCCCAACTTAATATCTTTATAAATGATCTAGAATAGGAAGTAGGAAATAGAATTTCTAGATTCGTATATGATGTTGACGGAAAAAAACCCAGCTGGACTTGGTGTTAGGTTGGCAGTGGAGAAGTAAATTAAAACATGTCTTTAGACAGGAGACTGAGATAATACAGCATATTGAAAGGTAGAGAATTTGGAAGAGGTTTCTGACCTGAAAGAAAGGTTAAGTTATTTTTAGCAACATTGAGTTGTAGACAATAGGATGTCTAAGTGGAGATGTTCAGTAAAAATTGGTAACCATCTGTATGTAAGCAATTAGACATCTGTAGTTGTAGGATAATAATTGATAACCATAAATATTTCTTTGGAACTTCAAAGTTTTCAAGGTGTTCTTTATTTAATCTCATTTGATTTTCTGTTGTGTATAAGCTGGATATTGTTATTACCATGATTAAGAGATGAAGAAATGATTATGATAATGAGTGGCATCAAGAATCTGTCTACTATCTACTGCTTGTATTGCATTCGATACTTTCCATATATAATCTCTTTTAACTCTGCAGAAATTCTGTGAGGGTTATTTCCTCCATTTTACATGTGAAGAAAGTTCCAAATGATTAAATTTTAGTTTAGTCTCACATGCTGGTAATACTTTTTGGAATTAGGTTTTATTTCCTTTAACGCCCCACCTAAGCTTTTCTTGTTTTTCCATACTACTTCCGGAAGCCAGGTTCAGCCAGATACTAATTGGAAGAGTTGGGATTGAAACTCAAGTCTTATTCTTCACTAAATATTGATGATGTTTTGTCCACTTTGTTGTTTTTTCAATTATTTTCTTTCCCTTTTGTAGTAGACATTCTAGAACCACTAGGATTTTTTTTCTATATTCTGGCAGCAAGCCAGCTGTAGTTCACATTTGGAGAAATAAAATGTTTGCCCAAAAATTATTTCAAAAGCAGTTTTAATAATTCACATTTATTAAGAAGCTGTTATAGTAATGGAAATAACACTGGGCTAAAAACAAGATCTTTGTTTAAGTCCTACTGTTTGAAATATAATATAGCTTGAGTAAGACACTTCCCTGAAGTTTTAGTTTCCTTATTGGTAATATGAAGGTAATAATTAATTCACAGATTACAGCAGTTAGGATTTCAGTTGCTAGATTTGGAAGACTTGGGTTTAAATTTTGATTTTCTCTGTTAATTAAGGGGATTTTAGATAAGTAATTAACCATTCTGGGACTTAGTTTTATTTTTTTTAATGGGACGAAAATAGTATTACTGTGAGATTAACTCAATAGACTATACAGGCTAGAGATCATGTGCCCCCCCACCCCTGCTACCATTGTATCCTTAGCACCTAGGACCGTGCCTGGCACACCGTAGATGGTAGATAAATTTTTGTTTATCATGCTGAGGAGGAGGAGTCACAAATTTATAGAAGACCATATAGATGCTTTTTTTTTTAAAGCAGCATTATTGAGGTATAATTGATATGCAGAAGATCTTCACATATTTAATATATACAATATGGTAAATTTGGGATGCTAAGTATTTTTGTGTTTAGTTTTCTTAACTTTTTATTTTGTAATAATTTTACTTTTATAAAAAGGTTGTAGAAATAGTGTAAAGGGCATATAAACCCCTAATGCAGTTATCAAAACCAGGAAGTTAATGTTGGTAAAACTACAGAATTTCATTTGTTATCCTCAAATATCCTTTTTCCATTTGAGAACACAATTCAGGATCCTACGCTGCATTTAGTTTTTGCATCTTCATAACTCTCCTCCATTCTGTGGCTGTTCTCAGTCTTTCCTTGTCTTCTAGGACCTTGACACTTGATATGTTACTGGTCAGTTATTTTGTGGAATGTCTCTCAGTTTGCGTTTGATGTTTTCTCATGATATTTATGTTAATATATGTAGCTATATCGTATTAATCACCTATTAAGTTTTTCAATTATTTTAGTTTATATCAGTATGGATATTCATTTTATTTTATGGTTTACAATCCAATGTGGGCATTATTTATTTTGTTGCTCAGGTTGTTCCAGCTTTGTCTATTAAGAGCTCCTCCATACTGGGTCTTAGGTCCTTTTGACATGTGCTGATCCTTTTTCTGGCTCTTTAGTTTGTGGTACCACAAGATGTTCCAGAGTCATCTTATATTTTTCCCTGGCCCACCCCTGGAATTAGTCACTTTTCCACTGAGCCCCAGTTGCTTTTATTTGGATAAGTGACTTTTAGAAACTAAGTCCTGGGTGCTGGGTGTGTTAAATGCCATTGCCCTTGGTAGTCTCAGCAGATAGAGCTAGGAAATACATCTATGTCTACTAATCTACACTTGTACACACATCTATACTAATTTCTTTATGTTGGTGCAGTCCAGGCATCTGTATTACAAGAGATTGAATGGAGAAGAGGAAGGAAATGCAAACTATAGTTAAGATGTATCTAGGTCAAAAGCTCTCAAAATTTCTGGTCTTATGATCCTTTTACTCTTAAAAAATTTTGAGTGCTCCTAATAACTCTTGCTTATTTGGTTACACATATCATATTTTGCCATTTTAGAAATTAAAACTGAGAAATTAAATTTTTTATTTATAAATAACAAATCTGATTGCAAAAAGTTAACATGAAACATATTTTTAAAAAATTATAAGGGGGAGCCTGGGTAGCTCAGTTGGTTAAGTGTCCGACTTCGGCTCAGGTCATGATCTCATGGTCTGTGAATTCGAGCCCCGCGTTGGGCTCTGTGCGGACAGCTCAGAGCCTGGAGCCTGATTTGGATTCTGTGTCATCCTCTCTCGCTGTCCCTCCCCTGCTCATGCTTTATTTCTCCTGCTCTCAAAGATAAATAAAACATTAAAAAAAAAATCATATGGGCAGATCAGTAGCTAACTGCTCCCCATCAATTGCAGTCTTTTTTCTGCCTTCTAAACAGATGGTATCTCTCTTTTTTAATTATTTTTTTGAAGTGTAGTTGGCACACAATGTCACATTAATTTCAGGTGTGTAACATAGTGATTCTTAACAACTGTATGTTACACTATGTTTACCACAAGTATGGCTATCATCTGCCACCATACAGTGCTATTACACCACCACTGACTATATTCTTTATGCTGTACCTTTTATCCGTGTTACTTATTCCATAACTGGGAGCCTGTACCTCCCACTCCCCTTCTCCTGTTTTTCTCAGTCCCCCACCTCCCTTCCTGTTGGCAGTCGCCATTTTTTTCTCCGTATTCGTGGATCTGTTTCTGCTTTTTGGGCTTGTTTGTATATTTGTTTTTTAGATTTCACAAAGAAGTGAAATCGTGGTATTTTTATTTCTCCCACATATTTCAGTTAGCATAATACTCTCTAGGTCTACCCATGTTGTTGCAAATGGCACACTCTCATTCTTTTTTATGGCTGAGTAATACTCCATTTTGTGTGTGCATGTAGCAAATCTTGTTTATCCATTTATGTATAGTCGTTTCCTTATGTTGGCTGCTATAAATATTGCTGTGGTAGACATAGGGGTGCATATTTATCTTTTCAAGTTCGTGTTTTTGCTTTCTTTGGGTAAATAGCCAGTAGTGGAATTACTGGATTGGAAGGTTCTTCAGGTTTTTGTTTTTGCTTTTGATTTTGTTTGTTTTTAGTTTTTAATTTTTTGAGGAACCTGCATCTTCTTCCACAGTAGTTGTAGCAATTTATATTCCACAACAGTACAGAAGAGTTTCTTTTTCTCCACATCCTCACCAAAACTTATTATTTTGTATCTTTTTGATTCTAGCCGGTCTGACAGATGGGAGGTGATATTTCGTTGTGATTTTGATTTGCATTTCCCTGATGCTGAGTGAGAATCTTTTTCTGTCTGTTGGCCATCTGTATGTCTTAAGTGGAAAAATGTTTATTTAGATCCTCTGCCCACTTTCTAACTATTTGTTTTGTAGTTATTGTTGTTTTTATGATATTGAGTTGTAGAAGTTCTTTATATACTCTAGATATTAATCCCTTATCAGTGATATCTGTTGTAGATGTCTTCTCCCATTCCATAAATTGCCTTTTTATTTTGTTGATAATTTCTTTTGCTTTGTTAAAGATAATTTATTTTGGTGTAATCCTGATAGTTAGTTTTTGCTTTTATCTTCCTTGCCTGAGGAGACCTATCTAGAAAAATGTTTTTTTGTCCAGCCGATGTCAAAGAGGTTACTGCCTTTCTTCTGTGAGTTTTACAGTCTCACACCTCACATTTAGGTCTTTCATCAATTTTGAGTTTAATTTTGTGTATGGTGTAAGAAAGTGGTTCAGTTTCATTCTTTTACATGTAGCTGTCCAGTTTTCCCAGCATCATTTATTAAAGAGACTGTCTTTCCCCGCTTGTAGATTCTTGCCTCCTTTGTCCTAGATTAATTGACCATATGAGTGCAGGTTTATTTCTGGGCTCTATCCTGTTCCATTGATCTATGTGACTGTTTTGATTACTACAGCTTTGTAGTATATCTTGAAATCTGGAATGGTGATACCTCCAGCTTTGTTCTTCTTTCCCAATATTGCTTTTCATATTCAGGGTCTTTTGTGGTTCTGTATTCTACATTTTAGAATTATATGTTCTAGTTCTGTGAAAGATAACATACAGTATATTTTTAGTGAAATGTAACCTTGTTTTCTAAAATAAAAAATTTAGAATTTGTTTTACAGTTATATAAATATATATATTATCTGGCTTATTGTAACATAACTGGTTTCCCATATTTGCTAATACATTTATTCTGGTGACATCACATGTTAGCTTTTGGAAAATGCCACTCGGTACTCATAAGAGGAGAATTAAAAAAAAAAAAGTATTATGAAAGTATTTTTGATCTCATGACCACCTGAAAGGGTGTCAAGGACCTTCAGGAGTCCCTGGACCACACTTTCAGAACCATTGGTAAAGATTTACTGAAATTCTTACAAAATGAAGAAACATATATACTGGAAGGATGGTTTCAGAAGAACTCCCGTGAAGAACAGAAGAGAATTTAAATCGTGATGTTAAAGTAGTTCAAAGAATGGAATGTCCAGGTAGGATGGGGGTGGGTCAGCACTGTTTCAGGTGAGAGAACTTGATTTGAGCATGTCTGCTTCATCTTATAGTTATCTAATTTATAGGTTGCTAGTATAGCAACCAAAATACAGATTTGCAGTAAGAAATACAGTGAAACAGACTAGAATGTTTCCTCTGAACTGTGGATCTCTGAACCTTTCAAAGTCAAAAGTTACCGATGGATTTCTTCAAACCCTGACAAATGTAGCTCCTTTCAAAATTTTGAGTGCACTCGTGGGTCAAGCAGAGTTCATGAATCACACAAAGGCCTGCTCCATCGTTGCTCTACTTCTCCTCCTTGCCCTATTCTGTGACTTGGTGAGCTTGGAATTAGAAATACTCCTGTTGACCGGTTACATTTAACTGTTCCTGCCAAAACTGTCCTGGAAATAGACACAATACATACATCCACACACAGGTACACTCTTGGTCTTAACTCTTCTCTTTTTCTGGACTCCGTGAATATTCCTCCCAGTATTGCTAACAATTTTTCTTCAGGCAGTTAATTGTGATCTCTTTTTCTTACATTCAAACACTTGTTATATTTGTGGTCACTTTGATTTAATTTGTTTCCATAGGCAGTACTTTGGAACAGTCCCTTCTAGTGATAAACACATCCTTTTTATATGTCCATATACTACTTTTACTCTCAGAATAAACATTTCTCTAAATTTGTGGGCAGTTATTTTACCTGTGTTCTTTTTTTTCCTTAAGTTTGTTTATTTTTGAGAGAGAGAGACAGAGCACATGAGTGAGGGGAGGGGTGGAGAGAGATTCCTAAGCAGGCTCCACACTGCCAGCGTGGAACCTGATGCAGGGCTTGAACCCATAAACTGCAAGATCATGACCTGAGCCGAAACCAAGAGTCGGATGCTTAACTGACTGAGCCACCCAGATGCCCCTATTTTGTCAATATTCTTATCACAGATTATTCTTTGTAAAAATTCGTCTGTAAGAAGAAGGAAATTGTTAGAGAAATTTTGATTCACAAGAAATGACTTTATAGGGGAAATGTAAGTGTGCTTTTAGGCAGAGACAATGCAGCTGGTGAAATAAGGGAAATTATTTTAGAGAGGCAGTGAGGCAGCAGAGCCTTGGAGATGGATAGGAATGGAGTCAGTAGCACAGAGTAGAGAGGAAATAGAAAATTGAACATACGGCTCCAGAAATGGAGAGGAGGGGTGGAGGGGACAGATACTTCTGCCAAGTGACCTAGGTTTTTTCTGTAAAGTAGAACATCTAGAATCTAGAAAGCTGAGCTGGGGAGATTATAATTGATTCCATGGGCAGCAAGGAGCTACTGTACATTCCTCACTAGGGATATGACAAGAAAACAGTTTGATATTAATTTTTTCATGGGAGAATATATAGGGGAGATGATGATGCCCTGAAGTAGCAAGGTTGATAGAATTAATTAGAGTGAAATGGATATTGATGGATATGGATGGGAGGATACGGAGAATAAGGAGAAGGAAGAGTCCAAAATGATACTAAGGGACTCACCTTCTTTCCTGGGAGCTGTGGGTAGAGGGTAGATAAAATGGGCAACCCAAATGAAATATTTACTCATTGCACACTATATCCAGCAACGTTATTTTAGTACATTTCACATTTGTCATATTATTTATTACTATTATTGAGTCTGGAAGAAAGAAGTTGGGGAAGGGTAGCAGGTTTGGAAGGAAAAAAATAAAAGGGGGATATATAGATAAACCTGCAGCTGTGATTAAGTCTTTTGTTTCATCCATGAAGCCTGTTGCGATTATTTCCAGTCTCATTAAGTTTTCCCTTGGATTCCTGCCTTTATTTCCTGTACCATTGATTTAGGTCGAGACTGATATGCTGTGTTGAATTGCTAGGTTTATTATTTTTTATTTTTTTAATAATGCATCAAAACTCCCCATGTACATTTTTAAGGAGTAACAATGGAGAAGGACACCTTATATTTAGGATGTATTCTCAGTTTCTAGAATTATGCTGTGTACATATTAGGATTTTAGTAAATTTAAAGCTTTTGTTGTATTATTTTATACTTAGTTTGGCATGCAACAAGCATTTAACAGCTGTGGCATGAGTAAAGCTATTATGAGAAATACCAGAGAAGAATATCTTACTTGCAGGTATCAAGATACAAGAGTATGAAATATTTATATATAAGTAGGATCGCTTGTTTATGCTTGGGCCAGAAATGAAATAAGTCTTGAAAAAGTCATGCTGGATTCTAGTTTTGAGTTACTAGTGATCATGGGAATCAAGGGAAGGGGTTTTTCAATGTACAGGGCCTCTTTATATTTAAGATTAGGAGAATGAAGTGAGAAAGATCAAAAGATGAGGAGGACATTAGGATAATTAAGAAATACATTTTAGAAATAGCAATAAAGAACCAGCTTTGGGCTGTGGCAAGGGGTGGGAAGCATGACACTATCTGTCTCTACCTCTTCTGAAGGTGTTGTGGAGGAAGTTAAAGGAGTACGGAAAGTAGATATGGGAGTCCTGCTTGATGGCTTCCCTGGTCTCAGAGTGGGAGGCCTAGAGGGGGCTTCAGGTTTTAGGTAGAGAAATGCCTGGGTTTAGTCATATCTTATGAAAGAAGGATAGTTAGGCCGATTGATGGTTTGATGCTATTTCTGGGTTGGTAGTGGAACGGCATTGAAATTTAGGTCTCAAATGCAGTCATGAAGTTGTACATGGGACAAGGTAGAATGGTAAAGCTTAAGTCATGAGGAAGAAACCAGAACTCCAGAGAATATCCAGAGATATTCTTCTCTGGTATTTCTCATTATAGCTTTACTCATGCCACAGCTGTTAAATGCTTGTTGCATGCCAGACTAAGTATAAAATAATACAACAAAAGCTTTAAATTTACTAAAATCCTAATATGTACACAGCATAATTCTAGATACTGAGAATACATCTTAAATATAAGGTGTCCTTCTCCATTGTTACTCCTTAAAAATGTACATGGAAAGTTTTATTTTGTTTTTGTTTTTTTATCTGACCTATTTCCTAGTCTGTTGGTTTTCTTGATGCTCTAATGAATATGTTTCAAAAATTCAGCAAACCATTCTTTTTAAATATCACATTTTTGTAGATGCCTCCTTGCTTTGATTAGTTATACTTTGGTTTATGTTAGGTGAAAAATAACACTAAAAACCTTGATTTTCTTGTAAAGTCAGTTCTCAAGGAAAAGAATAGACAACTTAGGGATGATTATTGTCTCTTTTGTCTTGCTTAAGAAATTTTCATGTTTTTATGATTATGGTTGTCTTCCTTTGGCCAAAGAAGACTTAAGTTTTCTCATATTTTTTTTCGCAACTCTCTTAGCTGACTTATCAGCATCATATGCATCTCCTTATGGTTTGGAGTTACGTCCATCTTTTCTAAGCACCTTAGGCTGGATCAGTATACTTTAGTGTGTGATTATGTTATGTATAGAGTAGATTACTTTATTCCATTTATGAGTAATAAGCCTGTTGGTGCACCCTAAAAATGTAACTTCCTGTGTGCCTGACATTCACAATGTTTTGATCCATTAATACTTTAAGTTTGAGTCTGCTTTCATATATTAAAACTGTGCCTTATAATCGAAAAAATGCTAGTATAAATACAATTTTCTATATTTGTGGAAATGACTGGAAGGTTTAGGTACATTTATTAATCTTTTTCACTCTTTATACATAGAGGCTCTTCCTTGGTTTGTGAATATCTGCTAATTACAGAATTTATTTGTTAATTTGTCTTCTGCTCTACTAGGCACTTTTCCTAAAAAGGAATCTTCTGTTTCTTAGTACTGCATGCTACATTTTCATGGTTTCTTTTCAATATAGAAACTGACAGAAATGTTGGAACTACTTTTTCATGCTTCTGCAAAATGGGACAGAGCCATTCAACAACTGCTTACGTGGTCTGTAATCATTCTCCTGTCTCACACCCAACCCAAGTAGTTATATTCAGTACACATCACTGCACTGGTAGGAAAGTGTTTGTATTCCACAGCTTTGTTGGTGGTGATTTTACCATTTTATTTTATGTTCCAAATAATGATACCAAAAGAAGCCCTAAGAATGTTCACTAGTACTGTTCTATAACCTAATAGAAAGAATTATTAGCAAGTAATCATTTACCTCTTGTTTTTGTGCCAAGGTTCTCCTCGATTTGTAATTCTCATACTGCCTGCCTGTACTTCAAGAATTTACGAAAGCTTCCAATTCCTTATTTTGTCAGCCTGAACCCTAGCTCATGTTTAATTTTCCTCCTGAACCCTTTCTACATAGCTGTGTTTTCCAACTTCACTGACTTTGTTAGATGTTTATACTCTTTTGCACCATTTTTTAGTGTATTTATGAAAAACGTAGCCACTATATTGCATTTCCTGCATTATTATTAAGGAGTTGTTTTTTAACTTTAGCTTATAAAGACCAGAAGTTTATTTCTCCTGATTATGGGGGCTGGAAATCCAGGGAAGTCTAGGATCAGGGTGCTAGCCTGGTAGGGAAGATGCCCTTTTCCAGGTTGCAGACTTCTTGTGTCCTCACATGGTCGAAAGGTCAGGATGTGTAATATATTTTAGAGCCTGTTAAGTTGAAGGGTTTTTAGTTTTAAGATTCTGCTTTCATTTCAAGGACAAATTGAAAATGTAGTACTAAAAAATGAATGACTATCAGCTGTGATGAGAATTGACATTACCATTATTGATCTAAGAACCTTGGTGCTTTTTTGTTTAGGACAAGCACCTCTTCATATCTGTGAAAACAGATCTGAAGATGGAATAATGTTGACATCTTAATGTGTATTGTAACATTTGTTGTGTAATTAGTATCCTGTCTTATACATAGCAGTGACTTAAAGTTACATGCTGCTCTATAAACATCTTTATTTGGTGATGGTTTAATGTACAGGTCAGGAAAATACAGGCTAAGCTAAGATACTGTCAGTGTTGAGTTTAAAGATACTTAAATTTTCATTGTTTGACCTTTCTTTTGATGTGGATTACCTTTTTGGATATTTGTGTTTTCATATTTCGTAAATCGAGAGAAAGCCTGCTCTGAAGTCTAAAATACTCCTTCATTCCCCAGTATTTTACTGAATTTTCGAATTAGGCCCCTTTTTGTGCTTTTAATTAACATCAGCATCAGTTTCCTTAAATATGGGAGTGAAATTGATGTTGTTTGTCGTGACTTCTACTTTATTTCGTGGCCTGATCATCTTTTCTCAGGATGTCTTTAATCTTTTCCAGATAGATTTTGTAAAATCTTAGTTTATTTCTCAGTTTATATACTCTGGATGTTTATTTTTCTATTGCCTATTAATGAGCTCCTCAACACCTTATTTATCTGCACGTGCGCGCGCGCGCGCACACGCACACAGATAATCATTTTGGAAGCACCTATATGTGGGTTTAGCAGAGGATTAACCATGCAATGGTTTTGTCACAGTGGACTTTTTGTTTATTTCTAAAATTGGCTTTTTTTTTTAACAGATAAGTGTAAAGCAGGAAATTACTTTTACTGATGTGTCTGAGCAACTGATGAGAGACAAAAAACAAATCAGAGAGCCAGTAGACTTACAGAAAAAGAAGAAACGGAAACAACGTTCTCCTGCAAAAGTAAGAAAATATATTAAGGTGGTCATCCCTAACCTATTAATCCCAAACTGTTGGTTAATCTTATGGGCAGGATAATAAGGCAGATGTAGAAATTCATGTGGCTTAGTAAAGTTGGAATGTTGTTATCGGCATCACCAGGAGAACAGGATGCATGTTTGCATGGAGGTGCGGGCCACTGGTTTCAGGTTTTTTTTTTTTTTTTTCAGTTTTTCCACTTTTTTCACCATATATTTTTTTTCCTAAAACCAAACTTTTCTTTTTCCATGTCTCTCTTTTCTGCTCTTGCTGCTCATTCATATTAATTTTACTTATTTTAATATTACAACTTCAGGAAAATTCAACACCAATTACTCATCAGGGAAATGTGGGATGCCTATACTAGGATGTAAGCTCCACGCCTGGAATAGTAGGCATAATAGACCCTTAATAAATACTTGATGGGTAAATGATGGATTAGTAAATAAGTGACCTAGTAAATACTAGTAGTAATTATCTGCTTTTTTTCCCTCTTCAGTATAGTAATAGTTGACTATAGGTGGCATTTGGTGTTCCTAAGAAGCATCTGAACTCTGAGCAGTATGTTCACATCTTTATAGTTACTTTTCAGACTTTGTTTTCCTTCATAGTAAAGAAGGATTTTTTTTAGAAGGTCATATTATAATCTGACCTAATTTTAATGGCTACTTGTTTTTGCATTTGTGATTTAGATAATCATTATTTATATGTTTTCTCTATTTTTGGACTCCGTGTTGTGCTAGAGCCAGCCTTGTATATAAAGATTTAATAGATTGAATTTCCTGATTTTTTAACAGTGTGTGAGTGATTTTTTAAGTTATTAACAGTTTTTATAAAGATATCTTTTGATATATCACATTATATTCAGGGATTGCTATGTTGTTGGAAGTTGTGTTCTCATTGCCTTTATTTTAAATCATGCTGCACTGAAAATATTTGTGTATAGATCTTTGTGTGTTACTGAATCAGAAGGCATGAATTTTTAAAAAGGGTTCTTGACAGTATCGCTTCTTCCAGAAATGTTGTACCAGTTACATTGCTATCTACAGTGGACCTGACTGTCTGTACTCTCAAGTATAAGACCTTTCTATTTTGTAGCTTAAAATGGGCACCACATTATAGTTTAAATTTTAGTTTGTTTAGTTACTGACCATACTATTTAGTTCCTGCCATAATTATTGGCATTTTATATGTTTTCATGTTTTGTGAAGTCCCTCCCTGCCTTTCTTTTTCCCTTTCTTGGGGTTAACTTTTTTTCCCGGTGACTTATATGATAACTCTTTTTTGTTGTTTTTTTACATTAATGAATAAATCAAGTTCTTCGTATATAGGACAATACAAGGTTTTGAGAAAAAATTAATTTATAAAATTGCAATAGAGATTATGTTTCTTTGGGTTCACTGCCACTCTATAGGGAATAAAGTCTTTTTAAAAAACATGATTTGTGTAAGTTCTACATTCTCCTTGACATTGCCATTTTTCCTGGCTATTATTGAGTGTAATGTATTCTGAAATTCTGACTAAAATTCAGATTGTTATCTTCTAGGGTGTTACTTGGAATTTTTATTTGGTGATAAGTTTTAGGTATTTGTAAATACAGATCAGATTTTTAGGTGTTTTAAGCTATTTTGCCTGTCTAATTTGTAGATAAATTCATTTGTAATGTAAGTATATATCTTTGTAATTGCTAGATACAGGATTTGGCCTATTTTAAGTTACTACATACAAGAAAATGTTTTGGGAAGGTCTTTTTAGGGAATTCTTAGGAGAGTGAAATAAGTAGACATATGTGGGAGATGAGGGTTTGAGAATAACAAAAACAATGATTTATTATTTTTGTAAACATTTTTTAAGTTTATTTATTTATTTTGAGAGAGAGAGAAAGGGCAAGCGGGAGGGGCAGAGCAAGAGGGAGAGAGAATTCCAAGCAGGCTCCGCACTGTCAGCACAGAGCCCAATATGGGTCTTGAACCCACAAACCACGAGGTTATGACCTGAGTCGAAGTCGGATGCTTAATTGACTGAGCTATCCAGATGCCCCAAAAACAGTCATTTTTAAATTGTCCCTACATGTTACATGTAACAGAGAATGGTTTGGGACGGTTTTTAATACTGGTCTGCAGTCTCCAGGTGAATGGTTTTTGTGTCTGGAGTCTTAGAACTTTGAGGTGAGGCAGAACCAGTGTGCTATTTTACATTTTTTTTGTTTGTTTTAAAAAATTTACACTTAATATATCTCATTAAAGTAACTGTTTCTGCCTTTTTATAAGAAGAGAAAGAAAAGGTTATCTCACGTTTATAAATGAAAGTGTTGTTTGTTTTTAATTCCTTAAAAACAGTTTTAAGTTTCTCAAAGAATTATAATTTATTGTGCTTAGAGGACTCCACTTTCCCCCAAAACCTTTCCCAGATCTTGAATTTTGTTATTATGAATATTTTGAGTGTGTGCCACTATTGCATCATTTTAGATTGGGGAACTTGTATAGGAAATATAACTAATGTGATAGACTTTTAGTTAAAACATTAGAGCTTCCACATCCATATAAATGTGGCTCCTTTCAAGATAAGCTTTGTAGTGAGAAGTACTGCATCGTTACGTCACGTTTAGCTGCCGTGGATTTTAAGCAATAATTGCTTTCTACGCCTTTCCTGTATGGCAAAGCCTTGTCCTCTTAAGGGAGATTTTATGCTTGAAAATTGCCAAAACGCATTTGGCAACATCTCTGAAGAAGAAGAGGGTGGTCAGACTAGGGAATATTAGCTAGGTCAAGTTATTTGGTACTATCCTGGATTAAGCTGTTTTATGAAAGTAAATTTTCTATATTAAAATCTTGCACCTTTTAAATGTCTAATTTAATTTTGACCACTTCATTGGAGATTTTTAATGTGTTGTTTTCTTTTTAAATAGAATGCATTTGAACTATAATGCCTAGTCTAATGTCTGTGTTGATGATGTAAATGTTTACAAAAATCGTATATATTCTAGTGAAGCCCTTTGGGAGGACTTGAGATATTAGGGTTTTTTCCTCCTTACCCTGAAAACTTCTGACTATAGACTTTAAGTATTTTTTGACTGCTTTTAATTGCTTCATTTTCTGTTTTTAATTTTTTTTTTTTAACGTTTATTTATTTTTGAGAGACATAGAGACAGAAAGTAAGCAGGGGAAGGGCAGAGAGAGAGGCCGACACAGAATCCAAAGCAGGATCCAGGCTCTGAGCCGTCAGCACAGAGCCCGACGCGGGGCTCGAACTCACAGACTGTGAGATCATGACCTGAGCCCAAGTCGGCCGCTTAACCAACTGAGCCACCCAGGCGCCCCTTTTTTCTCAGTTTTTAATGACACACTATTCATTTTTACATTGCTATACTTAGTTCCATTGCCCCTTTGAATCTCTCTGTTTTGTTTTGGATTAGGACTATGGAGAACTGAAGTTATTAGAAATGTGTGAAAAGTCTTAGTAAACTTAATTCATTCACAGTACATTCATGTTAGTGGGTCTCCTCCTGGCTCTCATTAGAATCACCTATAGGGCTTTTCCAGTTAAAAAAATTTTTTTTTAAGTTTATTTATTTCAAAGGGAGGAGGGGCAGAGAGAAAGAGAGAGAGAGATTCTAAGCAGACTCCACACTGTCAGCACAGAGCCCCATGTAGACCTCGAACTCACAAACTATGAGATCATGACCCAAGCAAAAACCAAGAGTTGGACGCTCAGCCAACTGAGTCACCCAGGCACCCTGCCCTGGTTTTTCCAGTTTTAAATACCCAGGCTTCATCTCTGGGGATTCTTGTTGAGGGGATTTCCATTTATGCTTTAAAAGAATCCAAGGACATTGTGATTTATGTTTAAGCTTGAGAATCTCAAGTCTTAACACTAGAAGTTTCTGGACAAATGAGATATTACTTTGGTACTGACTTAGTATGTGAATTAGGAAGTAACATTTCATACCACAGAAAGCTTTTAAAAGGATTATTGAGTTAACATCAATGAACTCTAAAAATCTTATTTTTATTTTTTTGGTGTTTATTTTATTTTTAATTTTTTTAAGTTATTTATTTTGAGACAGCAAGCGTAAGCAGGGGAGGGGCAGGGAGAGAGGGAAACTCTCAAGCAGATTCCACGTGGTCATTGCACAGAGCCCAGCGCGGGGCTTAAACCCAGGAAACCATGAGATCATGACCAGAACCAAAATCAGGAGCCAGATACTTAACTGACCGAACCACCCAGGCATCCCTTTTTATTTGTTTTTGAGAGAGAGAGAGAGCACAAAGTGGGTTGGGGCAGAGAGAGAGGGAGACAGAATCCCAAGCAGACTCTGCTCTGTGCCCAAAGTGGGGTTCTAACCCATAAATTGTGAGATTATGATCTGAGCTGAAACCAAAATTGGAAGCTTAATGGACTGAGCCACCCAGAATCCCTTAAGAATCTTTTTCAGTAAAATATAACAATATTATCTTAATTCAGTGTTGTATACATTTAATAGGTCTTTTCAAATGTCTTAGTAATTGAATGAGATCGAGCAGAGTACTTTTAATTGGTTACTTATTCAGATATGTATCTCCTTTTTCTCTTAGCAAACAATTTGGTTGCCTATTATATATGCCAGAATCTCTTATCAAGTGTCAAAGAAAGGAGCTATGTTTTTTGTAACAGTTTAGGTGGTCTGCATAGAAATTGATTATTCAAAGTTGTGCTGAACTCAGGAAGGATAGAATATTCGACAAATCACATGGATTGTAAATTATATAAAGAATCCTTTCTCAGCAATTTATTATACACCATTGGTTCCCAGAAAAGATTTGTGATTTTTGTATCAAAAAGATCTTAAATTGAATTATATACAACAAGAAAACTTAATTAAAGGAGACAGAGAGATAGATACACTAGGCATTTGTCATACTTTCTCCTACTCTTTAACTTGATTGTGGAAGAAGTAGTTTTGAAGCTTAAGAACTGCTTATAAGACCAGGAATAGAAGTATGGAATAGTATTTAAGAAAAAAATGAAGAGGAACATTAGTAAAAGAATGTAGTAGTATTTTATTTCTCTGATTTCCCAGGGAGTTCTGTATTCTGGGTAAGTAGTTCTCCCATAAAATCATACCCTAACTTTAAAAAATATTTTGCTATAAACCTTTCTTTAAAAACTATTGCATATTTTTTTTGCCTAATATTTAGTAAACTTGAGAGAAATGACTTTTTCTAAAACTCATGGTTACTGTGCTGAACATTAATTACCATGCTTACAATATAGCGAATTTCATGTTCTGGCACTCAGAAGCTTGTCATTTTAAATTATTTTTTGTTTTTTTATTTTAGAGAAAGAGAATTTTTTTTTCGTGTTTATTTTTGAGAGAGAGAACAGGGGAGGTGGGGCACAGAGGATCCAAAGCGGGCTCTGTGCTGACAGCAGTGAGCCCAATTCGGGGCTTGAATTCATGGACTGTGAGATCATGATCTGAGCCAAAGTCGGACGTTTAACCGACTGAGCCACCCAGGGTGCCCCGAAAAAGAGAGAGAATCATAAGCAGGTTCCGTATTCAGTACAAAGCCTGACATGGGGCTTGATCCCATGACATGAAAAGCTTGTCATTTTAAAATGAAATTTGTAATATATAAAATCTATTATGGAGAGATAGTAAAAATCCTGCAGAATGAAAAGTGACAGTGTGAGGCTGGGAAATCAGAGATGACCATGATGGTCCAGATGTTACGGTGGTTATTGTTGTACTGTTTTGTTGTATGTCTTTGAGATCGTACTGTTCTTTTATTCTAATTGGATTTGAAGAATACAGAGAATTTTTTTAATTTATTATTTTTAATGTTTTGTTTTATTTTTGAGAGAGAGGACCAGCTGGGTAGTGGCAGAGAGAGACACACACACAGAATCAGAAGCAGGCTCCAGGCTCTGAGCTGTCCTCACAGAGCCCAGTGCAGGGCTCAAACTCACGAGACATGAGATCATGACCGGAACCGAAGTCGGATACCTAGCTGACTGAGCCACTCAGCATCCCGAAATAAGGAGAATTTTAGATCTCATTCTCAACCCCAAGTGGCAGTGAACTGATTCAAAATAAACAAGAAACTTAAACTATCACCTCTACATTATCTTTTGGGTTTTGTTGGTTTAGAAGATGGTTTAGATTGATTTAAGAATGTATGACAAGGCACCTGGGTAGCTCAGGACACAGGTCCTGTCTCAACGTTTGGTTTGTGAGTTCAGGCCCCACATCAGGCTCTGTGCAGACAGCATGGAGCCTGCTTGGGATTCTCTATCTACCCCCAACCCGTCTCTCTGCCCCTCCCCTGCTCTCTCTCTCTCTTTCAAAAATAAACATTTTTAAAGAAGACTATGGGGAGGGGCACCTGGATGGCTCAGTCAGTTAAGCAGCTTAAGTGGCCGACTTCGGCTCTGGTCATGATCTCACGGTCTGTGAGTTCGAGCCCCGCATCAGGTCTGTGCTGACAGCTCAGGGCCTGGAGCCTGCTTCAGATTCTGTGTCTCCCTCTCTCTCTCTGCCCTTCTCCTGCTCACGCTCTGTCTCTATGTCTCAAAAATAAATAAATGTTAAAAAAAAAAAAAGACTGTGGGGCGCCTGGTGGCTCAGTCAGTTGAGCATCTGACTTCAGCCCATGTCATGATCTTGAGGTCCATGAGTTTGAGCCCTGCGTCGGGCTCTGTGCTGACAGCTTGGAGCCTGCTTACGATTCTTTGTGTGTGTCTCTCTCTGCCCCTCCCCCACTCATGCTCCATTTCTGTCTCAAAAATGAATAAATGTTAAAAATTAAAAAGAATGTATGATAAAACATAATCATTAGCTTAAAATATGCTTTAATAATTTTAATAGTATGTAGCAGATAGAGAATGGAGAAAATCATGTTTGCCTTTTCAGACAGTAAAACTTTTTCTCACCGAGAGGTGTCTATATCTACTAATGGACCATGAGATTAAGAAAGTGGATTAATTGAGGAGCTCCATTTGGTTTTGAAATTTTTTACTGGGAAATTCTCTTTTAAATTTATAAACATCTAAGAAAATCAAATATGTCGAGTATTGTTTAGACTCTTACTAATTTCCCAGTTACTTGGTCTGTATAATATGCCATATTTCTCCAAAAGCAGGAGTGACAGGAGGCATGATAAATCATGTGGAGATATTACAGCAGGCATTTTGGGATTTAAACCTTGAAATTTAAAATCTTTGATTGTAATCATGTTCATATATTGAGAGGGAAAAGCAAAAGTATTTTATGGTACTGGTATAGTAGCAAGTGGGACTGCTGATCTCTAGTCTCACAATGTTCCAGACACCATTTTGGATACTGGGGTTATAGTGGTGAGTAAAACAACAAAATTACATGGTTTTATTTAAAACAGATTGGGGCGCCTGGGTGGCTCAGTCTGTTGAGCGTCCGACTTCGGCTCAGGTCACAATCTTGCAGTCTGTGAGTTCGAGCCACGCGTTGGGCTCAGAGCCTGGAGCCTGCTTCGGATTCAGTCTCCCTCTCTCTCTGCCCCTCCCCTACTCATGGGCTGTCTCTCTCTGTCTCAAAAATAAACAAACATTAAAAAAAAATTTTAAACAGATTACAAATTGGAAGAGCCACTGGTGTTCTGAGGCTAGGTGAATTTTATTCAGTGTCTTTTATACACATATGTTTGTTATTCTGGCCTGAAAAACCAAAAAGTAAATATAAAATGTTCAAGAATTTTTCTGTCTTCAAACTTATAAATATGCTAGATTTTTCAGTCTTCTTATTCACAAGTCAGTGTTAACTGTTTCATCCATAAAGTCCACCTTGAATCAAGGTTTGAATTAACAGTGAAAGGCAGTACTACCTCCCATGCCAGAAAACAATGACCTAGAACTCCTTAACTCTTCATAAAAGGGCTTTATACAGTCAGGGATGACATCCATTTCACATTAAGTAACTTGGGCCAGATTTGCTCCTTACAGAGGAACAACCTTTCCTTGTGGTTGCTATGCCACAGAAAGCTATTCAGCTGCCATGGTTTTTGGTTTTGTTATCAACATATGTGGAAAAATAATGTTGTTTTTGGTTGTTTTATATAAAATGCTTAATGTCTTTTTGTTATTTTATGTTAGGAATACTTTGAATCTTGTTTTTAAAAATTTTGTGTTTTGTTTTGCACAGTGTTAATTTGCATATTATTTTGCGACTTGGAGGGGTCAAAAAATTTTAAACTGACTGGCCAGAGATGAATCTTTCTCTTCTCACTGACTCTCATCAGGAAGCTGTGACACCCACTTCCATTCTTGTGCCAAATGTTTCTCTTTATGACTTTGGTGCACAGACTTTGAAGCATTGTTGACCACATTGGCAGTTAGCCCAGAACCCAAATATCCTGTATAATTTGCATAATAATTACCATTGATTTACATACAGTACAGGCTGAGTTGTCTTCCTGAATTTAAACTAAAAAATCTTTTAAAAAATTAGAGCCTTTTCCTCCTTACCCCCTCTTCTCTAGGTTTGAGAAGGGGTCATAGCTGTGTTTACAGGCCCTAATCAGTTTCCACAGGCCTTTGTATTTTTCTTGGATTTTTGTACCCTGTGTGGGACACAGTTTCGAAGTTTCCACTCCATATGCTCCCACCTCCAGTATTGTTTCCCTCTTACTTGCCATGCTCCTCCTGATCTGATCTCTTACTAGTTTTCTTTGTCACATCTTATTCTGCTATCTCCTTTCTTAATAATGAAAAAAAAATTATTTATTTTTACTCTGCCATGTGTCTGATGAGAGAGTCCATTTTAATGTTGCATGTGGAACTAATAATTGATAAATTGCAATACATGAAACCCAAAGATGAGCTTCTCTCTGGCACTGCCCAGAGTAGGCCCGCAATAGTCTCAACCTCAAGAAGCCCAGGAAGATAAGGTTGATTTCTTTGTCATCCATCTTCTTCTCCATACCCATTCTAATATATGTATCCAATAAATGTTTTTAGGAATGTGCTCAACAATAGTTTAATAGTCCCAGAATAAATAACCTTAGAGATCCTAGACTGAAGCAGGCCGGAAATTCTATGCTAGATGACTTGAAAATTTAGATTGCTTTTTTTTCTCTTGTTAAAAAAGCGAGGGTGGGGGGTGCAACAGGTAGGCATTTATATGGTTCAGAAAAGTGTTTAAGGATAAATGGTATAGAGTCCTCCTCCCACTATATGTCCTCTCTGCCAGGTTCCCTAGCCATCACAACCAAGGCTACTATACATATTTTATGTGTATCCTTCTTAAATATTATACATATGCAAATAAACATATATCCTTGTATGTACTTTCTTAGATACAAAGATGTTCAGAATTACATACTAAATTCTAAACCATGAATTTTTTACTTAATAAATCCTGGAGCTTTTTCCATATAAGTATATAGAGAGTTTTCTCATTTTGTTTTTTACAACCACATAATATTAAATTATATGCATTTTCCATAATTTATTTACCCAGTCCTATATTGATTGATATTTGTGCCATATGTATCTAAAACATAAAACTTTTGTCCTATGTTTGTGACAGTTTGAAATTGAAAATAAAGTTCTACTCACCCTAGCAGAGAGCACTTAGGGATTCTGTTAGACATTAGCTTTGGAGAAGGGACAGAGTGCTGAGATCTTACTTAACCAGCTTCTAAGGTTTTACTAATGATTTTTTACCATTCTGAGTCATGTGGTAGTTTCCCACAGTTAGCGATAACATTATTCTAATAACCTTTTCAAGTTTAGGGAAAAAAATGTCATAATTTCTGGTGACCATTGTTTGCCTTAAAAGGCATTACCTTGGGGTGCCTGGGTGGCTTAGTTGGTTAAGCATCTGAGTTCAGCTCAAGTCACACAGTTTATGGGTTCAAGCTTCACGTCAGGCTCTGTGCTGACAGCTCAGAGCCTGGAGCCTGCTTTTGGATTCCTCTCTCTCTGCTCCTTCCTGATTCATGCTTTGTCTCTCAAAAATAAACAAACATTTAAAAAGGCATTACCTTTTTTTTATAAGTTAGTATTACGTTTTTAACATCTCTTTTGTTTTTCTTTTTTTTTTTTTTTTTTTAACTAGATCCTTACAATAAATGAGGATGGATCACTTGGTTTGAAAACCCCTAAATCTCATGTTTGTGAGCACTGCAATGCTGCCTTTAGAACGAACTATCACTTACAGAGACATGTCTTCATTCATACAGGTATTTCTTGAATTAAAATGGGCTTATGGCCATTAAAAGATTATTATCTTTGCTATTTTCATCTTTGTGTTAATGTCATTCATTTCAAAGACTGCAGCTAACCTGGTATTTCAAATCAGAGATTCATAGGCCAGAATATCAAAAGGAAACCAGGAAAAACTTTAAATGAGAACACAGTGGGCACACATGTGTGAAATTAATTAATTATAATTATATGTAATATAATTAAACACTTGTCTGGCTTAATGTGTTCTTTTCAGCGAGAGAAACCGTTAAAGAATGTATTTTAAAAGCGTATCAACATTTATTTTTCTCTGCAAGACGTCCAGATGGAGTTTAAAATATAAATTTGGGAATCAGATATTAAAAAATGATAATTAAGAACATGACATTATAGATTGCAGAACTAAAGACTAATCACAGATCCTTGGGGAAAGAGACTGGACACATAGGTTATATTAAGGGATATGGGGTGGGGAAGATACAGTAGTAAGGTAGGTTTGGTTAACTAGGAAAATATAGTATTCCAGAAGCTCAAAGAAGAGACAGTTCCTGGGAGGCTATAATCAGCAATGGCTCAACCTTCATAAGAGGATAGAGAGGTATAGAGGACTGAGGAAGAGCCGTTAGAATAAATAGCAAAGAGAGCCCCAGTAGCTTTCAAGAAAGCGAAGTATGAGGGTTAAAGCACAAGTAGGTGGTAGAGGATTTGAGACCTGGGGTCTCCTACTACTGCGGTGAAAAAGAAGAGGAAGGAATAAGGTGGGAGCGTTTCACATTTTCTGGAAAGTTTGTTTGCAAAGAGCAGACCCGAAGAATACTTACAAGGAAAGGTTACAGCAGAGAAGGAATGATTGAAGAGACAAGATTTAAAAAAAAAAAAAAAAAGATGTTTGAAAGTTCGGAGAACAAGGTTGGGTGGATCTTCTTTTGGATAAAAAGGAAGAAGAAATGTTTAAGACACCGTAGATAACCTGCAGAGTTCTTTCTAGCCTCCTTATTTTTACATTGTTTTCTCCCTCCCTCCTTCCCTCTCTCTCTCTCTCTCTCTCTCTCTTTCTCCCTTCCTTTTCCTTCTCTCTCTTTCCTTCTTTCTCTCTCCCTTTTCTTTTCCTTTTCTTTTCCTTTTCTCTTTTTTCAGATATAGAGCAGATTTGATCTCATTTTTTTATGATTGTGAGAATGTGAATTTTCTAATTGTGGGGAAAACTGAGGAAATAAAATTCTGTTAAATTAATGGATAGTATATTGTATGGATAATTTGGAATTTTCTAGAATTTGGGCTTTAAAGATTTATCTTTCCTCAAAAATAGTAACTATGAACTGGGTTTTATCCAGTAACTAATTTGTGTATGTGAAATTATTTTAAGGTGAAAAACCATTTCAATGTAGTCAGTGTGACATGCGTTTCATACAGAAGTACCTGCTACAGAGACATGAGAAGATTCATACTGGTGAGTGTTGCCACCCTTCTTAGGGTCATTAAGTTTATCATTCCAAATATAGGGGAGAATTTTAACAAATAGCAGCAACCGCTTTCCACTTTCATCTGTTTCGTTTCTTAAGAGTATGTATCACAGCTCAGATTTTTCCTTTCAATAAGTCAATCTTAGTTGTTAAGACTTGGCTTTAATGTCCAAGCCCAATAAATTACTTTGAAGTAGAAGTTTCATAATAACTTAAAATATACTTAAAATGACATAAGAAAATTTTTGTGAGATAGCTTTTTCCTAAGATCTTTAAAAAGTGTAGGGTTAGGTAAAATTATCATTCATATTAATTAGTCTGGGGAATGAAGCAAACTGCCTGAGCCCTAAGGCACCATGCTTTTTTTCCTTACTATTTCATGTATATAGCTTACTATATCAAGAGAGGTGTAATCCTAATAAATTGGAGAATTCCAGTTTTTCAGCTAAGTTGTTAATGATTTAGAAACAAATACTGCAGAAGATCACTTGTAGAGGAACCCATACCTTAAAAAGTTGTTTTATTTTAGAGCAAATGTTCACTTGCTTTTATTTTATTTCATTTCATTTTATTTTATTTTTTGACAAACGTAAAACCAAGTTTTATATACAACATTGATTTAGTAGACTGTTAGCTTTTGACTTTGATGTCTGTAAGCATGGTGAAAAGTGTTTCTTTAGAATTTATTTCTAGTGTTTTGCCTTTTGTGATGGAACAAAAGCAGAGTTGGTGAATTTGTATCACTTTGATTCTTATATTTAAGTAGAATTGGCAACTATGGTGATATATGAATATTGAAAATACTAATGTTCTTCATATTTTCCTATATTAAGCAAGTATCTGCCTTACGTTGTTATTTAGAGGTTTTCTCAAGGTACCTGTAGTAGCAGGTGAAAGGGCATCCTGGACAGTTGGTCACATAAAAGAAGCAACTTCTTCTGCCTGATAACTTTCCTTTCTTTTGCCCCTAACAAAGAAGCATGAATGTGGCTGGTCTTCTTAAGTAAAACTTCCAACTGTGCAGCACATGTATATACTTTAAAGTTCTACTTTTCAGAGATCATTATGCACAACATCCATTTCAGTTTCTTAAGTAAACATGTATTCATCACTTCCAGATGGAAGGGATGTAATAGGCACTTTGGGAGAAAGAACAACTTTATTGATTTTATGTGACTTGTAGCCAAATTTATATTTCTGTACAGTAATAAAACCTGATCAGGTAATGACAGACTGCTTAAATAATTTTGTATGTTCTTAATACACATTAGATTTGATGATTTATTCATCCATTCAACAAAAATTTACTGAGCCTTTAGTATTTTTCAGGTATCAGAAATACAAAGATAATTTAAGGTAGTTTCCATGGAATTTATGTTCTAAATTTTTTTTTTAACGTTTACTTATTTTTGAGAGAGAATACACGAGCATGAGCAGGGGCGGGACAGCGAGAGAAGGAGACACAGAATCCAAAGCAGGCTTTACGCTCTGAGCTGTCAGCACAGAGCCCGGTGTGGGGCTCGAACTCACGAACTGTGAGATCATGACCTGAGCCGAAGTTGACCCTCAATCGACTGAGCCACCCAGGCACCCCTGAAATTTATATTCTAACGGGAGAGACATACATGTAAACAAGCACAGTGTGATAAGTATTGTAGAGTTTTATAAAACATGCCGTTGTGCTCTTGAGCAAGAGTCAGATTTGGTAGCTGTTCAAGGGTATGTAGGGAAGGCAACACAGAAAAACTGCAGGAGGCTCAGTTGAGAGAGAGAGAATGTGTGTGTGCATTTGTGTCTGACAAAAAGATTTTGAAACAGTACTTTCCCTTATCGCACTCTGCTATTTTCTCTTCTGGTAAATTTTTCCTTAATGTGCTGGTCACAACTCTGTAATCTCATTGGAAAAACAACTGTGCTAGGCCAAGGAGGTTATCTTGGATTTAAACAGGTTATAATGTGTAGTTAATATTTATTGATAATTTACTAAGACCAGATACTGTGCTAAATATTTTGTTAACTATTTTGTTTAGATCTCACATTAATCTATCCACTATCCGCATGTTTTTAGTAATACGAAGCACACAGAAGAAGTTGAGAAACTTTTCTAAGTTTATATAATCTGGTAAATATGTGATGGAGCTGAGATTCCAGCTTAACCCTCTGACTCCAGATACACGTGTGAAGTCACGTAGCTGCAGAATGGAACTAGAAGCAGAACAGTATCTTTGGGCTTTTTTGAGTTTTTCTTGCTATGCCAGCCACTAAGCCACTTATCGCTTAGCCTTCCTAAGTTATTTAGTAAATGTTTTCCTAAGATATTTAGTAAAAATCTTCCTGAGATATTTAGTAATATCTAAAAAAGGACAGAAGCAAAAGCCGGGGTTCTCGTATTATAGACAATATAGTTAGAAGAAGATAAGAAATTGAGAGGAACGAGAGCAAACCAGTAACTATGGTTCCTTCACAGAGAAGGGTTTCTTTTGAAGAGAGACTCAGTTTTGCTTCACTGTTCACCCCACCTCAACCCCCCAGATGGAACTGATAAAAAGGGAATTGATTTTCCTTCTTTGTTTTCTTGGTTCTTTTTATGGGCTCTTTCTGAAGACAGGTATTTTTGTCTTGTAATCGAGACACCTGTAAGCTATACCTATCTGGGAATATATATTTAGAACCACAAATATGTTCTCTAACATTTATTATTCTGTCCTTACTGTTCTTCTTTACTGTTTTAAAGGACTTATTTTTGGAAGGGGGGCAGTGCCCTAAAGTTTGCCCATGTTAGCGCTTTCTCTCTGTAGGTTCTTAATTTAGAAGAATGAATAGAAATAGTTAAGGCAGTAAGAGATTTTATGTATGTTTATCCATTTTTAAATTGTCTAGAAGGTAATGAGTCATTTATCAACTTGATCCTTAAAGGTCGTGCCATAAGAAGAACTGCTAGTTCCTACAGGTTCAGTTTTCCTTACAGCCTCCGTCACTCCCCCAGGCCCCGTTCTGCTGTCTCCTCCAGCCTTCCCAGCCTCCAAGCCTGTATTCTACTCTGTTTGCAACATGATTAAAAATCATTACCTGCTTGGCTGCTTTTGTCACCAATCAAGAAATCTGTGGCTTTTAAAAACCAAGAACCCAGCTTAATTTGCTTTTCAAATAGAAAATTGTAAAACTCAGCCTGGACAAGTTATCACTTAATATTTCCAGAATGTGGCTCAGCCTATGAAATATTATCTTAAGGGGGAGTACTTTTTCATCTTGAGGCTGATACCTGAAATTCTGGTTAAAGTGTTATTAGCCTAAAGCGTTGAAAAGGGCAAATATTCTTGGGGCTACTATTTTTGGCGTTTATGGGAGATTTCTGTCTTCTTTGTGAATGTATTATAGGTCCTTTACTTACAGTATATTTGGGGATATGGGAGAGAAGGTGTGGACTTGAAGCCAAGATTGAACATAAACATCTTAATTGATCATTTTGTTTAGGGTCATGTACAATACCAAAGTTAAGCATTCATTGTCACTGGCAGATTTACGATGTCATCAGGCACTTTTATCTGCGATGTCTTTTCCTTTGCATTTTCAAATGCATATATAGGCTAAATTTTAGAATAGCATATATCCAGTTATGCTCTTCTCTAGGCACCTTGTCGCCCTTTTACTCTAAGAGTAAATGCCATGGGGAGAGGGAGTATGGGTTTGAGGTGTAAAGAACTTAATATAATTTTTGATATTTTATTTAAGTTTATTTGTTTTGAGAGAGAGAGAGAGATAATCCTAAGCAGGCTCTGTGCTGTCAGTATGGAGCCTGATGCAGGGCTCAAACTCATAAACCTTGAGATATCACGACCTGAGCTGAAATCGAGACAGATGCTTAACTGACTGAACCACCCAGCTGCCCCTCAATGTTTTATTTTAATTTTATGTTAGTTCTCTAAATTCCAATAAATAGTAAACCATAAATACCTATTTTGACATTCTGCCTGTTTTAGCAAATTATGGTTGTTTTTATATAGTATGGCAGTTTTTGTAATATATTTTTATTTTATTAGTAAAATGTTATGAGCCATTTTTGTATGTGGGGAAGTTTTTATAGAATGTTCTTTCCCCCTAAAATAAAAACAGAATTTTGAAAATAAACCCAAATCATTCAGAGTTAAGCATATTCATTTGTTTCTTTTCCTTTTTTTTTCTTTTTCCTCCAAAAAGGCTTTGGGGGCGCCTAGGTGGCTCGATTGGCCAAGTGTCTGACTTGGGCTCAGATCACGATCGTGAGTTTGTGAGTTTGAACCCCGCTTTGGGCTCTATGCTGACAGCTCAGATCCTAGAGCCTGCTTCAGATTCTGTCTCCTTCTCTCTCTGTTCCTCCCCTGCTCACACTCTGTCCCTCTCTCTCTTGAAAATAAAATAAACATTAAGAAAAAAATTTTTTAAAGCTTTAGTTCTTCATACATACAATTCTGTAGATAAAACATAGGAAGAAACTGGAAAACCTGTCACCCAAGTTAGCCCTCTTTATACCTGGAACATGTTGAGCTTCTTTTCTCTTGACTATGACTTTTATTCACAACCATGTTAAAAGGCTGAACAATAGCATTTGCTTTTTTTTTTAAAACCAGTTGGGCTAGTGGGTAGAGTAATAAGAATGTTGATTCACCCTTGACTAAATTAACGCTTTGTATTTCCTTTATTATAGTTCAGTTATTAATAAAACTTAAAATTTTTTTCTCTTATTTGAATCCCTAATCTGTAGTTTATTAGCTACAATAGGGAGAGGTCTTATTAAGGGAAAGTATTATAGACCTAGTTAGAGTTTAACTCTTATTTTTGGAGATGAAGGAACTGAATACTGTTTTTGCTACTGAGGATGTTGCCTGCACTATTTGCTGCCGGCATTATGATTGCTGAAGCTAGATAGCACTGGCATGGGCAGACCTGCCAAGAAAGATTAAGCAGGGAACTACAGATTGCTGTGACTGACATTCTCTGGTTTAACAAAGCCAGAAACCAGATTTTTTTCCTCTGTAAAACTGTTGATAATTCACACTAAAAGATTTGATTACACATAAAATACATATAAGAGCTTTAACACTATATAACCAAGCATCTCAATAAAGATCTAAAAGAAATCATACACACACCCACACATACACATGTGTATACACACATATACATATATAAATAAATAAACTATGCCATACTTTCTTTTACAAGTTTTTTTTATTTGTTTGCAGAAGTCATTCTGAAAAATAACCCCATTTTAACCTTGTGCATTAGTACCAGAATACAGAGAACCAGAGGCTTTATAATAAATGTTTCCTAGTTTCTGGTTAAGTGTGTATATTTTGTGTATATGAGTATCCCTTCCCCTCAAATCCATGTGAAATGTTCTTTGTTAGTTCATAGTGTCTATAGTTTAAAAAAAAAAGTTTATCATTTGTTTTGACAGTCTCTAGTTTAACAAATTGGACATCTCTTGAAATGGTCTCATTCTTACATTTGTGTTATTTTTGAACGAATGAACATGTGAGTGATAGGACTCACAGTTTGAGAAGTCCTGTACAAACAGGTACAGGCAACATGTGCTTGAGGCGTTCAGATGAAATAGGCCAGTGAGGATTCAGATTCGTGGCATCTTGGAAGATGTAGAACTTAAATGGAAGATGTTAGACTTTTCCGTGTGTTACGTGGCAGTTAAGTGTCATCATGGCAACTAGGGGTGGTTGAGCAGAAGCATGATGAAGCCAGGACCAGGAGAAAAATCTGGTGTACTGAGGTTGGGAATGTTTGGGCAAAGATAGGTAAGCAGACATGCAGATAATGGATTCAGAAACACAGAGAGAGAGACATTTGAAAGGCATCAGGACAATTAGATATACTAGATAACAGGACAAGCAGTGTGTCCTGTGTGTCCTGCTAGGTATGCTAGATATGCTAGGCTAAAAGAACCAAAAGGAGGCAGGTACTTTAAGATAGTTAAAAAGCTAGAAATTCCTAAGAATTCAGTATCATAAACCTAATAATAATGTCAAATAAATTTATTGAGTACCTGTTCTCTGCCAAGAACTGAATTAGACAGTACATAGATTATGTCACTTTATCTTAACAGCAGTCCTGCAAGGAGAGGGTACTATTCTTCCTTCCTTTTTTTTTTTTTTTTCTTTTTTTTAACAGGTAAGGAAACTGAGGGTCAAAATGATTAAGTAATAACTTGCCTCAGTTGGTCAACAACACAGTCCAGGTCTTCAGAGTTCATGCTCTTAACCAGTATGCTATTGAAAGGGTAGATCAAGCACCAAGAAAATTTTGAGTTGACAAAAACTTTTGATTTAAAAAAATTTTTTTTTTTTTAACGTTTATTTATTTTTGAGAGACATAGAGACAGAGCGTGAGCAGGGGAAGGGCAGAGAGAGAGATAGGGAGACACAGAATCCGAAGCAGGCTCCAGGCTCTGAATCATCAGCACAGAGCCAGACGCGGGGCTTGAACTTGCAGACTGCAAGATCATGACCTGAGCCGAAGTCGGCCGCTTAACCGACTGAGCCACCCAGGCGCCCCTGATTTTAAACATGGAGGTTTTTATTTTGTTCAGATAAGAGTGGAGCCACTCTGGCCTTACAGCTTGCAGGTAACTGGGTGTGCCTGCCTGAAAGGAAGTCAGATCCCACCTGGTATGGAGTGAACAGAGGCAAGATGGACAGTGTGTCAATGGCCATTCTGAATAGAGCAGAAAAGGGGGTGGTATAGAGTGGGGATGAAGAGATAAGACCAGAAAGCTTGATTTTAGAATTACATTGTCAAATCTTGATGCCAGGCTAAGGAGTGACAAATTTATAATCCTGTAAGCATTATAAAATATCAGGGTATTCAAATGCCATGTTGGAAGTATATTATTGGTCTGTGAAGAAAACTGGAAATTCCATACATGTGTTACTTTTTTTGTTAACTATTTAGACCTAATATGAAGAATAATTTATTCAGATAATTGCAAATTTATTATTCAAGTTTACTTTTAGGTATTAAAGTATTTTTTTATTAAATTATTTCAAACAAGTGAAACAACATTGTTAAGCTTCAAGAAATGTAATATTACTTCAGTTTTGACCAGTTTGTGAGAAGTAGGCAAAACTCGGAAACCGTGGAGTATTGCAGTGAAACAGAGTTATGTTTTCTGGACTTTAGATCCTCTTCGTTTTGTTTTGTTTTGTTTTGTTTTTTATATTTAAATGTATGTATTTTGAGAGAGCAAGAGATAGAGATGGAGAGAGAGCAAGTGGGGAAGGGGCAGAGAGTGAATCCTAAGCAGGCTCTGTGCTGTCAGTGCAGAGCCTGGTGCAGGACTCAGTCTCACGAACCCCAAAATCATGACCTGAGCTGAAACTGAGAGTCGGACACTTAATCAAGTGAGTCATCCAGGTGCCCAAGATTCTCTTCATTTTTGAACAGTACGGAATGCACTGATTCTCAGGAAAAGAGCTAAAAAAGGACTCCCCACATTTAACTTAACACATAGAACTTCCTAAAATTTTTTTAAACATTTTTAATTATTTTTGAGAGACAGAGACAGAGCATGAGCGTAGAGGCAGAGAGAAAGACATAGAATCTGAAGCAGGCTCCACACTCTGAGCTGTCAGCACAGAGCCCAGTGCGGGGCTCGAACTCAAAAACCGTGAGAACATGACCTGTGCTGAGTCGGACGCTCAACTGACTGAGCCACCCAGGTGCCCCACCCCTAATTTTTTTGAAAGCTACTTCTGACAGCAGTTCCGCAGTTTTGATTGTTTTTAAATCATTTTTAGTTACTTTAAAATGTGGTTAGTCTAGAACAAGTTACTTCCATATGGGTCTTCCCCTAATCCCCCCCGTTATTCCACACTCCACAGAAGATGAAACGTGTAGACATAGAATCTAAGTCTGGTGCTTTGTTTTACACACTCTTACAGAAAACACCCAGTTACTTCCTTGAATTCAAATACCTGAAGACCTTCAAGATTCTCCAATATTTGAAGCTTTTTGACAACTGCTACTTATTATTCCAGAACCCATTTGAGTGGATGACCAACATTCATGCTTTTCACATCTAGAATTCATTAACTTTTCAGATATTTGGATTGGCTGATAAAATATTTTTATTGGTTGATAAAGTTTTTCATTTGACAACTCTTAATGACACTTAGTTTCAGAATTCATATATTTTATTTGGGTCTTTGACGGAAGAGTGGCTGATGAAATGTACTGTCTGGTTTGGACAAAAGATGAAGAAATAGGATATAGAGGAAGGCGATCTAAATTTACTTATCAAGGTCATTTGTTCTTTCTTTCCTGGATACTTCAACTTTTTTTTAATGTTAATTTATTTTTGAGGGAGAACAGACAAGAGGCAGAGAGAGAGGGAGACACAGAATCAGAAGCAGGCTCCAGGCTCTGAGCTTTCAGCACAGAGCCTGATGTGAGGCTCGAACTCATGACCCTGATCATGACCTGAGCCAAAGTCGGACACCAACTGACTGAGACACCCAGGTGCCCCTTCTGGATATTTTTTTTTAAACGTTTATTTATTTATTTTTGAGAGACAGAGACAGAGCACGAGCAGGGGAGGGCAGAGAGAGAGGGAGACAGAAGCAGGCTCCAGGCTCTGAGCTGTCAGCACAGAGCCGGATGCAGGGCTTGAACCCACGAACTGCGAGATCGTGACCTGAGCCGAAGTCAAACACTTAACTGACTGAGCCACCCAGGTGCCCCTCTGGATATTTTTAAGATCCTTAGACATTATCTCTGAAGAGTTTCTGTTTTATCACAAATTTTTAAATGTTATTATTTTCATCTCTAATTTGAATTTTATGGATTTTAAGACATTTCAGTGAATATCTTAACATTCTTTGAAAGCAGTCACAATAATAGTAACTGATTCTACATATCTTATAACTTTTTTCTCTCCTATAGATCTTGTGGAGAGAGTTGAATGAACTTCATGGTACTGTTAGGAAGCAAATATATGTCATGGGACTGACATCCTAATTTAGTAGTAGGTGGTTAATTTGTCTCTCCAGCTTCATCTCTCGTGCTCCTTTTATGCTGTTTACATTATTGGTCATTGATGAAAGTACTTCCTACTCTTTATTTCCTGCAGGACATGCTTTTGTCTCTTTCTCATAGCTATGTAAAGAAGCTAATAGACACATTAACTAGAAGTTTATTGATCCCCTTCCCCCATATATTTTCATCTGTCTGTAAATTCTTTACCAGGCTTAACTGATTCTTCTTTACCGACATTTCATTATCTATTTTGATTTTGACTTTCTAACAGCATATAAAGAATAACTGCTGAGCATGAACTTTCAGTGTGCCTTTTTAATTATTCTAGAAAGTATATTCAGTCAACTCTTAATTACCTTGGGGAGCTGACTAGATTATAGATTATTTAAAATTTAAAAAGACAGATGCAATTGTGAAAAAATAAATGCTGGCACAAAAAGAATAGCATATTGTTTGAAGCACAGTAGGATTCTCATATATAGGCCTGTTGTACTTTTATAATGGAAGAGTGGTCTTCATCCTTAAAAATTCAGTCAGGTATGTTCTTACCTACTTCATCTACTTTTTCTGTATCATTGGATAGAGGGGAGGGACATGAAGTCTGATCAGCAGTAACTGTAGAGTCTTAAGAAGGTCAGCTTTATACCTGTAGAAAAATCTTCCTGTTAAGACACTTTCTTTTTCTAATGCCAGAATTGAGAGGAAATGGAGGATGGGCTCATGGGGACCTGGAACTGAAAGATGTTATTTTAAATTGTCAGGATTCAGTGAAAAATACCAGGATTTCCTTATGCTGAAGCCATGGGCTTAAATAATTAGGGACTAGGAGACACCTGAGGGGCTGTTATTAAGGAGATGAAATGCTAAGCAGGGGTGGAGAAGAGAATTATTGTTACAAGGAGGGATAGAGGCCACCTACCAAAAACATTGCTTGATGCTGTGCTTAACCATTGTGACTTCTAGATGATTTAGTAGAATTTGCCCAGTGGCTAACTGATGTTATGTAGATCTTTTATGATATTAACAAAATTAGATTGTGGCCAAGAAATAGACAATGGTAACAGACTGTTTTAGTAGAATAATAGCAGTTTTGGTCATTTCTCCTGTATTTCTAAGCTGTTACATTGGCATTATTGTAATATTTTGGATGACAATTCTTGAATGATAAATATGTTTCTGAATATTGTGTATAAACAAAGTTTACATTAGGGGCGCCTGGTGGCTCAGTCGGTTGAGCGTCTGACTTCAGCTCAGGTCATGATCTCGCTGTCTGTGAGTTCGAGCCCCGCATTGGGCTCTGGTCTGACAGCTCAGAGCCTGGAGCCTGCTTCGGATTCTGTGTTTCCCTCTCTCTATGCCCCTCCCCGACTCATGCTCTGTCTCTCTCTGTCTCAAAAATAAATAAATATTAGAAAAAATTTTTTAAACAAAGTTTACATTAAATCATTACAGTGGTGAATTGAAAGTTGAAGGTATTGCTTCTTTAACAGTCTGGATTTATTTGGTCAAGAGTGTTTGGGTTTTAGATTGACTAATTAGCTATTAAAGTTTTTTTTGTTTTTCTGAGGCGCTTAGGTGACTCAGTCGGTTAAGCTTCCAGCTTCAGCTCCGGTCATTATCTCATGGTCTGTGGATTTGAGCCCTGCGTTGGGCTCTGTGGTGACAGCTCGAAGCCTAAAGCCTACTTTCGATTCTGTGTGTCTCTCTCTCTGCCCTTTCCTGCTCATGTGCACATGCTCTCTCTCTCTTTCTCTCTCTCCCTCTCTCTCTTTCTCTCTCTCTCTTATGTGAAATAACTACAGTTTAGCCCATTTTTTAGATAATAGATGTTATGTAAGAACACTTATATTATCCATTGAATATAAAAAATTATTTGAAATATATAATAAAACTTATCCTCCATATTAATAGGGAGAAATGAAGCCTAATATTTTTGCCAAAGTTTTAGTTTTGGGTTTCTGCATATTTCAAAATATAACTAATGTGGGTTCATTACATTTTACTTTTATTTTGTATTACACTTAGAAATAGGAAGTTAATATTGCATATAAAATGAAATTAAATGTAACATTATTTCGGAAAATACCAAGAGGTCTTTCATGAAGATCATGTTTTTCAGTTTGAAAAAACAAATCTATAGGAGGAAAAACTGCAAATCACATATCTGATATTAAATAAATAAAAAACACTCAAAACTCAAAATAATCCAATCTTTTTTAAGGGGCAAAAGAATCAAAGAGATTTTTAAACACCCCTCAAATATCTATATTTACACACAGATGGCAAATAAGCACATGAAAAGATAATCAACACCTTTGGTCCTTAAGGAAATGCAAATTAAAACCACAATGAAAGACAAGTACACGCCTATTAGAATGGCTAAAAAAAAGAAGTATGACAATGCCAAGTACTGTTAAGGATACAGATCAAATGGACTGCTCGTGAACTGCTGTAGAAGGCAAAGTGCTATGCCACTTGGGAAAACAGTTCGGTGGCTTCTTATAAAGCTAAACATACACTTACAGTATGGCCTGGCTATTCCACTTCTAGGTAGTTTCTTAAGCAGTATGAAAATATGTTCACAAAAAAGCTGTATGCAAATTTTAATACTAAATCTTTGTAGAAGCTTTATTCATAATCACCCAAAACTGGAAACAACCCAAATTTACCTTAACTGGAGAATGGGTGAACCAGTTGTGGTTGGTTCTATCATACAATAGAATAATGCTCAGAAGTAAAAAAGAATGAAATAACTGATGCATCAACAGCATGGATGACTCTCAAGGGCACTACAATAAGTAGAAGAAGCTAGATTCAAAAGGATACATATCATACAGTGTAATTTATAGGATATCCTGAAAGAGGCAAAGGATGAGAATTGGGGAGGGACTTGGGGGAGTGACAGAACTGTTCTCTATCTTCATTGTGGGGTTGGTTACACAAATGTATACATTTTACACATTTGTAAACATAGTGTATACACTAAAAATAGTAAAGCTTATTGTATGTATACCATACCTCAATTTAAAATAACGAAAAAAGAAGTCTGAAGTCAAGAAAACATAACTTCCCTTAAGATGAAAAAGGTAACGAAATTTAAACGATCTAAATGTATACCTATACAAAACACTAGAAAAATCCCCAGCTATTTTGCAAAATAAAATAAATCACTGTTAGCCTATCTTCCTCCAAAAGATCAAAACTTTTCAACTCATATTGGAATACATACAGTACTAGGATCTAATTAAAGTTCTCTTTTGATTACTTTGATTTTCTCAGTGAAATAGGAAACAGACAATCAGCTGAAAGTGAGAGGGTAGGAGGAAATGTTGGAGGTTTATGAAAAAGAGAAGGTATGAAATATCTGTTCGGGAGAAAGTTTGGCAAACTTTTTCTCTAAAAGATCAGACTGAATATTTTAGGCTTTGAGAGTCATAATCTCTGTCACAGTTACTCAATTCTGGTACTGTAGGGAGCAAACAGCCACTGAGATTCCATAAAGGAATGGATATGGCTATGTCCCAATAAAAGTTTAATTACTATAACAGGCAGCAGGTGGAATTGGCCCATGGGCTGAAATATAGACCCTATCTAGATGAGTGGTAGACTGAATAGACAGAGAATAGATGATATTTCACATGAGTCCATGTTTAGTACCAGAGTGATGAAGCACTAAAAGAATTTAATTTACATCATATGGAAAATAAATTACCTTTGGAAAGTATTTTTAACATATAACTTGTTTGTTTTATTCTAATTATATAGATTGCAATTTGTCAGATTTGTGCTTTGCTTATAGCAATTAAAATTCTGTTATGGCATCATAAAGTAATGGCACAGTCTCAGTAAAGAAAGATGCTCATTCCCAGCAAATAGTCTAAAAGTCCATAATGAAGTTCATAAAGACTTGGAACCATTAGAATAGGTTATATAAAATTTTAGAAATTCTATTGTAAAAGTATTGAAGTCGGTACTAAGTATTAAATTTTAAAGTAATAAGGCAGTTTGCTGGTCACTGGCCATTTTTTGAAAGTAGACAGGAGATGGAGAGAGAAGCAACGTTTCTTATTTTGAAAAGCCAGAACCTTGAGCTTGCTATAAAATAACCCAGTCTCAGGTTGCCCTAGTCCATTTAGGGATTTAGGTTATCAGCCCCTACACTAAGTGCTCAGAAGAAAGGATGAACTCTCTTTATAAGACATTAACATCATCCAGAGCCTCTACAGATTTTCATATGTAGTGTTTTGCATTCAGTCAAAAATTACAGTATGCAAGTGATAGGACAGAATCACAAAAAGGTAAGAGAAAAAATACAGATAATAAAAACAGTCTCTAGGGTGGCTAAGATGGTAGAATTATTTGGGAAGGACTTTAAGTTTTAAATTGTGACTAATGTTTAAGAAAATCGTAGAAAGGTATAGAAAATAGGTAAAAAGGTGGAGAATTTTACGAGAGAATTGCTGTCCGTAAAAAAGAAAATGAAAATTCTAGAACTGAAAAGTAAAGTAATTGATATACAGAGTATATATATAACATAGTCTTAACAGAAAAATAGAGATAATGAGAGAGGTTAGTGAAAAATGGTTAGATGTCCCTAGAAAATATTACAGAGAGAAAAAAAATGAAAACAGAAAAAGAGACATTTCAGCTGGGGTATGGAAAGTGCTAGTTATGATAGAAAAAAATCGACAGATTGGGTTACATTAATGTTAAGACTTGGTTCGTTAAAGACTCTGTTAAGAAAGTGAAAAACGAAGCCTGATGATTATGTACAGAATTCCTACTAATCTGTTACGGAGAAGACAAGCTAATAGATGGGTGGGCAGAACTCTCGGGCTGTCATTTAACACACAAAAAGGATATCCAGGTGATTAGTAAACCTATGATAGGGTATTCAGTTTCATTAGCCTTAAGGAAAATTGCTTAAGATTACAATCTGATACCACTTGAACACACCCCAGAATGGCTAAAATGGAACATACACACGTACAAAGTACTTAGAAGGATGTGGATCACTCAGAACTCATATACTGCTGGCGGGTATATAAATGGGGACATCCACTTTAGTAAACCGTATCTACGAAGGCTGCACATATACAAACCCTATGATTTATCATTTTCACTCCTAGTAGTATGTTTATATAGTACACATATATTCACCAAGAGGCAAGTACTAGAATGTTAAAGCAACATTGTTACTAATAGCCTAAAACTGAGAACATCCAGATTTCCATAAAGGGTTGAGTCAATAAATGCTAGAATGCTTGTGTGATAGAACCCTAAACACAATGTTGCAAATAAATCTTAAAGCATGACATTGAGTATAGGAAGCCAGACACACAAGAATACATACGGTATGACTCCATTCAGTTGAAGTTCATAAACAAAGCAAAATGAATTATATGTCAGAAGTCAGGGTAGTGAATACTGATGGAGACAGGGTAGAAGTGCTTCTGTATGCATAGCATTCTGTTTCTTAGGTAGGATAGTGTTTACACAGGTGTATTCACTTTGAGAAAATTCAGTAAACTGCATTTATGTTTTGTATACTGTGTAAGTATATTATGTAAGTATATTATGCCTTAATCCATCTGTTTTTAGAATATGGTAAGGGTATCTTCTGTGTGCTTTTTTGTATGTTTTTAAATTTCTGTAACAGTTTATTAAAAGGCAAAACTAATCTCTAGTGTTAAGAGTGGTTATCTTTGAGAGATTAGTGACCAAGTGAGGTTTCATGAGGTGCTTAGAAGATGCTAGTGATGTTCTATTTCTTGATTTTTGGGTGCTGGTTAAATGAGTCTGTGGACTTTGTAAAAATTCAGTAAGCTATGATTATGATTTGTTTAACTTTCTCTATGACTGTTATACTCCAATAAAAAGTTTGCTTGCTTAAAATGAAGGAAGAAAGAAAGAATGGGAAAGGTTAGATAAAATAAAATTGAGCGTTGATAATTACTAAAGCTGAGTGATGGGTACATGAGTGCTCCTTATATTCTTTTGTGTGTTTGAAAATATAATAATAATATAAACTATAGGGACAGACAGGGGCACCTGGATGGCTCAATTGGTTAAGCGTCTGTCTTCGGCTCAGGTCATGATCTCACAGTTTATGAGTTCGAGCCCCGCATCAGGCTCTGTGCTGACAGCTCAGAGCCTGGAGCCTGCTTTGGATTTTGTGTCTCCCTCTCTCTCTGCCTTCCCCCCACTCGCAAGTGCGTTCTCTCTCTCTCAAAAATAAATAAACACTAAAAAATAAAATAAACTATACGGACAGACAACAGATAATCAGTTGGTTGTCTGGAGAAGGGGGAATAGAATGAGAAAGAAGGGCGAGAGGAAGGGATTATGTAGTTGAATTCATCATCTTGAATGTGATGATGCTTTTAAAGGTATATTCATTTGTGAAAACTTATCAAACAAATAGTATGAAAAAACAAGAAAATCTAGGTTCCAACTATTCCACTCTTGTTTTTTTTCTTGTCATTTCCTGACACTGACAGGCACTTAGTACTTGTTAATGAATTGATGAAAGCCTGGTATGCGTTGGTTCACAGTTTGGGATTGCTCTGAGATAAACCATGAGGTAGATAGATGCATTTGCTGCTGATGTTACTTTTCTGGAGGTGAAATAATGCCACGAGCATTCGTTCCTGGGCCTGATTTATTAGTACCATGACTTTGGGCAAAGGTTTCCTAGCCTGACAAATGGGGATGATGTACTTAATTGACAGGAATAGAGTGTATTTAATTGAAGAGTGCCCAGCAAGTGCTTGGCATACGGTAGGTGCTCAGTAAAATGTTAAGATTAAAGTCAAAAGTAAGACAGGTGTTCTGGGTTGAAATGCATATTTCACCTGCATTTTTAAGATAACACTTTAAAAAAATACAGTACTTGAGGCAGACTACTGCATGCTGTGTTCCTAGAACTATAGTGCTTGTTTATTATCTTTGTTTAATTGACAGCTGAAATCAGAAAATATAGCTGCTTGAAATTGTCACTTATTCCTAGTTACATTGTCTGAATTCTTTGCTAAAAGTTCTCTTATAGGGGCACCTGGGTGGTTCAGTTGGTTAAGTGACCGACTTCAGCTCAGGTCATGATCTCTTGGTCTGTGAGTTCAAGCCCTGCGTTGGGCTCTGTGCTCACGGCTCAGAGCCTGGAGCCTACTTTGGATTCTGTGTCTCCCTCTCTCTCTGCCCTTCCCTTGCTCATGCTCTGTTTCTATGTCTCTCAAAAATTAAAAAATAAATAAATAAATAAATAAATAAAGTTCTCTTATGCTCCTTGCTGATGTTAGGATATCTATACCGTACTTCTCAAATGCATTTTATATGAAATAAAAGTGTTGGCTGCAGTTGATGTAAAAAGGCAAATCATATTTATTTGAACAGTAATAGAGATGGTTGTTAAGAGTGGAGAAAAAAAATCAGAAGACCCTGATTAGGGCTCAGATTAGGAAAAAATATTTTAGTGATTTAAAAAAACTATGTTTTTGAGAGAATGGTTCTTCATCCTTTGACACCCTAGCTAGTTAGTGATTTTTTTTAAAGGAGGGCTGATGTGCATTTATTTGCCCAGTCTTATATGAAGATAATGTCATAAATAAGAAAGAAGATAAGTTGATGATGGTTTTTTTTTTCCTTTTTATGGGATGCAGTACAGGGGGTTCAATATAAAGTCTGTTGATTTGGCAACCTCTTTATGTGCTTAATGTAACCTTCATTATTTTCTAGAGCACTTGTTTTCAAGAGGTAGCTGGAAAATGGGGGTTTAAAATAGGGGGTTTATATAAAGTTCAAAATCAGACTAAAATGTTTACAAGTCATTGCTTGTAAGTTGCTTACTTAGCTCACTGTTGTTTAGAATTTTACATTTTGAGATTCTAACTTAAATTTCCTTTTGGTATTATTTTAATTTTGATCTCGTACTGCCCAGGTGTCATCATTGGGACATCAATCACTTAGTGTTCATATGCTTAGATATTGTTACAAGTTGTGTATTGAATGCACATATTGGCCCATAGAAAAATAAGATGTGGAAATTGTCATATGATGTTTAGTTTAATTTTAGAATTAGGACAGTGTTTGTTTGTGTTCCACATATGATTCCTAGACCAACTCTCAAATCTTCAAAAAGGTGAATAAGGTCTGCCTGCGACATTGCTCTTCCTGGAGGTGACTGATCATTTTTCAGTTTTGTCTAATAAAGCAGAAGTCTAAAACCTAAGCCAAAACACAGCTCTCCACCTGTCATTTGCTGTTTCATCTTAAGGACACTAGACCACTTAAAAGGTTACAGTGTAAATGTATAATTTCATAGCTCCACAAAAGAAAAAAAGCCTAAAGGAAATGAAAGAACTCTCTTCATTTTCTTTTGTGGGAGGAGGTGGTGACTCCAACCTGTTATTTTTTTAAATGGGCAAATATTGTAATGTTTCTAAAGTTTAAAATGGCAGGAGTTGAAGTTTCTCCCTGACCTCCATTCTAGGGAAACTAAGCCATTCTATTGTACTGGAAGGGTGGGCTTAAAAATTTTCCTATCTGGGAAAATTACTTTTTTCATTACTTAAAACCTTTTGGGTTTTTGTGGGGGTTTTTTGTTTTGTTTTTTGTCAGTATTGATTTAACTGATATGTCTTCATGTTACTGCGGCATCTTTACAGTTTTTATTTAATGACCTAATTTATACTTCATTGGTTGTAGTTTAGTCTCAGATTATTTCCTATAGAAGATACTTTCTTGCATAGTACAAGCATACCTTATTTTATTGTGCTTTGCAGATACTGTTCATTCCCCGCCTCCCCCCAAATTTAAGGTTTGTAGCCGCTCTGCATCAAGCATGTCTATTAGGGCCATTTTTCGGATAGCATTTATTCATTTCATGTCGCTGTGTCACATTTTGGTAATTCTTGCAGTGTTTCAGACTTTTTCATTATTGTATTTATTATGGTGATCAGTGATCAGAGATTATAGCTTGCTGAAAGCTTAGATTTTTAAGTTAAGAGAATGTGCTTTTTAAAGACATAATGCTTTTGCACACTTAATTGACTACTGCTTTTATTTATATGCACTGGAAAATGTAAAAGTTCAATTGACTCCTGTCATTGCAATGTTTGCTTTATTATAGTAGTCTGAAACTGAATCCCACAGCATCTCTGAGGTATACCTTTTTATGCATTCTTCTTAGATTGATAAATGGTCTTTCTAACCTCCCAGAAGGACTATATGCCAGAGATACCGTTTCTAAAGTTTTAAGCAAATAACCAAGTATGTGATTACTGGCCCATGTATTTATTTCAATAATCCTCCTTTTCCAAAATACACTGTTGAAGTTAAGGATGTTTGCATTTGGGATATTATAGTCCAGCCATTGGGTTTATAACTAAATCAATATGTAAATATAATAATCATTTATTGTTAACCTCTTCATTTCTTGTTTTAATAACTAACATTTATTGAGGGGCGCCTGGGTGGCTCAGTCGGTTAAGCGGCCGACTTCAGCTCAGGTCATGATCTCATGGTCTGTGAGTTCGAGCCCCGCGTCGGGCTCTGTGCTGTTGGCTCAGAGCCTGGATCCTGCTTCAGATTCTGTGTCTCCCTCTCTCTCTGCCCTTCCCATGCTCACTCCCTGTCTCTATGTCTCTCAAAAATAAAATAAAAATGCTAAAAAAAAAAAAATTTAAACAAATAACTAACATTTATTGAGCTATTAAAGTATATCAGGTTTCATTTTTAAATTAGTTCACACAGGTTATCTAATTTAACATTTGATTCTGAAGTATGTTTTATTAATATTTAATATTTGTATACTTTATGGATAAGAATATCAAGTGTTAAGAGTTTAAATAACATGCTCAGTTTCTCAGAGTTAAGAAATGCTGAGCCCCAGCATTAAAACCCAGCTGGTCTAGCTCTAGAACCTGTATTCCTAAGTATTTACAGTGCTTCTCATAGTAGTGCACAATCTTTTTGGTTAGTGTAAATAATATTGATTATTCTTATAAATGTTGTGATTGACTAAAGATGGACAGTTCCTTCTGTTGTGAACTATGTATTACTGGATAGGCCTTGTGAACCTTGTCGTAGGTTTTGTATTACCATAAATATTTTTGATCTAGATTTTAACAAGACTTCGTTATTGAAATAATTGCACTTTCATCTGATTAATCAGAACAGTAGATACCATTTCTTGAGTATATAGAACTTTATATTCACTATCATAGAATTGGTTTGGGGGAGGAATTTTAGGAGAAATCCTAGAGGTGAAAAAACATGATAGTTACAGGAATTGCAAGAAGGCCACTTTGATTAGAACTCAGAAAGTAAAGGAGGGAATCGTGAAGAAAGTTCAGACATGGCAGGGGCCAGTTGGTAGAGAACCCAGTTTTTTGTTTTTTGTTTTTTTAATTCTAAGAATAGTGGAAGGCCATGGATAGGATTTAAAGCTGATCAGATGTACTTAACGATAACAAAACCTGGGAGTGGTATGAAATTGTAAGGAGAAGAGAGTGGATCCCAGAGAGACTGCTATTGAAAGGTTATTATATAAATAGTCTAGTCCAGGGCATGATAGTGTCTTGAACTTGGGTAATGACAGTGGGAAATGAAAAGAAGTGTCGGCGGGGGGGGGGGGGGAGGTTGGCAGGTATTTAGTAGGTAGAACCTGTTAATTAGTTGCATATGGAGAGGGGATAAAGAAAAGTTGAGTGGGCATCTGGGTTGTAAAACTAGATGGATAGGAGTGCCATTCATGTAATAAATAAGGACTCAAGAGAAGGACGAAGCTGTGGGTTGAAGATCACTAGTATGGGATATGATGTATTTGAGATTCCCCAGTGCCCTAGAAGTTGGGTAAGTTTGTTGAGTATGTAGTTTGGACGTGTGGGTTTGGAACTCAGATTTAAGTGTGATTAAAGCTATGAAGTAGATGAGTTTCCCTTCTTGCCAAAGAAAAAGCAAAAAACTTAGGAAGCCTTGAAGAACTGAAACATTTCATGGTTGGAGGGAGGAAGGGGAGCTGGGAGCAGGTGGAGATGCTGAAGGAGCATGGCTGCCATAGAAGCCAAAGAGAGAGGGAATTTTTGAAAAAAGGGATCACTTGAATTGAATACTATTGAGAGGTCTAAGGTAGCTGAAAAGATTTGACTGATAACTTGAAGGCGATGTGCAAGAAGGATTTGATGAAATAAGTTGCAAAAGCCAGATTGGAGTTGTTTGAAGAGGAAGAAGAGGCATAGCTGAAACTGCCAACAATCAGATTAATATATCAGGCTGCAGTGAGCTACTTTATGCTTAAAGTTTCTGTCCTTAATACTTGTATATAATTTGGCCCAATAATTACTCATATATTAGAGTAAGAATTCTTACCCGTAAGTAGCTCGGTTTGTGCAGTATTAAAGTTACCAGGGAGAAACACCACAGTGGGAAGAATTTGTGATCTCAGTGGATAACCGTTAGAAGAGAAACCCCAGGCCTCTTGGGTATTGGAAATTACCATTAGCGGACACCTTGTTTTTTCCTCCCCATATTACTGCTTTCCTGAATTGAAAATAGTATTTATAAACTTCTTGTTATTTTTTAAGTCAACTTTTTCTCTTATTCTTGAAATTCTTCAAATGCTATATAGATTGTCTTTTCTAGTAGAGGGGCCCTGACTCTCAAGGGGAAAACCAGTAAAGGGATTTTCTATGTATTTATTTTATTCTTAGGGAAATTATGTGTCAGTCATTTTATTTTTTATTTCCATTCAAAAGACATACTAAAGTACCAAAGTCAGGAGTAAGATACAGAGCACATTATCACCATTACTTTTTTTTCCCTTTCCCCCCCAGCCCCCCTGTTCCTCTTATTACCATTGCTTTTTAATATAATGTTTGAGAATAGTAGCCAGCAAAAGTACACACACACAGAATATATTACAGACCAAAAAACCAGTTTTTGCAACCAATATTATTGAATGCTTAAAAAACCCATGAGACTTAACTGAAAAATTATTGCAAACTAGTAAATTCAGTAAAATAGAAAACCACACACTTTATATGTACACCCACAGTAGAAGACATAACAGAAGAAAACACACTTTTTTACAGTATCAACAGCAAGAAACGTGGGAAATCCCACATGAAGAAATCATTAAAACACTGTTGAGGATACAAAACAAAAAACTTGATTAAATGGGAGAACATATCCCCCCTCCCCTGTTTGTTTTTTGGTTCTTTTTTGGGGGTTATTTATTTATTTATTTAGTGGTAAGAGAGGTCAACATTTTAAAGGATACCAATTTTTTTGTAAGTTAGCATAAACATTTCAGGCAGCTCTCCCTTTCCCCTACTCCAGATACTAGACAAGATAATTCTGGAATAATATGGAAACTGGATAAACCAGAAGAACAATGAGGGGGATTAGCCCTACCAGATGATAAAATGTATTATTATGTTATAAAACATTTTCTTTCTGGCTTACGAATAATCAGACCAATGGAATAGAATAGAAGGTTTAGAAATAGACCCTTGGAACTTAGTAGTATATGATTTTGATTAAAGAAGTGATTGCAAAAAGTAGAACTTTTCATTAATGGTGTTGGGAAAACAGGATAGTCATCCAGACCTCAGGATGAATCCCAAATATATCAGATTTAATGTAAAAGATGAAACTGCAAATATGTCTTGAAAATATGGGCAGATTCTCTACATCCATACTAACATCCGTGATTGTCTTTTTTATTTTAACTCTCCTATTGGGAGAGTTTAACTCTCTCACTGTGGTCTTGATTTGCATTACCCCAATAAACCATGATGTTGAGCATCTTTTCAAGTACTTATTGACTGTTTGCATATCTTTGGAAAACTGTCTATTCAGATCCATTACCTATTCTTAGATTGTTATTTCAACTGTTGTAAGTGTTCATTTCATGCACTGGATGCACACCCCTTATCAGATAAATAATTTGCAAATATTTTACCCATTCCAGAGGTTATCTTTTCACTTAAAAAAAAAATAAAAACCATGGCAGGACATTTTAGCATTTTAATCACTTTTAAGCATACAATTTAGCGGCATGAAGTACATTTACAGTATTATGTGACCAAACGAAAACCACAGTATACCTCCTTTTTTCCCTCTCCCAGGCCTTGGTAATCTCTATTCTTCTTTTCGTCTCTCTGGATTTGCCTATTTTAGGTACCTCATCTAAGTGGAATCATTCAATACTTCTTTTTGTGTCTGGCTTCTTTCATTTGGCATAATTTCTTTAAAGTTCATCCATGTTGTAGCCTGTGTCAGAATTGCATTTCTTTTTATGGCTGAATAATATATCGTGGTATGTATATATCACATATTGTTAATCCATTCATCGGCTGATGGACACTTGGGTTGTTTCCATCTTTTGTTTCTTCTTAATACTGTGTCTGTGAGCATTGGGGTACAAGTATCTGAGTGAGTTGCTATTTTCTATTCCTTTGGGTGTGTACATAGGAGTAGAATTGTTGGGTCATATGGTAGTTCTGTGTATAATGTTTTGAGGGGTTGCTAGACTATTTCCCACAGCACCTACCCCTTTATTTCTTTTTTACTTTCTTGATAGTGTTTTTTGAAGAATTAAACGTTTTTTATGAAGCGCATTGTATTTTTTGTTTGGTTGATTGGACTTTTGGTGTCATGTCTAGGAAATTATTACCTAATTCAAGGTCCTGATACTTCTGTTTTCCTCTGAGTGTTTTGTAGTTTTAGTTCTCACAGTTAGGCCTAAGATCTGTTTTGAATTGAGTTTTGTATATGATGCGAGGTAGGGGTCCAACTCTATTCTTTTGCATGTGAGTATCAAATTGGCCCAGCATCACTGTTGAAAAAAACAAAACAAAACTATTTTTCCCCATTGAAGTGTATTGGCACCTATGTTGAAAATCAGTTGGCCATAAATGTAAAGATCTATTTCCGGACTCTAAATTCTATCCCTTGATGTATGTCTATCCTTATGCCATTACCACACTATCATATTCCTGTAACTTAGTAGTAGATTTTGGAATTAGGAGGTGTGAGTCTTCCTACTTAGTCTTTCTTTTCCAAGATTGTTTTGCTCTTCTGTATCCCTTGCATTTCCCAGTGAATGTTAGGGTCAGGTTCTCAATTTCTGCTTTGAATTTGTAGATCTGCTTAGAGTGTATTAACCATCTTAAACAGTATTGAGTCTGCCAGTCCATGAATATCATGCAGCAGTAAATGAATTCTTATCAACTCACTAATTTTCTCCTTTATCCTTTCTCATTTTTGAGAAATGACTTTCACTTCTGACCTTAATATACCCTATCATCTACATTTTCTGTATCAAAATAGCCAACTGTTCTTTCTTTTTTTTTCTGAAATATAATCTCTCCTTCCCTTTTCTTCATAGGTCCTCTGAGATCTTGTTCTTTTGATTATTACTGATAATATTTCATTTTAATCTTAGTTCAGTATTCCAGCTTTCTCCTTCACTGGCTCCTTCCCTTCTGCCTTCAAATAAATTAATTTTAGACTCTAACACTACTTGCTCTTGAATAGATTGCTTCCTAATTATTACATCTCATCTCCTTTTCCTCATTTCTTTCACTTCCAAACTTTTTTAGGAAGTTGTCTTCTCTCCCAGCTTTGATTTTTAATTTTTTGTGAAATTAGTGAATTGGTCATGATTAGTTGTGTTAAGCTCTTAACCTAGCCTCTGAATTGTTGAAGTCCTTACTCAAAACCCCATTATACAGAAGTGGAGCTATTCTGTCCTGAAATCTGGGTGGCACTCTTAGAGCCATTTGCCACACCGGCATCAGCCCTCTGTGGAACCCCCAAGGGCACAGTTCGAAAGCTACCACAAGTCCGAAGTTTCAAATAATTTATTTGTCACCAAATTAAATTATATTCTTAGGCACCATTTCTCCTAGACATTTTATAGTAATCAAATCCTTAGTTTCTCTGTTGTTTCCCACTACATTTTCTTTCTTTTGCTTTAATCACATACACAATCTCTTTAAGTGCTCTTCACTTTAAATTCTAACACTGGAAAGAAGCTTTTCCAAATCATACCAGTTCAGTAACATTTTTCCCACTAGTAATCCACTGTAATAATCATTTATGCCATTCCTTTGACACTTGAGAAGTGCACAAAATATTTTGAGCTACATAAAGATAATTTAGGCTCAGATTCTGACATTACATGTGATCTCGTAGCATAGTTGAGGTGAATTAATGAGTGCTGTAGGAGAGCCACAGATTAAGTTCTCTGGAAATTTAAAGAAGATCAAGATACTTTTCCCCTGAAAGAATAGGGCAGAGGATCAGAAGACTAGGGTCGAGACTCGAAGGGAATGTAGCGCCCAAACACACAGAGGCGGTCGTTCTTGACGGAAGGAGCAAGCAGTGTGAGGTGTAGCGGAGGTAGAAGAGCACAAGATGGTATTTTGGTTTGGCCTGAGGAACAGGTTTAAGAAGAAAGGTAGCGAGAGAAAACGTTGTAAAAGTTAACTGGAGCAGGACGTAGTTTTATTAGTTGCCTTTATGTGTGCATCTTGTTTTCCTAAGCTCTTTGAAGACACGTAATGAATCTTACATTTTGAATCACTTGCAGCAGGGTTGTGGGTTAGAGAGCAAGTATTCCGTAAGATTTTGTTGAATGTATGAAAGATAGAAACAGTTGCTTCCCAAAAAGGTACTATTCAGAGTAACTTATAGTCACACCCTTCTGTTTACTGTGGTTTTATCAGTAAAAACTATTTTCGATCACCATAGTAATGGTTCCTTACATCCAACAAATCCTTATGGGACTTTAAAACATAAAATGGAGGGGGTGGGAGCAGGGGTTATGTGTCTGATGAGCAGTACTCGATTTGATTCATTCCAAAAGAAAAATGACCTGAGAAATGCTAGTTTGAGTTGAGAAAAATGGTCAGTTATTAACAAATCTTTTGAAATTTAGTCTCTAATTTCAGTTCTTTTTATGTTTTGATAAATTAGATTTTTAAGAATATTTCCTAGGATTCAGATTTCATTTAACCACAAATATTTGTTGAAAAGAAATGAAGAATTGAAAAAGGTGTATCCAAGAATTGTGTTGGACTATGTATGGGTAACATTTTCTTTTTTCAAAAAATTTTCTAAAAGAGTATTTTGTATGACTGAGTAAAAAGATTAAAAGCTTCAACTACTCCACTAAAACCATGTTCATCTTGCTATAAGTTCCTGATACTCTTGGACTCCACAGAGAGTGTGTGTTATGTACACACACAATAGAAAGGCAGGGAAATTGAATATGCCTGCTTTCAGGCTTTTCTTTCCAATGGCACATGTGGCTCTCTCATTTTTATAAAGCAAAATATTTTTTAATGCTTATTTACTTATTTTGAGAGAGAGGGAGAGCATGTGCGCTGAGGTCAAAGGGAGAGAGGATCCCAAGCAGCTGTCAGTGCAGAGCCTGCTCAGGGCTCCATCTCACAAACTGCGAGATCATGACCTGAGCTGAAATCAAGAGTCGGACGCCACTCAGGTGCCCCAAAGCAAAATATTTTGTACAAATTAAATTGGAAGATATATTTAATATTTAATATAGGGGTAGAGGTTTTGTCACATAAAGGGAGCAAAGAACAATTTAGAGATTCTTGTAAAGTAATACATTATTTTATAACACTTGTTTTGTTTAAACTTTCTATATCATGTACTAGGTGAAAAACCATTTCGCTGTGATGAATGTGGTATGAGATTCATACAAAAATATCACATGGAAAGGCATAAGAGAACTCATAGTGGAGAAAAACCTTACCAGTGTGAATACTGTTTACAGGTAAGGGCTGGTTTGAAATGTTTGTTTTTTAACCACTTTGCTGAAGTATGATGAATATTGAAATTCTTCTGCCCTAAATTAAATTATAAATTCATTCTAGTTAATTAGAAAATGTTACTATTAGAACTGTTTGAAGACTGTCCCAGCTGCTGTTGATTAGATTTATAATAGGCAAGTGGCCCAGCAGATTCCTTTGGAATCGCTTATATTATTATGCTTGTATCTATTTTTATATTAATTACTTTTTTCTTTTCTTTTCTTGCTTGACGAAAAACACAAACTAAAACAAAAACCTCACTGCCGAAATCTGAATTTGACAGTATTTTTCCAGAACAGATCGTGTATTGAAACATAAACGTATGTGCCATGAAAATCATGACAAAAAGCTAAACAGATGTGCCATCAAAGGTGGCCTTCTGACATCTGAGGAAGATTCTGGCTTTTCTACATCACCAAAAGATAACTCACTGCCAAAAAAGAAAAGGCAGAAAACTGAGAAAAAATCATCTGGGATGGACAAAGAGAGTGCTTTGGACAAGTCTGACCTGAAGAAAGACAAAAATGATTACTTGCCCCTTTATTCTTCAAGTACTAAAGTAAAAGATGAGTATATGGTAGCCGAGTATGCTGTTGAAATGCCACATTCTTCAGTTGGGGGATCGCATTTAGAAGATGCATCAGGAGAAATACATCCACCTAAGTTGGTTCTCAAAAAGATTAATAGTAAGAGAAGTCTGAAACAGCCACTGGAGCAGAATCAAACAATTTCACCCTTATCCACATATGAAGAGAGCAAAGTTTCAAAGTATGCTTTTGAGCTTGTGGATAAGCAAGCTTTACTGGACTCAGAGGGCAATGCTGACATTGATCAGGTCGATAACTTGCAGGAGGGGCCCAGTAAACCTGTGCACAGTAGTACTAATTATGACGATGCCATGCAGTTTTTGAAGAAGAAACGATATCTTCAAGCAGCAAGTAACAACAGTAGGGAGTACGCGCTGAATGTGGGTACCATAGCTTCTCAGCCTTCTGTAACACAAGCGGCTGTGGCGAGTGTCATTGATGAAAGTACTACGGCATCCATATTAGATTCACAGGCACTAAATGTGGAGATTAAGAGTAACCATGACAAAAATGTTATTCCAGATGAGGTACTGCAGACTCTCTTGGATCATTACTCCCATAAAGCTAATGGACAGCATGAGATCTCATTCAGTGTTGCAGACACTGAGGTGACTTCTAGCATATCAATAAATTCTTCAGAAGTACCCGAGGTCACCCAGGCAGAGAATGTTGGATCAAGCTCCCAAGCATCCTCATCAGATAAAGCCAACATGTTGCAGGAGTACTCAAAGTTTCTGCAGCAGGCTTTGGACAGAACTAGCCAAAATGATGCCTATTTGAATAGCCCGAGCCTTAACTTTGTGACTGATAACCAGACCCTTCCAAATCAGCCAGCATTCTCTTCCATAGACAAGCAAGTCTATGCAACCATGCCCATCAATAGCTTTCGATCAGGAATGAATTCTCCACTAAGAACAACTCCAGATAAGTCCCACTTTGGACTAATAGTTGGTGATTCACAGCACTCATTTCCCTTTTCAGGTGATGAGACAAACCATGCTTCTGCCACCTCAACACAGGACTTTTTGGATCAAGTGACTTCTCAGAAAAAAGCTGAGGCTCAGCCTGTCCACCAAGCTTACCAAATGAGCTCCTTTGAACAGCCCTTCCGCGCTCCATATCATGGATCAAGAGCTGGAATAGCTACTCAGTTTAGCACTGCCAATGGACAGGTGAACCTTCGGGGACCAGGGACAAGTGCTGAATTTCCAGAATTTCCCTTGGTGAATGTAAATGATAATAGAGCTGGGATGACATCTTCACCTGATGCTACAACTGGCCAGACCTTTGGCTAAAAAAAAGTGTAAATAATACTGGCACTTTAGAACAGATTAATCAAGAGTGGGGTTACTCTGTGTAAATGGAGTGCTGTACAGATTTAAGAGCAATGTGTTAAAACAAGTTAAGCTGATATGAATAGCAAGATAATCCAATAACTGCATTTTGTTTGGTTAGTCAGCATTCTTTGAACTGCCTTACATGTTGTCACCTTTATAGAAGCAATGCATTACTTGTTTTAGAACAGAAACTTGCTATTCCACCTACACCGAGTTTAAAAGGAAAAAAAAAGACTTTCGCACAATTGTTTCCTAATTGATAACATTGTACATTCTTAGGAGATTAGTAATTGTGTGAAATTTACTCATACTGTTTCTAAGTTTTTCAGCATACTCATTGCACTTCAGCAGGGAATCTGAGTATACTTTACCGACAGAGTGAACTTAAAAGTTTAAATGTCAAGAGATTATGGCTTAAATAAATTAGTGTGTCCTGTAGGAGGAAAAAAAGAAACCAAGAAATCACCGTTTAAAAAGAATGATATGCCATATACCCTTGATTTTCATTTCGCATTATATTGACATGTTTTTTTTTTTTGAGAAAAAAAAAAGTAATAAAAATCTGATAGTCTAAGACTCCACTATTTAAAAGCCTAATTACTTTTAAAATATGCATACTTTCAAAACTTTTACCAAAATACATAACTGTTGAAGCATTCACTTCTCTATGAAAGTATGCATATTGGTGTCAGTTTCTTTGTACAGTTGTACTTAGATATTTTTTATGATTTTTCATGTGCAGGTATCAAGGTTTTGAAGTTTTAGTAAAAAGATATTCTGTAGATTACATTCCCAAGAACATAATGCTTACACAAAATGTATATTCCACGTTTTAAAGCTTAATTGTATTTTACTTTACATATACACTTCAGTTAACATAGAGCACTTAGAATCTATTTGGTATTTTTGATTTCTCAAAGTAAAAAAAAATTAGATTTTTAGGTTTGATATGGTTGTGTCATAATCATCTCATAATTGACAATTTTAATTTTTGGCAATAAAAGGAAATTGGGTATCTTTGGAACTGTAAAACCTGGTTTAATCCTTCTCTTTCTAGAATCTTGATAGATTGGATAATTAAACAGTATCCAGAGAAACTAAAGAAATGGGCATTTTAATTGCTTATTTTATCTTGAATTACTTTTTAATGAACACTGCTCATTACAATTTTACAAACCAAAAGTGTTTACTAATTCTAGTAACTACAATTTCTTTTTCAGCTAGATGAGTGATCGGGAACTTTTTGTTGCATTTCAAAATCTAAATAAACTACAGACTTTATCCTTATACCATGAATGGTTTTTTTTTTAATATATATATATATATATATATATACTTTGTCTTAAAATAATACAGCATGGTACAATAAATAGTGCTTTTATATATACACATCCTGTATACTTTTCTAAAGAATGATGGTTTGAGTTACACATTGGACAGTTTTAATTTTTGGAAAATAACATTCTATTGATTTTATTATCCTCTTTAATTTGTTACAGCTTTTTTGCTTATTTTAATTTCCACCATCTTTGTCACAACGCACATACAGTATCCAGAGAAACTAAAGAAATGGGCATTTTAATTGCTTATTTTATCTTGATGTAGCACCAGTGATACTCTAAAATTAATATCCTGGGAAGGTGAAACTTTATTGTTGCTAATTTCCACTTTAACTTTTATATTGGCCCTATAGATCCACAGTCTTTGTTTCAGTATAGAATGTTATACATTTAAATTATTGTTTCTTTTATTTAATGTTATCCCAAGACTGTTCTCATAAAGAAAGGGAACAAAGAAAATATCAACCCTTAACATCTTTTACATTTATTTTGAATATTTTGGTGTTTTATGATAATGAATATAAATTATGTTTAATGTGGTTTCCTCTGTACGTTGGTTATTAAGCTTTGCTTGAAATCTTAATTTCCTGGTTTGACAGCTTTCTTTGCTGCCAAACTTTGCGAGAATTTTAGACTTCTTTGAAGTAGGTGTTTAAATTCTGCCATTACTGACTTTGAAGAATAGTGTGTGTTATGTTACACATCATGCAAGAAGGCTTTATTCAGGTGAGATGGTAAAAATGGAACTGTGCTCACCCTATACAGGCATTTGTATTTTTCTCATACGACTCTTTGATAATAGGCATTTTTTTTCTGAGTTGGTTTTTCTTTTTCTATTTCTTTTTCCTTTTCCTTTTTTTTTTCTTTCTCTTCTCTTTCTCTTTTTTTTTCCTTTCCCTTTCCCTCCCCCTCCCCTCCCCTCCCCCTTCCCTTCTTCCTCTTCCTCTTCCTCTTCTTCCTCTCTTCCTCTTCCTCTTCCTCTCTATTTTTGAGCCTGATCAAAAATTTTGTTCTATTGACAACTTGTTTAGTCCTGGTATATTATACGGTTTTTGTTTGCTTTAATATCACCAGCACAGTTTTTAGAGTGTGACTCTATTGCTGAGCAGTTGGGTAAGCCAAGGAAGGCATGCCTTTGAAAATGGTAGTTATGCAAGCAAAATTTCAGGTGTTGCATTCCTATCTTCGACACATTTCTTTAAATATACATAATGGCAGACTTTTCTACCACATTATAAGCATTTTTGAGATAAGTGCTACTTTGTCATAAGTTATTGATGTACCATTTAAGTATAGTAGTTGTGGCTCTCTTACTGTGAAATTCTAAATGCCTACCAGAATTACCTTGTACTGTCACCATAGGATAAAACATCTCAACAGTTTGGGTTTCCCCACTTTGCTTTAGAAAGTTACTTAGTTTCTATCTGGGCATTAATAGTAAAAAGTAAGTAGCCTTTTTTGTGCTGCCGTAGATCAGAATATTGAGGATATGAGATAATCCTTTTGCAATTTGTGTTTTTCATTTCTCTCCATTAGCAAAGTGTTCCATTAAAACATGCTCTTATACCATTAAACTTTTGGTCAATGTTAGTGAGGTATGTTTACTTAGGATCTATTCTCATGTTTGAAGATTAGAAGCAGATCAGGTTGGATGAGGTGTAATACCTGAACATCTTCTAAAAGCTTTTTTTTTTTTTTTTTTGATATTGTACACATATTCATTTGGTTCAGAATATTTGAGTGGCTCTTAAATCTTTTGGATCTACTTGCAGATTTTCTATTTGATACCGTAGAAATCCATCCTTTTAGCTCTGACTGAGGACTGTCAGTGGTCGGGTGAGTTCCCCTTTCTGAGAGGCAAAAGAGGTCTTGTGCTCAGGGTAGGCTTTCATTTCCACAGGGGAGAGAAACTTGCAAAGTGCCAGCTAGGTTAGATCTTTTGCCACTTCTTTCATTTTATCAATTTGGGTTTTTAAAGGGCTGTTAAAAAAAAAAAAAAGCCGGGAAACTTTTGAAGTAGGCATTACTATAGTACCACATTTCTTAGACATAGAACATCTTAAACTAGAACTTTTTTTTTCACAGTATAATTACTTGAAGAAGCACTATTATAATCAATGAGAAACTTTTTGACACTGCAATTTAATTTAAACTTTTTCCGTTTCAAATTGCTTTATTTCAGGGAAATAATTTTCCAGTTGTTTTGCTATATTCTGCAAATAAAACCATATGTTTCCTTTTTTCACTTAAACCTTGGTAGGAAACAAACTAAAGCAGACAAACATTTCTTGTTGTGTTTGTTGCTTTCTTTAATCCAATGGATAAAAAAGTAAAACCCTGTAAACATTATTTTATTTTTTTATGCAATACCATGCTGTAAATATGGTTCATCAAATAAGGATGTACCTATGATTGAATCTTTAATTCTGCACAGTTAAGAGTTTATATATAAACGTGTCTTGACAATCAAGGACTTTTATGTGAGTCTTCCTTTATGATGTTTATTAATGTTATGCATTCCATTTGTTTTGAAGTGAGTACCAATGTGCTAATTTGTATTGTCTGAAAGTATGTAATGTTTTTACAGCTTGTTTTTAAGGATCTGTAAATATGTACAAACAAATCACAGTACTGCTTTATGTTAGAAGGCATATGATGTTGTACTGTACGTAAGCAATAATACATAGCAGTGCTAACTTTACAAGTAGCATCAGGAAAGTTCTAAAAACATTTCAGAGTTATTAATTCTCCTTATTTCATTTAATAATGATTATCTTTAATCAGTTTTTATAAGTAAATTCCATTGTTCCTCCTATTGGAACATAACACTGTTTACACAGCATAATTGAAGTTGCAGGGGAGACAGGCTAAATCTGACTTCATCTGTACTCACTTTCACTAAGCATTGAATGGCCTTACCACTCTTCTGCAAGATGGAGGAAGACCGCAAAACTTAGTGCCCATCACACTGAAGGAAGGGGGTGTGGTTTGTTTTTTTGTTTGTTTTTTAATTTGTTTTTTTTCCTGCTTCTGTACTGCTACCTAACTCTGTGGTTTGCTTTGGATTTAATATTTGTTTCTGTTTTAGATTCAAGCCCGTAAGTTTTGAGGTGACTTCAGCTCCATTGTGACATAGTTCTCTTCATATTTCATAGCTACATTTCAGTAATTCTAAACTTTCTACTTTGATTTTTAGATACTTATTTTTCAAGCTTGATTTCTCAGCTGAACAGATGAATTTATTCAACTTCAATACAAAGAAAGACAAACCTATTGTAGTTTGAATCGAGTAGATATTATACTGTACAGAACAGCTAACTATTTGAACACACACATCACTGCTTTAGAAATAAAACCGCCAATTTATAAATGTATATGACCTACATTTTATAGGAGAAATGTTTTTAAATGCTAGTCATTTATATAATGTGCTTTGAAGGATTTGCTAGTCCACTTCTGTCACTTTTTAGTACACTGGTATCTTTTATATGTAATGTATGCTTTTTATTATTGTAGCAAAGCATTTCAGTAGAACGAATTTTGCAACAATATGGGGGGAATTTTTCATTGTTGGATTTGAATTATACTGGATTTTATCTGTGTAGTCTTGTCTTTATTTTAATGCTGTCTGGAAGGGAACTCGGTACCCAAATAAAGCAGGTAACCTCATTTTACTTCAAGGGCATACTGTGTAGTGCTGAATTTAATCTGGAAATCTGACGATTTTGGAAAGAAAAACACATTTATAAAAATTGTACAGAAGAAATTAAATGTGTGATGGAAATCCTGATTGGTGGAACACGAATTTTCTGATATATAGTGTTATTTTCCTGGGATCCCCTATGCCTTCTTTGTATTTCAACTAATAAAGGAAATACCCTGTCATTAAAGCTGGTAGGATAATAGGATATTCTGATTATACAGTATTACTTTTCCTATCCCATTTTCTGACCCTTTCTCAATCACTGTAAATTTTTATTTTCTATTTCCTATTGAATAACTAAACCTGTACATAATATAGACACTGTTGTATAAAACTGAATTGGGTTGCTATGCTTGAATGGGTAACTAAGTGGAAATATTATGGATACTGAGAATTTGTGATGTCAGAACAAATTTCCAGGAGAAAGAGGGGTGTCCTGTGTCCTGGGAAGGTCACAGCAGATGTTTCTTCAACCCTCTGGGTTATTTATGTGGAAGAATCCACTGTAAACTTAGTATCTTGAATAAGTGGGTCTTTCCTTCCCCACCTCCCCCCAAATATATGAGCACTAAATTTCAGAATATACTCAGGTGAAAATTACTTTGCAATGAAACTTATCACATTGAAATTTTCACTGTTAAAGATACTTGTGATATTTTTAAATACAAACTTTTGCTCAGTAGTCAGCAGCCTGACAATTGAAATCTGGTAAGTCAGTGTGTTTTAAAATATATTTTACCCTCCAAAGAGAATTGTTTTCAAACAATTGGGAGGACTTCTGTTTGTTTAAATGCATTTTTTAATTGTCATTGTAAAAATAAAATCTTGCTTGACCCCATATTATGCCATGAATGAATTGCTGAGCCTTTATAATACAATGAAAGCTCGTTTCATGCATAGTCATGGAACATAGAAATGTTCTTTAAACTGACCTATTCGTTAAGTGGTTTAATGAGTTTCACAGCTTCTGGCATTGTCATGTAGTTAACCTTGCCACTTGGAGTTTATAATACCATTTTATGTATTGTGATACTAAAGGAAGCTGTTTTGTTTTATTTTTAACTGAATTACTAGACTAATTTATATTTGCAAAATCTGCATTTTAAATGTGGACACTTGCTGTTTGAAAAATAAAAAAAAATAAGGAATACAGTTTTATGAATAATTTCCTAGCTTTTTCACAGTATTCAGAACCAAATAACCAATGGTAAATATTGAAAAATTGATTAATATCAAAAAGAGAAGAACATCTATATGGAATTCACAGTTTGCACAGATTGAGTAACTATTAGCAGGAGCTTCTGTACTTTTGTGTAGAATGTATAGACCGTTCTAAAATTCAGGAGTCCAATATTGCAGACTTGAAGTTACGTTTAACATAGGTTTAAAAAGTACATGTTTTTTTTTTCTTTATGGGTGAGAGTCTATTAACCCATCATTTGTGGTTGTTGTTTTTTTTTACCCCCATTAGTGAAGATAGTTTTGTTTTTATCCATTTACCACCTTGCCAGGCCCCTGTCTTGTGACACATTGTAAGAAAGCTGTCTGCAGTTAGGAGTGCAGTTCAGGTCCTTGGAACAAATATAAACTAATGGCCTTTGCAGAGATTAGTCCTAGGATCCTGGCTAATAAGCATGGTGGTTTAAGTAATTATGCATAATAATACCACTGATAGTCTATTAATCCATTTCCTAGATCTTAGTTTTTCTTGAGTGGTTAGAAATGGGTGGGAGGAGGGTGGGGAGATACTCTAAATGATACTTCTATCTTCTGAAGATTACAAGAAAATATGGAATCAAAGTCATTTGAATTAATGTTATTGTGGAGTCTTACTTGACAATTTGTCCTGCACCAAAGGAGTATGAAGATTTCTATGATTATATGTTTGGTTAGAAATGTATGGTTTTTGCAGACTGCTGGCTGTCCTGTCTCTCCCCTTCCCCAACCCCCAGCCTGAAAAGGTATTAGGATAAACTGTTATCCATTTGATGGCTTATAAAGAATCAATGGAGCAGAAAGTTAAAGTGAACTAAAGGTAAAATTTTAGTTCTCTTGTCATTTTCAGATGTCCTTAAAAGGACATTTATAGTAAAACATTTTATGCACACGCCCATGCAGATGTGCCTATGTGTAAGAACTAGGACGTAAAATGTGATACTATAAGTGAGAATGACCATTTTCAAAGTGATTTTCAAACTACTGGAAAACTCAAAAGTTTAGAAGTGGACTTGAATGGTAAAATAGAGAACATTTTGAGTTTTTGCATATTTACGCATTCAAGCGAACTCTTAAAATCATAACTTGCTTAATTTGCCCTAGCTGCTCCCGTTCTTAGTAAGCTTCTGGAACTCATGCTTGTGTCAAGGTGGCCAAGGGAGCCAAAGAAATGTATTATTGCCTGTGATAGTAATTATGTTTCTAACGATTTGAATTCTTAGCTGCTGCGGCCTAGTATTCATTCAGCATTCATCACCTGCTAAGGAACAAGTGGTGTGCTAGTTGAGTCTACTAACATCTTTATTTGAGCATTTTAAAGGTTTTTGTAGTGGTAGCAGTTGCAGGGTGTGGTGTTGTACATTAGATTATTAAAGCAGGTATTAAGATGTGTTGAGTGCTGTGTAGCTTGTACCTCATGCCTCATCAAGTGGGTAAGTAGATATCTTTATTTTAGGATAGGTTTCTAGAGAACATAATTTTAGTAAATTGGTTGCAGGAGATAGAAAATATATACAGGCCAAACATAGTGGAAATAATATTGTTAAAAATATTGCGTAATTAAAATACCAAACTCACAGATAAAATTCAAAATCTGGACTGTGGAAATGAGACCTAGCCTTTGTTCAGAAGGAACGGACCTATTACAGGAGTGGGGAATGAACGTGCTCTAGGGATTCGTGAACCTGAGGGGTACTTCTGTCTCAGTGGGGAGTTGGAAATGGATGCTGGAGGATGCTTTCCTGGAAATAGAGCTAACTGAACCGGTGCTAATTAGTCATTCAAGCACAGTCTTCATGGAGTGGTATTAATACTAGTTTAAATCCTTTGAGTCATACTCCAGTCCGTACTCCCAGCTTTGATTATTGTTTACGATGCTCTTTATGTCAGATAACTTACACTAACCCCTAATTATCTTATATTCTCCTTTGTTTTCTTCAAGGTGTTTGAACCACTGTAAAATTTACCCTTAAGCCTCCTAAATGACAATTTTCCTCTCCAGCACTGTCCCACAACTGTTGTTGACAATGAGGGTTAAGACTGATTACTAGAGCACCAAATGAAATGGCAGAAAGAGGATACAACTGAGCAAACACATTCAGAACCACTCCTGGCTTCACTGGCGACTGCGCTGAGAGCAGTTGTGCCGTGGAGTTTGCTGAGTTGGCCCTCATGACTTGTGAGCACTCAGAGGCCGCATAACCAGTGCTGCAAGGGACAGCTTTAAATGACCTTTGTGTGATCTTGTTGAGTATTGTGAGACTGCAGGGGTGTAGGGTCATGAGATTCCACAAGCTTCCCCGGGCAGGTTAAGAAGCAAAATGAGCAAGAGACAGAATCAAGAAACTTACGTGGTGGTTCTTCCTTGGTCTGTCTGTGAAACGTTCATGTCACTTACCCTTCCTGAGCCTCAATGTTTCATCTGTAAGGAGATAATAAAAGTTCCTTTCAGAATTGCTGTCAATATCAAATCATTTGAGATGACTTGTAAATTCTAAAGCACTAAACATTTCTTAGTTCATATTTTAGAAGTGACACAAAGGGAAGATAGAGCAGAACTGGACAAGAGGTGGAAGGCTCATTTATGAAGCGGAGCATGCGATAAATTCCTGACTTGCTGACAATATCATCTTTCAAAAAATTGAAGATATGAGTGGGTTTGTCTGGATTTAATTGACCAGCAAGGAAAAACGAGTTAGTGAGGTGGAAGAGATTCCATTTTCAGAGACCCTGGAAGGGATGCAACATTTTTGAGAACAATGTATATTGCAGGGAATTTTTAAAAGTCAGTAAACTTGCAGGGGGCAGTGTGGTGAAGAGGCAGAAATACCATCCTACAGAAGTAACGCATTGAACTAAATGGAGCAGGAACCTGACTGCCCATGAGACAAAAAGCACCACGAACAATAAGGTTGGAATTCCGCAGCCAGTTTTACAGGCAGGAGGAAGGGACACAGGTGTGTGTGGTGGGCCCGCTTGTTCACCTTTTTCTCTTACATTTATTTTTCAACATGTCTCTCCATTCTTTGCTATCTCCTTTGTTTTCTTCCTCCTTAGTGACTGTATGGTGTGTGCTGAAGCGTGTATACACCAAATAGGAACAGCTGTTTGATGGTATGTGATACTTGGCCTTTCATGCAAATTAGGTTTATTTACCTTAAGTGTTTTTAGTAATGTTTCAGGAAAATTCAAAATTAATTGCTCATCAGGAAGAGATTCTCGAGGGCGTTTTGTTCACAGTGTAGAACAGTGCCTCACCCATAAGCAGGAATGAATGAACGAATGAAGAGTGTTATGTGGTAAAAGGCATGGGCAGTAAAGATATAAATGATGGTGGAGCTTTGATGATACTAAGATGATTCTGTGATCGAGGAGCCTGAGAATATTGGATTTCTACGCTCAGCCACAAACTTCTAAACAAGATTCCCACAGGAGACACATGCAAGGATCAATGGCTAGTGAGAAACCTGGCATCTGATATGTTGGACCTGTTTCCCAAACCCTAGTGTAGAAATGGGCCAGAGGATGTGGCCAGGACTACAGCCCTCTAGAGCCATTTCCTTCCCCTCGGCTCACTACTTTCTGGTTGCAGAGAAATGAGACCTTCTGTATATATGAGAACAAGTGAAGAACAGGAGGCTGGGATTCCATAAATGAACAAATGGTCCCAGCACTCTCCCCAGCCCAGTAGCATGGGCATAAAAGAAAGGAAGAAGCCAAAAAAAAAAAAAAAAAGCTATGTCCACACGTGTGGACTATTGGAAAGTGGCCTTGCTCACTTTTGAGTGTGGCTCAGTAAGTAAGTGTTCTATGATCACATCAATCGGATGGACAGCTCATGGTGGGCAGGACTTGTGACTTTCTCAAATCTCTTTGAACCTTCCCTCCCTTTACCACAACTACAGGCCAAGCCACCTTAAAGTGTTGCCTGGGCTCCTTCTTGCAAGTTTCTACACATTATCTCTTGATGGCCTCCAGTCCTTTCTGCAGATAACAACCATGCAAAAACCCTTCAGAAGCTTCTCACGTTCTATTTAATATAAACACTAAGCTCCTTGCCTTCGCCCTGGTGACCACTCACTGCTCACAGCCCCAGCCTTCCCCACAGGGAGCTATCATCCTCCCTGCTCTTCCACTCAGGCTCTCACGCGAGGTCATGCCCCCTTTTGCCACAAAGACTGTTTTCTCTACACTCTACCTATTAACTTCCCACCCTGATCTCAGCCCTAGCATCACTTCCCCAGAAAAGCTTATCCTAATCTCCTTGGTTAGGTCATAACCACCCTCCCCCTCTGCATGCCCCCATCCAACCACAGACTCCTTCCCCTCCATACAGTTGCTTTCAGCATAGATGGCTGTTTGTCACAATCTGCTTATTAGTGTGAGAATCTGATTTGATTTCCTGCCTGTCCAGAGCCATCTTGTCCCTCATCGTGTGCAAGCGTTGGGCTCAGTGCTTGGGGAGGAACGGATACCTGGTGAATATGGTTGAAAGAAAGTAACCAGGCCCTGTAAGTCACATCTGCAGAAGAAGCACTGCCAAGGAGTTTGAGGCCCTGTGGATAGCAGCAGTGGGGCCACAAAATTGGCCCTGTGAGTTTCAAAATCAGAGGAAGGATGGTGGATTTTGAAAACAGATAGCTGAGCTGGATTTCAGTCCTCATCAAAATTCTCTAGAAAATTCTAGTTGTTCATAACAACTTTGTCACGTAGGCTTGGCAGGCCTTATCATTAACTCCATGTTGTAAATGAGAAAACGGAGGCTCAGACACATGAAAAACCATGGTGGAAAGGAAGAACTGAGACCCAAATATAGGTCTGACTAATCTCATTTGTCCATGGGTCTTCCATATCGGGTATTTAAGGGAGTGCTGAAAGCTAATTGCATTGTTGTCACAGACCATTAAGGCTGCCACTGACATTCATAAACTGGACCTGGTTCATTAGGCTTCTCTCTGCGTCTCCTGTGTTCTCTGGTCCCACTAGGTCCTGGCTCTAGCCACATGCCACGTGGCTGCTAGAGAGAGAATGACTTCCTCCTGTCAGAGGGCAAACTCCCAGAATCAACAAACAGCATAGATGTTGATGGAGAAACAGGATCTCAACAGGAGCTGGTGACACCTGACAGCAGGGAAGTGGCAGCCCCTCCCTCTCCGCTCAGCCCTACCCCAGATAGGCAAGACGAAACACTTCCTGGGGGCTTGCCCCCACCCTCTGGGAACTAGGGGATCTCAGCCTGCACTAGGGGCTTTTATTTATGTCTGGTTTGCCTCTCTCCAGTCACCCCTTCTGACTCCCAGTAATGCCTGCCAGCCCTTTGGACAGACGTCCTTCTTGCCTCTGGGGCTCCTGGAAACACATTTCAGCCTTTTTCCATCTTATCTCTTTGCCTGGATTAGAGAGGCTGTATTGTGTACAGGAGAGAGCCTGATACAGGAACCAGACATAGGTACAAATCCTGACTCCACCCTCAGAGTCAGCAAACTTTTCTGAGTGTGTACACAAGTCTTGTGATTTTTTTTTTTTTTTAATAGGCAGGCATGTCCCAGGGAGGTGTATCACAATGACCAGCTACAAAGAGAGAGAGAGATAGATAGTAGATTACTTGTGCTCCCTGAATAATATATTTCACAACTTCTCTTTGTCATTGAAAGTTATACCTGGAGTAAGGCACTACTGTGGATAGATATATTCTATCCCTTAAGTATTTTGAGAAAGGGGCAAAAACTGTCCCCAAAACTACTGAGCTAGGAATTCCATGGTTTTCAGCCTTGGCTGCAATCTTAGAATCATCTGAGAAATTTAGAGAAAATACCGATGCCCAGGCTCTACCCCAGACCTGGGTAAAACCACCCCCAGGTGACTGTGAAGTCCAGCCTAGGGTGAGGACCAGCTGACCCACCTCTTGTGACCCTTCTGATTCTGGTTTCAGTGCCTAAGCTGTGGGAGAATTTTGTATATATACATATTTACATCATGATTTAATGTTTTCAACCTGTTTTTACACTTCTGTTTTGGTTGAATTTCTCCAAGTTCTGGTCCTTCCTCAGGGTTCAGACTTTATGACCAATGAGGTCATTTTTCAAGACATAGTTTCTTCTGCCTTCACACAGAGGGCGATTGTCAGCACCAACCACTGGAAGGGAAAGAGGTGAAGGAGCTTCAGTCAGTGGCTAAGTGGGGTAAGGCCCACAGAGCAACAACTTCAATGTTGCGAACTTCAACTTGAGCTGGAGTTGTTACTGAATGGAAAAGAAGTGAGTTTAAAAATATTATGATTTTTTTTTATTTAACAGGGTTGTAATACCAGTTATTCAAACAATGAAATGAATAAAAATACCCCCCCCCCTTTTTTTTTTTTGCCTTGGCTGGATGCATTGTGTATTCACTATCTATTGCTGAATAACAAAGTACCCCCACAAATTTGTGGCTTAAAACAGCAACAATTTATTATGTCTCATGGTTTCTGTGGTTAGGAATTCAGAGCACAGTAGGGACAGCTTGTCTTTGCTTATAATGTCTGGGGCCTCAGCTGGAAGAACTTAAAGCTGGGCCCTGGAATCATCTGAAGGCTTGTCTCACATATCTGGCAGTCGATGCTGGCTATGGGTGGGAACACCCACATATGTCCTTCCTTGTGGCCCAGGCTTCCTCACAACATGGCGGCTGAATTCCAAGCACAAGTGATCTGAGAGCAGGGAAGCTAAATGGACTGCCTCCTGCTTCTATATTCTAACCTAGGAAGTCAAGCAGTGTCATTTCTTCCATTCCGACCATTGGCTAAGGCACTCACAAAGGTACGTTCAGGCTCAAGTGTAGGGAACATAGACCCATCTCTTGGAAGGAACATTAATGTCATATTGCAAGAAGAGCATAAGAGACGGGATATGTTAGTGCAGCCATCTTTGGAAAGTACAATCTGCCCCACATAGTGTTTTAATTTTCTTATTTAGTTTTTAGATTCCAAAAGTAATGTGCTCATCATAAGAAAAAAGCCTCATTAAAATTCCAGAATTTGTACACCAAGAGTAGATTTCCTCTCCCACTTTACTATCTCAATCCCACTCCCTAGAGATAATCACTATTAACAGACGGATGTGTGTTTTTCCATACAAACTACGTACATGTATACGCTGTGTTATAAAAAATACGCATTATTCTGCAACTTGGTGTTTTTACTTATTATGTGATGAACAGTGTTCCATGTTAGTACATATACAAACACCTAATTCTTTCCAACGCTGGCTGCCGTAGCGTGGCTGTACCGTAATTTATTTAATAATCTTCTGTTAATGGATATTTTGCTTCTTTTTTAAAAACTATTACAGATTAATGATGCAGTGAACATCCTTATACTATGTCAGATAGGGTAATATATTAAAAACGGAATTGTTCTGTTCAAAGGATATACAAGGGTACTGTTTTTCAGCACAGCAAAGTGGTTTTTTTTTTAAAAATGTCATTGTTATAAGATAAATCTACATTAAGCAAGATGGATAGGTTTCTCTTGCCTTAACATGAGGAAAAGAAAATTTGTTCTTAGGTTTGAAGATGCTTATAAGCTTTGAAGGGAACTTCCCATTTATTTAGAAAGTAATGAGTAACAGAAAAAAGGTGGTTATGAACAGAGGTGTGGATTTCCTTTTCTAATGTTTTTAGCTCAGGCTGCAATGCAAGTGAATGTGGATTCTTCAAAGTTAACGCAGACACTTAGAGGGAGGCTCATCAGAAAATAATAGCAAACAGGAAACCGACCTGAGGCAAAAAATAAAAGTGTCATGCGTGACCCCAAACTGAACAATGAAAATGAGTGTACTGGCCATGCAGATGTAACATATATGGATATACAGTCAATTTCAATAAAACGACAGTGTCATCCTGCCCACCTGTCTGTCCATTGTTTACAGATGGCTAACGTGTAATTTATTCTGGGAGGCTTTCCTCTTGCAGAGATGGGTAATTAAAAACTTCTTTGCTGGGAATGAAGTTGCTGGGAACGCTACAACATGAAGGAAACTTGAGGACATGCTAACTGAAATCAACCAGACACAATTAAGCCAGGCAAATATTGTCTGATTCTGGTTATGTGAAATACCTGGAACAAGCAAATTCACAGAGACAGAGTAGATTAGAGGTGACAATGGGCTGAGGAAGGTGGGGGGGGCAATGAGGAATTATTGCTTAATGGTGCAGAGTTTCTGTTTGGGGTGCTGAAAAAAGATAGCAGTGATGGTTGCACAACCTAGTGAATGTAATTAATGCCACTGAATTGTACATTCAAAAATGATCAAAACGGCACACTCTGGGTTACATATCTTTCCATACCAAAAAAGCCTTTACTGGAGCAGGAGATGTTGGGGCTCTGTCAGTGTTCCCATGGCTTTGCCTTCCCTTTTGTTTTTAAAAGAACAACCTCTATTTTTAGGGATTTTCACACAAAGGCTCATGTGGGCGTGGGAAGTACTCCCAGCTGCCCTCCTGTTTTCAGAAGCCCACATGGAAGCCTAGCAAGTTATTTAAGGATTAGGAAATATGCCAGATTGGAAATGGAGATAATTTAATCCTCTGTATGTTAATTCATTTGTGTGTTTTTCTCTCCACCCCCCCCACCCCCACCCCACGCAAGCTGGAGCCCTGGAAATCTGACTTCGCTCCCTGGGGAAGCCAGTTCTGAGTCTCGCAGAAGGTGGTGAGGGCAAAAGACTTGCCCTTCTTTCCAGTCGAGAGTCACCTGGTGGGGTAGCCAGCCGCATGGGGGAACCCCTGGAGCGCAGTCTCCTCTCCTTCTGCACCCGCCCAGGGGGCCACGGGGCCAGTGTGGGAGTCGTGGGCCCTCCGGCTCCCCGCCCTTTCTCGCTCTGGGGTGCAGGGTTGGACTATTTCTCAGACAGGACTGCAGTGAGTAGGCTCGCGCCCCGTCCTATTTCCCAGGGCCGGCCGCCTCAGCTGGTGGCACTGAATTGGCCGAGGGCTGCAGCCGCAGTGGCTGGTCCGGACAAGTCTGAGAGCTAGTGGAGCCCCCACTTCCCCTCCCGGTAACCCGGCCAGGGGTCCAGACTCCCGTCCCCTCCTTCCAGGCCCGGCAGCTGTCTGCGAGCGCGGAGCCGTGCTGGGAGGCGCTAGGTGTGCGGGCCCGACCCTTGGGGAGGGGAAATCTCGGCAATTCCTCCCTCTCCACCTGGCACCAAGACTCCAGAGTGAAGGCGTGGCTGGGGTGGCCCGGGCGGGACCCGCCTCTCCAGCGGGACAGGGGGACCCGCGCGGAGCACACCTGGCGAGCCACGTGGCGGGGGAAGGAGGGCGGGGACAAGGCGGGCCCCGCGCTAGGAGCTCGCTGACCCTGCGGCAGGTGAGGGTGGACGGGGCTGGTGGGTGGGGAGTGCACAGGGTGGTCTTGGGGACGACTCCTCTCCCCGGAGGAGCTCTGTCCGTAGTAAAGGGACCCGGTGTTTGCCACCTGCGCAGGTAATCCCCGCCCCGCCCGGCGGCACCTGGCGCGCGTGTGCGCCTGAGCGTCTGCCGGCCGCCACTCGCACGCGCGCGCGCGCGCCTCCCCTCCGCCCAGAAGAGGAATGGTGGGTTCTCCCCAGGATCCGGAGTCGGGTGTGGGCTGCTCCATCTGGCAATAGCAGAAGTAGGGGTGCTGACTGAGACGCGCGGGAGTCAGGGCTGCGGCTCTGGAGCGGCTCTCCGGAAACCTGCGGGGCCTTTTCCGCAGACCAAGGGCCCGAGCGTCCGGGGGTCGTGCGAGGGCCAGCGCGCCTAGCGCCAGGCCCGCCTGTCTGCGCGTGGGCAGCGGCCCGAGAGCCGTGGGGACCTTTCCAGGGTCTCCGTCGCACCCAGCTCGTCTCCACAGCCCTCCAAATCCTTGCAGTCTCCCTGCCCCCAGCCCCCAGCTCTTTTCCTTGGAATACTCCTCAGGGCGCTTCCCTTTTCTCGCCTTCTCTGGCTGCTGTCGTTGGTCATGTTCTTCTCCCACGACAAACTGTGCCCCGCTACCCCTCCTCTCATTCTCCCTTTCCTCCTCCCAAAATGTCATGAGCCCTGTCTCTGTCCCATCCGTATGCTAGGGAAAGGGGGCACACGAGCGGGGCACGAGGTCCCTGCCCCCAAGGAAAGCTGGTTCTGGTGCCAAGGGGAAGAGTGCCCGCCTGAGGAGGACCAAGCCCTGCTAACGATGCTCAGTCCTCTTTTTCTTACCTGCCCTCTCCACTCCTCTACCCTTTCTGGCCCTGCTCCAGAGGGGACCCCCATGGTCGAATCTATATTCACTCACTACCTGCAGCCAGTTCTCGGGAGCCAGTGATGCCCTCGCTGTGGACAGAGGGGTTTGCAAGGATGAGAGAGGGCTGGACAGACTGGCAGCTGGCTCTGACCGCCCTACTGAAGGAGCTCAGGGAAGAAAGCTCTGGGGGCAAGTGTTCCAGGACAGCAAAGTCTGAGCACAAGGAGGTTCTGAAGGATGCATGGAAGAGATTTGGGCACCAGAGAGAGGAAGGGGGCGTTTCCAGATGAGGTAGAACAAGGTCCCTTCCTGGGTCAGGGCTGTGTGTGGTTATACAGGAAGGATGGACCCTAAGGATGGAGGGAAGAAGAGCCGGCCTGACCAAGGATGGTGTTTACCTTCCAGAGGGATCTCCCCACCCAGACCACCAGGACCCCATTTCCAGGAGAACAGCCCAGATGTCTCAAGTGCAGGAACTCTTCCATGAGGCAGCCCAACAGGTAGGCTTGTGCCGTGTGTGTGTGTGTGTGTGTGGGGGGGGGTATCCTGAGATGAAACCAGAGGCCTCCAGACAGGAAACTGAATGGAGACATTATAGGAGACTATTTTAAAAGTAATTATCTCAGATGTTTGTTCGGGTATTCTCGCTTAATCAAGAAAATATTAAGCCATCTCTTAACCATCTGTGTGCAGAGACTCTTCTATGGTATTATTTGTAGTGGATTTCGAATCCTGAGCCTTCCTTCTTGCCCCATGGAGGTTTTTCCATGAACAGAGGGAGGACTCAGATAATATGTGTTACTTTTGAATCAAACCTGTGTAGGAAGGTATATTTCTTTCTGAAAACCTCATATATGCCGAAGCCACATGGATTTCTGGATTTCCTGATGTCTGCAGGTTTTTATTTTCTTTTCCCTGTTGATCATTAGTTGTAGTAAATATTCAGCATAGCTGTGGACTTGAAGGGGTTCTCTGCAGAAATACAGTTAATCTCTTTAAAAAGCCGTGCAGGAAACTACCTGCAGTGCTCTTGCTGTTTAATGATCACTCAACCTTGCAGTTTTCACCATCCCTTGGATTTCTCTCATGCTTTGTAGAGAAGGGGGAGGGTTTCTGACATTACGATGAGGTAGGGGAATGAGCCTGCCACGAAGGGAGAGAATCAACTCAGGGCCTCAAGCGATAGCAAGAGAGCAGGCTCCAGTACCTGGGGGCCGTGAGCCAATGGGCAGAGGCTGGTGAGGCAAATGGGGTTGTAAGTTGGTGGAGGAATCCAAGGTGGCCAGTTACCCCCTCTTCGGGTTCATGGGTACCATGCCAGCATGGTGGCTGGCAGATGGTGAGTAGTCAGCACAAGGCACCACCCCTCTCCCCTCCTGGCAGGCCCAGGGCTGTACCCCGCACCCTCCTACTTAGCTCCGACACCCAACTCTGCCAGTTTTTGGGCTGCCGAGAAGTGAGAGACTGGAGACTCAGCAGAATGCCTGCCCAGAGCCGTTCTTTCCTGGGTGGAAAGGCCTGTGGCCATGCTCTTAGTGTGGCCGAGGACCTTTAGAGAGACCTTGATTTGTCAGGGATCTTCACATTTAGTTAGCTTGACCAGCTTCTCACACGTTTTCTTTAGATATGTAAGACTACATGTGAGTGTTAACACACTTCACATGTATTTGTGAACCACTTCTGAAATAATGGCTGCTGTGTGGGCATGAGAAAGATGCCTACACGGAAAATATGAGGCTCTTCTCCGCAGGGATTCCAGAAAAAGAGGCAAGACGTTCCTGATTCATCTTTGTGAGAAGGATCTGTTGAAGCTCAGCTGTACCCCACTCTCCCCTGTTAAAAACCTTCGGTGGCTCCGTGTGTCCACCACTCGGAGTTCAAACTCGTTAGCTTAGGTCCTGTACAGGCTGATCCTGCTGGAGTTTCAAGCCTGGTCCCTTGAGTCTTCTTTGTGCCCCTTTGTGCCCCGCATGCCGCCCGAAACCACCAGTCCCCAGACTCTGTGCTTGTGTCTTTCCCTTTCGGTGATCTTTGCTGATACTTCTCTCTTAACTGATATGTGCCTGGAACCCTCCAAGAACCTGAGGCAGTGCCTGGCATTTAAGTGGATGATGAATGTTAGTTGGCTGACCCAATGAACAAGCAGTAGATAACCACAATGCAAGTTAAATTGTCGTAAGTGCACCAAGAGAGAGTTCCTTTTATTTTTATTTATTTTTAATATTCTAATGTTTATTTTTTTTATTTTTTTATTATAATAGTTTATTTTCAAATTGGTTTACATATAACACCCAGTGTTCATCCCAACACGTCCCCTCTTTAATATCCATCACCCCCTCTCCCCCCTCCCTCACCTCCCTCACCTCCCTCACCCTCAGATTGTTCTTAGTCTTTGAGAGTCTCTTATGTTTTATCTCCCTCCCTCTCTGTGTCTTTTTTTCCTTTCCCCTCTAGCCCTCCCTCTGGTTTTTGCTTAGTCTCACAAAGTCCACCTATTCGTGGAAACATGGTATCTGTCTTTTTCTGACTGACTTATTTCACTTAACATAATACTCTCCAGTTCCATCCATGTTGCTGCACATGGCCAGATTTCATTTTTTCTCATTGCCACGTAGTAGTCCATTGTATATATGTGCCACAACTTCTTTATCCATTCGTCAGTTGATGGGCACTTGGTTTGCTTCCATGATTTGGCTATTGTCGAAAGTGCTGCTATGAACATTGGGGTACACGTACCCCTATGCATCAGCATTCCTGTGTCTCTTGGGTAGATTCCTAGCAGTGCTATTGGTGGGTCATAGGGTAGCTCTATTTTCATTTTTTTGAGGAACCTCCACACCGTTTTCCAGAGCGGCTGTACCAGTTTGCATTCCCACCAACAGTGTTCCTAATGTTTATTTATGTTTTGGGAGAGAGAGAGAGAAAGAGAGAGAGAGAGACTGAGCGTGAGTGGGGGAGAGGCAGAGAGCAAGGGAGACACAGAATCTGAAGCAGGCTCCAGGCTCCGAGCTGTCAGCACAGAGCCTGATGCAGGGCTGGAACTCACAAACCGCGAGATCATGACTTGAGCCAAAGTTGGATGCTCACTCTACTGAGCCACCCAGGCACCCCAAAAGAGTTGCTTTTAAAAGTGTGGTGGATACAAAGGCCTTTGTGTCCCCTCTCTCCATCCCTCTTCCTCAGTCTTCAAATATTAAGGGACTGGACAGTGTTCAGTGTTGAGGCCTTTAGTGTTCACTGTCTACACATGTTTGAAATTCATCCATTTTCTCTGTCTCCCTTGCACTGTCTTGTCCTGGGCACCATTTCTGGGTTCGATTATTTATACTCTCCTTACCTCTTTCTCCACATTGCTCCTTTTCTACAGCAGAAATCTGTACATTTGACTGCTTTGCTAAAAGCCTTTCAATGGCTTCTCACTGCCTTCAGAATTCAGCTCAAACTCTTGGCCCCCAAAGCCTTCCATGATCTGACTCCACTCCCCTGCTCTAGCCGCATGCTCTGTCACTGCTCTTACTGTGTGGGATTGAAACAAGCTGTTCCTTTCCTATCTCCCTTAAGGTTATGAACCCCTAATTCATTGTTACATCCTCAACACCTATCATTAGTCTTTAGCATATAGAAAATGTTCAGTTAGTACTGGTCCTACTTAACTGAACTCAACTCACTAGAGATTGGGGGAGCTGCCATTTGATTTAGGTGTCAAAGTGTTGGTGGAAGTAGAACATATTTGGTGAAGTCAGGCAACACGTCCCAGGCTCAGTGGGTAGGAAGATGATACTACCGATTGGTGGCTACTTATTATGTAATGAACATTTCATATGCATTACTTAATTTAATCTTCATAACACATTCTGGAAGAAATATGATTAGTTTGTTTTGACAGATGAAAAACAGAGACACTTAGAACCCAGTGTGCTTATTGCCAAGGTCTTTCTTCTCTTTGCCTCCTGCCCCAGTGGTAAAGCAGAGCCACTCAGATGACAAATTGGAGGCCTGTGTGGAGAGCAGATACCTGGATGGGTAGCTAACATGTGTGAAGCTGAACTCTGAGAGTGACTGGCCCTCCAGAAGTTTCCGATGAACCTTTTTCTACTTTCACTCCAGCCTTGGGAGTCAGGAACTCTACTAGAAGCTTTGGAGCTTGAAGGACAGAAGAATAAGAAGGCAGTACCCTGTGCCAGATCCTTCAGTTCAGATCTACTCTTCTCTTGGTCACTGTGACTAGAAAGTGGCTTTCAGGATATTTGGCCACAGTGGGGATGCTTGTGAGTTAGGTGGAGAGGTGAATGAATGGTTTCTTGGTTTCGCTCTAATTGTCTCGAGACCAGATGGTGTAGCTGTGTGTGTGTGTGTGTGTGTGTTTGTGTGTGTGTGTGTATGTGTTGGTCAGTAATAAGTGGACCAGCTGGGAAGAGGCTGTAGATCAGGTTAATAGTATGGTGGTCAAGTACATGAGCTCCCTGGATTCAAGTACTGACTAACACTCTGGACTTGTCACCTTGGACAAATTACCTAACTTAGCTAAGCCTCTATTTCCTCATCTATAAAATGGCTACAGTAATAAAACCTACTCTAGAGAGTTACAAAGATTAAAAGAGATAATTCATGTAAATATTTAGTGCTTGGTTCAACAGTCAGCAGCCAGTAAATGTTGGCTAATAATAAAACTAGGGTGAGGAGTGTGTATTTGTTCCAGAATGTAGTGATAATAAGTAATCAGGAGGTTCAGTTGGGGAATAAATGCAGAACTCAGCACAGCAATGACTGGAGTCCCGAATCTAGAATTACTCCAGTGGCTGAAACCAGAATGTGTGGCATTGTCCAGGACAGCCTGCTGGGTGGGTGTCCACTGAGGAGGATGGGACACTTTCTAGACCCAGATGGGTATGGAGTGGCTTGAGAATGTGTGTGAGTAAGTGTGTATGTGTGCATGTTGAAGAACGTACTGAACCTAAGGCAGGTACAGGTCTTGTTCTGGGACCATCTGTTCTCAGGCGCTTGAACCTGGGTGGCTGGGTTCCAAATTCTGACTTTGTCACTGGATGTGCTGGGCCTTTGGACAAGTTATTCAGGGCTCCAAGTCTGCTTCCACAACTGTGAGAAGGGGTGGGAGTACCTGATTTTCAAGGCTCTTAAGCCATATGTGGAAGGATCTGGCACAGAGCCCGTCACATGGTGAGCACTAAATGCAGTGTGTGTTCAGTGACTGGATGAAGCAGATTTCACACTGAAACCCAGTAGAGTACACTGCTTGTGAAACATGGGCCTGGGAAGCTAAGGAGCAGCTGGAGCCAGAGGGAGGAGAATGGAAGGCTAACAACCGTATATTCCATGCTTGTCTCTGCCAGTTCCTGAACAGAGAAGACTGTGGCAGACATGGTATGTCAGGAAGATTAAGCTGGCAGGAGAAAGCAGGTGGCCTGAGACAGGGAGAGATGGCAAATAGACATGCTGGGTGAGGTCTGAAGTCCAGCAGGATCAAAAGCTTTTAGCATTGAGAATAGTGAGAAAATTGAGCTCAGATTACCATGGATTTATTGAGTGCATATTATTGCTGGGATCTCCAGTAATAGCTATTGCTGGAGATATTAAAACTGAAATCTCTTAACTACTATGGAATAAGGAATGCCTCCCACTAATCTGAGGTTCTTGTCTTCCTTCTCCCAGGGTTGGATGGTCTCCAGAGAAACTTAAAGGGACCTGTGTTATGCTATGGGATATGAACAAGTCACCAAAAGCTACAGATTAGCTAGTATGAGTGACTTTTATTCTTTTCTCCCCTTTGCACTTTCTTCCAGAGATTTGGTCCTGCAGGACTGAGTCCATGAGGACCCTTCTCTAGGAACTCTGGGTGCTAAAGTCTGGCTGGCCTGAGCTTATCATCCTGGAAAAGAGGCCAATGCAGACCCAGGAAGTAGGTGCCCCGGTAGAGCCATGGCAGCTGGCCTAAGTGTGGAAGGAGGTGTTTCCAGGTTGACTTCAAGGGGATGAGCCACGTCTGACCCTGAGCATGCCCCACCCAGCATTGCCTGACTTCTTTGCCTTCCCTTCCCTTTCTCTGTCCTCTCATCCTGTGCTCTCTCCCTGTCTTCTCTTCCTCAGTTCAGTGGCTTACCCAGGTTAGTTTAGGATGGTAAGGGTACGAAAGAGAGTATGGTCATATTGTGGGACGCTGGTAAGCAATGAGGTAGCACCAACAAGAGGCGGATAGAAGCAAACATCTTAAGAGGCAAAGGGGTTCTGAGAGACCACTGGCCTATTTGCTCAGCATGTCAAGAAACAAGGCCGAAGGTGTTGAATGACTTGTCGGAAGACATATGCAACGAGTGGCAGAGATAGACCAGAACCACAAGTGCTAACCCGTACCACAGCTCTGGACTGAGCTTAACGCAGCCTGTCTTTATGGGTTATAGTGGAATTTCAAGCGTTGGATCAGGCTTCATTGCAAAAGCTTTGCTCTGGTTTTCTGTGCCCCCATTAGCCAGTGTACAGGGAAGAACTGACTTGTATTCTTGCCATGCATTTGCCAGGTCTGTTTTGGAATCTTTAAAAAGCCAATATGCAGAGTGAGCCTTGGTAGCCACGTGAGGTTCTAGGATATTGTTTTATTAGTATGTAGAGAAATGAATATAACTAAGGAGAAAGGAAAAGGGAACATAAGACAAAACTGCCCTGTTTGCTCTCCTTTTACAGATAAGGAAACTGAGGCCCCAAATAGTTGGACAGAACAGAAGGGCTCAAATCCGGGGTCCCTAGAGCCATGATCCGCCTTTCCCTTCCAGTTTTTGTAAAGCATGAAGTTTGTCTAATTTTAGACATTGTCTTAAGATACAAATCACAAATACAGAATTAGGTATAATCTTTGGAAGGGACTCCATGAAAATGGTAGCTTCACTGCCAAGCTACCAATGGCACCTGGACACAATGAACTCTAGGAGATGGCAGAAGAAGAGAGGTCCTGGAATCAGGGAGAGACGAAGGGACAGAACTGGTTCTCAGGGTTGAGTCTGAGGCTTTCATGCAGGCACTGTCACCCTTCCTGCTCTCTCCTCTTTGTTGCTCTCCCTTTCCATTTTAAGCCCTGTTTGCTACTTAGCCTAGAAGGTCAACCCCCAAAATGACAATTGAGCCGAAAATGCTGCATAGTTGTACAAAGGGGAATGGAGACATTTTATGAATGAAGGTGCCCTAGAGCCTGATGGAAGTGACTCTTCACTGAAATGAATTAAGTACAATCCTGTCTCCTTTGTACCCACAGAGTCTTCATTTATGGAGGAGATCGAATGATGACATGGAGAGGTCAATAACATTGAAAGAATTTACTATTTTCATTTCCCAAAAGAAGGGGATGAGGATCCCATGTCATGCATGGCCACAGAGGAAGCATCAGGCTCTGACCAGGAGGCAGAAGCAGGAGCAAAGGGGAAGCCTGGACCATAGCCTTTTCCATGGGAAAAGCAGGGCAAGGCAGTTTAGGATTGGCTAGTTGGAATAGTTCTGGTGGGCTTTGGGCTACGGCGTGTTCTCTAGTTGCCTAGTGCCTGGCCCTGGGGCGGGTTAGGACAGGGGAAATATTGACTTGGTATATGAAGGTTAGATTAAAAGGGGTGATTTGGGGGACAGACTCAGAATTGATTGGTTTGCATATGAAAGACATGCTCCTGGCCAGCCCTCTGCTATCTCTAAGAATTGGTCAATGCTGGGAGGGGCAATCTTCCCTTGGCCAGCAAGATTTTAAGATGTTATAATATCATAAGATATAGAAAAGGAAAAAGATGATTAATATATTCTGCTTAGCTATGAATGGATGGACTAGGAGACTTAAAACTTCTTACTGCCTTAGGGTACATTTTATTCATGGCCAGATATAGAAAAAATGCAGTCCTTGTCATCTTTTTTTTTTTTTAATTTTTTTTAACGTTTTATTTATTTTTGAGAGACATAGAGACAGAGTATGAGCAGGGGTAGGGCAGAGAGAGAGGGAGATATAGAATCTGAAGCAGGCTCCAGGCTCTGAGCCGTCAGCACAGAGCCCGACGCGGGGCTCGAACTTACAGACCGTGAGATCGTGACCTGAGCCGAAGTCGGCCGCTTAACCAACTGAGCCACCCAGGTGCCCCCCTTGTCATCTTTTAATTTTTTTTTTAACATTTATTTATTTTTGAGAGACATAGAGTGTGAGCAGGGGAAGGGCAGAGAGAGAGGGAGACACAGAATTCGAAGCAGGCTCCAGGCTCTGAGTCGGCAGCACAGAGCCCGACGCGGGGCTCGAACTCACAGACCGCGAGATCATGACCTGAGCTGAAGTCGGACGCTCAACCGACTGAGCCACCCAGACGCCCCCTTTTTTTTTTTAATTTTTTTTTTTTTTTTTTTTTGTCATCTTTTAATAGACTGGGACTTATAAGGAGAATCCTACTAACTCTGAAGTACTATTCTTGTAATTTGCATAAGGTGCCACTAGGTGGTGCTTATACCCTGGTGTGGCCTGACTGAACATAGTCCCTTCCTATGGGGTGGATATTTTTCCGTTAATTTTGTCCTTTTTCTAACCAAAGCATATCTCTTCAGGATAACAGTTGAAACCCTAGATACTTCTATATTCACAGAACAATATTAAATAACCATAGTAGGATTTAAAGAAATACAAATACCCGAGTATAACTCAATATCTCTTTTTGCTCCTCAGTTGTTATCAAGTATAACTGAAACTAATTCTTAAAATTTTTTTCTTTCTGAGTTTTAATACCCAATCAAAGGACTGTGATGATTATAGCGATGGTGGCACGCTTTAGAACAGTTTGACAAAAGCTTCAGAGGTGGCACCTATTCAGGCTCTGATGCATTTCCAAGAAAATAATGCTTGGCATTTTTACTTCTCAGGAGACAGGTCCTATTTACATTTCCTTTGTTCTTATTTTGGTGTGTGAATGTTTTTTTTTTTCTTTATAGGCATAAAGAGAAAAAGATAGTGGTGTAAAAACCCCTGGTCTGTGTAAAAAAACCTGTGATATTCTTTAGTAAACTGTCCCTGTCAGCAGTTACAGGACTTAGGTGCTTTCTGCTGAATGAGAGGCAGTGGTGGCCTTAGCAACCCTCGCTCTGGCAAAAATAGTTATGTCTGGTGCAGATGATAAATTTGCTCTAACATGAATCCCAGTGTCTGTAAAATTTAACCTAAAACAGAGAGCCATGTCTCATTTTGAGTAACCTTTCCTTTTTATTTTAGGCAGTTACCAGTAAAGAACAACACAAAGCAAAACCACATTATACTTTCTCTTAAAAGATACACAGATTTTAAGAACAGACATTAATTTTACAAAAGACTTCACTATCTAAGTATCCTGTTCATCTGATACATTGAAAATGTGATTCAGGGGCTGAATCGATTAAGGGTGGCTGGGTCGATTAAGTATCCGGATCTTGATTTTGGCTCAGGTCATGATCCCAGGGTCATGGGATTGAGCCCTTGTGTTGGGCTCCGTGCTGACAGCCTGGAGCCTGTTTGGGAGTCTCTCTCTGCCCCTTCCCCACTGTCTCTCAAAATAAGTAAATAAGCATTAAAAAAATGAATAAATAAATAAAATGTAATTCAAACCACAGGCATCTTTTGGTGCTACAAAAAATGAGGTTGAGTTAAAAACAGGATTACTGGTGAGCCTGGGTGACCCAGTTGGTTAAGTGTCCAGTTCTTGATTTTGGCTCAGGTAATGAACTCACTGTTTGTGAGATGGTGCCCCATGTGGGGCTCTGCACAGCTTGGAACCTGCTTGCGATTCTATCTCTCCCTCTCTCTCTTTCTCTCTCTCCTTCTCTCTCTGCCCCTCCCTTGCTCGCTCACATGTGTGTGTGTGCGCGTTTTCTCTCTCTCTCTCTCAAGATACATAAATAAATATAAATAAAAGATAGGAAATTTAGGAGTACCTGGGTGACTCAGTCAGTTAAGTGCCCAACTGGCTGAGGTCATGATCTCGTGATTGGTGAGTTTGAGCCCCATGTCAGGCTCTGTGCTGACAGCTCAGATTCTGGAGCCTCTTCGGATTCTGTGTCTCCCTCTCTCTCTGCCCTTCCTTGCTTGCGCACGCACGCTCTCTCTCTCTCTCTCTCTCTCAAAAATAAATAAACATTAAAAAAATTTTTTTAAAAAAAGATTGGAAATGTAACTAAATCTCATGAACTAACTGATTAGACTATAAAAGGCCAATTATGAGATTTCTTTCCTTCACTCTTCTCCCTACATTTTCTCTATCCATGTCTCAGTTTCCTAAACAACCTTTTTTTTTTTTTTTTAACGTTTATTTATTTTTGAGACATAGAGACAGAGCGTGAGCAGGGCAAGGGCAGAGAGAGAGAGAGGGAGACACAGAATCCGAAGCAGGCTCCAGGCTCTGAGCTGTCAGCACAGAACCCGACGTGGGGCTCGAAGTCACAGTCCGAGAGATCATGACCTGAGCCGAAGTTGTCCGCTTAACCAACTGAGCCACCCAGATGCCCCCCTAAACAACCTTAATACCCTGTCAAGTATAAGTAAAGAACTATGTATGACACTTTCCACAAAGGAGATTTACTGTTGTTTAAGAACAAGTATAAGTGGTTCCTGGATGGCTCAGTTGGTTAAGCGTCTGACTCTTGATTTCTGCTCAGGTCATGATCTCACATTTCGTGAGACTGAGCCCTGTGCTGGGCTCTGTGCTGACAGTGAGGAATTTGCTGGGGATTCTCTCTCTCCCTCTTTGTACTTGTGCACACACAATCTCTCTCGAAATAAATAAATAAACATAAAAAAAAAGAAGTACTGAATGCAATAAAAAAACAATTCAAACAATAGAGACTGGTATAAAATTAAGTCTTCCTCTTCCTGTGCCCACACTTTCCAGAGACATCCACTGCTTATGCTTATAGTTTCTAGTTTTTATTTTCCCTGGTGGTAATCATTGTACCTTTAAGTAGTATATTTATACCTTAATTTCTTGGCCAAATTATCAATTTATTAAAAATTTTTTTAATGTTTATTTATTTTTGAGAAAGAGAGAGAGAGAGAGACAGAGCATGAGCAGGGGAAGGGTAGAGAGAGAGGGAGACACAGACTCCGAAGCAGGCTCCAGGCTCTGAGGCTGTCAGCATAGAGCCCAAAGTTGGGCTCGAACTCACGAGCCATGAGATAATGACCTGAGCCAAAGTCAGGTGCTTAATCGACTGAGCCACCTGGGTGCCCCGAGTTATCAATTTAGTAATCATGTACTTATTGCTTCTTGATCTGACAAAAAGGCATTGGCACATTTATTCTTCCATCCCTTCCCCCATTTCCTTTCTAATTTTTTGTTAGTTGGATTATTACTTTTACATTGTCAAGATCTATAAAATTAATATATTTTTCCTGTAATTATAATGAACATTTCCACATTTGTTATATAGTTGGTTATAAAAATTTAAAACCTAGAAATGACATTTATGAGGCAACTGGGTGGCTCAGTCAGTTAAACATCCCACTTCAGCTCAGGTCATGATCTCACGGTTCATGAGTTTGAGCCCCCCGGTGGGACTCACTACTGTCAGTGCAGACCCCACCTATTTCCCTGTCTTTGGCCCTCCTCGGCTTGTGCACGCACATACGCACTCTCTCTCTCTCTGTGTCTCTCTCAAAAATAAGTAAACATTAAAAAAAATTTAGAAATGACATTTACAACAGTGAGGGGTGTGTATATGTTCGTGGACTCATGGAGAAGAAAATGCGATATTAAGTTATTAAGGCTTTGCTGCTTATTCATCTCTTTCAAGTTTCCTTTCATTCTGCTGGCTCTTGTGTGACTATGGCTGTTCCTTATATAGTCTGTCACTCTGTTTTGTGATTCTCTTATCTTCTGGGGGACAGTGATTTTTTTCATGTAGGGATCATGGTACTAATTACTCTTTCCTGGTACTAATTACTCTTTCCTTGTCTAAGTTTAGAACTGTGGGAGGCCAAATCGTTTTCGTGGATTTTAAAAACATTTTACAACGGATTGAACGCAGAAATAGATATGCGAATCCAGCTGTGTTCCATCAGACTAGACAATAAGATGATAGGTAAAATGTATAGCAAGGCCTCTTTTCATTAAACATTTTTGTTTTGGAAGGTAGTTATTTTTCATGAGAATAGTTCATTTATTTTAACAGATAGTGAGTTTATTATTACTGTTATATCGAAATGATTAATAAATATTTAAAAATATCTTCCTTTAAGTTTCTAATATAGTAAATATTGTTAGGTATAACACATCTAAACAAATGCTCTCTCTGGAGTCTTCAATAATTTTTAAGAATGTAAAGGCCTTGAGACCAAAAAGTTTGAGAACGGCTGTTCTAGGGATTAAGTGTACATTTCAAACTTTTCACAGTTTATTAAGTTAAGACTGTACCGTGTTAATGTAAAATGTAGGAACTTGGCAAGCACCTAGGCCCATTTACCACCCCACTGTTTGATGCTATAAGTGCCATATACATGTTACTCCCATACACATGACAAAGGCTTCAAGATAAAGTTATGGCCAGCGATTGCCCTGCCCATGTCCACACCCAGGACTAGCCGGCCCTGCACTTAGAGCTCCTCAGGTACTTTGGAAGACAGCTCTTCCCTCAGCTGCCCTGCTTCTTCCTCCTTTGCTTCTTTGCTTCTTCTTCCCCCTCTAATCTCATCTGTAGAATTTCCTCAAATGTCTGATCTGCTGATGGCCACTTGTTTCTTTTCCCCTTAGAAGTTAGAAGTATAACTTTGTACTTAAAAACACGCAACACATCTTTTCTGGCATTTTCATGGTAATTCAGAAGGCACAGAAGTGCTTTATCTGCCATTTTGAAAGAGGTGTCTAATGTTACTTTCTAAAGCACATTCGTTCATTCATTCAACTGACTCACACGTGGTAAAAATCTGTTTCATGCTGGGCACAAGAATATACAAGCAATTTTTTTTATAAGTATCTGAGCTCCTTGTATAGATGTAGTTTCTATTGAACTTAATATTTATTTATGTTTAAACTTTAACATTTTGATAAAATTTCACAGTCATAGGAAGTTGCAATAGTACAAAGAATGCCCATACTCCTGACTCAGATTTACCAGTGGTTAACATTTTGTCCTTTTGCTTTATCATTAGTATGCTCTTTCTCTGTTTCTATTCCATTTATGGATATATATGTCTATATATTCTAGTATATATTATATTCTACATTTTTTCCTAAACCATTTGCAGGTAGTTTGTATATATCATGTATCTCTATCCGTGAATTCTTCAGTGTGTGTTTCCTCATTTTCGGTGTGTGTTTCCTAAGAATGAGAATTTTCTTTTACCTAACTGCAGTATATTTATCAAGATCAGGAAATGTGATATTGGCACATCCTGTCATCTAATCCATCATTCCACATTCCAGCATCCCAGTTCTGCCAGTTATCCCCCTACTATCCTATAATATTTCTTCCCTGGCCAAGGTCCAATCCAGGGTTACACATTGCACATAGTTGCCATGTCTCTACTTTTTTTTTTTTAATAATTTTTATTAAGTTTATTTATTTTGAGGGAAGTGGGGGAAGGGCAGAGAGAGAGAGGGAAAGAGAGAGAATCCCAAGCAGGCTCCACACTGTCAGCACAGAGACTGATGTGGGGCTCGAACTCACAAACCACAAGATCATGACCTGAGCCTAGATCAAGAGCCGGATGCTCAACCGACAGAGCCACCCAGGCACCCCATACTGTTCTTTAATCTAGAACTGCTACTTAGACTTTCTTGGTCTTTCATGACCTTGACATTTTTTGAAGAACAGAAGTCAGTTATTTTGTAGAACATCCCTCACTTTGGGACATGACCCCTTACAACTGGATTTAGGTTTTGTATTTTTTTATTATTATTTTTTTAATGTTTATTTACTTTTGACAGAGAGACAGAGTGTGAGCAGGGGAGGGGAAGAGAGAGAGGGAGACACAGAATCCAAAGCAGGCTCCAGGCTCCGAGCTGTCAGCACAGAGCCCGACACGGGGCTCGAACTCACAAACCGTGAGATCATGACCTGAGCCGAAGTCGGTGCTTAACTGACTGAGCTACCCAGGCGCCCCTAGGTTTTGTATTTTTGGTAGGAATACCCTAGAGTGATCTAGTTGTGTTCCTCTCTGGGACGTACAGGATTTCCATTCTTCCCATTTTTGGTGATGTTAAGTTTGGTCACTTATTTAAAGTGGGGTCTGCTAAGTTAATCCACTCTAAAGTTACTGATTTTCCTTTTGTAATTAATAAACAATTTGTTGGGGATACTTTGAGACTATGGAAATGTCCTGTTCCTCATTAGTCTTTCACCCACTTTCATCCATTCAGTATCCATGGATGACTTTTTTTTTTAAGTTTATTTCTTTATTTGGGAGAGAGAGAGCACGCACATGTGTGCACTAGTGGGAGGGGGCAGAGAGAGAGAGAGAGAGAATTCCAAGCGGGCTCTGTGTTGTCAGCATAGAGCCGGAAGCAGGGCTCCATCTCATGAACCGTGAGATCATAACCTGAGCTGAAGTCAGGAGTCGGACACTTAACTGACTGAGCCACCCAGGTGCCCCTGCCATGGATTATTCTTCACAGAATCAGTTGTCACTGTCATGATTACAAAATGGTGAATTTCTAACTCCATCACTCCTTCTAAAGATGTCAGTCGGTCTGTAAAGAAGGACTTTCCCTTCTTCCTCATAGGTTATTTTATTTATTAAAAAATATTTTTATGTTTTATTTATTTATTTTTAAGAGAGAGAGACAGAACACAAGCAGGTGAGGGACAGAGAGAGAGAGGGAGACACAGGATCCGAAGCAGGCTCCAGGCTCTTAGCTGTCAGCACAGAGCCCAAAGTGGGGTTTGAACTCATGAACTGTGAGATTGTGACCTGAGCCGAAGTCAGATGCTTAACCGACTGAGCCATCCAGGTGCCCCCCTCATATTTTAATTTATTCATTTATTTACATCTGTATGGACTCAGATTCTTATTATATTACATAAATATTCTCCTGCTGTTATTATTTGGATGCTCAAATTATTCCAGAGTTGGCCAGTGGGAGCTCCTTCGGGCTGGTTCCTATGTCCTTTTAACATAGCCTCACCTTTGTTTTTTTAAATCACTTTCTTGTTTTCTGGCACAAAATATTCCAGGCTCATTTTGTCCTATCTCTTCCCCAGCCCTGAATCAGCTATTTTTCCAAAGAGTCTTGGTTACTTAAAGTGAGAAATGGGGGACACCTGTGTGGCTCAGTCGGTTGAGTATCTGGCTTCGGCTCAGGTCACGATCTTGCGGTTTGTGAGTCTGAGCCCCACACCGGGCTTGCTGTGTCAGTGCAGAGCCTGCTTAGCATCCTCTGTCCCCTTCTCTCCTCCCCTCCCTCACTTGTGGTCTCCCCAAAATAAATAAAGATTTTAAAAAAATAAAAAAATATGGGAGGGGGGCAGACCACAAGAGACTCTTAAATACTGAGAACAAACTGAGGGTTGATAGGGGGTGGGCGAGAGGGGAAAGTGGGTGATAGGCATTGAGGAGGGCACTTGTTAGGATGAGCACTGGGTGTTGTATGGAAACCAATTCGACAATAAATTTTATTAAAAAAATTAAAAAAAAAGAAAGTGAGGAATGGTATTTAAAGACCAAGATCTGGGTGCTAGGTATGTTCATTGCTACTGGGGTGTCTCTGCTTATAGAGCCTCAGGTGGACAGAGAGAAGGAATATACACATGTGTACACACACACACACACACACACACATGTCCAGCTCTGTATTTTTCTATCTATATTATAAACCACAAATTCAAACTGATATTTCTCATTCTAGTCCATCATCCCAGGGTTCTTTCTTTTGTTGTAACTCCCTTCTCCAACCATGAGGAACTTAATTCTCATATGTATTTACTTATTGGCTCAATCCTACAGTTCACAGAAAGTAGATTCAGAATCTAATCTACTTGTCAAAAAACTACCTTTCTATCTAGTATTTAATATATGTACTTTTGTCTTTAGACTGAGAGCACATAGTCAAAGAACCACGTTCAGAAGTTATTCTGGTGAGTTTCTTTCCCACCTTCAGCATGGTTATGTTCCTTGCCTGAAATACAGTCAGGCTAACTTATTTTTCTTTGTGTTCTATTTTTTCTCTCATCTTTGTTGATTTGATTTGATTTGATTTTGAGTATGTAAAACATTAACGTGATTCCAAAAGTCAGAATGACTCATCACGTAACAATTCTTCAGCAGGTATAATAGTGGTTGATCCACTGATGCCCAGAAGAATAAACTTTTTGCAGTTGATATTTAGCTGGTTTGCCTATTACTGAGGGAGGGCATTAAGATCTATGTTGCTTCTTGTGATGTTAAACTCAAGTAGACTTTCTAGTCACAGCCTGAGTCCTGCAAGAAATGCTCTGCCCTTTTGCCAAGGAGGCTGGAAAGGGCAGGGGAAGCTCTTGTTAGGTGGCCATGGTATTGCTGCTGTGGGCTCCTGCCATTTGTGGGATGGTATCAGGTGGCCAGGGTACTGTGCCTTTGGGCTCTGAGTTCTGCGGGCAGAAGTGGCTATTCTGGGGAGAATCTGCCGTGTGGTCCTAGGAGGCAGAACCATCAGTATCAGTGTTTTTGTGGCATCTCAAGGGTTTTGCCACTCCTGGGGCTGTGCAGATGTGTGACCAGGTTGTATCTTGGGAGATTCTCAGCCTTGGACAAGGATTAGGATGCACCGGTGTGAAAAAACCACAGATCAAGCTTGCAGAAGCTACCGTTTGTAGACAGGCTTTCAAACTAGTTCTGTGGCAGAAGAGACCCACACTGCCACGAAGGTCTCCCGTTTCTAGCAATGCTTAAGTCAATATTGACCAAGGGTGCTGCCCAGATTCGAATCCAGGGAAATCAGACTTTGACCACTCCATGTGGGTCCTGCCCTCCTCCGCTGCAGAGCCGTTTCCATTTCTAGCATCAGTTGGGCTGACAGAACGCTCACTGCATGTCCATTCTAGAACTGGTGCCGTACTGAAAGGGGCTGGTTTTTCCAATGCTGGCCCTGGGTGGGGGTTCAGAAGGCAGCTTTTGGGGCTGAGCTACAGAGCAAGCATTTGCCTGAAATGTGAGGACAAGTTAGGTAGGGAAAATAGAAAATGCATGGTCAGTAAGACTTCTTTTCTTACTTTTCCTCCTGACTTCCTTGAGGTGACCTTCCCCACATTTAAAATTGTTGTGCTTCATGCTTGCAAAAGCTTTCACAATTGTCATCTCATCTGAACCGCACAGAACCCCCGCGAGGCAAGTACGTGGCTGTCTGCGTCTCATACAGGTACCACAGGTGGGCCCCGGCCCCTGGAGCCCCTGCCCAGCTCCTGCACATGGCGGAGCCTGTTCCGAGCCATAGGAGGGGGCCTATGGCTTCGCCGTTCAGCAGCAGGTTGGCATATTCTCTGATGTGTAATTAATAAATAAATAAGCAGCTTTCAGAAAGCAAACTGTTGGCTCATGTGTGTGTATTCCAGGCACAACCAGTCTCTGCGGGGAGGGACAGGCTGTGTCTTGCTCTGACCCTCCCCCGACCTGAGTGAGCAGAAGTAGAGTTTTTCACCTGGTTTCTTTTCCTCCAGCTGCCATTAGAAAGAAAAGGTGCCATCTCACATGTCACATGTGTTCCTTAAGGCCTGGCAGGTGGTCTGCTGGTGGTGGCTGCAAAAGGCTCCTGGGCATGAGACATATCATTGCCTATAGCCAAACTTTTCTCTCTTCCTCCACTCGGTTTACTGAGTGCGGGAAGCCGAGGGTTTCCCCCTCTGGGCATATTTCAGGTACATCCTGCCTTTCTTGATACCCTGCTCAAGTGTAGAGATTCTCTAGTCACGGGAGAAAGACTTCTGTCTCTGAACTACAGCACCTAGCACACAGGTGTGGAATTTCCAGTGTGGGGTGCAGGCCCCTGGGCTCTGAGGACAAAGCCCAGCTTCTCTCTAGTCTTAGGAGCTGGGGAAGGAAAATGCTTGCAATGAGCATGAAGGTAGATGTGCCCCCCTGGGACCTGCCAGGCTTGTTTCTAGCAGGCTGAGCGCCCTCAGGAAGGAGAGAAACTGACCTTTGAGCGTGTCATTTTATTGTTTGTTTAAGTTTATTTTTGTGAGAGAGAAAGATGGAGGGAGAGGCAGAGAGAGAAGAGAGAGAGAGAGAATCCCAAACAGGCTCTGAGCTGTCAGCGAAGAGCCCAAATGTGGGGATTTGAATTTACGAACTGTGAGATCATGACCAGAGCTGAAATCATGAGCTGGATGCCTAACCGACTGAGCCACCCACATGTTCCTTGAGCATGCTTATGGTGTCTATTCTGAGGTGTTTTGTTTCTCACTCTTTTTTGTCTTATTTCTTAGTGTCCATCTCTGCTTCCCAGTAGGCTCCATGAGACACAGCCACTTCCCTTCCCCACAGTCTGTTATGTCATGAAATGTGGAATGACACTTTAATTATTCTGGAATTGATGACTGGGGCCCAAGTCTGAGGACGATGCGGTCTAGGAGAGTTATCAATAGCTGGGACCATACCTCTCCCCCGGAAAGCTCCCCAGGATAGCTCGGAACTGGAGCTGCTCAAAAGTGAGCCAGGCAGCCCTGGCCATCACAATGTAGCTTGGCCCGGCCTGGTCATAGCATCTTGCTGTCTCACGTGATGGTTGGGATTTAGGCTGTCACCTGTGTCGCTCACAGTGGGAAGAAATGGGGAAGACTGTTGTCTTCCTGCAGAGACCTATAAAGACTAAGTGGAATCCCAGTGTGTTCTTTTCACCTATTTCTAGGGGGACATTGGCAATGTAGTGGATGAACACTTCTCACAGCTCTGAGCGATGCCAAGAGCCCCTAGGGATTGAGCCCCTTGAGCCAAAAAGATGTGATTCAGAAGAGTGATAATGACATGCCTCCAAATCAGTGGCATTTCTCTTCTTAATGGACAAAGTCACAGACAGTACCTTTTGCATATGGCACCACCACCAGCAGCTTGAATAGGCCTGGTCATGGCCGTGGATCACTACCCAGTGTCCTGGGCAGGGAGCCCCTCTGTTCAGTCTGGAGTGCTGTGGCATTTCTCCTCCCCAACCAGGCCCAGCTTGCCAGAGCCCCAGCCTGATGAGAACAAAGAGCCCTTCCTAAGTCTCTTCCAAGAAGCCAGATACCTAGCCCATCCTCAGGAATCCGCAGTGTGGGCGGATTGCAGCTCTGCCTAGATCGCTGGAAGACAGGATTCCTCTTCAGTCCGCTCCCAGCTCAGCTCTGTAAGGAAATCTGTTTCCCCCCAGAGTATGGAGCTCCCCATGCCAGTCTTGCAAGTGAAAAAAGCCAGTCTACAGAGAGAATAAATCTGTTCTTCTATTGAACTTCGGTTTGTAGAGGAGAATTCCTTTTTTCTAAACCTGCTCATGATTCTCTACTGTGAATCTAGAGGGTCTAGAGGGTCCTTTTTTCTTTCCTCCATGAAAGAGGACTGTGTCAGGAGCAAGTTTCTGTTCTTCCTAAAATTATAAGTTTCCCTTCCTTGGCATCTATGTCCCCTGGCAGGGGTTTTCAAATTAAGTGAATCTTCAGCATCTGAAATGGTTAGAAGAGCAGTTCAGGGACGGGGACCATAGAGGCCCACCTGCTTGCTCATTTTACCCTCCCTGCACCCACTGCCCTCCCTCTTAGAACTCCCAGTCCTCTTAACCCTTTATCCGAAGGGGCTTGCAAACCTGCTTGCAAATGAGACTGACCACGTGGTATCCTATGGGGTTGTCTCATTTTGCCAACTGAATGGAGATACCAGGAACAGCCTGAAGCTGTCTAGCCTTACCCAGACTGTGGTCAACGTACTCCTGCCTCTACCAAAACCAAATGAAAGTGAGGTGGGCAAGACCCATTGAGACAGGGTTGAGGCTGGCATTCTTTGCATCCTCAAAGTCTAGAAGGAAGCTGAAAGTTTCAGAAGGCCCTCACAAATGAAATGCTTTCACTTGGAAATTTTGATTCTTCAGTTCTAAAAAAGTGATTCCAAATGGAATTACTGAGAAATCTGAGGCTAAATTTATTAGATGTTAGTTAGTTAGCAAACCGCCCCATCCTAAGCTGGGCCTAGAGTAAGTTCTGTGTCCAGGGCATTTCTGAGATGCATAAGTTTCTGTCTGCCCTCACTCTGAGGATGAGGACTCTGGCATCTGGCACCCTACAGGTGTTCATCTGGACCTTGGCAACACCTTACCAGGTGCCCAGCTGGCTTCTACAAACAACATAACCTTTCCTTTAGCTGTCTAACTGTGAGTGACATCTGGGAACTCTCGGCTAACTTATTGACACACAGCCGTTGGGGCCGCTTGCGTGGATCCCCACAGCATCTTAGACAAATTGGAGATGAAAGACAAGACTTGGTCCATGACATGGCAGCAGGACCTCCCTGCAAATGGTTCCAGTTAAAATGACAAATTTCTCCAAGTCATTCATCTCTCCTATCTGGTAGACAGCCTCATGTCCAGTGTGAGCGTGGCACTTAGCCCAGGACCACCGCAGAAGCCTCTGCTGTCATTGTTCTCTGTGGTACCGTCCTGGTGCTGTGTAGTAGCTCAGAGGGTAATAATAAAGCTACTTTTCTGGATTTTTTAAATTTTTAAAATTTATTTTATTTTATTTTTTAAAATTTTTAATGTTTATTTTTGAGAGAGAGAGAGAGAGAGTAGGGGAGGGGCAGAGAGAGAGGGAGACACAGAATCTGAAGCAGGCTCCAGGTTCTGAGCTGTCAGCACAGAGCCCAGTGCAGGGCTTGAACCCACGAACCATGAGATCATGACCTGACAGAAGTCGGATGCTTTAACCACTCAGGCGCCCCTGGATTTTTCTTAAAAAGATAGCTCAGAACTGGTCTAACTCGTTTGCCAGTCACCCCAGCTGTTCTACCTCCCCCTACTCCCAGTGATAGAAATGACTGGGTAGAGGTGCAAAGGGAGAGCCTGTGAGCTATAGCCTTGGTGGGAGGGCATATCTGAAATGTGAGGGGGTTCCTTACCCTCCCATAAAGGAGGGAGTTGGGTGTGAGGTTCCAGAGTGTAGGGAAGAAGCTGCTATTCTCTTCTCATGTTGGATGTCTGCTTGGGCGCAGATCCATGGCTTAGCCGTTGGCTTGTCTAAGCAGGAGCGAAGGGGAATTGGAAGAAGCTGGCAGGGAAGAGAGAGAGCAGAGTTGTGGATTAGCTAGTCATGATATTGTGGTTTCTAATAAGAAATATATATTTGGTTTTTATCCCCAATCCTGGCACAGAGCTCCTAAAACCCTTGGAATTTCCTAAGTGATAAGAGTGATAAGGGTATCTGGATGTTCAAAAGCATCCCCTTCCAACCTCAGCTGGGCTTATGTTAATAAGGTGACTTTTGGAAAGCACCTAAAGATGGGGGCTGGTTGCCTGGGGAACCAACCATGATTAGAGGGTTGGAACTTTCAGGGGAGAGTGGTGGGGGCTGGAGAGTGAGTCAAATGCCAATGGCTAATGATTTAATCAACCATGCCTATGTAATGAAGCATCCGTAAAACCCCCAAAAAACGAAGCTTGAAGAGCTTCCAGGCTGGTGGACACATGGAAATTTGGGGAGGGTTGTGAGCCTGGAGAGAGCATGGAAGCTACATACTTCTCCCCCACCGGCATCTCTCCCATGGGCTGTTCTGGGGTTATATGCTTTTATAACACAGCGGTAATCTAATAAGTGAAGTGTTTCTCTGAATTCTGTGAGATGTTCTAGCAAATGAATGGAACCCAAGGCGAGTGTCACGAGAACCTCTGATTTAGAGCCAGTCTGTCAGAAGCACAGGTGACAATCTAGACTTATGACCAGCCTCTGAAGTGGGGGATTGAACCCTTAACCTGTGGGATCTGACACTATTTCCAGATAGATAATATCAGAATTAAGTTGGATTATGGGACACGCAGCTGGTGCTGGGGAACTGCTTGGTATGGGGGGAAAACTCACACATCAGAATAGGTGTCAGAGTTGTCCCAGCCGTAGGCCACTTGGCTGGTCACTCTGCGAGGTCGCTGGTTTAAGTTGTCTAGCTGGCAGGCTCCTAAAAAGTCAGCCATGGGACAATGGCAGAGCCTGGGGGCATCCCGTAAGTGGTGTGGCTGCAGGACATGGTGGAGAAAGGAGAGGTGTGAGGAATAGGCACCAATGATGCTTCCATGCTGATGCCTGGAGATAGCACATCAGTGCAGGAGTGGGGGTGGGGTTGGGAAATGGCCCTGGTGGTCTCTAGATTACCTACTTACATTTTATTCTAGGGTTCTCTGTCTCATCCTCTTTCCCTTTTTCCTATGCTTTTATATCTGCTCTTGTTCTCTCTCCCTGAGCTTATGCTGGTCTCTCTCTCAAGAACATTGGGGTTGCAGCCTTGAGATCAAATGCAGGCTCTTCCTATGGCCTCTGATGAGCAAATGCAGGTTCTGGGAGGACTTAGTTATATTCTTTTGTCACTCGGTAAAAAAAAAGATAAGCACATTCCCCTCAGCCTCCTGAGATAAAGTGTCATGACCTGGTCGCCAAACTCATTTTAAACCATTTATACTTTTATTCTCAGGGTACGGAGTCTCCTTAAGTTTTTGCCTCCTTTGGGAAACCCCTTTAAGGCTGATTTAGCCCAGTGAGATCCAGAGAGTGAAAGCTTCTCATAAGCCATTAGGTAAACACATAAAGCAGCCTTCAGAGTGGACATGCGAAGGCTGGGATGGAAGAACAATAAAATTTCTAAATTCATAATGGGAGATCTATGGGTAAGGCAGACATTTTCATAATTTAGCAGAGTTCAGGATGTTAGAAGTGGGAACCTAAAGAATTAGCTGTTAGGAAAGAAAAGGGCAAATAACAGAAGGTGCAGGGCCAAGTACAGATTTTATAGTCTGGCGTGGACTTGGGGCCATCCTGTCTTTCCTCTCAGCCTCCTTCCTCTGCTCAAACAGGGGCCCTCTCCCTGCCTGCCTCCCAGGGACATTGTGAGGATCAAAGGAGAAGACCCATGTGGAAGGTGAAAGCACTCTCTAAATTATTGCTCTTCGTTGCTGAGAGCTGCTATTGTTACTGCTGTTTCTAATAAATAACAGACCTGTAACAGGCCATAGTAGGAGAATGAGCACAGAGACGGGAAGTTGGGCTATGTCCTGAATTTTGAGATTAGGACTCTGGAAAGCAATCCTACATTCACCAAACAGATCTCGTGGTACCATTTGCTCAAGGACAAGCAGAGGTCGACAGTCTTTGCACTGAGCCATGATCACCATCACATTTGACTTTCAGAAGACTCCTTATTTGTGGCTTGTGAAAGACAGATGAACAAAATCTACACAGATGAAGGGAGCTCTGGCTGGAGTCAGGGACTGGCAGGTGATGCCATCCAAGGGGGTGCTTAAGGCTCAACTGACGGCCCTGATAGTGTTTTGAGGCCCTTTCTAGATCTGCGAGTGCATGATACAAGGGGAGAAGAGGGGCTGCGCTCCTTTCCTTTTGTTTTGACCGAGGCCAGTTGGCCTCAGCTTTGGGTCCTTGGTCACGGGCGCATCCTTTGCTCTCAGCCATTCCGGAGCTCTGACCTTAGATTGTCTTTCCTGTACTCTTGACTTTTCTGCCTTCTCATCGTGTTTATAGATCACATACATGCTCCGGGTAGACTCCTGGTCCACACTGCTCCATAGCTGGGACTTCCCAGCCTCTGCAAGGTGAGAACCCCTGATCTCTGCTGTGGTAGTCTGAGGTACTGGAGGACTAGTGACGTGTGAAGTTAGACTTCTGTCCTATGCAAGAGCACCTCACAGCATGAGCTGCTACTAGTTTTCTGCAAGTCATTTTAGTATTTTCCACAAGGTTTGGTCTTTTTAGTAGAGTTTCCATTCGAGTGTTTTGTTAAAGTGCCTTTGTTATTTTTGAATTGGAAAAATAAGGAAGGCGTCTGTTAAACCACTTCTAAATAAGCCTCTGATTCTAAACAACTGCCAAACGATGCCTTAGAATCCTGGGGTGTGGAATGGAAGGGACTTAGAGATCACTGTAACACTGGTGTTCAGGCAAGAGAGCAGAGACTGCTCTGGGCGTTTAAAAAAATTTTTTTTTAATGTTTATTTATTTGAGACAGAGAAAGAGAGAGATCGCGCGCTCACATGAGCAGGGGAGAGGCAGAGAGAGAGGGAGACACAGAATCTGAAGCAGGCTCCAGGCTCTGAGCTGTTAGCACAGAGCCTGATACGGGGCTCTCCCCAATGGGAGATCATGACCTAGGCTGAAATCGGACACTTAACTGACTGAGCCACACAGGCGCCCCAGGCATTTTAAACAGAGGTAATTTAATATGCAGAATTCATTACAGCGGTATTAGGGACGGAGGCGCAAAAAGCATAAAGTAAGTCTACGCGAAGATTAGTAACTGCTGGAAGCTGGTATCCTCGTATTGAGTACTGGGTACTGAGAGGGAAAGTGGCCTTACCCAGAGCTCCTGACCGCTGCTCAAGCTAGAATCCAGAATCCTACACTCACCTAGAAGTGACACACAGAACTTCTGCCTATTTTCCAGAGGCCAGAACTCAGTCACACGGCCACTCCTACCTGTGAACAGGGCTGGGAGTTGTCTACTGAGCGGCCAGAGGGGAACTGACCTGCTGGACAACTAGTTTCTGCACGTGTGGGTACAGGGGTCACTGTCAGGAGAGAACAGCGGCCCTTTTGCAGAAACAATCTTCAAGACTGTGCATGCCTTCACCTCGCTGGTCCTCTGATGTGCTGTGTGCTGAATTCTGTGTGCTCTGTTTTCAGGGGGCACTGGCCCAGCCCCAGCCCTGGTGGAAGAGCCAGCTGTTCGTGTGGGAGCCAGTGCTGTTTGGGACCTGGGATGGTGTGTTCACATCCTGCATGATCAATATTTTTGGGGTTGTCCTTTTCCTGAGGACTGGCTGGTTGGTGGTAAGTGATGAGCTGGTGGCCCTGGAGTTTCTTGTGAGCCTGTGACCTGGAAAGGTCTGCACTCTTGGGCGTTCCACAGGGCAGGCAACAGATTCCTGAGGCACAGATGCTCCAGAAACATGGAACAAGAAGCAAGTACATATAGCTAGCATTGCTATTTAAATGAGGATCTTGAGCACCTAGGCCTCAGACAAAGCCTCCAATGGGAGCCTCACCATGGATTGGAGTTATATGAGCACAGAAATATGAATCAGGACACATCGTGGATGACTAGAGGTGGATCAGAGAGAGCAGACTGGTGGCAGTTCGCCTCGGTTTGTGACCCTCTCCCGCTTTCCTGGTACTCTTCAAGTTGTTTGGTGCCCTCCTGGTGGCACTGGTTGCCTTGCCCCACCACACACAGACCCTGTGTGCGAGACTGCACGTGGCAGTGCTTGTTCAGAGGTGCACAAGGTCATGGGGGTTAGTTTGCTTTCTCCATGGAGAAACCAAAGGTTTCTTCTTTGTGTCTTCTCTGAAGTCATCCTGGGAGCTTCCCAGCAGATGTGTGTCCTGAGCAGGGGCTCTGAACCTCTCGCACGGCGCCTTCTCCCTGGGACACCAGTGAACTAAACAGGCTGCTCGAAACAAAAGGCTAGCCAGTCAGGAGTCATTGATGAGCACCTAATGTGTTCCAGGCACTACTAGGTACCAATGGGATTATAAAACAGAAGGCTCCGTTCCTCCCCCTCGTGAGCTAACAGCCCTGCTGGGTAGATTGCATGTCAGGAATCCAAGTGGTTTCTCAAAGCAGTGTTAAATACCTCAGGAGTGGAACAGCTATGAACATATGGTGGCTAAGGTGTCCAGGAAAGCTTCCTGGAAGAGGTGTGTTCAGCCAGGCTTTGAGACGTGAGCTGGATTGTACAGATGAAAGAGAGAGGGGGCCATTCAAGATGTGGAATGTATTAGTCAGGCTTCTTCAGAGGAAGACAGGCAGTACCAATAGGAGGTATATATCTCTAAGAGATATTTTAGAGGGCCTATATACATGACTGGGGGGTCCAGTGAGTCCAAGTAAGGCTCAGGTAAGAATTGATGTTGGCTTGAATCCAAAGGCTGGGAACACAGGCAGAATTTCTGTGTTGCAGTCTGGCTACAGAATTCTTTCTTCTCTGGGAAACCTCAGTCTTTGCTGCTAAGGCCTTCCAACAGATTGGATGAGGCCCACTGGCATTATAGACAGTAATCTCTTTTACTTAAAGTCTACTGACTGTAAATGTTAATCACAGCTAAAAAAAAAAAAAGAAACTACATTTACAGCAACATCTAGACTACTGTTTGACTAAACAAATGGTCAGCACAGTCTATCCAAGTTAACACAGAAAATTCACTATCACATGGGCAAATTCCGGGGGAGCAGAGCTGAGCTGTGGTGGGGTGTCTGGGGTTCTTAGCCCTTCAGGAGGCCTGGGTGAGGCCAGACCTTCCTGAGCTCTTTGACCTGAGGTCCTTAGCTCAGGGTTCAGCCTTACTTATGGCCTGGGTGGGTCTGAATTTTTTTTTTTAATTATTAACATGTGGAAAGCTTTGAGTAGGGTCAGCAACCTCCCTAGTGTAGATACAAGAATTCATGTCTCTTACACCCTTCTCAGACTTACAGGGCCTTCCGCTTACAGAAACACAAAGCCTCCAGCTCCGACTCCTTGTCTTGCAGGCAGATTTAGGCTTCTGGGATCCACCTCTGTTTTTGTCCCTTCTTAAGGGCCACCTCGCTGCCCAACACCTCTCCAACCTGTGTCCAAGGGAGGCCCATCAGTCTGACTGCTGTGGCAGAGGAAAGCCTGGCCAGTGACAGCTGGGCCCCTGGGCTCTGCTTCACACAGGGTAGTTATGGAATGGTAGAAAGGAGAAAAATGTAAGCTTGCTCTATTTTTTCTTTAAGTAGGCTCTACGCCCATTGTGGGGCTCAAACTTACAACCCCAAGACCAAGAGGAACATGCTCTCCTGACTGAACCAACCAGGTGCCCCCAAGCTCTCTCTATTTTGATTCTTTTTTTTTTTTTTAAGTTTATTTATTTATTTTGAGAGAGAAAGAGCAGGGGAGGAGCAGAGAGAGAGGGAGAGAGAATCCCAAGCAGGCTCCATGCTGTCAGAGCAGAGCCCAATGCAGGGCTCAAACCCATGAACTGTGAGATCATGACCTGAGCTAAAATCAAGAGTTGGACGCTTAACGGACCGAGCCACCCAGGTGTCCCACTATTTTGATTCTCAAGTCTTTAAGGGCTTCTCCTGAACCCTCCCACTGGGTTATTTTTTGGAGAAAAGGCTATTCAGAGGTGTCAGTTCCCTCTCCAAAGTGAAGGTACAAGTTGTATTCATTTTTTCTGGCTGTATAACAAATTAGTCCAGTACCTAGCAGCATAAGGCAAATATGTGTATTATCTTACAGTTCCTGTGGTCCAGGCATCCAAGTGCAGCCTAGCTGGGTGCCTCTGGCTCGAGTCTCTCCCGGGGACACAGGCAGGCTCTCAGTCAGGGCTGCGAATCCCACCTGAAGGCTCTACCAGGGGAGGAGCTGTTTCCAAGACCACTTGCACAGTTGTCGGCTGGGCTTGTCCTGTGGGCCTCTTCCTAGGGCTGCCTTGTTACATGCAGCTCACTTCCCCGGGACCAGCAGTCTAAAGGGGAGAGAGAGAGTGAGAGAGCGAGAGAGCACACCCAAGATGAAAGCCACGGTCTTTTTATATCCTCATCTCAGAAGTGACCTCCCTTCACTCCTGCAGAGTTCTGTTCATTAGAAGTGAGTCACCAGGTCCAACCCCAACTCAAGGAGAGGAGATTACATGGGGCATTTGTGCCAGGGGCTGGGGGTCACGGTGGGGGGGCCGCCTTTGAAGCTGCCTGCCACACAAATACATCCTTTCGCCCTGACATGGTCTCTGTTTTTCAGCTCTGGCATTAGTTTTACCTGAAACATCGTATTTGATGGAAAAAAAGGACAAATGTGAAATGGCAAAAAAAAGAAAAAGAGCTTCTAGGAGGTGGCAGAAAGCTCGAGTGAGTAGAGAGTCTCAAATAGACAATGTGAACTCTAAAGACTAATTTGACGGCACACTTATAATTTGGAAGATGTTAAAATGGCAGCTTTGGCCTGAAAGCTTAAAGATTAGTGCAGGATATTTTATTATCACATGCAAACAATCTGAAAACACAAGGGAAGGAAAGAGTAATTCTATAATTTCATTAAAAATACAAAGGGGCACCTGGGTCGCTCAGTCGGTTGAGCGTCCCACTTTGGCTCAGGTCATGATCTCACAGACTGTTCGAGCCCCATGTCAGGCTCTGTGCTGACAGCTCGGAGCCTGGAGCCTGCTTCTAATTCTGTGTCTCCCTCTCTCTCTGCCCCTTCCCAGCTTACACTCTCGCTCTCTTTCCCTCAAAAATAAATAAACATTAAAAAAATTAAAAAACAAAAAAACCCCCCAAAATCAGCAAAATAAGAAACTGTCCGAATGAAGCGTAACTGGATAAAACATCATCCCGCTCTCTTGGCGCTCACAGCCCAGAGCTATAGATGGGCTTGGAAGCAGACCCCAGTATGGTAAGCACTGTGGTAAATTCTAAGCCCTGGCATTGTGCAAACCCGAGGAAGTTTCCAGGGACAGTTTTCCGGAGGAGGAAGCCCCAACCTAAAAGGACGCGATGAAGTGAGGCTGTCTGGGAGATGGAGTGAGCAGGAAAGGCAAGCCCAGGAGGGTAGTGGGGAAGAGCATGTGACTTCCCGCTGGGGCACAGGGATGAGACGGACTGGGGGTGTAGACGGGCCGGGTCAGGAGGGGCCTCAGGAGGGTGTCCAGTTGCTTTGACTTTACCCCATTGGCGGTGAGAAGTCATTGAAGAGTTTGAAGCGAAGATGTTTCCCTTCATCTGGAATGTCTTCCAGGACTTACTCTTGCGGGATGCCTCTGTCCTTTTCCAGGGTCGCAGCGCTTCCTCCCTGACCCCTGTTGCAGCCCTGGAGGTGTGGGGGGAGGTGGTTAGCGCTTCCTGGCAGAGGCCCCGACTGGCAGGGCCTCCCTGTCCTAACCCCTGACCTTGCTCCTTGCTGTTCTGCCGCAGGGAAATACAGGAGTGCTCATGGGCATGTTTCTGGTGTCCTTCGTCATCCTGGTGGCCCTCATCACCGTGCTGTCTGGCATCGGCGTTGGGGAGCACTGTGGTCTTGGCAGCGGTGGTGTCTACTCAATGATCTCCTCAGTCCTCGGCGGGCAGACCGGAGGCACGATTGGGCTACTGTACGTGTTTGGACAGGTGAGCCTGGGTGACTGGGGCAGTGAACTGTGCCCGGAGGCCATCAGCATGTGGGATCTGTTCCCTCGCTTGGCCGTTTGCCACCGTCTTCTCATCCATGTTCCCATTTGATCTGGGGAGAGGCAAGTTGGGATAATTGCCCCCATTTTATAGATGAGCAGACTGGAGCTCTGAGAGGGAACTCAGAGGCAGAGCTTAGCCTACTGTCCAGGGCCCTGACCCACAGTCCAGGGTTCCTTCCTCTCCACCTCTGGTGCCTCATGGCGTCCTGATTTGCCCAGGAAGGCAAGACCTGGGTTGAAACTATTTTTGCTGCCTATTCTAGGGAGGGGAGGGCATGACTGGCCAGAGCCCAGGTGGCAGCTGGGTAGCCCAGTCCCTGGGGGCACTTTTGTGCCGAAGAAGGGGCATTTCACCTGTGTTCAAAGGACTTTCCTGGAAGTGGGCACTTTGCAAATGCGCTGGAGCTCCAGGCTCATTGACAGCTAGACGCCCTTGCCAGGGAGGCTGAGAGCCGTGTGTGGACGCCCTGTCGAAGAAGGAGGACACTCCTGAGGGGGTGGTGTGGTGGGGGAGAGACGCAGGCTCTCAGAAAACCGGTGAGCAGGGAGAAGCACTGGGGCTCACTTAGCTACGACACAGGGATGGTGACCTAATGCAGAGGAAATGAAGACAGACATTAAGAAGCAGCCCTTTGTAAGCACTTCGTGGCTTGAGAAAGGCTTTTAGGATGGTGCAAAGGGTGGTGGGTGGTTGAAAACACAGTTTCAAGAAAAGGATTTGTCTAAGTAAGGGTACAAGAGTCTTCTCAAAGAAAGGATAGGTTTTGTTCTTTTTCTTTTTTAGCAGCAGAAACAGGGTTATTTTAGCATCGCTACATCTGATTCTCCAGTAGCACAAAGGTTGTGTGTGTGTGTGTGTGTGTGTGAGAGAGAGAGAGAGAGAGAGAGAGAGAGATGCATGGAAGGGAGAGGGATTGTCACCGCACTCTTAAAAACCACGTGCCTTTACTGGAGAAAGATCTTTAAGCCCGGTGGTTTGGGAGTGAGTAATAAATGGGTAGTTTACTACCCTGGGGATTTCTCTGTCCATGTTCTACTTCTGTGCTGTCTCCTAGCTAGGTTGCAGCCCTGCTCTCTGGGTAGGTGAGCTTACCTGTGGCAGCAGATACCACAACAGGGGACCAGCGCCAAACGGGGCCAGCGGAAGGACCCCCACAGAGAGGGAGCTGGGATGTCATGTCTCCTGTGTGTGGGCTGCTTTAGTGGCAGGATTTTCACAGAGAAAGTGTTTTCTGCACACTGGCAGCTGCTGCCGAGCAGCCACCACATCGACACCCTCGCTCGCTTTGCTTGCTCTCCGTTTGGGTCTCAGCGAGAAACACTGGGGGCCCTCTGGCCCGCGTCTTCAGCATGCCTCTCCTTCGCCTGCGGCCGACCTGGGCTGGTCTCTCTGATCAAAGTGTGGGTGCCACATAACCCTTTTTATATGCTGTTGGGTTCAGTCTGCTAGGATTTTGTTGAGGATTTGGGGTATGTATTCATGAGGGATATTGGTCTATAGTTTTCTTGTGATCTCTTTGTCTAGTTTGGTCTCATGATAAAGCTGGCCTGATAGAATGAGTTGGGAGGTGTCCCCTCCTCTTTTATTTTTTGGAAGAGTTTCTAAAGGATTGGTGTTAGTCCTTCTTTAAATATTTTGTAAAATTTAGTGGTGGAAACCATCTGGTCCCTGGCTTTTCTTTGTAGGAAGTTTTTTGATAACTAATTCAATCTCTTTACTTATATAGGCATATTCTGATTTTCTATTTCTTCTTGAGTCAGTTTTGGTAGTTTGTGTCTTTCTGGGACTCTGTCCATTTTATCTCTGTTATTTAATTTTTTGGTATATAATCGTTCATGTATTCCTTATAATCCTTTTAGTGTTTGTAAGATTGGTAGTAATGGCTTCCCTTTCCTTCCTGATTTTAATCATTTGAGACTTCACTCTTTTTTTTTTTCCTCTCAGTCGAGTTAAAGGTTTGTCTGCAAAGAAGCAAGTTTTGGTTTTGTTGATTTTTCTGTTTGTTTTTTGTTTTTTTTCTTTGGTCTCCCATTTATTCCTGCTCCAGTCTTTAGTACTTCCTTCCTCTTGCTTTCTTTGGGTTTAGTTTGCTCTTCTTTTTCTACTTTCTTAAGGTGGAAGGTTAGGTCACTCACTTGAGACCCTTTTTCTTCCAGAGTGTAGTTGGGGTTTCTGAGGGTCCCTATTCCTGGTTCTTACTGACCTCTAACCCCGTCAGTCCAGGACATGAATACACTCATTTATTTTTAATGATTGCTGGAGCAGATTGCCTCTTTGCCCTAGAGCAGGGGTCAGCAGACTTCCATTATAAAGGGCCAGACAGTAAATATTTTAGTTTTTAGGAGTCATACATCTCTGTCACAACTGTTGAATTCTGCTGTTGTAGTTCAAAAGCAGCCACAGTCAATATGAAAAACTGGGCTTAGCTGTGTTCCAATAAAACTTTATTACCAAAAGAGGTAGCAAGCACAACTTGGCCAGCATGTGAAAGTTTGCTGACCCTTGTTTCAGACATAAAAATTTAGAAGATATAAGGGTGCCTGGCTAGCTGAGTCAGGGGGGGGCATGCAGCTCTTGATCTCAGGGTTGTGGGTTTGAGCCTCATATTGAGTGTAGGGATTACTTAAAAATAAAATCTTTAAAAAATAGAGACTATAAGCACTTAAAATAATCATTTTTAAAGCTTGCAAATCTTTTCATAGCCCTGCATCCTCCCAAATCCTTTCCCATCATCTTTCTGAGGTGTTGGTGACCCCTTGGCCAGTGGAGGAAACAGGGACCTGGAGCCCCTCCTCACTCTGCCTCACTCACTGTTTAAAAATTTTTTTTTAATGTTTTATTTATTTTTGAGAGAGAAAGAGTGATAGAATACAAATGGGGGAGCAGCAGAGAGAGACAGAGACAGAATCCAAAGCAGGCTCCAGGCTCTGAGCTGTCAGCACAGAGCTTGACATGGGGCTTGAACCCACGAACCATGAGATCATGACCTGAGCTGAAGTTTGATGCTTAATTGACTGAGCCACCCAGGCCCCCTCTGCCCTACTCACTTTTGTAGGTCTGAAGGCTTCCTTGGGGTTGCTTACCCTGGATACCAAAATATACGGCATTAGCCTGCATGGTTGTGTCTGTAAGCATTTATTACTGCCTTACATGGTCTTTGCTGGACTCTGCAAAAACCATGGAGAACTGGAAAACTTTCGTAGACCTGATATGGGCTGGAGTTTTGTTGTGGGAGTTAATGCAGTCAAGCAGCTTGAACCTTAAACAAGGATTTCATGTCAGAAAGGGGGGCTGTGGAGGGCAGCCTCTGGTCTTCTGGGTAGGTACCCAGAGATGAAAAACAAAATGCCCATGATCGCGAAGGTGCAGTTGTTGAAACATAAACGCCTTGGAATGGAGGCGTTCTGCCCTGAAAGTAGGTCACCTTCTCTCTGTAAAATGGTGGGTGACGCCCCCTGCTCCCTGCAGCAAGCAGAAGGTTAGAATGAAAAGGGAAAAGGAATGTCTGTGATTCTAAACTTTAAGAGGTGATAAAAACACTTAAAGAATGTAATAGGTAACCCAGTTGGTTAAGTGTCCGACTCTTGATTTCTGCTCATGTCATGATCTCACAGTTTCATGAGTTCGAGCCCCACATTGGGATTCTGTCTCTTCCTCTCTCTCTCTCACTCTGTCCTTTTCCCCGCTTGTTCTCTCTCTCTCAAAAAAAAATAAATAAACTTTAGAAATATAAATATAATAAACTCTGGGGGTGTTTATACATTAAACAAGTTGACCGGGATGTTTTCCAGTGAAGAGGAGTATTCATGGTTGGAAGGGAGGGGTCTGGACTGCTCCGGAAGGGAGGGGTCTGGACTGTGGTGCTGTTGTCCACACTTCTGGAGCAGGGGTGGCAAGCTCACCGGGGAGAGGGGTGTGGGGGAAACTTTGCACCCTAGACACACAGTGCTCTCTGTACCTAAGCATAGCATTTGCATAAATAGAATAATACTCTTAATATATTTGTTTTTATTTTTCCTTTATAAAATTACAAAATGATGTTCACTGTAACCAGTTAACATATCGGAGATAACATAAAGAAAACGTTTATTTCCCTCCCTGTCCTGAGGTGTCCATTGTGAATACCCACCATCCTTTTCTACTACCTTCCCTGTGTTCATGTATGTGAATTTATGATTGTTGAAATGCTTTCTTGTTTTTACAAAAATGGGGACAGAGTTCATACTCTATTCCATGGTTTGTATTTCTCACTTAAAAATAAGTTATATATATTCCTCGAGGTTTTTAAACCTGTGCTTTAAAAAAAAAGTTTATTTATTTATTTTGAGAGAGGGAGGGAGAGTGCAAATGTGCACAAGCTCACACAAGCAGGAAAGAGGCAAGAGAGAGAGGGAGAGAGAAAATCCCAATCAGGCTCCACGCTGCCAGTGGAGAGCCCCACGCAGGGCTTGAACTCACGAACCATGACTTGAGCCAAAATCAAGAGTCAGATGTTAACCAACTGAGCCACCCAGGTGCCCCTAAACCTGTGCTTTTTAACTAATATTGCATAATATCAATGTACCATAATTCCTGCACATTTGTCTTCTCTATTCATCCTTTTACTCTTTTCTATAAGAGTAATTGTATTTCTTTTCTCATTCCTAAAATCTGTATTTCTTTTCATATTTTCTTTTTTTTTTAGTATTATTATTTTTAATGTTTATTTATTTCTGAGAGACAGAGACAGAGTACAAGTGGAAGAGGGGCTGAGAGAGAGAGACAGAATCTGAAGCAGGCTCCAGGCTCTGAGCTGTCAGCACAGAGCCCGACACCGGGGTCGAACCCACAAACTGCAAGATCATGACCTGAGCCGAAGTCAGATGCTTAACTGACTGAGCCACCCAGGCGCTCCCCCATTTTTTCTTTTCGTAATCAGACTGCTAGGTATGTATGTATTTTATTTATCTCTTAAAGGATCAGCTGTTATTTTTATTTTAAATATTTTATTTTTAAGTAATCTCTGCACCCAATGTGGGGCTCAAACTCACAACCCCAAGATTAAGAGTCACACATTCTGACAGGTCTAGCCAGCCTCCCCTTAAAGGATCAGCTTTTATTCTCTGTATTCTTTCTTTTGTAAATTTTTTCTTTTATTAATTTTATATTTTCTTTTATTTAAATGCTTCTTCCTACTATAGTTTTTATATTGATCTTTTTATCATGTCTTATGTTAAGTATTTTATTTTTTTCTGCACTTTTTAACTAATAGAAATATTTAGGGTTATACTTTTTTTTCCTTCTGAATGCAGGGTTAGCGTGCCTGTCAAGTTTTAGGATACAATATTCTCCTTTTCATGACTTTCTAGATCACTTGAAATTATTTATTTATTTATATATTTATTTATTTGCAGTTTTACACCTTCATTTGACAGTCAGCCATTATTTCTCATCCACGTTAACAGTCTGTAGGTTTTCAAAAGTGATGACAGGTACACAGGAAACCAGTGTGTAGAGCTTGTTCGGTGAGTCTTCATCCTCGTTCTGTTTTCTGGACAGCTGCACATGCACCTGGTATGGAACATTCCTATTCCTTCAGCCCAGACAGCTTTGTTGAGCCTGATCTCAACGCTCACACCTGGAGCTCCCATCTCCTTCGTAGCAAATTTCCGGATCTCTTTGAGTGCCCGAGGGGTATGCTTCTTGAAACTCACTCCATGGATGCACTTGTGAATGTCGATGGTGTATTCTCTGGTCACTTCCTCATTGATGGCAGAATGGCCCTTCTTCTCGCCACCTTTCTTTGTGGGAGCCATTCTGCTGGGCCTGGGTTGGCAAGAAGATCACGAGGTATTGTGGGAGAGGGCTAGATCATTTGAAATTTAAAAAACTCATCATTTTTTAAATTGCCAACATGGCTCAAATTTGTTTCTATTGTATGTTTTCCCCTTGCTGATTTGGAAGTTCTACTGTGCTTTCTGTCTGAGAAGAGCTATAGTCCACCCTTAGAAAAGCCATAATTATACTTTTCCTGTAGTTCCCAACCGAGCATTGCTTATTATGTCCTCTACCTACCAAGTATGAAATGTCTATGACACTTTTACTTCTCCACATTCCATAAATACCCTCACCTCTTACCCCCAAGCTCTTAGATATTAGAAGACAGTTTAATTTGGGGCTGTTATTGATTTCCTTCATAGTAAGTCTTTTCGGTTTTAAGAATCCTTACTTACTAGTTACGCTGCAAATTTCCAGTGACAATACCATCATCTATTTAGCATTAACAAAGTATTTTATGCAATTCATGGCTAACTGCTGTCTCTTCTTTTTCAGTAGCTAATAATAGTACAGTAAAAATGATGAGGCCAACAGCTAGTATCTCTATAACTCTATGAGCCAGATACTGTTCTAAGACCTTACATTATCTCATTTAACCCTCACAGTAACTTTTTTTTTTCTTGAGTTTATTTACTTTGAAAGAGAGAGTGCAAGTGGGGGAGGGGCAAAGAGAGAGAGAGGGAGAGAGAGAAACCCAAGCAGGCTACACACTGTCAATGTGTACAACTCATGAACTATGAGATCACAACCTGAGCCGAAACCAAGAGCTGGATGCTCAACCAACTGAGCCACCCAGGTGCCCCCTCACAATAACTTTTGAAGCAAGTTCTGTTATTATTTGTGTTTCACAGATGAGGAAATGAAGCACAGAGAGCTTCACTTTTCCATGTCACACAGCCAGGCATGGGAGCCACGGCATTTGGCCCTGGCCTGGTTTCATGGTCCACGCTCCTAACCCCCATGTCCGTTCACACGGCCTCCACAGGCTTCTCCTATATGTTTTGTTCCTGGAATCTTTGGGCTAAAAAGTGATTTTAGCTATGCACCAGAGAGAGGGGCTCTACTGGAGCCACTGCAGACAAAAGGCAGTCTTTACTGCTTGGCCCGCTTCATGTGAGCAAATTCTGTTCACCAGCTAGAAAAGGAAAATGTGGGTCTGGAAGCTCCAGGTGCGAATGGTTGCATTCCAGTTCTGGTGTCACCTTTTCACATGTGAGGCGTCAGACACCTGGGCAGGCGATGATCATCACTACATTGTTACCATTGGCTTTTTAATTTCTGATATATATGGCCATGCAGAGTCCCGTTGACCTGGCCAAATATTGACAGAATAGCAGCATCATTGTGCCTGTCACATTCTTGGTATTTAGTCAAGTGTAAGTTTGGGCCAGGAGGTTATGTCTCTCTCTCATCTCTCTCACAAGGATGGCTTTCTTTCTGCTACATTTATTGGGTTTCCTCCCCTCACCCAAATATAGACAGAAATGCCTCCTGTAAGTTTGGGGAACACTGACAATGATGGTATAGTAGCCAGTAGATGATTGGCTAGTAGCAAGATGAGCTGATCTCAGTGAAGAATGGGGCCTTCTTCTGAGCTCCTCTCCAGTACAGAAATTATATCGCCCTTTTGGTCTTTACCTAAAAGAGCTGGAAATTAATGGCACCTGCTTCCCAGAACACTTTTCAAACAGTCAACATATCACAAAGTATCTGTTGAATGCTTCCAACATAGTTAGCAAGTGTAGGGGCTTTGAAGAGGTATGATCAGCATAAACATTTTTGTTTTTTTAGGATGTTTGCATTCTTGGTGGCTTGGGGTAGGGGACAAACTTATATGCATAAACTAAGAATACACTAGTGACCCAGATAATTAATTGCATTACTTACTGGCAGTAAGCATAATATTTATTCAGAAAAGGGGGATGTGGAAAGGCTTCATGGAGAAGGAGGAATATGACTAAGGCCCAAGGAGAATTTGTTCCCTGAGAGAACAATGGGGAGCAGAGCACAGTGATGACCATGACCCACTGGCCTGGGGATGGGGAAGGATTGGACTTGATGGAGAGAAGGGGGCTGAGGAATTATGAAAAGTGAGGTTGGTGTTATTTTCAAATATTTATTTGAAATTGAGTTTTAAATAAATAAATGTATGTGTGTATATATATACATTTACATATATATATACACACATATATATACACATATACACACATATACACATATATGTGTGTGTGTGTGTGTATATATATATATGCTTTATTATTGATTTTTGAGAGTGAGAGAGAGCACAGGCAGGGAAGGCGCAGAGAGAGGAGAGACACAGAATCTGAAGCAGGCTCCAAACTGCAAACTGTCAGCACAGAGCTCGATGTGGGGTTCTAACTCACGAACTGCGAGATCATGACCTGAGCCAAAGTCAGACGCTTAACTGACTGAGCCACCCAGCCGCCCCTGAAATATTTTTTAAAAGATAAAATCATGACTTTCAGGCAAATATAAAATATACATGGGCCGAAAATTTTATTTAACTCATTAATTACTGGAGGAGCCAGTAAGATGTTAAGAGCAGTTGAGAATGTAGGTATTGATTACATAGTTCCTGATGAAGCAATTTCATAAATAAATGTAAGGATACAATTGCTGATAAAAAATTGGTTAATGTCTTACAGGATAACAAATCAAATCTTTTGGGTTGTCTGTTCCACTGGACAGAAGTTATTTTGCATCTCTGCTGGAAAAAAAAATCTATAAATTGACAGTAACTTCACAAAGTCTAGGGCTTTTAACACGTTGAATCAATAGTAAACAATGAGTAGAACTAAGTACATTCACCTAGCCAGTCCTCGGTAGCCTTTGTTCCATTTGACATTGAAAGGATATGCCGCCTATTTTTTTTCTTACTCTAAGTTTCAGGTAAATTTTTTTTTTTATAATAGTGACCTACAAAGAAGTGGAGAGGAAACTGGGGTGTGCTTCAGTGCCTTTCTAAGGCTCTGAGAGGGGACCCCCGTGATCCTGAATAACTCAGACAGAAAAGTCCAGAGTGCTCTTTGCCTGAGTCCCATCTCCTCCCTCCTGTGATCTTTTCATCTTAGTTACTACCAACTGGCGTTCGTGCTCCCCTCGAGATGATGGTGGAGACATAGATGAGTAGAAATGGGGCCTGAGGCAGAGGTCATGGCCAGGAAGGGCTCATTGAACCCCCATGTTGGTTCCTAGGTGGTGAGCCTTGATGAGGGTGAGTGCGGCTCTCAGTGCTGGGCAGGTCTGACCCATGGGTTCCTGATTGTCTATCCTGTTGCCAGCTCATCCCCCCTCGCTTGCCTGTCAGTGTGTTGCAGGTGCCATGTACATCACTGGCTTTGCTGAGTCCATCTCTGATTTGCTGAGCCTCAGGAGCATCTGGGCCGTGCGAGGAATTTCAGTGGTGGTGCTTCTGGCCTTGCTGGGGATTAACCTAGCAGGTGTCAAATGGATAATCCGCCTCCAGCTGCTGCTGCTGTTCTTGCTGGCCGTGTCCACACTGGACTTCGTGGTGGGCTCTTTCACACACCTGGACCCAGGTAAACCTTTTGGAATTGGGTAGATGGCCTTCCAGGGGTCCGCAGTGCTTTCCAGATGTTTGTAGGTATGAGTTTGCAAAACTACCTCCCAGTAAGCTTTACCTACCATGAGTGTGCTGTTCCCGGAGCAGGTGACTGGGCGTGTCTTGGCTGCTAAGGCCCAAAAACCCCTCCTCACATAGGTGTTTTCATTTAGCACATTTTCCACATTCCTTTTTATTTTCTTTTTGTTAAAAAAAAACAAGAATGTTTAAAATAAAGAATTAAGTAGAACTGGACTAGATAAAGAAAATTCATTAACAGTGATTGGGAGAGTGGGCGGGAAATAGATCTGAGAGTAGATAAGAAGATAGATTTTAATTCTATGTATCATATTTCATTTCTTTTGTTTCATGTATTTATTTTTATTTTAGATACAGAGACAGAGTGTGCATGCACACATGTGTGCCAGGGGGGAGGGGCAGAGGAAGAGAGGGAGAGAGAATCTCAAGTAGGCTTCATGCCCAGCATGGAGCCTGACGTGGGGCTTGAGCCCACAACCGTAAGATCATGACCTGACCAAAAATCAACAGGCGGATGCTTAACCGATTGAGCCACCCAAGCGCCCCTCCTTTGTGTTAAAAGGACTTGATGCAAATATTACAAATGTTAGTAATTGTCATTTGTGGGAGATGGGGACAGATATAGTTTGATATCTATAGTGTTTTTAATAGTAAATTTTCTTTCAAAATAAAAACATGAGTTCATTAACTAAGCTTAAAGAAGGAGAATAAACAGCAGGTGCACTCCGCACCATTTGGAAATGGTGTCACATGTTGGTAACAAATGGACCACTGTTTAACCCTGGGTTTTCCTGGCCTTGGACGATCCTTGGCAACTCTAATCCTTAATCCTTATGCTCTGAGTGGGATGCTGTTACCCACAGTGTCTGTAACTGTATAGCTTTGTGATCTGGGTTGGTTTGGCGTCATAAGTCTTTGTTCCTCTCCAGAGTACAGGGCTGTTCCTGGGTGCCTTAGAAGAAAGATAACTGCCTGATATTTCACACTTCAGGAACTCTGGCTTTTTATGGCAACAGTGGCCAGGCATCTACATTGGAGTCCGGACAGGGAAGTGGAAATGGGGCCATCCTTGGTGTTAGGAAAGAGAAGGAAAGGAAAAGACCTGCAGCAGAAGTGCCTGTAATGATTGGGAGGGCCTGCTTTGTGCCAGGCCTTGCGCTTAGCACTGCACAAAACTTATCTCATGGAATCCTTGTCATAACCCGTGAGAGGAAAACAGTTATACCCATTTTACAGATGAGGAACCCGGGGATTATGTAATTCATGGTGATGCGTGGCAGAGCCGGGAATGAAACTGGATCTATTCACGTGTGCAGCTGCACTGTTTTGTAGTCTTGACATGTAGTCTTGCACGGTCTGTCTTGACATCACCAGCTGCCTTTTGGTGGTAGTAGCTCTGCTTTCCCCCATGAATGCTGCCCTGACATGTGTTCTAAACAGCCTTGTCTTTCATAACGACATTGGGTGCAGGAAGTTCAGAATTCAGTTGGTACATGCTACTCTGGCCTTATTTCTTTTTCATATGTTCAAATTCTTCTGTTGGAAAACAGTCACTCCCCTTAGCTCCCTGAGTGCCCCCTGCACTCTGGCATCCTGATCCCTGCCCCAGAACCTCCAGACTGCCCATGACCCAGCATCTAAAGGGTTAACCCCGGGCCGGAGGGCTGCCCCAGGACTCACTCCAATGCTAAGAGCCAGTGCAGTGTCCAAACTGATCACTTGGCGCCTGGGCCTTGCAGCTTGCTAAACACTTGGAGCATCTCCATTGCAGGGGAGGAATGATTTGTTTCCTGGCCTTGCACCAACTGCAGAGACAAGCCCACATCCGGAGGGAGACCTGCTGGCTGTTTGGCTGTAAAACTAACTGTCAGTGGGGGCGAGGGAGTCCACTCCAGTCTCCCATTCCTGGGTGCTTTCTCCCTTCATTGGTGTGGTTGCTGACAGAGCATAATTAATTAAATTGCAGGGCGATGCTGCTAGCCTCTTTGAAACCTCACTAGGCTGATGTGTTTTCCTTCTTCTCAATTAGAAGCTATCTTGGCTGCTCTTCTGTTACTTCAAGTATTTCTCCTTTCTGGTCAGTACATTAGCAGGGTGTAGTGTGAAGTGAAATTTATTTTCAATCATTTCCATGGCAACTGGCCCCTCTCAAATCTGTTTTTGGTATCACTGATGTTTTATATGGGCTACTTTCTTTGCAGTTAAAAATCCAAACTAAAACTAGACCATAAACCTTCAGAATGGATTTAGCAGAATGATTTCAGCCCTTTGGAAAAACGACATGCACATAGACATTTGAAAAAAGGCTGGAAAAAGGACTGGAAGGAACTATACCTAGTGTCAGCAGTGACTGCCTTTCTGCTGAGGTTATGGGTGGCTACAGTATTTTATTTCTCCTTTTCCATCAATTGTTTAGTGCTACTTAAAAAATTAATAGATTGTATTTTTTAAAAGTTTATTTATTTATTTTGAGTGGGGAGCGGGGCAGAGAGAGAAAGGGAGAGAGAGGATCCCAAGCAGGCTCCACACTGTCAGTACAGAGCCCATCATGGGGCTCGATCTCATAAACCGTGAGATCATGACCTGAGCCAAAAACAAGAGTTGGATACTTAAGCGACTGAGCCACTCACACACCCCTAATAGACTGAATTTTTTAGAGCAGGTTTAGGTTTATGGAAAATCGAGTAGATGGTGCAGACGTCCCCGTATCTTTTCCTTCTCCTTTCCCCACCACCATCCCCCTCTTGTCATTATCTCGCATTACTGTGGCATGTTCGTTACAAGTGATGAACCAATGTTGATACGTTATTAGTAGCTGAAGTCCATGGTGCTGTGCAGTTCTGTGAGCTCTTACAGTAATAATGTGTATCCGCCATTACAGAGGCCTGCAGAATGGCTTCAATGTGTCAGAAATTCCTCTGCTCCACTTGTTCATACCTCCTCCCTCCCGCCCTTGAACTCTTGACAATCGCTGATCTTCGTTCTCTCTCTCTCTCTCTTGTTTTGCCTTTCTTAGAGTTGGAATCATACAGTATGTAGCTTTTTCAGACTCGCTTCTTTCACTAGGCAAACGCATTCAAAGTTTCTCTGTGCCTTTTTGTGACTCGCTAGTTCATTTCTTATCACTGAATAATATTTCATTGTGTAGATATAACTCAGTTATTTATTTATTTTTATCCATTCACCTAATTTAAAGGACATTTTGGTTGCTTCCAGCTTTTGGCAATTATGAATAAAATCTCTGTAAACGTTTGTGTGCAGGTTTTGTGAAGACACAACGATTTGGCCCATTTGAATAAATACCTAAGAGCATTATTGCTGGGTCATACAATAAGACAATGTTTACGTCTCTAAGAAACTGCCAAACTGCCTTCCAAAATGGCTGTGCCGTTTTGTATTCCCACCAGCAGGTAGTTAGAGTTCCTATTGCTCCACATCGTTCCCAGTGTTTGGTATTGTCAGTGTTTTGGATATTAAACACTCTGATATGTATCTCTCTAATAGTAGTTTTAAGCATGCAATTCAGTGATCACATATGACATTAAGCATCTTTTAATATGTTTATTTGATATCTGTATATCATCTTTGGTGAGGTGTCTGTTCAAGTCTTTTGATCATTTTTAATCTGATTGTTTTATTTTTGCTGTGTTGTAAGAATTCTGTGTATATTTTGGACACAAGCCCTTTATCACATATAGGTTTTATAAATATTTTCTCCTAGTCCATGGCTTGTCTTTTTATTCTTAAAATAAATTTTTTATTGTTTATTTTTTGAGAGACAGAGAGAACATAAGCTAGGGGAGGGGCAGAGAGAGAGGGAGACACAGAATCCAAAGCAGGCTCTAGGCTCTGAGCTGTCAGCACAGAGCCCGACGTGGGGCTCGAACTCCTGAGCCGTGAGATCATGACCTGAGCTGAAGTCAGATGCTTAGCCGACTGAGCCCAGGATAGATATATATATAATACTATATCTATATGTTTCTTATATATGTAATTCTATATTGATAGATATATAATTCTATGTTGATAGTCTTTTTATGTTTAATACTTTATATTTGTAAAGTTTTTATTGCTAGGTATATGTAATTCTATATTGATAGTCTTTTTACATTTAATACTTTATTTTTTTAAAGTTTTTATTAATTTATTTTGAGAGAGAGAGGAGGAGAGGGGCAGAGAGAGAGGAAGAGAGAGAGAGAATCCCAAGCAGGCTCAGCACTGTCAGTTTGGAGCCCCACGTGGGGCTCGAACTCACAAACTGTGAGGTCATGACCATAGCCAAAATCAAGAGTCAGATGCTTAACCAACTGAGCCGCCAAAGTGCCCCATCTTTTTATTCTTTTAACAATGTCTTTGCAGAGCAGAGGCTTTTAATTGTGATGAAGTCTAGCATCAATATTGTTCTTTCACAGACCATGTATAAAAAACTCATTATTAAATCAAAGGTCATGCAGATTGTCTCCTATGTAATCTTGTAGATGTTTTATAGTTTTGTGTTTTACATTTAAGTCTGTAATCCATTTTCAGTTCATTTTGTGAAAGGTGTAATGTCAGTGTCCAGATTTGTTTTTGCATGTGCTTACCCTGGTGTTGCGCCATTTTTTAAAAGACCACACCGCCTTTGCTCCTTTGTCAGAGATCCATTGACTATAACTGTGTGTGTCTATTTCTGGGATCCCTGCTCTGTTCTAGTGTTCTCTTTGCTTGTTCTCCAATACCACACTGGCTTGGTTAGTGCTGCTTTCTAGGGAGGGCTGGGGTTGGCTGGTGTCAGACCTGCAACTTGTCCTTTTTCATTTGTGTTGTGTTTAAAATCAGGGAAGGAATGTTTTAAAAATACACTTAAGCTTAACTTTATTTCTATCCCTTTATTTAAATATAAAAGACTAAAAAAAAATCTAAACAATCCTGGAATGTATAAAATAAGAATGTGGAAAGTAAGAGCACACTTCATTTTCCCACCTCTGCCCTCCCCAGGGAGCTTGGTACAAGCATTCCTTATATATTGCTGTCAAACACATCACCCCAAAAGTTAGTGTCATAAGACAACAATAAGCATTTATTATTTCTTGCCTTTTCTGTGGGCCAGGAATTTAGCTGCGGCGTTGCTGGTGATTTGGCTCAAAGTTTCTCATGAGGCTTAGTCAGATGTCAGCAGGGGCGGCAGCCACCTAAAAGCTTGACTGGGGCTGGAGGAGCTGGCTGGCAAGTTGGGGTTGGTTGTTGGAGGGAGGCCTCCCTCCTCATCCATGTTGTCCTTTCCTGAAAGCTGCTTACGTGTCCCCAAGTCATGTGGTGGCTGGCCTCCCTGAGAGCAAACAATCAGAGGGAGCAAGAAAGAGAGAGAGCACACGCTCTGTCCTTCACATGATCTAGCTTCAGAAGTCACAGAGCCCTACTTCTGCCATAGTCTCTTTGTTAGAAGTGAGTCACTTAGTCCTGTCCTCTTCAAAGGGAGGGGAATTAGTTTCTACAATTTTGAATGGAGAAGTGTCAAAGAATTTGAAGACACACTTTAAACCACAACAGTTGATTTTAAAATCAGAAAAAAATTATTTAAGTGCAGTTAAGTGAAATTATATTTCCCCTTTATTTCAGAGTCAAAATAACTGTTTTATAAGAATTTTTAAAATACTGAAGTATAAAATTAAAAGTGGAAGTTCCCTCCCTTACTCTATTCTCCTGCTCCCCAGAGAGAGATTGGTAAATATCTTTCCAGCCTATTTTCAAGTGCATGTGCATTTACATAAACATAGATCTTTGTAAAAATGTGCTTAAAATTCTGTTCTGCTATTCTTCCTCTCACACTTAATAACATATCATGGACAGCATGACTGTAATGTCAGTACATTTAGGACTCCTTCATTCTTTTTTGACATTTAAATAGTATTCCGTATAACAAATCTGAAATACTTTGTATTTAAACTTTTGTCCATTGATGGATATTTAGTTTTTTTTTTTCTAGTTTGTTGCTATTAGAAGTATTGCTGACATGAATATCCTTGAGCAAAATTTAAAGCTTATTTCCATAGGATCAAGGGTTGTAAATAGAATTAATAGGACAAGGGTCAAGCATATTTTAAATTTTGATAGGTTTTGGGGCGCATGGGTGGCTCAGTCAGTTAAACGTCCAACTTTGGCTCAGGTCATGATCTTGCAGTCTGTGAGTTCAAGCCCTGCGTTGGGCTCTATGCTGACAGCTCAGAGCCTGGAGCCTGCTTTTGATTCTGTGTCTCCCTCCCTCTCTCCCCCTCCCCCGCTTGCATTCTCTCTCTCTCTCTCTCTCTCAAAAATAAATAAACATTAAACATTTTTTTAAAAATTTTATTAAGTTCTGCCAAACTGCCTTCTCATAAAGTTGTTCCATTTTGAACTCTCACTGACAGTATGTAAGACTTACTGATTCCCCATACCCCGAACAATATTGGATATGTTCAATCTTTTAAATTTCTGCCAAGAAGTTATGGGCAAAAATTGTGCTCCTTTAAAAAAATTAGTTTTTCTGAAATCATTAATGAGAATTATTTTATTCATATTTTATTGCCACTTATATTTATTCTTCTTTGAATTATTTATAATTTTTCCCTATTGTTCCTTTGTGCTATTTTCCTTTTCAATGCTTTGTAGCTCTTTTACCTTCACAATTAATTAAAAACAAAACAAATACTTGTTTAGCTTTTATTAGTGCTAGATAGTGTTTGTTGTATATGTTGGAAAGTTTTTTCTAATATGTTATTTGTTCTTTTAAAATTAATTTTTATGTGTAATTAAAGTAATGCATATACGTAAAGATACTCATTTTTGAGCCAAATCGAATACACTGATTGTTTTCTTGTTTGTATTTCTTCCGGCTTCTCCTGTAACTAAGCTTACTCTATGTCTTAGTTTCCTGGAGCTGCCTGAACAAACCACTGCAAACTGGGTGGCTTGAAACAACAGAAATATATTGGCTCAGGGTTTTGGAGGCCAGAGGTGGGAGAGCGAGGTGTTGGAGGGCCACACTCCCTCCCCAGGCTCTAGAGGAGAACCCTTCCTGGTCTCTTCCAGCTTCTGGTGGCTCCAGGTCTTCCTTGGCTGGTGGCCACACTGCTCCCACCTCTGCCTCTGTGGTCAGATGGCCTTTTCCTCCTCTTGCCTCTCCTCTGTGAGTACCTCAGGAGGACAGCTTGTCACTTGGACAAACTTGTCAGTTTGGATAATCTGGGATGATTCCATCTGGAGATCCTTAACTTAATTACTTCTGCAAGGACCTGTTTTCCAAATAAGGCCACATTCACAGGTTTCTAGGGTTAGTATGTGGGCATATCTTGTTGAGGTCCACGATTCAATCCATTATGCTCTATTTTTTTTATTTGCTTTATTTTCTAGGTTTTTAAAAACCACTATTATAAAAATATCCATAGAGCTTTTATTTTTATTTTATTTTTCATTTTTTTAAATGTTTGTTTATTTTTTATTTTTATTTTTTTATAATTGCTTGTTTATTTTTGAGAGAGAGAGGGAGACAGAGCACAAGTAGGGAAGGGGCGGAGAGAGACACACACACAAACACAGAATATGAAGCAGGCTCCAGGCTCTGAGCTGTCAGCACAGAACCTGATGAGGGGCTTGAACCCACAAACTGTGAGATCATGACCTGAGCCGAAGTTGAATGCTTAACCGACTGAGCCACCCAGGAGCCCCATCCATTGAGCTTTCAAATATGTATAGGCATTTTTACCAGTTCTCCCTATGTTACACTTTCTCTTGGAGACCCCATCCTCACCTTCCTTTTGGATGGATGATAGCAGGCCAGGATCACAGCTCTTGTCTGGTACTTGCCCTACCTGCTCCCAGGAGTTGTCCCTACTGTCTGGATCCCAAATCATCCTCTTCTGTCTAGGATGGAAAATGCCACTTTTCCACTTCCATTTGTGATTGTTTGGAGATATAAAAATCTAGGCTGAAAATCACTTCCCTTAAAATTTTGAAGTAATTGCTCTACCTTCCAGCATTCAGCAGCATCCGGCGTTTGGTGCTATTTGGATTTCTGCTCCTAGTGAGTGACCTCTTTCTCTTCTTCTCTTCCCTTTTCCCTTGTGGTTCTAAGATTTCATAACGAAAATTGTTGTTCATTGACCTGGGGCACTTTCAATCTGGAATTTTCAAATTATTTCTTTACCAATTTCTTCCCCTTTGTTTTCTCTCTCTTTTTTTAATTTTTAATTTTTTCCTTGAATCCTGAATACTTGGATATTAGAGCTCCTGTCTTGATCTTCCTGTTATTATTATTATTATTTTAATCTTCTCTCTTCTCTAGCTTTTCCTTTTTTCCATCTCAATGGGAGAGTTCTTCAACTTTATTTCTAACATACTGAAGTTTTCATTTAGACTAGCCTTAATTTCGAAGAGCTCTTTGTTGTTCTTTGAGAATCACAGCCTGTTCTCGTTTCATGAATATAATATCTCGTTTTGGTTCTTTCGAGCTATGACTTTAGGAGTTTTTTTTTCTTGTGAAATTTTCTTCTGCTCTCAACATTTATCTGTTTTTTCGCATTTCCTTGTTTCTGCTATCTTGTTTTGTTCTCTGTTTTAAGTGCTGCAAGCTTTCTTCATGTTTTTAATGTTTTTGTAAGCTTTCTTCAATGTCTGGTCGTCCCTGGCTGTTCATTCATTCATTCATTCATTCTTCTTCTTCTTTTTTTTTAAAGTTTATTTATTTTGAGAGAGACAGAGAGACAGAGAGAGAATGAGTGTGGGAGGGGCAGGGACAGACTCCTAAGCAGGCTTAGTGCCAGCTGTGGAGCCTCGCACAGCACTTGATCCTACAACCTGGAGATCATGACCTGAGCTGAGATCAAGAGTCTGATGCTCAACCAATTAAGCCACCCATATTCATTCATTTTTATTATTTATTTATTTACTTTTATTTTTATTTTTTTTTTTAAATTTTTTTTAACATTTATTTATTTTTGAGAGACAGAGAGACAGAGCATGAGCAGGGGAAGGGCAGAGAGAGAGGCAGACACAGAATCCGAAGCAGGCTCCAGGCTCTGAGCCGTCAGCACAGAGCCCGACGCGGGGCTCGAACTCACAGACCGTGAGATCATGACCTGAACCGAAGTCGGCCGCTCAACCGACTGAGCCACCCAGGCGCCCCTTATTTATTTACTTTTAAAGTTTATTCGTTTTGAGAGAGAGCGTGCACACACATGTACCTGCACGCACAAGGTTGGGGAAGGGAGAGAGGCAGAGAAAGAAGGAGAGAGAATCCCAGGCAGATTCCTTACTGTCAGCACAGAGCCCATCTCGGGGCTTGAACTCATGAAGCTTGAACTCATGAACCATGAGATCATGATCTGAGCCAAAGCCAAGACTTGGGATGCTCAACTGACTGAACCACCCAGGTGCCCCCATTCGTTTTTAATAAGGAGGCATGTGTCAGTCGTTGGAAGGTCAATGTAGAGGAGGTGTGGTGGTCGTGGCGAGAGGCTTCACTGTGTGGTGATGGTGTGGCACACTGGGCTATTTCACTCAAGTCTCCCAAATGTCAGTTTCTGTAAGTTTTTTCTCTGGTACAGTCAGCATCTTCCAGAGAACTCTCCAGTCTCCTGCCTCAGACATGCCTGGCTGCCACAGTGCTGGGAACGGGTCAGAGGTGGGGGTAAGGGACTGGGGGACTTACAGTCAGGGTGCACACTTCCATTTAGTCTGATATCTTTCACCTGGTACCTCCTTCCCTGCACTCAAGCCCCTGTGTCATACCTCATTCTTTATCTTAAGCCACTGTGTCATGTCTCTCATTTTGTCTCCATGCTACGCATAGAAATGGATCTTACTCATTGCCGCCATTTCCTCACTTCTTGACTCCTTGGCCTGCAAGCAGTCAGCACGGCCCCTCTTCCTTTCCCCATCTCCCATCCTGTCTCTTCCAAAACAGCATCATTGCACAAGGCTCTGTGGAGACACAGCTACATTACTGTAAAAAGCTAAATAGCACAGCAACTTAATTTAAACAAGGCCCTCTCAAACATTTGTTTGGCTTAAAGCTCCTAAAATGCCATTTTGTTGGATTATATTTTCATTTATGTAAGCTGTGTGTCATGCCAAAATGATTTTATTGCCATAGAAGTCAGGCAAATATAGATAAAATACATTTTAGAAAATAAAGTGACATGTGGCACATTTTAATTCTATGTTCTGCATTTAAAAATGAAATTATGCATCTCCAAGCTTAACTTTTTGGTTATCTAGGAAGATGGCTGCTTTGCACGGGTCTGTCGTCTCCTCCAGTCCCCCACCTCACAAACTCTGCTCTGCCTGGGCACTCTGGTGTCCGTGGGAGGGGGCTATTGCGTGGTGCACGGCGTGGGCAGGCATAGGTTCTTCTCATGCCGAGTCTGGCAGGTGGGATCCAGGTCTGCTTGGGCCCGGCTCTAAGGCCAGCTTTCTGTTAGAAGCTGTTAAAAGATCAAGAGTCAAGCGTGCCCGACTCTGCCATCTGCTGAAATTGCTGTACCTGAGGTCCCACTAACCTTCGGTCTTTAAATCCAGAACCTTTACTCATTTCTTATTCTTTACCCCTTTTGCACCACAGACCACTGTCTCAGTCCATTCAGGCTGCTAAAACAAAACACCCTAGACCAGGTGGCTTGTAAACAATGGACATTTATTTCTCACAGTTCTGGAAGCTGGAAATCTAAGATCAAGGCTCCAGCAGATTTAATGTCTGACAAAGGCCTGCTTCCTGGTTTGTAGAAGGCTGTCCTCTCCTTGTGTCCTCATGTGACCAGAGGGCAAAGAAACTTTCTGAGGCCTCCTTTATAAGGGCACTAATCCCATTCAAGAAGACTCCACCCTCATGACTTAATCATGAGTCCCAAAGGCCCACCTCCACATACCATCGCACTAGGGATGAGACTTCAACCTGTGAATTTGGAAGGGAGGGGACACAAACCCTCAGTCGGTGGCAAACACCTGTGCTGACTTGAATCAGTCTCTTACCATTTCTTCTCCCACACAATGCTGCTTTGGCTCTTCTCTTAGACTTCTTGTCCCAGATGCAGGCAGGAGACATGGGTCAGTCATCAGCGCTGCTTTTCTCTGTGCTCTCTTCTTCAGAGAGATCCTTCCAGCACTGCTGCTGCTGTCAACTGCTTCTTCAACTTTCTTGGATGGAGCTCCCATGTCGCCAACTGCTGTTCCATCTCTCCCTGGATGTCTGAGCATCACCTTGATTTAAAGACGAGCAAAGCTGAAGTCTTGCATGTTTTCCTCTTCCCTTTATTTACCTTCTCCTCCTCATCCCCACCCAACCAGAAACCGAAAAGAACCCCCAATAAAACTCAATAAGCAAAGAATTAGCTTATCTCCCAAATATCTACACCATTTCCCCAAGCCTGGAAAGCTGGAGTGAACTTTTATTTCTCTGTGTTGCTTCAACTTTCCTATCCTTTACAACCTGACAGCTCTCCCCTTAGATCAGCAGAGGCCATTTCCTAACGTGGGGCACTTAGATGATTTCCAGATCTGAATTTGTCCTTTCAGGAGCTTCCTTTTGGTTGACTCTACCCATCTCCAATGGGCAATCAACCCTTCTATACACTGAAGCCAGATTACTTTTCCTAAAACAGTGCTTTGCTTAGTTTACTCTCTAGCTTAAACATCTAGATTCCCATCTCCGTGCATTCCCATCTCCAGCAGCCTTCTATTGCCTATAGGACAGAGTCCAAACCTAGTGGGTTTGTGTTAACTAAGTTTCATGGGCTAGTCCCAAACTACTTGTTTGGTTATGTCTCCAATTCTGCACCTTCCCGCACCTCTTCTTCCCAAAAATATCTCCACTCACTGGGTCATAAATACATATGAATATAGCCCTGCTTTTCCTCTGGAATTCTCTCTACTACACTCTGTTTGACCTAGGTGCTCTCTCTTGGATGAAATAGTAGGAATTGTACATGAAGAATATGGTCTGAAATCCGGGAGCCTCTGGTGGTCGGTAAAAGTGAGGATAAAAGTGTTTACAATGCCAGCTTGCATTTCTGATTGTCTAGTTGGCTGGGGCGGGCAGGGATGTTAACAAGGTGTGCTCAGGCCCCCAGGGATGTTAATGAGGGCATTGGAGACTCTGGTTCCTCGTTTAAAGTTTAAAAAATGTACTGATGAAATATTTCAAATATATAGGAAATAATATAACAGATTACTTGAGAGGCTGTTGTGGCGATCTGGGAAAGCAGTGATGCCCCGGCGCCTCTAGGGTTGGGAAACAGGGGACAGAGTAAAGATAGATGAGATGGCAGGATGAGATGTGGGGATGAGGCAGAGCCGAGGGATGGGGCTAACACGAGGCTAGCTGGCTGATGGCTTCGGGCCACTGGGATCTGGGAGGAATCTGGCAGGAATAGATGTGGGGGAGAGGGAGAGGTCAGCATAAGAGTTCAAGTGAGGTCCAAGCAGAGATGACGAGAAGGCAGTGATGTGTGGTGGCTGAGGGCTCCCAGGGGCAGGCAGGCCTGGAGATGAAGTCGTAAGCTGTGTGGTGGTGGGGAAGCACCTGGATGGGCTGGCGCTTTGGGGAAAGCGTGCCGATTTTGAAGCCTACAGCACTGCACTTACTAAGATGGAATTTAATTCATCAGAAGGGGCATTTTTGTTTTTACTTCTCTGTATTAAACAACAACAACAACAACAACAATCCTCTTGACAGAATTCCTAACATACAAAGCAGGTGACCTAAAGATTAATGTTCTTTACCAAGAACACACCCCAGAATCTCTTCAATGACTGTCCCCTGGTCCATTCAGGATATAACAAACACATGAATGTTTTGGCTCCTCCTCTGGAGCTCTCAGTCAGCCTGCACTTGGGGACAAGGCTTGTGGTGTCTCTGGGATGCATGGTGCCATATAGTAGGTGTTCAGTAAGTATTTGTGCAGGAATGCACACACTAAGGGGAAGATAGTAATGCCAGACTGTGACCTCTTCTGGCCCCAGCAGGTGCAGATGGCACATCTGTAGATGCCCCTACTCTGAAACATCTTTCTAGGGCCCCTTTTTCTTCCTGAGATGAGAACAGTGGCCCAGCTACCACCATGACTCTGTAGCATCATCTTCCCAGCCACGTGTCTTCCCGAGCCTTCCTTGTGGGCTCCTTTCCCCTGTGCTGGGAGGGCATCTCTGCATAGCTTTTCTGGGAAGGGTTTTCCAAGACCTAGAAGGCCTTGCAGTGCCCCGGGTGGCCTCTGTGTGGAGTCATGATTCTGGCTGTTTGTTTTCTGGGCTCTGAGGGCCAGGGAGCCTTGTACCAGGGTAGCTTGCTCAGTCTTTCCTCTCTGCCCGCAGAGGTACTAGGAGGAAGCCCGACTCCTTTGTGTAGAATGGTCTATGGTGTCCTAGCATTTTACGTACACGGTCGTCAAGTGGGTGATGCTGTACTGAAAGCTTTCACACCCACCATCTCATGAGACCCTCACAGATGAGGGAGGCTGGGCAGTCATTTTCTCCATCTCACAGATGCAGAACTGTGACTCAGAAAGGTGAAGTAACTCCCCGAGAACCCAGGCCTTGGTACTCAGCTCTCCCTGGTCCAGCAGAGGGACAGAGTCTTCTTAGAATAGCTGATGACCCAGCCTCCGATCCCACCCTCTATCCCTGGGGGTCTCGATGTTGCCTGCACATCAGAAGCATCAGGGGAGCCCCGCTCCAGACCAAGTCCGCCAGCACCGCGGGGTGGGACTTATTGGTCTGTATTTTCTAGCTCTCCAGGTGATTCTACTGTATACCCAGCATCGAGAACCCCTGTCTGGCCCCTGCTCATATAGCACCTGCTTTGCTGTCTAACACAAGCTCAGTGGAGTAAGAGCCAAACAGTGGTGAGGCCACGGGCCATACTGCTCAGACTGGCAGAATCCTGGAGACAAGACCAAAGAATTCATTGCCTAAAGAGCAGACTCAGGACAGAGACTAGCTCCTCCTTCCTCTGCCTGTCTTCCCAGAATCTCTTCTGATGACTGTTCTGACTAGCACTCAGCTGAGGGCCCTACATATCACAAAACCTGCTTATTCGTGTGTGTGGATGTATGTGGGAAAATTGTAATGAGTGCCAGCTCTATGTCAGGCACTTTACACATATTATTCTTTAAAAAATTTTTTTAAAATGTTTATTTATTTTCCAGAGAGAGAGAGATGGGGTGGGGGGAGGAGTGCAAGCGGGGGAGGGGCAGAGAGAAGGAGACACAGAATCTGAAGCAGGCTCCAGGCTCTGAGCTGTCAGCATAGAGCCCAACATGGGGCTCGAACTCACAAACTGTGAGATCATGACCTGAGTCAAAGTTGGACACTCAACTGACTGAGCCACCCAGGTGCCCCCATATATTACTCTAATTAAAACTTAAAGCAACCTGGTGATATGGGGAGATGGTTATTCTCATTTTACAGACAAGAACATTGAAGCCCCTGAGAGGTTATACAACTTTCCTGAGATTGCATAGTAAGTGGCTCAGCCAGAATTTGAACCCAGCGCTCTGACTCAGCACTATCCTGTGGTGGTCTGGCATGCCCTTGAATGAGGGTGGTGGAACCATTCTCTTCTACCGAATCCTTTGGTGCTCCCCTCCTCTTTCAGATCAAGGGGGTCCCAAAATCTGTTAGTCTCAGCTGGGCCCTCCCATACATGCTCAGAGCTATTCTGGGTCAGAGCTTGAAGGGGAAGCAGGGGACGCAGGACAGAGGACTATGAGGCAAGGTGAGGAGTCAGAACCAGGTACTGAAGTGGCTAATACGTGGTTCCTGAATCACTCCGGCACTGTGGGAATAGACCAGATCAGCTGACTATGACCCAATTCAGGGCATGGCATGGGGTCAATCAGGACAGGACTTGGTACTCCCTCCTGGGTTCTCAGCGGTGAGGCCAGTCTGGGAGCAAGGCTGCTCAGCCCTCTGTCCTCCATATCGTTGGCCTCAGGCAGTCTGACCCCAGCAGAGTTGAGAGTTTCTGCACTTTCTTAGGCGACTCCTTGGAAAGTTGTGCTAATTCAGAAAGGAACAGGACCCCAGGACCCCCAGTGGGGGCAGCCGACCATCTGCTGGAATTTGTGGCCATGGTAAAAGGGATGGGAAGCAGCCTCGTTTAGATTTCTCCTGTCTTCTTTTCCTTTCTCCCCATCCCTTTCTGTCTCCTTTCCCTGCCCTCTCCCCACCCCTCATATCCTGGTTTCCTACTTTGAACTTCCCTCTTTCCTTATACCTCTATTCATGGCTGGATCCTTTGAATGGGCTACTATATTGGGGTTTCTGGCTCAGCCTGGGGTTCTCATTACTGCCCTAATCCCCCTTTGCAAAACACAGATTTTGCCATGATGGATGAAAGTTAGTTGCTATCCAGTTAAAGACTAGCTCTATTGTAGACTGGTAATGAGCAGGCTTTTGAAGGCTTTTTGCAGACTCAGGCGATGTTGATGATTTAGGCTTGAAAGGTTTATTTATGCACTAGATCAGAGCCCAAAAGATATGCCAATTAGCATGGCCAACCTTCCAGTCGGTTCTGACAAGATGTATTCTTGGGGCCAGAAAGTGGACCTGAATCCAGAAGCCCTTGCTTGTGCTCAGGGAGAGATGAGGCTCAGGAGGTGAGACTGGGGCCACCTGATCTACCGCCCAGTCCCCTGCTCAAGCCCTCCGATGTCTTGTTCATCATGATGTTATCTTAGGGACTCTGCTGGTGGCAGCGGTGTGGGAGTGTGGAGAGGTGGTTTCACTGGGGGCTCCAGAGGAGTCCAAGGTGCCCAGGGCTACCCCCACATCCTGTTGCAACAACACTGGTGCCCCTGGAGACAGACAGACGTCTTAATCCCCTTTTGTCCCTAACTCCAGAACAGGGCTGTATATCAGCAGGTGCTCAGTATGTTTGCTGAGTGAATGAATGAAGAATGAATCAGATAGACTGAGGGTACAAGGGAAAGGCTCTGGAATGCAGCTGGAGGTATGGAAAGCCCTGGCCCCTTCATCTCTTATCTGCAGTCACCTAGGAGACGGATACTCCCCAGGCCTCCCTTCTGAGAGGCGCCGACCTTCCTGTTTTGGCAGCAGTTCCCAGGTATTCTGTCTGCACAGGCTGCAGCTGGCAAGAGAAACCACAATGCCTGTGTGGAGGGCCCGGCCCAGGGTGGGGTCAGGTTGCGAGTTCAGTCAGACTGTCTTGGGAAGGAGGAAGGAAGGAAGGGTTGCAGCTGAGAAGAAACTGGCTTTGAAAGTTTTCCTCCTGGATTTTTTGTGTGCAAGGCGTGGAGATGCTTGGAGAGGCAGTAAATACTTGACAAAAGAGTGTAGCTGAATCACTGGTAAAATCAGAGTGCAGATCTTACCTGCGGCAGGTCAGCTGGATGGTTTTGTCTGGGAATGTCCGTGTGCTGGAAGGATGCCACAGGCTCTGTTATAATAACAGCTCTGTATCCCTTAGGGAAAAAAATTTTTTTTTGGAGAAAGCACATGTGCTTCATATTATGCATATCCACTGAGCATGTGTGTCCAGATGGCTGGGACAGGAGTCTCCTGACCCGTTCTTTCCGACTGTGCAGGTTTGAGAGAAAGACCAGGGATCTGGCAATGTTGGCTAGAAATTCCTGTAGGTCAGCTGGAATCCGGCTGGGGATTTGCTGATGTGAAACATGCACGGACAGTCAAACGCACAACAAAGGAGTCAAAGAGCAAAGCCAACTTGACCTTGAACAAAATCTTCCTTTGCTCCTGAACCACACACCAAGCCAGGCAAATTAAGGGATATGGGAATATGGATTCCTATTTGTTAAAAAATAGACAATTGTTTTTCATTAGGCTTTTCCAGTTATAGCACATAGGATTGCGGTGACCTCATTTTTGACCAATGGCCAATGCATTCAGCTGTCTGGTGGAATAATCTATTAACTGGGCACCTGCCAATTGTCTGCAATAGGAACTGGTTTAGACGTATGTTTTAAAAAGTGATAACATTGTTATGGGCTCTGCCTAGACATGGGGATGGAAGCCCACGCAGGTCAGCACCAGCACCGCAGTCAGTTTGGGATGATTGGGCTGTGTTTTCAGAAGCCTCGCTGTCCTATGAGTGCCTTCTCTTTCCCTCTGCACCAATTATATGGTATCGAAGGGCAAACTGACATGTGCCTAGATTTCCCGAACTTCAGTATGTTGAATCTGGGTGATTTGCCTGATCCTGTGGGTGAGGAAACTTAGGCACAGAGAGGTTGAGTGACCTTTGCTAGGTCACACAGAGCCACAATTGCAAGCCAGTTCTCCCAGCGCCCCATCCAATGCTGTTTGCCCTGTACTCCATGGTGGCCCTGAGGCCCATGCGTGACTCGTGTTTGTGAGCAAAGCAGTTGCTCACACCTGTGTGCCAGCTCTGTTTTGGGGAGGCCCATTATGATGCTGATTGGTGAAGGAGGCAGCCATGCTGTTTGACAGCCCACTCGCAAGCCAAGTTTGCCATTTTTAGGGAACCATGTCTCAGTTCCGAGTGTGAAAAGGCTTTGACGATTTGTTGCAAACGCCACCTGCTTCATTCCAAGCTGCATCTTCCAGCAGTCACAGACTGGAAAATGGTGGTAGTTGTGAATACCAGGAGGCCATGAGGAGAAGAGCTGACCTCAGAGTCCCCACACTCGTGGACTTTTTGATGGAAATAACTTCTTTTGTAGAAAGATAGTTGCCATGCATATGAAGACAATTGCTAATCTATATAATAGTAATAAAATTGAGCACTTAATATATGCCAGGCATTGTTTCATGTGCTGTCCATGTGTTAATTCATTTACTTCTTACAGTGAGAGGTAGGTACTATGATTATTCCCATTTTACAAATGGAGAAACTGAAGCGTGCCTGGTAAGTACCTGCTGAAGGTTGCCTTGTTGGTAGAGGTAGGAATCAAACCCAGATAGTCCACACAGAGCGCAGGCTCTCAATCCCTACATTTTATGCTTCCTAAGGCTCTCAGGACTCTAGACTTAGGCCTATAGTCAGAGATGGAGGACTTCTGGTTCTTGACTTAATTTCATCTGGTCTTCACACACACCACTTTTTAAGAGGTAATATAATTTTTGCCTGACACTGTGAAAATGCAAAAAGGAGATTCTCAAAGTTTTTGCAGAAGGCATACCCACATCTCACAAAATGAGTATAGTATATTGCTTTATAAAGACAAACAATTATGATTTCTCTGTAAAATGAAGTGCATCACTTTGCAGGGAAAGAACATGGAAGGGGAGATCTCTAACCAGAAGGGAAAACATTAATGCTTCCAATATTCATATTACAATTACTTTCTTAAGTTATCTTATTCTAAAACTTACAATGTGTATAGAAGAGTGTATAAAACATCCATACTGGCTAAAGAACACCAGAAGGTCATCTAGTGCCTAGCGTAGGAAATAGGAGGTGCGAGTCCCACAAGAGCTCCCTGGGCTCCCTGCCAGGGACATCTCCCTCCTTCCTCACAGGAGTAATCACTATCTGGCTTTTGGTTATTCAGGTCCCTGCATTTCCCAGGGCTGTAATATGTGTTAGGTACTAAATATCCAGAGGGATGTGTTGGGGGACAGAACTGCTCTCTGTTTTCACGTCTGAGTTCCTCATTGCCATCCTTAGCTCTCGTCAGTTGGTCAAACAGAACAGTTCCATGGGGTGAGGAGTAGGCTAAAGAGGGGAGAACAGCAACTTCATGTCAAGTTCATGGTCAAGATGAACCAAGCACGTGAGATTCGGAGATAGGCTCAGGCCAGTGTTCTGACCTCAGGTTAAACACCTGGTGTGGTGGCTCCAGAGAGCTTGGCGATGAGGGTCCTCAGCATGTCCTTGGTCCCATTGCTCCAGTCTGGGAGGTCACCTCGTACTCATGTGCAAAGTTGTCTTCCTGGGATCTCTGTTCACCCTCCTTTATCTCCCCTCTCTGTTGAATCTCCTGTTTCTGAATCCTATGTCATCCTGATTTGCTCTCTCATCTTTAAAAAAAATTTTTTTTAATGTTTATTTTGTGTTTGAGACAGAGAGAGAGAGTGACAGAGACAGAGTGTGAGTGGGGGAGGGGCAGAGAGAGAAGGAGACCCAGAATCTGAAGCAGGCTTCAGGCTCCGAGCCGTCAGCACAGAGCCCAATGTGGGGCTTGAACTCCTGGACTGCGAGATCATGACTTGAGCCAAAGTCTGATACGTAACTAACTGGGCCACCCAGGTGCCCCTGCTCTCTTATCTTGATGGAGGTCATCTTCCAGTAACTTCTTGAGAAAGAGCTTGTGGGAGATAAGTGGTTTGAGATTTTTGTGTCTGAAAATTCTTTTTTCTATGCTCACACTTGACTCAGTTTGGCTGGATATCAAATTCTAGGTTGGAAACTATTTTCTTTTAAACTTCTGATTGCTTGTCTCCTGACTTCTAGTATTGCTGTTGGGCAGTCCATTCTGATTCATAATCTTTTACGTGTAACTATAAATGGGTAGGAAGTTCTTTTTGTCCCTGGTTTTCTGCAATTTCAAAATGATACACTAACATGAGGCTCTTTATTTTATGCTGGGCATTGGGTGGGCCGTTTCTGGTCTGGTAATGTATCTTTCAGTTTTGAGAAATCATCTTGAATTACTTCAATGGTGATATTTTTCTACACTTTCTGTTCTCTTTTTCTAGTACTTTTACTATTTGAATATTGGATTTTTTTGTTACCTATTTTTATCTTCACTTTCTGAGAGATTCCCTTAACTCAGTCTTGTATTCCTTCAGTCAGTTTTCTTATTTTGCTAAACTGGTTTTTAATAATCAAGACCTTTTTCTTAGCTTTTCTTTTTCTTTTTCTTTTTCTTACATTTCTTTTTCTTTTTTTTTTTTTTTGGTTTGCTTAAGGGATGCAATACTTTCTTATAGCCCTCAGAGGATTTGTTGATATATTTTTCAAACTTTCTTATCTTTGCAAAGTTTCTGTTTCCTCTAAGCTGCCCTTTTTCCTTTTGTTTGGGTCTTTATCTTCCCTATCAGAGGGATTTATCAGATATCTGGTCATTCTTGGCTTTCTGCTCCAGAGTCGGAGTAAGGAGAAAAGGCTGCTTGGAAGTCTGAGCTCACAGCTGCATCTGGTCCATTTTAAGCTGGGTAAGATAGTCCGGGTGCACTAGCTATTGGGGACCCTCTCCTGGGATCATCTTTTTTTTATTTAAATAATTTATTTTCAAATTGGTTTCCATATAACACCCAATGTTCATCCCAACACATGCCCTCTTCAATGCCCGTCACCCACTCTCCCCCCTCCCACACCTCCCTCACTCTCAGTTTGTTCTTAGTCTTTGAGAGTCTCTTATGTTTTGTCTCCCTCCCTCTCTGTGTCTTTTTTTCTTTTCCCCTCTTCCCCTCCCCCATGGTTTTTGCTAAGTCTCTCAAAATCCACCTATGCGTAGAAACATATGGTATCTGTCTTTTTCTGACTGACTTATTTCACTTAACATAATATCCTCCAGTTCCATCCATGTTACTACACATGACCAGATTTCATTTTTTCTCATTGCTACATAGTATTCCATTGTATATATGTACCACATCTTCTTTATCCATTTGTCAGTTGATGGACACTTGGTCTCTTTCCATGATTTGGCTGTTGTAGAAAGTGGTGCTATGAACATTGGGGTACACGTGCCCCTATGCATCAGCACTCCTGTGTCTCTTGGGTAGATTCCTAGCAGTGCTATTGCTGGGTCATAGGGTAGCTCTATTTTTATTTTTATTTTTATTTTTTTATTTTTTTATTTTTTTTTAAACGTTTATTTATTTTTGAGAGACATAGAGACAGAGTATGAGCAGGGGAACGGCAGAGAGGGAGGGAGATATAGAATCCGAAGCAGGCTCCAGGCTCTGAGCCGTCAGCACAGAGCCCGACGTGGGGCTCGAACTCACAGACCGTGAGATCATGACCTGAGCTGAAGTCAGCCGCTTAACCAACTGAGCCACCCAGGCACCCCTATTTTTATTTTTTTGAGGAACCTCCACACCGTTTTCCAGAGTGACTGCACTAGTTTGCATTCCCACCAACAGTGTAGGAGGGTGCCTGTTTCTCCACATCCCCGCCAGCATCTATAGCTTCCTGACTTATTCATTTTAGCCACTCTAACTGGTGTGAGGTGGTATCTCAGTGTGGTTTTGATTTGTGTTTCCCTGATGATGAGTGACTTTGAGCATCGTTTAATGTGTCTGTTGGCCATCTGGATGTCATCTTTGGGGAAGTGTCTATTCATATCTTCCACCCATTTCTTCACTGGATTATTTGTTTTTCAGGTGTGGAGTTTGGTAAGTTCTTTATAGATTTTAGATACTAGTCCTTTATCCGATATGTCATTTGGAATTATCCTTTCCCATTCCATAGGTTGTCTATTACTTTTGTTGGTTGTTTCCTTTGCCGTGCAGAAGCTTTTTATCTTGATGAGGTCCCAATAGTTCATTTTTGCTTTAAATTCCCTCGCCTTTGGAGATGTGTCGTGTAGGAAATTGCTGCGGCTCAGGTCAAAGAGGTTTTTTTCCTGCTTTCTCCTCTACGATTTTGATGATTTCCTGTCTCACATTCAGGTCCTTCATCCATTTTGAGTTTATTTTTGTGAGTGGTGTAAAGAAGTGGTCTAGTTTCATTCTTCTGCATGTTGCTGTCCAGTTCTCCCAGCACCATTTGTTAAAGAGGCTGTCTTTTTTCCATTGGATACTCTTTCCTGCTTTGTCAAAGATTAGTTGGCCATATGCTTGTGGGTCCATTTCTGGGTTCTCTATTCTATTCCATTGGTCTATGTGTCTGTTCTTGTGCTAATACCATGCTGTCTTGATGACTACCACTTTGTAGTAGAAGTTAAAATCTGGGATTGTGATGCCTCCCGTTTTGGTTTTCTTCTTCAATATTACTTTGGCTATTTGGGGTCTTTTGTGGTTCAATACAAATTTTAGGATTGTTTGCTCTAGCTTTGAGAAGAATGCTGGTGTAATTTTGATTGCATTGAATGTGTAGATTGCTTTGGGTAGTATTGCCATTTTAACAATATTTATTCTTCCAATCATTGAGCATGGGATATTTTTCCATTTCTTTGTGTCTTCCTCAATTTCCTTCATAAGTATTTTATAGTTTTCAGCGTGGAGATCTTTTACATCTTTGGTTAGGTTTATTCCTAGGTATTTGATGGTTTTTGGTGCAATTGTGAATGGGATTCGCTTCTTTATTTCTCTTTCTATTGCTTCATTGTTGGTGTAAAGGAATGCAACCGATTTCTGTACATCGATTTTGTATCCTGCAACTTTGCGAAATTCATGGATCAGTTCTAGTAGGCTTTTGGTGGATTCTGTTGGGTTTCCAGGATCATCTTTTTAGGTGCTTTATGAATTGTTTCACTTTCTCCAAAGAGGTGTCTTCCAGGATGCCTAAAGGATGAGTGAGGCTGCCCTTATTGTGAGAGCTGAGTTGGGGGAAAGGGGTGGGGACCCCTGCTTCAGTATTCAGTGAACGTGGGCTCCATTTCCCTCAGCTGGGCCTGGCACTCCAGTCAAAGGCCTTGGTTTACCATCTCCAGAGAAGAAACTGCAGACTTCTTTTGGCCAGAGACCACCAAGTGCTTGGTAGCACGCGTGCCTTCCCGGAGAGTCTGCCTCGGTCTTCCGGTTTTAATGGACCTCCTCTCTCCCACCCACCTAAGGCTTTGGAGAATTTTGTGGGGTAAATCAGGTTGGTTTTCAGCGTCCCTTGGCTGACTTGAGATTTCATTTTCTCATGTCTGATCTCAGGACCACTGGACCACCCAATAAGTTTTAGCTTACAAAATGTTGTTGCCATTTTCCCTATATTTAGGGATTTATATACTAAAAACAAAACAAAACAAAACAAAAAAACCCTCTTTACTGTATATTAGTGGGATTTGGGGAAGGAACAAAATTAGGTACATATATTCAGTCTGCCATCTTACCCCAGAAACCTGGTATTAATATTTTTAAATGACAAACTGGTCATATTTAAACTTTTTTTTTAATTAGAGATTTTTTTTTCTCTAGAGAAAAGAAATCATCGCAGCCTCTGATGTCTTATTCTTAGGACTATTATCACTGAGTGGATTGTACCTCTGATTTGGGGAGCCACTTGTGAAAACCTTGATAATGCTCTTTAAACATAAGGTTTCTGAGTGTTTATGAAGTTGCTTGGGATGATACTGTAGAAGAGATATGGAGAAGGCATTTTCTCTTGGTGGATTGCCACCATGTGATTTGTGACCTAGGGTCACAATAAATTCTTGTGACTACTTGTTGTCTCCAGTAGTGTGATCTTAGGTGGAGGCACTTCACCATCCCAGTCAGAAACTGTGAATTAGCATCGTGGAAACCCTCCCACGTGGCTGTACCTGTGTGAGTTTTCCTCCCCCACTTTTGAGAGTTTGCAGCCTACAGGAAAACAAGTTTTAGGTATTGCTCTGAGGAAAACAGGACTCTGTGCTTGAAATATGTGGAAATAGTGTTTAGGGCAAAAGCTTCAGTTGTCTAAAGAAGGTTCTATAATAGGCTTCAAGGGCTCACCAGGACTGAAAATAAATAGAAAAATAGTTTACTTAGAAATGAAACCTTAGCTTGGGGTGCCTGAGTGGCTCAGTTGGTTAAGTACCCAATGTTAGCTCAGGTCGTGATCTCACAGTTTGTGAGTTCGAGCCCTGCATCGGTCTCTGTGCTAACAATTCAGAGCCTGGAGCCAGCTTCAGATTTTGTCTCCCTCTCTCTCTGTCCCTCCCCTGCTCTCTCTCTCTCTCTCACAAAAATATGTAAACATTAAAAAAAAAATGAAACCTTAGCTTGAAATGGGAAAATGCATTCATTCCTGAAAAGATTTTTCACTGTTCATTATAAAGTTATGTCTTGCTCATGCCTCGTTTTTCCCTAACTCCTTTATTGCTGCTTTGTCCTTCCTTTGTCCTTTGTCTCTTTGTCTCTGTCTCTCTCTCACCCCAGCTTTATTTCCCTCTCTGTAGTCAATTCCCTGTAATCAATTAATCAAAACTCTTTCCTGAGCACTGCTATTTGCAGACCCAATGCTAGAAGTTTAGTTTATACACAGGGATAAGGTGCCGTCTCTCCCCTAACCAAATAATCACCAAATGTGGGGTACGTGTTGTAAAGGAGAACTGACTGGTGGGGGGTGGTGGAAGACCTTTATCTTGGAGTGTCAGAGAGGTCTTCAAGGAGATGCTTGAATGGACTTTGGAGGTTACTCAGCAGCTCACCTGGTGGTAAACTGGGCAGGGCGATCCCAAGGAAAGGGAACATTATATGTGAAGACATGGAGATGAGAAATGTATAAAAAATTTCAGAAAATGCAGAAAGTTAGGTGTGCTGGAGCTTAGGGTGCTAAGAGCAGGGGGTGGAGGGAGTAGCTAGAAGGAAATAAAGCTCCTCAGGTTCAAGGAAGAGCCATGTCCTGAGGAGACAGAGGGAAGCTCAGGAAACTCAGGGCTGCTGTGTAGCTCCTGTGAATCCCAGTGCTCCAGAGATCCGCCTTGGTGAGAAATAGAACGTTAGCTGGTCTCTCTGTTGAGATTACAGTGGTAGCTGACACCTGCTGTCCCCTGCCGACTTCTCTCAGGATCTCCCCGTACATTCTTGCCAAGACAAACACCTGGTTGGATAGGGTGTCCTGGGGAATCTCTTGGCCAGTGGACTCCTTCAGGACTAGGCTGTGTGGTCACCTTTGCTCAGACTCCCATCTCTGGTTCAGAGATGTGTCCAGGAAATCAGGGCCATAGGGTCCAAGGGGATCTTGGGGCAGAAATAAATTCTCATGACTCATATTCTCAAAAGACATAAGCATGACAGGTATCAAAGTTTTCCTGGATTGTCCAGTACAGAGCAGCCAGGTTTCACCCATGGGCTAAGAGGAGCTAACCAATTTAAAAACTGGGGCTTAAACAACAGAAATGAATTTTCTTACAGTTTTAGAGGCTAGAAGTCCAACATTAAGGTTCCAGCTGATTTGGTTCCTGACGAAGAATGTCTTCCTGGCTTGTAGACGGTCACCTTCTCTCCGTATCCTCACGTGGCCTTTCCTCATTGTGCTTGCGTGTATATGTGTGTGTGTGTGTGTGTGTGTGTGTGTGTGTGTGTGTGCATGTGCAGGTTGGAAGAGGACAGGGAGAGAGGGAGAGAGAGATAGGGAGTTTGGGAAAGAGTGTATGCACTCACTAGCTCTCTGGTGTCTCTGTGATAAGGACACAATCCTATCTGATCAGCGCCTCACCTTTATGACCTTATTAGCCCTAATTACTTCCTTAGAGGCTCTGCTCCAAATATAGCCATTCTGGGGCTTTAACATATGGATTTGGGTGGTCAGGTGGGGATGCAAACATTCAGTCCATAACAGATAGTATATACTAAATTATAATGCTAATTTATTTTTATTAAGAATCACGTATTTAATTTTAAAATACGAAGTATAAAGTTTATTTCCTAATAGGCTTTTTTCTATCCCTCTTTTTCTTACATAATTGGGCTCACACCATATATAGTATTTTTAAAGTTAAAATTAATGTAGCAACATTCAGAAGTCCCAGATGGAATGTGATATAAACATAGGCTTGATGACAGGTCTTATCTTGAGGATTTTCTTGTCCTTCTAGTTAGCAAAGCAAACAGATAAACAAACAAAATGACTAGGAATAACTTTAGAACTCCACAGGAGGTTTAAAGATACAGAAACCATAAACACAGAACAAGGTCAGTGAGTTTTTCGCTTGGGTAGGGAGGTGGCAGACTCTGAGTGGCTCTCTGAGAGCTCTGCCCCGGGGTTAGTGTGGGTGCCCAGGGGAGAGCCTGAAGGCACAGGGCTCCGGCCTCAAGCATCAGACCTGAACCTCCCAGAGCCCAAGGGTGCAGAGGAAGACCAGATGCAATTTGGGAAAACAGTTTTGTGATCTCATTCTCTTGTTTCTGATTATCACTGTATTGTTTCCATCCCCTCCCTCTGCACCCCACCCCGCACTCTTCTACACTCCACCACCACCACCACCACCACCATCAGGAACATATACCCCTAAACACAAGCAAATAAGATTTATTTTGACCAAGAGAGCTGTGATTGTTTTAGTCTATGATCCAAAATAATAAGCAAAGTCCCAAGATTCTGCCTAAATATTTGCTTTACCCCACACCACTGGCTGTGTGAATGCACACACACGAAGCCACACAGTGAATGCACTGCTGACCTGGCCACCTGAGATGCTCTGTAGAAAGCACCCGGCCACAGTGCCTGGCGCGGGAACCCACACGCTTCACTTCCTCCCAGGAGTGTTGACGGCCCCATCCATGATTCAGTGACTAATGCCTTCTCACTCCAAACTGAACTCATTTGCATGATTTCACGTGCGTGATATTTTTAGTCTTTCTCACACACATCCTCTCCTGGTGGAGAGCGGGGTCCTTAACCAGCCACCAGGAGAGACACCTGGGCAGGGCTGGGGTCTCTGCTGGCCCCCAGGCCCACATTTGTGCTCTAGATGGCTATCATTTGCATGTGCAGGTAAGGTCTGCCTCACAAGTCTGCAGCCCAAAATATAGTCTCTTTCACCCTGAACACTGGGTCTAGAGATGTGAACGGAAAACCTTTCCTGGGCTACTCCAAGAATCGCTTTTCTGAAAAAGTGAAAATATTGGATAATGAAGTTTGTTTGTTTGTTTGCAAGAGAAAACCTAATGATAAAGTGGTTCCCAAACTGTTACCCCACTCTTACTACTTCTAAACTTATTTCTAATAGGCCATCAGATTTTAATGTCACATGTCTATATCAGCTGGTACATAAGAAATCTTGTACCCTTGCCCGACTTTTTTTACTGAATGGCCCAGAAACAATTAATACTTTTGGAAACACTAAGTATATTTCTGCTTCTAAGTAGAGAAAAAAAAATAAAACGAAATAATTTATTAAGAGAAAAAAAGTAGTGGGTCAAACCACTTGCTGCAGATTTCTCGAATATAAGATCTGAAGAGAGCACAGTGGCCAAGGAAGGTAATAGTAGCTAATGTTTATCGAGTACTCCCTACGTGCCAGGCGCCATGCTGGGCCTCTTCCATCTCACTTTATCCTTACAGTATCTGTGGGGTCAATGTGCTGTTATTGTCCTTGATGGAAAGATGAGAAAACTGAGGTTCAGAGAGGTTGTCTTGCTCCCAATCACACAGCTAGAAAGCCAGGAAGCACAGTGTGACCTCAGGGTCCCTGTCCTTCTGAACCCTCCAGCTCATGCTGCGTCTAGCCATGCTGTCGAGTGAATGTGATAAATAAGCAGCACACTTCCAGCGTGATGTTTAAGATGCATCTGACGAGTTGTTCAGTAGTCGGGTGGAAGGGGGACTCTGGTTGCAGTGTTTAGCACTGGGAGACCTGAGGCCAGGGTCCCCTCAACCACTGCCTGTGTGCTCTGGGCCAGGACTCTCCCTCAGTTGCCTCATAATAGAACTCGATTTTAGATTCATCATTTGTTAGAAGTCAGCAGGCTGTGGTCCCTTCCCGACCTAACTCCTCGTCTACTGGTGTGCATTGTAGGGGTCATGGAAGGGCACTGCAAGAGTAGTGGGCTCCACCAGTGATGGGGTGGGCCTTTTACCTTCTGGTTCCTCGCCTGTAAGACAGGGGGCTTCTTCCACTCCCGAGCCAGCTCCTTCCAGTCATATCCATCTCACAACTGAACAGAACTTTGTATGAGGCGCCCTGTCAGCATGTGAGACGTGCCCTAAGTGAAAAAGTACAAGAACACGCCAAAAGGTAGAGAGTAGAATCGCAACCAGGCTCTCCTTTGGTGTCTGCAAAAATAACAAAACAAAGCATCAGAAATAGCAGAAGTGCTGGTGGAGGCCAAGAGAGTTTGGCAGGTAGCTGCAGAAAGTCCCCCTGAGGGGTACAGAGCTCTGCAGGGAGTACAGAGGTCACTGTTTCAGGCTGGAAGAGCCCCAAGGACAGGAACTGCACCTTACTGTGTTTTCTGTCCAGCGTCTTGGAAAGGACCTGGCACATGGCTGGCTCTCAGTTATGCTTTGCTGAGCGACTGACTGGGAGAGGAACCAGAACAGATCAGGCTCCAGTAAGGAGATGGACATAGTTCTAGAAAACACAAATCAGAGCAGCTTGTGGAAGTGTGATACCAGTTGTAGAGAATGAAGCCGATCAAACAGATTGTCAGAGCACAGACGGCAGACAAGTGGAATGGAAGGGTGGAATGCGTGCCTGCTGGGGGGCCAGCACACTGCACACTTACCCCGTCCGGCCTCCCTCTGTCTTCCTTCCATCCACCCACCAGGCAGTAGCTATGGAAGCCTACTGGGTGCCAGTGGTCAGGCTCCAGCATACAATGGAGAATAAAATAGATATGGTCCCTATCCTCATGAACCATGGAGGTGATTCGGGAAGGTCATTGTTAATGGCAATAATATATGCTTTTATTTATTTTTTTGTTGTTATAATTTTTAATGTTTTTTTTTTTGTTTTTTTGTTTTTTTTTGGAGAGAGAGAAAGCGTGAGCTGGGGAGGGGCAGAGAGAGAGGGGGACAGAGGATCCGAAGCAGGCTCTGTGCGGGGCTGGAACTCACGAACTATGAGGTCACGACCTGAGCTGAAGTTGGATGCTTAACCGACTGAGCCACCCAGGCACCCCGGTGTTTTTATGATTAGTGCTACCAGAACCCAGGCTCCTTATAAGCTATGTGACGGTAGACGAGTCACTGAAACCCTCTGAGTTTGTTCACCTGAAAAATGGAAATAAGTGCCTCCCTGGCAGGGCATTTCTTAAGAATTAGAGGTAATATTATATGTCAGTAGTGGCTGTGTTTTTCTCTGAGCTGTGTATGTGTATATATGGGGGGGGTTCTCTCCCTGTCCACCTGCCCGCTGCTTTCAAGAAAATAAGCATTTCCTGAATATTATGGAGAGCAACATTTTGGTATATTACTTTGATGATGATTTCTTCTGTTAAACTTCTCCCTGCTCCTCATACACTGGCAGAAAATGCTAGATTTCTTAAAGTACAACACCTTCAAATCCGGACTGCAAAAAATCATTAGAGACATTCAAAAGCAAATAAAATAGTAAATTCAAGCAGGAAATTGATAATTGCTGTTCCATTGAAGACCATTTTAAATGCCAGATGTGATCATTATAAGAATAGTTCTCTGGGGGCGCCTGGGTGGCTCAGTCTGTTAAGTGTCCAACTTTGGCTCAGGTTGTGATCTCACAGTTCGTGGGTTCGAGTCCCACATTGGGCTCTGTGCTGAAAGCTCAGAGCCTGGAGCCTGCTTCAGATTCTGTGTCTCCCTCCCTCTGCCCTCCCCCCCAACCTTGTGCTCTGTCTCTTTCTTTCTTAAAAAAAAATAAAATATATATATATATATATAAAGAATAATTCTCTGTATGGTGCAATCTTAAGTCCTAAAATCATAAAGAAACTTCAGTTATCGCCTAAAATAAACAATAGCAACCAAACAAACCCTATCCATTTTACTGTTTTTTTTTCTCAAAGTTCTATTTGAAGTCAAAGGAAAATCAGTTTTTGCTTTCTTGCACTGCAGTGACTCGGGTGGGAGCCATTTTTCAGACCCTTAAATGTGCTCACAGAGCATTGGGAAGGGGGCACTGCAAAACTGGGTTCCAGTCCTGGCCTCATCATGCCCTCGCTCTGTGAACTTGGGCAAGTCGCCTGTCCACACTTTGATTTCCTCATCTGGTAAAAAGAGAAGGACGATACCTGCCTCACAGCTTGCTCCAGGGTTAAATGAGGTGATAAACCTTATTTTCTCAATTTTAAAACACCATCAATTTTAAGACACACTAAATTTTCAGGTGGAAAAAAACCATCACCTTAAGTCTGCATGTTGATTGTAAGATATCCAAGTTTCAGGAAATCAAAATGGAAAAAAAAAAAAAAATCAGAGTCAAATTGAGGAAATGCAGTAAAAAGGAGTGTCTGGCCATTAGGGGGATTCTAGACAAACAGAAGACTGTCTCTCTGTCACAGGTGTCCTCTCCAAGGGTGGAGGAGCTGTAGCATGTTGTGCGGGGACCTCCCTGTCCCTGCCACCCTGTCCAGCAGCCTGAAATGGGGCTGTCTTTTCAGCATTTCTCTTGATGCCTCCCCCAACCCCCAATCAGATGCCAAGCCTGGTGTGGACCAGCTTGGGCCCATGATGGTTTTCTTCCTGTGCGGAAGCTCCACCTTGTAAAGATCAGAAAATACTTTGGCATTCTCTTCTGGACCACAGAGAATACTCTCTCCCTGTATGAGTTTCTTTGACACTGACCTAGTGCCTCCCAGCCATTTTCACGTCACTGCACAGCCAGAAAATGATAATATTTGTATAGTACTCTAGGGTAAGGGAGGGGCTGCCAGGCCAAAATCTTCACCATCTGGAACCCATTCTGGGCATTCAGCATGGCCCACCTCCTCCAGTTGGTTTACACCATGAAAAAGAAGGTGGAAGGGAAGGAGGAAAAGAAAAAGAGACAAGAAGGAAACCCTGGTAATGTTTACTGTTTTTTGCTGGAGAATTTTGAGGGCATTTTAGTTTTTCAAAACATTTTTACAATAATCGTCTTGTATAATGGTCTTGTATCTTGATCAACATACCCTCCGGCCTATGGATACCATAAACAAACAAGTTTCCATACCTGTATGTGTGTCAGAACAACTAGGGAGTCTTGTTACTGGTATAAATGTGTATTTCCTAGTAGCCTGAGGCCTGAGAATCTGATTGTAAGAAGCATACTCCAGGCGATTCTTTATGTGCCAACAGATCTAGGAACCACTGCCTTAAGGCCCTCGGAGAGTTTCACCTGGCACTATACTTTCTATGTCCAGCCTTGTTCATATCCTTTCTTACCCTGTAAAGGTAGCCTTTCTGATGCAGTGGTCCAAACCTCAAAGTAAGTTCTCTTGCGTATGTGCTTAGTCCTGCCCCTGGTAGATGAGGACACCACAATGAGCAGGGAGTCTGCTTATCTGCTGGCCGGGAAGCCCATTCTCCCAGACTTGCAGTTTTTTACAAGAACAGTGTATCAGTTTGGTTTGGGGACTGCTTGCGTCAGAATCACCTAGAAGCTCATTAGAAAAACAATCTGGACCAGACTATCAAATTTTGAACTAATAGTCTGCATTTTAAATCAGCACAAGGGTAACTTTCAATGCACATTCAGATTTGGGACCTACTGCTCATGGGTAACTTAACAATCCCATTGGTCTCTAAAGGGTTAATTCCCAGGTAAATAAATTACCTCAGCCAAAGGCAGACCTCTTAACCATCCAGACACAGGATGGTTCAAGTAACCAGCCTTGCTTCTAGTATCATTTTTGGGGTGGTAACCAGGAAAGGATGTTAAGGTCCAAGAAGCCAATGGTATTCTTAAAAGCTTGATATAATGGCTTGAATATGCATAAGATCCAACATATCCTGCCCTTGTTTGAACTTAATATGGCAGTTGGGATGTTTTCTCTCTGGGCATTGTGGATCTCCCAATCAAAGTGGAACTTTCAAAGGACTTAGGGTCCACAAGCCCCTGAAATTGCATGTAAAATCTTATATAGAAAAGTATATTTTTCTAGGAGAGGGTCCAGAACTATTGCCAGATTCTTAAAGGCATGGTTAACCCAGAGAGGGGAATGATTAAGGACTCAAACAGAGGAAATTTTAAAGATTAGAACTGTGGGGAATTGTAAACAAAGGCTCATGTCCTGGTAAGGATTTCTGAACTTGAGCACTCTGAGCCAACAACACACCGTGACCTTCAGCAATCCTCAAAACTTACCTTGGTCTCTTCTCTTTCCTTCCTGCCTCATTCCTTCTTTTAGACTGGTATCTCTCTGGTTTTCTTCCCCAGTGTTCTTTTTTCTTTCTTGAACTCTCTGGCCTGACTGGATATTTTGCCTTCCCTCCTCCCATCCATCCCTTCTCTCCTCTCCCTTGCTGCCCTAATTAGGAAGAGAGCATGCTCTTTTATTCTCCCTATAGAATAACATTTCATGTTGGTGGCTCTTGTTTTTAAAATTAGATGAATTGAGCATTTAAGATTTCTCTGGGAAAGGGAGAAAATTATACCTTAGGTACCTGAATTCCTGGCTTTTTGGATTTGACCTTTGATATATTGAAGGTTTTCTGTGGGCAGAGGTACTCATTCATCCTTGGCGGGAGGAGAACAGGAGCAGACATGCCCCAGGCATTCCTCTTGTTCTGAGTTGAAAAGCGACTGACCAGAATCCTGGGCACCCCCGCCCGGCTCCCGCCAGTTTGAATTATTTTCATTTGCTGGCTTTGACTGTGGAAGGCAAAGAAGCAACCATTAGCCTGAGGAGGCCACAGGGACATAGTCAAGGCCGCAGAAGGAAGTGAGAGCTAACACTGTCCAGCTCTACCCCTGTGTCTGCTCCGGCTCTGTGAGCAGGAGGGGGTTTGGCCTGCTGGGCTCCCTGGCCCGAGTTCTGGGGGATAAATGCCTGAAGCGTGAAATCACTGGCTTGGGAGGGCCCTTTCACACTACTGGGCCTGCCTGCCTCAGTCCTGAACAGCTGAGAGTTCCAAGGAAGTGGAGGGTGACACCCTGAGGGATGGGCTAGTGTGTGTGTCCTGCCTGTGCCCAGCTCCTCTCCCTGCACACAGAAGGTGTCCTCTGGCTACGGGGAGTGGGCAGACTACCCTCCTTGGTTCTGTAGAAGAGCTAATAATGGCACTTCCTGGCTCAGGCATTTTGGGGGTGCCTACTGGATTGCGGTGGGTCTGTGAGAGACATAAAGTCAGGGAAACGTGCCCTCACGTCACTCACATTCAGGTGGGGAATGAGGTGACCACCTATACAGAAACAGAACCAGATAGACAGTCCCAGGCTGAGGGTAGGTGGTGCAGAGAGGAGCAGCTGAGAGCTAGGCTCCGTGAACTGGGCCTTGGGGGGCCCTGGATGCTGGCTGGGTGTAGGGGGGAAGTGTGGGTTTTGCCACCGGAGCAGTTGGCAGGAAGCTGCTGCCTCCTGGGGGTTGGTAGTAGACGGAGCCCAAACCAGACATCTGAAGGTTATAGAACGGGGCCCCGTCTGAGCCTCCCCTTTACCCTCACTCTGGCCCTGCTGAGGCCTGTGCTAGAAGTTGCTGAGCTTGCGGCAGAAGTGGCCTCAGGCCTCCTTACGATCTAACTTATTTGTCATTCCAATCACAGACCTTAATGCTCACGGGGGGGGGGGGGGGGGGGGGGGGGGCCATGCGTGTTCATCTTTAGAGACTGTTTCTGAAGAAACAGTGAGCCCTCTGCCACAGCGTTGGCCCAACCCCAGCACACAGGTGCTCGGGCCAGCGCAGGGCAATGGAGCAGCCCCTGGAGTCCCTCCTCAGGGATCGCACTTGCCAATGAATTTCTAGGCCCTGCAAAGAGTCGACAAGTGGCTGTAACTGCTGGCCCAATTTGAAACACTGCATCATACTTACAACCATTGTCAGAGCTTTTTGAATCAGACCCAGTGTTCAGAGACCAGCTAGCCTATAACTTGTGGCATGGACTTTCTGACTGCCTGCCTCATTTCTTTCTTTTTTAAAAAAATTTTTTTTTAACTTTATTTATTTTTGAGAGACATAAAGACAGAGCCTGAGCAGGGGACGGACACAGAGAGAGGGAGATACAGAATCCGAAGCAGGCTCCAGGCTCTGAGCCATCAGCACAGAGCCCGACGCGGGGCTCGAACTCACAGACTGTGAGATCATGACCTGAGCCGAAGTCGGCCGCTTAACCGACTGAGCCACCCAGGCACCCCCGCCTGCCTCATTTCTGAAGAGCAGGTCATAATGCCTTCCTTGCTGTATCGTCAAAGCCTAAAATACGATAACGTAAAAAGTGTCATAGCTGGCACAGAGTGGTAAGAGGCCTGGTGTGGTAGCTGGCACCAAGTGGGTGCTCAATAAATTATTATCATTATCATTGTTTATCCTGGAAGCATAGGTCCCTGGGGGCCCCTGGGTTATATTCCAAGACTCCAAGCTTCTCACACTTCAAGATCGGGAAATCTTGTCAAAATGAAGATTCTGATTCTGCAAGTGTGGGGGAAGGGAGGGGAGAGGAGAGAGCTGAGATTCTGCATTCGTAACAGGCTCCCAAGTGATGCTGCCGACACCAACCTAGTCCTGCCTAGAGGAGTGTCCTCTTTCCTCCTTTGTCTTTGCTCTCTGTCCTATGGTGCTGCCCCTGCCCCACAGGTCAGCTGGTCATCAGAACGCTTCCTGGGCTCTACTGAAGAACACTCTCAGGCATCAGGTGTGAGCCGGGACTGGGCTGGGCTGGATATATGCTTACCCCTTCCCACTGAGCACCCCCAGTTATTGCATCCTTCTGGGGGTGAGGAGAGGGTCCTGAGAGAAGAGGGAACTTGTCCCTGACTTTGAGGAGCTCCTAATCTGTTGGGGGGACTGTACAGACACACCTTGCTGTCCACAAGCACCCTGCAGAAAAGCATGCAGAGGCTTGCAAAGGAACACACAGACCAAGGAACCTGCCATCATGGAACACGCTCGAACCAAACTGCATCCTCTCTGGGACTTCAGCAGCCTGGGAGGGTGGCAGGCGTCCTGCCCTCCTTGCCCTTCTCAAAGTCAGAAGGCTGAGGTGCTGAGAGGAGAGCATCCCTGGCAGCTGCCCTGGAGGGAGGGGTGTGCACAGCATGGGCACTAGCCCAGGGTGGCTCGGGGTAAAGATGTATCTATTTAAGGCCAGCTCTCATTAAGTGGGACCTGTGTTAATGGCTCCCAGGCCTGGGGTCTTAGTGACCATGAGGTTCTTGAAAGTGGGATGATGTGCTAAAAGCAAGGCTGGGACAACAGTGCCCTTGACTTTGCTGAAGTTTTGGGTGGGAGCTGAATATGGTTGATACTGAGAAACCGCATTCTGTGCTTCTTGACAGCTTTGCCTCAAATCCCCGCCCCCATCCTCCCATCCTACTCCCCACCCCTGAATAAAACTCCATAGGTTTTAGATGTCAGCAAAGGGAGCCCTGATTTCTGTCTAAGCTGCTGAGAACATGGTGCTTTCTGCTAAAATCTGCCCATAGGAGTGGCGATCAGATGACTCGCTGGTGGGCTCCCATACTTCTGCCAGAGGAGTCCACGGCTAGGAATAGTTCGCACCTGGGGCTTTGCCCCTCACCTTCTGATAAGCTTCAGCCAGGAAGTTCCTTTTATTCTCTGTTTCTGCATCTGCAAAGCAGAGAGGAGCCCAGGTCAGAAACAGGGATGCAATGATGGTCCCTGCAGGGGGCACTGTGGAAACAAGTGGCTTGTTTATGTTTTATTGAGGCTAAACATATATGACAATATTTGCCATTTCAACCAGTTTTTAAATGTACAATCCAGTGACATTTATTACATTCCTCACATTGTGCAACCATGATGACTCTCGGCTTCTAAGAAACTATATCTATTAAGCAATAACTACCCATCCCTCCCCCACAGCCCGGGTAACCTCTATTCTATTTTCTGTCTTTATGAACTTGTCTATTCTAGAAATTTCATATAAGTGGAATCATACCATATTTGTCCTTTTGTATTTTTTTTCACTTAACATAATGTTTTCGAGGTTCACCATGTGGTAGCATGTGTCAGTAATGATACTTTGTTGTATGGACATACCACATTTTGTTTATCCATTCATCTGTTGGTGGGCATTTGGGTTGTTTCCATTATTAATTGTTAATATTTCATCGTTTTTGTATGTTTCCTGGGTCTAGACACTAGAGACACACCAGGAAATAAGATAGCATGGTTCTTACCCCTACCTGGCAGGTAGCCAGGCAGGGACAATAGAAGGATGAGTGCCATCGCAGGACCTGTGACGACCTACAGGACATGCTGGATGGGGGCTTGGCCACACTGGGTTCTGGTCTTGCCTGCCCAGCTGCCAACTGTGTGTGGTTCTCTTTCAGGCCTCAGCCTTCCCATCTGTAAAATGGATTTGAGGCTAAAGACCTCTGTGGCACTAATATTTTATGATCCTATGATGCTGACTTTTCTGCTACGGAATTCTAAGAGAACATCTCCTTCCTTTCTTTTTTGGGTAGGGCTTGTGGTGGGGAAGAGGTGCCAAGAGCTGTAGAAGTGGGGAGAGGAAAGGGTGTCTGGGAATTTGAGCATTTCCAGCAGAGTGTCTGGCAGGAGGGTGGCCTTGCTTACATAACTGCGATTGCCTTGTTGACTGCCCCCTGGAGGAGGCCACTTACCTCCTACTCCCGCCCCCCTTCTCAGTTGCCTGCCTGGAGACGGTGTCCAGGCAAGACTAGGGAAGGCCAGAACACTTGGTGGACAAAGCGGGTAGCGTTGTGTAGGAAGAGCCCATTTCGGGGACTACCAGTTGAGTTATGGTTGTTTGGGCGTCTGTGGGCCTGGAGTTTAAGCAGGATGGGAACTGGGATGCCAGAGGCCGGGACAGCCAGAAGGAGTAAGTGGTGGCTGGGTGGAACCCACAGCCAGGGTGGAGATTTCCTGTCAAAACAGTCACTTATCCTGGCGGGAGAGTGCATTCCTTTACCCTAGGAGATAAGAAGGCCTGATTTTCCTCTCAGGGTTCCTTTGAGCCGTGAGCTGCCACTGGAGACTCTGTAGCTCCCTCAGTCGGGCCCCAGCCTGACCAGCTCACACTCCTGGCTCCCCTCCCAGGCTCCCCGCGTCCTTGAGCGAGCACTGACCCCAGCGGTGGCAGCCAAGGGTTGAATCTCTGTGCTCTGTGCTTTGATTTCTTTACCTGAAAAATGCACCTATCTTGTAGGGTTGTTCCGAGCTAATTTACCTTGAAGGGCTTAGAACAGTGGCTGGGACAAAGCTTTACTCAGGGCCTGTGGCAATGGCTAGTCTTATCCCAAGATACTTATTTGTTTTCTGGGCCCAGGTGAGCCTGAGTTCCCACCAAAGTCAGGCCCTTTCATATTCTGGGGCATTCGACAGTTCTTTTCTCTGGAGGCATCCCCAGGCAAAAATCTCTCATCTCTGCCGGCTGACCCCAAGGCAAGAAAAGGTTCATTAAGCATTTAAAATAGAGTCCATGTCAGCAGACTGCACAATTTCTTTGGTGTTAGAAATCATTGTTTGTCAAGACAAGGTCCATCCTCCGTTTCACAAGTGAGGAATCCTTTGCTCAGAAGGAACCTCTGAACTGTCCATCCTAGATTGTAGGAGTTTAGGGGTTGGCAGGAGCCTCTCTTGTTACAGGAAACTTTCAGCCACCCCCTTCCAAGGGGGCTACCTTAACACTAATTCCACCCCCTAACCCCCCACCCCCAGCCACCAAGGCCCTTCATTCCTTGTGTTGCCCAGTCTTGGGGGCTTTCCGGCACTGTTCCCGCCAGCCAGTTGTCCGGAGGGTGGAGGCTGTCCCCAGAGACCTGGAGGCTCCAGACTGTTCCTCCCTGTGCCCTCTGGGCAGGCACAGCCCCACTTCAGACTTCCCTTCTGGCCACTGCTGGAATGCCCAGCCCTCCCTCTGTGTATTTTCTCTCTGGGTGGGGGCCTGGGAGCTGGAAGCCCTGCTCACATCCTCTCCCCACCCTCTCTTTGGAGGACCAAACTCCAAAGAGGCCGAAGCCAGAGAGAAGATTGTGGTGTGGGGAAGGCTAGCAGTTCGCCGCCCAGAACTCCCATGGGGAAGGAAAGCTGTGCTATGGCTGGGCGTCTTGGGAGCCTTTTCCAAACCTATCATCATTTCCCTTCTGTTGCTCCAGTCCATGGTCAACACAGTCCAAACCAATACAGCCTGACCCAGTTCAAGTTCAGAGCACTTCTGTGGAGTACCTGTAATGGACTGAGATTGTTATGACCTAGTTTAATGGGATCGCCCCGCAGACTGGGGCTCGGTACTAGGGGGGCTCCAGGCGGGACTCTAAGCTAGGGCTACAGTTCCACTTCCAGCGCTCATGCTTTGCATATCTGTGAGCTTTGTTGTCAAAATGTGTCCATGGATTAGACCTTGAAGGTTCGTTATCTGCACTGATGGAGGGCACCCAAGACACTGTAATAACCAACAGGAGACCTAGTAGCAGTACTTGTAATCCATAATTGCTTTGTTTCATTAACATATTCAGGAATGTAGTGGCAAGCTGACGTCACAGTTCTGTAGCATGTGTTCTATCACCACCACAGGGAAGGGAGGGGGCATCAGGGAGGTAGGGATGGGGTGCTGAGATGTTCTAGAAGCTAGTTTGGGATTTTATGTCTGCTGCTGGAAATCAGTGATGTAATTGGACTCTGGGTACTGAGTGTTGAGAATGGACTTCTGGGGGGCGCCTGGGTGGCTAAGTCGGTTAAGCGTCTGACTTCGACTCAGGTCATGATCTCACAGTTCAGGAGTTCGAGCCCCACGTCAGATTCTCTGCTATTAGCACAGAGCCTGCTTCTGATCTTCTGTTCCCCACTGACCCCCCCTCCCACTGCTTCTCTGCCCCTCCCCTGCTCATGTTTTCTCTCTCAAAAATAAACATTAAAAAAAAAAAAAAAGAATGGGCTTCTGGCTGGGCCACTTTCAGAATTAGAAGGGATCTAAAACGTTGCCTGGTAGGCCCTGCGCCTGCACCTGGAGTGCGGTCTGCATCGCCTGGGCACTCTCACTAGGGGTGTGGCACCTGGGGCTCATCTCAGTCAGATGACAGTCCGGATTTGCATTTCGAAGGGCAAAGGGACTCACCCACAGTTCCCCAGGAACCGGGGCACCAACCTGTGTCTAGACTCTTGGTTCTCTGGGCCCAGGTGGACTGCCCCACCCCTTTGCAGCCCTCGGGAGCTAATACCACAGCCCAGAGGAGGAGAAACTCCACTGGCCAGTGCAAGCAGGCAGAGGCATGCAGGGTGAACTGCCCGTCTCTGTCCACCTTGGACTGTCTGTAGTTAGGCAGTGTCTGAGCAAATTGGAGGTTGGGGGAGCTGCTTGGGCAGGAACTCTGTGGGGGACTTAGTGGCAGGATGGGGCTCTGGACACTCTTTTTCTTCCCCTTTTCACTGACCTCTCTTTGTCAAGCTACTTCAGACCTGTTCCCTACCCCAGACTGCAGATCTCTGTCCCCATATGAGGACAACCCAGAGTGGTCACGACAACCCTAGAGGCTGGGCAGAGACTCAGGCCGCCATTCCAGGGCCACCATCAGGGAGGGCCTGAAGGGAGGGGCGTGTGTGCAGCACGAGGCTAGGCTCCTGGGAGAGGCACCCAGTTGAGTTTCCCCTACTGCACGCCCTACTGTACTTCCTCCTTGGCTACGGAGCCTCTCCTGGCTCCTCTCCGAACGGCCTTGTCCCCATCCCTCCCCCACTCCCCACCGCGTTGTTTTGGTATGTGTCCCTTCCCAGAACCTCGGCCTCTCCTTTCCTTTTCCTTGCAGAGTTGCTCTTCCTGTGATCCCTCAGGCCGCAGTCGGGCCTCTGGGGCCCTCCCTGCCTTCCTCTCTCCCAGGCCCTTCCTCCGATCTTTCTATTCCTGGTTGGACCAGCCTCTCCCATTGTCCATTCCCAGGAAAGGGCCGGCTTGCTGGTCGGGGTTGGGGGCGGAGTGAGGGACCTGAGCCAAGAAGAAAGCTGGTGCCGGAAGCCCCTGCCTGCCCCCACACCTCCCCAGCTCTACTCACAGCAAGGTGCCCCCCCTACCCCCACCCCACTGCCAGTGTCATTTTTAGAAATCTCACTTTCTAAGTTAGTCAGCAGCAGCAATCTGACACCCACATGTGGGGGCTGATGACTTCCCGACTGCCTTTTCTAATTTCGGCAGACCCCAGAGGTGTGGCTGGCAGGAGTGGGGGAGCCACAGGGGCCACGGAAAGCTTCCCAGCAGCCACCTGACCAGAGGGCTTGGGAGCTGCGGTTTGTCATGGCCTGCGACCAGGGCTGACTGCCTTCGGCCAGGGCACCGTGGCTGGGTCCCCAGGAGTACTCCTGGGAAGCAGACAGCGGACCCTGTGGAATCATGGCCTACTCGTGACAACCAGAGGAGCCATGTCACCAGATTCTGGGAAGAAAGGCCAAGGCTTTTTGTAGATGACCTTCAAGCATCTTCCCTCTGCCTGCTCCTGCCTGGGCTTTGTCTCGATTTATTTTCTCTGTCTTATGTCTCCCCACTTCACCCCCATTCTGTTTTTGTTGTTCCTAAAAGCACACAGCTCAAATGGGGCCAAAGTATTTTTGGTAAATAGAGAAACAGATGTTCAGGTCAAGCCCAGAAACATTCACATGTGGCAGGTGCAGCCACGGAGCATCCCAGACCTTTCAGAGTTGGGAGATGTCAGCTGAGAAGGCCCCAGACTGGCTCCCTGTTTCACCAGCAGAGGAGCTGAGAGGTTCACAGGGGCAAAGACACAAGCTTTAGAGATCTCTAGGGAAACACCTCGGGATGAATTACAGAGAGACAGTATGATAGATGGAAAACTTTTTGAATTCAGACAGATCTGAGTCCAAGCTAGGCTCTGCCTGCTCCTAGCTATGCAGGCCTCGCCAGTCATATACCCCTTGGTGTATGCAGCATTCCACAGGGGAGACCCTCTGTCAGCCCCGTGCCGATGGAGAGAGGGAGAGGCTGTGATCTTTGAGGGGGTGGGTTTCAGGGGTTGATGAGAATCTGTGCTGTATGCCTTGGTGCCCTCCCCCTGGGGAGAAGGCCACACCCCTGCCCAGGACCAAAGCTGGTCCCTTCTTGAGGGGAGGGCAGTGCTGGCGACCTGGGGACTGGCCTCCCTCAGGAGAGGCAATGGCTGTGATACAAGCAGGTCTGGCTGTGTGACCTTGGACAAGATTCTGTCCTTCCTGAGCTGGGTGTCCTTGTCTCTGATCTTGCAGGGTAGTTATGGGAATCAGGGATGGCATGGGAAAGGACTTAGTTCCCAGTAACCGGTGCATAGGAGGTGCCCAATAAAGGGCTGCTCCTCAGTGTGTTCAGAAGATAGGTTGCCTCACGATGTCCTTGAAGATGGAACCTGCACAGTCCTATGCACAGAGAGACCCCTCACTGCCTGGCAAGGACCGCGGTATGCAGCTTTGCCGGCTGTGTCACCTGGGGCTGAGGCCACTGTGAGGCAGGGCATGGGACTCTGTAGGGGTGCAGGGCCTGGCAGAAGTCTCAGGTGCAGAGGCAGCCCTAGTGTGGAAGTCCTGAACTTCAGGGTTCATGTCCCTCAAAGAGGCTTCAAAGGCCTGGGAACCCCCGAATGATGTGCAAAATGTACTGTCTCTGGGGACAGCTTTCAACAGATTCTCAAACGGGGCCGTAACTAAATTAAGAACCGCTGTCCTGAATGTCAGTACATCAGGCATGAAGATGCACTGTAAGAGTGGGGACCGCTCAGCCTCGTGCCCTGAATGTGACCAGCCGATCTCACCCCACGCCTCAGCCAGCAAGTACAAGCCGGACAGGGACATCGGTGCCTGAGCTGGGCATCCACCCTGCCATAAGCTTGAGGTTCAGCTTGACTTGGTTTGAGGTATGGGAGAGAGACCGGGGCCCCAGAAGTTAGGGTGAGGACCAGTAGGGCCAAACTTCATTGGGGGCTGGCTTGGGACTGGGAGGTGATGAGGTTGTTAGGGTGTGGGAGTCATAAGGGCCTGGGAAGGTAAAGGCAGAGGAAATGAAGCAGGTGTACTATGCAAGCCTTTGGAGCTCCTTCTCATCCACTGGAAAGTGGCACCTGTGCCTGAGATCTGTCCCTGCCTGAGTGGGCTTGACCGAATAGTCATCAGATGATCTCTCTAGGCCATGGATTCTAGTCTGCAGACCCACCGCAGGATTTACCTCTCTCTTCTGCAGACAGAGACCTCAGGCTGTGCCTCGTGGAGGTGTGGCCGTGGATGTTCTCTTTCTCATTTTCTCTCTCTCTTCCTTCCTCCCTCCCTCCCTTCCTCCCTCCCTCCCTCCCTTCCTTCCTTCCTTCCTCCTTTTTTCATCTGCCCCAACTTTTGTTTTTCTCATAAATCACTTAAATCATTTCTAGAAGCAGATAGAGTATAAATAGAAAAGAAAGGAAGGAAGGAAGGGAGGAAGGAAGGAAGGAAGGAAGGAAGGAAGGAAGGAAGGAAGGAAGAAGAAAAGATACTTGTTTACAGAGAAGCTGTCTAGAGAAGGTAGGCTTTCAGTCCTGGGATGTTTTGTTTGTTTTTGTGAAAGATATAATTTTTTTTGGTAAGTCGATTTTGCTGGTGAAGACCATGTGAAACATTTGGAAAAAGAAAAGAAAAGAGAAATTGCTCATAATTGCATTATATAGACATCCATGGTTGGTATGCTGTATGTTTCCTTCCAGTCTTTTCTTACATGTATACATTAAAACCCTTTTGGTATTTGTACTATAAATGGTATCCAGGTTTCTTGCTTCACCATGTATCCTACAGAACACGGACAATTTTCTGTGCTGGTAAAAGCCCTTTATAAACACTTAAAATACTTCAGTTCCCCATAGTTAGACATTTAGACTCCCCATTTTACATCACTATAAGTAAAGCATTGACAATGCTTTTGTCCACAAAGTTCTTTTCAAAGTTAAGATGATTTCCTTGAGAAAGATTCAGAAGCACACCTGAAGGGAGAGGGGGCTGTCTCGGCAGGGTGTCGCCGAGAGCGTGTGCTGGGGACCGCATGGGGCTGCAGTTGACGTAGGCCCTGCAGAGACAGGGGATGAAGCAGGCCTCCTCACAGACCCTCATGCGAGCCAAGTGACTTAGGTGCTCAGTCTGTGGTTCTTGGTGGGGTGAAGGGAGACAGGAGTCTTCCCAGTGACTCATTCATGGGGCCTGGGCAAAGCCTCCATCCATGCCTCTGTCAGAGCTGCCGTGGGCCTCCTCTGCAGGGATCAGTGGAGCCTGATGCGGTGTTTCTATCCCGCACAGCTGGCCCGCCCAGCGTGCCCGCAGCCCTGCGTTCAGACGGGCTTTCAGACCTGTGCAGCATTCCAGCTTGGCTGAACTCTGCTCCAAGGCGGGCTGGGCTCGGTATTCACCTCAGAAAGGCTAGTCAGTGGGGTCAGCCAGCGGATAAACTAAAGTTAACTCAGCCATTATTGCTTTTTTGTTAATGAGGGGAAGACCAGCTGTGAAGACGCCAAACCATTCAGAAATGTTGCACAGTACTTGGGATTTAATGTCTCAGGACAAATTTCGCATTCAGGCAGAAGAAAGCAATCGACAGTGATTTTAAGTCCTGACCGGGCTCCCAAGGGTCCCTTGTGCTTCACTGAGCTTTCATGTTATTATTTTTTTAAAAAAATATTTTTCCTATTAAGTTATGAATCTTGGAAGCTGTGAAAAGCGCTGGTGATCTCACTGGGCTCATGAGTGAGCAGGAGCTCTTTTGTGATTGAGGCCCCGGGGGAAGCTAAGCCCTGAGGTAGGTGGACGGTCGGACAGGAAATTCTGTCACCACGGCTCCAGGGGTCGGCTGGAGTGGTGGCCAGATGCCCATCCTATGTGGTTGTGGGGGCTGAGGGCAGGGGAGCAGGACTGGCTTCTCTTAGACTGTGATTAACAGGAACAAACCAACTCATTCTCAGAGACAAGATTCAAAAGCAGAGGCTGGATACCCTGGATGTTCCTGAGCCTAAGAATACTTGATCTGGATCTTAAACTTCCCCAGCCCACTAACATGTCACAGATGCTCTTCAAAGTGACCTCCTTTGACAAAGAAGCAAAATAGGCTTAAAACCACCTGAAAAATTCTATTGAAGTTGGTGTACAAATGTTCAAAATGCTTTGAAGAAATCAGATCTGAGATGTTCTTGCTACAAAGCAGCCTATGAACAGGTCAAACCGAAAGCATGGATTTGAGATGTGCCCATAGCCAAGATCTAAGAGAAAGATTCTTCTTAATGTGACCCATATTTGCAACCTACCTCTTGTGTGCCAGGCACAGTGCCTGACTCTGGGGGGGGGGCGGGGGCAGACATTTGTGAGACTGGATTTCTCCCCACAAGGAGTCTACTTGGGGAAAGGTCTAATATGGCTAGTCACAGTATGAGGGCACTTAGGAGGAATTGATTCTGATTGGGAGTTGAGGTAAAAGCCAAATTCTGCAGCTAATAGGGACCTGTGGAAAAGTTTTTGAAGAGAGAAAATAGCTTAATTTTTTCAATTAACAGAAAATACATAAATACATGCTCAGTGAAAGATTTCAGCTATACTGAAATCTGTAAAGAAAAAAAAGAAAAGAAGAAAATGCTCCCCTCCCCAGAGGTAACTACTATTCTCCTTCAAGTCATTTTATCTACCTGTATCTATAGATAAAGGTATACAAAATCAAGCCCTGGAAGTGTTAAGGCTGAGTCTGTCAGACTTCTTCCTTTTCCTCTCTCTCACAGACAGGCCCTTACCTTTTTTTTTTTTTTTTTAAGTTTATGTATTTTGAGAGAGAGAGAGAGCGAGCAGGGAAAGGGTAGAGAGAGAGAGAATCCCAAGCAAGCTCTGGGCTGTCAGCACAGAGCCCGACACTGGGCTCCATCCCATGACCCTGGGATCATGACCCAAAATCAAGAGTCAAACACTCAACCAGTTGAGCCACCCAGGCACCCCAGGACCCTACCTTTTACTATTTAAATTTACATAAGCTAGGACTGTAATCTAGGGAAGCCTGCATGCTGTATCTTATCATTTGACTCATTCTGCTCTCCTTTGTATTATTTCAGAACATGGTTTTGTTGGGTATTCACCAGAACTGCTACAGAACAACACTCTGCCCGATTATAGCCCTGGAGAATCTTTTTTCACTGTCTTTGGGGTGTTCTTCCCAGCAGCTACAGGTATAGTAATTTGGATTCTTTTTCACTCCCACAGTAGGGGTACAAATGCTTGGTTTCTAAAACTCAGTATTGTAAGTGGCCTGCATGTGGTCCTAGGATGTCTATCTGACTTTAGAGATGGCTTTAGCTTTGACTAAAAAGTTATTAACAGAGAGTTTACCTGTTCATAATTCCTGAAGGCCTCCAGCATGATTTATTCTTCCTTACCCTCCCTACCTATATATTGAAATCTCTTGGCCCACTTAATAGAGGAGACATATTTCTCTTAGGGCTGAGCAAGATGGATTTCCTCAGCAGGGCAAGCTGCCCTTCCCACCAAAGAATGGGTGCAAACTTGGTCTAGAAACTTCCTTTATCTGTACCCCAACCTGTGTGTCTTCTCCCAGAGGGCAGAGAAATGCTATTGCCTTCTCCCTGCACTGGGTGTGAGTGAGATCGGGATCCCATGGACAATAAATGAATCTCCTTGCCCTACCTTCCCCATTTTTTTGGCTCTTCAGTGACCAAGGAGGAGCTTTCCAAACCTGAAGTCCCTCTAGAACTCTTGTCTTAGGCTCCAGGCCTTGGTTTGGAAGGTAGTAAGTGGACGCGTGGACCAAATGGTCATAAGAAACAACCACTTGCTAGAGACTGGACTTGTCCCAGGGCACAGACTCAGAGAAGCATTTTGCTCATGATCAGGCCCCCGTCAGCGCCCCAGAGCGTGGCTGATCTTGTCTCCGTGTCCTCCTCCCCTCTTCCCACTGCCTGCTTACATGTGGCTATTTCCTTGCTCATGATCCTCTCCCCAAATAAGATAGGGATAGAAAAAGGAGGAGAAGGTACTAGCATGTTGAAACTTTAAAAGGCTGCCTGTGACAAATGCTGGCAAGGATGTGGAAAAACTGGAACTCTCATACACTGTTGATAGGAGTGTAAAATGGTGCAATGGTTTTGGAAAACAGGATGACTTCTTAAAAATTGAACAGTCTACAGCCATAGCACCCTAAATGTGTCTGATCTTGGAAGCTAAGTAGGGCTGTGCCTGGTTAGTACATGCATGGGAGACCGCCTGGGAATACCAGGTAGTATAGGCTTAAAAGAAAGAAATATACACCGAGCCATTTTCTCCTGGTTATCTGCTGCAGAGAAGTAAAAACACATAAAGACTTGTGCATGACTCTTTTTTTTTTTAATGTTTTTATTTATTTTGAGAGAGAGAGAGAGCACGAGCAGGGGAGGAGCAGAGAAAGAGGGAGACACAGAATCCCAAGCAGGGTCTGTGAGCTGTCAGCACAGAGCCCAACATGGGGCTTGAACTCGTAAACCGCGAGATTGTGACCTGAGCCAAAGTCTGACACTTAACCGACTGAGCCACCCAGGCGCCCCTGTGCATGACTCTTAAAAGTGGCTTAATTTGTAATAGTCTCGAACTGGAAACAATTCAAATATTCATCAACAGACAAATAGATAAATTATGGTATAGCCATACCATGTAAAACTACTCAACAATAAAAAGGAATGAGCTGTTGGTACCTGCAACAATATGGATGGACCTCAAAATAAGGGTGCTGTGCTGGGCACCTGGGTGGCTCAGTCGGATAAGTGTCCCACTTCAACTCAGGTCATGATCTTACCGTTTGTGAGTTCAAGCCCCACATAGGGCTCTGTGCTGAAAGCTCAGAGCCTAGAGACTACTTCAGATTCTTTGTCTCCCTCTCTCTCTGCCTCTCCCCTGCTCACACTCTGTCTCTTTCTCTCTCTCAAAAATAAACATTAAAAAAAGTAATGGTGCTGCGAGAAAGAAGTCAGACAAAAACAAGTACCTTTTTAAAAAGATAAAATTAGGAGCGCCTGGGTGGCTCAGTTGGTTGGGCGGCCGACTTCGGCTCAGGTCATGACCTCGTGGTCTGTGAGTTCAAGCCCCGCGTCGGGCTCTGTACTGAAGGCTCGGAGCCTGGAGCCTGCTTCGGATTCTGTGTCTCCCTCTCTCTCTGCCCTTCCCCTGCTCATACTCTGTCTCTATGTCTCTCAAAAATAAATAAACGTTAAAAAAAATTAAAAAGATAAAATTATACAAAACTCCATTTATATAAAATTCTAGAAAATGCAGACTATAGTAACAGAACGCAGATCGGTGGTTGGGGGAATAGGGGCGCGGGGAGAAGAAGGGAGGGATAAGGAAGTTTTGGGGCATGAAACGCGATTCTGGACTATGTATTCAGGTGTATTCATGTGTTACAACTTTCCAGATTATGACACTTTAAACGTGCAGCTTAGCATATGTTAGTTACACCTCAGTAAAGCCATGCAAATGAAAAAAATGAACAATGCTAATCACCTTTAATCAGCTTTCCTGAATCCCACTCTGGCCTCTAGCAATGCCTGTTTTCTCTGCTCTTCAGAGTCAAATGCTGGAGCTTCGTGCTCCTGTCTCTATTTCCTGCCTTCTGTCGCACTTCTCCACGCTCTTTTTTTGGAATTCCGAGCCTGCCTCTCTACTGAAATGGCTCATTCCAGAGCCTCCGTGGCTGCTGTGCTAATCAGTTCAGAGATCATCTCTAATTTCTCAGTGTAGTCCACTGGCAACCTCCACTTCTTCCTTTTCTCTTCTCTGATGTAGCCCCTCCTTGTCTGCCCCCTGCCTCTCTGACCTGCTTATATAGGTACATCCTCTTCCGCCTGCCTGCTAAATTTTGGGGGTTTTCAGGCTGTGCCTATGTCCTCTTCTCTTCTTTCTCTACTGTTTTCCTTAGAATCTCATTCATGCCTACTGTTCAATGACCACTCACAAGACTGATGACTCCCAGACTTGTACCTCTAACCCAGATTTCTCTAAGCTTCATATCATATACTTAGTTGCTTACATGACATCATGTACTGGGTATCTCAGACCCAACATGTTCAGAACCAAGCCCATCCCACCCATCTCCCAACTGGTTCTTCTCCTTTACTCTTGATCTCAGAAAATGGCATCTCCATCCAAACAATTGCTCATGCCAGTAATGGAGAGTTGTTCATGATAATGTCCTCTTTCTCCCCAGTGCCCTCCAAGTCCTCCTAAAAGAGCTTCTCCTATACTTCCTACTTCTCTCCACCTCTACCACTTGACCACTCTGGTCCAAGGCTTGTCTCTCACCAGAACACCGCAGCAGTCTCCTACCTGACCCACCGCCCCGACCCCCACTCCCAGGCTGGCACAGAAGTGAGCTTGAAGCTAGGCCTCAGGAGCGGTGGGTAGAATCTTGGTTCACAAATCCAAATGCGCCAGAAGTAGTGCATCACTTTCATTTTTATGAAATGAAAAGAGTCAGTCTCTGACTCAGTCTTCATTCTGCCAGGATGACTGAAAATGGACATCAGTCATTCATCATGCCTCTACCTTGCCCTGCCATCTTGTTCCAGGGTGTTAGGGTCTTACCAAGTCTCGGGGCACGTCTGGCTTTTCATCATTGTACACACAGCCAGGCCCTCTTATTGTCCTGCACATCTGTTCAGGTGCATGCTCTCTGCTTCTTCTGAGCCACTTTTAGGGACCAGAAATTTGAACCAGGGAGCACTTTCCAGGCCCTCCTTCCTGGGGTCGTGTGGGGTCCCCACTGCGCTGACAAGGGGTGGGCCCCACATCCACACTGCTCCAGATGTTATGAACCTTCACCTCCTTGCCTTCAGCTCCAGGAGCAATCTTCTCTGATAATATGGCAGACACTCCTGTCCAGGGCCAGCTTTATGGGCACAAATCTATGCTTTCACACTGGGTCCCATGCTCAGAAGGGCCCGCTACTTGGTGTAATGATTTACCCTTGATAAAATTCTTAATAATTTTTGAACAAGGGATCTTATGTTTTTATTTACACTGGACCCAGCAAACTCTGTACCGAAATCTATTCTTGTCCACCCCCTTCCCATGCTTTCCCCACACATTTTGCGGTTTCTTATTACCTCCCTGATTCTCTAAAATCTCCCAAGAGCTCAGGCTTTTGAGAAACAGAACCCAAAAACGGGGTGCAGGCAAATTCTGCTTCCTTCTGCCATGTATCTCACTCAAGGCAATAAAACATAGATCAGCTTCCTCTTAAATGGGCAGAAAAGGCAAGGGGCAAAATGAACAGAGGGAGTTTTTTACAGTTAACCTTTGAAAATATTGACTTGCCCTCCCTCCCCGACACAGACAGAGCACACCTTCAAGAGACTGCCCACCTGAGTGGTTCCTTAGGTCTGGGCCTGGGTCTCAGGGCGGCAGTTACACCTGAGGCAGGGCTGTGGGCCTCCTTGGCTGGGTGCGCTCCAGGGGCCGTCCTTAGGCACCCCCAAGAGCTTGTGTCAGTAGTGTGACCCTGCTGGGCCCCTCCATGCTTCCCCCGCTTGGCCCCTCCAGGCCCTGTGTTTTAGAAAGAGAGGCAATGCCTGGTCTGACAGGGGGACAGGGAGTGGTGGGCCCCCTTCTTCAGTACTTCTCCCTCCAGGAAGGAATAGCAGCAGCCTAAAGTTTGAAGAGTCACCCAGTGGCCCAGAGTCTGAGCAGGACTAACATTTGAGATCTGCTAGCTCAGCCGCTCTCAACTCTTTCTTTCCTTCCTTCTTTCCTTTCCTTCCCTTCCCTTCCCTTCCCTTCCCTTCCCTTCCCTTCCCTTCCCTTCCCTTCCCTTCCCTTCCCTTCCCTTCCCTTCCCTTCCCTTCCCTTCCCTTCCTTCCCTTCCTTCCCCTCCTTCCCTTCCTTCCCTTCCTTCCCTTCCTTCTTTCCCTCCCTCCCTCCCTCTCTCTCTCTTTCTTTCTTTCTTTCTTCCTTTCTTTCTCCCTTCCTTCCCTCCCTCCCTCCCTCTCTCTCTCTCTTCTTCTTTCTTTCTTTTCCTTCTTTCTTTCTTTCTTTCTTTCTTTCTTTCTTTCTTTCTTTCTTTCTTTCTTTCTTTCTTTCTTTCTGTTTATTCCTTTTGAGAGAGAGAGAAAGAGTGAGTGTGAGTAGGGGAGGGAGCAGAGAGAGAGAGAAAGAGAAAGAACGAATACCAAGCAGGATCTGCACTGACAGCGAGGAGCCAGATGCAGGGCTCAATTTCGCAAACAGTGAGATCATGACCTGAGCCGAAATCAAGAGTTGGACACTTAACCGACTGAACCACCCAGGTGCCCCTCAACTTTTTCTTTTTAATCCATGTTCATTTCTGATAGTGATACTAAAACCTTCACCTACGCTAGATATTCTGATATGCCTCCCTTGACCAGAGAGGGGTGTATTTGTCCTTCCTTTGAGAAAGATTGCTACCTGAGAATATTTGTCGAGCTTTATGTTCTGTAGCTTAAATTATGAAAACAGTATTTTGTAAAAGTCCAAATATAAAATTATAATATTGAAGAAACTACACAGGCTTTTTGTTTTACCCCACCCCTCTCTGGAGATGTGCTCCCCTGTCTCTCCCACTGCCCCTTGGCCCAACCAGGTTGAGAATCACCGATCCTTTATGTGACCAACTAGGGGAGGAGGAGCACAGAGAAGCTTATGAAGGATTGCTAAAGGTCACCCAGCTAATTAGTGACCGGAGTTGGGCCCCAACCCTGCCATGGAACACGGCCTCCCTGGCTCTCTCTGTGTTTTGCAGGGGCCCCAGTGTAAACACGGTAGGCAGGACGAACAATTTGTATCACTTGGCTTTCCCCTGGCAGATGTTCTGTTAAGCTATGAAAAGCATGGATGATTGGCAGTTTCCATGGAGACGGATTTGCCAAGGATTAGCTCTGAGTGAGTCATGGCTGGGGCTCCCTCCAACGCCATCCTCTTCTGGAACAAGAGAACCTCCAGGCTGTGGAGAGGGGAGAGAACAAACAAAAGTCCCCCTACCTTGTGTCCCCATCTCCAGTCAGACATATTATTTAAATCACTTCAGATATTTTATCTCAAGGGCAGGGCACTTCCTGTGAGGAGCAGCTGAAGACTAAGTTTCAGTGGCTTCTCTGGATTTACGAAGCACGTCCTTTTGTTCTTTTGTCCTGTCCTACTCCCCACAGTCCACCACACCCTGCGGCACTGGCTGCGGGCTGGGGCTGGGACCTTGGAGTAGACTCTGCATTTGCTTTGTTTCTTAAAGCACTTTCCTTTTCCAAACTTGCCCTGAGAAACAAATATCCACCCCCCACAGAATGCTTTTTCTCTCTCTCTGTCTCTTTGTCTCTGTCTCTGTCTCTGTGTCTCTCTCTGTCTCTCTCTCTCTCTCTCTCTCTCTCTCTCTCACACACACACACACACACACACACACACACACACACACAGAGCCATCCAGGGATCAGGGACCGCAGGACATGGAGGAACTAGGAAATGGAAACTCCCAGAGAAGGGGGTCCATAGGTTTAAGAAGAGAGAGCCTCAAGTAAGGACAGGCTGGAGTTGGGGCTCCCCTCACTGCATTCTGATGAGCAGGAACAAGAGAAAAGAAGGAAGTTTTATAATTATTGTACATGTTTATTTTTATAATTTTCTTTATAGAGTTAGTGTATAATTATTAAGGTATCTGTAACAATCATTAGCATTATAATAGCCTACTACGTGGGGAGCTGTGCTGAGCACTTTAGTCTTTCACTTAAACCCCACCACAGCCCCACTGCTTCCATTAAGCACAGACTCACCCTGAAGGCAATGAAACCTAGGCTTCGGGGTCCCTTACTTGCGTGAGCTCCTGCTAAAGACCTGTTCTTAATTTTATATTCATAAGTCTGTATTGTTTTTAAAGTGTCAAACCCCATAGAACCTGGACCCTTCCATGGGTTCTGTTATTATTCCATTTTACAGATGAGGGAACAATAACACAGAGAGGTTATTTCCCCAAGGTCGCCCAGACAGTAAGTGCTGAACCCCATTGCTTCTCACCTACTTCGGAGAAGATGCTGAAAGAGAGAATGCATGCTTGTCTGGAGCTGCCTCCGACCCAGAAGCCAACAAATGTGGCACTGAATTGAATCGAATCCTGGCATTTAAACATTCCATTATTTGACACTGTGTCAGCAGAAACTCTAAGGCATCGAGAGGGTGGGGCCTGACATGTTCTGCCTCCGAGAATAGAGCCAAGAGGAGATGAAAGATTCCTACAGAAACAGTTGAACAAACCAACCAATAGGTGTGGAGAAGGAGAGGGTTTGGAAATCAGGTGGAAGGTAAGGAGAGACATCGGGGGTCCCTAGGAACCCAAGGGATCTCTGAGTGAGGGACGGAGCCTGTCTTCCCTGAGTGGACATTTATTTAGCACCTCCTAGGTGCCAGGCACTGTGCTAAGTGCCTTATAAATGTTCATTCTAACTGTAACAACAGTCCTGTCGGATAAATAATCATATCCCCATTTATAGATGAGGAAACTGAGGCTCAGAGCCACACTGCCTCCAAACAGTAACAGACTGCTTCCTTCCACACAAAAGGCAGCAGATAAGACGTGGGAACCCGACTGCCTGGATCTTCTCCCTTAATGATAGAGAAAAATAATAAACTCATGAACTTAAAACAATAAAGAAAATAGGCAGCAGAGACACGATTAAGCTATAGCTGAAGGAGAAAATTAAAGGTTTCTAAGAACACAGGTTGGATTGAAAAGCACCCAGGAGGAAGCTTGGAAGCTCCTTGAGAAAGAGTAGTTCTTTAATGAACAACTAACAGAAACCAGAAAAGCCTAGAAAAACTACTAGGCTTTTTTTCCCCTTACGAATTCTCATTTCCGGCAACAAATAAGAAACTAGGGTGAGAAGTGGGATTGTGACGGCAGGCAACAAATGAAGTCTGTGCTGTGGTTGGCTGCACCCCCCACCCCCAGGACATGGCCATTGTCTTGCAAATGTTGTAAGCAAGTGGTTACTGGATGTTTATACTGGTTCTTTTAATCATGAGCTTATTTTTGAGATGTAGAGGGGATGAGGTCCTCCCCTGGCCATCCATGCCTATTTTTAGGTCAGATATTTGAGCCGGGGCACCAAGCCCAAGCTCCCTATTCACCTGGTGACACCCACCCCAACTATGGGCATAATGTCAGTGCCCAGGAGACGATGGATGGCGCTGGAAGTTTAGCCTCATAAACCTAAGCTGGCAAGGTGATGGCCAACACTGTCTCACATGTATATAAGAGCTGAGACAATAAACATGCTAAAAGGCTGTAGAACTAGGGTGGAAGACCAAGTTGGAAGGCTTAACCATATGACGGAAGCTGTTTACCAAAGTCACATGGTAACAGTGCACAGACTATATTGTCATCCTGATGTAGGGAGAAATGTGGTTTCAGGTAAAGCAATTAACTGCTTTCTGGAACTGGAAGTTTAAGACCTACCAGGAGGGGAAATGCCCTGGTCCAAACACAGACTAGTGATTTGGAACTGGTGATGAAAGTACCTGTGGGTAAACCAGTGTGTAGTGCTGATCATAACTGATAAGTTCAGCCTTCTTGTGGGAGAGGTAACCTCAAATTAATCATACAGTTACTCGGTTCGAAAAGGGAAATCCGAGAAAAGCATGGGTGTTGGAAATTGAGAAACTGTATTACATAGTGGAAAGAACGCTGGCTCGAGATCAGGAAACTTGAAGACAGTGCTGCAGTTAGTTCAGAACTTGGGCAAAATCACTTCTCCTCTTTGGGCCTCAGTTTCCTCATCTGTAAAATAAGAGGTTGGAGTAGCTAACCTCTAGGACACCTTCTAGCTTTAAGAATTGTTGATTCTAAGTAGTCATTTTAAGCAGTTTTAGGAAGCCTCCCAAGAAAAGTATAAAGATTAAATAGTAACTATAAAATGGACACAAGTGTTTCCAACTGTGTTCCATGGAATGCTAGTAATGAATAAAGTTTTTCATAAAAAAAAAAGTAAAATTGTTAAATAAGTTTTAGGAAACACTGTGTGTTACATTTCTCTTCCTAGAGATGGACAATGAAAATTACCATATTGTAGGCACTGGGAAGTCCAGCAGTAAAAACCTGTGTAACCTTACTTAGATTTTTCCCAAGGTTTTTTTTCCTTTTAATATCTGTAAAACATCTAGACACTAATGCTCTGGGAAATAGTATTTGTTCTACTACACCCACCCTCAATTCAGCTCTAACATTAACAGTGATATCTTAAAATGGCACCAGAAGCAGACAGAAAGCCAAATTGGAGAATCTCTACAATACTTGACAAGCATGGGCAAAAAAAATATTACTAAATCAAAATAATTTTTCTAGCTCCAACTGGCAAGCAAGAAATTTCTAATATACCAGAACTAGTGATCATCTGCTCGGGAATTGTGCAGTCATGCAAGGGTGAAATTCTGGAAGCGACAGCATCAGTGTGCAAGCCAATCTAACAGGTGTGCACAGATCACTACAGTAGGGTGGTGGGAATGACCCGCCTAGCAGGCACTTCCCTGTCTTTGATGCTTTTTGTCTGTGGTACTGACTACCTACCTTCTGGCTTCTCTGTTTTGTCTCAAAAGCCAGCTTCCTGACTGTCTGTGTTCCTGAGGCTGGCCTTGGGCATGTCTACCCTGTCTGCTCCCACTGACCAGGATCCCAGTGCACCCCACACCAGGCCAGCTCGCAAGACCTGTGATCAAAGGTTGGGTCATGGACTGTGAGGGATTCTGGGAGAAGAAAAGAGTTTTCGTTATAAATACAGACCCGTTTGGAAACAGGAAGCAGTTAGGCTTAATCAATCACTTTCCTAGACAGAGCATGTATCAGTGGAGTTCTTGTAGGTCTTTGTAAATGATCTGATGGAATGATCTGTCACAAAGTGATGTGACAAACTGTAGGAGGTACTAAAATGGCAGAGTAATTAGTGGTATGTAATCTCACAAGGCTGAATGAATGAGCATAAAATTGCTAGGGACTAGGGGCAGAATGAGGCCATGGTAGATGGTGGGAGGCAATGTGGCCATGCAGGGGAGTTACCAGGAAACCTGATGACAAGTGGGAACCTTTGCAGAGGTCAGAATTTAGGAGGTCCAGGAACGGCTGGTGTTAGCGGATGAAGTTAGTGGCATCTGGAAGTCAGGTGAACGTGGAGATTTAGCCAGGGATGCCCTTGGCACCAGATAGCTCTGGCAGTGAGCAGTGAGCCTTTACCCTTTGAATAGAGTCTCAATGACAAATCTGGTCCTAGGAACGCTGGTCAGAGTGAGGCAGGTCCTGGGCACCCTTTTATGATCCAAATAAGACCTACACATGACAAAAAAGAAAATCCTACAGAAATGCTTATAATATAAAGCAATAGTGTCCCACTCCACCCATTACCACCCCAGATACCCCTCCATGGGAACAACCACTTTTAATTATTTTTAGCACTTTGGTGGATAGCTGTATGTTTACCAAGCAATAAACTTGAATCTGTAATTTGATGAATCAAAGACGTAATCTCTTGACTCCATGTTAAGAAATAGAGTTTAGCTTACTTACATGCTCCTCTATCCACTTCCTAAATTTTGATAGTTAACATTGCTTTTTTTTTCAATTAACTTTTTAACTTTATTTTTTTTTTAATTTTTTTTAATGTTTATTTATTTTTGAGAGACATAGAGGCACAGCATGAACAGGGGAAGGGCAGAGAGAGAAGGAGACACAGAATCGGAAGCAGGCTCCAGGCTCTGAGCCGTCAGCACAGAGCCCGATGCGGGGCTCGAACTCACAGACCGCGAGAACATGACCTGAGCTGAAGTCGGCCGCCCAACCGACTGAGCCACCCAGGCGCCCCTAACTTTTTAACTTTAAATAATATTCTTAAATCTCTGTTATTTTATCAATTTGGGGCTACATTCCTTCATTCTTTATTGTTAGTGTGGGAAATTGAGATTCTGTGTTGTGTTTTAAGCTTAATGTATTAGAGTCATATTTATTTTTATGTGCAAAATATTTTTACAAGGAATACTTCAGTTATCTTAAGGGAATCCCTAATTGTAAGGGAATCTGCATAATCTTTTTATATTTGTGCTTTTCTTTTTTTCTTTTTTAGCAGCAGGCAAAAGTTTATTAGAGTATAAGATTAGAAAATAAGAGTAGTAGCCAATTTCAGCTCAGGTCATGATCTTAAACCTTGTGGGTCCGAGTCCTGCGTCAGGCTCTGTGCTGACAGCTCAGAGCCTGCAATCTGCTTCGGATCCTGTGTGTGTGTCCCTCTCTACCCCTCCCCTGCTCATGCTCTCTCTCTCTTTCTCTCGAAATAAATAAACATTAAAAAAATTTTTAAAAAAATAGTGGTAGGAAAGCTCTCCTTACAGAGAGGGGCATTCGAAAGTGAATGCCCATATATTTGTGCTTTAGAGCAATATCAGGGAAGCCGTAACAAGTTGATTATTAGCAGGTGAGTGGGCAAAATCCTCTGAAAACTGTAGTCTACAACTTTAAGTGAACAGACACAGTTTCACATAGACACAGACACACAGACATAGCAGATGCTCAAATCTGTTAAAAAACTTTTTGGTCTTAAGTTTACAAGCCAACAATCTTCATAACTTCAAAGACAAGTTGCTCAGTATTCTTAGAAATTTCTTTGTTCTTTTTAGCAAACACTAGAAATTCTCTTTTATGATAACAAGATACAGAATAAGCGTAAAATTTGTTGAAACTGGTATAAAAATATTCACTAGCCTTTTCCTTAGCTACCTACCAAATTTAATGGCTAGCTCAACAGGCTAGATTCATTGCTAGAATCTTTCAAGCTTTCTTTTCTTTTCTTTTTTTTGGGGTGGGGGGAGAGAGAGAGGGTGCAAGTGAGCAAGGGGCAGAGAGAGGAAGGGAGAGAGAGAAAGAAGTGGGGCTCACGCAAAGTGGGGCTTGGGGCTCATGCTCACTGAGCTCACCCAGTGTGGTGAAATGGGGGACTCAAGACTCACAAGCCAGAGATCATGACCTGAGCTGAAGTCAGATGTTTAACCCACTGAAGGTGCCCCTCAAGTTTTTTATTAATGAATTGAAGCTTGTAACAGTCAAGCCAGACCTGAGTAAAAGATCATGGGACTTATGTTTTTGTTTTTCAACACTACTACAATGAAATTATTAGTGCTTTTTGTATTCTCTCTATTTCTCTCTCTTGTTTTGTATTAGTTCCTAATGTCGGTTAGCTATAGCTTTACTTTTATCTTGTCAAGATAGATAATATTCATATTCTGTTTTGTAACTAGAGTTATGTCCTCTGTGCTGTCTATAGGTCAATTTTTAGAAGTTAGAAAACAGTAAACATGTATACTGTTGTGACTGTGTGGCTGTTGTTCATTGAAGAGCCAAGTAGCAGCTAGAATTCCATTTCCTTTGCTGTGATTCTTATGCGGCCCTTGTGCCATTTAGGGGAGAATAGTCTTAATATTGTGGCCAAATGGCTTACTTTTTTCTTACATTGTATTAGTTGTGTAAAATCATGTCATGACATTTTAGCTTGAGTCCTATTTAGACATGAACTTTGTTCTTCCCTTTTCCTGGAGTTTCAATAAGCCTTCTTTTCTCTGGTCGCTGAAATATACAGTCAGCACGCCCTTAAAATCATTCAGTTTGTTAATCCTACTGTTCGTTGTGTTGACTCCACTTCCTCTTCAGAGGCATCTCTCTTGGGGCCTCCATCCTTCTGCTCAATATCTTCTGGTTTCTCTGCAGTACAACTGTTATTCCTGGACTCTGCCCCATTCCCGAGTCATCACTACTGTTTTCAGAATCTCGTGATTTCCTCCTTCATGGCTTAAATCCTCATTTTGCTGGAATACATGCTTTAGTATCTTCCTCAGAAATGATATATGGGAGGTCAGTGTTTTGAGCTCTTGTCTACTATACTTTACTTTCACTTAATTGGTAATCTGGCTAAATTTTTCGTTTCAAAATAATTTTTCCTCAGAATTTTAAAATCAGCACTCCATTGTTTTCTAGCATTCACTGTTGCCAAAAAGAAGTCTAATTTTTGTTCCTTTATAAGCGTTCAGTTTATACTTTTGGAAATAGTTAGGGTTTCTCCTGAAATTGCGCAATGATGCATTTGGGTATGGACTTTTTACATTTTGATCTTTGTGTTACCTACTCTATGGAATATTTCAACCTGTAGGCTTGTGTCTTCTTCAGTTTGGAGACATTTACTTCTGCTTATTTATTATTTACTTCTCACTTATTTATCTGGTTATTTATTTTGTTTTCTCTGTTTGCTCTTTCTGCATCTCCTGTTACCTGGATATTGTAGCTGTAAGATATTTCCTCTATTTCTTCTCCTCTTTCCTCAAATTTTTGTATCCCCTCATCTTTCTGTTCTCAATTCTGGGATACTTAATTAACTTTATCTTTCACATCTTCATTGCATTTTTAATTTTAGTGATCATTTTTGTCATTTTCAAGAGTTCTTTTTCTTCTTGCACTATTTTTTGTTTTTCATTGCCTCTTGCTTTGTAGATAATATTCTTCTCAGATGTGTCTGGAGCTACTCATTACTATTTTCTTCAAAATTCTCTTCTGTGTCCTGATGTATAAGTTTATTCCAGCCCAGGTTGTTCTATGTTTATCACGCATGTATTTGTGTATTTGTTGCTGGTTTTCATCACAGCCCTGGCAGTCTTTGGTTGCTGGCACGGATTCCGGGCTGTAGTGTGCGTAGGTCTGTTTCCCTAAAGGGGCTCTTCCTTCACAGGCAACTCGACAGCAGCAACTTTGTGAGGACAGTTAGTTCTTGAGGAGGGCTTCCTTTCGGGGCAAACATCCACACTAACAGCCCTGGTTTTCCTCGGGTTTATTCAGACCCTCTAGAGAAGTTTTCTAAGGCTTTCTTTTCCTTCCCTTTCGCTCTGTGTCATTTTCACCATTCGCTACGTTCCAGGCATCTGTAGCAACCTTTCATCTACTACGGCTGGCGCCCCATCCCCATCCTCCTTGCTTAGAGGCATGTGTGCATTTCTCCCTTTCCTACCCTTTTAATAAGAGCTTGGGAAGAAGAGAAACAGGAGGAAAGAGGTGCCTAATATGTGGTTTGAAAACAAAAAGTCCTTTAAAAATTATTTTCTCCCAGATTTCAAAATGATCACTGTAGAAAATTGAGAAATATATATATAAGCATTAAAATAAAAAACGATCTGTTTTTCCATCACCCAGAAATAACGGTGTTAACATTTTTAAAACATGTCCTGGTTCCTTTTTTTTCTATACATAAATTTGCCTTTTTTTTTTTTTTTTACAACAGTGGAAGCATACTCTATATGTTGTGTTTTGTAATATGCGTCTGAAAATGAAACAATAGCTTTTATTTATTTTCTTATTTTTTTATTTTTTAATAATAGCTTTTAAATATCTTCCCATGTCACAACATATCTCTGACAACACAGAGCCCTGGTATTTATTGAAAGACATATCATCACTTATTGAGCCAATCCCTTACTCCTAGACATTAGGTTCCTTCTCATTTTCACTATTATAGATAAGCATTTATAAACATTTTTGGCTACATCTTTACTCATATCCTTGACTATTTACTGAGGATAAAGTCCCAATCGTGGAATTAATTGCTGGTCAACCCATGTGCTGTCCCAGTGTTGGGCCCCCATTCAGGGTACCCTTTGAAGTAGGCCCTCATTAACTCTCTGGTTCCACACCCTCACCTCACTCCATTTCACCTGAGCTCCCCAACAAGTATTGTAGTGGGTGAGGGGTGGGTAAGAGCATAACTTTCAGAGTCCGAGTGACTGGGGTTGAATCCTAGCTTTCCCACTTAGTAAATGTGTGACGTCAGGCTATTTTAATTAACCTCTCTGATCACTAGTTTCCTTTTCTATAAAATGGGGGAAATAATTCTACTTTTCTGATGTGGTCATTGTGAGGATAAAACAAAATAAAAAAAAGCATGGAAAGCATTAGCACAGGCACTGACAGGTTGAAAGTGTTCATAAATCCATAATGATGGGGTTAGACCCAGTTCTCTCCCTAAGCCCACGTAAATCTTCCTGCAAGGCCACGTTGGAGATGCACCCACCCCTCAGTGAAACCTTCCTGACCAGGGCTTATAGAGCACTTGTGGGCTGGACCCACTTTTGATGTTCAGAACACATCATCTGTTGCATTCTTCTGTGTGTGAGCATGGACAGAGGTGATGTCCCCTCCTCTCCATCCCACCCTCCCCATCATGACTAATTATGACTTCTTATGAGTGTGGTTGGGGAACAGAAGCAATGATGAAGAGGAGCTTGTGACTCAGTTCTTTAGATTGTTCTCAGGATTGTTCTTTAGAACTTGCTTAGAGCCCTTTGGTCTCTGGCTCTGGCTGTTGGATGCGACCTGCGCCCCCCCCAGGATACCTGAAGCTCAGTGTAGTCAGTGGGCAGCAGAAGCAAGGAACTCTGCTGAGGAGGGGACAGCAGGTGCTTTTCTAAGGCTGAGCCTCCCCAGGGAGTCGGGGGGGGGGGGTGGGGGTGAGGGGATAGTGGCAGAGCTCAGTATGTGGCCACAGGACCTTTGTGCAGCCTGCCAGCTGCCTCACTCACCCTCATTACTTTGCACTGTGCCATAAAATGCTTTTGTGGCCAGCAGGGATTTCCTCCCAAGCATCATCCAATCCACAAAGGTCCCTTTCATGCCCCACGGATGCCTCCCCAGTTGCCAGGGGAGATTGAGAAGCCCAGTTGCCAGAACTGCAGATGGAAGGGCTTGCCATGGGATAGCTTCCAGGAGAGGGCCCTGATGAGGGGAGGTGATTCATGGACTAGAGTACACTGCTAACCCCTCTCCCCTGTCTGGGTGTCTTTCAGGAGTCATGGCTGGTTTCAACATGGGGGGTGACCTCAGGGAGCCCGCTGCCAGCATCCCCCTGGGCTCCCTAGCAGCTGTTGGCATCTCGTAAGTAAGTTCCCCTCATGGCAATCAGCTGGAGAGAGGGAGAGAAAACCCCAGGCAAAAGAGGGGATTGCCCCTTTTGTTCAGAGAGTGCCCCAACTGTGGCCAATCTATTTCATATTCCAATTCTCCTTTTAACACTCAGCCGGCTGGAAAATTCACGTCTGGTGGGTTCAGACGCTTGCCCTTTCATACCCCCTGCCTGGGAATGCGGGAGGAGGAGGAGGAATCCTTTCTTTCCTTTCTCCTCAGCCTCCTGCCCCTCCTCCTCCCCCACTTCCATTTTGAACTTGGGGATTTTTTTAACCATTGGTTTACCAGGATTGTTGGGAGGAATTTAAAGGTGAAGACTTTTGCAATCAGAAAGGTTGGGATTTCTATCCCCACTCTGCTGCTGGGGGGCTGTGTGATTTTGAGCATTTTACTTAGTTCTCTGAGTCTCCATTTCCTTTCTTGGAAAGTGGGGATAATGAGAATATGTGTGCCCCAGAGACTGTGGAGAAGATGTTGTGTGTAAAGACACATGGCAGTCTCTCCTCACCCCTGGCCCACCTCCCCTGCACCACTCCAAGGCTGTCAGGTTCTCTGGGTTTTAGTTCACACTATGCTCCCCACGTGAACAAACTGAGTGGCCTCGGGTCTGCTTTTGACCTTCTAGAATCTTCTGTCTTACTCTCGGTACTACAGAAAGAAGCTTCTGTGCCTTCACTAGGTAGATGTGAGGAGGCACAGACATGATAATGTCTTGAGAAGTTAAAAGTGCCCATATTATTTTAACCATGATACTTAAAGAATACTAGTATGCGTACTTCACAAATGCTGAATGTGCTCTTAGCTTATTATAGCGAAACCATTGCTTCAGTCTATTTTGTGCTCAATGTGGCTGCGCGTTGGGAAGAGAGTGAAGACAACAGAGCACACGTGGGGTGTTGGGAAGGAAAGAGAAGAAAGAACTCTGCCTCGTTTTGGGGTCATAGCTGGGAGGCCCCTGGAGGAACCTTTGGCCCATCCTCTCACAGCCCAGATGGGAATGAGGCTGCAGGGATCATGTGACTTTTTCAAGGTCACAGGGTGCCTGGGGGCAGAACCAGGTCACTGCTGCCCTTTTCACACTTGGCTCTGACCGAGAAGCCTGAAAGATCATGTATTTGTCCTTCGGGGGTATGAAGCGGGGCTGGAGGGTCAACCCTGCCTGAGTCCTGGCAACCTAGAGGTCAGCGGGGCCCCCCGCTCCCCACTCCCAATACACTTTGTGTGTTTTCCTGCTTTGATGTCAGAGACCAAACAATGATACATTTTTTTGGCAAGAGATGCTAGAGGAGAAATGGTACTGAAAGCCCCCTCAGACAAGTGAGGGAGGCTTCGTGACTGGCCTTTCTCTTTCCTTCTGAGACAAGTCCCCACGGGAACCCAGGGGCTGAGTGGGGTGGTTTGGTTGAAGTCGGGGGTATAGCTCTGCTCCACTCTTGGGGTTTTTTGCAGGTGGTTTCTGTACATCATATTTGTCTTCCTGCTGGGCGCTGTCTGCACCCGAGAGGCCCTTCGCTATGACTTCCTGATAGCGGAAAAGGTGGGTGAGTCCTGCATTGCCGAAGGGCTCAGTCTGCTGGTTCATTTATTTGCTCCCCAAACAAACGGCTGCCTCCCTCTTGCAGCCCTGCCTGGGAATCCAGAGAGTCTTGGGCCCAGGGCTGAAGTAGCGGAGGAAGAGGGGCAAAAACATGGATTAGGTACAGGTTTTTCTTATAGATCCCTAGAAACAGATAACAGCCCCTGGAAAGACATATACATGCAGATGACTAAATAATAGGAACAAAAATCAGGACAGAAACCAAGGATGCCATCGGCAGAAATCCCTTGCTCAACCAGCCCTTCATTTTTGCCAATAGCCTCAACTCCCACCATGAGCAGAAAGTGCTGCTATCAGGAAGCAGGTAAAAGGAGGAGGCTCATGGACAGAAAAGAGGCAGCCAAGTGGAGGGAGTCCAGAACACCAGGGTGAGGCCCGCCTTGCCCTCGGAGGACCTTGACTCTGTGTGCTCTCCCAGGGGCGGGCTGGGGTTGATCTGGCTGTAATATCTTTGTTTCTAGAGCTGTACAGCTGCCTGCCAGAAGATTAGCCAAATTCCTCACGTTCCACAGCTGCCCTTAACAGGCTAGAGGTCATGTGACAGTCAAGGACACTCATTTGGCATCTCTAGAACCTAGGAGAATAAGATTCCCAGATGCTTTTCTGGAAATCCCCAAAAACTCCTACCTTCCCTTAAGTTCGTAGAGCAAAAGTGGACCCTGAGACCCTGTTATTTATCAGAGAAATATAGTAGGCTAGGAAAATTTTCTTAGTTAACCTCTGAGTGTTTCTGCTCATATTTTGGGAGAAAGTACCATTTTCTCTTAGTCTGAGACTTGGCAAGAGCTACTTTGCTGATCTCGTGGAGGGCCCCTGGCCATTCCTTAGGGCAGTCTGGGGCAGGAAGCTCTGAACTTTCTCTTCAGAGCTACATTTGGACTTGGTTTCCACATTAGCACAGGTTTCTTTTTAAGATATGTAGGCAACGATGTAAAGATGACTTATGTTTTCAGGGGTCTTGACTTTACTGTGAAAGCAGGTTTTGAAAGAGGGGAGCTGCTCAGGTAATGAGAGGACTGTCACCCCACTTCCAGAGACCAAGGTCTTAAACCCCCAGTGAGAGGTTTGCTCTCAGGGAAGGAATTACTGCCCTCAAGTTTAACTATATGCAAGCTTCTGTCTTGAGTTTCACCTCCCAGAGGCCTTTTCTCTAATTGTGGAATGAAAAGCTTGGCTGCATTGGAGGAATTAAAGGCCTCAGGGAACAGCTGATCCTTTGACCCCGGGAATCTGCCTGCTGCTGTCTGCAACTTGCAGGTGGCTAGCTAGCTAGCTCTGCCTGCCTCTAAAGCTGGTTTCTTTCTAGTAGATTCCCTCACAGAGGTCCTTTCAACCATTCGAGGCTCTGATCTAGATGGAATACAGCAAATGATCCCCTGGTCTGGGGCTCCTCTTTCTCCTCCTTGCCCTCCTTTGCAGAAAGAACTAAAAACAGGTATGCGGGAGGGGAGGCAGCCTGTATCCAAGGAAGACTACAACGAGAAAATAAAAACATCTCCATGGACAGCACGGGAAAGCCTTTGTGGGTGGAAAGTCCACCGCTAATAATAGACGCATGAACTGGGGGAAGCTTGCTTGGAATGCCACCTGTCCCAGACATTCAACAGGTAGGCAAATATTTAGCCAGTTGGGGGCAACTGCTAAAGCATGCTTGGCAATAATCTGTGAGAATGACATTGTGCGTACATCAGGATGAGAGGTAGAGAGTTCATTTTTTGGAATGAGACACAGCAAGTAAGTCAACAGTGACAGAACCAACCAGGGCAACTCCAAAAAAGCAGCACGCTGCTGTCCTGCTGTCCACCAAGGTCCCCCCTACAAAGGGGATCACACAGGATTCCCCCCCACACACCCTCCCAAAGCCTTGAACCTTGGCTTTCCTCCTTTTTGGCTCTCTGGTGTCCCTCCTTGGGACTGACTCAGCTGCAGTAGGAGGTATATACTCAGGCAGTGAGCTGGACTGCAAACAATTTTACTTGCAGTGCCTGGAGAATGGAAGCGTATAAGTATATAGTGTCCCACATGGTCACTTGACCCAGCTCACCACCCTGACCTGGTTTTAATAAACCATTCATCTCGGTTTCATGTCTTAGCTGTGGCCTGGGTTCTGACCCAGCCCATCTCTGAGCTCTCCTGGGCCCTGAGGAAGCAAGGCCTCTTCAGTCTGGTCTGTGTGTCCCTCACGAGGGTCTCCCCTTCGGACCTAGACCAGGCCAGGCCTCCAGGAGGCTCCTCTTGGTGCTGGTTCTCACAAAGCTCTTCAGTGCTCCTCTCTGTCTTGCTGTCGGATACTTTCCTCCAGAACACTTATCTTCAATGGCTGCTGGCTGCCGTGGCCTCCTTTCTGCAGCCGATCAGTTCATCTGTTTCTTTTTGGGTTTCCTGCAGCTTCTCAGATCTATTTCTAATTATTTGGCTTCTCAGCTTACAGTTTAAGAAGTTTCTTTTCTGCTTTACATCCCTGCCCCACTGAAACTTTTTCCTGGCTCTTGGGTGTTAGTCTCCGTAGTGTTAATGCTTTCTAAAAAACCTTTAGCATGTTGTGGTGGCTCTGAGGTCATCTATGTAAAGCACGATACCTGATGCGTGTGTAGTATTACACTCCTCTGTACACTCCTTACAGGGATAGCCTTACGAATGGGACATTTCCCCCCTACAAATCCCCCATATTTAACTGGATAGGAAAAAAAGTCAATCCCAGTATCAATCCCAATATTATTCAGTTACAGAAAAAGGAATTGTATTAAGAGCAGGTATTATTAGGGGTAAAACTGAATAGAATAAATAATTGTTTCAGAATAAACTTGTATACAGTCCAGGAAAAAAATGTTTATTTAACGTCCAAAAGACCAAGTACTTTGGAAGCCTGGAGCTTGCTAACTACTAGCAAAATAAGAACAAACTAAGTAGGAAAAGAATCCCAAAAGCATCATTGTTAAAAATGAGGTATCCCGGAGAGTAAATCTAATCATTCTTAGATTTGGCAGTCATGGTTTCATGTATTCAAGAGGGACCTTGAATACCCAGGGTACAAGCTGTGCTTGGCAAGATGGGGTGGGGCAGGGCTCGTGGCTGGTGAAGGAGCCTCACCGGCTGTTGAGTATCCACCATCCAGCCCAGCCTGGCTTCCCTCTACTCTCCATCACGGACACGGAGCTGCCTCTCAGGAAGCGAAGCTATCTTTATTTCCTGATGGAAAATGGCTATCAAGTGAGAGAGAAAACTTGACTGAAAGTTAAGATGTTGGTCATTTTGTGGAGTAGGGTCCATATTAGAAAAGCTCATGTCTGATGTGGGAGAAAAGTAGGGGATTGTGAGGCAATTTGGGATTGTAAAGGGTTTCAGATCCACTCCTCAGTAACATCAAGGGGCCATAGGAATTGGATGAGGCAGAATGATAAGCCAGAATACTTATTTGCATGAATCCAATCCTTCAAGAGAAGGGAGCAGCCAGTGGATAGGTGGGATTTCTCAGTGAAGCTCCAGTTGGAGCTGGGATAAAATATGAAAAGCAGAGACATGGAATTGGATTCCAATCCAATAATTGGTATCAGTAGTTACTGAGGAAAGAAATTAGGGTAGTTTCCACCTCAGATAATATGCTGGAAAGACAGAACGTTTTTGATGGGTCAGACAGGTGTATGACAGAGGGGTGACTTCTTTTTCCCCCATAAAGAACTGTTGATACACATCTCCTCGGATAAATGCTCACTTCCATCTCCACTGGCACAGTCAGCAAGTTTATAGTTCTGTGTGAATAGAGAAAATGATTAAATTCTGCAAGGGCTGAGAGCAAAGCTGTGTAGTTTCCTGATGAGCCTACAAAGTCTTACCCTGTGCCTAGCAGCATGCCAGTGAATGCTGCAGTGTCCGTGTTTGCTGCTGAGGATGGGTGGGTGACAGACAAAGAGGACAAGATAGGATGCACATGGGAGAGAGAGCTAGAATGGAGTTTTTAGAATTCATCCAAACGTGAGACATTTCATTTATTTTTCAGCATATTGACAGAATAATAGCTTTTTGTTTTTGTTTTTGTTTTTAAGTGTTTATTTATTTTTGAGAGAAAGTGCACAAGCAGGGGAGAAGCAGAGAGTGATGGGGACAGAGGATCTGAAGTGGGCTCCATGCTGACAGCAGAGAGCCTGATGCAGGGATTGGACTCGGGAACCATAAGATCATGACCTGAGCCAAAGTCAGATGCTTAACTGACTGAGCCACCTAGGTGCCCCAATAATAATTTTATATAAAAAGATTATCAAGTGAATAGACCATTATAAACACAGTTGACACACTGGGCATAAACGAGTCACCATACCTGGACAGTCCCCTTTCCTGCCCCTAGCCCAGAGGTTCTGCAGGAATCTCAGGGAGTGTTTGTGGGAAGACTGGCCAAAAATGGGCATCCTGGTACCAGAGACTCCAGTTCCTGGGTCAGCCCCACGCTAGGAGGAAACCAGACTGGGCAGTCTCATTTCCAATCTGAGTAAATGGACAGGCTTTCAATGAAAAAAAACTTTTTTAAACACAAAGATATATAACCTTTTGGATAAGAAGCAATACAGATTCTGCAAGGAGATACCATGCCTATGTCTCCTGGAGAATTCTCTGAAGGAACAGTGCAGTGGGTACAAGGCTCCTAGCCCAATGGTTCTCCACCCTGGCTGCGTATTAGAGTCGCCTGGAGGGTTTCTGAAACATCAAGGATGTCTGTGCCCCGCCCTACACTGATAAAGCAAAACCTGTTGAGTGATTTTTAGGTATAGCCAGAGCAGAGAACTGCTACTTAGATTTTCTATCAGATTAAAAAAAATTTTTTTTTAAAAGGTTTATTTATTGACAGACAGAGAGAGACAGAGCATGAGCAGGGGAGGGGCAGGCACAGAATCTGAAGCAGGCTCCAGGCTCCGAGCTGTCAGCACAGAGCCCAACGAGGGACTCAAACTCACAGACCGTGAGATCATGACTTGAGCTAAAGTCAGACGCTTAACCAACTGAGCCACACAGGCGCCCCTAGGTAGGTTTTCTAAAAAGCTTTTGATACTGTTTCATCATAGAGTCTGTGTATTTTTAAAACCAGCAAATACAGGATGCATTTGGTCAAGAAGACAGAGACAAAGGTTAGAGGTGAAGGACTGCAGCTCAGCATGGATCAGAGGTTTATCTGCCAATTTTGTGAGGCATCAGGGCACGAGTCACGGTGAAGTCGTGAAGCTTCATGAATTCTGTGGGCAGGTGCTGAGCCTGTTGGCCAAACTGTTAGGTGTGGTGGGGCAGAGACAGGGGCAAGATGCATAAGACACAGGAGCTTATGTTGCACTGCAAGATAAGCCATGAGTATAAGACTATAACACAGGGTGGAAATTAACAAATGCTGTCGGGATATACAAATAAAGTGATGGGAGGGGCGCTTGGGTGGCTCAGTCGGTTAAGTATCTGACTTGGTTTCAGCTCAGGTCATGATCTTGCAGTTTTGTGAGTTCAAGCACCGCATTGGGCTCTACACTGGCAGCATGGAGCCTGCTTGAGATTCTCTCTCTCTCTCTCTGCCCCTCACCCACTCACTCTGTCTCTGTCTCTGTCTCTCTCTTTCTCAAAATAAATAAACTTAAAAAAAAGTGATGAGAAACATTAGATGACATTAATTTCTCCTAGTAATAAAATGATAAGGGGGGGGGTAGAATAGACACAGACACTTGTGATAATGAAGAAAACAGACAGGAAAGATTCTGCAGATAAGATGAGGTAACATGTTTAGGGAAAAGTAATCCACACTGAAATGAAGTTCAAGTTAGGCTCTGCAGTGAACCTGAGTTATGTCCATCAGGTTCCTGGCATCCCTGACCATTTAGGGGTTATACGTGATCTTGGAGGGAGTGATGAGGCCCATTTAATATTAATATTACAGAAGCCCAAAGGACAAGACCCTCTCTTACCTGTCCCTTTGTGGCCTTTGTAGGGCATGTGACCTAGATTTAGACCCATCAGAGGCTCCAAGTGTAATGAATGGGGGAACAATGAAGGATGGTGGGAATTCATCTGCAAGGAAGCAGGGTGCTGGTAGCGTCCTGGTCAAACTGTTCCTGTTCCAGAGTCCAGGTTGTGCCTCTAGGCTTTGGTCTTGCCCGTTTCTGATCTTTTAGCCTCATGATGATTCTGTGAACCTCCAGTGTCCTACAAGTATCTTCTTTAAAAAATATTTTGTTTCCAATCAGGAATCCTGGCTGCTGCAGGTTTCCTGTGATAATTTATGAGCCAGGAAAGAGGTTTGGCCAGGGGCTAGTATTTCACATAGCCACTGACTCCATGAACTGGTAAGGCAAGGACATAAAAAGTGAGGGAGAGAATCCTTATCATTGAAGGATGTGACAAAACCATGCAAATTAAGATGACCCCATCTATGATCTTTGGACAAATGAGCATTTGCAACATACAGTTCTGGCCACTGTGCCTACAGTAAAGTAGAATGGAGACAGGCATCTCAAATAATCAGAAAACAGAGAGACTTCCTGCTGGGTGCAGATGAGGTCCAGCTCAGGTGAGTGGGGAAGGTTCCTGACAGCCTGCAACACAGCTACATGGCCAGCAGCACTGACCTTTGTAAGTGGACATCCAGCAGAGCAACTGTGCCCTGTCTTAGTCTATCTGTTGGTAATTTGTGGGCCACGTGGGTCATGGAGCTCATTCATTCCTTCAGCATTTGTAGCTCTGTGTTGGCACCAAGGATACTAGGATGAACAAGACAGTGGCCCTGTAGAAATGAGGCCTCTGGGACCACTTGTGTGGTCGGGTGCTACTCCTCTGCGCTGAGGTGCTATGGGGCCCTGAGGAGCAGCTGCTACTGTGAGGGGCTTGGGGAAGGCCTCATGGAGGAGGGAAGGTTTGTGCTGAGTCTTGAAGCACAGTTGGGTTTAACAGACAGACAATGAGTAGATTAGGAGTAGACAGAGGGTGTCGGCTGGCAGGGAAGCATGCTGACAAAGACTCTGAGTGTGTGGGGTACGAGGCTACTAAGGTCACAGGTTAGGCAGGGCCGAGGATGTCAGGGTATTGGGGAGTCATTGATGTTTTTATGGCAGTGGCATTATGATCAAGTTTGAGTTTAGAGAGGTCACTCTGGCAGAGGCGTGGGGATAATTCAGAGTGGACAGAACTTAGAGATAGGAACCCATTTGGCCAGTGGTTCTCAAAGTGTGGTCCCTAGACCCTCAGCATCAGCATCAACTGAGAACTTTTTAGAAATCCAAGTTCTTGGGCCCTTCCCTAGAACTACATAATCAGAAACTCTTAAGGTGGGGACCAAAAATCCATATTTTAACAAACCTTCTAGATGAGGCTGATGCACGCTCAATTTGAGAACCTCTGTGTTGTCCATACAAGAGGTGATGGTGAGCCAAACTGAAATAGTAGTGGTATGAATGAAATGGAATGGAGTTGAGAATATTGGAAATATATCCAAGAGGCTGAATCTAGAGGACTAATGCTCGATGGGGTGTAGATGGTGCCAGGGAACAGAAAGGGACAAGCATATTCTGGCATTGGGTAATGAAATTGCTTCCTTATATAGGTGTCCCTGGTGGGCTTCCTGTTCCTCTTGGGCTTATACATCTCATCCCTGGCCTCCTGTATGGGAGGACTCTATGGAGCCCCCCGGATCCTGCAGTGCATTGCCCAGGAGAAAGTGATTCCTGCACTGGCCTGTCTGGGGAAAGGGGTAAGTGACCCTCTTTTTGAGAAGTATACATTTTGCTGTGAACCTGGTTATCAGCCAATAAATTGCTTAAGTCTCTCCGATTAGAGCCAGTGGTCAAGTTCTCCAGAGCGGGAGAAATGAGAATGCAGAGGTCGTTCTCTCCTGTTCTCTGGCAGCTGTAGGGCAGGGGTCAGTTGGACAAACCATCTGTCAATGTCACAGCCACCGGGACCCCTTAGCACTGGGTTAGCTAACTGACAGAATGGCCTCTTGGACCCTGAGTGACAGGGAAAGGGAATGTCATATCCTTTAATAAAAATAAATTCAGGATCCTCTCAGTTCAGCGTAGAAGGAAAAAATCTCTTGGTGAGAAGAGGAGTTGGACCTTGCAGCTCGAACTCTGCCCTTGATTTTCCCCTTTCCTTTGGGCTGGTCCATGAGGATTTCCCACACCTCGGGCCTCTGGGCCTCCTGTCAGTCTTCATGGCCCAAACTCTCACTGATAGAGTATAGCTTGGTTGAGTCACGAAATGATCGAATGAGACATTCCTAAAACCTAAGCGATGACGAAAGAGAAATAGAGAGAGAGTTAGAGAGAGAGAGAACCCCACTTCCTATAATGTGGTTACCAAGAGAGAGTTCATTTCTGTCTTGTTGGAGCACCACAGAGGCCCTTCCCCAACCCCTTTCCACCCCAGGCCCTTCTCAGGTAGGGCCACCAGCCCTCCCTTACCATCCTCCACTTCTGACCCATCAGCCAGTATGGGCTGGGGTGGAGCACTAACTCTCATCCCTGTACCTTTTATGTGGTATACGCCTTTTCTTTTACTTTAATTTCATGCATTTTTATTAGGTAATATATATACACAGGGCTCAAAACTAAGAATGACATAAATGGTATACATTGAGAATTTTTGCTTCTATCATGAGTCTTTTATTATCTCTTTCTTCACCAGCATCCATGCCCTATTAGTAGCTGTTTTTATTAGTTTTTTTTATGAAGCCTTCTCCTATTTTTTTATTCGATAGTGTTCTAACACATTGATCTCTATACCTTGCTTGTCTTCATTTAATATAACTTGGAAGTCCAACTTTTCATATGTATGTCAAGAGAACTTTTTCATTCTTTTTCCATTGTGTGGATATACCATAGTTTTTATCCAGTTTCCTATGGATTGAGCCATGTGCGGCTTTCAGTAAACAGTGCTACAAGGAATAATTGTGTATGCGTGTGTGTAATTATTTTATGTGCAGGTATATCTGTAGGATAAAGTTTCATAAGTGGGTTTGCTGCAGCAAAGGGTAAATGCATTTTTACTTTTAATAGATATTGTCAAGACACCTTTCATGGAATTTGTATGGTTTTGTACTTCTGCCAGCAGTGTGGAACAGTTCCTACTTTCTGACAGCCAGCCTCACTCTTAGATGCAGGCCCAAAGCCCCTGCTGTATAGAACTCTGTTGGGGGTTCTGGTCCTTGGGATAGGGAGTTTGTGAGACCAAGGGGACATGCTCACTGGATCCCAGACCCCTCTTCTGGATGGTCTAGGTGGGCCGCACTGGACCGTTTGCACTCTTGCCTGGAATTCTCTGCCCGGATGTCCCACAACCCACATCCAGCGTCTGCAAGGGCCTCTTCCCTGGGCCTGTCCTTTTAGGACCCGGGTGTGGGCCGGAGTCCACATGTGGGTGTGAGGCCCCCACAGTGTAGTCTGGGAAGGGTAGGAGACGGGCTAGTAGCTGGAGGCTGTACGTGGCCATCCTCTGCTGGGGAACTTTGAGGAGTGCAAGGATTCTAAACTTGAACCTGGCCTTGCCCATTGTCTTGAAGGTGTGTTTGCAAAGGAAGGAAGATAGAACATACTTACTCTAACAGTTGGTTAGCTTGTTTTATACTTACAAATATTTGGACATAGTGTGTGTGGACTGCCATTTGCACTCTCGCCCCAGGTACCACATTATTAGCAATCACAGTTCATTGTCAAATGTGAATTTTTGCCTGTTGTATAGTAAAGAAATGGCATTTCAGGATCCTTGTGATTTGCATTACTTTTTTTTTTTAATGTTTATTTATTTTGGAGGGGGGAGGGGCAGAGAGAAAGGGGAACAGAAGATCCAAAGTGGGCTCTGTGCTGACAGGGCTCAAACTCACAAACTGTGAGATCATGAGCTGAGCTGAAGTCGGATGCTTAACTGACTGAGCCACCCAGGCGCCCCTATGATTTGCATTACTCTTACGTGAATGAGGTTGCAGATGGTTTCCTCTTAGAGTCATATATGTATATCCTGTGATTGTTCGTCTTTTTCTTCTCAATTGCTAGAAGCTCTTCTTTTGTTAGGGAAGTTACCTCTTTGTGGTATATATTACAAATGTTTTCTCTAGTTTGTCACTTGCCTTTTTACTTTGAAGTTTTCTTTTCTCCCCAAAGCTTCTTTACATATGATTAAATTTTATTAGAACATTTTCTTTTTTAATGGGGGAGAGAATAAACTTAAAAAAAATTTTGAAGGCTATCCAACATACAAAAAAGAGCATAAAACCCATATGAACATTTTTTATTTTTTTAATGTTTATTTTTGGGAGAGACAGAGTGCAAACAGGGGAGGGGCAGAGAGAGACAGAGACACAGAATCTGAAGCAGGCTCCAGGTTCTGAGCTGTCAGCATGGAGCCTGATGCATGAACCATGATCATGACCTGAGCTGTACTTGGATGCTTAACTGACTGAGCCACCCAGGCACCCCCAGTATGAACAGTTTTAAAGAATAACTGAAGGGAACGTTCCAGCCTCCACGTGCCCTCTCTGGTCAGAGCCCCATCCCTCTCTGTACCTGTCGTCTTCTGTGATAATAATTTCCTTGCTTTCTTTAAGGCTTTACTCAGGAGACAGCAAACTTCTTCTGAAAAGGGCCAAAGAGTAAATATTTTAGGCTTTGCAGGCCCTTGTCACAACTACTCAGCTCTGCAATTGTAGCTCAAAAGTAGCCACAGACACAGACACGCCTATTGGAATAGGTGTAGCAATGTTCCAATCAAACTTTTTTATGGACACAGAAATGCGAATTCCATGTCATTTTTGTGTGTCATGAAATCTTCCTCTTCTTTTGATTTTTTCCCCCAACTGTTTAAAAATGTAAAACCGTTCATAGCTCATGGGCATACATAAACAGATGGTGGCCAGATGGCCCATGAGCCATAGTTTGCTGACCCCTGGTTTGCTTCCTACATATGCGTGTCTAAACAAAATTGTTTAATTTTGCCTGGTTTTAAACTTTGTATAAATGTGGCGTGCCTCTTTCCCTCAATGTTATGTTTATGAGATTCGTCCATATTCTTGCTTGTAGCAGCAGCTTGTTTATTGTCATCCCTATGTAGCATTTCCTCATTTGCTAGAATTTATTTGTCCATTCTGCTGTTGATGGACATTTGAGTCGTTTCCAGATTGGGACCGTTACAGACAGTACAGTGAACATGCTTATATTAGTAGAAAGGTTCACATGCAGAGACCTTTCAGACTATATACCCGTTATTGGAATTGCTAAGCTATAAGGTATGTCTATTTTCACTTACTAGACCACAAACTCTTTTTCCAAAGTATTTGTACTAATTGACACCCCTATCTGCAGTGGATAAGTGTTCCTATCCCTCTGTGTTTGTGCCAATACTTGACACTATCCGACTTTTTCATTCTTGCCAATCTGGTGGGTGTTTAATGGGATCTTCCTATGGTTTCAATTTGCATTTCCTCGTTTACTTAATGGGAAACTTAATTTCATATGCCTAATAGACATTCTTTTGCTCATTCTTTTTTTTAGTGTGTTGCCTGCCTTTTTCTAATTATTTTGTAAGGATTCTTTGATATTTTGGATTACTCTTTGTCAGTTATATGTGTTTTCCCATTCTGTGGCTTGTTTTTTCATTTCTCTATGGTGTCTTTTGGGAGGAGAAGTTCCTGTTCCACCATTAAAACACTTTACAACCTGCCCTTATCAAAATCTTGGCCTGGACCATTAGCATTTCCTTCAGCCTACCTAACACCCTCCTTTTACTTCTCTTTAGTTTCTAAGTGCTTACTTTATTCTTAGTAGTTTTATTGTTAGAGTATGCTAAAGAGCTGTAGCAAATTTACCCAAGAAGTGTAATCCTCAAAGACAGTAAAAACATATTTTTACTTCTTATTTTTTCCCACAGAATGTTCCTCTGAAGTTCTTGGACAGGTGTTTCAGGTCAACAGGGGCTTTGACCCTCGGAGACTCAGGCTGATGACTTTGCTGTCTTCATCCTGGGACTTCGAAGACTGCTCTCTATTCTGACCGTCAGAAAGGGGGAAATGCACCTGGAGGAACACATGTGGGAGGTTTACAGGTCAGATCTGGAAACGGCTTATGCGTCTACTCCTTCCCTGGCAGACTGCTGGCTGTAACGGAGGAGGGACCAGTGGTTAGATCCTGTGTGTATCGGAGGGTAAAGCTGACAGTATTTGCTGATGGAGAATAAGAGAATGAGAAGAGACATCAAGAATTTTGCTGGACTGAGCAGCTGTTTTCTGAGACAGACACTACAAAAGGAATAGATTTGATGGGTGGGAGATTGGGGTGGCCAGCAATTTGGTTTGGGACATTTGAGATCCTATTAGATATCAACTGGAAATGTTGAGTAGATAGTTGAATATTTAAGTCTGGATTGCAGGGGGACATTTCAGGCTGGAGATTCAAATGTGGGAGTTAAGAGCACAAGCTGGTATTTAAATTTAGGATTCTGGGCACCTGGAGGGCTCAGTGGGTTAAGCATTGGACTTTGGCTAGGTCACGATCTCACGGTTTGTGGGTTTGAGCCCCACATCGGAATCTGTGCTGACAGCTCAGAGCCTGGAGCCTGCTTTGGATTCTGTGTCTCCCTCTCTCTCTGCCCCTCCCCTACTCATACTCCATCTCTCAAAAATAAACATTAAAAAAATTAAAAAAAAATAAATTTAGGATTCTGCTTGAGATCATCTAGGAAGGGAATATAGATAGAGAAAAGAAAGAGTCTGAGGATGGAGCTCAGGGCTGCTTTAAATGTAGATTTCAGAGAGGGGCGCCTGGGTGGCTCAGTTGGTTAAGCATTGAGCTTTGGTTCAGGTCATGATTTCACAGTTCGTGAGTTCGAGTCCCACATCGGACTCTGCACTGACAGTGCAGAGCCTGCTTAGGATTCTCTCTCTCTCCTTGCCCCTCCCGCACTCATGCTTTCTCTCTCTCAAAATAAATAAACCTAAAAAATAAATAAATAAATGTAGATTTCAGATGTGTAGAGGAGTCAGCTACAGAGTCTAAAAAGGAGCAGACAATGAGGAGGGATGAAATCAGGAGAAACTAGGCAAAGGAAATCTTTCAAAGACCAGGAAGTGATCAGCTGCATAAAATGTAGTTCTTAGGTCAAGTAAGATGGGGACCGAGAAATGACCAATGCTTTTGGCCAAAGAATCATGTCAGTGACTGTGATGGTGAACAGCTTCTGTGAAGTGACAAATTATATGGAGTTAGCACATATTTTCTACTCCTGTTCTACTGAAGGTCACCACATCCACTTCCATGGATAAAATAACGGTGTATGTGTGTGTGTGTGTGTGTGAGCATGTGTATGTTTAGTTTCAGAATTTCCTCACCATGGCCACCAGAGATTCTGTTGTATTTTCCAGGGTCTGCCACACCCCTTGAGGTCATTTTCTCCATTATAGCTTGGTAACTTGGCACCACTTTGATTTCTAAGACTGATGTTAAAATCCAAAGAGAGGTGCCTGAGTAGCTCAGTCACTTGATTATCTGACTCTTGATTTCAGCTCAAACAATGATCCCAGGGTCACAGGATTGAGTCCCGTGTTGGAGAGGGGCTCCACGCTCAGTGTGGAGATTGCTTAAAATTCCCCCTTCCCCCCACCTCTGCTGCTCCTCCCTCCCACTCACTCTGTCTCTCTAAAACAACAAAAACAAAACAAAACAAAACTCCCAAAAAATCCAATGAAAGCCAAAGGAGAAATATTTGGGAAGTTCAAGTTCTGTATAGCCATATTCCATATTAATAGTTACAAATACAACCAATACCCGTGGTGTGTTGGGAGCCTACTGTGTGTCAATGCTTTGTCAAGCATTTTATGTGCATTAGCTCCATTCTCATGATAACCCCATGGGAATGAGTTGGACATTATTATTCCAAGTTTATAGACAATCAGTTATTAACTGATTGGTAGAACATGGTATAAGTGGTTGAACCATTATGAATTGTGTTTCTATCATATAATGTGATTTTCTTCTGAAATTTCATAGTCTTCATGTTATTTTTCTTTCCGCAGAAAGGGCCAAATAAAACACCTATAGCAGCCATCTTCCTGACCAGCTTAGTGACCATGGCCTGTGTCCTTGTGGGCCAGGTGAATGTTCTAGCCCCCATTGTCACCATCAATTTCATGCTGACATATATTGCAGTGGACTACTCTTACTTCTCCCTGTCCATGGGTCCCTGCAGCCTTCCCCATGTGCCTGAGTCAGTGCACAGGGAGGGCACAGGGGCTCTTCACTGCTCTGAGCACCTGCTCTTGCAGAAGGCTCCCAGCTATGGCTCTGAGGGCACTGCCCACAGCCTCTCTGAGGGTACTCTGCTAGAATTCACCAAAGACATGGATCAACTCCTCCAGTTAACCAGGAAACTTGAGAATAGCCAACCCAGGCAAGGAGATGGTGATGGGATCCCAGAAAGTAAGAAGGGGAAACACAAGAAGGCCACCAAGTCAACTTTACAAGACAGCTTCCTTTTGGACCTCAAGTCCCCAGCTTCCTTCCCTGCTGAGGGCTCTGATGGATTGCCTACTGCCTCATGGGAGGGGCAGGAGGCCTACTGGAATAAGGAGAGTGCCAGGAGGGAAGGAGTTCGGCCTGGAGGAGCATGTGGAGAACAACTTGTCCCTGAGCTGAGTTACCAGCCTGGCCCAAGTGGAGAAGGTGAGTGCTTTGGAATCACATTAGGGCCTCTTTATTTGGGGTGACCTCACCTACTCAGTTATCACAACCCCTTTTCAAGTCTTCAGCCAGTTCACTTTATAGCTGGGTTTAAAATCCTTGTTAATTTTGTGTGATATTTATTTTTTTAAAGTTATATTCAAATTATCAGTTGAATTTGTAACTCTACTCTGTTATAGTGATTTTAAACAGAAATTTCTGTCTACTCTTGTATGGTAGAGCTGGGAGCCATGGCTAATAACTGGACATTATTTCATTTTACTCAAAAATCAGCTGAGGTATGATATAAACATGAAGGGCACTTGCATGGTTCAGTTGGCTGAGTGTCCAACTCTTAATTTCAGCTCAGGTCGTGATCCCACAGTCACGATCTAATGGTCATGATCTCATAGTCTTGATCTCATGGTCGTGGGATCAAGCCCCACATTGGGCTCTGTGCTGAGTGTGGAGCCTGCTTGGGATTCTCTCTCTCCTTTGCTCTCTGCCCCTCACTCACTCACGTACTCTCTCTCCTTTTCAAAATAAATAAACTTTAATATTGAGACCAATTTTTCCTTTCAAAAGAAGTGGAAATGTAACAAACTGTCTGCCTTAAGAGGTTCTGTCTGTGGAAGACAAACCTCCCAACGGGGGTGGAGGAAAGACAGCCAAAGGAGCACACCTTTGCTTTGCTTTCTCAAATCTACAAACATGGAAACACACAGGGAGATTCTCAGAGGTGGGCTTTCAGGGAATGAGAAATTCCAAGAGAAAAAAAGAATTTATAATTTTGAGTCTTCCACATTCTAGGTGCTTTACATATGTTATTTCATGAAATATAACAGATACTATATTTTTCCAGTTTACAAATGAAGACCCTGAGCCCCCATGGGGTCACAGAGAAGTCTCAGAGCTCATACTTTGCAGAGCTAGATGTCACACCCAGGTCTGCTGCCTGTATTTGAAGCTCATTACTTTTCTCTGCATTACCCTGCCCTTTGAGATCTGTATAGACAAATGTGAGTGAAGAGGAGAAGACAGATGGATGTAGAAAGAAATGTCTAAAAACAAATGCTTTATATTCTCCCACATACTTGCTTTTCCTTCTTTACCTCTGAATTATTGGGAGATTTTTAATGATAGGAGCATTATTAAAATTTTAAGAATTATTTTATTTTTATCAAAATAATAAGTGTAAAATTTAATAAGCCAAGTGGATTTAAAAGTCACATAATCAGAAGTAGTAGTCCTCACTCTTCTACACCATCCCTTGTATTCTTCTCAGCTCCCTAATCCCACTCCCAGAAAATCCCACTTTCAACCAAAAAGTTGCTTCTTTTATTAACCTTCACATTACTAAATAATATATTTGTATTTCTATCTCTTGATATGTCAGTTTCAGATATCATCTTTTGACTTTCTATTATGGTAAATGAAGTTTTAACACATTTATGCCACTTTGACATCTCATCCAATGTCTCCAGTGTACTTATATCACAGTTTTTGATTAACTTAATAGCAAGTATTCGTATTATTGTGATTAAGTAAATATTGCTTAACTCTGCGCCACATATTACAAACACTATGATTACATTTCCTTTTTTGTACAACTTTTTCTGTTTCCTGGAGTTAATAATTCCCTTGTTTTTTATTTGCTTGGTTTTCTGTCATCATTTTTCTCTAAATGCTCTGGCAGATATGTCAAATGCCTCTTAATGTTATTTTCCAAATGCTTGAATTCTTCAGAAATCTAACATATTCATTTCTTTTTTTCCCTTTGTCCTATGGCTCTCATCCTATTCCATTCTAGACTGTCTGTTCTCTAAGCCTGCTACAAAGCTCCTGGAATTTCTCTCTTTATCACATTTGTATGTCAGATCCAGGGAACAGAGATTTTCTTGGATACAATATTATAGTGGGTTATTTATTTATTTATTTATTTAGCCTACCCAGCATTGAATGACCTCCCTGTGTTTGAAGAATTTCCAGTGTTACAAGTCTTGGTGAGAGGAAAAGCAAGCCTTTCACACTCAAAACTTGTCAGATACTCCGTTTTCCAGCGTCTCCTATAGCCAAGAGTTCAGGCATGAGGCCAAGGCTCTGTCAATCAGACGAGCCCTCCTTATACCTGGAACTGGGAACTGGAAACCTGAAGAAGTGGTGACTTTGAGGAACTCTCTAGAAGTCTTTTGGTAGCAGCAGGATGAATGCATTCCTGACTCCAGTGTCCGGGGCTTTCAGAGTCAGTGGGCAAGATTCAGGGTCTAGACCTTAGTGTCTGCCACAGGAGTACTCCCCGCTAGACTACTCTGACATACAGTATTGAATGTTGTTCCTGGCTATATAGCCTTGAACCTAATTTGCTAGCCTTTCCAACTACTCTTAGAGGGAAACTGGGAAATATATTTTTACCTGATGATTTTGCTGCTTCATATGAAATGGTGTCGGTTTTTTCCTAAGAAAAAAGGGGAGATTGGGTAGCAACAATCAGTTAATGCCACAATTATCATGGTTTACATTTCTCAGAGCTTTTGGTTTAACCCAATTTGTCCTTATCCTTTTTTATTTTTTAATTTGAACATCATCTCATTCTTTTTTTATGGGTACAATGGCTTATCTCTCTGGTAATGTTACTTATTCTCCTTTTAAAGTCTTTTTCTGCTCTTCTTACTGACCTGTGTTCTCTAGATCCTTTTCTCTTTGGCTTGATCTTTCTCTCTCTTATATTAGAGGCTTTACTAAAATGTCTGTTGGTCTTTTGATTTCTTTTCCTACTTAGAAGCGAAGTACTAAGAAGTTGTTTAGAAGACATGCATAGTGGGCAGGGCCTGTTGATTAGGGTGCCTCACCATAGAATGATTAGGTTGTAGGCTAGCTTTTTCACAGAAGGATCCCCAAAGGTGACTATCTAGAGGTTTGCAAAACCTCTGGACTTTTTAGTTCCTCCAGAGGAGAGTCATTTAATCTCTTGTCTCACCCAGATGGCTGCATATATTCAGGGAACAGGGGGAAGTAGGGGAGTTAGGGGTGTCTCGTTGTTTTAGGATACAGACTTTCTTTCAGTTCCCCAGTTTCTAGCTCCATTTGCGCCCTCTTGCTGTGCCTGGTGTCCCAAGTCCAGGGACTCACTGGTTTTATTTCTTCAGAGGAAAGGGGTCGGGAAAAGGAGTTATTATGGGGAGAAGAAAGGATCTTGGTTGGTTTCCAGCTGCTTCAGATGTAGTCTTGCAACCAAACCCCTGTACCTTACCACTTCCCAGAGACAGGCACCACCTGGTCTTGAACTTTGCTGGGGCCTGCCAGGGTGCATTGGGCTGCTCCTTGCCGGTACTCTCTCTGTAGGTCCTAGAATGGATCCTTCTCTGCTCTGCTCATTCTGTTACCATTCCCCTGTCACTTTTCCATTTTCCAAGACTTGTTTTAATCTTTCCTCTCTCATTCTCCTTATGTTTGTAGGTTTATGACTATCTAATTCCTTTTCTGTTTCCTCAGTGCATTTCCAGGAGAGATGTGTGGTCAGTTTGCAATCTTTAGTCAATGGAGGGCTTGCTGCCCAGTTGCCCAATCATAGAAATGCCGTAGCTGTTGACCACTCCCTGTCCTTCATCCTTGCCGCCTGTACCTAGGTGCACACCCTTTCCATCCAGCATCCAGACTCTTGTTAAGTCTGCAAACCAGTGTCCTGCCTCCAGATTCTCCCATATCCCGTTTCTTCTTCTCATTTCTAAAATAAAACTCTTGTCATGTCTCCCTTACTTAAAAACCCTCACTAGAGTCAAATCTCTTCCATCTAAAGTCCAAGATCCTTGGTGTGATTTGCAAGGTTCTTTACAATCCTGCTCTGTACTACCTTTTTGGCCATTTTCCTCATGATGGCCCATACTCTGTATGCTCCAGTTAGACTTAAATGAGTGCCCTACGTGTCTTGTTCTTCATTCCTTCCTGCCTTTGCATATGCTGCTTTGTCTTCACAGCTGCTTCACCTCCTGCTTCTCTGTCTGGAAGACTCCAACTGATAGTTTAAAATATATCCGACTTTTCATACTCATTTACACTCCCTCTGAGAAGGCTTTCCTGATGTCCTCTCCTGTGCAAGTATAGCATTTGATTCATGCTAGTAGTATAAAGAATTACCACATTGTTTTATACATTTATGTCAAATTTGTTTACACATTTGTCTTCAGGTCTATGTGTCTGTCTGTCTTGAAGAAAAGAAATATTAGTTCTATTCCATTGCCCTTAGACTGTGGACTTCCTTTAGTCATAAGCCATGTCTTTCCACCTTATACTTTTCACAGTATTCCCACACAGTACACAGCATGCAGCAAATACTCAGTAAAGGCTAAACTGATGCACAGTTGAGCAAATATTAACTTAAAAAAATGAAACACTGATCAATAAAGTAGAATAGAAAGAATTACATTATGATAAGAACCTAATCTGTAACAAACCAGATGTCATACAATAATAAAAGAATCAAATCGCTATTGAGTAAACATTGTTGAAATCAAATGGATCAAAAGGATTAACTTGGGCTGTATTTTTTACCTTATATAGCCATGAATTCCTTATTTATAACAGCTGTGCAAGAGAGATATTTCTGACTATTGAAGACTATCATCAAAGACAAAAAGGATCTGATTAAATAGAAATAAAAAACATTTGTACAACACAGTGTCACACAAGGAAACAATTATTCTGACAACCACAGCTGATAAAAGCATACCTTCCAATGCGTATTATTTTTAAAAATAGGAAGGTCAAAATCCAGATTCTACTAAAGAGAAGCGTGCAGATGAATATGAAGTTTACATGTGAAAAATCAATGCCCAGATTCATTCATTGCTCATTCAAAAAACTAACTTTTATTGTTAAGTGTTAAATATTGTTAGTATTAAAAATAGCCAGTATTTTTCAAGCATGTCCCATGTTCTTGGCACTGAGATAAGCACTTAACAGATTATCTCATCTAAGCTCAGACTTAGGCATTTGTTATTATCATTTTACAGAGGCCTAGAGAAGTTAAACATTTGCTCAGGGCATGAGACAGCCAGAATTTGAACCCAGGTCCATTTCACTTTAGAACTTGTGTTCTGAACCACTGTATAAGGTGTATGCTGCTTGCTGTTAGTATCTGTTATAAACTAGGCCATCGTATTAATTCAATGAACACAAATTAAACCAACTTTAAAATATCATTGTGCATCTATTAAGCTATTGAATATTTAAATAAAATAGGTCTGCAGTAACCATGTATATGTACACATTGCTGGAAGCAATTCCATTGGATTCATTCCTTCTAGATGTGTTTATTAAAGTTTTTCATCAAATTTGGGAGCCATTATTTCTTCAAATATTTTTTTCTGCTCTTCTCTTTCTCTCCCATTTCTATGGGACTCCCATTACACATTAATTGGTATATTTTACAGTGTCCCCCAGGTCTCTGAAGCTCTGTTCCTTTTTCTTCTGCCTTTTCCTCTCTGTTCTTCAGTTTGGATAATTCTACTGATCTATCTTCACGTTCACTGATATTTTCTTCTGCCATCTCAAATTTGCTGTTGAGCCCATAAGTTTTTTATTTCTGTTTTGTTCATTTTAACTGTAGAATTTTCATTTTTGTAATGTTTATATGTTTTTATTGATATTCTCTATTTTGAAAGTCATTGCTATCATATTTCTCTTAAGTCACTGACATTGTATTTTTATTTAATTCTTTGAACATGTTTATTATACTAGCTGCTTTGAAGTCTTTGTCTGCTAAACCCAATGCAGGCCCACTCAGAGTCAGTTTCTTTTGATTGCTTTTCTTTTTCCAGAGCATGGGTCAGTTTCCTGTTTCTTTGAATGTCTTGTAATTTTTGGTTGAAAACTGGACAATTTAGATAATAGTGTGGCAACTCCTGATTCTGATATATGTTTCCAAGTTTTTGTTTGTTTTAGTAAATTTCCTGGATTTGAACTATGGAATCTGTCTCCTCTGTGGTGTGTGGATTCTGATGTCTCTACTCAGTTTTTTATTCTTATTTTTAACTCAACCTGGCTTCCTAGGAGTTTGCCCTTGTGCCTATGTGGCCCATAAGGCTCCACCCTCTGCCAGTGAATCTGTGTGTAGATTGGGAAGCAGTCAAAGTTGCAGCTAGTTTTCTAGTCTCTCCTGGTTTTGCCAGTCTTAATTTGGTCTCTCCAGGCAGGAGCATAGTTTTCCAGTCAGCCAGGGAAATGTGGGGAGATATAGTCCTTCCATAGTCTTTCCTGGCTTTCTCATTTCTAGATTTTCCCATTAAATTTCTGACTGGTCCACTGCTTGCCCTAGCTGGGTCTGCAACCTCAGGTTAGCAAAACTGAGGACTTTTTCCTTTCAGTTTTCTACTGTACTCACCATATTTAGCGTATAAAGGCACAACTCACAAGTCTGCCCCCCTCTGGCAGCAAAACTGCTGGTTTCTGACCAGCTTCAAGCTGGTAAGAACTGGAATGAGGATGGGAGACCAGGCCATAGGCTCTCAGTATTCAGACCCTCAGCTCCAGCAGATTTTGAAAAATAAATACTTCTTAATATTTTGTCTCCACTTGGTAAATTCTAGAGCTGAATGATTGCTTTTTTATTATTTTGACCAGTTGTGTACTTACTTCTTTTGGAGAGGATTCACTGACCACTTCACATTGCCATCAATGAAAGTCCCTCTGGTTTCTCCTCCTCCTCCTTCTTCTTCTTCCTTCTTCCTTCTTCCTCCTTCCTTCCTTCTCCTTCCCTCCTCCTCCTCCTCCTTCTCCTTTTTCTAATTTTTATTATTGAAGTATAGTTGACATAACATCTCTGATTCATTCTCTCTTGAGAATGATCTTTCATGATATAACAAGAAATATAAAACTGTTTCATTTCCCTGACTTTGTAAATCTATTTGGGGGAATTGTATATCAAGGAAATAACTCAAAACCAAACAACAAACCATAAAAATGTGTTCAAGATTGTCATAGCTGCATTGTTTGTGGTAGTAGCAAATTAGAAATAACTTAAATGTGCAACATTTGGAAAGTGGTTAAAAGAATTGTATGATTAACATAAAAAAATACCGCATGGATTTGAAACATGAACTTTTGTGGACTATAGCAATGCACGTTCTTGGTTTGTACATGTTAACTAGAACTATGTGTTTATTTATTCTGATAAAGATATGGAATGCATTTTCGGGGGCGCCTGGGTGGCTCAGTCGGTTGAGCGTCTAACTTCGGCTCAGGTCATGATCTTGCGGTCTGTGAGTTCGAGCCCCACGTCAGGCTCTGTGCTGACAGCTCAGAGCCTGGAGCCTGCTTCGTATTCTGTGTCTCCCTCTCTCTCTCTACCCCTCCCCCACTCATGCTCTGTCTCTCTCTGTCTCAAAAATAAATAAACATTAAAAAAAAAATTTAAAAAAAAGATATGGAATGCATTTTCAGAGATGTTTAATATTTATTTTAAGTAACTCCTATAAAATTAGTTATTTTAAAAATTGACATAATTATGTTTTTATATATGATATATATTTTAAAATTTTTATTTATTTTTGAGATAGAGAAAGAGAGAGAATGAACAGGAGAGGGGCAGAAAGAGGTAGAAACAGAATCTGAAGCAGGGTCCAGGCTCTGAGCTGTCAGCACGGAGCCTGATGTGGGGCTTGAACTCACAGACCGCAAGATCATGACCTGAGCTGAAGTCTGATGCTCAACCAACTGAGCCACCCAGGTACCCCTTATTTGACATTTTTAACATGTCTGATGCATGGTTTACCTGTTCATTCTGCAACTAAGGCGTTATAAAGTAAAGTTCCTTTCTCTTTTTTTTGGTTTACTTATTATTTATTTATTTAGAGAGAAAGCATGAGAGAGAGTGGGAGAAGAGCAAAAAAAGGAGAGAGAAAAGCCTAAGCAGGCTCTGTGCTGACTGTGCTGACAGCACAGAGCCTGATGTGGGGCTCAATCTCATGAAATGTAATATCATGACCTGAGCCAAGATCAAGAATTGGTTGCTTAACCAACCGAGCCACCCAGGCACCCCTTTGGTTATTATTTGGTTATTGCTTTCTTGGTTATTATTCTAGAATTTATAACATGAGAGACAGTCACCTCCCACCACTAGGCTGTAAGACCTACTTCTTCTAGCAAAATCCTTGACAAGAGAAAAAGATTTTTTAAGTCATTTTGGAAGAGTTTTGAAACCATACCTGCTCAGAGTTCTGAATAATTGTCTGCCTGCTTTGTCATACCTATTGAAAGTAGTTGAGCATCCTTTTATGAATTTTTCCTTACATTGTTGATGTATAAAACTGCACTGTGCTTGCTTGAAGGGCACACCCCTTCCTTCTGTTTCCCTCTAGGTTCCTCAGAAAACATACACACATACATGCAGTTCCCTTAGGTACAGTGTAATTGAGGTTATGCGAGACTGAGATTAACTGAGAAAGGGTGAGCTTAACAGTTTACAAATCTCAGAGAGGCAAAAATCTAAGTCCTTAACCAAATAGTGTTCCTTCTTAATAACCAAAGGGACAACTGTATTTCACTAAGCATATGATTGAAAAAATGAATCATGCCTTGGGCATGTTAAAATTGTACAATTTAATTAATGCCAATCAATAGTATTCCCATTTTTTAAAAAAAGTAATAAAGCCATTAATTCAAATCAGTCAAAACCTTGGCAGAGTTTATTTTAATCCACAATTAATGAGGAGACATTTATTGAGCATTTTTGATATACAAACTTCTAAATGGCAAGATTTGGCAGTTAGAGATATACAAGACAGTCATTGCCCTGAAGGTATGGAGGAACAAAAGATAAGTATAAAAGTCGGAAGCACATGATGAAGGCAGACAGATGTTGAAAGGATGGGGGGCTAGGATGGTTTCTTTATTCATTTAACCACATGTAAGGAAGATTTACTATATCTCGAATGCTGTTTCAGGTGTGGGGGACATTCTATATAGACATAGAAGGCCTCTGCTGTCCTCAAGCTTGCATTCTAGTAGGGGAAGACACATACTAAACAAGCAAACAAATACATAGCTGTAATGTCAGTAAGTGATAAGTACTGTGATGGATAATAAGGAGGGTAACAGGATAGAGAGAGAGATTAGGGTCAAGAGAAAGGGTACTGTTTCAGATATGTTTGTCAGAAGAGATATCTCTGAGAAGAGGATTTTTAATGGAGAATTGAATTGTAGAAAAGAGTGAGCCATGCAGAGACATTAGGGAAGAGTTCTAGGCAGAGGAAATGGTGTGTATAAAGGTACAGGTGGGAATAGGATTGGCAAATTCCAAGAACAGCAGAGGTCCAGCAGTAACTGGAGAGGAGTGGGCCAGGGGAGAGGGATAGGAGATGAGTACAGTGAGGAGAGTGAAGGTCAGTGCACTGTAGGGCCATGCAGGTCAGGGTTGTGATATGATCAGATTCAGGCTTTAAGGAGATAACTAAAACAAAACAAAACAAAATCCTGTTGAAGATATATAAAGATAGGCTAAACTGCTATAACAAGAGCCAAAAATATAGTGACTCAAACACAATTGAAATTTATTTCTCACTTGCACTAATAGTCTAGGAAGGCTCTCCTCCATGCATTGATTCAGGAACTCAGGGTCCTTCCACTCTTTTGATTTTACTATCTCTTAGTACCTTGTCATACAGAGTCAAGATTCAGTTACCGTGTTCAGATTTCAGGCACAGAGAAGAGGCATACCTAAGACCTTGCTGCAGAAATGACACTTACCACTTTTGTTCACATTCCACTGGTGAGAACCTAGTCATGTGGCCACACCTAGATGCGAGAGATCCTGGGTGTACTCTGACTGTAGTTTCTACTACAGAAACAGAATATGGTAAATCAGATGAAAGATGAAAGTGACTTGGACTGGGATGGGAGAACAATGGAGTGGTCATATTTTGGTGATAGGATCAACAGGAATTACTGATGGAATAGATGTAGGTACGTGAAAAAGAGGAGTCAAGGATAAATCTTTGATATTTGAGTGAATGGCAGTGTCATTTATTCAGATGAAGAAGACCTGGGGAGAATAGATTTCTGCTTTAGCCATGTTAAAGTTTGAGGTGCTTGTTAGCCATGTAAGGGGAGATATTAAGAAGACAATGAAATATTCAAGGAGAGGTCGATGATGATATAAACTTGGAACATCAGTATGTGGATGGTATTTAAAGCCATTTGGGACTAGATGAGATTTCCTAGGAGTGAATATATATGGAAATAAGAAGAGTGCTGGGGACTGAATAAATGCCAGGATTCTCCAATAGTTGAGACCTGGAAGGAGGTGGTAAGCCAGCAAAGGAGACTGGCAAGAAGTGTCCAGTGTGATAGGAGGAAAACCAGGGGAGCAAGGCATCCTAGAAACCAAGAGAAGGAAGTGTTTCAACAAGTAGAAAGAGATAACTTGTGTCAAATGCTGTCTGAAAGGTCCAGTAGGATGAGGACTGTGAGTTGACCATTGAACTTGAAGTTTCATGTCAATGGCAACCACAGGAAGAGTAGTTGTAGTGGAATGTTGTTTACAATCTTAAGAGTGGGCTGAGGAAATAGTGGGAGGTAGAAACTGTATAGGCAATTCTTTTGTGGAGTTTTGCTCTAAGGAAGATAAAGAAATAGAGTAGTAGCTAAGGAATGACTGGAAATTATTTGTTTAATTGGGAGAAAATTACAGTATATTTGTATTTGGTGGAGATGATTCAGTAAAGGATGGAAAAATTGATGATGCAAAAGCAAAGTTGTTGAGCAGGGCATGAGTGGAGGGATGCGCCTTAGGTAAGAGGCAGGAATATTCATCCACTGTAGAAGGAGGGAAGGCAGAAGAGAGGGTACAGATGCAAGTGGCTTGGTAGATTTGGAGATGAGAGAATACTAAAGCTCTCTTTTGAGAGAAGAGGTTGTAAATTCGTTACATCAGAGAGTAGGAGAATGAGTCGACTTGGTATAAGGCCACTGAGGAGTGGGAGGGTGGAAGTGTGGAAGCAGGCAAGCAAGGGAATGCTCTTAGACTTGGACCATAGAATCTTAGCTAGGTAAGAGAGTACTGCAAGGGGGAGGAAGTAATAGAAAGGAAAACATACTAAGGCAAATTGACTGAAGATCCCTCTGTAGGCTATGAATAGTTGAGGTGGGAGACAGCAAAGTAAATGAGAAAAAAAAAGAAGTGATAAAGCAGGAGTGGATAGATTGAAATCATGATTTAAGATATGTAATGTTACTAGCCTCAAGTGTGGTCAAAGGAGTTAAAGGTTGAGGTGAATGGAGATTGTTTTTTGGCTGAATTACAAAGCTGGAGAAGAGGAATTCATAGGTATTTACTCTTAAAAATAGAAAAGGATTTGGTAACAAATTGATAACCAAAGATTTGGCTCATTTATTTTTTAGATTTTTTCCTAAAGTCTAGGCTCCAAGAACAAGGTATCCAGAGGCGACCAACTTCTTTCTATACCCACATGTGCAACCCCTGGGTCTCCCTGTTAGGGGTGAGTTACTTCATTTTTATCTCAGTTGTCCTTGAGAAAGAATTTAGGTAGAGACATTGATCTAGGGGGCTGGGGGGATCTAGGGGAGAGGAAAAAGGATGGTCTTAATTAGGAGCAATGTATTTAAGTGTGTTACATTAGAATTTAGATGGGATTACAGATGGCAAGATTATATTTAATGAACCACTTATTTCAATCAACGATTTACTTTAAAAATAATTAATCATCTGCGATAACCTCTGGGTCACTAAATTTCTAGGTATTCCAAATTAGCATAATTTCACTCTAATTTGTTTCTTCTAGGGAAGAGTAGGACAAGGAGCTAAGGTAGAATATTTATTTATTGATAGTTTTGATTACAGCGTACTTTTGGGTGGGTGTCTTCTCAAATATCTGCTTAAGTGCAGTTTTTTGAATCATGTGTGAAGTTCAACTGTTTAGAATTTATAGTGATCAGAGGTGGATGAGAGGGACTGTTGTTTCTCGAGGCCTTTACCTTGTGGCATGTTTACCATGTGATAAACTAGTAGGTGACTTGCCTTCCTATTCTGTTTCCACAGGCTCTTGGGTCCCTTCTCATCATGTTTGTGATCCAGTGGGTCTACGCCCTCATTAACATGGGTGTTGCTGCCATCGTGTATTTCTACATTGGCCGGGCCAGTCCAGGGCTTCAGCTTGGTAAGCAGCACGGCCGTTTTGCCACCGTCTTCCTTCTTCTCTTTTTGCATTCATTGAAAAAAATGCATTTTGAGCACCTATTAAATGCCAACAAATTCAGATGTGAATCTCATTTTCAAGTAGCTTATAGTCTAGGAGGAAAAATATTACATGCACATAAATGGTAACAAATAAAAAATCATAACAACTTGTAAGGTTTATAAGACGTGTGGATGTAAAATTGATGACAACAACAGCCCAAGGGAGGAGGAAAGAAATGGAAACATACTGTTTTAGGTTTCTGATACTAATGTGAAATACTATAACATCACTTAAAGGTAGACCATGATGGGGCGCCTGGGTGGCTCACTTGATTAAGTGACTGACTCTTGACTTTGGCTCAGGTCCTGATCTCAGTTCGTGGGGTTGAGCCCTGCGATGGGCTCTGCACTGACAGTGCGGGTCCTACTTAAGATTTTCTCTCTCTCTCTCTGCCCCTCCCCTATTCTGTCTCTCTCTCTCAAATAAATAAACACTAAAAAAAAAAAGGTAGACCATGCTAAGTTAAAAAGGTATACTATAAGCCCTAAAGCAACCACTAAAATAATACAACAAAGACTCATAGCTATAAGAAGATAAAATTGAAATTAAGAAATACTCAAACAGAAGTAAAGCAGGAAAAAAGAAAATGATAATAAAGGACATATAAGACAAACAAAAAACAGAAAGGTTGTTTGCATAAACCTATCTATATCAATAAGCACAATAAATATAGTCTAAACATTCACAATTCAAAGGTCTAAACTCTGAGATTGTCAGATTCAATAAAAAAACAACTATATGCTGCCTATAAGAAATCTACTTTAATTTTTTTTTAACGTTTATTTATTTTTGAGAGACACAGAGACATAGCGCGAGTAGAGGAAGGGCAGAGAGAGAGGGAGATACAGAATCCGAAACAGGCTCCAGGCTCTGAGCTGTCAGCACAGAGCCCGACGCGGGGCTCGAACTCACAGACTGTGAGATCATGACCCGAGCCAAAGTCGGCCGCTTAACTGACTGAGCCACCCAGGCGCCCCAAGAAATCTCCTTTAAATATAAAGGCACATGGGTTACATGGGTGGCTCAGTTGGTTAAGGGTCTGACTCTTGATTTTGGGTTAGGTCACTGTCTCATGGTTGTGAGGTCAAGCCCCATGTAGGGCTCCATGCTGAGCATGGAGTCTGCTTGGGACTGTCCCTCTCTCTCTGCCCCTCCCCCACTCACACACACATATGCGCTTGCACTCTCTTCCTTCTCAAATAAATAATAAATAAATAAATAAACATTAAAAAAATAAAGGCGCAAATAACTTAAAAGCAAAGGAGTGGGAAAAGATAATATCATTATAACATGATGTAACAAAGTTGGAGTGATTGCATTAACACAAGACAAAATAGGTTTCAGAGAAAAGAATCTTATCAGAGATATAAAGAGGGTCATTTCATAAAGGTAAAGGGAAAAATTCATCAAGAGGACACAACAAAACTTAACATTTAAGTACTTAGAAACAGAGTGTTGAGGAGCGCCTGGGTGTCTCATTTGATTAAGCATCCAACTCTTGATTTCTGCTCTGGTCATGATCTCACAGTTCATGAAATCAAGCCCCACATCAGGCTGTGTGCTGGCAGGGCAGAGCCTACTTGGAACTCTCTGTCTCCCTCTCTCTCTGCCCCTCCCTTGCTCATGTTCTCTTTCTCTCTCAAAATAAATAAGCATTAAGAAAAAAAAAAAGAAACAGAGCTTTGAAATAACCTGGTGCAAAACCTGACACAACTGCAGAAAGAAATAGAAAAGTTCATAATTACAGTCAGAGATTCCAACACCTCTCTCAATAATTGCTAAAATAAGTAGGCATAAAATCAGTAACACTTTATTTATTTTTAAATGTTTATTTATTAATTTTGAGAGAGAGAGAACTAGTGGGGAGGGGGCAGAGAGAGAGGGAAAGAGAAAGTACTAAGCAGGCTCTGTGCTGTCAGCTCAGAGCCTGACGTGGGGCTCAATTCCATAAATCATGAGATCGTAACCTGAGGCAAAACCAAGAGTCAGATGCTTAACCGACTGAGCCACCCAGGTGCTCCAAATCAGTAAGGCTTTAGAAGACTTGAATAACATTGTCAACAAACCCAACCAAATTGACGTTTATGGAACGTGCCACCTAACAACAACACAATATACATTCTTTTCAAGTATATATGAACATTTACCAAGATAGACCATTTTCTAGGATTTTTTTAAAAAGTGACAATAAATTTAAAAGCATTCAGGTAAATTCAAGAACAAAGTATGTTCTTTGACCAAAGGGGAATTAGAAATAAGTAATAGAATGATATTCTGGTTATCAAAATATTTAGAAACCAAAAAAACTCTCAATAACACTAAGTGCCTAAGAACACTAAGGAAAGTAAATAACTCATGGTCCAAAGTGAAATTATAGGGGGCGCCTGGGTGGCTAAGCATCTGATCCTTGATTTGGGTTCAGGTCATGATTTCATGGTTCGTGAGTTCAAGCTCTGTGCTGACAGTGCAGAGCCTACTTGAGATTCTTTCTCTCTTCCTCTATCTCTGCCCCTCCCCTGCTTGCATGTTCTCTTTCTCTCTTAAAATAAAGAAAATAAACATTAAAAAAAAAAAGGGAAATTACAAAATATTTTGAACTGAACAGAAATGAAAATGTAACATTTCAAAATTATGGGATGAAGCTAATTCAGTAGTTGGAAGGAAATTTATAGTATCAAATGCATTAAAAAAGAAGAAAAGTCTGAAATCAATGACCCCAAGCCTCCAACTTAAGAAACTAGAGAATGAAGAGCAAATTAATCCCAAATAAGAAGAAAAAAAGAAACAATAGATATCAAAGTGGAGATTAATAAAAATTTTACATACAGAGAATGCCAGTGAAACAAAAATCTGGTTATGTGGCATTAGTAAAATTGAGAAACCTCTAGCTAGACTGATGAGTATAAAAGGAGAGAAGTCATAAAACTACCAATACCAGGAGTGAGAGAGATGGCATTACTAGAGTCCACAGATATTAAAAGAAAAACAAATAAACTCTGTAAACAGTTACATGCCAATAAATGTGGCAACTTAGATAAATTGGACAAATTTCTTAAAAGATATAAACTATCAAAGCTCTCTCTAAAAGAAAGATAGGGCTATTTAGGTAATCTAAATACCTTGTCATTAAAAACCTTCCCAGAGAAAACTCTAGGCCCAGATGGCTTCACTAATGCAAACTACCAGATATTTAAGGAAGAAAGAATACGAACTCCATAGAAACTTTGTGGAAAACTGCACACCAGTATCCTTCATGAATGCAGATGCAAAAGATCATAACAAAATGTTAACAAGTTGAGTGTCACCATGCACAGCGTGGGGCCCAATGCAGGGCTTGAACTCATGACTCTGAGATCAAGACCTGAGCCGAGATCAAGAGTCAGATGCTTTATTGATTGAGCTACCAAGGCACCCGATTCAGTATTCTTAATGTTGATTCCTCCCAAATTGTTCCATAGAGTCAACACAATCCCAATCAAAATCTCAGCTGCCTTTTGTGTAGCAACTGGCAAACAGGTTCCAAAATATTTATATGGGAATGCAAAAAACCTCGAGTAGTCCAACCAGCTTTAATTGGAGAACTTACATTACCTGATTTTGAGACTGATTATAAGCTAAAGCAATTGAGATAGCATGGTATTGACATCAAGGTAGACAAATAAATCAGTGGCCAAAATAGAGTCCAGAAATTAGCCCACACATACACGGTCAGTTGATTTTCAAAAAAGGTGCAAAGGCAATTCAGTGAAAGAAAAGTTTTCTTAGCAAATGGTGTGGGAACAATTGGAAATCCATATTCAAAAAGTAAGCTGCCTTGCATACATCATACAGTATAAAAATAACTCAAAATAGATCATAGAACTAAATGTAAAACCCCAAATTATAAAGTTTCTAAAATAAAATATGGAAAACTGTGACTGTGAGTGAAGCAAAGCTTTCTTAGACATAACACTCAATACAGGAAAAGAGTTGAAAAATTGGACTTCATCAAAACTGAGAACTCTGATCTTCCAAATATACTGGCAAGCCATAGGCTGTGAGAGAGTATTAGCAATTCACATATCGGATAAAGGACTTGTATCTAGAACATATAAAACTCTCAATATTCAATAAGGAAATGACAACAAAAATGGGCAAAAATTGTAAATAGATTTCACCAGAGAACATAAATGGATGGCAAATAAGCACATGAAAAGATGCTCAACATGAGTGGTCATTAGGAAATGCAATTCAAATCATAATATATTACTATACACCTGTTAATAGGACTAAAATTAAAAGCACTGACCATGTCACACGTTGGTGAAGATATGGAGCAAGGAGAACTATCTTACACTGCTGGTCGGAGTATAAAATGATACAATCACTTTGTAAAACAGTTTGACAGTTTATTAAAAAGTTAAACAGGGGAGGTGAGGGTATGTGGGAATAGGTGATGGGGATTAAGGAGTACACTTGTGCTGAGTGCTGGGTGATGTAGGGAATTGAATCCCTATATTGTACACTTGAAACTAATATCATACTGTATGTTAACTACATTGGAATTAAAATTTAAAAAATAATAAAAATACATAAAGAAAATCTCCCCCTAAAAGTTAAACCTATACTTGCTATATGAACCAGCTACTGTATTTCTAGTTATTTACCCAAGAGAACCCTAAGTGAAACTGAGGAAATACAAATTACTAGGGGCAGGCTGTTGAATATAGCCAAGATTCTAATGTAAGCCCCGTAATGCTAACATTCTGATTATATATTAATATTGTCTTATTAACCAATTTTATGTGTATATATATGTATGTGTTTGGTGTATACAGTGAATATATATTCACTCTATCATATACATATATACATGCATATATACATATACATATATACATATATGTATAGTTTGGAGAAACATTTTAGAAAATTATATTTGATTTGATTTCCTAAACTTATATATATATACACACACATATATATATATGTATAATATATATGTATACTCATATATATAATATGTGTCTAATATATGTGTGTGTGTGTATATATATATAATTTATTACGTGAGATTTTTAAAAAACCCACATCCAAAGGGATGGATTTAAAAAAAGTTGTTAAGTCCTATTCTAATCAGTGTGTCTGATGTCAAGATATTTGGCCAGTATCACAACAATCTCACTTCAAACTTCAGCTCTGCCGTTTCTACATATTGAGCTATGTGATTCACTTAACGCCTATTGAAGCATCCTAAGTGCCAGGTCCTGTGGGTGTTAGACTGTGAATGTTCCAAGATGAAAAATGCATCCTTACTATCCTTAAAGACTGAATGGTCTAGTAGGGGATTTCATTCCATGTGTTTAACATATTATCAATTGAATCTAAGAAAAAAAATTATCAAAATAATTTTAAATTCCTAAGACTGAAGTTAGCAAACCCTTTCTGCCTTTTCCCATATAGCACTGTATTTAGTTTCTTTCTTGGGATTTTGGATTTTAGAAATTTTTGAAATAAATTTTTTAAAACTACATTTGGGTGCAAAGTCCTTAGTTGGTTGCTGTTGGAGTATTACAGTGAATGAAGTTTTGTTAAACTGGAAAAGGAAAAAATTTGTGCTAATTCTGTGTACGTGTCATGGAGTGTATATTCACACTATTAAAACTGGGCTTCTGGATGCATACATAGAGCCTTAATTAATATGTGTGTATATGTCTTCTCTGTAGGATCAGCCTCCAACTTCAGCTTCCTCAGGTGGATGAAGTCTCTTCTGATCCCCTCCTGCAGGTCTGTGCTACCCTGGGGCCCTGGGAGGTATGGTACTTAGGGTGTTCAGCCCCGGGCTAGGTTTAAGTGAACTGTGGAATGGGAACCTGGCATTTGACAACGTCAAGGATACTCAGACTCTGCTCCTCACTGCCCCCCACCACACTGCCCCCAGCCTCAGCTCATCAGAAGCTTCCTCTGGCTCAGCTTTCTTCCCTTCCTACCCTCAGGAATCATGAATAGAGGCTTTATTTAGAATCTCATTGCTGGTGATGAGTCAAGAGAGCTGCTGTCAGTGAGTTCGCAGTCTAAGACACACCAGCATCGATGCACAATCACACACAAGATTAAGGCCCAAAAGACTCCCCTTCTGCCATCTCAAATCAGAGGCAGCTGACATGATTGTATTGGTGAAAAGGAGCACAGAAACAGGGCAGACACGCTGGAGGATTTCTGTGGGCCCTCCATGTTCAAATACATAGGGAAAGGGAAGAACAACCTGTATTGAGAAGCAGGAGGAGGGCTCATGTAGAAGGTAAGATTTCAGGAGTGTTCTCCTTTCTCTCTCTTTCTCCAACACCCTTCCAGTAGCAATGCTTCCTCAACTTTGAAGGCCTCGAGACTCTGGAAAGTCACTTCCCTCCCCTTTCAATACCAGTGAGGGGTCAGAGCTGCAGGCTGGGAAAATCCAGGCAGGACCCTACCAAGTGTTTATTTGGTTTCATTTTGTTGGCTTGTTTCTGAAGCATAGATGTCTGGGTCCCACTTACCAGTATTCCCACCTTCCGTGCCCCAACATTGCTAATGGATAATGGGAGCCTTTCCCATTGATCCCAGTTGTAAGTTCAGAATCCTCTTTTTTTGCCCCATTTTTCTTTATTGTGGTAGAATACATATATCATAAACCTTGCCATCTTAGCCATTTTTAAGCATGCAGTTCAGTAGCATTAAGTACATTCACATTGTCATGTAACCATCCCCACTGTCCATCTCCAGAACCCTCCATCTTGCAAAACGGAAAGCCTAGACCCATTAAACAATAATTACCCATTCCTTCCTCCTAAGAATTTTTTTAAAGACAACTCTTTATAAGCACTAGCAATCTGTTCAAATTGGTGAAGAGTTGAAACCTTGGTGCTAGAGCCTAGGATGATGAATGAAAAGGAGCAGGGGCCGTAGAAACCAACATGGAGAGGGCCGGGAGGAGGTGGTCTGCGTGGAGAAAACCCCTGTCTGCCTGAAAGCTGGGCCAACATCCTTTGCAGAGCTGTAGGAGGGAATGGGTCACCTCTTGGCCTCTCTTCCAGTCTGAGGCACCAGGTCGGGTGACTTACTTCACAACACACCGGCACTTTCCCCTCTCACCTGGTCCTAGGGGAAAGTAGAGTTCGAGTGGACGTAGATTCTGTGTGGAAGCTGCCTACAGAATCTGGAGCTGGCTGCAAGTGATGTGTGGTTGAGAGTGTTTGGCCTTATCTGATTCACAGGAATATTTTTAGGCATGTCTGGGTTTAAAGCCTGTAAATGACCATGAGAGGTCACTACTCCTTAAGCTGCACTCTGAACTCCAGGAATTTCACCTCTGAGGTCACTGTGGCACTATTTAGAACAAGCAATGTTCTAGGAGGAGATTATTTTTAAAAAAGGATAGTGCTTTGGTTAGAATGGAACCCAACGCACACTATTGAAAGCTCTGTGAGCTTGTAAAGCGGGTGGTGGAGGCCTCCGGTAAGTGTCAACATCACACTTGCTAGCCTCACATGGCTACAGGGTGAGGCCCCGTGGTGGTTATTCAGGAGGGTGAAAGGACCAAGACATGGTGATTCATTTAAAAGTAGAAATTGCTAGCTGTGTTTTCTATTTTGTAGTTTTGAAGGTTTCGTTCCACCCACCCACCACAACTATAGTCCTAGATGCTCTTCAAAATCAAAGAAGAATGGTATTGTAGAATGTGTTTGGGCAAAGGACTCTGGCTCTGTTATTTCCTCTGTTATGCATATAATTCCCAGAATTATGTGAAATTAGCCTGACCTTGCCTTGAGAGAACTTTCTTTCAGAAGTCCTGGGCACTGCCCAGGTGAGAATGCTCAGGCCATTCTGCTGTAAAAGTGAAGCAGATTATTTCCCCGAACTCAGAAGAATGCAATGGTTTCAGCTAAAAAAAAAAAAAAAAAAGGCATTAACAAAAAAAAAATACATTGACAAAAACACTTGTATGTTGACTGGCATGGCATTTTCGTCACCTCCTAACCTCACTTCCTGGAGAGAAGTTAACTCATTTCTCAGAAAACCTCCCATCTCTCTGATTTAGGTATGTTCTCAGCAAGCAGCTGCAAGCTTTAGTCCTGTGATCCGAACTTCTGTAACAGCACATCTTGCCAGAGGCAGCTGGAGCTTTCTGCTGACGTCCCACAAGCTTAGAACCTTTTAAAAATAATTGTCAAATATATTCTTTAAACAAACTGCACATTACTACTCATAAAGTAGATGATTCTTTTTAAGTAAAATTTTAACAAGGAAATCCATGCATAAGGCATGACTGAAGGACCTAACACAGACTGAGGGAATTGATAGGGACCTGAAAGATGAGAAGATAGAGACACCGGAGGTGAAGAGGTTTGCCTGGGCCGTGAGGCTAATTAGTCTCAGCTGTGACTATCCATCTTCAATAGGTACCCTGACTGCCGGTCTGATCTTTCCTTACTGCATTCTGCCTCTAGCCCTTTCCTCTTGTATCCCAGACATTTTCTTTTACCGGGTTATTCTAACTCCAACTGTATGTAGACACTTCAATGACAATGGAATCCATATTAGTACTTGCTTTTTGTCTTCAGGCTAACTAAGTGTCAAAAGCCTTTGCAGTTCCCCTCGTAGCTGCTTCCTATGTAAACCTTAGCCCTGGAAACCATTCCTCATTCAACTTCCTTTCCAAAGAACCAAAGAGGGAGTTTCTCTTTCTACTCTTCTGTTTTCCAGCCTTTCCATTCCATTATTTCATTTGACAAAAAAGCAGACCGAAGCTGTAGGGACCCAACTTGACATCATTTGGGTGGTCATTTTTGTGGGTTGTCTCCTTTTGGGTGGACGCATTTTACATGTTTCTACTAAAGAGAAATACATCTCACTCCCTCCCCTTATTGTATTTGATATTTGTTTATTATAGTTTGGGTTCGTTAACTAGTATACACATAGCGATTCACAGTTATTTTCTTTAAATCCATGTTAAGTAATAAGTACAAAATCATAAGCAAAATGACATTTTTGTAAATTGTTAGTCTATCCCAGAGGAGACTCATCTCCCTGTTATATCAGCTAGTCTTTCTGACCGTCCTCTGTGTTTCTCTCACTGAAGGAGCTTGAGATCTCCCCAAGAGCAGATAATTTTGGCGCCGTCCCTGGCTAGGGTTGATATGGAGATGACTCAGCTCACCCAGGAGAATGCAGACTTCGCCACTCGGGATCGCTACCACCACTCTTCCCTTGTGAGTCGGGAACAGCTGATGTCTCAGTACTAGGGAACTGAGTGCTTAGTAGTAGGCAGCCCGAGGGCCCCGCCTTTCTTGGAGCTGTCCAGCGCACGATGGATCTGAATCTCAGAACCTTCATGATGCTGGTTCTCCTCAGTAAGAAACTCAAAGACCTGTCCTCTCAACACTGTTTTGGACAATGGACACCTGCGTTCTGGTCCGGAGCACCACACCTCACCAGGGTAACCGCTGGAGGGGCGTGGCCTCCGCAACATGCACCCAGTTTGAAGAGCTCCACACAAACATCAAGACTTGCAGGTGTGGAGAATCAGACCTTGTTTTGAAGGCCACAATAAATGGTTGTTGTAAATTTCATTGTATTATTTATTTATTTTTGAATAAATAATACACTCACATGGTTCTAAACCCCGAAGGATAATCATATATAATGAAAACTCTCCCTCCATCCTTGTTTCCCCCTATGTTCGTCCCCTGTCCCAGATGTAGTCACTGTTTGTATATATACTTCCAGCATTTCTTTATGAATACACGAGCAAATAGGAATGTGGATTCCTACTACTCCTTTTTTGTACACAAAAGGTAAAATGTTACATACATGTTCTGTACCTTGCTTTTTCCCTTAACTTGGAGACAGTTCCACATCAATGCATACACAGCTTCCTCATCATTTTTCATTGTATGAAAGTGGTATAATTTATTTCATCAGCTCCACAATGATGACATTTGGATTGTTTCCAATGTTGCGCTGGTATAATCAGTTCTGCAATGAATAATCTTGTACATATGTACAAGCACAAAGTATATGCATAGGATACATTCCCAGAAGTGGAATTGCAAGATCAAAGGGCACATGCATTTGTAAGCCATTATTGTTTAGGGAAGGTCTTTTTAATTAAAAAGTTAAATTACCATGAAGTACCTAATGATGACTCATGTTCTCAAAAGCCTTTGTGGTCCCCAGCTCTGTGGACACCTTTGCAGCTGTTTTGCAGCATGAACGCATGAGGAGACAGGACTATTTTGGTTTCTCTGTGAGCTCAGGGTGGCGTTCATCACAAGCACGCAGTCGTGGGGGCCAGGGCAGTAGCTTCCCCGCGGTAAATTCAGCACCTGGCCCAGAGCTGGTTTCACCACTGAGCTGGAGGGACATGCCATTGGGTCTGTTCTGACCCCTTTCTTCTGTAGTAGACGTCCTCAAGCCACTGTGCTGAGACTCACCTGGAGGCCTGTTAAATGTGCCGATTTCTGCACCTCATCCATAGATTTTTTTATTCAGTAGGCTTGAGGCAGAGTCCTGGTCTTAACACTTTTAACAAGTGTCCCAGAGATTCCACGTGAGCCATCTTTGGGCCCTGTGTTGAGGAGCACTGGCCCGCTGGATGGAGCATGCTAGAGCAAGCAGGGATGGGAAGGTCATGATGAGGGGCCAGTTGGATCTCCTTCTCTCCTAAAAAATGAGGTCACGTTTATGATTACTGTTCAGGCACCATTTGGGTTAAACACCTGACTTCCAAAACAACTTAAAGAAAATGAACCCAGTAGGCATGTGGAAGTAGCAACACCCTGAAGCAATGGACTGTATCCATGAAGGCCTGAGTTTGTGATCTCTGAGGGCCCTTTCAAGAAGAAACTGCCCTCATTTCCAAAATGTCTTCTCTCACAGTTCTGGAGGCCAGGCATCCGAAGTCAGTGTCACTGAAATCAAGGTGTTGGCAGGGCTGTGCTCCCTCCAGGGACTCTGATTACTGGGAGGGGATGCCATCCTTGCCTCTTCCAGCTGCTGGGGGCTGAAGGGTTTCTTTGCCCCGTGGCCACATTACTCGTGTCTTCACGGCCAACGTCTTCAAATCTCTCTGCTCCATGGTCACACCGCATCTCCCCTGTGAGTGTGAAGTCAGCCTCTGCCTCACTCATAAGAATACGTGTGATTGCATTTAGGGTCCACACAATCCAGAATAATCTCCTCGTCTCAAGAGCCTTAAGGATTGGGATGTGGTTCTCTTTGGGGGTACCCCCTTTAGCAATTCTGTGTTTTGCTCTTTTGAATTCTGCATAGCAAGCTAAAAAAGTAATGCCTCTGAGAAAGGTGGTACTGAACTTGAAAACCACACACAGCAGAAGGTTCAAGTATGCAGGGTGAGAACTTTGCCAACCGGATTAGCGTTATGGAAAAGATTGAGAGAAGGACAGGGTAAAGAAGTCCAGCATTCCGCTCGGTGTTGGGGATAGCTAAATGAATAGCTCCGAGTTTCGTGTGGGAGGCAGATGCTAAACACACTGAACCATCTAAGTAGGTCCAAAAATCTTGTGTTTCACCTAAACCATATTGTGTAAATAGTAACAGTAACCAGTACAGCGATAATCAGATCATAGCCTGGGATCCGCAGAAAGCAGAAGTTCCCCGGTGCGTCCAGGGAAGCAGAGGGGAGAGGAAATAGGACTAAGGCAGGGAAGGAGGCTCCACACTGAGTCAGCAACACTCTAGCATTAGGGGCGGCTGAACGCTCCATCTTGAAGGACCCTTCTGAGAGACCGCAGGGACACCTGCATCTCAAGACCTTCTTGCAGAGGGAGAAAAGGATGAGAGTTAAGCCACTGGCTTTTGTCTCCCACAGTCAAAGTTTAGCCATGAGACATAAACCACCTCCCAGCTTCAGTCCTGACCACACTTGTGATTTACACTATGCGAGCACCTAGCAAGTTCTGCAGGAAGCAGCAACCTTTTTCTGCATGAAATTGGCTGGAGCCCAGCAGCACTGGTCACTACAGTGGTGGCTGAGATGGAACAAGTGGCCTTGGCCCCACAGACAGGTGGGTCAGAGAGGATCTGAGGCGGTACGTAAGGGATGTTGCCATTAGTAAATACAGTTGTCAGAAAAATGAGACACAGATATCACTGGATCATTCAGACAGTTTGCTTATCCAAAGGCTACTCAAAACTTCAGCGTAGTCAGGGCATATGGCAGTGAGACTAGGACCATTTGCTAACATTGGTGGAGGGGAAGATTCTGGCCTAAAGATTTTACCAAGGGGGACACAGTTGTGGATGAGAATATGAATGAGTGAGGGTCGTATCAGACCTCCTAGAACCATGAATATCTCTTTTCAGGCCGTGCTGTCTATTGATTAATCTATCCAATGATCCATCCTTCTCCCATCTATCTATCCACCTACCCACTCATGTATTGATCTAGCCATTTATTCTACCCCACTCCACCCCCATCCATCCCTTTACCTTCCCATCCACTATCCATCCACAGCTGGAGCCACTCTATACATGCCCGAGACCACCTCACCTGAGCCAGCACGCCCCACCGATCTCCGAGCTTTATAATGTAAAAATAAGACCACAGGCCATTCAGACAGAGATGAACTCAGCCACCACCCTCCAACTTCCAAGGTGAGCACAGCCCTGTTCTAGAGCATTCTTGAGTTCAAGGCTGGGAACCAGAACAGTGGTCATTTCTCAGATGTCTCTGGGAGTCATGCTAAAAGTCCTCTGACCTACACAATAGAATATATCCTGTATAAACAATTATAAATTAATGTGGAAGTTTGAGGTTCAGGATTCCACCTTCCTTCCTCCCCTCCAGGTTTCTGAATGGGGGAGTGTATTTTAAGATGAGAAACAATGTTCCAATTTATGTATTAATACCTGGACGAAGGTGTAAGAGCTGTAGTGGAGAATGCGGCTGAGGTCAGAAGGTTGAAGCGAGGCCTGTAGGGTCTAACTTTGTTCCTTTTGAATCTAAGAATTCACTTCTCCCAAGGACCCTGGGATGAGGAGCTGGAATTAAGAGAGAGAACGACCAGCTTACTTCATCACCCAGTTACAGATGAGCAGAGATCATAAGGTGACCACACATTACCTTTCAATTCTGGGCCCTGTTTGCCAATGAAACGTGGCCCAGCTTTGACCAATCAGATTGGCCCCCCGCTCCCATGGGGAGGAGCAAATATAGGAAGTCAGGTGGGGTGGGGTCAGAAATGTTCCTTGCTTCTGCAGTGGTGTGGCAGAGGGAGCTCCGATGGTAGCTCCATCCTCTCCATGGGCAGAGGAGGAAAGTGAGGAGAACTGAAGGGACCCCAGAAGCAGTAAGAGCAGTGACAGAGGCAGACACAGGGAGTGTGAGTAGGCAGAGAAGCCCTAAGCCACCCTTGACAGCAGTCAGGGAGGGTTCCATAGAGGAGGAGAATCTGACCTGCATCCAACCACTTGCCGAAGAGAGGAGAGGCAGGACATTCCCCACAGAGGGGATAGTATGATAAAAGGTGTTTGTGGTAATTCAAGGTTTTCAGAGGCAAAAGAGTGAGGCAGTGTGAGGCATGAGAATTACAAGGCAAGGGGCAGGTCCTGAAGGGGCTCGTAGCCCACTCTGTGTGCTAGGAGAATGGAAGACTGAGAACTGATAACAAAAATTCATCTTCAGCATTTTAGGGGACTTTATCAGAAGATCCTACTAAGAACTAAGTGAGCACGATCCAGGACCAATCCAGCTTCAGCTCCACTCCTACCTGGACACATGTTGCTATTTTGCCCTTCTGCACTGGAGAGGGAAGAGGGGCGAGTTGGGGTCTTTTACTCCTGAGGTCAGAGCAAGTGGAGGAAGGGGCCACAGAGCCAGCCCAGAACTCTGCAGGGGCAGGGACGGATCACTGGAGGTTCCCAGAGCCCCTGCTGTGTGCCGAGTCCCAGCCGCACCAGTAGCCGGTGAGTATGGGCTGCTGGGGTGGGAAGAAGTACAGAGTAAGAAGAGAAGAGGTAGAGTACTCCGTCCTGCTGTTACCTTTCTATCGCTGCTATAACAATTACCACAGACTTAGTGGCTTAGAGCAACACAAACGTATTCTCTTACATACAGTTCTAGGAATGGGTCTCACCGGGCTAAAATCAAGGCATTGGCTGGGTGGTGTTCCTTCCAGAGGGTCTATAGGAGATTTCCTTGCTTTTTCCAGCTTCTAGAGGCTGACTGCCAGCCTCTGTGGGGGGCCTGTCCGTCTCCGAGCCAGCAGCCAGCCATCGTTGGTACTCTGGCCTCTGCTTCTGTTACCACATCTTCTCCAACTCCACTGTCTCCCTCTCCTGCTTTGAAGAGCTTGTTTGGAGATCCTGGTAAGGGAGAGCAGCTACTCCTATACACTTGACTGAAGAACGGTCTGCCTGTATCAGGAAAGGTCGTCCTCTTCCACCAAGCACACGGCTTCTGGAGGGACACACATGGAGCGATGAGGGAGGAAGGGGACACACCCACCTAGTCAGCCAGATCTGCTAGATCAACTTCCCATTCCTTTTTCTGTCTTTATTAAGGACCTGTGTGATGACAGTGGCCTCACTGGGTAATCCGGGATACTCTCCCCATCTCAGGGTCCTTAGCTGCTCTCCATCTGCAAAGTTCCTTTGGCCATACAAGAAATGTTTCATAGGTTCAGGGCCATCTTTGGGGGCTGACGACCAGGGAGACAGTGGAGGTATACAGCTACACAGCAGTGCAGCATACAGCCAGGTGACATGCTGCAAGTTGAATTCACACATGCTGAGGAGACATGGAGGGAGGAAGACATCCAGGAGACTTGTGCGGAAGTGGGTTTTGAATCAGGTTGGGCAGAAGAGATGGAAAGGTTTATAAAACAGCAGAATGAGGTTCAAAGATAAATAGGACAGAAGGATCAAAGCAAGAGAATGCAAGGTCTTCCTCTCAGCCTAATGACTCTTCTTCCTACCTTTTTGACTTTTAAGTGGACTCACTCGGAGGGAGTTTGGTGTAGTTGCAAATTCATGGGATTTGGGGGAGCAAACCTGCGTTCGAATCCTGGCTCTACCACTTACCAGCTCTAAGACCTTAGGGAGGCTTTTTAACCTCTCTGATCCTTGAGGTCCTTCCCTGTGGAATGGGAATTGTAAGTCCTGCCTGCCTCCAAGTGGCATGGTGAGTACTAAATACAATGAGATGCACAGTTTTTGGAGGAAATAAAGGTGTCATAAAAGTGTTCTACCAGTGCTGCTGATTCCATGCCACTTAACTGGGGAACACAGAAAGACAAAAAAAAAATTACACGAATCATTGCACTGATTCTTGGCATCTGCCTATCCTCAAATTTCAGAGCAGAGTGGAGTCCTACTGCTTCAGCCTCATAGCGGGACACCGTCACTAGCCAGCAGCAGGAAATCTGCGCATGCGCAAGGTCAAGGTGCGCAGGCAGAGTTGCCTCCTGCCATTTCGATCTGCGCTTCCCCATCACCTCCTCAGCTTATCAGGTTCTTTGGCCACTTCTCCTCTCAAGCCTCTCCCTTCCCTTCCCAGAGCCTTGGGAATTTTTCTTAAATATTCTACTCACTCTCCAATTCATTTGAACCAAGACTTACCCTAGAGCAAATAACCCACTTTCTTGCTATGTCTTATCCTCTCAGTGTCCATGTAGAGCCCAAGAGGAAAAGATCAGATACGGTGGTTACATGGGTTGTGGGGGGAGGAGGCCAGTAATTCCGTACTGTTTGCACTTCTCCACAGACCGGAACACAGAAGTCTATCCTCATCACACATTGCTCAGCATCCCTGCATCTGGGAGATGTGCCTGGGCTCCTTTGAGGGGCCTCGTAAGCAGAAATAGGTGCCAGTTTGTCAGTTCGAGGCAGCGAGCGGAGACATAAGCCCCTGACTCTTGATAAGGTACTCTTCTTGGGGACAAGGTCACATTCAAGTAAAAGGCAAGGCAGATGGCAAGAAAGGCCCACCAGCATCAGGGGGTCCCCAGTTGGCTGTGCTCCTGGGCAGGCAGCCCATCTTGCAGCATCGAGGCTGGCACCCTTTCTCTGTTCCCTAGTCTGATGGGCTGGGAGTGAGTGGAGGGTGGATAGCAGTTGACTCCTCACCACCATTCACTGAGGCGAGGGTGGCCACAGCCTCTTTCCAAAAGAGGCTGAAGCAGTTCTATAAACGAGAGTCTCTAATGGAGAGCCTGGCCTTTCCTCCTATTTTATTGCTTGTTTAAAAACACGTGTGTGTGTGTGTGTGTATCTGTGTCAGTGTGTACATGCACTTTCCTAACTGTCTGTTAGAGAAGGCACTATATAAAAGAAGCTGGACTCACTGAAGGTGAAACCTGGCTTAAAACAGGGGCCATGTGGTCTATATCAGATTCACTTTGGGAAGCCTTGAGGGTGAGTGGCATTTCAAAGGATCAGTAGCCATCCCCCAGCAGCCAGCAAGAGGGCTCGATCTGAGTGACTGAACACTGATCTGTGCAATGTGACATGCAGCATATGTGCTAATAGGTTGAAGATGGAGAAAACAGCTCCACTTTCATATGAACCCCAAACTGGAAGTCATGAGGGCAGATGCTCCAAATAGCAGTGTCAGTTTTAACTGAGCTGCTTATCAGATGGGCTCTTCTGTGTAACTATGTGTGTCTGTATCAGTCAGGGTAGACTTGCTGCTGCAACAAATAGCCCCCAAATCTCACTGACTTGACGGTTTATTCATTTATTTCTGGCTCATGTTCCAGTCTGATATAAGTGAGAAAGGAGTGAGAGTTCTCTTCACCATCGCTCAGGGACCTAGATCCCTTCTGTTTAGTAGTTGAACATTGTCTAGGCAGGCAGGGTCTTCCCCTGAATTTTCAACATCCAGCTGGCAGGTGGAAGAAGAAATGGACGTGTGGGGGATGCCATAGAAATTTTAGGGCCCAGGGCTAAACGGGCTTATATCACTTCCTCCTCTGCTCCATTGGCCAGAACTAGACATATAGACTGTCTAAATGAAAGACTGGCTGGGAAATACAGGAAGCTATGTGTTCAGGAAGGAGAGGAATCAGGTTTGGTGGGCTTCCGCTGTTCTCTGCCACCCTCTGCCACTGTGCTCAGCTGGTGTGAGTTCCTTATTGATGGCAAATGAGTGAATCTCCTAATCTGTTCCATATAGGTACACCACACTTGATCCAATGGTTCTGCCATTCCTGAAGTTGTGCGTAGAATTCCATGTTCAGTATTCTCTTCAGAGCCTTTGAATATTCTAATGAATAGCGAGTTTTTATTCTTTGAGGGTTCATTTGATTTCTGGAAGCACCCCAAATCACTAGGAACCCAGTCTGGGAATAAGGGGACCAATAAAGCTAAATTTCCTTCTTTGGGTCAAAAATGAAGTGTGAGCACAGAGTCAACTGACCCTTGAGGCAATTTCCAAAGTTGAGATCCCAACACAACACATTTTGAGAACTGACAGGACCTCTCAAAGGGCTGACTTGAAAGAATAGCATTTTTTTTTCGTTTTACTTTCTTTTAAGTTTATTTTTGAGAGTGGGGGCCAACGGAGAGGGAGACAGAAAGAATCCCAAACAGGCTCTGCACCATCAGTGTGAAGCCTGACATGGGGCTGCAACTCATGAAACCATGAGATCATGACCTGAGCCAAAATCAGGAGTTGGACGCTTAATCAGTTGAGCCACCCAGGCACCCTGAGAGAATGGCATTTATTTAGATAAATTGTGTGGGTCTGCCTGCATGCATATGTGTGTATGTGTGTGCGGTGAGTGACGGTGGATATGTTCAGGCGCTGTCTTTTATTCGTGACCTGTGTTGGTCTTTTTTGCCTAACCAGATTGAAAGACCTTCGGTTATAAGTCATCCCAATTCGTGGTTTTAAATGTTTTTTATGCGCTCCATCAACCCATCCAAACTATCATGGATTTGTTCAGTCACTCACTTAGTAAGTATTTATCGAAGTCTATGTGGCAAAACTCTTAAAAACAGAGAGCGACAGAAAGAAGCTGTGACACCAGATGAAAGCAGTTGCTTCTGTAGCTCAGTCCATAGGTGCTGGAAGCAGAGTGTTCTAGGAGGAAGAAGCAGGAACTGGGCACAGACTTCTTGGGTGGCCGGGAAGAGAGGAACTGGGCTTGGAACAGACTGCACTTGGATGTTTCAACCAAAGTGCTCTGAGAAGAGTAATTATCTGCAAGATTTTCTAGTAGCCTGAAGAGATTAGATCAGCTCTTCTCTGGACTGAAGTTTTACTTTTCTGGGGAAACCCAGGGCCCTGGAAAATCTTCACGTCTGTTTTAGAATTAGTCATGTTACCCCAAGACACTCGGCCTGAGCTTATCTTTTCCCCACGAGCAGTAGGAAGAAGTGAAAGAGATAGGGGTGGACCATGCTCTCTGGCTGCAGTTCCGGGAAGGAATTTGAGGATCCCAACGTTCCATCATACGGCTGCGTTCAGAGGGGAGGGGCTAAAGCCTTGTTTCTGAAAGTGTGGTTCTCAGATCACTAAAATAAGAAATCACCTGGGATTTTTTGCTAAATAGAGATCCTGTGCCCTTGCCAGACCTCCTGAATCAGACCCACTGAATCAGCCTAGGACCACAAATTTTTAAGAAACCTCTTCCCAGGTGATTCTCCAAAGTTTGAGAAGCACAGGTGGAAAGGCTTTGGGCCAACCCGAATCTGAGATTAGTTGTCTTTATTCTCTCTAGGCTCTGTGATAGGCGTCAGCACTCCCAGACCAGAGCTTTACATGATGTGTGCCGGCAAGGTATGCTGGTCCGTGCTGGGGTCCAATAAACCGCACTGCAGGCAGGGACTTCCCATGGGCCACACTGATTATTCAGAGACAAAGCACCTCACAACCTCATTCCACGAAGAACAGTGGAGTTGGGTTGTATCACCTTGGTGTGCATGTGGGGTGTGTGTGTGTCTGTTTGCAACTGTGGGTCTATTTATCTGTAGACCTGGATGTACACATGCCATTAGCTAGTACAGCCTCCCTTTGCTTTCCACCTCAACCCCCAAATCCTCCCTTCTTTCCAGTCCCACCTCTCAGGTTGCTAGGGCTCCATGGTCATGGTACTCAGCTGCAGCTGGGGTCCTGCAATTCATGCTCAGTCCTTAAAAATTAAATAAGAACATCTGTACTGAGCCAGGCGTTGTTCTAGACACCCGTATGCATCGCCTCATTTGATCCTCAGAACAACTCAGTGAGGTAGGTACTGCTATTTCCCCTATTCTACAGATGAGGAAGCTAAGGCTCAGGGAAGTGAACTAATTTACTCAAGATCCCGTAGCTAGTAAGCGGGAGATCTGGATTTGAACTCGGATCATTCATCGGTCACTGTCCCCAGTCCCCGTGAAGGACGGTCCAGATCTTCTCTTCTCTCTGTAAGTCCTCAGCTGCTCATCCGTTCCTTCTAGAGCAGACATTGGCAAACTGTAGCCCCGGGGTCAAAGGGAGGCCAGGGCCTGTTGTTATTTTCACTCAGGTGAAATTCACATAAACTAAACCATTTTAACCACTGCCTGTTTTTTGGGGTTTTTTTTTTCATGTTTATTTATTTATTTTGAGAGAGAGAAGGTGCGAGCGTGTGCACAGGAGAGGCAGAGAGAGAATCTCAAGGGGGCTCGATCTCAGGAACCGTGAGATCAGGACCTGAGCTGAAATCAAGAGTGGGATGTTTAACCCACTGAGCCACCCAGGCGCCCCTCGAAATAAAGTTTTATCGCAGCTGTGCCCATTCAGTCACATATTGTCTATGACTGCTGATGCACTACTGTAGCGGAGGTGAGCAGCTGTGACAGAGACCATATGGCCCGCAAAACCTAAAATACTGACTGTCTGGACCTTTATGGAAAAAGTTTCCTGGCCTCTGCTTGAGAGATGATTGACCCGGGTCCAGGCCCTTGGGAATGAGTTTTCTCAGACATCCGTATCTCCATGAAGAAATGCCCATCCTTCCTAAAAGTAAACCCCCCTCCTTTTTTGTATGCCATTCTTTTGTCCCTCGTGGACCTAGCTCCTCGGCAACCCCTGTTTCCTCCTTATTCCTCCTGTTTCCACCACCCACAGGTCCGTCCTGGCAAATACACACCTTGCCTGATCTGCCACGTGCCATCCCATTTTTCTTTCTTTTGTGCCCAGATAACTCGTGTAGATGGTTTACACCCGGATGTCTCACCTTCTCTCCTTACTTTCCCTCCTTACCTTCTACATTCCAGCTTCCAGTTTCTGCCCTTCGGTTTGTCTTTCGAACACATCTCCATGAGGATGTCCTGGAGTTCCGTGAAATTCATATCATCTACCCGGTGTCCCATTTTTGCAAAGGCCATGGTGTCGCGTTATCCTACTGTCAAATTAGTTCGTCTTTGTCTCTCTTTTCTCCTTACATCTGTTCTGTTACCAAATTTCTGCTGCTCTTTTTGGAAATGTCTCTTGGGTTGCTCTCTTCTTCATTCCCGCCATCAATTCTTTGGTCCAGGCCTCCATCACTTCCTGTCTGAATCACTACTGAGGCTCCTCACTGGTGTCCCTACCTCCCCCTTCCCGGGCTCATTTTTCAGATATCAAGAGCTCAAGGACAATCAGGCCTTGGTGTTTGCTTTCACCGTTCTTTCCAGAGTCCTGTCCCACACCCCCTTGTTATACTGAACACGGGGTCTCCGTAGCCCTCAGCGCCCTTGTCATATACTCTCTCCCACTCGGAATGTTCTCTTTTGTTTTCTTTGCTCAACAAATTCCTTCAGGAAAGAATTCTGATGTTACCTCTCTAAGAAAGCTTTCTCCAGAAAATCTTCTCTGTTCTCAGAGGACTCGCTTCATACTTTTGTAAAATAACTGCTTCCACTTATTCGTAGGTCTGTACCTTCTCCTAACCTGCTGGCTAGTCGAGGGCAGAGACTCTGTGTATCTTCCGCATCTCTGTGTGCCCAGAGCCTAGCACGGTGCCTGCTCGTATCGAGTCGGTGCCCAATAAATGCTTCTTGAGCAACCACTTGGACCATATCCCTCTATTGCTGTAAGCTTACGTGAGTCTCTCCTGCCCACTGCGCTAAGTTTAAGGCAGTGGTTTTCAACCCTGGATGCACATTCGAACTGCCTGGGAGCTCTCGAAGACTGCTGCTGCCCCAGCCCCATGGCCAGAGATTCGGATGACGTAGCTGCGTTCTAGCACTGGCGTTTTGTAAAAACTCGCCTGGCAATTGTGATACCCAGCCAGGACTGAGAATCAGTGGTCTGTCTGATGCCTAGTTTTCATACACTCATTCATTTCTCCAGCTCCCCGGAGGGCCTGCTCAGAACCCTTCCCACACATGTGGCCTCTTCCCAAACTGCTCTCTCTCATTCAGACCACCCTTCTCTCCCCACTCAGACTAGGGCAGGGACCCTGTAGGTTTGCCTCCCCAGAGCACCGAGCACAGGGCTGTAAGTGTTGGGAGAGCTCCCTGCAGAGTGTGTGCCTGGGAGCCCCAGTTTTTTGTTTTGTTTTTAACTGTTTCTAATCTTTATTTTTGAGAGAGAGACAGAGTGCGAGCAGGGGAAGAACAGAGAGAGAGGGAGACACAGAATCTGAAGCAGGCTCCAGGCTCTGAGCCGTCAGCACAGAGCCCAACGCGGGGCTCGAACTCATGAACCGCAAGTTCATGACCTGAGCCAAAGTTGGAGGCTTAACCGACTGAGCCATCCAGGCACCCCCGAGAGCACGGGGTCCGTTTGGGCTGGGTAGGGAGGAAGAACTGGGTGGGTGTCCAGCCTGCCTCCACACCAGTACGTGGACAGCACCCACTTCCCTACACCAGTAAATGACCCCTTCTTGGCAGAGAGCACCAAGCCCCAAGCTTAGATTTGCTCTGCTAGTCAGCAGACATGCAGCCCTGTTTCCTGTCCACACTCTTTTCCAACTGTCTCCTTACAAAGAGGGGACGGTACAGGGTAGTGGACACGGCCCTGGGCTGGTGTCTGAAGATGAGTTCAGGCTCGGCCTTCCGTGCGTCTTCCGCGGGCTCATCCCTCCTCTTGCGGGTCCTGGGCCTCTTGCTCAGGCCCCCGCAGCTCGGCCAGTGGAGTTTTTAGCGCTCATCTTGACGAGGAGCCCCCAGCTGCCCAGGCCACTCGGAAGGAGCAAAAGATGTCACAGGCCCCATGTTTCCACTTGCTCATGTGCAACAAAGACCTTTGGAAACAGGACATTTGGAGACATTTATTATCTTTCATTTATTACCTTTGAGAGATTTACTTACCTTTTATTGTCCGCAGTGGGTCAGAGATTAGAGAGATCTTTTGTCTAGTGAAGGCCACAGGTTCAAATACTCCCTTTTTCCAAATTTTAAAAACAAATCAAGAGACCCATAATGTAATGTTATTTAGTTTAAACAATGCTGAAAGAAGTCAGGATGGCAGTGACCCGTGGGGGTGGAGAGTGGAAGGGAACACGGGTGTCTCTCCCTTTGAGTGCAAAGTACACAAATGCTCTGTTAGTGACGTTCATTGAGCTCTGCATGGCATATTTATGGCACAGCACAGGTGTACTTTTTTCTATGTGTATCATTTTTTTTAAGTTTATTTATTTATTTTGAGGTGGGGGAAGTGCAGAGGGAGAGGAAGAATCCCAAGTGGGATTCAAACTCAGGGCTCAAACCCACAAGCTGTGAGATCATGACTTGAGCCAAAATCAAGAGTTGGATGCTCAACCTACATAGAGGTGCCCCTCTATGTATATAATATTTTATTAAAAATTTTTTAATGTTTATTTATTTTTGAGAGAGAGAGAGAAAGAGAGAGAGAGTAAGCTGGGGAGGGGCAGGGAGAGAGAGAGGCACAGAATCCGAAGCAGGCTCCAGCCTCCAAGCTGTCAGCACAGAACCCAACGTGGGGCTCGAACTCATGAACTGTGAGATCACGACCTGAGCTGACATAGGGTGCTTAACCAACTAAGCCACCCAGGTGCCCCTGTAGATCATATTTTAATAAAAAGTTTCAAATAGTTGCTCACGCCCCTGCAAGAAATTCAGACAACACAGAGAAGGACACATATTCTTCCAACGACTTTAAAAATAAAACCCAGAGAGGGGCGCCTGGGTGGCTCAATCGGTTAAGCGTCCGACTTCGGCTCAGGTCATGATCTCAAGGCTCATGAGTCCAAGCCCCAAATTGGGCTCTGTGTTGACAGCTCAGAGCCTGGAGCCTGCTTTGGATTCTGTGTCTCCTTCTCTCTCTGTGCCCCCCGCCCCGCCCCCGCTCATGCTGTGTGTATCTCTCTCTCAAAAAATAAACATTTAAAAAAAATTTTTTAAATAAAACCCAGAGGAAGTAAAAGCTGATTTCACAAATATTTTTTTAAACACCGTTAGTTCTATGCAACAGTTTGTTCAAGAGAAGAAACAGAAAAGAGAAAGACAGAGAGATTGGGCATGAGGTGATTAGAAGAAAACCATACAAAGAGAAAAAAAAAAAAAAAGAGCCTGATGGAGAAGTAGAGACACGGATGACCAGGCAGGCACTCACTGCTGCAGAGTGAGACGGGAGGAAAAGGAGAGACGGAAGTAAGTGGAAACAGCCCCGTGGAGGAGACACCTTCGAACAGAAAGCAAAGGAGAAAGGCCAAAAGTATGGGGAGCCCAAGGAGCCATAGAGGAAGGTGAAAACCCCCAGACTCACAGTGCAAGGCAAAGAGGAGCGGCAAGGGGACGAGGGGGGAAGCCAGCGGGGGATAAAGGTGTGGACCTTGGTCTGACTTGCCAACTGGACTGCCGCTGCTCGTTGACACGCAGGGGCGCTTTGCAATCACACAAAGATGTTGCCTCCCCAGTGACTCCGGATCGGGGCCCGCACTTGGGACGCACTCATCAACTAGGTATCGACTAATTGACTGAATGAAACGATGCCTGAAACCCCAGGCCCCTCCGCCCGCGGTGGGAAGTTCACCTCTGAGTGTTCTGCTCTTTCTCTAGGGCCCTGGCCACTTTGCCCAGTGTCCTGGCATCCTAGGAATTTCCCTGCCTGCTCCGGGGAAGATTTTTCATGCTGGAAGGTTTTGCAAAATAAGACCGCTTTATCAAAATCCTGTTGCGTCGGAGAATGTTCCCTGGCTCATTGACGTTTCCAGTGTGTAACCGATTTTATCGGAGGAATGTTATTTGGAATGCAGTGGTCCTTTGAGATGGGCAGACAAGAAACGGAAGGTCATTCGAGGACCCACCCCAAGCTGTCTTAGCTGGAACTCAGGGTTGCTGTACATGATGCTTGGGAGCCTGGCCAAGCCGTGAGCAAGCCTTCCTCCCTGGAGGAGGTCCCAGCGGTTTGCGGCGGAATTGTGGTGTTTATATCTCACCTTGGCCCTCCGGGCGAATGCACCAGCTGGTGGAGAGGCAGCAAGGACTCCCTAGGCCTGGGGTCCAGCAAGCAGCCCAGCTGGACCTGGACAAAATGAAGCCCTTTGTGACATTTCAGAAAGGGGACAGTAAGGGTTCTTGTGTTTCTGGGGCTCTGAACAAAACGGTGCTGGTGTAGTAAGTGTTCCAGGGGACCTTGAATCCTCTCTCCTCTGTCGTAAGCCATGCGCTGCCACGGTCGGCCGCTTCCGTTGGCAGGGGTTCTTGTACTGAGTGGGATGCAGAGACTGAGACAGGAGGGGAGGGGATGTCAAGCGAGGTCAGAAGGCTTTGTTCCTGGTGGGAGGGAATCTACCCGAAGTGGGACAGGGCTAAGGTGGCCCAGCTCAGGCCAGGGATGCCGGACACTGGTCAGCAACAAGGGACAAGTTGGGAACAGCTAGCACTGTTGGACACTCTCCACTAATATCTGTGAACCCTCGACAGGGCTGGGCATTCTAGCACATTTCCCTCCTCTCTACAACTATTTCTAAACATCTTCATTGTCCTGGGTAGAACAGTGTCCCCAAAAAAGATATGTTCAAGTCCTAACTCCTGGTACCTGTGAATGTGACTTTACTTGAAAAGGTCTTTGCAGATGTGATCAAGTTAAAAGGAGACCATCCTGAATTAGGCTGGGCCCTAAATCCAATGACTGTCATCCTTCTAAGGCGGCCATGTGAAGACACAGACACGAAGGGAGAAGGCCATGTGACTAGAGTGATGTGTGTACAAGCTGAAAAACACCAAGGATCACTGGCGACCACCAGAAATTAGGATGAAGCGAACACCTGGGTGGCTCAGTGGGTTAAACGTCTGACTCTTGATTTTGGCTCAGGTTATGATCTCACAGTTGGTGACATCAAGCCCCAGCACAGAACCTGCTTGGGAATCTCTCTCTCTCTCTCTCTCTCTCTCTCCATCCCATTCCCACTCTCTCTCTCTCAAAATAAATAAGTTTTAAATAAAAGAGAGAGAGAGAGAAAGAAAGAAAAAGAAAGAAAGAAAGAAAAAGAAGGAAAGAAAGAGGGAAAGCTTCAGGGGGAGCATGGCCCTGCTGACTCCTTGATTTTGAACTTCCAGCCTCCAGGTCCATGAGAGAATAAACTTCTGTTGTTTTAAGTCACCGTGTTTGTGGAACTTTGTTATACCAGCCCCAGGAAGTGAATGAATATATTTGTGTTCCTCAAAATTTCAAATCCCTCAGCTCCCCATTCCTGCTTCAGTCCCTCCACACTTAGCAGATATCTTATATTTGCTATTTGACAAAGAAAATGGAAGTCCTCGGCCAGAAATCCAGACCCCTTCACTGTGCGCCCTCTCCTCTTTGCCTCCGCCTGTGCTAGGAATTCCATCTCCTCCTGCTTCTCAGAAACCTTATCCTGACAACCACCTTTTCTCTTCCTTAGAGCTTTTATTTTCTCTCTCCCACATAGACCCTTTCCATGTTCAAATTCTTCCTCTAAAAGTTGGGGCGCCTGGGTGGCTCAGTCGGTTAAGCGGCCGACTTCAGCTCAGGTCGTGATCTCATGGTCTGTGTGTTCGAGCCCCACGTCGGGCTCTGTGCTGACGGCTCATCAGAGCCTGGAGCTTGCTTCACATTCTGTGTCTCCCTCTCTCTCTGCCCTTCTCCTGCTCACGCTCTGTCTCTATGTCTCTTAAGAATAAATAAATATTTAAAAAATTTTTAAAAATAAATAAAAAAAATAAAAGTAAGGAAAACTTCCCCACTCCTTCATTCTTCCTCTTCAAACCGGACTCTCTTGATATATCTTCTTACCAGTGTGGTTTCTTCATTTCTCGCCCCTCCCTACTCTGTTGCTGCCTCTGCTCCAATTGCTACATTGATACCTTCCTTATTATGCTCATAGGGACTTCCATGTTGCTAAAGCCAATGGGTATTTTCGGTCTTCACCTTACTTGACCTTTCATCAGGGTCATATGCTGTTAATCAACATCTCCTTCCCTTCGCTCCAGGGACGTGACTTTCTCCTGGGTCTCCTCCCACATCCGTGTGGCTCCTTCCCCATCTCCTCTTGGCTCAGTGTCTTCTCCCCAGCCATTTCGTCGTGTGGCTCTCTTCACTGACTATAGTGCTCTCTTTTCTAGGCGATCTCATTCCCTTGTACGCAGATCTGGACCTCAGACTTGGACCTCTCCTCTCAGCTCCACATCTGCCCCTCTAAATGTACACTTGACATTGCTACGCAGATATCTCAGAGTCACCCAGACCCAAGTCCGCAACAAAGTTAATGATCTTAACCTCAAAGGTCTCGTTGTCCTCCACCGTTTCCTCTCCTTGTGAATGGTACTACCCTCAGCCCATCGTGAAGGCTAAAAACTCAGGAAATCTTTGACCTCTTCCCCCTCATCCTCCACACCCATCCACATATCTTGTAGATCTTGCCCCCTACAACCTCAAATCTATATTCTTCTATGAACTGATTCCTATCATCCTTGTCCAAGAATTATAATTTCTCCCTTGGACTCCTAGAGTTCAGACATCAGCTCTTGATTCTAGGTCATTCATTCCCCTTATCATAGCTAGAATAATGATTTATTATTCTGTTGCAAATCGGGTTACTCCTCACCTGTTTCTCTTTTTCACTCCCATCTCACCCTACCTCCCCAACTCAAAGCTTTAAAATGACTTCCCTATATTTTTACAGGAAAGCAAAACCCTTTAAAGTGAGCTGTGAGGGTCTGTCTGATCTGGTTGCTGTCAAGATCTCCAGCCTCACTTCCTTCCTTCTTCCTCACTCTGCACTCCAGCCACATTGGTTTTCTTTTGGTGTTTTACATTTACCCCAATTCTTCCTGCCTCAGGACCTTTGCACATAGTGTCCCTGCTCTCCGTTGCCTGATTAACAGCCTATTAATTGCCTATACAGCTTTCAGAGGGTGGCTCAATCTCAGGTTTACAGGAAAACCGAAGACCCCTCCCAAGTATTCTCCTTCCAGCACTTTCCACAGTGACAAATTTACATTTATGTTCTTTTGATTACTGTCTGTCTCTTCCAAACCTGTCAGGTCTATGAAGTCTGAGACTCACCAAACACCCAGCACAATGCTAGGCACAGAGTAGCCACTTAGTAAATATTTGTTGAATGACTAAATAAAAGAAAGAAGGTACTGTGTTAGAATCTGGGGATACAGAGATGAATGAGGCATGGAGCTTCTTAGAAAGCAGCTCATAATTGGGGGACGGGGGGCAGGGGGCAAGCAGATGAGAGGATGACTAAACAGACTCAGGGTACAATGGGGTGATGAGTACATAGCGGAGGAGCAGGCCAGAGGAGACGGCTGTCTGGGCCCAACTCTCCACCCCCAAATGAAGCTCAATCCAGGTGTCTGCTGGCTGATCTCGGCCCTCGGGGATCCTAGTCCTGTGATGTTACTGCCACGCAGCCGCCACTATATCCCATCCATGGCCATGCCGCCCCACACTGCCATGAATCCTACAGGGCACTGTCCTAAGGAGCTGGGTGCACGTCAGGCCAGATCAGAGTGCAGTGGTATAAAGGCTCTGGTTACAATTAGAGCAGCTTGCGGAGTGCGAAGTTGGAAGAGCTCTGTGCCTTCTGGACAGTGACCTCATCATATCCTCAGACCAACCCAGGGATGCAGCAAAGGGTGATGATCTCTCTCCCCACTCTACAGGTGGGGAGACTGAGGTCAACGGAGATCACTGGACTTGGCCAAGGAGTGAGAACAGTTTGGGAACGGAACTTGGAGGGAACCCAAAGCCCTCTCTACGGGGTCGCACCAGCTACACCAGCTGGCAGAGGAGAGCTCCTCAGGCCGAGGATGAGCTGCAGCAGGAGTGTGGAGGCTTGTTGACTGCGGTGCAGAAGGACATCTCGTCAGCTCTTGGAAGCACAGAATGCTGAAGCAGATGGGCCCTCAGGGATCATGACTCAACGCCCTTGTTTTAGGAAGGAGGAAACTGAGGCCAGAGCAATGAAAATCCTCTACCCTCCCTTTCCTTTCCCTGCCCTTCTGACGGTGAGAGGCAGGGCAGAGACTGCTGGCTGTCTACCCAAGTCCCGTCTCCCCTTCTTTGCCTGAATGGCTAGACTGTATTTCCCAGACCCCTCTGCGGTTTGGCGAGCCATGTGACCGTGTTCTCTCCAGTGGGGTGTAAGAGGAAGTGAAGGAGTTCACTTCCAGGCCTGGCCCTTTAAAACCTCCCTTGCTCACATCTGCATGTCCTTTTCACCTCTGGCTGATTGGGATGCCAATTCCAAGGGCAACTCTGGAAGCCACACTGCCATAGTGTGAATCCTTGGAAGGCTGCGTGGAAAAGAGGAAGCCACCGACCTGAACGTCAGTGCCTAAGGCTGTTAAGAGAACAAGAAGAATAAAACATTTATGAGGTGAAGCTGCAGCACTTGGGGGGCTTATAGTGCTACAGTCGGCCTAAACCTAATCTAACCAACACAGGCAGAGACGGAAGGCCCCTGCAGAAACTCTGACTACATGCAGTACTGGGTGGTGGAGATGGCTGGCTTACTGCCGGGTTCACCGTCAACCACTTCGGAGTGTCCCCCCTCCCACCCATGGAGAGGTTAGGAATGCCTGACTCCTAACTCACTCCGTCTGGGAACTTGGTCCAAGCTGGCTTCTCGACTGTTTCATTTTAGATCAATAGGTTCCTAGGGCTCGGATAGATCTGAGATGTCATCTGATTTGTCCCCTGGCTCCAGATAGGGCCTCTTCTAAGCCATGTAGGGTTCCAAAACTCTTATTTGGATTTTTATATCCCTGGGAAGGAAACACCACAAACGTCCTTAAACACCTGTTTCATACCGCCTCGCTACTGTGTCAGAGATCTCTACTGAACCCTAAGACACCAGAGCTGGAGCACTCCTTAGCAATCATCTCAGACAATCTTTGTTTAACAGATGAGGAAATGGAGGCTGAGATCACACAGTTAAACCATGGTAACGTCAGGACAAGAAGCCAGGGCTCCAAGACCAAGCCGACTGCTCTTTGTAACGTACTATCTGCCTCCAAGTCTCTCTTGCTGTTTTCTCTTCTGTGCTAGAAGGAGATGAAAAGGTGTCAGGGTCCATTTCACTGTGTTTGGTCTTTATCTCCTCCTCCTCCGTAGGTTAAGTCTTCCCAGCTGATGTGTGCTTGGTTATCTCTTCTAGAAGGCAAAGAGAAGATTAGAGAGAGATATCTGTGGTGCCTAAAAGGGAGGGACATGTCCCACGTGCACGTTCGCTCCTTGGGCTTTGGTAATGAATCGCCGACTCTCTACTGGGATCTCTGAATCCACACAAGAAGCCGATTAGGGCCATTAAACCTTTAAATGTGACTGGTTGCCTGGGAGGCAAGCCCGTCCTCTGTGAAACATACTCTGAGGAAGGGAGGGAGTGGTGGTGACCAGAAACTCTGAGCACAGTGTCTTGGCTTGTTGGCGCTCGTCTGGCTGCGTCTGGGCAGCTGGGCAGTTCTGCCTGTTCATATGAGAACAGGAGCCTGAGAAGTTGAGCTGGGGCCACAAGAGCAAATCAAGTTACTTACAGGGGGATCACTGTACGGGACTTTCTTGGAAAGATCTCGAAACTCCATGTGAGAGCCCTGGCAAGTTGGGTTTGTCTTGGGGTTATTCAAAACAAGATAAAACAAAACCAATCGTTACTCCCTACTCCCCCTTTTTAAGGTGAGGTTGTTTATACACAGTATCCTTTATGTTTTCTGCCAAGTGACTCATCTGGACTGAATCACTAGAAAGTGGGCCTAGGTTCATCTGCAGCTGCCCCGGACATCATGGCCCTGGAGGAGCGGGTCACGAAGCTCTGGAGACAGAGAGGAGTGGAGACGTGGGGTGGAGAGCCAGGCCTGAAAGAGAAGCCCATTCTCATAGTTTCCTGAGCATCTGGTGGTCAGATAGGAGTCCCCAGTGGAACTGACGAGATTCCCCAAAAACTCCAGTATTCGTTCCAGTTGAGACATTGTCTAGATTATTGCAAATTCTCAATTATGGGACCATTATTATGCCACACAGTCCTTTACAGGAAAACCTCTTGATCTTTGGGTCTAGCTTCAGAATTTTGAGTCAATTATTTTCCCATTTGGAGCCCCTCTTTCTTCACCTTGAAGTAAACACTCTGGCAGTCTCTAAAATTTTTATCCTTTATTTACTGGGAAGGGAAGGGATATGGACACAAATGGAACTTCGTTTGCCAAGAAATTTTGTTTTCACTAAATCTTTGAATTTCTCCCCTGAACGTTTTCATTTAAAATTCAGTGATCCCTGTGTGTCCTTTTGCTTACTTTTTTGATCTGCAGCCCTTTTTCTGATTATGAGTTTGCCTAAGCCGTGCCTGAATTCACAGTTTTCTTTTCCCCGCGGCCCGTTTGGGTGTCCTGGAGGTGACGTTTCTTCAGAACTCTTGGTGTGAGCCAAAGGCAGGGTCCGATGAGGATGGAGTCCAGGCTTGAGAAGGCGCTGGGGGATAGGATGACTCTCGAGTTGGCCACAGGGCGAGGTGTTAGGCTTGGCAACAGCGAACACAGCACCAGCCCAGGGGCCTGGAGGAGGAGTGGTGGTGGCGGGAACGGGCGGGGGCAGTTCAAATGAGCAAGGGGCAGTGGCCGCGCGCTGAGAGGAGCCGGGGAACAGGTTCCACTTCTCTCGCGTATCAAAGCACTTTGTGCAGTCCAGTTAGGGCTAATCACATCACCCAGTACCGGCTTTTTAGCCATTTACTGTGCATTTAAGGAGTTGGGAAATTCTGGCTCCCAATTCCGAGGACTCGGTTTTTCTGATTTTTCTCCCAATGGCAAAGTAGCAGCAATGGGGGTGGGGAGGGCGTGTGTGTGTGTGCGTGACCGAAGTTGGCCGGCAGTGTGGCCCTCACCCCGCGGTCCCCGGCCGGCCCCCGCCCCCTTCCTGCCCTCTCCCCGCCCCCGGGCCCGGCCGCGCTCGGCCGGTGATGTCAACCCGAGGAGGAGCCGCCCGCCCGCCCGCGGCCCGCCCGGGCTAATTAGCATGTAGCGGCGCCGGGGCCGCCTCCGCCTCCGCCGAGCCCGCCCGGCCCCGGCCGCCCTCCCGCGGCTCCCCACAACTTTTGAGGCGGGGACTGCGCTCGCAGCCTCACTTCGCTCACTTCCCCGGCCCCGCGCGGCGCCCGCCGCCCGCTTCCCTCGCACCCGCGGCCGCCCCGCGCCCGCCCCGCGCGCCGGGCATGTGAGCGCGGGCGGCCGCCGCCACCATGGCCTCGCCGCCGCTCCCGCTGCCGCCGCCGCCGCCGCTCCTGCTGCTGCTGCTGCTGCTGCTGCCGCCGCCGGCCGCCCCCGGGACGTGGGGGCAGCCGCCCTCCCCCACCCGCCGCGCGCCGAGCGGGGCGCCCCTCGCGGGAGCCGGGCAGGCGCGGCCGCCGGAGCCCGAGCCCGGCCCCGAGCGCCAGCCGACGCCGCCCACGCCGCCCCCGGAGCGCCGCGGGCCCGCGCCCCCCGGCCCCAGCCGCACCGCCCTCCGGCCGGCCGCCGCCACACGCCGGGGACCCTCGGGTCGGGCCCCCCAAGGCGAGAGCGCGGGTGAGTGAGAGCCGCGGCCGGGCGCCGGGAAGCCTCGGGCTGGGGGCGTGGGCGCGCTTCGGGGCCGCATCCCTCGCCCTAGGCCCCTCCGCGCCCTCGGTCCCGGCCGGGGGTCCCCCGCTTACCTGGGCCGCGGGGGACCTCCGGGGGGGGGGGCGGCGAGCGGGGCGAGTGGCTTTCCTGGACTCCATCTCTGGTGGCGGGACTGGGGGGTGTGACCGTCCTGTTCTCCCCACCCCCCTTGGAAGAAAACTTGTCTTCCGTGGTGTACCCTGGACACCTCCCTTTAACAAACACCTCCCGCTCCCCAAACCTTCCAAAAGCGCTTCTCTCATCTCGGAGGTGGTAACCTCTTCCCATCAATTCCCCAATTCCAGCCTTTTCCTAAAGATACAGAAATGGCCTCTCCAGATACAGAGCCTAACTTTCAAATATAACTGAAATTTAAGGGTTCTAGCCTTGAGGATATTGTAGAGGACAAAGGATGTAGTTGGAAACACAACACTTTACTGGTTCCCTCTAAAAGCAGAGGAGGGACGGGAGTGGGGGTGGGGGGACAGTGTGGAGGTGAGGAGTTGCAAGGGCAAACCCCAGCGAGGCAAACGGTGACACAGGACTGTCCCTGAGCCTCCCCCACCTCCTTAGTTTCTCAATGGGCTACTGCTCCATACATAGCCCCTGCCTATCCTGCTCAGAAAGGGACCTGCCCCCTCTGCTCTGGACTTTTCTCCAGTTCCTTCTTTAGATCTGGAAGAAATGCCAAGGACCTAGTGGAACACTAACCATGACACCATTGCGACCTTGAGAATGTCACCTCTTGATCTCAGTTTCTCCATCTGTGAAATGGAAGTAACGATCCCCGTTTCTCCTTGCCTTCTAGCAATGGTGTGACAAAATGAAAGTAAAAATAAATGAAAGTGCTTTGACTAGTCAGCAATGTGGTGGTGTTAGCCACTGCCTTCCTGTGAGTGACACAAGGCCTACGCTGTCACTCAGGGTTACCCTGGGAGAGCAAGGTTGCTTGCAACACTAGGCATTGATTTGAAGTTCACGTGAAGGTTGAGAAGATTGCATCTAACTAATTGGCACTTTATTTAAGTTTCTCATATCCCACACACTACCTGGCATCGGCATTAGCTTGCTTCATTGAACCTAGGGATGCTTCCTCTAAATAAGAGAAACATTTTTAAAGAAATACACCTCCCAGTAAAAACTCAGCTCCGTGTTCAGAAGGACTCCCATCCCTGGAGAATGCCTCGTCCTTGTGAATTTCCAAGGCAGTGGCTCCAGACTGAGAAACTGAGTAACAGTAAGGGAAGAGGGGGGAGAGAGAAGCTTTAAAAGACCTATCAGTGACATACCCAGTGTGACTCTAACTTCAGATAACTTCCAGCATACATTGTTTTAAGTTCCACACGAAGGAATCAAGAGTATAACAGAGAACACTCCCTGACTTTCTCACCCTAGAAAAGTAACTAAAGAACACCGTGTAGTAGTTTGTGAGTTTTCTAAATGGAAAGCGGGTGCCAGGGATTGAGGCCATTTCAGAGGAGACACCCAGGAGCCGAAGGCAGGCTTCTCTGGCTGGAGGTCAGGCATTCTTAGCTGTGGGGCCCCAGTCTCATTAGGGTTGGGTGGAAGGGATGCTGACTTGCAGAGACATGGCTGGATAAGGCTGGCACATGAGTCTTGTTCCTTCTCTTGGCTGGGCCTCCCCACATATCACAGAGAGCCGGGCATTACACAGGGAGAGGGACAGTGGAGGGAATTGGCTTAGGGGACTCAGCAGGTAAGAATTGGGGCTAATCTCCTTTGCTAGTCGGGACATCCCCCCCTCCCGCCCTAAGTGACCCACACTTCCTCATAGACGTGGCAGGCAGCACTGCTAGTCCTGGCTTTGCAACCTTCCCAGTGTGATGCATTTTGGGAGCAGAGAGCAATGCAGGTTTCAGGCGCATGAGACTCTGGAAGAACGCACTTAGGAGTTTTAAGAGCAGGTAGCAGGAGGCAGAGCAGTCCCAAACTTCTCTCACCTAAGCGGGTCTCTCCTGGCACCCCCGCAAAGCCCGCCCAAGGTGCACCTGCTCTTCAGCCGATCTAAGGCCGGCCCTCAGGTGGGGTGATAGAAAGGTGAGATGAGGAGAGGAGACTGGTTACCTGTTGAGAACCGTTAGATGCTAGTAACCCGGCTGAGGATGCAAGCGTGTCCTGTACTTGTTTTCTAGTGGTGGCTCAAACAATGTCACTTAGAGGGAAAAGGAAACCATGAACAAGAAATCCAGCAATGAGTGATTTCAGTGAGTCCGAGTTTCCTAATAACCTCTCAGGATTTGCTTGGGACCCTTTTTGATTGGCCACCATGTGTCACAAAGTACCATCAGTTATTTCCCAAGGCAGCAAAGTCTCAACACCGAAGGAGCCTCCAGAGGCCCTCTGGTTCACAGAGTCCCGTGTGGTCCTCAGCTGCCCTCTGGGCACCCCTGACAGATGGCCATCCAGGCTCTGCAGTAACGTTTTTTGTGTTTGGGGAGGCGCTCGCTCCTGCTGGGAATAAGCCCCAACTCTCACAAATGACGTGCTTCCTTTGACTGTCGGGGAAACTGCCTGCAGCCCCTTCTGCTGTGGGGATACTGGTGGTCAGTGCCTGGCACTCACGGCTTGGGCTTCTGGATACGCAGGCATCAACAGCAGGGACCAGAGATGTCCTTTTCTTCGTTGGGGACCATTTCTAGCCCTTTTCCTCTTGGTCGAGTTCAGGGGTCTCGCTGCTGACTAACCTGGCTTGTGTTCCATCTGTGGGTTGCTTGGCAGCATTACGCCGCAAGTACCCCGTCTGTGTACCCACCTATCTGCCTGCCGGCTGTTCAGATCAAGTTCTTTGGTGGTGTTTGAGCTGGTGGAGATAGAGAAGACGCTAAGTCCCAGAGATTTGCTTTTTCTTGGTGGATGTATTAACGGCTCAGGGCTTCTGAGCCGCAGTTCTGAGTGCTTAAGTTTATATGCCTTGAGTTTTGTGCTCCACGGGCCATGCTTTAATTGTGAGATCTGCAGATGAAAGGGGAAGAAAAAGGCTTAAGCCCTAATGAAAATCAACGCAGAAGGAAAGAACTTTCCCACCCAAAGGGGAAATGACGCTGAGTAGCCGAGCAGCCGGCCCAAGGAATAATAATCCTAGAAAAATGCAGCTCCCTGGAGTAAAGGAAGCGCCGTGAACCCAGCCCCCCCTGGACTGCTACATTGCTGTCCCCTGAAGTGCTGTAACTTTTCGGGCCGACTCGCTTTAGCTGCTGGGAGAAGCGCCACACAGTGCAGCGAAGACGCAGGCTGGGCAGGGGGCAGCCCCAGAGGGAGGGAAGAGAGTGTGGCTACCTCTCGCCTGGCTGAGGCTGGGAGCTGTGGTAGGGATTCCTGAGGAGCCCACTTGCTTTGACAGAGACTGCTCCAAAGAGAAGGAAGGGTGTGAGGAAAGGGATTCTCTGTGGCGTGTGTGTGTTTAAAAACCACATCCTTTTAACCTTGCAAGAACCCTTTTATTGCTTCCCTCGATGGGCGTGCAAATGCTGAACGGGTATTTTCTGCCCAAGACCTGACCGGTGTGGGTAGACACAGAACAAAAGATGCTTGGTGCCCAGCTGGACTGCATACCTAGTCCTGGGAGGCTGGGGAAGGAGTCTGTGCCCTCCCGGTGGTCCCGTGACGCCCAGCAGCCCCGCCCAGCTGGCTGGAGACAGTGTTCTTGGAGTTGACTTGTTACTGTCCCAGAGACTCTCAGAAAGCGAGCAAAGAACAGATGGCGGTTGTGGTTTCGTTAGCCACTTATTGCCGCCTTCCGTGGCTTCCCTCTGCCCGCCCCGCTTTTGTGTGAGCGGGAAGTACCAGGGAAGGAGATCAGTTTGGGTCTGTCTTTGGACTTGAAGCCTTTGAACACCTGTGTGGTCTGGTTGGCGCTTTCCCCTCGAACCCTATCCTGTGAGGGATAGCACTGCTCTTTTACAGCTGTGGGAACCCGATCCTGGTGAGCTCGGTTTGCGCAGTAAATGAAGGAGCCAAAGGTCAGGCTGATTTGACCGGATTCACCTATTATTTCCAGGGCATCGTGCAACCCCAGTTTCCTCAGCGGCCCGATGGTTCTGGATCTCTAAGACCAGTGCAGTGTCCTGCATCCTCTCTTCCTCCATCCCTTGCTCTTGCCCTTTTCTTGGAGATGAGGGATGAGAGGCAGGATGTGGCAGTGGCAATGGCAATGGCGATGGGGACGACCTGCAGAGTAGAGATCTAAACAAAATTTTTTTTGGAAATTGCTCAACACAAGAGCATAAGTCTGTATATATAAAAGGTATAAAAGTGGCATTTTCTATAGATGTTGTGAATTATGCTTCATCTATATGCCAGTCCGTATGTTATCGATATCAGAGGTAGCTCCGTTAATTATCGACCAAACTGAAATGAGTTGATGACATTCCCTCCGGTGGGAACGTGGCTGGTGTATTGAGGCAGTTGTTACGAACACCGCTTCGATAGGAGGAGAGGTTGGACGGTACCCCATTCCGATGCCGTAAACTTGTTTTCTTTCTAATGTCTGTGCACGCCCTCTTCTACCCATTCCCTGTCCATCTGGTACGGACAGAACAAAGATGTTTCTATGCTGGCTTCCCCCTCTTCCTTTGTTGGAGCGTGGCAGCTGTGTCAGGCCGTGTCAGTTCAGCTGATTCGTAGACCAGAAAACACAGATAAGAGCCCTTTCTGCACACAAGGGGCTCTGCCAGCTGATGTGGAGGCTGCAGAGCAAGTCGGTGGTGCCCCTCAACACTGTCACCAGGGGGACTGTGGCACGTTAGTGATCCGGGACCGAGGAAATGTCACAAGCAGATCATGCCGACCCAAGGAATGGCGTGCAGAGGTGACGAGGCGGCTGGGGGCCCGTGGTCCAGGCAGGAGGAAGGTGTGGACTGGGATGGGGATAGCACAGAGGGGGCAGGGTTTTGGCATCAGCAAAATCCCAAATACTGAAAAGCTTAAGACTTTTCAAACGGACGTCAGTAGCCAGGACGTCCAGGGCAGAGTGCTTGGGAGACCTGCTAGGGTCCGGAGTCACTGGAGTGAAGCCCAGACTGGAAAGGAGGGTTCGGGCCGATGGTGGAGGGCTCGAGAGACCTGCCTGAGGCACATGTGTTTGTCGCGTCAGCACTGAGGAGCCCCTGAGAGCCCTTGAGGAAGGAGCAGTATCGTGTGTTGGGTCAGCGTTCCTTTGTGCTTGGCGCTGGGGCTCGTGGCTGAACCACCTGTGGGTCTGCCCTTCCTACAGTCCAGGACTCAGATCAGAAATCCGGGGGTGCTGGCAGGCGTTGTATCAGTCTGTTGGGAGGAAAACACTCAAAGCAAGGCTTGGGCTAAATGGGAGCAGTGGAAATTGAGAAGGAACATCGCAAGGGCTGTTAAAAGAGGAAGGTGGTGGGACGTGGGTACTCCTGGGCTGTGGGGGTGACGGGCACGATGGCGAAGAGCTGGCGGGTCCTGCAAGAGGCTGCCTCCGTTGGAGGTGCTTTCACTGTAAAGCCTGCAGCCTGTCCCAGCGGAAGTATTGTGCAGATAGTCATGGACGTGGAACTGAACTAGGGGGAAGCTAGGGCCAGAGGCAGCAAGAGGCGGGCTCTGACCCAGCGGGTCGAGAACATCCAGTGTCGAGGACGCAGCGCCAGCCAAGGAGCCAGCCTGGCCTGAAGGCACCGCTGAGGGCCGGACAGCCTGGAACCTGGCTGTGCGTGGGCAGAGGATTTGAACCTAGTGCGTGGTTTATGGGTAGAATGTGACCGTCTGCGAAGGTACAGGTAGGTTGACATGAACCCACCTGAACTTGCTTTCTCATCCAGGTATTATCCAGGTTAAAGGGAAAAGGAGCCAGGGAGAATGAGGCCCGAGGAAAGACCCCTGGATGGATTCTGAGAAGTTCAGGGGAGGCTCTAAGAACACAGGAAGAGTTTGCTTACCCTAAGGGAGATAGCAGATGCCCACCACCCAGATGAAGTTTCACAGGGACGAGAACTCTTGATTCCCACCCCACTCTGACGTCAGGAATTGGCAGTATGATCCACTTGTTACTGAAATGAGAAACTTAGAAGCACGCAACATCCAGCTCCTTCCCTCACCCTCTGCGTCTTTGTTTTGGTGGGGCGGGGGGACTCCTGATTGTGTTTTTTCATAGATGTATCAGGGATCTGCCTTCACCATCTCCACTGTGCTGTTTTGTTTGTTTGTTTGTTTTGTTTTTAACGTTTATTCATTTTCAAGAGATGGAGAGAGACAGAGCACGAGATGGGGAGGAACAGAGAGAGACACACACACAGACTCTGAAGCAGGCTCCAGGCTCTGAGCTGTCAGCACAGAGCCCAACACAGGGCTTGAACTCACAAACCTCAAGATCATGATCTGAGCCAAAGTGGACCGCTTAACTGACCAAGCCACCCAGGCGCCCCTCCATTGTTCTGTTTTGCTCTCCCTGCCTCCACTCATCCTCTCCCTCTGATCCGTGTTCACAGAGCCCAGAGCGATCTTCTTAAATGTAATTCAGGTCACCTTACTCTCAGGCTGAAAACCCTCCAAGGGCTTTGCATTGTACTTAGAATAAAATAAAGTAAAATAAGAATCCAGACACATGCTGGAATACCAGGACCTGACCTGCCGACTCTGTGGCCTCTTCTTTCTCTGACCCCCTTCTAACCACACCAGACGGTTGTGTATACCCGCTAGACTCCTTCCTGTCCCGGAGACGAGCCGCACCGTGTCCCCTGCCTTTAGTGGAACAGCCCTCCAGGCAAAGGGAGGGATCAACCAGTGCAAAGGCCCAAAAGCCAGAACAAGCTTGCGTGTTTCGAGATTGGAAAGAAGGAAGGCCGTGGTGGCCAGATCACGTGGGGCCATGAGAACCACAGTAGAAGGTCCGATTTTCTGCCGGGCACCATGAGGGGTTTCAGCAGAGGAGTGATGTGGGGAGTAGACTAGGAAGGCAAGACAGGAAGTGAAGGTGGGAAGCCAGGGCTAGTGAGTGCCTGACACATGGTAAGATGCATCGTATTTGTTGAATAAATGATTCCTGAAGGGAAACTAGGTCCAAACACGAAGGTTGGAGGTAGAAGGATGAACGCGTGCTTGTAGTGATAGCTCCCTGACTGAGCAGCCCTCGTGTTCTTGGGTCATCAAACATGGGACGGGCGACAGACCTTCCTCGTGCTTCACCTCCCAGTGTTAGGCCAGTGCGCTGGACAGGCTTCTCCAGGTACAGGAGAGGGCAGAGGGCCGTCACTGGGGCAGAGTGGCCTGTGGCACTGCTGCGGTGCAGGGCGGGGTGCCTGGGCCGGGGTGCCGCTGTAGTCGGGGCATCTCCGGAGTCAGGGGTTTAGATGTATGTCTCTGGTGTGTTTGCCTTTTGCTTGCGTTCCTGCTCCCTTGTTGCGTTCCTGCCCGGAAACTGTCAGAGGGCGAGGATACGTCTCCCTGGCGTTTGCTTCCTCTGGAAGCCCGCCTTGCTGTCAGTCAACAGGGAGGCCGGGAGGTGACATTTCTGACTTAGGATCAGGATGAAGTGCAAGCATTATGGTATTTCCAAGGTGCATGGTCGTCTTTGCCTCTTAAAAATCATGACATTTGTTTCTGATTATGTAAGTTTTATATATTTATCGTATACAATTTGAAAGTTACAGAAAAGTGAAAGTGCCCAATAAAATATCGCCAATATTCCAACTACCAGAAATATGTAGCAAAACATTAGCAATTGTTATATTTCTCTTTATAAGGAATATAAAATTACATCTATATTTTAAAAATTTTTAAATGTTTATTATTTTTGAGAGAGAGAGAGAGAGGGGGACAAAGAGCAGAGAGAGAGGGAGACACAGAATCCGAAGCGGGCTCCAGGCTCTGAGTTGTCAGCACAGAGCCCGATGCAGGGCTCGAACTTATGAACTCTGAGATCATGACCTGAGCTGAAATTGGGGGCTTAACTCACTGAGCTACCCAGGTGCCCCTGAAACTATATTTTTAAAATAGGATACACAAGGGTGCCTGGCTGGCTCAGTCGGTAGAGCATGCAACTCCTGATCTTGGGGTTGTGAGTTTGAGCCCCACAATGGGGCTTACTTTAAAAAAATAAGACACACACACACACACACACACACACACAATACATGTGTATTTCCATATGATATCCAGAATGGGTACTGTTACATTGTAATTTTTTTTTAGTTATGTCTTTATTGGGTATATAACTGTCTCCAGTTTTCCACTCTCATAAATAATGCTGTGATGAACGTCTTTGTGGATCAGCTTTTGTATTTGTCTCTGATTATTTGCTTAGTGTTCCTGGATGTGGAAAATTTTTAAATTCCTGACAGTACTCCCAAATGGTACCAAATTATTTCACCAGCATTGTGTGACTGTGTAGCTCTCACCACACTCTGTGTATCACCAGGGATCTTGATTAGAACATGGTATCTTTCTCCTGCCTTTCTTTTTCACCCAGATATCTTCTGAGAGTGTGTGTGTGTGTGTGTGTGTGTGTGTGTGTGTGTGTGTTGGGTGTGGTCAATCACAGCATCTCTCTACTAACCCTATTTCCGGAAGCTGCTGGGGCTCCACCTTATCCTCTGATCTGAAGCAAGATGAAGGGAGGATGTTTCAGCGGCTGACTGGTTTTGCAGGGTGTATGACCAGCAGGAAGTGTGGTGGATGCTGCTGGCGGAGGTGGGTTCCTCCAGAGCAGGCAGCAAGCTCTCCGCCATGTTATGTCAGCGTGGCCACATCTGGGCAGGGAGGCATCCTAGCCAAGTGCTGTGGGCAAAGCGGCCAGGCAGAAGGGCAACACAAGTATTTTAGAAGGAACCGGGATGCAAAATTTGGGATGGGGCGAGAGAATGCCGCAGGGACCCTGTAATTGAGAGCCGGTGCATTGGCAATGTTGATCCTTTAAATCGTGGCATACTGGGCACAATTAGATTTCAATTTGGGGTTATAAGAACATTTTGAGCATTCTCTTTATGTTCAGAGAATCCTAGACTCTCCAGGTTTGAAGGGACCTTTAAAAAACTGTCTTTATTCATTAAGTGATAGACTTGTTTCCAAAATAAGTAGGAAAGGGGCTCTCACTCTTTTGCCTCATCTGGTTGATTTCAAGCCAGAGTCAGTAAATTTCACTTTGCTCTTAGAAACTTTTGGTTTCTTTGTTTGGGACGTGGTGCAAGATTCGAGGTCACCTTAGACTGGGAGCTATGTGACAAATCCAGACACTTCCGAACGAGTGATGTGACTGGCTGCATTTCACAGACATAGTTATTCCCGAAAAGGTTCTGAAAACCAGTGAAGCAATTAAACAACCATGATAGTGACAGAGCTCTAGTTGGGGCTGGAAATGGTGTTCCAGCAATGTGAGGTGGCCAGAGGTGGAGGCTGGTCCAAAAGTTTCAGGGTCAAGTTCTGGCTCTGCTGCTTACATACAGGGTAACTTTGGGCATATTGCTTCCTTCTCTGGGCCTCCATTTCTTTATCCGCGAAATGACGGGTTGGCCATCTGATGCCAAAAGCTTCATTCCTGAGGGTCCCAGGTTTATCCTGTGAACACCTCCTGACTCCTGTGATGTTGGCCTGAAGTGTGAGGAAGACTGCACACATGGCTTCTTAGCTGGGGGTCCAGGAGCTGTGGAGCCCGTGTGAGGGATGAGGAAGGGCACCTCATGGTGAGTCTTCATGTACACCTGTGAGCCTGCTAGACCTCCAGCAACTTGAGAGGAGGTACAGGTCATATTCATCTTTGGCCTGGGCCCAGGGAGCATCTGTCCACCTTGTGGCCGCCCACTGCCCAGGTGGGATTACAGCAGCACCTGCACCACCATGTGACCTAGGGCTCCTGTCATAAGATCTCTTAAGGAGCTGGAAAAGCCATCTCTAAAGTCCACAGAGACTGTTAAAAATGGACACATTCCTTTTGCTTTATACCTTGGTTCTGGGATACTTGAGCTTCGCAGCATTATCCTGGCTTTCCTGTCACCTAGGAATGTTTGAGGAACGCCAGGAGGTCAGGTGGTATGGCAGGCAGACTGTGCTCCCAGTTCCTGTGGTCGTGCGGGCCTGCGGGGAGGTTCTGACCTCACTGGAGACCCCGAATAACAGCAGTCTCCATATCTCTGCTGGGAAGGAGCTGGGCCACTGGAAGGGAGGAGATGGATGTGATACATTTGACAGACTTCTGCTCAATGTCTTTGATAAGTTGGGAGAAGAAGTCCAGGGAGGAAGACAGGTGACAAGAAGAAGGTAGAGGCCAAGGTCAAGCTCTCTAGCTGACCCTGTGCCATGCTGGGTTGTGTGCATTGAAGCAGTCATGTTGGAGGATGGAATAGTGAAAATATAGGGGAGAGACGCCTGGTTGGAATCTGGTAGGATGTTGTTCTTTGGGCAAGGTCATGACTGGTGATTATCATGAGTTAGGCTAGTATTGAAAACTACTCCATTTTCCTTCCCTGGGTGGTAGGGAGAGATGGAAACAACTTCAACGTGGGGATGAATTTCACTCCTAAGCCTCCGGGGCCACCAGGACTTCTGTTGTGCCATGCAGTGAGACTTCTTCTGGGGCCATCTGTCGCCAGGATGTAAATGGAGGTAATGATACCTATCCTGCTTCCTAGACAAGGCTTTTGAGGAGGAGCGAATATAATTATAACCACAAAAGCACATTTAAATGTAGACACAGCGAGTAACTTGAGTCAGAATACAATGAACTGCCTGTGCCCTGGCCCAGGCAGCCCATCTCCGGGCCCGTTTCCAAATCTGTAAAATGGTGAGGATAATACCAGTTCCTTCCACCGCACAGTGCTGTCGTAGGGGTGAGATGAAAACTCCTTCCCACGGACAGGCTTTGTGAACATGCACGCACTGTGTATTTGGGACCGCATCGGGCATTGTTATTACTCTAAGCGAGGTGGGGCTTCATGGAGCAGGCGGAGGCAGAGGATGAGTAGGAAGTAGGAGAGGAGGTGGAGAGAGGGAGAGCATTTTAGGAAATCTCACTGGCCTGCTTCCGTCCTCCGTCTCCGTCCTCTCTGCTGCCTCTGGTCTTGGTGGCTAGCTCTTTCTCATCTTCTCTCCCTTCCACCCAGTAGGATGTTCTTCACAGGCCTGCCCTTGGCCTTCTCTCTACATCTCGGTTCAGTGAGCATTTATTGAGTCCTCTCAGGAGCCACAGTGTCTCCTAAGGGACATAGAAATATGATCGAAAACATATAATTATACAACAAGTTAAAACAGTAGTCAAGTTCTCTCTGGAGAAGGCTTCTTGGAAGTGGGGTTCCCTGACCAGTTGTGAGAAATGAGTCAGATTTTGCCAGAAGCCCAAGGGAAAAGGAGCAGGGCATTTAGGGAGGGAGGTCCACACAACAGAGACACAGAGAGAAGACATAGCATGGCTTCACCTGTGTTCTCTGAGGAGGTGATTCCCACAACCACCTTTCTTCACTTCAGATACCCAGTTTGACACCTTCAGCCGCCTGCCAAACATTTGCACGTCCGTCATGCTTCACTTTCAACGCAACAGATAATGGTTCTAAATGCAGACGTGTCACCTTTTCCTGTCCCCGCTTCCCTGAGAATCTGTCCCTCCTTTGCTTGTTTATGGTCCCATTAATTTCTCAGTCACACATGCAGAACCTCAACTATCTTTGTCTTCTGGTTTTTTCTTACTCATGTGGGATCACCACCGACTCTTCTCTTCCTCACTTTCTTTCTTCTTCTGAATCCTGTCCATACTCTTAATTCCTTTCGGACAGTGGGCGGCGTGGGCCGCCAAGATGTCATGTCCCCATTCGGGTCCTGACACTGCAGTTCGGATCCGGGTGTCCTTGGGAGACACCCTGGAAGCCCGCCCGAGGAGCCCTGCCTGTGTCTGTCTGGCTTTCCCTTTCAGAGTGTGTTGCTGTGTCTCTGTAGCTCTCTGTCTTCATCTTGTGCTCTCCATTCTTACCCTTCGTTCTTTTTCTATTTCGGTATTATTTATTTATTTATTTATTTTAGATACTTTAGACCGGCCTTTGGAGTAAGACAGACCTGGGCTGGGGTCCCAGTGTATTATTCGTGGCGGATCCTTGAGCATCTATTTGATCTCTCTACACCTCAGTTTCCTTATAAAAAAAAAGAACGGGGATAATAATGGTTGCCCACCTGCCAGGATTGTGAAGATTAACTGGGACAGTCCATGTGAGATCCTGGCATGGTGCCTGCAGCGTGTCTCTGGGCTGCTGTCATCGTCATTGTCGTCGTCGTCATCATCATCATCATCATCATCATCCTGTCGTACTGAGCCTACTCTGGCATTCTCCTCCCTAGCTTTACTCTCTCCTCCTCTCTCTGTAAGTTTCTCTCTTTCTTCCCGCTCTATTTTACCTCTTTTTCTTAACTGGCTATAGCATACCACTGACTTTAAAAATATTGGTTATATTTGAGGGGTGCCTGGGTGGCACAGTCAGCTAAGCGTCCGATCTTGGTTTTGGCCCAGGTCATGATCTCACGGTTGTGTGAGTTGGGGCCCCACATCGGGCCCTGTGCTGACAGCCATCACGGAGCCTGCTTGGGATTCTCTCTCTCTCCTTTTCTCTCTGTGTCTCCTCCGCTCACACTTGTCTCTGTCTCTCTCAAAATAAATAAATAAACTTAAAAAAATCTAAAATAAAAAAAAGTTGTATATATTGCTTATAATCAAATCAAGTATCAAGTTTCCCAATCTTAATTGTAAAGGCCTATTAGTAAACCTTTAACTTGTGTCTTTAAAAAGGTTTTATTTATGCACCCCCATGAGCTCCCAGTGGGCCCACGGTGAGAGCACCCCTTTCCGGGGCATGTGGTGACGGCCGAGTCCCGCTCCTGTCCCTTCCCCCACCCGGTCAGGCCCTTTGTGCTGCAGCATCGTCCCACTGTGTGCATTTTCTAACACTGTGAGCATTCCAGACAAATGATGTTTCAAAGATTTCCTCAGAGTCCTGGGCCCCTTCACACAGGCCTATGGAACAAATTATGGCAGAACTTAACAAAAGTCAGGTGGCCGCATCTCATGTCGCTCGCCCTCCCCGCCTCCCCTCTTCCTCCTCGGAACCAGGATGTTTTTCCTTGCCTTTTTATTGTTTCGCCAAGCTGGCAGGCCTCCTTTGGTGGGGCTCTGCCACCGGGCTTCCTCTCTGGGTGTGAGCAAATGTTAGGGTGACAATACGGGAGACAGGCCCGCTTCCCTGCACCCGCCCCCCCCAACTTCTTCCCCAGGCACCACAGGGAGCTGCCCCTTAGGCCCCCTTCTCAAAACCGCCTCTGCTGAGCCACCTCTCAGCCCCTCCTCGGGGTGTTTATTTTTCAAACAATGAGAGGGGCAAACAAAACTGAGGCACCAGATTGATCAATCCCCCAGGGACAAGACCGCCTTCACCCCCCTCTCAAAGAGCCTTTTTGTTTACTGATTTAATTGAATGGGAATCTTCTGACATGACCCTTGGGCTATTTGTCAAGCCCCCCTCCCTTTTTTTTAAATCTATAGAATTCTTTTTAAAGCCAGGAACTTGAGGTCACATCAGAGTCTGTCATCTTCCTCTCCTGCCTCAGTTAGGCTGCCTCCCTCCTTAGCACCCTCAGGCCACCTCAGGGGCGATTCTATTTCTGGCAGCCTGACCCCAGATGGGGAGGAGGGGCGCTCCTGGCCAACCCCACCCTGGGTCACGGGTCATGGCTCAGTCCCACAAGCCTGCCTTTTTCCCTAGAGGATGCTCGGCTAGACAAAAGCGGAATCTTACCAGGAGGGGAGGGCAATGTGCCTTGTAAATGTTATACTTTTCATTACTAGAGGCCGTTCCATGGGGGACCTGTTTTTAAAAATCAGATCCTTGGGTCTCAGGTCCAAGCATTTCTTAATGTGTATGGTTTTTCTTAGGGCTGCTCCTTTCAGGGCAAGAACAAGGAAGGAAATGAAACTCCCCGAGAGCTCTGGACAGTCCAGATCGAGGGCTGCCTTTTGTTCACACAAACTCATTTGGCTCCTAAACGTCCTCCACCCAGAATCATTACATCCGCAGGAGTGTTTCAAAACACAGCCCGGAGCAGCCGCACTGGGTAGGCGGCTGCCCTCTGGAGAGGTCACAGCCACCTTCCCGCCGTGCCCCCAAGGTTCCTGCCTGCCCCCAAATATCCCACCTGCTGGCCATCCGGCAGGAAATCCCCCTCGTTTGTTGGATTCCTGGGGCAAAGGCCACGATCTGGAGAGAGAGTGCAACCCTGGGAGGGAGGATGGGATTCTCGTCCCAGACCCGCACCTTCCAAATGCCCGGGACACCTTCTCCGCCTGGCTGTGCCGCTTCTCACACCCCACGGCACTGGCATCGGCATCGCAGGAATTTATTTACACCATTCAGCTCTCTCAGAAGCAATGGGGCCCTTGAGGCAGAATCCACAGTGTGTTGTGTGTGGTGAATGCTCAGTAAATATATTTTTTACCCATTTTGAAGTGTACAGATTATGGGCATTGAGTACATTCACAATGTTGTACTACCATCACCACCATGAATTTCCACAACTGTTTCATTATCCCAAATCGGAACTCGTTGGTACTGACTCCTCATTCCTCCCTGTCTCCAGCCTCTGCTAATCTACTTCCTGTCTCTGTGACTTTCCCTATTACAGGTACCTCATGTGAGTGGAATCATATAATATTTGTTCTTTTGTGACTGGCTTATTTCACTTAGCATGATGTCTTCAAGGTTCATTCACGTAGCCTGTGTCAGATTTCCTTCCATTTTAAGGCCGAGTGACATTCTCTTGCATGTATATGGCACATTTTGCTTATCTGTTCATCCGTCAACCCAATGGACATTGGGTTGCTTCAACCTTTTGGCTATTGTAAATAATACTGCTATCCACATGGGTATACAAATATCTCTTTGATCCTCTGCTTTCAGTTCTTTCGTGTCTGTACCTAGGAGTGGAATTGCTGGATCGTATGACAGTTATGTGTTTAAGTTTTTGAGGAATGACCAAACTGTTTCCTACAGCGGCTGTGCCATTTTATATTCCTACCAGCAATGCGCGAGGGTTCCAACTTCTCTTAAGTTCTCGCCAACACCTACTTTCCTTTTTTTTTTTTTTTCTTTTTTTTCCCTTGATAATAGCTGTCCTAATGAGTATGAAAATAAACATTCTTTTGAATTTATAAATGCCACCCACTGGCCGTATTATGAACTTGGAGCTGTTATTGTCCCTCTTGGGCCCCGGCCTGTCCGAGGGTCAGATTAGTTGGTCGCTATGATCCCTAAGGGCAGGGGTCACTTTCAGAGAGGGATGGGGGCACCAAGGACAACCCAGGAAATTTCTCCGTGTTGGCCAGAATGAATGATGCAAAGCAGTGTGGATGCTAGCTAGCGAAGGAGGCTCCATGCCATAAGTTAGTTTGGGAAAAGTTGGCCAAGCTCCTGTCTTCTCAGTCCTCATTGGCTTCATCCGGGTGTGGTTAAGTAGGAAAGACACCAGAAAGAAAGAGCTGGGCTCTGGTCTCCATCCTGCCACTTAGTTCTGGGTCACTCCAGGCCTGTCCCTTTAGTACTGAGTCAGCCTTCTCTTCCTAAAATGGGGTAAGAATTCCTATCTTGCCTGCCACTCAGAACGTCAGGACCTAACAGGACCATTTAGGTTAGGTCGAAATTATCCAGTAAAAAAGGGCTTTGCAGACTGTAAACATGCGGGATTTCTTAGTTTGAGCTCTGAGAATAGGGGCAAAATTCCATTCTCCTGTGAAGTTCCTGCGGACCACGTCCTGCTCCTCTTGCCGTTTACAGCCATCTACCGTACCGAAAGGGGGAGTACAAAGGGAGCTTTCTCATTTTCCTTCAATTCCTGTGTGAGCAATTGAATCTGAGGAAAATCTTTAAAAATTATAACTTTTAATTTATTATAACTTTTTTGAATTTATGAAATTCGCTCTCATTGGTATGACCGCCCATGCTGGCACGTGCAGTCATGTGGCTAGAAAGCCCCCAGCTCTCCCGAGTGTTCCCCAAGTTGAGGGACCCCAGGGAAGCTCTGAGGGGGAGCCAGAAACAGGGAATTCACAGCCAGGGGGGTGTGGGGTCAGTGTCTTACTGTTCCAGAACCTTCTGTCATGAGCCTTAACCCCCAACAGTCTGAGCTTCATCTTCTGTCTGCCGTGTGACACTCTGGAAAGTCCCGGGGGCTCTGGTTGACTATTCTCTGCCCTTTCCACAGGCCTGGCCTGGCCTCTCTGGTGTCTTGGCACTCATCACCTTCCTGGCTCCTACTTCTAATTCATCCTAGTCTTCCCTGGTCCTCTGTGTCTCTTTCACTGACTCTTCCTCTCCCTCTGATTCACGTTTCCCCTTAATTCAGTCCTTGACGTTACTTTTCCCTTCACACTCCATCTCCTCGTCCCTCCTCCTAACTGATAGTACCAAATTTTTAACTGCCTGCAGACATTTCCCCTGGGAAGTTATAACATCACCCCTCACTTCGTATTTTGAAAACAGACTTTTCTTGTCTCTCAAACTCATTCTCCATTCTGGCTTCACTCTTTCTTTATTATTATTCTTTTCATCACTCATGAAAATTATCTCTGAGATGCTGCTTTAGAGGTCTTCTTGCTCAGTGCTCCTGCTAGCAAGTGCAACTGGCATCAAACCAAGTCCGTCCAATTCCAAAGCCCCTGTGCCACCTGCCGGGTCACTCCTCTCAGGGAGGGGCAAGGCGTTGCTGATGGATTCGAGACCGGGGTTTGAAGGCCCAGGGGGACGTTGTTCCCTGACCAATGCCTTAAATCTCTGTGTCACGGAATAAGCTGGGATGTGATGGAACAAGAGCCGGGCTCAGATTGTGTCTCTCTGCCCTTGAGTGCATGACCTTGAACAACCACTTAATCTTTCTGCCCTTCTTCCCGGGTGCCATGATACCCACTTGACCAGCTGTCATTCTCGTTAAATGAGATAAATGCCCTTGAAAACATTTGGCAGGTGGTAAGCACTGAGTAGCTATTTGCGAAATCTGAATCTAAATGGAGGGAAATGAGAATAAAGGGATCCTGCTCTAACTCTGTGTCATAGGGCCCACAGAAGTGGTTGACGGTGCAGTGTGGGGGCGGGCTGGGCCCTCTGGGAGGAAATTGCCTCTTTGGATGACACAGCATACGCCCTGTACACACCCACTCCACTGCTCAGAAACAATGCAAGTTGAAAAACCCCAAATCATGGGGTGGGTGGTGAGTAGTTGACTCCATAGCAGCTGCTAATTAGGAAATCCTACTCCCAGGCTGTGCTGGCATCCCTGATGTTGGTTCACAAACAGATGTTTTAGAACATTAAGACACTACAGAAGTGGAAGTTGTCCACTTGGGGGGGGGAGGGGAAGGCAAAGCAATGAATCTCTCTTGACACAGGGGGCTGAGTGCAGAAGGAAGGATGGTATTTCCAGCTCAAAAGATGCCTGGAAAATTGGGACATCTAAACTCCAGTATGAGGCTGGTTGGTGTGGCTCAGTTGCCATGGGATGTGAGTGAGGTTTGAGCAAGCACCTCTGACTATCTGGGAAGAGGGATGGGTGAGGTGAGGAGAGCCAGCCTCAGAGGCTGCCCCTGAGTGTCTGGTAGGACACAGTGTCTTCTCCTCACCATCCGGCCCAGACTCGGAAGCCTGAGGCACACCTTCTTTCCATTTCTCCAGGGCCATTTCTCTTCTCCGCCAAGAGTCAGAGCAGGTTCCAGATTCTCCCCTGCGTGTGTTAGGTCCCTGCTGACTCCTAGCTGCTTTACTCTAAACTTCTCTCCCACTTGGGGTTTATACCTGTGCTGAACAGGGAGCCATGCCAAAACCAAAATTCAACCACAGTAGTCCTAAACAACTAGGGCTTCTGAAGGGATTTATCCTTGGACCTCAATAAGTATTTTAGCACTGGACTCATTGTTCTCCCCAAGATACAGCATGGAATCATGTCAAGCACTTGCATGTTCACAACCAAAAGATTGTGAACACCAGAGTTCAACAGGGGGGGCGGGGGGGTGGAATACTATTCTTTCGGAACCCTGGGCCAGTGACATCCGGGCTTATGCCAGGCTTATGCCAGAGGTGGGCCTGGCTCTCGCCCCGTGCCCTCCTAGTTCTCCCTGCATCTGCTGGCAGATGGTCCTAGAGCAGAGCCAGAGCGTGGCCCCAGCTCACAGGGCCCGCCTCAGTCCTTTCCTGGGGGTGCACCCCTAGCTTCCAGCAGGGCTTGTCCCTCTGCTACCAGCTCCGCTCTGCTGCCTGGAGAGGGTTTAGTTAGCGGTGCCTGCCAAAGTCATGTCCAAATCTGTCCGTTCACTCTGAGAGACCTAAACCCCTCGAACTGCTGCAATGGGTGTAGCACTCACTACGGACCAGGTAGTCTTTGACACTCTCACATGTGTGTGTACTCTGTCACAGCCCCGTGAGGTAGGTGCTGCCATTATCCCCCTGTTACAGATGAAGAAGCCAAGACACAGAGAAATGACGTATGTCGTCTGAGGTCATACGGTATATATGTGGTAGAACCAGAAGTCTAACCCAGACAGCCTGACTTTAACCAGTCTGTGCGTTAGCCACTGCTTCTCTTGTGAAGCGCTGAATTTCTAGATCCAGTCAGGGGCCTGGAGGCAGGCGCTTTTCCTTCTAGATGAGAGGGTCTCCACAGAGAGAACACAGATTCACAAGGTGGGGGAAAGCAAGTGACTTTTTAGTGTTGCCTCATATGTTTCCTGGGGAAGAAAGGGAAAGATCCCCAGATGAAGAGAGACAGTAAAGGGAAGAGTTTCTCATCAGTGCAGGTGGCGGTGGCACCTGTGACTGAGGGAGAGGGTGGAGGTGGCATCACAAGCCCACAGGGCCCAGCAGTGGCAGTACTGACGGGGGGTGTGTTCAGTCTCAGCTGCTGTGGACAGTCGGTCGGCGGCGGCTCTCCTTGATCAGGCCACCAGCTGTAGCCACGGCTGGTGCCGAGTGCTTAGGTACCCAGAGGCTGGGTAGTCCAGACACGGGTAAACTCATCAGTCCTTGAGCTGGGTAGTTAAGGCCACTCACATGCTTATGTTTCAGAAATAGCTCTATTATGAGCAAGTTGCATGAGCCACCTTTATATTGAAGGTCTACGGGCTTTACTGACCCTAGGGAGCAGTCTAGGGACCAAAGAAAGCCCATTACAAGAAGGCTTCCAGACCCGGAATCCCTTTACCAAGATACCAACTTTTTTTGTTCTTTTTCTTAGGAGATGCATTTTTTAAAGTTTATTTGTAGGAATCTCTACACCCAACATGGGACTTGAACTCACAACCCTGAGATCAAGAATCGCATACTCTTCCAGCTGAGCCAGCCAGGCGCCCCAGGAGGTGGCATTTTTTAAAACCGATCTGTGTGTATGTACATAAACATATATTTAATATTTATTTATTCTGTTTTTGAAAGAGAGAGAGCATGAGCAGGAGAGGCAGAAAGAGAGGGAGAGAGAATCCCAAGTGACTCTGTGCTGTCAGTAGGGCTTAAACTCACAAACCATTAGATCATGACCTGAGCCGAAATCAGGAGTGGGACTCTTTACCAACTGAGCCACCCAGATGCCCCTAAACACATATATTTTTAATAACATAAGGTCATATAGTACATGTCATTTTTTTAATTTATGTTTTCACTTAACAGTACAGGGTGAGCATAGTACATATCATAAAACTGTATCAATAATATATTTTGGTCAGCCCTTTAAAATTTTGTTGTCTTATAATTACATTAACCAACTTCCTATTGTAGAAATTTAGGTTGTTTCCAATTTTCGTTATTATAAACAATACTGTGGTAAACTTCCCTGTGCCTGAACCTGCACACATCCTTAAGAATTTCCTTGAAATTAATTTCTAGAAATGGAATTCCCTGGATCAAAATATATGCCTATTTTTAAGGCTTTTGCAATGGACTGCTGAATTTCTCACCAGAATGTGCCAGTTACATTCTTGCCAATGTTGTGTGGAAGTGCCAGTCTCTATGCCCGCATTGACACTACATCTTATCATTTTTTGAGTCTTTGCCAATTTGATAGGAAAAAATAAGTTTCTATAAAAAGTTGAAAAAAAGTCTTTTCTAGTTTGCATTTGTATTTTGTTTCTTTCCAACAATACTGTCATGCATTTACTCTCAAATTATATATTTTGTTCTCTGAATCACATATTCATGTTGTTTGTGAGATGTACATCTTAGGAATTTTTTTAAAGCTTATTTATTTACTTTGAGAGAAAGAGGGGGAGGCAGAGAAAGAGGGAGAGAGAGAATCCCAAGCAGGCTTCATGCCGTCGGGGCAGAGCCCAGTGTGGGGCTCAAACTCATAACCGTGAGATCATGACCTGAGCCAAAATCTAGAGTGGGACCCTTAACCTTAGACTGAGCCACCCAGGTGCCCCGTACATGTTAGGACGTTGAAAGCCTTCGTGATTAGGAATGCTGAACTTTTATCATCGACTGCAGACATTTACCCTGGCTCGTTATCTAACTTCTTTGAATTAAAATTTTTATTTCGTATCAAACTCATACATAGTTAAAAGATCAATACGTTTTACAAGGCAATAATAAAAACCCTGACCACTCCTACCATCATAATTTTCTGCTTCCCAGAATCAACCACTTTCAACCCTTTTAACAAGCTCTTTTAGTAATCCTGTCCATACCTCTCCCTAACACGCTTAAATTGCTATTTGTTGATTCTTTGTTTTGGTTGTAGGCAGTATTTACTGGTTTCTCTCCATGGAAATTTCCTACTACTGCAAGCTCTACCAGCCGGGAGCGATACATCTTCTTTCTATTCTTCAGGGTCAGCTTGAGGAACTTGAAAATGCATTTTTGACACAACTTGAAGTCACCCTTCAACACAACATGATTCTGGTTATCCCCTCCTGACTTATGTGCTGTTGTCGTCCAGGATCTGCTCTATCCTGTTTTATTAACCCCACAAACGAGAAATTGTTTTATAAATTCAGTGTTGCTTTAGATTTATGCACATATTTCCCATTTTCTTTGCTGCTCATTATATCTTTCTTGCCTCTTCTAGCTTTCATCCAGCATTGGTTTTCTTCGGCTCGACATAAAATTCTCCGTAATTTCCTTTAGTGGAGGTGGTTGATAAACTGAAATTTGACTGAAAATGTTTCTTTTTTGAAAGATAGTCTCCAAATATTTTTCAAAGATAGTTTTACTGAATGTACAGTTCTAGTTTTTCCTCTCTTGGCACGTTGAAAATATTCATCCTATTTATCCACTGGTTTGGGGCTTCCATTGTTGCAGTTGAGAAATCAGCTGTTCATCTAATTGTCATCTTCTGTAGATGATTTGTCATTTTCCCCCCTCCGGTTGTTTTTAAGATCTACCTTGTCTGTGGTTTTCTGCAGTTTGACTATGATGTGTGTTTATATTTCTGTATTATTTTCTTTTCTAAGATTCTTTGGGCTTCCTTAGTTCGAGGAAAATTCTCAGCCGTTACCTTTTGAATATTGCCATTTTTCTCTCTTCTCCACCTAGAACTCCAGTTATATATATGTTGGACTTTCTCACTCTTATCTTCCTTGCGTCTTCCTCTCTTTTTCATACTTTCTATCTTTTTATATCATCTGGGCATTCTCTCATCATCTGTCTTGTAATTATGAGTTCTTTTTTCAGTCCGTATCTAATCTGTCAAGTTTCCTAATTTCAATCATTATATTTTATTCATTTCTAGAATTTCCACTTAGAGTTCTTTCACTTCTTTTGGCCATTATTTATAGTCTGTCTTTCTCTCATTTTCTTTCTCATTTCTTTTCATGTAGTTTTATATACTTACATTCTTTGACTGATATTTTCAGTATTTGAAGTCTTTGCTTATCTAGGTTGCTGACTTTTGCCCATCGATGCCGTTTTTCCTTTTATATTTTTTACTTTTTGACAGTGATCTCTTATTCCTCAGAATTTTATCAATAAATGACAAAATTGGATTGAAGGTGTGTTCATTTATTTCTGCAAAGCAAGAGGCAGTGTACATCAGAACCACTTTTCCTTTGCACTAATAGGGTATATGTGTGTATGTGTGTGCACATATGTGCGCGTGTATTTGAGATATAATTTACATACCATAAAAGTCACCCTTTTAAAGGATATAATTTAGTGGTTTTAGTATATTCACAAAGTTCAAGACCACTTTTAAAATATATCCTCGGCTTGAGGTTTAGACCATACAAGTATTGTGAATTTGTGCCACACACCCGCATGAGGGCTCCCTTTCTGGTTACAAATTCTTGAGTGAGATTTATTTTCCTTCACCTAAATCCAAGATCAAAGGGCCACTTTTCCCTGCTGTCCGCCTTCTGCAAGGCAGATTTTTTTTTTCTATGTGTCTTACACCCCATGGTATAGACTTGGTCCCAGCTTTATACTGTCTAAGTTTCCTCTGAGACTCTGTCCTTCAGAGTTTTGTCTCCTATCTCCTACATCCTCGTGATAATCAGACCAGAAGTTCAAGCTCACGAAAGTTGAGCAGGTGCCCCAGGGCAGCTGCCAGCTGCCAGGAATTAGCTCACTTCTCTGAATTCCAGCTCTTGGTTCATGTTGGGCCTTAGAGGATGTGATTCTTCACTTACTTGCCAACTCAGCAATGCATTTAGAAATATTTAAAACAATATATTTAGCATATTTTGTTCGTAGTGGCAGGATGATTTGGGACAGTGCAAGACTACTGTCTGTCTGTCTTGTTTTGTTTATAGGGTACATTTTTTTTCCTTCTTCCATCTTTAGTCACCCCTCCAGGGAGACAGCAGGGTTCAGTGCTAGCCATGTCTTGTCTTTATGTGGCCATTCTGTACCTTCTGAAGACTGAAGTGGAATTCCTAGGGACGCTCCCAGTTCTTCGAAGAAGGGCGTGTTGCTGCTTCCTCAGCCATGGGGGCCTCAGAGGCCCAACAACAGCCAAACGTCACACTGATATTAAGGGTCTGATAGAGCAAAATTCATTTTCTTCCTTGGCTCCTGGTTTACCAGCTTCAGGGCATTCGTTTTGAGTTGCCTCTACCTCCCCACAATCACTTTTTATCTGGCTTCTTCTAAGAACCATCTCTCTTCATTGTGGCCAGATGACCAGGAGGATAGAGAGAGCATCCTCAGACCCGTTCACCTTATCTGGAGAGGTCAGTTTGCCTTGCAGCTCAACTAGGAAGAACAAAGGGAACATGCTGTGTGGGTCTCTGGTGTCAAGTTGAAATTGTGGACTTGGCGGCCGCCCTGGAAACACCCCTCCGTATCCCACTTTCAGGTGAATGTGGGCCTTGCCTGTCTGGCTGGGCCCCAGAGGAGCCCAGATGCCTGGCAGCACCCCTCCCCTCTTCAGGAAGTTTCTCTTAATTATCGCTGACAGGAAACAGAATAGGAAGCATGAAAGCAGCAATTCTCAAGGGATTTGGGGAGAAAAGGGTTCCCTTAGGGAAGTGTGTCAGATCTCTTATGGAAGATTTAAAAATCACCACCCCTCCAACCCCAATAAGTGAGCCACACTTCTGATGGGCGTGGACCAGAGTGGGGGAAATGCCGAGAACCATTGACCTGGAACCGCGCTGTCCAGTGTTGTAGCCGCTAGCCACATGTGGCTGTTGCGCCCTTGAAGTACAGCTGGTATCATACTCTGGAATTTACAGGTGTAATACCAAAAAAAGGAATGCAAAGTATCTCAGTTCTTTCATATAAATTACGTATTAAAATGCTACTATTTTGTATGTGTCAGAGTATGTAAAATACTTATTAAAATTAATTTCATCCGTTACTTTTTTTCAGTTTATTTACTTATTTTGAGAGAGAGAGAGAGAGCATGACCATGAGCAGGGGAGGCGCAGAAAGACAGGGAGAGACAGAATCCCAAGCAGGCTCCAAGCTGTCAATGCAGAGCCCAACATAGGGCTTGAACTCATGAACCATGAGATGGTGACCTGAGCCAAAATCAAGTCGGTTTCCCAACCAACTAAGCCACCCAGGAGCCTCTCATCTGTTATTTTTTAAAATAAACTTACATATGTGGTTTGTAATTGTGTCTTACTTTATATATCTCTTAGTGCTGATCTAGAAGATAACTTGTTCCTTTTGGGAAAGTGCGTGTGTGTGTGTGTGTGCGCGCGCATGTGTGTGTGCGTGTGATATTTTGAGCTGAACTGTAGGTTCTGCCTGCAGCCGCTACTGGTCAGACGGCTGGCCATTTTTTTGCCTGACTCCTACAGATAGAAATGACTTCATTCATTCTCACCGAGGTCTCTCAACAGTGCCCACAGCTCCTGATCCTAAGCAGAACGAAAAATATCCTTCCCAAATGAGGGAAATAAAAATAGGCTTTTAAAGGAGCCATGTCATCAGCAATAACTTTAAATGGTCCTTGTCCTCATTGCTTTCTCTAGAAACTCATTAAACTCTATGCCCTCCAATTAGCACACGTATTTCATATTCACTTCCATATTAGTTTGGATGTCCAGGGAAATGGCTCTTAGATTGTTGTGTTTTGGTGTTAGCTTCAGGAGCTGGTCCCCCAGCCGTCGGCGGGCTCCCACTTCCAAGCCACGGCTGCGGCTGCGTCATGTGCAGACATCTTCAGAGTCACAAGGCAGCCTCCTTGGGTTGGACTTGGGCGTCCCACCAGCCTGCCCTGACTCTGAAACCCCTGCCTTGATAAATGACACTTGATCCACAGAAGAATACCTCTGTGCCCAGTTTCCCCTCGATTTTCACCTGATCCCAGTGTTTTTAACTCACGCCTGTCTCTGCCATCATTCTGGCGATGTGGCAGCAAATGATCACTTCGGTATATTTTCTGACTAATCTAAATCCACCCTGAATTTATCACTGTCAAATAGCAGTTCGTACTAATAAGCAACCTTTCTCAGCACCCCGGCACCAGAAGTGAGGGAGAACTGGAGGGTTTGTTACGATGCACTTTGTCCTGCGCACTGGGCACAGGAACGCTCAGGGGCTCGGGCGGGGAGCAGGCTGCCTGGCGGCTCGGCTCGGGCAAGGAACGTGACGCCCCTGGCCCGGGCCCCCTCTGCCTCCTGGGCAGAGTCGGGAGACGAGCGTCTACCTCGGCATCGTGCGAGGGCTGAACAAACGAGAGCGTGTCAAGAACTTACATCCACCGTTGGCGTGCACACACGTACACGGTTACGGTGTTTTGTGTGTGTGTTTTTTAACAAAATGAGACTATACTCTCAACTCTATTTTGAAGCTTTTTTTTTTTTTTTAGTTTTAGTTTTTTAATGTTTTATTTTCGAGAGAGAGGGACAGCAGGGGAGGGGCAGAGAAAGGGACACAGAGGCTCCAAAGTGGGCTCCACATTGACAGCAGAGTGGGACAGTGAGACAGTGTGGGGCTCGAACCCACAAATTGTGAGATCATGACCTGAGCTGAAGTCGGACACTTTACCAACCAAGCCACCGAGGGGCCCCTGAAACCTGTTGTTTTAACTTGATAATACCTACAAATCATCTTTATTTTATCTTATAACATTTTAATACCTCATCGTGTCGTTTCATACGGACATACTGCAACTGGTTTCATTGATCTGCGGCTGTAGGATTTTCAGTTTTGTTTGTTCCTTCCTTCCTGATATTCTTCCTTCCTTTCTTTTTTGCTATTATAAACAATGACATCACGACTATCAGTGTAGCTAAATTTTTGTTCACATCCTTGAGTATTTCCTTAGGATAAATTCAAAGAAAACAAAAGCACTGCATCAAACCTATTTACGTTACTATGGTTTTGGTAATATTGCCAAGTCCTTCACATGTTTTTCCAGAATTAGGCATGTCCCACCCCTCACCCCCTGCCTGCGAGAGTAGGTGTCAGGATCGAGAGCTGCCAGCTTTTACCCTCCCACCACGCAGAAGACACAGTTCACAACCCCGATGCTTGCAAGTGCTTCCTTCCCCACACTCACACCTGACCTGTGTCCCCCACGTCCCTCCCTGAGCCTGCCCGGACGCCAGAGCTTCAGGTCCTCTCCCCTGAGCCCCGCATCGGCCTCTTTCTGTCCGTTTTCATCATTTATTCCACTTACTGTAAAATTCAATCCTACATGGTATTGTTACTTCATAATTTCTCCCACTGCTTCGTAAGAATAATTACCGTGGGGAAAAAGGAAGGCGAAATTATTCTACCTGAATCCGCTTCTTTACTGACGTTTCTGCTCACGGCGGATAGAGAACCAGCAGGTTCTCACTGATCCGTTTTCTTACTGTTTCAGCTGCTGTAAGGAACCATTGGCCAGAAAGCAGCACCAAACCCCACACAGAAAACGTCACCGTCGATCAGAACCAAATGGACTTCTCAACAGCAGTCTCCAAGGAGGGTCTGATGACTCAGACCCCCAGAAAGAGCCACACTTCTTCAGATGCTCCAGAAAACTTCATTCCACAAACTGAAGCAGCAGATGCCAGAGGAAGAAATGACTCTTCCAGGAAAACAAATTTCACCACTTCCCCTGTTGGGCCTGACACAGCCGCAGCGCTGACTTCGCAGAGCCTCACCGTAGGTGAGTTTGGCCAGCGATGCTCATTTCATTCCTGTATGTCCAGTCCTGGAAGATGAAATGTCTGCCAGGCCCCCTCTTCCCCATCCTGCGTGCCCGTCCGAGGGTGCTGGGCTGGGGTGGCTCAGACCTGTGGCTTCGGCTCCATCTGTGGCCTGCTGTGATGAAGCGAGTTATCAGCATAGAGCAGCCGAGGGTGCAGATTTGCCTAGAGCCCTGAGCAGTCCTGGGGAATTGACATTCCACGGCCAGACTGAGTCCAAAGGACTCCCGGTGATTGTGCCGCACACCACAGCCTCAGAGATACCGGATCTGGTCTGGTGGGCTGCTGCGTGGCTGCCCAGGTGGTGGTTCCTGCTTGAATCTGCACAGCGCGGTGGCTTGCCACTTCTAGCAAAAGTTTCAAGAAGGGGCTGGGGCTGGATGCGCAAGGTCTGACTGAGGAAGGGAAGACACACAAAGCTGGCACCGATTCGGTACCTACTGTATACCAACATATCTATTCTCTCAGTTCTCACCGCCAGCCAATGAGGTCATATTATTCTCATTTTAGGAATTTGGAAACTGAAGGTAGAGAAGGTAATTAATCTGAGGTTATAGGTTTTAGAGCTGGGATTTGAGCCTTAGTCTGTAGGTCTGGGCACAGCGGGAGGGATAGGAGAAGAGTGGTCTTTTTGTGGGGTGGGAAGGCCGGCAGCTTCCCATGGGGGAGGGTATAAGTTACACACGGAGGAGAGGACAGTTGTGTGGATGGGGTGAGGAGGAGTCATGGAGGACTTAGAAAACCGGGCAGGTTAGATTTGGTGTGGTAAGAATAGTCACTGAAGGTTTTTGAACAAGGCAGTGACATGATTAAAGCGAATTTGGGGAGGATTCACCTGGCAGGCAGGCAGAGGATGTCCGGGGTGGGAGGTGGGGCAGAGTGCACCTGGAGACCACCCGGGTGGACATAGAAATCCAGATGCCAGGTGCTAAGATCCATGGCCTGGTGGCCTCAGGGGTGGAGAGGAAGCCATTGGTAACGACTCTTCACAAAGGAAAATTGATATGACTTGGTAACAGCCAAAAAGTAGAAGACGGCGCCATCAAAGATGACCCCCTGGCTCCATGAGCTTGTTCCAGGAGGTCGGGTTGAGGGACTCAATTCTATAAAGGGTACGAATGACAGTATTTTATGTTCCCTTCATGGCATGATGGACATGGAGCTTAGAGCTTAGACCTGCACATGGTGCTGCCTGGGTTCGTTGGTCATCCAGACATTGGAAATTTTGTTTGTGTTGAGTTCAAGTAAGTAATTCTGGGACCGGCTTTGTGGAATGTGAGAGCTGAATCGTGGTGATGGGAATCCGATCTTTGATTCCATATCGTCTGATACTTAGCTTCCTTGTGCCCCTTTTATAATAACCTCACTGCAAAATGCAGCCTTTGTTTGTGAGATCTGAAAACAGTCTTTGTCTTGGGTCGTGGTCTCTCATTCAGGAGTTAATTTTTCATAGAATGAATAATTGCTCCTAATTTCTTCTCATAGAGGTCAGAGGTGAGCCCACTCAAACATTATTCGGACGTTTGGAAGTCTGCTGGTGGAATTTTAATTGTTGCTGTCTGCTTACAGCGTGGGGAGCGCTGCTCTCGCCCTCCAGTTCGGGGCCAGAAGGAAGAACCGCCCCTTCTGACGCTGAGAGCGGAACATCCCGAGGGCCCCTGGCAAGAGGAAAGGGGCTCCCAGAAGAAGTGACCGTGCACACCCAAGTGGCTGCCACTTGGGGCTTTGGTCAGTCCCCTCTTCCTGCTTCGGAGACGGAGGAGGAGACCACACTCTCCGGGAAGAGAAGTTCCTCGGGACCAGCGCTCTCCTGGACACATTTCTCCAGGACACCGGCTCACTCCCCTCCCTCAGACCACCCCGGATGTGAGTGCTTCTAGCCCAGCCCCACATGCTGAGATCATCCAAGTAGAAGTGATAGATGCGCACCTGTCACAGGGGCTGAGGGGAGAAGACATTAAGGACAAATGCAAAGTATTTGGGGAAAAGTACCATCTGCACAATTTACCTTCCTATTGAAGTTCGTCTTTAAATTTTTTTAAATGTTTATTCGTTTTTGAGAGAGACAGAGCGCAAGTGGGGGAGGTGCAGAGAGAGAGGGAGACACAGACTCAGAAGCAGGCTCCAGGCTCTGAGCTGTCAGCACAGAGCCCGAGGCGGGACTCAAACCCACAAACCACAAGATTATGACCTGAGCTGAAGTCGGACGCTTACTGACTAAGGCACTCAGGCACCCCTGAAGTTCATCTTTAATATATGTTCTCTTTAACCGCATGAGAAGGAAAATAGGAGTTGGTCAGGTGGCTGCTCTGGGCCTTTGTGTCCACCAACCCCTGCTTGTCCCCTCTCCCCCTGCATACACGCACGTACACCTCCAACAAGACTAAGTGTTGTTGGCGTGTATCCTTGCTCCAGAGGCCACGCGCTGGGGTGAGTGAAATGGTGAGCACAGAGTCATTTAATTAGGAGTTAGATTTGTGTCTTCGTTACGTCCAAAAGTCTTCGTTATGTTACATAAACGTTTTGCTAGGCATCATAAAAGACGAACCCAGACAGTGCGGGTGTTTGCAAAGCTGCAGCGGTGGGGAATGTGCCTCCCTGCCTTTTCAACTCCCAGTCATCGTAAGGCCCCGCTCAGGCGGTTCCATGTCCGGCGTGGAACTGTTTTCAACCCTCTGCTCCTCCATGCCATCCACCTTGTCGCACTTGGCTCCCCAGTACCTATCTGGTACCCAGTGTGCAATCCTCTTGAGGACACGGGCTGTGTCTGTTACTTCTCTTAGGTTCCCTGCCATCCCAGGCCAAGGTACGGTTGGTAAGCAATGGCGATTAGCGTGTGCCCCAGTATCACAGGGCTCATCCAGCCAGAGAGAATGCTGGAGACTCTGACCGCCTCTTCTCTTCTCCGAGGTTTTATTCAGAGTCTGTGCATAACTTAGGAAGCAGGACAGAGAGGGCTGGAAATGTTCTCGGAAATAGAGGTTAGGTTGCTTCCAAAGTTGCCATTTCAAACTTGTTCTAGGCCAGAGGTCTTTTTAGAGGTGCTTTGCAATACTAGGGGGTTCGGGTTTATGTCACCAGAGCAAAAACGGAACCTGGAGATCCTTTCTGTAATGCCTGTTTAGAGCAGCCAGTTCCTCCTCTATATACTCTGTATACAGTTTCCGCTGACTAGGTATGTATATAACTTATGATTCATGTTTTTAGGAGATTCTTTTTAAGATTATTCTCAAACATTGGTCAGATGGGGTAAAAGCTACAGAGCCTTTCCAGCTGCAGAGGTCTGAGGTTCAGTGATTTACAACCCACCTTACTAAATGGTGGAAGGGAAGCATTTTCTAGGAAGCTACACTTTGATTCTGGTCAAGGTCATTTAATATTTATAATTTAAATTCAACCCACTATTGTGGTTTATTTGAAAACCAGCCCTGTTTCCAACTTGACTGAACTTGACCCTCTAGTCCCCTGGATTTTTCAACATTAAAAAATAGTTGGCCTTCGAATTCCTTGAGCATTCATCCTTTTAGAACCTTCTACTTTTAGGAGCCCCTGGCTGCCTCAGTCAGTAGAGCTGGTGACTCTTGATCTCAGCGTTGTAAATTTGAGCCCCACGTTGGGAACACAGATTACCTAAAAACCGTTCAAGAGTTCCACCATATCTTTCCTACTCCTTGTCTTTCACTGAGCATTTCTCTTCCTTTTACTGAACTGGGTGTTCTGTGCTAAGTAGAGGCCCACGTCCCTCTTAGGTACGAGACATGAGGGCCCTCAGTGCTGTTAAAGGAGGGAATAACCAGGCACCCGGGACCACCTAGGCCTGCCGGCCTCCACTCCTCCCTGCGGGCATGCTGAGGGGAACGTGTGCAGAGACCCGAAGCCGTATGGGAAACAAAGTTCTGCTTTTAATTTTAAATCTGGGCTACTAGCTGCTAACCTGCTCACCAGCACTCAGTATACCTCCTCTCCCGACCCCTGAAATCTGAATTCCGAGACTTCACTATCCATGCCAAACCACAGGATCAAGGGGCTCCAGGCATGCATGCGGGAGCACTGAGGGAGCGGTAGGACTTGCCAGAGGCAGGCCCGGAGGGCGCCCAGCTGGCACTCTGCAGAAGGGAAGTGAAGAGAGCGTGAGGCCGGAGCGTGTGCCCGTTGACCCCTGGCTGCTCCATCCACCAGTAAATGTGACCCCGTGGAAGTTCCGGCACTTGGGCCGGTCAGCTGAGCCATCCTCCTCTGGAGGTGAGCGTTAGTGCGGCCACCAGGAGCCTGGCCCCGGGGAGCTGGGGCTCCCTATTAGAAACATGAAGGGGTTCGACCAGATGATCCTCAAGATCCTTTCTTGCCCCAGCATCTGTTATTCCAAACACATCCGGCCTTTGTGTTCTACGCTTCTGTTCTCTCCTCGCTCTGCCGCACAGAACCATGCCTGTAGCACCACCTCGTGCGGAGGCCAGGCTAGCCAGGAGTTCCCCGCCTTCGAAAATAAACTGTATGCCAGGGATGTATGTGTTAGAGCAGGGATTGGCCCAGACAGCTAAATCAGATTTTTAAAAAAGAGATCAGAAGCCATTTGAAATGATTTTCCTTGCTGCTTTATACCTTTCTGTACTTTCCATATGTTCTAATAATGACCGTGCACTATTTGATCATTGCGGGGAAAGTAAGTAAAACAGCTCACAGGGGAAAAAGTTCTCTTTTGAAGGCAGAAAGAGATCCATGTTTATTGAATTGTGTGAGAATGGCTATAGCTGAGCACTAAATTTAGTATTGAGCTTCCTGGAAACCAGGGCACAAAGGGAAACCGGGTGGGGCATGTGATCATTCTCAGATAAAGTAAGCATACAATTTCATCCACAGGCATGAGTGTTTTGGGGGCAGGGAATGCTAAGAGGACTATTTATATAAGGAACGTTGAGAATGGTAATAGAAAAATACCATCAGTTACTGTTTTGAGGAAATCGTGCTAATGTTCTTTAAAAGGTGATATTTTATATAGATTCGCAGTGGGAGCTGAGGGTGTAATAATGGCTCTCAACTCATGAAAGTACTTCTGTGGGTAGCTGAGCTAATGTGGTCCAGGTAAATTGCTTTGTGGTGATTTCACTTTGTAAAGGAAGAGAGCATAAATAACTCAGAAGATTGTAGACCTTGTGTATCTTTGTCAACTATCAGCTGCTTCAGCTGGATTTTTGGCAGGTTCTGGACAGCAGTCAAGCCAAGGTTGAGCACTTGCTGCATGCCTAAGGTTCCAGCGTTTTCTATTGTGGTTGGAGAGGGATATACATACTTTTACCAGATGAGTGGGCATTCTTTCCACCTCCTGTTATAAAAATTAGAGAACTTGGCTTGTTTCTGCTCCCGAATGGATGGTCTTCCCGTTTTTGATGGGTGCTTCAAGGGTAGAAATGAGCAAGGAAGGGCAGTCATTAAATAACCAATATTGCTGGCCCATCGATTGGAAACATGGCAAATTTCCCTCCGATGTGTCCAGCAGGTGCTCATCGAATAATATAAGTGGTGGCGGTAGGTGAGCTTTTAATTTTTTCTCCTTTCACTCAGAGGCACCACTTGTTTAGGAGCCTTCACACCGCTTCATCGCTTTGCTGGGAGCATTAAATGAGATTATGTAAATCGAGTACTTAGCACAACATATAAAGGTGTATATAAAATACAGGCACATTGTACGTGGTCGGTAAACGGCAGCTTTTAATAATGCTGGTGAGACCTGAAGCAGCGTACCATGGGGCCTCAGTCAGGGCGAACACAGCCATCTTCCTTTGGTGGCTTTCAGCCTTTGTGACTTTGGTGATTGTGTTTCAGTGGCCATTGATTTGCTAGACAGGTGTGGATGCTGAGTCCAGTACCGCCGCTGTGCACTGAATCGATGAAATAACGCAGTTGACTGGGGATAAAAGTGATTTGGAAGAGCACCCAGCAACCAGGGAGGTTGGAAAACTGGCAGGTGTAGACGATGCTTCTAATGACGTTAGGCCTGAGAGGCTAAGTGGTTAGGGAGGATTTGGGGCACATCTATATGATGGGTTCCTTTTTTTATACTAACGTTCCTTTTTAAGCTGGTTGTTTTTGTTTTTCAGGAAGGGGGGTTTGGGGTGGCTGGGACTCGCTTTGGGGTCCAGTCTGTTTGCGTGGCTCACTTGCATCTTCATTTTGCTTCCGTTGCGGCCCAGTGTCCGGAGCTGCCTGCTGGGTTCCGGGTACAGCAGCTTCTGTGGCTGTACAAGAGTAAGAGGAGCCTTTGTTTCCTGTGCTCTCTCTCTCCTGCTCTCTCTCTAATTACATTTAATATTTATCTGTGCTTTTGGTCACAACTGCACCTAGGACTGGTCTTCAAGGGATCATTTATAATGAAAACTTAATTCTGCCCTTTCTGGGTCAAAACTAACAGCTTGAAACCTTTCATTATAAAGGTATCTAGAGTACTTTTTATTATTTTTGGCTTGAGAAGCAAAATGTTTTTTTCTTGCCTTTGGATCTCGCCTGCCATGTTTCTTCCCACTCACCAAGCTTTCCCGCAGTTTATTCCTGTTTGGAATGAGGACGTCAGTGTGTCCTTCCGGAGGCCAGTTCCCAGGGTGTCCTTTGGAAAGTTCTTTGTGGAAGGGAGACCTGAGCAAGCCGCCTATTCTCCTGTGCAACAGACTGTGCATTTGGACCCAAATGGCCTATCATTCCATTTTCGAGGTTCTTGACAAATTAATCCAGTGTCTGCCATCCTTTTCATCAGAAAACCTGTCCCCAGCCTGGAGTCCTTGACTTGCTAGCGGTCCACTGGGGTAGTACGTAAGCTTGCGAGTTGGTGTCCAAAGCCTAATGAGGCTAACTACAATAATGGAGCCTGTTTGCTTTTGCATGGAAGTAAATCAAATCAGTGGGGTAACATTGAGTATCTCCTGCTGATTAGAAGCTCTGTTACTTCTTAAAGGCAGTTCAGTTAATTGTCTTTCAAAACGTAAGGGTTACGTGGCCATGAGGTGGGAAATAATGAAGAACACTTAATGGTGACAAGGCCAGGAATTATTGCTCTAGGCCAGTGTTGTTCCCAGTGTGGTCTGCAGGGCCCTGGCCTCCCCGGTGGTGACGCGGGGGCTGGGCTCCTAGAACTGCCTCACTTTTATTCATTTTTATATATGGGTTTTAATCCATAATAGCATTTGAACAAAAGGGTTACATTGCTAAAATAGAACAAACAAAAACCTGTACCTTATCACAATGGCCTGTCCCTGCAAGATCTATAAGGTGGGATTCAACCTGTACCTTATCACAATGGCCTGTCCCTGCAAGATCTATAAGGTGGGATTCAAGGGTAGACGTTTTTACCTTCCTCTATAAAAGCCAAGGCAAAGAATATTTAGAGGCTTTCTCCCATTTTCCTTTCAGCCAGAGCCGAAGCTTTTCATTGTGCTCGAAGGACCTCGCTGCTTCTTCACTTAGCTCTGTGAGAATCAGAGCCTATGAAGACAGAGTGTCAAGTGTGTTTATCTATATTAGGTCCACATTATCTAGACTTATCCAGCAAAATGTAATAAACATTTATATCTAGATACATCCCTGATTTTCTTAAACCCTTGAGTAATTTTTTTAAGTTATTTTTTTTTTAGTTATTTATTTACTTTTGAGAGAGAGAGAGAGACAGAGTGTGAGTTGTGGAGGGGCAGAGAGAGGGAGAGACACAGAATCCAAAGCAGACTGCAGGCTCTGAGCTGTCAGCACAGAGCCCGACACAGGGCTCAAACTCAATGGACCACGAGATCGTGACCTGAACTGAAGTCGGAAGCTTAACCGACTGAGCCACTCAGCCGCCCCCAACTCTTGAGTAGTCTTAAAGCATATTTTCTTCTGTTTTAGCTTCTGGAAGCACGGAGATGCTTAACAACTCCACTACTCTCCGAAGCGCCTTGCTGAATGGGTCAGAGAGTGTGCGTGTTACCACTACGCTCCCCGGCGGTGTCCCAGGGATGCTCCAGTCTTTAACCAGCAGTCTGCGACCTCTGAATGAGACAGTGAGTTTCCCGAAGGACTCAGAAATTGCCATGACTTCAGTACCAGCCCATTCTTCACCCTTTGAGGCAGAGTTGAGAAGAAACAGCGGAGTCATCAGGAGTCCAGGGGATGGAGAATTCACTGAGCCGTCCACAGAAGATGGATTTGGGCTCACATCTTCTGAGGTCTCAGTGGGATTCTGGCAGAATGACTCCCCAAGTAAGTATTTAATTTTTACTTGATCTGTCATGGACATTTAAAAACTATTGGATTGTCTTAAAAGATCACCTCAAGACCATTTGAAATCTAAAAAAACAAAGTGTGTCCTTAGCTAACACCGTCCGCTTTATCTGGTGTACCACATTATCACATTTTGACTTGCATCCTTATGAGAACATTGCGAAGTTCACCAGACAGGCTTCATTCCTCCTGCTCTTCTATAGACGAGGAAACGCAGGCGCCAAGGGTTTAAGAAATGAGGGCACGGTCATGTAGCTTGTTCGTAGCAGAGCTGAGAGCCCGGCCTCGGAGCGGTCACTGTCGATCGCATGTTATCGCCCTGCGGGATTGTCTTCAAGGTGAGGGCAGGCCTGCTCTTTCAGACTCACTGGAGCTGTTTTATGTACAGATGACTCTTCCAAATAAAATGTGCAGGTATAAATATATTCCTCCATATTCATGGCTTCAGTATAAACCCTCCAGTTTATTTTTTGTCTGCTATACTTGATGATTAGAATAGTCTTTATTGATAACGGAACTGTTTTAGAAAATGCATGTGACTAAGCACTATAGTCGGCGCATCATATTTGCTGGACATAACATACTCCTTCCCTAGACCACTTCTGGGGAAAGCGAGTAAAACACCCAGCCTATGAGTTACTGCTGCTTTGCACCTGCTCTTTAAAGGCTCCCTTCTTCGCCAGTGCTTATTTTTAGAATTGCTATCTAATTGGCACCGAAGAGTTTTGAAATAATTATTTAGAATATGAAAATGCACGTCAGGTTACACATAAAATAAATGCCATACAAGATCCTTGCAAAGGGAGTGTTTCCTAGAAAAGACTCACATCGCGGCTGTTGGGCATCTCTTTCACAGTCATGTCATGGCATTTGTTTCCTTGACACCTTGCAGCCTTGGGAGGAGGCCAGCTCGCCAGCAGCTCAGACGCAGAGAATGGAAGCCTCGTGTCTCAGACCGAGACCGCGTCCGGGTCAGTCCCGTCAGGCAGAAGTGGAGACAGCACAGCACGCTCGTTCTTGACCAACAGCGAGACGTCTGCAGATGTGACAGGAAGCTCCACTTCCTATCCCGAAGTTGTGAACGCCTCGGTACTGACCCAGTTCTCAGCCTCCGTGTCCCAGTCTAGAGGAAGTGACGCAGCACCGGGCGATAGAAGCGACTCTGAGCTGGCCACCGAGTCCTTGTCCTCATCCTCCTCGGAAAGTCTGGATCTCTCAGCACCACGTGGTGAGCGCTCAAGTGAGTTTCCACGTCACAGAACTGCACCACTCGGAGGGCAGAGGGCTTACGAGGCTCGTGCTCTTCCATGGCACGGTCAGGCCGGGCGCTGATGGAACCCTCCAGAGGCCCCTCCGCAGGTCACTATTCCCAGGCCCTTCTTCTAGCTGTATATCCCCAATTTTTTTTCTGGTACATCTCCCAGGAGCTCACACACAGCTCAGGGACCTCTCTGTCCATGTCCTTCCCGGCCCTGTAGCTCACCCCACACCCCCATGCCTGCCTCAATCACACAGCTTCTGGAAGGTGAAAATATCACCTTCTCATGGGTAGTTGTTCACCCCAAATCTGGGCATTTGTCAAGAGCAATTCTCCCGCATGTCTAAACAGCTTTTATGGAGATATAATTCCCAACTCTGCAAATTTGCCCATTTAAAGAATACAATTCAGTGTTTTTTAGTATATTTACAAACTTGTGCGGCCACCACTACCGTCTAATTCCAGAATGCTTTCACCGCCCAGGAAGGAAACCGGTGCTCCTCAGTAGCCGCTCCCTGTTCTCTCCTCCTTCCGGCCTCTGACAACCACTAACTCACTTTCTGTCTCTGTGGATTTGCCTATTCTGGACAGTTTATAGAGGAAATCTTACAACAGGTGGCCTTTTGTGGTTTTCACATGGCGTAGTATATCGGAGGTTCGTCCGTGTTGTAGCGCGTGACAGTACCTCGTTCTTTTGTGTGGCTGAGTACTGTTCCATCGTACGGACGTGCCACGTTCCTTTATCCGTTTGTCAACTATTGCACGTGTGGGTTTTTCCCACCTTTCATTTATTGTGAGTAGTACCAGTACAAGTTTTTGTGTGGATGTGTTTTATTTGTTTGTTTGTTTGTTTTTTGGCATGTATTTTAAATTCTCTTGGAATGGCTAGGTCATATGGTAGCCCTGTTTTCTGAGGAACTGTCAAGCCGTTTTCCAAAGCAGCTGCTCCGCTTTATATCGCCGCCAGGAATGCATGGGGATTCCGGTGTCTTGGCTTCTTCACTTCCTGTCGTCCATCTTTTTTGATTCTAGTCATCCTGGGGGGTGTGAAACGGTATCACAAGTGGTTCTGATTTGCATTTTCTGGCTGACCAATGATGTTGCATACCTTTTCACTTTTGGAAAAGTCCATCTGATCTTCCGACCATTTTAAAAGTAGTTAGGAATTCTTTCTATAGTCTGGACCTAGTCCTTTATCAGATACACCACTTGCAGACATGTCTCCCCATTGGGTGCGTTTTCTTTTCACTTTCTTGACAATATCATTGGCAGCACAAAGGTCTTTAATTTTGATGAGTTCAGTCTATCAATTTGAGAAAACTTTTTCTTGGATGGTCCTTTTAAATTACGTTTTTGGGCAATTTCATAAACCATTCTCAGCAACCTTGTCAATGTAAAGCATGTGCTGACTAAAGCAAAAATGCAATAATTGATCATTTAAGCTTATAACAGGTTTAAATTCTTACCTCTCCACCACTACTAATAATAGCAGCTCCCCTTCCCCCATACGAACATCCTAAGGGATGAGGAAAACTCGCATTTATTACTACTGAGGTGACGTGGAAAAGCACACGCTTATCATGAAAGAATTCCGCATGTATGGGTGGAGAATGTTTATGCTCTTTCATGCGTGTGCATGGAAAACGCATTATCTGTCTCCGAAACAAAAGGAGTCGTTTTCCACCCTTACAGTGTGGGGCTCAGCGTTTTCTCCTCCTCAGACCAGGAGTTCAGGTGCCGTAGCCTTTCCCTCGTGCCTCTCTTCAGCACTCGGACCCTTCGCTCTGTAGTGCGTGCGCACTTGGTTTGTGTGGCAATTGAGATGTCAGTGTGAGCGGGTCTTAGGGTTCAGTTATAAAGAGCTACGTAAGGAACAGCCTCCTTCCTGAAACCAGCTCGCGTCGGTTAGCCGAATGCCTTATCTCATTTTCTCTGAATCACTCACGGTGGACCATTTCTGCCATCCAGCCCCTCAGAGTTCTCGGTCTGTTCCTTTCTCTGGGTTTGGATGCAGCCCCTCCGTTTCAGGTCACAACTCTCCACTTTCTTAACCCTGGAAGCCTGATGGTGGCTCACCTAAATTCCATTTAAGAGTCTTATAATCCTCCCACACCAGGCCTTGTCCTCTCTGCTCAGGGAACTTGTGCTCAGAGACATGCGGCCCCCAAGCCTCTGCTGGTGGACTTCCCAGGGGTCTCTTAAGCCCTTCAGCCCGGTCAAGTCACATCTCTCCCCGCCTCCTGGCTGTCTCGGTGCTGCTACTGCTCACTGCGCGTCCCCGTCCCTGTCCCCACACTCATTCCCGTCTGTCAGTGACTGCAAGCGTATCGTGAAGCGAACTTACCTAACACACAGCTTTACCTCTGTTTCCCATCAGGGTGTGTCTATCAGGAGCTAGTCTGGGGGCACCTGACTGGCGCAGTCAGAGGAGCATGTGACTCTTGATCTTGGGGTCGTGAGTTTGAGCCCCACGTTAGGTGTAGAGATAAATAAATAAACAAACTTGAAAAAAAAAAAAAGAGCTAGTCCAGTATGAGAATAGGAATAAGAACCAGGGAAAGAACTTGTTTTCTCATAGAGCCAGATTAGGAAGTATTTAGGCCAGGAAGAGTTGGACCTCATTTCCATAATTTCTGAGAAATTTATTCCCTTTATCAATTTATTTGATAATCTAATAGAAGGTTCTTTGAGCTTATAGTGTAAAACCCTACATTAGTTTAGGTATACTGGTCCTGCCAAGAGGTGGAAGCCTTCGGAGTCGTGGGGTCTCCCTCCTGGGCCTTGTCAGAAAGTCTAAAGCCCTACCGGGGTTAGTCTTTTGCTGAGCTTTCACCTCCCCTGCCACCACCACCGATTTCCCTGATATAAACTCTGTTCGTTATGTATCACGGAGCAGAAATACAATATTGATCCTGTTCGCTGAAGTGGTAAACCTTCCCTTAAATCCAGGTCACCTGAACGGATATGCTGATTGGCCGTGTCTCTTGAGGTTGCGGTCATGATCCGTGTTTGCAGGCAACAACACGTCTTGGGGTCCCACGTGTGAGTTTCACATCAAGACGAGGGAAGGCACAGGGAGGCACTTTGAGTAACTTCATGCAGGAAGGGAGGCGCATTCCCGAGACTTCTGACAGTGCTGCTCCACCCCTGTACTGACCGCCCTTTCAATCTCCCCCTAGCCACCGAAGACGGTCCTGAGCCTGGAGGCAGTTCTGCTGCGGAGGAGGGGACTTCTGAGCCTCCCGGCCCCCACACCGTGGCTACTTTCCCGGGGACCGGAGAGCACACGCTGCGGTCTCTCACCAACTCGAGCACAGCTTCTGCAGAAGTGGGGCACTCTGGGGGGGTGCCCGGAGAAACCGAGAGCGCCACCCCGCACGGGAACGTGACCGTGACTGGTGACGCCCAACTGGTCTCAGGTTCCCTGGCGGCCTCACCAGCCCTGGGAGGTGAGAAGCAGGATCTCGCCCCACATTCTTCAGCTCACCGTCAGTGTACTCACAGTCCGAGAAGCATTACCTTTGCTGTCAACCCAGAAAGTACCTTCCGAGCTCTGTCTGAAGAGAACTTTCTAGGTTCTCTCACTTTCCCCCACCTAGCCCCACACACACTTGCCTAAGGAGTTTACAATGTCGTCCGCCAGGATACTTGGAATAAAGGAGACCCGCCAGTTGTGGCCAAGGCCAGTCTCCTGGGAAAGAAATATCTCATTATCATTAAACAGAATGGAAAATTGGGAGGGTTTTCCTTTTTCCATCTAGACATAACAATTGTTCTGTTGGGGTCTTAAGAGCTTTTCAGATACCAATTTGCTTTTATCAAAAAAGGCATGTGGAAGGAATTTGGACCTATTCCCTGTCCTTCAGCCCCTGGCCCCACTTCTCCTTTATTACCATTTCCATTGCCACCACCCGCTCTCCTCCCAGGAGGGTAAATACACTCTGCACAGGCCCTGCCCGTTCCTGCCTTCCCACACTGCTCGTCCAGGGCGCTCACCGTTGAAAACCACTTCTCCAAAGAAAGTGTTTATTTTGTGTTTGGGAGATTTCTTGTTTGTGTAGTCGACCTAACTGTGGCTTTTCTGTTTGCAGTCACTGGAATTAGCTACGATCGAGTGAGTGGCACGGATTTTGAACAGAAGGTTTCCAGCGACTACACAGACCACACCTATGTCTCCTCTACTTTCACCAAAGGAGAACGGGCTTTGTTGTCCATTACAGACAACAGTTCATCCCCAGACATAAGGGAGAGTTCCACCTCTTCTGCTAAGATCTCAAATTCTTCACATTCAGGCTATTCTTCCTCCTCTCAGGCTCAGACTGAAAGAAATAACATGTCATCCTACGAAGAGGGGTACGCCCAGCCTTCCACTGAGTCTCTGGCTCTGCGCACGGCCAACCTGCCGTCCTACACACCCACCGTTAACATGCCAAACACATTGGTTCTTCTGGAGACTGATGCTGGATCGATTGGTGACTCTTCTTCTTCGGGGCCCCCTTTGCCCCTGCCCTCAGTATCCCAGTCCCACCAGTCATTCTCTTCAATCTTACCATCAACTGGGGCCTCTACACTTCCACTGCAGTCCACTCCCCATGCGCCCACACCTGTGTCTTCCTCACCGGCGTCCCTGACGGCATCTGCCCCTGCCTCGCCGTCCACCTCCCAAACAACCCTATCACCTTCCCCTTCTACCCCGGTCGTGCCTGTGACTCCAGTCCAGACGGCGCCAATGGCATCGTCTGTGGCAGTGCTCCCCAGGGAGTCAAACAGCAGATCCTAAGAACCAGAGTAACCCATACCATGAGAAAGTCATTACAGAGTCAAAGCCACCGAGCCCGGAGTCCCTGCCACAGAGGCCACCGAAGCTGTAACGATGAGACCTATGTCAGGGATCCCTATGCCCTCGGCCTTAACAGAGTCCTCCACCAAGCAAACCCTTCCAGCCACGAGCACCGGCATAACCCGAACGTCTCCGGCTTTGACAACCACCATTCTTGAGACCTCTCATGCCCCCAGCCCCGAGTCAACCACAGCAGCCCTGATGGCTGACCCCACAACGGTCCAGACTACGGCTGGAAAACAGCTCTCGCCAACCGGCCCGGAAATTCCAGCACCACGAATCTCAACGGAAAGTGCTGTCACCACAGAAAGGAGCCAAGCCCACATCGATGCTACCACCCGGTTGGTGCCCCTGACCGGTGTACCCACACCAGCGAGAGGACTGACCACGGGGCTCGGTGTGACGGAAGAGTACAGCCCGGCTTCACGCTTCCTCAGCACATCTCCTCCTCCCCAGACCGCCGGCGTTTCCACGGCCGAAGTATTGACTCCTAGATCTACTACCTTCGCTGCTGGGGGCAGCACGCGATCACCGACACCGCTGTCATCGGCGGCTCCAGGTAGAAGGCGGTCACACAGGCACACTGTGAGCTGCACAGGCTCGGGATTCCTGTGACTGTGTGGCAGATGTGCAACAGTTCAGTGTCTGTGTTGTCCTCTTATAACGTAATGTCATGGATGACCTAATTTTCTCACCTCTGAGTTACCCAAGTCTCCCTAAAGGAGGAGGTGAGGATGCCATCGGCCGTGTTTGCTATCAGTAGACAGCGCCGTTGTGGCTGATAATTCCCAGAAGTGCAAGAGCCTTTCAAGCACGCCTTTAAGTCTCCCGAGGCCAGAGCAGGGCCGTGATGTGGGGTCGGATGGTGGAAAAACTGCCATTGAGAAGCTTTAGGTGGCCTTTCTGGGACAGGGAACGAGTAGGCCCTGTTCCCCAGTTGGAGCCCTGAGCTTCTCAGTCAGCCAGCCGCTCAGTCACCGGGGAGGCTTCTCCTGATCAAGGGAAGCCCGGGCTCCTTGGTCTTCCTAAGAATGTGTTGCTAGTTGACAAATGAGGGCAAAGGGATGATGAACTAACCTTTCCCGATAGTGACAGGGCGACCTGAGCTCCTTGACCTTGCCCTTGAGGTTATCTTTATTTTTGTGTTGAAGTGGCTGGTATGAGGGAAATGAAACCATTCACGTGATTCTTTCTAGTCTAAGGAAGGGCAGAAGGAATTAGAATGGTATATCTTTCGATGTCGTGTTCAAATTTGTACATTTGGCTTGTCCAGACCCAGGAAAGGAAAACTGTGAAGGGCTTGTATGGAGCCTGACATCTATTTTTGTTTTTTAATTAATTTCTTATAATCTTTATTTATCTTTGAGAGAGAGAGACAGAGATAGAGCACAAGTGAGGGAAGGGCAGAGAGAGAGAGGGAGACACAGAATCTGAAGCAGGCTCCAGGCTCTGAGCTGTCAGCACAGATTCCGACATGGGGCTCCAAGCCACCAACTGTGAGATCATGACCTGAGCTGAAGTCGGACGCTTAACCGACTGAGCCACCCAGGCACCCCTGGAGCCTGATGTCTTAAGGAAAGAGGAAAGAAGAGAAGTACTTTGTAGTGACTAGAGCAGGAAGTTTAGTTAGTGTCCGAGTTCCAGCCAATCAGTCATGGTCAGCCCTGGGGGCTGGAGGGCCGTGACCACCCCTGCTACCAGCCCCCCATGTCAGGTGTATCACTGTCTCTGTGCCAGCGATTTGAACACCTCTGGGAAATGAAAGGTGGATCCTTCTCCAGGGAAGTTGGGAGCCCTGCTTCAGCACTCACAGGGCTTTGTTTCTAGCCAAATCTATCCCAATACCAGATGGAACATAATTCACAAATCTCCCTTAAAGCCGATTATAGTCATTACAATGGTAACTGTAGGCGAGAATAAGTAGCATCATTACCTGCTGTTAATATATTTTTTATGACCGTATCCACAGTACAGTGTTTGATTATGCAGGTCCTGGGCTTCTATAGGTGGTTTTAGGTATATTTAAAGTAGTCTTGCAAAATAGGAACACCATCTTTAGGTTTAAGCTCATTTGTTTTCAGGGTTATTTTTTCAGCATTACAACTCTTGACTCCTGCCTTCTTTTTCTCATTCTTCCAGCGATTTTTCTGCTCGGAAATGTTGCAGTTATGTTGTGGGCTTGGGGTTCTCCGAGCATGTGTCAGGAGGCTTTATTAGGCAGTTATTACATAACTGGAGCATGACAATGCTGGTTATGGATACCAAAATGGAGAGTCGTGGTCTCCGCCCCGGAGTCTGAGATGCTGAAGCCTGGGCACCATTAGGGCCTAGATGAATCAGAGAGGGCTCATCGTCACATTACGTAAAGAGAGGGCACTGTAGTGCACAACTTCGATTGTTTTTCCAAGTGATTGCACCATATGTGGAGGCCCAGGTATATTTGGAGATTTTTCAGAAACAGGGAATCCTGGAGCAGGAAGGATGATTAATCAGGGACCTCTTCCCCCCTGACGTGTTTTAAATTGGCAGGGATTCAAGTAGAATTTTCTGAGTATCAAAGGCGAGGTGATCATCAGCCTTGAGCTGAGAGACCTGTAAGCAGCACTAGGATTTGAACCAGTTCTCGAATTCAGAGAGCCAGTTGTCTCCCACAGGCGTGTGCACGTACACAAACTACCGCAGCATCCAGTCCCTCTGTGTCTCTTCTGCACCTCCCGGGAGCCCGTTCTATTTTAGTAGTGCGACCTCTCGGGGCAAGTAAACAGAAATAAGCAAAAATCCAATATTAGCCAGGAGAATTAAATATTTACCTAGAGCTGCTCTTACATTTCCTATGTGATTAACTGCTTTATTCCTGGAATGTGTTTTTAGTTAACAGCTGTGCCACGAACCCTTGTCTTCACGACGGGGAAATGCTCCGTGGACTCCAGCAGCCGCGGGTACCGATGCGTGTGCTCACCTTCCTGGCAAGGGGACGACTGCAGCATGGGTAAGAGGCAAAGTAGTCTCCAGTGGTCCGTACCACAGTATGTCCGTGAGATAGGCAATAATGCTATTTTCCTTCCAAATGTAGGAGAGTAAGATTTTCTTAAATTAAAACCCTGTTTATTTGAGAGTTTGCATACTTATGTGTTGTCCGCAGAATGACATCAGACAATAACATTGACACGCTCCATGATCCGGCTCCATCCGGTGGGCTCCCTACACCCCTACCACACTGGACCATTTACAGCTCCCTAAAGACCCCTATGCTTTCCCACCTCTGGCCTTCGCTGCTGGTGCCTCAGGCTGCACTCCCACCCCCATCTGCTCCTTAAAGCCCTTCCAGTCCCAGTTCAGATGTTTTTTGAAATAGTCCTTAATTCTCCTTTCCATCAGAATCTTCTACTCTCTCTGTACTTTCAAATCCTGATCTGTATTTCCAGGTAGTCATATGATGACGGTCTCCACCTTCCGTAGATGGTCAGCCCCTTGAGGACAAGGGCAGCCATCTTAGTCATCTCTGGGGCCCCGCCGCACCCAGTGCCATTTGGCCCTTAGGAAGTGCTCACTGCACTGGATAATGATTCTGCCGTCTGCCGCAGGTTTGGTGTGACCCTGTTTTCTCTCCTCTGCAGATGTGAACGAATGCCTCTTGAACCCCTGCCCACCCCTGGCCATGTGCAACAACACTCAGGGATCTTACACCTGCAAATGCCCAGTTGGGTACCAGTTGGAAAAAGGAATATGCAATTTGGGTAAGAGAATTAATCTATCTTGGAATTTTTTTCTGTACGACAATATATTTTTAAAAATAACATTTTTTGTTTTCCTCCCTAAACAAAATCAGGATTTTTCCAAGGTGTAAACCTCAGGAATATAGAAAGAAGTGAAGATGCTCCCACTCAGAGATGTGACACATTACTTGCAGTCTTTTTTACTGTGCAGTATATTTTTATATGATTGAAACCATGTGGTACTTGCACAAACTTTATATCTTTTTTTTTTTTTACAAACTTTATATCTTAAACATTTTTCCATGTTATTAAAAATATCTTACAAACTTCCTACTGACTACACAAACAGGCCATTGTTTGTTCCCAACACTATTTGCTTAACCATCCCACCCTACAGTTAGGAAAAATATATATCGAAAGGATATTCTAACTACATAGTAAAAAAAAAATTTTTTTTTAGGGAGAAAAAAGAGAGAATATTCCCTGATTATCCTCCCACATTCACACATTCTTTTCATTTTTAAAACTGATCTTCATGGTCCTGTCCATAGGCAGATACGTTTTTCCACAGCTGCCGTAACTGTACCATGCAGATTGTCCTGTTTCATTCCCTAATTTGATAGTCCTGAAGCTGGTCGATTTTAGATATAATCTCCAGCTTACATGTTAAAAAGCAAACAACCCAAATGAAAACTAAGGTCCTGACAAGGTGCTAAGTGGCCAAGCATATACGCCTGTTTGATAAGAGGCCACGTTCCAGCCCACAGCTCCCATCACATAATAACGTGTTCGCGATGGAAGCTTTCTTGCACACAGGGTAGAACCTTGCGTTAGAGCGTTGAGTTCCACACGGAACTCGTCTAAGAAGTTTGAAGTGGAGGGTGTAGAGTCATCGAGGCCGGGTAAGGAAACTGGTAGGTACAGTGACTCAGCTTCGATTGACCAGGGTGATGTGTAACACACAAAAGTGCTCAGGAAGTAATTTTTTGAGAGAATGAATGTCTGTGACCTTTGAAAAGTGATATTTGCATGAATTAACAGGCTGAAGGGAATCATCAGATTTTTAAAAAGATTGTGTCAAAGGACAAAACTAGAAGGGTTAGGTAATGAGTTCGATGTCCTTTATTCAAGGGAGAACAATCGTGGATTGGGGGAGTACGGGGCCTGACGAGCGGAGCGGCGGAGCTGTCTTCCTGCAGGGTTTTGGGCAAGCATGAGTTTTATAGCGTTAGAAGCAGCATCACTCCCGACACAGGGCATGATCGGCTAGGCTTGCGTGTCTGCCCTTAATTAGAAAGATCAAGGATGAGGCAGTAAGTATAGAGCCCAGAGTTGACTCGGCATCGGGGAATTGGCCGACCGAGTACTTGCATTTCTGGTCACGGGGGACATTTACAGAACTCAAAAGTTCGGTGTGCTGACGTGGCACCTTGGGCAGGAGCCCATCTTGGGCCTAGAAATTTATTTCAAACAGTTGATACCCTACTAAAATAATGGTAGAATTTTGGAAATTGTTTAAAATACAAGGATCAGGTCAAAGCATTATTTAAAGGAAAAAAAAATCTACGCATATATACATCAGTCAAAATCAAGAGTTCCTCTAATAGTTTATTTGCTTTTGGGTAACCTATTGCATTTAGCTATCCCCTGGGAGAAACAGGCCAGGAGTCTTTGGTTTAAGAATGGAGAAGACGGAATGATTTGTGTTGAAGCAGTGTGGAAAATGCCCTTGCCAGGAGCTCAGCGGCCTGGAGTCCAGTTCCAGAGCTACCACCTACGGCCCGTGACCCCCGAGCCTCCATTTTCTCATCTGTAAAATCAGATTACCACCTGCTCTGCTTCCCACTCCAGGTTATTGTGCAGATCAAATAAAACGAGGGATCTGAGCCAGCTTTGAAAATGGTGGAGTTCTCCAGTTGCGAGGTTTATCATTTAACATCAGCCCCAACCTCTTGCACCAGAATTGAAAGCAATGAAAACACTAAGTACTCTGCATCCAAAGTAATAATTATGGATCTTTGAAAAAAATCATTTCTATAAAAAGAGGAAAACCAAAAAACAGACTCTTAATTACAGAGAACAAACTGATGGTTACCAGAAGGAGGTGGGCAGGGGGATGGGTAAAACAGGTGATGGGCGTTAAGGAGGGCGCTGGTCCTGACGAGCACACAGTGATGACAGAAGTGTATATCGTGCATCTGAAACGAATACAACACTATGTTAACCATACTGGAATTGAAATTGACACTTAATAACTAAAAAAATAAATAATTTAAAAATCCTTTATATAACCTATATAAGTCAACAGTTGCATGTGAAGTAAAAAATTGCCTTCAAGCCAGATGGTGAAAGGCAGGCATGAAGAGGTCAGGGTGCCGGGCAGAGTGCAGGGGCCGGCAGGGCGCCGCGCGATGCTGTCTTCAGAGCTGCTCTCAAAGCAGAGGCCGCATTTACTGTCAGGATTCAGAAGAGATCTGTGTATGTAACCTTTACATTATGTGTATTTGCATCCAGAGAGTCTGGGTACCGGCCTGGATGGGTGAGAAAGGAAGCCGGAGGAGTGGGGTGGGGGTTCTGGAAGCCTGTGTGCAGAGTGTCCCCCAGGCACCAGGATCAGGAGGAGAGCCGTTCTTTTGTGTTAACAATCATCTTTCCCTTTTCAAGTCATTTAGCTTCATTGTTCATAAACATCAGAGGAACATGCAAATTAGAGCATGCTGAAATGCTTTCATTTGGCCAAGAATGTTTTCAAAGAGCTCCCTGCTGCTCAGAAAGAGTCCTAAGCAGCTGGCTTCACTGAACTGTAGAACAAGCAAAAAGATGTTAAATAAGGATTAAGGGCTTTAGACAGTAAGTATAAGATGTTAAATGTGTTCCCTGGCTCATTTGTGGGCCTTTTTCTTAATTCAGCAGGCAGGCTCTCTCTGTGAAAGAGCAGCTTCGTGGGTTCCTGGGCTTCGGGTCTTTTTTTTTTCTCCTTGTCCAGAGGGAAAGATAAGCATTTAATATAAAGGAAGATAAGACACAGATAGAAAGCATGCTACGCTAAGTTTTGGTCGCCTGCCCATTTGTAAGTTCCATTCTCCTCAGGCCCAATCAGCACAAAGTGATGAGTACAATTTTATTTTATGAGTGAAATGGACCTTGAAAACGGGGCTGCTTTCTTTCAGGTCTGAACTCAAACAACATCTTGAATACGGGTCGTTTGCACTGCATGGCTTGTGACCTTGGGGCCAGACAGTCCCCACTTTACAGATGTTTGGCACCTTACTCCACAGCCTCTTGGTTGTCCTGAATCTGTTGCCTGATTTCTGGAAGTCTGTTTCATCAGCGACAAAATGGGCATTTCCTCTATGCGAGAGGGAGGGCGGCTGGTGGGGTAACTCTGATGAGAAGAGGAAACCAAAGCTTGCCCTTGAAGCCAAGGGCTTCGCAAGTGTAGGCTAGAGAACAACAGTGTTTCTCTATCGAAATCTTTCTCAGGCCCGAGGAGCATGTTCTGTGCTTGACCCCACATCCCCTGCCCCTCCTCCTGGGATTATGTCATTTAGGCCAGCTGGTGTTTCTTCCTTGTCCCAGCTTCACTGAGCATCTATTATGTAGGAGGCCACTGGAGAGGTGTCAGCATGGCTCCTCACAGCAGCCCGCACACACGTGCAAAAGGAGTTTCTGACCCAAAGGTTTACTGAGTCCGAGCCTTCTGCTTCAGAGGAAGCCCGCCTCCCTAGAGAGGAGCTAGAAGAGGGAGAGGTGTTCTCTACCCTCAAGGAGAAAGACAGGCACCACGGTTGTCCTGCGAGGTGGAGTAAAGACTGATATGCCCGAGATTACACACACATGGCTGTGCATTGTCGGCTTATTGCGTGGTCTCACAGGTTATGTTTTCATTTTCAGTTAGGACCTTCGTGACAGAGTTTAAATTAAAGAAAACGTTTCTCAATACCACCATGGAGAAACATTCAGACCTACATGAAGTCGAAAATGAGATCACCAAAACAGTAAGTTTCCTGAAAGTCATCTTTCTTTGAGTCCTTTGTTTTCTAGAACAGATTTCATTCAGAATTGGGAGCCTTGTGGGGATCGGCTGTTATCTCCTGGGCTATTATTCATTTCCATTATATTTGGGAGACAAACTTCATAGTAAAATTAAAAGCCTCTTGGAAACTGAAAGGAGGTGCTGAGAGCCAGCGGTGCCCAGTAGAGGCACTTCTTCAGTGCGCTCTCACACGCAGCCTTTATCAGTGCCTCGGCATTTCTTTTCCATGCGCAGACTCACAGTCACAGACAGTTAGATGGTATGCGCCAATAAGAACTATTGGTGAAGAGGAAAGATCCCGAAAATGCTACTCTCTCATCTGCAGTTGACATGCTGTGTGACTTTCGCCCTGTTTCCAAACTTGGGGAGAATGATGCTCTTTTTCCTCAGGAGACTGCCAAAGACGTGACAGTTAATCCTGATTTTCCAGGGTTGAGAATTCACTGCATAAATTGTCGAGGGGCCTTTGGGGAGCCTCTGGTTCAGTTGCTTAAGCATCAGACTTGTGGCTCAGGTCATGATCTCACGGTTCGTGAATTCGAGCGCTGTGTCAGACTCTCTGCTGACAGCTGGGAGCCTGGAGCCTGCTTCAGATTCTAGGTCTCCCTCTCTCTCTGCCCCTCCCCTGCTCACACACTCTCTCTCTCAAAAATAGATAAACATTAAAAAAATTTTTAAAGATGATCTAGCGGGTTTTGATTGATTCCTCTTCTTTCCCTCTTTGCCTACTTTTTGTTGGGTGGGAAAAAAATAAAGAAAATTTAAAAAGAAGGAAGACGAGATGAAAAGGAAGCTCAGGGGCACCTGGGTGGCTCAGCCAGTTAAGCATCCAGCTTTGGCTCAGGTCATGATCTCACAGCTCATGGGTTTGAGCCCCACATCAGGCTCTCTGCTGTCAGCATGGAACCCGCTTCGGATCCTCTATCCTCCATTCTCTGTGCCCTTTCCCCACTTGCACCTTGCTCTTTCTTTCAAACAAAAGAAGCTCAGATAGTAAATTTTACTTCTCAACTGCTACCTGAGTCTAAGATTTAGTGTTCAGAACATTGAAAATTGTCATTAATACAAGTTTTAGAGATTAATTGATTTCTGATTTCAGTTTTACTCCCTCTTTATAGGTAAGAGTATATTAGCCAAAACCTATAGGATTTTATAGTACTATAGATTTTATTTGCATAACATTTAGATTCCAATTCTGTCTCTGTATCTACTGAGCATCTACTCTATGACAGGCACTTTGTCAAATCCCTCACTCCTATAAGAGGTATTGCCAACACTTTTACAGCTAGAAACTTGGGAGGCCCTGAAGGTTAATGACATTGCCTAAGTTCACACAGAGCAGGTGAAAAGTTAGGGAATAGTCCACTAGACCAACCTCACTTCCGACACCATTTGCAAGTTTGGGGATCCCCAAGACCACCCTTAGATTTGATAGTCGCTGTAAGGACTTCAGATCTCAGTGAAAGCTCTTAAACTCACAGTTGTGGTTTATTACAGTGAAAAGGTCACAGTCAGCTATGGGAGAGACACATAGGGCAGAGTCAAGGAGGATTCCAAATTTGATGCGTCCAGTTGTCCTGTCCCCATGGAGCCATGCACCGTGTTAACTCCTCTTGACAATGATGTATACAATATTCATGGAGTATTGCTAACTAATGAAGCTCACCTGAGCCTTGGTGTCTAGAGCCAAAATGTGGACATAGTCAACCGTTCACATGGCCGACGTCAGTGTCCAGCCCCTCTCGAGGTTAGGCTGATACCATATAACCCAAAACTCCCACATGAATCACTTTGTTAGATATTTGGAGTGGCCGAGGGCCTGACGAAGGACATTCCAAGAGCTTATTGATTACCTCCTGGGAGCCAAGGGCCAGATCTCTGTTTGGGCAACATTAAATTCTTTACTATACAGCCAGATTTTATGTCTACTAGCCTTATACCTGGTGTTCTTGTCACTCCACCACAACTGCCTCTTGGGAATACTGTCGGCCAATATTTCCTTCTGAGGGAGGGCAGGGGCTTGGAACCCTGTGCAGAGGTGCCATCCCTCCCAGTATACGGTGCTCAGTGACTAACCCAACTTGTTCATTTTCACCCAGTATGAATGTATAATTTACTAGTGAACTAGTGATGTGGCATCCCCACTCCCATAGACTACACTAGACTAGAGAAGCCACTTCAGTGGCCTTTCCCAGGATACCATTCTGTTCTGAAATGTGCCTTATCTGTTTTTACCTGGGGAAAAAAGTTTCAGTAAGTATACTACTAGTAAATCATTGCTATTGGAATATAAAGCAATGTCATACAAAGCCAAAAGGTTTGATGACATCCCATGTTTGATTCCATCTTATGAACAGTAGAGTATGTCTGACACACAGGCTTTAAAGGCAGGCGTGTCTGCATAGGTCAAGGTATTGCAGCCTTCCACTGCATAGAAGGAATCTCCAGCCTCCGCCGTTGGGCAAGCAGAAAAGCAGGCATGGAACTTGATGCCCTAGAGGGATTTTCTGCTCTCTCTGAGGGCACAAGGCAAACACAGGGAAAGTCACTCTTAATTTGCTCTCGACAAAGGGGCTCTTGACCCATGTAATGTAATTTCCCATGGAGAGCCTTTTTGAAAAGGACCTATCTTTGAGTTAGGTCAACTCACTGTAGATTATGAGGGGTCTGTGTCGGGCCTGCCAGACCGGGGATAGCTGAAACCTTTTCAGTGAGCCTCATTCACTCTGCAAAGTCCAAATAAACAGTTGCCTCTGAGTTTTTTGAAACCCTGGGTCTTAGAAGAGACTGCTCCTTTGAAGATGTTTTGCATCCAGGGGTGCTGTTCTGAACATCATTTCCTGCCAAGATTTTCCCCACTGATTTACTATCTGCCTCTTTCCCTTTGTACTCAGGGAACAACAGAACAAGAGCAGAGAGGCATTTAAGAAGAGAACAAAAAAAGGACACCACTCCTCTGTAACGCTGCCTGCTGATAACTTGATGGCTGGAAAATGCCTATTTTATCCTGAAAATAGGAAATTGGTTCTAGGTCTAGGGCTTTTATCTGTCTCACAGTTAACGACCAACCTGTTCTTCCTTTCAGTTAAATGTGTGTTTTTCAACGTTTCCTGGTTATACCCGATCCACAGTTCATGCTTCTAGGTAAGTAACAGAATTACACTCACTTGTGAACCAGTTTTCCCAAAGGGGAGGCTATTTTAACAGAGGCGGCAGCAACAAAACTGGGCTCCATTGACCAAGCCACAGAGTGACCCCGGGGCCAAGGTCACTGGGCCTCCATGCTCGCCCATTCCCTTCCTGGAGAATGGAGATGGATTCGTTTTCCAAAAGCCCTGGGGCCCACATGTCATCTTAGGACAGTAAAAAACCTATACACTTTGCCTACAGGGAGTCAATGCGGTGGTCATGTCCCTACAAACGACCTTCTCCTTGGCCTCCAATGTGACGCTGTTTGACCTGGCTGACGGGATGCAGAAATGTGTCAACTCCTGTAGGTCGTCTGCTGAGGTCTGCCAGCTCTTGGGATCTCAGAGGCGGATCTTCAGAGGTAAGAGGATGCCCTTCTGGGAGAACCCCGCCTTATGGTTAGGCACAGACCTAGGATAGATGTGTAAGGCACTTGGGGCTCAGGCTCAACTTCATCACAGAGCCAGTCTATCTTTGAAATGAGTGCCAGGGCGCCTGGGTGGCTCAGTCGGTTAAGCGTCTGACTTTGGCTCAGGTCATGATCTCACAGTTCATGGGTTTGAGCCCTGCATTGGGCTCCCTGCTGACAGTGTGGAGCCTGCTTGGAATTCTCACTCTCCCCTCTTTCTCTGCCCCTCCCCTGTTCGTACTTTCTCTGTCTCTCAAAACTAAATAAATAAAAACTAAAAAAAAAAAAAAAAAAAAAACTAAAAAAAAAGGGGATGTTAAGCAAAAGGCCTTTGTGTGTCTGTATCTTTGTACATGTGTGCGTGCACACACACAGCCTTGAAGTCACTGGGTCTTTGGCATGTCGTCCCTTCTTTTTCTCCTATTCTTCATGAGTGTGGGGAGGAATATAGGAGCTGATGTAATGAAATCATTCCTCCTTACCTTGAAAAGTTCCAGCTCTCTCTGGGGGAAACAGAAATTCATGCACGGAATATACACGCTTATCAATACCCCAAACCTTCATCATGATAGTCCACTAAGTTAAAAAAATTAAAATAAAAATAAAAAATAAAAAAAATAAAAAGCATGGGCAGTATTACCCATCTTTTTCGTGTATTTGCAAATCACCAATGCACAGAGGCAAGTCCGGAACGATGTAGGGCAGACTACTCACTGGTTTCCCTTTTCTTGTTCTCGCTTGATCTGCTTTGTCAGAGCTTCTGCAGTGCATCTAGTGTGAAGCAAATAAAGAGAGGGATTAGAGACAACAAGTTCAGAAGGCAAACTTGGGTCTTGGAGAGGAAGTTTTGCCTCTGGGTTGGGAAAAGTTTGCTAGAATTAAAATTGCTTCCTTACAAAGGGGGCTTATTCCTGCTGCTGTCTCATGAGTGACCAGAGTGGGCTCTGGTTAGCTCACTGTGCTAGACAGTTAGGACTAGCAAGGGATGCAGCCTCTCTGAGCCTCCCCATCTGGTGTCCAGATGCTGGATGTAAGTTGCAGGGAGCGGGTTTGGGGCTGTATCTGCTGGAAGATCCAGGACAAGCCCAGGGGCTCAGAGCTCTCTGAGTGCTGATCCACAGGGCTCCTCTCACAGGCCTGTGCACGGCAGAGCCGGGAGCTGGGGGCGTAACCTTGTAAACGCTGTAGCTTTAGCCCATTTTAAGACTAGTTATTCGTATAGGGAGAAAAACGAGCTAAACTTTCTGGAATTGAAGTTGCTATCATTTAGCATCATTGGGGAGTTAACTAGAAAGTTTACATCCCACTATTCTGTGCTCTAAACTTTGAGGCAAGAGCTCTTCTTCATTTCTCCTGCCAGTGATTCAAGGGTCCCAATTTTTCCTCCCTAGTGAGCAGGAAGGGGACCTTTCCATTCACTAAACACTTAAAGAGTGCATCCTATGTGGTCAGCATGGTACCAGGTTAGTTTTATGTCCCCAGTAAGTGTGTTTCATGTCTTGCAAGTCATGTGGCCACATACTTGGATTTGTAAGATCCTGTACATGGCAGCCCCTGCCCACTCTCCAACCCCATTTTTATCTCTTTAAGCTCTGGGAAAGCCCCTAGCTTCCTTGCAAAGGTCCCATTCTTTGTTTTGTTTTTTTTTTTTTTAAGATTTTATTTATTTATTTTCTTAGAGCAGTGTTAGGTTCACAGCAAAATTGAGAGGCTTTCCCGTATGGCCCCTTGCCCCCACATATGCTTCTGGTCCCCAGTCTGTACCTCTCCTTCCAGAGCCCTTGGAAACAAAGACAGCCATGCCTCTCGCCTGAAAACAGGCTCACTTCTCTGTTTTTCCTCCCAGTTCTCCAGGTTTTGCCAACCATACCCAGCTCTGTCCCTTGATGCTCCCCTTTCCACGTGCTGGAGAGGTAGCCTTGACAAGCAGGAACTGCCAGGTTCTGACACCTGGGTGTTCCCAACATCTGGGTGTGTGGGGCTGGACGCTGCCGTTGCAAAGGCAGGTTTTCACCCTGCAGTTCGCAAAATGTCCACTTCCTCAACTTCCAAAGAACCGCAGCTCTTGTGCCTCCAGAGGTTTAGAGTCTTTGGAAATCCCCCAAGGAGTGTCTCCGCCTTAGATTTACATAAGTTCTCATTGTCTGTCAGGCGGATGTTATGCCCAGGAAAGACCATGGGAATTGTGGATGTAGAAAAATCACATCGCCAGGCTTAAAATGAAAATGAGATTATATGTGGTTGCATTTGACGGATTTATGGCAGAATGTTCTTTAAGGATTTTGAGGATGGCAACTCCGCTCTTGCAGACGCAAGGCCAGCCTTTGCTTCTGTGTAGGGAAGGGTTGCTTCGGCAGGGCGAGTTGTATTTGCCAGCAGTCTGGATTAATGGGCAGGATGGAAGGAAAATGTGACACTGGCTTCCAGAAAATATCTAATCAGGCCAGGCAGCTCAGTCTGGCTACTGGACAAGGCTAGTGCCAGCCTTTTACCCCAGAGGTAGTCCCTTATATTAAGGCTTGAGGACTGGCAAAGCCTTCCAAAAGTTTAGATGAGGAATTGTGGGCGTTTGGTACCTCTCTGGTGCCAGCTTTACAGTTTGTCTGGTGAGATTTTCCATTTTTTTAATTTTTCTCTTTTAAATACCAACTTTTCACAATAAACAAAGGAAATTCTATCACACACACAAGCGGAGTTTTGACTTAGCACACCAGCTTCCAGTGATAAAGACAGGAAATGCAGTGTTGGAAACTAAAGGCTGTGTCCTAAGCTGCCTCCCTGTGACCAGGCCGTCCTCAAGTCCCAAGCTCTTGGGACTCAGAAAAGGAGACAGCTGTGGGGTCAGCTCACATCACCACGGCCGGGGCAGTTTTGCCACGGTAAGAACCAGTACCTGGTTTCCGAATAGGTTGGTGTCTTCCTTAAGGTGGGAAAGGGGAGACCAGGCCTCAGCGCACAGTATACACATTGCCCTTTGGCGGCTCTCCCGGTTATGAACTTGCTCTTAACCTCCCCGCAGCAAGAGCAGGTATCAGTCCTGCCTTGCTCTATACCTGGCTGTGAAGAAGTTACTGTCCACTGTCCAGTTAGTTGTGCATTTTTGTTCTACCGTGTGCCCCATTTACATGTGCCTTTTCGTCAGGCCTGTCTTAGTAAACGCGCCCTTGTTATAGGTCTCATGTGTACAGAGAGGGTCTACTGTATGCAGCGTCAGAGAGGGCCACATGCCCAACAATGAGTGCTGTTTGGTAATAAGGAGATATTTCTTTGTCATCCATGAAATGAGCGTGGCCCACATGCCCGGAGCTGGACAAGCCAAGTAGATACACATGTAGAAAGTAAGGCCCCCAAGGGAAGGAGGTAGCATGCCAGAAAGCTACCCAGCTCAGTCTCCGTGGTGATGGCCTGGTGACTGTGGACCACAAGCACCTTCAGCACGCATGTGTTGCACACTGTGTGTGCCATCCCTGTGCAAGGTGCTGAAGCCCCAGAGATGAGTAAGCTCCAAGAAATGGGCAGTGTAGCGGGGACACAGGAAACATAATGACACCACAGTGCTGGGGCAGCTGAGTGTCTTCCACACCGACCCTTGGAATAAATCTGTGGGAGCAAGCTGCCCTCCCGAGGAGCACACAGCCTCCCGTTAGGCCGAGTCGACACAGAGCAGACCCAGAGCCATGCCCCTGCTGAGACAGGTCTGAGCCTCACCGCTTCCTAAGAAGGGCATGATCGCGTTTCCCGGCTCTGTGTTGGCTCTCCCCCGCAGCCCGTTAGCATGAGGGCACGGAAGACACCACGGCATCGAGGGCTGTATTTACAGTGGCTACCAGGGTCGGAGACAGCCCCTGTTTCTTCCGTCTGGGTCCTCTGTCCCATGGCTTGTGGCGTGACCTGGAGTACAGAGGCCTGGGGGCTGCCACAGGGAAGGAGTGGCCGAGGCAGCTAAAAGCGGGCCTCTGAAAGGAGACTTGCACCAGGCACTTTTCAGAAACTGTTCTCAGAGCCTCTTTAAATAGAAAGTTCATGTATCTTGAGGTTTGCAGTGAGGAGGTCTCGTTTTGTTTCACTGTCTTGTTTTTCCATTCTAGCGGGCAGCTTGTGCAAGCGGAAGACTCCGGAATGTGACAAAGAGACCTCCATCTGCACTGACCTGGACGGTGTCGCCCTGTGCCAGTGCAAGTCAGGCTACTTCCAGTTCAACAAGATGGATCACTCCTGCCGAGGTATGAGCAAGTTCCCGAGAGTTCTGTGGCCCGTCCCGGGACAGGAAAGATGTTTTGCTCTGTTTTAGGTGTGACTGTTCAAAACGGGGGTAACTAGTTCTTGTTATTTTTGCTCACAAGCAGGATTAAACGCATTATCTCCTTAGAATAATAGCATTATCTCTGACCTGTGCACACAGGTCCGGCCAATCAAATTCAAGGGGAAAGAAGAGAGAATGGAATGCTTATGGCAGTGCCTTTTTTTTTTTTTTTTTCACTTGGAGGAAGTTAGGGAAATTACTGTTTTAATTACCAAAGCTTTATCCTATTGTCTGCTAATCTTTGAAAATGGAAACCCAGGCATGGAGTCAGGCCTGTCTGTTTTAGAGACAGCCGTGGCCTAGGAGACAAACTACCGCTGAGGCTCAAGAGAGTCAGGGCCCGACTCTGCCTCATGGGTCATGTGTCGTCTCGGGCAAGACACCTTGCTTTGCTGCACCTCGGTTTCCTCTTCTGCAAAATGGGTATGCCGATGCTTCATCGGATGTTCTGGTAATTGAAGAAGGCAGTGTATGTGGAGGTACTTGGTAAGCCGTCCAGCATGTGCTCCTGTTTTTCACCCAGGATGTGACTGAGTTAATGAGTTCCAGTTTTAAAGGTTTCGTGAAGGGTGTGAGGGCAGAAACCTAATTCTGCTAGCCTTTTAGGTGAGACTTAAATTCATTCAGTTTGAACTAAAATGCTCAGTAAGAGCATGGCCAGAATCCTTCTTGAAAGTGGAATTATTTCAAGTCCAGGGCACTGTGTCCCTGACTTATAAACGACTGCTGGAATTTGTAATCACCAGAAAAACTAGCAATACGAAGGCCATTGTGTGGCTTTCAGCATTGCACCGCCTTAGAATGTGTACGACACAGTTTTCCTGCTTGGCCAGCACCCACTGGTAACAGATGTCCTGGAATCTGAGTAAAAGTCACATACTGGGGAGAAGCGACATGCCGTCTATTTCTCTCAGGACTTCCCAGCAGAGGACGCGTTCCGTCAGGGGAGGATAAAAATACATTTCAGGGCAGTGCTGTCGTCCTGAGCTTCAGACCCTCCAACTTCAGTTTACACACAGTGGCTTTGAAAGTGCGTGCCCTCTGCTCCCCACGCAAGCCCTGCGGAGGGCTTTGAAGGGGAGGCCGACCCCGTGGGCCGGCCGGCAGTCCTGGGGCTCGGCGGCCTTGCAGCGCTTATCAGCACATGTCAGTCTGCCCTGTGATACAAAGAGACGATGCCTCCTAGTTCTCTCTTCCCTGGTGTCATGCCATGTGTTCCTTGCCCTTCTTGGAAACTGGGGCACTGAGTCCCGTTTCATGTGGGAAGGTGACCTCTGCTAGCTGGCAGGAGGGAAGGCAAAGGGGGCAGAAGTGGGGCACATAGGAGGGGTGGCCCCGGTGCGTGGAGTCTCTGGAGTTTCCGGCAGCCTCAAGGACAGCCCTGCCACCTCTGCTTCTCGCTGGCCCCAGGCACTTGCTTTGTTTCCAAGTCAGTGATTTCTTAATTGTGTCGCTCACAGACTGGCATTAGCAATAGCAAGGCGGTCGGAGATTTTCCAAATGCAGTGATACGGGCTCCAGCCACCTTATGTTTGTCAGGTAATGACCTAAGATGCAGCACAAGGGAACCTCGGTCAGCTTCCGGGCTTGTTGCCAAGGCCCTACAAAGCCTCGTTCTCTGCAGTGTCCTTGTTGCTTAGATTTTCATCCATCAGGCCTTGGGCCACAGCCCCGTTGGCTGGGTTCTGATGGATTGTAGTGACATCTTCTGGCCATTGGTGCTGGAGCACAGGGGTATTTAAAGTAAGTCCCCGGCGCCTGGGTGGCTCAGTCGGTTAAGCGTCTGACTTCGGCTCAGGTCATGATCTCACCACTTGTGAGTTCGAGCCCCTCATCGGACTCTGTGCTGACAGCTCAGAGCCTGGAGCCTGCTTCGGATTCTGTGTCTCCCTCTTTCTCTCTCTGACCCTCCCTGACTCATGCTCTGTCTGTCTCTCTCTCTAAAAAATAAATAAACATTAAAAATAAAAATAAAAATAAAAATAAAGTAAGTCCCCGGGGCACGTGGCTGGCTCGGTCTGACTGACTCTTGGTTTCAGTTGCGGTCATGATCTCCCGGTTCCTGAGATCCAGCCGCACTGGGCTCTATGTTGACAGCATGGAGCCTGCTCGGGACCCTCTCTCCGCTTTTCCCCTGCTCGTGCTCTTTCTCTCTGTCTCAAAATAAACAAACAAATTTTTTAAAAGTCTCCTTTTGGAAGCCTCAAATCCGAGGTGAGTCCCCAGATAAATGGGGAATAGAGGTATGTAGGTGTGTTTTCTAAAGCCATACATTAGCAGGCCTCTGTTGTACATATGTATGCACTTGTTAACGTCTCCTATAAAGCATCTTCACAGTGTCTTTACCAGACTTTCACGGCCTCATATAAAATTGAAGTAGGTGTCCTTCCCTTAGGTGTCGTAGCTTCCTTCCATCACGCAGGCCTCTTTCTCTCGCCAGGCGGCAAGTGCAGTGAGAGCCAGAGCTGTGTCTGCAGTATGCTTAGCACGAATGTGGGATTTAACAAATGTCTGTTGAATTAACAACTGGATGATGGGGACATCGATATGATGGGACACGATTAGCAGATCTTGGGAACAAGAGAGTCTTGAAGACTCCACCACTTACTTATTTTATCAAGGGCCAGGAGGCTTGAATTGGCTGTGTTCCGTGTCACTAGGGGAAGCCCGATCTGGGCATACACGCTAGCAGTTGCCACATTCCTTTTGTCTCCAGCGCTGCACAGCTCAGTCCTGCTAGGGTGTGGCGATGGGGAGCTGGGTCCTGAGGTGCACTGGAGCTTCCCCTCCAGGAACCCCTAGAACAACACCAGGCCCCACGGCGGCACTCTGTCGTTGATAATGACTGAAGGAGCCCATTCGCAGCGAAGGAATATCATTACACCAGGAAGTCAGGGCACTTCTGAGCTAAGTGAAAACAGCCCAGCCCAGCAGCTAGCCGGCTGGGCGACAGATGGACGTTACGTCCGGCAGGATGACAGCCACGGGGTGGAAAGCTCCCACCCAGCAGATGAGGGTTGGGTGGGTAGATCTGATGTAAAAACATTTCCGGGAAGAAGTGTTCAGAATAGAACAGACTGGTGTGACATCAGCCTGCCTCGGTGCCGAGACGGATGGGGATGAGTCACAGGGAGGCCAGCGGTCCCCGAGGAGCTGCCCTGCAGACAGAGCCGTGGGGCACCCAGGAGTGCGTCCCGGCTCCCACAAACCACTGGAGCATGAAGACTGCCAGGCGGGGTGCTTTCCTCGCCCAGGGAAGCGGGAGTGCTCAGCTCGTTCCTTCAGAAGGCCCCACCTGAGCAAGGGCGGCAGCGAGCTCAGAAGTGTCCAAGATGTGGGGAAGGGGCTCGTTCCTCCTTCCCTGAGTGGAATAGGATTATGCCCTACTTTGTTGCAAATCAGATTGGAAGCACCTAGAGAAAAGCCGCGTAAATAAGTAAGATTCAACTTAAAAGGTAAATTAGGTGGAAGTGGAAATAAAGTGACTACTTTGCTGAAGCTAGAGGAAAGTGAAGATGCAGAAAGCTATGCTGTGAGGTCCTGCATGTTTGCTAAAGGTAGGCCACTCGTTCAAGTTCTAAGCTTCCTGGACACTGAGGCAAAGAGAGAAATATGGTTGTAAAGAGAGTTAGGGTTCATAAAACAAAGTACAGTCGTTCAGAAGCATCCCCATCTACATAGGCCCCAAGGCCCAAGAGAAATTTCTTCGGGGCGTCCTTATCAAGAGGTTACTGCGTCGTGGTGTGGCAGTGTGGTCCAGGACATCCCGCGGCAGATCCCGGGGCCTGCCCAGGGCTGCTGCCTGTAACAGCCCTTCCTACGAGAGGATAGAGCCCAGGAAAAGCGGTTCTGTGGAGCCAAAGCAGTGCAGTCCCGGCTGCAGCGCTGATGATCTGCTATAGAAGAATTGCAGATTATTTAGAGTGGTGTTTTCTGAACTGTTCTACTAAACTCTAGCGATATCTCCATAGTCTAGGAGAACAAGATAGATGCTAGAAACATTTAGCATCTAACATTAAAAATAGAAAGAAGTGGGCACCTGGGTGGCTCAGTCGGTTGAGTGCCCAATTCTTGATTTCAGCCCAGGTCATGATCCTAGAGTCATGGGATCGAGCCCCATGTCCAGCTCTGCGCTGAGCATGGAACTTGCTTAAGATTCTTTCTCTCTCTCCCTCTGCCCCCTGTCCCCTGCTCACTCTCTCTCTCTCTTTCAAAATAAAAAATCAAATTAAAAATTAAACAGACAGAAGGCAGAACAGGACTGGGCACATCCACATAAGTTAATATTATTACGCACTAATCCATAACAGAGGATGCAGGCTGTCTATGAGAGACCTCCCGTCCCAGCCCGCAGGGCATGCGCCCCCTGCTCCGTGCCTGCCGACGCTCACATCTTACCATTAGCGTGTGTGCTGTCTGTCCAGGGAGTGCTGCTCTATGCTGCGTACCTTTTCTTATCTGTGATCTTTTATGCAGTATATTGTACATTATTCATGAATCAAATTCCTATCACTTCTTGCAGCAATGAATTTGACTCTGAGGCCATTTTTTATTGTCTGCTCCATCCAAGCATGCATTATAGCTCATGCTGTTCTGTCGGCTTATTGTAGTGTTGAAAGTGTTGCATGATCAAATAAATTCAGGAACTGCTGATCCCCAGGAATGGCTGGGCCACAGGCCTTCAGCCCATGAGCAGCAGCGCCAGAGGGTTCAAAGTTATATTCTTGGATGACGTGCTGATTAGCACTCATCTAGGTATGTCCAGAATCCCCTGCACAGATGACAGGGAAGGCTCCACCTGGACCATGTCCCAGAGGACGTTACAGCTCCTACTTCCTCTTAGAAGGGATCGATGGGGGCAACAGCAGGTTGAAGGTTAGAATTACATTAAAGAAACGAAAGCGTTTGTCTTTGTGTATGTGGAAAGGTATTACACAGGGGCCACAGAAAACTTCCAAAAAGAATTGCATTTGTTGGATAAAGTTATAACTACAAACATTTATTTGGTGGTGACTGCGTGCCAGGCACTGTGCTAACACATTCACATGCCTTATTTTATTTAATTCCCTCCAAGAAACTCTAAGGGAGATATTACTATTGTTGTTATTATCCACCCCTTTTTTTATAGATGAGAAACTGAGCCACTAAAAGGTTAAGAAAATTTTGTGATAAAATTAAGAGTTGAGTTGGCAGGTTCTAGATAGTTCTAAAGCTATTTGTAGGCTTCTGGTTCTAGAGTATTCTTGGAGACTTTAAGGTGACTCGTGTCTAATAACTGTCAGTTTTGGGCCAAGGGAAGTCAAGGGACATACTCATGGGTTTCCCTCTTCTCTTTCAGCGTGCGAAGATGGATATAGGCTTGAAAACGAAACCTGTATGAGGTAGGCTCCTTGCTCATATATTCTGATGCATTTGTGACAGGCCTTATTTAGAAGTTAACTTGGGTAGATTGCCTCACATTACTTCTTTTGATTTTCAAAAGTAATTCTTGTTCTTTTTCTTCATTGACTTGCAGTTGCCCATTCGGGCTCGGCGGTCTCAACTGTGGAAACCGTGAGTATGCAATGGTCTGGCGTTCCGTGCGGGTGGGGCCGGCGTGGTTGTCGTGTACAGGGTGTGGATCTTCCCCATCCGTCAGCTCCTCTCGGCCCCTGTGCTGGGAGGGGTGTGGAGAGTGGAGGGCACCCCAGGGGCTCCAGGTCTGGCAGAGGACGTGAGCACATTCCTGAACAGCCCTGACTGTGAAATGTTAATACAAGAAACTAAGTGGGAGGCGGGACAGAGCATGCTAGAAGAATAGAAGAGCCTCCTCGGTATTTCTTGGAGGGGATGGAATTGGAGGTTTTGGAAGACTTCAACTGGCAGGTGTAGACGGAGAAGGAACCCAGGCAGAGGGAACAACTTGAAGGTCTTGGGGCAGCCTGGGTGGTGGTGTTTCTGGGACGGTGTATGTGTGGTGTGGCTGAAGACAGAAGGAGGGGAAAGCGGAAAAGCGGAGTAGAGGATTAGTTTGGCAGAGGATAAAGGGACCAAGCTGTTCTGGTGTTTGATGGCCAGCCTGAGACTCTCGATTCTTTTTTTTTTTTTTAATGTTTATTTATTTTGAGAGACAGAGAGACAGAGCACAAGCATGGGAAGGGCAGAGAGAGAGGAAGACTCAGAATCTGAAGCAGGCTCCAGGCTGTGAGCTGTCAGCACGGAGCCTGACGCGGGGCTCAAACTCACAAACTGTGAGATCATGACCTGAGCCAAAGCCGGACGCTTAACCGACTGAGCCACTCAGGCGCTCCCTGACTCTCGACTCTAATCAGTACCCATGGTGGAAGCAAGAGTCAGAGAGGACAGCAGTTGATCAAGAAAATCGGGTCAGGCCACAGTAAGGAGGGTGGATTCCGTTCTTTGAGAAAAGCAGTTGTGACTCATTTAAGATCACTTTCACTCACATTTTGTGATATGGAGAGCTGAGAAATGATTGAAAGAAATTCTGGATATAGGCTGTAACAGGAATAATAACATTCAGTACTTTATTTTAGGATAGCTTTGTCCCTCATTCTATAGATGAATATACCAACAGTCTGTAGTCGAAGTTTATTAGACCAAAAGGAGACGTGACCTTATTTACTAGGTGTACAAGTGCCCAGTTCCTGTTCCCCAGCAGTATACCTGACATTTTAGGTCTTCACTGGCATTTTCTTTACTTAATAGCTCTATTAGTAAGTTTCATTATTGTACTTTCTTCGAGCATAAATAAAAAATAAATAAACTAAAATAATAAAGTAAAACAATTCAGTACTTAACTGACATAAAGCTATGTTGGACTTTCAGGCCAGAGTCTAGAGACTTGGAATTACACATCCATCTAGGATCACTGGTGATTTGGGGCCTCGGCTTTATCCTGACTGCAAACTAGCAAGAGGTAGATAGCCTACAGTACACAACCTACAGGACGTAGCCTAACAGAAGTGCTGGGGAAGCATTTCTAGAAGCAAATACGTGTAGAGTCATATAGAACAGAGGGAGGAGTTCACAGAATTAATGTGTTTTGGTTTTTCTTTTTTCCTTTTTTTTTTTTTTTAAGTAGAAAGCTGAGGCCATGGAGAGGTAGACAACCCTATCTTATTTAGTAATCCCTAAGGACACCATCATGCCATAAAACCACTTAAGCATAGATATTCATCATGATGGACCCAAGTCATCACAGTTCACTATTATGAACTGGTTTTTACTTACAAAGCTTCTAACACTAAATGTGGGGGCGGGGGTGGGGTTCCTCACACCAAGCCATTCTGACATTATCCAGAGTTAGTGTCAGACACGGTCTCCGTGTCCCGGGACTGCCCCTATTTCAGATACCAATCCCAAGTCCAGGCCTCTGGGACCAGCTGACCAGCCAGCTATAAATCAGAGGTTCCCACGACCCCTTCCTCAGGTTCAGTAATTGCTAGAACAGCTTACAGAATTTATAGATACAGTAGAGTTGTATCACATATGCAAGAAACTTATTTAATGTCGCCAGTTTATTATAAAGGATGCAACTCAGGAACAGCCAAATGAAGAGATGCAGAGGCAGGTATAGGGGCAGGTGCTGGAAGCTTCCATGCCCTTCAGGTGCCTTCCCAGCGCCTTTAAGTGTTCACCACCACAGAATTTCTCAGAACTTTATTGCTTAGGGTTTTGAGGGGAGTTCCAGTACATAGTCTCAATTAATGACATCATTGCTCATGGGCATTTGGAGGTTGGAGGTGGGATTCAAAGTTCCTCTGTCAACCAGCCCCCATCCTCAGAGGGTTACTTCATCAGCATAAACCGAAATGTGGTTGAAAGAAGCTCCAGATGAACAACAAAAGATGTAACCTCACCCCTTTTGCCTAGAAATTCCAAGGGTTTTAGAAGCTCTTAGGCTAAGAACCAGGAGTGAAGACTAAATAGAAATTTCTTAGTCTATCACAGTATCACAGGTGTATTCAGTTTAACAAGAGGGGGAAGTTATCATACATTATGCTTTTTAAAAATTATAAAATAGTCAAAATTATTTTTAAATATTGGTGCTTGAAAACGCGGGCTTCACAAGCTCCCCTCTACTTCCTAGATGGGATTGGATGCTGCCTGACTCATGAAACACTTAATGAAGCCAATTAGATCTTCAGGAAAAAAAGTGTAGTTTTTATTTTTGTTTTTTTAATCGAAGTACAACCGACACACAATGTGACATGAGTTCTAGGTGCACAACATAATGATTCAACAAGTCTAGGGGCGCCTGGGTGGCTCAGTCGGTTAAGCGGCCGACTTCAGCTCAGGTCATGATCTCGCGGTCTGTGAGTTCGAGCCCCGCGTCGGGCTCTGTGTTGACGGCTCAGAGCCTGGAGCCTGCTTCAGATTCTGTATCTCCCTCTCTCTCTGCCCTTCCCCTGCTCACTCTATGTCTCTATGTCTCTCAAAAATAAATAAACGTTAAAAAAAAAACAAGTCTATACATAATGCTGTGCTCACCACACGTATAGCGACCATCTGTCACCATCCGTCACTGTTACAGTACCATTGATTACATTCCCTGTGCTGGACCTTGTATTCCCGTGACCTATCCATTCTGTAACTGGGGGCTTCGGGTTGTTTTGTTTTTTGTTTTTTGTGTTTGTTTTGTGTGTGTGTGTGTGTGTGTGTGTGTGTGTGTGTGTGTGTGTGTTTTTGTTTTGTTTTGTTTTGAGGTTTGTTGGCTTACATAAAACAGTATAGATAGCAGTATATGTTCCTTTATAAAAATCACTATTTAGGCAAACTTTCTCAACTGAGTTCAGGATCTTTATGCTTGTGTTCAGGAAGGTATCTGTGCTTTACAGGGGCTGCCTGTACAGAATCACCTTTGCTCACTTTCTAGTGTGAATGTCACTCCTTGCTTAAAACCAGAATCGAGCCATAGAACACTCTTAAATTGATCAGAGAATGGAGTAGCCTGCACATGAAAATAGAAGAAAGCCTAGAACTTTCCATGTAGAAGGAGGAGGCTAAATAGTCAGGCAAGACATTTACGATAATTTAAGACATGTTCACCAAATGCTAGAATACTGGAACTAAAGAGTAGGTATAGTTTTTTAGAAGAGATGGTTTAGAGCTAACAGTAGCGATCGCACCACAAGCCTGCGAACGTTATTCTAAGACACTGTAAGTATTTGAAACAGAGAAGCTTTAGATAATGTCTAAATGATTTTTAGATGATTTTAGAATAATTTGAGGGAAGGAGGAAGGCTCAAGATACAGTAGAGTCATATCACGTGTGCGAGAAACTTATTTGGCTAGAACCTCATCACGTGGCAAAGGGAGAGTGAGGAAAGCAGGGGAGGAGTGTGGGGATGTGGCTGGCTCTGGACGTAAGCCAGGGAGCAGGAGGTAGGAGACGCCATCTGCCACGGCCTCCTGGCGCCTCCTGGTCCCAATAGGCCTCTCAGGAGCCAGTACTTCAAACCTCATTTGGTCAAAGAGCTCCCTAAATAGGCTTACCAGAAAATGCTCTGATTTCTCAGTGAATGAAGAGTGATCCAAGGAGGGAAAATGGGAAAGCCCCATAAAGGGTTGGGGGAAAGGGGCGTGAACGGTGGGGCATTGATCTAAGTGGCATGTAGTGATCTTTTTTCAGACTTAGTTAAAGACGATACAGGTCTGTGGATGATACACCCCTATAGCCATTGACCATTCTGTAAGTTCCTGTGTCTCCCTGTTATGTCTGCGGGGTCTTGGAAGTAGCCAGGATATTTCTTTCTGATCCTGAGACTTCTTTTCCTTCGCTTTCATCCAAGTTGTTATCGTTATGTCCAGCAGAGGGCAGGCTTCTGTCTGGATGACTCGCTTCCAGCCACCTTGTGTTGGTGACTTGTTAACTCCTTGACGATGTGTGAATATCACTGTACGATTTTGATATCTGTTTTAGTGTTGCAGAGCAATCAGTAGGGGCTGAGAGTAAATTCCACCTGCCACCTATCCCTCTGAGATCTCAGATCAGCCCTCGGTGTTGGTTAAGGAATGGGGAACACCTGAATTTCATCCCCATTAGTGGTGATAGCACCATGTGAAATCTGTGGCTTGTCACTCAATGTTTTGTGCCAAATAACAAGGCTCTGACCACTCACTGTTGTCACTTCTGCTGTCACCACCAATGACACGAGTGCCTTCTTGGGGCTATGGCTTAGGCTAGATTCTTTGCAGGCAAGAAATGCTTCTCCATGCAGACTTCTTAGGGCACATGGTCTACCCAAGCCCAATGAGGTGGAGAGCTCAGCTTTGTTTAGCTGAGTCTTGAGTGAGTGAGATTCCCTCACTCCTACAGTCGTGGGAATCATCCCACGCCACTACATTCTGGGCTTAGGCATAACCTATGACCTGCCTTTCTGCAGATTTCTGTTAACTATCAAGCTGTGTGCAGATTCTACTTCTTGCTGCTCATAGAGAACATCGTTCAAGCTGAAGAGGTCTGGACGAGCCCTTCTTGCAAACCCTTTTGTCTCAGAGGTCGCACGGGCCTAACTGGACTCCCATGCGCACCTGGTAGGACCACCTGCACCCCCTGCATTCACCCTCCAGCTCCAGCCTGCACCTGTCACTGTGCTTTTTATTTTCTTCCATGGCCAGTAAACAGACCAGTTCATACTGCAGATCCCAACAATTCTGCCTTCTAGCTCTTGTCCTGGCCTCCGAATTCTCTTACAAACTGTCAACAGAGATGCCCCTGCTTCCCCGTCTGCTCGACCTTTCCTCAGGTGCCCTCATTCCCTCCTGTGTGTGGATTTTATGTGGGCTCCTCCTTGCACCTCCCATGCCACCTTGGTTTGCTTCACCTTTTGTCTTTTTGTTAAATAAATTAATTTTGTTTTTTCGTAATATAAAATAACACACACCCATTAATTTTCATTTTTGAACTCAAGTTGATTAGAAAATAGATAGAAGTTGAGGGAAGAAGGAAACTACAGTAAACACTCCTTCACCTATTAAACCCCACCACTAATACCCTGGCATCTACCCTTGCTACTAAGCGAGGCCCACAGGACCTGCGGCCTCAGCTGTCCCCAGGAGCCTGTTGGAAATGTAGAATTCAGGCCTCTCGACTCCAGACCTACGGAATCAGAATCTGAATTTTAACCAGACTCCTCAATTTGATTAATATGCAGACTTATACACATATTAAAGTTTGAGAAGCACTGGTGTTTATATCTTTCCAGAAGTACATATGTGTGCATCTTTCTGTTTTGTGTACATATATTGTTTTGTAACCTGTTTTTAAAGCTAGTAAGCTGTGCAGTGTTTTCATTTACATAATTTTATAAGGTCGCTTTCAGTAACTATGGAATTCTAGTCTGCAGATACACCATTTCCCTCTTACTACCTCGTTAATGTCTTTTTTAATATTCCCATCTTCTAAGCCGTTTTTCTATTTTGTGGCTCTTGTCAGTGTGTGATTATAGAACTCACATAATTTTCCTAGATTACCTTTGTCTGGTGGCACACGTTTTTACCCATCCTTCTTTTATGTTCACAACATGCCTTTAAAAAAAATTTTTTTATGTATATTTTTTTGAGAGAGAGAGAAAGAGAGACAGGGTGTGAGTGGGGGAGGGGCAGAGAGAGAGGGAGACACAGAATTGGAAGCAGGCTCCAGACTCTGAGCTGTCAGCACAGAGCCCAACGTGGGGCCCAAACCCACAAGCTGTGAGACCATGACCTGAGCCAAAGTCAGACGCTTAACCGACCAAGCCACCCAGGTGCCCACCCTCACAACATGCCTTTTTGCAGCGCATTCTTTCTGTTCAAAGGTCCTATGTTCCTTCAGCGGAGACTCTTTCCCCACCAGCGTCCAGGCATGGGCAGCAAGGATTTAGAGCCTGTCCCCTCCACATGTGATCCTCTTCCTCCCCTTTCAGTGAAACCAGAACATTCAGCTTAAAGATCTACACTGACCCTCCACCCATCCCACCATCTGGTGACCAGTGTATAAAGTATCTTTTAGTGAATTCACTCTATTGTTACACTGGGCTTTAAAAAGATTCACACCAGTGGAAATGCTGTGTGTTGGCAGGAGTCGGTTCCCCATAACAAACATCCAGGATAACAGCACTAAACTGCTTAGGAGCAAAAAAAGATAATTAATTGTCCAGAAGTCATCTGGAGATCTCATTCCCCTTGAAGCCAACATCTCAAACAGTCTTGACGGACCTCACTCAGTGTCAGAACAGAAAGGAAGCAGGGCTTGGGAGAGGGGAATACTGCTCTGTTTCTACTCTCGGGTATGGCCACATACAGCCTACGGATGTGAGAAAGACATTTCACAAGCTACAGACAAGAAAAAGAATGCTGTGAACAGAGATTCTGAAGGCAAGCTGATACAAGAGAAATGGAAAGATTTAAAAGGCAAAATTTTAACCATGCATTACTAACGAGCTCAGTGAGGGGGGACATGGGGATAACTGAATGAATTTTAAAATAAAACAAATGTGGCCACCTAGAAAAGTCTGTAATGGCTTCAAGAGTTTTAAGAGAAGGTGTATTGGGGGCTTCTCGATTGAGCGGCCGACTTCGGCTCAGGTCATGATCTCACAGTCTGCGATTTCAAGCCCCGCATCAGGCTCTGTGCTGACAGCTCAGAGCCTGGAGCCTGCTTCGGATTCTGTGTCTCCTTCTCTCTCTGCCCTTCTCCTGCTCACGCTCCGTCTCTATGTCTCAAAGATAAATAAACGTTAAAAAAAATTAAAAAAAAAAAAAGAAGGTGTATTGGTTGGTTCGATTCTGACACAATTTGTGACGTATATGTTTTTTCCATGCCACCAAGCACTGAACTCACCTCTGACATGATCGACCTGGAGACAGCGTCAGATCCCACAGGTTAAAGGCTCAATCCCATAAGACTGTCTCCCCTTCCTCATCGGATGCCAACTGCAAGTCCAGGTGCCTGGCACCTACATTGCTGACTAACCGGCTGTGGGTCAGTGGTTCCCACAATACTTTGGGTTGGATTAATTTGCTAGAGTGGCTCACAGAACTCAAATAGTCTACTCACTAGGTCACTGGTTTCATATAAAAGGATGTAACTCGTGAACAGCCAGATGGAAGAGGCACACAGAGCAAGGCCCAGGGAAAGGTTGGGGGGTTTCCATGTCCTCTCCCAGGGAGCCACTCTCCCCAACTCTCTGCATGTTCATCTGCCCGGAAGCCCTGCGAACTCTGCCTTTTTGGGTTGTTATGGAGGTTTCATCACATTGGCTTGATTGACTAAGTCATTGGCCATTGATGAATTCAACCTCCCCAGAGGACAGGAGATGGGGACGGAAAGTTCCAGCCCTCTAATCACATGATTGATTCTCCTGGCAACCAGCCCCCCCTTCCCAGGTCCTTTCCAAATTCACCTCATTAATATAACAAATGACACCTTTCTGTTCTCTTAGGAAATTGCAAGGGTTTTAAGAACTCTGTGCCAGGAAGTGGGTAAGACCAAATACATATTTCTCATTATAAATCACAGTATCACAGTTGGCTAAGATCCTTCTGGAGTACATAGCCTCACTAGCTTAAGCAACAAAAGACAGTTTATTGCAAGGATCCTGGGGTGTATCATGGAATTCCAGGGTCAGAAGGAGAAGAATCAGAGAATTGTGGGGAGCCGCAGCAGTTGGAGGTCAGGGGCTTGCTTTTCAGAGTACACATCAGCACTACTCCACCTTCATCTCTCACCTTCGCTCTTTGCTGTGTGTGTCTGTGTGTGGGCTTTCACTCCTTCCCAGACAACATGACTGAAAATAGACTCAGCAGGCAGCTTCAAGTATGTGTCACCCGTTCAGCCATTTTGAAAGAAAAGGTGAACTTTCTCTCTCTCTCTCTTCACCACATTGTAATTCCTGGACGGACTGGGGTATATCATGGAATTCCAGGAACGGACTGATCCAGTTTGGATCATGTGTTTACTCCCAGACCAGTCGACTGTAGCCAGGGATGGTGCTACATGTAGAAGCATGACCCACTCTAACCACCCACACCGGAACCTGCACATGGCGGGGGGTGAACTTTCCTAGGGAGGCGCTGCCTAAACAGACAGTCCAGTAGTAGTTTTCATCCACATGAGCATATAAACAAGGGCAAATGTAGCTTATAGGAAAGACCGGGCCCATAATGGGCTCCCAACAACAATGACATCAGCATCAACCTACATCAAACTACAAAAAGAGGGGCACCTGGGTGGCTCAGCCAGTTAAGCCGCCGACTTCAGCTCAGGTCATGATCTCACGGTCTGTGAGTTCGAGCCCCACGTCGGGCTCTGTGCTGACAGCTCAGAGCCTGGAACCTGCTTCGGATTCTGTGTCCCCCTCTCTCTCTGCCCTTCCCTTGCTCACACTCTGTCTCTATCTCTCTCAAAAATAAATAAACGTTTAAAAAAAAAAAGTTTAAAAAAAAACTACAAAAAGAGTAAAGAAAAGCCAGGCTGTGAAATAACAGCAAATATCAAGGAGAAAGTAGAAAGAATTCCAAGTTCATCATTCTGGAGAACCTCTTCATAGTAGAAAAGACACGACGGACAAGCCTAAGATGGCACTCATTGCCCTCTGTCTCACTCCAATAAATAAACAGAATACCCACAAAACTGTAAGCATTATAGTTGGTGTTTATTCAAATTCCATGCTCTTGTACATCATTATCTGGCCTCATAATAAATCCAAGGTCAGTCTTGAGTTCAAAAGATCAGTTTTAGTTCATGAACTGACTCGATAGCAGATATGAGGGGAAAAAAATGTGGGTTATTTTGTCCATAAACTCATTACAAGTTCCCAGTAATAAGACCTAACTGCCAAAGAGCGTTGAACATACTCTAAAGAATTGTATATATGTGTATAAAATAAATTATGTTTATGCCTACACCTGCAATTTCTAGATGGAGAGGAGGTTGTGTGTATGTGTGAGTGTGTGTGAGTGTGTGTGCGTGTGTGTGTGTGTGTGAATAACATTTGGGAAGTATAGAAACGCACAAAGAAGAAAGTAGAAGTTAGCCGTGATTTCCCAAGGCAGTACCAACTTCTATGAATGTTTTGGTGGATCCCTTCTGGCCGTTTATGTTCATGTGCATGAGGTCCTCTGACTTTCAGTACGGTGTTCTTTTCTCTCCTGTGCAACTGAAGCCAGCGCCACCCCAAGTTTGGTTTGTAGGCCGGCAGCCCCACTGTGCCCCAGAATCTTGCCGGGATCCATCGCTCTTCTCAGCCCTACCCCAGGCCTACGGAATTCAATCTTTTAGGCTGGGACCTGGGCATCTGTGTTTCCACAAGCCCTCTGGGTGACTCAGATGCACAGAAAGCTTGAGAAACGCTGGTCTGTACCCTTGCTACTCAAAGTGTGCTCCGTGGACTGTTCTTGAACTAAGACAGGATTAATACAAAACCGGAGAGTGAGCGCCTGGGAACGTTTATGTTAATTTGATATGGCTGTGACATCCAAGCGTGAGAGTTTTATTTCATTTTATACATTCAGTCCACAGTAGGACTCCTTAAAAAATGGAGAAAGGGAAATTCATGATTGGTGCCTGAGGGAAAAGGCAAGAATTGCCAATGAGGCTGTATTTGTTTATTTGAAAATAATACTCAAAATCACCGACAAAGAAGAACTGGTCTGTGGCAGCAGATAGTTTGAGAAGCACTGGTCTACTCTATCTTCCTTCCTTCCTTCCTTCCTTCCTCCCTCCTCCTTCCTTCCTTCCTTTCTTCCCTTTCTTTCTTTCTGTTTATTTCTTTATTTTGACACACAGAGAGAGCTAGAGAGTGAGCAGGGGAGGGCCAGAGAAAGAGGGATAGAGAGAATGCCAAGCAGGCTCTACACTGTCAGCACAGAGCCCAACGCAGGGCTCCATCTTACCATGGTATCATTACCTGAGCCTAAATCAAGAGTTGCACATTTAACTGACTGAGCCATCCCAGCGCCCCAATCTGTGTTTCTATTTAGACAAAACTTTTGTTCCAAGAGGACCCTGACATAACTGCAGCCAGTTGCAAGGGTGGCTTCTACAATGAGTGCCTGCTCATTTCGTTGGAAGTGGGAAAATTTTAACTTGGTGTGGAGGGTTCAGCAGGAGTAGACTTCGGTCTTTCATTAGGAACAAAGGAAGCCACTGTAGGAATTTAAAGCAGAGGAATGGCTTGATCAGACTTGCTCTTTTAAATGAGTGAGCAAGACTGGGCACTGGAAGGTGAGTTGGGAGGTGGTTGCCGTGGCCTGGTCAAGAGTTGATGGCGGTTTAGGGTGGTGTTGGTGGGGACAAAGAAAAGTCAACAGATTCAAGAGATTTTGTTGAAAGTGAAACTTGAATACATGTGTCAGGAGGTGTGGGAGAGGATTACCTCATTCCATGGTTTGCCTTTGCTCCCTGTGTCTTAATACTAATGATTTTTCAAGATAATCAGATTTCTGTGCTATTTATTCAAATCAATGATAGGTACGTGGTTGGATAGCTTCAGTTTGCTTTTATCACACAGTCTCCTTGCTGTCAACTCTGCGTATTACTTTGACTTTACCTGAATACCTAGAGAGCATGGTTCCAGTCTTAATTTACTATAGAAAGTCTGCTTATTGGCCCTTTTTTAAAATCCTGCACCTTATAACCTGAGAACACAATTTTAATATTTCCACAACAACAAAAATCAGTTTGAATACTGAATAGACTTTTTTTTAGTGTTTATTTATTTACTTATTTATTTATTTATTTTTAATGTTATATTGAGAGAGAGAGAGAGCATGAGCAGGGGAGGGGCAGAGAGAGAGAGGGAGACACAGAATCCAAAGCAGGCTCCAGGCTCCAAGCTGTCAGCACGGAGCCCGATGTGGGGCCCGAACTCACTGAACCATGAGATCATGACCTGGGCCCAAGTCAGCCACTTAACCAACTGAACTATCCAGGCGCCCCTAGTGTTTATTTATTTTTATGAGAGAGCCAGAGACAGAGTGCTAGGAGGGGTAGAGCATAGAGAGAGGAAAACACAGAATCTGAAGCCGACTCCAGGCTCTGAGCTGTCAGCACAGAGCCTGACATGGGGCTCGAACTCACGAACCGTGTGATCCTGACCTGAATCGAAGTCAGGTGCTTAACTGACTGAGCCACCCAGGTGCCCCTGAATACTTTATTGAAAATATAATTTTGCAGAAATATTCAGGTATAAAACCAATTAATTAAAATGTTAATACTGTATATTACATATGATATGTGTGTGCTTCCATCTATGACTGCTGGTATCTGGTAGTTTAGTCCAGTTTGTATGTATTCAGGGAACAACCCAGGGCCGAGCATGCTTCATGCACGCTCTACGCTTCGTTGACCGGTAATATTTCTTATAATGAGGGTTGCCTCCTTTTTGTCTTATCAAGTAAGAACTTAAAACCAAATAAAGAATTTTTACATCTACTATATCATCAATTCAAAAAATTTAATAAGTGGGAGGTAGCCAAGAAATGTTTCTCTATTTTCTCCATTCATTTAAAAAAAAATCAATTTTACCAGAGGCATAATTGACACATAATAAAATGTACCCATCTTAAGTGAGAAAAAATAGTAGGAAGGATAAAATCTTAGAAGATAGAACAATTATTAAAGCCAACAGATTTAGTTTTTGAAAACTTCATGCATCTCCTTTAGTTTTCTCTCAGTGAAAAGGACATGGGCGCTGGTCTACAGGTAGAATTTGGCATCCATGCACCATTCTAGGAGTGGCTGAGAAAGGAGAAGTCTTCTCAAAACAGTGTAGTTTAGGGAAGAAAAATAATTTTCCCCTCTATCATTCTAGAACCCTCCCTCCCTCCCCTCAATAAAAGATTAAAAGGAGAAAAAACAACTTTAACTGTATAGCACACACAGGAGCCCCACAAAGATATGAGGCTCAAAGGCAGCCAGATGTTTGATGCTTATATACCCTTCTGAGCTAAGGAAGAGCTAGGCAGCAGGGGCTGCAAGGGCGGGGAAGGCGAGCCTGTGAAGGCGAGAGGAGGAAATGTTTGGTAAACAAAGGCTGCCCGGCTGGGAAGACCAGCTCTCTCTGTTGAAAAAGTGATCCTTCATCACAGCAGTCTTCCCGGTGTAGGCCCCTTTTCTAATTTGAATCTCCCTTACGAAAGGGTTACTCCTGCTCTTTTTTTTTTTTTCTTAGTTGTTTTTAATGTTCGTTTTATTTTTGAGAGAGAGAGAGAGAGAGAGAATGAGAAGGGGAGGGGTTAAGGGAGAGAGAGACAGAATCTGAAACAGGCTCCAGGCTCTGAGCTGTCGGACCCTTAACCGACTGAGCCACCCAGGTGACCTGAGGGTTACTCCTGCTCTTTGCAGAGCTTCTCCTGTGTTGCAGTTTCTCAAAAATAATCAGCTCAAAATAATAAGCATGCCAACGAGGAATATTCGGGGTAGTATACTGTGGTGTTCTCCAACAGAGGAAATGCAGCGCTAACCTTGAGGAGCCCTTACTAGGGGCCCAGGAATGAAAGGTGAGGTCCCCAGCTAAGGCCTGGCGATAGCTGTGGGCTGGGGAGGGAACCACTGCTTTGTGTTCGTTTATTTACTTATGACCTCTTACCTGTCCACTTGTATCCTTTTTTAACCTGGTTAGCCTATCAGCTGATCACCGTGGTGATTGCGGCAGCAGGAGGCGGGCTTCTCCTCATTCTCGGCGTTGCGCTGATTGTTACCTGCTGCCGGTGAGTGATGGGGATTCCTGGTCTAATGCTCTTGGCCTCTGCCAAGCACTGGTCAGTTTTTACTCTTTTAAAGAATGTTTGGGGCGGTTCACAGTATTAAATCATCTGACTGAACCATTAAAAAAAGGAGAAAGGGAAATTCATGGTAGGTAGGGCCACTGAGCAAAGAAAAGGACAGCAAATGGGACTTTATTTCCTTTACTAAAAAAAGAATTCCCAAAAGCACAAGCAACAAAAAAGTGATAGATCGGACTTCATCAAAATTAAAAACATCTGTGCTTCAATGAACACTACCAGGAAAGTGAAAACACAACCCACTGAACAGGAGAAAGTGTTTGAAAGTCGTATGTCTAATAAGGGACTTCAATCTAGAATATGTAAAGAATTCTTACAACTCAATAATGAAAACGCAACCTAATAAAACGGGCAAAGAACTTGAATAGACATTGCCAAAGGAGATGAACATATGGCCAGGAGGCACATGAAAGAATGCTCAGTACCACTAGCCATTGGGGAAATGCAAACGAAATTGCCATTCGACACCACTTCGCGCCCACTAAGATAGCTACTTAAAAAAAAAAGAAAATAGCAAATGTTGGTGAGGATGTGGAGAGATTAGAATGCTCACACGCTGCAGGTGGAAACCTAAAATGGCATAACCGCTTTGAAAAAGTCTGGCAGTTCCTCAGAAAGTTAAACGCGGTGTTGCCATTTGACCCAGCACCTCCACTCTGAGGGAACTACGGAGACAACCGAACATGTGTGCCTACACAGAAACGTGCACATGAGTGTTCATAGCAGCATTATTCGTCGGAGCCGAAAGGTGAAAATAACCGCAGTCTCTACCAACTGATGTCTAGATAGACAAGATGGGGTGTAGCCACACAACGGAATATTATTCAACCATAAAAAGGAACGTAGTACTGACACAAGCTATAAAGTTTGTGAACTTGGAAAATATTATACTGAGTGAAAGAAGTCAGTCACAAAAGACCACCTACTGTATGATTCCATTTATATGAAATGTTCAAAATAGGCAAATCTAACAGAGATAGAATGGAGATTAATGATTATCTAGGGCTGGGGTGGAGGGGGAGTGGGGATTGGAGGGGTAACAGCTTAAGGAGTAAGGGGTTTCTTTTCGGGGCGATGGAAGTGTTGCAAAATTGATTGTGATGATGGTTGCCCAAGTCTGACACTACACCCCCTGGCGTGTGTATTTTGGGCACATTTAGAAACAAACAAAGATGAAGGGGGTTACCTGAGATATTTTAGCAGTAAACAATTCGTAGCAGGCACATGGGGGGAGCAGGGCTCAGCACTAGGCTTGGCTCTGGGCCTCCTAGAAGCCAGTGTGATTGAGTTGCTACTGGAAAAGGAAGAGAAAGGAAGGAGTTGGATTCTCGGTGATTATGTAGTCAGATAAGGGAAAATCGTGACCTTTGATTTAGATGATTATAAATGGCAGGAATTTCTCTGACGTAACAGATGTATGGCACTTACCAAAATAGAAAGTTATCTTTTCGACCATTGGCATGAAGGATGTTTTAAGGTATCCTTCACCTCCAGGAAGGCTGCAGAGAGCAGTTTGCCCCAACCGCCCATCCGGAACGCAGGCCTTTGCCTGTCATTTACAAAGTTACCACCAAATCATCAAAGACAAACTGTATGAGTGGAAACAGAATCCTGGGTATAGAATGAGACTAGAAGCTAGACGGATTAAACCTCAAGGGGACGTAAGTCTCATATTTGCTAAGGGCTCATATTTGCTAAGTCTCATATTTGCTGGAGAAGGAGCCTGTGACCACGGGCAGCAAAGGGAAGGTGACCGTGGATTAGTAAGTCATTGTTTGAAACCGGACACCCTGCCCTCCAGGGAGCAGCACAGCGGCAGGTCTGTTTTGAACGTGCAAGAAGGGACAACGCCTAAGCCACATGCTGGACATTTGGTTTTATGACCCTGAGTCATAAATTAATAAATTTCCCAGAAAATGTATTTATAGGAAAGTGAGGTAAGAAGGAAGAAACTTCAGAATATCTTACCCAGGGCAAATGTAACTAAAAATGTCTGAACCTAGCCCCATTTGGTAGGTGAATCACACATATTCCTTTTTTTTTTTTTAATGTTTATTTATTTTGAGAGAGAGAGAGCAGGGGAGGGGCAGAGAGAGAGGGAGAGAGACTCCCAAGCAGGTCCCGTGCCGTCAGCACAGAGCCTGATGCTGGGCTTGATCCCATGAACCGTGAGTTCATGACCTGAGCCGAAACCAAGAGTCTGACGCGCTTAACCACCTGAGCCACCCAGGTGCCCTGAATCACACATATTTCAACCATTTCTAGCCAGTGAACCCTCACAAGTAGGGAACTTACCCTGGGCTTCCCCTAACCTGCCGAAAGGCGAATATGTGTGGATAATATAAACAGGTGGGCATTTCTGCAGATGAAACATCTGTTGTTCTGGTCTGTGGAGTAGCTTCGTGTGGTGAAAGGGCACTGGCTGGTGGAGCGGGAGGCCTGAACTCTAGTCCCAGCTTGGCTAGTAGCAAAATGTGACCTGAAGAACCAGTCTCATCTCTTTGCAAAGCCAGGGCTGTCCCATTCCCAGAGCTCCTCTTTTTAGTAAATCTTGGTGTGATCTAGAAGCTTCCATGTACATTCTGGTGCTCGGGCAGGTTTGGAACCACTGGACTGAAGAATCCTACAGGCCGTTTGGCTCCAGCATTCTGGAAATTTATGACTCAGATTTCCCTGGCTCCCCTGTGATGCAACAGCGTCTGTCCCCAGAAGAGACTGTCTGCTTCACTGTAGCCATGTTTGTCCTCTCTGTCCCTGGTAACCTGTCCCTTCAGGTTGGAAGATTTTTTTGTTTTGCATTTTTCTTTTGCATCTAATTGCATTTTTACTTGCTTTAGGCAAACACTAAAAATAATAATACCATTTTCAGTGGGCATCTACAGAAGAATATGGTAGTAACTTTCAGTCTAATTTACCTTCTAGAATAATAGAACATGCTTTCACAGATAGCATTTCTTTACAGAACTTCTTCATCTAAAGTCTCAACTATTTTCCATTCCACAGAAAGAGTAAAAATGACATAAGCAAACTCATCTTCAAAAGTGGGGATTTCCAAATGTCCCCCTACGCTGAGTACCCCAAGAACCCTCGCTCACAAGACTGGGGCCGAGAAGCTATTGAAATGCATGAGAACGGAAGTACCAAAAACCTCCTCCAGATGACAGATGTGTATTACTCGGTGGGTATCCTGTGCCCAGCGCAGCTCAGGCTCCGGTTCCCTCTGAGAGGATTGTGTTTTATGGTAAAGATACTACAGCTAGTTAAGGGTTAAAGAGAATGGCGCCATGAGCCTCTTATTTACATAATTTAATATTCAGCTTACTTACAATCTATTTGCATGGTGTTTATTAGTTTTGACATCAAGACATGAAGGATATTTCCACAGAGCACATTACTTTTACAGGGTCGTAGCAGTAACCCTTCTTGTTACCGAATTTGCTTTTAAGTTACAAGATTGGAAACTGAAAGAGAAAGAATTCGATGACATTTAGCCTGTGGCCCTTGCACATGCTTTACCTCCTGTGGCTTGCGTAGTTAAAACTGGGGGATTGGAAACAGGTATAAGGAGAACAATTCAGTGTCATCCTCAACAAGCGTTTCTCAGAGGTTTAGAAGAGTATTCACCCAGTAGGTCTTCAGTACTTGGCCACACCCAGGCCTGGACTACATCATTGGAAAGAAGGTAGACTACCTTGAACCCGTGCTCCTTCTGCCCCACATTGAATGACCCCTGTCTTACTCCCATGCACTGCCCAGTTCATTTCACATCCGCTGCCTCAGCCCTCCAGCAAACACAAACGGGCCTCTCTGAGCTGAAAAGTAAACAGACGTAGGTGACTTCTCATTCAGTGGGCCTGTTTGAGGTACCAATAAACATGAAACCTTGCCCCGTGGGGACTTAAGAGCACTAGGCAATACTGTGACAGAAGTCACAACACCTCTGGTTGCTATGGGGACGAACCATGAGGGTTCAGACTTTGGACGGGAGGGGTTCACGCTAAGGACGCTGTTGTTACAGTGGAGCCTTTGAAGAACTTGAAACTGGAGGAAGAACAAGAAGAAATAAGAGGGGAAATAAACATAAACACAAACGACGCTGGCTGCAATGTTCCCCTTTGATGCTTCTGCATAAGTGCTCGGCTTCCTTCTCAGTCCGGGAAGTCCTTTTACTCTAACAACTGCAGCCGTGTATCTGCAGGTATCTGCTAACCGGGCAGGGGGCTTACCCGAGTGTGCCCGCACACTTGCATGTTTTACCAGGGACTCTTCACCCCGGCATGCTGAGATCACACGGGGACAGAGAGACCTGTGGTGTCGTAAGACCAACTCCTCTTTGTTTCCATGGAGTTAGCTAAAGAGCTGCCTTAAATAGATACCATCAAGAACTTAGACCAGCCCCATCTGCATTTCGGGAATAGGCTGAGCGGTCCAGAAGCAGAGCCTACGCTTACGGCATGAACCTGTCCCCTGAGAAGGCTGTCCTTCTCATCACCGCTGTGAGGGACCGCCTGCTCAGGTGTACTTTGGGCACCCCTAGGATTCAGGTTCATTACATGCCGTATCCAGTGCTTTATTTCTGCCACGCGAGCATTTTCTCCCGGTGGTCCTCAGGGAGGGCCTCCTCGGAGCAGCCGTGTCATTCCTTGGGGCTTCTCTTGCACATCAGATAAGTAGTCACGATGCTCTCGGCTGGGATCTCTCAGAGACACCCAAGAATCGATGTTGGCCTCCTGCTCTGAGGTTTTTGACAGGTGGTCCTATGACCTTGCAAAAGTCAACTCCTTGTTCGTGGCACGGACAGTAGTGTCTGCTAAATGCCAGGGAGGATTCAAAGCCGTTGTGTGCCACAGAGACAGACACACCTGGTAATAATCTTAATAATTACGATAATCAGCCCAGGTCTTTTCCTACGTGGGTCTAAAATCACTGGGCTCCCCTTGAGAGTTTTTTTGAAATCTCCATTTAAAATATAGGCAGGGGCACCTGGGTGGCATAGTCAGTTAAGCGTCGGACTCTTGAACTCAGCTCAGGTCTTGATCTCAGGGTCGTGAGTTCAAGCCCTGCATTGGGCTCCTCACTAGGCGTGAAGTCTACTTAAAAAAAAAGAAAGAAAGAAAGAAAAGAAAGAATAAAATATAGGCAGAAGTATCCAAGGTTTCACAAAGAGAGGGCCCAGGAGATCCTAACTTCTAGGTCGGGCCCTGCTCTGCTATGTTTAGCTGCCTCCGTCTTAGGTTTGTTAAAACATAGTATTATTCTTGAAAAATAAACAAAACAAGCAAACAAAGAAACCACACATTAAATTTAAATCCATGAATTATAAATTGACTTTTCTTCTTTTCTCTCTGGCCACCAGCCCACAAGTGTAAGGAATCCTGAACTTGAACGAAACGGACTCTACCCGGCCTACACTGGACTGCCGGGATCACGGCACTCATGCATCTTCCCTGGACAGTATAACCCATCTTTCATCAGTGACGAGAGCAGGAGAAGAGACTATTTCTAAGTGCGGAAGAGAGAGGGAGGGCCCACTGCTCTGAGCAACCTGCGGGACCTCGGCTGCTCGGAGAACTGTACCAGGGGGGCCCGCGAATACTGGCTGCTCCCAGGACTCACGGAGCCACACACGTGAACGGCAAGCAGGAGGCGGGACAGGCGTGAGGGGCGTGACCTCAGTGGAAGGGGACGGACGGATGTGGGGATGTGGAACTGAGGGCTGCTCGTTAGGCACCTTCGCCGTTACTGTGAACGTGAACGTGGGCCGGCACCAGGAGTCTCTGAGTTCGGCAGCCGCCACCAGCCGAGGGCTGACCGCTAGCCAGGGCACATGGTCAGGCACCTTTGCCAGGACCCAGTCTTTCCTCAGTTTGCACTTTACTAAATTGGGTAGGGAGGTCTCCTTTCGGATTTGTTTCAAGACTGTTCCAGAAAGAAGGCCTCTCTCCCTCAGACACTTCCATAGGCCTCAGCTGGGCGGTGATTAATTTATGGCAGAGTACTGCCTCTTCCGGTTGTTTCCCTGCCCAGTACCTGCATGCCAGACGACAGATGACGACGATAAACACATCACTAAGATTTGGAGATGCTGTGGGCAACGTACAGTATTTCCGTAGGCTTCTAGGTCTTCGGCAGTTTCCAAGCCCACCCTCGAAATGAGGAGCTGAAATTTAGGAGGCACAGCACACACTCCGCTTTGTTTTTTAGTCAAGGTGACACGTTTATTTAGGACTGTTTTTTCCCTCTGCAGTTAAATCCCACTTTTTCAAGTTAAGTCTGGATCCGGGCAAAACAAGTTCCACGTGGTTTTCAGTAGAGGCACCCCGCTGCCTGCGGTGAGGCCCAGCAGGCAGCAGCGGGCTCAGCCGCCGGGCTGGGCGAGGGCCCTGGCGGGGGACTCACAGAGCCGCGGGCGGTGGCCGCTTCTCGTCCCGAGCGCCTCGCTCCATACCTCTGAGGCCCATTTCTACTGCAGTAGGAATGGAGGGCGGAACGTGGATCTGGTCGGGGCGTGGGGGTGGGGGGGCGGGGGGATTCCACTACTAACAGAAAAGCAGCCGAATGCAGTGAGACGAGTAGGCTGACGGGGCAAGTTCAATTTCCTGAAGCCCCAGTGCTTTGGGAAGCCATGTGGGTTCCTGAGGAAGACTAGGGAGCTGGGACGGAACCACAGGTCTGTGAGTCTGCTTCCCTACTAAGTGCGGCTTCTCTGATTGTATCCCGGATCTTGTCCACCCTCTCAGTGCAGACTTTCAACCAACTACCCAAAGCTCTTTATTCAGTGAAGAAATAACTTATTTTCACTCATGCAGTCATTTGTACCTCTTTATACTACTGCGTAGTTCCCTCCAGAAACATAATTTAAGTCAGCATTGGAGAATTGAAGACTTATGGCCAGTTAAGGAGTTGAGAGTTTGCCTTTGGGAAGGAAATTCCATGTGTCTTATTTATTATGCCTGTGACATGGGTCCTGTGAGGAGGGGGCCTACCCCGTGCTCAGCGCCTTTAACTGCTGCTTGGGGAACTGCAGTTGTTCTCATCTCTGCTTTTGAAACCTCCTGTGTGGAGTTGAGAACACAGTGGTAAAAGAATTGTTCCCACCCTGAAGCTTGGAGCTCCGTGGCACCCACATTTCTGGAAGCGGTGTAGCCATTGGGGACAGTTCAGTCTGGGGCGTGGTTGTTTCTTCAGAGTTCTCTTTTCAGAATGTATCTAATCTTATGTAATCCTTGCCCTGACAGTTTTAAGTGTAAACGCCCGTGTCCCGTGGTCTCCACGAGCCACCAGCACCCTACTGCTGCGGGAACACGAGTCAGGTGTGATGCTTCTTAGTCTTTAAATTGCACTCAGCTCCTGAGATACGCAAAGAATTCTGTTTCTGTCAGTGGGTGTCAACTTAAAATTCCAGAGCATCACCTCTCTGAATTCTTGGGTTCATCCCTCTGGGGAAGCAAACAGCCCCTGTGCCTCCTGGTCTCGCATCTGACTGGAGAGCGCGGAGCTCCTGCACTCCGCTCACCCGAGCCCACAGAGCCCACAGACTCGGCTCCCTCGGGAGGAGCCTAGCTCCCGGGCCCTTGATGTGGATCCTTGCTCCCTGGGGCCCAGAGCCCTGGCCGAGAGCTGTTCCCAGGCTTACTCAGCTAAGGGTGTTGGGTGACATCACAGCTGACAAATCATCTCCTGTGTCAGGACCAGAAGCTATAAGCTACACAAAATGAAGTGTTCTGTCTCCAAAGCATTCTTGGGAAGAATCCAGAAGATAGTGTCCTGTGAGTTCCCAGAATGCTTTCCCGTGAGTACATTTTGTGCACGTGAAATGGATTAAGAATATTGTTTTCCTTTTACTGTGAAAAAAGGAGGCCCCGTACAATGTTAAGTTCATATGCGTCTCATGTCTAGGAGCCTGCAGGGTTGGGGAAAGTGTATCTCAAACGCGTGAGGGTCTAAGAAGGTCTGCGGACAGCTCGATTGTTACCCAGTGCCAGCTGCCGCCCTGAGTGAGGAAGGGAGAGGCTGGCTTCGCCCCTGCCTGGGGTTAATACCTCCTAAAGGACCCTGCCTCGGCCGAGGGCAAACAACCAGTAGGACAGCAGCAGCTGCTGGACTGAGGGGCAGGGCCGGGGCACCCCTGGCAAGCAGAAGCTCTCAGATCCCGCACAGGTGCTCAGCATCAGCCGCTGCACCCGGAATGTGTGATTCGCGCCCACAGAAAGGCCACAGTCCTGCCTCACTGGGGCCCCACAGCTAGGGGGAGGGGGAAGGGAAAAGTGACACTCGGCTGCTCTCGAGAGGCTTGAACTTCTGCAGGGAGAGCCGGCCGAATGGAAACCATGCTCCTGTAGCAAGCGGAAGCACCCTGCGGGGCCTCTCAGAGCAGGGCGGGGCTCACCTGCCAGCCTCCTGGCGATGGTGGATTTTGTTTAAACCCCAGGGGGCTTATTTCTCCTGCCTTTTCCTCTCTGCCCCATGAGCCAGCCCAGGACACTGGAGACAACTTACGAAGTCTGCCTGTCGCAACCAGAATCTCTGGCGTTCCCACCATGGCCAGGCTCTGTGCAAGGCCCCCGGCCTCACTCGCCACTCCCTTGTGAAGTGTGCACGAGAGTGTCCATTTCCTGTACGTGCGAACTTTCGGAGAGGAAAAATATCTTGCCTTGGAGAGCCAGGATTCAAACCTGTCTCCCTGTCTTGCCATCATGGCAAATGGCTCACCATCTAAATGTACCTTAAATGTCAAAGAGGGCATGAGAGACTGGGCTTAAAATATACTTCAAAAAAAAATAATAACCTTAATATTATTAAGCATTAACTAAACTAATGACATGAAATGCAAAAACAAAGTGCTGAATCCTTTTGGAAAAAGTCCTTATGGGTTTGTCATTACATATATTTCTTGGACACTTGAGGTCATCATTGAGAAAATAGTGGCTGGTCTGTGCTTAGCAAGAAGCAGACTGGTGCGTGGCCGTGGGTGTAGGAAGGGTCAGGCGATGGCCCAGGGTCTTGACAAACTCAGCCAGACTTAGATGTCCATCTGAGGGCTGTTTGGCCTTGTTCTTGCGGTAAGGCTGTGGCTCCCACACACAGGAAGCAAATTTTTGTGAACGTTATCAGAAATCGGGGACGTATTCAGTTGAATGTCTTAAATGCTGGCAAATCTTCCTCCTTTGACAAAACTTTGTGTTAAGAAGCAGCTAAGTCCTTTAGAGCCAAAATTGTTGAACAGGGAGTGTAATCAAGCTGGCCGATAGCATTTGAATTATTAACAAGGATGTGAGTGTTAAGTTCTTGAAGAGATAATTCTTAAGAAGTTGGCCCAAACAGAAGGGTATCATCTTTGCAAGCCTAGGCTGGATAGCTGCCCAAGAAATTGTTTTTGAAGGACGATATTTATTCAGATGTGGAAGTTCCCAAAGCAGGCACTTTAGGGCCATCTCTCATACGTGGCTTTATGGGGCCTCCATGAAGCCATCTTGCCCACTGGCAAAGTGCCCAGGTGCCCAGGAACTCTGGGAACTTTGCCGGAAGAAGCCAGAGCTGAGCATTCTAGTTGCTCCTGGCTTAGGTCAGCCCAGCGCAGCCCAGAGTAGGGTTGAGACCATTAGTTCTAAGATACTTAACACCAATTTCAAAGCAAGAGCACTTCTTTGGAGACAGGAAGAATGCCAAGTTCAGTATTTCAGTATTTTCTATCTTCTTTAAGACTGCCCTTAATATCAGAGAGATTTTTCTATGTGAAGACTTCTGCGGGGGTTAGAAGGGACATGTCTTTTCCTCCTTCTTGACAAAGCATCATTTTGAGGTTCTCGTGTGCATTTTTGGAAACAGAGATACAGTTTTGTAAAGTTGTCTTTTGAGTATGTGGGGTTTTTTTTTTTCATATTGTTTTGTTTTTTTTCTTTTTCTCTTCTGAAATCCCCAGAGAAGGAAACTGGTGAAAATATTAGAAACATCAAAGTATTAAATGTCAGTGAGTTTGTTGTGCTAAAATATCTTTTCGATAGTGTTATAATCCGTCCTCGTTGGTGTCAACTGCTCACGGAAAAACCTGTGAAACCAAAGGGGATAATTTAGGTTTACAAAGAGACAGATCTTAGACCAGCTTTGTCCCCTCTGCATTTTTAAAGAGGCTTTCAAAGGATTTGCATAGTAGATTCTGGTTTTATCCTATACGTATATTTTTGGGTATGCAGTGCAGGTGCAGAGTTCTTGCAGAGGAAGGATGGGACAGGAGAGAGGTGGGGTGGAACCAGGTCTCCCTGGGAAATTAACACAGATTCCTGTATTACCTTGGCCTGTTTCTTTTAAAAAAAAAAAAAGAAAAGAAAGAAAGAAAAAAGGTCTTTTATCATGGATTGCTGTGAGTTGTGTTACTGTTTGTGTTGCTGGATTTATGGTTAAATGAAGCATGTAGCTGGAATATGAACTTCTTGAGTTTTCACATTGTCCCGAATTTCTTTTTGCAAACCTTTAAACCTTAGCCCCTGGTTGATTGTGTTAAAACCATTATGAGAATGTTAATTTAAAGTTGTATTATAATTGCAACCTCCACCGATTATTCAGTACTGTAGCAGCAAAGTATTATTTGTAAGAATTTGGTTATTTTTATACGTATACCTACTTTAAGTCTGGCGTTCTAGTCAGTAAATGATGCAATAAAAGGAATATCATTTTCCTCGTGTGTTTCTCTCACACTAACAAGCAAATTAGACCAGAGTGCAGGAGGTTACCCTTCCCGAGTTAACAGGGGGACCGCGTAGTGAACTCCTGCGTGGCAAATCTAGGGGCTGAGTCACTTCTGTATCCTCAGTGCCCAGCAAAGTGAGGAAAAACACTTTTGATGGTGGCTGGATGGACAGTCACACTGACCTAAATGATAAAAAGCCTTTTCAGGTAGAACATCTGCTTTTGTTTACTTTTTCTCTCTGTGGACTGGAGAGCACAGGTAACCAATTCAGACGCTAAACAGTTCCTGCCGAATGGCCCCCTCCCCGCCCCAGGCCGACCCATCACCTCTTGGAGGGGAAGGGGCCATAGGCAGATCTGTGCTCGGTGGCGGGGAGAATCCGGGGAACTCGAAGCCCGAAGCCCGTGGGCCATGAGCCTTACTCGTACGCTGGCCAGCGAATGCGGCTACCTGCCTAGATGTATGTTCATTAATTATTTGCTTCCTTCAGTGCCTTTCACGGCAGCGGTGGGTGAGCCCCCGGATGCTTTATGACTGAAACCTCGGGCATAAAGCTGCTAATAATGGCAGCTTGGTGCGTGACGGTGAACTTCAGGCAGACTAGGTCAGGGTTGCAGGGTGAACTTCAGGCAGACTAGGTCAGGGTTGCGGTCCGTCACATCTCAGAATGGAGATGACCAGAAGCACTCTCCTGTCCTGACCCGACTTCCCCCAACTCAGCTTTCCCAGGCCACCCCAACTGAGATCTCAACAGGAGCCCAGGACTGACCCCTGTCTTTCTCCTACCCAGCTCAGCCAGACGTGGTAAACACCACAGCACTACCAGCACCCCTGGTATCTGGGTCCTAAAATGGGCCTGCTGCTGTCCGCTGACGAGCTGGCCGGAGCCTTTGCCCTTCTCGCCCACCTGACCCGGGAATGTTGTGCCCCCACCTCGGGCTTCGATTCGCCGGAAGTAAAGACTAAAAAATACCTTTAAAAGGACTTCGCCAATGTACACAGAGTTGTTCCAATTGCTTGGGAAGTGCCAAAAGGTCAGGGGCATAATGTATAGATTAGATAGGCCAGAGTCCTTCTGTATTGGATACCGGATGGCCAACACGGCTCTGAATCCCCAGAACTGGGTTGTGGCGTCATGCAACCATCTGAGGCAGCAAGCATGAACTTAGAAAGATAGAAGAGTGATGCCAGGAATAAAGATATTTGTTGAGTTTTATTGCCCTCATAAAAATTTAAAGTACCATCACAAGGCCCGGGCTCTGGCCACTGATTCAAGAGATTCTCTAAATTTCATGACTCTTTGTCCCAGATCATGATGTCAGACCGAAGCTGATTCATTAGTAACTGGTCCTGAAGACTTTGGACTTGCTGTCAGAGGGTTCTTTCAATTCCCTTCCCCCCCCCCCCACCTGCTCCCCATATCATGAAGGGATTAATGAGTGCAGAACTGTAAACTAATGGAGACTATCCTATTGAACATTATACGTTCGGCGCCTGGCACCTAACAGGCATTTGCTGAAACAAAGTAAGTGGAGACACTTTGCTTGAACAAAGTAAGTGGGAAGTTGAAACATTGGAACGGAAGGAACACACCGAAGTTGAAGGTCCTGGAGACTTGGTCGATCCAGCTGCAGGCCGGAGACTCCCTGATAGCAAGTACGTACACGGCCGTGACGCGTCCTGAACAGGAACCCTTAGCAAAGCTCTCTTGTAGCAAAGTCCGAGCAGGCATTCGTAGGTTAAATCCTTTAAAGACGCACTGGGAAGCCCTTCGCCTGGTGAACTGTGGAACAATGGTATGATGATACGACTCAGCAAAGAAAAGGAACGAACTACCGCAGCAGGCAGCCCCTTGCGTGAGTCTCACAACCATCATGCTAAGGGAAAAGAGCCAGACATAAAAAAGCCTTTGTACCGTATAATTCCATCTATATTACATTCTGGAAAAGACAAAACCGTGGGGACAGGAAAACAGACGAGCGGTTGCTTAGAGGCAGGGACGGGGATATTTCCAACTTTCCTCCTTCCAGGCACGTGGTAGGATGCACTTCCCTGTCTCTTTTGAAATAGGGCCATGTGACTTGGTTTGGCTAAAGAAATGTGAAGGGAAGTGAAATGTATCACTTCTGGGAAGACCCTTTAAGAGCCAGTGTGTGAGCTACACTCCTCTTGCCTCAGCAATCATGGAAATACACGTTGAAGTGGAGCCACTGTTGTTAGCCTGGGACCTTGGCTCATCAGGCTTAGAAATATCCTTTCGTTTTGTTACGTACTGAGATTATGAGTCACTTACCGCAGCATTACTTGGCCCATCCTGACCGGCACGGTGCTCTAAAATTATCACGAGTGACTGATGTTTATATGCATTGCTTGGTCACTAGTTGAATGCCATAGAACATTTATGATGATCATTGAAATTGTCCAACGAAGTGATTTTAGGTTGGTTTGATCGTTTTTTTTGTTTTTTTAACAGGTCACATTAGAAACATTCAATAGTGACTGTTTTTTTTTTAAGCCTGATGCTTGAAGCTTTGTGATATGAATGAGCTTTTGAACCAGAATGACCTAGGGTTGAAACAGCTTATTAGCTGTGAGATCTTGATGAATTTCTTCACTATTCTGATCATTACCTTCCTCCTCTGTGAAATTAGAAATAATAATATCCTAATTCAGAGGTATGTTGAGAGATTAAATGATTGGATATCTCTAAAATGTATCTGAAGGGGGCACCTGGGTGGCTCAGTTGGTTGAACATCTGACTTCGGCTCAGGTCATGATCTCACAGTTTGTGAGTTTGAGCCCCATGTCAGGCTTTCAGCCCGCTCTCAGTGGGCTGTCAGCATGTAGCCCGCTTCAGATCATCTGTCTCCGCCCCCCCCCCCCCACACACACCCCGCTCTTCCCCTGGTTGTGCTCTCTCTCTCTCAAAAATAAATAAAAAACATTTCGAAAAGTTGCTAGAAAAATAATAAAGTGCATATGAACAGCAGGATGCATCGTTTAGCTCTGGGCCTGGGATGAAGCCAACACTGAGTAGATGTGTGTCACAGGCTCCACAGTAGGTGTGCCTGAAGCGGCCATCTTGTTCAGATAAAACTAGAATATTAGGTCCTTTCCTTTCCCTCCTGCTTACCTCACAGCTGTCAAATCCTATTGTCAGGCATTATCACTATGATATCAATGAGACAAATGTTGTTTTGCGCAATACACTATGTTATTCTCCACGGGGAACTTGATCTATATTTAGCCCAGCGATAACTAGAGAAATTGAGGAGCAAAGTCCATCTTACTTGTGACTCCACACCCGGTGCCTCAACCATAGACTCTCCTCTTCCTTATTTCCTTATTGGTTGATTCACCTTTTGTATGGAGGCTAATTCCTTTCTAAAGGCCAAAGGACTGAAATATAGTCATCCAAACCTGGGAAAACAAGAACGGGGTCACCTTTCCTCACAGAATCCTCAAATGTGAGACCAGAGCATTTCAGGAAGTTCATCTAGGCCAGTGATGTATAAAACCTGCAGTTGGAGAGGGGCTAGGCCAGGAAGAAGTGGTCACTGGGCTGAGGCCAAATGCGTGAATAAGTAGTGAGTTTTTCGAAAAGCTAAATTGGCTCAATATAGATGTGATATCTTTGGGGCACCTGGGTGTCTCCATCAGCTAAGTGTCTGACTCCTGATTTCAGCTCAGATCATGATCTCACAGTCTTGAGATGGAGGCCTGTGTCGGGCTCTGCACTGAGTGTGGAGTCTGCTTGGAATTCTCTCTCTCCCTCTCTCTCTGCCCTTCTGTGTGTATACACACATGCGTGCTCTCTCTCAAAATAAATAAACATTTAAAAATTTTTAAAATAATAAATGAGAAGACATTGTCCTTTCTACTTTTTTAGTTATAAAAATGACCTTTATTTTATGAAACAGTGGTAATAGCAGATAGCAGTTTGTTCTTTCTTTCCTTTCCTTCTTTTCTTATCTCTCTTTCTTTCTTCTCTCTTTCTTTCCTCCTTCCTTCCTTCCTTCCTTCCTTCCTTCCTTCCTTCCTTCCTTCCTTCCTTCCTTCCTTCCTTCCTTCCTTCCTTCCTATTTTTGTGCGCACACTTAGTTAGCAAGCATCTCTGTATCTGTTTCCTCCACATCACTAGTTTGGGACATAGCACTAGTCTTTTTTTTTTTTTTTTTTTTTAACACCTTTGAATCTGAGAACCACTGACGTGGTCCAGCTAGGCCATTTTATGAAAGAAGAAATAAAAGCCCTATGAGCCTGAGTTACCTTTCCCAAAGTTTCCTATTGTCCCTGGTTGTTGCCCAAGAAAGAAGCATCATCACACAGTGCTTAAAAGAGTACAGGCTTCAGAGACAGATCTAGATACAAATCCTGGACCCCAATGAGCCAGTCACTAGGACAGGGCCTTGACAAAGCTGGGGCATTTCTCACATCTTAGTTGTCATTGGTTTTTTTTTTTTTCTTCATTTCTTAAAACTAGGTTAGTGTCAAGTATAAAAACAACGTCCCTTTCAAAAGAACAGAATCGGGCTGGTCTCAGATTTCACAGCAACATATAAAGTTGGAGGGCGATGAAGGAATATCTACAAAGTTATTTATTTCATCGTGAAAGCAGTAGGGAGGGATTGTCTAAAAGAAAAGCTTTCAGGGAACCCAGCACCTGAAAAATTATTCCATGGTGAAGTCCAGCCACCCAGGAGAAAAATAAAAATACTGAGTTTAGGAATGGAGAAGCCATGAGGGTAAGTATCGAAACTGTTTAACTATAGACATAACACTGAAGGAAAAGAATTAAAATTTAGAAATAGTGCTCGCTTCAGCAGCACATATACTAAAATTGGAATGATACAGAGAAGATTAGCATGGCCCCTGCGCAAGGATGACACGCAAATTCGTGAAGCGTTCCATATTTTTAAAAAGGGCACATGTTGGGATGAACACTGGGTGTTATATGTAAACCAATTTGAAAATAAACTATTATAAAATTTAAAAAAAATTTAGAAATAGAGTATAAACATTACAAAACCCTGGCAAAGTAAAAATAATGTAAGTAACAGAAACAGGAAGTGTCGGAGAATGAGATGCTCTTTCTCTAGTTTTTCATAGCAGGTTGATCGATCGATCAACTCTCTGAAGTTAAATAATAAGTTTTTAAAAATAGTATGTTGTATGATGGGTTTTCATAGTACAAGCATATGATTTTATTGTACTTTTCTTTATGGCACATTGCAGATATTACAAGTTCATTATTACATTGGTTATGGTGACCTGTGGTCAGTGATCTTTGATGTTACCATTGTAATTGAGGGCACCATGAACTGGGCCCATGTAAGACAGCCAATTTGATAGATAGATGTGTGTATTTTGATCGCTCCACCAACCAGCTATTTCCCCATCGCTCTCCATCTCCTTGGGCCACTGTATTCCCTGACACACAGAAATATTGACATCAGGCCAGTTAATAACCCTACAGTGGCCTCTAAGTGTTCAAGTAGGAAGAGTCGCATGTCTCTCACTAAATCAAAAGGTAGAAATGATTTAGCTTAGTGAGGAAGACCTGTCGAAAGCTGAGATAAGCCAACAGCGAGGCCTCTTGCACCAGACATTTAGCCAAGTTGCGAATGCAAAGGAAAAGTCCTTGGAGGAAAGAAAAAGTACTACTCCAGTAAACACACAAATGATACTAAAGCCTTATGGCTGATGTGGAAGAAGTGTGAGTGGTCTGGATAGAAGATCAAACCAGACATTCCCTTAAGCTAAAGCCTAATCTAGAACAAGGCCCTAACTCTCTTCAAATCTGTGAAGGCTGAGAGAGGTGAGGAAGCTGCAGAAGAGAAGTTGGAAGCTAGGGGAGGTTGGTCCATGAGGCTTAAGGAAAGGAACCGTCTCCATAACATAAAAGCATAAGGTGAAGCAGCAGGTGCTGATGCAGAAGCTGCAGCTAGTTCTCCAGAAGACCTAGTTCATGTAATTAATGGAAGTGACTACACTAAACAACAGATTTTCAATGTCCACAGAACAGCCTTCTATTGAAAGGAGATGCCATCTAAGACTTTCATAGCTAGAGAGAAGTCAATGCCTGGCCTCAAAGCTTCCAAGGACGGGCTGACTCTTGTTAGGGGCTAGTGCACCTGGCGACCTGAAGTTGAAGCCAGTGCTCATTTACCATTCTGAAAATCCTAGGGGCTTTAGGAATTGTGCTAAATCTACTCTGTTTCTATAAATGGAACAACAAAGCGTGGATGACCGCTCGTCTATTTACAGTGTGGGTCAGTGCATATTTTAAGCCTACCTTTGAGACCTGCTGCTCAGAAAAAAAAGACTCCTTTCAAAATATGACTGCTCATTGTCAATGCACAGGGTCACAAGAGCTCTGATGGCGGTCTCCAATGAGATTCATGTTTCTTTCTTCGCTGCCAAGACAACATCCATTCTGAACCTGTAGATCGAGGAGTAATGTCCATTTTCAAGTCTTATTACTTATTAGAGTTGCCAGAGGTATATCAGCCACCACCCTGATCAGTCGGCAGCCATCAACATCAAGGGAAGACCCTCTGCTAGCAGGAAGATTATGCCTCGCTGAAAGCTCAGATGGTTGGCATTTCTTAGCCATACAGTACTTCTAAATTTAGACACGCTATTGCTCACTTTATAGATTACAGTATAGGGTAAGCATAACTTTACATGCACGGGGAAGCCAAAATATCCATTTGAATTGCTTTCTTGTGATATTCGCCTTATCACAGTGGTCTGGATCTGAACCTGCAGATACCTTCAAGGCGTGCCTGTACTTTTTTCTTTATCTCGAAGGAGAGTTTTGGGAAATAGTATCTCTTATAGTAAAGAAATATTTTTTAAGTTTAAAAATTATTTCATCTTCACCTGTTGACTTTTTATCTGTTAATTCAAATTAAAAACTAAATGTCTTGTTCCGTTTGAAAAAAGGTATCTATATGATGATCTCCTGCTTATAAAATTATACCTATCCATCTCTGCGCCTCCACCCATTCTCTCTCTCCCTCTCAGCCTACACGCGTGGACCAAATGCTAACACTAGTCATCAGCCTGTGGGAGGCTTTCCCTTTCCTCTTCATGCTTTCCTATGTTCCTTGAATTTATTTTAACAAGGATGAGTCATTTTAATAAAAAAATATTAATTAAATAAGATGAAGACAGGGGCACCTGGTGGCTAAGTCGATTAAGTGTCTGACTCTTAATTTTGGTTCAGGTCATGATCTCACAGTTCATGAGTTTGAGCCCTGCATCAGGCTCTGTGCTGAGAGCGCAGAGCCTGCTTGGAATTCTCTCTCCCCTTCTTTCTCTGCCCCTCCCCCACTGGCACTCTCCCTCACTCAAAAATAAGATAAATAAGCTTAAAAAAATAAAATGAAGACAATAATATATAATTTTCAGAATTGTTGAAAGAATATATGTGTGTATACCATATATAGTGATGTATGGGCGTATATGTACACATATACATACACACGCACACATACACACAAACATATACGGCCTAGCACATGTCCTGGCATATCGTAGGTACTCAATGCCAGGTGCTGTTATGATTGCTTTCTTGGACAGAAGAAGAGCCTTATATCCTGAGTGTAATCATCTCCTGTATTAGCTGGGATACTTAATTGCAGAGGCGGGCATCCATTCTGTTTGGGTTTTTAAAGGCTAGCGGGTGGCTCGCAGAACTCCAGGAGGGACTCAGGAGACCCGTAGACAGGAACAATGGTCACGTCACCCTGCAGGAGCACCCCAGTAAGGACAAACCCGCTGCCACCGCTGCTCCGCACAGACCCCACACCTCCGACCGCAGACCACAGGCAGGATGCTGGCACCTCAGTTTCTGCCGCCCCCAAAAGCCAGAAAGTGGGCTCATCTGGTGCTGCTTCCTTTCATTTCACTCTTCCAAAGACAAGTCCTGTGCAGAGGCCTCTGGTTCATGGCATGAAGTCAGAGGCCTGCATCCCAGAAATAGGAGAGGCTGCAAAAGCAAGGTGTTGGGTTCTACCTTGGAGACACAGGACTCATGGTGGAGGAGACCCCCACATACAGAAAGGTGTTCAAAGATGGACAGCCTCAAACAACGCCATCACTCTTGGCAATGCCTTCTGAGTTTCTCTTACAAAGCTTGGTGATCCGAAGACGACAAGGATCCCAAGGGTACTTGAATATTTCGGTAAATTGGTTCCTTACTTATCCAAAGCCCTGCTAATTCCCTGAAATATATTTACATAAAATTCTAAAGTCTCAGAAAATGGACTCCTTATTTGATGTAAATGGTGGTATCATAGGCCCCTCTTCTTAGCTGAAGGACAGAGTTGTTACAAAACATATAAACTGTGTATAAAGAAAAATATTAAGAGCAAGTGATAAACTAAGGACTTATGGCAGATATGATGGAAGGAGGGTTAGTATACCTTGATGCTCCAAACCTCATACAGATTACTTAAAAAAAAAAATGGGGCACCTGACTGGCTCAGTCGAGTGGGCATACCTCTTGATTTTGGGGATGTGAGTTCAAGCCCCACATTAGCTGTAGAGTTTACTTAAAAAACAAAGCAAACAACCCCACTGAGAACCCAACAGGTACATGGACAAAGGACATGCGCGCGAGAAAGTGCAAGAAGACACATGGTAGAAAAAATATTAATTCTCACATACTGCTGAAGAGAAAGGGAGGCCGCCACTGTCTGGGGACCAATCGTCTTGCATGGATTTTTATTTCATCCTCACAACCATGAGCATGTTAGATATCATAACCCCCAAGTGATAAGCGAGGAAACTTAATGTTCAGGAAGGTTGGGTAGCTTGTTGATGAATATCACTTGGCGAAGCTGGAAATGAATCCGGGTCTGTCAGGCTCCAAAGACGAAGGTCTTTTCATTCATCAAGCTATGTCTCTAATGATTGGTATGATTCAAACCAAACTCTTTTCACCTATTAAATGAACAAAACACAATGCTCATGAGAATATGGTGAAAAGTCTTCTCCTAAGAGTCTGTGGGTGGGTGAGTAAATTAAAAAATCTTTGAAATCTGTCAATACTTACTAAGAGCCATAAAAATTTGATTTCCATTGGCCCAGTTATTCCACTTTGGGAGAATATGGAAAGAGTTATGTGTAAAAGATGTTCATCAAGAATTTATAAAAGTGAGCAATTGGAAACAACCTGAATGTCTAGAATTACCTTCCTAAATTGGTAAATGTTTACTTTCCTCCTGATAGAATATTATATTGCCATTATAAACATGCTACAAATATTTTGAAGTAAAAGGAAAATATTATTCATTTTTTTTAACTCTGCTACCCTCCCCCTTTCTAAGAAATTAAAGTAGGGGCACCTGGGTGGCTCAGTCAATTGAGCATCTGATTCTTGATTTCGGCTCAGGTCATGATCCCGGGGTCATGAGATTGAGCCCCTCATCAGGCTCCACGTTGAGAGTGGAGCCTGCTTGGGATTCTCTCTCTCTCTCTCTTTCTCTCTCTCTCAAAAAGAAATAGAAACACTATTCTGCATTTTGTCTTAAAAAATTGAAGTATAGTTGGCATATAATACTATATAAGCTTCAGGTGTATAAAAGAAATGGCAATATTTATATACATTATGAAATACCATGATAGGTATGGTTACCATCTGTCACCATACAAAGTTATTACAATTCCTTTGACTATATTTTCTATGCTGTACTTTTTATTCCCTTGACTAATTTATTTTATAACTGGAAGTTTGTACCTCTTAATCCCTTTCAGCTATTTTGTCCATCCCTTCCCTCCATCCCCTCTGGGAACCACCAGTTCTCCTTGTATTTATGAGTCTGTTTCTTTTGTTGGTTTGTTTATTCATTTGTTTTGTTATTTAGATTCCACATATAAGTGAAGCTGTATGGTATTTGTCTTTCTCTGTCTGACTTATTTCACTTAGCATAATACCCCCAAGGGTATTATGGTCCATTCATGCCATCACAAATGGCAAGATTGCTTTCTTTTTTATATAGATGAGTCATATTCTATTGTGTATACATACCACATCTTCTTTTTCCATTCATCTGTCAATGGGCACTTACATCGCTTCCATATCTTGGCTATTGTAAATAATGCTGTGATAAACATAAGGGTGCCTACATCTTTTCTAATTAGTGTCTTCGTTTTATTCAGGAAAATACCCAGAAGTGAATTTGTTGGATTGTATGGTGTTTCTATTTTTAATATTTTGAGGAAACTCCATACTGTTTTCCGTAGCATCTGCACCAATTTACATTCCCACCAATGGTGCACAGGTGTTCCCTTTTCTTTAAAGCCTCATCAACATTTGTTATTTCTTATCTTTTTGATACTAGCCATTCTGACTGGTGTGAGGTGCAATGTTATTGCATTTTCAATTTCATTTCCTTGATGATTAGTGATATTGAACATTATTCATGTCTGTCAGCCACTTGTATGTCTTCTGTGAAAAAAATGTGGCAGGTCCTCTGCCCAATTTTTAACCACAGTGCTTATTTTGTTGTTGGTGTTGAGTTGCATGACTTCTTTATAGATTTTGGATATTATCCCCTATCAGATATATCACTTGCATATATCTTTTATTCAGTAGGCTACCGTTTCACTGTGCAAAGGTTTTTTTAATCTTATGTACTCTCATTTGTTTACTTTTTTGTTGCCCTTGCCTGAGGAAACAGAACCAAAACAACAACAACAAAAAAGAAAATTACTAAGATTGATGTCCAAGAGTTTACTGCCAATGTTTTCTTTTAGGAGTTCTATGGTTTCAGGTCTTACGTTGAGGTCTTTAATCCATTTCGAGTTTATTTTTGTGTATGGCGTAAGACAGTGGTCCTATTTTCTTTCCTTCACATGTAGCTGTCCAGTTTTCCCAACACCGTTTGTTGAAGAGACTGTCTTTTCCCCATTGTATATTCTTGCCTCCTTTGTCCTAGATTAAATGGCTATATAAGCATGGATTTATTTCTGGGCTCTCTGTTCTGTTCCACTGATCTATGTGTCTGGTTTTGTGCCAGTACCACACTGCTTTTGATAACTACAGCTTTCTTAGGATAGTTTGAAATTTGGGATTGAGATACCTCTAGTTGATTTCTTCTTTCTCAAGTTTGCTTTGGCTATTCAGGGTCTTTTGTGGTTCTATACAAATGTTAGAATTATTTGTCCTATTTGTGTTGGAAAATACTATTGGTAATTTGATAGCGATTTCATTGAATCTGTAGATTGCTTTGGGTAGTAAGGTCATTTAACAATATTAATCTCTGCAATATAAATCTTTCCATTTATTTGCATCCACTTTAATTTCTTCATCACTACCTTCTAGTTTTCAGAGTGTAGGTCTTTCACTTCCTTGGTTAAATTTATTCCCAGGTATTTTATTCTTTTTAATGTAATTATAAATGGAATCGTTTTCTTAATTTCTTATCTCTTTTGTAGTTAGTGTATACAAAAAACAGATCTCTGTACATTAATTTTTGTATCCTGCAACTTTACTGAATTCATTATTAGTTATCATTTTCCCGACAACTTCCTAAACTATGAAACAAATTGAGAATCACCTTATAACAAGAGAGATGTTGTCATTAACATTGCTAAGAGAGTAGATCTTAAAAGTTCTTATCACAAGAAAAAATATTTTCATAACTATGTGTAGGGACGGGTGTGATATCATATCAAATGATGATGTTGTAGACCTAAAACAAGCACAATGTTGTATGTCAATTATACTTCAGTTGGAAAAGAAAGCAAGGGGGCAGAGGGCCTGAAAGGAGGGCAGGAGAGAATATATGGAGAAGCCATTTAGGAATGTGGGAGGAAGCTGACTTGGGACATGGAGTTGGTATAGGACAGAGGTTGACAATAGTGAACTTGTGGTGGCAGCAGTCTTCACGTAAAATAATTTTCCTGTAGGAGAACTCAGCGGTGGGTTTTGGAGCAAGAAGGGGGCCAGTGTTGCCCTGGAATTAAGGGTTTTTTTGGCAGGTAGCACCCGGTTGGGAGGGTACCTACTGGCTAGAGGACTTCTCTTTGAGTTATAGCCTGTGGGTCTGGACTTAGAAGCAGGAAAGGGAGGGGCACCGAGGTGGCTCAGTCGGTTGAGATTCTGATTTCAGCTCAGGTCATGATCTCACAGTTTGTGGGTTCGAGCCCCGCGTCGGTCTCTGAGCTGACAGCCCAGAGCCTGGAGCCTGCTTCAGATTCTGTGTCTCCCTCTCTCTCTGTCCCTCCCCTGCTTGCACTCTGACTCTCTCAAAAATAAATAAACATTAAAAAAAAAAAAAAAAGCAGGAAAGCCTGGGTGACAAGGAAGGACCAACCAAGGTTAATACCTTTAATCCATAAAATACATAAAAAGCTCATACGCTTTAATTAGAACAGTGTAAATAGCCCTTCCCTTAAAGCAATAGACAAAAATCATGAATAGGAATTACAAATAACGAATGTGGGGAATATGTTCACCTTCCTAGTGGTCGAATCAATGAGAATGTAAGTGCTGAGGTATCACTTTTCAGCTACCGTGGTAGGAAAGAAAGCCGACTTCTTAAAAATGAAAGTGCTTCATGCTAATGAATGAGAGGAAAACCTCAGGGGTGTAAGTTAATATAAATCTTTAAGAAGATAATTTAGCAACTGTTTCTAAAAGCCTTACTTTTTATCCCTTGAAGTAGTAATTTCACTCCCTGGAATTTATACTAAGGAAATAATAAAAAAGAAAAAAAAAAAATCGAGAGGGACGTCTTTCTCACTCCCTTGCCAGCCAACACTACACTTGTGCCCAAAAGAACTAAGTCAGGTTAACCTTCAGGAATAATGAAACTCTGAGGCTCTTAACGTCCCCTGAGGCTCTCTGTTCACTGACAGACATCACAATAAAATAAGCGTTCTCAGCCTACTTCTCTGCAGAGGCAGGTCGGTCAAAAGGCTCTCTAACTTGATTGCAATTACTCCTGCATTCCTATTCTTCCTCCGTTTCTATTATTAGCTCTTTGGTTACCACCTACTAGACTGTGAACTCCTCAAGAGCAAGGACATCAGTCTTACTTATCTCTCTGTCTTCTATCCAACACGCACATGGTAGATGCTCAAGAGAGACGGGCAGCGCTGGCCGTCATTTCAGCTGCCCCCCCACTCCTTTATTCCCCGTCCTCTACTCTCTTTAGTTTGTGCATTTGGCTGAAGAGCCAGTTGGTCTCTTTGTTCAGTTAATTTGTTCTTAAGCGTCCTTGTTGTGCATGTGCCAACCAGCTGGCATTTCACGGGTGCCATGATTACTAATAGACTCTTGCGTCACATACCTTAAAGCAAGGTTCGGGGTCCATGCCTCTCTGGGCTTATCGGCATAATAACTTTCTATAACTCTTACTATAAAGGGATGTGGCAACATGTGAGTAATAAAACAAGGTAGGGAGTCAGTTGACTCATGACAAGTTAAAACTGGAGACGAGCTCCAGGAAACAATGGTATTTGCTCCACCATCTTGCCCCACTCCAATTTCACAGATAAGGAACCTGAAGATCAGAGAGGGGCAGATTTCCCAAGTTTGCGTAACTGGCCCACGGGATGGTTGAGATAAGAGTCCAGGGTCTAGATGTCCGGCGTATTATGATTTCCAGGGCACACGTCATGCAAACACGTGAGCTCCAGGAGCCTATGGGAGAGGGCAAGGCCAGCAAGCCCAGCTCTGCTGAGCAACGCGGCACAACTCCTGAGCAGAGGCAGAAGCTGTCAGTGAACGGGGGGGATGCGGGGCGGGCGCAGACAAGCATCGGGATGAAATAGGAACAGTGTGGCATGGGGAGTAGAGCGTGGCCTCTGAAAGCTGGAACGCAGTCCCAGGGGTGTCACGTGTCCCCCTGTCACTTAACTTCTCTGAGGCTCAGGTTTTTAGTCTGTAAAAACTTGTCAACCAAACCGACTTCTCAGGGTTGAGCTAAAGGAGACAGTGGATGTGTTGGATTATTCAACTCAGTCCCTGCAGAGAGCTCTGGAAGATGGTGGTTTGTGACATTCTCATGGAGGGTGAGGCTCGTGGCCCTTCGGGGAGGTTGAAAGCACCAATCCCTCTGTCAATCTTCAGAATGCTTTTGGGCAGGGATGAGCTCCTTCCCTGATGAGGTAGGTCCGACCCTATTGGGCCAATTGCACTCTGGAGCGGGGTCAGCAAACTACATCCTGTGGGCCAAATTCAGCCGGCTGCCTGTTTTTGTAGGATTGGCAAGCTAAGAGTGATTTTTACATTTTTTTAATGACAAAAAAAAAAGAATATTTTATAAAATGTGAAAATCATGTGGAATCCAAATTGCAGTGTCCACGAGTGAAGTCTTCTTGGAACACAGCCGCACACACGGGTCTGCGCATTGTCTCTGGGTGCTTTCACGCTACAATGGCGGAGTCCAGTAGTCAAGACAGAGATTATATGTGACGCTCTCATTATTTCACACCGCTCCTCGGCCGCTCCACACGCATCGCAATGATATCGTTATAACTCGATGGTGTTTCCGATGCCATGTGTATGGCCTTACTGGGACAGTTTTTCTTTTTAAATTTACCCACGCATACCCATCACATCAAAACAAGAAGAGAAAAATGGACTTTAAATATCTTGCTTTTAAATCACAGTATGGGTTATTTTGTTACCAAATTAGATGGCAAAGCATTATTTATTATGCAGTGAAACTCTACGTGGGCTAAAACGATAGCTTATGTCACTATTGCCACACTAAAAACCTATCACAATATTCCCAACTCACAGGAAAGTAACCAGGAGAAAAACAGAAAATTTTAGGTGGAATATTTCATTGCCACAGAATTTCTTCATACAATTCAGTAATGAAAGCGAGGCCACAATCAAAGCAAGTTTCCAAGTGGCTCATTTGTTACCTAAGCAAGGAGAGTCATTTAGGGGTGAGTTAATTAAATTGTGTCTGATTGCATCGGCCAAAGACATGTGTCCAGAGGAGAGAGACTTGTTTAAGACTGTTTCGGCAAGAACGAAGAGTTGTTCAGAGTTGAGAACGCTGAGAAGAGTATCAACAGTCAATTAACAAATAGCTTTGAGTGGATTTCGCTGGCTCTTGACGAGTCGATAAATGTTACCAGTACTATTCAGTAGTTGTTTATTCAGGGAGTCAGTGACAAGTTGGAAGTGACTAAAGAATTAGCCTCCATGGTAAGCCTCTGCAGAACTATAGGAAAGAATATTTTCAAACTGGGAATTACAGACTTTAAATGAGTGAATTGTATGATGTGTGAATGAAGTCTCGATAAGGCTGTTTTTTTACAGAAGAATATTTTCAAAGAAATTGAGAAAACACTATTTCAATACGAACTGAAGTAGAATCTGCTAAGATATGTTACGCCTGACTGTGGCAGGAACACGTGGAGCAGAAAAAGCTGTAGTTGGATCCATTCGCAAAGCTTATGGTAAACACGGGGCGCCTGGCTGGCTCAGTCAGTAGAGCACGTGACTCTGAATCTTGGGGTTGTGAGTTTGAGCCCCTAGTTGGGGGTAGAGGTTACTTAAAAAAAGTAAAAATAAAGCTGATGGTAATTCATTGCATTATTCATGAATAGTCTGTGGAAAATATTTAAATATATCATGTGTTATGGAACCAGTAGTGTCAATGGTGAACTTCATTCACTGTCATTTGACTTAACCATCATTGGTTCTGTGAATTTATTTTTTTTTTAAGATTTTTTTTTTTTAAGTAATCTCTAGACCCAATGTGGGGCTCGAATTCACAACCCTGAGATCAAGAGTAGCGTGCTCTACTGATTGAACCAGCCAGGCACCGTGGTTCTGTGAATTTTATCAGCTGTAGAAGCTAGCTGGTACCCTGACTTACCCCACTATAAAGCAGTTTGATGGCTTAGCAGTTGTCAAGTTTTATTGCAAGTTTTCGAGCACAGGGCTGAGATTAAAATCTTTCTGAGTGAGATGAACCACTCGACCACCATTAATCAAACAAGAATGGCTTTTGAAGTTCTCTTTTGCTGAAAACTTAATAACGATTCCTAATGAATTCAGCTTATAATTACAAGGCAAAATGGCACTAACATGCAAATTTTATACCGTGGTAGTCCTTTTACCAACTAATGTTGTGTAATTCACAAGTAACGTGAAGCTGCTTTCTGCACTTTCCACGTGTGGTCACACATTAAAATGAGAAGCAAGATCTTCCTTCTCATACAGATTTGCAGCCGACATATTTTTTGAACTTAAACTACAGTCCAGCAGTGTTTTTCACACTTGAGTGCAAGTGCAAAGAAAACTTCCATATCTCAAAATCTGTTTTACTATGTAATCAAGGAGAGCATTTACTTAAGTTTCAATTGGAAGTGATTAATTTGCAATATAATCACATGCTAAAAGGCAACCACCAAAAGAAGAATTATCACTATAACTGCCTGGGGCACCTGGGTGGCTCAGTTGGTTAAGAGGCAGACTTCAGCTCAGGATCTTGCGGTTCGGTTCAGGTTGAAGCCCCATGTTGGGCTCTGTGCTGACAGCTCAGAGCCTGGAGCCTGCTTCGGATTCTGTGTCTCCTCTCTCTCTCTCTCTGCCCCTCCCCTGCTTACATGCTCTCTCTCAAAATAAATAAGTAAATATTAAAAGAAAAAAACAAATTCTATAACTGCCTTTCAAGTAACAAAAATACTTATAATTAAAATTACATGTTCATGGACTGATATCAGTACTTGGCAGTACTATCTATGTGGATAGACATTTTCAAAAGGAAATACACAAAATTTCATTATAAATCAGCATTAACAGTTGAACATTTGGGACCAATTTTTGATGATTGGGAACCTAGTTTTGAACCTCAATTAAGCAAAATATTATCCCCCCTAAAGAATTGCATTCTCCTATTAGTAAACCAGTATTACCAAAATTGTGCTCGATTATTATTGTATTTTAAATTTCATCAATAAAATTTATTTTGGAAATTTGTTTTCTTTCCTCTACAAATGTCTCCATAAACTTGCCTCTTGGCCCACAAAGCCTATAATACTTACTATCTAGCTCTTTATAGAAAGAATTTGCCAAGCATGATCTAAGTCACAGGTCCCACCTGTGCTATGATAGTAAATCTACTTCATGGTTTTGAGTTAATAAGTGGAAAGTGTGTAGAATGGTGGCATGTGGCAGGTGCTTTTTTTCATGCAAGTTATTGATATGAATAGATATATTTCTACAGCTCTTCTGAACTCTATAGAATTGAGGTCATTACAAAAGGTTATCTGTCAGTGAGTAAAAATGTCCTTTAAGACAGTCCTCTCTGGGGCCCCTGGGTGGCTCAGTAGGTTGAGCATCAGACTTCAGCTCAGGTCATGATCTCACAGTTTGCAGGTTCAAGCCCCTGGAGCCTGCCTGAGTTCTGTGTCTGCCTCTCTCTCTGCCCGTCTCCCATCCCTGCTCACTCTCTTGTCTTTCTCTCTCTCTCTCAAAAATAAACATTAAAAAAAATAAAAGACAATCCTCTCTAAAAGTGCCCTGGAGTGGTTTCTACCTAATTGTCCCAGTTCACTTTTTTTTTTAATGTTTATTTCTTTATTATTTTTGAGGAGAGAGAGCGTGCGCACCCAAGTGGGGGAGGGGCAGAGAGAGAGAGGGAACCAGTATCTGAAGCAGGCTCCAGGCTCCAACCTGTCAGCGCAGAGACCAACATGGGACTCCAACCCACCAACCGTGAGATCATGACCTGAGCTCAATGCTTAACTAACTGATCCCCCCCACCCAACCCCGTCCCTGCTCACTTCCCTTTCCCCTCCCCTTCTTTTCCTTCTTCTTCATCTTCACGTTTTTAGCAGCAGCTTTATTGAGATAAATCACATACTGTACAATTCACTCATTTCACTCAATGCATCGCTACGAGCAATTTTAGAACATTTCCATCAACCCGGAAGGAAACCTGCACTTTCTCCGCAGGCATCTCCCAGTCTTCCCACCTCCCCAACACAGCCCTAGGCCACAACTAATCCACTTCGAGTCTCCTTAGAGTTACCTGTTCTGGACATTTAACACAAGCGGAATCATCTGAGATGTGGTCTTTTGTGACTGGCTTGCTTCACCTGGCAAAATATTTTCAAGCCTCATCCACATCGCAGTGGGTAGCAGTACTTCTTTTTTACGGCAGAACAATATTCCATTGTATGGATGTACTGATTTTGTTCATTAGCGATGGACACTGGGTTCTTTCTATCTTTCGGCTATTATGAATAATGAACACTCATGTATATGTTTTTATGTGCACATTTCTCTTAGGAATACACCTGGAAGGAGAATCGCGGGGTCACGTGATAACTCGAGGTCTAAACTGAGGAATCACCAAACTGTGTTCCAAAGTGGCTACACCAAGTTTGCCTTCCCGCCAGCCGTGTATGAGGGTTCTGATTTCACATCTTCGCCAACACTTGCAATTAATCTGTTTATTATTATCCCATTCCTGCTGACTGTAAAGCAATATCCAGTTCATTTTTAATCTCTGAGATGGGGTGTTGGAAAACTACCTTCCTCACCGCTCCAGGGTGGGTCCGTGTGGGGACACCACCCTGGGAGCCCAGCTCTGAAGGCACACCCGGTACTTTCACTGACAGTTGAGTTTTTCTCAGAGGAGAAGAGGATCCCAGATATTATGCCCCACTGGTAGCTTTCCAGTTCACCTTATTGGGAAATGTGGAAATAGTTTCCAAAGGACTACAAATACTTACAGGCAGATGGTTACAGGAGCTTGACTCAGCAAGACAAGATTGCTCCCGGAAAGAAGTGCGGCAGAGATCACTGCGCGCCGCCCTCCCCCTCCATGCCTGTGATCTACAGAGTCTTAAATCTCTCTCCCTTCTGGGGACAGGCAGCAGGGCCACTGGGAAAGAAGTCTCCATGCTGGAAGGAGGAGTGCCCCTGGAGAGGCAGACCCCACACCGGGCAGAAGGTCAGAGGGGACACTGGTTTCTGGTCCTGCCCTGAGAGGCAGCAGCTCCCCAGGGTGGAGAGGAAGAGGGGGTATTTGCCCCTGTCCACCTTCAAAATAAAATAGCCAGTTATTGTACCAGCAAGATAAGCGAGAAAAATGGAAGAATTGGAAACTATGGAGGACGACCGACAAGTCCAGAGATAAAGGGAAGGGAAGGTCAGCTTCTGTTCGCTTTTAGGAGGAAATCAGGGAGGGGTGTTTTGAATACAAGTTCACTGGAGAAGAACAAGAGTTGCAGGTGGTGGCGGTGCCTCACTGGCTGCCAGCAGTGGGTCGTGGTTGTAGCTGGGGCCAGAAGCGATCTTCCTTCTTTTTCTTAAAAGCAGGCAGTGAAATTCCTCTGTGAAAAATGTCCTCGCCTGTCAAGAAAAGAATGGTCTTCCTTCTTCCTGCTGGCTACACAGGCTGCAAGGAACGGTACCTGTGTGAGAGATCCCCTTCGGGGCTCCCCAACTCGGTTTTAAATGAGGTTTCTTTTATTTTCCCACCTCTGAAGAAAGTCAGCCAGTCAGGGGCAATTGCACGCCCCTTGTGTGCTGGCTTCTGAGGGGTGTCCTCTTTCCGGGTGCACTTTGCCGAGTATTCCAAGGTGAGCTCGTCCCCTTACACTTGCTCCCGCCACAACCTGAATGTGTGCCTCCTATCGCTTTGTACAGAGTTACCTCAGAAATGCTCAGTTCGTCTCTACAACCTCAGAGCCTGGGACAGTGTCTGGTGATGGCAAATGCTCTAAAGTACTTGGCCAAGAGGAAATAATCTAAACCCAATGATGGCTGGCGGAACCCAGGTCCGGCACCGCCCTGGGTAGATGATTTGATAGTTCAGTCACACTCAGTAAAAATACAGTTCTGTTGAAAGTTTCCTTTGCTATGATGACTACGTAATATTCTTCTCAAGAAGGCACCGAATTTGTCTTGACCTAGCTCAGCTTTTGGACATTGATATAGTTTCACGTTTTTTTCTTTGAAAAATAATAGTGATATATCCTTGTACAAGTGTCTTTGAGCACATGTCTAGCTATGTCCTTAGGGCAAATTCCTAGAATGACATTGTAGGTCAAGGGATATGTCTAGTTTCTTTTCTTTCTTTTTTAATTGAAGTATAATTAACATACGATGTTATATTACTTTCAGGTGTACAATATGGTGATTGAACACTTCCAGGCAACACCTGATACTCATCATAAGTGCTTTTCTTAATCCCCATCACCTATTTTTTTTAATGTTTATTTATTTTTGAGAGGGAAGGGGCAGAGAGAGAGGGACAGAGGATCCGAAACTGACTCCGTGTTGACAGCAGAGAGCCTGCTGCGGGGCTCGAACTCACAAACTGAGAGATCATGACCTGAGCTGAAGTCAGATGCTTAACTGACTGAGCCACCCAGAGGTGCCCCCATCACCTATTTCACTCATCCTCCCGTCCACCTCCCCTCTGGTAACCATCAGTTTGTTCTTTATCGTTAAGAGTGTGTTTTTGTATTTGTCTCTTTTTCTCTTTGTTTTGTTTCTTAAATTCCACATATGAGTGAAATCATATTGCATTTGTCTTTCTCTGACTTATTTCACTTAGCATTATACCTTCTAGATCCATCCATGTTGTGGTAAATGGCAAGATTTCATCCTTTTTTATGGCTGAGTAATATTCCATTACATATCTACACCACATCTTCTTTATCCATCTATGAGTGGGCCCTTAGGTTTATGTTGCTGCCATAATTTGGCTATTATAAAGAATGCTGCAATAAACGGGTGCAAATATCTTTTCAAAGTAGTGTTTTTATTTTCTTTAGGTAAATACCCAGCAGTGGGATTATTGAATCATACAGTAATTCTATTTTTAATTTTCGATTTCCTCTTTGATTTCTTGGTTGACCTATTCATTGTTTAGTAGCATTTTACTTACCCTCCACGTATTTGTGTTCTTTCCACATTTTTTCTTGTGGTTGATTTCTAGTTTCATGCGTCTGTGGTCAGAAAGATGCATGATATGCTATCAATCTTTTTTAATTTATTGAGCGTTGTTTCGTGGACTGTGAGTTTGGCTGCTGGGACCGCAGGCGCACTGGCGTGTGTGGTTGTTTTCCCCTGTCTGGGGCAGGAGCACCTTGGAGGGACTCCCGCCGCCCAGTGGGACAAGCGGGATGGGGTGGTTCTGCAGGAGAATGTGGGTGGGGCGTGCGGTGCTGGGTGCTGGCGAGCCTGGTGGAGAGTGTTCCTGCTGGTTCTGCAAGTGTCCTGCTATCTCGGCTGGGTGGTGGAGAGGGGAGAGGTGCGTGCCGGCCCTTCTGTTCTTGGACAAGTCTCCTTAGGATCCCTGTCCCTCCAGCACACATTCTGAGGTTAGTAAATAAATCTTCACATCTGCCCCAGGTGCTTTTCAAACGGCTGCTTCTAGGCAGTTTCTCAGCGGGGTTGTTTGTTATGCGGGCTCTTTAAGGGCAGGCTCTCCCAGAGCTAACCCCGATGATTTTTAAAGTACCCAGAGTTAAGCCCTGATTACTGTAACAACTTGAAACGTTAAGCCCCACTGGTTTTCGAAGCGAGATGTTATGAGACCCTGTCTTCGCAGTGCAGGTGCCCCATGCCTGGGGTGGCATCTGACCCTCTCTCGCTTCTAGCTTCTCTGTGCTTGTGGTATTCTTCCTGTTTGCGGCTAGTCCTGCCGGGAGGTGTTGGTTCTCTGCTGTGTCCCTGCCCTTACTACCTGTTTTCACGTGGCCTCCTCTCTACACTTATTATTATTATTTTTTTAATCCTTATTTATTTTCGAGAGAGAGAGAGAGAGAGAGAGAGAGAGAGAGAGAGAGTACGTGCGCACAAGCAGGGGAGGAGCAGAGAGAGAGGGAGACACAGAACCTGAAGCAGGCTCCAGGCCCTGAGCCGTCAGCACAGAGCCCCACATGGGGCTCGAACTCACAAACCGTGAGATCATGACCTGAGCTGAAGTCAGAGGCATAACCGACTGAGCCACCCAGGCACCCTATCTCCTGTCTACGCTTAACTGTGGAAAGTCTGTTCTGCCAGTTGTCAGGTTGTTTCCAGAGTTCTTGTGCTAATCTGCCTATTGTCTCAGTGCGTCTCGAATAGAGGAGCTCGGGATCCTTCTAGTCCGCCATCTTCCCAGAAGTCCATTTTTAAAGGTCTGTCACACATGTTGCAATCTCCCTTCCCCCGAGGGCCGCGTATAGCCATGTTGGTCACACACCATTGCCAACAGCAGTTCTTATCATTCTTTAAATCTTTGCCAGTAAACTAGGCCCACAGCCATAGGATCTAATTGGTTCCTGGTGCCGAGCAACCTCTCAGGTAATTGCTTGTGAACGTGCTGACGTTGTATTTCAAATTTGTCATAAAGCAAAGAGTGCCTTAGAAAGCCAAATCAAAAATTCCTTCCTAGAAGAGACATTTCATAGGTGACTTGAACAACAATCCAAAAGAGTGTCTGGTTCAAGATTATGGGGTTGAGTTCAAGCCTTGAATGTCAAATTAAATGTCATTGCCCTCCCCCCCACCGCAGACTGACAGCCAGCTGGAGGGTATAGGAGCCAAATTTCCAAGAATAGGCATTTATCTGATTAAATTCCATTCAAAAATAACTCAGACTTCAGCTTCAACTGAGGCTTGGTTTAGTTTTCTCTTTTCCTAGCGTAATGTGACATTTTTCACGGTGTTGATATTTGGTATTTCTTTTATTTGTATTTTAGTTAACTTACTTTGCTTGCTTCCCCACCCCCATACCTCGAAGGCCCTTTTCTTCAACTCGCCCCAGGATGTGTCCCAGCATGGTGTCCTCGGAATGTCAGGCAGTTTTGTCCCACCCTCAGGATTCTTGACAAACCACATACCAGTCTTTACTCTTTCATCCAGGATATTGTTCTGGAAATTGACTTATTTAAGACCTAAATGAATTTACTTTTAAAATGGACTTTGCATCATCACCTTAAATAAAATACTAGTTTCCTTTATCATAAACAGAAAGTCATCCCATAAAATAAACACAATAGAAATGAAGCGTTAGTGGATTCTAGGTGGATATCTCTGCCAAAGCTCTGTGCCTGGGGCTGTTCTGTCTTCCTTGTAAAAGGGAAAGATGCAAGTATCAGAACACAGTTAGATATATTGGCAGTCAACAGGATTTTCTCCCCGTGTAATCAGAGCGGCTGAAATACATTTGAAAAGGCAATTACTTTCCCCCTCCAAGCGAATCAGTGTTTTCTAAAGGTGACTTAAAATCATCTTGTGTGCCGCGGGCACAGTGACTGTCACACCTGAGCACACATCAGAATTACCTGGAATCTTGTTATAACACGGACGGCTGACGCAGTAAGTCTGGGCTGGTCTTGAAATGTGCATTTCTAAAGAGTTCCCGAGCCGTGGGCACGCTGCTGGCGCGGGGAATGCTTTGAGGGCCCCTGCCCTCGTTGCTCATGCATCGTCTCCCATTTTAGGAGAGACTGGACTGGGGACGCTGGCAGGTGCGAACCAGAAACCACTGCAATCCCTAAATGGGGGCCAGCGGCCTCCCCTCTGTCGTCGGCAGTCCTCTTCTCCAGGAGCAGCAAGCCCAGGCCCAGTGCTGGCACCCCAAGAGCAGCATTATAATCTCCAGAACCACACACCCCTCCCGGAGGAAGCCTGAGTTACAGTTGGCGGCGGCTGGTAGGCACCTTGTGCACCTACCTGGACTCTGCCATCGTCCCACTCAGCGAGCGGAGTGTGTGAAAGGGGAAGCTGCTTCCTGGGGAAAACCCCGCCATATAACTTCCCCAAGAGCTTAATTCCAGAAGATAGATACTGGGACCGTGATGTCGGAGAAGCTGACTGTGGACCAGTCCCACGGGTGTGTGTGTGTGTGTGTGTGTGTGTGAATTTTAGTCTAAGTGCAACGGGAAGTCATGGCGGGTTTAAGCAGGAGAAGGCGAGGAAGGTTCTCGGTGGTCTCATCCGAAGGAGCCGCTCTCCCCACCTGACCACAGGCCCCCAGTTCATTTCCCGCATGACCTTCCTCACAATGTGAACTTACTTGGTCACTTGGTGAACGTACTGGTTTGGTTGTCTGCTGCCCCTCTTCCATGAGGGCCTCCCTGCTTTGTTCTCTCCACTGTCCCCGGGATCCAGAGCAGCCAGCGCAGAGCGGGGGCTTCCTAAATATTTTTGGAACAAAAGGAAGGATGGGCCAATGCCAGTCGGTTTGTTCTAGGCGCAGGGAGCAAGGAATGCAAAGTAAATGAGATATAGTCCTGGGTCTTCAGGTTCACGGTGTATTCGGATAACGTATTTTCCAAAAATTGGTGACCATCATCAAATTATTCATAAAAAGAGAAAATAAAATTCATAAAGAAATGTGAGGGAGATACTCTTCACTCGTTTTAACTAACGATCCAATACTAGCAAACCAAAATAACAGTTTACATCTTTAAAAATGTTTCCATAGATAATATCCAATTCTGGCGAGGGTGCAGATACTTTAATAAGCTTACAAAGGCTATATTCTCTTCAAAAGGAAAGGCAGCAAAGGTACTAAGAGCCATAGAAAATGGTTTTTTGACTGAGACATGACATAAAAAAATCACCTACTGCCTGAGAAATTCACTTCTGGGGCTTTAGCCTAAGGAAAGACTTCCAAATGAATGGAAAATTATATGTACGAACTATTAGTACACACACAACATGGAGGAATCTCAGAATAATTATGCAAAGTGAAAGAAGCCAGACCAAAAAAATAACAGCCCTCAGGCCCAGGACATCTGTATGATTCCATTTCTATAAAATTCTAGGAAATGCAAGTTAATCTGTAGGGACAGAAAACAGACAAGTGGTTCCCTCAGACTGGGGCCGTGGGGAAGGATGGGCACGAAACTTTTGGGGACTGTGAGAATCTTGATCACGATCACTGTTTCACGGGTGTAAGCCCGTATCAAAACGTTAAGTATGTGCGTACATGTTACAAAAATTATACCTCAGTAAAGTTGTAAGAGAAAGGACAAAGAAAGGACTGATAGACGCAGTAATACGGATGGATTGTGAAATCATTGTAAGAAGCGGGAGAACTAGACAGAGAATAAATAGTCCATCTCATATGACTCCTTTTATATACAATTCTAGAAAAAGCAAACTAATCTCTAGTGACGAAAAGCAGGTCAGTCGTTGCCTGGGGTCGGGGGTGGAGGGAGGAACGCACTGCAGAGGGGCAGGAGGAAACTTTGGGGTGCGATAGAAATATTCCATGCTATGATTATGACGGGGGTTTCATATGTATATACATCTATCAACGCCCCCCCCCAATTTACCCTTTAAATGGATTCATTTATTGATGTAAATTAGACCTAACTCCATAAAGTGAAATTAAAAAGAAAAAAGAGACGAAAAAGAGGCCTTGGTTTAACTTCTGGTGCCAGGAATCCTTCAAGCCGAGAATAGCAGCACAGGCATTTTTGCTGGGGAAAAATATTTAAATGGGCCTCTCAGCTATAGAAGAGCAAACCCAGAATTCTATTCCTGAATAGAGACTTTGGGGACAACAAGGAATTAACCTTCTGTGTAATAACAAGAAATTTTGTCTTCACTAAGGTCAGAGGTAAAACTGGCTAATATTCATGAGGAGAGACTGTTTTCACCCCTCTGGCTGGGGCTAGACTCAGGGGGAACTGGGGTTCTGAGCTGTAGGGAGGGAGGCCTGGGTTAAGAAGACCCTACTCCGAGTGACAGGCTGGTTCCTGAAATGTGGTGAGAAGTCAGGGACTCAGGGGTTCAGGGACAAGAGGTGAGTAGAGGAGGTGGGAGAAGGTGGCCAGCACAGCGAATGAACAACCAGGAGTGAAGAGATGTGGTCATCCATTTTAAGTTTTTCCCTTTTCTGTACTGCATTCCCCCTCCCTGAGCGGTCACCCACAAGCCTTCAGGGAAAGTTAGGCTAAATGCCACGGTTCGATGTTAATGGTGTTTGAGGGCATGCATGGGGGCACAGCGTCCAGGAAAAGTGATACGTGGAGAGCCGTGGGAGCCTGGAGATAGGGTTACAAAGTTGCTAGAAGTGACCATCAGGGAGGCCCCCCAAAAACTGAACAGCAAACAGTTTGGGGAGAACATGGAAGAGCCCCTCAGGGGTTCTTGGAGCCACCATCTCCACCCTCAAATGGCAGGAAGTAGAACACAGACTCTATTGTTCGGTCTTCAAAGGAACGGTGACCGCCTAGAACGTGGTAGCCTAGGGACATTTAACTACTCCCCCCAACACACGCACCCCACCACCTCCCTAGGATGTTTGGGCTGTTTTGAGCTATTTTGGACTCTAATAATTCAGATAGAATATTTGGGACAGAAAAATACTAAGGCCAGGTTCACTTCTTATATCTCAAAAGCTCAGAAGAGACCTATGGTATATGACCAAACCCCAAAGAGTAATCGCCTCTGGCTGATTGACGTCAGTTAATGACTGGACTTTGTACCCAAAGGAGAGTTAAAGCTGAAGACGGCTGGAGGGAGGTCATTTCCTCCTTGGATTGCCCAGCAAGAACATCTAAAATGAAAGCCTTTTTTCGCCTCGCTCTTCTCATCCTCCCTTTGGTAGCCTCAGGTAAGGAACACTTTACAATTTTTAATTCTTTGAATCATGTTTGCCGTCTCTGAGATAAAACCAGCAAGCTCAAGCTACCAGTTCCATGGCCCAACAAGGCAGACTATTTCACGGTTGAAGTTTCCTCTCCAATTCTGCTCAAAGACATAGGGCATTTTCAGCGTGATGAAGAAAGAGCAGAAGTTAAGGGGGCTCTGGACTAAGATGTGGGGATCGACAAGCCAGAGATTGGTCCTCCAGAGTTCCTCAGGCCAGACAAGAAAACTCAGTAAGTTCCAAGGACCCGATGTCGTACAGTAGCCTTTTCTTTGGTCCCCAAAGGTCATTTGGATCCTAATGCAGTGCAGGGATCTAGCTTAATCCCTGATTCCAGCATCAGGAGTCTTTTGTCTCCTTCCACGTGGGACTTAAGGTATACCTCTGGGCAACTCCCTAAACCCACCTGGGTATTGGTGGGTTCTTCTATCAAATATGGATGCTCGGATCACTTTCACAGTTACTCTCTGGCTCGGGGTGAGCCTTTGTTAAATGAGAAAAGTAGCAGGAAGAGGAGAACCAGCAGTGAGATGGCCAGCTAGGGGGGCGCCCCGCTGGCTCCGGTCAGTAGAGCTCATGACTCTTTGTCTCAGGATTGTGAGTTTGAGCCCGGTGTTGGGTGTAGGGATTACCTAAAAATAAATTCTTAAAAAAAAAAAAAGATGACCACTTGATGAACTATTTTCTTGCCCCTGGCAGATTAATGGTTTCTCTCTTCAACACTAAGTGACTATTTAAACCAGGCCCCGTCGAAGGGGAAGAGCCAGCTTCTGCCATCCAGGGGCTCACAGACCTGTGGGCACATCAGTAGTCTTTCTATATCGGAGGGGTTAGGAATCGCTTCCTCACTTACACTTTTTTTTTTTTCTGACTAAACCTTTTAATAATTTTTTAAAAAACTGGTTGTCAATGTCAGAGTCCTTTGAGATAATTAAGGGTTCTAAAAGAGGAATCACCGGATCGCTAAGAGTTTACTACTATTCCATGTGTCCAGGGGGTTCTGAGAGTTGGAAAAAAGGCAACTCTGATGATCAATGTAGCCCTTAGGGCAAAAATCGTCTCTATTCATCTTTCTCTTTAAAAAAATTAATGTGTCTAAAATTATTAATGGGTAAACATCCATAGAAGACTATTTTTGGAGAAAGTTTAATACACACCTAATGAGGTATTTTTATTTCATCATTCTTTAAATAAACCCCCTTCCCCACCTCCCTAAAATGCCATATAAATGGAAAATGGGGACTATTGCCTTAGACTATAAAAAGACAAAAAAGACAAAGATGGCCACTTTCAAGTAGTAACAGCGCCACCTTCTGGCATAGCCAATTGTCCTCACAGAAGACTACTAGGGAGTATTAAACCCAGAATAATAGTTCAGCAACTACAGGTATAAACGATATTACTTCTTGGTCCTCGTCTTCATGCACATTAACTTTTTGTAATGTATTTCAATAACGTTTTCCCATTTTTGTCTGTTTAATTTGTAATTTTATCTATTGTGGGGGTTTTGTGTGTGTGTTGGAAGTAGTCATGTATTTTCTTCATTTTTTTTTTTAAAGAGAGAGAGAGTGTGTGAGTGGGGGAGAAAATCAGAGAGAAATAGAGAGAGAGGATCTTAAGCAAGCCCCATGCTCAGTACAGAGCCCGACCCAGAGCTTGATCTCACCGTGAGATCATGACCTGAGTCAGAATCAAGAGTTGGACTTTCAACCGACTGAGCCACCCAGGTGCCCCCATGTATTTTCATTTTTTAATGTAGTCAACTATATTTATTTTTCAGGAAAGAATGATCAGGTATTAATTAGTATTAAAGAACAAGTAACTGCTATTATGTATTGAATGTTCTTTCTTCTGAAACTTGGTATCTTTGTTCCTCTAGCCATTGGGCAAAATGCAACTCTTTCAAGTAGCACCGTCACGAGTAAGGTAACTACTGAGACCACAACAACAACTGCCACACCAACAACTACTTCCTCTGCGGCACCTGGTTCTACATCGAGCACAACTCTTTCAAGTAATGCAACTACTGAGACCACGACAACTACCACAGCAACACCTACTTCCTCTACGGCACCTGGTTCTACATCGAGTTCAGTTACAGCCGCCACTGTCCCGACTACAACAAATATTTCAAGCACAGATGCAAACATAACAACTACAGTTACCCCTGGCTTCGTTTCTCCTGGGAGTAATGAGTCAGTCACAGAGGCTCCTTCTCCAACACCAACGACACAGACGAACGCTGGATCATCATCCCACGTCACAGGCCCACAGAATAATTCCTCAGAGGCTGCTACTTCAGGGACTCCTGGCGGTGTCACTTTGCCTCAGATCAGCACCCCAAACCCTGGTAAGAGCAATTCCATAAAGACCACTCCTTGCAGAGTCCTAGCATCATGGAGGGTGGTAGGTAGGTGTGTTCTGCTGAGGGAGGGAAGTGGGTATAGAGAGACCCAAGGTTTCCTTGAATATGAAACCCTGGAATTACAAACTCTGAGTCAAGGGGTGTCTGACTGGCTCAGTCAGTTAAGCATCCGACTTTGGCTCAGGTATGTTCTCACGGTTTGTGAGTTCGAGTCCCATGTCGGGCTCTCTGCTGTCAGCACGGAGCCCGCTTTTGATTCGCTGTCCCCCTCTCTCTCTGCCCCTCCCCTACTCCCTCTCTCAAAAATGAATAAATATTAAAAAAATTAAAAAACAAAACAAACTCTAAGTCACAAAGACTAGTAGTGATGGCAGAGACCCTAAAAGATAACCCATAGTTTCATTCTGTTCTCCTTCCCTCTCCACCTATCCTACTTCAAGTTAGATATGGAGTATTTTTGTGAACTTGGGCATCACGAAGGTTACTTTTCCAGCTTCCATCTCCCTCGGAGATTTTAAGAAATCGTTTCGGCTTTTCTGAGAAGGCCGGGCCGAAGTAAGCACTGTCTCTCCAGCCCCACTGGTCGACCTCCCTGATCTCCATAAGGAAGGAGTCAGTTCTACCCCGACTCAATGTTAGTAGAAAGTGTGACATCACGAGGGAGGCTGGTCACAGTTTGGAGTTTGAGGTAATTCGTGGAATGTGAATCTGAAGAATAAAAAGCCAAACAACAGCAGTGCTCAAACAGTCCTAGACATGGGACCATTGTCCAAAGGACAGATATTTCAGGAATTCTGTCCTGAAGAGTTGGCGGTTGACCTCAAGACAAAATTATTGAAACAGAAACCACTTGCCTCATTTCCCAAAGTTTGGTCTTATTAGAAAAGGGGTCGGCAAACTTTATCAGCAAAAGCAAACTAGCAACTGTTTTCGGTTTTGTGGGCCACAATAGGGTTTCTGTTGCAGCTACTCCACCCTGCCATTTTCACACAAAAGCAGTCACGGTCAATATGCAAATGAACGAGCCTGGCTGTACACCAGTAGAACTTTATTTACAAAAACCGAAGTCTGGCCAGATTTGGCTCATGAGTCATAGTTTGCCAACCCCCGGTCTAAAAGAATCCTCAAACCTAGGCTTGAAAGGTCTGGATAAACCCTGTCATTCTCAGGGAAACTGAGGCCCGGCGAGGGCAGCACCTTGCCCAGGTTCAAAGAGCAAGCTGATGGCTCCCTACACTTAACTTCTTTTGGTTTCCTCAGTGTTCTTTGATAGATCTAAGAACTGGATGGTTAAGCAAGGGGAGCCAGAACCTGTATCTAAGACCTGGGTCCCAGTCTGCTTTCATGTTGAGAGGGCCCACTCCGAAGGCTAGGCTACCTGGGCCACAGCTGCATAATCCGTTCTATCAAAGTCAGGAAAGGGAGCTTTTCTAAGCCATTTCTGCTGCCCCAGACCTTCTCCCAGAGTAAGGCAGTCGCCTTGTGTTCTGATCCCTCCACTAGCTAACTGGGGAGGGGGCAAATCACTTCTCTCCTGGCTTCAGCTTGTGGTAAGGGTATGTTTAGTTTTGGAAGAAACTACCAAAATGTCTTCCAAAGCAGCTGTACCATTTTACATTCCCACCAGTATGAGAGTTCCTGTTACTCCATATCCTCATCAGCACTGTTTTCTTTTCTTTCTTTCTTTCTTTTTTAAAGGTTTATTTATTTATTTTGAGAGGAGAGAGAGGGCGGGAGCAAGGGAGGGGCAGAGAGAGAGGAGAGAGAGAATCCTAAGCAGGCTTCGTGCTGTGAGTGCAGAGCCCGATGCAGGGGCTCGAGCTCACAAACCGAGATCATGACCTGAGCCCAAATGGAGAGTTGGACGCTTAACCGACTGAACCCCCCAGGCGCCCCTAATTTTTATTTTTTCAACCAAAGTAAATAAGGCCCATAGTTATGGAAAAAAAGAAGCTTAAACAAGGCAAAAGTATATTCAGTAAAAACGAAATCTCCCTCCTATCCTAAACCCGTAGGACTCAGACCCCAATTTCCTTCCTCGGAGGCAACGCCTGTGGCCAGCTTCTCATACTTTTCTCCAGAGGAATTGGTGCAGATACGAGCATACACATTAGTATGTTCGTGCATGTTCCTCTCTTTTTATCACAAAATAGAGCATGTGGTACACATTTTATCGTATATATAGCTTTTTTTTAAAAAAACAACAATTTCTACCCATAAGTTCATAAGAATATTAACACCTTTTGATCAGTCACTCGACCTTTTCTGAAGTCAAAGCTCAGAATCATTTCATTTGACAGAGGTGGAGAAAATGGCCAGCCAAGACAACCATTTGGCCTCTGACCTAACCCCACTCCCCGATCCCACTTCTCCAGAGAAAGGAAGAGGCTGCACTCTGCCTGGTCTGGGGGCACCGGCCAGTGGTATCGAAACCATGGCAACGGAATTCTCCCCAATCATTCATGTCATTCACTCAGAAAGCCATGTCATTCACTCTCCTACAGGGAGAGAGTGTGCCATCATCACTTCCTCTGAGACTTTTCACTGAGTTAATCTGCAGGGGCCCCTTCCTGTCCCTTTTCCTTTCTTCATGCACCTGCGTGCCCCGTTTGTTAACCCAGATAGAACACCTGGTTTCTTTTGGGGGCTTCTTGCCTGTCTGTCCCTATAAGACAGTTATTCATACTTTCCTAGAACATAGGATTCTCTCTCTCAGATGGTGCTGGGGAGCCCTGCCTAGTGTCAGAGGCACAGACATCAAGGTTCTGGAGGATCCTTGCGATCCAAAGATTCCAAGGATGGACTTGGAAGACTGCTGTCGCCCTGAGTAGACTCTTGCCCACCAGCCCCTGCCCTTTGCCGTTGACAAGCACCTGGCTCCAGAATTTCAGCAACAAACTCCCTAGAGACGTATGGGACCGTGTATTTGCTTCTAGCTCTTCAAAGGGTGTGCTGTGGAGTACCGCAACCAAGGAATGGAAGGTGCCCAGAAGGGAGGCAAGAAGATTCTGAAGTATGTTCTGGGTGTAATTTGTTGCCATTCTGCGGATTTTTCATCTCTTTCTCCTCCACCTCAGGTTCCAGCAGTCCTTGCCAAGGAGCTCCCTGCAAAGACGGTTCTTTGTGTGTTAGCCTGAATACTACCCATTTTTGCCTGTGTTCGATAGGATTTTATTATAACTCTTCCAAATGCAAAGAAGGTGAGTTACAAGGGGAGAACCCGGCAGAGCTCCTTTTTGGACCCGAAGTGGAATAGAAAATGTAAAATAATGCCCGAAAGAGCCTCCAGGATAGTAGAGGTAGAGGATACTTTATAGGCAACAAAGGGCAGCCGAGAAAAGGCTCCTGCCTTTATCTCAGTGGAAACCAGAGGGACAGGAGGTGGACCAAGGCAGATGTGGGCGCTTGTCCTGAGGGTCTGGGAGCAGATGTGTCCCTTTACTCTGCTTGTTAAAGGGAACGGTGCCAGGGGGAACAACATAATGAGTGTTACAGCCCCTGGAAAATTCCGACTGCGTAAATACAAAGTCGTGCTGTTACGTGGGAACACCCGTGCAGGATAAGGTGCTATGCATAGGACAAGCCTGCGAGCCTGCTCTCTGACCTCGGTTCAGGCTCTGTCATAGAATTGGCTTACTTCAAACAGAAAACTCCAGTTTTAGAGACTCAAGAGCCTCTCGGGTCTAGAAATGGACTTTAGGAGCAAGTCAATACGCCCTTGGCCTACCCCACAAGCTGGGTGCCCACAGGTCCAAGGCTGTTTCCTGAGTTAGAAATCGTTCTGTTTCGTGAATGAAAAATATCTCCCCGTGCGACAGCAGACCAATTATATAGGAAATGAATGCACCGTATTGGCCACAGGGATTAGTGATCATTCTAACCGCCAAACAGATGTTCGTATTTCAGCACTAGTAATCTCATTTCTGGGGATCCACTCTAAGTAAGTGACCCCATACATAGAAAAGTTTGTGCATAAAGATGTTTGCTGCGAACTTTAGTTTTCTTTTAAATAATCAGTAGCATTAAAACAAAAAAAAAATGACCATTAATGAAGATAACATATATTCATGGAGTATTATGCAGCCTTTAAAAATAACAGTTTTGGGAAAAAAAATAATAGTTATGGGGGAGTAGCCTGGCTGGCTCAGTTGGGAGAGCATGCAACTCCTGATCTCAGGGTCACGAGTTCAAACCCCATGTTGGGCGTGGGCCTACTTTAACAAATAAATAAGCAAACAAGTAAATAAAATAGTTCTGAAGACTAGGTAATTATTTGGAAAAATGCTTATTATGTAACAATAGGTAAAGACTCAGAATGTAAACTTGGAATCGTAACAATGCAAACTATGCATGGAAAAAAAGAGCTAGGCGAACTGTACCAAAATAAAAATGGTTGTGTCGGGTTGGGTGAGATTTGGGGCGACATTTTTCATACTTCCAGACTTCCCAAAAGCATCATCATATAATGTTTAGAATTTTAGAGACTAATCTATGTTTTAAACACAATGGAAATTAACCCTTTTTACATTAAATATGACAAACAGGATTCTGCTTTAATTTCAGGAAAGCTATTCCCTGGAACAATTACAGTAAAAGTATCAGAAACGTCTGATTTAGAAGATGAAAATTCTATGGCCTATCAAGATTTACATAGTACAATTACCGAATTTGTAAGTATTTTCCTACCTTGCCCCAAGGTGTCTCCCGGGGCCCATTTTTTCCCCAGCCGTATCCGGACGCACAGTCTGCAAAGGGAGCCGGAGTTTCCCTGTTGCAGACGTGCCTGGCATTTTATGCGGAATGTCTCTAGTTCCCATAACAGCCTAATGGGGAAGGTAGTACGATGGTGCTATTTTGCTGACGAGGCTGTCAAGGATCAGGAAGGTTAAGTAACTGACTGAAGGCCACCCGGCCGGTGGGTGAGGAGGTAGGGACTTGAACTCACACCTGCCTGACCACAGAGCTGCTGTCAACCCTCTCGCCTGCTGGCTGTGTTGTGCAGCAGAGGCCAGCAGGCCTGTTGGGATAGCTCCTGCCTTCTTGTCCAGACTTACGGCCCTTCGGTTTGAGACGTGTATATCCTGACATCCTCAAAGGGTTGACCTGGAAGATTTAAAAAAAAAAAAGAGAGACGCTTTCTCCTATGCCAGATGCTAATTTGGTAATCTATAGGAATAAGAAAATTAAATGGGCAGTGGTCAGTGGGGGAATGAGAGGGCGCTTGGAGGATGACCAGTGAACCTGTTGCTAAGTGAACTCCCAAGCCCCACTGGTATTTCTGTCATTTCTGTAAAACAGAAATACCAACTCTTCCCAGTATTTAAAAGAACTAAAAGGCACATGGCTGTATTCTGGATATAAGGCTACCCAGACTCACTAGAGCATCAAATTTGTTTGAATTTGACTAGAATAAAAGAGAAATGATTTAACATCTTTTTAAACGACATTGGTTGCCATATTTTAAAGCACCGGGTCACCATGAGGAGAAAAACAGTAAAAAGTCACTGGATTATAAAAAGGTGGCACCAACCCAGTGGAACACTCATGCAATAAAATATGGAGACTGGGGCCCGAGGGAGGGAAGACATGTTCAAGGTCATGTCTTTCACATTTAATTTACTCAGTCATCAGTCAGCCAGTGTTTGTTGAACCTTTCCTGGGGATTGCCCTGTGCTATGGGGTGGGGGTGGGAGAGGTTACGAGAAAGAGAAAACTTACATTCTAATTGGGACCCTCTCACACCCCTTCCACTTCACCCCTGCCAGAGGTCCCACAACACAATTCTGCCTAGTGATATGTACCGAGCTGGAGCCCCTTACAGCTCACAGAGCCGTGTATCTATTCCATCTCACCTTATACCAGTAATAGCCCTATTGGTAGGAATTACTGCTATGGCAAGGGTTCCCATGAGAAAAGCGAGGTTCAAAGAACTTATACAAAAGCTGACACTCAGAGAACTTTGACCTCTGGTGTTCTTCTCAGTCCAGCCTGCTCTTTTCCGAGCCACACTGCTTCCGAACATTAGTGTGTGGGCTCCTTCCCCCTCTCCGTGTCCCGGCACTGCTTCCTGAAATGCTTTAAGGCTTTTCTCCTTTAGGAAGCCCTCTCTGGTTCTCTCCAACTGGAAGAGTTTCTTTGGATTTTTATGGTAGACTCTCTTGCTCCATGGCACTTACCTCTCTCAAGTTCATAGTGTAGTCCCCTGTCCGATCGCAGGGCAGGGCCTGCTATCTTTGCAACCTCTGTGTCTGGCATAATGCCTTGGCAATGTGGGAAATTAAATTGATGAGTGCATGAAACATGCTTATGAAGACTAACAAATATGCAAAACTTCACAGTGACTTTGAAAATACAAACTTAATAAGTTAGTCTCCTTAGTTTTAAAAGTATGATCATTGGTTTGGCTGGGTGCTTTAGGTGTCTGTCTTTTTCCTGGACAACTCTGATTTACATCAGAATCTTACTATTTTGGAAGAAAAATTATCAAAAGGTGTTAGAGCACACGCAAGAAGTAAACCGCTGTGATGAACCATGTATATTTATACCAAGGAGGTTAGAAATGTGTTTATGTGGGGGCGCCTGGGTGGCTCAGTTGGTTAGGCGGCTGACTTCGGCTCAGGTCATGATCTCGCGGTCTGTGAGTTTGAGCCCCACGTCAGGCTCTGTGCTGACGGCTCAGAGCCTGGAGCCTGCTTCCGATTCTGTGTCTCCCTCTCTCTCTGCTCTTCCTCTGCTCATGCTCTGTTTCTATGTCTCTCGAAAATAAATAAATGTTAAAAAAATAAAAAAAAAATGTGTTTATGTGAACACCTAGATATAGTATCACATTTCCCCCCTCTTTGTGGTTACTACTAACTCTGTTCTTCTTCCCTACAGTTTAAGAATGCATTCAACAGTCTTGATTATGGACAGACCGTAATCAGTGAAGTGAGGTAAGTGGATCAGTGGGGTACTTTGGAGACGAGTCATTTATGCTGTGTTGTTTTGTCATTAAATATACAGTGGTTCCATTTCCTCCCTTCATTGTAACATCTCGCCTCCTGAATTGGAGGGTGTGCTCGTAGGTTCTTCGAATGAATGAATTGTGGATAGCCTTTCTTTCCTAGCCCTACTGTAAAATTATTCCATAGATTTCTGGTCATTTTTCAACTGGTAAAGAAGGACTTGTGTCAAATACCCCTTTCTCACTGCTCCGTCTATTCCATCGTCACCTCTAAATCCTATCAGGAATTAAACACGAGAGGGAATTTTATATTAGAATATGAAGTCTATTTTGCTTTTCGGACTCCCTTTTGTGGTGACCATTCGATTTTGGATTTTCTCGATTGTTCTGAAGAACTAATGTGGCTGTAAAACATTTCCTAAGTAGGTTGGCTATGTTTTCAAGCTTCTGATATTTATTCAAAAGTCAAAATGAAGTCTAGAAATAAAAAGAACAGGAAAAATATATCATGAGTCTTAAAAACACACAGCCACAGGGGTGCCTGCATGGCTCTGTTGGTTAAGTGCCTGACTCCTGACCTCAGCTCCGGTCTTGGTTGTGAGTTCAGGCCCCGTGTTGGGCCCTGCAATGGGCATGAAGCCGACTTAAAAAAGGAAGTAAAAAAACCACATATACACACGCACACACAGCCACAGGTTGGAGAGGGAAGGAGTTTTTGAAAGTCCTTTCCCCCCCTCACCCTTTTAGTGGTTGTATTGCTGGATTCTTCTTGGACAGTGGAAGAATTAGAACTTGACACAGCGTTTCTTAGGGCTCCAAATTGCAGTATCCAGGAGAGAGAGACCATAGCAGGCGCTCAGTATCGGGGGGTCTGTTGTGGTGTTCTGTGCTCCTGTTCCCTATAGCCCCACTCTCCTTGGTTCAGTGTGTCATGCGTGGCCAGGCCTGTCACATGCCTGAGCCGAATCTGCCTGCTGCCCCCTCCCCTCCAGCCCTCTGGGGAACGGCCCAGACTCAATGTGGTTGATTACGGCTCTCTCTGTGCAAGGAAGGAATGCACACTCTCACTCTTCTGTCTCCCTTAAAGTATAAGTGTGGTTTACCAGCACAGCAAGAGAACTACTTTTAAAAAAATTTATTTCTTTAATATTTATTTATTTTTGAGAAAGAGAGAGAAAGCATGGGAGATAGGCAGAGAGAGGGACTGGATCCAAAGCGGGTTCCATGCTGACAGCAGAGAGCCCCACTTGGGGGGCTCAGGAACCAGGAGATCATGACCTGAGCCGAAGTCAGATGCTTAACTGACTGAGCCACCCAGGCGCCCCAAGACCTGCTCTTGATTTTCTACAACTTACTGTCCAGATGTTACTTATTCTTCTTCTGGTTAGTTTCAGGCTTCCAGCTCCTAAAAAGGATTGTCCACAATTTTTCTCAATATCCTCCTACAGGACATTGTTTTAGCCATAGATTTCCTCTGAGCGCACACGGAAAAGAGATAGAGCTCCAGGCCCGCAAATTGCTAGCTTGCTACAAGCCCAGGCCTTCACGTTTGGGCCCCAGTCGTGGATTTAAGACAGCGGGTCAGGGCTGGAGCTGAGAGACTGGGGAGTCTGGGAGCTTTGAAGATCAATCTGTCAGGGGTGCCTGGGTGGCTCAGTCTGTTGAGCATCCGACTTCGGCTCAGGTCATGGTCTCACAGTCTGTGGGTTCGAGCCCCGTGTTGGGCTCTGTGCTGACAGCTCAGAGCCTGGAGCCTGCTTCAAATTCTGTGTCTTCCTGTCTCTGCCCCTCCCCTACTCACGCTCTACTCTGTCTCTTTCTCTCAAAAATAAACAAACATTAAAAAAAATTTTTTTTGAAGATCAATCTGTCGATTTCTTCAGTTCATCAAGTGATGGATTCATTTCATTTTTAGCACTTCTCCTTCGGCAAGATCGGAAACACGTGCTGGTGACAAGGATGTCATTGTAGAAGTCGTGAACATTTTCACACGAACTACAAGTGAAACTGTGGAAACCGTGACCGAATCCATTGATAAAGCCATTGAAAACAACAAGAACGACATTGCAGAATACAGGAGTAAGTGTTCAGTAATTTTATTTGAAGTTTACCCGAAGACCTCCCTTTTTGTAAACATTTCCATTATATGTGAGAAGCGGGCAAGAGAAGCAGGAGAGTTGAATCCACAGATGGGCCAATGCCTGTTCGTTAGTCATTCTTCTTCCCTCTCCTCCCTCGCTCGGCTCTATTTATCACACCGGCCGCTTCGCTCCTCTCTTTGGAAGGCAGTCTTGAACAGACGGTCGCCGGACAGAAAAAGATAAAGAAAGGACAAACAAGAAGTCTTTATACCAAGTTGTAGCTTGCAAATGATCATAAAAAGCCCTTCCTTACTCTGTCTCCCCTTTAGGCTGACCCGCGAGCCCCCAGCACAGCTGGAACAATTCACTTTTGCTGTGTCACAAACCACCCCCAACCCTAGTGGCCTGAAACAACAACCTTTTATTTATCGTAAGGCCATAATTCTCTTCCCTGCCTCTCTCATCCTTTTTTTTTTTTTTGCTCCTGCTGAAACTCCTCCTTGAGTCTCTTTAATTTTTGCTTTTTAATGATGGTAACCTCCATGGCCTAGTTTGCAAAACTGTTTTCTGTTTTTGGAAATACACAAATTCTGTTCGTGTATAGTTCTCCAGCGCCTTTTCACTTTCTTCAAGATTTTATTTAGATTTTTATTGTTCTCTCCGGATCTGGACTGTAAATGCTCGGGATTAAGGCACTTAACCATCTACCTGAAACGATGGAGGCCTCTCTGCACCATACCTTCTCCTTGGGCTGCTGCCTCTTGGCAATGTGCTTTCAACTCTTCTCCACTGAGTGTTCTTTCCTGGTGGAAGACACTGGAGCAAACTAGTTGTCTTTCTCTTGTGTCACCGGTCAACATGACAGCAGCCAGGCCTGGCCTTCCTGTGGGTCCCATAGCATGGAAAACACACACGGCCCTCCATTCGTTCACCTTTCTATTTTTCCCGTTTGCTCTTTGTTGTTCGTTTGTTTTTGTTTGTTGTTTGAGTTTTGTCTGTGGCAAGTTTGATCTCATTTGGGGCTCTAGACTTTATCACGCTGTTAATATTCTGTCTTGGGTCATGGGACCTTCTTTCCATATTTTGTTTATAAACCTTCTCTGAGAATTTCCTGTGCAAACCATATGCCCGTTTCTCTTCTTTTAAAGTTTATTTATTTTGAGAGATAGAGTGGAGGAGGGGCAAAGAGAGAGGGAGAGAGAGAATCCCAGGTAGGCTCCGTGCCATCAGCACAGAGCCTGATGAGGGGCTCGAACTCATGAACTGTGAGATCATGACCAGAGCTGAAACCAAGAGTCAGACGCTTAACCAACTGAGCCACCCAGGCGCCCCACCATGTGCCCATTTCTTAAGTTGCCTGACCTCTTTTCCACTTTTTTTTTTTAATAGCTCATTGGATCATTAGCAGCCGCACAGTTAGAATTAAATTTCTATTTTTAATTAGCTTTTGAATAAGAGACTACTATTTCATCTTTTCTCTTCTTATGTATCATTATAATCTCTTTGACTAAAAAAATTACATTTCTAGAGCCGTCTATGTTCTTGAACTATTTTCATCTGTCGGTCTCACGCCATGGAACTACACCTTTTCCTTCCTTTTTTTTTTTAATTTGTTAATATTTGTTTATTTTTAAGAGAGAGAGAGAGAGAGCTAGCACAGGAGGGGCAGAGAGAGAGGGAGACACAGAATCAAAAGCAGGCTCCAGGCTCCAAGCTGTCAGCACAGACCCGATGCGGGGATTGAACTCACGAACCATGAGAACATGACCCGAGCTGAAGTCGGTCACTCAACTGACTGAGCCACTCAGGCACCCCTTAGATTCATCTTTTTATCCCTAATGTCTTCCAACATGCTTCTGCACTAACATTCTTTTTTTTTTTTTTAATGTTTATTTATTTTTGAGATAGAGAGAGACAGAGCATGAGTGGGGGAGAGGCAGAGAGAGAGGGAGACACAGAATGTGAAGCTGGCTCCAGTCTCTGAGCCGTCAGCACAGGGCCCGATGCGGGGCTCGAACTCACAGACCTCGAGATCATGACCTGAGCCGAAGTCGGACGCTCAACCGACTGAGCCACCCAGGCGCCCCTGCACTAACATTCTTACAAGAATGCGTTCTCATGCCATGCTTCTGCTCAGAGTCTACTAATGAATTCTCAGGCTTGTAGGATAAAAGTCAACGATTCAAACTCTGCCGTACCTGTGAATGAATGAAAGCATGATTATTTGTTGTTACAGGTTCCTGTAGTGGGCACTTGCATTGACATTAGCTCATTCAGTTCTCACAACAATCATGTGAAACAATTATTAGCCCCATTTTATAGACAGAGGACACTTGGATCTACCCAAAATCAAATGATTGGACAGACAGCTCATAGCCAGTAAATGGCAGGGCCAAGAATTCTCATCTCTCTTCCACCTCAGCACACCACCTCTCCCCTGCCCAAGGACTCCCTGACAAGAGTCCTTTGCTTCTTTTCATGCCTGGTTTACTCCACTTGACAGACTGCCTCTCCTTTGACAGCTAAAATCTTCCCTATCCTTTAAGACTTAGCTCATCTCCTGTCTCCTTCATGAGGTTGTTTTTAGCTAGTTGAGCCTCTGAATTCCCATTGTTGATGGAGGTGACTTTCTGTGGGCTCAGACATGTAACTCCACAAAGATGGGGCCCAAAATTATATAGCTACTGTGTTCTTGTGGAGCCCAGCATAGAACTAAGTGAAAAGGTATCTTTCCCTTGAACATAATCGCACTGTGTCGTATTGAATTAATTGCAATTGAATAAGGACATGATCATAGAAGGAAAAATTAGGAGTTGGATTTCAATGTCCTAGGTTTTCTTTTGTTAAATCCCAAAATGTTGAGAAAGGTATGTATGACAATGGAGTAAAATGTTTCACAAGTTACTTTATTTGTACTGTCCTGCTGACTACAGTTTTGAATTGTTTGTGCCTCTCAGATCAAAGCCTGTGTAATTATTATGGCTGTGAACAGGAAAATCCCCAAGACAACTGTGACAGTGGTTTGCTGTGTAAATGCAAGGCGGGGATGGAACGACCTAACATCCAGATCCCTGCGTGTGTTGGTGAGTGTTTGTGAAATTTCTTCACAACCCCCAGCTTGTCTCCTTTTGCATTTGCAAAATGCAGGCTTTACTGCTCAAGCGTCCATGTGTCTAAGGGGTGTGGGTTTGGGCTTTAGCCACATGGACCTGGACTGAGGCCTTGGCTCCGAGCTGGCGAGGAAGCCCGTGTGCAGCTTCACAGGGGGCGTGTCATGTGCACAGCCAGGAAGCACCTCCCCTGACCCAGAAAGAGCAATGTGCAAAATTGTGTTCTGTGACATGTCACTTGGGAGTTGAAGGGGTTGTTTCTGAAAATCACCCAAATTCTGTTTTGAAGCTTCTGCTCCAAAGTGTCCTGATGCCTGCAATGCAGACCAGAATAAGCAATGCGTAGTGAACAAGGACAGCGGGAACCCCGAGTGCAGGTGCCTCTCAGGCTACCGGAAAGATGATCACGGGAACTGTCAAGAGTAAGAGAAACCACTCTTTTTTCATCTCGCCACAGCTGGAGTTAGCCAGCACGGATAGAACTTGTAGACATGGGTTTAGGGTCAGGACGTTGGAATGCTTCCATAAGTTGGTAAGGTAAGAGCATCTTCCTATCGCTGTCATCGTCGTCAATGGTTTTTGAACAGTCTCTGTGCGCTGGGAACCATGCCAGGTAATACGTCTTCCACAGCGACGCTTTCGGGAGTGGATTTGTTCCCCATTTGCGGGTGAGGAAAGTGAAGCTCGGAGAATGTAAATAACAAGCCCCAGCTCACAGGGCAGCAGAGAAGTGGCAGGGCCACGTGGCCTTGCAGCCGAGGGGGACCCACAATGCTCCGTGCCTCTGGGGTTCAGCGTAGCCTGAATTGCCAAATCTTCCCAGAGCCAGAGGATGGAGTGTTCAGTCAGTAGGAAATGGGGCCACTGGGAATTGTGTGCCGTCTTCAGCCTTCCAGAGCTCCACAGAAGGTGCTCATCTAGGAGAATGGAAGCAGAAAAGAGGAAGAGGAGAAGGAGAAGTGGGGGAGAATGAAAGGAAGATGGAAAGGAAGACTGGAGGCTGGGTGGGAACTCTGACATTCTCCCCACGGAGACTCTGAACAATGGTTTCCGTTACTGTATTTTAGGTGTGCCTTTGGCTACAGCGGAGTCGACTGTGAAGACCGTGAGTATAAAAGTTTTGCTTTATTAGTAATCATCTGAGAAATATAGAGCACATTCAAAATTCTGCCCAGGACTCCACAGTCTGGCTCCCTTCATAGAGTGAGAAACTCTGCTGCAGTTGGTCTTCTGGGTCATGCCCTCCCATTCCTGCCCTTAGGTCATGAGCAGCAGCACCTCTGCTGTAGAAAATAACAGAACCCAGCCCAAGAGGTGGGCTGGCGCCTCTGCACTTGGCCGGACCAGAGGAGGGCATCCTAACATTCTATTCATTCCATACATTGGCTGAAGTATGCAAGGGTGCAATCACATGGGAGCAAGGGTAAAAGACCAGTGTGTTCCAAAAATGTCTGTGGTCATGGGAGAGCAGAACTAAAAACAAGACTTTGAGATACTCCAGTCTTCTCAGAGCCATTACTAGCTTGCGGTGTACTGTTGCAAGTTCAGATGCATTGCTCTCTCCCACATCCCACTGCCACCAGTCTAGGACAATACTAACTTCATATTTTTAATTGTATTTTAAATCTTACCTAACGAACTAAAGACCAGTGATCCAAGATGAGGGAAACATGCCCGTTGGCCTCCCAGCGAACCACAAAGTTCATTCTGAAAGAGGCTCTCAATTTCTACTGTATTTGGTTGCAAGGCTGGATTTACTAAGTCATTTCTTCCTCCTGGGCTTTCAGCATCCACACAAAATGAGAGTTTTAGGCCAAATGACCTCTGAGGTCTTTTTCAGACGTGGTCTGTACTACCATGAATCCCAACTGGAGGTGGCATGTGTGGCAGTTACGAAGCAGAAAGAGACAAAGGGCTCTAGAGTAGCACTGTCCAATAGAAATGTAATGTGAGCTCCATATTTAATTTCAAATTTTAAAAATTCTAAGTAAATTAAAAAAATTTTTTTAATATCTTATTTATATTTGAGAGAGAGACAGACAGAGAGACAGAGAGTGAGCGGGAGAGGAACAGAGAAAAAGGGAGACACAGAACCTGAGTCAGGCTCCAGGCTCTGAGCTGTCAGTAGATTCGTGGGGCTCGAACCTACAAACTGTGGGATCATGACCTGAGCTGAAGTCAGACGCTTAACTGACTGAGCCATCTAGGTGCCCCTAAGTCAATTTTGTAAAGATAAATAAATGAAATTATTTTAAGAACATTTTATTTCAGTGCATATATCAAAAATATTTTTCATCATGTGATCAATATGAGTTAGTAATGAGAAATTTTACTTTTTTTCATACTGTGTGTTTGAAATCAGCCGTGGGTGTTATACTCACAGGCCATGTCGTAGCCCTATTTATCGTGCTCGATGGTGCTAGCCAGAACACTATGGGTGTTCAGAGAATGGGTGGTAATGAGCTGTCCCTTTGCGATCGTATCAAGCCTCTATTAGTGAGAAATTTCACTCCCGCCTAGCGCTCCCTACTTATCAGCAGGGCCAGGTAGGGGGGGCAGGAAAAGGCAGCAGAGGTGAGGACGGGGTGTGGACCTCAGTGGAGATCTCATCTCCCACGGAGTCCGGGAAGGTCCTGCCCCTGACCGTGGCCTCTTTCGTGTTTTCGGTCTTCTTTCGTCTGGAAAGGCAGCCTCTTCTGATTGGGTGTTGAAGACACAGGTGTGGGGGTGGCACTAAAGGAGATGAGTCTCCCACCCAGCCTGCCACCCACGCTGGGCCTGGTGGGGTCGGGGACCAGAGCCCGATTGTCTTCACCGTCAGGGACCACTGGGAACGCATGTACGTACCCGTGCAGTAGATGGTGAGGGCCGCTCACGGGAGGCTGTGCCTACTCTTTGCTTTTCCTTTTCAGAATTTCAGCTGATCCTCACTATTGTGGGCAGCATCGCTGGCGTCCTCATTCTCGGCCTGGTGATTGCAGTGGTCTTCTTGGTGAGGTACGGAGTGGACGTGACCCTTTCCCTAGGCCACAGCACCCCCAGCATTACTCTCGAGGTCCTAAGCATACCCAGCCTTCCTGCAGCAAGAGAAGGGAAATAAGGCGAGGCCTCTCTAATACTGTGGGCCTGTTGGCTTTTTTTCTTACCTTAAATTTCTTTGGCTTATACAAGCCATACATGATCACTGAAGAAAATAGAAAAATGGAGCACAATTAAAAAATCATTCAGAAAATTGACCACCCTGAGGCAACTGACATTTTGGCATAGATCTTTCCAGATTTTTTTTATTTTTCAATGATATTATAGAAATAATTTTCTATTATATTATAATACAATATTATATAATATATGATATATATAATATATAACATATATAAGGTATGATATATATAATATAATACAATATTATATATCATATGTATATAATATAATATGATATGATATGATATATAATATAATCCAATACAATATTATATAATATATTATATAATATAATATTATAAACATAATATTATGTATAGACATAATATTGTGGGGGGTTTTAATTCCTTTTTTAAATTTTTATTTATTTACTTCTAAGAGAGAGGAAGAGAGAGAGAGAATGGGGCGGGGGCAGAGAGAGAATCCCAAGTAGGTTTCTCACTGTCAGCACAGAGCTCAATGTGGGGCTCGAACTCACGAACTGTGGGACCATGACCTGAACAAAAATCAAGAGTCAGATGCTCAGCCGACTGAGCCACCAGCTCCCCCCTGTATCTTTTGTATTTTAAAATATATATATATTTTTTAGCCCTATAATGTGAGATAGCAATTATTTTTTGATGTCACCGAAACCCTCTGTTAGCAATTCCCAACCCCACTGATATTGTCAAGTGTCCTTCTCATCAACGCCCTGCTGGCCCAGGACCCCGAGGCAGTGGGTCTCACGTCAACGTCAGTAGAGCCATTTGGCAGCCGGGTGCCTTAAGTGCTCTTCCTAAGAACTTGAATCGAGTCTTTTCGTTTATTGAACAAATATTTCGAGAAAGTTCCCTCTATTAACAGGGAGAGAGACCACTACTATCTCCATTCCCACTCTAAATGTGCCAAAGTGGGGATGCACTTGGGCAAAAAGAAAGCTACCGGTTTGTAACATTTAGCTCATATCTTATATTTTGGCAAAATAGGATTTTTGCACTATAATGTGAGAGGATAAATAGATTTTGTTTCTCGTCCTTTTTTTTTTTTTTTTTTTATTCCAGTTTGATATTGACTTTTCCCCCCAGAGCCTTTGTCATAAGAATGCAAAGCTGGGAACTGGGAATGTGAATTTCCCTTTTCTAGGAAGATGGCTGGAACTTTCTGTTCTGGACCAAGGCTGTCTCCTCCTTTCCTAGGAGGATGGCTAACTGTCTTGGGTGTCCAGTGTCCCCAGGCCTGTTTGTGGAACCTTGTGACCCCATGACAGCTATGTTTCTCACCTCCTCCTTCCTGCTACAGAGCCAGGTTTGCTCCTAGTTCAGCCTCAGATTCATGATTTTCAGAACACATCAAGAGTTATAATTTCTTGCCTATTTCAAAGGGAAGGAAGTCTCTCCTCAGGCACCTTAGACAGAAGTGCTCTCAAAGGGAGGGAACTCTCTTAAAGGCTGGGCTGGCCACCAGGGTCCACAGGGTGAGTGGATCTTCCCTTATGACATTTCCGGCGGGTGACTCTCACGCTGGGAGTGTCCTATGGGTATCGGAGATGCAGCCAGTGCACCCCCCACGGTGGCATCCGGGCACTGCAGGGGCAGGTCTGTGGACGGGAAACAGTCAGAGTTCGTTGGAGGCAAGTGCTCCCCTCATCTGCAAGTGTGTACCCTTGGCTTTGAACGCTTCCACTTGAGGTCCTTGAGGGGCCACAGCAGAACCTGGGAAACACCTTTTTCTCCTTGTAAGACCTTTATACCTTAACTTCTTTCGTTCACCTAGGTGCTTCCGCACACATTGACTTTGCTTAAATGAAAAATGGTGCCACAAGTCATCTTTTCTCTTTGACCTCTATGATTATTTCCATATATAATTCAAAAGCACCCGAAGGATAGTAACATTGTTAGCGAGATTTCCATGAGACCAACAGAATTACATGATAGTGTTGGACCAGTGTTAATGTTCTGGTTTTGATGGTTACAGAGAGCTTACGAGGAGATTGTCCTAAAACTTAGGGAATCCACGCTGAGTGAAGTAATGAAGTATTACGAGTCCTGGGGCATCTAAGAACTTATTCCTAAAGGGTTCAGAAACGTTAACAAATTGGGGAATCTGGGCGATGGGCATATGGAAGTTGTACGTAGTTTTTGTACCTTGTGTGTAAATTTGAAATTATTTCAAAATTTGAAAGTATTTTTTTCCTTTTTTAAAAATTTTTTTTCATGTTTATTTATTTTTGAGACAGAGAGACAGAGCATGAGTGGGGGAGGGGCAGAGAGAGAGGGAGACACAGAATCCGAGGCAGGCTCAGGCTCTGAGCTGTCAGCACAGAGCCCGACGCGGGGCTCGAACTCACGGACTGCAAGATCATGACCTTAGCCGAAGTCAGATGCTCAACCGACTGAGCGACCCAGGCGCCCCTCGAAAGTATTTTTTAAGAAGGATATTAATGTCTGCTTCAAGGAACTTTCCTGCCATTGTCAGGTCCTAATTCTTGTTACCCTCTCTAGATCAAAGAATAACCACAAGAATATTGAAGAACAGAACTTGATTGAGAACGACTTTCAAAATCTGAGACTGAAGCAGACCACAGGCTTCAGCAATCTAGGAGCAGATGGAAGCATCTTCCCCAGAATCAGGACCACCGTCTCCGGTCAGCTACAAAATCCCTATGCAAACCAGAGAACTATGCCCCGCCCCGACTACTAGGTGAGTCAGCAGGGCTTTTGAGTAAAATGCCCAGGACAGAGCAGGGACTGGGCTATTGTATCTTCAAGTTCTCGCTGCCTTGTAGTCTTTTTGGTGTTTATTTTCTAATCAAAAGAGAAAGATTAGAGGATGTTCCCTCCTATTGTTAGTCACCACTTGGCCCCTAACACTGACCATCTATGTGACTTTAGACACACTACTTAATTTCCCTGGCCTTCTATTCCCTCAGCTATAAAAAGAAAAACAATTTAGACGTCCTCGAGGTCCCTTTACATTACAAACTTCTACACATATGACTCCAGTCTTGGCGAGGACAATTCCTAGGCTGTTTAAGTACCTAGGACCAAGCCAGGCCTGGGAAGAAGTGTTGGATGTAAACACGGTTCTGTGGATTCCTTCCAGCTTGCCCATATAAAGGCAAATAAATCTCTCCTTTCCTCCCCCCAGACCTCAAGGCATAACCCCATCAATTTCTAGAGAGATAAGGCAAGTTAGGCTGGTGATGCTTTATTTCCCTTGGGAGGATTTTCAAGGAGCATAGCTCATATTCATTAGATTGGTATTGGATAATCATGCTGGCATTGTTCAGTGTGATCTGAATAAAACTGTAAGAGGCAACTTTTATGGGGAAGGGGACTAGGGGCCTGAGCGGGAAGGAAGGAAGAAGGAAGGTGGTGAGGAAGAGGAAAAGGGGCCAGAGGAGAGAGAGGTAAAGGAAGACCAGCAGGGAGAGAAATCAGTTCTAAAAAGTTGGAAGAATAGGGCAGGGAGGGGAAGGCGGAGGGGTGGGAGTGAGGCCCACCCAGAGTAGTAGATGACAAAGAGGATGAAGGAAGAGGAGGACATGGGAGGACGGCACAGGGGGCTGAGGAGGGGGGGCATAGGCTCCATGTTCTCTGTGCACATTACTCTCCCAGAGACTGCCCAGGCGAGCACACCGCCCTCCGAGGATCTTAGTGCGCTAGGAACATTCCAGGAAAACTTGGCTTACCTCTATTGTGAAATCCCGTGATTTGTTTTGCACATAAAGTTTCCTTTAGTCATGGCAGTCTAAATGGTAAATGTGTGACAAGGGGTTGGCTTGTACAAGAAGGTGCCATGTTGGGTCAGACACGTGGTCTGGTCAGCAATGGCCAAGAACGGGCATCCTATGAGAGTGTCTGCTGGCCCCCCCAAAGGTGAACCCTAACCAGCAAACTCAGTAAAACTTCCTTTCCTCCTTATGCAGGGAGTCTTTACTTGAAGCATAATCTCTAAAGAGAATCCTTTAGAGGTAGAAGAAGCATGGGATTTAGAGTCAAACCTGAGTTCGAACCCTTGCATCATCTGTTACTAGTACTAGCTGTGTGATCTTTGACAAGTTATTTGACTTCTCTGGGTTTGTTTTCGTGTCTGTGAAATGGACAAAATAAAGCCTGTCTCATAGGATAAAAATCAAATAGGCTAATATGTATAAGAACCTAGCACAGTGACTATTCTAATTTGAATACTAGTATTCAAGTAATGTTAATTAATGTTAATAATTTATTAATCTAAATTTTCTCATGTTGCCGTTGAAATAGTTCCTTTCTAAGAGTTTCCCTCCCCCTCTCCCTTTCTCTCTTTTTGTCTAGAATGGCAAAAAGTGGGGACCATCCATGGCCCTCAACCCGATGTATGAGCTTTTACTTTGAGTGTCGGAAAGACTAATGGACAAGTGAGCGCCCATGAAGATCTGGCCTTTAGTATTTCTCTGCCACCCAGCACCTCGCCTCAGTGGAAGCTGTGACTGTTTGCTAAGTACCTATGAAATTAAATGCGCGTAGATGCGATTAGCACTTGTAAGGCAGTTGATTTTTGTCCAATCAGTACAATGGTTAGGTTTTTTGTTTTTGTTTTTCCTGGCAACAATAACCATTTCTAACCCGGAGGAAAGCTCCCCAGGATTGTCCACTCCTGAGAGAATGTTACTTTGAGTTGATAGCCTACTGATCGGTGGCCTAATTCTGAGAGACTCTTATACATTAGCTATGGAGATCCCGGGGGGTGGGGAGTGGTGGGAATAACTACCATCTTCTAAGGTTCTCAGGTTTATTCTCCTCCAAGTTAAAATAGGATGCTACTTTTAGCCCTCAAATCCGGGGGTTCTATCACCTTTGACCTAATAGGAGCTTGTGACCTGGCCTCACACCAAGAAGACAGAAAGAAGACCTGTCTCTCAGCTTTTTGGGGGAGAAGTGACTGGGAACCCAGGATCTTTTTGATGTTAATTAGAAGGCCCAGACTAGAAATGTCCTCCGTGGAGTACATTCTAAAGTTTTTGAAATGCCAGCAGGGGGTAGAGGCAGGGAGAAAGAAAAATGTAACCAGGACGGAAGGAACAGAGGCAGAAGGAGGCTGGGCCCGGAGGATGAGTAGGAAGGCAGGCAAGCGTGATCACCTTCGTCCCCAGATCCCCTCCTCAACGAGCGAACGGACGTTTCCTCCCACTCACGTCCTACGGAGACTCAGAGCCTACGTACAAGTGTGGAGACAAAACCCCAGGAGCAAGAGCTGGAAGTCACTTCAAAATTGCAGATACTCTGCTTGGCGGCTGGGGAAAGAAAGAGCTCGTGACCCGATCCAGGTGTCCAGCCTTGTAATGCAGAGTCCAGAGGTGCTTCGTGGAGGCCTTGGCCTTCCCTGGGGACGGAGGCTTAGCAGTGGCCACCAGCCCCCACAGAGCCACCTTCCAGCACAGGCTTTCTTTACTGTTAATAGTGTCCTTGTTTGTGTCTGATGTTTGTCCCCTTGCAAGTTATTTTTATTTGTTATTATTATTTGTTCTTGACTATTAACTGTAAAGGTAACAAATAAAGTGTCTTTCGTAGGCAGTGTCCTTCCTTGTCTACGGGGCATTTGGGGATGCACACAGCAGTGAGTCTCACTTTCAATAGCAAACATGACAGGTGGCAAACAAGGTTGATATCTGCTGTCCTCGTTAGGGGCTGTTAGACTACCCACGGTAATTTTTAAATCATGCGGTAGCCATTTTCAACTGCTTCCCCGTGCGCATCCTAACTTGTCTCCAGCCACGCATTTTGGATGGGACCGATCTGACCCACAGCTCCAAGGGCGGGTCTTGGTTGGCCCATGCCCATGAGTGGAACCCCATCCCTTTCCCAGTGATTGATTTAGTGACCACATGGCATAGGTGGATGCAATTAGAATAAAACCCCAGTTTTGGTAGAAAGCTGGGAGGAAGAGAAAATTCTTTGTTCTCTTGACAAAGAGGGCTTCACGGTATGAAGCCTCAGACTGCTTGGGTTTTGCTGAGCTGGCATATAGAGGAGGGCGGAGCTATGAGAACCATGGAAGAATGGAGCTGGAGCTCTGATCGGACCATGCCCGAAGCATCTGGACTTTACTGTTAGTCCACTGTGAATAGTTATTTCTGTTTCTGAAGTTGAAAGCATCCTCACCGATATCACTTGTGTTTACTCTCGTGTTCTCAAGGCTGGGCGGTAAACAGGATAAAAGAAATACTCTTCTGAGCTGTAATCTATGAAGACCTCAGCCATCAGTTCACAGCAGAAGAATTTATGTAGATGGAACTTAAAACTGGCTGACCTTGTAACTTGTCATCACAGACTTCCTGATCTGCATGTTACCTCTTTACCTTCGAAGATGATTCTGGAAGTAGGCTATTCGAACATCTTTTCTAAACAGACCCACCTTCCTTGTGCCCACATCACAGCATGCCAGTCTCCATCACTTCTCAAACATCCTGGGCTGTACGAACTCTGGGCTTCATGGACTGGAGTGTCGTCCATTTTTCAGAGACTTTCATTGCTCTTGTTTCAATAAAAAATTGCTCTAAATATGTATATGTGTAATGTTTAGGAAAATGGCTTTCACATACAAAGTTGCTTTCAGTTTTTGCATAACGCGACCTACAATTCACCTGTGTCTGCTCACTGGGAACTTTGCAAGGGTTTCCCAAACTGGTTGTCCTGCAACCTGGGAGGCCTGTCAGAATGAATTTTCTAAGATGCGAGTCGGATCACCATGCCCCCTGCTGCAGGCTTTGGGGGGTTCTCCACTGAGAGAATAAAGCTCACAGAACTGAGGCAGACTTGTGGCTCATCACAACGCCGACTGCTCCAGCTTTGCCTAATGCCCCGCCCCTCCGCCCCAGGGCACTAATACTATCGCCACAGCTGTCGCTTCGCAAACACACCTCCTCTTCATACCTCCATTTCTCCACTCATGCTGGTCCCTGCACTTGGAAAGCCCTTTCCTTTAACTGAATAATCACTTCCATCTGTCTTCATCAGGTAACCCGTCCTCCCCTCTGACCAGCTTCTCCGAATCCTCTCCTTCCCCCAACAGCGCTCTCGGGTAGAGGTATGCCTCCTTCACATCCCAGCTACGCCCGGAAGCCAGTCCCCGGGAAAGAGACGGTGCAGGGTGAGTCTGCGTTTCCTCCTCCCCAGCACAGTGCCTGGCAATGGGATATTAAATGATCGTGAAACAGCAGTGTAAAACAGACCGTCCCGGCTCAGTCTTGAAGAATGGTTCATTGTGGTGACAGTTGCGCGGCTGTATCAAAGCTTGTCCGATGGTACACATCGCATACTTCCAGCTTATGATGTATGCAGGTTGTACCTCACGACAAGTTATTTTCGTAAGTGGGGGATGGACTCTCACACAGGGGCCTCTCTGACCTTGAGGGAGGCATTCTCTGATCACCGCGCTAAGACAGGACAGGAACACGCACATGTTATTCTGCTGACCTTCACATCAGACTCAAGATTCTCTGGGGTCAGCACTGGGGGAAGCCAGCTGGAGATGGGACACTGCCCTGTCAGCAGCAGACCTCAGCTGTCCCTTGGAGTCACCTGAGGAGATTCAAAACTCACTGATGCCTGGGGCCCACCCCAGAGCGCTTCCCTGGTCTAGGGCAGCCTGAGTATCTGGGTGGTTTAAGGCCCCCAGGTGACTCGAATGTGCAGCAGAGCTTGAGAATCGGTGAGTGGTTTGGCTCCTCACAGCCAGGACCCAGATGTCATCATTTCCCATTCTTTCCCCTGAGAGTCCGTTGTGCACAAGAAGCAACCCTTCAGTTGCCACCAACACCAAAATAGCTTGAGATTCAAATCTCTGGGCCAGTTTTGCCCCTGAACCAAAGTCCCCCCAACCCTTCCTAGCAGCTGGGCAAATTCCATGGCCAGTAGGTGGCGCTGTATCCTCTGACTTGCAGAAAACCCCACCTCTGGTGGGGCAGCGCTTACTAAAGGCTCCTTTGAAATCATTAAGTTCGAATGCATTAATTCTAAATAATTTTCCCTTGACTTTTTCTTGGTCTCTTCAATGCTCACTCTTGTGCCAGGGAAACATGAATACGACTCATGTAAGCTCACTCTTGCAATATTTGCATCATTTTTCCTGGGTCATTGGAGGTCGTGCATGGTTCCCTTTATCGGCTCTAAAATAACTGAGTATCGAAGTCGTGTCAATATTATATTATGATATTTGATACAACTATTCAGATAATCCATGTTTTATTTCATGATGATTTTCCAAAATATAAAAAAGGAAATCCATTTTCACTGAAAAATTCTTCATTTAAGATAAAAAAAACCAAAATGCCACCAATAGGAAGTCTCTTTCATCAACTTTCATGAGGTGAGCCGGTCAGCTGGTTTTTTTAGGGAATGAGGTTGAGAAAGGGCCTGGGCCACAACACAGGGGTCTTCCCCTCAACCTCCAGGCTATGAAACGTGGGTTCTTTTACTTAAAGAAGCTTGAGGGCACCTGGGTGGCTCAGCCGGTTAAGCATCCGACTTCAGCTCAGGTCATGATCTCGTGAATTTTGAGTTCAAGCCCTGCCTCGGCTCTTTGCTGACAGCTCGGAGCCTGGAGCCTGCTTCAAATTCTGTGTCTCCCCCTCTCTCTGCCCCTCCCATGCTCATGCGCGGTCTTTCTCTGTCTTTCAATAATAAATAAAAACGTTAAAAATTTAAAAAAAAAAGAAGTTTGAGACAAATCATCAAAGATTTAATAACTCCTGCAGAACTGATGTTCTGAGCCCACAGCCATGACCTATGGTCCAATAGAAGAATTTTCCTCTGCCTCCAGGTGAGAGAAGGAAAACATTCTGCAAAGGTCAGTTCTGGAAAGTTTGGACTAGGTATCGAAGGCTAAGTCAGAGTTGACTGGTCGGAAAAGATCAGGGGGAAGGCCCTCTTCGAAGGAGAAACACCAGCATGCAAAGGTGACAGTGTGTTCATGAGGCAGAAATGCCGGGTTGCGGTCGAAGGGTCTTGCGTGTCACATCATTGTTGGATTCCTGGTCTTTCCAAGTATGTATCCCAGTCTTCTTTTTCTAAAGGACAGGCTAAACAACTATAATTAGTAAGGCATTCACTACATCTTCTGATGTAGATAACTTGCAAACCCTCCGTGGTCTCTTTGGAAGGCGGGAACCCAGCTTGCTCAAGTTAGGGCTTGTGAACACCCTGCCTCGGGTCTGACTTGGCTCCGTCCTTCCGCGCCACTCGGGACCAACAGTGATTTGGGTGACCTGGTCGAAGAGCCACACACCCCCCACAGCTAACTACATTTTGGCCTATTGATCTGAGGGTGAAAGGCCTGTGTTTGCTGTCACTGAAGATTTAATTGTGGCTGGGGACGAATGCTGGCAGGACGGCTATACAGCATGGAGTCTTGTGACGAAGGCCTGCTGTAACCCTGGAGAGGCCACCTGTTTAACATGACTCAGACTTGTAGGTCAAACTCTTACCCTTAGAAGTCATTCAGGGATCTCCCAAATCGAGGAAGTATTCGGTTAATAATTACTGAATGCCTACCATGTACCAGGAATTTTCAGATGTATTTCCTAATTTAACCTGCACACAAATATTTTCTATACTAATCACAAGGCCACCTCTTGCACTTTAGAAAATATTACGATATTACCGTATATTTCTTTAAAATACACTCAAATCATGTTAAGACTATGTCATAGTTGCACGGAAGATCAGAAATTCCAAATGAGACAGCCGTGATATAATAGAAAGAAGAGTGGTCCCTGGAGTCAGGAGATCTTGGCTCTATCACTTATTATCACTTCTCTAAGCCCCTGTGTCCAAACGGGGAAATGAGGCGTGTTTCACAGTGACGATTTGTATGAGCTATACATACCTGGCTGGGCACCATCCTTTGGGCCTCTCGGAGTGTGGCGACTTTTTGAACTGTGTTTGTCTTGGTGAGGAAGCTGGAAGCCCATGGAACTATTTCAAAATAGAATGGCTTGAAGCCAGCGAGTCTCCTACACCGGTGCTACAAGGCTCCGATCTCCTTGCACCCGAGCTGACTGCTATGCTAGGCGCAAAGCTGGAGCTCCGTGTGATGAACTGTCGATGCGGCCAGGCTGGCCCGCTAGGGTTCCTAGCCACATTTTCTGACCAAAGTCAAGTGTGGCCTCTGGGAGGCTTGTGGTCTGAATGAATGTTTGGTTGAACCCAGGAGGAACCTCAGGTGGGCACTGCAGGCATCATGTTTTATTTCATGATCTCTGAAATGCTGGAGCAGACGGTGACCTATCTCTACTGAAGCCAGGGAAGAGGAAACTATCAAAGAAGGAGCTCGGGTTACATGGAATGAAGAGTTTGCTGTGATTAGTGATTAAACAATCAGAGGATCTTAGCTAGGAGGATCCTGGGACATCATTCAAGGAGGTGCATCAGGGGCACCTGGGTGGCTCCATCGGTTAAGCATCTGACTTTGGATCAGGGCATGATTTCACGGTTTGTGGGTTCAAGCCCCGCATCAGGCTCTCTGCTGTTAACATGGATCCTCTGTCTTCCTCTCTCTTTGCCCCTCCTCCATGTCCCTCCTCCATGTCCCTCCCCCACTCTTACTGTCTCAAAAATAAACATCTAAAAAAGTGTTTAAGAGGTAGGGTGTCCCTTTTCAAACCCCATTCTCAAGACGGATTCTCACTGTCTTCTCACAGGCCTTGCACCCTCTGTTAAAGGGCAGTGGCTTTTTGAAGGACAATTTTTAGTCAGTGTAACAGGTTATGTAAAGCAGAGCCTGCTGCCAAGTGCCAAACACATTCGACTTCACAAGTAGTAATTACAGAACCTGGTCTGGCATGGACCAGAGCCTTCTCTTTCCATGCGAGCAAACTGAGGTCCAAAGAGGGGCATGCAGTTGCATGGTTGCTCAGCTAGGTTATGGCATCGAGACCGGAACTCAATTCCTCTGATCTGGAGCCCAGATTGCTGGTTTTCCTCCACTAGCAATTAAATATGAAGAGCTATATTCTACAGAAGGGCAGCAGCCCCTGCACGCAGGCTAAAGTTGGGTCCCAGGCTGGTGGCTTGATGCTCATTGCTGTGCTACTGGCCCTTGGTGTTTTGTAGACGCCGTCCCCAAGCAGTTACTCATCTCCATCCCCCTACTCCATCCCACCTGGTCCCCCAGAAAGCTTGTCCTACCTTTCGAAAAGCTGCTGAACTCCTAGCTAAGCCTTGTCTTAAGGACCATTGATAGACTAAGGCAAGGCAGAAGAGAGAGGCAGGAAGGAAGTGGGAGATGGCAAGTAAGGGAATGGAGTGTAGGTGAAAAGAAGGATAGGAAGAAAGTGGTTCTCAGGTGGCCCGGCAGCACGCTGGCTTAGCCTCCGGGAGCATTCCCAAGTTACTGGCTTCTTCCTTCCGGTCTTCAGATGTCTCCGTCCCTGCCTGTGTTCACTGCTTTCTGTCCCAGCCTCCTACTCTGTGGCATTTCCCCAGGCCACATCTGCATGGGCCACTCCTGCTCTGGGCCCCATCCCCATTCCCTGCTCACTCCTTTCTTCCTGCTATTTACTCTCCATGTCTCTAGACATGAGAAATTTAAAAGGGGTATGTGTGTGTGTGCGCGCGTGCACTTGTATTCATTCATTGTAATTTTATTGAAACAACTAGAAAAGAATCCGTGCCTTTAGGTGGTATGAAGTAACTTCTAGAAAGCAAGAAACAAATTGTGATGGCTTTGCTGGAGAAGAGAAGGCGCATTTGGGGAAGGACTCCAGCAGTCTCCTCGGGGTCCGAGCCCTACAGATAATTTTAAAGAAAAGTTGTCTGAAAAGAAAACATACACGCCAAAATTAGTTGAAAAATGTAACATCTTTTCACTGCGATTTTATTTATGGATATTATTTTTAAATGTGTCAGTTCATGTAAGCCAGAAGACATACATTCCCTCTGGAATAGATAATCTTAAAAAATATTTTCAAAACTAACCTTTGGAAAATTGCACTCGGAAAGATATAATAATGAGTGTTTTCAGAATTGATAATTATATGAACAGGGAGGGGGGGGTGAAGACATACAACTTATTACCAAGAGTGTGCTAGCCACTTCATAAGATGCTTGCATATGCTTCTTAGCCTCAAGAAGTGACATTTTTATGACTTACAGCTACATTTTTACATTAAGAGCAACAACAACAAACAACCCTTTCCTTAGTGTTGAAAATTTCTGTCAAGCTCTGTTTTGTATTCCATTTCTTCATGTGAAATTCTATCCACCTGAGGCTTGGCATCACCCCATTGTGTGCGCTTACCCAAAACCAAACGAAAATAGCTGAGGGATCTGCTATGGGCCACTTAACACCATCGGCTGTTTTCACCAAAATGGAACCTGGTGTGCTCGCCACGGCTTGTCAGTTGTCCATTTCCCGTGATCACCCATGACCTGGATGGCGCCTCTAGCTGTGTCCTTGGCGCTCCCATAGTGGCGGTAAACTCTGAGAGCCAGCATGGCGGTTATATTTTCCTAACCAGGACCATGGTGCACAGGAGGAGAAAATCCTATAAAAAAAACATTTTCCTATAAAAAGAAATAGAATTTGGTGGGGGGGGGGCACCTAGATGGCTCAGTTGGTTGAGCATCCAACTTCAGCTCAGGTCATGATCTCGGGGTTCATGGGTTCGAGCCCCACAGGAGGCTCGCTGCTGTCAGCCAGTCAGTGGAGCCCCCTTTAGATCCTCTGTTTCCCTCTCTTTGCCTCTCCCCCCAATTGTGCTCTCCCCCAAATTAATAAATATTAAAAAAAGAAATAGAATGTGGTACTTTTAAAATAAAAAGTTAATATTAACTTTAAAGAAAATATATTTACAGGCTTCAGAGCCCTATTGCTGCCAAGGAATTTTGTACCATTCTGTCCCCAGGGTTAATAATTTCTTGCACCGTGATCCATCCTAGGCAGGACTGTTAAAAAGCAGAGATGAAGCATATTATCTAAACTAAGGTGAATACTCCAGTGTTGTTGTCGTCGCCTCTCACCTTGAACTTGCCCTGCGCATTAAATTACAACTACGTCTTGGTAAAAAAAATTTTGATCTGGATTATGAATTGAATTTCACAATGAGACAACTTACTATGGGAGTGAGTTAGCATGTACATCTGAATTGTGAACTAGAAAAGTTTTAACTAATCTGATTTTTAAGTATTTTTTAAAAAATTATGGCAAAATATACATTTCATAAAATTTACCATTTTAGCCATTTTAAAGTGCATAGTTCAGTGGCGTTAAGCACACTCACCGAGTTGTGCAACCATCACTACAATCCATTCATTCCCAGAACTTGTCCATTATCCCAAACTGGAAATTCTATATCCGTTAATGAATAATTCCCCATCCCCGCCTCTCTAGGAATTGGCCTATTCTAGAGACCTCAAATAGGTAGAATCGTACAATATTTGTCCTTTGTGTCTTGCTGATTTCAGTCAGCATGTTCTCAGAGTTCATCTGTGTTGTAGAACGTGCCAGAATTTGATTCCTTTCTAAGGCTAAATAATCGTCCATTGTATGTAGATACCACGTTTCATCTATCCATTCACCTGTCCACAGACATCTGAGTTGTTTCCACCTTTCGGATATTTTGAATATTGCTGCTTTGAACACGGGTATACAGCTCTCTGTTTGAGTCTTTTTTTTTTTTTTCCAATTATTTTGGGTATATCCCCAGAAGAGCAGTTGCTAGATCATATCGGTAATTCTATGTTTAACCTTTTGAGGAACTAATCTTGTTTAAACACTGAGAAGACACATAACATTTCTCTGGGTTATCCTTGGTCAAACCTTGAGAGTGAACCCCAAGCCAACCAGGGGTCTGCTTCCGGCCCAGAAGCTCAGCAGTGATGGGCAGTGGGATGTGCCCCCGGCAGCTACAAGGGAAGCTGTTCCAGGCGCTTGGGCACTGCTGCCGGTCTCCTTTCCTGAGCAGTGCATCTGTGCACCCTGACTCTGCCCATTAGAGGAAGTCACAGCATTTGAAGGGCACTTCCACCCCCCAGCATAATAAAATGAATGAAGAGTTCCAGGATGGGGTAAAAGGCGCAAACTAGAAACCAAAAGCTTCAGAGGAATTAGAGAAGGCATTTGCAAACTAGTTCTGAGATAATGGAGCACGGAGGAATGCTGTCATCACTTGGGACTTAGCGGCTTATGACAGGTCTGGGCAGGTTGGGAACCACCAGGTGGGACGGGATAGGGGCAGACTTGATTGCAGCATTTTCCAGGTGCAATCCTGGTAAACAGGGGTCTGTGTTAGGTCTGTACCCATTAATAACTCCCCATCCTCCCCCCCCTTTCCAGCCCCTGATAACCTCTATTATACTTTCTGACTCTAAGAATTGGCCTATTTTAGGTATCTTTTATCAGCAGAATCACACAGTATTTGTCCTTTTGTGTCTAGCTTATTTCACTTCAGCAGATAAGGGTCAGAACTGGGAAACACTGTGCTGGGGGTGGGGGGAGATGATGTCCAGAAGATCAGACATCAAAACGCCTAAACTTAGAGAATGCCTGATACATGCAAATTACTGTACTTATCAATGCAACATTTACCCAGTTTTGAGACTTAACTTTCCATCTAATCCATCCTTCCATCTCTGCCAGACAAATCTAAAATCACCACTTAGCACATGACAGCTCCCACTTCAAACTCTCTCTCTAGCTCCCCATTATTTATGACCATTGCCTCCCAAAGTTGGATAAGAGTAGATCCCAAAGTCACTCCCCTGAGAGGCAGGAAGACACTAGATTGGGAGGTGGGGGGGCTTTGCAGCACCAATTCTACTGGAAAATATTTGGGGATATGTATGACTTTCTTTTTTTTTTTTTTCTTTTGAGAGACATAGAGACAGAGCATGAGCAGGGGAAGGGGCAGAGAGAGAGGGAGACACAGAATCTGAGAACCTGTTCCAGGCTCTGAGCCATCAGCACAGAGCCTGACGCTGCGATGGAACTCACAGACCGCGAGATCATGACCTGAGCCGAAGTCAGACGCTCAACCGACTGAGCCACCCAGGCAGCCCACCTCAGAACAAACATAGGGAGGTTATGGAGTCCAATGTTTGCATGCAGTTTCAGGACAAAATGCTGGCCTTCAGTGAAATTTGGAGCTTTGCCTCTAAGCCCAGTATATTACAAGAGGAAGTGTGCGTCCTTGGGCATCAGGGCACCACCTCTGCAGGGTCTCGGGAGGGGAAAGGGGCATGCACAAAGATTAAATGGCAAACTCCTTCATGTGGGCAGTCAGAGCTATCTCCCTGGAGCTGCCACTTTGCTCTTTACTCCTTAACTGCTTCTGTATTTAGTAAAGGCATTCTGAATTTTTGGACAGGTATCCCAGCGCTGTCACTTCTGCCACGTTAACACCTCTGTGCCTCAGTTTACTCAGCCGGGTAACAGTTAGGGTTGTGGGGACGATTAGGTGAGTTAACAAGGTAATTTAGTGCAGGGTCTGGCTAGCAGTGTTCTCTGTCCGCGTTAGACGTGCTCTTACATGAAGGCCGCCCCTCCTCTTCTTGCCTATAAACCATTCCAGTCTTAATCCATTCTTCGTGGCCCAGCTCAAGGCCACCTGTCCCTTCTCACGCGCTGTCAGGGGAAGCTCCCCAATCGCTACTGGTAATTTCGGAACCAGCTCCGCTGAAAGGTAAGATGAAAGCCTGGGCATCTGTTTTTGAGCGTATCCGTTTAGCTTCGCGGAAATCGCCAGTGTATCGAGATAAGGATGAGGAAGGAGAGCGGCAGATTGTCCAGTCTCGAATCCTCGAAAAGGGCAAAGCGTTAATGAAGCAAAAGTGGGCTTTACATGTGCCTCCACGCCCCTTCGCGATCAAGCGCGTCTCCTCTCATTACACGGCAGGCGCCTCGGTCGCTCCTCCCGCGAGCGCGCTGCTGGAGGTGCGACTTTGGGAGAGCCAGACGGCCAAGGCAGGATCTCACCCACCATACCTGCCCTCCCTCTTGAACTCTAGCAATTCAAAGTAATCTCGGCTCGCCCCTTGAGCGCGCCCAGTCCCTCCCTGTGGAGGCCGCTAAGAAAGCAGAGCGAGACCCTCCCTAGCGACTTCTCCACCCCCACCCCCACTCTGAGGGCCCCAGCAAGCTCGCCGTAGGGGACCCGCACCTGGGCGCCCCAGGCTCCGCGTCCCCGGGCGGATCCCCGCGCGGGGCGGAGCTGGCCCGGCCCGGAGCTCGCCCCGCCCCGCCGTAAACTGACCGTGTGGCAGCCGGGCGGGGGCTTGGAGGGGGGGAGAAGGGGAGGAGAGAGGAGAGAGGAGAGAGGAAAGTGGAGCCTGGCGGGCCGGAGGGAGGAAGGGAAGGGGCGGAGGCGGAGGGCAGAGTGTGGCGGCGCGTCCCGGAGCCCAAGTCGCGGCCCCAGCGCGGAGCCCGCCCCTCCCCAGCCCAGAGCCGCCCGCCGGGGCCGTCCCGAGCCGCGATCCCCCGGCAGCCCCGGGACTCGTCGGCTGCGAGCGCTGCGGGAGGGATGGTGGTGGCGGGGCGCGGGCCAGCGCAGCCGCCAGCTCCTCCCGCCCGGCCAGGGGGGCTGTGAGCCGGGCATGCGGCTGCGGCCCCCGGCCCTCGGCCCCCGCGCTCCGGCCTCGGCCCCGGGTCCCCGCGGAGCCCGCCGTCCGCGCCACCGCTGAGGCCGGGCGCCCCCACCATGCCGCGGGTCCCGGCGCCCCTGTACGCCTGCCTGCTCGGGCTCTGCGCGCTGGTGCCCAGCCTCCCAGGTAAGCCGCGTCCCCAGCGGCGCAGAGAAACTTTGTCCGGCCGAGAGCCGCCCGCAGGCGGCGTGGAGGGCGGGGCGAGGGGCGCTCTCCCGGTGGGGGAGCGTCTTCTGGGGCCCCCCCAGGGGGCGAGCGGCGGCGCACCGCCGGGTGGGGGGCGCGCGAGGTGCGTGCGCCACTCCGCGCGCCGCCCGCAGCCGCCCCGGCGCTCTGTCGTCGGCCGCCGCTCAGTCCCGGGCCGAGGAGGAGTCTCCCCTTCCTGTGTAAACAGCCTTGCCCGGCTGCTGACCGGCCCGCGTGCGCCCGCGCCCCTGCCCGGGGAGGGCCGCCGCCAGCCCTGCGCGGGGGCCGGGGCGCCGCGCTCCCGGGCACAAAGCGGCCCTTGTGGCCGGCCGGGGGCGGGCGGGCTGCGGGGAGGCGCTGAGGGATGCCGCCAGTGCCCGGGTCCCCAGAAGGCGAAGGGCAGGCAGCGAGGGGAGCGCGAGACCCGGAGTCCTTGCTGGAGCCACGGCTCCTCCGGAGGGCTTGGCTCTCGGCACTGCGGGTGCGCAGGGCCCCTAAGCGTATCCTAGAGTTTCATTGCACCCAGTTTAACGGCCTTCTTTTAAAGTTTAATCCCCTTGTTTCCTTTCGAAGCCAGCGCCAAACCCGAGGGAGACCGGCGTCCCAAGCCACAGCCCCACCTGGGACTTAACGATCTGATTCCTCCTGCCTGGCTTTATCCCGAGATACACAAACACTCGCCCCCGATCGTTCCCCTAACTCCGGAGGACTCGGGGGCGGAGGGCAGGAAGTGTGCGATTGCTTTGGCGCGATCCTGCCAGGGGCTGGAGGCTGCGTGAGGAGCCCTCAGTTACCTGCTTTAAGTTTTCGGAGTTGGGAGACGAGATGCGGCAGTTAGGAGGCCCCAGAGGAAGGATGCTCCGTTTTTGCGCAGGGGCTGCCAGACGGATAAGCCACCCCCAATCCCTCCAAAAAAAATAAAAATAAAATAAAAATAATAATCAGGAAGCTCTAGCTTTTCTCCTTCACCGGAGGAAATAATCGTGCCCTCTATTGCTTCATTCACTAGCAAGCCCGAGATACTGGATTGCTCTTGTGCCTGGCTGCCAAGGGAGAGGGCACAATTCCCCTATGGGGTCTCATTTACACGAACACCTGGAGGGTTACCTCTGAGCGGGAGGAGAGTTCTGGGCAAACAAAAACTTCTTTAAGTCCTAATTCAAACGTAATACTGTAGCAAGATATCTTTTATGGGAAAATAGTCACTATAGAGCTTGGAGTAGATCGGTGGTTTCCAAACACCCATCTGGCAAGCGGTGCCCATGACTGGTGTTTTCATGGGTCCTCAGGGAAATACAGAGAGAAAGATGGCAGCTTGTGTCACACACCGGAGTTTATCTTTGTCACTGGTCCCCTGCCTCACAAGGACTGCCCTTTGATTTGAAATGGTGTCTTTTTATTTTTGGTGGGTATAATTGGTTTCATTTATTTTATTCTTTTAATAATTTATAGTGATGATAGAGGGTAGTTTTTCTTTTGGGCAAAAGAAAAAATGTGGCAATCCTGTATACATTTTCCCTCCTCCTTTCCTGTTAGTTTCTTTTGTTCTTTTTTAAGAACAGAAGAGAGAGAGAGAGAGCTCATGAGCACATAAGTGGGGGAGGGGCAGAGAGAGAGAGAGAGAGAGAGAGAATTCCAAGCAGGCTCTGCACTGCCGGTGCGAACCTGCTGTGGGGCTCAAACCCACAAACGGTGAGATCATGACCTGAGCCAAAGTTGGATGTCACGTCAGACGCTTAACTGACTGGGCCACCCAGATGCCCCTGTTTTCTTCTCAACGTTCTGTGAAATTCCAAAGTTTGTCAGCTGCTAAAGGAGATGATTTCTAGGTTGCCTTACAGCTTGACCTTCTGCGGTTCTAATGAGAACTCAAATGTTTCCAATTGTGAAAGTTTTTTTTTTTATTTTTTTAACGTTTATTTATTTTTGAGAGACATAGAGACAGAGTATGAGCAGGGGAAAGGCACAGAGAGAGGGAGACACAGAATCTGAAGCAGGCTCCAGGTTCTGAGCCATCAGCACAGAGCCCGACGCGGGGCTCAAACTCACAGACCGCGAGATCATGACCTGAGCCGAAGTCGGCCTGCCCTAACCGACTGAGCCACCCAGGTGCCCCCCAATTGTGAAAGTTTTTAATACATTGCTTTCCATTCGCGTTGTGATTTCCCTTTTTCCCCGTTTGTATGCGTCTTCACAGTGATCTCCGTTTTCCAAATGGGCCCAAAAGGGCAAAGGGACTTGTCCACTGATTGATCTCCAAAGCTTTTTTGGTCCAGTGCCCTTTGTCCTCCACGATGCAGCTTAGGTAGGGAGAAAAGCATTGAGCCCTGGTGGTTTATTTCCTTCAGAACTCCCTTTTCTTCTGCTGTGGCCTGCTCAGCTCAGCCAGCCTGCTGGGGGCCGGCAGAGAGAGCAGTGACGGGCAAGCTCATCACTGGCCCGTCACCTCCCTCTTAGCCGTGGAGCCTCTCAAGGTTAGAAGAGACTAATTCATGTTTGTGGTTTCTCCTAGTGCCCCAGGGTTGCTGAGCCAGCTTCAAACAGAATTCGAAATAGTTTTTCTTTTCCTTCCCTTTTCTTCTTTTTCTCTCGAAGCACCACAGGTACTTCTCCCAGAGCTTGTTTCTGTCCTGCTCCTAGGAACAGGACTGGAAAGACAAACCTTCGTTGCCCAGTGAAACAAAGAGGTGACCTGCCGGGGGCCATGCCTGCCCTGGTGTCCCTAGACCGGTGGCCAAGTTGCCCGTCTTGCTTTCACTACACTTCCATCCCTGTGCTTAATCCAGTAGGAAAGCGACTTTTAAGAGGACTCATTTCACACAAGTCTCTGGCAGGGTGACAAGCCCTCCTATTCAGAGTTATCTCCTGCTCTCCTTATCCCATGGCCGAGAGCCTCCGGACGGGACTTGAGGACATAGTCTTCCCACAAAACCGGGGAAGGGCTTCTCTGGGGTGAGGCCCTCGCTTCCTGAGAGGGAAGGGGAGGAGTGCGGTCTTGATCCTGCTGCAGGCCTGGAGTCATGTTTGCTATCACAGTTTACTAGAAAAAAAAATCCTATGTTCCTTTAGCGAATGCCCTGCCAGTTAGAAGGCTCCCGGTACCCTATTCAGTGGGCCCCTGCCGACAGCGCTGTCCCCTCCGCCACATGTTCCATGCGCTGTGGGGGGGCTGCTGGAGTTCGGCCTTGGGTTGCAGCCCTCCGCAGGTAACCGGGCCTGGGTGTAGAAATAACGAGACCGCTGTTTACCCAGATATTTACATTTCAGCTCCATCATCCTTGAATCAGGGGGGAGGGGGGCTTTTTATAAAGGGGATTGAGGCAGAAGAGGGCAGGGTCTAATTAGCTCTAATTAGTATTCTCCTCCTGCTGGTTCTCCGCGCTTATTTAGCTACTGAGGCAACAGAGATTTAAAATATCTAAATAGTTGGCCAGAGGCTTTTTGTGCCTGCCGGCCCTGGTAACTAGTTTCTCTTCTCTGAGCCGGCGCATGGAAGTACTCTGAAAAGTTTTCACGGTATCAGTAATGTGGAACAGTTACACACTGCTTCAATAACAGCGTCCTTTTCATGTGGCCGTGTGCAGCTGGGTTTTTTGGGGGGTGTGTGTGTCTCTTTTCACAGGTATTTTCGGTTGGCTGGGGCTGAGGCTTCAGAAAGCCTGCTGTCGTTTGTTTGCCTTCTTTCCACTTGGAACAGGATTAATGGCCTTTGTAAATGCTCGTTATTTGTAGGCACCCATTTGTTTGTGAGGGTTCTTCTTGCTTCTGTTGAATGCAGGGTTTGATTCCTGGGCCACCTGGTGAAGAGTTTGCTCACAGGCAGTCCCCCGTGGTGGATGCTGGGGGCAGGCAGTGTGGCCCGTCCTCCTTACCGGGATCCCTCCCTCACCCTCCCCCCTAACACCACCAGAGTTTTTCTGAGATGCTCGCCTGTCCCGTACAGCGGGGGCCTGCTCCTGCCCTTGTCCCCTTGACCTGTCCTCGACTCTCACTCAGAGTGACTCTGTTTAAACTCAAGTCAGATCATGCCACTCTGCCTAAAACCCTCTAGTGGCTTCCAGAAGACCTCTGCCAGGCCTGTCCGTGAACTCTGACTTCCTTGCCTTTATTTTTCTCACACTCCCGCTGGCGAACTTCGCTCTCCCTGTTCTTCCAGCACGCTGCCATGCTGCATAGCCGGCCCCTCTCTGGGGCTGGGGTACTGTCCCCCCAGATATCTACAGGGCATGCTGCCTCCCTCTGCAAGCCCTTTCTTGGCGGTCTCCTGCTCGGCGAGTTGTCCCTGGCCGCTCGCAACTAAACCTCCTGCCCCACATCCCTCCTGGCTCTTTTCTTTCCTTAATTTTTTCCTCAGCCCTCATCGTCATCTCCCGAACTTACTGATCTTGTTTACTGTTGGTGCCCTCTCCTCCCAACCCCCAATGAGGATTCTCTCCCAACCAGAAGTACTGTGAGGGCAGGGAGTTGTGTCGATTTTATTTATCACTGTGTCCTCTGTGCCTAGGATATTGCCTGAGTCATAGTTGTTGAATGGACGGATGAGCTTGAGCCTTGGTTGAGTGTGTGTGTATGTGCGCTCGCGTGCGCGCACACACACAGGTGCACACTCACGGGAGGAGGTGAGGTTGGGGGGTGGTGGGCTTGTTCCATCCTTAGCTCCTTGCTGCCTCTGTAACTAGTTTGGAGACCAGGGACTGCGCAGGTCCCTACTAGTAGGAAGCATTCTGGGAGAGAGAGAACCCATTCGAACGTGTCAAGATTTTCTGAGCTGGAAGAGATGATAGAGGCCTTGTATTGCACCCCCTGCATTGTTTGCGTGAGAACGCTGAGGCCTGGGAGGAGTAAGTGGTTTGCCCAAAGTCATGCAGCTGGTAGTGGCAGACCAGATGCTTGGATCTTTCGTGCCCAGGAGAGCCTCTCCTCATCTCACAATTCCAGCCCAAATGCCCAGCCCTTCCTCTGTGAAGCCGGCTCTGCATCCTTCGGGTAGGTGGACTTGGCCTCTCCTTCCCTCGCTCCTGTAGCACACTCTGTTAGACTAGGGGCCATGTCTCCCTCGCCTGCTCCGTGGCAAAGTGCCCGGGCCTTACTTACCTTTAGGTTCCTAGTACAGCCACAGTGGATCCCCCTCCTGCCCCCACCCCACTACCCCATGGTTTCAGTGGTCTTTAAAAAACCCCTCAATTTTCTAAAAATGTAAATCAGTTTTAGATTTACAGGAAAATCGAGAAGATAGGACAGAGAGTTCCTAGTGCCCCATGCCCAGTTTGCCTACTATTAGCATCTTACCTTAGTACGGTCCGTTTTTTACAATCAATCAGCCACATTGATACATTATTATTAATTACAGTTCATACTTTATTTTATTTAATTTTTTTTGAGTAAGCTCCAGGGCCACTTAAAAAAACTTGAACTCACGACCCAGAGGTCATGAGTCACATACTCTACTGACGGAGCCAGCCCAGCACCCCTAGAGTTCACACTTTAGTCAGGTTTCTGTAGTTTTTACCCAACGTCCCTTTTCTGTTCTGGGATCCCATTCAGGATGCCACATAAATCGAGTTGCCATGTCTCACGCTCCTTCTGTGACAGTTTCTCCGTTTTGTCTTGTTTTTGATGACCCTGACAGTTAAAAAAATTTTTTTTAAATGTTTATTCATTTTTGAGAGACAGAGACAGAGCATGAGTGGGGGCGGGGCAGAGAGAGAGAGGGAGACACAGAATCCGAAGCAGGCTCCAGGCTCTGAGCTGCCAGCACAGAGCCTGATGCGGGGCTCAAACTCACAAGTGGTGAGATCATGACCTGAGCCGGAGTCAGACGCTCAGTCAACTGAGCCATCCAGGCGCCCTGATGACCTTGACGGTTTTGAGGAGATGTTTTGTAGATTGTCTGATGTTTTTCCTCATGATTAGCTGGAGTTATGGTTTTTGGAGGAGGCCATAGAGGTAATCAATTGCCTTTTTAAAAATTATTTTTTGAATAGGTAATACAGTCATGTGATTTTTTCCACAGTATCAGAATTGTACAGTGAGAAATCTATTTTCCATTTTCATTGCCCATCAGTCTAGCATATTGCCCTGCCCCCTCCCCTCACACATTATCTCTGTTGGGTTTCTTATGTATCCAGAGTGTTTTCTACATGTGTGTTACAAATATCCCTCCTCTGGGGCACCTGGGTGGCTCAATCCATTAAGCCTCTGGCTCTTGATTTGGCTTAGATCAAGATCTTGCAGGTTTGTAAGTTCAAGCCCTGCATTAGGCTCTGCGCTGACAGTGCTGCTTGGGATTCTCTGTCTCCTCTCTCTCTGCCCCTCTCCTGCCCTCTCTCTCTCTCTCTGTCAAAATGGATAAATAAACTTAAAAATAAAAAAAATACAAATATTCCTCCCTTGTTTGTTGAAAGACAGCACTATACACACTGTTGTGTGGCTTGCGTTTTATTTGCAAATTAAGAATGTATCAAGGTAAGCTTCATATCAATATATAGGGAGCATGTACATTCTTTTTTAAAACTGCATATTATATGCAAACATACGAATTTATGTTTTAAAAATACAAGTCCTATCTGCCACGCGGGGTGTTCTGCAGATGTGTGATGTTCAGAAAGGCGGTCTAAGATGGGAACTGACTGAGACAGAGCCTTCCTAGGGCACATTCACAGTTCCCGGTAACCTCTTTGGACCAACGTCTAGCTGCTGGATTTTGTACCAGAAACATTTCATCTATTGTGTGAGAAGTATGGGGGGCGTGGTTCAGGAAATGGGGAGAGGCGGTCCATTGTCGCCACCGTTTTTAAAAAAGAAAACAACAATAATGACATGTCTTTATTTTCTGTTGTCTTGACAACAGTGACTAAAATGTAATTTCGGGTCACGAGAAGCCGCTTCTCGCTCGGATCATGAAGATGGCACACACTAACTGTCCTGAGTATTATGATCTGTTACTGTTCATGTGCTTTCTAGGGCGAGTATACACCCTATAGACTCATGATGCTTTGCCCCACTGTCCCCGCTGAATGGTGTCATGTCCCCTCTCCCCCTGCCAGTATAGGGTTATTCCAGCTCGGTCCTCATTTCTGTTAACCCACTGAATGTTTTGGATCAGGAAATTCCACCTGCTGGATGTGTGCTTTAATAGGTGTTGCCTGACCTTGGACGTGTGGGGTGGACAGAAATGGGGAGAGGCCGCACGGAGGCAGGCCGGCGGGGAGCCACTGCAGGAATCTAGACTAAGTGCAGAGGGCCCGGCTTGGGCATTGTGGGGCTGGAAGGGGCAGGCAGGAAGGACTGGATTAAAAGAAACATTTTGTACATCTTGAAGGAATGACTGACCGGACGTGGTAGCTTCCTGGATATGATTGATGAACGAGAGGGGTGAGTCCATGAGTTTTGGAAGGAGAGCATATTTTTAGATCATGATTGCACTAAACCCCGGCTTCGGGGGGGTTCAGGGCTGCAGGCAGTTGCGGTGAACTGGAAATAGTCACAGTGCCAACCCAGAAAAGATGTGGCCATCGTCTGGGCCACTAGTGTCTGTTTCCATGACCTAGACACAACACTCTGACATTTGTGAACTCTAGCTGTTTAGCTTTTTGTTCATTGCTTCCGTCCTTTCAAAATGCCGTTGGTGCCGAGTGACTCACCCAGCCAAATCCAAACTCTGAAATATTAATAGGTGGAGAGAGGAGAAATGCCAAAGGGGAGAACTCTGGCGCTATGGCGGGCGTCAGCACGCAACCTGTGCTTTTGGTTCCTGGAGTGCCTGTCCGCTCCCTGTTACCTGGCACATGGAGCTCCCAAGGAGCAAGGCTCATTCATCTCTCTGTTTCTAGCATCCCCTAGGCCAGAGCTTGGCACTTAGTACATGCTTCGTGCAGGCTTTCTTGAATTCGAGTTTGTCCCAGGAACCTAATTTTAGAGGCATCGTTCTGAGCTAACTACAACTACTCTACTGTCGCATGCGAATATGTAATAATAGCAGACTCAATCAGGAAAGCAGGACAACACATATTTTATGGTTGTTCAGTATGTTTTCATGGCAGATGTCTGTCCCGTCCTTTGAGCCTCTTCAGTACTACGTCCAAGCTCTTTCAGGCTGGCAGAGCAGAAGACCGGAGCCCAGCCTGTCTGGCTCAGCACTGAGGAGCCCTTACTGGCCTGAGCCCAAGACCCTCAACCCAAGTTCCTAAAGCTCAGTGATGAATGAGGCCCTGGGATTGAGAAAGTGTTCTTTGTGAATTTCTGTGCATCGAAGCAGAGACGCAAATAAGACCGCTGACCTCAAATTCCTTTCTGATGGAGGATCTCCTCGAGAAGACCCCAGAGCTCACTGGTCACGTGGCCCTGAGTCTGGGCTGGCTCCGGGATTGCCAGGCAGGTCCCCGATATGGGCACTTGCTAGCCAGCACTCCTTCTGACCTCTTTCTGACAGACGGGGCTCCTCGTTTCAGGTCGCCGACTCTTGTTTCCTCGTGTTTTCATCTCTAAAATGAGCTGACTTGACCAGCTCATTCTGAAACAGTTCTAACTCTGAGGCTGTGCAGTTGGCCTCAATGGTTTTATGGAAATGATTTCGTGTGTCAAAGGAGGTGGTATGCCATGAGGACCTGAAATTTTTTGTGAATTAACATTTATTTATTTTTGAGAGAGGGGGACGGGCAGAGCGAGGGACACAGAGGATCCCGAGCAGGCCTCGCGCTGTGAGCACAGAGCCGTATGAACCATGAACCCATGAACCGTGAGGTCGTGAGCTGAGCCGAAATCAGGAGTCGCTGCTTAAGCGGCGGAGCCCCCCCAGGTGCCTCAAGGCCTGAATTCGTCCTTGGTGAGGAGAGCAGGGGGAAAGGCACTTTCATTCTGGCTTTGAGCTCCCCGCCCCCCATTTGAGTTTCTGACGCGTAAGGAGATTTGACCACAAAGTGGAACTGGCATTTTGAAACTTTTCCTGCTTGCGCTTTTTATGGTTTTTAAAGCCCATTTAAAAGTCATCGAGTGAGTGGATTCACTTTAAAATGAGAAAGGAACTTGTCAGCGCAGGCAGGAGGCAGGCAGGCCCAAATTCCCAGTGGGCTGGATTCAGAGACCTTCTCGGTTAGTGTTTGGACCTGGGAAGGGCTCCTCCTGCTGAAGTGAGGTTGTGCATGGCGCTTGGTCCCAGCTTGTTTCTCCAGTGAAATGTGTTCGGAGTCCAGGGCTGGCACCCAGGAGGTCCTGTTGCAGGCTGGCAGTGAGACTGGAGTCCCCCCGGCTCTGTGGGTGTGGCGGGGGCTCGGCAAGGCGGCTGGTGGTGCCCAGGAGCCCAGAGTGCCGCGTCGGGGGTCTCTGCCTGAGGGAAAGCGTCTGACTTTACTCTCTGGGCCTCCACAGCCGCTCAGCATCGCCGGTTCTGCCAGTGTCTCCTTCCTTCTATCCCGGTGGCCAGACCGGATGGTGTTTGTTCCCTGTAGCGTCTCTTGTGGTGACTAAGTACGGCTCCCTGTGTCGATTTCTGTGGATCGACTGCTAGTGGCAAAGGAGAAGCAGGGAGTTAAAACGAGCAAATTGGGGAAATGCTAGAGTTTCAAGATGTCTTACAATAGTTGTTTTTAATGGTGTTTCATGGAGTTCCCTATATTTTCCTCCCCCACTCTCCCTTTTAATCTTTCTGGCCGTTTTTCTCCTTACAGTTTGGACCCTTCTTCCTGGGGCTGGTGCGCCCAGCTTTCTCTTTTCCATCAGCTCAGTGGACATTCTCTCCTCTTGAAATTCAAGGCAATGGCCGGGAGAGGCCGGCGGGTCCTTAGTGCTATGAGGGCTGAATAGGGCCATGTTCATTCAGAGAAATACCCACATGTTCTGCTCTCAGTCAAAAAAACTCTGTCCTTGATATTTCTGAGAAGAAAGAAGAGAAACGGATGTCAAGTGTCAACACAGACGCCTGTGCTTCTGACAAGGTTGAGGAAGGGTGGGCGTGGGGGTGGGGTAGGGAGTTGGAGGGGCAGTGGACTTAACTTCGCCACTACAGTTCAGCCCCCCACACCAGAAGACCCCCCTCCCCAGATTAACGGGAGAGAAGGGATTGACCTTGGTTTGAAACAAGTAAGCTTTACAATGATAAAGAAGTTACCTTCTAATCTCAGTTTCTGATTTATTATTTTTTTAATCAGGGATGGGTTTTGAATTTGGTCAGACGCCATTTTATTACCCAGTGAGGTGATGATATGGTTTTTCATATTTGACCTACTAGCAGGTATACTCGATTAATGGATTTTATCTTAACCCAACATTATATTCCTGGGTACATGCCCTTTCTCTCTCTCTCTCTCTCTCTCTCTGCTTTTTAAAGACAGGATTCTTCTTTTTTTTTTAAATTAATTAATTTATTTTGAGAGAGAGAGAAAGAGAGCCCATACATGAGCATGTGCAAGCAGGGAAGAGAGAAGGAGAGAGAAAGAGAGAATCCCAAGCAGGCTTCACACTGTCAGCACCAAGCCCAACACAGGGCTGGATCTCCCGAACCTGTGAGATCATGACCTGAGTTGAAACCAGGAGTTGGTGACTTAACCAACTGAACTACCCAAGTGCCCCAGGATTCTTTTTAAATTTTATTTATTTACTAAAAAAAATTTTTAATGCTTATTTATTTTTGAGAGAGAGAGAAAGAGAGAGCAAGAGAGCACAAGTGGGGGAGGGCAGAGAGAAAGAGAGAGAGAGAGAGAGAGAGAGAGAGAGAGAGAGGGGGACACAGAACCCAAAGCAGGCTCCAGGCTCTGAGCTGTGAGCACAGAGCCCAGCACAGGGCTTGAACTCATGAACTGTGAGATGATGACCTGAACCGAAGTCGGGCACTTAACTGACCACGCCACCCAGGTGCCCCTGTGTTTATTTATTTTTAAGTAAGTTCTCTGCGGGACTCAAACTCAAGATCAAGAGTCACATGCTCCACAGACTGAACCAGCCAGGCGCCCCTCCTTGGGTATTTTCTTTCAGGATTTTTCTGGCTTCTTTCGGTGTACTGTGGATTTGGTATGACAGTACTTGATTTAAGATTTTCTTTTCTTGGGGTACCTGGGTGTCCATGAGTTCGAGCCCCATGTCAGGCTCTGTGCTGGCACCTCAAAGCCTGGAGCCTGCTTCAGATTCTGTATCTCCCTCTCTTTCTGCCTCCTTTCCTGTTTGTACTCTCTCTCTCCCAAAAATAAATGAACATTAAAACAAAATAGATTTATTTATGCCTGAAGGAGATCAATCTGTTCTTTTTTTCTTTTTTTTAAAATTAATTAATTTAGTTTAGAGAGAGAGTAAGAGTGAGTGGGGGAAGGGCAGAGAGAGGAGGAGAGAGTGAGAGAGAGAATCCTAATCAGACTTCCCACTGCCAGCGGAGAGCCCCCATGCAGGGCTCAAACTCATGAGCCATGAGATCATGACCTGAGCTGAAATCAATAGTCAGATGCTGAACTGACTGAGCCACCCGGGTGCCCCTCTTTTTTCTTTTTAATAAAGATTTTATTTTTAAGTCCTCTCTATAGTCCACGTGGGGCTCGAACTTACAGCCCTGAGATCAAGGGTTGGATGTGCTTCCGACTGAGCCAGCCAGCGCCCCTGGTCTTCTTTTTTCTTTCCCCTTTTTGTACTCTTTCGTTTTTTCATTTTGGGTGGGCTGAGTGTAATGAGGCCTCAGGTGAGGGAGGGCCTCCGGTGCGATGGGGCTGGAAATCCGAGCGGGTCCAGCAGAAGAAGTGGGAGCTGCTCACACAAGTGGGCACGCTTGCCGAGTGCTTCAGAAACTGTCCGCGTTTAGCCGCAGCCAATGAGCCTTCTTAGCCTGCTATTAGCACCGGGCCGGTACCCTTCATCCTTCCCCGGGCTCCCTGTTAAAAAAGGAAGTGACTTCTCCTCCCCCCCCATACAAAAGCCTCATCCATCAGGTTTATGGCCGGGAACTAATTGGTGCATCTTTATCTTTCTTTGAAGGTCTTAACATATGCACTAGTGGAAGTGCCACCTCGTGTGAAGAATGTCTGTTAATCCACCCGAAATGTGCCTGGTGCTTCAAAGAGGTATGTGGGGGGCGTGGGGGGTGGGGAAGAAGGGGGCGGGCTACCCCATGGCACGCAAGTTGACTGTGCAGAAAATTCTGCAGACTGTCTCTTCCTCTTTTTCTCTAGGGCATTTATAACATGGGTCTCCGGAGAGTGTTGAGTGTTTTCGCCCTATTTTAGGAGAACAGGGCCTTCCTTCCCTTTTGTGAGGAAGCCAGTTATGACCCTCGTAGGGTTAAAGATGTTTTCTGCTCTTTGGTTAAAGATGCGAGCGTGTGAAGTGAATTGTCGGGTAGCAGTTCAGAACCCACGTGGGCGGGGGGCCTGTTGGTGGAGGCCAGTCATCTTCATGGGGCTCGTCTGAGGAGGAGTATTATGAGTCGGCCTTTATGGAGTAATTAAAAATAACGGTCGCTGTTTCTTCCAGCCCTCGTAAGAAGGATTTTGAGTTCAGAAAGATGTTAGGCATACCGCGTTCGCAAAGGGATGCAAATATCAGAGCTTGGTGGGCTCTTCAGCAAGTGAACAATTTCTACAGTTCCTGTCTTGAAGGACACTTCGGGATCACCGTTCAAAACGATTGTTAGAAGCACAGGGCACAAACCCTCTTGGCACAAGCGCCCCGTTAAGGTTCTTTTTTACAGAAGCCAAGACTCGCTATCTTGCGCTGACTGAGTCTCTGCAATTCACTGCATGGGGCCTGTCAGGAGGACAGGAGAGGGCTCCTGGGAGGCCATGCTCCGTCACCACGATGCGGCCTCAGAGGCCTGGGGATCGGTTTCATCATCGATGGCTACAGACGGTCTTACGGGGAGCCCTGCTAGACACCACACACCTTTAAGTGGTATCTGTAACCCTCACAACAGCTCCGTCAGGTAGGTGGTAATACCACCATTTTATTGATGAAAATTGAAGGCTCAGAGAGGTGGAGTGACTTTTTCAAGACCACGCGCTGTGCCAAAGCTGAGTGTCAGTCTAGCTTGTTGGACTTCTGAGCCCACGCTCTTTCCTCTAGGCCACTCGACCTCTCATGTGTGACCTCTCTAGAATTTTTTTTTTAGTAGAGAGTAAGATTACTAAATAAATTATCCCAATCCCAATAAATGTATCCCAAGAAATCTTCCCAATATATGAACCTTCATTGTGTTTGTGCTTAATTGTGGTGTGTTTGTTATGAACTTTCTTTAAAACCTTTCACTGGTACCCTATGACTGGCATGACAAATCCGAGTTCCCCGGCCCCCGCCTGCCTCCCCACCATCACCCTTGCCTGCCCCCAGGACTTTGGTCCAAGGGAACTACCCAAAGATCCCCAGAGAGCCCTGCTGATGGATGCCCTCGGGTTTTTCCTGTGCTGCCCCTTCTCCTAGAAGGGCCCTCATGGCTCCTCCCCCCACCTTTTCCTGGCCAACATTTGTCTTCCACTTTTCAAGAATTAGTTCAAGACTCGTCTCCTCTATGAAGACTTTCATGGTTTTCCCAGACACAACCGTCCACCTAGCCATCCCTCAGTCCATCCATGCCGTTTGGCAGGAGAACGTTATCTTTCTCTTCCTGAATGTTGGGGACGGGTTTTATCTGTTTTCTTCATTGCTGGATCCCCCAGGACCCAGTGTGTTCACCTGGCACATGGTAGTTGCTCAGTAAATACTGACCGAAGGCTTTCACTGGATTGCTATTGACCGAGTGTCTGCACGTGCAGGTCATGACCACCTCTTTGTCTCCCCATATTCTGTGTAAGTGCTTCGTTGATAGCCCTTATAACCTTTTATTATTAATTTGTTTTCAGGCCAGTTACTGACTGAATCATCTTCTTGAAAATCTAAACTATGTCTTATTCCTCTTGGCCTCTCCAGATTCAGCCAAGAATCTGGCAGAAATTTGTATTTGGCAGAAGAGGTGGGCTTAAACAACATGTCGCTAGAAAGCCAAAGCTCACAGCTCCGTTTTGCCGTACCTTCCTCCCGATTTCTTGATGTGTAGGACGAAGGGGTCAGTTCCCACCGCCCGGCATAACTGGGAGTATAGACTGAGACCAGCCCGTGAGAGGGCTTGTGAATGGGACTGCTAATTAAGAGACCGAGTGTTGTCCAGCCAACTGCTTCTGTCTTCGATGACATTTTCTAGTATGTGTAGGCAGTGGGATCTGGAAGCCGGGGTCAGTTGTCTCCTTTAGGTTTCTTCCTCTCTTGTGCTAGGACTTCCACAAGTGTGATGTCCTAATGGTGATAAGGGAATGGCATTATCTCGAGGAGCATGTCATTGTCCCAGCCCACACTGGGGTTCCCTCTCTAGCCCACCGGGTTCCCTGTGCTTAGATGGAGGCCCAGTCTTGGCGGGAGAACTCCTCATTTTCTTAGGGGGAGTGAACCACCCACTGGGGCCTGAGCGGGCTTCAGGGGGCTGAGTTTGGAGAGTTCAGGAATAGTTTTTGATCAGCCTCTGCCCTGTAGCAAGACAGAGCAAGTGTGGCCGAGTGCCTTCCTAACCAAACATCCTGGGACGTCATAATCACAGAGGTAGTGTATCGCCAGGAGCATACAGGGTGTGTGTACGTTCGGGGCTGGTGCCTCGTGCACAGCCGGGGGGCCAGGTTCGCAGCCAGTGTGTTCGCGAGGATTCGGATCCACCCAGCTGCCTCGTCGCTGCACACCAGCACAGATTAATCTCAGTGTATGTTCCACCGAGACTCCCCTGCTCTTGATCTCACCGTGCTTTCGTGTTTTACTTGAGGCGGGTGGGGATCCTTACCCTGCATTTCACATTCCTTGTAACCGCCTCTACCCGCTCTGCCCTCCCATTTCCGTATTCTCCCAGCGGTATCGAGTTAGAGTCTGCTCTTGTCTGGCTCCTGCTCAGCACCTCATGCTGGTTCTCTGCCCAGTTCTGCTGCATTGCCTCTTTCTTTTCTTTTCTTTTTTTTAAGATTTTATTTTTAAGTAATCACTATACCCAACGTGGGGCTTGAACTCACAACCCCGAGATCAAGAGTCACATGCTTCACTGACTGAGACAGCCAGGTGCCCCCTGCATGGCCTTGTTAACCTGGCTCTCTTGTCTTTGTTTTCTTTCTTTCTTTCTCTTTCTTTCTTTCTTTCTTTCTTTCTTTCTTTCTTTCTTTCTTTCTTTCTTTCTTTCTCTTTCTTTCTTTCTCTTTCTTTCTTTGTCTTTGTTTTCTTTCTTTCTTTTGTCTTTGTTTTCTTTCTTTCTTTGCTCTCTCTCTCTCTCTTTCCAGAGAGAGGGAGAGAAGGAATCCCAAGCAGGTGCCATCAGCACATAGTCTGACACAGGGCTCGAACTCACGGATCGTGAGAGCGTGACCTGAGCTGAAATCAAGAGTGGGATGCTTAACCCACTGAGCCACCCAGGCGCCCGCTTATGTTTGTTTCCTGATGCAGTTTACTGGTGGCTTCAGACTCCCCCTCTGGCCTCCAGACCAGAATTGCCAGGCTTTCTTGTACTCCGAGACCAGGAGTAGAGGAGGCTGCCCGTCCTCACCTGTTCCCACTGCACCCCTCAGTGCCTGTCGCTAGTACTTTGTGATACCCCCATGGCCCCTGCTTCTCAACCAGCATGAGCACTTATGGGGCTATTTGTGCTGCACAGGACAAAACACACCACAGTGCTCGGCTGCTTATTATCCATTATGTCTGTCATTTTTTTTTTTTTAGGTGGAAACTTGCCTTTGATCTAAGATTGTAAGTCTCACAACCTAGTTAGCTGTGAAGAGGAATTTGCAGGGCACGGTGTGTGTGTGTGTGCTTTCATGGCAAGGCCCCGGGGAAGCCTGCATTGTTTCTACACGCACTTTCTTGCCCGTGACCCAATCACATCACTTTGCCTCCGTGTGAGAACGGGGACGCTGGATCTAGCTGTGTGCCCAGGGAGACCCTGTGCGCGAGCAGGGTGTGCTCGAAGCAGGGAGGCCAGCGTGGCTCGTAGGAGGACGGTGGTTTGGGAGAAGCGGACGGGGCTGAAGCACCCAGGCTCCTCATGAGGATAGAAAGCCGAGTTGGTGGGAGTGGAGACCAAGACAGGCTAGGAGATCGCACACAGGGCTGGGGACGTGGGGAGGCTGCAGGGCATGACAGCGGGGCACCTTGTGTCCACGGCCAGTGCAGCCTGCCGAGAAACCAGAAGGAGAAGACCCAGGGAGGCAAGGCCGCTGGCCTGTGGTGTTTGAACGGGTGGAAACGGTGATGGCCGTGGAAGACTGGGGAAGCCTGGGCCGGGGTGAAGGGTCTTTGCCGTGGAGAGGCAGAAATGAAGGGTCAGGAGGACTGGGTGTAGGAAAATGAGGAAGGGGACTTTTTAGAAGCAGGGAAACAAGACGGGCCTTCTGGGGGAAATTATGGTGGCCGGGGTATGGAGGACATATTGCCTGTGTTTTCCCTTGAGCTGGGGGCAAATGAGGAAAAAAAAATGAGCATTCACTCCAGCTCACAATAAAATACAGATTCTTTGAGAGAACATCTCTTTGTGGTCACGAGAGGAATAATCTTGGCCTGTTGTGGATGCTTCATAAATATTTGTTCAGCGAATTAAATGAGCCGCCTGAGAGCTGACGGAGGGCCGTCTCCATCCCCCAGACGGAGGGTGCACGTGGTAGTGTGCTGCTCACGCAGAGATTTCGGTTTGCATGGCTGACCTTCTCCCTTCGCTGCCCCCACACCCACGAGGGTTCTGAGGGGCTGGCCCCGCCCTCTCCCAGGGAAAAGGCCAACCTCAGGGGGCAGTCAGCTCCCCGCCCGTGCCCGCTTCTCTGCCAGGCTCTCTGCCTGTTCACAAGTCTGTTTCTTCCCTTCTTGTCCCAGACATTGGGACCGTCTTCCTCTTTCCTGCCCTGGTTCCTCTCCTCCCAGGGCCTGCAGTTTCTCAGCCCACTCTCCCCTGCTCTTTCAGAACCAAACAAAAATCTACCTTTCCCCCCAAACCACCACTCACATCTTTTTAGAATTTCAGCCTTCAGCCAGAGTAGGCAGGATGGTGTGCAGATGACGTAATGACTGGTATGATGCAATCAGTAGAACCTGAGGAACCTGTTGTGGCGTTGGTCCTGGTGCAAGCACTGCCCACCTTCACTGCAGGGAGAGAGATTTTGGTGAGAAAATGTACAGGGAGTTAGGTGTTACAATGTTGACAATAAACAGTGGGGCTCATTTCTTCCACATGGTAGGTGGTGGAGGGAGTGAAAGGGAGCAAGTTAAAACAACTTGCAAAGGCCAATGTGGTAACAAATTAAATGGGATCTAAATTTGGAAACACTTCCGCTTTCTTCTTTATATCACCACATAGTGACTAAAAGCCATAAAAGATGTTTCAAGTTCCTGTTCCCATTCTGTTGCTTCTTTTGGAAGTTTGCCTATAATGCAGTTTCCTTTTATGAGTCCTTGGAGGGTTGATGGATGCATTTCTGAGGACCATGGACAGATGTTTCCTCTAAGAACTGAAACTTCTAGCACTGAGCATTGGAGCACCTGCAACCGTTAAGCTGTGCCCAATTAGAAACCCTTCCTGAAACTAGTTTCCAATTTTCCAAGATGAGATGGAAGTTCCCCCTCTCCTTCCATACCTGTTTTTCTGCAAGGGAGAGAGTATTTATCCTCCAAGTTTGATAGATGGCAGGAAGATCTCTGCATTGAGGGCAGCAAGGTCTGCATTGAGGGCAGCAAAGAAATACCAAGTTCGGAGGGATGGAATCTGTGGGCCCAGAGTTCGTTTCCTGCTGCAGAATTCAGCCGTGGCCTTGTTTGAGATGGAAGGTGGGTGATGCAAAGAGCACTGGGGTCCAGGCGGCTGAGGCCGGATGAACTTGAATTTCTTGGGTGAAATTTGGCGTGAACTTTGGTGTGTGGGCCTCTGATTCCTCAGCCACAGAGAGGAGGGGCTGGCCCCAGATGGAGCATCTGAAGGCCATTCCCCTTGGAACTTGCTGTATTCTGACACTTGCAGAGGTTCCAAATATCTGGCCTCTGGACTCTGAAGGCTCTTAACACATCAGATAGCAGGATGTCATTCATGTGAGGAGGATTTTTCTCAATCACGAGGCTCCCTTTACTCCAGTGGTTTGTGATTTGGGGCATCTGCATTCATAGAATTGGAGCTTAAAATGGAGATATCGAGACGTTTGCTTTTATTTATAATGTTTGCATATCTGGAAGGTTAGAACCACTACAGTATATGCCTCCTGATCGCTGTGGTTTTAGGTCCCTGTCTTAATTTTAGTTTTTAAGTTGTTTGTTTGTTTTGAGAGAGAGCACATGAGCAGGGGAGGGGCAGAGAGAGAGGGAGAGAATCCGAAGCAGGCTCTGCACTGCCATTGTGGACCCTGATGCGGGCTCGATCCCGTGAACTGTGAGATCGTGACCCTGAGCCGAAATCAAGAGTCAGATGCTTAACTGAGTCACCAGGCGTCCCTAGGTCTTTGTCTTTAAATATGCACCTGTTTTCGTTCAAAATTAAATGCTCTAGAAAAGAGCTCAGGAGTCGAGGAGGATCACTTGGGCCTGTGGGGTCAGCACTCCTGTTGGGCCTGCAGCACTCTGTCCTTTGCTTGGGCAGCAAGAATCTATGGCTGGAGATTAGTCGTGGCTGTTTTCAGAAGACTGTGCCAGATGGACCTTCAGCTACTATGGGAATCCCACCACCAAGGTAGCTGCCTTACTGTTAAAAGGTGCTTCAGACCCGCTAAGCTCAGAGGTGCGTCAGGTGGCATCCTTGAGGCCTTGGAGCCCTAAGACAATGACAAGACTCAAATATAGGTACAGATGTCTCATCTTCCCCCATCCCCCTATTGTGAAATAGGAGAAGGTTGGCAAACTGATGATAGAGGTGGATGACGCTGAGACGAAGTCTAGGTTTGGTGCAGGTGCCGTAGTAGGGTGTCCCTTGCTGTGTGTGCAGCTGGAGCTGCTGAGAAAGGGGCTCTCTGCATTGTCCCGTTTCTGACTTGGTTGACACTACTGAAGACACCTTGTGAGTTTTGTTTTGTTTTCTTTTGTTTTTTATAGTAAACTCTTTGCCCAACCTGGGGCTTGAACTCACAGTCCCAGGATCGAGACTCACATGCCCTCCCAAATGAGCCAGCCAGGTGCCCCATGAGTTGCGGTTTTAATATGGTCATTGATAGTTCTCATACTGGCAACCAGGTGACAGTACAAAGGTTGATGGCCCTCCCTTGGCTGTGCAGCAAACCTCCGGGAAGCCATGTGCGTCGTAGTAGAGGTTTACCACAACCTCGAAGAATATTATTAAGGAGACATAAGCTGTTACCAATGAGGTGTATGAAGAGAGCCTTGCTCCTAACATCCTAGAGATTAAAGAAGCCTCAGAGCCTCTAGAGTACAGTTGAGAAAGCCAGACATACAGATAAGGCTGTAATTGGCATGGGTGTGGCTGCCGGGTCTGGGAAGGATAGCCTGGACTTTAATAAGGCTGATGATGATCCTAGCAGGTACATCTTCCTTGGCCAGCAGGTGGCCCTGTACAAGTTCTCCATCAAGGACTGGTAGTGTCTGTCAAAAATCTTTTGAGCAGGATGACCGGGAAGCTTGGGCGAAGTTCACTGCTAGTGCAGGTGTCTGGGCCATAGGGCATGATCTCGATGACCAAGCCGAAAGGAATTGCCAAGGCTGTGGATTAGGAATCACGCACCTACTTCCTGCAGGAAGCAGGTTGGCTCTGTGACCTAGTCTGTTTTCGAATGCAAGCTGCCCCAGACCAGTGGGAGGGGTGTCAGGGCTTCCCGTCACTCTGGGGAGACCGAAGTTGCTTTCATTGCCAGCCTGATGGCAGAGTTTTGCACTGGACAGCTCAAGACAGTGTACCTTGACAATCAGAACTGGGCCAAGTACAACCAGCTCATCAGAATTGGAGGAGCTGGCAGCAAGGCCCAGTATGTCAGCAAGAAGTTCAGAAATTTCTCGCCAAGTAGGCTCTGAGCAGGCGAGCCGCTGAGCCCTTCCAGCTCCGGACAGCCAATTAGACCTCTGCCGCGGACACCTCAGGACAGCAGACCGCTCCCTCCCCCCATCCCTCTGCTTTTGTGCTGCTTCATTAGAATTTCTACATCAGAGCCAAGCGTGGCCATGTGGAACCCAGTTTGGAAAGCCCAGCTTTGAAATCCTGTATAACTTCAAGGTGGATTGTTTGAAGCGAGAATAATTATTTTTCTCACCTGTTCCACAAGTGCTGGAGCCACTTATACTTACAGTACCAGCCCTGGGGTTGACAGGCAAGATCCCAGGGGTTCAATATACAAAATTAAAAAAAAAAAATTCAATTATAAAACAAAACACAACAACCAAATCACAGAGGCCCAGAACAACACATCTGGTTTTGCTTACATAGAAACACTGCAAATTCTTCTCGACTTCTTGGTCTTGAATCTTGTGAAGGCTCAAACAGGCGTTGACTAGTCCTGGGGCGTCCTAGACCGTGATGAAGGGCGAGGCCTCCTGGTGTCTGTGCTTCTGCCCGCAGTCTGGCCCCTCACACGACAGTCAGGACCCTTGGATCATCTGAGGCTTTCTGACAAAATGTTACAGAGGGGAGGGGAGGAGATCAGCATCGTAACTCCTCCAGCTATAACGAGGATTATCCAGTCCAGCACTGGCCTTCAAGCAGCTGGTGGAGGTGATCTTCATTCTCTACATCCATCAGCGAAAGGGTGTTCAGAGAGAATCTTGGGTTTGCGTTGCTGTTAAAAATTCCCTTACTGCAAAATGGTGAATACTTATCTTCTAAGTGACATATTTTATAACAGAGTGTATTATTTCATTTTAAAGTGAGTGGCCTCAACTCCTGATGCCCAGATAAGGTTGGGTCATCCTGATACCCAGCCTTTTCCTAAATCCAGTTTAAGAAAAGAAAGTGCCAGGGAGCGCCTGGGTGGCTCAGTTGGTTAAGCTTCTGACTTCAGCTCCGGTCATGATCTGATGGTTCCTGAGTTCGAGCCCCGTGTCAGGCTCTGTGCTGACAGCTCAGAGCCTGGAGCCTGCATTGGATTCTGTGTCCGCCTCTCTCTCTGCCCCTTGCCCGCTCACACTCTGTCTCCCTCTCTCTCAAAAATAAATAAACATTAAAAAAAATTTAAGAAAAGGAAGCGCCTTTCTTGTTTATTATTCAAATAACAATAAAAATAACAGAAAATGTAATTTTAGTCACTCTACACTACATCGTTTTGAATCCCAGTGCAGATATGTTTTTCTTTTCTGATTTTTTTCCTCGGTGTAAATGTTTTGAACTTTTGTTGTGGTCTTCACAGTTTCGAATGACTGTAGATGGAGAGGATATACCATGTTTTTCTTACGGTTTGGGGATTTGGGTTTATCAGATTATGGTGTTCTAAATAACACTGCAGTATGTATCCTCTTACAGAGTTTCCCCTTCTGATTGATTTCTTGTGATAAACTGCCAGGAGTGGATCCCTGGGTCAAAAGGCACCGTGTTCATTGCCATGTTGTGTAACAGGCTGACTGCCCTCACAGTAGACGAGTGGACGCCTCAGAAGTTAACTCCTGATTGCCCGAATGACGACTTGTCCACTTAATACAGCATCTTGCAAACTTTTTCAACTGTGTAACTGACCATTTCAGTTACTTTCCTCCAGCTAATCACGTAGACCTGTGCATCTCTTTCAGGAGAATTTCGACCATTAAAGGAACAGTGAAATGAAACCGTTTTATTATGCTTCTACAGTTTACAAAGTGCTTTCATATCCAGCCCTTTAATTAACCCTTGTGATCCTCGGTGAGGTGTATTGGGGTCTACGCCATCACTTTTACCACTTTCAAACGGCGAAAATGGAGTGTGGAGGGTTTCAGGGCCACCAGAGGAGCTCCGGAGAGACAGCCTGACCACCTTGTGCTCTCCTCCTCTGTTCTGCACCTAGGACTTCGGCAGCCTGCGCTCAGTCACCTCCCGGTGTGACTTGGAGGCAAACCTGGTCCGAAACGGCTGCGGAGGCGAGTTTGAGAGCCCGGCCAGCAGCACCCGGGTCCTGCGAAGCCTGCCTCTCAGCAGCAAGGGCTCCAGTCCCACGAGCTCAGACGTCATTCAGATGACACCCCAGGAGGTGGCCCTGAGCCTGCGGCCCGGTGAGTGCCCTCGGATGGGATGCGTTAATAATGGGAAACCCAGCCCAGGCTGGTTGAGAGCGGAGTGAGAGAGAGAAATGGCAAGATGAGGCCCGGACCCCAGGAAGCAGAGTCCAAGGCCCCTGTGGACAGATGGGCATCTTTGCTCTTTTAATTGCGGCAAAATGTGTATAACAGAAAATTGAGCATTTTAGCCATTTTAAAGTACGTAGTTCAGTGGCACTGAGTACATTCATTCACCATGTTGCCTAGGTAGCACCACCATCCGTTTCCAGAACTCTTTCATTACCCCAACCTGAAACTCTGCGCCTGTTAAACACGAATGGTTGATTCTACCCCCGCTCCCGCCCCTGGCAGCCACCCTCTACGTTCTCAGTCTTTATGAGTTTGACTACTCCAGGTGCCCCATATAAGTGGGCTCATACAGTATTTTTCCTTTCGCGTCAGGTTTATTTTACCCAGAAAATGTCTTCAGGGTTCATCCATGTTGTAGCGTGTCTGAACCTGCTTCCTTTTGAAGGCGGAACGAAACTCCATCGTACGTGTATGCTGCATACTGTTTGTGCATCCGCCCATCCGTGGACACTTGCTTCCAGTGTTTGGCTATTATAAGTAACCTTATTACACTTTAAGGGAGGATTCTGGTAGGTTTCCTCCCTAGTTAATGCAAGTTTCTCAGGAAAGTGCTGCTTCCAGGAAAGAGTATGTTTTCTTGTCAGCAGATTCCATTTGAGTCCATGGCATTCTGAAGGGACAAACTTTCAGAGTAGAGGTATTTTGTCTTACGACCCTAGAGCCCTTGCGAGCCCTAGAATTGATGGCGATGTGAAGAAACTAACAGATTTTGCATACCTACTAAGTGCTAAATACTTGGCCGACTCTAAGGTCGCTGATGCCATTTTACACATGAAGAGCGACCCACTCAAGATCTCCCACTTAGAAATGGTCTCTGAGTCAGCTCCTGGTCTTCGTGACTACAAAACTCCTATTTTTTTCTAGTTCACCACTTTTGTTATATATTATTCTACATACTAGAATTATTATGATGTCAGAGAGTGAATATGCACTTGTCTAAATTAGGAAGTACCACATTATCGAGAGAAGGTAGCTTATTTCCAAATTCCTTTGATTTTTAGCCTTTTCTTCTATCTCATTGGCTAAGAAACCATCAGCGATAACTATTTCCAGAGGGTTTATATAGACCTCAGGGGTGCTCGGAGCCAGTGGCAAGAACCGCGGATGTGGTTGGCCATTCTGGGTTCCAGCTCTGGCTCTGTCCCTAGCTCAGAGGGCATGGGCAGGTTAGCCCGCACTTTGGCATCTCAAGGTCTTTGTCACCTTCGTTTCTCATGGCCACATTCAGAGGCTTAAATGAGACTTTTTGTGTAAATACACTTAAAATTTTTTTGTTTTTGTTTATTTTTGAGAGCAAGAGAGAGAGAGAGAGTGCATGAGCGGGGCAGAGGCAGAGAGAGAGGGAGACACAGAATCTGAAGCAGGCTCCAGGCTCCGAGCTGTCAGCACGGAGCCCAGTGTGGGGCTCGAACCCATGAACTGCAAGATCATGACCTGAGCTGATGTTGGACACAAACGACTGAGCCACCCAGGCGCCCCTAAATACACTTTAAAAAGTTAAAATCAGCATTATTTTCAAAGAGTAGTGGCCAAAGGTGTAGATTCTGGGGTCGGTCCGGTCTGGGTGTGAATAGTGATTCTCCGTGTCTCAGAGATGGATTTAGCCCAGCACCCCATCATAAGCACTTAGATATGCTTGCTCTTGTTGCTGACATCCTATATTTAAGAATGGTATTGATCTGCCTCTTGAATTGTTTTGGAAATATGAAACAAAAGAAGGGTGTACGTGGCCCTGCTACTTAGAGAGGCACAAACTACTAGGTCACCAGGGATTAGCGCGGGGATTAGTTGAGGTTGCTATTTTTATAAGTCCACTGTAAGTGACGCTCGGCCTTTTTGTTTGGTGAGATACCACGCTGAGAGAGAAGGGAGGGAGCTCTGGCAGCGCTGTGTGACGGGGTAGAGAAGGGTCAGCTAAGCCTTTATGTGGGCAGCTATTCGGTGATGTGCTCCGAGTTAAAATAACTCATCTCCTTATGTGAAGACAGGCTCAGGGTCAGGGGCTGTGACCCAGAAGGGGATGTGGAAATTGTGGTGGACTATTAAGATATTAGAATTGTGTAGAATGAGAGTGGCTAGCAATTAGTGTGAATAACGTGTCTTCTTTTTTATTTAATTATAGTATAACAGTAACTTAAAGGAAATTCTTAAAATCCACTTGAATGCAATATTATTTTTCATTTTTTCCTAGATCTTGTCTCTATTCTTGTATTCATATTTTTCATATACTTATATATACTCTATATGTAGAATCCTTATATATAGTATTTATAATCATGTACTGTCTTCAGTAATTAACAAAGAGCAAAATTCATACCTCCCAACGAGTTTATAGTTTCAGGGTCATCAGCAAGGGAGGTTTTTAACTTACGTTTTTGCAACTCGTCCTTTAGAACTGCTCTCAAAGCCTATGGTGTTCTTTTTTTTTTTTAATTTTGTTTTTTAACGTGTATTTTATTTTTGAGAGACATAGAGTGAGCAGGAGAAGGGCAGAGGGAGAGGGAGACACAGAATCCGAAGCAGGCTCCAGGCTCTGATGAGCTGTCAGCACAGAGCCCAATGTGGGGCTCGAACTCACAGACTGTGAGATCATGACCCAAGCTGAAGTCGGCCACTTAACCGACTGAGCCACCTAGGTGCCCCTCAAAGCCTAAGGTTTTCTAAGAGGTATTTTCCTTCAAGGTGGCCAATCCTTATTCTTCAGGGTAGGTTTAGTTGAGGAAGGAGTTGGAAGTCACACAAAGCCAGAGATGTTACAGGTTTAATCCTCCTTCTTAAAATCAGAGTTAAGGTGTGACTCTGAGACAGAGAGACCAGTGTTTGGTTTGACTTACCAGCTGGCTTTTCAGCAGCTCCCGAAGAGGAGTTAAGGAAGTGATTAGAGTGCAGGTCGCCTCCGTGGGCAAAGTTTTCTCGGCAGCATATGTATGCACAGCCCCGATACATGTGCAGAGCACAATGCATGTTCAACTAAAGAAGAACTAAGTCAGTCTTATTTTAATGCTTGTTGATAGAACGCCAAGTCATCACATATTTAAGAAATGTTTATTTTGCCTATCGAAATGTGTCGGAAATAAGAAACAAAAAAACGGTGTATGGGGCCCTGCTGGATCGCCAGGGATTAGTGCTGGGAAGAGCTGAGGTTGCCGATGGTAGCAACCTGGGTAGAGTCTCTTCTCCTGCTAAGCATCATGATACAGTTTCTGGTGTTGGAAATAAACTGGGAAGCACGATCCTTTTTTTAATACAAAATCACGATGTGGGTGAGCTCTGATTGTGTGTGTGGCGATGGAGAGCCCATTTATGGGAGGTCAAGGTGATGGAGGGGCTGGCTGCCCAGTTAAGGTAGACCGGAACTGGGAGGATGTTTGTCTATAGAGACGAACATTTGGAGGACATTCGATGAAAATATGAATTCCTAAAGGGCTAGAACCTCGTGAATATATTTCTCAGATACAGAAACACCGAAGCCCATGAAGCCTCTTAAAACCTTGAACATTTTAATATTTTTAAAGAGAAGTACAGGCAGCCCCAGATCTTTATTTGTTTGGGGGAGGAAGAGAATGCTGTGCTGCAGTCAGCAATGTTCAGTTTCCCAAGTGCACAGTTAACCTCCAGTTAATTACCCCGACTCTGGAGAAGCCCTTCAGATACAGTGGTTCCTTCCATTATTTTTAGAAATGCTTTTTTGTCTCCTCCCTGGCATAGGTACTTGTTGAGTGGAGTGTAACCCTTTGCCAGCAAGCCTTAGCTTAACTCTATGAGTGAGCTGTTGTTCCAGGGGAAGCCTGGGGAAACAAAAGGAAAATCTTCCTCTATCCGAACTTTTTGTTTTGCTTTTCTTTCTTTTTTCTTCTTTAATTAAAATCTGATTCCCATACCGTAGAAGTCACCATCTTATTATTTTTATGGTTTTAAATAATTTTTTTAAGTTTATTTAGTTTTTTAAGTAATCTGTACACATAACGTGGGGCTTGACCTCACGACCCCAAAATCAAGAGTCGCACGCTCTTCTGAGTGAGCCAGCCAGGCACCCTAAATCACCATTTTAAAGTATACGATTCAGGGTGAGCCTGGGTGGCTCAGTCAGTTAAGTGTCTGACTTCGGCTCAGGTCATGATCTCATGGTTTGTGGGTTCGAGCCCTGTGTTGGGCTTTGTGCTGACAACTCAGAGCCTGGAGCCTGCTTCGGATCTGTGTCTCCCTCTCTCTCTACCTCTCCCTTGCTTGTGCTCTGTCTCTCTCTCAAAAATAAAAAACATTAAAAAAATAAAAAAAAATAGAGTATACAATTCAGTGGTTTGTAGTATGTTTGCAGCATTGTGCAACGATCACCACCATCTCATTCTCGAGTACTTTCCTCACCTCAAAAAGAAACCCTATATGCATTAATAGTCCCCCCATCTTTTCCCTCCCCACCACGTTCAGGTCCTGGCGACCACTCATCTACTTCCTGTTTCTATGTTTTTGCTTATTCTGGACATCTTTCTTTCTCTCTCTCTCTCTCTCTCTCTCTCTCTCTCTCTCTTTCCTTTCTTTCCTTTCTTTCTTTTTTTAATTTTTATTTTGGAAAGAGAGGAAGAGCGTGAGTTGGGGAGAGGGGCCAGAAGGAGAGAGAGAATCCTAAGGAGGCACCACGCTCAGCACTGAATCTGAGGCAGGGCTCGATCCCATGACCCGGGAATCATGACCTGAGCTGAAATCAAGAGTGGGACACTCAACCAACCGAGTCACCCAGGTCTCCTTATTCTGGACATTCTACATAAATCATATGGTATATGGCTTTTTATGTCTGGCTCCTTTCACTTTGCAAAGTATCTTTAGGGTTCATCGATGTTGGGGCATTTATCAAGACTTCCTTCCTTTTTATGGCCAGATAATATTCCATCGTGTCTGTATAGATATACCACATTTTAGCTGATGAATCCCGGAGCTGTTTTCACTTTGGGGCAATCATGACTAATGCTACTGTGGAAATTCAGGCCCAAGTTTTTGTTTGGACATGTGTTTTCGATAATCTTGAGTACACTGCTAAGAGTAGAATTGCTGGGTCACATGGCAATTCTATGTTTAACTTTTTGAGGAACTGCCAACCTTTAAGCAAGAGTTTGTGTAAACACAGGGTCATGTTTTCCATTTTGTTTCCAGTCCTGGAAACTGTATGTGAGGATAACAGTCTTCAAAAATCCTTAACAAAGGACATAAACTTTGGAATAAAGGTTATCGAAATGGTGAATAAAAGGCCAGAGGTGGTTTTGAAGCACTGGGGCAGTTAGAAAGGATTTACTTAAGTCAGTATTTACCTCGATCTTTTAGCTCATTCACCAGTAGTTCGTTTTTTCATGTGTTTTATTTCAAAATAATTTTAGGCTCACAAGAAGTTGCAAAAGTAATTGAGTTTTTATATACCTTTCCCAGCTTTTCCTGATAACATGTTACCTAACCAAAGTACATTACTAAAACTAGGAAATTGACATCGGTACAAGACGGTTAACTAAACTACGGTGATTGGTTGCTTTTGAGATGGCTTTCCTGCCAGCTCTTCTCTGTGCTTTTTTTCCCTCTCCTCCCAGGGTCTGCTTTGGGGATGCCAGTTACCTGACTTGCGTATTGCTTCTGCCATCCAAAATGACAGAGTACACACTTTAGTTGGCTATAGTTGAAATGTTTGTGCCCTCCCACCAATGTTTATTTATTTATTTTTATTTTTAAGTTTATTTATTTATTTTGAGAGAGACAGAGAGAGAGAGAGGATGCAAGCAGGGGAGGGGCAGAGAGAGGAGAGAGAGAGAATCTAAACCAGGTTCTGCACTGTCAGCACAGAGCCCGATGGCGGGGCTTGAACTCATGAATCATGAGATCACGACCTGAGCTGAAACCAAGAGTCAGACTCTTAACCGACTGAACCACCCAGGCACCCCGCCCCCCAACATTTATAAATTGAAATCCTAATCCCCAGTGTGATGGTATCAGGAAGTGTAGGGTCTTTGGGAGGTGATTCAGTCATGAGGGTAGAGTCCTCACGAATGGCATTGGTGCTTTGAATTTATAAAAGACCCCAGAGGGCTCCCTGTCCCCTCTGCCGTGTGAGGACACAGCAAGAAGTCAGCAGTCTACAGCCCAGAAGAGGATTCTCACCAGAACTCAACCATGCTGGCATGCTGACCTTGGACTTGGACGCTTCAGGACTGTGAGAGAGAAATTTCTATTGTTTATAAGCCACCCAGTCTATGGTACTCGTAAGCCCACATGGACCAAGACAAAGGTTATTTTCAAAGACACTAGGAATGCCAAGCCCTAGTGCTCGGGGTAGACACTGTAGAGGCCACCTGTGTCTTCACAGGGTTCCTTCCTGGGTTCTGTCTGTCGAGAGTCAGGATTCTGGGGTGAGGAGTGGGGTGCATTGCAGCACACAAGCCTTATCCTCGACCAGGATGCAATTCTTTGGCTCGATGTCTGGATTTAATTCTGGGATGCTAATTACCTTCGACTACCGTAAACAGAAGAGCTGGACAAGAGTCCTGAGGGTGTGCTCCTGGGCCCTGATTCCCTGTAGGTCCTGCTTGTAACATACCTGATTTTAAGGTGTGCCTTCTTTCTTTCAATTTTTGGCACAGAAGGGTATCTCTGGGGAGTCAAAAACTGCTTACATTTATTTGGGACGGCACGCATCTCTGTCGGTTGGAATACTGCTTTGTCTGGATGTTTGAACAAAAATCGATCTGAAACACACCAGGCGTTCTTGGCAGAATCCCCACCTTCACCGTCTCCACTTTTTATTGAAGGGAGGCCCGATTTCAAGCGGATGGTGGATACTTGACTACAGTGGGGGAACCCGAGCGAGAGGCAGGGATTTGGTGCAAAGTACAGCTGGAGCTGGCAGCTTTGGCAGTGGGAGAAACCGGGACACGAGAGGGCCTGCTTTGTCCCATTTGTTTGAACCTGCTGCTGGTGAAGTGGGGGTTCTGTGGAATGGCCCCAGAGAGGAGGGGTAAAGCCACAGGGGATGATGAGCCAGTAGTGGTCTGACACGGAGTGGGGGAGGGGCACATGCGGGCTGGGATGGTGTCGCCAGAAGCAGGCACTGACCGGGCACTCTCAGTGAAAGTGGGCAGGGCTCTGGGCTCTGCCGGACCCACAGAGGTGCCGAGTCTCCGGTGGCGCAGAACTGTGTGGCTGGATGTATTGCCAGGAGAGTATCTTAAGTCTGCGTGGTTCTGGAAGCGTGCCCAAAGATGGAAAATGAGCCTCAGGCTTTCTCTCTGGACGTAGCAACGGCCTCTCCTTCAGTCCTCTGACCTCGGAGGCCTTGCTTGTCAGGGAGCTGATAACACGGCTGCTTACCTCCCACACTTAGCACTCATGCTGAGAATTGCTCCAGGAATGTCTGTCCCTCCAAATCTGCTGACGGGACATCCTGTTATTGCCAAGCCCCCCGCGGGAGTTTGTGGCATTTAAAATCAGCTATAGTGGGGCACCTGGGTGACTCAGTCGGTTAAGCATCCGACTTTTGCTCAGGTCAGGATCTCATGGTTTGTGGGTTCGAGCCCCGCGTCAGGCTCTGTGCTGACAGCTCCGAGCCTGGAGCCTGCTTCAGATTCTGTGTGTGTCCCTCTCTGCCCCTCCTCTACTCACACTCCATCTCTCTCTCTCTCTCAAAAATGAATAAACATTAACAAAAATAATAAATAAGTAAATAAATAAATAAAATCAGGTAGCAGTAAACCCTCATTCCGAATGTTAATATTACTACCCTCTTTCTTATACCCTTCAGTTTTTGGAAAACTGGGAGAAGTACCTTTTTTTTTTTTTAACATATTCAGCCCCCCCCCCCATGTGTGCTTTTTTTAGTAATCGGTTTCCTTAGAATATGATGCCAAGAGATTTCTCACTTCAGAGTGGATACCTGCTTGGCACACACAAACATGTGTACGTACCTTGTTTCTTCTCTTTTTGCCTTCATGTCTGAAAAATTTGGAGTTAAATTTAATACCCAAGGCTAGAGCCATTCACACGTAAGTTCCTGGCAGAATTTTCTATCTCCCTTTTTATCCCTAGAGGAAATTGCTTTAATAACTGACTTTTGGGGGGACCCAGGCAAAGTTTTCCCTGTGTCGAAGCATTTGTGTGGTGTTAGGATACATTAGCTCCTTTGCTCCCCACAGTAATTAAAACCCTCCCATTTTACTGATCCAGAAACGGAGGAGCAAGTTTAGAGGAGCCTGAAGTCTCCCCGCTTCTGGGCGACAAGGTCTGGATTTCAGCCGAACTCTCAAGTTCTCCGAACCCGGTGCCCTCTTCCCTCCCACGGGTGCCTCCCAAGTCCAAGCCTGTTCTCCACTCTCTGGTCCTAAAGTGCTCATCTGTTCATTACTCACGATCCACAAAAAGGTAGAAGTGGATTCTGGATAAAAGAAGATGTAGTTGGGAACTTGGGGGAAGGGCACAGGTTGACAGAAAATATAGAAAACTGCCAAGAGGTCGTGGGATTGGACAGAGCAGACACGATTATAGGCTCTGCCCATTTGGGGTCTACGGTCTGCCCACACAAAGACCAAGGAGGTTCTCCCTCCCCCCAAGTTCTCTTCCCTCCCGCCCCTCCCCCACTGTGATGTGGCATCCGGGGTTGGGAGGGGCTCAGAGCAGGGACCTGCTCTGTCTGCCTGATGGGAGCCAGAGGCAGGCGTGACAGCAGTCCAGAATTCATTCTGGAAGAAATCGCCAACATTCCTCGGCCTGAGTCAGACTCTGATGGTCTTTAAAAATAGGCTCCTATCAACAGGCAACCCAAACTGCATCAGTCTTGAGGAGGCCAGGACAGGACAGGCAAAGACAAGTCCCGGGAAGCAGGCTCAGTGCTGTCACTCAGGCAAAAAGTAGTAATTGTGATAATTACACTTCATTTGTGCGGGCCGTTGCTGCTTACCAAACACTGCTCTCCAGACGCGAGTTTCATAGGCTTACTCAGAGCTGTGCTGTTATTATTTCCATTGTTGACGCTGAGGCTCAGGTTGCTCCCCGAGTTGAGGGACAGAGCTGGAACTCGGACTGAAATCTTTTGGTCATGTGAATCTCCACTAGTTAACGCAGCGTGCCTCGTCTGCGGTGGGAGGAGGAGAAGGAGCACGTGGGATTGGGGGTCCCGATCCTCCCAAGTTCAAGAAGAACTCAGCCTGCTGGTTGTCAGCTCGAGATGGGAGACTAGCTTCTCTGAGAGGTGACCGCCGGCACCAGGTGTGGACCCTGTGGGCAGGAGAGGCCAGCCTCACTGTTGCTCTTCTGAATACACGAGTATGTCTGGGTTTCAAATGCACATGCGCAGCAGTCCTACCCGGAGAGTTCAAGGACATCTTGGTGCCTCTGAAAAACTAATCAGCTCGAGGGCAGACAGAATCACTTGGTGTGATTGCCTCTTGAAGTCGGTTCTCAATGGTGTGTTTTTAGAGCCTATGAAATGACTTAGGCTGATTACCCTGGCATGGGCCCGCTGACTGCTGTGCTGACTTGGGCCTTTCTGGAAACGCTGGGAGGTGACGTTGCAGAGACCACGCCTCCCAGACACTGGCTTTTCTTTGTTCGTTTTCTCTGAATTAATTCCCCTTTCCTCTGTCTCTGACTCTTAGTTTAGAACCAAGAATTATTTTGTTTTTCTCGTAGCTGGTAGACAGACCTACCTGTGTTTTCTTTCTTTTTCTCCCCCCCTTCATTTTGATGGTGGTAAAATTTAGAATCTGTCTTCCCGTATTTATACATAAAACTTTTTTTTTTTCCTTTTTATTTTAGAGAGAGTGAGTGCGAGAGAGCACATGAATGGGGCAGAGGGGCAGAGGGCGAGACCGAGAATCTCATGCAGTCTCTATGCCCAGAACAGAGCCTGGCAAGGGGCTTGATCCCACGACCCTGGGATTGTGACCTGAGCCAAAGTCAAGAGTTGGATGCTCAACCGACTGAGCCACCCAGGCGCCCCTGTACATGTAATTTCTAATGATAATGATTTGTGTCTGTGATATCCCTAAATGTCATATATGCCCAAAAACTAAATAGTATTGCCTATAAATGCCTAGGGAAGTAGAAATAGGTGACATACGGCACAAGCAAAAATGTTTTTGCCTTTGGGGTGTATTTTAGGTGACTGTATGCCCCAACTCTTGCTTGCCTTCTACCTCTCTCTCTCTTCCTCCCTCAGTCCTTACTCATGCCTGTACCTCCTTTTGTTTATTTCTTCCCTGTTTTCTATTTCATACACAACTTGACAGTTTCCTCCTGGCCACATTCCCACCTTGGCCTCTCCTTTCCCTGAAATTGGTGCGTGGTTGGTGGGTTACACTCATCTAATCTGTGTCCATGGAATTGTCTGGTCCATTACCTACCAACTGCCCAAGGGTCCTTTTTGTTGACAAAACAGAACGCCACTGGGGAGGCTAGTTGTTAAGGAGTTTCCTTAAAAATGCTGAGCCAAGTATTTGGAAGGAAAACCTAGAACTTCACCCTCAACACCATATTTCTTTCAGTTACTCTACTTCCAAGAAAAATATTCCTCTCCCATCCCCTCCCCTCCCCCTCTTCCTCCTCCTTTCATAAAAATATTTCTTTTGAGAGGCATGTGGTCACTAAAGAAAAGTAAGACGGGGACCAGCTTTGAAAGTGAAATCCATCGCTTCAGCCCCCAGCGAGCTGGATAACCTCTAATTGCACGGCCTCTCTGTTGGCACAGGCGACAAGACTACCTTCCAGCTGCAGGTTCGACAAGTGGAGGATTACCCTGTGGACTTGTACTACCTGATGGACCTTTCCCTGTCCATGAAGGATGACTTGGACAACATCCGAAACCTGGGCACCAAGCTCGCTGAGGAGATGAGGAAGCTCACCAGCAACTTCCGGTTGGGGTTTGGATCTTTTGTAGACAAGAACATCTCCCCTTTCTCCTACACAGCGCCGAGGTACCAGACCAATCCATGCATTGGGTGAGTGACCAGTCGTCTTTCTGTTGGGTGTTTAAGTGTAGGGGAAATGGAGTAGCAGGAAAATTTAGCCCAAAGAAAGGACTGGGGAAGGCATATTGGGGGCTGGGGCAGGCTTCAGTGTTTAATCTGATCAATGATGACCCGATTCTGACCCCCCTACTATGTGTGAAGACGTGAGCTGTTCTGTAGCTCGTTTGTTTTCCTGCCTGTCTGGCATAGCACTGTTTTCTACGTTAAGAGATTTTATTTATAATTTATTTTTTAATTTACATCCAAGTTATTTAGCATATACGGCAACAATGATTTCAGGAATAGATTCCTGAATGCCCCTTACCCATTCAGCCCATCCCCCCTCCCACAACCCCTCTAGCAACTCTCTGTTTGTTCTCTATATTTAAGAGTCTGCTATGTTTTGTCCCCCTCCCTGTCTATATATTATTTGCTTTGTTTCCCTTATGTTCATCTATTTTGTATCTCAAAGTCCTCATATGAGTGAAGTCATATGATATTTGTCTTCCTCTGACTAACTTCGCTTAGCATGATACCGTCTAATTCCATCCATGTAGTTGTGAATTTTGAGATTTCATTTTTTTTGATTGCTGAGTAATACTCCATTTATACATATGCCACATCTTTATCCATTCATCCGTCGATGAACATTTTGGCTCTTTCCATACTTTGGCTATTGTCGATAGCACTACTAAAAACATTGAGGTGCATGTGCCCCTTCGAAACAGCACACCTGTATCCCTTGGATAGATACCTAGTGATGCAATTGCTGGGTTGTAGGGTAGTTCTATTTTTAACTTTTTGAGGGCCCTCCATACTATTTTCCAGAGTGGCTGCGCCAGTTTGCATTCCCACCAGCAGTGCAAAAGAGATCCTTTCTCTGCATCCTTGTCAACATCTGTTGTTGCCTGAGTTGTTAATGTTAGCCATTCTGACAGGTGTGAGGTGGTGTCTCACTGTGGCTTTGATTTGTATTTCCCGGTGAAGAGTGATGTTGAGCATTTTTTTCACGTATCTGTTGGCCATCTGGATACATTCTTTGGAGAAATGTCTCTTCGTGTCTTTTGCCCATTTCTTCACTGGATTATTTGTTTTTTGGGTGTCGAGTTTGATAAGTCCTTTACATATTTTGGGTACTAACCCTTTATCTGATATGTCATCTGCAAATATCTTCTCCTATTCAATTGGTTGCCTTTTAGTTTTGCTGATTGTTTCCTTCCCTGTACAACAGCTTTTTATTTTGATGAGATCCCAATAGTTCCTTTTTGCTTTTGTTTCCCTTGCCTCCGGAGATGTGTTGAGTAAGAAGTTGCTGCAGCTGAGGTCAGAAAGGTTTTTGCCTGCTTTCTTCTCAAGAATTTTGATGACTTCCTGTCTTATGTTTAGGTCTTTCATCCATTTTGAGTTTATTTTTGTGTATGGTGTTAGAAAGTGGTCCAGGTTCATTTTTCTTCATGTCGCTGTCCAGTTTTCCCAGCACCACTTGCTGAAGAGACTGTCTTTATTCCATTGGATACTCTTTCCTGCTTCGTCAAAGATGAGTTGGCCATACATTTGTGGGTCCATTCCTGGATTCTCTATTCTGTTCAGTTGATCTGATTGTTTTTGTGCCATATTTATTTACATTTAAGTTTATTCATTTTGAGAGAGACATAGACAGCATGGGTGGGGGAGGAGCATAGAAAGAGGGAGAGAAACAGAATCCCATGCAGGCTCCATGCTGCCAGCGCAGAGCCCAGTGTGGGGCTGGAACTCACAAAACTGTGAGATCGTGACCTGAGCTGGAACCAAGAGTCAGACGCTAATCCGACTAAGCCACCCAGGCATCTCTCTACATTGGGTGATTTGAGACAGTGTTCTCAGGAAGTGAACACCCAGGTGTTCGGGGAGGGAACAGGCAGAACAGTGTAAACTTTCCTCTTGCTTGGGGTGACTGAAGTGCTTGGGGATAAGTGAATTCAAAATCTGCCCCTGTTGTTAATGTAAATACAGCTTACATTGACAAAACGAAATGGAAATCCTGGGTTTTAAAGGTATAATTTTTTTCTCCATCATAAGTCAAGTACTTGAATTGGAAGATATTTGACAGGTTATCAGAGAGCAGGAATTTCTAACTGCTACAACAAACAAATCTAAAAGACTGTCGTGATAGAAGTTTATTTCCTGCTCACCTAAATCCAGTGAACACGTCCCTTCCACACAGTGACTCAGGGACCCATGCTCTGCCCACTCTGTAGTCCTTCATCTTGTACATGTAGCTTCTAGGGTCATTGTGCCTGGACCGTTGCTCACAGGAGGAGCTTATGGGCCAGGACTGAGTAGCCTTTGCCACTTCTGCTCCTGTACTTTAGCAGATGGAATGGAGTTCTAGCAAGGAGGCTGGAAACCAGTTCAGTTGTGCTCAGGAAGAAGAGGAAACAGGACTGGTGGACAGGACTCTGCCATGGTGTATTTGTGTGTGGGGGTGGAGGGTCACAGCCTCCAACTCCCCTAAGGCAGCCTCTACAAGGTTGGTTTGTTTCCTCTCTAGTCTTGTGAGTGTTCCTGTAAATGTCAGGATGATGCGGCAGGATTACAATGAGTGGTAGCTTCCAAGTTTTTCTTTCTCATCCCCACACTCAACTTTAGTTAGGCTTTGGGATGCAAAGCCCCAGAATAGTTACTAGATAAGAAACAGCTAAGACGGAGGTTCTTATCAAGTGTCAGGCACTGCGCTAAATGCCTTACACCATGTGGGTTATCTCATTCAAGTCCGATAGTAATCTTTTGAGGTCTCTAAGATTGATGTCAGCCATACTTTAAAGGTGAGGAAACCGAGGCTTAGAATAAACCACTGACCCAAGATTACACAACTTGTCAGGGGTAGACTTGGGGTAAAAGTCCAGAGAAACTAGTTTTAGAATCTGCATTCCCATTAATACAGTGCTTGCTTTTTCCGCATTCAAATCACACGACCGCACAGAGCCGTAACCTGAGTCTGAGGACTAATACCCATCCCTGAACCACCCCCACCCTCAAGGCGCTTGCCTAAGGGCAATGTTAGGTGATGCGACAGTAACGCAGTCCCCGAATCTCAGTGGCTCAGCACCATCAGAGAGTATTTCTGGCTCCTACAAACTCTGACGAGGGCTGAACTGGTTTCCGTGGCAGCTCTCCTTCCAGCGGTGACTCGGATCCAGGCCCTTCCAACTTGTGGTGGCATTTTCAGTTCTTGGGTTACTTGGCTGCCCCTTGGGGGGACGAGAGCTGTTCCTAAGCCCCTGAACCTGCCTAACTCGCCAGCTGGCCTTCCGCAGCCTCAGCGGCTCCCAGGCCTGGGTCAGGCCGAGCGGTCAGGATGCGGTGGTGTTTATGCTGGTAATGTATGTTCTCCGGAAGCTTTCCTGACCCTCTGTACACTCTCCTAGAAGCTCCCTAGGTATCCCTCAGGGGCTGGGAACTGACTCAATGGTGGGGAAGATAATAAATAAGAAAAAGGTTTAAATACAAAAGCAATTCTAAGTTTCTTAGCTGTGAAGAGGCCGAGGTGTCATTTGCTGGGTTTAGCTTCCTTCTGGCCACAGATGGCTGCTGACATTATTATTACTTTGGTCCCATCTGCAAGACCCTGTCAGCTGAGTCTCCATGCCTGTGACCTGTTGTTGGAGTTTTGCTTCTTACCTGGTACAACAGCGTCTTAAACAAAGCCTTTTTCAATTCATCCCTGATAGTGATTCTGTCTGCTTCTTTTCACCGCTGCCCTCTGATTGGGCTCTGTCTCTGGACAGACAGGGTGTGTCTCCACGGTCACTTCCCAAGGAAGTGAGACGTGCTAGATTGGCAGCCCGGAGAGGATGGAGGGGGCTGGCCCTGGGAACTCGGCATTCAGATATTCAGGGTTATTACACACTACTTATCCAGAGTCCCTCTCGAAGGCCTGGAAGGCAGACCCAACTGTAGACTTCGAGGTGAGCACGGGCACACTGAAAGACTCGCAAGGCAGGAAATCTGGTGAAGAATGGGAGTTTGGAAGGAAACCGCAGGGCCGCCACGTGCAAATCTCTCTTCTCTAAGCTGGGCACCACATTGAAGAGTCACCGCGTGGCTCAGTGAGCAGCCTGAGGTTTATCTCCCCGCGGCCAGGCAGTGGAATGCGCCAGGTGTCTCGGGTCCCGGAGATTCCCGCTGTCCCTGGACAGCGAACGGTGGCTCTCCCTGTGCCCGAGCCAGCCTGTGTGTGCTTTGTTAGAAGACTTGACCAAGAATCACCAGGATTTCCAGGTTTTCTAGAACAACGGGAGGGGGTGGGGGGGGTGTCTGTTGGAGCTGGGCTTGTATCACACGCTCGGCCACTGCTGTCCCTACCACTCTCCCGTGTTACCCAGCCGGCCCGCCTCACTCGTTTGCCTTTCGTCCCTGGCCTAGTGCGCGCTGCCTGTGGTCCTTGTCTATTCTTTTCCTTCCCCCAGTGCGCAGAGGAAAATCACGGGGGTCTCCTCAAGCTTCAGTGGCACCTTCAGTTGGGTTTTTCTCCCCTGAGGGGGTGAGAGCAGCAGTAGCCCCCAGGAAGTTTTGGGAAGATAGAGTCAGGAGTGACTTAATCACCTGTGCAGGACCCTTCAGAGAAAAGAGAGCCGGTTTTTCATGGGGCTTTCCTGAGGTTTGTCCCTCCTCCTGCTCCAGATGTTTCTGCCAAAGGATCAAAATCCTAGACTCCTCCCTTCCTGTCTTAGAATGTGCTAGAAATGCCAGGACTGGAATAAGTAGTAGCAGGGCTGCCATAATCAGAAAAAAGACACTATAATTTAATCAGATTAAAGACCTGTTTACTTGCTCTTTGGAGTAACAGGAAGAGTGTCCCCGGGAAGAGCCACGTGGTATTGACTGATAGAGGATTTGAAGGATTGAGGCAGCATGTTATCCCTAGTCCTGAATACATGTTCTTCTGCTAGAGGTATCGGGCTGTTGTTGAAATACATGTCATGTTTTGTTTATAGTTGGGAACTGAAAAAGTCAAACTCCTAGAAACAGAGGAGACTGGTGGTATTGTCTTCTGGCATATCTTGTGGCTGATGAGAAGTCAGCTGTCTCACGGTTTTCCTTCTCTCTGGTGGCTTTTAATATTTTCCTGTGCTTTTCATGTTCTATGATGGTACGCATTCCAGTGTGTCTAGATTGGATTTGCTTTTATTTACAGTGCTCAGAATCTGGTCTGCTTCTTTAACCAGAGAATACATCTTTATTCTTGAAAATTCTCATTTTCTCTTTGATTCCTCTATCCTCTTCATTTTCTTTCTGTTTTTAAAAAATGCTTATTTTTTATTTCTGAGAGAGTATGCACATGTGCGCACAAGTCGAGGAGGGGAGAGAGTGGGGGAGAGAGGATCCGAAGCAGGCTCTGCACTGTCAGCGCAGAGCCCAACCTGGGGCTTGAACCCACGAACCTTGAGATCATGACCTGAGCCAAAATCAAGAGTCTGAGGCTTAACCGACTGAGCCACCCAGGTGCCCTTCTCCTCTTCATTTTCTAGTGCTAACTTCCCTCATAAGAAATTTCTACTAGGTTACCGTTTCGTATTTTCGTTGTTTAGTCCATACGCTGAAGTTTCATTTTTGAATTTCACTGACTATATTTTTTATTTCGTTCTTTTCCAAACTTCTGTTTTTTATGCCGTTTTGTTTGTTTTGTTTTGTTTGCAGAACCTTCTGACTTGTTTTTCTTCTAATAATATCCTGTTCTGGCTTTTGGTCTCTATTCTTTCCTCTCCTTTAATGTTTTAAATATCCTTGCGTTACAGGGCTTCAAATCATTCTGTTCTCTCTGTTTCTTGAACTGCACGTCATTCAGTTTATTGCATTTGTGGACGTTCCTTCGTGGCGGTTTGTTTCTCGCGGGGTCCGTATTGTCATTAGCTCCTCTTCACCCGAGGTGGTTTTCTGGGCGAGAATCACAGCCCCAGGCGTGCTCACATCGAGGCATCCTTGAAGGGCGGTTGTGTGTTTGCCAGGATCCTCCAGGTTTCGATGGGACTAGTTTTCCCGTTCATTTCTCCTTTGGGGGTTCCTTCGCCATAAAGTAGTGAATTCGGACTTGCTCGGGCCTGCAGTTGACAATTTTTATGGGTGATTCATCTTGCTCTTGGCCTGGAATGGATCTTCCTAGCTTCTTTCCCAGGCTGGTTGCTGGTATTTGTATCTTTGATTTTGGTGACAGGGCAGCTCTCTGTGGAGCTCAGCTTTACAGAGAACCCTGTTCTGGGGCTACTTCGTCCCCGTTAGAATCATGCCCCCGGCCCTCAGAACCTCAGTCGGGTCCCGGCACATCCAGGAGCTGTTTGGCGTGAGCTCTTGCTCCAGGCCCACCTTATCGCGTAAATGTACTCATTGGTTGAACGATTTTTTCCCTTCATTTCTGGCAGCTGGGATTTCCCTGCTAAGCTTCCATATCAACTTCTACATATAAGCATTTTGAAAAATTATATGTTATCCAGCAGTTCTGTGTTTAGAGTAAGGGGGGAGCTCTTCCCAGTCAGCTTGTCCCACGCAGTATTGTCCCGAAGCCATAGACTGTTTTCTGGATTTGCCTGGGTCTGGTGTCTTCAAACTGGAATCACTTTTCACACGTACATGCTCCCCCAGGCAACTTAAGCATACATATTTTATTTATCTTCCTGGTTGTAATCCTTGATGTAGTAGCTCCCTGTACGTGGCCCTAAACAGGGCTCTACAGAAAGGGTGAGGGTCGGAGCATTTCCTGGCGTTAGACCCCCTAACACCCAGACCTTCGGTTCGCTCAGCTCTGCCAAAGGTTAAATTAAAGAACTAGTCACAGGAACATCGTATTTTAGTGACTAAGGGACATTCAACAGGATCTATGTGACAAAGCTGTTTTCCTCTAAGAGGTGACCGACTCGGTTGTAGTAAATTCTCTGCCATGAAGGCTTCTCTCTGGCAAACACTTTTCTAGCTCCTGGTTATTTAATAGGAATTCTCCAAGTAAAAATACATCTACTTCATGTTGTTAGCAGGAATGAAAAGGAAAAGGTACAAAATGCTCATTTTGGTGAGCTCTTCACAGCTTTCCTGGCTTTCTCACTGAACAACAGCTACCATTCTTTTCCTCTGCTCCCTCTCCTCCACCCACTCGGTCAACTGTGACAGCAGTCACGTTCCCGAGTCCTGAATGGTGGACCAGAACCAGAGAGAGGGGGAGTGGCTTGGAGCAAGGGAAAGTTTGCATGTGTTTCCTCCTACACCTGTCCATTTGTCAAATAACTACCCATAGGACCTCAGCTCATTTCCTTCTTCTAGCCAGGAATATAATTTCCATGACCTTTTCTTCATGGAAAAATGAGATGGGGATAAAAAGGTTGAGTGGTCTGGGTTATGTATAGAAAAGCCTGTCCTGCCCAAGCTCAAGGTGCAGGAGACGTCTGAGGAAGAAGGAGGGAGTGGAACCAAGGGAAGGCAGATGGACCAAGCCTGTAGCCCCTGCCCCGGGTGGGGTTGACTGTCCCGAGGTTTGCTGCGGTGACTGGTGGATGGAGCAGGCACCGTAGGTCCTGAAGGAGAGTGGAATGGCTTCTTAGAAAGGCAAAGTTTGCCTCTCGTTTGGCGGCAAGGACCCTGTCCAGACCTGCCCTGGCTGCTGCCTTTGCAGTTAGGCAGGATTCCCTAGCAGTCGCTCAGCCTGTTTCCCTTCCCATGCACACGGCTTAAGTTGGATTAAAAAGTCTCCCCTTCCATGCCTCTCCATTAGTGTTTTTTTTTTTCCGTCCTTTGTTCTGAAAGAGAGGCTTCCTTAGCATGGCCACAAATTTGCACAGTGTTTTTCCATCTGCCTTCTCAGCCTCCCTTTGGCCCATAGTCACCCTGTCTCCCCGCCCTGCAGCTTCACTGGCCTTCCTTTTCTTGGGCTCCCAGTGTTCTCTCCTGCCACAGGGCTCTTGCCTGTGTTCTTCTCTCTGGCCAGGACCCTCTCCCCTCTCTCCTCTCCCCTCTCCCCTCGACAACCCACTCGTGAAACAGTGGAAGGCCCGTCTTCCTATGTCAGTGACAACACGTCAAGCTGAGACTCTTAGATCTGTATTGGAATCTAATTTCCGCCGGGGATGGGACCACGCGGGATCCCTGCTGGAGACCGAAGATGAGATCGCCCAGTATTGCAGGAGAGAGACGGGGCCTTAACCTGGCTATTGAGATGCATTTTACGTGCCTCTTCCCAAATTGTCAGATCTAATTTTCCATTTGAGGACAGTTAGTTTCTGAATGATCTCTGTTGCATTCAGGAGAGCTGATCGTCTATCATTGCAGTGTTTATAAACGAAGGAAGTAACAGAGTGTCTTCATTCCTGTTCCACTAGCATTTGCTCGTGTGTCGGGAGGTCCTGGGTGTCTCTGAGTGGGTTCACTCAGAGGGATTATGGGTGATCTTTGAACACTCGGTGGCAGCAGAATCGATGCGGGAAGCTGGTTTCATACAGTACCTCCGTTCAGGCTGCTCTCCCTCGACATCGCCCACTTCCCTTAGCCCGCAAGATCCTTCCCTGCTGTGCTGCCTGGGCCATGGTGCCCATGCCACTGGTCCCTCCCATCTTTCAAGGCCCACGGTAGGCCATCTCCACGAGACCTTCCTCTGACTGCAGTAGTCTGCTATTGTCTCTACTTTTTTTGAACCGTTTGTCCTTTCTGTTCACGTGCAACCTGGATATGCCGACTTGCCTGTAGTGTAGGGCTTGACCATTGTAGAGTAAGAACCATGTTGTCTCTCTCTTTGTGTGTCCCAGGGGCGCACAGTAGGTACTGGATAAATATTCATAACGGCTGCTCGAGGCACTCCGTGAACGCGCAGAGTCCTTGTTTAAGATTCACCTACAGCGACGGAAAGTGACTCTTCTCTTCTTTCTCTCTAGTTACAAGCTGTTCCCAAACTGTGTCCCGTCCTTCGGGTTCCGCCATCTGCTGCCTCTCACAGACAGAGTTGACAGCTTCAATGAGGAGGTTCGGAAACAGCGGGTGTCCCGGAACCGCGATGCGCCTGAAGGAGGCTTCGATGCGATACTCCAGGCGGCTGTCTGCAAGGTAACTTTGCTTTCTGCCTTCATCTCTCTGTGCGGGCGGGCGTTGGCCCTGCCTGTCAGAGACGGCAGATTTTGAGCCACCCCAGCCTGTGGTTCCTGTCCATTCTTACATCAGAGGGTGAGCTCAGTGACCCTCTGGGAAACCTCCAGCAGTCAGATCAGCTGGAGCTCAGTGATGGGTCGGGGCTGGCGTATGTCTCTGTTTCAGGGCGTGGCTGTGTGTGATGGGACGCCGACTTTGCCAGAAGACAGCTGTTCTGTGTTTATACATTAGACTCTTGCTTCTTTTGAGGGGAAAAAAGTCAAGTTCGAGCCCTACGCACAGAGACTTGTCGAACTTTCTGGCCCGGTTTTGGTCAACCTTAAAGACTGCCGGATTAGGGAATCCAGCTGAAAAAGAGAATTGCGTGTCATCTTAGGTTACATTTCTATTTGTATGTTTTTCTCCAGCTTTTCTGTGATCATATGAATCCGGAGGGAGGACACAGACTTAGGTCAGAAATGAACTCATGCTGCGAGACATTCCAGTCTCAGTGAAATAGATAAATGGAATGTTGGTGATAACCTTTTGTTTTAATTGAAGTATAGTTGACACATGGTGCGTTAGCTTCAGGTGTACCACATAGCGATTTGCTAAGTGTATGTGTTATGCCGTGTTCATCACAAGAGTAGCTATTCTCTGTCATCACATAGCACTGTTATAATTCCACTGACCGTATTGCCTGTGCTGTACCTTTGCTCCCCGTATGTTGTTCTTCCCAGAACCGGAAGCCCGTACCTCCCGCTGCCCTTCACACATTTGGCCCATTCCCCTGCTGCCCTCCCCTCTGGCAACCATCAGCTTGTTCTCCGGGTCTGTTTCTGCTGTTCGTTTATTCGTTTGTTCATTTGCTTTGTTGTTTAGATTCCACATGTACGTGAAATCATATGGTATTTGTCTTTCTCTGTCCAACTTCTTTGATTCAGCGTAATACCCTGGAGGCCCATCCGTGTTGCTGCAAATTGGCAAGATCTCGTTCTTTTTTTATAGCCAAGTAATATTGCATTATATGTATATGTGTGTGTGTGCACACACTGTATCTTCTTTATCCGTTCACCTATCAGTGGACACTTGGGCTGCCCCCATATCTTGGCTACTGTAAATAATGCTGCATTAAACAGAGGGCACATAGATCTCTTCAAGTGTTTTCATTTTCTTTGATAAATAACCAGTAGTAGAATTATTGGGTCATATGGTATTTATATTTTTCATTTTTTAAGGAACTCCCCTATGATTTTCTAGTGGCTCTACCAATTTCTAGTCCCACCGACAGTGCATGAGAGTTCCTTTTTCTCCACATCCCCCCGACACTTGTTAGGTAATAACTTGTTCTCAAACTAATTTTCTACTGTCAGAACAACTCAATAACAACAAAAGATTTTTTTAAAAAATCGCTCTTAAATTTGCCATTCCAACACATACTTTCACAGTTTTTTTCAGAGTGCTCATCACCGAGCATGTATAAATGGTCATGCTCTCTTGAAAATTGCATTGGGTCAGCCGTAGGGTGTTCGCTGGGACTCCCAGCGAGGGGAGGGGCTAGAACTCAGCTTGGAGGGGCCGCTGTTCATTTACTAAATGGTAAGCACTGAATTGTCCATTTACATAATTTCTGACCTGAGAGAGCACGTGTCCAGTGTGTCACAGACCCACTTTTTCCCACTCCGTCCTTGACCTTGTGATGAGAGAGCCTCAGTTGTCCTTTCTGAAATAAAAAACTGAAATGGTAGACAGGGAGGGAGAAGAGAAAGGAAAAATGGGAAGAAAGTGGCGTCACCTGCGTTTCGCCTGCAGCTCTGTCATCGTTCACTGTGTCGTCGGGGCCACCCTAGAGGAGATGGCCTTGTGGTGGCTGCGCTGCCCTTCCCAGCTGCTGGGCCAGAGCCAAACAGCTTGGTTCAGAGGCCCCTGGTGCTTTGTAGCAGCCCAGAAAAGCCAGACGAAACATGGCTAGAATGTGTTCAGCTCTCAGTCTTTACAGTGTGTCACAACATAGGCCATTTATGGATTTGCTGCAGAAAGAAAAATTATATTTTTGACTGGCATTCAGACATCGATCGTATGAGGCGTTATCTGCAGATATTCTGCCAAATCTCCTTGGTGGGACCAGTAGTGCAGGGAAAACAGAATCCCTCTCATCTCCCCATCTTAAGGATTTTGTGGACTTCCTCTTTATGGGGGAGGAAATCATCCTTAGGGGTTGAGAGAAAGAACTCAGTGACAGGACAAAGTCATATCTAGTTATGTTAATTCTGTTAGAGTGATCATTAATTCTGTTAGTGTGATGACGGCATGGCTGAATGCCTGAGGCACAGTGGCCTGAGGCACAGTGGTCTCCCAGAACCCACTGGATCCACTCTTGTGTCTACAGAACCTTCCCGTACCGCCCCAAGCCCATGCAGATATTCTTCCCTTGGAAAACTCAGTCTGTCAACACTGCAGCTTTTCAGAGGTGCTGGAAGAGTTTTGGAACCACTGTGTGACTGTGCTGTGTGAATTATTGTCGGCTGAGAGTCACTTTCTGAGCATATTTAATTTTAGGTGTTGACGTCTCCTCTTCTTCCCACCATGGCGAGAACAATGAAAGTTTGCAATGGCGAGGACCTAGAAAGTTAGTAGCTGCTGGGAACTATGTAGTCTATGAGCCAGCAGCATCTCCCTTACTATTTCTTTTCATGTGTACTGTCAGTTTCTGCCTGGGGACACTTCATTCCAGTCTTTTCTTACTTGGAATCACCTATTTATAACAAACGTCATCCTTCCTGGGTCACCGCACCCTTACTTATAGAAGCCAAATACTGGAAATAGATTTTGGCTTACCTTTTGATGAAAGACCAGTAGCAATCACGCCCTTAAAGGACATTTAAAGATTTGAATAATTCTTAAGATAAAGTAAGAGAGGAATGGAAAACAAGTGATAAAGCAGCATAAACATATGATCCTATTTGACAAGCTAAAGAGAAGAATGTGGAAAAGATTGGAAGTATATGGACTGAAGTGTTGACGGTAGTTGTCTCTGGTGATAGGATTATGTATGGTTTTTGTTTTCTCTCTCTTTTTTTAAATTTTTTATTTACCTGCATTTTCACAATGGTTTTGTATGATGTTTTTATTTTATTTTTTTAATAATGTGAATTTATTTATTTTGAGAGAGAGAGAAGGAGAGCGAGAGCACTCAGTCATGGGAGGGGCGGAGAGAGAATCCCAAGCAGGCTCCACACTGTCAGTGCAGAGCCCGACATGGGGCTCAGTCTCACAAACCTTGAGATCATGACCTGAGCCAAAACCAAGAGTTGGACACTTCACTAGCTGAGCCACCCCAGTGCCCCTGTTTTGTTTTTAACTTAACAATGAAACGTCTCAAACATACGGAAGTAGAGAGAACAGTGAAATGAAACCCACGTGCCTGTCGTCCATCTTTGCCGGTGACCGCCTCCTGGCCAATCTTGTTTCGTTTGTGTTCCTAACCACTCTCTCCCTTTATTTGAAGTGAATCCCAGCTCCATTTATTTCAGTGATATTTAGATTTGTAATAATAATTAGATTTTGAGAGTTGTTTTTAAAGAGTCCTAAGCATTTCTTACTTTGTTTGACTGAGTTTTCTGCTGCCTCCTGATTGGTGCAGATTAAAAGTGCTTCCACTTAATCCTGCATGCTGACTGTGACCGAGCCCACAGGCCTGGGAGCTCTGGCTGGAGAGCAGTGTCAGGGAGGCTGAAGCTGGCCGGGGGAAGAACCCCCTTCCCCCCCAAGACCGAGACCCTGAGCCCTTGGAGATGAGCTGAGAGCAGGCCTGTGTCGCAGCTCACAGGGGGCTCTTTGTTCTGGTTTCCTTCTTGCCCTGGTTTTCCTGGGATAGACTGTTAGTTATCAACTTGTGGGATTTAGGAGTGTGGAATGTTCACATGACTGACCCTAAATCCCACCTCTGTGGCCCACTTTATATTTCTTGGAAGGCTGTTCTTTGCAAAAAGAAGAAACTGTTTCTATGTAGGATTCCATTTAGGATAAGGACCCAGATTCTGCCAGGGGAAGTCTCTTCCCCCCTCAGGTCACATTGCTGTGAGAGGTCATTTAACAGTGTCCACAGCTGAGGGACGCCTCTGTCATCAAGGCAGGCATTTTTTTCCCAGTGCATTGTATCTGGCTCGGCCAGATAAGGGAATGCCATTGCGTTTAATTTCTTCTCTTTACCTAGAAATCTATTCTTGAACTTTCTTGGTCAGAATAAGAATTTTCCCATTACTACTTTTCTTGTTCTCCCAGAACTTTCTAGAAGTCGACTCTAAGTTGTTTATTCTGAAATGGTGTGGATAGAAATGTGATGAGTGGTTCAGCCTGGAAGAGGGCTGCTTTCCTGCCCTCCCTAAACTGGGCCTGCCCCTGGCCTCAGGAGACCGGGGAGGGGTGGCCGAGGAATTCTGCATTCCGGGTTGCCAGTCACCACTTTGCTCTTGTTCATGGTTAAAGAAGCGACCTGCCAATTTGAGCTGGGCTGGGTGCATCCTGCCGCACAGGGTTCTCTGGGCTGCTTTCAACAGTTGGACAAGAAAATAAGATCTGTGCAACCCAGCACGTGCCCCTTTTGGTTTCGGCTTCCAGTATCTCCACATCCTTCAGGTAGACTTTATTCGAATCTTGATTCTCTAATTTTGCATTGTGTGTTAAAATTTTAAAGCATTGTATATCTCCTCAGAAATAGGATGAGTAAGTCTCAAAGCAAACAAAGGAAGTTTACAGGCCGTGTAAAAAGTCTGTGGCAGGATCCGAGTTTTTATTCCTTCACTGGTGAGAGCTTTCTGATCTGAAAAGGAGACCACGGCTGCGGAATTGCTGGGAGGACAGCTCCACTCTGGCAAGACTTTCTGCAGGAATGCAAATTCCATGGACCTCTAGAAATAGAATAATTGCTGCCCTTGCTCACCCCTCATCCATGCCCCAGATGTTGTACACACATTATCTCTGATGCTCACACAGAGCCCTTCAGTGTATCGGTGGTGGGGGCTACCCCGCTCCCCTCCCCCCACTTATGGAGAAGGAAACTGAGTAGAACAAGGATTTGTGAAACTTACTGTTAGTAGGAGTAGAGCCAGACTTTGAACAGATCTGATTGATTCTAAGGCCTATGCCCTGTCACCTGGTACCTGGTGCTTCGAGAAATAGTGACAGTGCCTTGCAGAGCAGGGAGGAGTCAACTTAGAGTCATGTGGTCCTAATCAGGCTAAGCCTCTTCTGCTGCTGACTGGCTCCATGGAGGCCAGCTACCCGCTCTGGGCCTCAGAGCATCTGGAAGATGCAGGGAGGTGGGACTGGAGGGAGGCTCTCCAGCTGCCCTCCATTGTGCTGGTCAGCACTATTTTTCATTTTTCATAAACGACTCCTCTCCCTTTGCTCAGAGCCCTTGATTTTGCTTTTTCGGTGGCTCCCTGTTCAGCCTTGAGCCTCAGGCCAGGGAGGGGCTGCTACAGATACCTGTAGAGGGTGAAAGATTCCCCCTCCCTGGAATCAGGCATTGCTAGAAGTTTCTACTCTGCCCCCTCCCCTGTCCCAGCCTCCCACAGAGTTAATTTGAGTTTTTTTGTTTGTTTTTGTTTTTTACTTGTTTCCGGATTTCTTTTGTTTATTTATGTATTTATTAGGAACTTTTTTTAAAGTTTATTCATTTTGAGAGAGAGAGAGGATGAGCAGGGGAGGGGCAGAGAGAGAGAGACTCGCAAGCAGGCTCCACAATGTCGGCACAGAGCCTGACACGGGGCTCAGTCAGGAACTGTGAGATCGTGACCTGAGCTGTAATAAGCGTCTGACTCTTGACCTTAACCGACTGAGCCACCCAGGCACCCTGCCTGATTTCTTTTAGACCCCAGACTTGTGTGGTTTTTCCAAACGTGAGTTGAGAAATGTATGGAATTCCTTGAAGAAGGCCGCCCTCCCTGACACTTCACGTCACCTGAAAAGGAAGCCCTAACCTGTTCTGTTTTCTCACGGTCTGGGTCACCTGTCAGCACGTGCGAGCTGCTTCTGCCAGCAGATTGCAGCAAGTTTTGGGGGCTCGTTCCGACCCCAGCCTGCTTGCTCCCCCTCTGGCTCAGGGTCTTGGTGAAACACCATGAAAGTATTGAACTTCCTGTGGCCCAGCGAAGCTTTAGGGGCCGTGGGTGCAGGTATGTAAGTCTTCTGCCCATGTGCATGTAGCTTTATTTTTTTGCCAGAGGTGGTGAAGGTTCTTCTTGGCTTTGTATTTTGCAGATGTTTGTGGTTTAATGTGCATTTTTTAGTCACTTGACTGTGTCGGGCCGTGAAATGATGTTTCCTTGTTCTGCCTGGTGCCCATGAGCTGTGCTTTGGGTATAACTACCCTGCTGACAGCTGGTTATTGACACAAGGGACGGAAACTGACTGAGTTACAATTCAGAGTTGTCACCAGGGCACGGACGAGAGTTTCTGTCTTTTTTGGTCCTCCAGCAGAAGCCTGTATTCCCTGCACTGAGGGCCTTTACACCCCTTGGCTCACTTGACTAATGATGGCAGGAAAGAAACATCCTGCGGAAAGGTTAGAAGGCCCCTTTGATGGCTGAGGCGATATTTCCATATCTGGGTAGAATGTCAGTTTTCATTTCAAGCGATGGGTTCCTCTGCGCTTTAAATGTCCATTTGGCAAAGAAGGAAAGAGATGATGATTTATTCTTGGGCTTTTCTGGCACAGCTCTCTCCGTAAACCTCGCCGCCTGGCCTCTGCATTCCAGCCACAATGACCTTGAATCGGTTACTCTGACTATGGGGCCCTTAGCACATGCTGTTTCCTCTCCTTGGAATACTCCTCCCCTATATCCTGCTTTTCCCTTCTTTTCTTTCTCCCTTTCTTTCTTTCTTTCTTTTCTCTTCCTTCCTTCCTTCCTTCCTTCCTTCCTTCCTTCCTTCCTTCCTTTTCTTTTCTTTTCTTTTCTTTTCTTTTCTTTTCTTTTCTTTTCTTTTCTTTTCTTATTAAAAAGCTTTATTTCATTTAAGAGCTAATTTAGGTTCACAGCAAAATAGAGCAGAAAGTACAGAGTTTCCATATACTTCCTGTCCCTGAACCCCCCCATTCCAGCCCCACGCCCCCCATCAACATCCCCCACCAGAATGGTATATTCGTTACAGTCTATGAACATCATTATCAACCAGAGTCCAGAGCTAACTTATGGGTTCACTCTTGGTATTGTATGTTCTATGGGTTTGGCCAAAGGTACAGTGACATCCGCCACCATTATATCATACAGAACAGTTTCACTGCCCTAAAAATCTTCTTTGCTTTTCTTCTTCATTCCTCCCTTCTTCTCCCCGGACCTGCTTTTCTCGGAATGTGTGGTCTCTGCCTCCTTCTGTTTTGGACCTCTACTTGTCTGTGTGTCAGGGAAGCCTTCCCTGATTGAGCCTTCTGATGAGGTCCAAGCACGAAGCCCTTGGTCCCACACTTCAGTAACCATTTTATTTTTATCTGGGCCACTCCTTGAGTGATGTCTGCCTCCCCTCGGAGACAGTAAGCCCCCTGAAGGCAGGGACCCCGTCTCTTTTCTCGCTGCTGTATTTCCCGAGCACCCAGCACCTTGTCTGGCACATAACAGGCCCTCCTTAAACATTTGGTGAATAAACAGATGCTTTGTTCTCATGGATTCCTTTATGCTTCTAAGTTCAGGAACCCAAAGGTCCCCTGGCTCCAAGCCCGTGCCCCCTCCTGTTGCACCAGGCTGCCTCCACGTTATCTACGGTGCTTCGTGCATCCATTGAAGAGAACCAGGTACCATTAGCTGACAAGGCTTTCCAGCTCGGCCTAGTCAGTGTTCACTGGCAGGTGTGGTGGGGAAAACTAAAGAAAGATGGGAAAAAGTCCCTATGGCTTTTCATTTGAGCTTCTAGAGCTACCTTCCAGAAGGTAATTAGCAACCTGTTTGTAAACATGAGAGAGAACCATAGAAGTTACTGATATTTGATGATCAATGATATTTGATACTTGACTACTGATAATTTCCCCTACCGAAATAAGAACCTCATGTGGTTCAGCCATTCTGACATTCTGAATGTCTCTCTTCCATTCAGATCGGGTTCTCTCATGGAGTCCCCAGCAGACATGCTGTATCGCGTGTCGGTGGGGCTGGTGCTCGAAGTGAATGTCTGAATCCTGACTCACAGGCCGAGGTTTCTTTTCCCCAAGGAAAGAAATACTGCACTTTTGTTCTCTTTGGGTTTAACCACAGAAAAGATTTTTAAAAACTTTTCATTGCAAAGTATGCATGGAAGCAGGGAAAACAACTAACGGGAACACAATTATTTTATCAAGTGCCCGAAATAGACTTGAATGTCAGCATGATTGGGGAAGCCAGTCTCAGAACTAACCTCGGTTTTCCTTATGTGCCGTGTTCGAATTCAGCCTCGGTCTCCACATTCAGATCTGCCGTGGGGTCTGCCTGCTGGCTGGTCAGGTCAGCCCCTTTTCCTTCTTCATTTCTTCCCCACAACTTGTTCTCTCTCCCAGGGGCTTGCCCGAAAGGGTAATGAACAGTGTCTTGTCAGTACTTGTGAAGATTTGTGGAGGACTTACTGTGTGCAGATCACCGTGTCAGGTGCTGCGGGGATGCAGGGAGGAATGAGCCACAGGTCCTGTCCCTGTGAGCATCACTCTGATCGGATGACAGGTGCTTGTCCAACGACCTGAGGCACCAGTGGAGCCCACAGCAGAATGCACAGAGATGGCCCCTCGGGACGCACCGATGAATCACGGCATTCTTCTCCTTCAGTATGTCCCCTTGGTCTCCCTGCCTCTTGGTTTCCAGTGCTCATGATGTTCTTGACTACCATTGGTTCAGTGCTTTGTGCGAGTCAGGCCTGACGCGGTGTACTTCACACGGCTTATTTTACTTAATCCTTTGAGTGTGGTTCTATCGTCCCCTTTTGAAGCTGGAATAATTTCTCAAGGCTGTTATAACTATAAATGACAGAGCCAGAGATGGAACTATACCCAGCCCCCTCGCTCTAGGGCCAGAGTTCTTAACCTTGACGTCAGAGTGCCTGCAGACTGTTGTGTTCACACCAGAGCAGAGAAGTGGGAGGCGTGTGCTGCCAAAGACAGCGAGCCCTCCTCTCAGGAACCAGTACAATTTCCCACGTGAGGAGGACTGACACAGTCCCAGGAGAACACAGCTGCGTGTGCAACTGTCCTCTGGAACTAAGAGTTTCTTGTTTATCAGGAAGCAGTTATAACATGGCTCTGTCAGCCCTAAGCACTTTCCAGAGAGACCACTCATACCGTCTCGTGGTCAGAGCACTGTTGGAGCCCAGCCCTTTGAGCAAGCATGCTTCTCTTTGACCGTGGCTTTACTATCTGTAAAATGGGGACTCTGGTATCTGCCTTCCCATTCATAATTCAGCGGTTCCGCTGTGGCGAGACACTTTTTCAGATGGTGGGTCTCTTCCAGCAATGAGGGGGCACGTGGCTGGTGACGACTGAGGCCCATGGGCTGTATCAATACCTTCCTGTTGAGTGAGCATTCACTTTAATTAGATTAACCTTGAGATCAGAACACTCAGTCGTTTAAAGCTGAAGTTTCTGGCTTCACCAAAAATGCCCCTGGAATGGCTGTTGACTCCAGGCCGCCCTGGTGTTTGAACACCGGTTACCAGAGAGTGTTGTGAGTATCGCCTCTGAACACGCAGGCCAGCCCACATTCAGGCAGGCATCCATCAGTGTTTCCTAAGGCAGCGAGAGGGGACATCAGCTTTCTCTCATTCCCAGGAACCAGCGTTTCAGCCCCTTCCTGGCACTTTCCCGTACAGGCGTCATTGAGGTTACCCTCGTCGCTTGACATGGCCCACTGTGGTCCCTGTGTGTAAGCAGGTCACTGTGAAATGGATCTGGGGGCTGACATGTTTAATTTGAGCCAGTCAGAAGGTTCAGCTGCCAAACGCAAGACCCCAGTGCCAGACCTGCTTTCCTCGGTGAGCTCAGATCACGTCCCATAAGCTGCATGTGCCCCGGAGGGCTGCGTCTAAGACAGACATTGAGTGCGAGAGGGGAGAAGAGGGTGAGTGAGTGGCTGGCGCTGGGCTTGGAAACCATATCTTAGGGGAAGTGATTAAAGGTTAACCGGGAAGCGGGATGCCTGGGACAAAGCACAGGTGAGCTCAGACATCATCAGAGAAGAGGGAGGAGACTCCTCTGGCTATTCAGGGCTGGGGGTTGCTAGGATAGCTGCAGGGAAGCAGGTTCGAGTTCAAGGTAAGGAAGGACTCTCTAACAGAGATCTCTGCTCAGCAGTGGAGTAGGCTGCCAGGTGCCAGGTGGGGCAGGGACTGTGTGTGGGGGACCCCTGCCCACGCGGCGGGGGCACCGGAGGAAAGCTGCCTGCGCCGGACAGGAGCGAGGACAAGATAACCTCCGGGGTTCCTTCCAGACTGCAGGTGTGACATGTGTCCTCTGAGCCAGTCTTTGGGCCCGGTAACCACTGGCGTGTTTGTTCTGGAGTAGCCCCTCCTAGCTCGTTTTCTGTTACTCTCAGCAGTGCAGCCTCCCAGCTGCATTTGCATTTGGCTACCGTGACCGTGAAGTCTACCATGCACGCGCGTTTGTGTGCCAAGCACAGCCGACTTTGACCTGCTGCCTTAGAAAAGCTGTCCCTGCTCCCAGTGGCTTTGCCACGGAGCCGCCTTACCATGAGGTGAAAGTCTAGGTACGGGGGGGCGGGGAGCTGTTCGGGGGGACCCAGGGACAGACTGGAAGTGGACAAGGGAGATGGAAGCCTGTTTTTGATCCTTCGAGTGACCGTCCTCCTTTGTCAGAACTTGCAGTCCTGGATTACGACACAGAAACCACATCCTCTACTGCCCAGTCCCCGTGCTGCCCCGGGCCAGATGTTAGAGGTAAACAGACCAAGTTTGTCTCCACGCTGGGGAGGAGCCAGTGTTTATTTATTTTCTCAAAACTGGGAAGACCTGGGTTAGCATCTCCGTTCCTGCTTCTCCGTTTCATGGACTACTGCCTCCTCTTCACCATGTCACAGAGCCCCAAGTCCCCCAGGCTGACTTTCAGGCTCGGCTGCCTGGGGCCGTCCCAGGAACCATCCCCAGTGACTGCCCGGCTTCTCCCCTTTCGTGCACTTGCAGCTTATAGCAGGCGACAGGCGATTCGATAACCCTTAACGCTTTCCATATTTGGCGGTTTCACATAAGCTATTTGCTAGATTGGAAAGCGTAAGAGGTAGCTGGCAGCATTGTGAGTGACATGATCGAAGACTTCTAACCTGGCCAGGGAGGGTGTTGGTACCCAGCTCCGGTTTTGTCTCTATGTTCGTTTGCTCATTCTTCACTGAGTGCTGAGCCTGTGCTGGGCACAGTGCTCTCGTGATTCTGGGGCTTGGCTCCTGCACCTCTTTCTCTTTTTCCTCGGCTCCAGATCTTTGCTGCTTTCTGAGGATGAATTCCTCACTGAGCTTTCTACCCTGGGAAAGCGTTCTTTGACCCCAGCCCTGGTCAGACTGGTCGGTCCCCTTAGAACTAGGTTTGCCTCCCGGGACCTGGATGGAATCAGAGATTCGGGGCTTGATGACGGTTCCCCCAGCCACAGTCTGTGGATGGCTGTGTGTCACATGGTGTGGTCGCCTACCCATGTGTGTTGCCTGCTTGGAGCAGCTGGAACAGACTGGATCACAGCCACACATCCCTGGCAGAGTGCAGGTGGGTAGCCAGGAGGAAGGCGAGCCTCAGGCTGTTACTGCTCACCTGGGATGTTTAGGAAGTGAAGAGAAAACTCTGGATGTTGTATGTATCTTTGCCCAGGGGCTCTGGTTCAACACAGGAGTGGCCTGTAAGAGAGAATTGACAGTTTGGGGCTGGCCTGGGTGCTGTCGTAGGACCAGAGAGAGAAGATGAAAAAGATGATTCCAAGGTTTCTAGAGAAGGCATGTGATCGCCCCGTTGTCGGAAACGGGGAAGCCTGGAGGGGCGGTTGATCTGGGGTAAACACGGTGCCGCTTCGTCAGATTAGTGGAGTTCCCGGTAACGCAGACACTTTGGCTTTGGGCGCAGACCTGGGAGTAAAGCTCAGGAGAAAAGTCAAGTGCGTGGGGTGTGATTGTGAATCATCCAAGTCAGTCTCCACAGATGGAGGTGGGGGGGGGGGATGTTTGACCTCATCCACCTGTTGGGAGAGCAGCCAGAGGGGCAGGGGTAGGACAATGCACGGAGCTCACAGGAGTTCCTGGTCAGTGCAGAGGCCACAAGAGCGAGGCCTAAGACCATGGTGTTGATTCTTATCCTCGGCCCCACATTAGGCTCATCCAGGGAGCTTTAAAAACCCTAACGACTGGGTGAAAAATCAGCCCAGTTAATCAGGACCCCTGGGCTTTAGTATTGGTGAGGCTCCCTGCAGGGCCCTGAAGTGCAGCCAGGGCAGGGAACCATGTGTACACAAGGGAGGGAGACAGGATCTGAGAACTGCCGTCTGGGGGTCACATGGAGAGGTGTGAATATAAGGAATTGAGAAGAGGAAATAGAGGCCATAAATCTGCCGGTCATAGAAAAGAGAAAGAAGCAAGTGAGACTGGCAGAGTAGCTGGGTCACAAGAAGGGTTAGGTTAAGTGGGTCAGGAGCATGTTTTTTAGGCACATGGAAGGGAGCCAGAAGACAGAATGACAGATCAAATTCTCCAAAGAGGGCGGGATGTACGGGCTGCATTTCCTTGAGGTGGAAGGAGCACTTCTTTGGGGACAGAAAGATCAGAGATGCCGGGAGGATGCCTGGGCTGGAAGCCATCCTCGGGCTATGGGACCAGACACTTTGAGCCCCTGGGAGTAGACGAGGAGGCAAGTCCTGTTATCTGTTTCTTTCGGTGATGAAAAAGGCAAGGTCACCTCCCAAGCGAGTGTGGGAACTTAGGGGTTTGAAGGCTGAAACAGACCTCGTGGTAAATTCGATGCAGATCTGAGCATCGGACAAAGAGAGGTTGAGTGAATCATGGCCTTGGCCAGATGCCGGATTTCTTGCTTCTTCGTCTGGTACGTTTCCGTCCCGCCCAGCCGCTGACATTTTCATCTAAGGGCTGACTTCAGTGACATTTAATGAAATTGGCTTTTTTTTTAGAAAAATGTTTATTTATTTTTGAGAGAGAGAAAGTGCACAAGCAAGTGGATGAGGGGCAGAGAGAAAGGGAGACAGAGGATCTGAAGTGGGCTCTGCACTGACAGCACAGAGCCCGATGCGGGGCTCAAACCCACGAACCGTGAGATCATGACCTGGGCCAGAGTTGGACATTTAACTGACTGAGCCACCCAGGCGCCCTAAATGAAATTGGCTTTAAAATTTTTGTTTTTATTCTGAGACATGGAGAAAATTTAGCTAAATAAATAGATTTGGTTTTTTTTTCTCTTAAACTAATTTTTTTTTCTAAGAGAGAATATATTCAATCTAAAAATGTAGAAAATGCAGATAAGCAGAAAGAGAATAAACATCACGCATAACCCTACAGTCCGAAGATAAGGTTGGGTGCTTCTGCATTATGGACTGAAGTCACAGATTCTCCAGTCCAGGGAAATGCTGATGACATCACTGTCAGTCTGTAACTGTCTACCACATACAGGCACGGAGCTGGGTGGTACTCCTCTGTTTAATCTCCTCATCACCCTATTTTATTGCTACTCTTATTATCATCTCCATTTTATAGAAGAGAAGCCGGCCTGGGAAGGATTGAGTAACTTGCCCGAGGCCGGAAGGACAAGCTGAGGCCGGTGTGGGGCGGACCCGAGACTGGCAGAGAAGCCCCTAACTGCTCCGCGATAGTGTCACCAAGCAGAAGAACGTGCACGTGGTATTCCTAGCTCATTACGGACATTCAGTCTACTCATGTAGCTTCTTGTCTTTAAGAGACTCGATGAGCAAGCCAGGTCCTCTTTAAATGAAACAGCTTTGTCGAGGTATAGTTGATGTATAGTAAACTACACAGATTGAAAGTGTGCAGTTTGAGGAATCTGACATGTTTACATACCACCTGTGAGAGATACATACCTACATATACACACACACACATATATACATGTATACACATATATGTACAGGTATATACACACTATGATCAAAACAATGAATATATCCTTTTCCCCACAGTGAGCATTTATCCCTCTTTGTCATTTTCTCCCTCCTGTGCCTCCTATTCCTCACCCCAAGCAGCCACTAATTTGCTTTCTCTCACTATACATTAGTTTGCATTTGCTAAAATTGTACATATTTAGCATAAATACTGATTTGGCCTTGGTTCATTTCACTGAGCACAGTTATTTTGAGATTTAGCTGTGCTGTCAAGTGTCTCCATCCCTTCTTTTTGGCACTGAGTAGAATTCCTTTGCGTGGACGGACCACTTTTTGTCTGTCCGTCCTGTTGGTGGCTATTTGGGTTGTTTTGGAGAGCTGGTAGTTTTTGCCTGTTACAAATAGAGCTCTGTAAAAGTGTGTGTATAGATGTTTGCTTTTATTTCTTTTATCTCTATACCTGGGAGTGGATTGACTGGGTCATCCGGTAGGTGTTTAACTTTTCAAGAAACTGCCAGGCTCTTTTCCAAAGTACAAATACCATTTTATATCCCTACCAGCCACGTGTGGCTCCACATCTATGTCAGCATTGGGTGTTGCTGGGCTTTTCACGGTCAGCCATTCTGTCAGGTGTGCGGTAGAATCTCATTGTGCTGTTAATTCAAGGCTTTAAAATCTTTCCCATGTTTATTTCTTGTGAGAGAGAGAGTGAAAGAGCATGAGTGGGGGAGGGGCAGAGAGAGGTGGAGAGAGAATCCCAAGTAGTCTCCACGCTGCCAGCACAGAGCCCGATGGGGGCTTGATCTCACAAACCTGTGAGATCATGACCTGAGCTGAAATCAAGAGTCAGACGCTTAACTGACTGAACCACCCAGGCGCCTCAACTCAAGGCTTTTAAACACTTTTCAGCATGCAGTTCTTCGTAGTCCCTACAATGATTATGGAGCCTCCCACATCAAGAAGTGAAAGGTGAAGAAAAGAAATGTAGAAATTATTACCAGTCTTAAGAGTAATAATTATAGGGGTGCCTGGGTGGCTTAGTTGGTTAAGCGTCTGACTTCGGCTCAGGTCGTGATGAGTTCGAGCCCCATGTCAGACTCTGTGCTCACAGCTCAGAGCCTGGAGCCTGCTTCAGATTCTGTGTCTCCCTCTCTCTGCCCCTCCCCCACTCACACTCTGTCTCTCTTTCTCTCTCAAAAATAAACAATAAACATTAAAAAAATTCTTAAAAAAGTAAAAATTATAGATCCTTTTTGTAGCCTCTGATGTGCTGAGGGCTTTTTAATACGATTTTGTCTAAACCTAGCATCAACTCTGCAAAATAGGATTTTCTCCATGTTCCAGATGAAGGAAGCAAGGCCGAGAGAGCTGTCCCAGTTAGCGCAAAGCAGATTCGAACTCGGCCTCATCTGTTCGAAAGCTCATGTCCTCTGGCTCCCCACACCGCACTCCATTTTGTAGTTATTCTTTCTTTAAAAAACAAAACAAAACAAAAAAGCCATCCACTTTCCCACTCTTGCCCTCTGCCCCAAACATGGAATACAGAACTTAAGCCTTCAAAATAGTCCAGGCGGACAGTAGGAAAATCCTTTCTAATGTAAATCCTCTTTGGAGTCACTGCTTCTAAAATCTCTGAGCCCAAAAGCCCGGGTGAATGAACAAGCAGGTCCTGACTCATGTTCTGCAGCCCAACCTCTGGGCCAAGTTCATTAACGTCACTTACATAACAAGAGTCTACTTCAGAGAAAACAGAATTATTATTAGCATGCTGTGCCATTCTTCATTTGTGGAGTGATTTCTGTTTCAGATGGAACCTTTCAACTTGGCAAACATTTATCTTGGACCCAGCATTTATTAGTTGAGAGCCTAGGAAGTACTTGCGTGAATTCTCTTATTGGTCACGCACACACGCGCGCACACTCGCGCTCATACACACCTGTCGCCATCCTCTCTTCCTCTGTGATGGGGTAGGTTAGCTTTGTGAGTAAGAAGCCGATCATCTGCATCTGGCTTCTCTGGTCCTTACTTGTGCAGTGACCTTGGACTAGTTACTTCTGTCTCTGAATACCGGTTCTCTCACCTGCGTGAGGGCAGCGTATTACCTGCATTACAGAGGTGGCGGTGAAGACTGACTAGGTGGATTAGTGGAGGTGATCAGTAAGTGGCAAGTATTATTATTCCTGTTTTACCAACGAGAAAAAAACTTTTGCGGTGTTAAATCATTAGGTCAGAGCTACACGGGTAATTAGGGGTGACAGCAACGTTACAGTGCCTGTCGGGGGCCACCCAAGTTCCATATTGTTCTGTGTCTTTGTTGCCAAGCTTCCTTTATGTTACTGCAAGTCCCCTGGGAAGCTGATGTGGAGGAAAAGGAGCTCGAAACAGTTAAAGAGCAGGCGCAGCATTCAAACCCCAGTCTTGTGAAAGTAGTCCTTGCTTCTGAAAGAGTTGGGGGAGGACATCGCCTGTCATTTCTACCCCAACCACATGATGGTATATTTTGTTTCAATCTCTCTTACTCGCTTTTTAATAGACTCGTCTCTTCCATGGTTTGTAATCACACCACCATTATAGTATTGTATACCTCGTTTTCACCTAACATTACACGCGTTTACCGTAAGGTCATACTTTTCGTGAACAGAATTTCTAATGGCCAGAGAGGAGAGCTCCCCGTTTACTCACCCATTCCTGAATAGGAGGGTATTCACATCTTTCCCTTTCTGTCACTAGTAGTGAAAACACTGCTGTGCATACTTCAGAATACCTATTGCAGAGAGACTCCTTGAAGTAGAATCGCTGAGGGGCCCCTGGGTGGCTCAGTCGGTTAAGCGGCCGACTTCAGCTCAGGTCATGATCTCGCGGTCTGTGAGTTCGAGCCCCGCATCAGGCTCTGCGCTGATGGCTCGGAGCCTGGAGCCTGCTTCGGATTCTGTGTCTCCCTCTCTCTCTGCCCTTCCCTTGCTCACACTCTGTCTCTATGTCTCTCAAAAATAAATAAACGTTAAAAAAAAAACTATGATTGATCCTTTAAAAAAAAAAAAGAAGTAGAATTGCTGAGTCAAATGATGTATACTTCTTTAAGGGAACTTTTGGTTATGGAGAAATAATTTACACGCAGTAAAATTCACCTTTTTAGGCTAAAGTCTTGTAGCCACCTGCGCAATGAAGATAGAGATTATTTCTAGAACTCTGGAAAGCTTCCTAGCATCCATTTGTTGCTGACCCCTCCCTTTACTCTCAGCCTTTGGCAACTACCAGTTTGTTTCTGTCCCTATATTTTCACTTTCCCAGGTATCACGTGGATGGAGTTAGACAGTACGTTGCCTTTGGAGTCAGGCTGTTTTCACTTAACATAATGCTTTGGAGAGTCTTCCAAGTGTGTGTGTCAGTAGTTTGTTCTTTTTTTTTTTTTTGCAGAGCAGTGTTTCTTTGTGTAGATGTGCTACGTTGTGTCTCTCTGCAGCCACCTGATGCACATCGTTTGTGGTTTTTGATGATTATGAATAGCTGCTTTAAGTATTTACATAGAGGGGTGCCTGGCTGGCTCGGTCAGTAGAGTATGCAACTCTTTTTTTAAATTGATTTTTAAAGTTCATTTATTTCGAGAGAGAGAGAATCCCAAGCAGGCAGCATGGAGCCTGATGCAGGGCTCAAACCTACAAACCATGAGACCATGACCTGAGCTGAAACCAAGAGTTAGACTCTTAATTGACTGAGCCACCCAGGCGCCCTGAGTATGTGACTTTTGATTTCGGGGTTGTGAGTTCAAGCTCCGCGGTGCAGAGGTAACTTAAAAATAAAATCCTTAAAAATACAAATTTGCATAGAAATTTTCATGGAAGCATTAATTTTTCATTCCTCTTGGGTAAATACCAAAGAGTGGAATTGCTGGGTTGATGGTAAGAGTACGTGCGACTTTATAAGACTCTGCCAAACTATTTCCAAAGTCGCTGGGACTTTTGTATTCTCATTAGCAATCATGAGAGTTCCAATTGCTCCACACCGTTACCGGCACTTGGTATTGTCAGGGTTGGCGTGTTTGCCATTGGAAGAGGTATCTAAGGGCTAGCTTATTGTGGTTTTAATGTGCATTTCCGCCGTGACTACTGACGTCGAGGGTCCGTTCACATGCTTATCTTCACCCTCTCTCTTCTTTGGTGAAACGTGTGTTCAAGTCTGTCTTTTAAAATTCAATTTATTTTCTTATTCACTTCTACATTCTTTATGCATTCTGGATATAGGTTCTATCAGCTTTTTATTTCTTAGCAAATATTTTCTTCCAGTCCACACCTTGTCATTTTATTTTCTTCCTGGTATCTTTCAAAGAGCAGATGTTTTTAATTTTGATGAAGTCCAATTCATCAATTTTTATCCCATAAATCATGGTACGTAAGAAATCTTTGGCTCTACGAGAGTCATGAAGGCTTTCTCCTGTTTCCTTCAGAAACTGTACTGTTTTAGGCCTAATCAATTTTCGTATATATGGAGAGGTATGGGTTGATCTTCATTTCTTCCATATGGATGTCTAATTGTTCTAGTACCTTTTGTTGAATTGACCATATATGTGTGGGTGTGTTTATCTGTATCTCACTCCATTGGTCTAAATGTTCATGCACTATCTCAACTGCAGTAGCTTTATGGTAAGCCTTGACCTTAGATAATGAGTCCCTCCACTGGGTTGTTCTTTTTAGAAAATTGTTTCTGGTCTCCATTGTTTGACTTTCCATATAAATTTTAGGCTAAGCTTACATTTTCTCAAAAAAGTCTTCTAGGCTTTTGATTGGGATCGTGTCGAGTTTATAGATCAGTCTGGGGACGAATGACATCTCAGTGACATTGACACTTCTGATCCATGGAAACTATCTCTCTGTCCATTTTTTTAGGTCTCTGATTTCCTTTAAGATTCTTTTTTTTTTTTTTTAACATTTATTTCTTATTGAGAGACAGGGAGAGACAGAGCATGAGCATGGGAGAGGCAGAGAGAGGGGGAGACACAGAATCTGAAGCAGCCTGCAGGCTCTGAGTTGTCAGCACAGAGCCCAACACGGATTCAAACTCAAAAACCGTGAGATCATGACCTGAGCTGAAGTCGGAGCTTAACCGATTGATCCACCCAGGCGCCCCCACCGCCCCTTTTAAGATTCTTAGTACACATCGTCAAATTAAAGGTTGTTCTACTTTTTGTCAGGGTGTTAGCACATTGCTGTGTCCTTGAGGATAAGAGATCCACATTTTTCCTATAAAAAGCACTGTTGGCTTACACCCTCTTGATTATGCTTTATCTCCAAAGCATTGTGCCCTCCCTTCCACGGCTTATAATGTACTGCTTTAACTACTTCACAGTTTTAAACTCTATCAAAGTCTACCATACCTGCAGAAAACTGTACATTAGAGTGCATCTCGGTAAATTTTCACAAGGTAGAAATACCAGGTCAGTAAACAGAACATTACCAGCAACCCAGAAGCATCCTGTGGCCCTTTTCGGTTATTAACTCCCCCCATTCATGCCGTCAAGGGGAACCACTGTCTTGACTTCTAGTGCCACGATTAGTTTTGTCATGGCTTAGATGTCATTGCCATCAGGGACCTTCTAGGTTTCTTATTCTGGGTCCTAAAAATGTGCTTGGCCTCCTCTTCTTGCCTTGCTAGTGCCTACAACACCCACCCCCTCTTCCTTCTCCTGCGTTTCTTCCTCCAGCTTCCTCGAAGAGCCCTTCCTATTCTTCCAGCTCAGCTTAAGTTTCATGTGCCCTGAAAGGGCTTTCATGCCTCCTCTTTTCTGGTTTCCGCTGACATGGTATCTACCTTCATTAGCACCCTAATGGGGATGTGTGAGCGTCCTCTTTCCGTTTGACTGTAAACTCTCTGGGATCTGGGACAAAACGTTTTGTGGACCCAGTGCCTTCCTTAGGTCCTGGCACATAGTAGGAGATACGCAGTTTCATGTTGGATGAATGTTGAAAGTCTAGGAAATCGATTCCCCGGAAGGCTGAGTTCCTTGCTCACAGTAGGGCGTCTTGCTCTCAGTCTTCATTGGCTTCTCTTCAAACCTTTTTCTCCCCCCTCTCGTTAGTCTGACTTTTTGTGAATTATATTATTACTATTTTTTTAAATTTCCATGCTGCTTTTGGAGCAGTTGAGAAAATCTTATGGCTCTTTAAGGCTGTTAAGTTCGTCAATATGGTGGTAAGAAAGAGGGTAATGCCTTCAACCTTTCGTCTGCTGGAAGAACAACAGCTTTTAATTTGTAAAGTCTACGAATCCAGTCTCTGGCTTCCAAATCAAACGTGCATGTGTAGATAACTCTCGGCATCTATTCCCTCTGCCACCAGCATGCTTGGGGATGCCCTTTCACTGTTAGTAAGAAAGTGGCCGTATCTCCATTTCTGTTGCTCTGTATCAGGGTCCAGCTGCTCCTAATTATAATGGCTGGGGGGGTGATTGTAGCATTGGGGCCATAGTGGCTGAATGTGAGAAAGAGAGTCTTTCTCTTGCAATTCAGACTGTATTTGGCCATGCCTCTGACTAGAGTGGCTACATGAAGCAGTAAAGGGAGAACAGAGCTAATCTAACTGACCTTAAACACTGAGGTATTTCAATTACTTATTGGAGTGGTTTCCACCTACCAGAATAGATGGCAGATTTTACCAAATCCTCCAAAGGCAAGATCTGTTGACCGTTGGAACCCTCCATTCTGAGTGATTTGTGTCTCACTGGGGGACTGGTCATCTTAGATAAGGCCAGCCAGCCCGAGTGCACTGTTGGGGGCTGGGTTGAGGTGGGTGAAAGGCTTTTCCAGAGGAGGAATAATACATGAGGCTAAAAGGGGAAGCGTCCAGAGGGATAGCCGTCAGGTATAACGGAAAGGAACAGGGAAGCATCTGGTGGTTGGGAGGGAGGTTCCGGGTGCCTGGACCTGCATGGGCGCAGCTGTGTCTCTGCGCCTCATTTAGGCTTCTCCAGTCCAGGCTGTGTCTCTTCTGAGTTCTGTGGCTCCTTCTTGAGTGGTTTCTTTGAGTGCTCCCCAGCTACACGTGTAGGAGAATGCCTCTGATTCAGACCACGACCCTGGGAGACCGGCCAGCACGCCATCTGATGTCCTGGGGCGGGCCTGGACAGCAGTCAGAAGCACTTGACCTCCCTCCAACTCCTGCCCCTCAGGAGAAGATCGGCTGGAGAAAGGATGCGCTGCATTTGCTGGTGTTCACTACGGACGACGTGCCCCACATCGCGCTGGACGGAAAACTGGGGGGCCTGGTGCAGCCGCACGACGGCCAGTGCCACCTGAACGAGGCCAACGAGTACACGGTGTCCAATCAGATGGTGAGGACCAGGGGCCTCTGCCCCACTCCCGGGATCCTGCCCGTGGACTTTCCAGTCTGGGAGTTGGGTTTCTAGTCCATCTTCTCCAGCCGGGCTTCCAGAACTCCTCAGTAACTCAGAACATTTCTCATGCATTTCTGCCTCTGGTTCATCTTTCTGCCAACATGCACCTAAATGGAAGCATAGTTAAGGAAGAGGTGACTCAGGGAGACGAGACAGATCTCAGAAGAGAGGGGAGATCTTACATGAGGCTAGGACTGTGCTCCTGCAGAGATTAAAACTGGGATAGAAGTTACAGGGCAAAACAAATGAGGATAAGACATCATGACTTCTAGAAATGGGCTCTCAGAGGCACTGAGTCCTGTCACCATCAGGAGTGTGGCTGCAGGTGTCCTGCACAGAATGGGAGGCTCCAAGCACCTTCCACTGTCAACAGTCTATGACCCTCACCATGTCATTCAAAAGAATGTATACAGAATTTCAAACACCTATAATAATAGATCATTGAAATGAACTCCTGTATGCCTGTTACCTAGATGCAGTAGTTACCAAGATCTTGTCATGCTTACTGTGCAAACAGGCAAACAAACAAAAACCTGTACCCTCTTCCTTCCCAAATCCATTCTGGTGGTGACTGGCTAGAGAGAAATACTTTGTAATTTTCTTTGCTGGGCGAGCCCATTTTCTCCAGTTTAAGCCTTCCATATTATCCAAGAATAATGGAGTCTGGAAAAAGGGACTCATAACTATAGCACTTGAGAAGTATAGAGCTGACGAGGACCCCCGTGCCCATCATTAGCCCTTAAAAATCCTTCAGGACATTATTAGACTGCCTCTCAGCCTCCACCCTCCTCCTGCTTGGACCCCCTTCCCCACCACAGTCCAACGTTTAAGCTAGAGGTCAGCAGCTCTTCTGCCCGTTCTGTGTAGTAAGCAGGACCCGTGAGGGAGATTGGCGGGCCCAGTTGTTGGGCTTGGGAGAAGGATAGGAGAGCAAGGAGTCATGGAGGAGAGGTCTTAAGGAAGAGAGGAAAGATAGTGGTTGCTGGTGGTAGATGGTAGAATGTGCTGGCTGGACTTCGGGGGGGCCTCTCCTCTCTGCCCCGTCCTTCCTAAAAGGATGGAGGCACAGACCAGCTACGGGAATCTTCCCCTCATTGTGTCTCCATTCTGGCTCGGGAGGGGTGGGGGGAATGCATCTAGTCTGGGAGGTGCCATAAGGCCCTTACCTGGAGATCTTTTCTGCCTATTTCCCCAATTTGGAGCTGCTGATGGGGCTTGGTTATTAAGAACGACCAGGGGAAGATGCTTTTCCTAGTGAGTGTGGGTTCTTGAATGCAAGTTGGAGCTGGGGATGGCATCTCAGCCTGTTAAAAATGTTCCAACCTTGGAGCACCTGGGTGGCTCAGTTGATTAAGCGTCCGACTTTGACCCATGTCATGATCTCTCAGTTCATGGGTTCAAGCCCCGTGTCGGGCTCTGTGCTGACAATTCAGAGCCTGGAGCCTGCTTCAGATTCTGTGTCTCCCTCTCTAACTGCCCCTCCCCCGCTCACACTCTGTCCCTCTCTCTGTGTCAAAAATAAATAAACATAAAAAAAAAAAAAAAAGAAATGTAACAGCCTTGACCTTTTGCCTTGGCCCTAGGACTATCCATCTCTTGCCTTGCTTGGAGAGAAATTGGCAGAGAACAACATCAACCTCATCTTTGCAGTGACGAAAAGCCATTATATGCTCTACAAGGTATGCGTGGAGGGAATGAGGGGGGCCAATGGCCTGATTCTGGGGCCCGTGATGACCCCATGGTGAATAGGAGGTTAGAATGTGGGGTGAGGCAAAGTGTGGGGAAGTGGGGTGAGGAGCGTTACCAGCCTTCCTCTACGTGGGAGGAGATCCAAAGGAGAAGTGGAATGTGGCCCTGTCTTGATCGAGTGGACAGTAATAGTATCGATGGAGCAATTAAACATTCGCTTAGCAGCACATGCTTTTACAAGCAATTTAAACATAGGGCATCTGATTCGATCCTGAGAAAAACTTTGGGAACAGTATGAGCTCCCATTTTTCAGATGAGGGAATGGATATACAGTGTAACAGGAGGGATAGTATAAAAGTGTACAGAAAGGAAACTAAGGCATCGAAGCAGGTGACATCACTAATTCCACTGTTCCCAGAGTTCTACGCCTTACTCACAGAGTAGGGCAGGCCGAGGGGTTAGTCTGAGATCGGAATTCCCAAAGAAAACAATAAATGTCTCGAGTGAATAGAGCAGCCTGTGTACGAACCTGTTCTGTCTCAGAGACTTTTCCTGGGCCATCCTCCGGACCGTCATTATAAAGGCCTCTCGTGAACGTGTGCTTCCTCACAATCCCAGGCAATTCACCGTTTGAACTAGAAATTTCTGAGTTGCTCAAGGAGTGTTCGTGTAAGCTAACTGTGAGACTCAGCAGCTCACCTCTGACTTCCTTTGACTTGAGAAGTTACGAGAACTGAGTCAGCAATCCCTTCGCAACCCTGACCACCCCTCAGACTGCCTGCCCCAGCCCCCTCTCTGGACCATTCCTAAATAGCCCCAGAAGAGCCTCTGTCTGATTGTGTCTTTCTATTGCTCCTGCCTGAAATTCTCCCCGATAAAATGCCACTTAAAACTTCAGTTCTTTCTCTTCTTTTAGTCGGAATCAAGTTTAGAAGATGAAAACAAAGGGAGAGGATTGTTATTTTGTTGTCGTTGCTGTTCAGTGGGAGATAGCAGGATAAAACCCAGCCATTTACGTGTAACATCTCTAGAGGGATCGATTGCACAGACTAGACGTCCAGATACTTCAGGATAGAAGAGATCCACTTTGTCCTAAGCCAAAGACCCAAGGACACCTTGCTCAGGGAGTAGGCCCACGTAGTCCCAAGGCAGACTGAGAGCAGTGGGTGTTTCTAGAGGTCTCTGTCACTTTAATAAGTGACATGCTCAGTCATAGGGCAAATGAAAGAGGAAAGGCAACCACTTCAAGGCTGCCCTCTGTGCCACGGGATTTCACCCAGAGATACCCAGATGTCCTTGAGAGGCCACCATTCACATGTCAGTTCCCTATTGAGGAAAGAGACCATATTCGAGACCCTGGGAAGTTTCCCCTTTCACTCCTGCTGAAAAGTTTGAGGGCATCCTTGAGCTGAAGCTGGGAATGCAGATCTGTGTAGACTTGAGGAAAGATGGCAAGAATATCAAGAGTATGTTGTCCATAGAGGTTGGAATTTCAGAGAGTTGTCTGTGACATGCCGGAGGGGAGCGGCCTCCCAGAAGGAGCAGGGCATTCTACTTCGGGAACAGGTCTTGCCGGGCCCCTTTGCACTTAGACCTTCGACGTTCGATTCTGCACAGCCTGCCGCAGTAGCTCTGTCCCCCAGAGCCAGTGTCGCCTTTCCTTGAGCGCCTTCTCCAGTTTGCGGCGTGAGAGACTGGCAGAGCGGGGTGCCCGCCGGGGGGCCCTTTCTGGTCTCACTCAGGAGAGCAGTGTTCACTCTGTGATGGTATAGAAGGGCAAAGTTGGCTTATACCTCTTCTTTTCTTTCTTTCTTTTTCCTTCAAGAATTTTACAGCCCTGATACCTGGAACAACAGTGGAGATTTTACATGGAGACTCCAAAAATATCATTCAGCTGATCATCAATGCGTACAACGTAAGTTTCTTCCCCACTGCCACCTCCCACCCTCTCCCACTGAGGCTCCAGGAGCTGCCATGGACGCAGGTGGGCCGGGAATCGCGCCTGCGTACATAGCTCTGCTTCCTGCCACCTGCCGCTTGAGTTTGGTGCCTTCCTCCTTCACTCGGGTTTGTGGTGGAGAAGGCCTTCATCCTACCTGATGCATCGTCTCCCCTCACCTCTGTTCTCTTGACTCGCATCAAAAGTCGAACCCAGTGAGCAGCAAATGGTTCAGTCAGACTCTGGCCAATGGCCCCGGACATGCTCGGGTGCTACCTCCACGATAGTCTGGGCCCCACCGGAGCACCATGGTTGGATGGGCACAGGTTCTCCCTCCTGTCCTCCTTGCCCTCAGTTCCAGACGCCCAAGGAGTGCTTGACTCAGACCTACTTTCCTCAGGAAGATGGTAAGCACGGGTTCTCGTGCTGGCGAGTTTACACCCTCAGCTCTCCCCTCCCTGCTAAGCCCCTCTAAGGTTGTAGCTTCCAGTCCAATCAACTCCTCACGGGGCCAGGTAATTCGCAAATTGGAATTCAGGGTGCATCTTCCTGTCAAATCAAAGTTCTACATAAAGCAAATATAGTTGAAGTAGCACTGTTAGTCCTAAACTTATGTAAAATAGACTTTTGTGGGTGGACCTGGGAGCCTGATCATCCACTGTGGTGTCACATGTGTGGCAGAGAAGCCATCTTACTTTCCCAGCCGCGACTGCTGTGTGAATGAGTATTTGGAACTCCGCCTTTCCAGGGTTGACTTTGTCAACCAGCTGGTGCAGCCCTGTTTTGAGTTACAAAATACTGCTCAGTTAGACTAGGAGCCAGAGGTAATGTCCTTGCCACTGGGGGACCCCAGAGCCCTCATTGGTTCTAGGGTGAACCCGGTGGCAGTGAGGACTTGTGGATGGTTTCCTGTCCTCTGCCCGCCCCACCTTCTACTGCACGTAAGGATCCTCTTCCTCTCACAAGTGCTGATTCCCACTCACTCCTAGAACTTCCTGTTGAGAGAAAGCAGACTTCCTTCCCCTTTCCCTACCCTGTTCCCCACATACTGCCATCCTCTTTTCTGTTCCCTGACTTTTAAGTCTTCACCAGACCCATTGAGCCAGGGTTTCCAGGTTCACCTTTGATGGTTTTCACATTTCCACGGCAAGTGGAAATGGAACTTTCTGAGAGAGTGTCTGAGAAGAGAATGTGTGTGAGGGAGGGGCCCAGGCCTGCCAGACGTCGTCCTGTTTCTGAAGGCCTCTCCTTATCATGAACCTCTTTGGCCGCAAGCTCTGGATGCTAGACTAAAGGAGTTAAAGTAGGAGCCAGGACTCCTGCCCCTTGGGGCACCGGGGCTGAGAGACCCTTGGGCGAGGAGAGGGGCTGCTGCTGGACTTGCTGTCACTGGGGGTGGGGGTGACCATCGCTTGCCTCCTGCCAAGCCAGCGCCTTTGGGGAAGAAGTGGCTGAAGAGCAGGCCCATCTTGGGCTCTAGGGTGGGTGAGGATTTCTCCTGGGTTTCTAGGGAGGATTTTCATCCTCAGTCAGCTCCTGAGTTCAGACCCTGCTGGGAGGCTGGCCGACCTACCTCTGGGGCTCCCCTAAGGGCACTTCCTGCTGAAGGCCTAGGCCCTCTGCTCCTCATGGCTTTCAGAAAGGAGGGCATAAGGACTCTGAGTTGCACAGAACTGGCTGGGTGGTGTTTTCCAGAAATGGAAAGAACACTCTGCTCTGTCAGTGCTTTGTGTTCCCGGGGTGGTTGTGTACTTCGATACCTGTGTGTGGGACCACTGAATACCAGGGAGCACAGGGCGTTGTTGTTGGTTCCCTGTGTGGGAGCTCATAAATACCACGGGGTGGGGGGGCGGGGGGGAGAAGGTTCTTTCTCCGAGATATGTTACCGTGGCTCTGAGCAGGTTTATTACATATAGATTCATTTTCTTTGTTTTTTTTAATGTTTATTTACATTTGAGAGAGAGAGAGAGAGCGAGAGAATGTGCATGAGCAAGGTTGGGGCAGAGAGAGAAGAGAGAGAGACTCTCAAGCAGGCTCCGAGGTGTCAGCCCAGAGCCCAGTGCGGAGCTCAGTCTCAGGAACCATGAAATCATGACCTGAACCGATATCAGGAGTTAGGCGCTTAACTGACTGAGTCATCCAGGTGCCCCTGGCTGTGGTCATTTCTGACAGAGGGGAAGGCCCAGGTTGGGCCTTGAGTGCGCACGCGCGCGCGTGCGTGTGTGTGTGCGTGCGTGCGCGCGCTTAGCGGTGGTTTTCCTTTCACCTGCTCCTCTCCCTGGCCTGGATCTACGCCCAGCTCTAACTGGACTGTTTGCTTTTCTCTGTGTCACCTTACTGTCTCGGCAGTTTGTGGTGAAGCCCGTATGAATCATGCAACACATGACGAAGTATGGGTGTTGACTTTGACCTCCCCTAGAGAGCTGGCAAACTCTCTATGGGGACATTCTGAAAAGATTTTGGTTGAAGCACATGTAACAGATGAAATAGCTGTGGTTTTTAGCGAGGCTGCGGAGGGAGCAAAATGGGAAGGGCATGTTTAATGTCTTGTAGACTCGAGTCCGTTGTATGCAGCTTTCATAAATGTGAAACTTCAGCTCTGGGCTTTGATTTATATATTTTTTCTTGCTGTGCCAAATTCTTCATTGCGAGAGATCACCAAGTCCTCCCAAGGGGGTTTCACCATGTGGGGCTTGGCCGTACCGGAGGTGCTAGGGGGAGCCCAGAGCCCAGAGAGAGGCCCTGGGTGCACACATACAGAACACGAGCGCTGTGTCACATTGAGAAAGGGGGCGGGGACTCAGAGACTCACTGGGGGCTCTTTTCAGAACGGGAAAGAACGGAAGGAGCTGGAGACCGCTAGAATCGCACGTGGAGGGTGGTAGCAGAGGCTGTGGTATGTGTGTCTCCTAGTGGAGCACATGTTTCCCTTTTTGTTGTTGCCATAAAGTCGGCGCCCACCCACTCCACAGCTGGCCTGACTTAAAGCAATTGCAGATGTGACCTAGCCTGGCCGAGTATTTTAATAGCCTTTAAACTTCTGACATTCTTGATATTGTCTCCTTGTCCCAGGACGAGGAGTAAAGAAATGTCTTCAGGGGCAGGTTAGGAGTAGGAGTTCATTGAATTTCCGGAGTCGTCTATAAGTCTTCATGCATATGAACTGTATTGCCTGTAGCTTTGATTCTTTATTGTATTTTATGCTCCATTCTATCCATACACTGATTTGTCCAACAAATATATAATAATCGCCTAATGCATGGCAGGTATCATCTACATCGTGGGGAAAAAACCAAAACAAACAAAAAACAGTAAGCAGAACACAGTCCTGCCCTCTGGGAGCCCACAGTCTTTCACAGGAGATACACCCTTATGATCGAAATACAACCTGATTGTCCATCCTCTCCAAGGTCAGAGCACTGCGGGGGGATCAAGAAGGCCTGGTTCTGTCCTGCCCACCTCCAGGAGCTGAATGACCCTGGAGAGTGACCCTGGACAATGCTACTTCCATAAACCGATAAGTTTAAACTGAATAATCTCCATGGTTCCTATCCCCTACTCCCAACATCTTGAGAGTTTCTGATTCCTCTGGGGCCAGGAATAATACAAACTTCAGATCACAACACAAGGCTTTGGGGGTCTAGACTAGAGCCTAGATTTAATTTCCATCCACTATAGTTACCACTTCATTCAGTAGGCGTCCCAGTCCCCAGTGCTCTGTCTCCCCCTACCAAGTTCCCCATTAACGCTTCCATGGCAGCTCCCGCAGATCTTCATGGGGAGGGAGAAGTGGTCTTTGCTCCTAATGTCTTGTAGTGAGCTGCAGGGCAGCCTCGTGTTTTATATGACTGATCCCAAGTAATTGTTTACGTAGCTCCAATCTACCTAGCCCTTTTATGATACATTGATTTGTCTCATTCTTATAGTTACTCATAATTCAAAAAAATATATATTTTTAAAAATTTTTAATGTTTATTCGTTTTTTTTTTGAGAGAGAGAGCATGAGCAGGAGAGAGGCAGAGAGAGAGAGACACACACACACACAGAATCTGAAGCAGGTTCCAGGCTCTGAGCTGTCAGCACAGACTCCGACATGGGGCTCAAACCCATGAGCTGTGAGATCATGACCTGAGCCAAAGTTGGACGCTGAACCGAATCACCCACCCAAGCGCTCCCAAACACATATATATATATATATTTTTAAGTTGACCTTGTCTTAGATAGAATATAAATCTATGGTAATCAAAATAGTATGGTACTGGTACAAAAATAGACACACAGATCAGTGGAACAGAATAGAGACTCCAGAAATAAACCCACAATTATATGTCACTTAACCTATGGGAAAGCAGGCAAGCATATACAATGGAGAAAAGAAAATCTCTTCAGTAAATGGTGCTGGGAAAACTGGACAGCTACATGCAGAAGCTGGACCACTTTCTAACATGTATACAAAAATAAATAAAATGGATTAAAGACCGAAATGTGATACCTGAAACCATGCAAATGCTAGAGGAGAGCACAGGCAGGAAATTCTCCGCATCAGCTATAGCCACCTTTTCCTGCACGTCTCCTAAGGCAAGGGTAAGAAAAGCAAAAATAAACCGTTGGGACTACATCAAAATAAAAAACTTTTGCACAGCGAAGGAAACATCAGCAAAACAACAAGACAACCTGCTAAATGGGAAAAGTTATTTTAAAGTGACATATCCAATTACAGAGTTAATATTCAAAGTCTATAAAGAATTTATAGGAGTATCTGGGTGGCTTAGTCGGTTAAACGTCCAACTCTTGATTTCAGCTCAGGTCATGATCTCATGGGTCATGGGTTCAAGCCCTGCATTCATCTCTGCGCTGGTGACATGGAGCCTGCTTGGGATTCTTTCTCTCTCTCTGACCCTCTCCTGCTTGCTCTCTATCTCTCTCTCAAAAAAATATATGTAAATAAAAATTAAAAAAAAAAAAAAGAATTTATATAACTCAGGGTGCCTGGCTGGCTCGGATGGTAGAGCATATGACTCTTGATCTCAGGGTTATGAGTTTGAGCCGCATGTTGGGTGTAGAGATTACTTAAAAATAAAATCTTAAAAAAATGTATACAACTCAATCCCCAAAAAAAATCATTAAAAAATGGGCAGATGACCCAAATAGACATTTTTCCAAAGAAGATACATCGATAGCCAACAGACATGTGAAAAGATGCTTGACATTATCAGGGTATTGCAATCAAAGCTACAAAGCTACACCAGTCAGAATGGCTAACGTCAAGAGGACAAGATATAGCGAGTGTTGGCGAGGATCTGGAGAAAAAGGAACCCTCATGCACTGTTGTCGGGAATGCAAATTGGTACAACCAGCATGGAACATAGTATGGAGTTTCCTCAAGAAATTGAAAATGGAACTACCATATGACCCAATAATTCCATTACTGGGTATTTACCCAAAGAAAGTGAAAGCACTAATTTGAAAAGATATATGCACCCATATGTTTGCTGCAGCATTATTTACAAGAGCCAAGATATAAAAACAGCCTAAGTGTCCGTCATAGACAAATGGATAAAGAAGATGTTGTCTACATACAAATGGAATATTATGCAGCCATAAAAGGATGATATCATGCCATCCGTGACACCGTGAATGGACCTGGAGGGTATTATGCAAGTGAAGTCAAACTGAGAAAGGCAAATACCAAATGATTCTACTCATAAGTGGAATCTTAAAAAAAAGAAACAAACAAACAAAAAGCAGAATCAGACCTATACATAAAGAGAACAAACTGATGGTTGCCAGAGGGGAGGGGAAGTAGGGGATTGGGCAAAATGGGCGAACAGGAGAGAGAGATACAGGCTTCCACTTACGGGATGAATAAATCACAGGAATAAGAGGCACGGTATAAGGAATAAAAAAACTTTTTGACCTTTTAAAAATAACCAAGTTTCTTCCACTCGGTCTGAGCCCGTTAGCGTAGCTGCCATTAGAACGTCCATCCGTTCATTCAACAGAAGCTTGTGTACAATCCTAAGGAGGAATAGGGGACGGCTCTGGGAACTCACAACTCAGTGGGGAAAACAGCCTTGTAAATAACTAATTGTGTTCAGCGGGCGAGTGCCGTTGAGTGCTATGTGCCGAGAGGTGCTCGCCCTACTCTCTGCCAGTTGAGGCTGGCACAAGGGGAAGTGGATTTAAGAAAGAGTATTTTTAGAGTTGTAGAAGCACTTGAACAATTTGCTGCAAAGGAGGAGACTATTTTTTGCAGACAGTATTTTCAACAAGCTATTAATTTGTTGGGAAAACTACATATTTAACTTATTCGAGTTTAGCACTATAGGCTCAGCAAAAAAGAAAACAAAGAAAGAAAAGAACCCCATGTGAGCAAGAGGAAGTTCTGCTTGCTTTCTGTTCAGTGCCATGTTCCCTGAAGTGCATCTGAGAAGGCGAGTGGGAGCCCCGAGGGTCATCAGTTGATCTTGGGGTCCATGTGTGTCTGTGTCTCTCAGAGCGTGTGCACCCCAAGTACTGAATGTACTTAGTGTATAAACAATGTATTTTTTGTAAGATGCGGCCTCTAGACACAAGCCAGTTCAGTTGGCCTTAGTCTCCAAAGGCATGTCCTTAGAGATTTTCAGGGGCAAGGTTTTAACCTTGCAGGCATGCAGAAAATGGCACAGACTTTTCACAAACGAAATAACCTTAGTATCCAGCACCCAGGTCAAAAACCAGAATATTACTAACGCCTAGGAACACCTACTTGCCCTCTTCTATTGCCATCCCCCTAGGGATTAATTTTGCCTACTTTTAAATTTCATATAAATAGAATCGTACAGTACGTTTACTTTTGATGTCTGGCTTCTTTCAGGCAGTGTCCTAAGATTCATCTGTGTCATGGAATGTAGTCATGTTTCATTAATCATTAGTGTATGGTATTCTATGAGAAAACACCATAGCTATTTTTGCTAATAGTCTGTTCTACCGTTGATAGCTATCTGGTTTCTGGCTATTATGAGACAGTGTTGCTATAAACATTCTCATACATGACTCTGGTCAGTACATATCTCTGATGGGTATAATCCTACAATGAACCGATAGGTCTAAGGTTGGTCCAAGCATTAGTAGATAACTGCCTACTGGTTTTGTCAAGGTTTTTGTACCAGTTCACACTCACACCAGCAGGGCGAGGGCTCCAGTTGCTCTGCATCCTTTCCAACATTTGATATTTTTGGTCTTTTATTTTTTCTATTCTAGTGGGTAATTCTGGCTTGATTTTTATTTCATTCACCATCTTGAGAACATCACCCACATGTAAGATACGACTCTTTCAGAATGCAGTTCAAAACTCAGCACATGTAGCCCTCATCTCCTGGAAGGGGGGTGTCAGTGTGAGGATTGGGAGGGTGGTTCCAGGAGAAAGTGCCTGCTGAACTGGTGTTGAAGGTCCACAAGATGCTAGCCAGGGAAAGAGAAGACAGAAGAGCCATCGACCAGGGGAACACTCTCCCAGGCCCGTAGAAAAGCCCACAGTCTAGAGAGCACATGGCAAGATTTGAGGAGTCGCGTGTGTGAAGGTGAGCAGGGATGACAGGTGACTGGAATGGCGAGCAGGAACAGAGCATCACCCCCGTGAAGCAGACAAAGTTACCAGATGGCAGGAGGATCATTACTTGAGCTCATGGAGGGAAATTTCGAGTCAGGTCTAGCAGATGGCATAGGTGTGGAGAGAAGGGAAAGGATGTGGGACCGGCAGCGAACCAAGCGCACTGGCCCTTGCCTTGGCCTGAGACTCCTGAGTTAGAGACAGTCAAGTGGGCCTCAGAGAACCAGTGTGGAGAACACCTCCCTGCAGCGTTTACTAAATGGTTCTGGTTCCATCTTCTCTCTCTGTTCAGAGCATCCGGTCTAAAGTGGAGCTGTCTGTCTGGGATCAGCCTGAGGATCTTAATCTCTTCTTTACTGCTACTTGCCAGGATGGCGTGTCCTACCCTGGCCAGAGGAAGTGTGAAGGCCTGAAGATTGGGGACACGGTAAGTTCTCACCCTTGTTTATACCTGTTAGCATGGGTCATCATTCTTTGGCTTCTGGTAGTTTTCATGACTTATTAGAGTCCTGTAAGGGTTTAAATTCTGTCTTCCAATTCAGCATAGCATGTGGGGAACGTTCCTGGGCCTGCTTTGTGTTGTGTCTTTAAGATGCTGGGTAGACTTGGTAAGCTGCAGTCAGTCAACAGTGCTCAGTGCATTGCCACCTGAGGCTTCCTCAAGTTGAGTTTGTGCCCTTGGTGTTTTCAACCTTACCTTCATTTGACAGGGATGGAAGCAGGTGGGAGAGTGTGGGTGGGAACCTAAGAGAACTGGCCTTCATCCCTAGTCTTCTGTAGCCTGCTGTGTGTCTCAAATAATCTGACCCTCACTTTTCCCTCCTGCAAAATATGAAGAAAGCCATCCACTTCTTCTGATTTGCTCACATGAAATGGGTAACTCTACAGCAATGGAGGGCCTAGAAGCTCTGTGTGGATTAAGTGGGTGTAATTAAGAAACATCGTATGTAAGTATGTGTACCTGTGTGCCAAGCCATGGACCTAAGGGAGGGAGGAGGATATATGGGTGATGAGAACAGAGAACACACACGGGCACGGAGGCAGGCAGAGTGGTGATGGGGAGCTGTCCACACGTCTTCCAGAGCTTCCTGCTGCTTAGAAGCAGACCGTGGATCCTTTCCTTGCTATGTTGATAGTTTCATTGCTTAGAAAATAGAAAGGCAGTGAGAGAAAGTTCTCTTCCACACATAGATGAATCTGACTGAAGCCAAAAAATGGATAGAGACCTTGAAAATAGATGAACATATCTTTGGGGCATGAAGCACTAATGATGGCCAAAGCAGATACACCCGCACTTATACATAACCAGGACTCTAGGGAAATAGCTCTAAAAGTAGGTGTCGCCGCATGTCTGGTTGAGCCTCTGCATGGTCTTCTGGGGCTTTCCGCATGCCATGCCTGATCCTCTCCTTCCGTCCCCTTCATAGCTGCCCTTCGCCCGTTTATGACACACAGGCATACGTCTCGCCTGTTCTGAGTCTTAGAGTGGTGCCTCGTCCCGCCGAAGGGAAAATTCAGAACATGGCATCAGTGTTGAGAAAGTGAAAGGACTCTAATGACTAAGTAACAAATCTTTTTCTGAAGCATGTTTTTTTCCCAGTTTATTTAAAAAAAAGTGATAGAGGGCCTAATCAGTTGTCAGATGATAAATCATTAAAAATTAAAAATGATTATTTGTGGCATTTAACTTGGAAGGTGCTCATAGAATAAGGTGACACTGCTGTACAAAATCCTTCTATTCCCATCTTCCTAATTAAATGAATAAGTTTGTTTGGAGGTTGTGCTTTAATCTAGACCAATACAAAATTGGAATAGAATTGACCCCTGTCTTGTTTAGCAATAAGTAATATTTGATATATACTTGGACTGTTTGGGGGGGGGGGAAGCTTCATCTCCTGAAAGAGGCACTTCCAGTAAAATTTTATTTTTGACGCTTGTCAAATTTTGCTACATATTTATGTCGTTTTGATCAGTCAGTCATAATGATTAATCAATCCAGATGATTTGTTGAAAACCACAACGCCTAATAGGCCACAGGGTTTAGAGGGACAGTTATGAAAAGGAGAAGCAGGTAGAGATAACCAGAGAAAATGACACGTGAGTGAGTTCTGTGGACCTGTGGCTGGAATGTCTGGCGCAGTGTGTCAGGAAGGCGAAAGAATAACACGTGATAAATACCCAACAGGGGGCTCTTACTTGGAGAAATAGGAGCAGTGGAACCGAAGTGAGAAGGAGGGCCCACGGCGCACACACAAGACGCCTGGGCTTCAGGAAGGCTCTTGACAACGTCTGATGACATCCTTATGAATAAGATAAATGGTGTGAGTTGATGACAGCAGAGTTCGGCAGATTTGTAGCTGAGTAAACTTGCTTCCTAGGAGCGTTCATCATGTCAGCTGGAGGGAAGACTTGAATGGGGTTCCAAATGCCTCTTATCTACTCATGTTTACTACTGGCTTGAGTGGAACTCATGGAAGACTGCTTATCGGGTCCGGGAAGGTCACAGAACTAGAGAACACAGATTATCTTTTCTCCAGGAAAACCAAGATTTAAAATTATTTTCAGAATTCAGCTGGATTAAAATCACAAGACTGATATCTTGTGTGTAGTTCAGACTATTAATAGGGTAGAGGAAATTTGGTTTGATAGTAGTTTTTAAGAAAAGGACATGGCAGATTCTGATTCTCAAAGGCTTAATGTGAATAAACACTGTTGCTTTAAAAAAAAAAAAAAGAGCCAATTGAGGTCACATTAACGGAAGTAGTTTGAAACCCCAGAGATAATGGTCCCACTCTTCTTTGTGTGGGTCAGACTACATCTGGAGTTCTGTGCTCAGTTCTCTTTTTTTCAAAGGGCAAGTGACAAGCAACTTTGATGATGCATTGTCTGGAAACCAGGAAAGTCAAAGGAACTGGTGTTTGTTGATAATGACAACATAAAGTTGGATTTCTTTCGGGATGCAAGAAACTCAGGCAATTTACGCTGCCTTAAGCAAAATGAGAAAATCGTTGTAAGAATATTGGGGTCTCTCGTGGACCCAAGAGGGACGTGCAGTTAGCCTTAGGAAAGACCAGGAACATATCAGACTGTGAGTTAGCTCTGTGTCCCTCACCACTTCTCTCTGAGGACTATATGGTTATTCGTGTTGACAGATGAGAAACAGAGGCACAAAGACTTGAATTGCCCAGGTTCCATCGCCAGTAAGTAGCAAAGTGAAAATTCAAAGCCAGCTTTCTGGCTCTGATGCTGGTACCCTAGACCACCTTTCCCCGGCCTCTTGGCGCCTATGATTCTGTTCTGTCCTATCTGTTTCATAAGGGTTCATTTTGAAGCAAAGTATGATAACAAAGAACGGGGGCCCTCACATGGGGAACACAGTTTATCAAGTGCTTTTGTGTACCTCATCTCGTGCAGTGCCCACACCCCCTGGCTCAGGTGGGGGATGGGGTGCTGCCCCCATTGCTGCCGGGCATCCTGAGATTTGGGAGTGTGACAACCTGCCCAAGATCCCCCAGCTAACCAGCAGTGGACTTGCAACTCAAACAAGCTCATCCGACGAGTCCTCCTTATCACGGAGGGGATAACACGAGTACCACGCCAGGGGATTTATAACGGGCCTCGTTCTGCAGTAGGGATTCACTGCTGCTTCCTCTGCTTCTTGCAGCACCTGTAAGGTAGACATTACTTCCCCACTTCAACTGAGAAAGACTGAGGCTCCAAGGGGGACCTGAGAAACTTGCCAGAAATCCTGCCACCCTTGAGCCCCAAGCACCAGCAGTCAAATCTGAAGCTGCTGGTGCCAAAGCCTGTGTTATACCTCGTGTGTTTTGGAAGTAAGCGCTTTCAAGGAAGCCCAAGGTGCTATCATTAACCACTTATATAGAGACACCACGGTGTACATTTTGGTTTTTTGCCAGGGTAGCTCAGAAAAGTAAGGACATTGTCCAGAAGACAAAAAAAGATTTTAAACGGCATTTTTTCACGAACACAAAGCATCTCGGATGTCTTGGGGTGGTTAGTAGAGGATCTGTGATAGAGAAAGAAAGTGCTGCCTCCAAACCGATGCCCTTGACGGCTCTTCCACACGCGTATGCCAGGAGTGTCCCTTTGGCTCAGACGGAAGCCTGCTGTGGCAGCTCACCGTCGCAGTGTTGTCTTACTGTCCGGGAGGCCACGGTCACATGGCCCCTGGCTCTGCTGCAAGGGCGGTAGAGTTTTCATTTTCTGTGGATGAAGATGGACCGGCACCGAGCCGCAGCCACTCACCCGTCACAGCCGAACATGATGCCGCCCACGAGGGACACGCTAGCCCCCGAGAGGCTGGCTCTTTGAGGGCCCCGGGAGCAGTGGGGGCAGAGCTGGCGGCATAGAGTGCAGGGCCCAGTGCAAAATGAAAACATGGCATCCTTGTTCAAAAATGCAGAATTTGAAGATGACAACAGCACAGGGCCCTTCTGAGTGTGGGGCCCTGGGAGTGCACGGACACAGGCCCGTGGAGCCGGCCCTGGCAGGGAATGAGGGGGTGCTCCCTCAGCCCCCTTTTTGCTGAAGGAGAGATGCATTTCTGCTCTTCCGGCTCAGGCCAGTCTGATTCTCTTAGCCCTGGGGCCAGAAAGGCAAACTTCTGTCCCTCCTCCCAGACTGAGCTTTCTCTAGAGGGCTCACAGTTAGGCTTCGGCAACCAGGCAGGGTACTGAGTATGTGGGCACCTCCTCGCTCTAACATCTGTCTCAAGGACAAATCTGTTGGAGGAAATACACGTGCAGACGAGGCAGCCCCATAGAGGGTGATGGGTGCAGCTCTAAGAGCTAGGTGAGGTGCCACCACAGCCCCAAGGAAGAAGGACCACGTCACGGGGGGTGGTGTTCGAGCTGAGAAGCACGAGTAGGGGTTTTCCAGGCCTGGAGAGGGAGGATGGGGAGGTCCCATTAGGGGGCATGGCATGGCGACCAGTGGGTGAGGCTGTGAACAAGCATTGCCCTTTTGCAGGGGGGAAGCAGCTGAGGGGAGAGTGTTGGGGCCTGAGGCGAGGGTGGCTGGAACGGAGGCTCCAGAGGCGGGCTTGGGCCATACGGGTAGGACAGGTGTGCCAAGCTAAGGTGTCTGGCCGTTATTTGGCAGCTGGGTGTTTTTTCTTCAGTGCCATGATTTGGGAGCCCCGTGGACAAGGTGGCGAGTGGCAGAAGGTAGGCAGGAGTGTAGAGCGAGCAGAAGGGCTTGGGGATTTGCCTGAGGAAACGAGATTAGGGAAAGCACAGAGGGAATAACTGTCATGGGGTACCTCTGGGTCTGGCCCGTAGATGAGGACGTGCCCCATGGGGGCGTGTGTGGGGTGCAGCCTTGGGACGGCTGGGTTTAGGTGGCAGTCAGGTGGGTCTCACCTCCTGTAACTAAAGCTTCCACAGGTAGGGGCTCTGTGGTCACTTCCAACCAGAGGCCATGATTTTGTGACTGTCCTGTGTTCTCTGGGTTAGAGATCTCTTCCAGGCAAGAAGCAGGAAAGGTGACAGGGGGTAAGGGACAAGGTCATCCTCAACGAGAAATCCTCCTCAAATAAAATGTTGAAAGTGTCACATCCAACGAGGTTCTCTTCTCCAGTGATTTCGTGTGTTCTCTAATTTCCCTCCTCTGGCCCCAGCACCAGCCCGTGCTGACGGAGTGGGCCCGGCCACCGGGAGTTGGTGTTCTCATGACCGGCTTTGACAAATCAGTATGCAAGTGGCCAGCCGTGCAGCAAGCACTAACGCCCAGTACAAAGGACGCAGTGAGCCCATCACGGGCTTCCCACAGCGTCCCCCTCTCCTGTCCCCTCTTGTGGGGCTCTGTACCCCATGCCCATGCCCAGCGCTTTGTTTCAATGAGTTCCTGGTGGACTTGGCGTCTGTACAGCCCCGGGTTTGGTGGGTTTCGGGTGGGGGCTGGGCAGCCCTTTTGAAAGCAAGGGTCAGGCCAACAGCCCTGTGGGGAAACCAGGAGCATCCCAATGAGGCTTCAATAACAAGACCGGACGGGAGGGAGGGCTGCTGTGTCCCTGCCCTTCCTCTGGAATCTCCGAGTGGGAGATGGAAAGCCTCCAGGAACTGGGGAGCTGTCAGTATCAGTCGAAGTCCACAGTAATCAGGGAGAAGTCTCATTTCAGCTGCCTGACAGACCCTGAATTCCTTCCTGATCCTTCAGGGAAATGGACTCCGAAAGGAGGGTAGCAGAACAGATTTACTTGTTCCTGAGTGCTTTTTATAGCCTTCCTGTGCACCGTGGGACGTGAGACCCCGTGGCTGAATTAGAGCTGTGCTCTGGTCGTCATGGCTGGCTGCATGGGCCCGACAGCTGAGGCCTCGGTTAGACCACAGTTTTGGCCGAGGAAGGCCACCGGGACCGCTTAAGGCCAGTCCTCCTTGTGCCTCTGGCCAGGTGGAAGGCGTGTGAGCCTTTCTAAGTCCTGGGTGACTGGCTACCTACACTGATGCAGGGGCTCCCCTGGCTTCTGCCCTTAGGCCCTGGTGAACACAGACACATTGGTAAGACTGGGGAGATTTAATTCTCTCGTTACTTCGTCTCAATGCAGGCACGTTTCCCTGGGGGAAGGTTATGCTCACAGATGGACACCCCTCACCGTCTTTCAGTAATTAAATCCCTTTGGCTCTTGGTCTAGGTTATTCCCTTTGCGGCTTATTCCACTTCTGACCCACAGATGCCTTTGGGAGGCAAGGGCTTTTCACTTCCCAGGTGCCACAATCGTAGCTCTCAGAAGTAGCAGCCTCGGGAAGCCATGGCTTCTCTCTAAAGGGAGGGATGTTCACCTCTGCATTCTTGATGGCCCCGTGGGTGGCTTCGGTCAGGTATCCCCCCTTCCTATCTGTAAGCTAGCACAAGGCAGGACGATTCGGAGACACCTCTGGTCACCACCTTGGGGATCGCCATCTAGTGGTCCCTGCAGTGAGCTGGGCCACCTCTCCCTCTGTCCCCAGATAAGGACACTGAACACCTGCCGCTTCCCCACTTCCAGGAAGTGATGTGCCAAGGAGAGCACAGGCCCGGCCCCTCCCCCACCAGCTGTGTGACCAGCAGGAAGCTCCCTGACCCACCAACCCTGTCTCCTCTCTGCCAAATGAGGATGCCTCTTTCTAGGGAATGTAAATGAGACATCTGTGGAAATGCCCACACGGTGCCTGGCACACGCAGGCACTTGACACCCGGTAACTATTCACGTTTGTCGTCCTGGGGCAGATTTCAGTTTCCGGCGGGTCCTCATCGTGTTTCCTTCCCTCCTGAGCCCACCTGTACCTCAGGTCCTTAGACTTAGTCCTGAGCTTGCTTCTGTCAGTTTCTCCCCTTGCCACTTCCTGCCGTCGGTGTAGACGTGGATGGAGGGTGAGGACGGGTTAGTCCCTCCTGTCTGCAGCTGGTTTGGCTCTCCCAGCACCCTCTGGTTCTGGCTACTGGTCATCTGCCTCAGCTCACCTGTGATAGCCCTTGGCTAACACCGACTCCTGGATGTCTGTTGTTGAGTCCCCTTGGAGCCATGCCTGCCACCAAGCAGGAACTCTCTCTGGGGCCTGGAACGCTGGGTCTGTCCTCCTGCTCGGTCTCACCCCCGCCCACCCCCATCCTGGGGTGTCCTACAGGTCACAGAACCTGAGGGAGGCCTTTTAGAATTACTAACGACCCCAAAGTGATAGGGATCTGTAGAACATTTAGAAAAAAACATGCTTTCAGTGCGCTCTAAAAATATACATTGTTACCTAAGTAACAGTAAAACAAGTTATAGATGGTTTCTATTTATTTGTTTGTTTGTTTGTTTGTTTATAAATCTGTACTGTTTTATTTTTGAGGGGGGAAGTGAGTGGGGAAGAGGCAGAGAGGAAGAGAGAGAATCCCAAGCGGACTCTGCACTGCCAGCACAGAGCCTGATGCAGGGCTTGAACTCATGAACCATGAGATCATAACCTGAACTGAAATCAGAGTCGGACGCATAACCAACTAAGCCACCCAGGCGCCCCTAGACGCCAACCCAAATAATAGAATTAAGAATAACAATAGCTAAAAGCAGTTCCTAACTCATTCTGAGCTTCACAATGATCTGAGGAGACTTTTGAAAAATAGGGGCACCTGGCTGGCTCAGTCGGTTAAGGGTCCAACTTCAGCCCAGGTCATGATCTTGCGGTCCGTGAGTTCAAGCCCCACGTCGCGCTCTGTGCTGACAGCTCAGAGCCTGGAGCCTGCTTTGGATTCTGTCTCCCTCTCTCTCTGCCCTTCCCCTGCTCATGCTTTGTCTCTCTCTCTGTCTCAAAAATAAACATTAAAGAAAATAATAAAATAAAGACATTGGGCCGGACGCAGTGAGTCGGTTTCTGGAGTGGGCCCAGGCCTCTCTGTGTTCAGGCAGTGCCAGCCACCGTTGAGGGGAGGAGCATTTCAGAGTAGCGTTTGGTCAGGGTGTGCCAGCTACCTGTCTGCGGACCCCGCGGTGCTGGGCTCTGAGGGACGTGCTGATGACTACCGCGGCCTGCGCACACAGCTCCTTTCTCAGCGGGAGGCGGGGAGGTGGAAGAGCCAGGCTCCACCTCCTGGGAGGGCCGCAGTGAGCGGGCAGAGGGCAGTGTTCTTGCCTTCCTCACATTGCAGCCATGTGGGCAGCCAACAGGCGTCTTTCCTGCACCGCCATCTGCCACCTAGGACCACCTTGCTGCCTGTTTCCAGGGCAACCCATGAGAAGCTCAGGAGTTAGCAATACTTCTTTACGTGCTGTGTTTAAAATGAAAAATACTGTCCATGTGTGTGGAACGTTTCATCTGTGATGACTCTCGTTTACGACCTTGGAGCCGTGATTGTGAAAGACGCAGCTACGAGGACCGGCCAGAGGAAGAGCTGGGGTCGAGCGAGAGCGAGGCTTCAGGTGTTATCTGTGGGGAGATGGATACGCTGGAAGGGACCGAGGGTCATCCCGTCCGCTCTCCCAACAGGAGAGGAAACCTTTCTGCAGAGGGGCAGGCAGCTGGCCAGGGTCCACGGACCCCCACGCCCCGCGGGGTCAGGGAGCACTTCTAGCTCAGTGCCCGGCACAGAGGACATGCCCAGCAAGTACTGGTTGAATGAGTCACTTCCACAAAGGCGAGGGGGGAGGGTAGGATAAAAGTGAAATGCAGGAAGAACCGTGTGACCTTGAGTGAGTCGTCTACATTTCCGTGGAAGCCTGACATTGCCTCAGGGTCGCGCGGATTGAAAGATAACGTACCTGTCGGATGTGGGCATGGCTGAGTGTTCTTGTCCTCGGTACAGTGAGAGCAATTGCTGGCCCGGAAACTCTTCCCCCTTGGGCTGCAGCCGCAGCTCTGCATCGAGGACCTTGGGGGGTGGCTCCCTGGGCCGGGACCCCCTGGGTGGTTGGGAGGCCACTACAGATACCCCAGAGTTCCTGACTGGCCACGCCACCACGTCCTCTCTCTTCTTTCTGCCTAGGCGTCCTTCGAGGTGTCGGCAGAAGCCCGGAGCTGCCCCAGCAAGCACGCGGAGCACACGTTCACGCTGCGGCCCGTGGGGTTCCGGGACAGCCTGGAGGTGGGGGTCACCTACAGCTGCAGGTGCGGCTGCAGCGCAGGGCTGGAGCCCGACAGCGCCAGATGCAGCGGGAACGGGACTTACGTCTGTGGCCTGTGCGAGTGCAACCCCAGCTACCTGGGCACCAGGTGCGAGTGCCAGGAGGGCGAGAGCCAGACCGGGTACCAGAACCTGTGCCGGGAAGCAGAGGGCAAGCCCCTGTGCAGCGGGCGCGGGGAGTGCAGCTGCAACCAGTGCTCCTGCTTCGAGAGCGAGTTCGGCAAGATCTACGGGGCTTTCTGCCAGTGCGACAACTTCTCCTGTGCCAGGAACAGAGGCGTCCTCTGCTCAGGTAGGCGCCCCGCAAACACTGTAGTGCTGAGCCAGGCCTGGGCACCATCCCCCAACCAGCGTGCCTTTGACTAACTGCTGCTGTCCTCCTGGGAGAAGCCAAGGGTGAGCCTTGCCCGCCACCAGGCCTGGGGCGGGGACCGGTGTGTCGGACACAATGGCGGGAGAAGGACGGGCCAAGTGCATGTGGACTCTCAGAGTCGCAGGGTGTGCTGTGGGTCATCCAGGACTTACTTGCATAGTAGTGTTCGTGACAGGTAGGTGTTTAGTCTCTTCTTGATTGCCTCCTCGGACAGGGAGCTCACTGGGCTGGTAGTGCTTATTAGACATCACGTTCATCTCCTGTTGCTGCTCCGACAAGTTACTACAGACTTAGTGGCTTAAAACAACACACATGCATTCTGTTACTACTCTGAAAGTCAGAAGTCCACGGTGGATACTCTTCGGCTAAAACCCAGGTGTCCGCAGGGCTGCATTCCTTTTAGAAGCTCCAGTGGAGAATCGATTTCCTTGCCTATTCCACCTTCTAGAAGCCATCTGCATTTCTTAGCTTGTAGCCCCTTCCTCTGTTTCCAAAACCAGCAGTGTGGCACCCTCAGTTCTTTCTCCGAGTGTGACCTCTGATTTGTTTTTACATCTTTCTCTGACATTCCTGCCTCTCTTTTATAAGAAGCCTTGTGATTACAAGGGTAACCCTGGAGTCTCCCCATCTTAAGATCATTGACTTTGTCACACCTCTATAGTCCCTTTACCATGTAAAGTAACACAGACACGGGTTCTGAGATTGGACCATGGGCATTGTTGGGTTTGAAAGTTTCTTTCGATTGAACAGAAAATTGTTTCTCAGTAATTTCCACCCACTAGTTCACGTTCTAGACCCCCTCTTCCATATGTCAGCCTGTCAAAGATCTGAAAATTTCTTTATGTTTCTCTGTGGTCTTTTCTTGCCACACTAGACACCAAGGCTCTTCCTTCTCTGAGGACTCGAGCAGCTTGTGAAGTGTGCTTCTCAGAATCAAGCGTGTTGTCGTTTTGGATAACGAGGGCTCGGCCCAGACTTCAGCTGAACATTTCTGTGATCTGGACATTCCACTTCCATGAACACATCCTAGCGATATGTCCACTTTTTCTTTTCTGTTAAATAATCACATGATACTGTTGGGCTGCTTTTTAACATTACTTCCAAAAGTTGAAAGTTTTTAATTTTTTAAATGAACTGTGGCCAAGCCAAGTGTTTGTTTGAGCACTTAAGATTTTCAATCCAAGGATAAGGCTTTCATGGATTCCAGTGAAATTATAATTGGCAGCTCCCATTCGGGAAGTTGCATTCTTATGAGATTCTGTAAAACCGTGTCTCAGAGGGGTCATTCCATCCAACACCATGCTGCCTGTAGATACAGTAAGTGGAAATATTTTAGGCAGGATTTTAATTTCTTCTGCTGTGTATTCTGTCTTTTCTGGGATTCCTCCTTGCAAATGGTCTCCCAGTTGGGAAGTACTGAGTTGAAAGGAACTTTGAGTATATTAGGGAAGAGAAAGCAGAAACGTGGGGAGCAAGCCAGAGCATATAAATGACCTGTCGCTGTGGGGGAGTGACCATCCCTCTGCGGAGGGAGCAGGTGCGGAGGGTGGCCTGGACGTGGGATAGCAGGTGAGGCTTCCTGGGATTTGATTCAGATCCCTGTTGCATGGCCAGCACAGCAAATCCTAATTCTTCTGTGACCTGTGACACCCCTCTAGGACTTTCACATGCCCTGTTCACAACTGGGATTGCTCTAGAAAGTACAGGGCACGTGAAAGTCCTAGAGGAGTGTCACAGGTCACAGAAGAATTAGGATTTGCTGTGCTGACCATGCAACAGGGATCCACTCTTTCTCGGTCAAAGCCATGAGAGTCTGGGATTCGCTAGATGCTTCTATCTGAGTTAGCAGAAAAAGCGCTTAGGATCAGGCAGTCCTAGGCCTAAATCCACGAACACCACCTGCTGCTTGTGTCGCTCTGGGCAGAGTTCTTGTGAACGAGAGAGAATGTGGATAAAGCACCCAGCACACGGCCTGGAACAAAAGGAGGACTCAGTGACCACTGGGTGCTTTATGAGTTGGCGCCACCACCTCTGGTCGCTGCAGCCGCTGCCCAGTGTGCAAGAGGGGCCGGCCTCCCTCTGTGAATCACCAGGCTCTGCCTAAGGAATGCCAGCATGGCAGGATGAACTTTACTCCCCCTTCAGCAGCACCATAAAAGCCCCAAGGGTCCTGGCAGTGTCTGTAACTGGCTTTTAGCAGCGTTTTTTTCTCTTTTCAAACAGTCACAACTATTTTCAATGAACTATCCCTCCTTCGGGAACCAGAAGCAACCCCCTGATATGTCTTTATGCAGAAGGCTGCTTGTGTCCACGTCGCCTGGGAGCAAGGGCTTCTAAGCCGGGTGACACGTGCAAATTCCGTCCCCGTAGTTTCTCAGCCTGCTGCCGGGTCGTCTTGTGCTTCTGGTTTCCTGTCTCAAAATAGCTCACCACCCTGTGTTTCTGCATTATTTTGCACATTGAAGGAGAAGACCTAGAAAAAGGACCCGGGCTGGTGCTCGGTAGGAGAAAGGGGCCCAGCACGTGGTAGATGCCTCCTCTCCCGCCCTCAGATGTTAACGTTTCTCCGCATACAGTGCAGAACCTGGGTGTGCAGGGCGGGTGCGGATGACGTGTGAGTGGCCTCGGCACGGAAAAACTTGTCATCGAGGAAGCAAGAGTGTTACGTAGTCGAGAGAGTACGCAGCTTTTTCGTTCAACCACCGGAATGCACAGTTCTGAGTTAAACTTGCATTTCAGAATTCTACCCGGGTGCTGTTTCTCTCTGCCTCCCTTCACGCCATACGGTCCTGCAGTGTTGGGAGACTCTCCCTGGGTAGAGAAGAGGCAGGTTCTCGCAGCTCTCGAGGCTCCCACATGCAGGATGCTTCAGGTCTCTAACTTCTCAGGATGTCTCTCATTCCCCGGTTGGAAAAGCCATGCACGTTCGTTAAAGAGGATGCAAAAAATGATTCCGTCGATAGATGTGTGGGCCGTCCTTGCCGTCTGTGTCCGTCTTGGTCACTGGGATTAATTTGGACCATCTGGTGACCCAGACAGGAACTCCCTCCTCCAGCACTGGTTCACATGCATCCTTTCCAAAACTGTGTGCTTGGTCAGAGAGCTGGAGAATTCTTAGGTTTAGAAGAGTAGAAAAAAGTAAAATAAATGGTTTATGACTCCTTCACTCACACTCGAAGAGGTCAGTATCTTTCCTTCTAAACTTTTTTTCTAAGCTAGTATGTGTGTGTCTGTGTACAATTTCGTGTTGTGCTTTTCTTGGATAATGTTATATCCTGAGACGTACTTAAAGTTGCATGACTTTCATACCTCATTGATTAGAACATTTTGAGTCTCTTTCCACTGCATCCCCAATTACCCTTTCCGCCCGTTTCCTTTAAAAGCAACAGCTAAGTTGAAACGTGAAGCTCTCCAAGTCTTCCTGGAGGAAACAGTTTCTGGAATGAGGTCATTGTTGTGTTTGATTCTTCAGTAAGGACTTAAAACTGAGCCCAACTCCAGGCAGGACTTGCTCCTGCGGACCCCGCTTGTCTTTCCTTGTCCCTCAAACACTGCTGCTGGCTTGGGAGGCAGCCGTGCCTGGGCGAGTAACTGGTTCCGTCCCCCAGTTCCTTGGCTGATTCCAGGATCAGCGTGGGGCTCCTGCCCAGAACTGCGTCCATTGGTTTCAAGCTCTTAGATTGCTGTTATATTTGGGGTTTTGTGGGAGAGAAGTCTGTTTCCCAACAGCCACTCTGGTCTTGAAGGTGCTGACTCAGAGACTCGTGAGCAGCTGACTTCAGCGTTCTCCCACAGTCCTTCCCACCCCTTTCCCTGCCGCCTTGTCCGCAAGGGGCCGTGCGGTTGTGGTCTGTCTTCAGACAGGGGCTCGGGCAGGGAGCCAGGGCGAGGCTCGGTGGGGACATCCTAGAGAAGCTCCTTTCACTTCTCTCTGGCCTTTTTGTCTATTGGAGGGTTAGAGTCCTTGTCTCGTTGCTCAGCTGTACCCCAGAGAGGACTGAGGGGGGGACGCGAGAGAGTATAAGTTTGTAATGTGTCATTCGGCACAAAAGTTGGCAGTGAAGCAAATCAGACTAAGGTTTGGAAGCAGTTACTTTTGGGACACATTGTCATGGGAATGCCATGTGTACATGCTGTGTTCCCCTCTGGTTTCTAGAGGCAACATAACCTAGAGAACGGTTCTGTCCACAGACGGTCCCTGTGTGTGTAAAGGGAGCTTTATGGTGCCACTGTGAGGGTTTCTATTCTTTAAGTTTTGTAAAGTGTTGATCTTTCAGAGTCCTTCCCCAGTGGAACATAAGAAGTAGGGCGTGGTCTGTTTAGTATTTTATTTCCTAATTTTTTTAATTAATCAAGAGAGAGACAGACAGACAGCGTGAGCAGGGGAGGAGCAGAGAGAGAGAGACACAGAACCCCGAACAGGCTTCAGGCTCTGAGCTGTCAACACAGAGCCCGATGCAGGGCTTGAACTCGCAAACCACGAGATCATGACCTGAGCCGAAGTCAGACGCCTGACTGAGCCACCCAGGTGCCCCTGTTTAGTTGTTTTTAGTGTAGTAAAAGATTATTGCTCCAACTTGGTTGTTCTTTGTTGGTTTCTAGACCCAAACAGTGTATGTCCTGGGATTTGAGTTACTCCCTTGTGGTAAACTGTTGAAATCAGTCTCTACACTGAAGATTGCAGCACTCTCTGTACCTTGGATGACTGCCCTGGGGTGCAGTGGATAGCTTGCTAACGGTCAGCCTGCTTCTTGGGTTTCATATATTGAGAAAATTTAAATCAAATAGGATATGGAATTTTGAACAGAGCCCTTTAGGTCTTCTGACTGTGAGATCCCAAAAGGACCTCTAAGTAAGGTCTCAAATATTTTACTTCCACTAATAGGTTATGTGGGCAGTTTGTACATACATATATACATATATTTATGTTTTTATTTTTAATACAGATTTTTATATCGATATAGAAATCCTTTAATATGTGGCAGGCAATTAGAGGTTAAGGGACATCTGCAGTTCTCTCTCAAACATAAAAAAATGGGAGTGTGACCGTGGCGGCATCACTTTTAGTGGCCAGAGCCAGCATCCAAGCACAGGGGCTGGGGCTGGGCTGCTGGCTTCCAGAAGGCCTCACAAGGCTCTGTGAAACCTCTCCAGTTAAAAACCCCTCTGACATGAAGGCCTGGTTCTAGACTTCTTGATTCTCGCCAAATGAAACCCCTCCTTTGGCAACAATTATTCAGCTATGTTTATAAAAGTATTTCTCACCATGTTTATCCTGTTTTCTTCAGAAATGTAATCTTCACACTCAGGGTAAGTATCCCAGTGGCCGTTCCCGGGTCTGTGGTCACGGTACTTTCTGCCGCTGCCTTGCAATTTGCATACATCATAAATGGCTGGTTATGGGACCGAATCGAATGTGGCTCCACAACAGAGGGCTCAAAAAGTACCCTTTGAATACAGGTTTGACAAATACAAGGTTTGACATCTTTAATTTTCCAAGAACAGGGCCTCTTGGCGGGATTGCTACCTCTTCGTGCCTCAGGCAGGAGAGCCTCAAAACTTCTTCAGGTTTTTGCACGTAGTTTAATCTCTTCTCAGTTTGTTGATGGTTACCCAGGTGCTGCTTGCAAATACAAAAATGCAAAATATATATGTTTTCTAGAGAAAGGACTATCCCCCCCTCCCCCCAGGAATATCCTGCCTAGCCATTTCCCTTATTTGCTATTCCATAAATCCTAATTCTGCACATGACAGCAGAAGGTGAGAGGGTCCTATTCCGTCGTGGAGCACTCAGAGTACGGTGGCTCTAAGGGCAGAATCTGTTGCAGGATTCGTCAATAATTATGATCGTAAGGAATGATATACATACTCCAATTAGTAAAGATACTTCCATTTACCAGGATTCTAAACCTGGCCCTGCCCCTTTCTACCTCTGTGACCTTAGACTCTTCACTTACCTTCTCTGCCAGATTTTCTTTCTTTTTCTTTTTTTTAATTAGTTTTTATTTAAATGCCAATTAGTTACCGTACAGTGTAATGCTAGTTTCAGGTGTACAATACAGCGGTTCAGCAATTCCACACGTCACCCGGTGCTCATCACAAGTGCGCTCCTTGAGCAAGTGACCATCAGCTTCTGACAGATTTTCTTATCTGTCAAATACCCCAGAGGGTTGTGAGTATCTAACAGAGCAATGGCTGTAAAGCTCCTTGCACCCCGCCTCTCGTCGGGGGTTTGAGTGAATGTCACTACCTGGCCTCCCCGGTGCGCCCCTTCTTGGAGGCACATCTGCTTGCACAGATATAAACATCAGAGGCATTCATGGCATCAAAACAGGTTGGTTTCAGCAGTCCTCAGTTCATTCCATAATGTACAATTCGATAAGAATTCCATCTGAATCCAGATATTGCTCAAGTTCACTTGAAAGACACAAAGGGACCCACGTTTGGGGCCTAGTCCTATCACGAAACAACACATCGTTCAGACTAGCCACGTGAACCAGGTACGCCGAGCTGCTGTCCCTGGGGTCAGCCAGCTTCTTGCAGCTTGTGACCGGAGAGAGTTCTTTGGGGAAACCAAAGCGTAGCAAGTATCCAATGTTAGTGCAACTGCAGCTGCAGGAACCGTGGTCTCGGCTCACGGGTCACCTTGTTTTAGGTAGGTGGCTGATTGATTGCTTCTCCCGCAGTAAGAGCTCGCGGAGCTCTGTTCACCTGCCCGGTGCTGTGCTGCGTGCCAGGGTCACAGCAGGGGGCTGCTCGCAGTCCCGAATTCATTTCTAAATGTTTTTGCCCCTAGAATTTTCCACTTCTCAGAAACTTTCTGGGATTGAGGAATGAGGATGTGAGTCATTCATGCTTCTACCCTGACCATTCGACTGTTATGAGATCTTGGAAGACAGGGGAGAGGGTATTAGGAGACCGTGTTGAGGCCCTCCCTTGTTCCTTGGTCTGAGCTCAGCTCTGGGAATGGAGTTTTCTTGCTGCCCTCGCTCCCTGCTCAGATCCTGTTTCTGCAGAGATCTTAGGCAACAACTCACCAGTGATTCTGAGAAATGGACCATTCTAAGCGTTGGGTCTCACCTCACTGCCCTTCTCTCACTAGTTAGAAAGGGAAATGTGCAAACACAGCCCCTGTGGTGAAGACCCCGTGCATGCCTTTGAACTTCAGGACTGATCCTTAAGGGATCACACTTGGCTTGCGAAAGAGATCATGAAACTTCAAAAGCAAAGGAAAATCCTAGGAAGGCCATGAGAATGCCCAAGATAAGATCTTAGCCAAGCATAGGTTCGGGTGGCATTAGTGTTTTGATATTATAGGATAACACCTTAGACAATTTTCCATTCTTAGTTAAATGAGAACTGTATGGATCTCCAGTGTTGGTTTTATTTCTTGGATGTTGAGCCCTGGCTTTGAGTTTGATCTCGACTTGGAAACTGTGACATAACTGATTATAGGCCTCCGCTGCTCAGTGCCTCTGGTGGGGTGGGGTGGGGTTGGAAGGAGGAGCCCTGTTTTCCTTTGGGATGAGTGTCCATGACTCTGTGAACACTGACCTAAGAACCCCACCCAGATTCTAATGCTCCCCGATGTCTGGAAGCTGCTCTGAGTCTGACCTGCTGCATCTTTGGCTTCCTCTGTCTGGAACACCTGCCTGTCACCCTGTGACCCAGAGGAGGGGGCCTCCGGTCACTCCAGCGCACAACCACCACCCCTACGTCTTGCTTGGGTGACCCCACCATCCCTAAGCTAAAGGAATATACCTCCCAAGTTGGTATGCTGTTTGACACAGTGTTGGTCTTTAATAATAGGCAAATGTAATAACACAAGGAGCATCTATTTTAATGCCCTTTTCACTATATTGAGGTGGTTTCCTTGGAAACAAACTGAGGCTCATTTGTTAGTATTTTGAGCTCATCATGAGCAAGCACTTAATAGTAGGATATGTGACTTGTGTCTTTCCTAATAGTATCAGTCCCGCACAGTGGGTTGACATTGTATTACCTGCTTAACTGTGTACGCTTGGGGAAACCGAGGCCCAGCACCTGGACTAAAGCTCGCTGGGATTCTTGCTTATAGATTCATGAAGGAAACTATGTAAAGACAAGGAGTTAGCTGACGGCCGGGTGACCCCTGACACCCTTGCACACAAGGGGGGCTGGGACGTACAGGACAGCACCCTGCTCTGTATGCGATGGCCCGAGGCTACCTGTTTGTCTTTACATAGTTTCCTTCATTTCCCCCTTTCCTGTTTTAACTGTTTGGAATGCATGTTTAGACAAACAGGTAGCCTCAGACCATCGCATACAGAGCAGGGTGCTGTCCTGTTCGTCCCAGCCCCGCTTGTGTGCAAGGGGTGTCAGGGGTCACCCGGCTGTCAGTTAACTCCTTGTCTTTACATAGTTTCTTTCAGATTCAGACCAGGAGAACCTTGCAAGTAAATAGTTACCTCATTTCTACCAAATTTTACTTATTTTGATTAGCTCGAGGCCCTTCCCAAATCTCTGAATTACCACTCCAGCCTTCTCTGCCACCACCCAAGCATTGAGCCCACATTTTCCAAGTCTTACCCAATAAGCGCTCTTTATTTCAGTCAAAATTTTAGGAAACATTTAGTGTCTGTTTTCCTAAGTAAGTGTTTGTCTGGGTTACGTAAGGATATATCAGACACAACCGACCAGGCTGAAGGACACACGTGGACCAGGGGACCGGCTGAGGTAGCCGTTCTTTTATGACTATTATTTGATGGAAGGCAAGTGTTCCTCTTCGTATTCAGTGGGTGTCTGGCTGTTATTATTGGTTATGCTAAACCCACTTTCCTGAAATGAACCTTTGTTAGCCTGTTCTAATTTATAAAATGCTTTTGACACGAATGATGTCATTTAGTTGTTGTTACTCTACCAGGCGATGGATGTGGCTGTTACTGACCTGACCCAAGTGGAGGAGGCTGTGGCCGAGAAGATTGGCATCTTGGCCACACTCCCCACCAATGGTTGGCCCAAAGCCTGGACCCAATAAAAGCCCACCTCCCCTAACTCTCGGGGAGCACTCTTCTCTTCTCCGGGCAGCTGCTTCCTGCCATCTTGTGGCTTGGCTGGGCTCCTGGCAGCCAAGCTTCAGCGTGGCCACTCATGTGACATTCCAAACCAGCTCTGTCCATTAAGAATGCTGCACCCGGCTCTGCACAGTGGCCAGCTGAGGGCGGAACATGGCAACGGTTAACCAACCACAACAACATGATGGTTTTCCAGGTTGAAAATAGTAACCTTCACATCCTGTCGCAGTGACCAAGGGTAGTGGATTGATGTCTCTCCGGAAGTGGTTGGCATTCCCCCTGAAGTGCCTGCCAGGTGGATTGGGCAGGTTAAGCCAAACTGAAGATGTTGATCTGAGAAACCTCCGTTTCTTTTGGCCACAGGCCCTCTGTTTTTCTCTCTGAGTCAGCATCCCTTAGGGTCCTGCGAGGACTACGGTTCATCTCACTCAGCTGTTTACAGACTTTTTTGAAACTGGAAAGATGAGTTCATTAAAGAACACAGATTTTTCCCTCTTCTGTCCATTGCTTTAATCTCCTGTGACTGATAGACTTGGGCCGCCACTTGCCACCCTCATGTGAAATGCAGTAGTAATTCGAGGGGCTCGGCAGCAGGGCATCGGCATTGAGAAATCAGGTGCTAAGACAAGAAAGGCAAAGGCATCCTTTGGGAGGGCTGTTCCCTTTGCCGGTGGAGTCTTAGCTTTCTAGCCAGTGCCGTCATCTCAGAAAGTAATGTTGAGGCTTGGAGAAGCTTAGCTTAAGGCAACATCACCTCACTTGTTTAATATTTTCCTGCTCAGATGCAACATGAATGCAACATATAGTTCAGCAGGTGAAGGAAAGGGTGAGAGGCTTGTTGGGGCACTGACTGTCGGGAAGCACCATCTCTTCATGGTGGTTCATTACCACTAAGCCAAAGACAGAGGAGCGGTTGGCCCTGAGACTGATGATGCATCATTGTTCACATGTCTGAAGGACCTTTTTTTGCTCTAGAAATCTGAACAGTACGTAATAGTGGGGTGCAGAGCTTGTGACTTCTGCTTCCGCTTGGCCGTAACTATGACCTGCCAAAGGAAAGAGAATTCTGAACCATTTTTTCCTCATGGTACTTGAAGTCTCTGGATTTCTTGGCATGTGTTAAGGATTCGAAATACCTTTAAGTTCATAAGCCTCTGTTCCCTTTCTAATTTACAGCTTTGGACATCTTCCTCCAGGGCTTCAGGCTTGTGCTGATGATGTTCTCAGCCTCCAGCCCACGTTCTGAGCATCTGCTGTGGGCCCGACGAGTCTAGGCATTGGGCAAGGAAAAATAAAACACCATCTTCGATTTTGTAGGGGTTTGCAGGCTAATGGATTGAACCAAATGAGTAAACAACGAAATATGTCCATGTGATAAGTGATTTTATATCTACGCTTTCCTCTTAACTAAGCCTCCCGTCAGCTCCCATGCTCAGGTTTCTTCGTTCTAGAGAAAAATAGAGAAAGAGAAACCCTCAACCTCCCCCGGACTCACCGTCCCCTTCTTTCCTCCGTATTCACAGCCGTATTTCTGACAACATTCGTCACTGCCCAGTCAGCCCTCACTTCAGTCCAGTTTGGAATCAGAATAGGTCTTCCCAGATCCTTAATGGCCTAGTGCTGCTACAGCTCATAGACTTTTTTAGCCCTTGACTTCTCTGGAGCAGTTGACACTGTTGACCACGCCTACCCTGAAATGCTCTCTCGCCACGTTCAGCCACAGTTTTGGCGTCTCCTTTGCAGGATCCTTCACCTCTGGCAACCCACTCGGTGCTGGCTTGTCCGCTTATCCAAGGCACGGTCTGGATGTCCCTTCCCAGGGATCTCTGTAGGGAATCTCATCACGCCCACACCTTCCGTTGCTCACACCTGCTGCCGAGCTCCCTTCAGCCACTTGCCTTCTTGACATCTCCAGTGGGTGTCTTCAAAGCACCTCAGTCTCAAGATGGCTCAAACTGATCTCCTGATCTTTCTTCCAGCGTGGTTCTCTTCTGACCCTCCTTATCTCCCATTTGACCTGTTCGCATAAGCCACAAACCCGGGAATCGTCCTTTTCCCACCTTCTCGTCCACGCCTACATTCTGTCTGCCACCAGGTTGTCCACTGACCTCTTATTTCTTCGAATTCATCTCTTTGACTGCCATCCTGGTCTATCTGCTCTCCACACAGCAAGGCGATTGTTGCAAAACCAGACCATGCTAATGTTCAGCACGCCGTAGAGGCTGCACGTATTTGGGGTGGCCAGAACCTGAAGTGCCTGGGAGAGCAGAGGTGGCTGAAGAGACTCGCGAGGTAGCCTGGGCCTCTACCTGGGTTGGCACCCCGAGGTAGAGACGCAGAAGCTGTGCCGTAGGTGGTGAGGAGCCATGGAAGGGCTTCACGCAAGAGCATCGTCTCATACTTTATATTTTAGAGAAACGCTGTGGAAAGTGACTTGGGGGAGGGACAGACCACAGAATGGGAGGGCAGCCAGGAGGGTGCTGTGGCGTCCAGGCGAGGCTCTTGGCCTACCTCAAGTCATAGAAGTCTGTCAGGCCATTTGGGGCCTACAGGATAAATTCAGACTCCTTAGTCTAACATTCAGGCCTCCTTCCTCCATAATCTCCTTCCTTCCCTCCCTTCTATCCGTCTACTTGTCCATCCATCCATATATGTGTACATACTGTAGGCCCGTATTTCTTTCCACACCCTCACTTCCCATCCTAGTAGACCTCTCCTTTTTTCTTTTTTTTTAATCTTTTTTTAAATGTTTATTTATTTTTGAGAGACAGAGACAGACTATGAGTGGGGGAGGGACAGAGAGAGAGAGAGAGAGAGAGAGAATCTGAAGCAGGCTCCAGGCTCTGAGCTATCAGCACAGAGCCCAACGTGGGGCTCAAACTCGGGAACAGTGAGCTCATGACCTGAGCTGCAGTCAGACGCTCAACTGACTGAGCCACGCAGGCGCCCCAAGACCTCATTTTATCAAATACTTCCCTTCCCGGCCGCCCACCCTATTCATCCTCACGTGTGAGCTGGTGCTACTTTATTGCATCCCAAATGCCTTCTCTCCTCTACGATTCCAAAACCCACCGCTGAGCCTGGAGCCCATGCCGGGCTCTCTGCATTTCTCCGTGCTCGGACCTTAAGCAGTGTTATGACGGTGATGGAGGACCTGGAGAGCCCACCTGGTCTACCACCCTTGCTTTACAGAAGAGGCCAAGAGTGCTTGAAGCATCAGTGGTTAAAGGAGCCAGTCTTGTGGATGGCTGTGTCGCCCATTTTTTTTAACCGTACCACATCCTGGGCTCCTTGAACATGTATCCCATGTGCTGTTTTAATTGTTATCACATAATAATGACTGGGCTATACTACAGAAGCAGTGTGTGCAGTGGTTAGGAGTGTGGGCTCCAGAGTCAAACAAATGTGGTTTAGATCCTTGCCCTGACACCTGCTTGCGGTGTAACTTTGGATAAATTACTTGGCCTCATTTGGCCTCTCTGTGGTGGTTCTTGTACCGTGGCACAGCGTTACTGGGGGGACTAATGAGATAATCCACGTAAAGTGCTTCGAACAATGCCTGGTCTGTTGTAGGTATCCCATGAAGTTTCTCTTGGTTAAGAGACTTTAAAAATGGCTTGCCGTCCCAGAGAAAGTAAAAATCTCTTGGAGGCTGTACACCACACACTCTCTGTAGCGCATTACAAAGAATTTCCCCAAGCCTCTACAGTGGACAAGGCGCGATCCCTTTTTCATTGACGAGGAAACTGGACCCCTGCCCCGAGATGGCGGGTGGGTAGCTGAGATTGCACAGTAGCACCGCTGAGGAAAGATGTCCTCAAACTGAGCTTGTCTAAGACATTTCAAGTAGAGTGATAAGGACAGGACCGAGAGAGCTGAGGTCCCGGCTTGGTGTGGGACGAGGCAGCCTTGCGTCTTCTTTGTCAGGGAGCTGCCCTTACAGGGCGGGTTCTCCAGTCAGTTGTGGTCCTTGGCGGAGAACACTGTGTTTACAGACTCAGAAAGCCCGTGGAGCGGAAGGTACGCTTTCCGCCATCTCTCCTGCCCCTGGAGGCTTATTCAGTTGTTGCCGAAGTGCCTGGAGGCAGGCTACGATCCCAAATCTCCATTCTTTACTTTTTCTGGGACCAAGCCAGTGTAGGAAGGGAACATAAGATACGGGAGGGGAACGTTCCCATGGGACCAGGCTCAGCGACACCCTGAGAATAGCAGGCAGCACGGGTGGAGCAGGGACCGTGAGGACACGAGGGCCTGTTATGTAACGCTAACCAGCTCGTCAGCAGGGAGCCAGGAAGAGTACTTCCTGTGAGGGATTTCCCCTTCCCGCTCAGAAGCCCCGCACAGAGAGGCCATGCCCTTTGGAAACCTGTGTATGTGTTTGGCCGCAGAGAGGTGAGCGCACGTCTGGCTTCGGTGCTCGGTTTGTGTTTGTGCCAGGACGTGTGCCAACGGCCGTCTCTGCTGTGTGTCCACAGGCTCAGAGCGGGGACTCCAAACTCCCCCCTGATGTTAAAGGAGGCAGGACGGTAGGCCCTGATCCCGGTTGCCCTGGCGCCCTGGCGCCCTGGCCTGGCGGCTCTCAGGGCCCTGAGTCTCACAGGCGTGGGTGACTGGAGGCACTTAAAGCTCTGAGGTGGACTCCTGCTCTTTGTAAGCCAATTGTTGGAGAATTCAAGATCTGACTTTGGTGACACAGAAACCACCCAAATGAGCAGAGATTTTCAGAACACACCCCTTCTTTTTCTTTCCTCATCGCCACTTCCTATTTACAGGGCTGCCTCTTCTGAGAGGAGGGGAGACTGGGGGGCAGACGGAGAGCCCTGAGAGAAGGGCTGCGGGGTCTGTGAGGAGAGGAAACTAGGAAGGGGAGAGGAAGGGAGGGTGTCTGCTTGTGTGAGGGAGAGACACTGTGCCAGAGAGGGAGGGAGGGAGGGAGGCAGACGGTGAGAAAGAGGAGGGGAAGCGCCCCTCCTGTCTCAGGAACAGGGCTTAGTCCTCCCTCCCCTCCGCGGCCTTCTGGGAGCCAGACTGGACTTGGGACTCCCGGAGGGGCCTGAAGCTGCTGCCGAGGGAAGCCACAGTGTGTTCCGGAACTGGATGGAAACTATTTGGGGACCAGCTATGGAGAGTTGGCTTGTGCCCTGAGGGTCTGACGTCTGCCTGGTTGTGACCCTTTGCTCCTGTGCTGGGTGAGAATGGGAAGAGGAGAATCACGTTTCGGTTCTGCCCATCTCAGGCTGCTCTTCCTTCCTCAGGCCCCACCACCCTCAGGCATCTCCTCCCAAGTCACCCCATGGCCACCCGGGTCCTCTGCAGACCTGGAGTCCCAGTCCAGCGATGGCTTCCCGCCTGGGCCACTTATGTGCTGCCTCAGACATAGCTCAGGGAGCTTCCGCAGCAAGGGCCTCAGGCGCCTTTGCGGTATCAGCCTTCCCACCGAGGCTCTGGAGGCCACAGAACAGCTGCACCAGGCCCTGGGTGTGCTCCACTTTGGGCCGGACATGGATACATAACCTCATGGGAGCTTTTAACCCAACCTCCCAGAACATACTTCTCTTCCCATCACTCTGAAATCTACTCTGAGCTTCCTCAACGATGAGAAGCTGGCTGGCATTTATTGAGCACTTACTATATGCCAAACACTGAGTGAGTGCTTTATTCAGGTTAAGTAATTAACTCCTACAACAAATCAATGACAGGGGCATTTTTGTCAGCCCCATTAAAAAAAATTTTTTTTTAACATTTATTCATTCTTGAGAGACAGAGAGAGAGAGAGAGAGGGAGAGTCAGAATGCGAAGCAGACTCCAGGCTCTGAGCTGTCAGCCCAGAGCCTGATGTAGGCACAGACTGCGAGATCATGACCCGAGCCGAAGTCGGACAGTTAACTGAGCTGCCCAGGTGCCCGTTATTGGCCCCATTTAAAAATGAAGAAACCAAGATTCAGAGGGGTTAAGTGTTAGTAACTGCTGCTAGGTGGCAGACTCGGGAGGCCAGCCAGGCGCTGTGGATCTGGGAGCCACATGTTCACCACGCACCACTGCCTCATTTTCCCAATGTTTCCTGTGTCCCCACCCCGTTCTCCACCACGCGTGTTCCGTAGTAAACAGGCTGCCCTTCATCCTGGGCCTGTGCAGAAATCCCCCCATCCCTCCTCTTTCCTGGTAGTCCCTGAGAGAAGTTGGGGGGACTGGGGGTCCGGCCCCTCCTGGTCGGCACTCTCCCAGCCCCTCAGGACCTCCGTAGATATTTGCTTTCCACCTACCCCAATACCCTCCCCTCCTTTGAGGTTGTGGCATCCTAACTGCACGCCTTGCCTTTTCTCTCCTCCCTTCCCCCCCTTACTGACATCCTGGCCATTCCTGCATTCCCCGAAGACCTCGGCACCCGCCTCATGCTCACCCCTCTCCCCCAAGCCCCACCATCCCTGCATCTCCCTGAGATCTGTCTAACGCATCAGTCTCCAGGTGCCTCGCTTGCTCAACTCCTGGGCACCCCCACACGCCAGATACCGAGTCAGGGCTTCTCCTGCAACAGCGCCCTACTTCCTGACAACATTTCTATGAGGAGGGCATTGTCCTCATTGACAGATGAGGAAACAGATCATCATCAGACAGGTTTAGGGACTTGCCCGTGGTGACCTAGTGAATGGTGGAGGACAGACTTGAACTTGGCTCCACGTAACCTCTCAGCCTCCCTCAATATCACCAGAGTTGGAAACTTGCGTACCGCGCTCTGGCCACAGTCCTCCCCCCTCAGCTTGCCCCCTCCCTTTCTCTCTGCATCATTCTCTCTGTAATCCCTTCTCTTTAGAGCTTGCCACTACCTCCATCTCTCCACTTCCTCCCAAACCATTTCTCTTCTGAACCGTTGTCTGCAGTCAGAAGAGGGCACAAATACATATCCCATCTTCAGAACATCCCGTCTGCCTTCCTCCCCGTCTCTTTGTTAACTTCCAGACCACTTGTGGGAGCTGCCTGCTCGCGGCCGCCTCTCTGCCCGCTGGATTCTGCCCTCAGCCCTCCAGACTGTGGCAAAACCCAGTAGCCACCTGGGATTTGCCCCTCTTGATCTCTTCCTGCCCTTGCTGGGGCTTCCGCTCATGTCTCCTTGGGCTTCCAAACCGCTGGTTCTCCCCCTCCTCCCTGGCATCTCCTTCCCAGCCTGCTTCACGGGCCCCCTTCCTCGGAATTGCCGACGTTCTACTTTATAAAGGGAGGTGTGGGGCCGCGTCTTGGCCCGCAGCCCACACAAGCACTGTTTTGCTGATGGAAAGCTGTTGAATTCTGTAGAGCTGAAATTCTGTATAAATAGACACATTTACAACTTCCTGTCCATTTAGCCATCAATCATTCTAACAAAGGTAGGACTAATAATAACTTGCACATGGAGCAAGTCACAGCTTACAAAGTGCTTTCGCATGCCCTTCGGTATCCCTACCTATGTGCAATGAAAATATTTTTATGTCTGCACAGTATTAAAAAGGCATCATTAAATTCGACTCACTCTGCCAAGGCGTTGGGGGTAGCATTATAAATGAGCTGTGTTTTGCTGAAGAGTCCTTGCTTAAGGCCCTCTGGGTGTTGTTAGCCGGGATCGTGTCCCCAGTCCCCCATTTAGTTTTACTGGTGATTGGTAGGTTATTGATCCTTGGGACAGGGCCAAATGACCCTTGTTATTTTAATAACCTGTTCCTGCACTGGGAGAGGCTAAGGGCTGACCACAAGACGTGGGGAGCCTCCATGCCTACAGGTTGAGGCCCAACTACAGGATCTGAGACATTTGGATTAGGGTAAAGTGTAGCAGACTGACCTAGTTTTTGAAAACCTATATGGGTCACGCTTTCTAAAGGAGGTTGAAAGCTTTAAACCAAGAGGGCAAGCGGTTGTATCTTGTGCGCCGGTTTCCCTAGTTGGTAGACCCTGCTTGGAGTACTGTGTTGAGGGGGATCTCGAGACCAAGCCGAGCGATGAGCCTGGCTCCCGCGATCAGACGGCGCGGCCTGCCATAGGTGGGAAGGAGGACCTGAGAGCGCATGCCGCATCTGTGCCATAGCTGCTTCAAGCCCTCTTTGAAAGTGGAAGAACCGCCGGACAAACTGGGGCGAGCCAGGGAGCCCCTGAAGCCAAGCATTCTGGAGGTTGCCGCCATTTCACCAGGCCCAGAGGCTGCCCTGCTTTGGCTTGCTGGGACTTGACTTTGGAGTTGTCAAATATTTGAGGCTAAAAGTTACATGGATAAGGATTTCCTGAGTCCCACAGCCCCTCAGCACCCAGTTGCTTGCTCACCCCACTTAAGTGGGTGGGGGGCTGTCCCTAGTCTGTCTACTTTATAGATGTCTTACACATTGTTTCTGGTCATGTCCTCGCCGCTCAGGTGTTGTGGGAGGCTTCTGCAGCGGCTCATGTCTCTGGTGGGGAGTCCTGTCCCTCTCCTGTCCTTGACCCCTTTCTCTGCTTGAGCCCTAGATCTGGGACACACTCAGCTCCCTTGATCTCTGGCTGGGTTTGGGGACTCTAAGGCCTATGTGGTATAAGACGTACCCAACAGAGCCAGGCTCATGTCTGATCTGGTGTCACGGTGGAGAGCACAGAGCAGCAGGCGCCTTTGCCAGTGTTCTCAGCAAGCAGGTCCTGTCACTTCGATGCCCAGTCACCACGGGGAGCAAGTTCCTCCTTCAGCACACACACCCTTCACCTGAAACCCAGCTCTTCCACCAAATGATACCCTGCCTCTTCTCCAGAATGTTGGCATTTTGGAATACGGTATCAGGTCGTAACTGGCTAATGTTATATTGCTGCTGCACACAATTAGAGCAGGGAGGAGGACAGCACTCACCGTCTCCAGCCAAGCCGTCCCTCTGGCCCGGGTACCGTCTTGCTGCTCGGGAATACGGCCCTGACCACGCCGTATGGGAAGTGTGGTGTTCAAGCTGCGGGGGGGGGGGGGGGGGGGGGGGCGCCAGAGCCATATTAGGAACCTTCCCCAGAAGCGCACTCCTATCTGCAGCTCACTTGGAAATGCGTTCTGGAAACCGCAGTGACGGGTGGATAGACGGAGGGGTGGATGTGCGATAGAGCAGCAGGTAACATGCTCATGGGGGCCGTGGGCGGCAGGTATATGGATGTTCACTGTACAGTCCTTTCAACTCGGCTGCGGGCTTGGAGACATTCACAATAAAATGGTGGGGGGGAGGGAATTACCCTCGACAGTGACCTATTTTTAATTTAAAACAGGCTCTTGACCAGTGCGACCCCTGAGGCTGGAGAGCGAAGGGGTTGCGCAGATTGGATCCATTTCATTTGGGAAGGCTTCCTGTGGGGGGTGGCTTCCTGCCTGCCAAGGCTTGAAACCCACCCTGTTCACAGGCTGGGCTAGAGGAGGGGTTTGCAGGCCCCCTCCCGTGGGAGCCGTGCAGTCTGCTGCCAGTCCCCTGCAGCCCCCTGCCCCCACCATGTGTAACCCTTGAGTAGGGGTGCCTCTCCTGTGCCTCACCTTCACATGCCAGCTTCTAGGCAGTCAAACTGCACTCAAGGCCCCCTGCAGGCCCGGGCCTGGCTTTCCTCACCTTTCCCAGAGGGCTGCCGTATGTCTCGGCACTGCCCAGGACACAGGAGGGGGCTCTCGCCAGGCACAGTATCTGCTGAGGCTCTGAGCCCCGGTGCAAGCAGAGAGGCTGTCCAGCCCGGGGAGGGTGGGGAGATTCGGTCGCTCCAGATGGCCTCCCTCCCGCCTGCAGATCCCAGGCACTATTGAGCTGACAGATCAGGAGGGAGCAGGAAGTAAGTGGCAGTGGCAGGGAAAGCAGCTCTCTGGAGTGAGGTCCTGAACTAAATTGCAGGTCACACTCACTGGCGGTCTCACAGAAGGCGCTGGGATCCAGCTACCAGGATAACTGGCTCAGGCATGGGAGTAAAATACAAGGCCTCCGCCTAATGCCCATCCCCCACCTGCGGGGGACGCTGCGGTCGCCAGCTAGTATGTAACTGGGCGCTCAGTAATACAAATTCTTGCTTTTTTTTTTTTAATTTTTTAATGTTTATTTTTGAGAGAAACAGAGCATGAGCATGGGAGGGGCAGAGAGAGAGAAATACAGAATCCGAGGCAGGCTCCAGGCTCTGAGCTATCAGCACAGAGCCTGACATGGGGCTCAAACCCATGAACTATGAGATCATGACCTGAGCCAAAGTAGGACGCTTAACCTACTGAGCCACTCAGGTGCCCCAATTCTTGGATCTTTTAGTCTTAGCCTTAGCAAAATGTCATCAGGAAGGAAAATATGCTGCCATCATAGCATAAGGGAGATTTTGTAAAGTTAAGTGCCATATATATAGCACTGCCTCTGCCTCTGTTAGTGCAGGGGATCGAGAATCCTCTGTCAGGCTCTTGACCCCTTGGAAGATGGCATTCTCGATGCTTTTTCCCTGAGTGACACATTCACTCATGCTCACACTTGTCCTCCGAGCCGAGTGAGCCTCTGCCCTTGACACCTGCAGAACCGCAGGGATGCCCAGCCCCTCGCCCTCCCACAAAGGAGAGCAGGGCAACCTTCCGCTGGTTGTCGACTTGGGCAGGGCCCACTCTGCTGTCTTTCCTCCCGAGAGGCAGTGGATGCTGGAGTTCAGACTCCCTGGTGGGAGTCCTGCCTCCACCCCTGGCACGTGACCTTCAACAAGCAGCATCCTCTCTGTGTCTCAGCTGCATCAGCTGAGTCCCTGCTGCATGGCCCAGTTGAAGGAAAGGCTTGAGTTAATGCTGGGAAGCCTGGTGTGTGTACAGCGAGTGCCATTCGGTTAGCCGCTGCTGTCCTTGGCACCTGCACCTGAATCATCCCGCTCTGGGCTGCGGGTCTGAGGCCAGAGCCACAATTCAGCATCACTGCACGCTGTGGCTATGGCAAATTACCACAAAGTTAGTGGCCTTTAACGACACAGATTTATTCTCTTGAGTTCTGGAGGTCTGGGCTGAAGTCGCTGTGCTGGCCAGGCCGTACTCCCTCTGAGGCTCTGGGGAGGATCCATTTGCTTGCCATCTCCACCTTCTAGAGCTGCATTCCTCACATTCTTTGGCTCTTTGGCCTCCTCCTCCATCTTCAAAGGCAGCAGCTAGCATCTTGCTTCTGTTGTCCCATCACCACTGTGGGCCGGTCTCCCCGTCTTCGTCTTATAGGGACCCTTGTGAGGGCATTGGGAGGGCATTGGAGAAGCTCCCATCTCAAAATCCTTCCCTTAGTCATATCTGCAGGAGGTAACAGTCACGGGTTCTGGGGATTCGGAAGCAGATGTATTTGGGAGACATTCTTCACATGACAACTGAGACAGGAAGAAACTCCCTGGGTTCATGGTCCTGTGGCGTCACTTGGTCAAATTCTGGACCACCGTGGAGCACTGCCCCAGACCTGGCTGGGCCACACAAGCTGCCCTGCCCCCTGCTATACAAGCACGTGGGCACCGTCAGTGTCTCGTTGCATTGGCTCCCCAGTGCCCCGGGGCGTGGCAGGCGCCGTGTGGTTGGTTATGTGTTCATGCAGGCAGGTGCTGATGTGCTGTGTGTGTCCCTCTAGGCCATGGCGAATGTCACTGTGGAGAATGCAAGTGCCACGCAGGTTACATTGGGGACAACTGTAACTGCTCAACAGACATCAGCACGTGCTTGGCCAAGGATGGCCAGATGTGCAGCGACCGTGGGCGCTGTGTCTGTGGGCAGTGCCAGTGCACAGAGCCAGGAGCTTTCGGAGAGACGTGCGAGAAGTGCCCGACTTGCCCAGATGCCTGCAGCACCAAGAGGTAATGGCACCCTCACCCCTGCTTCTCACCCCAGACCAGGCCCGTCTTTCGGCCCATCGGGGCCCGCCTCTTAGTCCCCAACTCCTGCCTCTTCCACTGCCCAGCCTTTGCTGGGGAGCAAAACTCATACTAACATTAACTAAACTTTAACTGTATATTAAAACAGTGTCTTTGAAACGCTGGTTCCTTGGGGATTTTGTAAGAAAATAAAAACAGAACAGGGGCGCCTGGGTGGCCCAGTCGGTTGACCGGCCGACTTCGGCTCAGGTCATGATCTCACAGTCTGTGAGTTCGAGCCCCGTGTCGGGCTCTGTGCTGACAGCTCAGAGCCTGGAGCCTGCTTCATTCTGTGTCTCCCTCTCTCTCTCTGACCCTCCCCCACTCATGCTTTGTCTCTCCTGCCCTCAAAAATAAATAAAAACATTAAAAAAAAAAAAAACAGAACAAAAAACCAAGACTTACTCTATTCCCCAACTTAGAAGTTACCAGATTACTGAATTAAATTCAACTGGTTGGGTACCAAAATAGTGGCTTCTCAGAGCCTTTTGAGTGCAATTGAGTATTTCAAAGGGGATGTAGTATGCACCTGTTTTTCAAACAAGTTGGATCCCCTCCCCAACACTAACATTTCCCAAATCATGTTTCACAGGACACCCGTATGGCAAATGCTGCTTTGAACAAAATGTAATCAGAAGGTGGATCGGATGGGAGGGCATTCGACCTAGATAAGGCATGCCAGAAACAAACCACAATGGCTTTTGAATTTTCTGCTCCATTTATACAGATAATGGAACGCCAGCCCTGCTCTGCAGCTGAATGCAGAGATTGTCTGGACAGTGGGCACCGCGCCTCCACTGACTCTGCCACGGGGTCACGTTCTCCTTGCTGGGCCCCCCACCCCCACAGCTCTGCCCTTCACCCTCTGCCAGAGCGCGAATGGGCGGGAATTAAAGGGATCCAGGAGCTATGCCATCAGGAAGGCACGAGTGACCGTTCCTCTTGAATTTTGCTAGAGGAACAGCTGCGTCGTGCTCATCCACACTAGGGGGCCCGGCGTGAGAGAAACAGGCACAGATCATCAGAAACAAATAATAGTACAGCCGTCGTTTCTCTTGGGCTGGGGAACGCAACTGTGCAATTTTCTTTTGGCAGATTTCCCCTCCACATGTCTGGCTCGGGCTGCTAATGAAAGGAGTCCGTGCTCTCCGAGCCCGCTGTGGCTGCCGGTCCTTGCTCAGAAATGTCCTGGGTGGCACAACCCCTACTTGGACGTTTGCCTCAAATAATCCAGGCGTGGGTAATTGAGAACTGGCTGCAGATCGAGAGACCAGATAGACAGGACCAGATTTTATTTTGTGTAATTGGAGGAGAGCCGGGGAAAGTCACGGAGAAGAAACGCAGACCCACTTCAGACCTGCCGAGGACGGAGAAATAACAGAAATCCAAATAGCAGCGTCCCAGGGGAGGAGGGGAGGCTCCCGGATCCGGAGCCCAGATAGCTGCGGCCGGCCGTGCGAGCGTGGGATCACAGGCCTCGCCCACATTTTGTGGCGGAGGGAGGCGCGCTCCCCCAGCTCCTCCCGCAGAACCGTGCCGGGCTGTCCTCGGGACACACGAGGTTAATGGAGGGAGGGGGCCCGAGCTAGGACAGCACACATGGAATCAATAAAAGTAGATAAAGCCCGTCTCTTCCGTTCCTCTGGAGCAGCAAGGCAGTGTAGCTTCGGCGTATGTCAGTTAAAAGGCCCAGCAGCCTTAGCTTTAGGTCAAAAGGGCACAACAACCGTAGCTTTAAATGTTTAAAGCATTCATTTCCTCGAAGACACAGTACCGGATAATTTGTTATCCACTAAGCAATACCAAAGAAACCAGGAGAGCAAAGAGAGGCCATAAGGAAACATCACTCACTCTTCTTTTTTTTTTTAATCTCAGGGCCACACTGACGCTCTCCATTTCTTTCAAGGCCTAATTGCAACTTTTTTAAAACAAATTCCCTTTGAAAGTGACTTATATGATGTTTTGTACTTGGTTTGCCAAGAACGACCAGGTTTTGAATGCCTTATGTCTTCCCCGCCCTCCCGACTTGGGGTTTCAGAGCAGCCAGTCTCCACTTTCTAGAACTAACCAAACATACCCTTCACCTTGGGTGAGTTCACACTCAGGCTCAGCTGATTTCAATTAACAGGCTCTCTGCGTAAAGCCTCTCTCAGCCACTTGTTTATTTAAAAGGCCAGACTTATTGTAACACATGACTACAATATATCACAAGTTTCAGCCCAGTAGGTGGAGCACACAAGTTAGACTGATAAGTTCAGACGAATAATTAGGGGGCGTTTCCTGGAAGTGGCCCTGTGGTTTAGTGTGGTTTAATGACAACGGCTGCAGTTGGAAGGCTCCGCGAATCCTCGCTGAGAGGAAGGTCAGCTTGGGAGTCACTTGCGGTGTGCTAATCCCTGGGGCCAGAGCTAAACCCTCCCTTCCTGGCCCCCAGCCAAGTCTCAGTTGCCTGCCCTCTGGGACTCTGGCCTCAGGGGAAATGCAAACATTACCAGCTTGTTAGTAACTCCAGAATGTTTCCATGAAGTGTTCCAGGAGAGTGGGATTTTAGGGCCAATTCTGGGGTAGCTGCATTCTTTTTTTTTTTTTTTTTCCATGTTTATTTATTTTGAGAGAGAGCCCGAGCCAGGGAGGGTCAGAGAGAGAGTCCCAAGCAGACTCCGTGCTGTCAGCGCAGAAGCCTGACGTGGGACTCAATCTCATGAACCATGAGATCATGACCTGAGCCAAAATCAAGAGTCTGACACTCAACTGACTGAGCCACCCAGGCACCCCTGAATTCTTAACAAAGTCCTACCTGCTTTCCTCCTTAACCTGAGGACTTGGTGAGGGGGTTACCGAGAGGCAGGGCGCTGGGGCTGGAGCAGCTGCCACAGCGTCTCCTGGCCCCAGTGCCTCCCCTGGCCACGAAGGGGGTGACCGATGAAGTGCTTGCCAGCTGCCTTCCAGTTCTGCTGCTCCCCCTGCAGCTTCTCTCCAGTTCTAGGAACTGGCCTCAATCGCAAGGAATTAAACAGATGATGATAATTCAGGTCGTGCATCGTGGTTGTACATCCCTCTCCATTTTTGCCAGAGAACTTTCCAGACACATAGCCTCGTTGGTCCCCGAGGGCCTGTGGGTGAGCAGGGTGGCCATCCCCCGGGTCACTGTGGCTCTGTGGGGTCACCGCCTGCGCTCTGCAGTCTTGGCCCTTGGGCCCTAGCCCATTCTCAAGGAAGCCCCTGCTTCTGGGGCCCTGTCACCACCGGGCACCATCACCCCACTGAGTCCCTGAGAATTCACCATCAGCTGGTTGTCTTGCCCCAGCCCGCTCCTCCCTGGGATCCTCCTTGTGCTCCCCCATCCCACAGTCCCCCAGAGGGGTCAGGCCCCTCTCCCACCACTGCAAGCTTCACAGACCCTTCGTGAAAGCTTTGCTTCTCTGGCCCCACAGCCTCGGGAGTCTGTTCTCACTGATAGAATGCGAAGGTAGATGGGGACTGTCTGGAACCGGGTTTGACTGTGGGAAGGAGAGTACTGATCCTTAATTGAGCATTTTACTTAAGGATTTTTACACAACAACGTCTGATTTAAACTGTGCACCTGAGGTGTGAGGAGAAGGGGCTCAAAAAGAGACTTTTTGAGTCCTAACCCGATTTCTCCAGAAGGCCCCTGTTGAAATATGCGTTTCCTGGGAGGAGGCTGCCACCCTGTAGCCTTTACCAGAGTCTAGTGTAGACCAACTCATAGAGGGTAGAACCCACCAGGCAGGCTCCGTCTGGGAGGGAGAAGGGACTCGTGCCTGAGGGTCTTCTGGACAGTGCGTCACAACCCTCACTGTGTGAATCTGAACCCGGGAGCCCAGGCTCTGCCCCAGAGACGTGGACCCCATAGGTGTGGCCAGACCCTGGCAATGGTATTTTCTGGAAAGCCTCCTGGAGAGGCCAATATGTGGGAGGGTTAAGGGCCCCGCGCTGGCAGTGATCCCCTAGTAGGAATCCTGGGAAACGGGGCAGTATGGGGACTTCAGGCGCTGGCCAAGGGTGTGAGACCCCTCTTCAAGGCTGGGAACCCCATTTTTTTAATCACTCCAGAGTTTCCTGCTGGGAGAAGACTCTTCACAGGCATATGATACAGCCGAGTGCAGATGGGTTTCTGGGGCACCTGCGTGGCTCAGTCAGTCAAGCTGGACAACTCTTGATCTCAGCTTAGGTCTTGCTCTCAAGGCCGTGAGTTCAAGACTCAGCATGGAACCTACCTGAAAAAAATTGAAAAGTCTCTAACCTACAACTTGATATGTAGACATCAGACATGCCTCTAGACTCACACAGGTTGCTCCAAGAACCCTCAGGCTGCCTGCATAATGGCAACCAGAGGCCAGCAGAAACGTTGACTGAGGCCAAAAATCCAAAGATAGGATGAAGGAGAGCCCGCAGGGGCCCAGGCCCGGCAGAAGGGCAGGCAGCGTACCCCCGGGAGCTCGGTTACTTGCCAGGAACCACTGCACAGCATCTAACACCCGCATTTGTTGCCTCTTTCCCAAAGAGACTGTGTCGAGTGCTTGCTGCTTCACTTGGGGGGCCCGGCCGACAACCAGACCTGCCAGAACCTGTGCAAGGATGAGGTGATCACGTGGGTGGACACCATCGGTGAGTGTGCCCCAGCGGCCCTGGGTCCCTGTCCCCTTTTGTTTCGTGGTAGACACCTTGAGGCTTCCTCCTCTGTGGGGCCGCCTGGCGGGGAGCAGAGCGGTTCTAGCCTGGAGTTGGGAAGCATAACGTCAGTGTCCTGGGCACTCCCGTTGGGTGTCCAGGCTCTCTGGGGTGTAAGACTTCCTTGTTCATAGATTTCTGCACCATCACTGGAGCCCCTTCCTAGTCACATCTCCCAGGCTCTCAGAGAAGTTGGTATATTAGTTAGGACAAGTCATGTCAGCTGCTGTAACAAATCCAGATCTCAGTGACTTAACTAAATATAAGTCACTCACTGCGAGTCCACTGAAGACGTTTCTGGTTGAGAAGGCCTTCCATGAGGTCATTCAGGAAACCAGGCCCCCTCTGCCTGAAGGTTCTGTTCTCCTCATGTCCCTGGAATCCTCTCTACTCAGTCAGCAAATGGGGGAAGACAGAGGGAGGGGTCACGTGAGACGCTCATATGGGCCAGGCCTGAAGTGGTACTTGTGACTCGCACCTGCATTTCCTGGGTCACAGCCCAGTTGTTTGGACATATTTAGCTGTAAGGGTCGCTGGGAAATGTAGTCAAGTCATGTGCCCAGGAGGCAGGGAAGCCATGTTTGATGAATGGCCCCCTAGTCTTTAACACATTGACCTCAGTCTGGTGTGGCTCTCACGATGCTGCAAGCATCAGAAGGGGCAGGGGTCTTGTGTAGCCCAGATCGCACTTGGGGTCGAGTGCCACCCCAGCTCTCTTCCCGGCAACAGGCCCCTGTTCTGGCAGCTCTCGCTCACTCCTGGTTCTGTTATCTTACGTGGCAGCTCTCATTGTAGGGTTCTCGTTCTGACCACTCCACTTTGACTCCATCCATCCACCCTTTGCTTTACCTCTGGACAAATGGCTGTAAGTCCATTCTGAGTGGGAGCTCAGACATCGGTGCACGGACCTTTGCTTTTCACCATTGCCGTCCAGGCTGAGGAGCTTCTAAATGCAAATCACATATCTTAGCCCCATATTGCACGTGACCGGCTTTGGAAGTGGTCTGGAACACTGTAATTACACCGAATCACAGTGGCCTGTGTTGGAACCCTCATACAGTGTGGTGGCCATGTAGATTTGCGCATCTGCTTTGGAAAGTGGCCTGGTACCTCCCCCAACTTAAACGGAGTTACCACACAATTCAGTGATATCACTCCTGGGTATATACACAAGAGAACTGAAAACATGTTAACACAAAAACTTATGCATGAATGTTCATAGCAGTGTTCTTCATTAGAGTAAAAAATGAGAAGCAACCCAAATGTTACATGAACTGGTAAATGGAAAAATGCAGTGTGGTACCTCCATCCAGTGGAAGAAGGAGCGGCGTCCTGATGGAGAGAGGACTCTTGAAAGTACTGTGCTGTGTGTGAGAAGGCAGACAGAAAAGGATATATATTGTAGGACTGCATTTAAGTGAAATGTCCAAAAAGGCAGAAGCACAGAGACAGCAAACAGATCGGTGGTTGCCAGGGGCTGGGGAGAGAAGGGAATTGGGACTGAGCAGTAACAAAGATGGTTTCTGTTTGGGGTGATGGACATGTTCTGGAATTGGATGGAATAGTTACACAACATTGTAAATATACCTAAACCACTGAATTGTGCACTTCAGATGGCGGCGGGGGGGGACAAGACTGTGTACCATGAAAGGGACTCTGCCTCTGAGGCTCCCTTGCTGGCAGCCTTGCCCTCTACCTTGACCTCAGCTGCTGCAGGCTCCCAGCCCCGGCCTCCCGGCCTGGCCCTGACTCACCTCCTCTGTAGACGTCCCCGGTTCTGACCGACCGCTGTGGCCAAATCAGGCTCCTGAGTACGCTGAGTCCTGCATTCAGCCAGCACTTGTTTATCGAGCACCTTCTGTGTGCCGGGGCTCGTGCTGGACCAGGGGAGCCGGTGGGGAGCCTCCCGCGTCTTGTCTCATGGCCATTTTCCCGCCGCTGCTTCTGCTTGCTGCTTCAGGCCCCGCTCGCAGCAGCAGACCTGGGGCAGGGCAGTGCCCCCCTCCACCCCCACCCCCCCGCCCCCGCTAGGCGACACAGTCAGAAGGAAGGACTTGCTGCCCTCCTGTGGCCCCCTGACTGAGGCCTCGCTCTGAGCCGTCCTGCACAGACGGCTGCCTCTCAGTGCGATCCTCAGTGAGAAGCTTTCCCTTCAGATTCACTGTTCGTCCTTTTCCTTCCTTCTTCGGGCTTTCTTCATACACATGCGCTTAACACTCACCCAGACCAGGCTTAAGGTGGGGCCTAGGAGAGAAAGTGCAGGCCTTCACATCTGATAACCACGCTAATTTGTCTGGTTCCAGGTTAAAACTCCTTTGAGCAGGGGCACCTGGGTGGGTTGGTTGAGCCTCTGACTTCGGCTCAGGTCATGATCTCACAGTTCATGAGTTCGAGCCCCACATCGGGCTCTCTGCTATCAGTGCAGAGCCCGCTTTGGATCCTCTGTCCGCCTCTCTGTCTGCCTCTCCCCTGCTCACGCTCTCTTTCAAAACAAAACAACACAACAGCAACAACAAAAAACCTCCTTTGAGCAACAGGGTCATGAAGGCAAGAGCTAAAAAGCATTTTATGCTGTAACAAGCCACAGCTGTTGTTAGGACCATTTGGCCTGAACACAAAACTTACGCTGAACAATGGCCCCTTTCCCTTCCTCTTCCCTGCTCCCTTTCCCTCCTAGAAATCAGTCTAACCCTTCCCCAGAGCGGCCTTGGAGTGCAGGTGACATCTGGACAGGGGGCTGTGGGTTAACAGCAGTGTGGGGACAGGCAGGTGCTGCTCACCGTGGAGGGGTGGAGCAGGTGCTCTGGGCTCGGCCCGTCCGTGGGTGTAGGCACCATGGCAGGCACCCAACTCTTGTCCAGACGTCCTTGTCACCTGTGGGTCCTTTAGGTTTTACACCCTAGCAAAGAGCTGCTGATGCTTGGCCACTACAGCTGGCACTCAGCCAGGTGGACTCAACTGTGAACTCTCAGGCCCCAAAAGGCATCAAATGGCTCCTTCTTTTCTGTGTCCCTTGCACTTCCAGGGCAGTTCCCCTCACCAGCCTCTCCCCAAAGCATGATGCCTTCTTCTGTTTCACCTCGCTCCCAGCAAACACTTCGGAGGTCTCTTGCGTTCCCCGGGCATTCCTCACACCTCAGGCGATTCCTGTGCCCAGAGCAACCCAGATTCCAAGCTGGGCCCGCGTTCTTGATGCGAGAAACCCAAACTCACTTGTGAAGGCGCAGCCTTCCCTTCAGGCCTCTCTGCACCGTTTCCTAACTGAGGCGCTCGGCTCCCCGGCCCGTCCATCAGCACACTGGGTTGTTCTGAGAGGACATTTGTGCCTGGTTTTCTTCCAGTGAAAGATGACCAAGAGGCCGCGCTCTGTTTCTACAAAACCGCCAAGGACTGCGTCATGATGTTCGCCTACACAGAGCTCCCCAGCGGGAGGGCCAACCTGACAGTCCTCAGGGAGCCAGGTGAGTGAGGGCCGGCTCTGCCCCCGCGGGGGAGCTCGGCCTCTGACACCTTTCCCTGCTCTAGACTGGTCGTCCTTGTGTCCTCACTGCCTTTCCAAACTCCAGAGGGACGAGGGTCACAATTCCTTAGAAAGAGCAGGATCTAAGGCCGCCCCCGCCCAGCTCCTGGCGTTGGGAAGAGAGATGGTTGTACACCTGGGGCCCCACTGCCGGGCAGGGCTCTGGGGGTCCCGGCCTGGCGGCACGGGAGTTCTGGCGTCTTATCCTGGGGGAGACGGCGCGCAGGGGTAGAACGGCTGAGGGCAGTGAGCGAGGGCAGTGAGCGGCTGCAGGCTCTGTAGGGGGTGTGTGGGCGGGGGGGGGGGGGGGGGGGAGGTGTGGACGGTCAAGGCTGGGTGGGCCAGCGCCTGCCTCCGGGAACTTACGGGTGCGCGCGCGCGCACACACACACACACACACACACATTCACCCCCCCCCCCACCCCCCAACCCCCCAGCGGGGCGTCTGCACTTCCCATCGTAGACTCCAAGAAGGGCAGATGGGGCTCTGGGTTAAACTGCCACGCTCCGCTCTGGGCCACTGAGGAGGCCAAGCCTTAATGCAAACACTGATAATTCTGCCTCGTGCTTTGGACCCAGGGAGCAATGGCCTTTTGCTTTGGAGTAATCAGGGTTTCTAGTATGACCCCTTTTATGCTTCTCCGGAGGGGGGCAGGGGTGAGGAGAAAAAGTTTTGCTCCCCTCAGTTTACAGCATCGCAAACTGTTTTTCCAAATGGAGCCAGACCACATAACATGCCTTCTCTGGGCCTGCGGCAGAGGAAATGCTGTGGTCCCAGCCCAAGATGCGTGCCTGGAAGAGTGGGGCTTTGTTTCCCAGCGCTGTCTTTGCGGTTCTTTGAAAATAAGCACATTCGCTCCAGAGGGCTGCGCTACGGGCTTATAAACGTTGGCTGGCCTCCAGCCCAGCCCTTGTGGATGCGGCTTCGCGAAACCTCCTGCCTGCCTGGTCTGCTCCCGAAACCATTTATGTGAAGGCTGAGGCACGTCCAGCCTGGAGAGCGGAGAATGGGCCCGGGCAGCACCTGTGTGCTCACGTGAGGGGAGGTGCTGCTGAGCACATGGTGCAACTCGGCGTGTGGGAGGAAGGGGGGCAGCCACCAAGGGTCTCTTCTACTTGTGGCCTTGGGACAGCTGCCATCCCTCTTTGACCCTTCCCCTTTGTGTGCATTGGAGGAAACCTTCAGCACCCCCAGGTCTCCCAGAAGCAATGTGAGGATCTGAGAGAGAAGAGAGGGAAGGTGTTGGGTAGAAGGTGGAAGGTAGAGAGGCGCACCTGTCGCTCCAGATGGACCTGATGTTGTGGGGGAGGGCGTCGGGATGCTATCCTAGTGGCTCTGCTCACGGCGCCTCCCGGTTCCCTCCAGAGTGCGGAACTGCCCCCAACGCCACAACCATCCTCCTGGCCGTGGTTGGCAGTATCCTCCTGATCGGGATTGCGCTCCTGGCCATCTGGAAGCTGCTCGTCACCATCCACGACCGGAGAGAGTTTGCAAAGTTCCAGAGCGAGAGGTCCAGGGCCCGCTATGAAATGGTAAGCCAGTGGGAAGCTGGAAGTAGGAAAAAGTCAAGTCTAGAGATCCGGTTGAGGTCAAACAAGCTTTAAGGCCCACTAACATCTTTGGCATTCAGATCAAAGAGACAAAACCTGAGAGGTGGTGTGCGCCCAGTTCTGGAGGGTGAGAATGCACGGTCCAGGAGCACAGGGGGCTCTGTAGAGCCCCACACCGGACCCAGCTCAGGACCCTCGGAGGGGAGAGGCACTTGGAGCAGCCTCGGCAGGAAGAGTCTGGACAGTCTTAGGGCGACTGCAGACTCAGTAAAGGACCTTGAGTTCTTAGAATCTGTTACAACATCCATTTGTGCGAGTCTTGTCTCCCCAAGCAAACTGCATGGGGACTGAGCCCAGCGAGCACCCCTGAATCCCACGTAGTTCTGTTAAAGGTGGAAGGAACTTCAGACACCATCTGGCCCAGCCCATTTGAGAGAGAGAGAATGGAAGCTCAGAGACAGGGAGGGTCCTTCCCAGGTCACGACAAGTAGAGGCAGGGAGGGTCCTGCAGCACAGAGCTGCCACCACCTGCGTGCTCAGGCTGCTGCCTTCCGGGGTCACTGACCGAGGAAAGGCCTCTGACCCCAAGAATGTGTGTTCAAATGAATGGACACACACATGTCCTCTTGCCTTCTGTGTTCCGCAGGCTTCCAACCCTCTGTACAGAAAGCCCATCTCCACACACACCGTGGACTTCACCTTCAACAAGTTCAGCAAACCCTACAATGGCACAGTAGACTGACAGCTCCTCCTAGGAGGGCCAGAGGGGGCTGACGAGAAGTCAGAGACTGACACACCCTGGACAGCCACTCGACTGCATCATAGCTCCCTAGAGGGACAAGCAAAGACACCTTCCCGTGAACCTGGGCTGGGAGCCCCTCGCCTGCACAGGAAGGCAGCCAGAGCACCACCTGGCTGCTGGGCCGCAGCCACGCCAGGCCACCGACACTCCAAGCCTGAGAAAGGCCCAGGACCTTGGCGCTCTTAGCTTTCCACACCACATCCAGCTTGCTGACTTGGGGGTGCTGCTGGGAGTCTAGGCTGCCTCTCCCTTCCAGGAAGGCTGAGCTTCCAGCCCAGCCAGAGGAGAAGGCTCTTGGGAGTATCGGAGTGTGCAAAACCAACACGCGCTCTGACTTTTGTCGCGTTGATCATTTTTATATGAAATAAAAAGATCATGCATTTATGGTATAGTTCTGATTACTGCGAATTGTCGGCCTGATGTCTGTCCCTGCACAGGGGTGTTGGTGATGGGATTATTGAGATGCCTGCTGAAGGCACATAGTTGCAAATGTCAGTTTTCCAATTCTGTCTGTGTTTGTTTAGTACTTTTGTAATGAAAGAGGGAAAGATTGGGATTGAAAGTAAAGATTAAAACCAAAAGATTTTGTGTTTGCCTGACACTCTCTGTCATGCGCGTATTCCTGTCCGAAGTAGTCTTAAGTGGTGTCCCAGTGGGGGGTTGGAAAGGCTGGGTGCTTCCTCAGGGGACCCAACAAGAGCCAATTCCAGGGCTCTTCAGACGGGGCCTCATGGGATGTCCGAGGGAGAGCTAAGCCTGTGCCTTTGGACCTTCCCAGTTTTGGTGTAAAGGAAGACCTCCATGCTAGCAGTTATGGAAACCACTGTACTGGCCTGCCTCCCCTGTTTCAAGGCGCTGAGGCTGGAAATGGATTGTGCACATAAAGAAAGGCCAAGATGCAATTTCCACACAGTTTACTCTCTACACCTTATTAAGAACAGGGGGCACCTGGGTGGCTCAGTCAGTTGCATGTCCAACTTCAGCTCAGGTCATGATCTTGCAGTTTGTGAGTTCGAGTACCGCGTCGGGGTCTGTGCTGACAGCTCAGAGCCTGGAGCCTGCTTCGGATTCTGTGTCTCCCTCTACCCCTCCCCTGCTTATGTTCTGTCTCTCTCTCTCTCTCAAAAATGAGTAAATGTTAAAAAAAAAAAGAAAAAAAAGAACAGTTTCCTTCCAGTGCCTTCCCTGCTCAATTCCTACGTCCCAACCAAAGCACAAAACCCATTTCGAATTTTGTTTTCCTGTAGACCCCTGAGGTTCTCTTAGGTTCCCATATCTGAGATGGAAGGGACCTGCCAAATTATCAGATCCTATCACCTATTTATGTAAGAGGAAGCTGTGAGAGAGGGGCAGTTGGTTGCCCAGGCAGGTGTCAGGAGGTTAACTAAGGACAGCCGAGTGCTGGCCTCCTAATACCTGCTCCTTCTTGTAGAATGTCTTTCACTGATCAGGTTTGTTTTGCTCTTGGCATCACTTCAGGGCCATTAGGCTTTCATTCCAAATTCAATCTGTTCTCCACGTTGGATAAAATTCCCCTTCCTTCATTTTTTAAAAATGCTTATTACTTACTTTTAAGAGAGAGAGAGAGAGAGAGAATACACACATGTGTGAGCTGGGGAGGGGCAGAGAGAGAGGTGGACAGAGGATCAGAAGCAGATTCTGTGCTGACAGCGAGCCAAATGGGGGGCTCGAACTCATGAACTGTGAGATCATGACCTGAGCCAAAGTTGGACACTCAGCGGACTGAGTCACCCGGGCGCCCAGTCCTGTACTTTCATTTTGGCAAACGCTAAGACAAGTGTCTGTCAGTAAATAGGGCCTGTCACCTGGGGAAAATATGAACGGATTCTGAGTTTCCTTTGTTCTGTTGTAGTTAGGATGAAACAGAGGCCTCGTGACTTGGTGAAGCTGCCTTAAAACCTTTTTGTAATAAATCAACTGTAAATAAATTTATAAAATAGATAAAATGGTGGCATTGAGACTCTAAATTGAGAAAAATACGATTTTGGAAGAAACTGGGTTTCTCTTCTATTTAATTGTGGTTTCCTGGAGACAATCATCAAATTGTTGACAGTTTTATTTTCTGTCAGGCAGCTCTGTAAGGGCACTCAGTTCCTGAGCCACACGCTCTAAGGATTACTTGCTTCTGGTGTCCACCTAACAGAGAAGTTAGGTCGATTTCATCTGTGACACCCATTGCTATTGTGGAAGCCATCTGCTCACAGCACCCTGCTGCCCCCTGCTGGAAGCTCCTGGAATTAGCTATTTGGAGGCCTGACTACTGAGATTCTGACCCAATCTGTGATTCTTACTGTGATTCATGCTGGTACCCTGCCCCGCTCCCACACATACACATCACCACCAGCACTCCTCGGTTAATACAAATAAGGCAGCAGGAGCTGGAGGTGGGCTGCAAAGCATTCTCAAACCGTGGGCAGACGGACGCGGCCCTTCCTGCCTTTGCTGCGGAAGCACACAGATGGGAGTTCTCATGATTGCAGAGGGACCTGCAAAGAGCACCTGGCAGTCTCTGGAAAAGCTTTTCCTGGTATCTGGTTGGAAAGATGGTTAGAAATGCACTTGTTGGAAAGGAGGGGTGGGAGTCGTTTGCCTTTGTAATTAATCTATAGTGATTTAATATAGGTTTCCAAATGGTGCTTATTTTTATTGACTGATTTTAAAGAACTTTTTCTAATTGCAAAATTAATACATGGAAAAGATGGAAAAATATAAAGATACCATAGAGAATGCTTTGTAATTATACCAAGCAGGGGTAACTACTCCAGCTTTTTGTGTATGACTTCAGTGTTTTTTCTATGCATGTATATATATATATATATGATTTTAATGAAATTAAGATTCAGCTATCACCCTCTTTAATGTTTATTTATGTATTTGGGGGAGAGAGAGCACAAACTGGGGAGGAGCAGAGAGAGAGAAAGAAAGAGACAGAGGATCTGAAGAGGCTCTGTGCTGACAGCAGAGAGCCCGATGCTGGTCTCCAACCCATGAACCATAAGATCACGCCCTGAGCTGAAGCTGTACACTTACCTGACTGAGCCACCCAGGCACCCCAGCTGTTGCCCTCTTTAAAAGGACTAGAGATCCTCATTCCACTTGGTTGACTAGTTCTTAAAGTAACTAGCAGCCGCCTCTTTGGGGGAAGAGAGATGTTTTTTAAATTTGTTTAATTAGTATCAAAGCTTGAGGTTCATTATCATCAAACTCTTGGGACGGATTACAGGTAACAACAAACAGATGGGGAGATGGGAAGGAGGCGGGGTCTTTATCTCTGTTCAAGCATCACCTTTTAACTATCTGACTCCTCCCTCTCCTAAGAGGGCTTCCTGTGTGCTGGCTCCCGCCTGCTTCTGAGGAGGGCAGCCCGGGGCACTGGGCCACCGGTGGGGGTTTTGTGACTGGCTGAGAGGGGCAGTGGAGACGAGGAGAAAGCTGGCAGTGCTCGCAAGAAACTCGGGAGGAGGTAAGTGTTGGACCTGTGTGTCTGAGGCACCGAGGAATGCCGGGTGGTGTGGTGTTGGGCCGGCGCTGAAAGTGCAGACGGGGCACGGCGGCCGAGTAGGTTCTCTGCTTAGGCTTGTCTAGTAGGAAGCACTCCAACAGCTGCGGCTTTTAGCATGGCTGGGAATGAGACCTTCCGACAGTCCCTCTCGTTTGGGCCAGCCGGCTGAGGCCTTCGGTTTCTTCCACCTGGCTTCTGTCCTCCCCCAGCTCAGGACTCCCGACGTCTTGGGATCTGGCTCCATTCAGGCCTTAGCCCCTCCGGAGAGGATGGGAAGTGGAGGGGGGAGGAGAGATGGGGAGAGGCGGTGGTGCTGACTGGGAGAGCCATGTCTGTAGAACCCTCCTTCTCAGCTCCCAAGGCCCCTCCCGGTGAGGTTGTGTTTGTGGGAGGAGCTCTCGGATGGTCACTGCCCGCCTCTAAGATGGCCTGGTGATGTGTCCCAGTGAGAAGGTCTTCATATCCAATTTATTTCTCTTAAGAGTTCAATGCCAGGAAGTTCCGATGCTTCATTTTGTCCTACGATGGGACCTGCAAGGATCTGGCCTGTTTGGGTGTCTTGATTGTCGGGAAGCTGGGCATTGAATGCAGCAAAATATAACCTACCTCTAGTTCCTATTGAGATCCTTGACTCTTCCCTGCACTGTCCCCTCTGCCGCCCCCTCCTCATCCCTTTCTTCCTCCACACACACTTTGGGTCCTTCTGACCATGTCCTGCTGTATCATTTCTTCATCTGAAGGGCCTCACGTCTTGGTGCATAAAGGCAAGATCTAAACTGTAAGGAACCATAAGCCCCAACCTTCTAGGATGGGAGGATACTTAACTTTTTTGTTCTCTAAATACTGCTGACTCCTTGTTAGAATAATGCGTACAAAATATATAAATAGGTAACATATCAAAAAGTCTGGTCCTACTTACAAGGGAAACTGGACTATTTGCCATCTTAGTTTGACTCCAGGAACACCATGGAAGGCTTACCAGTTAAAGCTTTGTTGGTCTTACCTGCTTCAAATATCAACTCCCTGAGACTAAAAGCAGCCCCTCCTCATTTGACACGCACAGTAGGCCCACGTGGTGTTCAGGGAGGCATTTCCCCATTCTACGAAAGAGGAAATTGAGGTCAGTCACCCCCGGGGTGAGTGTCGGCAAAGGAGACCCCAGCTCAGGGACCCCTTCTCTGGTTTGCTGATCTTCCGTTTACACTGCACTTGCTCCTGAAAAACGTGTGACTGGCTTCTTATCCTAGAGCTCACATATAAGTGAAATCCTATGATATTTGTCGTTGACTTATTTCGCTTAGCATGATACCCTCTAGATCCATCCATGTTGTCACAAATGGCAAGGTCTCATTCTTTTCAGGGCTGAGTTATATCAGCGCATACACCACGTCTACTTTATCCATTCATCTCTCAGTGGACGCTTGGGCTGCTTCCATAATGTGGCTATTGTAAATAATGCTGCAGTAAACATAGGGGTGCATAGATCTTTTTAAATTAATGTTGTCATTTTCTTTAGATAGATTTCCAGAAGTGGAATTCCTGGATCGTATGATTTTTCTGATTTTTTCTTTTTTTATTCTTTTCCTTTTCCTTTTTTTTTTTTTCTTTTAGGAATCACCATTCAGGTTTCCATAGTGGCTGCACTAGTTTGCATTCCCACCAACAGTGCACAAGGGTTCACTTTTCTCCACATTCTCACCAACACTTGTTATTTCTTGTCTTTTTTGTACTAGCCACTCTGACAGATGCGAGGTGACACCTTGTTGTGGTTTTCATTTGCATTTCCCTGATGTTGAGCATCTTTTCATGTGTCTGTCAGCCATCTGTGTGTCTTCTTTGGAAAAATGTCTATTCAGGCCTTCTGTCCATTTTTTAATCAGGTGTTGTTTTTTTTCTTGGTATTTAGTTGTAGTTCTTAATATATTCTGGATATTAACCCCTTATCAGATATATCATTTGCAAATACTTTCTCTTATACAGTAGGTTGCCTTTTCATTTCATTGATGGTTTCCATTGCCATGCAAAAGCTTTTTATTTTGCCGTAGTCCCAATAGTTCGTATTTGCTTTTCTTTCTGTTGCCTGAGGAGACATCCATTAATAGGTTGCTAAAGGCAGTGTCCAAGATATTACTGCCTGTGTTTTCTTTTGGAAGTTTTATGGTTTCAGGAGTCGTGTTTGAGTTTTTAATCCTTTTTGAGTTTATTTTTATGTATGGTGGAAGAATGTGGTCCAGTTTCATTGTTTTGCCTGGAGCTGTTTTCCCAACATCATCTTTTGAAAATACTCTTTTCCCCATCATATACTCTTGCCTCCTTTGTGTTGTAGTTTAATTGATAATACAGGCAAGGGTTTATTTCTGGGCTCTCTATCCTGTTCCATTGATCTATGTGTCTGCTTTTGTGGCAGAACCCTACTGTTTTGATTACTACAGCACTGTAGTATAGCTTGAAATCTGGGATTGTGATACCTTCAGCTTTGTTCTTTCTCAAGATCGCTTTGGCTATTCAGGGTCTTTCGTGGTTTCACACAGATTTTAAGATTTTGATAAAATTCGGTACTTTGATAGGGATTGCTTCGGGTGTTTGAACATTATAATGATATTAATTGTCCCAAACCATGAGCATAGAATAGCTTTTCATTTGTGTCAAATCTTTTTTTAAAATACGATTTTTTTTTTAATTTTTTTAACGTTTATTTATTTTTGAGAGACACAGAGACAGAGTATGAGCAGGAGAAGGGCAGAGAGAGAGAGGGAGACACAGAATCTGAAGCAGGCTCCAGACTCTGAGCCGTCAGCACAGAGCCCGACGCGGGGCTCGAACTCACAGACTGAGAGATCATGACCTGAGCCGAAGTCGGCCACTTAGCCAACTGAGCCACCCAGGCGCCCCTCATTTGTGTCAAATCTTTAATTTCTTTCATCAGTGCCTTACAATTTTCAGAATACAGGCCTTTCACTTCCTTAAATTTTTTTCTAGGTATTTAATTTATTTTGATGTAATTGTAAGTGGGATTTTTTTCTTAATTTCTCTTTCTGCTGCTTCATTATTAGCGTATACAAATGCAACAGATTTCTGTGTGTTGATTTCGTATTCTTCAACCTTATTGAATTCATTTATCAATTTTAATAGTTTCTTTGGCAGAGTCTTTAGGGTTTTCTATGTTTTCTACATATACGTATCATGTCATCTGCAAAGAGTGAGTTTTGTTTTTTTTGATACCATTTTGGATGCCTTTTATTTCTGTCTGATTGCTGTGGCTAGGACTTCCTGTATTTTGTTGAATGAAAGTAGTGAGAGTGGACATCCTTGTCTTGTTCCTGACCCTACAGGAAAAGCTTTCCATTTTTCAACATTGAATGTGATGTTAGCTGTACGTTTTTCATATACATAGCCTTTGTTATGTTGAAGTATGTTCCAACTAAACCCACTTCGTTGAGAATTTTATCATGAATGGATGTATTTTGTCAAATGCTTTTTCTGCATCTACTAAGATCATGTTTTTTATTCTTCCTCTTGTTCATGTGATATATCATGTTGATAGATTTGTGAATATTGAACCACTCTTGAATCCTGGACTAAATCCCACTTGATCATGGCGAATGATAGATTTTAAGTATTGTTGAATTCATTTTGCTAATATTTTGTTGAGAACTTTGCATCTATTTTCATTTAAGATATTGGCCTATAGGTGTTTTGGTTTTGGTTTTGGTTTTAGACCAGGGTGCTGTCTTTGTCTAGTTCTGGTATGTGGGTAATGCTGACCTCACAGACTGAATTTGGAATTTTTCCTTCCTCTTCTATTTTTTGAAAGACTTTGAGAAGAGTAAATATTAACTCTTCTTTAAATGTTTGGTAGAATTCACCTGTGAAGCCACATCTTGTCCTGAGCTTTCGTTTGTTGGAAAATTTTTGATTACTGATTGAATTCATTACTACCAATAAGTCTATTTAAATGTTTTATTTCTTCTTGATTTAGTTTTAGAACATTGTATGTTTCTAGGAATTTATCCATTTCTTTTAGGTGGTCCAATTTGTAGCATGTAATTTTTTGTAGTGGTCTCTTATAATCCTTTGCATTTCTGTGTTGTCACATGGTTCTGTCTCTTCATTTCTGATTTTGAGTCCTCTCTTGTTTTTCCTTGATGAGTCTGGATAAAGGTTTATCAATTTTGTTCATCTTTTCAAAGAACCACCTCTTGGTTTCAGTGTGTGTGTGTGTGTGTGGTCTCTATTTCATTTATTTCTGCTCTAATCTTTATTATTTCCTTTTACGAGCTTTAGGCTTTGTTCTTATTTTTCTAGATCCTTTAGGTTTAAGGTTAAGTTGTTTGAGATTTCTCTTGTTTCTTGAGGTAGGCCTATAGCATTTTAAACTTCCCTCTTAGAAATTCTTTTGCTGCGTCCCAAAGATTTTGGACTAGTGTGTTTTATTTCCATGTATTTTTAAATTTCCCTTTTTATTTCTTCCTTGACACATTCATTGTTCAGTAGATTGTTATTTAGCCTCCATGTGTGTGTTTTTTCCAAATCTTTTCTCGTAATGGATTTCTAGTTTCATACTGTTGTGGTTAGAGAAGATGTTTGATATGACCTCAACCTTCTTAAATTTGTTGAGTCTTGCTTTGGGGCCTAACATGTGATCCGTTATCCTAGAGAATGTTCCACGTGCACTTGGAAAGAATGTGTATTCTGTTCTTGGATGGAATGTTCTGTATATGTGTTAGGTCCGTCTGGTCTAATGTATTGTTCAAAACCATTGCTGCCTTGTTGATTTTCTCTCTGGATGATCTATCCTTTAATGTAAGTAGGGTGCTAAAGTCCCCTACTGTTATTGTACTGTTGTCAGTTTCTCCTTTATGTTTGCTAATGTTTGCTTTACTTGTTAGGTGCTTCTAGGTTGTATGCATAGATATTTAAAATTGTTATATCCTCTTGTTGGATTAATCCTTTTATCATTATGTAGTATCCTTCTTTGTCTCTTATTACAGTCTATTGAGATCGAGCACATTCGGGATGATATGACCATAGGCTGTTACAGTCCGTTTTAAAGGCTATTTTGTCTGATATAAGTATTGCTACCCTGCGCCCCGCCCCCCACCTTCCATTTGCATGTTTTTTCCATCCCTTCACTTTCAGTCTGCATGTGTCTTTAAGTCTGCAGTAAGTCTCTTGTAGGCAGCAAATAGATGGGTCTTATTATTATTGTTTTAATCCATTCAATCATTCTTTTTGTCTTTTGATTGGGACATTTACATTTAAAGTAATTATTGGTAAGTATATACTTATTGCTGTTTTGTTAATTTGTCTTCTGATTGTTTTTGTTTCTCTTCTCTGTTCCTTTATTTCTTGATCTCTTCCCTTGTGGTTTAATGGTTTGTGTTGACGTTTTGCTTGCATTTCTTTCTTTTTACTTTTGTATGTCTATTACAGGTTTTTGATTTGTGATTACCATTGGGTTTATGTATAACATCTTATAGTAGTCTTTATTGAGTTGATGGTCACTTAAGTTTTAACACATTCTAAAAGTACCAAATTTCTACTTAACATGTTCTATGTATGTCATCTTTTACATTTTATTTTGTGAATCTCTTCACTAATTTGACTACTTCACTAATTCACTACTTTCATGCTTTAACCTCCATACTGACTTTATAAGTGATTAATCTACCTTTACTGTAGGTTCGCTTTTACCTGTGAATTTCTTTCATAACTTTCCTCTATTTAGAGCCTTTTTTTTTCCCACTGAAAGTATCTCCTTTAATGTTTCTCGTAAGGCTGATTTAGTGCTGATGAACTCTTAGCTTTTGTTTGTTTGGGGAACTCTATCTCTCCATTATGAATGATAAACTTGCTGGGTAGAGTACTGGTTATTGAGTTTTTTTTTTTTTTTTCTTTCAGTACTTTGAATATATCATGCCACTCTATTCTGGGTTGCAAAGTTTCTGATGAAAAGTCAGCTGATACCCTTATGGGGTTTCCCTTGTATGTAACTGTTTTCTCTTGCTGCTCTTGAAAATCTCTCTTTAATCAGTATTTTTTGCCATTTAAATTACTACATATCTTGGAGTGGACCTCCTTGGGTTAATTTTGTTGGGGGCGCTCTGTGCTTCCTTGATCTGGATGTCTGTTCCCTTCTCCAGATTAGAGAAGTTCTCAGCTATTATTTCTTAAAATAAATTTTCTGTGCCCTTATCTCTCTCTTCTCCTTCTGGGATCCCTATAATTAGCAAATGTTATTACATGGGATGGTGTTGCTGAGAATAGGTTAAGGGATTAACCTATTCTAATGTTTTTTATTACATTTAGTTTTGCTGTTCAGACTGGTTGCTTTTGTTATGCTGTTTTCCAGATCGCTGATCCATTTTGCTGCATCCTCTAATTTGCTATTGATTCCCTCCAGTATATTTTTAAATTTCAGTTATTGAATTCTTCATCTCTGACTTGTTTTATGAACATAATTTATTGTCAAATTGGCTTACATACAACACCCAGTGCTTGTCCTAACAAGTGCCCTCCTTAATGCCCATCACCCATTTTCCCCTCTCCCCGACCCCCATTCACCCTAAATTTGTCCTCTGTATTTAAGAGTCTCTTGTGGTTTGCCTCCCTCCCTCTCTGTTCGTAACTATTTTTTTTCCCCTTCTCTTCCCCCATGGTCTTCTCTTAAGTTTCTCAAGATCCACATGTGAGTGGAAACATGATATCTGTCCTTCTCTGACTGACTTATTTCACTCAGCATAATACCTTCCAGTTCCATCCACATTGCTGCAAATGGCATTATTTCATTCTTTCTCATTTGGCAAGTAGTAGTTCATTGAATATATATAAACCACATCTTCTTTATCCATTCATCAGGTGATGGACATTTAGGCTCTTTCCATAAGTTGGCTATTGTTGAAAGCGCTGCTAAAGACATTGGGGTACATGTGCCCCTATGCATCAGCACTCCTGTATCCCTTAGGTAAACTCCTAGTAGTGCTATTGCATAGGGTAGTTCTATTTTTAATTTTTTGAGGAACCTCCACACTATTTTCCAGACTGGCTGCTCTAGTTTACATTCCCATCAACAGTGCAAGTGGGTGCCTGTTTCTCCGCATCCTTGCCAACATTTGTAGTTTCCTGATTTGTTCATTTTAGCCACTCTGACCAGTGTGAGGTGGTATCTAACGGTGGCTTTGATTTGATTTCCCTGATGGTGAATGACATTGAGCATCTTTTTATGTGTCTGTTGGCCATCTGGTTGTCTTCTTTAGAAAAGTGTCTATTCATGTCTTCTGCCCATTTCTTCACTGGATTATTTGTTTTTCAGGTGTTGAGTTTGGTAAGGTCTTTATAGATTTTGGATATTAGCCCTTTATCCGATATGTCATTTACAAATATCATTTCCCATTCCATCAGTTGCCTTTTAGTTTTGTTAACTGTTTCTTTTGCAATGCGGAAGCCTTTTATCTTGATGAGGTCCCAGTAGTTCATTTTTGCTTTTAACTCTGTTGCCTTTGGAGATGTGTCAGGTAAGAAATTGCTGCGGCTCAGGTCAAAAAGGTTATTGCCTGGTTTCTCCTCTAGGGTTTTGATGGTTTCCTGTCTCACATGTAGGTCTTTCATCCATTTTATTTTTGTGTATGGTGTAAGAAAGTGGTCTAGTTTCATTCTTCTCTATGTTGCTGTCCAGTTCTCCCAGCACCGTTTGCTAAAGAGACTGTCTTTTTTCCATTGGATACTCTTTCCTGCTTTGTCAAAGATTAGTTGGCCATACATGTGTGGGTCCAATTCTGGGTTCTCTATTCTATTCCATTGGTGTATGTGTCTGTTTTTGTGCCAATACTATACTGTCTTGATGATTATGGCTTTGTAGTATAGGCTAAAGTCTGGGATTGTGATGCCTCCCACTTTGGTTTTTTTCTTCAATATTACTTGGACTATTCAGAGTCTTTTGTGGTTCCATACAAATTTTAGGTTTGTTTGTTCTAAATTCAAGAAGAATGCTGGTGCAATTTTTGATTGGGATTGCATTGACTGTGTAGATTGCTTTGGGTAGTATTGACATTTTAACAATATTTATTCTTCCAATCCATGAGCATGGGATCTTTTTCCATTTCTTTGTCTTCTTCAATTTCCTTCATAAGCTTTCTATAGTTTTCAGCATACAGATCTTTTACATCTTTGGTTAGGTTTATTCCGAGGTATTTTATGGTTCTTGATGCAATTGTAAATGGGATCAGTTTCTTTATTTCTCTTTCTGTTGCTTCATTATTAATGTATAAAATGCAACCAATTTCCATACATTGATTGTGTACCCTATGACTTTGCTGAATTCATGTATCCGTTCTAGCAGTCTTTCAGTGGAGTCTTTCAGGTTTCATGTAGAGTATCATGTTGTCTGTGAAAAGTGAAAGTTTGACTTCTTCTTTGCCAATTTCAATGCCTTTTATTTCATCTTGTTGTCTGATTGCTGATGCTAGGACTTCCAACACTATGTTAAACAACAGTGCTGAGCGTGGACATCCCTGTCGTGTTCCTGATCTCAGGGGGAAAGCTCTCAGTTTTTCCCCATTGAGGATGATATCAGCTGTGGGCTTTTCATATATGGATTTTATGATGCCTAAGTATGTTTCTTCTATCCCGACTTTCTCGAGGGTTTTTATTAAGAAAGGTGTTGTATTTTGTCAAATGCTTTTTCTGTACCTATTGACAGGATCATATGGTTCATATCCTTTATTAATGTGATGTATCACATTGATTTGTGAATATTGAACCAGCCCTGTAGCCCAGGAATGAATCTCACTTGATCATGGTGAAGAATTCTCTTTATATGCTGTTGAATTCGATTTTTTAGTTCTTTTAAGTGTGCTGTTAGATTTTGTATTTGAGATTTTTCCTGTTTTTTGAGATAGGCCTGGATTATAATGTATTTTTCTCTTAAGCCTGCCTTTGCTGCATCACAAAGGTTTGGATTGTTGTGTTTTCATTTTCATTTGTTTCCATATATTTTTAAATTTCTTCTTTAATTGCCTGGTTGGCCCGTTCACTCTTTAGTAGGATGTTCTTTAACCTCCATGCTTTTGGAGGTTTTTCAGACTTCTTTCTGTGGTTGATTTCAAGTTTCATAGTATTATGATCTGAAAGTGTGCACGGTATGATCTCAATTCTTTTATATTTATTGAGGGCTGTTTTGTGACCCAGTATGTGATCTATCTTGGAGAATGTTCCATGTGCACTTGAGAAGAATGTATATTCTGCTGCTTTAGCATGAAAAGTTCTAAATAGATCTGTCAAGTCCATCTGGTCAAGATCATTCAAGGCCATTGTTTCTTTATTGATTTTCTGTCTAGATGATCCGTCTGTTGCTGTAAGTGGAGTATTAAAGTCCCTTGCAATGACCACATTCTTACCAATAAGATTGCTTAGGTTTGTGATTTATTATTTTATATATTTGGGTGCCCCCGAATGTGGTGCATAAACATTTATAATTATTAGCTCTTCTTGATGGATAGACCCTATAATTATTATATAATGCCCTTCTTCATCTCTTGTTGCAGTCTTTAGTTTAAAATCTAGTTTGTCTGATAGAAGTATGGCTACTCTAGCTTTCTTTTGACTTCCGGTAGCATGACAGATGGTTCTCCATCCCCTCACTTTCAATCTGAAGGTGTCCTCGGGTTTAAAATGGGTCTCTTGTAGACCGCAAATAGATGGGTCTTGTTTTTGTTTTTTTTTTTTAATCTATTCCGATACCCTATGTTTTTTGATTGGAGCATTTAATCTATTTCCATTCAGTGTTATTATTAAAAGATATGGGTTTAGAGTCATCGTGTTATCTGAAGGTTTCATGCTTATAGTAATGTCTCTGGTCCTCTGTGGTCCTTGCAACACTGTGTGGTTAGGATCTCTTGTAGGGCTGGTTTAGTGGTGATGAATTCTTTTAGTTTCTGTTTGTTTGGGAAAACCTTTATCTCTCCTATTCTGAATGACAGGCTTGCTGGATAAAGGATTCTTGACTGCATATTTTCCTATTCATCACATCGAAAATTTCCTGCTACTCCTTTCTGGTCTGCCAAGTTTCAGTAGATAGGTCTGCTACTACTGGTAAGGTTAAGCCCTGTTTATCCCTAGCTGCTTTCAGAATTCTCTTTATCTTTGTATTTTGCCAGTTTCACTATGATATGTCATGCAGAGGATCAATTCAAGTTTCATCCGAAGGGAGTTCTCTGTGCTCTCCTGGATTTCAGTGTCTGTTTCCTTCCCCAGATTGGGGAAGTTCTCAGCTATGATTTGTTCAAGTTCACCTTTGGCCCCTTTCTCTCTCTTCTTCTTCTGGAACTCTGTGATACGGATATTGTTTTGTTTCATTGAATCACTTAGTTCTTTAATTCTCCCCTCATGGTTCAGAAATTTTTTAATCTTTTTCTCAGCTTCATCTTTTTCCATAATTTTATCTTCTATTTCACTTATTCTCCCCTCTGCCTATTCAGTCCTCACTGTCATCGCCTCTAGTTTATTTTGCACCTCATTTACAGCATTTTTTAATTCGTCATGACTATTTTTTAGTTCCTTGATCTCTGCAGCAATAGATTCTCTGCTGTCTTCTATGCTTTTTTCAAGTCCAGTGATTAATCTTATGACTATGATTCTAAATTCTTGTTCAGTAATATCGTTTATATTTGTTTTGAGCACTTCATTACCTGTCATTTCTCCCTGGAATTTCTTTTGAGGAGAATTCTTCCATTTCATCATTTCAGCTAGTTTTCTGTCCCTTCTATGTTTTGAAAGTTTGTTATGTGCCCTGCATCTGTGAGCACTACTATATTAAAGAGGGATCATACACTGTCCAGGGCCTGGCCCTTCAGGAGCTGTTTTTTGGAGTGTGTTACTTGCTCTCTGTTGTTGTGACTTTGATTCTTTATCTCCCTACTGTAGTGACATTTTGGACCCTCCAGTAAGTGTGCTTTGATTTGTTCGTTGAAGTAGCCCTGGAAACGAAAACAAACAACAAACAGAAAACAAAAACACACAAATATACAAACAAACAAAAAACCCCAAAACAAAACCAGAAACAACAGCTACAAGTTAAACAACAGGGTGGAGGCGGTGCTGCTGGAAGAGGCCTTATCCCATACAAAGAGAGAAATGACAGGGGTGGGGAAAAAGAATAAAAATTAACCAGAGAAATTACATGGCTTAATCCAGAGAGAAAGAGAAAGGAAAACAATGGAGGCAGGCAGGGAAAAAGAAAAGAAAATAACGTCCAGAAAGAGAAACTATACGGCTTAATCCAGAGAGAGAGAATGGAGAATAAAAAAGGGGGTGTCGAACTTGTATCAAGAGAATGGATTAAATGTCTGCTTAAACAAACCAACAACCAGAGTAACCAGACTAGAGGAGGGAAGAGAAAACAAGGAGAAAAGGAAGGGAGGATGTATCTATATAATAAGAAGTGTCCGCGAGTTAAACCAGGCGTTGCAGCAGCGCTGGTCTGGAGTAGGGGCCGCCTAATTCACCAGCGTCAATCCTGCCCCATGCGATAGGCAGGTACCGGGCACCGAGGGGCGTGGTTTGGTGTAGGCGGTCCGCCTCCACCGTGGGTCCCCCCGCTGTCCTGTCTGATTCCTGAGGCCCCACCTTGGTGGTGGTGGGGAGAAAAATGGTGACTCGTCAGTTTCTCCTCCACAGACCCGGTGTCCCAACCTCTCTGTTCAGGCTGTCTTCACTGTGCCACCAGCGCAAATGAGGCTGTTTGTCCCACTCCACCGACTCCCGTGCCCTAGCACTTGGCTGGGATTCACACTCCTGCTCTGTGCACCCCAGTACTGGGAAGCGCTGCTCCGAGCCGCCCCATGATTCCCCACGCTGACAGGTGCAGGCAGGCTTTATCCTGTCCCAGCGCACTCCAGGAAAGGGATCGCTTTCTCCTACTTTGGACTGCGCCCCTGACCTGGCCACTGAGCTCGCGGCTGGCTCCCCTCCCCTCCAGGTGTGCGATCTGGGCAGCCAGCCCCAGCCTGGAGAAAGCCCCTCAGTTAGAGATTGGCTCTTTCTCCATCCCTCCGAGGTTTTTCTCTTGTTCAGATATAGTCTTAAGCTTCCCCAGCCTCTCTTTCTCTACCCTTTGTCTCTCTGCAGAAGAAGATCCCTCCCTCCGTTCGTCTTCTCTCTCCCAGTTTGCAATCAGGCAGGTATGGCCCATCAGGGAAGCGACTGTCGTTTTGATGGTCTTTTTGTCTCCCGGACTCTTGGAGTTCAAAGTCCTTTAGCTTTAACACTGCTTTGTTTGAGAGACTGGGAACTTTGCATCCCCTACTTCTCTGCTATGTTGGCCCTTCCCTCCACAAAGTCAGTATTTCAACCAAGATTTGTCCAGCTGCAAATCCTAAGCTCTCCCCACCAAACTCAATACCTGGGATTTGTTGTCTTGCTGCTTCGAAGAAAGAAGAGGTGGCCCCAATAAAATGAGCATCAGGTAAAAGCTTATTAGAATTTAAGATTAGAAAGAAAGAATAGTTTGAAAGCTCTCTTCAGAGAGACATTCAGAAGCAAATGCCCGTCAGCTCTGACTTGTTTTTTAAATCTTCTCTTTGTTGAAGTTCTGAGTTCATATACTCTTTTCTCAAGTCCAGTGAGTACCTTTATGACCATTACTTGGAGTTTTTAGACATATTGTTTATATTGATTTTATTTAGCTCTTTTACTATGAGTTTTGTCTTTTTCTTTCATTTGGGACATATTCCTGTATCTCCTCATTTTATCTAATTCTGTGTTAGTTTCTATGTATTAAGTAGGTCACCTACAGCTCCTGGTCTTAAAAGTAGTGTCTTTTTTGTAGAAGTCCTGTGTCGCCCTGTAGTGTAGTCCCTGCTGGGCACCAGAACCAGGTGCTCCTGGGGTAGCACCTGTGCGGGCTGCATATGCCCTACTGTGTGCGGCTGAGCCATGGTGGCCTTCAGCCCAGCCAGCTACAATGTCCTGCTTTGTCTGCTGTGGGTACCCTGGACAGAGTTTGTTCTCCATGCTGTCAAGAGGCCTGTTCGAGGCCACCACTTTGGGCTCATTGGTAGGTAGGGCTAACAGTCAGACTTGCTGTCTGCAGTTAGCTTCTCTGTCACAATCTGGGACAGGTCTTGCTCTCTGCCTGTTTAACTTGAAAGGCTCTCGTTGGTGGGCAGAGCTGGCCATCAGACTCATTGTCTGCAATTAGCACGTCTGCCACAGTTCAGGCACCCATTTCTTTTAGAGAGATTACCGAGAGCAGCCAGAGTGGAGGAAGTGGTGTCTTCCTGGTAACCAGGACCACGTCTTGGAGAGCTGCAACACGTTAAGTGTATTAGCTACTGTTGCATAACAAACCACATCGGAATCCCATGGTGTATGATAATAAGCATTTATTATTATGCCTAGAGACCAGCCGGGTCTCCTGTGCAAGGGTGGTGTGGGCTCCACTCTATTTTTTTCTCATTCTTCTGGGACCTGTGGGCTAACGAGGGCATGTTCTTCTCATGGTGGTGGCAGAGGTGAAAGAAAGGTGAACAGAAACACACAAGGCTGGCCTCAGAATGAGTACCCTGTCACCTCCACCCACATTCCATTGGCCCAAGACGAACATCAGTGGGGGATGGAAATATCCTCCATCTCAAGTGTGACTCAGCAGTCTGAGTCACATGGGAAAGTGTATGGATTCAGGGAAGGAGAGAGAATGGGGACAATGGAATTGCCACTTTAGTTTGGACTTTCTATTGGGTCCCGAGAAGATTTAATATCTTCCCGAAGAACATGTCTCTTGAGACTGATAGGAAGGAATAACTGGCTGATGGTATGGAAGTCTTTCTGAAAGTTTAGAAACTAAGTTCCATAATGACCAGGACAGTGACAGTCTGGTGCACTTCCTGTATTCAATAAACACTTGGTTGATTAAATGATGAAAGAATATACATATAGCTGCAAATCTACATATAGACCTAAAGGGGTAAAAAAGTTGAATGTATCTACCTGTATAGAAAGGCGGTAGCGAGTATGAGAGTCAAGTGACAGGGATTCTCATCCTTGCTCTGGTTGTATTTAGCTCTTCTGCAACCTTGTGCAAATCATTTCTCGTCGGTCCTCAATTTCTTCATCTGTGAAATGGGGTGATTGGATTAGATGATCTCTAAGATGGCTTCCAATTTCAGTTCCCTAAGATTCTGAGATTTCCTAAGATTCCAAGTAACTACTTCAGCTACCAGCAGAAGCCAGTTCTATTGGCTAGATACACCCACTCTGCGCTGGCACCATCAGCTTCCACCTGATGGGCCCTTTAAAAGACACAGGCTCAGTTCATCTCCATTGTTAGTGTAGATATTGAGTCTGAGCCCTGACGTACCCCGTGAACAAGAGCTAAGAAACACTCACAGTTGGCTGCTACCACCTGACGGGATCGTATGACCGTCCTCTCCTCTTGGGGTCCCCATGTGTTAAAGGCTTCCAGTGTTAAAGGTGACAGTCTGCTACTGGTCTGATTCTTTTTTTTGGTAATCATTATCCTTGAAATTCAATAACTTTTATAGGATATGCCTAAGTCTATGCCTTTGTCCGTAACTCCTGCTCAGAATTTAGTGGGCTCTTTTAATCTGCACACTCAAGTACTTCTTCAAACTAGAGAGGTTTGAAGAACATATTTCTAAAATGCCTTCCTCTCCTCCCAGAATGTTTTATTCCTGCATCTGTGCTCTAAGGCTCTCATCTGCTCCCTTACTAATTCCATTTGTCTCCTGGTTCTAATTTTGATGGTTTCTTCCATCAAAGAAGAGGCTCTTCCAGCCCATGAACGTAGTTGTCAATATTATCATACCATCTTTAAATTTTTCCATCCCACTTTCAAATTCAAACTAAAATTATGTAAATTCTCCCAAAACTCGGGTCTCATTTTTGGCATTTCGGTCTCTGAAGTGTGGTGTTTCCTGTGGCAGCTCCCTCTCCCCAGAAGCCTTGTGCTTGTGAACATTCAGAAACCATCTACTGGGCCCCATCCCAGGCACAGGGAATACTGCAAGGAACCCAAGACTGAATCCCTGCTCTCTTGGAGCTGCTATGTATGGGTGGTTTTCTTTGCTTTCCTCCCCTGGCTGCGGGATTTCCTCGGGCACATTGTTTTGTTACCCTCGGCTCTGTACCCCTTGAGAGGTGGGGCAGATGCTCCTAGAGCAGCAGACTGTGGCTGGTAGGAGGCCTGCAGACTTCTAAGGGCCAGCATTACAGTAACTAGGATAGTCTCTGTCAGAAACCTCAGTTCCTCCCAAGCAAGAAAAACCCAGTTGGGGTGTGTGTATGTGTACACACACACCCCCCACTCCTCCACAAGTCTTGATCTCCTCACTATTGTTCCTTCTTCTACCTTAATGGAGATAATACCTGGCACCTGTGCTCTTCTTTGGAGATCTTGGCGGAGCCTGTAGTCGTGCTTCTAGGTCTTACTTGAATGAACCCAGCAGCCAGCAGCCATTTTGTTTAGTAGAGATGGGTGAATGAGAGTGGAGGGGAAATAACATTAAAGGGGCCTTCAAGCTGGCCACCTTCACCCTCCAGTGCCTTCTGTCAGTCCCCAGGCGCTGTGATAGGGAGCTCTTCCTAGAGATAACTGCAGTCAACATGATTAAGGTTGAGTTGGGACTGAGACTCCCAGCCTGTGTTAGCCACAGGCCGCAGTGAGTGGATCTCATTACCGTCCTGGGTCTGTACTCTTCTAGCTGTTCAGTAAGGGAGCCAGACCAGATTTCTTAGGTGCCTCCAGCACTACACACCAATTGGCTTATGCCTTACTAAGTGCCTAGAATACTGGAAGAGGCCAGGGGATAGAGTTCTCTGCTCTATTAGTCTTACACACGTTCCGGGTGAACATGTTCTGTCCTGTGAAGACTGTTCCCACTTTGTTACTAGGACAGATTATAATGCTTAGTGACGCTCCGTAAATACGCCTTGATGGATAGAGGGCTACACAACCTAACGTCTCCAAAATACTTCCAAGCTGAAAAGTAACCTCATAGTTCCTGAGACAGCCAAGTTATTTATCTGAATCAATTTGTGTTCCAAAGATTTAGGAGTCCAGATGGGGTTTCTGCTTAGATAAAAGGCCTGCAAAAGCACTGGGCTATATTCTCGAACATCAGAATCATAGGAAGCACTTGTCAGAAATGCCTTACCCCAACTCTGAGGCAGAATCTTTGGGGGGGGCCCAGAATTCTGCATTGTAAATGCCTGGTCAGGGACTCTGATTTCATCACCTAGTGGGCCCTGGATGAGCTTCAGTGGCAGAGCGTATACTGATGTGGCCAGGGCTTACACCTGTGAAGTGCAGGTGACCCAGCGGGAACAGGATGCCCCAAGATGTCTCATCCTATCTGAAAAACATGTCTTACCAGTTCGGTAGTTCTCAGCATGCCTCTCAATGTGCTGACGGAGTAAGGACGGAGAGCCTTCAGCTGCAATTGCCCCACTGGCCCTCCTAAACAAGACCTTGAACATACAGGGTGGGGCCACTTGAGCTCATACCCTTCACTCTCCTCCCTCCGAGACACTTCCTGAAAAGATGAAATATATAGAAGGGGGACAAATCTCTGTCACTACTGGAAAAGAGGGATCTGCAGAAACTCAAGAGCTTGTGGGAAAACTAGTGTATTTGGGACCAGAGAGGGGCTGCTCAACTGGTTATGGCACATGTGTGAAGGTGGATGTCCCTGGCCCCACCTCAGGGGAAACCCAGGAATGTTGATAACAGTGTCAGCTCTGTGCTGGGCTCCTTTCTCTCCATTTCTGGTGAAGACAGACTTCCTTGTCAACGGCAGTTGGGGTAACTGTGCAGGATCTGAGCAAACCTTCATATGGAACCTTCGATGTCAACACTACTGTCTTTAAATAAATGAAAGGGCAGCTCGTCTGCTGGTTATCCAACGAAGGCACGAGGAAGCTGTGCGAGTTTCGGCACGGGTCCACAACTGCTGTCCGTGGTTGAACTGAAAGCCAGATGTTAGCTTCAGGGTCACAGCTACCATCACCTTCCCCACTTCTCTTCTCCCTTTGGATACCTCGACTAACACTTTTAAACAGAAAAGGAGAATAGCAAATACTTAAATATTATTTGGGCATCACATAAGACACAGAATCAAGGAACGTGAAATACTGTACTGGTTTGGGCCTTTTGATGTGTCATGATAATTAAAAGAATCTAAGTCTGATCTAGGGACAGGGGAAATGCTCAAATAGGAAAGACCCCAACACAGGCAGGACTGTGATTGCCTAACCAGCATCAGTCTCCATAAAAAAAAGCTTGAAAATAAATTTATTATAGTAACAATGCAGTGATTACTCATCGTTCAGTATTTCCTATGGACTGTGGGAAACCCGAAGTCATTCCAACACAGAACGCAGGAAGGAGTCCAATCTATTAGGCGCTGCTTAATATTTCAGGCCACGCATCTCAGGAGACCATGTATCTTCAAGGTCTTCACAAACATGTATCCAAGACACTCAAATTCCAAGTCTACTCAGATAAGCTTCCCAAGCAGCTTTTCGGTACAACTCAGCTGCTTCCAGACGATTAGATGACATTATTATGCCCCGGCCCACAATGATGATATCAGATCCTCGTTTGCCAATAACTTCTTGTGGGCTATTATACTGTTGGCCAAGATTATCCCCTGCAAAAACACCAAAGTCACAGTTTGTTAATAACATAATATGAAATAAAAAAACTGATCTCCTGACTTTTCTGAAGAAGTACCTAACAACTTTAAATCAGTATGTACCACTGCTTTCCATGCTCCTTCTGAACAGCAAGTGAGTAGAAGCAGGTGAAGGGACTCTTTGGATAGGCCAGAGACCCCCATGGCAGAGAATGATGCTAGCCAACTCCTCTTCAATGTCTAATTTTAGAGCATTTATAGTTTAACGGTATCAAAAAACATACATCTTCTGTGTTGTCAGGAAAGGTTCATTACCAAAATTACAAACCCAATAAAACCTGACATCTCAGAATCACTGTGACACTGTTGAAAAATTCCTCACAAACCTCTAATCTGACCACAACCAAAGTGAGCCTTTCTGCCACCCATTAAGTGCCAGACTTTGTACAAATCCTAATTCTTACTTTTGACTACTGCTTTTCTTACTCTATCACTTGTTTTAACTTAAATAATTTGTGGGTTTTTTTCATATTTATTTATTTTGAGAGAGAGAGAGGAAGAATGAGTGGGGGAGAGGCACAGAGGGAAAGAGAGACTCTCAAGCAGGCTCCATACTGTCAACAGAACTCGATGTGGGGCGTGATCTCATGAACTGGTGAGAGATCATGACCTTAGCAGAAATCAGGAGTTGGGAGGCTTAAGCGACTAAGCCACCCAGATGCCCCAATAATTTGTTTTTTAATTAAGTATAATTACATAGAATATCCTAGTATTCAAGTGTACATCATGATTTGATATTTTTATACATTAGGAACTGATCCCCAAAATAAGTCGCTACTAGCTGTCACCATATAGTAATTACAATATGGACTATATACATTACATCCCCATGGTTTATCTAGAAGTCTACCTCTTAATCACCCCTTCACCTATTTCATCCATTCCCCAAATGTTCCCTCAACTGGTAACTAACACTAGTTTCCTGTATCTGAGTCTGTTTCTGCTTCGTTTGGTTTGACTTTTCCAAGATTCTAACAGAAGTGATATCATCAGGTACTGGTCTTTGACTGACTGACTTGGCATAATACCCTCAAGGTTCATTTATCACAAATAACAAGACTTCGTCTTTTTTTCCATTGTAGATATATATCACATCTTTCTCCCCATTCATCTATTGATGGGATATTTAGGTTGCTTCCTTACCTTGGCTATTATAAATAATGTAGCAATGAACATATGGGTGCATTTATCTCTTCAAATTGGTATTTTTTTTCTTTTGATAAATACCCAGAACTAGAATTCCTGGATCATATGACAGCTTTATTTTTAATTTTTCAAGAAACCAGTACTGTGTTCCACCATGGCTGTGCCAATTTACATTTCTACTAACACTAGTGGACTAGGGTTCCCTTTTCTCCACAACCTTGTGAACACTTGTTGTTTCTTGTCTTTCTGACATTAGCCACTCTGACGCTGTGAGGTATTGTCTCATTATGATTTTGATTTTCCCTGGTGACTAGTGATGCTGATGTCTTTTCATGTACCCGCTGACCACCATCTACATGTCTCCTTTGGAAAAATGTCTATTCAAGTCCTTTGCCCATTTTTTAATCAAGGGTGTTTTTGTTAAATAAAATGTTTTAAGTTCTTTATATAGTTTGGATATCGACCTTTTAAACTTATCTGATGTATGATGATTTGCAAATTCCTTCTCCTATTCAATGGGTGCATTTTCCTTTATTTGATGGCTTCCTTCACTGTCCTAAAACTTTTTAGTTGGATGTAATCCCACTTATTTTAGTTTCTGTTGCCCTTGCCTAAGGAGACTGACCCAAAAAAAAAATATTGCTAAAAGAGCTTACTTCCTATGTTTTCTTCTACGAGTTTTATAACTTTAGGTTTCACATTCAAGTTGCTTATGTTTTGAATTTACTTTTGTATATGATGTGAGAAGTGGTCCAGTTTCATTCTTTTCCATGTAGCTATACAGTTTTCCCAGCACCACTTATTAGAGACTATCGGGGCACCTGGGTGGCTCAGCCAGTTAAGCATCCGACTTTGGTCATGATCTCGCAGTTCACGAGTTAGAGCCCCACGCTGGGCTCTGTGCTGACAGCTCAGAGCCTGGAGCCAGCTTCAGATTCTGTGTCTCCCTCTCTCTTCTCCCCTCCCCTGCTCATGCTCTGTCTCTCTCTCTCAAAAAGAAATAAACATTAAAAAAAAAGACTTTTCCCCATTGTGTATTCTTGTCTCCTTTGTCACAGATTAATTGACCATAGAACGGTGGCTTTATCTGTTGGCTCTCTGATTCTATTCCACTATGTGTCTGTTTCCATACCAATACCACACTACATTTACTATAGCTTTGTAATTATAGTTTGAAATCAAGAAGCATGAGACTTCTCGCTCTGTTCTCTTCCTCAATTCTGGTTTGGCTATTCGAGGTCTTTTGTGGTTATATACAAATTTTGGGATTTTTGTTCTAGTTCTGTAAAAAATACCACTGGAATTTGAGGGAGATTATACTGAATCTGTAGATTGCTTTGGGTATTATGGACATTTTGTAATTCTTTAAATCCATGAGCACAGAATACTTTCTACACATCTGTGTCATCATCAAATTCTTTCACCAATGTCTTAACAGTTTTCTGAGTATAGGTCTTTCACTTCCTTGGTTAAATTTATTCCTCAGTATTTTATTCCTTTGGATGCAGTTGTAAATGGGTTTTCTTCTCTGATAGCTTATTATTAGTGCAGAGAAACACAATTTCTGTATGTTAATTTTGTATCCTGCAACTCTACTGAGTTCATTTATTCTAATAGTTTTTTGGTGGACTCTTTGGGATTTTCTGTAGAGACATACCTTCGTTTTACTGCATTTCACTTTACTGTGCTTTGCTGATACTGCATTTTTTTTTTTTTTAACAAATTGAAAGTTTGAGGCAACCTTGTTTTCAGTAAGTCTATTGGCCCGATTTTTCCATAGCCTGTGCTTACTTTGTATCTCTATCACATGTTGGTACCTGTCACAATATTTCAAACTTTTATTATTGTTATACCGCAGTAATCTTTCATCAGTGATCTCTGATGTTACTAAGGTAACTGTTGCGGGTGGGGCACAACAGACTGCCCACACAAGATGGCGAGTAATAAATGTGTTCTGACTGCTCCACCACCATCTCTCTCCCTCTTCCCTGACACACAGCAATATTGAAATCAGGTCAGTTGGGGCGCCTGGGTGGCTCAGTCGGTTAAGCGGCCGACCTCAGCTCAGATCATGATCTCATGGTCTGTGAGTTCGAGCCCCGCATCAGGCTCTATGCTGATGGCTCAGAGCCTGGAGCCTGCTTCAGATTCAGATTCTGCGTCTGACTCTCTCTCTTTCTCTCTCTCTGCCCTTCCCCTGCTCATGCTCTGTCTCTCAAAAATAAATAAACGTTAAAAAAATTTAAAAAAAAATGAAATCAGGTCAATTAATAATCCTACCATGGCCTCTTAGGTATTCAAGTGAAAGGATGAGTTGCAGGTCTCTCACTTTGAATCAAAAGCTAGAAATGACTAAGAATAGCAAGGAAGTCATGTCAGAAGTCAACGAGGGCTGAAAACTAGTCCTCTTGCACCAAACAGCAGAGCTGTGAACGCAAAGGAAAAATTCTTGAAGGAAATTAAAAGTGCTACTCTCCCGGAACACATGAAAGATAAGCACCACCACCTTATTGCTGATTTGGAGGAAGTTTTAGTGATCTGGATCAAAGATTGACCCTGCCCATGATACTCCCTTAAGCCAAAGCTTAATCCAGGGCATGGCTCTAACTCTCTTAAGTTCTATAAGGGCTGAGAGAGGTGAGGAACCTAAAGAAGAAAAGTTGGAAGCTAGCAGAGGCAGGCTCATGAGGCTTAAGGAAAGAATCTGTCTACACAGCATAAAAGTGCAAGGTGAAGCAGCAGGTGCTGATGTAGAAGCTGCAGCAAGTTATCCAGAAGACCTAGCTCAGGTAATGAATGAATGAATTAATGAAGGGTAATGAAGTGGTAATTTCAAATTTCAAGTCTTACTATTTAAGAAATTGGTCTTGTAAAGCTATAGCTCCTATAGACAGTGACTCCTCTGATGGAAAGTACATTGAAAACCTTATGGAAAGGATTCACCATTCTAGCTGCCCTTGAGACCATTTGTGATTCATGGAAAGAGGCCAAAATACCAGCATTCACAGGCTCCAACCCTCATGGATGACTTTGAGGGCTAAAGACTCCAGTGGAGGAAGTAACTGCAGATGTGGTGGAAACAGCAAGAATCAGAAGTGGAGCCTGAAGATGTGACTGAATTACTGCAATCTCTTGATGAAACTGTAACACATGACTTGCTTCTAATGGATGAGCAAAGACATGGTTTCTGGAGATGGAAACTACTCTTGCTGAAGATGCTGTGAAGACTGTTGAAAGGACAACAAAGTATTCAGAGTACTACCTCAACTTAGTTGACAAAGCAACGGCAGGGTTTGGAAGGACTCCAATTTTTTAGTGGTTAAAAATGCCATCAAACAGCACTGCATGCTCCAGAGAAATAGTTCATGAAAGAAAAGAGTCCATCAACATAACACACTGCTGTGTTATTGACACAGCATTATAATAGACATTGCCGTCTTATTTTTAAAAATTGCCACAGCTATCCTAACCTTCACCAACTACCATCACTCAGCAGCCATCAACATCAAGGCAAGACCTTCCACTAGAAAAAAGATTGCAACTTGCTGAAAGTTCAGACAATGGTTAGCATTTTTTAGCAATAAAATATTTTTAAAGTATGTGTTTTGTTGTTTTAGACATAAAGCTACTGCACACTTAATACTCTACAGTATAGACACAACTTTTATATGCACTTCTAAACCAAAAGTTTCACTTGGCTTGCTTTATTGGCAATATTTACTTTATTGGCACTATTTATTGTAGTGGTCTGGAACTGAAGCCACAATATCTCTAAAGTATTCCTGTGTATAGTATCATGTCATCTGCAACTACTGAGTTTTACTTTTTCCTTTTCAATTTAGATGATTTTTTTTTTTTTTCCTAAATGCTATCAGCAGGACTTACAATGCTATGATGAATATTTTATTGACGTATAACTGACATGTAACATTAGTTTCAGGTGTACAACATAATGATTTGGTATTTGTATACACTCCCAACTCATCACGTTGTCTAGTTGACAACACCTTAATCACAAAAAAAATTTTTGTGTGATAAGAATTAAGACTCTTAGCAACTTTCCAATATGAAAGACAGTATTACTAATAATAGTCACCATGCTGTACATTACATCCCTGTGTCTTATTTTACAACTGGACGTATGTACCTTTGACACTCTTCACCCATTCCCCAGCCTCTGGCAACCACTAATCTGTTTTTTTTATGTATGAACTTGTTTTTATATTCTACATACAAGTGAGGTCACATGGTATTTGTCATTCCCTATCTGACTGATTTCATTTAGCATAATGCTCTCAAGGTCCATCCATGTTGTCACAAATGGCAAAATTTCACTTTTGTCATAATATTTCATAATATTTCACATAATATTTTGTGTGTATATATATATTCCGCAGTACATGTAAATATCTTTATTCATCCATTGATGGACACTTAGGTTATTTCCATATCTTGGTTATTATAGTGTTGCAATGAATATGGGGGTACATGTATCATTTTGAGTTAGTGTTTTATTTTCCTTGGATTAATAACCACAAGTGGAATTAATGGGTCAGATAGTTGTATTAACTTCCACATGGTTTTCCGTGTTGACTATACCAATTTACATCCCGCCAACAGTGTGTAAGGGTTCGCTATTCTCCACAGCCTTACCAACACTTCTTGTCTTTTTGATAGAAGCCAATCTGACAGGTGTGACATGACATCTCGCCGTGGTTTTGATTTGCATTTCCCTGATGATTAGTGATGTTTAGCATCTTTTCATGTTGGCCATCTGTATGTCATCTTTGTAAAATGTCTTTTCAGATCTTCTGCCTATTTTTTAATTGGATTGTTATTTATTTTTTGGCTACTGATGTATATGAGTTTAGTATATGTTTTGGGTATTAACCCTTTATTGGATATACGATTAGCAAATATTTCCTCCATTCAGTAAGCTGATTTTTAACTTTTTTGATGGTTTCCTTTGCTGTACAGAATCTTTTTAATATTGTTTTGCTTATTTTTGCTTTTGTTGCTTTTAGTTTTGGTGTCAGATTAGAAAAATCACTGCCAAGACTGATGTCAAGGAGCTTACCACCTGTATTTTTTTCTAGGAGTTTTATGGTTTCAAGTCTTAAATTCATTTTTTTTTTAATATTTATTTATTCTTGAGAGAGGGAGACACAGAATCCGAAGCAGGCTCCAGGTTCCAAGCTGTCAGCACAGAGCCTGACATGGGGCTTGAACCCACAAACTGTGAGATCATGACCTGAGCCGAAGTCAGGCACTCAACCACTGAGCCACCCAGGTGCTCCTTTAATTCATTTTGTATGAATTTCTGTGTATGGTGTAAGACAATGACACAGCTTCATTCTTTTGCACGTCCAGTTTTCTCAACACCATTTTATTGAAGAGACTGTCCTTTCCCCATTATATATTCTTAGCTCCTTTGTCATAAATTAACTGACCATATTGCATGGGTTTATTTCTGGGCTCTCTTCTGTGTTGCACTGATCTTTGTGTCTGCTTTTATACCACTACCATACTGTTTTGATTACTTATAGCTTTGTAATTATAGTTTGAAATCAGGGAGTGGCATACCTCTAATTTTGTTCTTTTTTCTCTAGATTGTTTTGGATATCTGGGGTCTTTTTTTATTCTATACAAGTATTAGGATTGTTTTATTTCAGTGAAAAATCTCACTGGAATTCTGATAGGGAATGCACTGAATCTGTTGATTATTTTGAGTAGTATGAACATTTTAACAATATTCTTTTAATCCATGAGCACCAGTATCTTTCCATTTATTTGTGTCTTCTTCAATCAATGTCTTACATTTTTCAGTATACAGGGCCTTAACTTCTTTGGTTAAATTTATTCCTAGGTATTTTATTCTTTTTAATGCCATTGTAAATGCGATGGTCTTAATTTCCCTGACAGTAAGATATTAAGTGCATAGAGATGCAACAGATTTTCATATCCTGCAACTTGACTGAATTCATTTATTAGTTCTAACAGTTTTTTGGTGGTCTTTAGGGTTTTCTATATAATAATATCATATAATCTGCAAATAGCGAGTTTCACATCTTCATTTCCAATCTGGATGACTTTTGTTTATTTTTCTTGACTAATTTCTGTGGCTAGGACTTCTATCTAGTACTTTGTTGAATAAGTGGTAAGAGTGGGCATCCTAGTCTTCCTGATTTAAGAGGACAAGCTTTTATCTTTTCACTGCTGAGTACAATGTTAGCTGTGGGCCTGTCATCCATGGCCTTTATTATGTTGAGATATGTTCCCTCTATACCCACTTTAAGTCTTTATCATAAATACTGAATTTTGTCAAATTTGCTCTTTCTGCATGTGTTGACATGATCGTATGATTTTTATCCTTCATTTGGTTAACGGAGTATATCACATTGATTTACACAGGCTGAACCATGTTTTCTTCTCACTTGCCAGATACATGGTCCTTGTTCAGCCAGACATTAGGGTTTTTTCAGAGAAAAATGTTCCATCTGTAGCGGAAGACTCCATGCGTTCATGGGAGGAGGTGAGTTCAGGATCTTCCTACATCACCATCTTGAACCAGAGCCCCACATTTTCCTTTTTAAATTCTGTTGAACTCTTCTGCTAAATGGCTTATCTTTCAAATCCAAGATGCTTTAAATATTCCTAAAAGCCTAGATCCTATCTAGTCAAAGAACTGTGGGGGTTTATAATGAACATTAACAAGCACAGAGTGCTTACTTGTGTCAAAACATTATGTGAAGTGTGTCCTATACACCATTATCTCATGTAAGCCTCTCAACAACTATAAGAGCTCAACACTGTTACTACTCCCAATTTATACTTGACAGTGAGACCAAAAGAAGTGAAGTGACTGGTCCAAAATACACATGGTTAATATACATGGTTACTAAATGGAAGGGCTGGGAATCCAAATCTGACTTGAAACATTTTTAGTGCAAAATTAAAATGTCAAAAGTTGTCGAACACTAAGGTAGCTGTTGCAAAGTTCGGTGAGTCATTTTCCTGCAGCCTGCCCTGTGGCGCATACAATCTGTAATGTCAAACTTGGGAAAGGGCAGAATACTCCTTAATCCCAGGGTTCAGCCACCATTCATTCACTTCTCTGAATTTTCATTAGCCTATGAGTTTTCTTCCTGATTTCTGTAATGTTTTTCTGCTTAAAGTACACAATTAAAAACCACCAAAACCCTAAAAGGCGGTACCTTCCTTAAGTATGGTTATATTAAATAAAATAATTAACCTTGAAGGACCTAACGGGAACCCACCAGATCTAGTACTTCAGTGTTTAAAAAGAAAACCAAGGTTTACCAAACTCATACCTTCAATCATGTTCTCAGTATTATCGTCCCAGTCACAGAAACATCAACCCTTTCAACTGTTCTTACATAGCGTATTGTTCACTCCTTCAACATTTGTACGAGTATTTACAGACCATTTATGAAGCACAGGGGCCTTGTGCTGGAGGATATGCAATCTTCAGAAAGAGTTCTCATCCTCAAGGAGTTTTTAGCCTAGAAGAATATTCCAGAAATACTCCACATGTGCAAAAATATATACAAGGATGTTCACTGTTTGCACAACAGTCCAAGTCTATCAACGGGGGAAGTGGTTAAATAATTTTAGCCCAGTTATAACTAGAAACACTATGTAGTTGCTAAAAGGTTAACTCTAGATGTGAAAATGTCATGCTGCCACATATACAGAAAACATTCTCCTAAACTCTACCTGCCTATGTGAGTATATACAAAGCCAAGGGTCTGGAAGGATGCATAACACACTAATTTGAGAGGAAACCTAGACAGGGGAATGCAGGGTGCAATGGAAAGTTGGGTATGACTTCTATAGAGAGGACTAATAACAAAATCTACTTTGCTCACAGTATTTCCACCGGTACCTTTTCAACACCTGACAAACTCCACTGAGGGGTGATAAGCACAGTTGTTTTCATTTTAAATAATTTTGCTGACAAAGAAGAATCCTACTGTTCATAGTTTCCAACTTCCTAAGCCTAACCCATAAAGAAGGAAAGAGACAGAAAATGGGAGAGAATGAACTCCCTTACCTGTGATAAGCAATCGTTCTTGGACAATAATCAGTTCAGGAAAAATGTTTCTAGGTCATCATTTCTTACCCATTCAAAACCAAAGCCACTTTACTGAGTCCCATAGGATATTTAAAAATGCATATTTTCATAACCTAGATTACTCCCTTCACTACAGACTATAACTACTTTTCTCAGACTGCTGAAAGTGTTCTATGTTTGGGAGACAAGAAAGAACCCTCTACCTCCACACTCAGAAGACACATAGGCATTAACATGTCAACAGTTCTGCAAAGTCCTCTAACAAAGAAATAAATGTTGGATTTTGTTAGCTTAGAGCATTCTTCCTTGATCATAGAGATCATAGAATACCTTTTATAGCAGCATATATAGAACATGAGTTGGGAAAGACTAAACTAAAATGATCAGTTTCTAGGCTTATTTCAACAAAAAGTAGCTTTCTACATTTTCACCCTAAAATTAGACTGCAAGTTGTTTTGCACATCTAGGTCAGTATTCTAGGTCATTAATACCAAGTCAAAGGGTTCATTCATTACTGTTCTGGACGAAGAAACTTTCCCTTTAACAACTTTGTAATAACACAAAATTTTATCATGGGTAAACAAGCATTTTGGAAAAACCATGACCAATAGATTTACCTCCTGCTTCTAACTGAACTCCTGGGGTCAAGTGAAGAAATTCTGGTTTCATGCTTACTCGGGAGCCAGAAATAAAGCCAACCACAAATTCAGAATGCTCCTCAGCCATTTTAACCTAAAAGGAATATAATATAGATGGTAAGAAATTAATTACACAGAGTAACAGTTCTATAAGTAAAAACTCGATTCTATTAACTAATAAGAAACTTCTGCTATTTTACACGTCTTGTCTCATTTGATATTAAACTCATTATATCTAAAACAGGTAATCTAGGACTCTACATACTTGAATCTAGTGAGACCCTGAGGTAACCCCTTCTCCCAATTGTACCTTAAAAACATTACAGAATCCTATACTGGGTTCATCTAAAATTGAGATGCCACATGATCATGCTTGAGAAACTACTCACTTCTAGAAAGGATATGTAGAAAGTACTCTAGCATACATTTATGATACGAAACCAAACTGAAAACTAATTCCTCCTACACAGGGTACTACTCTATATCTAGATATCCACCATATTGTCAAGGGCTAAATAAATTTGATTTACATTTGCCAATAACTGATCTCCACAATTTCTATAGCATTTCCTCACATTTAGAGAAGGCTCTTCATGAGACTCACACTGTTTCATTTGTGCCACCAAGTATTACCACCTATCAAGCCATGTCTTGTCCTTGAGGCCGACCCAGGATCCCAGTGCCAAATATTAGCACTGATTCATGAACTCTCTGCTATGAGATTTATGTTCAATATAGGGGTGGGGTTAAAACCTAGGGCTGTGTGATTTCTTCACAGTCTTTGAAATTATATATTATTTTATAATAAATTTCCATATAAAAATTAACATTTTATTAAAATTTCTATTACTTTTAAAAGTAATAATCTTTAAAGGAACCTTCTTAGGGCACCTGGGTGGCTCAGTTGGTTGAACGGCCGACTTCGGCTCAGGTCATGGTCTCGCGGTCTGTGAGTTTGAGCCCCGCGTCGGGCTCTGTGCTGACGGCTCAGAGCCTGGAGCCTGCTTCAGATTCTGTGTCTCCCTCTCTCTCTGCCCTTCCCCTACTCTTACTCTGTCTCTATGTCTCTCAAAAATAAAATAAACGTTAAAAAAAATTAAAAAGAAAGTTCCTTTATTATTATTTTTTTTAACGTTTATTTTTTCAGAGAGAGGGAGACAGCATCTGACGCAGGCTCCAGGCTCTGAGCTGTCAGCACAGAGCCTGATGCAGCGCTCGAACTCACGTAATGTGAGATCATGACCCAAATGCAAGTCAGATGCTTAACTGAGCCACCCAGGTGCCCCTGTAAAGGAACTTTTTTTAACTAGATAATTATCCATCCCATTTTATTCTGGTGTGCAGCAGTGGGGGTTGGGTATTAATATATGGTGTTATAAGAACTTTCAAAACTGGGGGAGGTTACTGGAGGAAATAGATGTCTGAACTCTAGTTTAGAGCTTCCCTACATAATACCAAGCAAGAGCAAAGACTGAAGAAGATAAAAGTATGTCATCTGGGCTGCTGTCATGACAATGTGCATCTCTGTGGGACTAGGGGGGAGATTCTCAGAAACTGCAAGTCTGGCAAGAAGCCGTTCAATTTCAACTCATGGCAAAATGTAAAAACCAACTCCAAAAGACTAAGTAGCTAGGTAGATATTTAACGAAATATTTGTATTTCAGTGTTTATATCTCTTAAGTATCCACTACAAGATAAGAAATGCTATTATCAGGAAACCTAGCATTACCATCACCCTAACAACACTTGACTATTATTTTTTTTTTTTTTGGCAGAGATTCCATAAATCTCAAATTTCAGATGTTTTCTTCCCCTGTAACTTATAGCACAACAGTCTGGGACCTCTGTCACCCCAGCCATTTTGTCACTTACCGCTGCTTCCGTGTAGTTGCCTGTAGCCAAGGAACCAGCAGAGCTCATTTCTGCAATGAGCAGGCACCCCCGGTGCAAAGGCAGGCCTACTTCTCTCAGGCCTCTCACGACGCCCGAACCAGGAACCACGTGAGCATTGACCAGATCTGCCCAAGAAGCTATTTTAAAGATACCACCTAAGAAGGTGAAAAAAAAAGATAAAGTCAATTTTTGAATAAAGACTACTAACTTTTTGCCCAACCAACAACAGTATGAAATAATCTCACAGTAACATGCTAATGTCATAGTGAAGCACTTTAAAAATTTCAGTGCTCATCAGTGGACCTATGGTTCCGTCTGTGAAAAATGGTCTGTTCACCTGTGTATTTATCCTAAAGAAATAAAGTAATACATGTATATGCTTAAGTTAAGAAAAACTGTTATCTCTAAAGATGCCGATAAGCATTAAGCTTTTAATAGAAATTTTATCCTATTATTTAAGTGAAAAAAGCTGTCATATACAATGACAGAAACTTGCATAAAATAATGGGTAGAATATAGTTTTTCTTTCTCAACCAATGTATACCTTGCTTTGAGTCCCTATTTAACAACCAAAAAAGATTTAACACCAACAGATCTTTTTTTGGCCAAAGGCAAATGATTTACAACTTTACACGTCTATTTCACTGTTTTTTATACCTGCAATTTTCATTTTTCAAATATTTAGAACTCAGTGTGTTCTGCCAGGGCCAACATCTGTCATTTTTGTCTGCCTAGAACCTGCATCCCCTTCTTTTGGCATCAGCACACCCATTTTCTATGAGAAAACCACCTTTGACCACACTTGGTTCAAAAAGTTTATAGTTAACAACCTCACATCACCAGAAGTGGGGCATATATTACCAAGCTATAGTAGTAGTCTATAACTACTATAGTCTATAGTCTATATAGTGGGACATATATAACTAAGCTATAAAGGTAGCCTAGAACTCCTGCCTGAGTGATTAATTTGGGGGTAGGCATGAGGAGTGTATCTACCTTAAAAGAAGTCAACAGAAAAGAAAGCAGGGCTAAGAAATGGCAAGAAAGCAAGTCCAAATACTTGCACTATAAGCTCCTAGATCCAGTCATGCTTAACAGACTGCCGTATGGCTGGATTCTCAGTGATGTGGGCCAGTGCATTTCCTTTTGTTCTTCAGGCAGTTGGAGCTAAATTTGTATTTTTGTAGATTCCTAAATAATACTTACCTTCATACTGTTTTTTCACTGTGTTTCCTATATCTGCAAACTTCCGGTCTTCGAATATTAAGAACTCATGGCGTTTTGCCAGGGTTGTTAACTCCTTCATCACATCGAGAGTAAAATCATTCAAAATGTCTACATGAGTCTTGAGCATGCAGATGCTGGGTCCCAAAGCATCAGCGAGCTGCAACAGCTCTCTAGACTCTGAAATATCTGCAGACAGACAGAGATTGGTCTCTTTCTTTTGCATAAGCCTGAGGAGCTTCGCTGCAACTGGGTGGATCCTGGACAGCTCTGCACGTGCACCAAAGCTTAGTTCTCTGGGAGCTTTGTTTACAGAAGGGAGAGAACCATTGTGATTAGCTGCTCCAAAAACATTATCCTGAATAAACCTCTTTACTCTCTCAACCATCTCAGTATCAATTTTTTTCTGTCGCTCAAGAATCTCCAGCATTTTGGACAATGTACACACTGCGTGAAGGTGGATCCCATGTGCCTGCAACTTGTCTTTGCCTCCTTGCTCTCTGTCCAGCAGCACTATGGCATCGGTGACCTTCAAACCCTCCTTCTGAAGAACCTCAACAGTTTCCAAAACACTGGAACCACTGGTAACGACATCCTCAATGATCAAACAGGTTTCTCCTGGATTAATAGCCCCTTCTACAAGACGCTTAGTACCTAGAAAAAAAATTATGATTTCAATTTAAAATGATATATGTCAGCCAGCTCAAGATGTATCTTGTGTTATAAATTTGGCATTTATTTATGAAGAGGGGGATGATCTAAATCTTATTTTCTGATAATCCACTTTAGAGCTACTTTAGCTTTATCCCTGACAAACCTCCAATGAGCCATGACACCATTTTGTTCAATGTCCCTGTATCTGAAAATTGTCAATGTTACATACATAGAATATTTATAGTAAAACTGGCAAATTATAGTGTAAATAAACACCACTTAACATGTTCATGATCAAAATTTCAAATATGGGGTTTCTTAACACAAGATAACCTAGATCAAGAAAAGTTATGAAATAATAACCCAATACCACCAATGAAATCATTCCTTTTTCCATTAACAAGTTCATTACTCAAGATCAGTCAAATAACTAGCCTTTTGAGGAAAATAAATTCAGGAAAAACAATATCCAGCAACCATTTAGATCCATTGCTATAACTTTGTGAATATATAATGCAATGTGAGTGAAGGTACTTCCCTACTCCAACCCCCACTATAGACTATTTTCAGATAATCTACAAAATGTTAAGTATCCAAGGTATAGACTTTATACCTTAGATACCTTTCAGACTCATTTTGTGGTTTCTACTACCAAATTTGTCTTACTTTGAAACCTAAGAATTGGTGAGCAATTTGCCCAATGTTTGAGCTTTATCACAGGTACCATCCTTGCCCTTCTCCAATCCTTTCCTCCCTTGAAATGGCAAGCTGAACCAGCTGAGACTAGAACGTAACACTATGATACTTATGTACATATTTAACAAATGCTGATCTTACTCTAAGAAATATTTTTAAAAACATAATAAAGAGAAATAACAGTTTCCTTATGGGCGGGATTCATACATATAAACACTGTGCCATCGAGCAGCAAAAAGTAAAACACCCATAAATACCTTACCACTTAACGCACAGTCAACCTTGTTTCAGCTACATCCCCACCCTTCCTCTCCCTCCACAATTTTTAGAGGCAAACCCCAGATATCATATGATTTCCATCATAAAAATTTTTAGAATGTATCTTGTAAAAGGTAAGGACTATTAAAAACACTATCAAACCAACATAAAAAAAAAGACCTATTAATTCCTTAATATCATCAAATATGAAAAAATGTGAAGTCAGTTCCAGTATTTCTAGATTGACTTGTTTCATTTTCTTTAGTAATCTCTATACTCAACATGGGGCTTGAACTCAGGACCCCAAGATGAGGAGTCTCATGCTCTCCCAAATGAGCCAGTCAGGCGCCCCTAAACTGATTTGTTTTTAAAGCAAGTTCACATGTATAAAACATACACCTGATACCCTCCTGCTAAGGACTCATGAAAAAATATCTTCATTTAGAGAATTTTATGTGGCATTTCTCTTTATGCAGTTTAAATTATAAACAAACATATTAGGAAAGTATAAACACCACTTAGAGAATCTCTTAGAACATTCTGCTGATAAGGGAAGTACTGGTTAAAAATGTTGGGTTTCATACATGTGAGGCAAAAAAAAGCATTTTTTTTACATTGTTAAGTCAATACAAAACATTTCGCCCCTAGAATATAAAGGAAAAGAAGGTGATTTACAGTAATATTTAACCAATTCTCAAGGACCTTCATATGAAGAATATTCAAGGTGACTTTGATAAAATATCAGTGACTAGATGATGAAAAATTCTAACGTTATCAGGTTACATATCAACTTAAAGTTTATACTACTTTTATTTTACCATAATCCTTTGTTTCCTTCCTTCTAATAAGCATTGGAATTTGGTTGGTTGAGCAGATAACTGTAGCCAATGGTAAAGCTGTATAAGGTACTCCACACACAGTGTCAAAATTGATCCCCGCATTTTGGGCAGTTTGGAATAAAATTCCTGCAACCTGTAAGAAAATGAACACATAAACTATATATTATTGTTATCTTAAATGGCATATGAATCATGTTAACATAACACTAAAGACACTAATAACCCCATAGGGGTAGCCTCAAACTTGATCAGAAAAATATATATGCCTTTTTGTTAAATTACCCTCTCTATAACTCCCAGTTTACAAACATAAAAACTCAAGAATGAACTCACTTGTCTAAACAACTCAGGGTCTACTCTGAGGGCAATATGAGGTGTGTTAGGGAAGGCTATGATGTTGACCCCAAAGACCAAGAAGGGCTCCCAGTCCTCCCGGTTTCCTTTAGTAATCCATTATGATTTGACCGTCTAAACCTTTTAACCTGCTAGCTACATTTTTCTGCCTGAAAGAAGTCTTCAGTGTAAAGTTTCATAAAAGAAACTAAGACAGCAATACTGTTTAATTTGCATCAAAAAGAATAAAATACCTAGGAATAAATTTAACCAAGATCAAAGACCTGTACACTGAAAACTAAGACAGTAGTGAAAGAAAGTAAAGACAGAAATAAATGTAGCAGTATTCCTTACTTCTGAATTGTCAACGTCCATACTACCCAACGCATATATAATGCAATCCCTATTACAATTCCAATAGCATTTTTTATAGAAATAGAACAAATGATCCTTAAAATGTGTATGGAACCTCAAAAGCACCCAAATAATCAAAAGCAATCTAAAAAGATGCAGCCTGGGGCACCTGGATGGCTCAGTCAGTTAAGCGTCCAACTTCAGTTCAGGTCACGATCTCAAAGTTCCTGAGTTCGAGCCCCAGATTGGGCTGTGTGCTGACAGCTCAGACCCTGGGGCCTGCTTCGGATTCTGTGTCTCCCCCGCCCCCTGTCTTTCCCCTGCTTGCACTCTCTCTCTCAAAAATAGAGAAACATTTAAAAAAATAAAAAATAAATAAAAAAAAAAAAGAAAGATGAAGCTGAAAACATCATATTCCCTGATTTCAGACTATACTACAAAGCTGCTAGAGTAATCGAGAACGTGGTACTGGCATAAAAACAGACACACAGATCAATGGAACAGAACAGAGCCCAGAAATAAATCTGTACTTATATGGTCAATTAATTTATGACAAAGGAGCCAAGAATATACAATGAGAAAAGGACAATCTCTTAAATAAATGGTGTTGGGAAAACTGGACCACTATCTTACACCATACACAAAAATAACAAAAAATGGATTAGACTTCAACACAAGACCTGAAACAATAAAAACTCCTAGAAAATAGACAAATTCCTAAACAGCCACATGCTACCAAAACTCAAACGGGAAGAAATAGAAAACTTGAACAGACACATAACTAGTGAAGAAATTGAATCAATTATCAAAATCTCGCAACAGGGGCGCCTGGGTGGCTCAGCTGGTTAAGCGACCAACTTCAGCTCAGGTCATGATCTCACGGTCTGTGAGTTCGAGCCCCGCATCAGACTCTGTGCTGACAGCTCAGAGCCCGGAACCTGTTTCAGATTCTGTATCTCCCTCTCTCTCTGCCCTTCCCCTGCTCATGCTCTATCTCTATGTCTCTCAAAAATAAATAAACGTTAAAAATCTCCCAACAAATAAAAGTCCAGGACCAGATGGCTTCCCTGGGGAATTTTACCAGACATTTAAAACAGAGTTAAATCCTATCCTCCTCAAGCTGTTCCAAAAAATTGAAATGGAAGGAAAACTCCCGGACTCATTCTATGAAGCCAACATCACTTTGATTCCCAAAACAGATAGAGACCCAGCAAAAAAAGAGAACTACAGGCCAATATCTTTGATGAATATGGATGCAAAAATTCTTAACAAGATATTAGCAAATTGAATCCAACAGCATATAAAAAGAATTATTCACCATGATCAAGTAGGATTCATCCCTGGGTTGCAGGGCTGGTTCAGTATTTGCAAATCAATCAATGTGATAGATCACATTAACAAAAGAAAAGAAAAACATGATCCTGTCAATAGATGCAGGGAAAGCATTTGACAAAATGCAGCATCTTTTCCTACTAAAAACTCTCGAGAAAGTCGGGATAGAAAGAACATACTTAGGATCATAAAAGCCATTTATGAAAAGCCCACAGCTAATATCATCCTCAATGGGGAAAAACTGAGAGCCTTCCCCCTGAGATCCGGAACACGACAGAGATGTCCACTCTCACCACTGCTATTTAACATAGTGTTTGAGGTCCCAGCATCAGCAATCAGACAACAAAGCAAAATAAAAGGTATCAGGATAGGCAAGGGTGAAGTCAAACTTTCACTTTTCGCAAACAACATGATACTTTACATGGAAAACCCGACAGAATCCACCAAAAGCCTACTAGAACTGATCCATGAATTTGGCAAAGTTGCAGGATACAAAATCAATGTACAGAAATCGGTTGCATTCCTTTACACCAACAATGAAGCAATAGAAAGAGAAATAAAGAAGCGAATCCCATTCACAATTGCACCAAAACCCATCAAATACCTAGGAATAAACCTAACCAAAGATATAAAAGATCTCTATGCTGAAAACTATAAAAATCTTATGAAGGAAATTGAGGAAGACACAAGGAAATGGAAAGACATCCCATGCTCATGGATTGGAAGAATAAATACCGTTAAAATGGCAATACTACCCAAAGCAATCTACACATTCAATGCAATTCCAATCAAAATTGCACCAGCATTCTTCTCAAAGCTAGAGCAAACAATCCTAAAATTTGTATGGAACCACAAAAGACCCCAAATAGCCAAAGTAATATTGAAGAATAAAACCAAAGCAGGAGGCATCACAATCCCAGACTTTAACCTCTAGTACCAAGTTGTAATAATCAAGACAGTATGGTATTGGCACAAAAACAGACACATAGACCAATGGAATAGAATAGAGAACCCAGAAATGGACCCACAAGCATATAACCAACTAATCTTTGACAAAGCAGGAAAGAGTATCCGATGGAAAAAAGACAGCCTCTTTAACAAATGGTGCTGGGAGAACTGGACAGCAACATGCATAAGAATGAAACTAGACTACTTTCTTTCACCAGTCACAAAAATAAACTCAAAATGGATGAAGGACCTGAATGTGAGACAGGAAACCATCAAAATCCTAGAGGAGAAAGCAGGAAAAAACCTCTTTGACCTGAGCCACAGCAATTTCCTACATGACACGTCTCCAAAGGCAAGGGAATTAAAAGCAGAACTGAACTACTGGGACTTCGTCGAGATAAAAAGCTTCTGCACGGCAAAGGAAACAACCAACAAAACTAATAGACAACCGACGGAATGGGAAAGGATAATTGCAAATGACATATCGGATAAAGGACTAGTATCTAAAATCTATAAAGAACTTATCAAACTCCAACCTGAAAAACAAATAATCCAGTGAAGAAATGGGCGCAAGATATGAATAGACACTTCTCCAAAGATGACATCCAGATGGCCAACAGACACATGAAACGATGCTCTATGTCACTCATCATGAGGGAAATACAAATCAAAACCACACTGAGATACCACCTCACACCGGTTAGAGTGGCTAAAATAAATCAGGAAACTATAGATCCTGGCGAGGATGTGGAGAAGCAGGCACCCTCCTACACTGCTGGTAGGAGTGCAAACTAGTGCAGCCGCTCTGGAAAACGGTGTGGAGGTTCCTCAAAAAATGCAAATAGAACTACCCTATGACCCAGCAATAGCACTGCTAGGAATCTACCCAAGAAACACAGGAGTGCTGATGCATAGGGGCACATGTACCCCAATATTCATAGCAGCACTTTCGACAGTAGCCAAAGCATGGAAAGGGACTAAGTGTTCATCAACTGACGAATGGATAAAGAAGATGTGGTATATATACATAATGGAATACTACGCGGCAATGAGGAAGAATGAAATCTGGCCATGTGTAGCAACATGGATGGAACTGGAGGGTATTATGTTAAGTGAAATAAGTCAGTCAGAGAAAGACAGATACCATATGTTTCCACGCATAGGTGGATTTTGAGAGACTTAGCAGAAAACCATGGGGGAGGGGAAGAGGGGAAAGGAAAAAAGACACAGAGAGGGAGAGAGACAAAACGTAAGAGGCTTTCAAAGACTAAGAACATACTGAGGGGTGAGGGAGGTTTGGGAGGCGGGAGAGGGGGTAACGAGCACAGAGGAAGGCACTTGTTGGGATGAGCACTGGATGTTGTATGGAAACCAATTTGACAATAAATCATTAAAAAAAAAAAAAAACTCCTAGAAAAAAATAGATGGTCAGCTCCCTGACATAAATCTTGGCAATGGTTTTTTGGATTTGACACCAAAAGCAAAGGCAACAGAAGCAAAAGTAAACAAGTGGGACTACATCTAACTAAAAAGCTTCTGCACAGCAAAGGAAATCACCAACAAAATGAATAATAACCCACTAAATGGGAGAAAGTATTTGCAGATCATATATCTGCTAGGGGGCTAATATCCAAAATATATAAAGAACTCATTTACCTCAATAGCAAAAAACCAATCAACCCGATTAAAACATAGGCAGAGGACTCAAACACACCTATTTCTAGAGAAGACAAATGGCCAACACATATGTGAAAAGATGCTCAGCATCACTAAGCAAGGAGGAAATGCAAGTCCAAAGCACAGTAAGTTACACTTCACACCCGTTAGAATGGCTGTCACCAAAATGACAAGAATAACAAGTGTCAGCAAGGATGTGATGAAGAGAGAACTCTAGTGTCCTGGTGGTAGGAATGTAAATTGGTACAACCACTATGGAAAACAGTTTGGACATTCAAAAAATTAAAAACACAACTTCCATATGATCTAGCAATTTCATTTTGGAGTATCTATCAAAAAACCAAAACACTAATTTGGAAAGATATATGCACCCTTATGTTTATGGCAGCATTATTTACAATAGCCAAGATATGGAAGGAGCCTAAGTGTCCATCAACAGATGAATGGATAAAGAAGATTTGGTATATATACACGTGGAGTATTACTCAGACATAAAAAACAAAATCTTGCTGTTCATGATAACACAGATGGACCTAGAAGGTATGATGCTAAGTGAAATAAGTCAAAGACAAATACCATGGGATTTCACTTATATGTGGAATCTAAAAAATAAAAGAACAAACAAACAAACAATACAGAGACCCACGAATACAGAGAAGGAACTGGTTGTTGCTGGAGGGGGGGAGGAGAAGGGTGGACAGATGAGCAAAATCGGTGTGGGAAGTATAGGTTTCCAGTTATGGACTAAAGAAGTTATGGGAATTAAAGGTACAGGTAGGGAATAGTGACAGACGGTAGCTACACTTGTGGTGAGCACAGGAGAAAGTAGAGTTGTTCAATCACTGTGTTGTACACCTGGAACTATAGTTGTGTGACAACTATATTTCAATTAAAAAAAGTCCCCCCCCCCCCAAACAAAGGAAAGAAAAAGACTCATAAATATAGAAAACTGGTGGTAACCAGAGCAGGGTGGGGTGGGGGGGCCGGTAGAAAAAACAGCTGAAGGGAATTGAGGGTTTAAAATAAATGTCACTAGGAAGAAAAGTAGAGCATACAGAATATAATGAATACTACCGTAATAACTTTGTACAGTGACAGATGGTAACTACACTTACTGTGGTGACTGTTTCACAATGCATATAACTGGCAAATCACTATGCTGTCTACCTGAAACTAATGTCAACTATACTTCAACTAAAAATATTTTAAAAAGGAAAAAAAACCTAAGGACTCCACCAAAAAAACTATTAGGAAAGTGAATTCAGTAAAGTTGAAGTATACAAAATCAATATACAGATATTTTGTACACAATATACAGATCCATACACAAATGTAGTAGAAAGAGAAATCAAGAAAACAATCCCACTTACAACTGCATCAAAAAGAATTACTTAAGAATAAATTAAAAAAAAAGAATAAATTTAACCAAGAAATTAAAAGATCTGTACACTGAAAACTGTAAGATGCTGATGAAAAGAAACTGAAGATGACACAAATAAATGAAAGATATATTTATGCTCATTGATTAGCAATATTAATTCTTGCTAAAAGGTCCATACTCCTCAAAGGGAATTATAGATTCAATGAAATCCTGATCAAAATCCCAACAGCATTTTTCACAGAACTAGAACAAATAATCCTAAAATACGTATGGAACCATAGAGAGCCTAAATAGCCAGAGAAATCTTGAGAAAGGAGAACAAAGCTAGAGGCATCACAATCCCAGACTTCAAACAATCCTACAAAGCTAAAAGTAACCAAAACAGTAAGGTACTGGCACAAAAATAGATACATAGATCAACAGAACTGAGAGCCTGGAAATAAACCCACTCATATGATCAATTAATCTACAACAAAGAAGGAAAGAATATACAGTGGGGGAAATACAGTCCCTTCAATATATGCTGTTGGGAAAACTGGACAGCTACAGGCAAAAGAACTAAACTAGCCCACTTTCTTACACCATACATAAACTCAAAATGAATTAAAGACCTAAAACCATGAAGCTCTTAAAAGAAAATCTTGGCAATAAGCTCTTAGACAGGAGTTTTAGCAATGTCTTTTTTTTTTTTTTTTAAAGATTTTAAGCAATTTGTACACCCAACATGGGGCCCAAACTCACAACCCCAGGATCAAGAACCACATGCTCTATCCACTAAGGCAGCCAGGAGCCCCCTCCTCCTTTTTTTTTTTTTTTAAGATGTAATTTTTATGTAATATTTTTTTGACCTGTCTCTTCAGGCAACTGCAACAAAAACAAAAATAAACAATTGAGAATACATCAAAATAAAAAGCTTTTGCACGGCGAATAAAACCAACAAAGCAAAAAGGAAACCTACTGATGGGAGAAGATAACTGCAAATGATATATCCAATAGAGGGTTAATATCCAAAACGTATAAAGAACTCATACAACACAACACCAACAAAACAAACAATCCAATTAGAAAATGGGCAGGGGACCCAAATACACATTTTTTCCAGGAAGACATATAGATTATACAGATGGCCGACAGGCACATGAAAAGATGTTCAACATGACTAATCGTCAGGGAAATGCAAATCAAAACCACAATGAGATTATCACCTCACACTTGTCAGAATGCCTGGATCAGCGAGACAAGAAACAGATGTTGGAGACGATGGGGAGAAAAAAGGAACCCTCGTGCAATGTTGGTAGCAATGTAAATTGGGGGCAGCCACTCGGAAAACAGTATGGAAGTTCATCAAAAAATTATAGAAATGCTATACAATCCAATAATTCCACGTCTGGCTATTTACCTGAAGAAAATGAAAACACTAATTTGAAAAGAAAATGCACCCCAACATTACTTACAATAGATAAGATATGTAAGCGACCTAAGTATCCACTGATAGATGGATAAAGATGTGGTATGGAATGGACACACACAATGGAATATTACTCAGCCATAAAAAAGAATGAACTCTTACTATCTGTGCTAACATGGAGGGACCTAGAGGGTATTATACAAAGTGAAGTTAGAGAAAGACAAAACCCATATGATTTCACTTATATGTGGAATCCAAAAAGCAAAATAAAGCAAGACAGACTCATAAACCAGAATATGAACTGTTGGTTGCCAGAGGAGAAGCGGGTAGGGATATGGGAAAAACAGGTGAAGGGAATTAAGTGACACAAACTTCCAGTTATAACATAAATATAAGAGATGGGGATGTAAAGTACAGCATAGAGAATATACTAAATGATATCTCAATAATTTTGTATGGCGACAGTAACTACACTTACCATGGTAAGCTATTCATAATGTATATAAATGTGGAATCACTATGTTGTTTACCTGATACTAACCTGATATTTAAACTTCAATTAGGAAGGAAGAAAATTATGTATGGTGACAGATACTAACTAGGCTTACTGTGATCATTTAACAATACGTGCAAATAGCCAATCATTATGTTGAACACCTGAAACTAATATAATGTATGTCCATTATACTTCAAAAAAATCAATTAAACTCTTTAACACTGGCTTTAGTAATATATTTTCATGTTTACTTATTTTGAGAGCGAGCAGGAAAGAGGCCGAGAGAGAGAGAGGGAGAGAATCCCAAGCAGGCTCCGCAACTGTCAGTGCAGAGCCCAAGATCATGACCTGAGCAGATATCAAGAGTTGGACGCTTAACCAAATAGGCCACCCAGGTGCCGCCAGTAATCAGACCAGTTTCCTCACGCCAAGCCTGAGAAAAGCTAAAATAAACAAATGAGACTAGATCAAGCCTTTTTAGCTTTTGCACAGTGAAAGAAATCATCAACAAAATGAGAAGGCAATCTACTTAGTATGAGAAGACATTTGCAAACCATATATTCAATAAGGGGTTAATATCCAAAATATATAAAAAACTTACACAACATAAAAACATTTTTTAAACAGGTACAGAACTTGAATAGACATTTTTCCAAAAACATACAGAAGGCCAAGAGCACATGACAGAAGGAAAGGCAAATGAAAACCACAATGAGGTTGGCTGTTATCAAAAACACAAGAAATAACAAGTGTTCTTAAGGATATGGAGAAAAGGGAACCCTCATACACTGTTGGTGGGAATGCAAACTGGTACAGCCAGTATGGAAAACTGTATGCAGATTCTTAAAAACTTAAAAATAGAAGTATCATGTGATCCAGCAATTCCGCTTCTAGGTAATTATGTGAAGAAAACAAAAACACCAATTCGAAGAGATACATGCGCCCCTATGTTGCTGCAGCATTACTTATGATAGCCAAGATGTAGTAGCACCCTATGTGTCCCTCAGTAGATTAATGGATAAAGATGTGGTGTATACACGCATATATATACAAAACATGCATGCACACAACCATAAAAAAGAATGAAATCTTGCCATTTACAACAACATGGATGGACCTAGAGGGTATTTACCATGCTGAGTGAAATAAGTCAAAGAGCAATACCGTATGATTTCATCTACATGTGGAATCTAAAACACAAAATGAATAAACAAAACAGAAACAAAATCATTGACACAGATAACAAACTAAGTAACTACTGGTTACTAGCTGGGAGAGGCTGAGGGGGCAGCTGAAATACATGAAGGGGATTAAGAGATAAAAACTTCCAATTATAAGTAAGTCATGGGGATGTTATGTACAGCATAGAGTTTATAGTCAATAATACTGAAAAAAAAAAAAGGAAGCTTACATACCAAAATGTTAAAAAAGAAAACGTTTCCTAAGTACAGTGCCTACTGTGTGAAGTACTATGTTATGATATCCTTTTCCACATCAACCATCACATTTGACTGCTAGAATGCACACTCTCATCTACCTTATTTTTAAAAAAGCAAACAATCACTCAAGAACTGCTTAGTGAACTAGATCAGGTCTTCAAATTTTTTTGCACCTATACTTCTAAAGATTTTAAAATTCCGTGAGTATTTTTAAGTTGCGAAAGATGTAATTTCTAGAGTACTAAAAAATTCTATTTTCCCAGAACTGTTATGTCATTCTTTAAAAGTGAATACAATAGGACGCAAATGCCGTAGTGATTTGATGCTGAACATATCCATTTAAAAAAAAATCTGAAATACTGCACTAGGAAAGGTGGATAATTTTTACATTTCTGGAACTCATGGTCATTCCACTGTGCACGGAATTTTATTCTAATGTAATGAAGTTTATACTTGGCAAACTTTTAGTAATCACTCTATCCTATTTCTCCACAACAAAAATGTATAGAAATTCAAATTTAAAACTGTAAATTAAAAAGAATTCCTACGACCATAAATCTCTTAAGTGTTAAAAACTGTTATGTATCATTACAGTTATTACAAGCATGAAATTTATAATTAAAACCTAAAAATCTGCAAATTTTGATAGAAGCAGAAGAATGGACTATTTTGGAAATACTTCTCTTGGAGGAATGGTATTGTATTGTTTATGTATTTACTTAAGCTGAGTATTACAACTAGGAAGTGAGAGTTTAGTGTAAATTCTATCAGATTTTTTTTGGGTGTAAATAACGAGAAAGACTGTTTGCAGAAATAAGTAGATAGGAAAGGAGTTCCATTACAGCCGGGTTTCTCAAAGTTTTCAACTCCTGAGTTAACTACCAAAAATCACACACACACCCGCCAAGATCTAGTATCAAAAAGCAACTTTTAGTCAACTGACTTGTTAAAACCTAAGCCAATTTTTCATTAGAAGATTCCCTGGTCAATCACCCTCCCAGGACTGAGGAGACAGGTGTACCATAGTATGATTCTGGATGGTGAGAACAGTCCAACCCACTTGGACTAGTGCTTCAATCCCTTGTATAATAACCTCACAAAACAGGGTGAGAATAAACCCTTAGGTGGTGGAGGAAACGGATGTGTCTTCTTGACTGAACTGCCGCGAGGACGGAACATTCTACATCTGCACTGTCCAATGGGCCACTAGCACATGTGACTATTTCGGTTTTAAACTTCGTAATGTTCAGTATTCTCACGAAGCTAGGAGCAACTCTAACGGACAGGACGTTCACACATTTCCACTCCGTGTGGTCGGCAGCTTTGGCTGACAGCTTGTTAGAAAGACATAACCTCAGGCACTGCCTTAGATCTACTCAGATGATGCAGTTTAACAAAATTCCCAGGTGATTCAAGTATACTCAAAGATTGAGAAGCACTGTGTTAGAAACCTCGAACTTGGACAGTTTTCCTTCATATTGACCAAAAACAGCGCTTCCAGGAAACACCATCCTTTGGCCTGCATTCTCGTTCCTGGCCACAAAGTGCAAAATCAAATCCTCCTTTCTGAACAACAGCCTTTCCAAACACTTAAGCAGTTACTAAATTCTCCCCCCACGCATCTTTTCCTTTGTCCCCACATCTAGTTTTCTCAGGGGTAAATATCCACAGTGCTCCAAACTGGGCTTCCTGACGCTCTTGCGAAGCACGTGTCAATGCTGGCGGGTCAAGGAGCAGGCTGCTCTCTAGATCCTGATAAAGGAAACAACTTTTCCTGTTTGTGGGCCCTGCTCCTGGGCTCCCAGGGAAGCAAACCCTCAAAGCATGGGCTCTATTTCTACCCAAAACACACATCTGTACATCTGCTTCATGGGGGGGTGAAAAAAAAGTCTTAAGAACCTCCCTGGTTACTAGAAGATTAAAGTCATTCAACCTTCTACATACTAAAAACATGATAAAATCTGTAACTTTCTGAAATGCCTTTGGTCATGGTGATTTCTGACTCTTTATGTAAAAAAGAAATAAAAATATCTAAGCCTGCACCAAATGTTCCTTCCCTGGAGCTCTCTTTGTGAAGACCGTGTACACAGAGCAGCTAACTTGAGCCCGAATAAAACTCAATTTAAGAAAGGTTCATTTTGCATCGACATTCTGCAAATGCCTAACAGTTCCTGGCCTCTAGGCTTCTCAAATCGACTCCCCAGGCCGACACTACGGTCGGCTGCCGGCTAGGGTTTTTTTGCTCTCACCCACAGCCCAACTCCTTCGCCCTCTCCTGGTCCCCATTCTGGCCACCCGGCCCCGTTCTTCCCCTTTCCCCGGCTGGCACCTGACTGAGAAGACGTGGTCGAGACACGATGCCGCGCAGATCGATGTAAACAGGGGAAGAGAGCCCACTCTTCAGTACGAAGGTCCCAAACTTAAAAGCCTGCACGTCGTACAGACCCGTTACCAACGACTCCAAATCTGCTTCCGCGGCTGCCATGGCCATGCGCTCCCGGGCCCGTTCTAAACTCCAAAGCGCGCCAGGCCTGCGGCGCCTCGATGCCGTCACCAGGGGAAGCCCCGCCTCTTCCGCCCTGTCTTCCGGGGGCCTCGCGGCTCACCGCCCACTGCTCTCAGTCTATAAGTAGCGCGGGCTGCCTAGCGGTGGAAGCGGGTTGGGCGCAGTTGTGTGTGCTTCTGCTAGCTGTCTCTGGGTCGGGTTGCTGGAGTTCAAAGCTCTGGATACCTCGATTGACTTCCGAGTCATAAAGCCAACCCTCTCTAGAGAGTTTGTGTAAATCCTGCCCACTTTATAGCGCAGTGTCCCCTTAATTATCTACTTCCTGGCCGAGCCTGTCGTCATTCGCCTCTATTAGCCACAATTCCCTCCCCGCCCCCTCCGCCGAAACTCTTCCCTGCCCCGACCCTGGCTTCTCCAGATAGACCGAAGTTCTCGAAGACAGGGATCTTTACTCAATTCTTGTGAACTTCATGGCATCTGGCACATGACAATGTCATACCAGTTTGTACATGGGACTGTAAAGCGCTTAGGTAATTGTTATCACCTCTCCGGTCGGAACTGTGTCTTGGAGGAGGAATTGTGTTTATTCCTGTTAGGATAGCTCAGCTGCTTGGCGCGTAGTAAGTGTTAAGCAGATGTGGAAGGCAGGGAGAAGAGGAGGGTGAATTGCCTCGTATCAGGGTTATCCAGGAGGATAATCTTGCCAGCCAATCTGAAAATCCAAGCGTATTTGGTCCTTACAAACAATCCCTAATGTGGGAGAAATTCCCATTATGTGTAGAAGGCAATACTTTAAGGGAAATAACCCTTAAAACCATAGGACTCATGATGGTTACTCATTAAATGGATTCTGATTTCATTTCTACATTTCTATATTTTTAATGTCTCATGTTCTCTAAAGAGATTGTGCTGACCAAATAGTAAGAAGAACCCATGCTTTTGAGAGTTGTTTCTCATTTCAAATGAATATAGTAAAATTTTGATGAAAAAGAAGCCAAATGTTTAGAACAGTAAGCAAAGTAAGCTAATCAAAACGCTTCAATCTGTAACACACTAGCTAACTGGAAGTGCACTCTGAATCAGTCTCACTTACACTTGAGTGGCTCACGCAGACCTGTTCATGTCTATATAGGTTAATCCAGACTCTGAGAGCAGACCACGGTGCATAAATTTCTGAGATCCAGCTCAGGTGGCCTGACACTTTTCTAACAAAGTTGGCATTTGGAACACCAGGATGAAGTTAACAACACACACCTGAGATTTACTTGACTTTTTTTTTTTGATAGATAAATGCTTCAGGATACTTCTTCCAAAATACTACGCAAAAAGTGTTGTCATAATAACGTGACATTTTCATCTTGGCAAAGGCTTTCATATATTTGGGAAAGAGAAAAAAAGTACCCTTTCCTTTGAACAATGGTTTTAATTAGAAAGAAAAGAAAAAGACCACCAGAAATTATATCTTTAGTATAGTGTATTTATAGGAATGCATAACTTGTGAGATGTACATTTTGAAGTTTCATCCATAACTTATAACATTTACTGTAGTAATAACAAGACAGCAGGTCATCACTTTACAACATTACACATGAGTGATTTTGACTTACAAATAAAATATTTACAACCTACCTTTACAAAACGACATTGTGTGCATACAAAATGAACTGCAGAAAAATTTAAAAATAATAAGACAACCAAAAACCCAGAAGATACACTTAAGGCAGACCAGCAAGACACTGAAATAATTAAGGCTGTGGAATTCTTCTGCACCTTGAAAATATAGAGCTATTTATCAATACTGTGGAGTGATTTTAAACCAATTGTTACAAGCCTGATGGAAGTATGTACTTATATGTATATGTGTAATGGTCCCTATGGGGAAACCTATCCACTTACGGATAAGGCCCTTTATCTTAATGGCCAGAGAAGCCTACCCCAAACTCTCAAAAGACTTGGTGGGGAGGGGTCACTCAAAACCAAGAGGTGCCAATGCAGTTTGCAAACCAACTATTAATAATTCAAATATAAAGATACTCCTGACCCCAGGTAAACAGGTAGCCTAAATGATGGCCCCATTATGTTTCAGGCTTTGTTCATTTGATTCTGTGGACTTCAAAGGACAGCGAGTAATTCCCAAATGAGTAGACCCTAACTCCACCCATCAGCCCTAATGGTTTTAAATGGCCCTACATGGTTTTCTAGTAGAAAAACTGACCAACCTGGGCTGTCTTCAACTGGATAGATTTCTGCATATGAGCAATAACATATACATACATATTATACACTATATACATGTACAGATGTACATATATCCATATTTTCCAACAGTTTGCACTTTAGTCACTACTGTTCTCTGACTAGGATCTCATTCTGAGGGGTATGTTTAGTGTTTTTCACAGTCTTCACATTGGTCCTAACTACTCGTTTTACTCACTTTCCCCATAGAGCAGGCTGGAGTTTGGCAGAAACAGAAGTGAAAGCACCAGGGTCAAAAAAATCAGACACAGAGATGACAGATATGGCTTAAGTTAGTAAGAGGAGATATATGTTTCGTTAACTTCAAATTCATAACCACAGTCTCTGAGGGCATGGTAACAGTCCCCACAATACTCTAGGATGTGGATTCATCTCTTGATAGGAGTCAGGCATTGATGGAACTCTTAATGCTAGCTAACCCTGGGCTAGCAAATTAGCTTGTTAAATTTTATTTGTACTTTTTTCCCACCACCCATTCTTTTCTCAGCTAGCCTCACCCTCTGAAATAACAGATCTGAATAAACAATTAATCTCAATCATTTGAATAAAACTAAATCTCACCACATTTTAGAACCTCCCAACAAACAGGCTGACAAAACACAATAGCCTATGAGTATTTCAGGCTTTCACGAGTATTAATTTCAAGGTTCTCATAAATGACCCTTAAAGATGAAAATTTGCCTTGGAGTAATGGATTTTTTCCTCTCCTCTAACTTCTACGCATATGAAAAATGCAGAAATGCCTTTCATAGAAGATATGGCCTATGATATTTCTGTGTTCTACTATTTCTATATAGATTTCTCGCATGAATAATATTTCCTATTAAAACGTCTAGCGCTATGGACAAATTTTAGCTCTTTCCAACCCTCTAGAATTAATGAAACAACTGAGAGCCTTATAGTTTTCAGAAAATAAATATTAACACGGTAGCTTCCCTTTTCTTAGTGGAGTATGTATGAACCTTATCTTTTCTAAACCTGCCCCGGGTTTAATTATTAATTTCCAATGATCCCTAGACGTTAAATAGTTAAGAAAAATCATAATGCAAATAAATCCACTGGAAGCCCACATACAGTGTTAGCCTAATCCAGACTCCTCAGACAGGCTACACAAGAGAAAAAGGAGTAAAGCCCGCATTCCTCAAAACCAAACAAGGCAGTGGTGAGTTTGCCCTTTTGCCCTGCTGCAGAGACCTCTTATGTTTGCAATATTTCCTCCTCTATCAAATTTATGGGACAAAGTTTTAGTTAATACACAGAAATGACCACCATCTAGTTTATAATGTATTTGCCCCCTCATGTCCTCACGAATCTAAATTTCCATGCTCTTTCACATAGGCAAGCAAACAAGAATGACTAACTCATGGGCACTAAATCATGGAGACTAGGGGGAAAGCAAATATGCTACTCCTCAAAAACTTAATTATCTAAAAAAAAAAAAAATTCAAGGCTTCCCCTTTAAAACCCATCAGTTCCATTCATTTTTACACCTGTGCATGTGATTTGCTTCTTACAATGGATGCCAGTGAGATTCTGAAGAAATGAGCTGTGATGCCAGACAATAGTTCATTCTTACTTCTGCCCTCCCAGTGAGGAAAGTGGCTGTTTGGGTTCTTCTCTGTGAATATATACAGCTTGAGAAGAGAGAGCAGCAATCGCTTTGGAGGGCACCCTAATCTGTGTCTGCCGTCAAAAATACTGGAGAAAACAGTATCTACGTAAGACCCTCTGCTCTCCTAACCTTTTTCTGTAGACAAGCTTTTTAAATGATTGAAATTACAGGCTAAGACCAAATCACATTTAGACAAAGAGCACCTGGTACTTCCAATTAAAATCAAATTACAGAATTTAATCTTATGAGTTTGCAAATGGTATCCTAAAACATGAATATTGAAAACCTGGAATGTTCAAAGTTACTATCAATAAAATTCTTAGCACTGGCAGTGTGTAGCACTTTAAAAAAATCAAAGTGTTTTTTAGACATCCCAACTATGCTATTTTCCCAACATTCCTATGAGATTAAAGTCCCTCCTCTCCCCCCACCCCCAATCCCATTTTAACAATGGGGACGTTTGGGACAGAAAAAAACAAAGACTTTCTGTAAGAAAGGAGGAATCAGGAATAGCTGAGGTTGAAACTCAAGAATTCCTGGCCTCACCCTTTATTCAGAGGTTTTCATTTAAAAGATATTTTAACATAAAGAAAAAAAATGCTGCAGTATCAGTCAATCTAAATACAATGAACTTCTTTATCTCCCCTCCTCCCCTCTGAAAGGCACTACTATTTATAAAGGCTTTGTGAACGACAAAGCAGTGAAGCCAGCTTTTCCTCTGCTTCCTCTACTCCCCAAGAGTGTTTATGGCTGTGAGAGTCCTGAAGGACACCTCCGCATTACAATTTTTTTCTTAAAAATTTTCCCACATTCAGCTGTAAGTGGATAAAATCTATTTAATTTGAAACAAATGTAAAAGATGCAGTAAATCATCATATCTTTAAAAAATTATTATGAGTTGTCCCTGATCTTTTCTTCTTTCTGCATCCCCACCCTTACAAAACAAAACAAACCTTAAAACTCTATGCAATGAAAAAAAAAGCAAGAAATTTATGACTTTAACATTAACTTTCCCCATTTCAACCGGAAGCTCACTTTCACTAATTCCCAGTTAAGTTTTGATTTCAAGAACTATGGTCGAAGTGGACCGTTTTCTCTTCTTTCCCTCTCTCTACCAGAAAGCAGTATCTGCCAAAACAGTTACAAGAAAGTGGTTACTACTCCTTTGTCCCTCACCACGGTTGCCCACAGGGCCACCTCAAGTACATTCCCCAGCCCCACCTTCTGCGCTTCCTTGTTAAAGTCTTCCTTGTTATTTCCAACTCCCTATGGAGAATTCTTGAGCCAGGACTGCTAAACTACTTCTGTAGGGGAGTGAGCAGAGGCTTTGCAGACAGGGAATCTCTCTGTTAGTTTTCTTCAGTTATCAAACTATATAAAATACACGCCCTTTCTTTCTCTTGGGGCCTCTATTAAATTAATTCTACTCTAATGATTGTACTTTGGCTCTTGGTTAACAGAATCCTCCTACTTTTCATTTCTATGTCCCGCTTCTCCTGTCTCCTCATTTCTCCAGCATGTGTACATGTGGGGGAGGAGAAATGCCATGCAGTCCCACACCTGGGCTGTCCCAACTCTGATGTAAAAGCTGATATAATGCCTTTGGGTCTAACCTTGGGTCAGCTGTCCTCCCACAACATGATTTCATGAATGCTGTCCTGTGCCCTCTGGGTACCACTGTCCAAGGCCCGAATCTTCTCCAGCAGAAACTCAACCAGTCTCTTCCATGGTCATACAAACTCAAAAGGACTCGGCAGGGAGTTCTCTAGTTGCCGTGCACAGCGGATGAAACAGACCTGGCCAAGCCACACGTTATGGGTGTTTGGAATCCTCGGGGCCTGCCCTCCATCCCGTGACTAGCCCTAGGGACCACGTGTTCTTCTTTTAGGCTAGATCTCACAATGAAGACATGTTTACTAAAAGGTTTTTTAGTAAATATGTCTTAAATTTTAAAATATTATATCAGATAGTATTTGTATATACATGTAGGTTTAAATGAAGACTAGGGAGGGTTGGTCAAGGGTGGCTCTGAGGGAGGGCACCTCGGTGACCCAGGGCCATTCGAAACTAGGAACCAAATAACAGTGGGAATCAGTTTCCACGTATTTGGTTAATCCTAAAAATACGAAGTGCTATCTAGTCTTATTGCTTGTACTTTCTACTAATTGATTAATCTATAATCTTGGATGGGATGAGGTGGAGGGTGGATGAGGAAGTTGACTCTGAGACCAATGGAAAAGACAGATGAGTATTTTTAATTCTATATTTCCGCTGTGGGAATAAGTGTTTTTATATATTAAAGTTCAGGCTTCCTGTCCACCATTCGTTTTCATTTAGATAGATTTGTAATTCTATTTAACCTTCATAAACTCTCTGCTTGCACTTTTGTGCAGCTCAGTTTTAATTTTCTCAATCCTATCACAGGAGAGAAGCAATGCCATTAAACCTGATTTGAGGACAAACACTTGAGTTATACTTCTAAATATTATTTGCATAACAGCAACTCTTAAAACACATCCTAGAAAACAAAGGGTGGGTCATGTACCAACACAAAAAAACGAAAATTGTTCCCCAAAAACAAAGAAAGAAAAACAACCGAAATGCCCAGGTTGAATTTTTTTTTTCCCACTGGCGGGGGAAAGGGCAGTTCATAATCACTGTGTGTGGCGAATAGATGCCTGAAAGCAGCGGTGGCCTCAAAGTGCAATTAGTCCTTTTGGTCCAGGGAAATATCAGCGGCTGAGTGGTGACAGGTATTGCGATGCTGTTAGAGTGACGTAACAGATTTTATTCCATGGCTTTAAAAAGGACTTAGGACCAGGCCTTTAAAAGGCCTATATGGCTGCCTCCTTTTGGTAAGCACCCCTTAGCTTCCAAGGAGGGGTTAGAAATAAAGCGAGCCAACTTTCTGAGGACTGCCTTCTACAGCTGTAGAAGAAGTCAGAAAGTGTCGTTACGTTGTTCGTAGGAACCTGCAGGAAAGGTTTCTATTTGCCCTTTTGCATGAACCTGTTATACGCATTACCTAGTTCAAACTGAGTGTAGACATAAAAATAACCCCAGAACTCTTACTGTATTTGGACTTCTTTCCTGGCAGGCTTTCCTGCCGGATTAACTCTGAGCTGCCGGTGAATTTGGGGGTAGCGTTTCACATACAGAACCTATGTTAACCCAATACTCGTGACTGAGAGGAAAAATCTTCTCAATCACGGACTCCAAAAGGGTAACGTTGCTTTCTCTTAATGCACGGGTTCTGGTAAAAGATTTCTATACAAGATTTATAAAATGCTCTAAAAAACTTGTCATCTAGTTGTGCTTAGTCAAAACAATGTAATGCTTCGGTAAATAAATTACTGTCTTAACTGGAGCACTCAAAGTTACTTATGATTGATTTCATATATACCTCTATATTATAAAACTCTGAAACCTGAATGGGATATATTTTACTGTATGTGTATATGTATCCTATTAAGAAACTATATCTAAGTAATCTAAACCAGAATAGTTGGCATACGTGACGTCTCTGTCAAATAGAACTCTTTGCTTACAATTTCAGCAGAGTTAGAAACCTTCCGTGCTCACTACAGTGAGCTTTGTGTTTACCCGGTTAACCACTCATTTTGGAACACGCTATTAAAATTGTCTAACAGCTAATGTTCTTGTTCTCCTTGGCCTTGTCTTTAATGCTTTGGGTGACTCTTTGCATCTTTACCTCTTCCAAATGACCTTCTGAAAAGTCCCTGGATTTAGGGTAATTTTACGGCTGCCCAGACCCTGAACAACCAATGACGAGGTTTACATCTCTCCATCCAGAGAACCGCGTGGAGTGAGCAGAATTATTTACAGACATTCAGTCTTGCTTTGGTTCACACTGCACTTCCATGTGAAACCCCAAGGGCTAGGAGATGGCTACGTCCCTTGGTTTACCCGGTTGACGATGTAGCTCTTGACGTTGGGGACAGGCCGCACGTCGTTCTGGTGCTTGCGGCGTTCTATGAAGCACGCCAGGCGGGAGGTGTCCAGCGGGATCTTGGAGTAGCCGCCATTGTGGGGCTGCAGCCAGGGGTGCTGCAGGCAGGTGGCTGCCGTGGGCCTCCTCCGAAAGTCTTCCTGTAGGATCACGTTGATGAAGTCTCTGGCGGCATTGCTCACGCCACAGAAGTACTCGTGCGGGAAGCTGAAGTCCACCCGGCACACGTTGATACACGTCTCCTCTTTACTCTCGTCCAAGAAGGGGGACACCCCGCTCAGCATGACGTAGGTCAGCACCCCGATGCTCCAGATGTCCGTGCCCAGGGAGACGGGGATGCCTTGGATCACTTCCGGGGCGGCGAACTCGGGGTTCCCCAGCAGGTGGTGGATGTGGAAGTGACCCGAGATCTGGACGGCGTCCTCCAGGTCGATGAGCTTCACTCGCGGTACCGGAATGCGAAGGTCAATGAGCAGGTTTTCAGGCTGAGGACACCCGGGCGTGAGGGAGAAGAGAAGGCAAGTTCAGCTCTCTGTCTTGACTACCATTTCGACTCTGGTGGTTCAAACACGGTTCTGCTATTCTTTGAAAAGACCTACAGTGCCTGAGAAATTGCCTATGCAGAGGGTGTGGGGGGGCGGAGAGTTCAAACTAGACTCAATCCTGAGTTTGGTGGCACTTCAGAGAAGCTGTTTGACATGGAAAATCATGTCTTCTCAACCACCCCTCACTTCTGCACTGATTCAGAAAAAAGAATGAATTATTCACTTTGGGAAACAGAGCCTTCTTTGGGAGCACCGCAAAAAACTGGCATTTCCTGGCTTCCTTCTAAAATGTTAGATGAAGCGGTAAAAGCTTCCCTACCTTCTCTCACCCCAGACGTCACTGTGACTCTGGTGTGTTCTCATGAATTCACGAAAAACACGCCCAAATTGTGTGACACCCTAGTTTCTGTTTAATATGCCTAAGGATTCTAATCTAAGGAAATGAAATGAATTAGAATGTACGTCCCTCAAGGGTGGCAATGAACAGGCTGGACTGAGCCGCCTCCCTGCAAGGGCAGCTCTTTCTTGTTACCTTGATGTCCAAATGGGCAACCCTGCAGTTGTGAAGATACTGCAGGGCTTCTATGATGTCTCGGATGTAGAAGGCTACTTTCTCTTCCATCAGCTCGTCGTGATGCATAAGGTAGTCTAAGAGACGCCCATCATCCATGCTGGAAGCGGGGAGGAAGGAAAAGGCAAAGGAGACACGTTTGTAAAGAAATGGAAAAGTAACACAAATCCCTAAGAACTCTAAAATCTCTCTCATTCCCCCTTCGAAATGAAGATCTATTTGCCGCACATGCATATTTTAGTTAGAGCCCGAAGTTAGCATAAGGTTCAGAACTAAAATTAATTAATTAAAAACATTACAGATGTCATGTGCTCCACAGAAGAAATCTGTGTCACCTTAAGGCACATTTTATGTTGCTAAAAATCACTCACGAGGAAGAAGGTCTGACACTCCTTTGAGGTTAGATCGCAAGAGAGAGAAAGTCTTGAGAAAGGGAGAAAGGATTGCTCGCCCTCAATATTCCGATTAACTGGAACCTGGTGGCTGCGAATACGTTTTGCAAATTGTTTTTATTTGTCAGTGTTTAATTGGGGGAAAATGGAAAGTGAGCAAAGTTTGTCCTTGGCATTCTTGACCCCTTTTTGGATTCTTTGCCTTTGGAGCAAGTTTCCAATCTTAAAAACTGTTGAGTAAGGACATGCTAAGGGGAGCCAGCCAGGTCCAGATTTGAATCCTGATTCTGCCACTTACAGGCTGGGGGCTTGGGACCAGATATTTAAACTCCGTGTTTCTGTTTCTTCATCTTTAAGCTTTTTTTTTTTTTTTAACGTTTTATTTATTTTTGAGAGACATAGAGACAGAGAGTGAGCAGGGGAAGGGCAGAGAGAGAGGGAGACACAGAATCTGAAGCAGGCTCCAGGCTCTGAGCCGTCAGCACAGAGCCCGATGCGGGGCTCGAACTCATAGACTGTGAGATCATGACCTGAGCTGAAGTCGGCCGCTTAACCAACTGAGCCACCCAGATGCCCCTGTTTCTTCATCTTTAAAGTGGGAATGACAACAACGGCAATAACACCTACTTCCTTATGAGGGTTGTGCAAGAATCAAGTGAGACAATGCAGCATTTAAACATAATTGGTAGAAATAGTAAATGCTCAATAAATAGTATTTTCAGGTACCCTGTGCCATCTTTAGCAAGAGTGACCGGATGTCAGACTGACATTCTAATGAGCGCTGGGCTGTCAAAGGCACATCCCCAGGAAATGCTCAGGCAGAGGAGCTTGAACCAGAACCAGAGACAACCTTTGAGCACAGCTGAGCCTCACTCCCCCCCACCCTCCATATTTCCATTCTCTTCTCTAGCAAAGCCCAGGGCCTTACCAGGGGTGAGGTGGGAGTGATTAGTGTGGAGTGGAGTGGAGTAGGCCTGGGTTTGTTAGATGCACCCCAGCCCTGGACTTCTTGCAGCACTGCTCTGAGACCTAAAAGCCTCAACATCAAGTTCACTCTCAGAGCTTTTGGGTCATGCAGACACGCAGTGCCCACCCTAGACTAGGAGATCAGAACGTCAGTTGCCCAGCACAGAAAAGCTCTACCAGAGATTCAGATAGTCACCAAAGGGAGTACCCCTGGTCACAGCGTAACTGAGCTTTAGCACAGGGTTTAGTTCAGGCACTGCCTCTCCACTAATCTCCTAAACCCTCAAGGCCAACAAACACCCTTCCATGGTCTCACAACGACCCTCTCCAAAACATGCGTTTCTTTCTCAACATTTGCCATTCACTTGGTGATTGGTCTTCCTCATCAGACTCTGAGCTCCTCGAGGGCAAGAACCACATCTTTCCATTTTTGTTCTTCCACCCTGGCCCCAAGTCCACAGGGAAGGTGGCACATAGGGAGTGCTTGTAAATATTTGCTAAACTAGTTCAATCCACTATTCATCTCATTTAATCCCTGTAACAGGTCTGAGAAGTGGAAATACATCTTCAGACTTCACAGATGAAGACTTGAGGCCCAGGAATCTAGAGACCTTGCCCCAAATTACAGAGCTGGGGTTAGAGCCAAGGCTCTTTCCTCCAAGAATGGTTTCCTTCCATTGCACTGTGGCAGCCTGGTAAGCAGCACCTTCCCTTGGAATGACAGTTGGCGAATCTGAAGAGGCAAAGGTTCTGAGTCAGCCGTACTAACTTGATATGCAAGTGATAATATCTTTTACTGGAACTTGGGTATAACACATTGTCGCCTGTGAATGAAAACAGTTCACTGCCAACAGAATACATCTTTTGAGTTAAGAAGCTGTCCCAACAAAACGTTAGGTTCCAGAAGACTGTTCTTAAGCATCATTTGTTAAGTCCAAAGTGACAATCGACCAGCGACTCCACAGCTATATAAAGTTAAGAATCAAACGAGATTTATAAATATTAATAGAGTTGATTTTGCCTTCTCTTGTTTCTTTGCAACCAATTAAAAAGTGTAGCCAAAGAGGTTTGCCTTTTGGCTGTCTCTTTTTCATAAATAAATTTATAAGTTATTGCTTCGGAAGGCCTTTGTACACAAACACCTAGACGGACAAGCACAGAAGAGTAACACTAAGATGGTAGCCGAAAAGCTGTAAGTGAAAGCACTTCTCTTCTGAACACCAGCTCCTGTGGAGCCATACACAGCCCTGGTCTTGGGTGCCGGGTCATTAGCACCCATCTGATAACATTGCTATGAGGGCTCAATACTCTGAAAGGACTTTGTTCTCTTTAGCCTCTGTTAGATCTCTGTAAACCACAGAGCACGATCCCCATCCTTAGCTGGGGGCAGCAGTGGGGAGAATGAGCTTTATTTGATGTATTCTGGAGCCAAGCATCTGGTTGCCCAAATTCCTAGAAAATCTAGAACGAGTAGAATATTTTCAAGGCAAGTGTCCACATTAAAAGGAATTTCTTGGGTGGTAGACCATGGATGCTATCTATGGCAGTAGATTGATGCTCAAACCCCTCTTTCATCTCGGCTCCGTCCCCCATTGTTGATAAGCTTCCTAAACTCATGCCCAGCCCAAGAGTCTATAATAGAAACGACATCAGAATCAGAATGGGAGAGACATGGGTTCGAGTTCCAGTTTCTCCATCCCTTAGTTGTAAGGACCTTCCTTATCCTTGATTTTTTTCTAATCTATAAGTGGGAACCGCATTTTCATAAATGGGTGGGAGAATGCACGTTACGTGCAACACTTAGTACACTATAAGGCGTTGCATAAAATGTAACTGCTCTTTCTGGTGGGCAATCAGTGACCCAGACAGCTGTGGACCGCTAAGAGACACCCGTACTTACAGTTCCAAAATCAGGATGTAGGATGTGGGGGACTCGTAGGTGTCATGAAGAGTGATATACTGAGGGTGCTGCAGGTGCTGCAGTAGGGCAGCCTCGTGGGCAGCCTGCTCTTTTTTCTTCATTTTTTTGCTAACGAATTTCACAGCGACATCCTTGCGGGTAGCTTTGTGAATGCACTTCTTTACTATGGAGAAACGGCCTCTGGGAAGCGAAAGGGAGAAAGCATTTTGCCAAGCTTCATTAATCAATTAGGATTATTTTATGTGTAAAGTTTTATCTGAAGTGGTTAGACAGTAACAGTTTATTAGCAATCCTACTTTCCTCTAGTTTAATATTATTTTAAGTTTATTTATTTATTTTGAGAGAAAGAGAGAGAGAGCACGAGCAGGGGAGGGGCAGAGGGAGAGGGAGATGGAGAATTCCAAGTAGGCTTCTCACTGTCAGTGTGGAAGCCTACGCGGGGCTCGATCTCACAACACTGGGGTCATGACCTGAGCTGAAATCAAGAGTTGGACGCTCTACTGTCCGAGCCACCTAGGTGCCCCGCAGGTTCAATTTTCTAAGCAGACTATAGTTATATAAAATACCACAATAATAATGTTAAAAAAGGAGGAATTCTACTCTATGATAATTTCAAAAACTTTTTTTAACATTTATTTATTTTTGAGAGACATAGAGACAGGGTGTGAGCAGGGGAAGGGCAGAGAGAGAGGGAGACACAGAATCCGAAGCAGGCTCCAGGCTCCGAGCCATCAGCACAGAGCCCAATGCGGGGCTCGAACTCACAGACTGCAAGATCATGACCTGAGCTGAAGTCGGCCGCTTAACCAACTGAGCCACCCAGGCGCCCCTCAAAAACTTTTTTTTTAAAGAGTCAATTTTGGGGTGTATGGCTGGCTCAGTCAGTTAAGTGTCTGACTTTGGCTCAGGTCATGATCTCATGGTTCACGAGAGTGTGTGTGCTCTCTCTCTCTCACCCTTTCAATAATAAATAAATAAAAACATTAAAAAAATAAAAAGTCAATTTTTTCATTTTATTTTATTTTTGTTATCTTGGTGTTATAGAAACTTTCTAATACACACACAAGTAGAGAGAATAGTATAACAGACCTGTGCACCCAGAAGTCAGCTTCAAAAATTATCAACATTCTGCCAACCTCATTTCATCTATTCCTTTCCCACCTCTTGCCCTTTTTTTCTGTAGTACTTTAAGCAAAATCCAGATATCACGTTATTTAATTCATCAATACTGAGTTTGCATCTCTAATTGACAAAGACATTTAAAAATGTATAACCACCAGGGCGCCTGGGTGGCTCAGTTGGTTGAGTGTCCAACTTTGGCTCAGGTCATGACCTCACAGCTCGTGGATTGGAGCCCCACATCGGGCTCACTGCTGTCAGCACTGAACTGCTTCAGATCTCTATTCCCCTCTTTCTGTCCCTCCTCTGCTTGTGCTCTCTCAAAAAGAAATAAACATTTAAAAAATGTATAACCACCATGCCATTTTCACATCTAACAAAATTTGCCAATCTAAAATAGAATGGTTTCCAGACTCAGCACTAGCCCAACAGGAGGTAGTAAGAAAGGGAAGTAGAAGAGGGAACTTACGAACAACTGGTCAGAGAAAGGGAGAGACAAAGAGGTGATAAGACAGTGCCATCCCAGGCCTGTCTCTGAGGCGCCCTAACCCAGGGGTAGAGAAGTCAATGGTCCAAAGAGAAGTCCATTCCTCTAGAGGAAATGCATGTATCCAACACCACCGTGAAGACTGTCCACCTGACTCCTGGACCCAACTCTGTGCTCACCGAGCAACCTTCTGACAATAATAAGTGTTTTTCTACCACAGATTTTCACAAAAGAAATAATAGGCTAATCAATGAAGCACATATTAGATAAATACTAATTGAATGCCTATTATATAGCAGACATTATTCTTCTGCATAGTAAGCAAATATTTGGCCAAAGTGACAGCTCTATTCTACATCATAAGTTAATAAATTGCCATTCTAAAAGAAAACTAAATCGCCATTCTGGTATTTCTTAAAGTAGTCTCTATGCTTAACATGGGGCTTGAACTCACGAACCCCAGATCAAGAGTTGCATAATATACCAACTGAGCCAGCCAAGTACCCCCCCATTCTGGTTTTTAACAGCATTCTTTTGTTTGATTATTAGAGGTCACTCCTTCCAGAGGACCTCAGATGCATGAGAACAATTGAATGCTGGGGAGAACACACCTGCACTAAGTGGCCATGTTGAGCTCCTGCTGTACCTTAATTTCTTTTTAATTAATTTATTTATTTTGAGTGGGGGAGGGGCAGAGAGAGAGGATCCCAAAGAGCCTGACAGGGGGCTGTATCCCATGACCCATGACATCATGAACTGAGCCGAAATCAAGAATTGGATACCATAAAAAAAATGTTGATTTATTTATTTTGAGGTGGGGAGGGGCAGAAAAGGAGAGGAGAGAGAGAATTCCAAGCAGGCGCAGAGCCCAATGCAGGGCTGGCACAAACCGTGAGATCATGACCTGAGTTGAAATCGAGAATCTGATGGTTAACCAACTGAGCCAGGCAGGCACCGCCCCTGCTATACCTTAATTAAAACAAAAACAAAAGCAAAAAACGTGTGTTTATCCACGTTATGCATCCCCATGATTTAAAAAGTCAATTAGTTTTAACAAGGTTTCTTATCAAAACTAATAATATCCCATCTTCCTACCCCCATCCCCATTTTCCCTTACACTGGAGGCATCTTAACTTAGCAGTTAGTTATATTTAGCTGATTATTTGGGTAGTCTATGTTTGTGTGGCTACTTGGTAGTGTTTCAGTTTTCATTGTAATCTGTTGACACCTACTCTGGAGAGTGAGATGTTAGTCTCTCTCCCTGCCTGTCCCCGCCACATGACAACTTTTCCCATCCCCTGTCCTCTCAACAGAATGATATTTAAAAAAATTTTTTTAATGTTTATTTATTTTCGAGAGAGAGAGAAAGACACAGTGTGAGAAGGGGAGGGGCAGAGAGAGAGAGGGAGACACAGACTCTGAAGGAGGCTCCAGGCTCTGAGCTGTCAGCACAGAGCCCAAAGCGGGGCTTGAACCCATGAACCATGAGATCATGACCTGCCCCGAAGTCAGACGCCCAACTGACCGAGCCACCCAGGTGCCCCCAACAGAATGATATCTTAATAAATATTCAGTTTCCATTCTTGCTACCAGGTCAGGGCTATTCACAGTTGAAGCTCTGGTAAACTATGAATATTTTCCTTGTCGTGATAGAATTCCGTCCTCGTTTCTGACCAAGAGCGTCCCTCATGAGCACCACTCAAAGATTAGTGTGGGACTAAGAAGTCACCGCAGGGTGACTGAGCGGCGGTTTTTATCGCGGTTCTGTTCTCAGCGCCTTGCCCTGCTTCTGTGGGTGTGTCCTCTCCGTGCACAGCTTGAACGTGGCCCGGGATCTGTGTTGCCCCATGCACGGAATTAGGGGATCGCCTTCTTTAGCTCTCTCCTCACTGAGATTTCTCACACGTTCTTTGGCTCCCATGGGCCCAATTTTGTGGATAGGATTCCCTCAGAATTTTAGCCTCTTGCTTGGAGTAAAGCAGTGAGAAAAAGAAGGGAGGGAGGTCAAGGAAGGCATTTTCCTGTTCTCTTCAGCTCAAAGAGACCTCTTTTCCTATCTTTTGGCCACAAAGATGGGTTTCTTTTGGAGTCGCTGTCTGTGCGTGCTGCCCAGTTCCCTGCTTTGACCCACGCTTGGGTTAAAGCCCAACAAACAAACCAGAGAACTCACTGCTACTATTCTTGACTTTCTTCGGGTTTTAACTTGGTTCCCCATTCTCCGTGTTATGGACTTCTCTGAATCCTGAGTAGTTGCTATTTTGGATTTTGTCCAGGGCTTCTGGTTGTCATCAGTGGGATGGACTACGGTGGGCTTACTCTGTCCTGGCCAGCACTGGGGGTTGGCTCTTTCTAAAGCTGGGGACTAAACAGCTGTTTGGAAGCTCTGATTGTGAGTGCGGTGCCTGTCAACCCCACCTTCACTGCAGAGTGATCTGAGTGGACTGTTTCACTGGAAAAGTTCCGAAGTCGGTATCTTTAAGACTTTCCTCTTGGGCTGGTCAGATTTCCCAGAGAAAGATCCCCCTCCTCCCTGCCTAGATGGCGAAGCCCGGGGTATCCACTTCTGGAGTCCGCTGGCTAAGAGCGCTGGGGTGCTGAGTATCCAGCATGGATTTGGTCTCATACTGGCCGGCTTGCGGTGAGGTTCTGCTGCCCCCCAGCTGTGCCGGTGTCCCTGAGAACAGAGACACTTTGTTCTACCCTGTCTAGAGAATGAGCCTCCGGCATTTTCCGGGCTGGGGAAGGACGATCTGGGGCCGCAGCCTCTCACACAGACTTTCAGCCAATCCTCCACTTCCAGCACCCTCTTTACACTGATCTGCAGCAGTACTTGGCGCTGCCAGGGCCCGAGCCTTCGGGGGATTCTGCTGCAAAAGTTGCACTGCCTCTCACTTGACCCCACGACTGACTTGGATTGAGTTCCTAGGTCATTTCTCCCTCTGTGGCTTGTTTTCTGCCTCTAATCTGTTATTATTGCTCTCTCTTCTTCCAGTGTCTTCATCCTTAGGTGCCTGATTCGAAAAAGTCCTTCAGATGCAGTGAAGTCTCAGGAGGGAAGGAACACAGCTGGCTGTGTTCGACTTGCCCTCCTTACCTGGAGGCCTGGCCCTGCTACCTTTTTGGATCCTGTGCAGGTAGCCAGTCAGCGTTAAGTCTCTGGCTTCTTTATACTGCAGTGGCGCCCACCTAGTTTATTTCCAGCTAACCGTGCTGTGCTCAAGGGCTCATTCCTTCGGACGGACTTTAGCAGCGAAGATATTTCTTTCTGCACCTTGGTTTTTTATAATATTTTGTTCCCGGAGAACTGTTTGTTTTAATGTTTTCTAATGTTTCTTCATTTTTGAGAGACAGGGTGTGAATGGGGGAGGGCCGAGAGAGAGGGAGACATAGAATCCGAAGCAGGCTCCGGGCTCTGCCCTGTCCGCACAGAGCTCAATGTGGGGCTCAAACTCACGAACCGTGAGATCATGACCTGAGCCGAAGTTGGACGCTTCACCACCTCTGAGCCACCCAGGCGCCCCACCAGAGAACTTTTTAACAAGACAGTCGTATAGGCCTAGAATTCTAGGTTTAGGTGTGATGGAGAAAGTGGACTCACTTCTATGGTCCACAGATACCTTTCACGTGTCTCATGTGAGTATCTACATGTTTTATTTCCCTTCTGTTAACGCACAGCATTTTTAAAGGATCTTCTGGAAACCTTGAGGACTCTACTTGGAGGAGAGGCAAAACTTCAGATCGTTGGAGATGAAATTTTTTTTCATAATACATTGATTGCTTTGAACAGATAAGAAACTTGATCTCCCTTTCAGGAAATACGAAAATATCTATCTCTTCCAGGTAAAACATGCCTTAGCCCATGGCTATCAAGAGTAAAGCATATCTCAGGAAGGAATTCACTGGTACAACCAAGTAATGCAGTCAGATTCATTTAGAACGAGGTGGGGAGGGGCGCCTGGGTGACTCAGTCGTTTAAGTGTCTGACTTCAACTCAGGGCATGACTTCATGGTTCGTGAGTTCGAGCCTTATATCAGGCTCTTTGCTATCTGTGCACAGCCTGCTTTGGATCCTTTGTCTCCCTTTCTCTCTACCTCTCCCCTGTTGGTGTGTGCTCATGTGCACTTTCTCTCTCTCTTTCTTTCAAAAAACCAAAAAAAAAAAAAAAATAACCATTTCAGGGCACCTGGGTGGCTCAGTTGGTTGAGTGTCCGACTTCAGCCCAGGTCATGATCTCACGGTTTGTGAGTTTGAGCCCCACATCGGACTCTGTGCTGACAGCTAGGAGCCTGGAGCCTGCTTCGAATTCTGTGTCTCCCTCTCTCTCTGCCCCTCCACAGCTCACGCTTGCACTCTCTCTCTGTCAAAAATAAAGAAAAACTTAAAAAAAAATAAAGAAAAACCACAAAAAACCAGAAATTAATAATAAAAAAAGAACCAGGTGGGGATTCGATTCACTACTGGAGTCCTACCTAGTTTCACAAACTTCAATATAACAGGGCAAACTAGATTTCAATGGCTAGAGCTTATTTTTGACAAAAGTTTCTATAATGAGACACCACATATGCTAGTAAAACAAACACAGGCTTAAGAATTGGGTAGCCCAGGGTTGGAATCCTGGCCACTTTCTAGTCGTAGGACCTTGAAAAAGTTACTTAACTCCCGAAGCCTGAGTTCCATTCCTGGAAATCTACTCAAACACTACCTCACGTGTTATACGGGTTAGATTTAATACCTTTTGTATAATGCCTGCATAGTATCTAGAGCACTACAGATACTCAATAAGCACCATTATTATCACCATGGAAATTTCCATTGGCCTTTTCTCCCCGCTGGCCACACAAAGAAGAGAGAAAGTAGACCTAAAGTTGTTGTTTTTGTTTGCTTGTTTGTTTGTTTGTTTAGAGAGAGAGAGAGAATTTCAGCAGGCTCCACGCTCAGCACAGAGCCCGATGTGGGGCTTGATCCCACCACACTGGCATCATGGCTTGAGCCCATATCGAGAGTCAAACGTTCAACTGAGCCACCCAGGCGCCCTGAGATAACGTAGGTTTTGATGAAAGGTGTTGTAAATGAAAGGCAGTGAATTATATTGCAAATCCTGCCTAAGCAATGGGAATAACAAGGGTTTTGGCTGCCTCCACAACCTCTGTCACCACCTCCCCACTTAGGAAATGTTATGGTTCATTGAGACACGTCAGTCAGAGCTGGAGGAGATGCTAACAGGCCCATCATTTGTGGGTGTTCTTTTATTTATACATCCAGGGAGGTGGGAGACTTGCAAGAGCGACCTGCCCTCTCCCCTGGACTACGCACAAACTGACGCACCTATAGAGATGAACCCCTTTTTCATTTCTTTCCATCAACAATTTTGTGGAACAGGTGATAGATTTTTTTTCACTATTTTGTTAAAAGTTATGTTTTTAGCTTTTTTATTTTTGAGGACATACTTTTCTAACCGAAAGAAAGAGACAGAGAGAGAGAGAGAGAGAGAGAGAGAGAGACAGAGAAGGAGACAGAGAGACAGAGGTGTATGTGTGTGTGTGTGTGTGTGTGTGTGTGTGTGTCTGTGTGTAGGGGGGTATGGGATTGGAAATATCCATGAAACAATGAGGTTATGCTTGAAGCATGGACATGAATGGTAACCCGTACCAAAAATTAGTGATTGTACCTTCTTCTCAGGGACACATGGAACTTTTAACAAAAATTGATCACGTACTGTTCATAATTCAAGTCCCAATAAAAGTTGGTGTCAGTATCATGTAAATCAATTCTTCCACCACGATGTAATTAAGTTAGAAATTAGTGATGAGAAGATACTTTGTAAAAATCTCATACAGTTGAAAATTTTAAATATTTCTATTACGATTCGGTCAAAGAAAATAATCCTAGTTGAACTGAATGATAATGAAAGTGCCACATACCAGAACTCAGGGGATGGAGCTAAAATTGTACTTTGAAGAAAAGGCTGAGCTTTAAATTCTTGTATCAGAACAGAAGAAAGGCTGACAGTTGATGAGTGAAGCCTCCGATGTAAAAAAGTTTTAAAAAAGAGCAATAAAAGTACACACAAATATTCTAGCATTTTTCTTACTATAGAGAGCGTACACCCAGGAAGAGAAACAAACACTAAAAGCCTGTCGTTGTTCGGATGTGATGCTGTTAAGTGCTCGTGAACAAAGGAATAGGAAACGGGGTCATTACCTTCCAATTTCATTCAGCTCAGTATAAGCCGAATCGAAATTATCCTTCCAAGAAATGGTGGCACCATCCCCAGCAGCACCTTTGGAAGAGACAGAATCCATTTATGACACTGAGGAAGTCATGTAAGAATACGAAAAGGTTCACAGAAAAGCTCCCGCCTTGCCCCACGGCAATTCTCATGACCAAATATGGAGTCTAGAGCAGTGGGAAAAGGCCAGGATTCTCTGAAATGTTATTTTTAGAAATATCGCCCAAGGGGAAACTGACATGACAGAGGCCGACTCCCCCTCCCTGTGCTAGCCACATAAAGGAAAGAAACCTTGGGACAATCAGGGATGCAAACCTCTGGATTGCAACCTCTATTATAAAAATAGAAATTTGGTAGCAAAAATTAAAAGAGAGCGAGAAAAACACACGGAAGGCCTAGAAAAGCCAGTTAGAGTCAGGGCTGAGGGGGAAGGCAGCGGAGAAGGGAGGAGTTACAAGTCCCGGAGGAGGAAAGCAGAGGAATGCTTGAAACATCCTAACCCCTGCTCTCTCTCACCCTGCCGTCTTCAGACCTTAGTGGGCCTAGCTGGTATACTGAATGATTCAGCTTAAAATACAAAATACACGCCTGAGCAGAACGGCAATATTACCTTAGGATGTGTTCACTCTCTGGCAGTAATTTAAACACACATACACACACACGCACACACGTGTGTGCATGCATGCACACCAGTATGTATTTGTGTTGTCTCTGGGGAACAAGGTTCACAAGAAGCAAAACATGTGGCAGAATTGCGTTAGTAGCTGCGGAGGAGAGGACCGTGCCAGCAGTGAGGCTCTTCTGACCATAGCGGGGCTGAGGCTCAGGTGCCTTACCTACATTGAATTCTGACAAAATAGAGACCCAGGGCCAAGGTTTCCCAGTGAGTAATGGGTCCGAGGTTAGCAGGCCCACTGGGAGGGAGCTAAGCCCCTGGGGATGCACTGGGGAGCACTTCCAGACTCAGCTAGGGGCTGGGCTATAGCCCAGGGCCCTACGGGGTTTCTGAAGCCCCTCTGGAGACTCTGGGATTCCCCGATCCCAGAGAGACATGGGTTTCTTGCCTTTTCAGGGCAGCTTGCCTCTTCTACCCCAACACACCCTCCACCTCCTTGTACCACGGAATAACTCCCTACTTGGAGATTTTTGGGGGCTACCAAGTGTCTTCTTTTAAATGTTCTTGGGACCAAGGTAGCTTGGTGAGACAGTGAATGGGGACCTAAAATGAGAACCACGTTTGTAAAACTACTCGTGGGTGGCTAGTTATAGATGTATCTTCATCATCCAACACATCCATATAAAAATGTGTCCACTTTGAAATAAGACATCCTGGGAAGGCTGGGGGTGGGGAAAGTACTCATTCTGATTCCAATCCTTCACCCGGTTGCTCTCCTCTCCCCAGTTTAAACTGGTGAGCAGCGGGGCTGCGTCTGATGCTGTGAGGCACACTCACGCCTGGCAGGGGGTCCCAGGGGGAGGACGGGTGGTGTTCCCATCGAGGAAAAGGGGCAGATAGCATCCACATGACTCATGACTCCTGCCCACCCCTCTCTGCTTCTGGAGACACAGGCAGGTGTCCAGGGACCCTGGCAGACCCAGGGTAGACATGGGTGGCAGCCCTAACTTTTGCTCCAAGATGGTTGAAATCACACTTTCCATCAGGTCTCTGAAATGTTACCTGACTGAAGCCACTGGCCAATCCAGGTTACCCCCCGCACGGTGGCCGGCACCAGTGAATGTGTGACAGCTGGCCAGGTGCCTTGCCTCCCCCCGAGGCTGCGGGGCACGCCTGGGACTCACCGTACTCGGGGAGCCGCACAAACTCTGAGGGCTCGCTGGGAAGGCTGATCCCCCAGGGGTTACTGGCGCTGACTCTGAACTGATAAGGACTCCCAGGACTGAGGTCTTCGATGACGAGGTAAGTGTCCAAGGTCGAAGCTACCGACTGCTGCCAGGCCTGGGAACCTAGCACACAATTTCCGAGGAGAGGGAAAGAGAAAAAGCCGGAGGGACATTGTTTCAAAGACCTTCGGCACACAAAGAAAGGAAAGCTGACACAGTCCATTCCATTCCAGGGCTTACAGGCTGGGCTCTGAACGCCTGTGGGCCAGCGGTGGCAGGTTTGGGCTCAGTGTCCTAAAGGACTGCATATATCATGAGGGGGGCGGAAGCAGCTGGCCTGGGGGCTCTGGTCATTTCCAAATGTGCACGTGTGAGAAGGAAAAGACGTAGGTCACGCAGAGTTGACAGAAGGATGTGTGGCAAATTCTTAATAAGGCATCAGAATATATTCTAAATAACAAAATAAGAGAAAGTGCACATTTGGAAATGGAAACAAGATAGAAGTGCGCGTGCACTGAGCACGCCCTACGTGTAAAATACCACGGAAGGCGTCTTCCCACAATTCTCTCACTTAACTTTCGCACTTAAATCTCCAGAAACCCTGTGAGGTTGGGAACACGGATCTCGCTTTATACGTGAAGAAACCGAGGCTCAGAAAAGGGAAGTGGTTTTCTCGAGAGAACGGTGTTAATCAGATGAACTATGAACCGAACTGTGTGGAACTGAGTGCGAGCTTTGTGAGACGTGTCTCCAGCTCAGCACGAACACCTCTCTGCTGAGTGTGGGGGACCCAAGAGTGCACAGCTTCAGAAAGATGCAGAAATGAACAGCTTTGTAACTGCATGGGGCCTCTTTGGTAGAAGAAAGGAGAGTTAAAATACTACAAGTCATGGCGAGTGACACAAAGGATTTAGGCTCTGGCCGCGACAAGCAGTTGTTTGAAATTCAGTTCTGTAATTCATTATGTGGCTCAGAGACGTGTTATTAACAACGAGAGCTCCCCGGCAGCTTCTTATTTAACTCATTCTTCTTGATAATGGGTGACAGGTTCAGGTGTTTCTAACTGCTAAACTAATGTATGCATCCTTAAAATGTAAATATGACAAAATTTAAAAATAAAGAGTTTTAAAAAAATCATTATACATATGTATATATATAAAATTTAGAGATCACACAAAATATATGTCATATTTATATATATATAATTTCTAAAATTTATCTGGGGCTGCGGGTAAAGCTCTGCTCATGCTATCCTAGCTATTAACCTGGGAGAAAGGTCACAAATTAGCAAACTTGATACCTGGGTTTAATGCCAGGCCTGCCTCTTACTAACACCTGCCTCCGTGTTCCTTAACTTTCTTTAGGCCTTATCTCCTCATCTGTAAAACAGGCCTGACTGCCCCTGTCTGGGTGATTGGGCTTGTTAAGGACAAGGCACTTTGAAACCTGCCACGAGTCATCAGCCCTTGGGCAGAAGCCACTGCATGAAGTTGGAGAGCAGGAGGCGGCTGTGGCCTGGCGCTGAGGTCTTTGTGCTGAGTTGGAAGACACAAGAAGGAACAGCTGATGAGAGGCACGAAGGCCAATAGTTCATGACTCTGAAGGACCCCCCTTTCGAGGAAGAGAAGGAAGAAACAGAAGAGCGCGAGGAGCGAGCGTACCTTCCTCCCGGTACTCCACGGTGTAACCAGAAATAGTGCAGTTTCCAGTGCTGGAGGGAGGCAGCCAGCGGAGAATCACGGAGGTGCAGCTTCTCTCCTGGGCAATGGGGCGGTTAGGGGCCGCCGGAACGCCTTCGGGATGGAAATTACGGTCAAGTGCTATTTCTGCAGAACTTGGCATTTGACGCCAAGGTTGAAAGTCACCTAGGAAACATCATCTTTCCCGTGTCTCAAATTTTTCCTAGGCTTTTTCTACCAAGTGGCACGCCTTTCACCAGGCTCTGGGGAAGCCCGGGAATACACCTTGGGGTTAGAACTTCTTCCTTGGGCTGAAACCTGCACACTGGGGTAGAGCTTGGCCAGGCAACTATACAGGAAGTTATGGTGGGCTGTAGAGAGCTCTTAGCAAAGATTCCTTCTCTTCCATTTGCTAGACCTTTACTCTGGAATTTCACAATGGACCTCTTCTTCCCCAGGTCACAGGGAACCCTTGTAATGTCCACTTGAAACGTTCGATTAACACAAACTCAGAGAGAGAGAGAGAGAGAGAAAGTAGAACGGTGGTCGCCAGGGACAGTGGGGAGGAGGGTTGGGGAGCTGTTATTTAATGGATATAGAATTTAGTTTTGCAAGATGAAAAGGGTTCTAGAGATTGGTTGCACAACAATAGGAATGTACTTAACATTACAGCGTGTACACTTAACATTGGTGCAGACGATCAATTTCACGTTACGTGTATTTCACCATAATAAACAATACCTTCAAAGTATAAAAAGGGTTTGACGAACAAAGAGCCTGTACCTTGCACTTTCACTGTAGCAGACGTAGATGTGGTGCCATGATCGTTCGTAGCTATGCAGGTATAAATCCCACTGTCTTGGGGCATCAGATTGCAGATCTTCAGGGTGATTTCCCCAGAATCGCTAGAGACACCAAAAGGATGCACTTCAGACTCCAGTATTGAGAAAATTGACTGATGGGTAAAACCCCACAGGGTGGGCACATGGTGTGCTGAGCTGAAGCCTCAGGCTCAAGGCTTCATCCCGGCTCTGTTACGTTCCTACACACCTTGGGTGATCACCTTATCTTTCAATATCCCCATTTCTTTATGGGAGGGGGAATTCTTGTCACCCCTCAGGCCTCATGTTTGTTGTGTATGGGACATAGGGATAGAAAAGGAGCAGAATGAGATAAGAATTAGAGTGTGGTTTGAAATATATAAAGTCCTATACGATATTACTAGTATTATTATCATGAGCAACTTTGTCCTAAAATATTCTCAGTCTCACACGTCAATAATAAATGGTACAAGAAAATAGACTGAAGAATGAAAATGTTTAAGTATTTCAAATTCTACATGTGGGACCCTGAAAACAATTAAGTGAATTAGGTAAAGGGTGAATTCCTCTACTAAATGCTAACTTCCCCAGCAGTCCCAGGCAGAAGGGATAGCACTGCTCAGGAAGAGGGAAATGCAGCAGTCATGGTCAACCTCGCTCCCTCCTTCCAGCTGAGACATACTCAGGACCCTTGCCAAGCACTGGCTCTTACACTAAATTCCTTGGGCCCACTAATCTTAGGACTTGGCCAGCCCCGGCCATCTTTGCTGGGAATACTATTTCATATGCACAAAAATTAAGTTAACGGATGGGCATTTGATTCTAAATGATTCTTGGATAAACGTTTAAGCACTTAGGGCTTGCTACTGCGTGTTCACTGTAAAGGGTAGTACACAATAAAGTTCATCATTAGTAGCAATAAATACTAACACAATGATTGGGAGGCAATCAACCTGGTTTTGTTAAATAGCCTTTCTGTGTGGAAGCATGTTTATGGCTAGATCTTCTGTTTAGCACTGCATATTTTGGAGCAAGTCTTTTCTTCTTCTTCTTCTTCTTCTTCTTCTTCTTCTTCTTCTTCTTCTTCTTCTTCTTCTTCTTCTTCTTCTTCTTCTCCTTCTTCTTCTTCTTCTTCTTCTTTTTCTCCTTCTCCTTCTCCTTCTTCTAACATTATTCTTAGGTTAATGGAGGGATTAAATAGATCACTGTTTCACAGGATCCTGAGGGGCACAAAGAACGCTGGGATGTTGGGATGGGAGACCCACATTCTTTCCACAAGTCTGGAGCCTTCGCCATTTCTACTACCATAGGGATTCTCTTGGGGATCCTTCTGGGAAAGATCAACCAGGTGAATATAAGTCAGTGACTGTCAAAGCCCTTCGAAGGTGTAGTTTATGCTTGCCCTGAGATATAAAGTTTTATGTTTTAATTTATGGAATGTGGGTTTAGAATGCAGTCTTTCCAAACTGTTCTCATTTGTTAAGCTATGTCTACGGGATGCTGAGCAGCATGTGGCTATGTGCTGGCCATCAGCCAGGCGTTTGACAGGCTCTGTGGCAGGTTGCTGTGAGCACTGGAGGCCGTGCCTAAACCTCCCAGCCCCGGGTGCACTGCCACGGGGGAGCACGATCACGAGAGCCCACTTTCTGAGCCACCCGTGGTTTTTGGCTCAATTTCTCTCCTAACTGAGGCCAAGTATTTGTGCTGGAATAGGACCCAGGGCAGCTGTTCTATGAGACTAGGTAACCAGAACAGAAGCTGCACCCAGGTTCTGGGAGTGTCGACGCGGGGCAATCGGCTTACCAGGAGGAGATGGTGTATGTGGCCGAGTTGTTGTCGGTGTCAAGGATGTTCTGGTCTGGACCCTTCCAGGTGATGGTGGGCTTCGGCCGCCCGCAGACTTTGCACTGCAATGTCACTGTGTCCCCAAGCAAGCAGGTCACATCCACGAGGGGCACAAGGAATTCTGGGGCCACTGTGGTCAAATCGACATAAATTCACATCATTTAGAACAAACAGAATACACAGCCATTTTACAACACAACCCTCTCATTCCCTACTCTTGTGTAATGATTCAAATTTCCTTTGACTTAATATTGTCCAATCATCTGTGTCCCATTAACAAGTATTTTAAAAGTAATACATGTTTATTGTAGAAAATTAGGAAGTACAGATAAGTAGAGAGAATGAAAAGCTCCATAATGTCCTGATCAGACATAACTACCGTGAGCATCTTGGTGTATGTCCTTTTGGTTTTAATCAACATGCTTTTTCTTACACAAATTATACATATGGCAAGTTGCAGTCTTTTTCACCTCAACAGTTTATCCTAAACACCTTTTCTTGTCCACAGCACAGAATGACATCACCAATATTTACAGCCTCTACCTCACTGCCGGATTGGCCACAATTTATTTAGACGATCCCCGTGTTCTCAATTCTACTTTTTCACTCACCTTCTTGGATGAAATTTGGATTTAAGATCTGAAAAACACAAAGAGACAGAAAACTGCTTAAATCCTAAAGTACTGAAAGAGAAGAGGAGACTTTGACTCTATTGAGTAAAAAGGAAGTACCATGTAGGGAGAGGAAGCCGGGAGCCCAGCCTCTGCTGTTTGTGACCGTGTCACTATTGCAGTAACAACCCAGGGCACCTGCTTTACTCTCCTCTCCACTCTGCTTCGTGTGCCTCTGGGTGACCCAGGGTCCCAAACACGTGTATTGTGACTGCAAAAGCTCTTCTGGCTGCAGCTGGCCTTTCTCGCCTGCATTTTACTTCCTTATTTGCTCTTCCTCCCTGTCACGTGCATACAAGCCATTCTCCCTGCCTGCCCCCCCTTCAATATGCACTCAAGCAATGTGTTGGCACTGATTCCTCCCAGCATCACAGATTTTCAAAAACAGAGCACCTGACATTTATTGAACTGGAATGGTCATTGACATTAACCACTAACCATTAGCCTAATGGCTTCCTTCCAAATGCATCCATTTCCCCCAAACAGGAGAGAGTTCTCTCTAAGCAGCTAAATGCATAGAAAAGGGAGTCATACCCGTCCATCCTGTCCCCAGCATGGCGTCCTGTAGCCCAAGCCTCCGTACGCCAAATTGAAAAGCACTGATCTAGAGGTTCTGGCCCTTTTTTGCTGCTTAGATGAGAAACCCGGACTTAGGCCAATGAAGTGACTCGTCTGGTCACATGGCTGGTTAGCACAGGCACTGTGGGGTGGGGGAGCTCTTTACACGCACTGTAAAGGCTGCCTCGTGACTCCGTGGATCTTCACAGAAGATCGACTTCCAGCCGGCTAGCCATGCCGAAAAGTCACCCCTTCTTGATTTTTCTCTAATCTTTTGTTTTATCTCTAATCATGTGGGTCCAGGTTATAAAGCTTGGTGGGGTGAGCGAAACATGCATTTTGGAGTCAGAGAGGCTGGGGCTCACCTCTTTTGTTTCATGCGATTTTATGCTAATCACTTACGATTTATGACATCAATTTCCTTCCCTATAAAATGGGGATAAATAATACCTACTGCAAAGTGTTATTGCAAAGATTAGATAAGCAATATATGTCAAGTGCTTAGCACGGTGCTGCACCAATAACAAGTATTCAGTGACTACTTACGTAAAGAACAATGATCTAATTCTAAAGATCCCCCTTCTGCAAAGCAGCCTATTGTTATAGTGGCTTTTCTCTAAGAGTTTGTGGTAAAAGTCTTCTTTTCTTCATAATGAAGCCAGACAGCTCACGTATCCTACAAATGGCTCCCTGCGGCATTCATACTTATCTCCCTGTATTTATCTGAACACGTGTCATAAATGAACACGGTTTCCGTCCTTCCCTTATACAGACTCCATATGGGTCCTTTGGAACAAAGATGCTACTCCCCGTTTGCAAACTGACTGCCCACATACACCACCCAGATTTTTCATGAAGTGAGCTGCAGAGAACTCTTGCAATGTCCCGGGGCCGCAAGTCTTGAGACTGGCCACGGCAGTGTCCTCTGCTAGTCTCAAAAGGCTACCGCCCGGACTTTCTTTAAATCAGTGGTTCGCAGTCCTTAACCCTGGCAGCTTTAGTGACACAAAAGGACCAATGCCTGGGCCTCCGGCCTGGAGATTCTCTGAAGTGGTGTGAAGTGGGACCAGGCCTCTGGAGTTTTGAAAGCAGCGCAGGTGAATCAACACGCAGCCTGGTTGGGGGAAAGCTGCTCTATCCAAGGGAACCCGGCCCAGGTAAACCAACTCCCTGCCCCTGAGGCTTTTCTGGGGTGGGGCAGGGGTAGGTGGCGGCATTTGGTGGAAGCTGCTTTTCCCACACCTGAGAGACCCCTGCTTTGTGAGGAGCTGCGGGGCCATGGTGGGGGGCAGGCGGGGGAGAGACGGCCAGGAAATGTGGGAGGGCTGCAGCACGTCACTTTCAGCGGCGCTAAGGAGGCCACAGAGGCCGCCTGGCTTGGCTCCCCAAGTACAGGCAGAGAGAATGACGCCTGTACTTGTGCCTTCATAGTCAAAGAAAAGGAGATGAGGACTATTTTCTAAACATTATCAGTGTTTATCACAGGGTGTGGAGATCAACGGTGGCTTTTCCCCGTTCAGAAAACGTGGTCTCCTCCTCCAGGCTGGTGCAAAGTTTTATGGATACAGAGATGTCAGGACGGAGCCCCTACCCTCGGGAGTCGGAAAGGGTTTGAATTTGTTGTGATTTTTTTCTTTGTCTTCTTACTTCGGCTTTCCAAATATTCTGCAGTTAGTACGTTTCACTTTTGTAATTTTTTTTTTTAAAGAAAAAAGAAAGGCACAGTCAGATCTGCTTAGACTGTAGGTTCTTCAAGCCCAGGGGCACATTATTCTTCTTAGACCTCAGGTCCCTAGCCTGGGTTCTGCTGTGAAATGGGCATTTAATACATGCTGCTTGAATGACTATTTGACCTATGGCCTCATTTCAGTTCTTCTAAGAATTGAGGACTGGTTCCAAGAATTGAGGCACTAGGTCCATACGATCCATAAAACAATTACTTCAGGGTATATTACTAATAATATTTGACTAGGTCCCGTTTTCAAACACAGATGGGATACAGTGATTTAAAAACAATAAAATCCATTGCCTCCGCGAGAGGAGGACCTTAGCGGCGTTCCAGGCGGGAGGGAATAGAAACTCCAGGAGCGGACCGAGCACGTGGTATCCAGACCCCAAGCCAGATGTGTTCTCTTGCCTTGCTCAAGAATGAGCAGCTTAGGCCTCAGTTTCAGCCGTAAATTGGGGATAATGGTGCCCACCTGGAAGCTTGTTTGACACAAGGACTCATTTGTTTGCTGAAGATTTATTGGGCTGCCCGCCCCTTGGTTGTGGCCAGCAGGGTTGAGCAAGGCAGACATGCTCACCACCCTCATTGGGCTAAAAGTCTGGTGGGGAAGACAGAATCGAGAGAGCTCTGCACAGCGTCCAGGATGGTGCCTGGCTGCTGTTAACGCCCAGCCTTCAACGGACACGGACACGGACACGGAGCACCGCCTTCCCCCTTGTCCCGCCTCCGCTGTCAGTTAGGGTAGAAACGCTATGGGAATGCGGCCAGCTTGGTCTGATGGCCTGTAATTCCCATCCTGATGGGAATCCACAAGGGAGGAAGGCAGTGATTGCACGCCAGGAGTGCCAGAGAGGAGACAAATGACACTTGGAAGGGACAAATGGCACTTTCCCACATCATAACATTTTAAGTAGGGTGTCATGAAACACCACTGTTTCTATAAAACAGCACCCCAAATCACTGCTTAGGGAATGTCCTGCCTTATTCCTTTTTCTCATCAATACCAACTGCGTTCATTATATTGTTAAACACATGCACTGTTTTTAAAAGCAAGTCTTCTGAGTTTGGAGGTAAACTCTGGCAGGGAAGTTGGAGAGAAAGGTGGCCAACAAGGTTTCCTTGCAGGTTCTCCATCTGGAAGGGGCTTGTGGGAGGCATGGGTCTTCATTCCTCTGGGTCTCTGGCGGCTCAAGCGTTGCTCATAATGGTAGTAACATCGGTGATTTGCATAGCATTGTATCGGCATACACTACTCACAAACTCCTTCATTTGCTCATCCAAAACTCTGTGTGTGGGGGGGGGGGCTGCCAGGCAGGTGTTATTTGTTCCCATTTCCGGATGAGACCGGGAAGTGCGTGTAAGGTCACAGAAGGCTCCTTCCACCTTAGCGTGCCGTGTATAGGCAAGGTCTTGAGAAAAGCATTGTGACACTTCGTCATTGATGTCAAAGGCCTACCTGCTTCCCTTTGCTCCCTAACCTTGCTCTCCATCCCATTTCTACCGAGTCCTCCCATTTAAACTCCTCCAGCAAGGACCAAGAGCCTGGCTGTAATCCCTGCTACTGCTTTCTCGTTTGCCTCTGGATTACGCCCACAGAAGATTCCTCCCTCCTTCTTCCTCTTTCTGCTTTGAAGCAAGGTGCAGTGTGGACTGTTGCAGTATAGAGGGTCATGATAGCCTTCTCGCGGGGTAGTGGAACAGCCTATGTATTTGTGGCTCCCCATGGACAGTAAGGCCCGTGCAGGCAAGAGCCTTGTTCACTGTTGTTGCCTTGGAGCTTAGCACAAGGCTGGCACATAAGACTGCCGTTGATACTTGTCAAATCTAAATAAATAAATAAATAAATAAACAAACAAATAATAAAGTGGTGGGATCTTAATTTTTGGGGAGAAAGTTGAGAAAATTTCTTGCCATGAACTTGGAGTGTTTTCCTGTTTCCATCAATTGGAATGTGACTTGCTCGGGAATCTCATTGGTCAGTCCTGGCCTGAAATTTAGGCAAAAGTGACCTTTTCCTCCTCCCTGCTCTTCCACAGGCCGGTACATATGGTCACATGCTTCTGTCTATCACGACATCTTCCCTGCATGCGATTATCCTACCGGACTCATGAACCCTTTGCAGACGGTAGCACATAGCATCTTGCACATAGTGGAAGACCAAGTATTTGCCAAATCGAATTAACTCACCCAATTAGTAGACTAGAATTTAGGCCCCCTGATCCCCTTTGTCAAAGGAGTCAGAGACCTGAGGTATCAGCCCCCAGGGCCAGAAGGGTTCATCATAAGCTACACATATTTCTTGATGCCTCACGTTTTCCTTCCTTAGATACAGTTTGAGAGTCCATGGAGAGTGGTAGATGGGAAAGAGGAGAGAATGGGAAGCGAGATGGACGTGGTAGCGGAGGAATGACACTGTTGTATACACTGCACATGTTCTCTCTCTGGGAGACCCAAACCCAAGAGGGCAAGGCTGGTATAGACAGTGTGGGAAAGAGCTGCTTGGGAATCTGGTTTTATTTGAACAGCAGAGGGCGGCAGGTAGTAGCGCTTCCTCCTCAGGGAGAAAAGAACCACCACAATGTGGTCCACCGGCAACCTAGTTTCTTCCTTCTGGAGAGAATTCCAGTGTTTTCTTGATTTTCTTCAAAATGGGAGGGCAGCAAGGTAATGAGAAAGAGTTATAGGTAAAATCAAGCAACACTAAATGAGACGCTGAGTTTGAAGAGAGCTTGAGCCTAGTTTTCTTGCCAGTCGACTTCCAAGATTCTGACCTCACATCCAGAGAGGGAGGGCAAAATCCTTGTCTAGATAACCAGGTGTCAACTGACTCCAGAAGGAAAACACACCCACCCCGTTTTTTCTCGGCCCCCCATCACCAGTCCCAAAGCAAACACAGTTCGAAACTATGGATCGAGGATGCTGAAGGAACCAAAATGGCCCAAAGAAACTCACACCAAATGTTCTAAGCTCAACTCAGAACTACCTCAAATGAACTCAGAATTTGTGTAGTCTGGCTCATTTTTCTATTCCCATTGTGCTTGTTTCATGGGAATCTCCATTCAGAAGAGGAAGGGAAGGGATTTTAGATGATTTTGGGTAAGGAAATTTGGCAATAAAATAAACAGATAAAGGAAAACAAATTTTTAAAAATTTAGATATGAGTTCTGGTTTGGAGATTTAACACTTCTTGTTTCTAATTTTTTTAACTAATTTTTTTTTAATTTTTAGAGACAGAGAATGCAAGCAGGGGAGAGGGGCAGAGAAAGAGACAATCTTAAGTAGGCTCTATGCTCAACGTGGAGCCCAACACGGGGCTCGATCCCACACCGTGGGATCATGACCTGAGCCGAAGTCAAGAGTCAGACACTCAACCGAGTCACCCACGTGCCCCATAACCCTTCCTGTTTTCAATCTGGTCAAATCAGATGCAATTTTCTGAATGTTTAGAAAATATCCCTACCTCTGCTTGTTTCTAAATGGACATTAAGCAAGTTGCAATACAAAAAATATGTGAATGCAACACATCCCAAACAGCAATGGGAGTTTTGAAAGCTACATGAGTCAACACGCAGCCTGGTTGGAGGAAAGCTGCTCTATCCAAGGCAACGGGGCTCAGGTAAACCAACTCCCCACCCCGAGGCTTTTCTGGGGTGGGGCAGGGGTAGGTGGGGGCATTTCTTACCCCTGAGTATTTTCATTACTGTTGAGTTCTAAGTATTTTTTCTTCAACTTTGACTTTTTTTCCCCCTTTGACCGGTTGTGATAAAATGTTTTAAAATTTCCAAATGTATGAGTTTAAAAATTATTTTTGTTACTGCTTTCTAACTTAATGGCATTGTGGTTGGAGGACTTGCTCTATAGAATACTGATTAATGAATTTTCAATGAGACCTGCTTTATCAGTACATGGTTGATTTTTGTAAAAAGTTGTGTTCTTGACAAGAATGCATAAGCACTAGCTGTTGGATATAGGTCTCTGTGAATGTTCACGTGTCAAACACATTAGCTGTTTTATGGAGATTGCTAGTCTGACTCTTCTTTCCACCCCTCCTCAGTATTTTGGTTAGAGAACATTTGGCATGGTCTTGAAAATAAAAAGGATAAAAATACGACTTTTAACAGAATAATGAAAAAAAAAAAAAACTACCACCCATCCCACAGAATAGTTAAAGCAGGTGGTTTATTACTATGCAGGCCTGGGTCTCCTGTGCTCTCAGCAGCCTCTGCTCAGAGAGGTCTGGGGGTGAGGGGGGCTCTTAGGACTTCCTTTTCATATGGCACATGTCCAACCTGGAAGTCGAGATCTTGACCTTGGATAAAGGCTTTATGGATGAATGTTCTGAGGTCTCGTCCCTTAATTATTTGACCATCCTTATATTCTTACCCTCAAAACTCCTTTTGCTTTTTACTTTACCTTTACTCTTTTTCAGCTACCACTAGGTCTACTGCAACGGCCCTCCGATAGGTCTGCACCTGCTGTTTACTCAGGTGCCAGCTATCTTCCTAAAGCGCAGAATGAAACACACAGACTCTGCTTAAAAATCTACTTTTGTTCTTGTCCACTGGGTCAAGGGCAGGCTTCCTAGCAAGTTCCTCGAGGCCCTCATAGTTTGGTCCCAACTCATCTGTTAGGCTTTATCTCCTACAGCTCTTCTCAAGTATCTGAACCCCAGCTACAGACCATATATTTTTCTCAAAATGTGCCAGGCACTTTCATATCTCAGGCCCTTTAATCATGCTCTTTCCTCCAGCTTTACCTTTCTCCAAGACTGTTTACATTCTAGTAGTCCACCCAACCCATACGCTACCATCATGTGAAGCCAATGATTGTGCTCACAGGATTCCTAGGAGACAGGTTGTGAATATACAATCTTGGGGAAGATATTTAACCTCTCTCTCTGTGCTCAATTTTCTCATCTGTAAAACAGAAACAATGATAATCGTGCCTATCTATTGACACTGTTGGGAGGAAAGGACTCAGTAGAGCCAGGTACATAGGGAAGAAAGATAAATAGTAACTGCATTATTATTAGCCCAGTGCCTAAGTGGGTGTGTAAATACCCACTGAATGAATAATGGCCTCCTGCCTCTTAATAGAGCACGTAAAGTTTGCTGTGTACATGCACATTAATCGAAACCGCCTCTCTCTACGTGACTGCATGCTTCTTAAGCATGGGGCCTGATCTTATGTAATTTGTTGGCCTGCCATAGTACTCACTGCAATGCTCTGTGTTATTAACTTCTGATAAATGCAATTGACTAGGATATCATGTTGAGTGAGGCTGTAGGTGAACTTGACAGCGCTGGGTTGGGGAGGGAGGTGGTGGCCCTTTCTCACAGCTGGCTCTTACAGCAACTTCTCTTGGATCAACAGCACCTCATAATCTCACTAATGTACAACATAAATGATATGGGCGAGGCCTCCAGACGAGGGTGACAGTACCACAGGACACACACGACTGGGGATTGCTGAGTGACTGTATTGGCCTGAGAAACCGATTCAGACATTTCCAACTCATGTGATCAGACCTCCTTTCCTGGCTTCTGTGGCTGGACTCCTGAGTCATTGGGGTAGGGTGTGGGTGAGGCCAAGTCATCAGCTCCACTGTCAAGGGATTAAAAAAGTCGTTGAGGAAGAAATTCTCCTCCAACAAGCAGATGTGCAATGAGAGACGGCCTGAACCTTCTTAGGAAAGCACCTGAGCCTCAGTGAGCAGACTTCCTCCATCCCACGGGCCCAGTTTGTTCTCTCACCTCACCAAACTCAAGACCTGATCTCTCTTTCTCTCTCTCAAGTATTCTCTACACCCGACATGGGGCTCGAACTGATGACCCCGAGATCAAGAGTCACGTGCTCTTCTGACTGAGCCAGACAGGCGCCCCAGACTTGCTCTTCCTGTTGGTTGTGTGACCATGACCTCTCTGACACTGTTTCCTCTAGGAGGGTAAGAAAACTCCATCTTCACAGGATCGTTGGAAGGAAAAGAAAACATAACAGAAATGAATATGCAGTGGAAGCTTTTCTTGTAATTCTCCCAGGAGAGACAAAATGCCAGCTCTGGCAAGCAAAGTGGCCCTTCCCTCAGTGGTAGAATATAAATCAGTCTGCACGTAGAGTCAGAACAAAGCTAGGCAACACGAGTGAGTCTCCAGGCCAAACCCAGCAGATATATTACAAAGAAAATATTTTGTAAAAATAAAAAGAGAGGAATATGATGCTTCGCTCTCTTTTCTCCAAAGAGTTCTTTTCATAAAAAAAAATCTTTTTATATAATGCATTAACAGGCATCGGTGGAAACACACTGGCGATGCCAGGAAGCCAGTCACCTGACTAGGGGTGTAAAAATTTCCTTCAATCTATGTGGCCAGGTAATTTTGAAGGTCTGAGTCTGGGACAAGGAGCCCAAGCAGCTGAGGTGGAAGCAGGGGCTAGGGACCTGTGGGTGGGGGCAAGGGAGCAGCGTCAGCGCTGGCCATCCAGACCCTTCCCAGGGCTGACGGTGGATGTTCCAGTCCGGTCTCAGGAGGAAATGTATCCAGGCTATTCCTGGCATACCCGCTTCAAAGCAAGTTCCAGGGTCAAGGCACAGAATCTCTGACTTCTTCTGTTGGAGGGTCTCGGTGTTTTCAGTTAGAAGTTCAGGAAAGCGAAGGGTCTCAGGGTCCACTGACATCACACCTTGGATCTGCACGGTGCTCATTCCACACCACAACCATAAACCCCTGGACCCTTGGAGCTGTGCGACCTCTCACAGAAACCCGAGGCTCAGAAAGGCTAAGTGGCCCGAGGCCTCGTGGTTGACAGTATGCAGACTGGAATTCTGGTTTTCTGACTCCTGTTCGAGTGTTCTTTCCATATGGCGCCGCCTTTGTGTGATTTTTTTTAAAAAGTAATCTCTACACCCAACATGGGGTTTGAAGTCACGACCCCAAGATCAAGAGTCGGATGCTTTAGCGACTGAGCCGGCCAGACACCCCACCTTTCTGTGATTTTTATTTGTCAGACTTTTGCCCTGGAAAGCTGGGATGGGCAGAAATGATATTCCTCTTTGTTGAGCCGGAAAGTTGAATAAGTTGAAATCCACACAGAAAAACTGGCACTGGAAGGCAGGTCTTCTCGTCTGCCAGGTTCTGTGTTTTAGATTAAAAACAACCTGGAGATGGGGGATTCCAAGAAGGGAGCAGGATGGCGTAGGTGAGGGAACAATGGCCAAGGAAAGCCAGAATCTGCCCTCAGGGCACCTCCTCATTTTCAAACTGAAAGGTACAACTTCTCTGCCTCAGTTTCCTCTTCTAAAATTCTCTGAAGGGGCCGGGAGGGGTGGGTGGAAAGGAATTGGGGAGTTATTGTTCAGTGAGTACTGTTTCAATTCGGGATGAAGAGAAAGTTCTGGACATGAATAGCCGTGACAGCTGTACAACATTGTGAAGGTATTTAATGCCACTTAAAAATGGTTAAAAATTTTATGTTATGTGTGTTTTACCACAATAGAAAATAAATAAATGAAGGGGATAGGGTTAATGAAGGTTTCTAAGTTTCCATCAACTCTCCAAGTCTAAGATTCTTACCCTGACTGGAAATTTCCTTCCAAAGTATCTTCGCCTTTCCAAGTACTTTCTCCCCCTCATCTCTCAGAATCCTCTCCCACACGACCCCAACCCTGTTCTTATGCAGAAAGTAACCCCCTGAGCTAACTGTCTCACAATTAATGACTGAGAGTAATGTCTATATTTAGACTGTATCATGCATGAGGATGAGGTTGGCTCCTTGTTAAATGGCTGAGGCAGAGATGGAGCATTTTTGGAATTGTGACAGCCTCTTAATTTGACAGATTGATGTTCTCTGCTAAAAGTGGCATTGGGCTTTTTTCAAAAAAAATTAATATGCATTTATTTGATTGGGCTTGACATAAAAGCTGGATGGAGAAACTTTACCCTGAAGACGAAGGCCCAAGTCTGGGAGGCTGGTTTGGGCCTTTCCACTCCAGCACATGATGTAGGCAAGCGGCAGGTCTGGGGCTGGAGGGCAGGTGCAAAACCCCAAGTCTCAACATGGTCCTCAGACAATTTTCTGAGGTGCACGGGTATGAGGACCTGCCTAGCCTGGGTCCTAAGAGACATCGGTACGGCTTGTGGAGGATCCAACCTTCTCAGAGGTGGGCATTGGCTCAGAGGGTGGTCGCAGATCCTCAACCCTCGAGCCCTGGCTCCAGCCTGGGCGGCAGTGCAGACGCTGGGGGAGGGGCGGGACTGGGAAGCTGGAAGGTGGAGATATGATGCTCAGCCCACCATCACATCTGCAGTCCTCATCAATAAGAGGCAGTCAGAAGCCTAAGCTGTACTGGAAGAAAATGAATTAATATTAACTTGTTCCCCAAACAGCCTAGTGTCTGATTTTCAGCCTGGTTGGATTCTTCTTCCATGTAGCAATATTTCTCTCATATATAATCTCCTCTTCTCCTTTAGCCCCCAAAGTGTAATCAATACAAGAAAAAGTAAGGTGAACTATGGGCGGACCTTTGCCATTTCTAGAATAGTTCTCTCTGAGGTGTGGTCACAGATCAGCAGGAAAGAGGGGGTGCCAGACCACGAGAGGATCAGGTGGACTGGGAGCCAATCTTGTGGCAAATGGGGGTGTGGCTTGTGTGCTGGGAGTAGGAAGCGGGGGCTGTCCCTGAGAATATTGACAAGTGTTTCTCTGTAAGGGGAGAAGAAGGATGGATACATTAGAGCAGAATTGCCTCCTTTTACATAACTGGATGTTCTTGGAAAGCTTTGTAAGCCAGATTCTTAAGATTCAAGGTGCTTCATTTTCCTCTTATTTAGCATTCAAGGGTGTGCCTATAAACCTCCATAAGGCAATATGGCGGGACATACGCTAGCCCTGAGGGTAGCAAGCAGCTGGTCTGGAAGCAAAGACCCAAAGAAACTGCTCCTTAAGAGAACCCTTCAATCCACCAATGGAGAAAAAAAATAGTAAAGAATTTGATAGTGATATATGTGTGGAAGCAAGGGGAAAGGAGCCTAAATACAGCTAGGATTGCAATCAACATGGTGGCATCAGGTCAAGGGGTAGGCAGTCAAGAGGGCAGGACGTAGCATGCAGAGACCTAGCATGGAGCAGTGCACAGGGTGCATAGGCCGGCACGTCAGCTGGGGTTCCAGGCACAAGGGCTCAGAGCATAAGCCACGGGGGTTGTAGTTTAGCTCAACAGGGCATAGGGACACACTCTCAATCAGATGGCATATACAATAGTAATCAGGTTCAAAAGAGAAAGGTGAGGTTGTGGGCCAGGACGGGCCTGGTAATGATGCTCCAAATTATTCATTTAGCAGCCAGCAGCCTTCAGGAGGCCACCTGTTTTTCAAGCTGAGTCTTTAGTATGCAGCCCTAGCCGGTTCTTTTTCCCCTCTGCAATGAACACTGCTATAAAGTTCTACTTACCTATCCTGTGGGAAAATTCTCAATTCATGTTGAACAGGTTGACTTTCTATATCCTATTTGTCATTTGTGTCTAAAAATTCTAAGCTAGCAATGCCAAGACGCCCGCTTTCCCTCTGCGCCTGCTTAAGTGCTCAGTTAACTTTAACGTGGCAATACGGCGCTCAAGAGCTCACTGATGCTTAAAAGGATCTGTGTGGAAGGAATGTGCGAGGGCAGCATGTACGACTGCTACGGAAAACTTGGATTCACCAGAATATTGGTTGGTCTCTAATAGCATGCCCCCTCAACAGTGCCAGGTAATTGAAATGTCTGCCTCAAGCACTGTATTTGAGAATTTTTCAGACACACATCGACACAATTCATGGCTCTCCTCCCTTCAGCACTAACGTCCTAATGTCTTTGCTCATGCATCCCAAAGCACCTCCCTGGGATCCATCTTATTTAGTCTACACAAAGGACTGTACGCCTTGGATGAATCGGAACCTTAGAAATGTGTTCATCTCACAAAGCAGGGCTAACACGTGTGTACGTGTGTGTTTACATGGTTTTGCCTATCTAAACGTAGAATGGAGCATCTGATTACATCAATTAACTTTCTCTGTTTGCATTGCTCACCTGGCCCCACGCCGCTCTGTGCCCGCTTCTTGCATTGAAGAGCGGGAAAGCCACTCTTCCCTCTCTAGTCCGCCTGAGCTGACAAAGGTCCCATATTGCCTTCTAGATCACAAATACCTGGCTTTCCCCCTCCCTCTCTCTGGACTTCCTCTACTTGCAGGTGACATCTCTGATACAGGTTGGCAACACTTAGAATGGAGATACAGGTGTCACCAGGGGGCTACAGGCCGATAGGTATGGGCTCCATGGGAGTGGGTGCCTATCCCATGAAATGCAAGGGAAGCAGAGCCAGAAATTTCCCTTGGTTTCCTCATTGTCTAAGATACATTTAGGCTATGAATGCCTTACCCACTTCCTCCCATGGTGGAGCATTGCACTGACCTACACATGCTGAATTTAGGCCTGTGGCAATACCCACAGCCACAGGCGACCATTGTATCCCAGCAGAACTCCTGCTTTCAACTACTTGTCTCTGGCCTCATTCAACACAATTGGCATATTCCCCAGCTCACTTACCCCTTCTCGGGCAGAATAATCTTTCTTGGGTTTTGTGGTGGTTGTCTTAATATGGTGGTGGATTTCTTTGGGATTAGGTCAAATTAGAATAAGAATAATAAAAGTCCATCTAGTTAAGTGAAACGTTTAGGTCTATACAAAGGAAAAGGTTTTTTAAAAATACTCTCTATTCTGTACTTAGAGGAAACCTCTACATTTTTATCCATTCCTGGTGATGGGAACAGAGATTTGGAGAAAAGCATTTCAATTTCCTCTGAAGGACAAAATGGCAGGAAAAGCCGGCTCCACGTTTGCTCTAATTGTCTAGGGTTTGTAAATTTCTGAGGGTTGTCGCTCTCGCTCACTGACAAGCTACGGAGGAGTCCTGTTTCTCTAACCCAAGATAGTTTCTAGTCAAGAAGGGGTTTAAGTTGACTTGATTCAATGTTCTTGTTGGTGGAAGTGTTAATTCCACTCCCATACCCCTGAAACTCTCGAGGGTAAGAGGCCTCTGACAACGTCTTAGTCTCTCCATCTCTAGAGAGACCTCTGCTAAGGCTACAGAAGGGGGGCCATTCCCAGGGCTGCTTTTACTTCCTGGTGGGACAGCCACCACCCAGGAGCCCTGGGCCTGGGCAGAGGCAGAGGCTCAGGCTGCAATCACTCACTCGCTCTCAGTCAGTGATACCCAGGGACTAGGGGCCAGGTCATCCACAAGGCCGTACCTAGGCCATTATTTTGCTGGGGCCTCAAGGGAGGAATAAGTTCTAGTAGAACAACCAGATGAAGAGGATAAAGGGGAAAGAAAAGGAGGGAAAAGGGAGGAATAAGAAACAAATGAGGGAGAAACTATAACTAGAACAGTTCTTGTCTTTCACCTGGGAATCAGCCACTCTTTATAATGCCATTTTCCACAGGGGGAAAAATGTGCTCTAAGTTTCCAGTAATGAAGTTGGATATCTTCTGCACAAAGCCATACCCGCCAAAGAAGGAAATATTAAACAAGCATTCGAGAGAACCAGAAGTTTGAGTTTGTGTTTTTTTTTAAAAAACAATCTAGGTCAAATTTCCTATCAGAATTGAGCTGAATTCATTTTCTTTTTTGTTTCTAAGTTGGGATGGGACACCCGGATATGCCCTAAGATCACGATTTCTCCTTGACTGGCTGGTCACTTCAGCAAGGTCACTGTTAGAGAACACATTTAAAAAGACAATCATTATAGGAAAGAGGACAACAATAGCTGCTTCTACCTCCATGCTAGTATTAGGGTCAAGGTCATCACACTCTGACTCCTCGGAACTGTTCGTCTCCTTGAAGGGCAGCATGAGGAGGGGGAAGAGAGAGAAAACAGTTAGAACCGCAGGCAGCTTCTGCCGGGGAGTGAGGAGAACTTCAGAAAGGCATGAGCAATGGGAAGTCGGGCAGAGAAAAAAACCAGGTGCTTCTAAGGCGTGGGTGCTGATCACCACGGGCGGCAGCATGCTCTTTCCGGGGGGAGGAGGCCGGGGTCGTGTGCGGCCGCGCATCTCACGGGAAATAGCAGTGGAAGCAACCACATGAAGCATGAGTGCTGGAGAATTTAAACTCTTGTCTTCCGTGAGGCTGGACTTCCCAGATGAGAGTGAAGGAGGGAACGCAATTTCTTTTCCCCAAGAAGGACATTAGAATGCGTTTCGGCTGTTCTTATTTTGCTCAGGAAGGGGGGGAAAGTGCCAGGTAGATAATCGCACGCTGTAACAATATTAAACTCCCACGGTCCCGAGGGCCCAATGTAAGGAAAACAGATCCCATCATTTCAAGATGGGGGACAACAAGGGTCTGCCGAAGCTTAGAATCCGTGGGTTCGTGGTAAGAGGTGGATTATCACAAAACAGTAACTTGGGCTTCGCCAATGTGCCTCCCTTTCCCGCCCATGTGTAGGCCTGAAAATGTCATTGTCTGGATTCTGGGGAAAAGAAATGAAACTTGACCAAGGCCACAGGGACCCTTAAATTCCAAACCTCAGACTTCACACGGTTGGCGGTTTGGCAAGCACTCCTAATCTCCTTACCCTGTGTGTATTTTCAAGCCTAGGATACTGAAATGGCAGCTCTGAGAACTTGAGTGTGAATCAAGCATCTTGCGTTTTGACAAAAATAATGCTGCAGATAATTTTGTTATAAAACATGGGCACAGTATAAAGAGAAAGGTATAAAAGAAAATAAAAGATACTTACGTATTTGAATCGAAGTTGCCAGGAGAAATAAAAAATAAAAAATAAATTGATCTTGCATGCAAAATCCTGCTAAACTACTTCCCCTCTGGTCCCCACACTGGGAAAAAAAAAAAAATCCCCATCCACCCAAATTGCCTTGTGAGAATGCTGCAGGGTGGGAGTAGATGAGAGGTGGGACACAGCTCTGGAATACCTTACTCACTTTAACAGAGACTTTGTTGCCCAGAATATCCTTGGGTTTACGAGGCCCTGTGGCTTCATTTTTACCCGTGTTCTCCACTTCCGCCCGCTTTCTCATTCGTAGGGTATGCCATGAACATGACTTCCTGTTGTACCAAAAAATGCACCAATCAAAATGGCAGGTCAGGGCAGAGTGAGGCGGTGGGTGGGCTCGCCACCCTCGGGTGAGTCAGTAGGTGAGGTGCTCCAGTCAAGCCCCAGCTTCGGAGGCCCCGAACCTGCATGCCAGCTCCTGTGGTGGCTGGTAGCTAGCTGAGCTCACCTCCGATAAGAAGCGAGTGAGGATGAGTTTTGACCCCTCCTGATAGATGTGCAAGGTTGGCTGCAACATTTGAGGAAAATGTGAGTACTGGGTTATTAAACTCTACTGAGCAAAGTTTTCACAGAATACTGAGGAACCCTTCGAGGACTGAGGAATTCCCTTCCTGAGCAGCACGGTGGGTGGTGGAAGAACAGGGTGCAGTGGTGGGGGGAGGGAGTAAAACAGAAAAGAGAAGAGAAGTGTGTTTTATAGTCTATAAGCTACTGGAACTTTCCCAGGACCAGATACAAAGACCCAAAAGGATGATTTTGAGGTTTTCATCTCATTATTTGTATCTGGGCTGTGGCTACTTCCAAACACTGCAGTACAGACAGGATTTTTTTCTGGGGCGTTTGACTTAATACATGGTTGAATGCCACTCATTTATCTGGATATTTTAGGATGAAGCACTTCTTGGTTTATATCCTCCACATCACTCAGTGTTTGTGAATAAAAAGCTCTGTCGACCGCTACGAGGTCCTAGAGTTTTCCTGCTGGGAGAAGACCCAGTATTTGCTCTCAGGGAGATGAGGGCAGCAATCCCCTCTCACACTATCCTTAACTTCTACCTTCCCACAAGCGGGTTGGAAGCTACTTCACAGACCTGTAAAGAAAAGCTCAGAGCAGAACTCTGGAGTTGCACATGTGTCAGGGCTCAAAAGACAAAGACACCAAAAGCCAAGTCACAAACAACATTAGTGACCATGGGCAGGCATCATCAATTTCAGGTGTGGTCACAGAATTTGGATGAAGCTCTATCACTGCCTGGAATAAGTGAGGTTGGCTTTCCTTCAGTGTGTCCTTGTCAAATTTAGGCCTTTGCAGACAGAGCTCGATGAAAAGAGCCTTCAGTAAGGGAGAGGGGAGAGAAAGAGAGACAGAGAGAGAGGCATATGAGATTTAGGAGGAAGGAGAATGTTTCCAAATGTATTGCATCTCCTCCATAAAACTCCATCTATGTCAGGAATTTTAGGATGTCCCAAAGGTGTTCCCAAAATATGTATCACCAGCTCACATGCTCAGTGGTCACCCTTCCGTACAGGAAAAAGCAAGAATAGTCATGTTCTCAATCTAGGGGTTAAGGAGGTTCCATCAGAAAGCAAGAATCTCTCGGCCAGGTCTCCTCTTGTGTCTCCTGAATAGGCAGGCTCTCTAGCACACCAGCAACGCACTTTGGTTGTTGTACCTGAGCAAGAACCAGTCATGGAAACTAACCTTAGATAATATCACCGTTAACTTCCGACATTCGCTTCATATCTTTACCCCCCAAATCCACATCCCTGACCCAGTTTGAGGACATCTTGAGTCGGGGAGGCCCATGGCGAAAAGATTCCCAGGGCGAACAGCACAGTGAGGGCATGTGTGAGTGTGAGGGCGTGTTCCTGAGTTTATTACAACCCTCTGGGTCATTCAGTGTGCTTGGTGAGAAACTAGAAACATGACAAATAATGTTCAGAAGGCAGACTCAGAGTAGTATCAGTGGCAGGACAGGGTCAATTTCATATTCTTCTTTCCAGAAGAAGTCGTCATCATGTTTAGGGGAGCTTCCGTTTCTTGGCCACAAGCCCAGGAGCTGATGTGGAAACAGGGTTTCAGTGACATTTATGCTGTGGGCATCACAACCAACTCTGCCTCTTGTGGTCACAGCAGTCCCTGGGGAGGGTGCGGTGAGTGTCCTTCACTGATAAATACTGACAGCCACTTTAAGTCAGACGCTCTGTTCCAGCCTCACCAATCCCTGTGCAAGAGAGGCTGACAAGGAACTGGAGTGACCCATCTGTATTTGGATCTGTTCTCTTTCACTCAGGCTCACCTCCCTCCCATGGAAGGCAGGAAAAAGTGACCAAAAGACGCACAAGTGAGGAGGAAGTGCTGAGTGCCTGGAGAATTAGATCACAAATCATGACAAGTTAGCTCTATAAGGCTATCGACTAATAAGAACTTCAATGCTTTGAGGGCCTTTATTTCCAAGGCTTCTTAAAAGGTACCAAAACCAAATGTCTTGAGAGTAAAATGGATTGGGTCTGTGGTGCCTTAGAGACCCCTGCTGATTTCCAGCTGGGCCTGTGGTTACCTAGAAAGGCCAGGGTGAGGGTGGTAGCCTCTATCCCCTGAGCTGGAGAAAGCGCCAAAGAAATACTGTGCTCTGTGGGTGCCCCTGCTCAGCTGTATCATGGGGAGGTCCTCCCACCTCTGCCATGGATGAACACCGAGAGAGGTGGGGGACGCAAGCCAGACCCTGTCTTGTGCTCAAGTCATCGCTTCACGTCAGCACCTCCAGGGCGCCCAGCTGGACAGCGTCCAATCTGAATCATTCCATCTCAGAGGTTAGAGAAAACCAATAGGGGCTGTTTAGAAGGGAAGCCTAGTATTGGAGCTTGGGCGACAAAAGCACTTTTTGTGTAGGGAGAAACTGCCAATGCGTTCAACCAATTCCTAATACAGACGAGAAAAGGAAAAAAAAAAAAAAAAAAAAGAATTGTTTGCACATTTAAAACTCCCAGAATAGTGAAATAGGGGAAAAAGGGGCAACTAGTCTTTAACCTCATTAAAACATGCTCATGGTGAAAATTTATTTTACATATTTAAAATAGTACATTTAAAATTATTAGTTACATTACAGGTACAATGATGAACATTGTGGCTCTCCACTTATATTGCACAACCTGACTTCATCCATGTGGGGTTCTTTAAATAGTGCAAAATACTTTATACAGGAATGTGTTCGGAAGGGTCTTCGCAACCAAAATAAGGAGAAGAAATATCTTACAAATTACCATGAACATATATTAAAGTGACAGGGGAGGGGAGAAATTAAAAAAAAAAAAAAGTTACAATCTGTACAGAGGAATTGCCATAGACAACCAAAAAGTTCCCTCTCTCCTGGGAGAAGCAGCGGGTCTCTGACCTACACAGGTCTGGCATTGGTGCTAAGGTAATTTTTTGGTGTCAATCAAAAAAAAAATATATATATATATCAGTAACTTAATACAATATAAATAAAGTCCAGTCCAGTGAATCCTGTGGTGGGTCAAATGGAGCAACGGAAGGCATGTCTTTTTGTCATCTAGGGTTTCAGTAGGGTTCTTTTCTTAATGGGGGAGGGGAAGGAAAAATGAACAGAAAATTATAAACCGAAAGGAAAAAAACCCACAGCCACTACCATCAACAACCACGAAAAAGCCCAGAACACTCCGGCCTGGATGCCCCGTGCCGCGTGCGGTTCCAGCCCTCAAACATTGCTTCCGGTGGCACTGTCGAGAATAAGCAGCAGTAATTCCCTAGCGTGTGTTTGCATTTTTGTGTTCTTTGTTTGGTTTTGATTTTCTAATCCACACACTTCTCTCCCGGGGAAGCCAACGAGGCACTTACTTGATGCTTCCGTCACTACTTTCTGCTGCCGCGGTGGCTTTGGTGAGGGGTGCCAGGACGCTGCCCGGGACCCAGCCCTCGGCCGCGGGGGAACGGTCGCTGGCAGGCTGGTACACCAGGCACATGTTCTGCTGGTTGACGGCGAGGACCTGGACCACCTCACCTTGGCTCACACAGATTTCGTTCTCCTTCAGTGCATAGTAATCTTTGATCACGGCCATGGAGGAGGTCCCGTTGCAGCTCCCCAGGTCGCCCTGCTAGGAGACAAGGGCAAGGGGGACACGGATACAGGAAGGCCGGTTCACACGGGCGGGCTCTCTATCCCACCGTGTGCTTAAAGGCCAAACTTCCCAGCAGCAGGGTAAATAGTAGGCAGAAGATTATCTTGAGCAATAAAATTATAACTATAAATGTGCTCTGAAAATCTAATTTTTACAGCAATGTTGCATAGAATATTATAATCGAGGGTGAATGGGTAGAGAACTGTCCAGCCCAGGGAAAAGCATAAACACCTTCCACCTGGAAGCCACTCGCTAGCATGCAACCTTCCCTCGGGCATCCTCTAATGGAAGGAAGAGGGTGGCCCAGGGATACACGGGCATCTGGGCAGAGTGAGGTCAGGGCAAAGGTCAGGTCGGGGCACACCCCCCCTAGTGAAAAGAAGACAGACCCTCTGAAACATTTTTTCTTCTTTTTGAAAAAGCATCCGTTTCATGCTACATTCTGATCTTCTTTGAAACAGAAGTAACAACGAGAGATTTGCCCAATTCAATGGCAAGCCCATGACCTACCCTGACCCAACTCTAGTGGGAAGAAAACTCCTCCGGTCCTGCCATGTTCATTAAAACGAGAGGTCATATCTCTGTGGCTTTTTCACTGGACTATACCAGGAAAGCTACTTCTTGTACCTCCCCGGGAGGCCTGGCTACCTCAGAGAGCATGACGAAAGCCAGAGATTCTTCAATAAATTTGACAGAAGGCCAATATGACTTCAACTAATTCACAGGGGGGTTTTAAGGTCGAAAATCATTTCCAGGTCAGTACAGTTATTCTGATACAGAATTGAACTTGGATATTAATAGTTGATTTTTAAAAAACTATTTTTATTAATAGTTAATTTAAAAATATCACCCAGGGGCACCTGCGTGGCTCAGTCGGTTGAGCGTCCAACCTAGGCTCAGGTCGTGATCTCGCAGTTCGTGAGTTCGAGCCCCGCGTCGGACTCTGTGCTGACAGCTCAGAGCCTGGAGCCTGCTTCGGCTTCTGTGTCTCCCTCTCCCTCTGCCCCTCCCCCACTCAGGCTCTGTCTCTGTCTCTCAAAAATAAATAAACATTAAAAAAAAATCTTTAAAAAAAATCACCCAATAATTTGGATAAAACAAATGAAACTGTAAAATCAGAACATGTAAGTAAAAAAAAAATGTCTCCTATTTACAGACCCATTGAGTTCTAGAGGCAACTGGGGCCTAATGAGATTAATGAACTGCCTAAGGTTCTAGGGCGAGTGAGTTACAGAATTTGCGATGGAACCCAGATTGCCTGACTTCCTAATCTAGCACTTTTCCCATTTTTTCCCGTGCCTACCACTTTGTAGGGTCCTACACCAGCTGTGTAGATGGTTCTACAGTTAATTCTATGCCGTCCTCACAGGAATGTTTGAATTGCGGCTTATCTGTGATAAATGTCTAATCCGAGCCTGCTTTTCCTGTCCACACACAGATGAGCCATCGCCCCTTGCTGCCTCTGCCAGTGGAGGGCAAAGGACTGTGAGCTCACTTCAGTAGCTCATTATTAGAAAGGGTGATCTCTTTTAAGACGTCAAACACTAGAGTTGTGACTTTTAGGTGACCTGAAGCACAACTACTCTGTTTGGTAAAGTCATCATTGCCACTACAATATTACCTTAGCTCTTTAACAATAGCTCTTTAACACAGAATGTCTGAGCACAGGGATCTGGTCTAAATCACTCAATCTGAAGGCAAAGAAAGAGAAATAATTGAGACTAGGCTGCACTGAGTGGGTTGTTCTGGTAAATGCACAGCATAAAAAGAAGCTACTTCTTTTTTTCTAAAGTAAGCACAGAAGCTGTGCCCTCAGAGTGGTGATGATGGGGGTGATGGGCTGTCACTTACCTTGCTGGCCTCAAACTTGTCCCCAGGCTGGTGATAGTCAAACCCTGGACTGCCATTGGAGGTAGATATCTTCAGGGGTGGCAGAGGCGGGTTATAGCTGGAGCCCTTTGGGGGCTTGTCAGAGCCCCCGGGGACAGAGGAGGAGTAGGGCCTGGGGCTGGCTTGGGGAACCCTAGATGGCTGGGACCTCATCACGGCTGTGCTCCTTTCTTTCCGCTGATACTCAATGGGCGACTGTAGTGCTGCAGGGTAAGAGCAGACAGTTACTCTGAGGTCTAGGAATCTCACAAGGATTTGGAAGCTTAGTACGCACAGGCTTTATGCCAGGCATAATGGTAATACACAAGGAAGACACTACCCTTGTTTTTAAGGACTAAGAAATCTACCTTAATGATGGAAATGCAAAAACGAAATGGTGCCATATGTGAGGCGCAAAGTGCGGTGCAAGAGGATGGAGAGAAGGCTTTGTCGTTGCGCATGCGTGTGGGTGGACACCTCTATGGGGGGCGTGGTACTACACCTCAGACAGTGCAGGAGGTAGGCAAGTGTGAAGTGTGTCTGGGCAACAGGATGGAGTCCGAGCACCTGCAGCAGAAGGCCATGGCGGAGGAAGAGCTGAGACGTAAGGGAGGTTGTTGGCACCATGATGGAAAAATCTACAAAGTCCGGCTAATGAGTCTGGGTTTAATTCCGAAGCATGAGAAGTGATTGGATGAAATGAATTTGAACATTTTAAATTCTCTCGCCAGAGCCACATTTGAGGAACACTAACCTCGGAGCAGCAGTTGGGAAGACGACCTGGAGAGGGCAGTTCAGAAACCATGAGATAGTGGCAAGCGAGAGACTCAAGCGGAGCAGAGCCAATGAAAATGTAGAATGGATATGGGGTGGCAGGTGTTCAGAGGGAGAGCCGCAGCCTCGATGGGAGAAGGAGGCAAGAACTGATGGTCACTCCGGTTTGGGGACTGGCAGAATGGCCATCAGTGGAACTCAGGACACAGAGGAAAGACATGAGCTTTGTTTTACAGAGTTTAAGATAAGAAAGTTCTGAGGCTTGAGTACTAAAGAGGTATAGCCAGGTAAAAGTCATACAGGTCAAATTCTGTAATAATGACTTCCAGGGCTGGCCCAATTTTGTCATTTTTATCAGTATTTTCTGCAACAAATATTTAAGTAGGTTAACAGCTGGGGCCCAGAGACCTTTCAATTATAGGGATATTTCTATAGTGATAAGTATGTACTTCAGTAGGACTCAGCATAGGGGTCACACTTCTTTCTTTTTGAGGTCTCAGGAGGGGAAAGATTGGCCCTGGGATGCCTGCAAATGCTCTGTAAGTAAAAGGCTAGCCCTCCTCTGTCATCACATTCTTGTCTCTTGAGTGTGTCAAAGGATAAAACAGGCTCTTGCCAGAGCTCAGCCTTTCTCCCTGGATGGTGTTCTATAGGCATTAAATATTTAGGTACCAAGAATTGAGTTCAGTAATAACTCCAAAGTCACTATAATTCAGAGAAAGTTCTCTCGGAACCATGTAAAAGTCTGAATCACTGATTATGCCCAGAGAAATGCAGTTCTAAGTTTTGAAGCAGGCCTTATAGAACTGACTTTATGAATCAGTACTCATCACATGGAATTGGGGTATTAACCTGATTAAATGTAATAACTGTGCCGAAGTGTTTCAAAGTAATATGGCTTTTTAAATGAACGACAAGAGAGCCTTTGTTCTTCCGCTAGTCTCAGTCTGCATAGCTCAGGTCTTAGGATCAGGGAAGCTGACCCCTCCTGAGAGGCTTTGTTTCTGGCTGATATATAACATCTTATGCCTGATCCTGTTTCTTTCTTTGCTTTGTTTGCTAGGGAGCTCAGAGATAAATGTGTGCCCTACCATTAGCAACTATACTGCAGTTTGTGGTTAAAAGCCTAGTTTTAAGTTATATGTTCTGGGTTCAAGTCCTTTTTCTATCACCTACCGTTGTTGTGACCTTGGACAAGTTCACTAACCTCCCTGACTCCTTTTCCTCACCTGAAAAATACAGGGTGATATGACTTACCTTTCCATGTTGACATGAGGATTAAATGTGATGATACTTGAGAATACTTGCTTAGCATTGTGTCCGGCACAGAGAAGGGACTCGATATGTGTGAGCCATTATTGTTCCTTCAATTATTTCTAGTGTCGATTTTTTCTTATTTGTCTTTTGTACTGAACTGATCAACTTAAAAATCTCATTTCGGCTTAGAACCAGAAATGCTTAACTAACAGAATGCAATATAATAACATATTTTATATACGTGCTATTTTTGCACAAAATTATTTTATCAACAAAGGTGTTAATTCAAAGTTCTACATCCAGAAACCGTAAACTATATACAACTTTGGTAACTATCCCTCAGGGCTGGGTTGGTATTTAATTTTAGACTTTTTATAATGAGAAAGAACCCTAGAAATTACTTAGTTTTTCTCATCAAACTGTTCTACGTTGAGGGGGGGTGGTGTCAGGTGACATGACCACAAATACTATCACACTTACAGTGTGAAACCGCTTTGGAGTTTTATGTTTATCTTGCTGTATAATTTCTTTTAAGTTGTTTTACAAAAAATACAATGTGTTAAGCCCCTCACTGTGGAGCAAGACTGATGTTGGGAGCTGGCGGCGTCTCCCTGCTTCCAGTCCTGCCGGCGGGTGGACACAGCATGTGCAGCGTGGGCAGAGTAGGTCATCTCTCCTTTTCACAGAACGAGCCAACAGAGGCCCAGAGAAATGTCGTGACCTGCCCACAGTCCTAAACTGGCATGTCACCTTTCATCTTTTCCCACAGCATTCAGGTCCGTGCTGGACACCCAGCAAGTGCTGTTTGCACCATTTGAAAGAGTCCAGATGCCAGTACTGGCAAGGTGATATATCTGATAGTGGATCTGTGTGCGTGTGCATGTGTGTGTACACACAGGCATAGGTGCTTGCTGAGTCTGTGTGTGCACGTGTGTGTGTGTGTGTACATACAGGCATATGTGCTTGCTGAGTCTGTGTGTTCATATGCATGTGTGTATGTGTGTACATACAATCATATGTGCTTGCTGAGTCTCTGTGTGTGTACATGTATGTATGTGTGTGTACATACAACCATATGTGCTTGCTGAGTCTGCATGTGCATGTGTGTGTATGTGTACATAAACCATATGTGCTTGCTGAGTCTGCGCGCGCGCGTGTGTGTGTGTGTGTACATATAGCCATATGTGCTTGCTGAGTCTCTGCAGTAAGTTCATTACTGGTTACATTCTACCTTCAACTTAAAGCTCTGTTTCTGCTCACAGAAACTTCTGAGCTCATCGGCTTGAGAGGTGAGCACTAGTTTAAAACCATACACTTCCTCTCACATGCCAAGCTCAACATGAAGACAATCACAGCAGTGAAAGAAATACAGAAATGTAAACAAGGTAGCAATGCCATTTCTTGGTTAGGGGGCTCCTACAGGGTCTGTAGAGAGCTATATTCTGTGTGTAATCATCTGTTCTGAAAAGTTTCAAAGTATTACTGAAATTTAGTGATCACCTCTCATTTGAAAGGGCTCAGGTTGCCCAGCAAGAGGACTTAACTAGGCTCTCACACTGATCTGTCAAACTCCCAGTTTTTGCTAGGTAACACCAGAGAACCTGAGAAAGTACCAGCCATTAGCCACCAAATGGAAAAACACAGGCCACTGCTCGTCAATGTGTCCACCTCGGCCTTTTGCCACAATTAACTCCAGCTGGCAATGCTGGCCACAAGGCACAGACCCTGTGTCCAGGGTCTAGAGAATAGCTTGTTTAGAAAGATGGGATTTCTTTATCATGTTCCATCTGTTTCGCTGGTGTATTCAGGCTCAGAAAAAAAATCTAAAAAAAAGTGTTTCTGAAAATTACAAGTTTGTCATCCATATAAAAGGTTATCTGGGCTCATGAAGTCACCCAAAGGGCATGGGATCCCCTGAAAATGGCCGCTCGAAGCCAGGCCCACTGGTACCTACCATTTAGGAAGTCTCGCTGTGTTTCTAAGACTTGATTGATGTCTTGCACCCAGGCCTGCTGGATGTCCGCGTTGGCGGCTTGCAGAATGACCCTCTCGGAAGTCTCCCTGTTCATGAGTGCAAACTTGCAGGGGTCATTGTCCACGTTCTCCTCCAGGACCAAGTAATTCATCTGGAAGAACCCAAGTTGATTCTTTTTTTATTTTTTATTTGTTTACGTAAGTGGCTTTAAGTGGTTTAAAAAACCAAGAGCACACTGTATACACTGTATGTTAGCCATCTTGACGATAAATTATGTTTAAAAAAGAATCAACATATCCCACTTCCTCAAAGTTTTTATTTCAGGAGACATTTCTACAGTTTTGTCCTGGATCTAATAGCTAAAATACTTTGGTTTCTGTCTTTGATGAACAACACGGTGCTGGAGAGCTTGCAGGATCTGTAGGACCTGCACTCAGCCTGTCTCTTTCTTTCGAAATACTTAACCTTCATGCCCACAGCTTATTTGGCTGAAAGACTGTCAAGGCTGCGAATCGGCACTCACGCCAGGTCCCGTGTCTCAGGGAAGCAGCTCCCCGGGTTTGGCTCCTCCTTGCCCTTTGGCATCCTCACCGGGAGCCTTACCTTGATGCTCCTTTTGAACATGTAGCCCGGGGTGAGGGATCCCTTCCTTAGCAGTTCACTGAAGATGACGATTTGCTCAAAGAGGAACACGCGCCTCTCCTTGGTCCGGGACTGCATGCCTGCGTCCAGCTCGATCACATAGAACGTGTCCTGCTGTAGCAGCTTCCCCTGCGCGGTCAGGGTGCCCTGACAGAAGGAGGCACTGCGGTGAAGGAAGTGAAAACTGGGCAGGGGGCCACAGCCCTCTGGGTCCACAGGACCTCTGGGTCCTCAGGCCTTGCCGAGAACACAGACAACAGACCTGGCACTAAAGCCTCAGGACTCTAGTAAGAGACTGAATTAGGACCCATCCATTCAGCTAGGGCAGACACAGAGCTCTGGGGGCAAAGGGAAAGAAACCACTAAGAAGCAGCTCCGAAAAAATGCCAGAAGGAAGGAAGGTAAAATTATTAGCTAAAAAGATGTTCAGGAATTATCCTGGTTCTTCTTATTCTTTATTAAAAGCAGAGCAGGAAGTAGGTGACACCTGTAGCTGTTCTGCCCTCAGAGGTCTAAGCAGTGTTGCCTGCCTGGCTCCCCTTGCAGCATGGGCCAAGGACCTCAGCTACTCTTATGGCCACAAACCAACCTGTGGCCAAGGGAAGTGATATAGGCAGGACCACAAGTAATCTGAATTGGGGAGCTCTCCTCTCCTTCTGTTATTCAGGATGGAGTCTTAGAATTAGTCTAATTCTGAAGTCTTAGTCTCCTGCTACTGAGCAACAGGTAAAGTTGGAGTGCCATACACGGGTGCCCATGTTTCATAAGCTGACAGATACTTCTCTGGGTCCTGTGATCCTTCTTCAAATGCTTCTAGCTAGCGGGTCACTTGCCAGCCTAGGTAGTGGAGCCTATTTAGTTTGCCAGTTTCTAACCCAAATTTCAGAGACATCTTCACATCTTCAAAGGGAATATAGCCCAACCCAGGAGGTCTTCACAGATGCCACTGGAGACCCCTGATTTCTCTACTGTTCCGCAGCGAGGACACGCCGACACCTGAGACAGCAGCTAGAGGGCCACCTCTGAACCACACTCTCTCAGGTGATGACTTTCACCCTTCAGTAAAAATGTGGGCCATTTGCTGTACACGATGCCTTCTTCCAATCAGCACCCAGCACCCTGTTCCTGAGAAATGCCCGCCCTCTGCTGGGATCATGGCTCCTGATTGCCAAGGTCGGCAGCCAAACAGGCTTATCTCTCTCCTGCTCCAGAGTTAATATTAAGCCAGTGACCAGCTAGCCAGGAAAGCTCTAAAAGCTCTATTAATATTACATAAGAGCCTGACCCATGAATGATAGCCCTGCCAATGCTGAAGGGAAAGCTAGAGGGTTTAAGAGAGAGAGGGTCTTAAGTGGGAAGGCTAACTTCTCCCTGGTCTAAAGCCCTGGGCTTCGGAAGGGACGTAAGGACATTCATGGTCCTTCTTAATTAGTGGAAGGAATGCAAAGCAGATTCCCTGCGACTGGATGGAAAAAGGAGATGGCGGTGCTTGACCGAAAAGAGAAGATCAGTTTGTAGTCTGTGTGTAGCCTTCCGTGGACACACACATGCATGCACGATGCAGCTCCTGTGGGGTCTAACTTGAGCCAACACGGTCAGATGTTCTTCCTGTCAGTGGTCAGCACCTCCAAAGACTCAGAGGTCAAACTAGACTCCTCCTCAGAAACACGGGGATGTCAAGGCTTAAGACCAAAAGGGATTACTTGGTTTGTTCAGAATAGCTTCAGAGCTAGCATAGCCCCAAAGGAAAAAGTGTAAAACTTCATCTAGTACAACTAGAGGAAAACCATGTAAGAACTCAGGGTAGATTTCTGTTGCAAACCCCTGCTTTACTCTAATGCCACAGGTCTACCGTGAAGAAATGAGAATCTATGAAAAATAAATAACAAAGAAAAACTCCACATAGTTCCTGGTCACAACAAAGCAGTGGCAGACGGGGACACCAGAAAGACCTTGGAGGGCAAGGGGGACAAGAGAATTTGGCTCAAGAACAACATGAATCCAACTCATTAACCCAAACCTGAATGTACCATTTCCTAAATTTACTCACAGACCAGTCTGCTTTATTTCTGTTCTATTCTGTTCTGTTCTATTCTATTCTATTCTATTCTAATTTAACCAGGAAAAAAAAGCTATTGCTTTCTTTATTATCTCAACTTCTAGGAACCCCTTTTCTCTAGAAAGCAATAATAAAATCTTAGGTCTTAGTCTTGGGTCTTAGTCTTGCAGGATTATCAGGAAACAGGTTTAGAAGCTCCCTACCTTCCTCTAAGTCATTCAACAATTATTAAATACCAGTCAATAATTATGTCTGTTCCAATTTTATCATATTAATTCTCAAAACAGATTATATGTAGTTAGCATATGAGGCTTGGATATAAACTAATAGCAGTCACTTAGCAAGCTTAAAGTAGGAAAGTCAATTTTTTCTTCAAGGATTTGCCATTATAGGATGAATTGCTCCCCCTGTCCAATTCATATGTTGACGTCCTAACCCCCTAGTATCTCAGAATGTGACCACACTGGGATGTAAGGTCTTTACAGATGGAATCGAGTTAAAGTTAAAGGGAGGTCATTAGGAAGAGTGCTACTCGAACATGACTGGTGTCCTTATGAAAAGGGAAGAGTTGAACACAGAAAAATGTGCAGAGGGCGGACAATGTGAAGACACGGGGAGAATGTCATGTGAACATGAAGACGGCAATCTACAAGCCAAGGACGGAGGCCTGGTCAGATCCGTCCTTACGGCCTGCAGAAGGAACCGCTGCTGCCTAGCCTTGATCTCAGACTCCTAGCATCTGGAAAAGTGAGACGATAAATTCTGTTGTTTAAGCCACCCAGTGGGACTTTGTTATGGTGGCCCTAGCAAACTGATCCACTCACAGAAGCCAAAATTCTGGGGACTTCTAGCTGTTTCTCTTAAGACTTCTCTTCTTCAAAGAATAGAAATGTGCGCACGATGTGTTAAAGCTTTAAATATTCATTTAACTGAAAAGCCAGCCAATATGTGGACCTCTTTATAAGAAGCATCCTCTCAAAAAAAAAAAAAAGTGTTCCAAATTCCCTCGGGTGTACTTCCATCCCATAATTGCGTGCTCCCTCAAATTCCCAGCACTCACTTCTCAAGCCAGAAAGAAAGGAAAGAGGTCGCTGCTGGGTCCACAGTTACAAGGAACTTTGGGTCTTTCTAGCCCCCTTGGAATTGTGACTCCAGCTTTGTGGACTGCTCTGTAACTTTCTCTCACTGCCCTATCATTGCATATCCTAAATGGATAAACCTTCTGGGCCCATGAGCCAGAGGGGCCTGGAACAAAGGCACAGATGGTAAATGGAGGCGCCAGAGGAGGCAGGCACAGGATCTCAAAGGGAAGCCACCTCCCAGCCCGGGCTCCCGCTGTCCAGGAGAGAGAGGCTCGGAAGCATTCTTAAGGGCTCACCTCAAAGCCCTGCAGGCGTCCCAGATTCATCATGTCATTGCAGCGTTTTGGAACAAGGCACATTAACTCCACTGCTTTCTGTGGGAAAGAACGACAGCGGCTCAGGAAGGGGATGAGCGCTCAGGCAGGAAGCTCAGGGCATGTCCGCGCTGGAAGGCAGGGACCTCCTAGCAGCTCCTTCATTCTAGGAAAGGACACTGGTTCCTGCTGCCCACTCCTAGAAAAGGGCGGAGGTTTCTGTTCTAGCCAAGGCTGGTCATCAGTACAGGGCTCCGAATGAACCAGTGACCACATGTTGGGGGGGGGGCAGGGATGCTACCCAGCCTGCCTTTTCCTCCTTCCCACTTTCATTTAGCAATTCTCCTTCCTTCTCATATTTTCTTTCTTCTCTCTGTTGTTTCTTAGCTGCCTAAGCAACAGCTTAGCCTGGTTTGTGAAACACTAGAGGTTTTAACCTAAAATAACCTGCCAGAATGGTCTGTAGCCTCTCTGGCTTAAAATAATCCCCATGGCGACACTGTCTCAAAGGACTTCACTTAGGGAGTAATCCTTCATTTAGAAGAGGGGTGTGAACATGGGGTATTTTATATTTTGAACTCAAACAGTACCTGGATTCATGGATAAAACTGCACACTGAAACACTCAATCTCTGAAGGATGTGAGGGGACTCAAATACCCGCCTTTCCCTCCATACGTCACGAACCACATGGGAGCGGGGCGAAACTCTGCTCTGTCCCAGGACGGAATTTTCAGGTTACAGGAAAACACTGTGTGTTCATTACTACTTACCATTTCTCATCCTGTGGAGCACCTGTTTGTACGGGGCTCTCACTGCGAGGAGTCAGCTGGACCATCGGCCCTCTAGAGCCCGCTCCTCCCCCTTAGAGACAGACCTCCAACACTGGCTCTGAGAGCAGCAGCGTTGTGAGCAGAAGACTCACCTCGATATCTGAACACTCCAAACCAGCTTTCTCGCTGTATCTCAGGAAGTCCTAGCAAGTGGGGGGAGCGGGGATGGGTGCAGGAGGGTGACATCAGTTAGGAAAACAGAGCACTATAGAAAAAACCCAGCATCATAAAACCTGTGATGATACCCAGGCTACTTTCCTTCCCAACAGACACGGCAGTGCGTTGTAGAAGCTGAGATATGAACTTATGAGTCACATTGGAAACAACAACATGGAGAAAAAGCCCCAAATGCTCAGAGATTAAAAGTTATGGGAAAAGGGAGGCGGGGAGGGAGGGAAGAAGGGGGAGGGAGACTGCGAACAGGAAGACAGGGAGCGGGTTACGTCCAGAAAGGCTGGGAGAAAGGAAGGCTCAATCTCTCTATTCCATTTACCTCATATTCTGTAAGACAAACCAAATTAAACCACTGCAAAAAGGAAAATATGATCCAATTGTAGGCATTACTCATCTCAGCTTTCTAGGGTCTTGCCTTTGCTTCTCTTTCTCCTTGAGGTAGCTCTGATTTTATGCTCTTACTATTTTTTTTTATTTTTTAAAGTTCCCAAGTCAGTGACGGTGACAAAGAAAGGAAGTGAATTGAAAGAAAGGCAGTGAACTAAAAACTACTTTAAAGGCAGGAATGACATGCATGCAATTTATTTGGAGGCGGAGCTGACCCCAGAAACCCACAGGCAAGGTAAAAGCCCACAGATGCCCATCCCCCCAACCCAGCCTGTTCACGGGAAAAGTGTGGCGGAGACGGAGCCTCACGCTAACCTGCTCACCAGCTCAGAGGTTGAGAAGACCCTGGCTCTGACTCTGGCTCACAGCTCTCTTACCTTGAGGAGCAACTGGTATTTTGTGATTCTCTGGATGGGCTTGATAAGGAAGTCGCTAAGTGTCAGCCTTTGATTTATCTCCTGTTTCACCTCCTGGAACACAAGGGAGCTATGTTAGGAAAAAAAAAAAAGGAGCCAAAGAATTGGGGTCCTGGGGATTAGGCCCCGGGTTCGAGGTGAGACAGACAGGTCTCCACTTTTGCCAATGAAGTTTTAGAGTCCTCAACCCATGTGAGACATGGAGTTGTCCACACAACTGGTAATGTGTTATTGACACCACATAGCATACATCGCCACACCGTCTGCCCGTCCAGCACTTTCCCACCCTGTGTCCTCATCCCAGCCCTGGGCACAAGCTAAGATGGGTATTCTGTTCTTTCTGCTGCTCCAGAGGAATAAAGGCCTTCTCCTGGGACACGGGTGTAATGGGCTGGGCCCTAAATGCAGATCTGCAAACACTCAGCCGAGGGCTCTTTCCAAGGGACAGCCTTGCCTCTCCTCCAGCAAAATAAGCATTTCCAGGTTGGGGCAAAACAAACACTTTACGGTGCTTGACAGAACCCCTGGGAACGAGAGCAGAGAGTATGAGGTGACTCGGAGCATGGGGACGAGGAGGAGGGGCCTCTGTACACAGTGTCCAGGGACTGGCAGGAAGCGTGTGGGCCCGGTCTGAGCTGGGGTCATGGAAGGGGGGACAGAGCTTCTGAAGCAGTGTCTGGGTGACAGTCATTCCACAAACAGAGGCTTCTGAGAGCAGTCCACACCCTGGGCCGCCTCAGCTCCTTGCGAGGAAAGGCGGTCATCGGGAATCTAGCTAAGCCAAGGGCCCTGTTGAGCCAGCTCTCCCTGTCCTGAAGGGGTCGCAGCACCGGATGCTGGATGTGGATAGATGTGGCGGACAGTTCTGAACGTGGCTACCTTGGCCTGACTTTCTTCCCCTACCCGGCCCAGCGAAGCCCGAGCAGCTTACCTCAAAGTAAGCGTCGTACTCGGCGACGATGTACTCGGAGCGCGGCTTATTCTGGCAGTACCACACGTAGATGTGCAGCTTCCGCTCCTGCAGAGGCAGGGGACAAGGCACTCAGGTGTCCCACACCTCGGGCTCCCAGGGTGCTGCTCCACTCACCCCGGAATGACAGACACGCTCCCCACTTCCGGGACACGCCAAGGCAATTAAATATCCAGGGTAGAAGGGTCACGTGATAGACAAGAGCCCATCATTCCAATGGCCGAGGAGGTTAGAAAAAAGGCAACAACTCAGAGAGGGGCCAGAAGGAAGGCAAGTCAAGGAAGAGCAGGAGAGAGAGGGAATTTTCAGAGGCAAGCACAGGGGTGGGAGTGGGGGCGCGTGGAGAGGGAGAAGGAAGCACTCACGTGTTTGATGAAGAGCTGTGCCAGCCTGTCTTGCTCCTGGATACATTTTTCCAGTTCAGCCAGAAAAAAACTAAAAGGAGGGAAGGAGGGAGGAAGGGAAGGAAGGCACATCCTCAGAACCATATTATTTCTTGGTGAGGAGATAAAGGACACCAGAGTCTCCCCAAACCCTACCCTAACCGTAAGGTCAGAGGCAGGGGGAGGATGGGAGGGTCCTGATTCCTAGGATACACCCCCCCCCCATCCTCAGGACAATGGAGCACTTACTCCTTATGCCAGTCGTAAATCTGGTGAATATTTCCAAACACGATTTTATCCTTTCCTCGCATGTCCTCAGGGACACCCTTTTCTTCTATTCTCTTCATGAAGCCCTGCAGGGCAGAGGCAGCGGTCAGCAGAGCGTTTTCAGGAGACAGCTTTCTTGACAACCCCCACACCGCAGCCCTGTGTAAGTGCCCACTCTCTGTGGTTTCTTGGTGTTCAGCTAGGACTTTACCCCGTGCAGAGTGACAGACGCAACTCTGATGGAGTTCTGGGTTCTTTTCATTGTCTCCAGCCCCCTTAAGAGAAAGTCTTTCTCACCCAAGTATCTAAATGCCCCTAACGTAAATCCCTAAGGAGAAAGAGCTGTTTATATACTACCAAGTTGACTCCTAACTGTGGACTTGTCAAAGGTCTTGTCTGATGGGCGGACTTCTGTCTGTCCTCTCGGTAGCCATAACATCCTCCTTAGAATCTAAGGAGACTCTAAGCCCCAAGCTCTTGTTAGGAGTGCCCTGCTTAGTGCCTGTGGTGACTGGTAGTTCTAAAGAATATATGTCCACATGGTTAAAAGCCAAAGAAGAGCTCTTGAGATAGAAAGTTGGTCACCAAAAACAAGGGGAAAGGACTCAGATCTAACCAAGAGGCTTCCCCCAGTGCTGCAACCTTTGGGACCCCATCTCCCTCTGAACCTCTCATGATATTTCAAGGAGAAAGGAAAAAAAAAACCCTACATGTTTCATTTGCTTTATTATTATTTTTCATTTAATTTCTACAAATACCCAGAGAGACTAAAAAATACCCGGTTAAAAACATGTAACCCTCAAGTTACAAACATCTTGGCCCAGGGATGGTCCAATAGGCCCCTGGCGGGGTGGCCGCAGACCCGCCCCGAGCCACATACTCACCTCCACCACAATGCCCAGATCTTTGACGTAGTCTTTTTCTGTCTGTACCAGCTCATTCAAGACAAACCTGAGCAGGAGATTAAGAACAATGAGGGACCTCTTTGTTGTAAAGCAAGAAATCTTCACACTTAAGTTGACAGGAGAGTTACTTTGGCACCTTTATGACAAGACCACCCCGAACCCCACATGTGGCAGCCAGCCCTTGGAAGGCACTTACTGTTACTGTCTCTGTGAGAGGGTCCCACTGAAGAGCGGAGGGCACTGAGCCGAGAGGGGCTCTCCTGGGTGGCACACAACAGCCAGAGGGACGGCAGTGCTCACCACTCAGCATTTTTCTTTCTTTTTTTCTTCTTTTTTTTTTTTTTTAAGTTTATTTACTTATTTTGAGGGGGGAGGGGCAGGGAGAGAGCGAGAGAGAGAATCCCAACATGGGGTTCTATCTCACAAACAGGGAGACTATGACTTGAACCGAAATCAAGAGTCAGACACTCAACCAACTGAAACACCCAGGCGCCCCCCCCCCCTTTTTTTTCCTGTTCTTAATGGTCCTTCCTCCCTCACCTATAACTGAACAGTCGTACTGACACAAGACAGGAGGAAGAACAGGCACTTTGGCAAAACTGAGTTATGAAAGCTTTGTGGCCAAGGGATCAACGTGAGACTTTTCTTCTTTCCTTTCAACTCCATTCTTTGCTTATCAAGAGGAGAAAGACATTTGCTTGATAGCCAACCTTTGAGGCCTCAGAGACATCAACATCAAGTGAGGCTTCTGAGATATAGAAGCTACTATTATTCAGAGAGTTGTCCCTGGTAACTGGCCTGCAAAACCCCTAGTCAAGGCCCGAAAGAGGGACTGCCGACATCCCATAATCACAACTTTCCATGCGGCAGCCTCTCCTCGCCCACCAAGTGGTGTTGGGGGGGGGGGGTGGTTAACCACTACAAGGACACTTGCTTCTGTGGTTTCTTTCTTGTTAATGATTTCCTCCTCTCGGAGCATTTACTTTGTGCCAGGGCGTTATCTGGGTTTTCTCATGCTTACATCAAGGTAGGTACTATCAGCCCCATTTCATATAGATGAAAATTACTGAGGCCGTATTACCCATGATGACAAAGTCTGTAGCAGAGTTGGGATTTGAACCTATTGCACCAGAGTCCAAAGACCCTGCTTTTTCACTGTTGCCTGCTACCTGGCAAACTACTCAGACTGGCTCTCTGGAGTCCCTGAGACCTCAAACCAAGCACTTCTCTTTCTTTCTGTCCAGGTAGTAAAGAGCTGGACATAAAACACTCAGGGCTGTGCACTGGAGGAGGCTAGGTGCTGTGTGGCTTGCTGGAGTCTGACTCGCACTAGCTAAGTTTGGAAGAGTTTCACCTGGAGCCACACAACAGCGTTTTGCGCCCAAATGGCAGAAGGGATAAAGTTCTGGGATGCCCAGAGGGGACCCCGGCATAACGGTTGTAACCCTTCTGATCCCGGGAAGCAATTCATCTGAAATTCTCGATCTATACTGTACAGAGAAGCCAACCAGTCCCCGGGTCTGGGCCTCAGGGTGATGGGGAGAAAGTAAAAGGAACATATGCTTCTTTATCAGCATGTCCAGTCCTTCCAACCAGTTTCCTCTCTCTAACACACACAATCCACAATCATGCGTTATAGGCCACAGGAAGGAACCGGCAAGGCCAAATAAAAGCATTTAAATATATCTTTAGCATGGCCCATGTTACTGCTTGGAAGAAAGTGGTAAAAGAAAACCCACAGGAAAGTGGGAGTGGGAATTTGGGGCTGGGAGGGCCCTCCGGAGATGAAGTCCAGCTCTCTGTCTCCAGGGGATATTTTCATCCTATGCTATCTCCTGACAGATTGAGGGCCGTCTTGGGCTTTCCAGCCTCGAGGGGAGGGAAGGAGACTGATTCAACTGGGTGCCGCTGGTAGAGCTGGCATCACTTCCCTTGAAGGGCTGATGAAATATTTGGGGAGGTAAGGACACATTAACAGACATTCTGAAGAGGTACGTAAAAGATTGAAGTTGCAGGCATCACAAGACCATGCATGATCAATGGGCCAAACAAATTGAACTGATAATAAAGCATTTAAAAAAAGTGTTCGGTTCTTATTAGGAAGGATCATTTATGAGGTAAATGTTATTCCTTGGTCCGACTAAACTTCTACCAGCTGCAGCTCAGACCTCCTTCTAACCTCTATGCCTCACAATAGTGGGGAACAGCTGGTCCTGCAGAGAAAATCTCTCAGAGCCTTTGCACTGGCCATCCCCTCAGTCAAGAATACTTCTGTTCCATGGCTAATGGCTCATTCCTTACCTCCTTTTGGTCTTTGTGCAAATGTTATGAGAGCAAGGACTTTTCTTTTGTTGTTATTGTTTGTTTTATTCACTGATATATCCCATGCCTTAGTGCATAACAGGCATTCAACCGCTATGTTTTTTTTAATTTTTAATTTTAGAGGGGCTCAATCCCATGACCCTGGGATCGTGACCTGAGCCAAAATCAAGAGTCAGATGCTCAACCAACCAAGCCACCCAGGTGCCCCTCAATACCTATTGTTGAATGAATGAGTGACTAAAACTTCAAGACAATCAAGTCCACCCTCAGTTTTTTTTTCTTCTCATGGACAAATAATTATCTGTTTTCATCTTTTCTCCATGGAGCTCCCATTTAACCCTTTAATGTCTGGATTGAGTCTCTATTCTCTGTACCCGCCTGCCCGACCCAGCCTCTGGCCTCACACGGCCTTCACAATTAGAAACCTAGATATCCTCTCTTTCATTGTGGCCATAAGTTACAGCAAGAGCAATGAGATACTCTAATAGCTGGATTTTCAGGATAGCTCAGGATGTGCAGAGCTGTAGAGTCAGGCAAGAGAGGAGGAAGAGGGAGAAGGAATGGGTGAAGTGAGTTAAAGAGGCCACAAACTTTTGCCTGTTGGAGCAAAATCAGACAATGTCACATCTGGAAGCAGGATAATGGCTTACATGACTGCTCGTGTAACTGAAGTGATAACAGCAGTGACAGGCTTTGCCAAGGACCACCTGCTACCCCAAGGGTCTCCTCCCTGACCCAAGTTTTGCTTTGGCTTGACAAAGGATTGAAACCTTGGCGTCAGCTCTCATCTATGTAAAACCAACCCTGAGAAGGAAAAGAGAACCAGCTTTGTACGAGTCCTCGGAAATTTCCATTTGCGGATGGTATTTTTCTACCTCTATGCCATTCTTGGGGTTCCCCTGAGTACCCATAAAGTTGAGGGGTAAATACGGAACTGAAGAGACACTTGCTCAGCTCCACCGTGAGGTGACAGCCCTGTTCTGAGGCCGGGCCCTAGCTATGACGTTTCTACTTCAGTTTCCTAGGAAAGAAAGTTATAAATGTTTGCTTTGCCTGTTTCCAGGCAACAGAAGGACCTGGCCTCACTCATTTTTGCTAAAATTCTTAGAGTCATTGCCACTACAGTGCCTTGTTCATCAATGCCACGCTGCAGAGATCTAGGTCACCTTTACTTCGAATGAATGATATCAATGGAAATATTCTCCCCAAACTTTCTCTGCCCTTAGCCCGTTGTCCACCGTACACATGCGCACCAGGATATAATCTGGGGGAGTCACTTACATCCTGCCTCTCAGGGCCTTGGCTTTCTGTTCTTCTTCCAGGTTTCTAGGAGGTGTGGGTGGGGTCATCCCCTCATTCAGGCAGCCTACAGGGTCTTTCAGGCTTCCCCGGTATGAGCCTCCTTCTAGACTCTGGAAAGAGGAGAAAAATAGCCTTAGAGAACTGTACATCGAAAAGTCATCTGGAAGCCATTGTGTCCCCTCCAGCCTAGCAGCAGCTGACGTGGTAGGTCAGTAGTCAAGGCTGTGCTCACTGAATGTCACTGAAGTACCAGGAGGCCACGTCTTCCAGCAGCAGACAGCCCAGAGCTGCTGCCTTCTCGGGCAATCAGGAGGAACTTGGCGTCATGGGCTACCAATTTCCTGGCATAATGAAAATTGTCAAGAGTGACATCTCTGGGTAAGAGCGCCAGAGGTAATGCCAATCATGGCAATTCTATGCTAATCGAGCAGTTAGGAAAGTCAGTTGTAGGAGCATCAAATGCCAATTGATAAGGAGAGGGTAGTGATAGGAGAGCTAGTTGGCTAAACTCGAGTTTGTTAAATCAGCTACATTTTTTTTTCCTCAAGAGGCCAATGAGATATAGACTGGAAGAGAGCAATAGATTTAGCCTTTCCTAAAAATGTCTTTGCTAAGGTTATTTACCAAGGATTTTCTTTCATTTATGAATCCCTTTAACTTCTTTTAATTAAGGTGCTGCAGGATTGAAAAATAAGGTAAAGGGATTACTACGGTACTCTAGAAAGAGGTAAGGGCAAAGGATTCTGACCCCAGATCTGCTAGTCGCCGGACAATCTTGAGTGAGAGAGCTACAATTATTCCAGGCATGCTTCCGTTTTTTTCTCCCCTTCTCTCCCTTCTATGGCCTTCTAAGGAACAGACACAGACAACAGTTGTAGAGCTCTTGAAAAATTAAAAAATTTCTATAATGATGAGCTCCTCTTACCCTCGCTCTTGGATGGAACTGTTCACAAGAAGGATAACAGGGCTGACCTTAGCATTCTTACAGGTGTCCTTGAAGAAAGATCACGCAGTGGCACTTAGCATTTCATTATGGAAACTGGCAGAAGCAGTGTGGATAAACAGTAAGACTGGAGATCAAGGTCAAGGTGAGCAACTCCAAAACAAATACGGGAGTCTAATCCAAACTATCCATACAAGGGGCCTATTTACAACAGCCTCCGAGGCTCAAAGGAAAGGCTTCAACTTTGGTACTCCTTGAAAACATCAGCCCTAAGGTTAACATCACAAAAATCAAAAAGTGTCCAAAAAGGTAAGAGAAATAAAAGGCTTCAGCATGGTCTTAAACAACCTGCACTTAGAGTATCTGTCCAAATTCTCTCAGCTGCTCTATTTCAAGATAGGCCAAAGAAAAGTAGGAAAAGTCCAGGGGAATGAAACAAAAAGCAAATGAGGTGCCCAATGGGCCAGTCATTATATGAGAACAGGTTGGGAATATTAAGACTTAACGCTGAAAAATCTTAATATTTATTTTTGTTTTTGAGAGCGCGAGCAGGTATGAAGAGGGGCAGAGAGAGGGAGGGAGAGAGAAAATACCAAACAGGTTCTGCACTATAAGTACAGAGCCTGACATGGGGCTCTATCTCACAAACCTTGAGATCATGACCTGAGCTGAAATCAAGAGTCGGACACTTGACTGACTGAGCTACCCAGGTGCCCCTAAAGGTGAAAAATTTAAAGCTGAGAAGGAATGTCAACCTTCTTGTCCCTCACCCCACTCCCAAATCAACCAAATGTACCAAGGGCCAAACATGAATTTGTTACCAACAGGAGAAACCAGAATTAAGAAGATACTGTGTTCGAATTTGAGAGAGAATTTCTTTTAACTTGACAGTTATTTTACAGGACAAGTAATCAGCCATGGAAGTTGTTATCCCAAGAAGCGGCACAGGCTAAAAATACAGAAAGGTCAAGGAGAGTTTAGTAAAATTTAAAGATTCAGGATCTGTAACCAGTTATTAAGGAAATGAGAGTGTCTGGTGCTGAGGTCTGACAAACCAGTGGACGGGCAGGCTTTTCGAGACATGTGACATGTCCACTGGTGCCATCACCAGAGACAGGCTACCCGGGCAGATGGACCCAGCTGGTGATTGATCTGATTACATGCCTTGTACTTCCCCTCCTCCTTGTCCCATTGTCCTATTACAGCCTTTGTTGTGCAGTCTGTTGGCTGCCACGATGCTGTCTGCAAGGCCCAGGGAGACAGGCTTACATCTCTGCCTACAAGGCTCTCCTGTGCAACATCCCGCTTGGCATGGTCCATTTTCAACCTTCTGGAATGAAGGACATCTGTGGAGTCTGAAGAGCCAAACAGGGAAGTATGTTCCATATCCTCCTGCCTGACCTGTTCCATGAGCAAAGAAGCCCAAATTATCTCTGGGGAAACCTCTATGCAAGGGGGTGAGCAGGGCAGAGGCAGTGAGAGAGGAAGAAGAGAGAAATGAAGGGTCTGGCTAAGCTGTGGTCTGGGTAATCTGCCTCGAATAATGGTGTTAGCTATCAATGATTATAATTCAAATATGGTTCCCTCTGAGACCCGGCTACCTGTGCTGCAGTGGGGATACTGGGTTCCAGGCAAGGGCAGCTGGGGGGGACCCGCAAGTGTCTGTGTTGCTTCTGGTGGGAAGCAGGCACAGGTCTGACGAGTAATGGGCTGGGTAGCCACAGGGAGGACTTCTGCCTTGTCCGGGGCACAGCCCACAACAGTCTCAGGAGGGGAAGGAGAACTATGCAAGGAGAGAACAACAAAAGTTCCTCCAGCTGGTCCAAGGTCAGGGCACAGAAATGCAAATAGGATTCAAAGTAGTAGATTAAGTAGGAGGGCTGTCACCACATTAAAAATGAACACATTTCCTGTCTGCTGGAACGTGGTTCACATACCCATAAAATGCCCGTCCTCCAGGCTCCTCTAAGCACCCTTTACACATCCCCTGTACAGCATTCATTACACAGAAGTGCAACTGATCATTTCTTTGTACTCAAACAAATATTTACTGAACAGCTACTACATGCTGAATATTTGCCAAGCACTGCAGAAATGAAAATGACTAAGATTTAGCCTCCTACCCTATCCTGGGTGCTTGTTATAGATGGAAAAGGCACCAGGAGGATGAAAAAGGGGGCAGGCAGCTCTATGGCGGGGTGGAGGGGGAAGGGAAAGGCTTAAAGGAAGAGGCAACCCTTGAAGTGAATACTGAGAAATAAAAAGGTTTCAGTGGATCCACTGACGGGAGAGCACCCCAGGCGGGAGCAGCACTCCGAGGAAAGGGTCAAGCTGTGAACCTACCCAGGCAGCCTGGGAAGCTGGAAGCAGCTTGACACAGAGGGGATGTGGGGTGTGAAAGTGGCAAGGCGTTGGGGGTGGTGGTAAGGGAGGGGGGTGGGTGCTAGGGAAGGAAGAGGTGAAGAGCGAGGCAGATAACCCTGGGGAAGTGCGCATGATAAATCATATGTGTACAGCCTTATGTGTAGCATTAAGAAGTAGAGACTATACTTTCTAAAACCAATGATAAGAGAGTTTAAAAATTTTTTAAAAATGTTTTTTTTTTTTACGCGTGCGAGAGAGACAGAGTGTGAGCAGGGACGGGCAGAGATAGAGGGAGGCAGAGAATCCCAAGCAGGCTCTGTGCTGTCAGCACAGAGCCATGCGGGGCTGGAACTCAAGGAACTGTGAGATCATGACCTGAGCCGAAGTCAAGAGTCGAACGCTTAACTGACTGAGCCACCCAGGTGCCCCAGGAAGATCACTTTAATATTGCTAAGGGCTTTTCACCACTTGGGGAAATGTCTCTGATATGACAGTAAGGGAAAAAAGGATTTTTCTATATTCTCTGATTAACTATGTTAGTTTTCAAAGGCTCTAGGAGAAAATGTATCAATACTTCAGTACTGAATATGTCTAGGTGATGATGTTATCGGAGATACAAATTTGTGTTTATATTCTTGTCATTATTCCAACTTTTCTGGAATAAGCACACATTGCTTTTATTAGTAAAAAAACAACCTATTAAGAAGTTTTTTTAAAAAAAGAAAGAAAAGAAAAATCCATCTGATAGTCATGTAGAGAGATGTCAGACTGAAATCAGGGAGGAAATGTTGCAACGGTCCAGGCAGGAGAGCATTTTGTGCACTAACCCCAGACTGTGAGCTCCATTATGGAAGGTTCTGTGCTTGATCTCAGAGCTGGCACATAGTAGGACTCTGAGAATTTATTGAAAGTACAATGGGACTCTTGGGGAGTGGTCAAAGGTCATCTGATAAAACAGGAAAGGGTGCCGGTCCAGCACCCTGCACCACACCAACCTCTTACCTGCCCCACCCCTTTCTAAAAATTTGTGTAATACTCTCTGGACAAAAAGTATTAGCTCATAGTCATTTCCAGACAAATTATGGGTGGGGATGGGGAAGATAACTGTATAGCAGAAAAACTGAAGTCTGACTTTTCAGGCAAATGACATTTCAGGTTTGTGACTGTCTTAAACTTTTTCTTGGTAGAAACTGAAAATTTTCTATTTCAGCAAGCTCAGGTACATTTTCCATGGAGGGAAGCCAGAGGAACTCAGTTCCTGAACACACACACCTCTACCATGGGTGTAATGCAGCCATTATTTCCTCCTCTCTGGGCTCTGAACTTGGCCAACTCTGTTTCCACTGACAAAGCAGATCGATTCACCTAACGGAGAGCAAAGCACACAGGCAGATGTGGCCTGGCCCTAGTCGGGTTTCTTGGCCCCCACGGCTGACCTTGGAAGGTAAATGCTATCAAAGCAGGAGAAGCAGAGGGCAGGAGTCTTGCTGAAGCAGGTAGACACATTCTAGGATGCCAGGCCAGCAGGTAGATTGAACAAGAGCTCAACTGCGGCCAGCCCCTCCCCAGGGGATTATCAGTCAAGGGGCCACGGGTACCCTTCCAAACACAATGAACTATTGTGACATGCCACCTGAGGACAAGGGCTCAGGGAGGAGGCTTGATCTTTCATCTCAGGCAGGTTGTGCAATCCTGCGGCTGTTTAGAGACACATATTTAGAGACACAAGTTCAGAGATACATGTTCACATGGCCAGGAAGCTCTTGTTCCTAAAACCAAATCATACAGATTGTTAAGCTATCAGCCTGCAATTTTCACCCAACCAGTAATCTATTGGCTGACACATTCTATATTCCCATGCCTACAACAGGGTTGTGGAAGATAAGGGATGACACTGTCCCCTTTCCCTGCCATTCACAGTACAGATGAGGTGGCTAAGAGCTAACATTTGTAGGATGCTTACTTATCATTTTACAAAGCACATTCACACCTACTCAGTCATCATGGTATCTCTTTTGAGATAAGATTCAGGAGGACAGAATCATCACTGCTGATAAAGGAGATAAAAGAGAGGCCCAAGTAGACTAAGTAACTTGCCCAAGGCTACACAGTGAGTAGCAGAGTCAGGACTACCACCTAGATCTCGGATTCCTTACACACCCACCAGTGCCACCACTGGTCCACACAGGTCTAGGAAAAGCTTTATTAAAAGTCACACAGGGAGGGGCACCTGGCTGCCCTAGTCAGTAGAGCATGTATGTGACTCTTGATCTTGGGATCGTCAGTTTGAGCCTCACGTTGGGGGTAGAGTTTACTTAAAAAAATAAAAAGAAAGATCACACAGGGGAAGAAGCGGGGAGTCCTTACGCCTAGCTTGAGTTAGAGATTATACCTTAATACAAAATGCGGGAAAAAATGTGTTAGCTCTCTTTGGGAAGAGGTGAGTGGGTGTCTTCTCTAGGTAAATAAAAGCAATGATTAAAGACCAAGGCTGGCAGATAAGAACTCAGAAGTGTCCAATGTCCAAAGGAGGTTCTGGGGGAGTTTCAAGGACTTTATCTGTATTGCAGGTGAGCTAGAGAGTACCTACCCTTGTTTCCTACCAGCAGCTCAGCAGAGATGGCACCTCTAGGGCAGCCGCCTTGGTGCAGCCATGACCACGTGACCATAAAGCACCAAGGACAGCACCAAGGGATCTCAGGGACTTTGGGTGGAGCAGAATTTGGTGCTATCTCTGGAGCAACCAAAAAAGAAAGCAGAAAAAAATCCAAGCCCTAGATGTAAAAGTCCAAGTCCTGTAAAATTTCCAGACTGTACATTGGAAAGGGACTTATTAGCTCATCTTATACTGAACTAAGATAACTTCCACCCACACACAGGTCTAGGCTCCACCCTCTGGAGCAACAAAGAGTGAGACCAACCCTTCTTTCCCACAGCAGTCCTCGATTATGTCAGGATAGCTTTCATGAGCCTTCTCTCTTCTAACTTCTCCCTAGACTTAACCCAGGGTCTTCAACTTTCCTTCTAAGGATATGGACCACATGGTACTGGTTACCTCTTCTGTGGCCCTTTCACTGAGTTTAAGAACACTTCAGAAAGTGTCATTCAGAGCCTGATGACATGACTCACACACTACTCATGGCCGGTATGGGCTGAAGAACTTTGACTACAATGGAGCTATTACCCTCCTTGATTGTACACTGTACTTTCATTAACCTAGCCTATGACTGCACAAGCTATTTTGGCAGCAGTCACATTGTTGAACTTAGTCAAATAAAAACTCGAGAACTTTCATAGGTTCTAGATCCTACCCTCTTTTATTTATTTATTTATTTATTTATTTATTTACTTACTTACTTACTTACTTACTTACTTACTTATTTTTAGAGAGAGAGAGAGATACAGAGCATGAACAGGGGAGGGGCAGAGAGAGAGGGAGTCACAGAATCTGAAGCAGGCTCCAGGCTCTGAGCTGTCAGTACAGAGCCCGATGTGGGGCTCAAACTCATGAACCATGAGATCATGACCTGAGCCGAAGTCGGATGCTCAACCGACTGAGCCACCCAGATGCCCCTTTTTTAATTTTTAAATATTAATTCATTTTTTGAGAGAGACAGAGCACAAATGGGGGAAGGGGTGGAGAGAGAGAGGGAGACCCAGAATCTGAAGCAGGCTCCAGGTTCTGAGCTGTCAGCACGGAGCCTGACGCAGGGCTCAAACTTACAAACCACAAAATTATGACCTGTGCCGAAGTCAGACCCTTAACTGAGTAAGCCACCCAGGCACCCCTAGAGCCTACCCTTTTTTAGGGTAAGAGCTAATGAGGAATAAAACTATTAGTCTCAGAGGTAAGAATGTAACTGGGGATTCCCAAATATGGCTGGGAAGACAAGCACCTACTATCGTTGCTATCCCACAGTGGGTACGTCCTAGGACAGGAAGACAGAGAAAGTAGAGGAGAGGACAAAGGATCGAATTTTGGCGAGAAGATTCTGAGAAACCAAATTATGGCTCCCTCATTCCTCTCCATGATATGGGCTTGGTTTCACATGTTTGGCCAAAGAAATCTCTATAATTCTGGGTTCACTGCAGATCCTCAAGAAGTAATTATTGGTGGAGGAGGAATTTAAAGTTCTTCTTATGGGAAACGCACCACAAAAAAACCACTCATCTCACAGACAGTTGCTGAGAGCCTGTTAGGGGGCTGATCGGCTCCACCGCCACCTACGCTCCCTCTCCTCTGGGAGGCCTGCTTTTACGGGACTTCTCAATCTCTGCACCTACCCATTTAACACCAGACACGCTGACCACACAACTAGAGGTCTGCAGGGACTCCCAACAGTGCTAAGGTGAGCAGTTATAGCAGGATAAAGGTAATCCAAAATATAGAAAAATACAGCCTTATGGAAACAAGTGTGTACTGATGCAAGTGTGAGTGTGAAAGACTCCTGTGTACTAATGGAGGAAGAGAAAATAATATCCTAAGTGCCTGATCATCTAGCTGGGTAGGGAAGCTATGAAGACGAAGACAATGAAGAGATTAAGCTACTTTGACAAATAACCCAACAGAACTATCTAAGAGCTGTCCCGGCAGCTGTGGCCTACACAGTAATTGCCATGGGACTGCAGGGGAAATCTGGCCCAGGCTGGTCAGGGAAGTCCTTCTGGAGACATGAGAATCCAGCGGGGCCTTGAAGGACTGTTATGCTTTAGAAAGCAAAAATGAGCGCGGGAACATTCCAGAGTGGTAGGGTGATGGTATGAACAGAAACTTGGAGAGAAGAAAGCCATGTGCATGTTTGGGGACAGTGAGGGAAACGATTTGGTTGGAGCAGAGTTCATGCACCAGAATAAATAAGTGGATGTAGGCTGACTACAAAACATTGGAGTATGGGATAAGTGTGAACTTTATCTCTTATCTTTGATCCTATAATTTTGGTCATGCATTGTCAAAACATGTAACTTATTTATAACTTATATTTCTGGGCTGATGTATTATCATTATGTACATAATCAAATATACTCCAAATAATTTTTAGATGATGAGATGAAGAGAGTCTGAAGTTGTCTTCCTGTAACCTCAGTAAAGTGTCTCGTGTACCTGAAGGCGCTTCTCCCATTGGACACAACTGCTCATGTAGGCAAGAGGGAGGCAGTGAGCCTTCACTGAGGACAGAGGCAATCACAGTGCTTGTGGAAGACCCGCCAGGAGACCCAGGCCCTGGCGGGGGCGGGGGGAGGCCGACTGGGGCACGGGAAGATCAAGCAACAAGTACTGCAATAGTTCAGGTACGAGGAGGGTGTGTGGGTCAGTATGGGGAGGAGAGGCGAGCTCGGAGGAGCCACCGCAGTGCCCACGACAGCACTCAAATCCCACCGGCGAGGGGGGGGGAGGGAAATGGACACCTTTCAAGAGCTGGACACAGCTACTAAAGACATCAGCTGAGGAGGGACAACTTAGAAGGAGAAGAAGAAAGTCATGTGTTGGATTTCATTGGTACTCTCTAAGCTGGGAGATTTGACAAGCGAGTTACTGTAATCAGAATTATTATTGGGCGGTGTTCCTTGCACAGCATCTATCATTTTCCTCTGATTCCCGGGTCAAGGGAAGAAGGGTTTAAATGGTACTGATTAGCAGGACTGCCTAACAGAAGTCTGGCAGGAGCACAGACATTTATCCGATGAGAGCCGCAAGAAGAAACGAACCTGGATGAAAGTGAAGGCAAGGAAAACGCTTCCAATTGTCCTCCTGTAGGGATACGCATCAGTGTATAAACATGGAGTAGAGGAACAGCATTATCCGAAAAGGAGCTCTTTCACCCGCATGGTGCCAAAACCCTACAGCAGCCAGACCCGGAACCCTTCCCTGCAGTGGTCTGACGGGCCCCTGAGGCAGTCACAAGCCAGGCTAGTGTTCAGTGGCAAAAGTCTGGTTTGCCCCTGTACACCAGCTCCCCTGATCTCTCGTGCTGAGGCACGTATACGCTTTTGCCCATTCCCCTTCATAATTAGCGATCTACTTCTGCAAGACTCTGCAAGCTAGAAAATTGTCTGGGGTCCCCGAATAAAATTACCTGGTGCTTTCAAAGGTCCAGCCCATGTTCTGTGTCTCAGCAGCCAAGTTAGCTTCAGGGCTAACCAGACAGACATCAGTCACTGTCCGAATGCTGCATCCCTGTAGGCCAGCGGACTGGGCTCACAGGAAGGCTATTTTGTCTTGGATACTTTTTTCCTTTCATCAATGCCACAATCCCCAAACGGCCTCTTAATTGCCTATGCCCATTCCAAAAGAAAAAAGAAAAAGAAAAAAAAAAGCCAAAAAAAAAAAAAAGGCTTTGGGGCACAGGTTTCTAGAAACGATCATTAGCCAGAAACAATCCTACCAGAGGAATGAGGATAGGTGCAAGGGAGGACATGGCAGCCAGATGCCCTGGGAGCCGTCTGGAGGTAACACACACGCAGAACTGCCTCCAGGACCCCCACTTACCAGCTTGCTTTTGACCAATTGTTCTATTGCACTGACAAGGTCTGCAGCAGAAGGCACTTCAGTGGAAGCCTGCCGGGCTGCTAGCAAAGAGGAGGACTGCAAGACATTGAGCAGCAAAGGAAAAGCAGATTAGCCACGAATGAGGAATAGCGATTAGGAAGCAAAACAGCAAGTCCAAAGCTCAAGGCAGGCAAGGGAAGCAAAGCTTTATGTTTAGAGGGAAGAGATCACAGAGGGAGATAGGAGGTGGTGTGGGTATGGGACAGGCCCGTTGGTCCCCTTGTCAGGAATTCTGGCCGGCGGCAAAGCAGGGATGAGACTAGGCTCTCCTTAGGCAGGCCTCTGGAGCAGCTGAGGGCAGGGTTTGCTGAGTCCCCGGGGAGCCGATAGGTAAGGGCTGCACCCACTGTCAGCAATAGGGGGAGAGGGACAGACAGAACTTTGGCCTTTAGAGGGCTGCCCATTGCTCTTCCAGGATACGAAAGGAGTCCAGGAACCCAGCCTCAAATGTATCCAAAGAAGAGAAATTGTTTTTGCTTTAGTTAAATACAGATTTAAAATACAGATCTCCAGTGTGTATCAAACAAAAATTCTAGGGCAGAGCACTTAAAGACCAGGAAGCTACAAACTCCCTCCCCATTCACACGTGCCCACATTCATTCACACACACACACACACACACACACACACACACACACACAGAGCTGTTCCTGGTAAGGCCGCTAACTGAAACACCTGGATTTCAAGGTATTCCAGGTAATAAATGATTTTAGCAAGGAGTTGTGTGTGTCTTGTTAGAATGAACAGGACTATCCTGTTCACAGTACACGAGGCTCAGGCAGAGGGCCTGCCACCCATCCACCTGCACCAGCAACAGGGACTGGACTGGTGGCTGTTTGGTCACTGGTTTGGGGAATCCTGCTCATGCAAGGACAGTGGTTTCTGTCTTTCTTCTCCTAGCTGAGAAGAAACTGGGGAGAAATGGCTAACCTGCATGCATGTGTGAGCTTTCTGCCCTGGCACAGCAAAGCAGAAGGGCCCGGGATGCGTGCCCCCTCAGTGTCCCACACTGATCACTGCGAGGGTGAAACGCTGAATGTTCCGGCCATGCTCTGGCTTCAAGTTTGTCCCTTAAGTTAGAGGGAAGAGTTTCAAAAGGGAAGCTGCTTGTTGTCTAATTTAAGAGTTACTTTAGGTCTTTGCTTTGGGATGGGGTAAAAAGAAAAAAGTCAAATAAATGTAATTAAGAGAGCTAGAACAACGCTCTTTTTCCTCTTCTGGAGAGTGCAGGAAAGGAGCTTAAGTTTGTTTGGAAAGCCAAGCCATCAGCTTTTTGATTTAGTAATCCTACTCCTGGGAACTTATTCCAAGGACAGATGTCAAAAGAGCAAATGCTGTATGTACAAAGTAATCTGTAGCAGTGTTATCTAGGGTAGCGAAAACTGAAAACAACCCAGGATGTCCCAAAACAGGCTGGTCAAGCAAATTATGGCACATCAAATAAGTGACACTTAAAATTACACTTACGAAGGTAAAACTAATACGATTTTAGAAAATACTAAGTAAAACATTGAACATAAAGTGTGCATATTCAAATGATAAAAATAAAACAGACATGCATATGAACAGTTATTAGAAGGAAACGTGGAGAATCAAGGTGATCAGTTAATATTACAACAGGTAGACTTAAAAATTCCTTACAGACTGCTGTAAAAATTATTTTAATAAGTTTAACTCCATTTTCTAGAAGTTCTGAGGCTCGGCAAATATTTCAGAGAAACAAATGTACAGGAATCAAACAAGCAGGACTGATGTGTCTGGCCTCTTTCTGGATAACAAACAGGCTACATAAATGTCTGGGGTAAGTCCCGCATTTTCAGTTAAAGATTATCCAGAAACAACATAACATCCTCTTTCCCAAAACAAGCTGTGTTTGAGGGAATGTGAGAGAGAGGGTTCGTGACCTTTCCTTATCTTATGCAAGCTGGCACCTCCATGCGGAGGGCTGTGTGGGGTGGCGGATACAGTCACATGTCTGTACTGTCATGTGCACCCCACTCCCCACAGATGCTGTCACTGTTTGTGGAACATTTTACAAGGATAGGCCTCTGGGGACACAGCAGGTTGGTTCTCATTCCGACCTCAGTGTGAACCATGGGCATTTCTGCGCCGGGGAATCCAGGATGGGCATTGCCCCACGCTTCCTCCTGCTTCTCCTTCCAACGGGTAAGAGTCAGGGCCACCAACATCATCTTAGGAGGGGCCACACCACTGTGCACTTCTCATGACTGAGTCACAGAGGGGGGCATCTCAGTCATCGTCCTGTCCTTAGAATCTCTCCCTCTAGTGTGGCACCCATGAAGACCTCAACTAATGTCTGTGGGTTAATAATGATCCAAATGCAAAGCAGAGGGAATGAAAACAAGAACGGGGATATCACCAGAAATGCTGACGCGTCTGCAAACAGTACTTCCTGAATTACATCCCAGGTGGTGTTGTAAAGATGTGTTCTCTGCCTGTGCTGGGCCCAGCGCCTCAGAGGAGGCTGTGCCACCGCAAGGCAGGGCAGTGGACAACATGAGGAGACCCCGGAGGGACAGCTAGGCTGCCACCACCACCACAAACCACTCTGAAAAGAAAACTTAAAGCACCATTAAAACCTGAAACCACCGCTCCAACCTGCCGAGCCAACGAGACAGCAGCACTAAGAGAAAGCAGGAAAAACCCAGTGAGGCGAAAGCATGGTTTGTGAGGAAGATGAGTGACAGAGCATGGAGTTAGAGCGGCCCGAGCCTCGGCCAGCGCTCGGAAGCACATCCAAGCCGAGCCTCTACTCTAGAGCCATCAGGACGATCGCTCTGCAATTAGAGCCCATGGAGACATCCACACTTCGGATGCCAATGAGTCTTGCATGCTAGTGACTCAGGGAATTTTGTAAAACCTACACCTTAGACTTTTCCACCTTTGCTGGCAACCTCTCCTTGGAAGCACCTCCGTCCCTCATGCGGTGTTTGCAGAATTTTTATACCATAGGGCCTGACCGAAAGTTACCATTATTTGGATTTTAGAGTTGAGTATGGGGGAAAACAATCAACTAAAACAGAGGTCAGAAGTCAGGTACAACAAAGTGATCCCGGCCTAGAACCACTTCAATTTCCTTTTGAGACAAACAGTTCCTTTTAGGATCTACAGCTTCCAAAGACAGAGCCATTATCAACACTATGAGACACCAGACAGATTCCCACTTCTGCACGCCCCTACTCTGCCCAGAATGAAATCAGACCTCCGGGGCTGGGGGTGGGGACACCTACCAAATATAGATGGAATCTACAGCATCATGGATTTGGAGAGATAACAAGGGAGAGAGAGTATTACCACGCCCACCGCACGCACACCACAAAATCGCATGTATTACACATTGTTCTTTCAGGTCAGAAAGTAAGGAAGTCCTACCATCTCATCCTGCGTAGGGTCGTTGTCAAAGATCTTCATAGGCGGAGGGAGGGGGGTGTGTGACTCTTCATCTGGCTCATCTTCACCCCATCCTTTCTTGTTCTTCTAGAACAAAAGAGCAGTATTAGTCTTATAGTCATATGTCTTATATAGTTAAAGGTAGCAATGGTTCAGGACTTAGAATCTTTAAAAGAGCAACTTGTAAGACCTCCTTTCTCAACACATCCCTGTTTTTTCAGCCTCACTGTCCTCCTCTGTGGAATGGGTACACCTTCATATCTCAAAGGACAGTGAGGTGCAAACGGGGGGGAAAACACACACGCATGCGCGCACGCACACATACAGAAACATCTATCTCGTTAATTAGCCAGGAAAAGAAAAAGTTGAGAGTGGTTAGAGAGAGTCTAACTTTTTAAGCCTTTGAAGGACTATTAAACCACAATCTGAATATCACCAGGCTCTATTGTCATTCAGGGAAGGAGAAATGGCAGATAGTGCAAAATTACAAAGAGAGTCTGGTTACACAGCAGGAAGAATTTCTTAGCCACATCAGGGACTACAGCAGTTTTGCCAGAAAAAAAATAGCTCTCATTCCCCCAACTAAAACATACCCACTGTATTTTGATTACGGAATCTCGGCTCCGAAAGGGACTTCAGAGGTCATCCGGTCTGACTTCTGGGCTAACACAGGGACCTTTCCGACTGCTTTGTGAGATCATGTGGTATCCCAACTCCTTCTAGCGCAGGTGTCTATTCGCTTTCACGACAGCCCACCTCATCACTGGTTGACCCCCATTAAAGTCCCACTTTGAGCTGAAACCTTGCCTTCGATAAACTTTACCTATTACTCATAATTCTCCCCTCTGGAGCAACATGGAGTTGTCCACTCCCTTTTATATGTGGCACTGCTCTAGATACTTGAAAACTCAAGCTTGAAACTCAAGCTCAAAGCTATTATCTCTCAGCTTTTATTCTTATTCTCAACTAGCAGGTTTTGATGTATCCTTAGTAGAGGTAGGGAATTAGGTGACCAGATGACTCTCCTTGGGCCCATGCCCCTATCTCCAAACCCGGCAAGATGTTGACTATCTGCTGGAAATTCTATGTGCCAGTCTCTGAATTAGTCAAACATCAGACTGCCAAGGTCTTGTTAGTACAAAAACTCAACTCACTGGGGCTCAAGAACACAAACTACTGGGAACTAGAGTTTGGGTGGTTTACAGAACCCGTGGAAGGATGCCTCACAAGGTCCCAGGAGGGATGTACATCAGAAGCCCCCCGGATGGAGGCTCCAGGGCCACGTGGAAATACCTCATCTGCACTGTCTCCCTGAGGGGTCGTCTCATCCCCAGGCTTGGGAGATCCCAGGTCAAAGCTCTTCCGGCCATCTCGTACTTTCTTCTGCTTCTTGATGTTTCCATCTGCTTTCCCGCTGTTGAGTCGGCGCACAGGGCTTGTCAGCCACTTCTTAAGGGTGTTAGTGGAACGCTTGGGACCCTGGGGAGCTGTGGATGGAGTTCAGGGAGGGCTGAGACTGCAGGTTGGCCACTGACTCAGACTTGCCTCCATTTTCGCTTGAGGAATGGGAGTATGCATCTGAGGAGAAAGAAGAGACAGACGCAGCCATGTCAGAGGCCGTTAAGGGAGGTGACCAGCCTGGGAGTAAGACGGCTCCATCCTCAGGAAGCTAGGATATAAGGCAGAATGTCAAGACCAGCTGCAGACCCTGGTCAAGGCAACCCTCTCTTGAGGGTAGTAACAGCTGACAAACAATTTTTAATGTGCAAAGCATTGTTCCAGGTTCTGTGGATATAGGAGTGAAGAGAAGGCAAAGACTCCTACCTCCATGGAAACAAAATTAAGATCCTAAGCAAGAATTACTAACCAAAAACAATGTCATGGAGCACCTACTAGATAGTATATTTTAAAGACATACAAGACCTAGGTTTTATTTTCAAAGACTCTTTATCTAGCTATACACACACGTACACACACAGAGGAGTGAAAGAAGAAAGAGCAAGACAGAGCATGGAAAATAAAGACAAATTCACAATGTGGTGTGTGATTAATTGCCCCAGGGCTGGTATGGACTTCAGGCGATAAGCTAGCAGAGTTCAGAGGAAGGTCAGACCAGTGTAGGCGGGGATTGGTCTGAAATGGCTTAATGGAAGAGATATATCTAAGTAGAAGAGAAGAGGAGAAGGAATTTCAAAAGGCGGAGACAACGGGAACAAAGCACAGAGGTACGGATAGTGAAAACTAAGTGAACACAGCCCAAACAAGTAGATCCTCTGAATGAAATAAAGATTTGACGGAGAAGGAGAAACTGGATAGAAAGTATTAGTGAGGTCGTTTAATAATCAACCAGAGGTGTCTGACCTTTACTACAAGACTCTGCTAGGAAATGATACAATGAAAAGGGTTTTTTGTTTGTTAATTAATCTGGTAACTATAGACAGCATGGCCCTGGGAAGGAGGAGTCAGAATCCCGAAGGCCACAATGGGGCTGCCCACAGCGGGACAGAGGAATGAATGTGAGGCACTCCAAAGCATGAAGTGTCTGGATGATAGATCAAAGACAAGTCTCATCTCTGCACGCTGCTACTTCTCATTGCAAAAATGGTCTTGGGAGAATACTCGACCCGCTCTGCCTTGACCCCTGATGGGCCCACACCCCAGTGCCAGTTTGCATACTGATATTTAAACCAAACACATGGCTAGGTTGAAACAAATGACTGCATTGTTTTTTTATACCTACTCCTCCCAAAGACGGAATCACCTTTTCCTATAACGACTTCATCTTAGACCTAGCCTGGAGGACTCCTCTGGCTTTAGAGGCCCTCTGGCCAACAGAGAAGAAACAAAATCCCGAAAGAAGGTGAATGAATACTTTTGCCAATAGAAAGTTGTCTCCAGCTTCTACAACTGGCTGACCTTGAGGGCTGCAAGCTCAGGCTCTTGACCCTGTGGGGATCGTCTTCAACACTGCTACAGTTTTGTGTGTACTTTGGAAAACAACACCTGAGTGTTTGCATCTAGTAGCACAAAAATTGAGGTCCTAAAGTCCCCTGGGATAAAGGACAACATACAGGGTTGCTCTGCTCAGGGGACCTTTGGGGACCCGCTGACTTGGTTGGCGTCCCTTAAGGACGAAGTTTGTAATCTTATCTCAGGGAATTCCTTGCTGGCTGTGGTTCTGGGTATGTTGACATTATTTCTGAAGTGTTTGGTATGGCTCAAACTCCTGTTCTCAGAAGCCTGAGTGATAAACATCTCCCCAGCGCTGGTAGTGGAACCAGGGCCTTTCTGTTATCTTTCTGCTGATAAGCTGCAAAAGCTTTTCATTCACCAGACCCCTGTGATACCACATGGCTCTATGAAACCAAGCCTTTAAAACCTTAATCAGCACATACGGTGTCAGCAGAACTAGAGGCCCAATCACATTAACTGTGCCTGTGTTGCTAGGCAGGGCAGGCGGCTGTCCAGCTTCCCAGTTCCATTGCAAAGCAAAGCCTGGCCTCGAGATTCACGAACGCAAATCTTGACAGACTGTCCTTCCCCACTGTCCTACTTTGGTGCATTCTGTACAAATGAATCCCAAGAGTCCAGATTAACAATCAAGTGTACTCTCACTTTTGTTGTTTCAAGTTTATTCTGCGTAAACAATTAGGGCCATTCAATCACAGCCCACATAAAAGAGAATTCACGTGTCGGAAGCAATCCATAATTCATCGTTAGGGTCCTGAATGGAGACAGGACAACTTCTAAATCACTTTGTTGTTTGTTCCTGTTTTTATCTTCCAGTTTTGATAATAACTGACATATAACATTGTATTATTTCAAGGGGTACATCAATGACTTGAAACTTGTATCTAGGGGCACCTAGGTGGCTCAGTTGGTTGGGTGTCCAACTTCGACCCAGGTCATGATCTCACAGTTTGTGAATTCAAGCCCCACATCAGGCTCTGTGCTGACAGCACAGACATTGGAGCCTGCTTCAGATTCTGTGTGTGTGTCTCTCTCTGCCCCTTCCCCGCTCACACTGTCTCTCCCTGTCTCAAAAATAAATAAATGTTAAAAAAATAAAAAAAAAACAAACTTGTATCTATTGTGAAATGATCATGGTAAGTCTAGTTAACAACCACCAAATCATATACTCACCATCCTTTTTTTTTTTTTTTTTTTTTGTGATGAGAACTTTTACTAAATTACTTCGAATGCATGATTGTAAAGAACGTGGCACGGGTGCCTGGGTGGCTCATTGGTTAAGCATGAGACTTGAGCTCAGGTCATGATCTCATAGCTCCTAAGTTCAAGTCCCACATTGGGCTCTGTGCTGACAGCTCAGAGCCTGGAGCTTGGTTTGGATTCTGTGTCTCCCTCTCTCTCTGCCCCTTCTCTGCTCAGTCACTATCTCTCTCTCAAAAATAAATCAACATTAAAAAAAAAAGAGAGAGAGAATGCGGCACCATTTAATTTAGCAAATTTATATAAAATTGTACTTACTTTATTATGACTTCAAAGAATAACTGACATGCTATGCTCATCCCATCTTTGGAAGATGTCTACAATTAGCAGACATCAGAGATTTTATTCTCATACCTTCCCAACATAAAAGTTAAGTGACTGATTTGTAACAGTTGCAACAATAAGACTGTTATCAAACCTCTCCAAGCTAAGAGAGGTGCTATTTATTAGGATTCTCATCAGAGGAAACAGAAAATTAGTGCTTTTCATGAAACCAAGGCTCATAGTTGGTAACTGGCAGAGATGCAAGACATAAACCCATATCTGACTCCATTGCACATTTATTCATCTTATTCCTACATCTGTATTCGCTCTATGTATTCCTTTAGCCTTCATAGCGGTTGTGAAAGGAACATCAAGCTGCCATGACTATTTAACATTTCAAATATACAGTTATATATAATCTATATAAGCTATAAAATTGCAATGCTGAAAATAGTTTAATTTTACAGACAAGGCAATGAAGGTTTAAATAGGAGAAATCCACTGTCGCAAATGGGTTAGTCACAAAGCTGGGACCAGGAGCCGGGCATCTCTATATCTGCCCCAGGACTCTTAAACAGTGCTTCCTCTCCAGCCTTGAGGCATTGAGGGGGTCCCTAAGGCTAATATCTGGTTTTAAGTCACAAGGAAAACAAATATGTCCCTAGGCATAATAGGTAATCAAGTGCCCCAGATGTTCCAGTATGTTCCACTTAACTTCCTGGATCAGAAAAAAGTCACGTTCTGAGACTGATTTTACTATGAGACATTTTTAAGATAGATAAAAATGTAGAATAAACATAACATTCAGTTACCCACCATCTATATATGATAAATGTAAAATATTTTTTTGCCATATTTCCTTCAGCTTTTTAAAGAAAGATATAAAATATTGTATATACAGTTGAAGTTTTTAAATTTTTTCCCACTCATTCACAATCACATCCACCATTTTCCCTTCCCTTCTGAGGGTGGTGTGTATCTTTCCCATCCATGTAGTTAGCTATTTACTTTGTATGGAAATCCAGTATTTTTTGTGTTTTTAAATTTTATATAATTATCCTAATACATCATTTTGCAACATACTCGTTAATTCAAAATTATCTGAGATTTATCCATGTTCAGCCATGTAGATCTAGTTCATTGATTTTAAGTATTGAATAATATTCTTTCACAGGACATATTCTGGAGCTTGTAACACATTTTCCTAATGATGGATACTGAGGCTGTTACACGCACATGTGTGCATGCACACAGACATACACATTTTAAGCAGTCCTGTACTGTAGATTTGTGAGAATTCCTCTAGGTCAGTGCTTTCCAAACTACCTGTGGTCAAGGAGTCAAGCACCTGTTTTTCTTATTTCCAATCTGTTTCAGACCAATACTTTTATAAAATACAAAATCATACTCTGAGATGCGGTGGAAGTGTCAAATTGCTATAAAAGCTTCTAAATGCTTATTCTCATTTTCTGTACTTCTCTCCCTGTGGACTGGAAACAAATGGCTGACAAACCTATACCACGTACAGATCACACACTGAGGAGAACACATTGCTCTCCCTCTAAAGCATCCAGAGCATGTATGTCAAGTGGACCTGCTGGGCTTTAGAGAAGACACCTCACCACCTTCACCAGGTATTGCCAGACTGCACTCTGATTTACTCCCACCAACACTGTAGGAAACGTCTCGTCTTCTGGAAATCATCAACAAAATGAAAAGGCAATCTACCAAATGTGAGAAAAATTTATAAATCCTGTATCTAGTATCCAAAATATCCAAAATATATAATATCCAAATTAATATCATAATATATTAACCAAAATATTAATTTTCGTATCATAATATGATATTAACAAAAATATATAAAGGACTCCTAGAACTCAATAGCAAACAATCTGATTAAAAAATGGGCAGAGGATCTGAATAGGCCTTTTTTCCAAACAGGATCTACAGATGATCGACAGGTACATGAAAAGATGCTCAACATCACTCATCATCAGAGGAATGCAAATCAAAATCACAATGAGATGCTACCTCACACCTGCTACAATGACTATTATCAAAAAGACAAGAGATAATGAGTGTTGGGTGAGGATGTGGAGAAAAGGAACCCTTGTGCACTGTGGGTGGGAGTGCAAACTGGTGCAGCCGCTCTGGAAAACAGAGTGGAGGTTCCTCACAATATTAAAAACAGAACTACCATATGATCTAGCAAGTCCACTTCTGGGTATTTATCTGAAAGAAATGAGAACACTGACAAAGATATTAAAACTCCTGTATTAATTGCAGCACTATTCATAATACCCAAGACATAGAGGCAAACTAAGTCTCCATCAGAGGATGGCTGGATAAAGAAAATGTGGTAAATGTACAGGCACCGGGGTGGCTCAGTTGGTTGAGCATCCGACCCTCGATTTCGGCTCAGGTCACGATCCCAGGGTTGTGCGATTGAGTTCTTCATTGGGCTTCATGCAGAGCATGAAGCCTGCTTGGGACTCCCTCCCTCCCTCTTCCTCCCCCTCCCTCCCTCTCTCTCATTCTCTCTCTCCCCCCCTTTGCCCCTCCCCCACTCTCTCTAAAATAAATAAATAAATAAGAAAATGTGGTAAATGTATACATTGCAATATTATTTAGCCACAAAAAAGAAGACAATCGTGTCATTTGTGACAACATGGATGAACCCTGAGGGCATTATGCTAAATGAAGTCAGAGAAAGATAAAGACTGTATGACTTCGCTTATATGAGGAATCTAAGGAAAAAAAAACAAATTTCAAACTCATAGATACAGAGAACAGATTGGTGGTTGCTAGAACTGGGGGAGGAGGGTGGACAAAATGGGTGAAGGCTCAAAAGATACAAACTTCCAGTTATAAAACAAATAAGTCATGGGGATGTAACGTACAGCATTGTGAATATACTGAATAATGCTGTACTATATATCTGAAAGTTGCTAAGAGTAAATCTTAAAAGTTCTCATCACAGGAAAAAAAACACCTTTTAACAGTGGGGATGGATGTTACGTAGACTTATTGTGGTGGTCATTTCACGATACAGACGAATACTGAATCACGATGTTGTATACCTACAGCTAATAATGTTATATGCCAATTATATCTTTAAAAATAGGAAAAAAAAGAAAAGAGATCTTATTTTCCTGCATTCTCCTTGATGCCTCATTATGTACACTAGCATAAAATTTTCCTCTGGAAAATTAAATGTCTCCTTCCTACCCAAAAGCACATAGTTTAAGGAAGTAAATTGAGATTAAAGTAGAATGTCTCAAGAAGAAGAAATGAAAAAGTAAAAACCTCTAGATCAGTAGGAAATGTATCCTATAATCGGTATTTCAGCCACAAACTGGGGAAATAGGAAACTCGTCAGGGCAATCCCTGAGGTTGAAGGTCCAACTTCACAGGCTCTGAGTGGGATAGCTTAGCTGACTGGCCATGGGAACATAAAGATGTTAATGAAATCAAGAAAATCTAAGTAAATAAACCAACAGACAACAATGCTTATCCATCAGACTTGCACACTATTTGTTATCTCTACTTTCTTCAATTCCAAGCCACCTCTCTAAACCACCGGATTTCCTCCTTAACATCTGAGAGAAGACCGCCTACAGGGTCACACAACATATTCCAAAGCTTAGCCAATGACTAGAGACTTCTTGACCTCAACACTTATCTCTTAATGATCTTCTGTTGAAGTTGATTAAAAGAGAAACTCTGCTCGTATAATGTTCCTGCCTTGCTCACATGACCTAAGAACCCACTGGTGCCTCGTCATTGGATTGCAGCAAAGAGAGAGGCTGCCTTCCGGCCCTTCTATGCCACTAAACGAGGGCCAGACACTCGGACAGATTAGACAGGAGACACTCAAAGCCTGGCTCCACCACTGGCCAGCTGTGTGACTCTGTTCCATGTACTTAACCTCTCTGTATCTCAGTCTCCTCCTCAGTGACTGAAGATAATATTAGTATCTACCCTATAGGGTTGCCATTAAGATTAAGGAGTTAATGTTTATAAAGTGTTTAGAACACTTTAAACCCATAGAAGCACAATGGAAGTTAAATAAACATCAATAAAACCATAAAAAGCCCCCTTAATTCCATGACTGTGAGTTTATTCTCTATGTTTCTTCATTCTATCTTATGTTCTTCTAAAGCCTAGACTAGATGATTTAAGGCCATTTTTACCTTCAAAGATTCATGTCTCCTGAAAGCAGAGAAATAATGCTATCAACTGCCATTCTGTGTCATTTTCCCCTCTTCACTTCAGGACCCACTCTTGTCTGAGAATAAGGTGGCCATATCCTTGGGCTATGTGGCTAAAGTTGTCCCCCTTTCCCACTATTTGGAAGCTTAAGCAGCACAGGCTACTTCCTGGAAATGACATATGCCTCCTTATTATAGGGTATCTCTCAGAATGGGAGCTTCCGATGGATTTTAGGACCAATCGAACAACTCTTGAGATTAGGGTCTCAAATACCATCGTGGGGTTAGAATAAACATGTCAGTGTTATCAGTTTAAGCCTTGAGGCAAGGACTCCACCATTTCTGGTATTTTCATCATGGCAGCATGTTTCCAAGCGGTTCAGGTGGTGAGGGCTGTCTGCTTGATGTGAAGAGGAAAAGTAGAACAAAACCCACGAGAGCAGGCACACAGAACACGTTCTAACAAATCCATCGTCTAGGTCAGACATGGTCCTTCCTTACTTGGATAGACCCTCAGTAGCTACCAAAATAGAAGATACTTGTGTACAAATGGATAGGAACTGAATATACTAGAAATGTGCTGGGGCACCTGGATGGCTCAGTTGGTTAAATGTCCGGCTCTTGATTTCAGCTCAGGTCATGAGCTCATAGTTCATGACTTCAGGCCCCAGGTCGGGCTCTGTGCTGTCCGCTTTGGCTTCTCTCTCTCCTTCTCTCTCTGCCCCTCCCCTTCTCTCAAAATAAATAAATAAACTTTTTTAAAAAAGAAATGTGCTAGCTATATCTAATACAGACCATTTATAAATTCAATTTCCTTTTTAAAAAGTTTCAACTCATATTTATTTCACTTTTATGCTACACCTTAAAAAAAAAGCTTCTACCCTTTATGGTCTGGTATAAAATTTGCAAAACTATTCTGAAAGCAGAATACGTTTTGCACAAGCCAGCACAGAATGCAAGTTTGGAAATGTCAAATGACTATGACTGCCTCCATAGTACTGCATCCACTATTTCACTAATCATAAAATTCTGATTCATCAGCCTTCTTCACACTGACCTCAAAGTAAGCTGAAAATAAAGGACTACACCTCCTAGACAAAATGAGAAGAGAATCCTATTAGTTTTGAGATGTTAGTATCCCCAAAGTCCAGGAACATTGTCCTCTAAAGGGCTAGGCTAGGACTGCAGAGATACCCATGTGTAAGCTCACCCAACCTTTCAGTGGACTGTGAGCACCCTGGGTGCATAACTCACTAAGCCAGTTGTTTTCTATACTGGCTTGAGGAAAACAACTGAAGAATGAACAACTCATTTTCAGTCCATTCTTCTGGAGTTCAGTGATGGTATTCAACCACATCTCAAAGGCTGTCTTTTTTTTTTTTTTTTTACATATTATATTATGCAATTACTAAAAGATATGGAGTCTAGTTGCTCTATATTAATAATACCTGTTTTATCTAGATGGTCAATGGGGCTATAAACATCTCCCTAGTATCTATAGTACTCTACTGGGAGCTTTGACTCCAATGGCTAAAATCAGAAGAAAACACAAAGACTCCTAAAATCTATTAGATATTTACAGAAGAGTCCTTTAACCTCCTGCTCTTCTGTTTTACTTGGGTTCCACTGATACAGGAATAATTATAAACTCATCCTTATTGCCTTCTGTGGCTTGAGCTATACAAGGCAAATGCATTTCATTACATCTGTTTGCAGAGATTAGATACCCAAACACTCCTGTTTTCTTTGGCTTTCTATAAATTATGTACTTAATATAAAAACTATAAAAGTATCATATATACATTTTTCTCACACTGGAAATTGCACATCTAGAGAAGGGAATGATGGGAAGGTCAAGGATAAAAATTCTTTGGATAATAAATACATAATCCAATTATTTGTAAGCATGGAAGCCCAGAACTACAGTAAGTAGTAATATATCCCTCATGGCATAAGATGATGGCTCTGACAGGTCTTTTAGTGGAATTCTTATGAAAGCCAATCTCCTAGTTGCATATTTAGCTGAGGTCCTAAGGCGATGCATCACCAGTTCCTGGAATGGCTGGCTTCCCAGCAAACCATTGCTTGGCCATTTGGTTGGCTATTCTGGCGTCTGGACTACTTGGTGCCAGAGGATAAAGAAAGCTACAGTGCTACAGTGACAATAACAGGACGGAGGAAAGGGGGAGAATCAGTCTGGTCCACCAACATTGTTGTTGCTTTTTTTTAATGTTTATTTATTTAGTTTGAGACAGAGAGAGCGTGCGTGTATGAGAGGGGGAGAGAGACAGAGAGTGAGTGAGAGTGAGCATGGGGAGAGGCAGAGAGAGAGGGAGAGAGAGAATCCCAAGCAGGCTCTGTGTTGTCACTGCTGGCTCTTTCAGTCCTCCCCTGCCACTTTGATTCCCATCAGGATACCATGGGACACAGTGGGTACAATGTTTCCAACTGCTTGTTCTCACCCTCTCCTTGGCCTTACTTTCCCCTGTATAATATTCTCTCTGACAGACACAGAGGGAGGAGAGCCCTCAAAGGGCGATGAGTCAGTGCCTTCCTCCCATTCCAGATATGCATGTTCTAAACACGCAGGCCATTGCTGTGACATGTTGCCACAATGACTCACTTGATTCACTACCCTTTTGGTGGCCTTTGGAAGTCAAGGGCTATAAATCCTCTCTATGTTCCAGGGGTGGATTCTGAAACTTGACATATCAGATTGTCAAAAGTCAGTGAAGGCAGATCTGCTGCTCTTCCAAAAGTAAACATTCTAGACATTATTTCCATTTATATACCCATTTCATTCTCCCCGACTTGTCCACAGCTTCTAAAGAGGGAATGCACATTTTTTTCTAGAGTACAGGGTAGAAAATCCTCCTAAAAGTCTTCTGAGCTGCTCAAAACATAACCAAGAGAATATGGTGAAACTTTACAAATCCAGACCAAGAAAAGGACATTGCCACATCCGTATAAAAACCTAAACAGAATTTTATTTAAGAAATGGTTTCTACTTATGGTAAGGCATCAAGAATCAGTGGATCCACTGGGACCAAGGTCACCTGAGATCGGCTTTCATCTGTAAAGATATGATGAGCACAAGGGGGTCCGGAAATCACGACCCACGGCACCCACCGAGTTCCAAGCCTGGGGTAGACATCTTATGGCTTAATTTTCAGTCCTCCATATCTGCTCCATATCTGGCAGGTAGGCCAAATTTCTCTGGTTACAAAGAGCCACTCTGGAGTCCAGGATGTATTTACACCCCAGTGTTCTCCTAGGCCTTCAAATAAGCCTGCCAGTAGGTTAAGTGAGCTCCGTAAAAACAGTTTAGCCTGTTCACTTAAATAGCAGCATTTTGCACTTTTCAGAGTGTGGGATCATAAACCAGTTCAACCCTAGTAATACCCCCAAAGTCTCAAACTAAGATTACACAAATTACTGTATGGAACTGAAGACTCTCTAGATGACCAAGGCTGTCTTTCAGGTTTATTCTCCTGGAAGCAGATTCTTCCTTCACAAAGACTTCTGCACGGATATTTTTCTTTTACTCCTATTGTCTACCCTAATTCAGATCTTTTAATCTATGTAACAGCCTCCAATGGATTTCTCTACATCTAATCGCTTTCTCTTATCCATTCGACATATCTCTGCTACCAGAACAATGACATTGGTCTATAGAAATCACTTGGTCAATAAAACCTAGAGGCGCCTGGGTGGCTCAGTAGGTTAAGTGTCTGGCTCTTGGTATCGGCTCAGGTCATGATCTCACGGTTTGTAAGATCAAGCCCGGAGTCAGGCTCTGCGCTGATAGAGCGGAGCCTGCTTGGAATTCTCTCCCTCTCCCTCTCTCTCTGTCCCTCCTCCTCTTTTGCGTGCGTGCTCTTTCTCTCTCAAAAAAGAAAAAAAAATATATATATATACACCTTGTCAGCCTGCTATTTAAACTAAATTACTCCATGGTCAGGCCTGCTCAACATTCCAGCTCTCTGAGCTTTCCTTCTTTGATAATCTGAGGTTCCCAAACTGTGGTCCTCAGACCAACAGTAGAAGCATCATCTGGTAATTTGCTGGAAATACAAACTCCTGGGTCCCATTCTGGAACTACTGAATCAGAATCTATGGGGGTGACCCAGCATTCTGTGTTTTAACAAGCCCTCCAACTAATTTCGATGTATACTCAAGTTTGAAGATGATGATTCAAATTTTTTTAAAATATTTATTTTTGAGGGAGAGAGAGAAACAGAGCATGAGCAGGGGAGGGGCAGAGAGAGAGACACACACACACACACAGAATCAGAAGCAGGCTCCAGGCTCTGAGCTGTCAGTACAGAGCCCAATGCAGGGCTCAAACTTACGAACCGTGACATCATGACCTGAGCCGAAGTCGGATGCTTAACCAACTGAGCCACCCAGGCACCCCTGAAGATGATGATTTTATTTTTATTTACTAAAAAAATTTTTTTAATGTTTACTTATTTTTGAGAAAGAGAAAGACAGAACGTGAGCGGGAGAGGAGAAAAGAGAGGGGGAGACACAGAATCCGAAGCAGGCTCCGGGTTATGAGCTATCAGCACAGAGCCTGATGTGGGGTGTGAACCCACAAACTGTGAGATCATGACCTGAGCTGAAGTCAGATGCTTAACTGACTGAGCCACCCATGTGCCCGTGAAGATGATGATTTTAGATGAACCTCCCCCCCACTTTAGTCTAATTAATCATTTATCCAACTTGCTGCAGCAGCCATGGTGTGGTCCTCATTGCTCATATAATCCTGCAGCCTCTCTCTCTAAAGCCTACCTACCACGTCTTGGATGACCAAGCATGACCCAGCATGTTCTCCTTTTTCTCTGAGAATATCTCTTGTACCATTCATTTGGCACTGACAGATGCTTGTTTGTATGCCTTCACCTCCCTAACTCTGAGGAAAGTCCTTGAGGACAGAGATGTCCCCCATCTTTGTATCCTCAGCCCAAACTCTTTGGGCACAGAGGAGCTCATTAAATGGCCAATGATGAATGGCTAAGGACAAAGAAAGATAAGTCATTGGAGCCTGAGTATTTTTAGGTCCAGAAATGTCTAAGAAGAAGTCAATGCTGGTGAGGTGCTCATCCCTTAAACTTAGCAAGGTGACTATCAACAGAGGCTAGTGCTTCCTTTTCCTTAAGATGTTCCGTGTTGCTCAGGCAATTAAAGATGGGCTAAACAAAGTTACCAGTTTCTTCACTGCAAGTCTTCTCGGAATCTTTACTAGGCTATTTAACATGTCATATAGAAGATGACTCGCCAAGGGGAACATATGACATTTACAGAATTCTATTAATATGTTGTAGAAAGCAATGTGGTTAGCATTGATCTTGGCTATTATTCTACCTCAGTCTGGAACACAAAAGGTGAATCACACTCTGAAGAGGCTATCCTGACAGCAGGGTTGCCAGTCGAACTTTAAATCTCTCATGAACACCAAAGCAGGAGGTAAGTTACAGTCCAGTTATTTTCGACTTATGTGCTATCATCACATCAGAGTCTCCCAGAAGTCAGCGGGAAGCCTGTCCTGGAGTCAACTTACAATGCCCTTCAATAGTAACCTAAACCAAAGTTAGCCATGCCAGGCTTAATTATAGAGGCGCAGGGAAAGAGTTAAGCAGGGTGACGCTGGAAAGTTTAAGACTGTAATTAAGCGCTACTTAATGAAAAATGTTGCAATGGAAACTCTCCTAGGGAACCCGAGGGAAGAAGAGGGGAAACTGCATACCTGGAGGAAGAAACAAGTGGCTGGTGGTCAACGACTGTGTTTTCAGTGTCCTTTTTTGGGGAAACTACATTTTGGTGTGTGTGTGGGGGGGACGGAGGGTAGGAAAGAAAGTATTAGGGTACAGAGCGTCCTGGACTTAATGTAGTTTGAGATCCTGCAGGCTTAACCTGGTCCTGGTTCCCCCAAACACCTGTGCCAAGTAAGTCTTTCTCTGGGTCCTTGCTACCTGGCTTGGAAAAAAGCAACAAACAAGCTGAGTTCAGTCTAAGCTTCCCAATCAAGAGCAATGCCTCATTCTACACTTCTCTCCTCTGTTGTTCACTCAACAGTGCCCTCATGGCCTTCCTCCCCGGCCTTCTCAGACCCAAAGCACAGATTCAACACTAAGAGTGCACATGGCTAGGAAAACCCACTGTCTGGGCTACAAGGGGATGAGATTCACAAGTACAATCCCATGGTTTCTTTTCTTAAAATTTTTTATTTTGACATAATTTCAGATTTAGACAAAAGTTGCACAATTAGTACAAAGAATCCCTATATATCCTTCACCCAGATTTCCCAAATGGTAATAGTTTACCACTTGCTTTTTCTTTTCTCTTTTTCTCAATCACCTTCTCTCTTTTTTCCTGTGCTGAGAATAAGTTAAAGAGAAGATTCCCCTTGATCCCTAAATACTTGTGTATGTTTCCTAAAAACATGGGTGTTCTCTTACGAAGCCCCTGGACAATTAGCCAAATCAGGAATTTACTATTGATACTCTCTTCAAATATTGCCAATCGTACAAATAACATCCTTTATAGAAAAAGGTCATGTCTTTGACGACTTGGATATCCTTATGAGTGCAGGGCAGTTTTTTTGTAAAACGCCCCTCAGTTTGAGTTTGCTAGATGTTGCCTTATGATTAGACTTAGTGTCCATTTTTGGCAGGAATATCCCTGAAAATGATGCACCATGTGAGGAAACATGTAATGTTGATTTGATCCAGTTCTAGTGATGTTAAGTTTGATCTCTCGGTCAACATGATATCTGTTCCTAATACAATTTTCTAATACCTCAAGTTAAACTGTGTATTTGCTCAGTGTTGTTGTTTTAAAATTCTGGTACAAATCACCTGTAAGTCATGTTTGAATGCAATTCCTACATATAATACCCAATTCCATTCATGAAATAATCTCCTGATCATGAGTACGAGAGGAGAGTAATTTTCCACTTCACTGAAAAGAGATTTAACAATGAAAATGGTGGCTTTGCAACAGGCTAGACCTAGATTGCTAAAACTGTATAACTTGTGCTTTGACTTGCTGCTTAAGGTTGACTTTGGCCTTGTGGGCGTACACTATTAGTCACGTGAAGTTTCCATACTGAAACCCATACTCCTAAGTGGGAATTCTGAAAGCTAGTCTGGGGTCAGGTTTGTTCTTGATCTATGAGTCCCTTCTATAGATCTTGAAATTGTCACTGAAAATGGTGTGGATTTGAGGGAGTCATAAAATGCTGGCTGGCTCTGTTAATTACCTACAATATTTTACCAATAAATACAGAAAGATCATAATGACAAAGAATGCTGGTGCTACAGTCTTGAGTATGGGAGTTGATCAGCTGAAAAGGCCAGAGGATGAAGAACGGAGGCATGATTCCAAGAGCTTGGTAGATGGTGAGGCATTTCCTATCTCCTAGGTCAAGTTTGAGAGTGTTAAAGATGGGGTAAATGGCAAGTAGGTGATAAGAGATCAGTGAGAACCTCAGAAGCTCCAGTGCTGGCCTCTACTCTAGAAAGCACTGGATTGGGTTACTTAACTGTTATAGCAAATTATAAACAATGGGTGCATGATGAGCTGGGTAGAGAGGGTGAATCCAGATGATACCATGGGACGCTAGAAAGGTCACTTCCTGATTATACTACATATATCACTTGCATAAATGGGGCCAGAAACTCCCTTTAGCAAGCACCCTCTGCCTTTGGGACAGGTAAGACAAGCTGAAACCTACTCCTCTAGACATGAACTAGTTCCTGAGATTTATCAGCAGTATTTCAACTTCCCTTCAATCAGGAAAAACATCCAGATTACCCACTGGACTCCTAGGGAACAGGGCACTTAATAACTTAGGGAAAGGGCCTAGGTCTGATGTCTTCGTCAGTCAGGCAGACATGAGAAGACTTTGGACATAGGACAGTTGGAAGAGGCACATGTGGCAAGACAGACAGTGTTAGGTCAGCCAAAGACATTCATATTCATATTCGTATTAAAAATCCATATATTCTGCTGCCAGATACTATACATCGGCACCAACGGTGCAAGGGCTGCCACTTTGCCATGCCTGCTCAAGGTGACAGACCATCTCCTCTTTTCTAGAGCTTGGAACCCCCAGCTTCATGGTCAGCAATGAGTGGGATGGGGTATCATCCAGCACCACAGATATCGCTGGAGATAACCTTCACAGGAAAGATACACTATTAGACTCTTTCCATAAGACTGATTCTTTCCTAGAAGGCTGCCTAGATCCTGCCCTATTATGATGGCTCTAAACTTCTAGGTCCCGTAGGCTCAATTTATATAACATTTATATTTGAAGATATTATGTTATTATTCATTCATTCAGCAGATGCTTGCTGTGTGCTGTCTACGTGCCAGGTGCCACTCCGGATGCTGGGCTATAGCAGTAAAGGAGAAGAAGTCATGTTTAAACTCTAGTTGGGGTAGGAGTGGGGTCAGATAAAAAAACTAATACATGAGTTTTTTAAATTTCCAATACTTTTGAACAATTTTTAGAGAATTAAACTGGCTAATGAGCTGTAGAGGGCCTGGATAACTTCTTTAGAGGGAGCAGCTGGTGACAGTCTCTCTGAGAAGCTGAGACCTGAATGACCAGAAGGAACCAGCCATATAAAGATGGGAGGTAAGGCCTTCTGCCAAGAGTACAGCCTGCGCAGAAATCCTAAGGCAGAAATAAGTTTGAGATGTTCAAGTTATTGTGGAAGTTCTTGTGGCTGGAGCACAGGTGATGGGTGGAGGGATATGAAATGAAGTTGGGAAGGCAGGCGGCAGCTGGATCCAGAGCCTTGCAGGCCATGGGAGCGAGTTAGGAACTTTATCCTAAATGCAATGAGGAACCACGGAGGGTTTTCAAAAGAGGCTGGAGTGAGGGATAGGTGATGAGATATGATTTTACTTTAATTGACAAGCATTAACTTCTGATTGGTCTGTGTTGTGTAGCCAGATACATTTCTCCTGAGTTGGAATCACCTTTCCATCAAGAATCACCTCTTCTTCTTTAAGGATCTGAGGAGAAGAGAAACATCTTACCAAACATGAATGAATGGGAAATATCAGGATATTTCAAATTTCATCTCCGGACAAAATACTCCATATACAGGTCAAAATACCCACACACAAGGCCATCTCATTCCTTCCTACTATCAGCTTGTGTTTCTAACCCTTATGTGTGACCTGAGCTCTCAACTATATGTCTCCTACTGTGGTCTAATATGCTATGCATATTGATAAAGCTTCAGGTGGCATTATCAATGAGATATGCTCACATTTCTTATCTTGCTAATCATCCTGTTTAGAAGGTTCTTCCCCCATATCTCGTATGACTCATTTCCTCTCTGCCTTCGGGTCTTTATTGAAATGCTACCTTCCCAGTACAGTCTCCCCTGACTACTCTATTTAAAACTGCAACATCCCACCCCTCCACACTGATAGTCCCTATTCCCTTCCCTTATTTCCCCTGTAGCATTTACTGCCATCTAGTTTATTGTATTGACCATGTCTTTTTATTTTCTGCATTCTGATGCATTGCTATGTGGAGCCTTGCTGACCTTGGAGGGACAGTCCTTCCAGGGCTACGTAATTCCTAGAGATAGCAAACAACTCGACTGTAACTGTGTCTTTCATACACAAACCCACCAATTCAGAGACCACACCCCCAGCCATCTTCTTCGTTGAGCTCTACATTTTGGGCCACCATCCACCTGCCCTAAGCATCCCAGGGCCAGGAACCGACAGCTAGGGAGAACCCTTATACTCCAGAGCCTGCTGAAATTATTTAGCCTAAGCCTGATTTCCCTGGGTAGCCTCTTAAAGGCCTCAACTCCCAAGTTCCTTTCCTCTCTCTGCCTGCAAGCACGTTCCGTGTCTTCTCCTATGGCCCTGCGTGGTGGCAGTGTGAACAGCAGGCTGTCTTTTCAGAGGCAAGCATCCCCTCCTCTGTTGGCCTTGGAGAACTGAAAATTTTTCCTATTAAAAATACCTACTATAGAATTTACTTCTATTATTTCTCTCTTCTACTTTCCTTGCTAGAATATAAGCTCCATGAGGGCAGAGAATTTTTGTCTGTTTTTGTTCACTATTCTGTTTCCAGTGCCTAGAAGAGTCCCTGATATGAGAATTAAAACATTCAGGAGACACTGGTTGGAAAGAAGATTTCAGAGAAAATGCTCAATGAATATGTTTTAAATATTAAATAAGTTAAAAAAAAAAAAAGCCAAGGTGCTTGCCTGTGTGTGCATGGGTAAATACAAGAGGGAAGTGGTAGAGTGAGGTGACCTCAGGTTTGAGTTCCAGCTCTGCCTCTTCACCCTCCTGAACTTGAGTTTCCTCATCTACAAATCGGGGGTAAGCAACACCTCCCTGTGACATAATGATGCATCCTTAAAATAATAGGGAAAGGTTATTACATGACAATAAACAGCAATGAAAATAATGGCAGATGAATGACAATAAGCAAGGCTGTGTTGTAATACAGCTGTGCCTACGGGCCCTGGGAGATGGCCAGCTCCGATCTGAGCCATCGGACCGCTGTGCCTGAGTCATCTGCTCCATGAATTCTCACTCACTTTCTTTCACCGACAGCAGCGAAGGGAAATGGACTTACTCCTTACTCCCTTCTGTAGCCTGCTGCTCCTCCTCAGTCACAGAGGCAGAAGCAGATCCCAGCAAGTGCAAACACACACACACGCATACACACACTCACACACACACTCACAGATGTGCATGACAAGTGCGAACAGGTTCATGGCGTGACACACAGGACGTTCATGAACTCGGGTCCAAGACCCCGGAACCATCAGACTCACATTAGAAGAGAGAATTTATCTGGTTCACAAAATGTCGCACTCATTTCTCACTCTAAAATTAGGAAGTACTTCATGACTTTGAAAATTGAAAATACTTAAATGAACAGGAGGACTTTAAAAAATGCCGAGCTTTCAAATGTAATACATAGCCATTATAGGAAAAAACAGTTTCAGTAAACCTACCACCATGTAATGACTGCATTTATACTACTTTGGAACATTTACTTCATCTGTGTGTGTGTGTGTGTGTGTGTGCGCACGCGCGTGCGCACGAGCGCAGAGCAAGATATTTGCTGAACGAATGATCTAAAGCTTAAGCCCAAGTGACCTTCTTCAGCCCATGGTGCTGCTGCCTAAGTCTCAGGGCTCCAGGCAGCCCGAATGGCGCTTAGATACCTTTCACAGAAGAGTAAAAAGAGCACTGGACCACACCAAGAATCCCAGGGGGAGGATTCTAGCTTTACTGCTAACTTGCTGCATGGTTTTAGGCAAATCCCAGTCTTGCTGGGTTTCAGTTTACCAATCTTCCAAATGGAAGAACAACTCTAGATTATCTGAACCAGTCCTTTCCTTTGACCTTTCAAACTCGGAGAGAGAGAACGAAGCCAATGTTTTAAGCTGCCTTTCAGATGCCATCACTCCAGGGGAGGGCCAACATTTCGAATCTTGCCCTTTGGTCCCAATTCTCAGACAGGCCCACAGCAGAGAAAGCAACTCCTGGAAGTCAGAGTTACAGCCTGAGCTGGGGAGAAAGAAAAACAGAAGGTCCATTGATAACCAGAGAAGGTGAAAGGGGAGAGAAGATGCTACACGGTTTCCTCAGATTTCTGGTAGGTAGTCCTCACGCCCAACCTAGCTGCCCTCCACTGACCACTCCTGGGCAGACAGAGCAGGCGCTCAGCCTCCAGGTAACTGTTCCTCATGGCCATCTATTCTAGAGCCTTAAAGGGTGTGAATTTATAATAAACATTCAAAGGTAGCACCAGAGACTAAATTTGTAAAACTATGGGGAAATGCTTAGACAACATTAAGTGAAAGAAACAGGATACAACGTTGAGTAGAAAACTGAACCCCCCCACGCAAGCATAACATACATATAGAAAAGACTCAAGAGGTAAGTAACTAAACTCAAGTTGTCTAGAATTATAGGTGATATATTTTCCTTAATTTTTCCTATGTTTTCCAAATTTTCTTCTATATAAAGGGGCACTTGAGTGGCTCAGCCAGTTAGTGGATCTTGGCTCAGGTCATGATCTCACAGTTTGTGGGTCGAGCCCCGCATGGGGTTCTGCACTGGCAGTGTGGAGGCTGCTTGAGATTCTAGGTCTCCCTCTCTCTCTGCCCCTGCCCCTCTTGCATGTGCTCTCTCACTCCCTCTCTCTCTCAAAATAAATAAACATTTAAAAAGTATATGTAAATATATACACGTGGAATTTTAAACAATATCTTAGAAAATTACGGGGTAAAAAGTCCTCCATCTCTCTCCAGTTCCTTCCCAGCTATTTCCCTGTATTCCGATCCCACTCTCCTACCTGGAGATAACCATGGCTGCTATATGACTTTCAGATCATTTCCCATGCATTCACACACACACACACACACACACACACGTACATATGCACAGTTCTTGCATAAAGCAGTTCATGCTCTATAGCTGAAAGTTTCTACATATTTTTTTCATTTAACAATGAAAAATGTTAGACAGAAGTCCTGTCTGTAATTACAAAAATTACTACCTGGACATCCTGGGACAAATGGAGTACTTCTTTAGGGCATACTCCTAGAAGGAGGTCAAAAGACATACTATATTTTCAATTGCATGATTCTGCCAAATGGCCCTCCAGAAAGACTGTATCAATTAATATTCCCATGAGTATACAACTATTTTTCTACTCCCTAACCTATAATTTTGCTAATCTGAAGGGTGAAAGTTATCCTATTTTTACTTGTATTTTTCTGATTAGTACTGATATTATTTTTTCAAAGTTTATTGCCTTTTTAAGTCTTGCTTATTTATAACTTTTGCCCATTTTTCTATTGGGTTGTTGGCTTTCTTCTTATTGATTAATAAAACTATGTATTTTGAATATTACTCTTTGTCTATTATGTAGGGTGCAAGTATTTCCCCCCAGTCTTATTATTTGTCCTACTTCTTTTATGGTGTCTATTTGCCTGAAATTCATTTGTAATTTATTTTTATTTATAATGTTATTTGTGGACATGACTGACCTTACTTTAATGTCAGGGAAAATGTGTTAAAGGAGAAACTTCAAAGAACTCATGTTATATTTGTCTTATAAACTTCCCGTATTTTATAAATCAAAATTACAGAATTTTTAAGGAGACAGGACTATGAGAAAGAATTAAGAAGAAGCTCTGTCATACATCTCATAGCTTACGGATTTTCATAGCCCAGTGTATGCACCGTGCTGTGGGACCACTGAGCTTGCCAAACTTGTAAGAAGCAGACAGATCTCAGGCTCTGGCTCTGGGGAGCAATTCCTGCGCTCCTCAGGGCCACATGTCACCATTGGCCATTGTGGGTCCCCATCTAAGAGAGGATGTCACTGAAGACCAAAGTTTAAGGACCTAAAATGTCGCATATGAGGGCTGCATAGTAACTACTCCAAAGCATAAATCCCTTCATGCAAAAACTCCAATAAATGTGATTTTATTTTTCTATGTGTTTTAAGTTTCAATAGATTTAGGTTCAATAAATATTTGCTGAATGAATGCATCATTATCTTTAAATCATTCACGCTGGAGATAATCAGAAGGAGTCGGCTGGGCATTGAGATGATAAGGGGGATATAGTTAACAAGTAGATTTTCCAATGAAGTCTCAGGAGAGGTTAGAGGCTGTGTCAAAAATAACATTCTAGTATGTGTGTTTGGAGGAGGGGAATCTCAGTCATGTAATGGAAAGGGGTGGGTGGGGGAGGTCGGGCCTGTTGCTGCTCTGCTCTTGGGTGTTCTGACACATCACAGCGCACAGATGAAGCACAGGGACGAAAAACCTCTGGGTGCACGTGCATCTTTACATTTCAAAATACATGACACCAAAAACCCTAAGGACTGAAACTCTGTAGATGGGAGTCAAAACTGATGTGGCACCTGCAGTCACCGCAGCTCAGAGGGGTGGGTCACGAGGAGCCGTCTGTACCGTCCCACTCAATTCCTTGGGGACTGTGGCCATGGATATGGTAGACAGCTGACCAGGGCAGAGGTCAGTGCGGGCCGAGGACAGGGAGAGGCTGCACTTGTGACCCTGCCCCCGTCAGCCCCAAGAAGGACAGGGCAGGTGAGAACGAAGAGTCCGGGCACCTGCTTCACAGTGTGGGTGGCCTGTCGTTGTTTTGTTTAGCTATGCTTCTGTCCATTTAGGCTTCTGCTGTAACTTAATATTTTCTAGTTGTAGAAGTAAATAGTATTATTCAAGGAATTTGGAAAAATTAAAATTTAAGAATAAAAAAATCATTCAGATTCCTTCCATATAACATGTTTTGGTGAGCTTTCTTCCAGTTTCTTAAAAAGCAATAAATTGCTCTCTTTCACACATATACTTAGCCTTTTTGGGGGTATAATTTTAAAATTCTTTTTATCGGGATAGAATTTCTACAACACAAAAGTTAACACTTTAACCCCGTGTACAGGTACAACCATATTTTACAACAACCATCATTGTCTGTACGTTTTATATGCTATTCTTTATGAGAACTTACAACATGACAGAAATGCTAAGAATTTCAATGCCATTCTCAGTAACACTTGTACCCTTCATGCACATAGGTGCTATTATGTCCATTTTGCTGCCGATGAGAATGTGGCCCAGAGACGTTAAGTCCCTAGGGCAGGTGACACAGCTGGCAAAGGACAGAGCTAGTATTCGGGGCAGGTCTGCCAGACTCTAAAGTCTATACTCTTATAAAGTTTTGAGCCCCATTTGGATGAGGGACCACAGTGGGAGTAGGGGTGAAAGTGTGTTAATACACCCATTATCTACACCCAAAAATGAATTGAGAAGCATCTAGTTCAAATTTTGCATTAGGAAAATCTGGAATATTTCTACTCCAACAGAATGGAAATTGCATGGTACTCCTTCTCTTTATATTTAGTGGGATAATTTATTTTAAGGTTCATAAAAATATTTATAGGGCTTTCATGAGCTCATTTGTAATCTTCATCTCCCGAACCTATTTTCCACAATTAGGCACCTCAACTTTAAATTCTACTTTTACGGGGTTATGCGGAAAGAACCTTTGTGGTTCAGGGAGAGCAATACAGTCCAATAGGGGCACCAAGAGTAGCTCTTACCAGAGCTCAACGGGTGACCTCCACGCCCCGGCTCTGGAGAACACACTGTTCAAATATAAAGCAAGCCTGAAAAATGGGAAAGCAATCCCGACAACCTATTTTTTCACTGTTCTTACTCTGTTAGCTTTTGTGTTTGCCACCCACATGTCGCCCCAATTGTTTCCGAAAAAGGATCTCTTGGTGAAAGGATCCAAGCCCAGAGCACACAACCTAGAGTCATATGTGTAAGTTGATGTTCATTCCCTTGATCCAAGTGATGGTTTTGAGAAAGACCTCAAATAAGACCATTAGGCTCTATCTGGTAGTGGTTTCCCCTTGCTTGGTATGATGTATTCTTCTAAGGGAAGGAGGAGGGCGTGGCAGGGTGATGCAAAGGTAGGAACTCTAAGGAGAAAACGCCTTCTTCCTTCCCTCCTTTTACTCTCATCAAGGTCAAAGTCAAAATCACGCTTTTACTTTAAAGCAAAGGAGCCCAGGATAGCATAGGGGAATACTGAGTTTCTGGGAGGCAGGACCCAAAGCAAGGACAAATTTTTAATACCCATGCTGGGGGGCAGTGGGAAGGGATACTCCCTTTCAAAAATTGATCCCACAGGTCAGACATAGCTTGGCCTTTAGGCTGCTCTCCTCTGGGGAAGTGGGAAGTCGACCCCTGCATACAGACATGGCCTGAGGGCAGAGCCAGGCGTAGGAAGGAAAAAAGGCTGATGGATATGGCAAAAGCTATACCTGAGCCAACAGGTGGGCTCTGGGACCACCAGGAGAGGTTTATGAATCCTGAGGAAGAATTCCAGAGGGTCAACATAAGAGAGCAGTGAAATTAATCGCAGTAAATCACGGGTTGCCGAGGCTACCAGAAGGCAGGTGGAACAGAGTTCTGGGAGGGCTGTGACAACCAGAAACAGCCTCCTTGGGAGAGTCAGTGCTATTTTAAGAGACAAACAGTGTGACTGTGGTTAAAGATAATCACAGTCAGATGTTGGCAAAAGTAGACAAACATTTCTAGGCCTCTGCTATTTAGGGTATAAACGTGTGTGTGTGCCAGGCAATGCTTAAGTTAAGACCTTTGGCGGCACAGGGTTTATATATGCAAATAAAAGTAATACCCCACAAGAAAGGCTGCTTCTGGAATTGCTAAGCCATCTTACAGTTTCAGGGACATAATGTGGAACTGTACCAGAGTCCAGGACGGCAAAAAAAAAAAAAAAAAGAACTTGATACAAGGATCGGAATCTGGTTGGGCAGCAGGGTAAGCAGGAGGAAGAGTAGAACTTGGAGAGGAAAACCAGGATTCAACTTATTACCCACATGCTCTTGGGAGAACGGTTTAATCTCTCTGAGCCTCAGTCTTCTCATCTGTGAAATGTGCAGGCTGACTCCCAGAAGCTGGAGATCATAGGAGATACTAGAGTCACATGGTAGATCACTATCTGTTCCTCATTTCTAGAACACTCCATTCACACCCAGGACTTTATGTCCTTCCTCATTCTATTTCCTTTGGCTAGCTTCTGAGATGAAGAATATCCCCCCTCTCCCACCCCTTCAAGACCCAGTCCCTGCATTACTTCCTCACAAGGCCTCACCTGCACGCACCCTCCTCACTCTCCTCTAGAGGGGCCGGTCACCTGTCCTCTGAGTGCGTACAACATGAGAGGCAGAGGGACTTGAGTTGTGCTTAACCTCACTGCAGATTCTCAGTAGACGAAGATGCACACCGGTCAAGAGAGGACACGTGCTGGCTACCTCCCCAGTACCCACTTCTCTTTCCCCTTCACAGGAGCATCCCAGACGGCACAGCTTGGAATGGAGAAATCCTGTTTCTGCTCAGTCTCCACCTCTGACCCCAACCCCAGAGGCAGGGCCAAGAAGAACCTGAGTATTTTATTCCCTGGGACGTGGGGATCGTTTCAAGGATGGGCACATGACAGGACTCAGTGTAGACCTCAGTGTAGGCCTAACAGGAGTCAATTTGGCGGACTTTTGACTTCCCTCTTCCCACTGAACCTGAAGATCTATAAGTGAGTTTCACTGTTGCAGAAAGTAATCTAAATCCAACCAATAACACATTTAACCAAAATGTCAATATTCTTTGTTTTTTATCTAAAAGTGATAAATGTAGTTACTGCCTACAGGAAGTCTTGATTGGTTACTGATGACAGAACAGAAATTTCTGACCCGTAAATGGCAGATCAGATATTTATCAGAACACAGCTGATAACTGTACTAATTAAAGAAACACATCTAAGGTGATTAGCTTTGGACTTGAATACAGGATAATGGCATACACTAAACTAAGAAATAAATATAGACTAATAAATAAAGATCTTTAGCAGTGACCTGCTGAAGAATTGGTTAAGAACCCAAGATACTGGCCTCCAGATGTGGGGAGGAGACATTTTCTCTCTCTCTCTCTCTCTCTCTCTCTTTTTTTTTTAAGAGAGAGCGTGCATGTGTGAGTAGGGGAGAGGGGCAGAGGGAGAGAGAGAGAATCCTAAGCAGGCTCCACACTCAGCATGGAGCCCAACTTAGTGCCTGATCCCACGACCCTGGGATTATGACCTGAGCCGAAATCAAGAGTCGGATGAGCTACCCAGGTGCCCCAATCTCTTATCTCTTTCTTAATAAAAATTGTTACCCTGAATTAGCCCTATGACTCACCAGATCAGCAACTTGTTTTAAACAGGGACACTCCGAGGGACCAACAACTGAACAAAAGGTCAGTAATTATAAGTCTAAGTTACGAGTCTGTTTTCCCAGAGAGTTTTGAAAAATATTCACTAATCCCCCATCTCACACAATGGCTTACCTAAAACTACTGCCCAGTAAGTCAGAGAAATGTCTAATAATAAAAAAAAATATCATTGTTCATAAATTAGCATTTACTGAGTGCATTTTATATGCCAGGAAGCCAGGAATTATATACTAAGTATCACACATGGAGCCTATATATTTTTTATTTGAATCCTCATGAATACCCTAGGGAGAGATACCTATATTTTCTCAAGTATACAGATGAAGAAATTGACATAAAGAAGTTCGGTAACTAGACTAACGCAATGTGCTAAGTAGGTGCTGCCAGATGGAACCAGTCTGACCCTCCCTAACGCGGGCCCTTCCCTTGGAGACCAGAGCTAAACAGACAATTGCCTGTAGAACTCCTCTAGTTTACCTACAGAAAATGACAGATGAGCGCAAGAGAGACAACTGGCCCATGCTCCCTTCTTAGTCATGTCCCTGTGGTGATGGGCATATTCCGAGATTTTTAGAATCCCAGTTCTTCTCTCAGCTGTAAGCCAAGGCATTTGAGAAAGACACAGATTCAAGGCAGCCTCCCTAAACCTGCCTCTACATTACTTCCGACGTGTTGCCAAAGATCAAACAGAAAAATAAAGATTGTCCTATTTGAGGGGTGCCTCATTGGCTCAGTCAGTACAGCATGTGAGTCTTGATGAGTTCAAGCCTACATTGGGTGTAGAGCCTACTTTAAAAAAAAGCTTGTCCTATTTGAATCCTAAGCAGATGCCATTCTAAAAATGTCATATATATGATGTCACATATATGCATATAAACTTTAAGGTATAGGATGCTAATCATGAGCGTAAATACAAATTAGAGGTGTGACTAAATTATAATGAGCTAAATTTTATAAGCTAAACCACTTTCAGTGCTTTGCATTTATACATTTTTGGTATAAAAAATGTGTAAAGCCATTCCTCCAACAGAATTACAGACACTGCCCTTGTCCTGTGTCTAAGATATGTACCCATTGATACAGAAAAAGATGCAAGCCAGGTAAGTAAACGAGACCTGAAATCTATACAAGACAATGTGCAGATTGTATCTCATAAATCTGGGGTCACTAATTGTGGAATAAGAAACAAGAGTGAGCACATAATTGTGGTATAATGCTTGGCAGGCAGCCAAGGTAATTACAAATCCAGGTGAGTTACGTCATGGATACTTTACAGTGGGAGGAAACTGAGAGGGTGGAGAATTTGGCTGATTATCTCCACAAGACCCGGCTAAGCTGGCATAAACTCCAATAGTCACTTGGGATAACTATTCTCTCCCTGTCCTGAACATCTTCTCTTCTCTCAGGGCTGATCTGGCCTTTTGGTAAGCTTTGCTCACCTTCTCTTTTAATGCCTACACACACACACACACACCCTGAGAACAGTCCAGCTCTGATTTTGCTCTTGCAGCCCTAGCTTGCGTATACTGGCAGAAGGTCATGGTTAAATTTAGACCTGCCCACCTCACTGGGAATGGGCTGGGAAACTGGCTGTTTGAAGAGATCCACAGACACTGTGGCAGAGTCGGCTGCTGCCACTCTAAAATGGAAGCACTATTTGGTGGTTAGGCTGGAAGTTAAATTGAGAAAGGGGTAGAATTTCCTAACCATAGTGCACACACATAAAAAGGCACCTACAAATTAGAAAGGCTGAAAAAAACCTCAAAAGGTTATTGAGGTCTTCCCCTGCTTTCATGCAGAATCCAAGTAAACATAGTTTTTAAATCCCCTTTTGAAACGGGAATTGGGAAAGATCTCAGCGTCCCCTGAGTACACTGTCCCACATGTTGTAGAGTCAAGTCTATAACATTGCCAAGAGAGGGCCACTTCGGCTCAGTGGAGACCTGCCAGCGCACACGATCAGTGGCGTATCACCGTGGGAGGCAGCAGTGGAGGATGACAGCGTCTCAGAGCAGACACGAAGCCAGGTGGGAAAGCCCAGAGGGCAGACTGGTGAATGGGAATCTGGCCCCTTTAACTGGATTCCCGGGACAAAATATGTAGGAAGGGGGGCTCCGGTCACAAGATGACAGCTCCGCATGTCATGAATTAGGAAGTGAGGGCCTTATGGACACAGTACAGGTTCCTCTGGTGCCTGGGGACCTAAGAAGGGCACATGAGCCCTTGAAGCAAGCCAGCTCTGAACATGGTACCAAAAACAGGAATTCTAGAAAACTGTCTGGCCTTATGCTTCTTTTATTCTACTTGCCTTGTGTTTTCCCATATTTATCAAAACCTTTTGGAAGGACTCTTTAAGCTTTGTCCAGAATGCAAATAAGATTCATTTGGGGACCAGAAGAGTGGTAGTAACTAGACTTTTGGTACCTATGTTAGTTCTTCAGGCAGGGTTCCTATTGCCCCGATCTAAATTCCACCCCCACTCCTACCAACAGATATTCTCATGGCATCCTCCGAGAACACTTAGGAAAAGGTATGTGGTATCTGTTGCCCCCTCTAAACTCTAAGTTTTTGAGGGCAGTGCCATGTCTACTGTGTTCTCTGGCTATGATTTCGGATTATCCTCCAGTCTTGGAGGAGTCAGAAATGACCAGTGCAGGAGACCTTGGGGAACGTCCCTGGAACACTTTGGCAGCCACGGACATCCTGGGTTCTCCAGGAAGACCTCATGGGAACCGGATTAGATTGGAGCACACTGGCTATCCAGGCATGGCTTCAGATCAACCTGACCTTCCATTTCACTTGGAAGGTCACAGGAAGGCCCTTTGAGATGTCCCAAGAAGGTCCCCTGTATTGGCTAGTCTTGCTTGGAGACTCCGGGCCAATGGGGCTGACCCTGATTTCATCAGAGCAGCAGGGCCTAGCCCTCAGTTCTAAATTCTGGGAGGCCAGCTGGGATTTCAAAGCAAGTAAGTTCCCCCAGAATCCCTCCAGACATTTAGAAACACAAGATGTAGTAGACACTGTGGGGCAAGTTTCTACAGGAGCAAATCTAGAGGAGCGAGCTAGGACATAGTTTCAGGAAGCTAAGCATGATTTCTGATTCACTGGGGTCCCCAGCCCTTAGATTCCTTCCAAAGAGCTGGGTCCCCTCTCAGACTTGATCCGGCGCCTCTACCCTCTCCATCTCCCCAAACAAAAAGAGAGGACTATTCTACCTTTCACCATCTTCTCTAAAAAACGCAAGCAATATGCCACAGACAGAATGATCTCATTTTATGAGTTACCAATTGACAGCTCAGATAAGTCACTTCTTTTTTTCCAAAGTATTCTTCTCATGGATAAAACTGTGAACTTTATGATCTGAGAAACTGTAAAATTCTAGTGTTCTATGATGGATAAACAAGACCGGCTACATATACAGCTTTCTCTAGACAAACAGAGAAATGACCCCAATGCCCTGGATAGCACTGTGCTCAGCGAGGCACCTGGCGATGCTGCATGAGGACAAAAATAAAGGTCAAAAATGCAGCTCGGAATGATACAACTGAACACTCACACATCATTTAGCTAAAGAACAAAATAAAACCTGCCCGAGTTCAGCCTGGGCTCCGCGGACCCCGCTAGTCACATCCCCGCATCTCCATTCGGCCCTACCACACCATTCGTCTTCTCCCTCAGACCCAGGGGACATGCCAGCCAGCAATGCTGCTTTTGTCACATAAAGGAGCAGGACTGGAGGGTTTTGGTTGAGGGGTTATGGGTTTGGGAGAGGGCAGCACGTTGTCACTCTTCCTGTTTTTAGTGCTGTTTTCAGAATCTTCCCCCATTATGTTCCTAAAAGCTGGCCCGTCTGAGCTTTGTGGGAGAGCTTGCAATTTAAGCCCTGTTTTCTCACAAACTATGTTGCTCAGAAATGAAAATATGTGACTGCCTCTCTTGAAAGTTTTAGTTGAGAAGGCCCGTGGGCATCTTTTCAGCATCGGAGAGATTGCATCCTCCTGCAATTATGGAGACGGCTGGGAGGAGGGCCTGGCATTGGCCCTGGGTTGGGATGGAAACTTCCTACTCTGGCACATCGACGTATCCTGGACTGTAAGCTCTCTGACAGCTCGGTCCAACAGAAGTAAATTGCGAGCTATAAATGTGACTCGCACATATGATTTGATTTTTTATATAATATAAAATAATGTTATATAAGTTTTACATAGTTTAAAATTTTCTAGTGTCGTGATAAAAAGTAAAAATTAACAGGTGCAATTAATTTTAATATACTGTATTTAACCCAATATCTCCAAAATACTGTCATTTCAATATGTAATCAATCAATACCTAAATTATTGAGATTCTCAGACCTTGTTTTTTTTTTTTATACTAAATCTTTGAAATCTGATACATAATTCATACTTAGAGCACATCTCAATTTGGACTAGCTTCATTTCCAGTCCTCAATAGCTGCATACAGACAATGGCCACTGAATTGGACAGTGCACTTCTAGAAGGCAGGTGTGACCTGGGGTCCCCTGCACGTACCTGCTGCTCTGCTCTCACCGTATACTCAGCTCTTTAAACGCCTCGTCGTACCTTTTAGGGCCAAGAGACAACCTTGTATGTCCTGAGAAGTCCTCCCAGACCAGCCCAGGCCACTGTGCCCCCATCAGATTTTGCATAATTATTTTAGTCAGCAGTCAGGTAGGACCTTGGAGTATCTCTTCTCTTATTGTCTTCAGCAACGAGTCCCCATTTTGTCATTTACTATTTCTTATTTATGGAGCAGCTCCCAAGTTGGACTGTAAGATCCTCAAGGGGACAAAAGCATTTTAAGTTCTCTGCTGTCACTAGTTCAATACTGCCACATGGTACTCAGATATTTGGGGGTTGATATAAGAAATGCTCAGATCAATTTCCCATATATGATGGGGTTAGTGAAATCATCTGAATGCTGCAGTTGGCAGAGCTCCATGGAGACTTCTATATACTTGTTAATGTTAATGGTAATAATAATCTAACCGTTACCTGGAACTTACATGTGCCGATTCTAAGTGGTTTACGTATGTCAACTCATCTAAGTCTTGTAGAAACCCTAAGACTAGATTCCTTGATCATCTCCATTTTCCAGATGAGGAAAATGAGCCAGAGAGTTTGTATAATTTGCACAAGGTCACACAGATAAGTAGCAGAGCTGGGATTCAAACTCATTCTGGCTCCAGAGTCTAAGCTCTTAATCATCATGATATATTGCCTCTCAATCCAGTACAAACACAAAATATATTTTTTACAACTTGCATATCAGTATGTAGCCTAAGAATCAAAGGCTCTCAGCCAGGGCGTTTCCTTGTATAAAAAGAATCAAGTTAATTCAGAAAATGTAAACAGAAGCAAACAACAGGAGAGAGATGAAATTCCGGGTGCCAAAGGAGGCTTCTCATAAATCCTCTTAAAACAAAAAGCAGTACACTCTTCCTTTCAAAGGGTGTGAAACGGGGCGGGGGGGGGGGTAGCGGGTTGGGGGGGGTGTTTAACTGGCAACAAAGGAGTTGTGAAATTCTGGATGTTCTTTGATTGAGGAACCCCACTTCTAGGGATTTATCCTAAGGAAGTAATGGTGGGTGTATGCTAAGACTTAACTAGAAGACAGGCCATCACAATATTGCTTATAAGAGCAAAAAGTAGAAACAAGCAAAAACAGATGGAAATTTAAAAAAACATATTCACACATGGTAAAATGTACATCTAGTAGTATGCTGATAACCCGGCTCTTTGAACACAACAAAAAATCCTTGATTTGTGGTATCTCCTGACTTTCCCACCCCGGCTGATCTCAAGCAACCAATGGTTTAACAATCCACTCTCAAAACCCTAAATATTTAATAATCTCAACCTGAGCAGAGCTGGCTCCAGCATTTCACTGAATGAATACAGAAAAAGCATCATGGAAGTTGTTCAGTATGTTATGTGAAGGAAGTTTATATGTCATATTTCTGGGAAAAAAATAGATACATGGGAAGAAAAGATTAAAAGGTTTATTCAAAGTGTTACTATGGGTATCTCTAGGTAATGAAATTTCATTTTCATTTATTTTTATTTCCAAATGCTTTCCCAACATTTATATATGATTTTTCCAGAAAAATATTAATCAAGGCTCTTTTCCAGTTACAATAATTTTAAAATGACCTATTTTCAGAGGTATGTTTTAAAAATAATTAAATGAAAGAAAAGAAAAATTTCTAGGCCTGCTCAGTGAAAGCAACTGCACGATCAAGCGGAAGCCTAAGGAGAGAGAAAACTCCTAACACCACTCAAGAAGAGAAGGATGAGCGGGGGAAACCCATGGCCTTGCCAGAGCACACGCTGATCTCTGAGTAATAAATCATACCTCTCGTGGGGTAAGTCATACATCCTGAGGAAAAGAAAGGTGGAACATAGGGAGTGGAAATGTATAAACCACAGGACAAGGATCAGTCTGCTGTAGAATCTGATTCTGGAAAGATCTATTTCTCCAACCAGGGCTCTTCCTCATCCCTTTTCACAAACCTTTAACCATTATATCAATACTAACAATGGTCAGTCAAGTCTTGTCTGCAGTGAAACACTGTGTAGCCATTAAAAATACCTTGGAAATGCCTCTACCTGGGAGGATGTTCAGAAGATTGAGTGAAATCAAGTTATAAAGCACCGCGTAAGGTATGAACCCATTTATTAAGGGGGTAAACATAGAAAAGGATGTATTAAGTAGTTAAGTAGTTGTTCCTAGGTGGTTAGGATTATGCTATAGAAGTTATGTTTTTATGGTCTTTCTGTTTGCCTAACTTTTGACTTTTTCTGTGGTGAGCATAGTTAACTTTAAGAGCAATGAAATGAAAGCAAATAGTAAAAGCAAAACAAAAGCAAAGGAGTTCATGAAAAATGTAGGGGATTCCTAGCTCCTACTTCTGTCTCACAGGTGAAAGTGAGTCTTACAGGGGCCTCCCCCACTTCTCAAAGCAGGAATCTCCAGGGAAGCAGGACATCTTCAGTTATAGAATGCTTTTGCTGGGGCTGGGAGAAGGGGGAGGTAGCAGGTGAGACGGAGGCAGTGGAGAGTAGAAAGAAAAGGAGCAAACAGACAAACAAACAAACAAAAAAACCAAGCCTCCTGGAGGGCTTGTTGGGTCTGAGTCAATGGAGCCAAGAATCTGCATTTCTAGCATGTTCCCCAGTGACCATTCTTCAAGAATTTCTTCTTCAAGTAGAGAGAGAAGAGAAAGAGGCAGTGCACAGGTGCAGGACTAAGGTCCAAAATTTGTGCAGAAGTGGAGTGTGTGCCATTCTCTGTAACAGTGAGGGTTGGTTCCCTTTTGGATGGGGAAAGACAACATCCCTTTTTCCACAAAAGCAATATGGAGGTTCTAATGACAGGAGGGCAGATACTGGGAATGTCCTGAGAGCCTGTTACACACCAGGTGCTGCAGGAGAACAAACACGTGCTTACAACTAATCCTGCCCCACGGAAAGCAGACACCTGGAAACAGAAATGTTTTATGAGGTACTGTTTCAATCTAGTGGTAGAAGGGGTTTCCCTTCCTTTCAATTGGATAGCTTCCTCACTGTGGTCACCAGGAAAGCAAGAAGAATGTGGAACAACCTGTTCTGTAACTGTGATCTTTGCTCTTTTGCCTGGCTGAAGCCAAGATGGCAGCCTTCTTGCTGTCTCACAGGTGTGACCAGGGCTCCCCCTCCTTTCATGAGGTAGAACACAGAAGGTTACTTGGAAACCAGGAAAGATATCCTCCACTAGTCACTGAAGAGACCCAGTGGAGGAGCCAAGCTACCCATGTCCCCCATCTACAAGGAATACACAAGATGCTGGCTAAACCTCAGAACCGTGGGGGGCTCCTGTGGGCAACAGGTGGTGATTTTTATCTAGGCAACAACAGCCTAAAGAAGACTAGCCAAGAGGTGCCTGGGTGGCTCAGTCAGTTAAGCATCCGACTTTGGTTCAGGTCATGATCTCACCGTTTGTGGATTCAAGCCTGAGTCGGGCTTTCTGCTGACAGCTCAGAGCCTGGAGCCTGCTTCAGATTCTGTCTCCCTCTCTCTCTGCCCCTCCCCCACTCGCACTCTGTGTCTCTCTCTCTCTCTCTCTCAGAAAAATAAACATTAAAAAAAGAGAGAAGACTAGCAAAGCTTTGCATATGATGCATGTGCAAAAAATGTTGGCTGAAGTAAATAGAAAAATGTGTGTCATTAGATTGCTAGCCAAAGTCAAAGGGCGGGAAAGAAGAAGTGATGTGTTTTTATATCAGGTAGGTTCTCAGGATCTGAATTTTAATGTTAGTGTAGTATGCTCCAATTCTTGTACCTTGTGCTCTCCCTCAGAGAAGAATAACTCAGGGATGGTTAGGGTTCTTGCCAGTATCTTTTTTGGAATGTTCTTTCATGTAACACACAGAGATTGTAATACTAGGAGAGTTACGTGTTTCTTTTCTGAATTGGTTTAACAAAAGGAAGAGGGAGATCCCTATCATACTTCTAGATCACAAACTTTCTTCCCCACAGTGATGATGCCACAGCACTGAGGCACAGCTGACAATGGTTTGAACCAAGACCGTGAAATTGCTTAGGAACGTAGACTTACAGTATTACCACCCAGAGGACCCACAAATATTTAGGTAGGAGTCTCCTCAGGACAGGGTCTATGTCTAGTATTACAATTACTGTTACCATTAGTAGCTACCTTTTTTAAACCACTTTATACGCCCGGGGTTATGCTAAGCCCTTTCCATACATTACCTTAACTAATCCTCACAACAGCCAAACGGGGTCAGCACCATTACAATTCCCATCCATTCTCCCCCAGTACCTAGTGCAGGGCTGGCAGGCAGTCAGCAAATAAACATTTGTCAAATGAATTAAAACGCCATGTGTTACGTAAAAACCAGCGGCATTCAAAGATAGAATGATAGGAATGCATTTCATTGGTTCATTTCCACCTGAGAGGGTACATTTCAAGAAAGGGATAAGAAAGGAGGAAAAGGGACCTTCTGAAAAAATGGAACCAGAGGGGAAAACATGAACAGATATTTATCAAGAACATGCACACAAGTTGGTTCAGGTCAGAGATGTGGCAGCCTTTGCCTTCTGTGGTCAGGACACCCCTTCAAATGGCCCTTCCAAGCAGACCAGGCAGGTCCAGTTCCAAAGGGCTCCAGGCAATGCAGTCATCCCACAGAACTACAGATAATCCACAGTCAAGACCTTAGTTCCAGCTTAGGGACTGCCTCTACCCTTCCCAGTGGTGTCGAACTCGCCTGTGTCCATAGTATGAGAAACCACACACCCGGGAAGACAATAATGGAGTTGAGGAAAGAGCAGGAAAAGGGCTCTAGTTCTGACCTGTTACTAAGTGTCTGTATCTCAGCTTCCTCCTCTACAAAAGAAGATCTATTCAGTGATCTCTGACTTTCCATGATTAGGGCCCTTCTGTTCAAGAAGCCCTCCCTCTGGTTTCAGATCCATGTTTTTTTAGGGTCCTCCTTCAGGAAAAATCTGGGGTTTGGTCTGAAGGAGAGGGCAGCCACTCACTCACTGAAAGAGGAACAGCACTTCAAAGGATAAGGAATATTTTTAGGGCAGAAAAGTACAGCATCAAGATTCATGAGGGGAAGGATCATGAAGTAGAGTATCAGTAACCCTTCTCCAGTGTAAGATATGCCTGTAATATGGGGCTTAGAAGTGAGCCCCCAATGTTCACTTTTATTTTTTCACTTCAAATGTTTTTTTTAATGTTCATTTATATTTTGAGAGAGAGAGAGAGAGAGAGAGAGAGAGAGAGAAACAGAGTGTGAGTGGGAAAGGGGCAGAGAGAGAGGGAGAGACACAGAATCCGAAGCAGGTTCCGGGCTCTGAGCTATCAGCATGGAGCCTGATGAGGGGCTCGAACCTTCAAACCACAAGATCATGACCCGAGCCCAAGTTGGACATTTAACTAACTGAGCCACCCAGGCGCCACCCCCCCCCTTATTTTTTAACTTGAAAATCATTTTGCATAAAAATATGATTACGGAGTCTGAATTTTTGCCTTTTCATCCCATGTTAGGACTTACCAACTTGTAGCACGTGGAACCCTGGGGGTGATGCTACAGCATTATCGGTGATTATGGGACCTACAGCTGTACTAGGGGAGGGATATTTGGCTTCCATTTCCAATTTCCACCTGATCCTCCCAAACCCATACACTCCCATTTCTACTAGGGACATTACAACTGGCAGTAAGTACTGTTATCCAGGTGATCTGGATGTCCTTCTTCCTAGTTCCTAGTCGGAGAATCAGATAGGGAAAAGGAAATATAGGATTTGGGTTGGGGAGAGTAAGTATGTATGGGAATGTTCCTTACATTAGGGTATCTCCTCAGCAGGCAGAAAAACCAAAAGAGACACTGGAAAAACATACATGCTAAATGGTTGATGTAGTTTTTCTTTGTGATAACAGGCACTTCCTGGAAGATGAAGAAATGAAAGGGTATGTGCATTAAGGTCCCAAGGATTTTGGGCCTTGAATGGTGAATTAAATCAGTAATAGCGAATGTTACAAGGGCTTCTCTTTGAGGTTACCAGCACCTTTCTAAAGGAACTTGATGTCATGCTTTCACACATCAAATGCAGTTTATAAAATGAGCCGTATTAATTTCTGGGCCATAGAAGAGACATTCACATCAAGTCATAAGGTCTCTGCATAGTGATTCTGGGAAAAGGTAGAGGGGAAAGAGAGCTAACAGATGAGGAGGACGTGCGATGCCCTGTGAAATCCCACAGCCCTAACCCAGGCCCCATGACGTCAGAGTCAAGCTGGAACCCAACTGCCCACGTGGTGAAAAAGCCATGGGAATGTGATCCCAGCACCTCCCCTGTAAGCTGATTCAGGCTGCTTAAGTCGCCACTCCTCTCTCTCTTTACTTCTGAGATAGTCACACTCCCTAGCCGGGCACTTGCAGCACAACTGGGAACACACAACGGGAGGAGGGCTTGTGCAAGGACAGTGATACTGCGACAAACAAATATAAATAAATCCTGTGCACACTGTGGAGAAGCAGAAGAGGACAGTCACCAGGAAAGGTTTCGACGAAGGGGACTTTTGTCCACATACTCAAAGTTAATTACAAGTGGACTAGAAAATTAAAGGCTCTAAAACTGGCTTCCACCTAGCAAGGCCAGAAAGAATTTCTAGGCTCCATGATCTACGAAGTCACAAGTTTCAGTCTGCAACACAGAACTTAGCAACCTCTGGGGGATTTGAATTCCTTTTTGTCTCTGAAACGAGGTGCTTTTTAAAAATTTAAGATAACTGAAGAAGAATCCAGAAATGACCCACTTCTTCAGGAAAGTCTAAGTAGCCAGAGCAATCCTGAAACTTCTCACAAAGTGTGACATCAATGATTAATCAGCTTTCAGACGCACACATGCTATTATCTCACGTGTGGCTATTTTTCGCTTCCAAAAAGGCAGTTATAAATGTATTTGCAGTCTTTCTTCCTTTGCAACTGATCTCTGTTTCCAGCCTATCCCTGGTCTTCAGGTTTCCTGGTCCTTAACATCAGTTTCAGGGTAGGGAAGAAAGGCCACCTCGCATCAAGCCCCTTTACCAAGGACTCAGACTCGGTAGAGCCAAAAGCCGGAAGAGAAAACAGATAGTTGCTTCCCTTACTCTTCCAAGTCAAAAGACAAGCTCAACTAATTTCACTCACATTTTTCTCAAATACGACATTTAAAGGCCACACAGGTATATCACGAAAACCTTGACTCACCCTCGTGCTAACAATGATAGCCACTTAGGATCCACCGGAGAAAGTCCAGGATGCCTCCCTCGGCTTTGGGTAGATCAAAAATAACCAGAACATTCCACTTCCTCTTTTTTTCAGACTTTAGAAGGACTTTTCTTAGACTTTCCTCAGTCCTTTGAGTTCTGAGTGACTGGCAGCCAGCTGGGAAGGCCCCTTGACTTGGGAACCATAGTAGCAGGTTCTGAGCCACCAGCTCCAGAGTGCAAGCTACTGGAACAGTAGGAGAGCCAAGTTCTCTCAGGAGAAGAGACAGAGGCCAAATAGCCAGCTGCCTTTATTTAAGAGAGAAGCTGCCTTTCAATTGTATGAAGTCTGTACAACCAGAGAAACTGGTTCAGCTGAAAAAAGAGGCAACCGTCCCTGGCTGCATCCCTGGCTGCGGTGCCCTCCGCTCCAGCCAGCCTCTCAGATTCCCCCAGCCCTGCTCCGTGTGGCGACTGGGCAAGCTTTCTCCCACTGAGTACGGGGGCTCTGGGCAATGTGCTCAGGCTCAGTCCAAGACCTTAATCTTTGCAATCTGCTTCCAAATAGATGCCTCCAGTCTGGGTGGAGACTCAGATCTCCCTTTGCTGTTGGAGGGACCTAGGGAGCCTTGGGGTAGTGCCCCATACCTCAGATACAATCACTCTGCCCCACTGAGGCCAAGAGTTCTTTCAAGGGTGGCTCTCTCAGCTCCCCCTCCTGTCTTCCTCAGATTCAAGCCCCAGTTTGCCATCTTCACGCATCTCGCATCTAGGAAAGAGTAAGGAGTAAAGTGGAAGAAGGTGACAAGGCACCCACCTCTGTTACTCCCCCTTCTCTTTTTATGCTGCTTTCACCGCTTGGGTCTTTGGCTTCCCTCTGTCTTCAGCTGAGGGTCAGTGGTGTCCTCCAGCTCTGGCTCTGACTCCTGCAACACCCCCTTTCCTCCCCCGCGCCCTCTGCCAACCACAGAGCCTGCAGCCACAGCTTTCCCAGTCTTGCAGGAGGTGGGCTCCCCCCCCCCCCCACTTCCTGGGCCTGGGAGCTGGAGGGGAAGCCAGGGCAATACACAAAGCAAAGGGCTGAGAGACCCCAGGAGAATTCCTCTGCAGGGAAGCTGGGGCTCCCACACATCTGGATTCAAGAAGGCAGCTGCAGGGGCTTCAGAAAAGCACTGCCCAAGTTCTCAAATTCTGCCTCTTGACAGGAAATGGGCTCCCAAAAAATCCTGCTTGGAAACCCTTCCCCAAGAAAGCAGCCCAGGCTGCAGAGCAATCCCACCCACTCAGATTCCCTTTGGTCATTTCCTGTTTCCTCTTCTTTCTAATGTCCCCTTCCTTCAATTCCCAGCCTTGGTTTGGAATATTTCTGAACTAGGCTTGGATGCTGGTGAGGGTCCCTGGCCCTCTAAGATTCCTTCTCCATCTGAATTCTGGTTTTAGAGCTGGCTACCACACAGTTTCAGCCTGTTCTAATTAAATGCAGAGATTGAGAACCTAATGCTGGCCTTATGAACCCTAATGACCTGCAAAAAGGTCCTTCAGATTTAATTAGTTTTTGTAGCCTTATATCGGCTCAGGATGAGGACTGTGGCAGGGCTCTGCTGTGTGTGGCGTAGATGATGATGAAGGGTTACTCGAATGAAGTAACTCAGGGAGGAAGCTCCATCCGGACTTAGCTAGATGAGGATGAGAAGGAGGATGAGGATGGAGGCACTGCAAATGGTGGAGGCAAGGGGTCCAATAGTTGAAACTTAAAAAGGGCAAATGTCGAGTGAGAGGCTATATTCTCATTTCTAAGCACACAGAAACAAAATCTCTCTTCCCCCGGCCTCCAAGCTGAAGTGTTAAAGTGACAGGGACAGTTTTGGGAACATATGCCAACTCTCTCGAGGAAGGGTCCGATTTCTTTTTCAGGTGAGGCTCCACAACTGATAGACCTCTCTGTGACCCTTCTCACCATTTTGCTTTGCAGTCTGATTTTGGGGAAATTAGTTGCTTCCTGCAATTGCCCCGACAACATTAAAATTAGCAGAATAGTTAAATACAGTCCTAATTGGGTACATAGAGAGTTCTTGGTTAATTAATGAGTCAAGCTCGGCCCAGAGTTGTACACCCAGCTGGCCTGCAAAAGCCCAGGCAAAGAAAAGCCCGCTCCAGTCCCCAAAGAAAATTGTCACTTTGGCAAAAATAGTTCCTAGTGTAGAGACAAGTGTCAAATACATTCCTATAGCTAGGAGTCACTCGTTAATCCCTCAGCTGAGATCCATATGTAAATGAGATGAGGGAAGTGCGACTCGGCCACTACTGGGACGCACAGCTCCGAGGGCCTCCTCCCCATCCCCCCCGCATCTGCACACCCCTTCCCCCTTCGCTTCCCCGCCCCCCCACTCCACCCCGGGCAGGCTGGAGTCCTGACATCCAAAGTCGCTGACAAGTAAGTAACTGAGTTGCCAAACTGCAGCTCTGCCCCCGAGTCCGAACCTCCCCGCCAGCGAGCCGGCTTTCTGCTGGGGAAACTGACGCCACCCCCCTACCCCCCCCCCCGGCCGGCTCTCCCACCCGCTCCTTTATGACCCCAGCCCCGCGGTCCCGGGCTTTGCTAAAAGAAGGCGAGAACGCCGACCTCTACTCACCTCTGCACGGGAGGCAACAGCAGCACTTAGCAAAGAGCCACCCCAAAGAGGGACCTCGGGTGTAAGCGCGGTCGCCGCCCTTCATGCTGCCGCTCGACCCCAGCGCTCCGGCATGGCCCGGCCCCGCCAGCAGAGGGTGGGAGCGCGGCGGGCAGGAAACTTCAGCGCCGCGGCCGCGAGCCAGCTCCCTCCCTCCCTCCTCCCTGCCGGCCCGCCGTCCTCTCCCCGCCGGGCGGCCGCCGCTCTTTCTGGGAGCCAGAGCTACCTTGGGGAGGAGGGGCGGGGTGCCGGCCTGAGGGGAGGGCCTAAGGGGGCGGAGTTCCAAAGTCCAGCTGTTTGCTGGAGTCTCCGCCAGCCGCTAGGCTGTGGACCCAGGGCGAGCACTACGCGGACCCGGACGGAATGGGGTTTACACGCTCCCCCCTCCCCATCCGCACACAACAGGTGTTTCTCCTCGTGTGCAGCTTCCTCTCCTCAGCTTTGGTTTAACATATACAACCAGATGAGGCCAAAGAAGTGGAGCAGGGCGGATTTAGAAGGCTCAAGACCCCGTAATCCATTTTCTAACAGATTCGCCCTCTCCTTCCCCTCAGCCTGGGACCTAGGACGCCTCCTCCGCATTGAAAACACCTTCACGTAACCCTTCCCTTTTCCCTCCTTTTAATAGTTAATGCTAACAACGATGATAGCGCCGGAGTTTTTTCTAGGCGCCGGGCCTATATTGATGTTGTGCAAAAGCGCTCTGGCTTTGGAATCATAAACCCGAAATTCAAAGCTGGTTTGTCGCCTGCTAACAGTTTGACCTTAGGCAAGCCCCTTCACTTTTTTGATCGTCAGGTTCCTCATTTAAAAAATAAACAAAAGGAGAAAGAATTCTTATGTTACAAGACTGCCAATCGAATTTTAAAAGACCTATCCATGCAAGTGCCTTTCAGATGTTTAAGAGTCCCAGCTGAGTGAATGCTACAGGGGAAACCCCAAACATCTTACCTATGGTGGAAGAAGACTTCCATTTACCATCCCTCCAACCACACCTGGGGGGCCCACCATTCCTTTACTTCTATCCCTCAGCTTTTCTTTTAAAGAGAGTTTTCATACTTAAGGACACGCTCGCGCGCCTCACTCGCTCGGAAAGCCTGCCTGGAGCACATCCGTTGGATCACTCACAGGGCGTCTCTCCCTTCCCCCGTGTCCAGATTTAGGAGAAAGGGGTTTCTGGAAACATACCACACTCATAGAGAGGGCCCATTGATCAGAAAAAAGGGAGAGCTGTGAGAGGAATCAAAACCAGAAGGTGATCACTCAGGTAACCAATCTCCACCTGCAAGAAAGACAGACAGGGGACAAGCCTTTTCCGAGTCACCAGCACCTGGGGCTTCCCTTCTCCATTTGAACCACGTTTAGAGCTAACGTTGCAGTAGCTGCCACATGGTTGGAACACAGTAGATGCTCAGTAAATAACGGCAGCACAACTTAATGAGTAACAGTAGCTACCACGTAGTGAGCATTTTGTTGTGCCAACCACTCTCCTAATTGCTTTCTATACATTAACTCATTTGTCTACACACACGCACACACCCCTTAAAAGGAAGGGTCCTCTTTTATACCTGAGGAAGCTGAATGAACTATGATGACGCTTTGATGGTTTAAACCTAAAGAGAAACTCTGAAGGGCCTCGCCCCATAGAAACAGCAGAACCTAGAGTCAGAATCTAACTTCTGACTTTACCACTGTCATCTCCCTGACGGCCTCTCCTGGCAAGGGATGTATAAGAATCTCATTGTTTAGCAGGAAATATGCCCCCGGTACTCCGCATACAAAACAGAGAAGTAAAAGTTCGAATTGCTCCTACAGCCTGCACCCCAGCTTCCCGATTCACCGATCATGCTGACTTTTGGTCAGTGTCGTCTTGCCAGCCTGAATGACTTCAGGATCATAGCTATCTCGGATTCCAGTTCTGACCTGTGGCGACCGATACATACTGTTGTCTAGTTCTCTCTTCCATATCACCACAGACAAAACCCACTTTGCTGTCCTTGTCAGTGCACAGCGGATAATTGGCCAGGACCTCAGTCCTTCTAAAAGTGAGCTTTATTTGCTTGTGAGCCACTGCATGGGGGCTATGATACAATAGTCTATATTTGGTCTATCCACCTAATCCACCTCTCTAGATACTTCTGAAGTATTCTGACACGAATTGAAAGATGTTTCAAAGTTGCTTGGTAAACACTTTTTCAGTTAAATCTTCCTTCTGGGCCTTTGTGTTCAGGTAACATTGATCACTTTTCTGTCATAATCCTTTGCAAGAGGCTGATGGCATCATCTCGCAGAAACTGGCTTGAGTTAGATGTTTGTGGAAGACCCAGCCTTTACTTCAGAAATCAGAGTATGAGTAGACCCTAAAGTAGTCTTAGTCTCCATGGAAAAACCTGTCAGGCATATTTCCACTGGCCCTTATAACCCAGGAATCCATCGTATTATCAACAAAAAGGCATAACACCATTAGGAGTATCCACCCACCTTAAGTTGATATAGTCAACACATGTTTGGCCATCCTGGAGATAGGGTGAGGTACCAATAACTCAGAGTCCCACTGCCATCCCCAGGTGCCTTCCAGAACGAGACCAGTGAAAGTGAAAGGCTTGAACAAAACTGGGACAGACTGATTGTAGACCTATTCAATAATTCAGCAAGTACTTACTGAATGCCTACTATGTGCCAGGCTCTGTTCTAGGTAGTGGGTCTACATTGGTGAACAAAACCAATCCCAGCCCTGTGGAGCTAGCTGTTAAGATAGACTCACCGTGAATGTGAAAGAAAAGGGAATCAACATCAGATACTTGACCAAGTTTTGAGTTGAGGGATTTAAGAAAATAGATGCCTGCTTCTTCTAACCTGCATGTTTTATGGCAATGTCCTCAGGTCAATTTAAAGGGGATGGTAGGGAAATGGTTATTAAACACTGGTGCCTATAGAATAATCAGAGAAGCTTTCAAAAATTCTAGGCATTCATGTATGAAAAGCTCACAGCTAACATCATACTCAATGGTGACAAACTGGAAGCTTTTCCCCTAATATCAGGAACAAGACAAAGATGTCCACTCGCATCACTTTTATTCAACATAGTACCCGAAGTCCTAGCCACAGCAATCAGACAAGAAAAAGAAATAAAAGGCATCCAAATTGGTAAGGAAGAAGTGAAACTTTCACTGTTTGCAGATGACATGATACTATACACAGAAAACCTTGAAGACTCCATAAAAAAAACACTGCTAGAACCAATTAATGAACTTGGTAAGGTTGCAGAATACAAAATCAATATACAGATATCTGTTGCATTTCTATACACCAATAATGAAGTAGAGAAAGAATTAAGAAAACAGTCTGATTTAGAATTGTTTCAAAAATAATAAAATATCTAGGAATAAACTTAACCAAAGAGATGGAAAGGCCTGTGCTCTGAAAACTACAAAACACTGATAAAAGAAATTGAAGGTGACACAAACAAATGGAAAGATATTCCATGCTCATGGATTGGGAGAACAAATATTGTTAAAATGTCCATACTATCCAAAGCAATCCACAGATTTAATGTAATCACTATCAAAATACCAACAGCATTTTTTACAGAACCGAAACGAATAATTCTAAAAGTTGTAAGGAACCAGAAAAGACCATGAATAGCCAAAGTGATCTTGAAAGAGAACAAAAAAACTGGAGGTATCACAACCCGAGATTTTAAGATATACTACAAAGCTGTAGTAATCAAAACAACACGGTACTGACACAAAAAAAGAGACGGAGATCAGTGGAACAGAATAGAAGCCCAAAAATAAACCCATGATTATATAGTCAATTAATCTTCAATGAAGTAGGCAAGAATATACAATGGGAAAAAGACAGTCTTTTCGACAAATGGTGAAATGGGAAAACTGGACAGCTACATGTAAAAATAATAAAACGGAATCACTTTCTTATTCTCTATACAAGAATAAACTAAAAATGGATTAAAGATCCGAACGTGAGACTTGAAACCATGCAAATCCTAGGGAGAGCGTAGGCGATAATTTCTTTGACATTGGCTGTAGCTATCTTTTTCTTGATATGTCTTCTGAGGCAAGGGAAATAAAAGCAAAAATAATCTATTGGGACTACATCAAAATAAAAAGCTTCTAGGGCACCTGGGTGGTTCAGTCAGTTAAGCCTCTGACTCTTGGTTTTGGTTCAGGTCATGGTGTCATTGTTTGTGGGATTGAGCCTCACTCATGTCAGGCTCTGTGCTGATAATTTGGGCGGGCTTGGGAGTCTCTCTCTCTCTGCCCTTCCCCTGCTTGTATCCCTTCTCTCAAAATGAATAAATAAACTTAAAAAAAAAAAAGCTTCTGCATAGCAAAGGAAACAATCAACGAAATAAAGACAACCTACTGAATGGGAAAAGGTTTTGCAAATGATATAGTCAGTAAGGGGTCAGTATCCAAAATATATAAAGAACTTACATAACTCAACACCAAAAACCCCACAAATAATCCAATTAAAAAATGGGCAGAAGACACGAACAGACATTTCCCCAAAGGAGACATATAGATGCCAACAGACAAGATGCTCAACATCACTTATCCAGGGAAATGCAAATCAAAACCACAACGAGATATCACCTCACACCTGTCAGAATGGCTAAAATGAAAAACACAAGAGGGGCGCCTGGGTGGCTCAGTCAGTTAAGTGTCCAACGCCTGATTTGGGCTCAGGTCATGATCTCATAGTTCGTGGGTTCAAGTCCCACGTAGGGCTCACTGCTGTCAGTGTGGAGCCTCCTGAGAGTCTCTTTCTCTCCCTCTCTCTCTCTGCCTCTCCCCTACTCACTCTCTTTCAAAATAAATAAATAAACTTAAAAAAAAAAAAGGAAAGAAAAACACAAGAAACAACAAGTGTTGGAGAAGATGTGGAGGAAAAGGAATTCTGGTGCACTGCTGGTGGGAATGCAAATCGGTGCAGCCACTGTGGACAACAGTATGGAGATTCCTCAGAAAATTAAAAATACCGAGTAATTCCACCACTGGGTATTTACCCAAAGAATACAAAAACACGAATTCGAAACGATATATGCACCCCTATGTTTATAACAGCATTATTTACAATAGCCAAATTATGGAAGCAGCCCAAGTGTCCACTGATAGATGGATGAATAATGAAGATGTGATATATATGCATAGCGGAATATTACTCAGCCGTAAGAATGAAATCTTGCCATTTGCAACAACATGGATGGATCTAGAGAGTAAAATGCTAAGTGAAATAAGTCAGAGAAAGACAAATACCATATGATTTCACTCATACGTCCAATTTAAGAAACAAATGAACAAACAGCAAAATGAGGCAAACAAACAAAAAACCACAGGCTCTTAGCTGTAGAGGACAATGTGATGGTTACCGGAGGGGGCGTCGGGGGATGGGTGAAATAGGTGATGGGGATAAGGAGTGCACTTGTCGTGATGAGCACCGGGTGATGCATGGAAGTGCCGAATCACTGTATTGGGCACCTGAAACTAATATAATGCTGTAGGTTAATTATACTGGAATTAAGATTTAAAACATTCTAGGCATTAGTTTTTTTGTTTTTGTTTTTTGTTCTTTGAGGCCCCACAGGTGATTCCAGGGCAGAAAGAAGTTTAAGAACTGATGCCCTAGGTCTTCCTCCCCCACTTCCTGGAGATTCAGATTGATTCACTTTTTTTTTACTTTTTTTTTTCTAAAGAAAGGCAGACGGCCACATGCAGCGCCTCCTTTGGATGTGTTTGGAGTCTTGGAAGACTGACCATCCTATGTTCTTCTACAGTGAACTTGAGTGCTTCTTCAGAGATTCTGGCAGGGGAGCCTGACTACTCATATACCCTTGACCGAAGAACGGTCCTTCTCTATCAGGAAGGTTGTCCACTTCGACCAAACAGGCAGCTTTGGGACGGACACATGTGGAACGGTGAGGAAGGAAGGGGACGCTGGCCTAGCCAGCCAGAACAGCCGAGAATCAACCCTGGTGATCAATGCGGTGATCACAGCCAGAGCGTCCTCACATCCTCAGATTAATTCGCTTTGGGTGCATCTTGGCATCAGTATTTTTTGTTTTTTTTTTTAAGTTTACTTCTTTTTAAAATTATTATTTTAGAGAGAGAGAGAGAGAGAGAGTGCAAGCAGAGAGTGCACTGTCAGTGTGCAAGCCCAACGAGGGGCTTGAACCCATGAGACTGAGATCACGACCTGAGCTGAAATCAAGAGTTGGACACTTCAGCGACGGAGCCACCCAGGTGCCCCTCGGTATCAGTATTTTTAACAGTTCCCCAGGTGTTTATAAAATGCAGCATAGTTAGAGAACCAGTAGTGTAGTAGTTTTCAGACTTGAGTGTGCCTTAGAATTACCTGGAGGGTGAGTTCAAACACGGATGATCTGGCCCCACTCCCAGAGTTTCTGATTCAGTGATCTGGGGTGGGGCCTGAGGATTTGCATTTCTACAGGTTCCCAGGGAATGCTGATGTTGGTACAGGGCCCACACTTTGAGAATCAACAGCGTAGAGAATGTCCCCCCATGTGTCTGCAATCTATGCCCCCTTCTTTTTGTAATAGCACCTTGAATTTTCTTTGAGGAAGAAGCCCTCCTTCCTTCTCAGACCATATTTTTGGATATAGCTGACATCCTTCCCTGTCCACCCTCCACTCCAAGGATGGGCCACGACCTGGGCTCCGCCAGTCAGGCAGTCACAGGGATTGGCTCACATTTAACACATGACCCAATTTTAGCCAAGGAGCATAAACGGTGAGAGCCTAGCAAGGAGGACAGGGAAGGCAGCAATCTCTCCTCGAAAGATTTCTGAGTTGCTGCAATATTAGCCTAAAGCAGCTGGAGGCCATCTGCCCATAACCACATAGGAAGAAGCTGCCTGAGAATAAAGTTAACACAAAGGAGAGATATAAGAGAACTACAGACAGAGATAGAGAGGAAAGACAGAGAGAAAGACAGACAAGTGGGAAGGACTTGATGATATTATTTGCATAACTGATATACTTTTTCCCACAGGCCCTGGACTTCACACTCCCGGATAAACTCCTTTTTGCAAAAGACAGGAGAATGTCTCTAATCTCTGGGTTTTCAAACACCTGTCCACCAACTCCCAAGATGCAGGCTAAGCACCCCTGAGCTATAGCGATATCTTGAGAGTGTGCTTATTTCCAAACAGATGGCTGGCAGAGTTTGTCCATCGTGGTGAGGCCTCCTCCAAAGTCCATTTTGCACAAATTACCCTTTCTACCTACCTGTGTGTCCGGTTTATATCTCATCTCCACTCTGCACCACAGTGAACCCCAGAGAATTCCTGCCGGTCTCAGCCTGCAGACATACTGGGCCCGGTACACCATAATGTGGGGCCTGAGACTGGGGACTGAAGGGACCGCCCTCTCCTCCATGTCAGCCATAGGCTGACCCTGGACCATGACCTCAGGCATCCGTCTTTTCCACGGACAGACCTATGTTCAATTTTTTCCATTAGGCGTATTCTCTTCAGATTTACAGGCACAGAGGTTTTCAAAATCATAACACTTCCCCACATTTCTTAGTGAGAGCTCAGCGCAGAGACAGGGAATAGCAACTGTGCCCCACCTCGGGCCGAGAGGACCCCGGTGACGAGTACAGTATACGCCTTCTGGAGAACATGCCTGAATAGGCTCAGGGAGGGCTGCGCCAGAGCTCCCGGTGAATGTGGAGACAGGCCCTGCTTTCCTCCTGCCCCACCCCCGGATAGTCCTGTGCCCGCATCTTCCTCCCCCAGCAGTGACACTTCTAGCACGCACTCCCAGATTCCGATCCAGATTCAGATCTGTAGTTTCTTGAAGCTCCGCAAAAGACGTCAGTGTCAAGTCAGGGCTCAGAACCACTGACCTTGGGGCTCAAGGCCACCTACACCCTGGGATTACTTCCTGTAAGGTGGATACAGAGTTTAGGGAGCACCGAGACTCAGATATTTTCACTTCCTCAAACTCTGACAACTGGCCCCTTCACTCATTCTTCTGCGGTCTGTTACTCTCTCCAGTTGCTAATTGCAGGTCTCTTAATCCTCATCTTTCCTGTGTGGATTTCTGACCTGTGAACTGCCTGATTGCTGACGCCAGGGTGGTTCATAATTTTTCCTGAATTACCCATTCCTGGCTTCAATGGATGACTGTGGCTTAAAACTCTGAGATTCTTACGGACTGTTTATTCAACAAATGGTTGGTTTTTGAGCATCTATCATCTATGAGTCACTCAGCTAAACTGTATACAGGAATTTGGGAAATTTATATGAGAAATATAAATTGAATAAGACATGTACTTTGAACAAAGATAAAAAAAAACTGGGTGAGTTCTGGGAGAATCAGGTTGTTTACTTTTTTTTTTTTTTGTGGCAGAAAAAGGAAACTGGAGACAGAGCAAGACTGAGAGTAGGTAGAGGTTTTGTCTTTACATGAAAAAGAGGAACTGAGATAATAATCAGAGGTACCCAGAAACTCTTCGATTAGCGAATGGAGGTGGAAAGGTGTGCTTTACTCTATGTAATTTGAACTCCAAATATATCTTACAAAACTATACAGCGTCTGCATGGGTAACTATTCCCCGGCAATATGTGCTATTTTAATAGTAATGTCTACAGAGAAGGCACGACTGCCAGCATTATATGCAGTACCCTCTTCCCCGTTCAGTGTGGTCTGACCCCCTACCCGGTGAAAGCTCCGAGACTCCACTGATGAAACCATCACCGAGCTCATCCTGTATGTGTAAATGGGTTCCTCGTGCTTGCCCACCTGACACCTGTCTGCCTCCTCCTTCTGACTCACACTCAAGAACGTTAAACCGGGGCGCCTGGGTGGCTCGGTCGGTTGGGCGGCCGACTTCGGCTCAGGTCATGATCTCACGGTCTGTGGGTTCGGGCCCCGAGTCGGGTTCTGTGCTGGTGGCTCAGAGCCTGGAGCCTGCTTGGGATTCTGTGTCTCCCTCTCTCTCTGCCCTTCCCCTGCTCATGCTCTGTCTCTATGTCTCTCAAAAGTGAATAAACATTAAAAAAAAAAATTGAAAAAAAAAAAAAAAAGACCGTTAAACCCTAGCATATCCCGTCAATCATCCTCTTTGTTCTCCCAGGAAGGAAGTCTCACCCGTCACTCTCTAGTCTGAACCAGGCCCCACATACGGGGAGGTCTAAGCGATATTGACGAATTCAGTGGCATTTCACTGAGGGCCCAGGTGTCTCCCCAGAAGAGCCAATGCTTCCCATTCCATGGGAACAGAGAGGTGGAGTGGCGGGCAGCCAGGACAGGTTCCTGGAGATCTGGGCTGAGCGGCTGCCTGAGCTTTGGGGGAGACAAGCTATTTATCAACGTGAAAGATGCCTGATGCTGGAGTTGCTAAAAACAAACCCTTCCAGGTTTTATCTACTTCCAGAAATGCTTACTTCTAAGTAGGTCAAAGTGTTCCTGAAGTAGGGCGGTAACAAGTGCCAGTCTATCGCCATGGCTGAGTTCCAGTTCAAGAAGGCTCACCATTGCTGAGTGTCCCCCACATGGGATGGCACTTCAGAGCCGACCTCCAGTGTCACCTTCCTGGCCCCGTTACGGGAGTAGCAGCGGCAGCAGCTTGTAGACTTACGGGAAACCATGCAGAGGTTTCTCAGGCATCAGATGCAAAATGGATTTTGCCTTGATGTAGCTCAGGTCAGTTTATTTATTAAAAAAAATTTTTTTTAATGTTTATTTGTTTTTGAGAGAGAGACAGAGAGACAGAGCGCCAGCCAGGGAGGGGCAGAGAGAGAGGGAGACATAGAATCTGAAGCAGGCTCCAGGCTCTGAGCTGTTGGCACATAGCCCGACATGGGGCTCGAACTCAACAAACTGTGAGATCATGACCTGAGCCCAAGTCGGACACTTAACTGACTGAGCCACCCAGGCGCCCCTCAGGTCAGTTTATTAAAGATTTGAATAATAAGAGGAATGTGGAAACTGCCCATCCTTATAAATGAGAGGCACTTGGCCCACGTGTCCCCAGAGAAGACTTCCCAGGAAGCAGGCACGCAAAGATTTCCTTGGTCGAAACTCCTAACATCAGAACATTACTCCCCGTTCCCATCCTCAGGCTCCTGCTAAAGCTTGAGCCGGATTCCACTACAGTTTTTAGGGGAGGGGGAACATAATGAACCTGGGGCCTACATCTCACCAAGAACCAAGCAGGCCTTGCTCTTTTACTCTTTTAAAAGAAAGTGGGGCGTGGGGAGTGTGGACTGGATGGCTCCTACGTCTCCCTCTTCCTGAAACCGCATCCTTTGAGGGCTCCCAGACTGTTGATCAATAACCACTGAGTCATTTCTGGCCCATCCCATTGAGGAATGGTACATCCACACCCACCCTGACACTCAAGGTCTCGCACCGCCCTCCGTCACACAGGTCAGCCCGTCTCTACAGTGTGATCCGAATGCTTCCTTCAATGACCAGAGTTAATCATTGAAAGAGAATAGATCACTGACTGACAGGTGCAAGCCAAGGAATAACTTTAATTTTCAGTTCAAATGTATCAAATATGGTCTCGACTCTCTGGGTCAAAGGTAAAACAAGAGAGGAATAAGCCATTATTTGGGGGGAAATCAGAGCCAGACAGACCTGCTGTTAGTAGCTTGGGGAAAGGGCCCAGGATAGGTCAGGAATAGAAACTCAGGGAAAGGGGGTACAGACTAGAGACACTGTGGGGGCCTCTGCCGAACCTGTGGATGAAACTAGAAACAGAACCTTGTCCTTGTGAAGAGCCCTGGAATGGATTCAGGCTGGAAAAACCCTAGAGTCACCTGCTACGGGGTTATCAGCATTGGGACAAAGGGCAGGCAGGGAGAGGAACATTAATTGACCTCTGGTGAGGTGCATCTAGGCTGGGAAGTCTAACTCAAGGGAGGGGAGTACTGTGGCCCCTTTTTATAGACTTTCAGGATCTTGCCCAAGGCCATTAGCTAGTCAGTGGCTGAGCTGGGATTCAGACCCAGGTTCTCCACATCAGGACTTGCAGTCTCTCCACACCTGCCATCATTCACCTTACAGCCTGCTACATACACTGCAAAGCCTCGTGGTAGCCAAGCCACCTGTGTCTCCTTCCAAACCGCTTGTGTGTACAACTGTATGACCAACTTAACAGTTTCTCTTACTTCTTTATTTTTTAATGTTTTTGATTTATTTTACAGAGAGAGCAGGAGCATGAGCAGGGGAGGGGCAGGGAGTGAGGGAGACAGAGAACCTGAAGCAGGCTCTGCACTGTGAGCACAGAGCCCAATGTGGGGCTGGAACCCACAAACCGTGCGATCATGACCTGAGCCAAAGTCAGATGCTCAACTGACTGAGCCACCCAGGTGCCCCTCAACTTTACAGTTAAGAGCACTCTTACTGGGGCATCTGGCTGGCTCAGTCAGTAGAGCACATGACTCTTGGTCTCGGGGCTGTGGGTTCAAGGCCCAGTTTGGGTGTAGAGATTACTTTTTTAAAAAATCTAAAATAAAAAAGCACTTTTACTTAATAACACTGCCACCTTTGAGTCTTCCAGCAACTCTGGAAGATAGGTATTTTTATCAGCTCCTCTTTGCATAGATGTGGAAACTAAGATAAAGCGACTGTCCCTCATTCCACACCCTGTCCTCTTCCTGGCCTAAATGTCTCCCTGAGAACCAAACTCTAGCCTGTTTGCTCAAAGATGTGCAAGGACACTTCTAAGAAAAAAATGGGATGATTGTAATATATTAGGTTGAACCATTTGAAATTGCTGTTATTCAACCATTTTCGACTAACAAAAGTGGCAATTTCTTGTGGTTCGACCTAATAAATTAGACCTTAAAATGACGATATTGATGCTAAGTTTGGATGGATTAAGCTTGGACACCTAGGTTCATTGCCTTAGGTTACCAAGGATGCTTCCCCGATATGGAAAAAAAAAAAAACAACTTTAGAGCTGGAGGGGACCCTACAGGTAATTCAGGAAGGTAGCGATGAGAGATAACAAACATGCTATTTTATTTTTTTTTTTGGTTTTTTTTTATGTTTTTATTTATTTTTGAGAGTAGGAGAGACAAAGCATGAGTGGGGGAGGGTCAGAGAGAGAGAGGGAGACATAGAATCTGAAGCAGGCTCTAGGCTCTGAGCTGTCAGCACAGAGCCCGATGCGGGGCTCGAACTCACAGACTGTGAGATCATGACCTGAGCCGAAGTCGGACGCTTAACCGACTGAGCCACCCAGGTGCCCCCAAACATGCTATTTTAAAATAAGCAGCAACACGAAAGACTGTAGGGAAAAAAGGCAAGCCAGCACAGAGCCTCAGAGTGGAAGTCGGTCGCCTCTGAGCTGTACCCAGAGCTCTGCCCGGAAGGAGACCAGGTCAGAGGCATGTGTGAGGGGCTTTGGGGCACCCGCCATAAAGCTGGATGGCTGGATGTTCCTAAATCCAAGGATGGTAAGGAGGATTTAAAACCACGCACACAAATAATCACTTTAAACAAATTAAGATTGCTGAATTTAATCCACGATGTTTTGTTCCACCCCAAGGATTTAGTAAAAGATGTACAGAAAAATTACTAGGCTCGTATTAAACTGTACTTTAGGAAAGAAGGGTCGAACATTTTATACGCAAATCAAATTACTCCGTTCTAGATAAGAATCAGAAGGAGATGGAGCATGAGAGTTAGGACTAGTAGGTTTCAAGTGGGGGACTGGAGAAAGGAGACTAGGAGGAGGGATGGGCTGGAAGCATCTGGGTGTCAGCACTAAAAGAGAATTTTCACCATTAGAACTGTACTAAAATGCAGTAGGCTTCTCCTAGAAGTAATGAGCTCCCAGGCCCTGGGAGCACTCAAGTAATGCTTGGCTGTGTCAGAGACATGTAGAAGGGGGTCCCTATATTAGGGAGAGAGTGAATCAGAGGACCTTTGTTGTGTTTTTCAATTCTAAGATTCCGAGAACCCATAAAAGCCTATGTTCAGAAGTGAAATGAAATCTAATCAAGGACCACTTTTACTCAATTAGAAAAATAAAAATTTTAATTCTAACTTTTTATAATTCTGAAAAATGACTTGGACCTCCTTTTAGAATCTCTCCCAAAGCATCTCCATCTGTCTTAAAACACACTTTTCTTCGAGAAGTATCAGTACTCAAGGTAGTTCCATTTCTCATGCAAATGCATTATTTTTTGGTTTCGGTTCATAAAAACAACCTTGCCATCATTTTTACTGCAAATATACTACATTCAACTGTGTTATTCTTTTTGTTTTTAAGTTGATTTATTTACTTTGAGAGAGAGAGAGGGAGGGGGGCAGAGAGTGAGGGAAAGAGAGAGAATCCTACGAAGGCTCTGTGCTGTCAGCTGAGGGCCTGATGTGGGGCTCGACCCCACAAACTGAACCTGTGAGATCATGACCTGAACCGAAACCGCGAGTCATATGATCAACCAACTGTGTCACCCAGGTGCCTCTCAGCTGTATTATTCTTAAATACAATTTTGTGGCTGTAGCATGGAAGCCTATGCCCACTGCCATTCATCCTTCTCCAGGGTATAATTTTGTTCTAGGAGAAAGTGAGTTCTGAATTCCAGGGTGACTCCCTCAAAGCTGGTCAGTTTCAGACACGCACAGAATAGGAGTGTAGACTAGAGACTATAGATTTAACGTGTCCCTTCATACCTGAAAGGAAATGTCTGGGGACAATTATTTTTTTCAGCTTCCCATGGTGAAGCCCTGTGGCAGGCATTATGGAGTCAACTAAAACCTGAGAGTAGCTTCTCCTAATACAGAATTCCACTGAAAACTAAGAGAGAGACTTTTAGTGGACTCTCTAGCCCGTAGGCAGAAGGAAGCTTTTAGTCTCTGGATCCGACAACAGAGGGGATAGGAAAAGTTCATTTTGGTTCCTGGCAGCAGAAAGTGCAGGAAGTTCCCGGCCTGCAGAAAATCTGTTGGGACGGGCTGGACCAGCTCCAGGCTTAGGCCAACCCCTATCAGGTCCCTAACTGGACCCAGTTCTGCCTACGATCCACAGGGCCCATCAGAGTTTTTCTGCTCGAGCTGGGGACACTGAGATCTTTCTAGTGAACAAAGCACCCACAGGACAAAGTCTGTCTGTCTGCTGCTACTACCTCTAGGGAAGGGGGCACATGAGGCCAGAGGTGGGAGGGAGAGTGAGAGAGCACTCTGCGTGAGAGAGCACTCTGCGTGGCCATCTCTCTCTAAATTCTCAACCAGCTAGATGGGTTGCATAAAGGGAAGCCTTGTCAGATGGAAGCTCAATGAATTTCAGTACCTGTCACAAACGCCTTCAGACCTGGGAGGTTGTAGAGCAAACTTAAAGAGTGAGACCTTGGGAAATGGACAGACCTGGCTTCAAATCAAGGTCCTCCACTTGTGAGCCATGTGACCTCAGGCAAGTCGCCTAATCTTTCTAAGGCTGACCTTCCTTGTCTATAAAGTGAGAAAATATTACTGTTACTCGTACTAAAGCACTAACCCAGAAATCTGGCCCATGGGAAGGCTCAATAAATGTAAGGTGTTTTTATGAGGTGACTACAAACTTAATATAAGTCAGTGGTGTCACACATGGGCTCAGCATCTTCAGGCTGCTGCTGAGGTGTGTCTCCAGAGCTCAAGTTTTCTCTACTGTTCTATACCTGCACCCCACAGCTTGGGGGAGCTGCTCCTGAAGGCAGCCCGGTGACGACAGCAGAAATCATCGGGAGACCCATGGGAGAAGCACTCCCTGTGAACCAGCCACGGCCACATCGGGCCCCTGCCCCTTGCCTCCAGGACATTTGCTCCCTAAGCTCACCTCCTGGGCTAGGTCTCCCTAAGCAAAGAGGTGTTTCCTTATAGCTTCTCCAGGCACTCACCTGGAGCCAGGAAGAAACTGTATCGGAAAGGAAAAGGAACACAGATGTCTTATATAGCTGGGTAGAGAAAAGCCTAGACAGGTTTTCGGGTCCTAGGGCAGAAGCATCCAGGACCAATGCTTTTTTTTTTTTTTTTTTTAGTACCATTTTAACCATTTTTAAGTATACAGTTCAGGAGCATTCAGTAACAACGCTCCCTTGGTCGTGCAGCCGCCATCACCACCCGGCTCCAGGACTTTTCTCATCCTGCAAACCTGACGCTCTGTACCCATTAAACACTAACTCCCCGTTCCTCCTCTCCTTTCAGCTGCTCATAACCGCTATTCCGCTTTCTGGCTCTGTGAATTTGACTCTTCTGGGTACCTCCTGGAGCTGGAACCATACAGTATTTGTTCTTTTGTGACCGGTTGACTTCCCTCAACATAATGTCTCCAAGTTTATTCCTGTTGTATCATGTGTTGAGTTTTCCTTCTGTTTATGTTAAAAAAATATTTTTTAACATTTATTCATTTTTGAGAGAGAGAGAGACAGAGTGTGAGTGAGGGAGGGGCAGAGAGAGAGGGGGAGACACAGACTCTGAAGCAGGCTCCAGGCTCTGAGCTGTCAGCCCAGAGCCCGATGCGGGGCTTGAACTCGTGAATAGTGAGATCATGACTTGAGCTAAAGTTGGATGCTCAACTGACTGAGCCACCCAGGAGTTCCTAGATTTTCCTTCTTTTTAAAGGCTGGACAATATTCCCTTCTCTGTGTGTGGCACATTTTATTTATCCATGTATCCATGCATGGACACCAGGGCTGCTTCCGTCTTTTGACTTTCATGAACAGTGCTGCTATGAATCTGGGTGTGCAAGTAGCTCCTTGAGTCCCTGCTTTCGATTCTTTCGGATGTACACCTGGATGTGGAATTCTTGGATCGTATGGCAATTCTATGTTTAAGTTTTTAAGAGACCCCACACTGTTTTCCATAGCAGCTCTCTATTTTACTTTCCCATGAGCAGTGCAGAAGGGTCCAATTTCTCCACATTGTCACCAATGCCTATTATTTCCTGTGCTTTTTTTTTAATAGCCATCCTCATGGATATAAACTGGAATCTCGTTGTGGTTTTGATTTGCAGCTCCCTAACTGTTAGTGCTGTTGTCCGACTTTTCATGTGCTTATTGACCATTCATCTACCTTCTATGGAGAAATGTCTGTTCGAGTTCTTTGCCCATTTTTAAATCAAAAAAATTTTTTTAGTTGTGTTGTAGGCATTCTTTATATCACTTGCATATTCATCCCTCCCAATTCACCTTGAATATCTCCTATGCCTAATAACTGGGGGTTGCCAAACCCATACGGCAGTGACTCTCAATGCTCATGGAACAATAGAATTACCCAGGCACCAAAAAAATACTGATGCCCAGGGGGTTCTGAATTAATTGGTCTGGGGTGGGGTGTGAGGCATCAGTAGACTTTAAAAGTCTCCTCTGAGTGGTTCTAAAATGTATCCAGAGTTGAAACTGTTGCTACAAAGTCTTTGTCTCTGGGAAGGCGCTGCCCTCCACCACTTGCTAAGACAGCAAGAGGGGATAGATTAGGAAGAGGAATGACGAGGCCCCACAGGGCCCAACCCCGGCGAGAATGTTGGGTGGCAGCAAAGTAATAGGAAAGTCTGTCCCCCCACTTTGTCATGCAGCACTATCATCAGTCCTGCCGCAGATATATCAGGAGGAAACAACCAACCACTGTCTCCTGAGAAGACATGGGAAGGAAAGACAAGAGAGGAGCCCAGAGCTGCCCGGAAGCCCAACGGGCAGAGCGTGTGGCGGAGAGCACTGGGCAAGAAGGTGGGAGCCCTGGTTTTACTCCAGCTTTGCCATCAACTTTCCCTGTGGCTTCTGAAAAGTCATCTTGCTTTCCTGTGCCCAAGAGTGGCCTTAGAGGAAAGGAAACCGGGCGAGTGCACTGGGTCTCAGACCCGGCTGTACCTTGGATCCCACCCAAGGAGCATTTAAAAACACGGACCCTCAGGCCCCACTCCAGAGATTCTGAATCCAGTTGTTTTAGGCGGGAGTGAGTGTTGTCATTTGGTAAAGCTTCCAGGGGATTCCATGTAGCCAGAGTTGAGAGCCTGGTCTAGTGGTTCTCCAAGTCCCCTTCTCAGTGTTAACATTCCGAGGTTCTTTCACCCGCATTTCTGGGGGTGACAGTCATGGCCTGAGCACTTATCTGGCACTTAGCACATCACCCAAATACTGCCTTGCTTCTCACAGTCCACAGAAGCACTGACCTGATGCTCTCTGCAAAGATTAAGAGGACCAGTTCCTCGCTAAGAATTGAAAAAAAAAAAAAAAAAAAAAGGGAGTCTGACCTCCGGTGGCATTGGGTGAGGCCGCCCTGTACTAGTCCACAGCCCCCAGAGGAATGTCTCATTCTCAATCCTGCTGTGCAGAACTTGTAAGGTGAAGTGCCTGTTGGAGACAAATCACCTCGGAGGAGAAAAGGCTGGGGGGCGGGGCAGCAGGGCAGCCAGTCGGAATGAGAGAAGGAACAGTTTATGGAGTTTCTACTAAGAGGCCAATACTCCCCACAGGCCCTGAAGTGGGAGAAGGCTTTCCAAGCTGAGGTGTGTGCATGAGCGCACAGACTTTCAGAAGAGGACGCGTTAGGGCCGTAAGGGCTGCTCCGTGGAGTCCTGACTGCTAGGCGGTGGGCACCTATGTGTTCTGAGCCCACACCCACGAGAGGGCAGTAAGAGCTCACAGGTGGCCATCTGAAGGCCCAACCTAGTTGGCCTGTGCTTGGAGAGAGAGGAGCCAGCCTGCAGACAAACAGAGCCAAGGAAATGGGTGCTAGGCACTGGAAGGGTGCTGCCTTTAAGAAGCCATGCTGGCTGGCGGAGTGCACCGGAAAGTTCCATGCCAGTCCCTCTCCCCATATTTTCTATCCCTCTTCCTGAGTGTCCATTTGCAGCTGACCCTCCACTAATCCCTCTCCTCTAGAGTTCTCACCCTGAATGCTTCTGGATCACAGCCCCCCTCTGATTGCTCTCTGCCTCTCTGCTGTGGGTTTGCTCCTGCCACACACGGTAGGGTCCCAGCTGGGCAGGGGCGTGGAAGGCATGCACATCCTACCCTGCCTGCCACAGGCCAGAGAGGCTCGGCCTCGGTCAGGAAGTCGCAGGTCCTCTCTGCGAGTTAAGTCCTTCCTGATGAACAACCCACACCCCGCAGAGAGGTCACAAGTTAGCCTTCCCTAGCAAAGGAAGTGCTTTCCTTGGTTTTGTCTCTAAAGATGAGGGGTCTCTAGACTGGAGGTGTGGGGGTCTGTAGCTATTTTGCTACATAATTCATACAAATAATGTAATAACTATCACTTATCATGACAATTACCACACATTGCCCGCCAGGCACTGTTCTAAGTGTTTTGGGAATATTGCATCATTCACCCTCACATTTCTAGCGCCTTTGTGCCCTAGTTTCCCCTTGGTTAGACTTCAGACAGAACCACATTCCTGAGCTTCACCCACCTCTTCCCCAGTACCACGAGTTTCTCCAGTGGACACTTCAAAGCACCGGGGAGCTGTCTGCAATTACAAATTCCACACGATTTCCTGACACAATTCCTCCTTAGGCTTCAGGGAAAAGGGGGAAAAGCAGGCAATGGCTGAGCTGGGGGAAGGGGGTCCAAGGGTGTGTGTGTGTGGAGGGAAGAGAATCAGGTCTTAGTTCCCAGTTTTCTTCTAATGGAAAAAAACCAGGGATGCCCTTGGAAGAGTTGGGCAGCGCCAATAATGCAACCTGCTACTGCCATCTGGTGGTCAAAAGGAGGATGGCAGGTTTAGAGGTGGACCAGATGGAATTCCGGAGTCGGCAATATTTCAGAAATTTAATTAGCCTGCAGTACCTACCAAGAAGTCTGTAGCAGGTCTCTGTGGTGACCCTGGTGTCCCGGTGTGCCCGAAGGCCCCTACCCACTTCCCATTTCATAACTACTCAGCATGGGTCTGCACAGAGGGCATCCCTGATATAGGTCATCTGACTAGTTAAGAAAAGAAGCTCAGAATCAGGAGAATTCGGTATAGCCCTCTGAGCCTCAGTTTACTCAATGAAAAATTGAGTAACTTCAGCCCCTGCCAGACTTGACTTTTGAAGTTAGAGGTTCTCATACTAGAGTGAGCATCAAAGTCCCCAGGGGAGCCTGTTAAAATGCAGACTGCTGCCCCCCACCCCAGTGATTCAGACCCAGTAGGTCTGGAGAGGAGTCTGAGTTTGCATTTCTAAAAGTTCCCGAGGGATGCCGACATTGCCAATCCTGAGACCCCCACCCTCCTTGGAGAATCACTATTCCAAGTAGTTCAGCCTCCTTGGTGTGAGGGGAAAATTGAATAAACAAGCAGAGAACCTATATAAAATGAATAACACAGGATTCATAGAACACAGAAGACTGGGCTCCGAGAATGTTTCCATTAAGACCCCATAAATGAGCCTCCTGTGCCCTGGCAGGGCTGAGGTGAGGGCCAAACCCGACCCAGCTACGCTGAGCACTTGGGTGGGGGTGGGGGCCCAGGGAGCCCAAAGCAGCTCAGGAGCTGGCAGTGTGGGTCCGCGCAAAAAGGAGACGTCTACACTCGGTCACAGGCAGAAGACTTCTGAACGTAGTGGGAGAGCTGGAAGGGGTCTCAGAGGCCATCTAATTCAGCTTTCGTTGTAGGATGAAGTGGACTCGCAAAGGTTAAATGACTTTCCCAAAGTCACATGGCCACTCGGGAGCTCTTTCTCCTCAAGTCCCCAGCCCACTCCTTTCACAAGCGAGTCAAGAGAAATCCCACAAGGTCAGAATAGGTTCATGAGACAGGTTAGCTCCGTGGTGTTCTTCGGTCAGGGTGGGCCGACGCCACTGTGCCTTCTGCACGTGCCCGCCCCCTCGGTTCCCCCTACCTTTCACCAGGGGGAAGAAGCAGTCCATCTCCACGCTGCTTCGGGAATGGGAGATGCACAGGGCGCTGCTGGGAACCAGGCCCTCCTGGGGGGGGCTCCGTTCCGTGGTGCGGACCAGACACCAGCCCGGCCGCTCGCTGGGCCGCTCCAGCAGCTCCACCGTCTGTCCCACCTGGATGGTCAGCTCGCTGCTGTGGCCCGCATTGAAGTCCTGGAGGACCACGGTCAACTCACATCCGCCAGAGAGCTTGGGGTGGGGCGTGGAGCGGGACGTGAGGGGTTGGGAGGAGAGGGTGGGGAAGAGGAGGAGGAAGAAAAAGGGGGGGGGAAGACGGGGTCCGGAGTGGAAAGAAGGCAGAAGAGGGAGTCGGGAACAGGAAAGAAAACAAGAAAATAAAGTAATTGACACAGTGCCATTCAATCATTCCACTGCTCTAGCTCCAGCCACACTCTGGAGCCTGCCCAGAACCGAGCTTAATTCTAATTCTTCCTTGTTTGCTCGGAGTTGTTTTCATTTTCCTTTGCCAAGCTTCCAGCTAACTGTGCCCTCTACCCTTTCCCCGGTATGTCTCTTTACTTCTTCCCAGGGCGCCACCCTGTGCTCCTCCTTGCCTCCATGACCACCCTCAGACTCTTCCTGGGCACCGCTTCTAACCCACTCTTATCTGCTTCCAGCTGAAGTTTGGGAATAATGGAAGAGACCACCTCCTTCCTCCTAACTTCTGCAACCTTTCCCCTCCCCACCCCTGGCTGGAGCCATCAGCTTAAAACAGATGTTGCCAGTGACACAAAAAAGAATGAGGCGTGAACACAAAGGAGAAGCAGAAGAGAAGGGAATAGAATTGATCTACCTTAGCCCAGCCACTGGGGACTAGGGGAGAGAATGGGAAGGGAGGAAGAGGGGTCGAATCTTACTTGGGAATCATCCTCAGTACCCTATTCTGCCCTCCCTCTGGGCCTGGCACTTCCCCGCTGCACTGGTTCTGGGGCAGAACCAGTAAAACCGGGTAGAGAGACCTCAGGATAAGAGCAACCTCTTCTAGCTGAACACTGAGACTTTCACTTCTCACCATGAGAAACCACTCGTTATTAATTTGTCTCACAGAGCTAAGCACAAAGCCTCTCTCTTAAAAAAATGTGTTTAAATTTTTTATTTATTTCTTAGAGAGCGGGGAGGGGGGGCGGGGGGGAGGGGAAGAGAGAGAGACGAAGACACGGAACCTAAAGCAGGCTCCAAGCTGTCAGCACAGAGCCGGGGGCTTGAACCCACGACCACAACATCATGACCTGAGCTGAAGTCGGACCCTTAACCAACTGAGCCACCCAAGCACCCCTGCAAAGCCTCTCTCTTGAAATGGCAGCTGCACTTAGGGGCAGAGGGGAAGATAAAGGAAGGAATGGGAGACCAAGAGGCCCAGAGGGGCAGTCTATTCTCCCCAAGGTTCCCCCCAGACAGCGGCTCAGTGGGAAAGTACTGCTACCACTTCCAGGGAACTTGGCTTCAGTCTGTGCATCTCTTATTGAAGCCTTCAGGGCCTGCACTGTCTGCACCAGCAGCCGTGCTAATGCACCAGTCCAAGTACATTGTGTAGCTATATGTCCTGGGAAGCTTCTGCTGAATGGTAAACACAGAAGCTGCCCAGTATGCAGAGAAACAACAATCCCACCGGGACCAAGAACTCAGCATTCAGGACCGTGAGAATTTCCTATTAAAGGAACTTGAACATCACAGTGGGCTTGAGAAGGTTACATGATGCATCGGACTGATGGTTGCAGTATGTACTACTACCAACCATGGAGTAGGGAGCCTGCTCTAAACACGCGTCTGTGGATGGGCATGGTGCTGCTGTTGAGACTGGATGAGGAAGAGAAATTTGTAGGATAGAAGTTGGAAGAGGGAAAGAGACAGAAGAAGGAGAAAACATGCTTGTTGGCTCATTCTTCCATTTAACTTTCCTAGTCCCAATTAAATGCACAGACTCTACCCCTGTGCCCTTCCGGTGCCATCCTCCCAAAGCATCCTCCCAAAGCATCGCTTTGAGATGTAATGTGAGAAGGTAATACCACAGGTCTGTAGAGTGCTTCTACCCTCATGTTAACTATCCACTCGATCCTCACAACAACCAGGCGATGAGATCTCCACCTCATCCATCAAGGACTTTAAGCTCAGAAGGGTCAAAATCCTTGTTTGGAACAATGAGCGTGCATAAAAATTGCCTCAGGAGTTTATTGCCTTTGCTGGTCTCTCACTTGCCCTAGCCCCCAATCACAGGTCCTGATTCAGGGGACCCAGGGAATGTATATTTCTAACAAGACTCCCCCAACTCATGATTCTAAATGAAGGGTCCCTGAGATACTGTCTGAGAAACACCGGCCAGATGGTTTCCCACGGTCACCCAGCTGGACTTGAATCCAGTCTTCCACCACAAACCCCATGTTCCTTAAACCACATACCAGAGCAAATTATGTACAAGTTTTAGGTATGTATGTGGTTGGAGGGGGTGGGAGACAGGTGGAGAGAAGACATCACTGGCCCGAGCTGCCGGTCCTCAGACGGTTTGCTTGGCCTACAACAAGTTGCTTAAACTTTCTGGACTGCAGTTTATAATCTTAACCAGTTTGCCCTGACATGAACAGCTACCTCACTGAAACACAAATTTCACTGAAACGCAAGTTTCACTGAGTCAGTTTCACTGATATTCTATTTCATTTTTTTCTCAGTTGCTGGTGGCATCCTACTAAGTTGATTCTACTTTCCACTAATGGAAATTTGTAGAACTTGCAAATTCCATTTGTCAAATGTTGGACTAGATGACCACATTTCCTGCTAACTCTGAGAATATCTATCACCGAGCTTCTATGCTTCAGTGGAGTCAGTCCTCTGTGCCAACCTCAGGATTCTTTCCAAAGTCAAGTGCATACATGGCCTGAGATACAACCTTTCAGGGATGGGCATGGCCCTTTTGCAGACTGTTGCAGCAAAGCAGAGGGGTCGGAGGCTCTGGTTGCAAACAGCCCAGCATGTCAGCAGATACAAGGCCCACTGCCTCTCAGAACATGTTACAGCCAGACCCACCCACAGGTAGGCAGGGGGCTGTGGCGGGGGCGGGGGGGGCAGGAGAGGATAAAGAGCCAGGCTGTGTGCTTCTACAAATCAAAGATCACGTGAAGCCTGGAAAACGCCATTAGATGGTGATTTTCGCTTCCTATAGGCTGTCCGGGCCAGACTGACCAGAAAGTGGAAGAGAGGTGATCAACAGGCAATTTTGCTGGTGCTCAAAGACCCAGCCAAAAACCATTACAGTTCAAATGGAGGATGAAGGTCCTGGTTTTGCCTCACCTCAATGGCATGGCCAAACAGATTTATCACACTTGCTCCCCACTCCAGGGCAACAGGGGAATTCTAAACAGTGGCAGCAAGGTAGTTAGGAGAAATGAATGAGTCAGCGGTCAGACAGAGCGGCCCCTGAAACAATCCCTCCTCATCCTCTTCCCAGAGCAATAAGGAAGCTTCAGGTGCCCAGGGGACTCGGAGTTCGCACTTGAGAAACTCTGCTTCAGAGAACCCAGGACTAGAATTAGTCCTGGAAAGTTCTAAGAGCCCTTGCCAGTAGGGAGGGGTCAAGGGCAGAGGGGTCAAAAGACCTTTGAGGAATCTGGGCACACTTAAAACACTTTTAATTGCAACCCTCGAAATAGTTCATTCATGCTTCATGCTCTCAGGCTTCTCCTGGACCGTGATGAGTCACACCACCTACTGAACATTAATTACAGGGTATGCCCCTCATTATCCAATTACACCAAATTCCCTCACAGACTCTAAATTATCGGTTTCTTAGAAAAGTAGGTGTGCATTTTTCTTTCTGACCAGTTCTGCTGTGTGCCAGTTCTACTGTCTCACAGAGCCCCAGGTCATTCCTTTCTTTTCTTCCTCTTCCCATCTGGAAAGGACCGGTAACCATGTCCCCACTCTCACTGTCCCTTCGCCTCTGCAGGGCTGTACTCCTTTACAGTGGCGCACTCAGGAAGTCCCCACTCCTCTCCCTGAGCTAAATCTCTGTCCCAGAAATTTAAATAGGTCTTATCCAACAGCGTGTTGCAGAGAATGTTGCAAACAACATCTGTTTTCACCTCACTCTTCTCCTCCCCAAAGCCTTTTAAGAACCGTTTCAACATCCCACTTGCAAATCTTTAAGGCATTGTCTCAGTGAACCGTGTTCCCATTTGACGGACACCCTCTTGCTGAAATCAGGGGCTGGGGAGGGAGGGTGCCCAACCTCTCCCCACCAGGACAGGGTGTCCTGGTGATTCAATGGGTGTCAGGACAAGCTATCACACCCTATCAAAAGTCCAAGGGTGCATCCTATCTGTACTGTTTATTTTCCAAGTGTCAGCTAGGAGGCTTAACTTCCAATCTACCGGTTTGATCCCACTCCAGATTCTAAGACCAAACTCATTCCTAGGAGGGAAATGTTGGATGCCATGAGTTGATAGCATAGACTCTCAGCATGAAGTCAGGGGTTCCTGAGTCTTCTCTGACCGTGTACCCCAGTTTCTATAATTTTCTCTTGCCTATTCCCTTCCCTGTGGCCCCCTCCTCCACAGTCTCTGACTTGCCCCCTTCCTGGGAGTGTCTCAGATGTTTTCTCTGCCTAGCTCCCTAGGACCTTGTCCAGGGCCAGATAAACCTTTCTGATGCTAATAGCTACTTGGATTTCTGCCCTCCCCCTCAGTCTGCTCCGCCCTCATCCTGCTGGTGAATCACTGATTCTTTCCCCCTTACTTTCCCAGCCTTTCTCCTTCCAGGGTCCTGGCCATTTCCCTAGGAAACTTGTTCCTGTGTTGTCCTTGGGTGGACTTTGGCCTCCTCAATCCGAGGTGCATCCTGAGGGGCAGAAGGAGCTCCTCACACCCCTACTTTCCTCCTGCTCCTCAGTCACCGCCCGGTTGCCTTCTTTCCAGCAGGTACCTCTACACACGCAGAGGAGACATCATAACCACCCTCATTCTTACTCGTATTTGCCAGAAACTATGGCTTTCATTGAGGTCCGTTTTTGCTTGGTGACTCTTTGGAGATTGACTGAACCTCCATTGTGTATAAGCAGTGTGAGCCAGTGTGAGCCCTAAGAACTTCCTCATTTTACGGAAAAAGATACGATTATTCTCCCAGTGACACTGGGAGAGGTAGAACACCACCCCGCCCACCCAGGAGTCTACTGTTGTCACGTCAGGGCCTCAGCCTCCGCCTGCCTCTGTCTCCACCAGATTTTCCCGAGGACTATGGGCTCCAGAGCCCCTCACCAGTTGTGTGACAATGGGCAAGTTCTTAACCTCCTGGTCTCAGTTTCCTCATTTGTGGAATGGGGATATAATAGTATCTGCTTCATAGGTTGCTAGGAAGATTACATGAGGTAATTTCATTGTGAAGTAGGCTCCATCCCGTGTGGGGCTTGAACTCACGATCCTGAGACTGACAGTCACAAGCTCTACCAACCTGAGCCAGCCATGCACGCCAATGAGATAATATTTTTAAAGCACTTAGGACAGTGGCTCCAACAGAGTTAGCATCCAAATGCCTGTTTACAAATAAATTCTAGGGGTATTAATTAATTATCATTATTTAAATATGAGGGGAAAGTCACCAAGTAGAGAAGATGTAAAAAAAGGAATCAATCTGAGGGCCCATTGTCTGCGAATAGACTGTACCAGATGTGAACAGGTGTGTAAATTATCACGTAAGTAAATCAGATCTTTTTCCTTTTTAATGATCTTAATGGAGTCTTGCCCTAAACCAGTGCAATTAAAAGAACTGGCCTGAAGGTTTTTAGCAACGGTGACTTGGATGCCTTTAAGTGTCCCCCCAAGTCAGCACAAACTTTTTCTGCAAAAATCAAGAGGATGGTGGGATCCTGGATCCTTTATGGAAAACGAAGATTCATTCTTCATTGCTTGCCACGCATCTCCCATCGGATGACAGCCCCCACCCGCCCCCCACGAGCCTGACAACTGCCCACAGCACTGGCCAGCTGAGCCTGCTGACACGGTGGACATCAGCTCCTGACATGGTTCCGTCCATCAGATAAGTCAGACCTCCTCCTCCTCTCCTGGCTGCCTGCCCGCTGATTCACTCTGGCTAATTCCTCCACAGTGCTCAGCCAGGGGGAGGCACAGAGTTCTCTGAAATAACATCTATATGTGAATGGCAACAAGGGAGGCCAGAACTGGCCTTAGAAGAATGTGAAGAGGGAGGGTGTCCACTCGGTGAGGTTTAAGGGGCACTGAGAGGGCCTGCCAACTCCTGTTCAAAACAGTCCTTCTCTCCCCTGACAGCCCCTGTGCCTGCTGCCAACGCCTCTGTTCCCACAGTCAGAGATTAATTTCATTGCGTGAGATAACATTCCTTACCATGAGACGTCTCAAAGCAGAGTATGTATACGACCCCTTCCAACTGCAAAAGGATGAGAAGTAGCACCCGGGTGACACGCTGTTGTACTCATATGGCTTTGAGCATGAGTATGTTCCTAACAGCATTTTTAAATGCGAGAAACTATAACATCGAAGAAAAAAAAACAACCTAAAACTAAAATATAAAAATCTAACAGGAAGGGAATAGTTAAGTAATTATGATACATAAAGTGACTGTTTAATTAAGCAGTCATTAGATATTCATAAAGCTTTATAACATTTACAAATGGTTAACTTCATGTGACGTTTAAAATAGGACAGGATGTAAAGTTGCACATATAACTAGGGGGAGAACATCACTAGCAACAATCCTATTTATCGGAAGTTCACAGGAAGGAAATTCACCAAAATGTTAAGACTGGCTTTACTGGTTGGGGGCGCCTGGGTGGCTCAAGGGTTGCCTGGGTGGCTCAGTCAGTTAAGCGGCCGACTTCAGCTCAGGTCATGATCTCACGGTCTGTGAGTTCGAGCCCCGTGTTGGGCTCTGTGCTGATGGCTCAGAGCCTGGAGCCTGCTTCAGATTCTGCGTCTGCCTCTCTCTCTGCCCTTCCCCTGCTCACGCTCCGTCTCTCGAAAGTAAATAAACGTTCAAAAAAAAAAAGACTGGCTTTACTGGTTGGAAAGCTCTGTGTGATCTCCACCCCCCCCCATCCTTTGTAATTTCCAGAGTTATTACATAATGAAAGTAACCATAACAACTTGTAAGGCAGAACAACAATATAGCGGCTGGCGGTGGGGAGGAATGCAATAGTCATAGGAGGCATAATACTTTGAGGGAAAAAGGGGGCAGTGAACAGATGGAGAGTTCCCAGTTCTGCTCCAGGACCACTGTGTGCGCCTCAGAAAAGCCCTGAGTTGCCCATGATGCCTCAGTGTAGTGGCTTCAAAAGCCATCCCTATAAACCTCTGTCCCTGCACTCCTGGGAAATCCAAAAGAGCGCTCTCTAGAAAGCTGGTCTCTTGACATGAGTTTCGTGCTCTGTTTCTACCTTGATTGAGATTTGAACCAGGTGTAATGCAACGTGTGGGCAGCAAGGGGCCCTGTCGTGGAGCTCTGGGACGCCTTCAGTCTGCAGGTGGGTAGCACATGTTGCCGCCAAGTCCAATTTAGACTCTTAAGCTGATGATTTGCTTCATCTTTGTTCACTGGAGCTGGGGCTTCTCTGACAGCAAGTGAAGGAGCTGTTTAGTTTAGCTGTTTTCGGTGGTGAGATGGAAGGTGGGAGCCACAGAGAGGCAGAGTGTGGTCTGCAGTCAGCAGAGGTCTCAAGAATCGTGCAGAAATTAAGAGAACAAAGAATGCAGGAGTGGGAATCAGGAGGCCTCCTCAGTACTGGTGCAGGTCCTAACTGTGTGTGACTTTGGGAAAATCCCCCTCTCAGTACCTAAACTTCCTCATTCTTAGGATGAGGAAACTGGATTTCAGGGGCTCTTCCATTGAAGTAGTTCCTATAGTCATTCATTAACACACAACTGTGTTTAATTTTATTGAGCACTTAATCATTAACAGGTTGCCTTGTTTATTTGTTATTTGTGGCCATATTGCACATCAACATGTAAGGTCCAGAAGAGTAGAAGCCTTCTCTGTCTTGGTCACAGTCACATCTTTTGAGTCTGGAGTGACACCTGGCACATAGCAAGTGATCAACAAATACTCATTGAATGCCGGAGTGAATGAAGTCCTTAAACTATTGCCTGATACATAACTGCGTACCTGCCACGTGGAGCCACAATGCCCGAGCGGTCTCTCACACTGGCTGCCCACCTATTCTTGTCAGAGTCTTCTAGATCCTACAGTTCATTTGTTCTGAGCCTCTTTTTGAAAAAATTATCTTACCCTTTGGTCACCTGGCTACATCGTCATTCATTCCTAAGTCTGATAAAAATGACACAAGAGGGCAAAGATAAACCAAGAATAAAGAGAATGAGAAGTCATGGTAGACCAGAGAAGTCAACATTTTTTTGAGAAATGGAAAGCAGCTGCAGGAGTGGATTCTGACTTGGTAGAATGGAGAAAATGAGATGCAACTCATTAGCCCTGCACAAGCCTCAGAAAGGCTTAGGAAGTGGAAGCACCAGGCTGCACTGAGGGAAGGGGTATGGGCGGGGCTAAGGAAGGGAAGAGGGGTTGAAAGTCTGTAAAGGGAGTAGACCCCCAGGTCCCCCTTCTATGCGATGTGCACTTTCTTGAAAAATTGAAATTCACTGAAGGTCCACATATAGAATTAGGGACATGGCGACCATCCTTGATCTTGTTGGCTCCCAGGATACTGCCGACCAAATGTAAACATTTTAGGCAGATCTGAGGATCTTTCGTTGGAGAAACCAAAAAGATGTACAGCTACTCAGACACTGACATTTGGAGATCCCTCCCCCAAGTCTCCATTGCCTTGCTGGATCATTGCAGAGTGAAATCTTCCAGTAAATACACCCCATCCATTAAACAGAATATCCATTCAGCTTTTTTGGTGCCTCATTCATAAAAATGAATACGATTCAGCCAAAGATCACCAGACTTTGCCAAAAAACCTCTCTGTTAGAAATCAAACTAAACAAACAAAAAGGATCAGGTGTTCAGAGGAAACAAGATGCAGGCAGGACAGTAGATCTTTAACACTACTATAATCCTCGGAAAGGTGGGAAAGGGATTGTGTCCATAAAAAAAGAACAAGCTGCTACAGAAAAGGGGGGAAACTACAGAATAGAAAGAGCTCTCAGAAATTAAAAATATGAGGATGCCTGGGTGACTCAGTAGGTTAAGTGTCCGACTTCGGCTCAGGTCATAATCTCGTGGTTTGTGGGTTTGAGCCCCACATCGGGCTCTGTGCTGACAGCTCAGAGCCTGGAGCCTGCTTTGGATTCTGTGTCTCCCTCTCTCTCTGTCCCTCCCCTGCTCTCTCTCTGTCTCTCAAAAATAAACAAGCATTAAAAAATTAAAATAAAAAGAAATTAAAAATATGATTGAAATGAAACATTTCATACATGGGTTGGAAGATAAAGTCAAAGAAATTTTCCAGAGAGTAGAACAAGACCACTGAGAGAGGAAAGTAAGAGAGAAAATCTAAGAAAATTAAAGAATCAATCTAACAAGTGTGAGACAGAATGAAAAAGAATAAATTGTCAAGAAAAATTCCCAGGACTGAAGGGCACAAAGTGCCGAATCGATACAATGTTCCAAGCGCCTGCTGTGATTAATTTTAAGAAGACCTACTCTAAAGCACAGTGTCAGGACACACTGGCAGTAAAAAGGGCATCCTAAAAGCTTTCAGAGAGAGAGGAGGGAAAAAAGTCAGATAAAATCCAACAAATCAAGAATCATGACAGCGGTTTTTGACAACAACCTTAGAATGTTAAAGAAAATGGAGCAATTCCTTCAAAATTCTGAGTGGGAATTATTACCAAGCTAGATTGTGTGTCCAAACAAACCTTCAGTCAAGATGAGGGCACACTAAAGGCATTTTTAGACTTTCAAAGCCTCAAAAATTTGCCCCAATAAACATTCAGTGAGTGGCAACAAATATGATTAGTATGTTGGTCTCCCAATTTTTCTCTTTTATTCTCTTTGTTTTTTTGTTTCTTTTAATGTGATATGCCTTTAATAGATACAAATTAAAACTGATCCCTTCATTTCCTTTTTTAAAAAAATGAGTTAATAGGTAGATTCGAGGGTGCCCAAACCAAATAATGTTTTTTTATTTAGCAAAGATTTCACCCAGGCCTTATGTGACAATCTTTTAGCCAAAGCTATGAAATGTGAACTGAGGTGGATTCATGGCCTAGCTGAGGTGCAAGGGTTCATCCAATCCAATTCCCCTTTTTTACAGAAGAGGAAAATTGATCCCCCAAAGAAGAAGGACTTACCTAAGGAAGATGGTGTCTGAAAGATGGTAAATATTCAATAAACATTAGTTGAATGAATGAGTGTATTAGTGGGTAAGTCAATGAGATAAGCCAGAGATGATCCAATACTCTTAACTCATAGGTAGAAAAACTGAGGACCCCAAGAGAGTCGGGAGCAGAGCTAAGACCAGATTCGGGTTTTGGAATTCTGGATTCAGAATGCTTCTCACTAGATCTTGCTAAATTAATGATGGCTACCACTTGAGGAGAATGTCATAAGGCTCTAGGTCCACACCTGTCCCTCATGTATTGATATATGGATTGGTGCAGGGTGGGGGGGAGAGGATATTCAAATTCATGTTTCACAAGACTGCAGAGGGCTCGAGGCTGGGAAAGGCAGCTAGGATTACAGACAGAAACCCAGGACCCTCATGAGCTCCCACCCCAACCCCCACTCAAGGCAGGACCGTTTGAATAACATCTAACTCTTCATGTTATGACACTATTCCCGCCTAGTGGAGAGCTACAATTTTCAGAGCATTTTCTTTGTTTTTGTAATTTCCATTCCCTTCTCAGTTGCCCTCTAGGGCAATACAGAAGAAATCTTCCTTTCTTCTATGGAGCTCCACATATGTGAAGACCAGATCGATAATTCCTTAAGTCTTCTCTTTTCCAAATGTTCCTTCAAGCAGATCTCAAATGTGGAGTTTCCAATATTTTCATCATACGCTTCTGGATGAATGTCAGTATGTCCCTGTCCCTCCTGATAGGGACACCCAGAACTGAACCCAATCCTTTAGACATAGTGTGCCCAGCACAGGCTAAGTCAAGCACTCACTTCTGGGTCTGGACACTGTACGTCTATCGACGTGGTCTGAGAGTCTTTTAATTAAGTTAAGCCACTGGCTTCTCACTAGAGCATGTCGCCTACTGAAGACCCCAACCTGACTCACAGGGTCTTCTCAAAGTAGCTTCTCCCCTTTTCTCATTAACTCAGAGAACTTTCTATTTATCTCTGTTAACTTTAAATTTCCAGTTAAAGAGTAGTGTTCTTGACTCTCTCATCTATCTGATAGTGATTCCTTCCGGCTTTGTGTCATCTGCAAACCTGAAATTTATGCTTCGGTGTGTTCATCCAAGTAAGAGACAAACGTGGAGAACACGGTAGGAACAAGGACGGAGCTCCTAGCAGATAGACACCATCTACCCAGAGGAGGAACTAGATTTGCCTTGGGCATAACTAACACCAGGGGTGGAAGTTATAGGGTCTTAGATTTGGCTTAACTTAGTGTTTATTCATTTGTTCATCCGACAAGAACTTATCAAATGCTGGTTAGAGAGTCAGAGCTCTCCAGCAAGGGAGGGAGGAAATGCAAACGCATAGTGAATTCTGTCTGCTCCTCATCTCTCTGTTCGCTGTCCAGACTTCAGAGACCATCTAGACTGGGCACGCGCTGTCAGCAGACAGGGCGGAGAGGATGCGCAGCCTGTCCGTGAACACAGGCCTCTGCAACACTGACCCCTAGTCTGGAGATAACGGATCTATAGGATCGAGGGCATCTCCTAGCTCCTCCGTGCTTTCTGATGCTGTCCTTACTGATGTTCTAACTGTACCTGGGCAGGAAGGCACTTTCCTGCAACGTACACCATAACTTGGGAAAGAGGAAAAGAGACAGGGCACCGGCTCTGAAACCCAAGTTTACCTACAGCAGAGGCCTGAGAGAGGTGGCTGGAAGAAGCTGGGATTACAAAGAGCCACTCCCAGGAACAGAGAGATGGGAAGTTGTGGGCTGCCCTCAGGCATTCTTGCAAATTGTCCTCTGTGCAGGTCAGGCAACAGCGAAAAGTTGAGCTCCAGGAAAAAGCTGGCCAAAGATCAGGCAGGATTTCACAAAAGTGCACAAGGTTATCCGCCCTCAAATATTCAGATGTGGGTCACCATTTTCTGTGTCGTGGGTCATCGGGTCTGGAGTCAGACTGCCAGGTTTGCACCTGCCTCCATCGTTACTATCTGTCTAACTGTAAGCAAGTGAATTAGCCTCTCTTCGGCTAATCTTCCTTACCTATAAAAAAGGGAAAATAGGAATTCCTACCATACAGAGTCATTGCAAGGATTCCATGAGTTCACACAGGTAGCATGCCACGGGTCATGTGCTCAATAAATGCTACCTATTGTTTAATCGTGACTCGGCATATACCCAAGGCATATTTTCTGTACTGACGTCATGTGCCTAGGGTATAGAAATCCATTTCTCAAGCATCCTTAATGACACTTATTGAGGGAGACTGGCCGTTTGGGTTTAGGGTATGATTTAAGCTACAATTTCCCTTTGTAGGGCCATGGATACGAACTTCTCTTCTTTTTCCACACTAGGCCTCCTAGAGAAATGACAGACTACGTCAGGCTGGGAGGGATCTCTTGGACTATTTGCCAGATCAGGTGATAACAACGTTCACACTGAGGTGACAGGTGGAGGTTGAGGTGTCTGCTCACGTATAGAAACTTGGCAAAATAATCCCTGGAAAGAGGCCATACTCCCCCATGGTTGATCAGAGAACACCAGTCAGCCTGAATATTGTTATGTAACCTGAGCACAGGCAGCAAGTCCGCCAGGACTGGAAGTGGGTAGAGGGCATAAGGGAAGTTCAGGGGTGTGCTGCTGAGCACCCAGGAGGAGAATCCAGGAGGAGAATCCGTTCTTAGAAACAGGGTCAGCCAGGTGCTGGCAGCCTGGGGTGGGGCAGGGGGTGGGGAATTCAAATGCACATTCAGAAGAAGCGCATTCTAGGGGGGCACCTGAGTAGCTCAGTCAGGTAAGCAGAAGAAGCGCATTCTAAAAGCTTCCACTCAGAAGCAAGCGCCCACGGTCACTGTCTCCCAGGCCCAAAGAGATGCCAGTGGACATCTGGTTAATTTCCCATTTTCAGGCAGAATAAGAGAGCAGCGCACACTTGTATGATCCTTCACAAAACTCTCTCACAGACAGCAATCTGACCGTCACGGATTCTGTAAGTTAGCATTATGACCTTATTTTATAGACGAGGCAACGGAGGCTCAGAGAGGTGAACTATCTTGCTCAGGGTCACAGAGCAATAGATCTCAAAGGCAGGTCCCCAAGTCTTATGAATACAGTTATGTCATCCACCCCTTATTTGCTTACTCACCAGTTAGCTCCTGTGCTGCACACAGGGCACAGAGGGCTGAAGCAGACAGTCAGTTCAGCCCTGCCCTCACCGAGCTTACTGACTGTTGAGGAATAGCATACAAACACCCCAAGTGTGACAAGAGGGGTCCCTCAGAAAGTGATTTGCTCTTCCCATTGCTGCCTCGCCCGACTGCTGCACTGGATACTGCCATGGCTGTGTCTCCTCAGAGCTATTCATATTAGTGTCTGGGTCACCTGCCCTTGGCTGCGATAGTTGATAACAACTCATCTCCTGCTTACCCATTAGCCAGTGGGATCCCAAAGCATCTACCCTGTTCTATGCCAGCCTGCTCAGCTTCATCACCACCCGGCCATCCCCAACGTGGAGCACCACCCTGGTAGCAGGAGCTAGAGGAGATGCAGGCTGTCCAGATGAATGAGCTAGAACATGTGACCAGCAAGGAAGAGAGCAGCAGCAGCAGCAGCAGCAAATGAAGGGGTTCCCAGAGTCTTAACATGTCTTCCTTAAAAGTTGTTGTTTATGTTCTCAGTAAATTATAGACTTTCCCTTATCCCTGGTCCTATCCTTGCCCCTTCAGTGTGAAGAAGGGCTTTTATCTGTGACCCAATGCTTCTTCCTTGTCCAGTCTCACCCATTTATTGAGTGAGTCCTAATGGGATTTTCTGCTTCTATCTGCTGCCCTTGGCTAGTTTTGCTCTGGGCGTAACGGTCACCCCGTCTCATGTCCAGTTAATGACAGTGGATCTTTCTTACCACCACCTTCCTGTCTGGTTACTAACTATGAGGATGTGCCCTTTGGACACTGCTTACAACCTGTTCCCTTGATTGTCTGCATGATCTATGACTCAGCTCCATCTTAAAGACTTCTTAACTTTCCATTCAGAGCAGCCTTCTAGGAACAAAAGAGCAAAAGTAGCACAAAGTGGCCACTAGAGGGAAGCAGAAGCTAGGATTTACTAAAGGAACCAGCCACACCCCGGTTACTCGCTGGGGTACACCACCGCCCACCTAAGTGGGAAACAAACATCGTACTTGGTGCAGGGTGAGTGCGCAATAAACGTTTCCTGGATGAAATTCTAGTTTTAGAAATGAGAAAGCAAGTGATGTGATCAGGAAGTTAGTGGGTGTCAGGGTCCGGTCTTGCCTTTGGGCCAGTGTGCCTTTCCATCACACAGTGCGTCAGCCCTGCTCCTCCTCTGTGGTTGAACCCAGGTAAACCACCTGCTCGTCCAAGTCTATTTCTGAAGCATTTTTGGATAAACAGTAGTCATTGGAGACTGTTTTCTCTGTCCCTTACATCTAATTTGTCACTGAGCCCTACCAGGTTATTAAAAATCTTTTTCTTGTTTTCTAGGCAGCTCCCTTGCTAATCCAGGCCTCCTCTCTCCTGGGCTGCAGCACCCTCATGCACTTAGTATTTCAGAATTTGCATAGACTTTGCCTTTCAAACTCTACCAGCCTCCTTCAGGCGTTCACTGTTCTTCATAATCCTCCCCAGGCACCTGTTCAACTACTTGCCCATAGATTTTCTGTTTTGTGTCTTGATGGTTCTCTGAATATGTTCTGGTCATTTCTGCCTCTGGACATTCCAACTGAAAGTTTCCCTTTTCCTCTCCAGACCCCATGTTCCCCACTGTCAAAGGTCATGCACAGCGCCGGATTCCCAGTATCTCACATTTCACACATTCTTTGGCAGTGATCTCCACAAAGGGCTTTCCTCTTCCTAGGATTAATCTTGTCTGTCTCATCTTTTCAGATACTTGAGCAGTCAGAAGGATGGATCCCTTGGGGCACCTGGGTGGCTCAGTCGGTTACGTGTCTAACTCTTGATTTGGCTCAGGTCATGATCTCACAGTTCCTAGGTTTGAATCTCACATTGGGCTCTGCGCTGGCAGGGCGGAGCCTGTTTGGGATTCTTTCTCTCTCTCCCTCTCTCTGTCCCTCCCCTATGCCTGCACATGCGTGCGCTCTCTCCCTATCAAAATAAATAAATAAACATCAAAAAAAAAATTAAAAAGGACAGATCCCTCACTTTGGATGGCTTGTGTATATGCGAATACTACAAAACATTATATTTTCTGGCTGTTGGTTTCGTGATTGAATATTTAGATTGCCTTCTGAGTTTTATCAATTTTTCTTATTCTATGGCATTGTATCAACAATGGGGCATCCTAGAGGTCCATGTTTGGTACCAGACAAAATTATTGCATTTTTCTTCATAATTTTCAGTTTCTTGAATTTTTTTCCTGCCAAAAATATGTCAATGTTTCTAACTTAGAACTTATGTCTCGGTTAGTAGTGGTGGCAATGGTGTAGGCGGCAATTGGGGGAACGGTAAGTCTAGGAGTTCACTGCATGACAGCATGGTGGTTCAGAGTCTGGATTCTGAACTCAGAATCCCTGCTGAATCCATATGCTGACTGCGTATGTTACCTTGGAAATGTTGAAAATACGTGGTCTGACTGTGCTTTAGCTCCTCATCAAAAATATTGAGGTACTAGTGATAACAGAGTAGGCTATTTTTTTTAATTTTTAAAATGTTTATTTATTTATTTAAAGTGGAGAGAGAGAGAGCATGAGCGGGGGAGGGACAGAGAGAGAGAGGGAGACACAGAATCCGAAATAGGCTCCAGGCTCTGAGCTGTCAGCACAGAGCCCGACGTGGGGCTTGATCATGTAAGATGTAAGATCTTGGCCTGAGCCGAAGTTGGTCACTTAACTAACTGAGCCACCCAGGCACCCCAGGATATGCTAGTTTGATTAAAGACTGTAACGTATGTGAAGTGCTTACTGTCTAGTTAATGGCTATTGTCATTATTGTTACTGTTTTCATTATTAATTGTTGTGACTGGTTGAGTCACAAAGTATATATGACATAATCCCTTTCTTTTCAGAGAGAGCAATTACTCATTTTATTTAAAAATTTTTTTTTTTTTATAATATACACACAGAGAAGTGCATCTAATCAGCTCAATGAATTTTCTCAAACTGATCACATCTGTGTAATGAGCTCCAGGACCAAGGAAGAGAACAGGAGCCTCATTCACACTCCCTTCCGGGCACTACTCCCCCACAGCCCACTATTCGTAGCATTTTTTCATTATCATAGTGAAAACACTTATCATGAGATCTGCCCTCTCAGCAAGTGTTTCAGCGCGCCATAGAGCACTGTTGACTACGGGCACAATGTTGTACAGCAGATCTCCAGAACTTGGCATACTCCGTTCTGTGTCTTGTCCTACTGCCTTGCTGAGTGAGCAGTGGGGTTCCAGCAGAATTAGACAATTTTGACTTTCTCTGATAGCTGCAGGAGCTGGGGCTAAAATATTATGGAAGAGTATTAAACTGTAGGTCCATCTGGAATGTCTGGGCTAGAATTTAAGATTTAACAGCTATGGCAGAATGCAAAGTCAAGATCACAGATGCTCCATGGACTAGGGAGAGATGAGCATTTTATTCTCCTTTAAATATAAAGCAACTATGCCATATGTGGGTCACAAGCAGCCATTCACAATTTCAGTGAAAGAGAGGAAACACCTATTTAGATATCATTAAAATGTGACAATTCTTTCTTCCCTGTGCCCCTTTGCTTGTGCCTGCATCTAGGGAGGGCCTACTTGACCAGATGGATAAAAAGGGAGTAGAGAGAGGACTTTGGTAAAGAAAGCTGACAGCCCCAGAGCACACATCATCCTGGCCAGGAGCCCCTGGTGGTAACACGTAGGTGGACAGCAGATGTCTTTACATCTTTAGGAAAAGGCAGAAATTTGGGCGGCACTCGGACAAGTTAAAGAAAACTTGGGGCCTGCACTCATGCGAAGGCTCCTTCCTAGGCCCTCAATTTTAGCACTTAAGGACAAGAATGAGCTCTTAATTATAGAGATGATTGATAGTGCCAACCTTGCGATATATTTGCTATATTTCAGACCAAAAAAAAAAAAAAAAAAAAGGGCGGGGGGAGTCTCCTCCTTGAGCTGAAAGCTTTGGTTCTGTTTCAGCTTAAGTTGAAAACTTTGGTGGAGGGAAACCTCTCCACCCTCAGCACCATAACAGGGGAGCCCACCCTGAGAATCCATATAACCTCCTCCCCACTTTCCTGGGTCTTTGGCTACTGGTAATACATTGAATTCTGAATGAGAGATATCACCTCTCACCCCAGGTACAAAGCTGTTCTCCTCTTCCAGTGTTTATATGACCCCTTCTGGTCAACTTCAAACCAACTTGGTTTCTGAAGGTGAGAGACTGCTTGGGTAATCTAAGATAGACATAAAGATAGAAATTCTTCTCCTTTAAGGCTGACCTCAAGTTTTCATTCATTCATTCATTCATTCATTCATTCATTCATTCATTCATTCATTCAACAAATATGTATTGAGTACCCCTGCCTTCGGATTCACAGCTAGAATAGAATGCGATCCCCTGGGTAGCAGGCACTGGGAACCCAGTGCCAGCTCTGCTTCTCTTCTGGCAAAGGGCAGGAAGGAGTGGTCCCTCACCTGCTGGGCTTCCAGGAACATTCCTGTGTCTCTGTGTAAGTTCTTCCCACACTTCAATGCAGGTGCTGCTGGCAGCTGCCACATGGATTTCTTTTTATCTCAGCAAATGAAGTTTGAGAAAACAAAGACACCCTACACATCAGGGATATTGAAAATTATAGCAAGAACTACGTGATTCATTCGTTCCCGAGGCATAAAGCCACGTGTATCACAGGTGCTGCAGATGCCACCAAATCTCCGAGGGCCGAATGTTGACCTCAGGCTCACTGGCAAAGGAGGGAGAACATAAAAGACCCCAACATTTAGAGAGTGTTACCCTTCCTATGCCAGAGAGAGAAAATGAAAAAATGAAATGCTTTTTGCTACAGTAAAAGAGTCTGAATTTTTGGCCAATGTGCCACAGATCGAATGTTATGTAATGTAGGAATTGTAGGGGCCTTCCTGGTGTTGTGTGTTCTTAAATACAGCCAGACCATAAGGAAATGCACAGGCATCACCTCTGGCCTTAAAACTTAAGTGGATCCCCTTTGTACATAATAAAATCTTAAACTTTTTGCGAGGATTTTCTGCCATCTGCCTCTCAGTCTTACCTCCAACCACAAGAACCCACAGTCCACAGTTGAAGCCACAGATGGCCAGGACCTGAACATCCAAGCACTTTTGGTCAGCTGTCCCATCTGCCTGGCACATCCTCCCTCTGGTCCCTGCCTGCCACATTCTCCCTCTCCTTTATGGTCAAGTTCGATTTCCTTAGGTACTGATTAATTACCTGATTTACCTACTTAACAAATATTTGTTGAGTAGTTGCTAAGTGCCAAGTACTCCTTTAGGTGTTGGGGTTCAGAACTGGCCCCCCAAAACAATTCTACCTTCATGGAGTCTGCATTATTGTAGGGTAGGGAGGCAGCACATAAGATAAACAGGCCAAGTAAGCAGAACCTTAGGAAGACAGTGGTAAGTGCTAAAGAGAAAAACAGAGCATGGAAAGGGACTAGGGAGTGTGGTGTGTGGGTGGTGGTGGTGGTGAGGTGGTATCCTTAAGCATTCCCAACATACATTATAGGCACCTCTGTTATGGTATCAGCATAAGCTTCTTTGTATTTACACAGGGGCTATTTATATACTGGAACTAGAGTCCCTAGAGGCTCTGTATCTCCAAACTCCAGCCCCTAGATACTCTTTACTCAGCATCTGTTCACATGGTGTTTTCTGCATTGAGAGAGAACTGTCCACAGAAGTCAGAATCTAATGCACCTGCTTCTGTTTTTGCTCCTTGGTGCTCTTTTTCCTACAGCTTTCTCTCCTTGTTTTACTTTCCTGTGTGCAACTGAGGTTTTCTTAATACTCTCCTGAGAAAATATCCTCATAGATTAATTTCCCTCCCACTAAGGATTTTTGAATGAGAGAACAGCCTCTCATCAAATAACTGGGGGAGGGGGGGGACATGATCTTTTTATGGAAACTCATTTGCAGAGAAAATAATTTATTGAAATAACTCTGTGGTATTTCAAACACATGTCCACAAATTCCTTGACACTCTACCCTTTGGGTTCCTCCATTTGAGCATGGGCTGGACATAGTGGCTTTGCTTTTAATGAGTGGAATATGCTGGAAATAATAAAGGGAGTCTTCTGAAGTGAGGATATAAAAAGTATCATAGCTTCCTCCTTGTTCTTTGTGGGATCACAGGCTGTGGGGGAAGCCAGCTGCCATGTCATGAGGACATGGTGTCATGAGGACACTTAAGCAGTCAGGTGAGAGAGCTGTCTTGGAATCATGTCTTCCAGCCCCAGTCAGACCTTCAGAGACTATGAGTGTGGCTAGCATCCTGCAACCTCATGAGAAACTGGGAGCCAGACCCACCTGGCCAAGCCACTCTTGGATTCCTGACCCACAGGAACTATTAGATAATAAGTGTTTGTTGTTTGAAGTCTCTAAGCTTTGAGGTAATTTGTTCTGCAACAATAGATAATTTAGTGAGTTCTATTCTGGTTCTATCACTGACATTGAGAAAGTCAATTAACTTCACTAAGCCTTAGTTTCTCAACTGTTAGCAAAGGGGGTCAGAAGACTCTAAGGAGTGCCAGCTCTCACACCCCATGTTCCCTGAACAAAACAAAAACACTCTAGGAATATGTAGTTTGGGTCAGCTATGTGTAAAATGTGACACTCTTGATCTCTCTGGGGTATTTCTGCAGATTCAGATAGCAAGGTGGTCATTACCTGAACTCACAGATGCAAGCTGTGTTCTGGGATGTGATATTCACCTTAGAAAGGGAGACATAAAAGTCACGCACACAGAAGGCTTCATGCTTGGGAGAGGCCTAGAGAAGGCAATATGCTTTACATGGGTGTGGTCTTCATAATCGACAGTGAATATTTGTGTTTCCATGAATATTATCTCACTTAAGGCTTGCAAATCTACACTCTAAAGATGGGAGGTTGAGGCTTGGAAAGCTTTGGTAACTTGCTCAAAGCCACACAGTTATAAAGTTCCAGAGCTGAGAACTGAACCATAGACTCTTTGTTGCTATGTTCCACTTTCTTTTACTCTCGGCTGCCTCCCTAGTGACTGGACTGTGTGCTACACTGGGTAGGTTGAGGACATTGCCTGGCATGGCCATGGCTCCTTTTGTAAGAAGCTGCATTCCTTAAGGCTGCTGACAGTGCCACATGTCCTATCACACAGCTCCATTCTGCACTGCACCTGCAGGCAGCTGCCCCAGACTGGGCATCTGTCCTTGGGAAGCTGCCCCTAAAGGCTGCCAGTGACAAGACGAGGCCAGGGGCAAAAAGATGAGTGTAGCCAGATTCCATCTTTCCATCTTTCAAGGATACTTACCTAAGCAAGAGCAGTAAAGATTTTTAGGAGGGGGAGAAAGGTCAGACAGGCCATAATGGGCACAGGCCAGCCAAGATTATAAGGGAATAGCAGCTCAAAGCAAATGGTGGCAATAAAGTGAAGAAAAGGTACATATCATGTGGGACTTGGGGAAAGGGGCTTAAACTAGAAAGAGAAGTGAGGTCCTTACAACCCTCCAGATCCAGGACCATCCTACTGGCCCAGGCTCATGAGGCCCAGATCTACTGTGGCCACTTGTATTTGATTCCTATGTGACTCATCAATTCTCTTCCTTGAGCTATCTGCAGAGTCCTCTTATCTGCAACTAATGAATTTAACTAGGGCTGGCAAGGCTGCTTTAAAATTTAAAACACTAAAGTGTGTGATTATAAAGTTCCAAGAATCATAGGGTTTTCTAAAACAGAACACACATGCACCAAGACCTCCATGGATTCTGACAACAAAAACACTTGTGACACCAAAAGCTGTATTTCATGGCACCAGTACACAGTGTGAGCTCTTCTCCCTTGGAGGATGAGCTGTGACTAGTGTAAGGGCAAAACGGACCGATTCCATTTTGCTTAAGGGCAAACTGGGACTGACTCCATTGTGTTCTGTGTCCTCCACCTTGAGTCCCAAGGGCCTGCGCAGAAGCTTGACCTGTGGGACAGGACCTTTGACCCTTCCTCAGCCAATCAGCTAGGGTCACGACCATCACCCCTCCCACTGCCCCTAGACCCCTTTAAAACTATTGTGTTTTTGGAACGGGCCCTCTCTCTTGACCCACCGCTGCGTCGGTGCGGTAGGAGATTGAGCTCGAGCTAGCTCGAATAAAGGCTCTTTGTTCTTGCATCGGACTCGGCTCCCTGGTGGTTCTTGGGGTCCCTGAATTCTGGGCATAACAACTAGGAACTAACCAACCATTTTTCAGTTTTTAAGAAATTGCTCCAAACATTGTGAGGGATGAGTAGTCAGCCCACCGTAATACAAAAACCAACTATGACATATGTGGGGTTTGACTGGCATGCAATTAGGGAGCAGGCTTGTGACCCTCTCAATGTCACTTGTGATGGACATAGATTTGTACTTCATAAAAGACGGCATTTTGTTAAACGGTGCCCTCTGAGTAGCCTTGACCTGCCAAAAAGTTGACATTTGTAGCACCAGGATAGACAGATACAGTGTAGAGTTCCTGACTAACAATGAAGGGCCCTGGCTAGGCTCCCAGCTCTGTCACTTAGTAGCTATGTGGCTAGGATAAGCGACTTCCTCCATCTCTAAAACAAAACAAAACAAAACAAAAAATGGACTAAAAGATCAAGGTCTATTGCCACTGAGAAACTGTGTAAGTGTGATTTAAAGATTTTTGACAACACAGCGTACAGCTGGCTCTTCAAGTAGTCACTCACCATACCCAGATGGAAACCACATTACCATAGTATGTCTAGAAAACTCCAAACAAAAAACCAGGACACATGGTCTGGCCACAGGACAAATTCTTTAAAATCAGAATTGTTCCATAAACTACTTTATGTTTACACCTGGGCCCAGGCTCCCAGGCCTATTCTTCAAGAAGAGCCTGAACGGGTGACTAAAAATAAAAAGGACTTCTTTGCATAGCTCATTTCTTATCTCATTTTTTTCAAGTAAGCACCACACCCAATGTGGGGCTCCAACTCAGGACCCCAAGATCAAGAGTCTCCTGCTCCACCAACTGAGTCATCCAGGAACCCCTCTTATTTCATTTACATTTAAAATAACTCATGGCCAAAAGCATTGAATATATACAACTCCGACCCCTTGCCCCTGTTTCCTCTCTTACTTCTTTCTAAAGGAATCTGGAAAACCTAAGTTGTTTGGCTTTTTTCTCTCAGGTTTTCTTATAAAAACACCAAAGGCCACACCTAGTTCTTTATTTGGCACCTCATTAACCCCCAAGGCAAAGTATTTACATTCCCCTTCAGGTTTGCTTTGTATAAGCCCTGAAGCACCCACCTGCTGGAGGAGCTCAGGGTGCATCTGGTCCTGAGCCTCAATGAGGTAGGCGATGAGCTGATGGAAAAGTTATTCATACAACTATTGTCACGCTCATTGTTTCTAAAGGAACAACACTCAGTGCTTTAAAGCTTCCAGCCTCTTGCCTCTCTGTTGGGAAAGGATTTGGAACTTTGACTGCAGGCTCTTTCCCTCAGAGGATCAATGTGCTTTAGAAAGGAAATCTATCAGTCCCCAGAAGACCCGGGGAGCCTAAATGCAGGACGGTGGTTCCTACTGCATTTTAATATCCCTGAAACATGGTGGTAAGTAGATTTTTTTTTCTAAAACCCTCTAAAACCATTTTAGGATATCCTGAAACCCCCATCTGACTGCCTCCCTCAGCACCTCTTCATCTGCTGGCTACGATCACCACCCCTCCCCCCCCCTCCCCCCCCCCCCCGCCACCCCTCCCTCCCCCGGGCACTCACCTTTTCTGGGAGTGACAAGCTCAGCCATTAGGCCCCACACAGAGTGTCGCACTCTCATAGTGGACTCCACTAGCCCTCATGATACCATGTGACAGCATGGTAGACATGGTGGTGGAGCCCTAGGCCAAGAGTTAGAGAGTGGGTGGCCATTGGCTCTTCCGCTAAATGACTGGTGATCTTGAGCAAGCCAGGGAATTTCTCTGGACCTATTACTCATTTATTAATGAGAGCATTGGGTACATAAACTACAATATAAAGGTATCCTTAGGTTCTACCTTTGTGTGCTGATTCATAGCTTGCCCTTCCCCGAGTCACTGGGGCCAATGTCAAGGACTGAGTGCAAGTATGGTTGGTGAGTGGCCACAGCCACTGAGCTCTGTGGCCTCCTGGGGACCTATGATTTGTGATTTGCTCTGCTGTAGGGTCGCCATTCTGAAAGACATTCTGTTTAAATCTGCATATTTATCATTGCCATGTTGATACTACAATACTCTTCTGAAATAAATAAGGCATAAGTTTGTATCTTTCCTGCTCTAGAGAAAATAACTCAGTTCCCATTTAAAAATTTCTCTTGCTAAAAGTTTCCTCACGGAAAATTCTATTCTCTTCTTTTAGTGTCACTGTGTCTCGGAATATCCAGCATTGCTTTAAGAACTTATTCCAAATGTCAGCCAACTTGTCCACAGTGTATACATGTCTTATACCTGTGATCACAAGCTACTACCCAGTGACCACTTCTCCTTGACTACTTGGAACTGAGAGTAACAAATACCACTCCTCTCTGTCTCTGTCTCAAGTTACTCAATGTCATTCCCTGGTTCCTATATCAAGGTCACTCAAAATCATCCCACAGTCTGAAAGTAGGCAGGTGAGAGGAGGCCCATCCTGCAATGTCGATCCATGCTGTTTAGGAAAAATATACCATGGTATACTTGTGCTTGTCAAAAACTGAAATGTTACTTAACCTAACACATTTACCTTTTTGTTCTTGCTGTCAGAAAACCTCAAGAAGAACTCACTTCCATCACTGCAGTGGGGACTCAGAGTGCTCACAACCCCTCATTCATTCCTTTTATGAGTCCTCATCATATTACCTTCTAAACCTTTTACATTCTTCATACGCTAACAAACTTCTCACCTGCAGTAAGTAGTCTTACTCATGACTTTCTGAGGAAAGAGAGGTCATAAACCTTGAACACACTTGACTTTCTTCTTTACCTACCCTTCTATTGCCTAAAGAACCAAGTCCAAGTCCCTAAGCATAGAATTTAAGACTTCTTGGGCGCCTGGGTGGCTCAGTCAGTTGATGCCGGGGTCCTTGTTCTGGCGAATCTAGGGGTCCATGAAGGACGGACGGTCAGGCGAAAGGAAGTGAGAGAGCCACGAGAGAGATGGAGTCTGATGACCAAGCAGGCAGCCCTGGGAATTCTGGCATGTCTGCCCTGCCGGCCTCAGTGTCTTTATTTAAAAGTAGTGAGTTACATTACAGCAATGAGTGACAGCCCATCAGTAAGCATAGTTTGAACAATAATGTGTTTTATCAGTAAAGCGGGGATTTCCCCAATCTTGCAAGTTGTTTTTAAGTTAGTTAGCATATAAATTTAAGGCTGGGGGAGAAGACAGGAAGTTACCTAGGCCTGCCTATGTTAATTATCTATAGATAGATTAGGAGACATTCTATCCGTAATCTTTAACCATAATGGAGGAGGTAGAGACATGATCTCTAATACTTGTCTAAGTTCTTCTCCTTTATGAGTGAGTGAGCCTATATGGTAAGGGCTCATGTTTATCTGTTCTTTATACAAACAGCAGTTTCTGTAAAAGTATTTTGTTATTGCCTTTTTATTATAAAGGAGCGTGGGGATGGGAATAGCAAAAGCATTCGTGAAACGTTAACCTCAGGAAGGTTGGCTATTGTTTGCACCTTATCTGTAAACAGTGCTTCTAACTTTTGGGCTAGGCTAACCTCCTGGGAAGGTCCTAAGTCTCTTTTCAGTCTCTCCTGTCAGTCTGTTAATCAAATACTGAGAGAAGCTTTTCAGAGATGTACCTTGAGGTCTTATGGTGGGGCTGAGGGGATAATTAACACAATGTGACATCTGCAGGGAAAATCTAGTTTGGTTCAAGGAGTCTTGGGGCCTAACGTCTGCTAATTTCTAGCCAACTCATAACTGCTATTCTATATGATCAATTTGTGTAACCTATCCCCAAGAGGCAACTTTGAGGTTACTTCTGACCAGGTTACTCTCATTCAGATTTTATCCATCAAGACATCGCACTCCAGGTCCCCTTTTCCATATGCCATAAACCCAAAGAGCATTATATCCCTAGGGCCAATGAGAGCAGTTCAAGTAATCCAGGCCTGAAAGATTATTTAGAAGGAGGTAAGATTAGGTGCCAGTTTGGCTGGCGGGAGCTTTGCTTCAACCTTTTCCACACAGAGAGGGGTCTCAACCTATGAGCCCAAAATGGCTCCCAACAGGTTGAGCGTCCGACTTTGGCTCAGGTCATGATCTCACAGTCTGTGAGTTCGAGCCCTGCATCGGGCTCTGTGCTGGCAGCTCAGAGCCTGGAGCCTGCTTCAGATTCTGTGTCTCCCAATCTCTCTCTGCCCCTCCCCTGCTCACACTCTGCCCCTCTCTCTCTCTCAAAAATAAATAAACATTAAAAACTTAAAATTAAAAAAAAAAAAGACTTCTCACATCCAGATCCTCAATCTTTCCGACTCATCTGCTACCACGACAGATCCTTTGCTCCAAGTCACAGCGGCAATTATTGACTCCCAAACATACCCAACATTTTCTCAATTTTCTGATTCATATGTATGGTGTTTTCTGTTGGAGTAGGTTCTAACTCCCTCTCTCAAGCCACATCCCTCTCACCTTCTGGAAATCCTTTCCCACCTTCACACCCAGCTCAGATACAGCCCCATCCATGAACCTGTCCACAACCAGTTTCAAATAATTTCCTCCCTACCTTTCTAGCAGAGTGCTATTTGTACACATTATAGAACATCTTTGCCTTGGATATTTGTCTACATTCCTGTATCTTCCACAGGATTGAAAGTGCCTTAACAGTACAGCCTGGGTGGTTTTTAAATTTTTCTTATATAAAAAGGATTTTCAATTATTGTTGTTTTAAAAATGCTGAAATAGATGGGAATTGCTTGTTCTGAGACCTCACAGTTTTGAAACTTCTACATCCCCTACTTCTTCCATATGTACTCTCTTATGTTTACTTTTGAAATTCTTCATCTCTCTTAGTGTTTTCATTAAACTTCCAAGTACTTCTGGAAATAGGTGGGGTATATGTTTTAAATGCTTTTTATTGGTTTATAATTTTGAACTTTTCATTGGGCCATAATTAATTTTGAGGAAGTTCCTCATAATTCTTGAAAATTTAATCTATTTTTTAATGTTTATTAATTTTTGAGAGAGAGAGAGAGAGAGAGAGAGAGATGAAGTGTGAATGCGGAGGGACAGAGAGAAAGGGAGATACAGAATCTGAAGCAGGCTCCAGGCTCTGAACTCTTAGCATAGAGCCCGACCCAGGGCTCGAATCCATGAACCATGAGGTCATGACCTGAGCTGAAGTTGGATGCCCAACCTACTAAGCTACCTAGGCACACCTAAAACTTAATCTGTTTAAAAACATATTTTATGGGGTGACTGGGTGGCTCAGTCGGTTAAGCGTCCGACTTCAGCTCAGGTCATGATCTCATGGTCTGTGAGTTCAAGCCCTGCATCGGGCTCTGTGGTGATGGCTCAGAGCCTGGAGCCTGCTTTGGATTCTGTGTCTCCCTCTCTCTCTGCCCCTCCCCTGCTCACACTCTGTCTCCATGTCTCTTAAAAATAAATAAAAATGTTAAAAAAATAAAAATAAAAACATATTTTATATTTTAAGATGGGAAAACAACACTCCTTTACATTATATGGAAAGAGGAGTTATGAGTCTCAAAGATCCTTTTGCTATGCATTAACACTCTTCTGTACAAAATAAACACAAGATGTAGGGGAGGAATTAATTAGGGAGATGCATGCTGGATTGCCACTAACTGTTTTTCTGATAATAAGAGATAGCTTGGCAAAGAATCCTAGGTGTCTCCAAGTCCATTCTGCCCTGATTTCTTAGTAATACTCATTTTTTTGAGGGGCTATATGTTGTCACCTAGTAAAAGAGTATATTCCCCAGGCCCCCTTGCAGCTAAAGTAGTCATGTTACCAGAACTTGGCCAGTGAGATGAAAGCCTGAGTGCTAGTCGTGACTAGTCTCCTTAATGTATGGGGGAGCTCTTCTTCCCTTTTGGCCAGCATGCTCCCCGCAACACCTGACATCTTGCACTATGAGTCAGACCACACTCTATGAATAGTGGAGGAATAAGCTAGAAGGAGCCTGGGTCCTGATGATGGCGTGGTTCTTCTCCACCAGTCCTAGGCTGCTTATCCTCAGGGGTCTACTATGTGAAAGGAAAACAAACTTCTATCTTATTTAAACCCGTGTCATTTGGAGCTTTTGTATGTAGCTAAGCCTTCTAATCCTAATCGATATAGATGAGAGGGTTTTATGAAGGTAGAAAGGAGAGTTTTGGAAATGTTTTTTAATCTCCCAGATTTTCTAATCTGATTGGGAGAGAAAAGTAAATTCAAAAGCAGGTTGGATCAGAGGATCACATCTTTGATAAAAGAAGACAGAGTGAGGGAATGCCACAGAACCAATAATGAGAGCTCAGCTGATAGCAATGCCTGTGACACAGCTGCTCTAAAACTCAAGTGCCCAGAACAGATTGGAACAGACTGAAGAGACAAGTATTCACACAGGTCAGGCTGCAGCATTCTTAGAAAACTCAAAAACTACTGGTACAAACTGAGCCCAGAAAGTCTCATCTAAAAGAAAAGAAACAAGCTATAAATCAGCACAATAAGTAAATGTGGGGCAAGCTAGAATGGTTGAAAATGACTAAGGTTTTGTGAGAATATTTGAGAGGGTGTGGGAGTGGGGAGAGTGGGTGACGAGCACAGAGGAGGGCATTTGTTGGGATGAGCACTGGGTGTTGTATGGAAACCAATTTGACAATAAATTATTAAGTAAATAAATAAATAAATAAAACGTGTGTTCTTATTAAAAAAAAGAATATTTGTATATAATAAACATTCTTTTCAAATTTTCTTCATTTTATATATTTTAATGTTCACAAGCTTAATATCTACAAGAATGTTTACAAGTTTATGGTCTTAAAAAAAAATCTTTCCATGAAATATCCCCTAGTGCCTAGGTGGCTCAGTTCATGGGATTGAGTCCTAAGTTGAGCTCTGCACTGACAGTGGGGAGTCTGCTTGGGATTCTCTCTTTCTCTCTCTCTCTCTCTCTCTCTCTCTCTCTCTGCCCCTTCCCCCACCCCCAATAAATAAATAAACATTGGAAAAAAAAAATAAAAGAGTGGTACCTGGGTAGCTCAGCTGGTTGAGCGTCTGACTCTTGGTTTCAGCTCAGGTCATGATCTCACAACTCATGAGTACGAGCCCTGCATCAGGCTCTGTGCTGACTGCATGGAGCCTGCTTGGGGTTCTCTGTCTCCCTCTTTCTCTGCTCATCCTCTGCTCCCTCTCTCTCTCTTTCTCAAAAATAAACAAACAATAAAAATAAAGAAAAATAAAAGAAATATCCCCCTACTTGCCTATGCGTACAATCATGTAGTTTTTTCTTTCTTTTTCTTTTTTTAATTTACATTCCTGGGGAGACTCTTTGATACTTTCCTACTTGCTAAAAGACCCAATTAGTCTCCTGGTAGGAGCTACAAAAACTGCAGGACAAGTGTGGGTGATGGGATAATTAGCCTCTAGAGGGCTAGTCTTGAATTTTTAAACCTGTTAAACAGTGATGAATATCAATTAACTTCACTTTAACCCCAAAATGTCCATCTAGTATTTCCACCAGGCTCTTCTTTTACTCTGGTTGCTTTGTGTTCTTTCACGATGACTTTCGGTCCTGCTGCCTGTCATCCTCACCTGCCCATGTGGATGCAGCCCTCTGCAGATGTCAGGCCTCAGAGACTCCCCACACCTTTCCCAGCCTGCATTCATCTGACTTGTCCTAGTGTCCAGGCTTTCAAGTTCCAACCATCAAGCTGTTTCATCATTTATTTCTTTAAGCTCTTCTGTTTCTGCTTCTGAACCTTTGCTCAGGCCATGCCAGATGCATGAAAAATACCTTTTCTATTTGTACAATCTGCCAACCAATCCTCTCCCATGCTAAATTCACAGGTTCATCTCCTCCAGGGAGTCCTCCTGAACAATTATGATCTAGGTTTACACACACACACACACACACACACACACACACACACACACACAGTTTTTAACCATGGTCATTTCCTTAAAATTTCTGTCACTTAATAAAGTGAACATACATTTTCTCCTATAATTAACATGCCTTTTCCATCTAAGAGAAGCTTGGCCCAAACACAACCATTTGTGCATCCTTTCTCAAAAGTTTCACAACATGCAGGCAGTCTATTCCTCACATTGGCTTTCTTTCTCCCTCATCCTCCATTCTCTTGTAGGAAGTTTTTCCTAGCTAACTAAACACTGTTTCCAAGATTCAATTTAACTACCTTCTTACTACATCATCAATGCACTTGGCACCCCTATAAATGAGGTGTTTCCTTCTAAGTGCATGGCTTTATTAAATTAGCATTATTCCACACTCTCATAGACTATGCGTTTTCTTTATGCCTGAGTGGACTGCAAGTCAGGAGACCTAAAACTAGTTATATGAATTCGGGACTAGTTATTTCACCTTTATGGGCTTTAGAGTATCTACAAAATGATAATCCTTAAGGATTCTTCTAAATCTAAGATTCTGCTCTTCTATATCTGTGAGTGAATTCCCTACTGGGACTACTTCAACAACATGGTACTGTCTACCCAACCTCACACATCTCCACTCCTTACTCCAAGGGCAGGAGATGGTTTGTACAACTTATTTTTTATTGTTTTTTTAGCATATGGCCAACGGTTTTGAGACAATATCGAAAGCGAGCTAACTTTACTTAAATTATTGAACTAATCTGCAAATTTCAAGGATAGGGAATCCAGAAGGAGTATGTTTTATGGACTTCATAGTTGTTCTAGATACTCAGAAGACACATGGAAAGGAAAAATGGGTTCTTTTCCTGTCTCCTCTTGAGGAAATTGCTATAGGAGATCAAACCCTTCCTTTAGAAGAAGCTGCATTTCACTTTTTGGAAGCTTATAATCATGGTGAATGGGATAGGATTAGGGAGGCAGCAGAAGGGGTCAGTAGCTGTGGCTGCTTGAATGCTCAATTGTGTGGAGCTCCAAATCCTGGTTTTCCACTCAGCGAATGTGTTTCCTGGCCTCGCCATTCTGGGTACAAGAAAGAAGACTGTTTCTCAGGCCTAACTGTAACTGTGACAACTGAGGCCAGCCTCTTATATTTTTTTAAATTTATATTCTAGCTAGTTAGCATACAGTGCAGTATTGGTTTCAGGAGTATAATTCAGTGATTCATCACTTACCTACGACACCCAGTGCTCATCACAACAAGTGTCTTCCCTAATATCCATCATCCATCTAGCCCATCTCCTGCCCACCTTCCTTCCAGCAACCCTCACTTTGTTTCTTCTTGATGCTGTGAAGACTCAGGGGAATTCCTCTATAGAGAGTCCATATATAATTACTGTCTGTACAGTTTAATCTCTGGACTGTCCATAGTAACTGGGGATACTGCTGCCTTGCTCCAAGGTAAGCATCATAGAGATGATGTTGTTTATAGGCATAAATCAGGTTATGCCAGGGTCTCAATGGAACCTAAGGGATTATGTGTTCATTTATCATTTAATGCTTAGCCATTTCCCAAAAGAGTATCTGGAGAGGCTTGTGTGAAAAACATATATTAAGACATTTAAAATACAAAACTAAACAGAGAGGGGGAATTTATAACTCCCTTGTTTACATATAAGGAGCAGAGACTCAGAGAGACAAAGTTTTGCAATGACAAGGAGCTGGGACCATAAATCCTTCCTTTGTTGGGTACTTTGGCTCCAGGCTGATAGCTTCCCTCCCACCTTGAGTTCTGCCATCATCTTGAGTGACTTCATCTCCCCATGGGCAGGCTCTCCAGCACCTTGGCCTCTTGATTCTTTGACTTTCTGGTCTCCTTTGAGCTCCTCCTTCATTCTATCTCAGCAGCCTCCTCCCATAGTCACTCTTTGATCTCATGGTCACCATTTTTGACTGCTCTGACTGCCACATCATTAAACATCTGACTTTTGTTAACAACATTCTACACATTTTGATATGCTGTATTTTTATTTTCATTCAATTCAACTTATTTCCCTTTCAGTTTCCACTTTGATCCATGTATTATTTAGAAGTGTACTATTTAGTTCTCCAATACTTGGAAAATTTCCAGATGTTTTTCTGCTATTTACTTCTAATTCTATTGTAGCAGACAACATACTTTGTATGACTTGAATCCCTTTTGATGTATTGAGACTTGTTTTGTGGTCCACAGAATGGTCCCTTTTGGTAAATATTTTGTGAGCATTTGAAAAGGATGTATATTCTGCTATTGTTGGTAGAGTGCTCTATAAATGTCAATGAGGTCAAGTTGGTTGATTGTGCTCAAGTCTGATACATCTTTACTGATTTTCTATTGATCCTATCAATTAATGAAAGAGGGATATTAAAATCCCCAAAGGCAACTTTTGATTTATCTACTTCTCCCTGCGGTTCGATCGGTTTTTGTTTCCTGTATTTTGAATATCTGTTATTACATGCTCAAAAGTTTAGAGTTGTGGGGCTTCCGGGTGGCTCAGTCAGTTAAGCAGCTGACTTTGGCTCAGGTCATGATCTCACAGCTCGGGCTTGTGAGTTCAAGCCCCGCATTATGCTCTGTGCTGACAGCTCAGAGCCTGGAGCCTGCTTTGGATTCTGTGTCTCATTCTCTCTCTCTGCTCCCCTCCCACTTGTGCTCTGCCTCTCTCTGTCTCTCAAAAATAAATAAATGTAAAAAAAAATAAAAAAAAAAGTTTAGAGTTGTTAGGTCTCCTGACAATCATTGTGAAATATCCATCTTTATCCTTGGTAATATTTTTTTTTGCTCTGAAATCTACTTTGGATGATATTAATATAGCCACTCAAGATATTTTTGGAATAAAGTTAGGATGGTATATATTTTTTAAAAGGTCCTATTTGTATATTCATATTTAAAGTGCATTTCCTGCAGATAGTATATAGTTTGGCCTTTTTTTTTAATTTTTAATGTTTATTTTTGAGAGAGACAGAGCACAAGCAGGGGAGGGGCAGAGAGAGAGGGAGATACAGAAACTCGAAGCAGGCTCCAGGCTCTGAGCTGTCAGCACAGAGCCTGACATGGGGCTCGAACTCACGAAACGTAAGATCATGACCCGAGCTGAAGTCGGACGTTTAGCCGACTGAGCCACTCAGGTGCCCCCTTGTTTTTTTGTTTTTTAAATGTTTGTTTATTTTATTTTGAGAGAGACAGAATCTGCATTTTCAGCACAGAACCCGATGCAGGGCTTGAACTCACAAACCATGAGATCATAACCTGAGCTGAGATCAAGAGTCAGACGCTTAACCGACTAAGCCCCCCAGGCACCCCAAATGTATATTTTTCTAACAAACTCGAACTTAATCCCTACTTCTATCCTGCTTCAAAGTCAGACAAATTTCTGAGCTTGTTTAAGCCTCCCTCAGATCACTCCATTTTGTTTTAAGAGGTTAGTATTCTTTTTATTCTTATTTTTTGCACTCAACATTAAAATATATTGGCCAGAATGTTTTAATGTTTCTTTAACTTATAATATCTTTTTGCATTTAATCCCTCCCTATTGGGTTCATTTTTCTTTTTGCAAAAAGTGGTAAGTTATGAGTAGTGAAATCTCTATGTTCTTGTAATCTGAAAATATCCTTATTTCACATTCTTAAATTATCATTTTGCTGGGCACAGAATTCTAGGTCACGAGGATTTTCTATGAGAACATTGATGCTTTTACTCTGTTCTCTTAGTCTCTGTGGTAGTGGATGAGAAGACTGCTAACTGATTGTTTTTCCTTTTGGGTAACTGGTTCTTTCTCTTATTGTTAAGATTTGTTATTATTCTTGATTTTCTCTAGTTTCAGGACAGTGTTTCTATATTTCCTTATTTCTGGAAAATTCTTAGCCGTTTTCTTTTTTTTAAATGTTTATTTATTTTCGAGAGAGAGAGATCTCGCAAGAGAGAGCGAGAGAGCGCACAAGTGGGGGAGGAGCAGAGAAAGAGGGAGACAGAGAATCTGAAGCAGGCTCCAGGCTCTGAGATGTCAGGACAGAGTCCGATGTGGGGCTCAAACCCATGAACCACAAGATCATGACATGAACCGAAGTCGGATGCTTAACCAACTGAGCCACCCAGGCGCCCCCTTAGCCATTTTCTATTTGAAAAATGTTTTCTTGCTATCCTCCCTACCTTAGTCCAGAATTCTTATTAAATTGATTTTTCATCCCATCTTTTTTAACTTTTATTTTAACTCCAATTACTGAATATTAGGCTGCTTGAGTTGTTCCACGATTCACTGATAGTTCTTTTTAAAAAATTATTTCCATGTGTTTCCTTTTGGATAGTTTCTATTACTGTGCTTTCCAGCATACTTAGGTTTTCTCCTGCAGCATCTGATCTACTGTTAATTGCATCCTGGTATTTTTCACCTCGGCCATTGTAGTTTTCACCTAGAAGTTCAACATGCATTTTTCTTTACATTTTCCATGTGGCTACTTAACTTTTGAATGTATGGAATACTTTTTCTTTTTTGAATACTTTTAATACCTGCTTTTATGTCTATCTCTGCTAATTCTAACCTCTGTGTCAATTCTGGCTAAGTTTCAATTGCTCTCCACCCCTCCCCCACAGCCCCATTATGGGTCAATTTTCCTGCTTCTTTGCATGCCTGGTAATTTTTTTATTGGATGACATCATGGATTTTACCTTATTGGATACTCAATACTTTTGTATTCCTATTATTGTATCCTAATGTTTTGAGTCCCCAACTATTCATGAGTTTCGTCCTAGTGTGCAGGTCAATTACTTTGACAGATTGATCCTTTTAATATTTGTTAGGCCAAATCAGAGCCTAGTTGGTCAAGGCTTACTATTCCCCACTATGAAGGCAAGACCCTCCTGAATCTCTACCTGATATCCTATGAATTTCAGGTGCTCTAGTCTGGCTGGTGGGCACAGGCACTGTTCCCCCTTTGTGGGCACTGGGTACCTCTTCACTCTAATTATTCAGGTAATTCTCCCCCATCCTAAAGAAGTTTCCTCATATGGATGTGCTTATCAATAACTGAGGAATACTTGAGGGAGACCCTCTGAAGATCTCTTTCTGTGCAATTTTCTTTCTTCCACTCTTCAGTCCCATGAAGTCTAGCTCTCTTGGTCTCACTGGACACTCAGCTCCATCTTATAACTCGGAGAGACTGCTGAGTTACCTCTCCTGCCCTAAACCTGGAAACTCAAGGCAGCAAGCTAGGGTATTCATGGGCTCACTTTGTTTGTTTCCTGTCTCTCAGTGATCACTGTCCTTTGTTGTCTGATGTCCAGGGCCTTGAAAATTGTTGCTTCTTATAATGTGTCTGGTTTTCTGGTTGTTTCAGGTGGGGAGTGTGTATCTGGTCCTTGCTTCTCTATCTTGATCAGAAGCAGAAGTCTCATATCTTCCTTCCGGACCATAACTTATTCTTCCAACTTTCTTATTTAATTACACTTACCATGACCTTTCTTTAACCTCATTGGGACCTCTAGTTCATGGAGCCTCTCTTTCTCCCAATCCATTAATACTCTTCCTTCATCACTTTCCTTCTTATGCACCTTGGATTTCATGATCCATTATTTTAGTAATGCTCTTGCTAATGTCTTCAATTTCCTCACCCCTCTCTGCTCATTTAGCCCAGCTGTTTACATGGTGGAAATGCAATATATTTAAAAATGAATGGATACATAAATGAGAAAACAGCACATACATGTCTGACAACCCTTTTGCTTATATTTCAAAGCTAAACAATTTTTTAAACATCATTGCTTTATAGAACTATTTCTCTTTTATCAATATAGATAGCAATTATATATAAAATTGGGTTATCCCTTACATATAACTGTCATTTCCTCAATTCTACATTATTTATGATGTGTGCTTATTGATTTTTCTAACTGAGAGCCATAGACTTCAGGTTAATAATTAAGTTATTAATAGAAAAGCAGAATGTTTAAGCATGAATGAAATTTAGAAATAACTTCCTGTTACTTTCCAATTTTACAGATGACAAAACTGAGGTTTTCAGAATATAGATAATTAGGCTGAAATGTTTTTCAAAGCTCATACAGCTGCCTAACAGCAAAATTAGGAAGCCAAACCTCTTGATTCCAACCGAAGGGTCTTTCTAATCCACAGCAGTGCTATATTTTCTTAACCAGGTCTGCTTGTATCCAATACTCGGTGTTTGTAGACAATTTGAATGTGGTTACAGTATAGCTTGCCTTGGCTTCCCAGTGATACCATAAATTACTTAGTATTGGGTTGACCACAATATTTCTAGAATAAGGTCATGCAATCCTAAAGGAGTACTTATCCTAGGAGCAATGTGGTGCATATGTTGTGTTCTTACACTTGGGTAAAATATCCTTTTGAACGCTAGTCAGTGACTCTGCCACAGGAGAGTCAATAAATTCACATCCCTACTGTGTAATACCTACTATTTAGAGTCCAAAGCCAAATGCCAATAGAGAACTCTACAGGCTAATGTATAAATAGTGTAATAAATTAAGACCTAAGATACAGAAGGGCTCAGCCCTCTAGACCCAACAGGACATTGCACCTTCAAAAACTGGTTCCCTAAATCTGGAAAAAGTTTCAAGAAGAACAAGAAGCCTTCTCATCTCTCTACTCTGACTAGACATTAATGTTAGCACTTATCCAATACAAATAAGGTCTAATAGTCGAAGAAAGAGGCTGGTGGAAGTGAGGCAGTGGGAGTAACAGGGGAAAAAAATTACATGAATAACGTTTCAGTGTATAGGCACACCTTGTTTTATTGTGCTTTGCTTTATTCTGCTTTGCAGATACTGTGCTTTTTATAAATCGAAGGTTTGTGGAAACCCTACTTTGGGCAAGTCGATTGGTATCATTTTCCAACAGCATTACTTATGTTGTGTCTCTGTGTCACATTTTAGTAACTCTCACAGTATTTCAAACTTTTTCATTATTATTATATTTTTTATGTGTTCTGTGATGTTACTATTGTCATTGTTTACCATGAACTATGTCCACGTATGTCAGCAAACTTAATCAATAAATGTGGTGTGTTCTGACTGCTCCATCGATGGGCTATTCCCCCATTTCTCCCTATTTACTTGGGCCTCTTTGTTCCCTGAGGCACAACAATATTGAAATTAGGCCAACTAATAATCCTAAAAAGGTCTCTAAGTGTTCAAGTGAAAGAAAGAGTCTGTATATCTCTTAATTTACAGCAAAAGCTAGAAATAATTAAGCTTTATGAGAAGGCATGTTGAAAGCCAACACAGGCCAAAATCTAGGCCTCTTGCATTGAACCATTAGCTAAGTCGTGAATGCAAAGGAAAAATTCTCAAATGAAATTAAAATTGTTACTCTAGTGAATACACAAATGATAAGAAAGTGAAACACCCTTATTGCTGATACAGAGAAAATTTGAGTGATCTAGATAGAAGATCAAACTAGACACAACATTCCCTTAAGCCAAAGCCTAATCTAGAACAAGGTCCTAACTCTCTTTAATTCTATGAGGGCTGAGAGAAGTGAGGAAGCTGAAGAAGAAAAGTTGGAAGCTAGCAGAGGTTGGCCCATGAGGTTTAAAGAAAGAAGCTGCATAAAGTGCAAGGTGAAGCAGCAGGTGCTGATGTAGAAGCTGCAGCAAGTTATCCAGAAGACCTAGCTAAGATCGTTCACGAAGGTGGCTACACTAAGCAATAAATTCTTCGTGTGGGCAACACAGCCTTTTATTGGAAGCAGATGCTATCTAGGACTTTCATAGCTGGAGAGAAGTCAATACCTAGCTTCGAAGCTTCAAAGAAGAGGTTAATTCTCTTCTTAGGGGCTAATGCAGCTGCTGACTTTAATTTGGAGCCAATGCTCATTTACCATTTTGAAAATCCTAGGGCCCTTAGGAATTATGCTAAATCTACTCTGCTTGTGCTCTATGAATGGAACAACAAATTCTGGATGATGGCACATCTGTTTACGACATGGTTTACTAAATATTTTAAGCCCACTGTTGAGACTATACTGCTCAGAAAAAAAGATTCCTTTTAAAACTTTACTCATCACCGATGATGCACCTGGACATGTAAGAACTTTGATGGAGATATACAAGATTAGTGTTGTTTTCACCACTGTTGCTAACACAACATCCATATTGCAGCTCATGGGTCAAGAAGTAAATTCAACTTTCAAGTTTTATTATTTAAGAAATACATTTTGTAAGGCTATAGCTGCCATAGACAGTGATTCATCCGATGCCTCGGGCAAAGTACACTGAAAACCTTCTGGAAAGATTTCACCATTCTAAATGCCACTAAGGACATTTGTGATTCATGGGAAGAGGTCAAAATAGCAACATTAACAGGAGTTTGAAAGAAATTGGTTTGAACTTATGAAGGTTAACACTCCAGCGAAGGAAGTAACTGCAGATGTGGTGAAAACAGCAAGAGAACTAGAATCAGAAGTGGAGCCTGAAGATCGGACATAACTACTGCCATCTCAAGATAAAGCCTTAAAGGATGAGCAGTTGCTTCCTATGGATGAGCAAAGAAACTGGTTTCTGGAGCTGGAAACTACCGTTAGTTAGGTTGCTGTGAAGATTGTTGAAATGACAATAAAGGATTTAGAATATTATACAAACTTAGTTGATAAAGCAGCAGCAGGCTTTAAGAGGATTGAGTCCAATTTTGAAAGAAGTTCTACTGTGGGTAAAATACTACCAAACAGCATCACATACTACAGAGAAACTGTGAACAGACGACTTAATCAGTGCATGAACTTCACTGTTGTTTTATTTGGGAAACTTAACAGAAGACCATGAGGGAAGGGAAGGGGAAAAAATAGTTAAAACAGACAGGTAGGGAGGCAAACCATAAGAGACTCTTAAATACAGAGAACAAACTGAGGGTTGATAGGGGCATGGGGGAGAGAGGAAAATGGGAGATGGGCATCGAGGAGGGCACTTGTTGGGATGAGCACTGGGTCTTGTATGTAAGTGATGAATCATGGGAATCTACCTCAAAACCAAGAGCACACTGTATACATAGTATGTTAGACAACCTGACGATAAACTATATTTAAAAATAAATAATTAAAGAAAAGAAAAGAATTTCCGCAGCCACCTAGCCTTCGGCAACCACCATCCTGACTCATCAGCAGCCATCAACATCGAAGCAAGACCCTTGACCAGCAAAAGTTACAACTTGCTGAAAGCTCTGATTGTGGTTAGCATTTTTTAACAATAAAGTATTTTTTAACTAAGTTACACACAGTGTTTTTTAGAAATAATGCTAAAGTATACTTAATAGACTACAGCATAGTGTCAAAATAACTTTTACATGCACTGGGAAATAAAAAAGTTCATTTGACTTGCTTTAAATTTATTGCAGTATTTGCTTTATTTTCCACTGGTCTGTAACTGAACCTGCACTATCTTCAAGGTATGCCTACATACATAAGAAACACACACACACACACACACACACACACACACACACACACACACACACCCATCTGTTAAGCAGACCCAAAATTTGAGAATCTGAGTTAGAGCCAAAATCTAAATATCAAGTTAAGAGCCAAAATGTAAATTATTTGCAAATACAACTTGATGTTAACTGCTAATGTAGTCCTTCTGATGTTCACCAAATATTTTTAGCCCTCTGCCTTCTGGACACATAGCTCAGCTGTTTTTCTGGCTCCTGTTGGTTTTGCAGGGCCATATGACTAGTTCTGGCCATTGATGCTGAGTCATTTCCACACTGGGTCATTTAATTGTGAGTTAAGATCCTTAAGAATTTTCTTTCTTTCTGGGATGGTAATTGGCAACTTTGGAAGCTAGTCTATCAGCCAGAGACCCTGATTCCCTATGATGAACAGAGCCCCTTGCCGACCCATTATGAACATAATAGTGTTATGAAGAAATAAATCTTTGTTGTTTTAAGCGCACCAATATTTTCAGAGTTGTTGACACAGTATAACCTAGTTTATCCTGATAAATACATCTGCTTTCATTCTCTTCTTTGGATGGAACAGTCTTAGGGATGGATACTGGTAGGACTCCAGGAACACTGAGAGAGTGATAGCAAAGATAAAGTTACGAAAGGGAGAGAGTTGCAATGGGGCCATTCTGGGACAAATATGGACATATACAAATTGAATGCAATTTGTGTAAATATACCAGATTTTATTATTGTTGTTACTACTGCTACTATGATTATTATTAGTTCTATTATTAGGGTTTTTTTTTTAAACAACCTGAAGATTACTGCTATTACATGACTCATCCTTGGTGTTGGATAAAGACACAGAGGGAGGACAGATCATTCTAGCTTTGGGATCCCTCAGGCGAATGCAAAAGCTATTCATCATACATAGTGCGAATGTTGTTCTTTGAGTATATTTCCTTACACAATTGGACTATACAATTCTTCTAGCGAAGGACCATATTTTATATTCCTTGTGTATATTTTGGAATAGTCTTAAAACTCAACAAGCTGAAAGCCAGCTTCACTTGCTATTAGGGAATTTTCATCAGATCCCATGGTTGGCCTTCTCTTAGGCCGACTCACAACGAGTGCGTCAATTCTCACATTTTCATTTCCTGGAGTTTTAAGAATGCTTAATAAGAGTCAAGGGCATAGGGGCGGGGCAGGGGAGAGGAGAAGTGCATTTTCAGTCAACACTATTTTTATTTTTATTTCTTTATTTATTTTTAACGTTTATTTTTGAGAGAGAGGGGGAGAGAGAGAGAAAGAGAGAGAGAGAGAGAGGGAGGGAGAATGCATGTGCACATGAGTGGGGGAGGGGCAGAGAGAGGGAGACATAGAACTCAAGCAGGCTCCAGGCTCTGAGCTGTCAGCACAGAGCCCGGATGTGGGGCTTGAACTCACTAACCATGAGATCATGACCTGAGCCAAAGCTGGACACTCAACTGATTGAGCCACCCAGGTCCCCCCTGTCAACACATTTTTAGAATTTTATTCCTCATTGGTGACCAACTCAGTAAAGAAAATCAAGTGAGAGACATTTTTTCAAATTGACTTCTTAGAGCAAGTGTTTCATTTTTCTTGGACATGTGTTCTGCGAGGTTTATTCTCTCTGTAGCTCCTGGCCCTTAGTGCTTTTCCTTTTTTAACCTTCCCATTTGCCATTCTTAATTAAAAACGCTCTACAGAGCTCCAAAGCCGAGTGATTCACTTAAAATTTCATGAGTGGGTAATACAATAAAAACTGTTGAGAAAGCAGTTGGCATTTATCAGAATCCTTTGAATTGTCGGTGACCGATCTCAAGGTAGTTTCCACACTTGGCTCTGCACCTGAGTTTCCCTTTGCTCCTTGGATTATGACCTTGCAGCTTCTTTGCTAAATTTTCAATTGTTTTCCTTGGCCTTCAGTCTTAGACTTTAACTTTGTCCGTACAATCGCACACCAGACCTGTCTTATCTTCTTGCATTATCTGGATGGAACTCAAGCAGCATGATCCTTGTTTTTGCCAAGAATGACATTCTGTGGAATACCTTCCTACTCCCCAGTGGTGCAATGCAGGTATTTGGCTACCAGTCTGGTTTCATTAAAGATGTAGAATATTTCTCTCTGTATTTCTGCACACTGATGCTCTATTTTATGCAATTGGACTTGCAGTCCTTACTATGTGTCTGGCATTAGTTTAGGCAGTGGAGATACAATAGTGAAAAAAGAAGACAAGAATACTTGCCCTTACAGAACTTACCCTGTAGCAATGACAAGTCCAATTCCTAATATGATTTGACATGGATCCTATAAAACTATCCTGATTCCTCATGTAGATAATGATCTATATCTGTATGTAAGTTCAAACTTACATCCGTTTGTATCCTTTTTTGGTTTTAGTTTACAACTAAATTTTCAACTAAAGAGGCCAAAAGACAGTTGACCCATATCAGGTACAGTCAGAAGCCCCCAGCCACACATGCAACACATGTTGCTCCAGGAAAATAGAAAGTAACCAAGGCAGCATTTGATTTCTCATGGCCACACAGAAAATGTGATTTTGTTTGCCATTTTATTTGCCACCACTTGGCTCCTGGACCAAGAGCTAAGCTGCAAGGAATTTGTCCTATGTGGCCCTTTTCCAGGGGGCCTAACCAATGCCATTTGAGATTAATATTTCTAAACAGCTTGGCAGACAACTCTCTGGACTTAGTTGAACAGTGTATCTCTCTGGAAATAAGGCTTAGCATTAGATAGGAGCTATCACACAATGAGTGTATGTGTGTGTGCGCTTGGGCATGGTAGTACTCTGAGCTCCTCTTTCATTTGGCTTCAACCTCAAAAGCTTGTTTCTCAAGGGCAAACCCATAGCCGGGAGGAGAGAGCCAGCTTCTCCTTAACCCCCAAGTTTGCCGCCTACATTTAATGAGTCCTCAGCGGGGTTTGGGGAGAGGAAATAGGGAAGCTACATTTATTCCACAACTGTAACTGAGCCATTTTCCTGCTGTTGGGGACCCACTTCGAGGTTGAACATATCTATTACTTGGGCCCAAGAAACAGATTCCTATGTCAAGACTTTAACATGAGTTTCTGGACTTCTTCAATGGGTCTCCTGGGGCCCTGTGCGGTTTGTGATAAAGAGAACTGTCTTAGTACTGGTGACTGAGGTTTGTTCCTAAACAGGCATGGGTGGAAACTATTCTTCCTGCTGCTGCTAAACCTTTATCAAGATAGACTTGAGGCACCCTGCAGTCCACTGGGAACTGGGGGAGGCAAAGAAAGGGAATTTATATTTTAAATCTATTAAAGATAAAAATACTATACTACACTTCTCATGATCTGCAATGCCCCTTTGAGCTTCTAGACATCTATGCATACTGTATTCCATGAACTCTTGGTTCCTAGATTCATTTTATATTTGGACAATGTACGGACTTATGCTCAAGGATCTCACCATGTAAACTTTGAGGGATGTTTGGTCATAGTACAGGTGAGGTTCTTATCTGTCTGAATGGAATCCAGGTTCCTCTGACCTAGCCTAATACCACATCAGAAAGGCTCCCTTGGACTGGTGGAGACTGGGGGAGTAGTCTAGGGTCCCACGTGAATTCTAGGGCATACTCTTCGGCATCCTCTTGGTTCCAATGGAGGCATGAAGGCTGGGGAAGAGGCCGTCTTACCTGAGAGTTGCTATCTGTTCCTAGGTAAGACCACTCTTCCCCATGTCTTCATGTTTGGGGAGTAATGGAGAGAGATTTCTAAAACCTTGTGTGTACTCCTCACCACCACCCCCTCCTCCAACACTTACAGCCTTATCACCACTATGTGACTCGGGAGTATAATTTCATTAATTCTATATCCCTGTTTATGTCAGTCACCAGAACTCAGACCCTCCTCTCACTTTTTCCTTCATCTCCTGTACTCCTTACCTCCCTCTGAAGTTATATTTTTCTGTATGGCATGCATCATCACCTGGCACTTTATATATATATTTTTACTTATTTATTTTGTCTGTATTCTCACCAGAATGTCAGCTCCATGAGGGTAGGAATTCTTCTCTGTTTTGTTGTTGTTGTTGCTGTTGTCTAAAATAGTGTCTGGCATATTAGGTATTCAGTAAACATTTGTTGAATGAATAAATGATGTGATGGATATCTAAGTACTTGTTGAGAGTCACTAATTACTGACAACATCCATTTTCTTGTTTTTTGGATGAATGACCCCCTCATTGACCTCTTGGATGTATTAGTCTTTCCCAAGTCTCTGATAGTTGAGGGAACCCTCTAGAATGCAAACCATCACGTTACTTTGGGTATAATCCTTGACACCCCTCCTCCATGTCAAGCATTTGCCAAAGAGACCAATGGGCCAATATAACTGTTGATGCTATCCCATTCCAACCCTCTATATCCTCTACCTCTACTCATATATGCATTTTTTTATAAGACATTTAATCCAAGAGAAAACAAGCCAGGTTTCTGACTATTATGGCCAAATATGAGGCCTACAGCATGATGGGAAATGGGCATATGGGATAATCTAAGTGATCATATTTGTAACATCATCAGACACACTGAGCTAATTACTTTCTCACTTTAATTTTTGAGTCATTCATTCCTCAGAAGCTAGGAATGCTGGGTTGATGGCCTCCTCTAGAAGGCTAAGCACCTGATGGCCCTATCAACAATCTTGCACTGTGCCATGAAACTGAAATGTCACCACTTATATTCTGTAACACTAACCAGTCAATTGTGCCCTACAAGGGCCCCCCTCTTTTAAGACCTATTCCATCTCTAAGCCTGAGAGTCCTTAGATTATTTGTGACGGCTGGGCTTGGAGGTCTACATCTATGGCTCTCCAACAAATCTATTGGTTGGATAGTCCCAGAAATACCGAAAAATAAAGCAATATGTAGCACATTCAACACCAGATGAGGATGTAGGAAGAGTCTGGAAAGTACAAAACCTTCTATTTCCATCTTAACTTCCAGCTGGCCTTGGAGGAACTGAACTGTGTAAATCAATTTTATCACTGACTTGCTCCTCTCAGGGCCAAGATGCCCATGCAAGTCCTCATGAATCTATGCGATGCCAGAGCAATATGTGGAGTGCCATACTTATGGATCACTCTCTGATAATCTAAATCCTGCTTTTACTTCAACCATGTTTCAGTTCCCACTCCCACCCTAGTACTTCCTTGTACCCTGATTGGTGCTAAAACAACTCAGCAAAACTTGGCAAAACCAAACCTAAAAACTTTAGGTTATGCTTGGGTGTAAGGCTCATTAAAAGGCTACCACTAAGGCGCCTGGGTGTCTCAGTCAGTTGAGCATCCGACTTCAACTCAGGTCACGATGTCACAGTTGGTGAGTTCAAGCCCTACATCAGGCTCTGTGCTGACAGCTCAGAGCCTGGAGCCTGCTTCAGATTCTATGTCTCCCTCTCTCTCCGTCCCTCCTCACACTTTCTGTGTCTCTCAAATATAATAAATGAACATTAAAAAAAAAAGGCAAAAGAGTCCTTGGATATTCTTACAAATAGAATGACCCTCCTTATTCCATCATTCCAGAAACTCAAAGGCAGATACATAGAGGCCCCATCCCCCCCTCTCTATTGCTGAATCCTCTAAATTCTCCCTGTGACTACCAACTATCCACGACCACACCCACCCACAGTAGGCCTGGCTACATTATCATGCCACCAACACCCTTGATAGTCACTGGTAAGACTGGATATAGCACCTGTGCTGTGAAAACTCCCTCTAGGGCCAGGAGAGGCTTGCAGAGCTGGCAGAAATAGAGTTCACAAGACAAATCTGAGATCTAGCGGCATATCTGCCCTGAACTCCTCTCTTGGGATTCCACTAGTCACAAAGCCCAACCTAATGCAGAGTAGGGAGAGCCTGAGCAGCTACTTTAAGATGCTGGGGTAGGGGAAGGTGCTGCACATTCAGATGGTCCAATATATAGGGGGAAAGGTGTTAGTGGTATTCTTTGAGTCACTTGGTCAGCAGAACTACAATTGTATCCTTATCTTTCAGCTGTACTTTTGGTTTTCTAAACTCATCTTCTTTTTTGGATTATGAATTTAGAATTTACTTAAGGGCTCACATTCTCACAATCCTTTTTACTGGCCTTCAACACCTTTCTGTGTGTAGGTAATTGTGTATACTTCCTCATACGCATGTGCATACACACATGTTGTTGGATTACGGTCTGCCTCTCTTCTTCTCGTGGACTCTTTAATGCTGACCCAACTAATAGAACCTTCTGCATCTCACCCCACCTCCCCCTGCCCCACCTGTTTTCTTATTTGCTCAGTCTCTGTGTTGCAGTGGGCATGAACTTTTTTTTAAGGAATAGTTATTTTTATAGCATACTTTGGACTCTAAAACTCAGTAAAAACACATTCACACTGGATCTTTCATCAATATGGAATTTCTAATCATACAAGCTTTACGACCCTTATATATTCATTTGGTGATAGTCCACATGTGGAAATCGACAGAAGATTGTAGATCCTATACTGTCCCCTGTTACCATTTTTGGGCTGCTGATGCAGATCTCCATGTGTGCTTAGGATAGGGAGCAGTGCTCCTTCTTCACCCCACTCTTTTCTTCCCAGGTACATCTTTTTTCCTAACGATGCCCATTTTATGTTGAAGCTAAAATAACTCATCGGTTAGCTTTAATTAAGCATAGAGTGAGTAAAGAGAATGAAAATGGGAGAAACTTACATGGGTTTATAATTTGCATATAGAATATACTTAAATGTTAATTATTCTATATAATTTATAGAGTGATTCTATTATATGCCATGTTCTTTGAGGATAGGATTAATTCCAACTCAATTTTGTAGCCTGTTCAGTGGCTCTTATAGGGTCTGGTCATAATAAGTGCTTAATAAATGCTTATTGAACCAATGAGCGGTCCCAATGGCAGTACTGAAGGAAGATGTCAGAATGTCAATGTGTTGAGGGACAGATGAGGGCAGTTTTAGAAATAAAACTTTTAAAACCTTGGGCTCCTGGTTGGTCAAAAATTATATGGAAGCTGAAGAGAGACAGCTCTTTGTAACCCATTGTCTGTGAGATTTAATGACAGACCTCGCTCTTTCAGTGTGAGGAATCAGTTTAGGACTGGAGGAAATCACCAGAAGGGCAAGTATTGGAAGGGAGAGTTTTATCTTCATGCCCATGTTTTGTTTTGTTTTTTTTAATATATTTGAATACCTGGGAATGTGATTCACCAGCCAACAGATTTAACAAAACCCACTCTCATTTTGCTGTGTGCTTTAGTGATACAGAAAACTTTCAATTATCTCTGCTAATGGAAAGGAAGCAATGGTACATATAATCAAAATGCCATTTCTATTTGCCTTTGGAAGTATTATGTGTGCTTTTCCCCCAGCAGGTTTGCTTTCATAATGATTAGTTCTAGCTTAAGCTAATATTAAAATGAGTTAGGATTTTCTCTGTACAATAGTAGAAGAGATGTGTTTATGGCAGAGGAAACTCATGCAAGGCTTAGTATTTGCCATGGTTAATCATCCACATGGATAATCCACTTGCAGCGAGTGGGATTTTAAACAGCGCAAACAGCAAAGAGTGACTATATGTCCTGGATTTCAATGACCCATGGGTAGATGGCCCAGGAGGAAGCTGTAGCTAGCATTATGAAGAGTGTTAAAAGAGAAAGAACACTGGACTAGGCATAAGGCCACTAGCATTCCTCGATGCCCAAGGGAGGTCATATTACCTCTTTGTGTCTCAAGTTTCCACAAAATGTGATAATGACACCTATTCTGTCTACCTCACAAGTTAACTGTGCCAAAAGAGGATATGGGCTAAAGGACTTGTAAAAGTATTAAATGCCATGAGAATCCAAAGCACTGATAGACAAGGAATGAAATATAGTTGTTGCCACCTTTTCAGGAGCTGTCCCTTGCCCTACCTTCTCAATGCTTGGGGTCTTGGGCTGTAGTTTCTGAAGCTTACCCCAATTAAAAATAGTCCCCTTTCTTGATAGTCCCTTGCTCTTCAAGAATAGCTACTCTGATAATGTCCATGCACCCTAGTGAATGGATGCATCCTTTCCCAGGTAACAGGGACCTTCCTATAACAGATTAACCTGGTGGCTTTCAAAGTGTGGGTCCCTGGATGAGTAGCATCAGCATTACTTGGGAATTTGTTAGAAATGCAAATTCTTGGATCTCCCCCACCTACTGAATCACAGACTCTGGAAGTGGGGCCCAGCAATCTGTTTTAACAAGTTTTCTGGATGAGTCTGATACACGTTCAAATTTAAGAACCACTGGTGAGATCAAAGGAGGAAAAAGCAAGCTAGGACTTGGGCTCTGGGATATGCCACTGACAAACTTATTTTTCTGGAGGAGGTAGGGGAAGGCTTATGGACTCTTCACACCACAGTGCATAGTGTATGTGTATATGTGAGTGTGTGTGTGTAAAATGATGACCTGGAACAACATTGTCTCAGGTAGGTCTCTATCCCAACCACCCTAAAAATGTATCCCCACCTCACAGACTCCCTACCCCCTTTCTTGATTTACTTTTCTTTATCGCACTTATCACCTTCTAATTTGCTATGTTATTTACTTCTTTACTTGGTTGATTGTCTGTCTCCCCCTGAGCTAGAATGTATGCCCCACAAGGGCAGTCCATTTTGTTCACTAGTGTGTCCCCAGCTCTGAGAACTGTGCCTAGTGGAGTAGTGGACACTAAATAAATATCTGTTGAATTAATGGGTGGATGAATATCTGCTGAACCTGGGGGATGAGGAAATACTGGGGTCAGACTAAAACACTGAAACACCTGCAAGCATCCTTATTGGGCAGAGTTGCTGCAGCATGAGAGCCTCGCCTCTCTGCTCCTGCCTTGGGCTCTGAAATAAGTCTAAACAGGGCTTGAGTATACGCCATCCTTGTGGACTTGGTTCACTATACTGTTTGATTATCATTACAAAATGTGCCGTTTGGATTTCCTAGGCATGGGGCTAGCGTACTGATTGATCAACATGTTTATCAGGCTGTTTGGGGCTGGGAGCAGTCTATTTATGCAGCAGACTATAGTGTGATGTGGCAGGGACAACAGTAGTCTAAGAGTGAAAAACAGGAGTTCTGAGTTCTAGTCCTCTGCCCCTAACTCACTGTGTGGTCTTGGGCAAACTGCTTACCATTTCTGGGTCTCATTTCATTTGTTGATCTCAGTGATTTTCAAGGGCCCTTTCAGCAGTTATTATAAATCCGTTCATGAGTTACTTGATTAATGTATGTCTCCTCTACTGGTAAGCTTCCTGAGAACAGAAGTGAGTCTATATTTGTCCACCTAGTTCATAATGCCCAGTACTTGTAGGTACTAAGTATTTGCTGAGTGAGCAAATCCCTGTGAAAGCCAGATGGTGATCTCAGCCTCATCAGCCTGTCCTCTGCACAAGTCGCAGGGACATGGATGTGGGCCACAAAGACCTGGCCTAGAAGAGATCTTCAATCACACAAGGAAGAGCAGGACACTGGCTGTGCCCGTCCCCAGGGCATACAGAAGGTGCACAATTCATTAAGGTGAAGATTTTGGCAGTGCACAGGGGAGAGCCCATGCTGGGCACTGGGCCATCAGCCCTGTGGTTTGAAAAAGTATGGATTTGGAGATCAGAGACCTCCATTTGAATCTCAGAGCTGCCATTTTCTAGCTTTATGACTTATTGTGTAAGTTATTTACTTCTCTTAGCTTCAGCCTCTTCAGCTAGAAAATGAAGACAGAACTGCCTGCCTCTCAGGATGACTGTGAAGATTAGAGACCGTGTATATCAGGTGTATGAGAAAGGTGCTCAGTGAACAGAAGCCTCCTTGCCTAGTTCTGCCCTCCTGGCCCCCTGTGAGGTTTCTAACAATGCCTGCTTCCCCAGAGAACCAGCCTCCCTTTGTTACCAGCTCATGGCAGTACCCTGGCCAGTCTGGCTAAGTGGAATAAAGATTGAGATAAAAGGTGTTTCTCACAATATCTACCTTTGGAAATACTTATTTTCTTCTTTTGCTTCCAGTTTGCTTAATGAGATTTGGAGATTTCTAACTTGTTAGAGCTTGAGAGCAAAAGGTGCTATTCTGTAAATAAAATTTAACACTACCTTTTGAACGTGCTGAGATTTATCATCGAACAAGTCTGAACTTTGCTTGTCTCTCTTTTTGGCTGCCTTTGTCTCTCCTTCCACCTTGCTCCCCCTCCCTCCTCCCTGGTACAGAGTGAATTCTACTCCTGTTCCTGCCCTGCCTCCTCCGCTTTCCCCCCACCACACTCAGCTACTACGTATGGCCATCTTTCTTCTGGAAAACAAATTCTGCTGCTAGGCAACTAGAACACAAAATTGCTGTGGTTGACATGATTCTTATTAGTGACAGCGACTGCAGAAGTGCCACCATGACAGCATGCCACATGTACGCTCACTGCATCTGTCCCCAGCTAGACAGACCTTTCCAGAAAGTGGGATGGGGTGGATTCTTGGTAGAAAATTAATGGCCTCAGCACTCAACAGAAAGTATTTATAAATCACTGTATATCAACAGCCTGCTTTAGAATCATTTTATTAGAACACATTCATGAAAGTGACATACGGAAAAAAGACAGCAGCAATTCCCAGTCATGCAAATGCCCATGTTAAGGTTCTCCATTGGATTTAAGTTCAAGTACAAAGACAGTCCTTTCCTGAGCCAGGTGCAATTCCAGGGAGTGACACTGTGAACTGAGCGCGCGTTTCCTCCACAAAGTTCAGAACACTGAACAAGTCCCATCCTCACAACAAGATTGCGAGGTACATGGAAGTGTAAACTTTCAGGATTTTAAAGACCCCTTTACCCAGTCCTCCCCCATAACCCAGCTGGGGGAAGTAAGCCCAACATGGGGACCTCTTAGAAATATGGTTTAGTCTGTTGAAAATAAAGCAGTGGGCCTTAAAAAATTAGAAAATGAGTATATATATACACATATATATATATATGTAGGTAATGGAATCCTCTTTACCTCTTTCTTGCCTGGGTGTGGGGTTTCCGGGAAACTCTGTTAGGGGATGGGGCTCTCTTGAGGTCTTGGAAGCTGGAGGGCTTTTTAAACTTTTAACTTTTTATTATGAAAAATTGCAAACACATACAAAAGTGGAGAGATGGTATAATGAATGCCCATGAACCGACCATCTAGTCTCAACAGTTACCAACATGAAGCCAGTTTGTTTCATTTATTTCTTCTCCCTCTTCCCACCCCCCCACCCCCAACAGGATAATTTGGAAGCCAGGATAATTTTGAACCAGAGTGAGGTTAGAGTAGCCGGGAAATCCTGACAAAACCTGGGCAGGATGATGCAGATAGGACATTTGTTGGGGACTTGGTTGGGCCAATGTTTGGGAACTGCTAGAGTTAACCCTCCTCTTCTCTACCATAAACTATCCCTTATTCTTCCCCCCTCTTTCTCATGATGTGGGGGAGGAAGGCTAGATTAGAATGACGGGTTTTCCAGGTCGGGGGCCACTGACAATGGAAACGTTCAATCTGGACAAAAACTCCAGAGATAAGTATGTCCCTCTGATGAACATGCCCACTCACATGGCAGACGCCCAGGGTGGTGAGGGCCTGGGGTGCCTGGTGTTTGGATTGGGAGTCAGGGGGAGTGGCTTGGGTCATGGGGCCTCTCACAGGTCCCTACCGTCCCACCATTTTCAACTTTGGAGAGAAGCTCAGCAACCTCGAATCGCACCCGGTAGAGAAGCAGGGAGCCCGAGGGGCAAGCCCATGGCCCGGGTGGGCAGATTTTTGCCTGGAACATGTTGCCCTCTGAGCAAAGGCTGTACCCCACACCAGCCCTGCCAGAGCAGTCTCAAGAGAGGTGGGTGATGGGAGTCCAGGTGGGAGGTCCCAACGGCGGCACGGCTAACCCGGTGAGCTGCAGGGACAAGTCCCAGGCTGCGCGCTAAACGTAAGTGGAGAAAGGATCTCCAGGTCCCAGGTGCCACCGAGGAGCAAGGTTGCCATCCTGTTAAGAAAAGGGCCGGGGCTCTGTGATTTGCATATGACTTTGCAAAAAATCTGCACGAGATCCCGTAGCCCTTTATAGAAAACAGAGTTAAATCATCAGTGCAACCTACTGTATTTCTAGCAACCCAATGCACAGAGTGCAACCTGGCAAATACACCACCATTTTCTTAGAAGAGGAAATGGAGGGAACAGAGTGCTGCGTAGGACATTCCTTGGTCTGAAGGTTCAGAAGAAGCTAACCGAGGCCAGGATCCAGATGAGGATCGCTGACTGGCCACTTTCACTAACTTTGTCAGGGCTCAAATCCATATACTTTTCCTCCCAGTAGTCGCCCGTTGAGCAGTCCTGTGGTTTCCCAGAGTCCCACACATAAAAGCAGGAGTAGAGCCAGGAAGACTATAAGAGGGATGCATTAAATATGAAGTCCTAGACAGCGATAGTTAGTGTTTATTTCATACCCTTCTGTTTTGTTTCTTTGTTTCAATCTTTTAGGTACTTGCTGTGCCCTGCCAGCAAGTCTCACTATGACATTCATTTGGGGGAAAGAGACGGAGAAAAGTTTACCCATTTATGTAGCACATCTTTGGCAGAAAGTGACTTAAAATTCCTGATATCAAGTATTTCTGGGGTTGGTGACACGTGGTAATCTGTAATTTTTTCAAGGCATGTGGTTGGTTTGTGAGGCCACATGGCTGGCTGAGGGAGTGGATCGATGAACGTGTGAGGGAGGCTGCCAGAAACCCAGCTTCCATATTCCAGCGTGGCCACGCCGACTCTACTCGGCCACCGGAAGCAATGGAATCGTTTCTTTAACAAGGCCTTTCAAAGAAAGTCAACTTCTAGTGCTGTTTGAGGTGTGAAATATTCTAAAAAGCGATGACTCAACCAAGAGAAAAGCCCAAGGTAAATTAAAGAGTATGATCTCCTATTTGACTGTGGCTCAGATCTGATGCTAAAGGTTCCGTCATTCTTGCCATATAGAAATGAAAAAACAATCTCAAACTCCCTTAGTAAGAACTCCAGCCAGCCTAAAACTGCATTAGGGAGAGAAAACACACCAGCATCAAGTTAAAATGGCAGTTACTCTGAGCTGTGAGGAAGACAGGGGATACTCAGGATTCAGTAAGGAGAGGAGATTCTGAAGAAAGCCAGGAGCTGTACACATGCGTTTGTGAAGTAACTCATAGAAGGTGCTGGTGACTACAAGTTTCATCTTTACTAGGGCAAAGGGTCTTGGGAATGTTATATATATATTACCTTAATAGGGAGGTGTGGCGGAAGGTGGCATTGTTGTCCCCACACTGTAAGTTACTGTCATTACCAGTTTAGCGTACAGATGTGCTATAAGATCTGGAGAACTTAGCGGCGGAAGTTAACAGTTTTATAGATGCTGAACTTGAAACTTTGTTCTTTACACAGTTCTTAAATTTCTGACTGGAGAGACGGTTTTTCAAAATATTTTTATTGTCATTATTATTACTAATAGTTAATATTTGCTGAGTGTATTTAGCACATGCCAGGCAAAGTGTTGAGCGTCTGGCTTGCATCATTTCGTGTAATTTGCACCACAACACTGTGGGATACGTAATACCATTACCCCCATTTTGCAGACTGAAGCCCTGAGAGGCCCTGCCCAGGATCATACAACTGGCAAGTGAAGGGAGTGAGGTTTGTACTGTGTTTGGTTTGATTCCGAGGCTGTCCTTAACTACTGTGCTACAGTGCCTCCTGCAAGGGAGAATCTGTCTCCTAACTGATGTCCGGATGTTTGTCGATTCTCAAGGTCTTAGAAAGCATCTCATGTATTTTGAGGGTCCATCTTATCCTCCAGGGCCTAACCAGAAGAGGTTTGGGTTACTTCATTATATATATTTGTTAGGTCTTGCAGAAGAATTTTTATCCCCTTTTTTAAAAATTATTATTATTATTATTATTTTATCCCCTTTTAAACCTCAGGTTGTAATCGTCTCTGGGCACCTGCACATCTGTCTGATGGTTTGATGTGTGAGACATCTAAGAAATAAATGCATGTAGGCAAGCTGAATGCTCACTCTCTAAAACCCTGAGGAAATACAGACACATTTCATATAAGGAAGCTATTATTTTACATAGCCGACTTGGTAACATGAAACAGTAGTGAACACCAATGCATAGCTCTTAACTTCAAAAATGACAGCCATTTGTAATCTCTTTGAGATGATTTTCTAAAAATCTGGTCTAAAGAAAGGACTGATAGGAAGAGTTTAAGAGGAAGTGTGGGGGCAGGAGGAAGGGCCATTAATTTTTTTTGAGATGATGATTATTTCTATTATTTAGAAAATATCTCTCAACTTGAAATTCATATATATGTCCCACATCCAATCAGCCTATACCTTTGGCATTTCAATTCAGTAGGTGAGGATAGGGCCTGTAGTTAGCTTTTAGAAATATTTCCCTCATAATTCTGCAGGATGCCTGGTTTCGAATCCTCGGCACACTCCATCACTGCAAAACCTGAGGTTTGCAGTGTTTCAACTGCATTTTCACATTTGATGGCCCACACTGTCCAGAAATACTGTTTTCAGTATTTTCCATGAGGGGCCAGAATCAGTGAGATCCACTTCAAGAGAACAGTGGCTTTTATTAACCAGACCTCATTATTCTTTTATCTTTAAGGGGGGGGGCTAGTTGATATTTCCCCTATCTAATTCAAGTATAGACCCTCCTTTATATAAATACTTTATATAATAGAATGTAGGTTCCATTCTAATACCAGCCACTCATGATATAAGTGTTCCGAACTACAGAAAGATGTTCTGCAGACTCTGGGTGCATAAGAGACGTCATTGGACATCCAGTGGTATAATCTTAGCCCCAAATGGGAAACATATTTATATACTATAGATTTATACCCTTTGTTGATCAATAAAGAATTTGAGGCAACTATTGGCAATATATTTTTAAATGCATCTTCAGGTTGACTATATCTTCTAATGTTTCTCTCTGACGGACTGGGAAGCCAATGAGGCAGAAGTATGCCTGAATTACTATTCCCATGGTTAAGAGATAATAAAGAGCCTCCTCCACATTCCTGACTCATGCCTTTCTCTGCTAGGCACAGAAGTCAGTGAGCAGTTGACACATGGGATATATGGAACCTGGAATGTTCTTGGTATCTTAATTCAGGTATATTTTACTCAGCTGATCAAGGAGGGAATGACAGGACTTAAACCATTTGAGCAAAAATGTTACTTTGTGTCTTTTGGCTTGAATTGTCCAATTGTTTTCCTTAGTGAGCTGGTCTAGTGAAAGGCAGTGTGCATAGTGGACATTAGCAAGACTTGGGTTCAAATCTACGTTCTGCCACTTTCTGATTGTGTGAACTTGGGCAAGTTATTGAACCTCTTGGAGTGATATGTTCCTAATCTGCAAAATGAGGATAATGATACTTACCTTGAAGAATTGTTGTGAGGACCAAACAAAAGATTATACATAAAATGCCAGGCTCATTTTAGGAGTTCAGCAAGAGAGGCAGTCATTATTGTCGGTTGTTTATGCTCTGAATGGCTTCCTTAGCAGGCAGCCTCTTTTCTTGGCCTGCCCAGTTATAGCAGAGACTTCTTAGAGAAGGGACTGTATCTTCCCCATTAGATGGGGCAGCAGGGAGCTGGGACATTATCCTTGAAGGGGACTTTATGTGCCCTCTTGTTTCCATTATATCCAGGGAACACTGCAAATACTATGTTCACTGGTTTAAAAGAGCCTTTCCCCACCCTCAAATTTCAAAGTAGACCCCAGACTGGAAATTTTCTTTGATGTAGCCATCAGAATTACAAACTGCAATACAGAGTAGTAAAAATATTGAATCGTGCATACGGGAAAGACAGAAACACCATAAAGTATATTTTTAGTTAAGCTCTTTTTTAAAGGATTGATTTTGTGACCTTCTTATGTATCCCTTCTTGCTTTCTACTCTGCCTGAAGGGTCTCCTTTTGATGTCTATATGTCTAGATGTCTTGCTGCTCATGCTGACCCCAGCGTTCCTTATCTAGAATGCTGTTACGAGCTTAGTGAGAAGGACTGACTGGCCTGGAGAGTGGCACAGAGTTATATTCTGCTGTGCTCCCTCCTAAGTAACAGGCCAGGCTCTCCCTGCCTCAGGAGGGCCACCCCTGTGAAAGGAATCAGCCACAGAAAGGAAGGTTCATCTCCTGTTTTCCTTGAAAATATTTGTTTCTCAGGGAACACTCTGAGAGCACCATGGAGCCAGGAAGTGTGGGAGAAACATCCTTGAAAATATTTGTTTCACACAATTATTTTTTTGTTTCAAGTTCAGAAATGTTAGAAATTGCCTCTTTCCCAAGAATTCTTATCAGAAAACATTCCCTCTATACTTAGACTGTGGGAGTTGAAGGGAGACAGGGAGGTGAGGGGCCGGGGAAGAGGTGGGGCTTGACCTAATGATGAATCTCGTGTTTGAAACCTTGCTGCCCACGCAGGGTATACGGTTTCTTTCCTGGAGGCTCTCTGTGTCCTCCTAACCTGGGTCCCAATATCCCCACGCTCAGTCACTCTGGAAACCTCGCCCTCTGGAATCACAGGGGCTTAAAACCAAACTTGAAATATGTCTGCTTTCTGTCTCTCCCACTGTGCATCTCTTCATGGAATCTCTTCATGAACTTGAAAGTGTACTTTCAGCTCTTCCTAACCTTTTCCATGCTTCACTAAATAGCTGCATTCGGGGGGAAACCCTGATGATGAACTCCTCATTCCCTCATCGCTCCCAACTGCCAACCCCCTGAGTTTTCCTTCTCTTCCTTTTACTGTCCAAGGCTCCTGTCCTTCACAACCAAACAAAGTTTCCAGCTCCTCAGCTCACAACCTTGGCCCATTCTACACATCAGTCCAAATTCACTCCTGGTCACTTTCCGTCCTCCTGAAATACTGAGAAGTCAATCACCCTGTTTCCTACTAGGCACCCGCTTGTCCCTTGTCCTTTGTCCTTGGTTCATGCTGAGAGTGGATCTCAGCAACCATTTAATAATCGTGTTCTTTTCTGTCCTTTAAAAATAACATGTAGTAGGGGTTTCTTTGTTAATAAAAGTAGTTTTCTTGTTGTAGAAAATTTGGAAAAAGCCACCATCCAGAAATAACCACTATTTACATTTTGGTGTATTTCCTTCATATATACATACATGCACACATATATGTATGTACATATATATGTACATATGCATACATAAGCACAATACACACATGTATACACATACACATTCCTTTTTTACGCTTAACACAGAAAAATTAGTCTCTCATATTTAGAAGGAAAAGGAAGACTCCCAAGGAGTTGGGAAGAAAAGGAATCCCATGCTGCAGCTCAGGTAGGCCCTTCGCCTGTGCCAGCCACGGCCATGAGTTTTCGGAGCCCATGACCTAATGGTTTATAATGGCCCGATGGCCAGGACATATGCTCAAAATATCCCTGCCTCCCAGACCACGTCGATGAATATTTCTTAGAGAGTGTATGGGAAACACATTCAGAGACACACAATTCATAAATATACAAAAACAGAAGTTATACACATTAAACATAGTACTCAAACAAGTATTTCCGAGCACGTCTATGGATGTCTAATGTAATGGCAGTGCACTGCATGCACCAGAAGGTATCCCAGGTGAGCCTTGTCTTCATGGATCTCGGGACCCAGTTGCTGAGATGAAAACCAGCCCAAAGGAAATGAAAGCGAACTGGAAGAAGATGCTGTCTCACAAAGTGCTAAGGGAAGGGACTCTGGAAATCATTCTAATAATGAAGAAAACTTGTTTCAACAACCCTTTTTCTGTATCTACCAGTACAGAGAAATCGTTTCGGAGACATAGTGATGTCTGTGATAGGCTGGTAGACAAAGGAAATTATTATTTAAAAAACCATTGTATTTTAGTGAAGATAATCACACAGATAATCTATCAGAAAACATATAAACATATATTAGAGCAGAGGTTTGCAGACAGCAAGGGACCCAGAAAAGGGGCAGGACTGGGGGTGAGGGGCCTGTGTATCAGGAGGCTGTAAGTCCTAAAGAATGTTCTCGTGGCTTGGGAGACATGCATCTCCTCTGAAAGCTGCCAGGGATAGACTTGACATATTCCATGAAAATCTAGAGTCAGGATGAAGACCGTGCGATCACTGTGATGATCCATTGCAACAGGATTTCAGGAAAAGGATCAAGAATGAAGGAGAGCCAAGAGGGCTTAGAGGCGAAGCCATAGATAGGGGTTAAGAAGAGCTTATCTGGGAGATGGTAGATGATCAGTTCAGTTTCGGGTCTGCTGGAGAGAGCGTGTGAGTCGCCCAAGTGCAGTTAGGCCACAGACAGTTGGAAACATCACACCATGGACCCGAGCATGAGAGATTTTTCAGCTCATTGTTAAGGGTGCAACTTTATGCTAAACAATGTGGCAAATACCACGTAGAACATATAACATATGCCCTGGATGTCAAAGAATGATATCTGACTTGGTTGGGGGTGGGGGTGTGCAAGAGATGGGACAATGCTGGTGGCTCAGAGGTGTGGTGGGAGAAGTAGTGAGCATTAGCATGAAGGAGGCATGAGTCAGGCTGCGGGGAAGGGTGGGCCAGATGTGATCATGCAAGTCAGTAAGCATTACTGGAGGACACAGCAGGAGCAAAGCATGACGTGGCTGGTGGCATTTGACTGCCATTATTTACCATGTGCTAGATGCTGTTGTAACAGCAGAGATAGGAGCATCATTAGGACTGAGACATGATTGCCAAGGAACTCACGATGTAACATGGGAGAAAGACACACAGGCGACTCATTACGTGATAAGCGTAATTAGGCTGAAACATAAATTGCCAGGATTCGCCCATTTTGGATACACAGAAATGGCAGTTTCATATAATTTAATCACAAGTAGATGCAATATAGTGTGTATAACAGATAAACGTCTCTAAAAGATAGTGTATTGGAGGGAAAACTTTATAAACATTTTGGAGATGGGCCTGTACTTGATCCTTTGTGAATGTGCTACTGAAGGCTTTTAGCTGACAAGTGAAACATTGAAAGAAAAGTTTGAGGAGGATGAATCTGGTGTCAAGAGAAAAGGTAAGACACAGGAGCAAAATCCCAGAAAGCAGGGAGGCCTTTTAGGAGGTTACAGAAAGAATTTCAGCAAAGGGTAACCAAGACCCGACGGGGTAGTGTGACAGATATTTTGAGGAACTCGTTCTCAGGACTTAGCAACAGGCTGGCTGTCAGGGAATAGGCTGAGAATGGACGCAAAGATTAAACCTGGGTATATGGGAAAATCATGTTGTTCTGCCCCAAATAGGAAGTCAAACCAGGTTATTAGTTTGAGAGAAAAATAAATAATTTTCTGAGACTGAGATTGAGGAAAAGTCGGACATCAAACTGGAAACACACAGGGGACCAGTTATAATTACGGCACCCGGCACTAACGGTGCTCGTTATGTGGCCATTTGGTCTTGAATTTGCTTGTTGGTTTTCTGGTTCCTCAGTACAACTTAGCCTTCGCATGGGTGGGGGCTGGCCTGTTTTGTTTCAGTGCTACATCTCCGTCCTGCAACAGCACCTGCCACGGGGTGGGTGAGTGAGTAAATGAACGTGAACACTGCCATTAGGAGTGAAGTCACTTCAGAGCTATAATCTTGGCATTTGTGTCACGGACATCAGAACTGAAGCCACAAAAACTATGGTTGGGGGTGGCGTAGGGATGCAGAGAAAGAAGAATAGCGAGCAGAAGTTCAAATGCAGCGCTCACTGGAGCATGAGGGAAGATGGCGGCATGACAGGCAGTGGCTGACAACACGTGGGAGAGGAGGTGTTGAAGTGATGTACTCCAGTGGGTCTAAAGGATGAGATTCAGAGGGTTGTGGACGAGTTAGCATTAGACTCTTTCTGAGACTAGGGAAAGAATGACAGGGTAAAATGGCAGTGATGCATCTAGGTGAGGATGAAAGTCACCATCATGCAAAAAAAAAAAAAACAAACAAAAAACCCCCAAACCAACAGTGTTTCTTGGATGTTAATGAATAATGTCTAAATTCCTTTGAATGGTGTCCAGTGTCTCCCATGATCAGAGCCAAGCAATCCTTCCAGTCTTATTTTCCACAGCTCACCTCACAGACCCAGAACTTCAACCAGACATATATCTCCTCTGCGAGCCCCAAACCCATCCTATTCTTCCCTTTCTCCCTTACTGGCTCTTACTGTTTCATCCATGTAGCATGACCTTCCTCTGAGCCCCGCCCCTGCCTCTGCATTGCTGCCTGGATAAAGTCTATCCACTTTTGGATAAATTCTACCCACTCAGTAAAGTCCAATGCTGAAACTCCTCTGATCCTCCCAAACTAGGATTTTTGTTTTCTTATTACATTTGGTCTCAATTTCTAGATCTCTCTCTTACCCATAATGCCAAACATGTTACCGTGTGTTTGTTTGTTCTTCAGTTATTCCTTTAACAAATATTTACCGAGCACTTTCTAGGAGTCAGTACTTCGCTGGATTCGGTGACGCAGTGGGGGTATAAAACAGACATCCCTCCGTCCTCATGGACTGAAAGACTGGTGGAGGAGGCAGTCATATAACCACACAAATGCTCATGGCCATGGCCACAGGTACTGAGAAATAACAGTACTGAGTGTTGTGAGCAATGTGGCTTGGGAAGGTGATGTAGGCAGTGGGTCAGGACAGACTAAAATCAGAAAGAAGAGAGAGCAAAGGGTGTGGACTATGGCATGGGAGGACAGATGATCTTCCAGGGAGAGAAACACAGGCCCTATCCACAGGCCCCAGGCTGGAAAAAAACCCTGGGACATTCAAGGAAGGTCAGGCATGCTGCAAGGCAGGACACAGGAAGAAGATAGGGACTTCCATGAGGCCGGAGAAGTGGGCCGAGGCCAGATCATGCAGCTGCATAGGTCTTGTTGAAGATTTTGACATTTGGCCTCAGAACAAAGAGACACTATTGAAGGGTTTAAAGCCATAAAGTGATGTGGACAGCTTGTGTTTTAAAAAGATCTCACTGGGGGTGCCTGGGTGGCTCAGTTGGTTGAGCATCTGACTTCAGCTCAGATCTTGCAGTCTTTGAGTTCGAGCCCTGTTTTGGGCTCCGTGCTGACTGCTCAGAGCCTGGAGCCTGCTTTGGATTCTATGTCTCCTTCTTTCTCTGCCCCTCCCCTGCTCACACGCTCTATCTCTCAAAAATAAATAAACATAAAAAATAAAAAAAAAAGGAAAACAGCTCACACTGGCTGCAGAATGGAGAAGGGAGTGGAAGGAGGTAAGTGTGAGTGCTGGGGACCTGTGAGGAGGCTCTGCTCATAGACCATGTGTGGTAGGACGCCGGCTCACCCTACGATAGATGATGCAGATAAGGAGTGTAGCCATCAGCCTTTTTGGGGTCAATCCCCGGAACTGAGAAAAGTTGAGTCTCACCTTTACAAGTCATTCTGCTAATGTTAACCCCTGTCAACATCATTTCAGGTCCCCAAAGCCCCTGGGAAATGTGCCTGGTGGGATAATCAAGTCTTCTGGATAGAAGACCAGCATGTTATCTCCCTGATTTAGCCATCTTTACGAGTATCTTTATAACTCTGACTTCTGAAGCGGAATACAGTGAACATAATTTTCCCTTCTGTTTACAATTACAAATACCAACATGATTAATAATTACAGTGTAGTACAGGATATAAAGGGGTCCTCAGACATGCCCAGTCATTATGCGCTCTTGGTACACTCACTGAAGAGAACCAAACTGTTGGCAGTTTTAATGCATCCATCAGCTTTTGCTCTCAGAGCTTTTCTGCTTCCTCTCTTGCTGACAGTAGCTCAGCCTTTGTGGCTGTTGGTAGGTCTAGACAGAAGTAACTTTCTCTTCTTCTAATCTTCTAGGTAACATCTAAGTAACTAGATGGCCAAGATGGTAAGAATTACATACCAAATCAGGATTCAAGAGGCTTTCCTGTGAGCATATATGTTTAGTTTTGCTATGTGAAGACTTCCCGTGTCTTGGATTTGTTTGTGAGACAGCTGAGTTCCAAATCCAATGTATTTATTACCTTTTATCCTAACACACTTCATTAATTTAGCTGTGTTACCTGCCATGTAATGTTGTACAACAGACAGCTACACTTCAGAAGTCAAGCAGTCTTACTCTTTCATTAAAATAGAGGAAGTACACTTAGGGATTGATGGAAACCCGCATAAAAAATAAAGTTTCCATGTTGCTATACTATTCTAAGGAGAAATAAATGTAGGAAATGTCTCATATGTGACATCATATGAACCTCTAACTCACAAATATATTGACTTCAAAATGTCAAATTTTATGTTTATCAAGACATAATAAAGAGTAAAAAGATGAGCCACAGAGTGAGAACAGACATTTACAACATGTATAACCAATAAAGGACTAATATCTACAATATATGAAAAACTCCTAACAATGCAGACAAGAAACCCCCAGATACATGGATGGGCGAAAGGCTTGAACAGGGCATCATAAAAGAGAAAACCCAAAGGCCCAATAAGGACATGGAAAAGTGTCCGACTTCATTAACAATTAGGGAAATGCAAATTAAAACCATAAGCAGATACTACCACATAAATACCAGACCTGCAAAAATCTTGAAGTCTGACAGTGTCAAGTACAGGCTGGGATACAGAGCAACTGAAAATCTCATATATACTGGTAGGAGTGTCGATTTGGCACCAGCATTTTGAAAAATAGTTTACATCATCTAGTGAAGTTGAAGATATAGATAGAGGTACACTCTATCACTTAGTAATTCCTCTCTTGTTCACCTAGAAATTCCACTCCTCACTTTACACCCTAGGGAAACACAGACACGTGCACACAAGGGTACAGATGCAAGAATATTTACAGCAGTACTGCTCCAGCAGCCCCAAACATCCCATGCAGAGAATGGATAAATTGTGATATAGTCACACGATGGAATACTACATAACAATGAAAATGAATGAATAACACATATCAGCATGGACAAATTCCATAAAAATCACAGACATGCACACACACGCACACACACATGCAAACAGGCAATATAATTCCAGTCATATGAAATTTAAGAACAGTCACATTGAAACTATATTATTTAGGGACACATACAAAGGAAGTAAAAATATAAAGAAAAGTAAGGATAATATTATTATGAATGTTAAGAGAATGATTACCTCTAAGGGAGAAGAATAGGGTCGTGACCAGGAAGGGGCACACAGGGGGCTTCTGGAAAGCTGGCAATGCCCTGCCTTTCTGACCTGCGTGGTTATTTCTTGTATGTTCCCTTTATAATTGTCCATTCAATTGTCTAGGAGTTTGTATGCATTTTCAGCATATGCATTTTACTTAAAAAAATTTTTTTTTAAAGTTTAATGTAAACCAAATGTTTTTAATTAGGAATGTACTTTATCCATAGAAACAAAAGTATAATTAACATTAATGAGGGGCACCTGGGTGGCTCAGTCGGCTAAGCATCCGACTTCTGCTCAGGTCATGATCTCACAGTTCGAGAGTTCCAGCCCTGCATCGGGTTCTGTGCTGACAGCTTGGAGCCTGGAGCCTGCTTCAGATTCTGTGTCTCCCTCTCTCTCTGCCCCTCCCCCTCTTGCACTCTGTCTCTTGCTGTCTCTCAAAAATAAATAAATATTAAAAAAAATTAAAACCATTAATGAGACAAAGCCACAAGTCTCATTTGGGTAACAGTATAAACACTGTACATTTCAATAAAAATTAAGGAAAATAAGACAGTTTCAATATTATTAGCTAAACAAAACACACAAGGGCAATAACAAATAAGGATTATTTTCACAGTATCTGATATCAGCTTGGAAAAGATAAAAATATTGATGCTACACTAAATTGCAAGATTGTGGGGAAAACGGGGACTCTTACATTCAACCAGAGGGAGTGTAGACCGGTGCAACATCCACACAGATGATGTGATGACCACACATGGTGGTCTGACGATGGCTATAGAAATTTAAAATGTAAATCCTTTTGATGCAGTAGTTGTACTTCTAGGACGTTACCCTGTTAATATACTCATAATTCGCAAGTGTGAGAAACTACATCTATATACAGCTACCAATTACAGCCTTGTTTGTAATGGTGAAAGATTGGAAACATCCCATTTACTCATCGAGAGAGACCTAGATAAATAACTTACGGTACCATAAGTAATGGAATACTGCACAATCCTCAAAAAGAATGAAGTAGCATTACACGACTTACTGTACGATCACCCAAATTTATTATATGGAAAAAGGGTAAAACAGTATTTATTGTATGTTACTACTTGTTTAAACTTCTTTTTAAATGTTTATTTATTTTTGAGAGAGAGAGAGAGAGAGAGAGACAGAGTGTGAGTGGGGGAGAAGCAGAGAGGGAGGAAGACACAGAATCTGAAACAGGCTCCAGGCAGTCTCTGGACTGCGAGACTCACAGACTGCGAGATCATGACCTGAGCCGAAGTCATATGCTTAACCAACTGAGCCACCCAGGTACATTTAACATTTTAAAGAAGAATGAATAACTATGAGCCTTCATGGTTATAAAGAACTTCTCTAGAAGAATACCTACACTTTGAAACATGTGTGTGTACTTCAAAAGTTCATTTTAAGAATCTGAATGCATATCTTTAAGGAAAATCTTGTTTAATTAAATTATTATGAGGAAGTGTAAGAAGGTTTTGGTAAAGGTTCTAACTATTTTCCTGAACAGTTCCTATCAGAGCTAATAGCCCATTAAAAAAAAAAAAGGTCAAATTCTATGTCAAAACAAAATAATTCTTTTGATACAGATGTATCAGTAGTACTGCTCTTTTTCATATTGTCCATGATTAGAATGACTATTTCGGCATCAAAACTGATACAAAAGAGGAAAAACAGATAGAAAGATGAACTTTAAGGTGAAGCTCAAATTTCACTTTTGGTTTAGAAGCCGTCCCCTTCCTGGGGCTAAGTTTGTTGCACGAAGTGGGTATGCTTCTGTTACAAAACCTAGCATATAGTACGGTAAGTATCTTCATCTTTGTAATTTCTCGGGTAATTTGCTTTATACCTAGCAAAGCAACTGGCATAAAGGAAGTTCTAAGTACAACTGCCCCTTTTCATGAATACATGAAACACATCCATAGTCACCGTGTCCATAGTCACCGTGTTTGGCATCACATATGAGACACCTGGGGTGTGAAAGGACAGAGGGTGTTCTTATGTATCTGGAATCTCCACGGTATCCTGTCATCAGTGGACACTCAATAACATTCCATTGAATAAAAGAATGAAATCAGTGTACCAATATATTTGAAATAATTTTCTATTCTACCTCTAATTTCATTCTTCTCTGTTAACAGATCTTTTTCACTTGGTCATGTGTTAAAGGTTGTGCCAACTAGTTTGCTCGTTAAATAACATGACCAACCTAGTGGTTTGGACTTGATGTTCCTGTTAGAAGCACTGTCCTGAGTTTAAGTTTTTCTTAATGTTATTTGTTTTTGAGAGACAGGGATATCTCTGAGATATCTATCACAGAGATAGAGCGTGAGCCAGGAAGGAGCAGAGAGGGAGACACAGGAGCAGAGAGAGAGGGAGACACAGAATCTGAAGCAGGCTCCAGGCTCCGAGCTGTCAGCACAGAGCCTGACATGGGGCCCGAACCCACAAGCCATGAGATCATGACCCGAGCCGAAGTTGGATGCTTAACTGACTGAGCCACCCAGGTGCCCCAGAAGCACTGTCTTGAGTTTAAATGTTAGAGAACATATCCTAAAAATCTTCCTCTTTGGGGATTTTTCAAAATTTTTTCATGAATGCAATAAAGGTTCATGTGAAAAAAGCATAAAAATTGTGACTTTGGCGGGTTGTGGTGCAGCGGGGCAGGGTGGGGAGCTGGACTCTGCGTTACAGATTTCAGATTCCACAATTCGAAGCACCTCCTTTAAACAAACCATTTCCCACTCTTCATCCCCTCACATCCTTCTCTTAAAAAGTTAGAATAATTTTCCTTTTGTTTTAAGAATAATTTCCTTCCATATTCCTAACTGTTTCATAAGATACATGAAATTTAAAAGTATTTGGGGATTAGGTTGAATACTTCCTCCTCTTTTCTCTTTGTCTAGAATGTCTGTCTATCTGCCACGAACATAACCTTCTCTAATCAGGAGTGTGCCAACTCCAACCAGGGCCAAAAGATAATAAGTGTGTGTGTGTGTGTGTGTGTGTGTGTGTGTGTGTGTGTGTGTGTGTGTGTGTGTGTGTGTGTGTAATCTGGCATTCTGATTTGCAATGATCATGAATCAGAGAACTGAAAAATGCAGGACTACCTCCAAGTGTTCCCAAGTGATCTTTTTAAAAGGATTGCTGAGTTCTTTTTAGATAAAAGCCCCAAAGGTGCCAGTCACAGGGACACATACGGAGATAGAGGTTAAAACAAAAGTCAGTTCCAATGCATTACAGATGCCTTAAAATTGAGCATATTTAGGCTGCCACCAGCAGGAAAAGAGACAGTTGAAGCAGGAAGCCAAGGTATTTTCTTTTGTTCACTGCCATATCCTCTTGTGTCTAGAACAGTGCCTGCCATATAGTAGAGCTCAAGAAGTGGTTGATGAATCCGTGAGATACAAAGGTGGCATCCATCAAAATCTCAAGGAAAAGGAGATAGTGAGTGTTTAATCTCCCCTGGTGCTCACTAAATCATGTCTTCCGTGTGTATATAAGTCAGTAATAGCAAGTAGCAAATGAAACTTTTTAAACCCCATTCCTACAGCTGAAATGACACCATTTGGCGGGAGACCAGAGATAGACATAGTAAAAGAAGGCTTTTCCCCCTTCAGCACATCATAAAATTCAGAGAGGATACAAGCTCTTGCCATTGGTTCGGGGTGAGGGCAGGGTGTAGGGGCGCTCACTAAGCAGTCCACAGCCAGCATCAGCAGGGGCCACACATATCAGAGGCTCTCCTGAGCTAGTCTTGAGTATACACGTCTCTGCAATTACCAATTTCAAACAGAACCAAGTAGAGCATTAAAAAAGGCCAGCAGATGAACATTCTGAACTTGGAAGACTCAATTTTAAGCCCTTATGTATGGGGAGGCTGAAAACTGACCACCAGGACTGATACCAGGAAGTGGTTACCCTGGCACCGTTGGGGCCAGGTCTGCCCGGCACATGGTGGGGGAAGAACGGAAAGACAGACTGCTGGGGGCAAAAGTCTGCCTGAAACGAGGGAAAGGATACCTATCGGGGATCCAGTGTGCACAGTTCTGCTTCTTCTTCTAGCAGTTTTCTCTCAACGGGAAGAGCTATCAGGGCAGAAACAGGCTGCCCCCCCACCCCCCCAGAAGGCATTCACTGCTTACTGCCCCGGGAGAGGCCCTGAGCCAAAGTGACGTCCTCACTGTTGCTCCTTGTAGAGAGCCACTGTGGAGGACATTCAAACTTGCTTCTCTTGACAACGACCTCTTTTTGGCCATAAGGATCCCCTCACCTCCCCTCCGTGCCACAAATCCTGACCACCGCATGCGCGTTACGCAGACAGGTGGGTGGTAGCTGTCGGCGGTGAGGAAGTGACACTAAGCTGCCGGGCAGGTAAACTCTGAGCAAGCATGTCCAATCTAAGCTCAAGATCAAGAAACAGGGGAACACTGGCACACTTGCTATCCAATAGGCTCTTCCCAAGAATCCTACGTTGTGGCCACAGATAACCTGTGTCCAGTTTTACGGCATAGATGGTGGTAGCTCCAGCTAAAGCACCAACACCACTCAAAGCCCCCTTCACCTGCCCCATCCATTCCAGTCTCACTGCTGCGGCTGCAGGTGTTCGTTTCCAGCAATGTTTCGACTTGGATTTTCTGAAAGAGTTAATTTTCATACCCGCCAGGACTGCTTACCCCCAGATACCATACTCCTGGTGTCACTTCTAGTCCTCCAGGAGCTCAACTTTTTAAGAATATTTCTCACAGCCTGTTTCCCCTACTATTAGCTTTAATAAGGCATTCAGTCTTCTTGTTTTGTACTAAAGGAACGTTTTAACTGACACAGAAGAAAAAAAGGGTAAGTGATATGCCAAGAGGTCTGTGCAGAACTCTCCAGTAAAATCCTTGTCCTGAGAGCCACCACTTCTCTCTCTGCCCTCAACCCCCCAAGTGGTGCCATCTCCCCACTCACGCCCCTCCTCCTGAGCAGAATGTGTCCGGCGGGAGCCATACTCACTTGGGTCTTGTTTGCCTTGGACTGTCGCCAGCTAATCCACTTAAACATTTTGGCGTGCTCTCAAATTTGCTCTTTCCACCACAGTTCTTAAAAATAGAGTTCGTATTTGTGCCGAGCTACAGCAGGACTCACTGCTCCCAGGCAGCCCGGAGGCAGGGATCAGTCACATCTCCGCGCTCACTGCCAAGCTCTCAGAGCCCAACTGAGAATTTGCCTTGAGAGCCCTGAAGACTCTGTCTGGGGTGGAATCACTCCCCCACCAAGGCCACTACAGGAGTCACAAGTTCTTGGTATCAAAGAGTCTGTGATAGGCATTCATACTTGGGAAGTTCTCTTTCCCCATTTTGCTACATCCCAGCCCTGGAGGCACTGGACTGGGCCAGAGAGCCACTTTGTAATTTGCTTGGATCAGCACAGATTGGCATGGGCCAGGGCAGGGTGGCGGGCAGGCTGCTGGAGAAGGGGATAACAATAGTGTTTGGTTTTTGCTCACAAGGTTCTAAAAGTTGAAGATGAGGGTTACTCTAAAAGTACTGTTTTTAACCCAATTTATTGAACAGGCAGGAAACTGAGCTGGGTTTCAGCGTTAGGTCGACCATTAGCTGGTTTTGTGACTCTGAGCAAGTCACTTCATTTCTTGGATAGGTGGTCTCTAAAGTTCCTTTCTTCCCTAAGCTTCTGTTTCCAAGTTCCAAACTCCCCTGGAGTCAGATCTGGCCTCTGGCCCTGCAGCTATCACATGCAGACCCGATCTACTGGCAAATAACCTTTTGCAGTTTCCCTATTTCTGTAGCAGATACTCGGGTACTGCTGCCCCTAGAACTGAAAAGATTCCTTGTGGCTGCCATGCCCTGAGCATCACAAGGGCATTTCTAGGCATTCCTGCAATCTGCCTGTGCGCAGCAAGCTACTCGGACTGCTGTAGCTTCTGGAACTTATTTGCTTTTCCAGATGACCGGTAATTTTAAAAAGTAGGTCTCTCAAGGGAAGTTTTTAAGCTATGGAGTATAAATCAAAATATTAAGTAAAATAATGTTGTCCTGATTCTGCCCCATGAACCTAGGTTGCATTTTTCAGCAAAGCGTATCTCCCACCCATTGGTAGGATGCAACAGCTGGAGGCCAGTCATTTATTTGAGGAACTTTTCATTTAGAGGAAAACCTGTGACCTCAACTCCTCACACTTTATCAGTTTGCTCTGAGAAGCCGGCACATCTGTACTGTGTTGAACGTGGCTCAAGAGAGAACCGAGCAGTGTTTCTGGGGAAGTGACAGCAGCACAGGAAGAGGGTGCTTCTGGCTTCCCTGGAAGCAGGAAATCCTCAGCTCCTTGCTGCCCATAGCCACTTGACCCCTCGCCCAGGGTCCCACCCACCACAGGAACTGTACTAGGAACAAAAGTCATCTTCAAACCTAGTCCTGGACTTGGGTTATTCAGAACCTCTGGGTGGGGGAAGAGGGGATCATGATTTGAACTTAAGATTGGAAGAGACTTTGGAGTGACTACCGAGTCCTCCAGAAGTATCAGAATTCCTCTACCTAGAATACACATGGCAGTTCTGACCCATAGTGCTGTGGAGGTGAGGTGTGAGGGTTTCCAATACATCCTCTCCAAGTCCTGGTAACTGGAAGTACAATTATATACTCTTCTCATTTATTCAGGAGTTAGAAAGGGTTTGGTTACTAAATAGGAGGTAACATAAATCTCTCCCTATAAGGAAATATCTTAGGCCCCTCGGGCCCTACTGAGATAAAGGGCAGAATAGCAGAAGTACTGAGGGATCTCCCCTTCATGTTTTCTACAGTTTCTGGTAGAGCGCATTTAATGGGCTGGATCTCCAGCGGGTGGTTCATCTGTCTGGCACCACGGCTAAATGTAACAAGCTGTCACAGTCACATTCTGGAGACTCAACCTTGGGTGGACCATTCTGATGGTTTTTAAGAATTTGTCAAGCAAAGAATATTACCTTATGTGAACTAATACGATATTTATCAGTTACTTAGTCCTGACACTGCTGAGTCTCCACATTTCTAGGTGTTTGGTTTTCTCTTCAGTGGCAAAACCCAGTGATTTGTGGGTTCTTAAAATTCTAGTAAGCATGTTGTCCATTTTCTAGAAGCATGGTCCATTTTCATGGGAGTGCCCGGCAGTAACCCAGACAGGGACCTATCACATGGCTCCTCTACACTCAGACACTCTTTTCATGCAGAATCAATGCCCCACAGCATGGGCCAGGCCATCGCCAATGCATCAATTCAAGGGTTGGGCCTTCTCTGACTACAGTCTTTGCACCCATGGCTTGCTACATATTCCCAAAGTGTAGGCATCAGGATTATCAAATTCTGATAAGCCAGGTGAGGCTCTAAGGAAGTCTATTCTCAGAAGGCTCCTGCAGCCAGGCTTCCCCACCTCTTGTTATAGGTATCATGTTACTGCAGTGAGTGACACTGTAGGAATCCTTTGACTTTCTCCTTAGCTGAGTCCTCACTGTCTCTGAAGGAGACTTCCCTACCAATCGGTGAAACAAAATTTTGGCCATGACCCACTAAACTGATTTGACAGTCCCAGTTTAAAAACTATTAAGTTAGATCCTGAAATCTCCAGGCTTCTTCAAGCATTTCCCTGTCTCCTTCAGCACATTGCATTATCAGCCCCCCTTGTATCTTATCTTGGATCGCATTAGCTTGTTCTTGAAACTCCTCGTTTGAATCACAATCAGCCCTGGGATGTTCTGACAGCGTTCTTGCCCTTGAATTTTTATGAAGAGTAGCATCTGCAACTCAATCTCACTTCCGCTTCTCCAGCCAGCCCAGACATGTCTAGAAATTCATAGTGATATTTCATTGGAGAGTGTCTCTACCAGGATGAGTTTGTAATGTTCAACAGAGTAAGCATTTAATGAACACCTCCAGCATGACTACCCTACGTGGTAAATATATGCACAGGGCCCATCATTGTGCAGGTGGCTGCTTCCGTACCATTAGCTGGAAATTATTCAGCAGACATCCATCATATTGAACAAGATACTTCTTCACTGCCACTTCATTCCTAGCCTTACCTCCTTAGAATTCCAGAATTCTGTATTTTTTTGAAGTGTGGTTACAAAGTCCCATTACTTCATAATACACACACATACAGAACAGTCTTCACAGTGGAACTCCCAGAGTAGCATGAACATATTTTGGGTTCAGAGCACAATGGAACAAAGAAGGCACACCCATTTGCCTTCATAGAAATAACACTTTTGCATGGGACAGGTGTAAAGTAGAACTTATTTATGCAGACTCATCTGAGGGTTAAACAAAAGCAACTTGGGGGAAAGTGATTAATGCTATTTACTAAAGCCCCCATGCTGGTTTTGTCGGCACTTAATGAAGAATGAAGAATATCAGACTGATTCCTCATCATGGGAGGATTTACAACACAAGCAAGTAACCCCAGATCCTCCGCTACAGAGAAAAGGGGCTGGGCATTAGTCTTCTATCCTCAAGCTTGTCTTTTTAGCAAGTATTTGGATGAAGCCGCAGATGGCATATTTATCTAATAATGCTGGGAGACGTAGCTGATGTACTGTACAAAATTTATGTTAAAAATATAAACTTATACTCAAAATATACTAGAATACTGGGATGGAACTAAACAGGAGAAAATCTGATAGATATGAAGTGTTCTAACACTCAGGTTACTAAGTCACCTGTGCAACAAGGGTGGTCTATGAAAACGGGCATGGAGATCTGATAAGCCAACACTGCACACCACTCCTAGACACATGTACCATCTTAGGGAGGACACTAGGCATAGCAGCCCTACAACAAGAAGCTGAATTTGTATTAGTTAGATCACATCTGCAGTATTAAATACCATTCTTGGATGCCCCACTTTATTCAGATCATTATACACTGAAGGAAATCCAGAGGAAGGCAACCAGGATATGGGACAGTATGAGAATACACCGATACAAGGAACAGCTGGAGAAACTGAGGACTTACAGACAGAAGATTAGAAGACAAGACAACCATCTTCAAATATCTAAAGTCCAGGGGGTGCCACTGGCCCACAATGGTACAATTTGATGATTAAAATGAATATCTGACAGTAATGGATTAAAATCCATTAGCTACTAAAATAATCTATAAGCCAATGCTAACAACAAATATCTAAGCCTTAGATGCTAAGGGCTAACAAATGGAAAGAGGAGTAAAGTTGCCCTGCTTACACACAAGAAGTTAAAGCTACATCTGTTTAGCTACAGTATAGAAAAGAACCTACTGAAAGTCAATGAAGAAAGAGGGCAGAATTCTACTCAAGAAGTAGATCTTCACAGCCTGTTAAACAATTGCGTACTCTTATTCATAGTGCCTAAACTTTTGTTTTCTGTCGAATAATGGTGGAAAATTAACCCTTACTAAATGTCTTACAGGTGCCAAGTAAATGTATTTTATTTAATCTTCCCAAAGACTCAGTGAGATGAGTATTACTTGTCTTAAAGATAGGGAAATTAAGGCACAGTAATTCACACAACATGACACAGAGGGTTAACCACCAGAGCTGGGATTTTGAACTCAGATGTGTCCAGACTCCCTCCACCCCACCACAGCACACAAAATACACACAAGGTGACTGGAGAGGTGCCCTAGAGCCCACAGCTCCTCAAGTTGGTCTGTCATGGCTCTAATGATTACGTTTTCCTCATCTACCCAATATAGCAGGGCCGTGTTCTAATTCCTCTGCATTAGAAAAGGAAGACTGGGGCCTTTTCTAGAAACCCATTGTTAAAATGACCCTGATCCCTGTGGGGAGACTCATAGCTGCTCTGCTGAGTATGATTCAGTTTACCTGAATCAGTCCATTTGGTTACCTTGTTCTTCTTCACAGTCCATTCACCTGATCAATGACCACCAAGACCAGTTTCCTGGTCTTCCGGTACAGTTAGGGGAAGGCTTGACACTGTTGATAATATCTATGAATTCAAAGATACCACTTAATGGTTTGCCTGATGAAAGGGAGTGTAAGTGAAGGAGGATGTATGACTATCCTGTTATCACTGTTCTGTGTTAGAAGAGTAAGAACATTCTAAATTACAGCACATGGTCACAGACAGGCCCTCTTTTATTCTCAGAGTGTGACTATTTCTAGGTGATTTTTCAGGTTTCAGGTACCGAACACAGAATCTCTCATGGTCTCCAAACCCACTGCCCATGTTTCCCAGGGCCTGAGAAGGGATTTGGGGGTTCCTGTTCCCAACAGGCCAGGTTCTCCAGCTGACCAATGCTTTCTGCCTGGAGGTAAGCGAAATTCTAGGCTTCTTAGGCACATTTAAAAATACACTGTTTGTATATCTGTCCGCTTTCAGACCAGCTGTTTTAGCTGCCTCTCAATGCTGGGATTTCTGAGACCAGGGACTATGTTCCTTCTGCTCATTCATTCCACAAGTCTTTCCTGAGCATCCATGTGTGCTGTGGGCCCAGGACAGCAGTGAAGCAGACAGAGACAACCTTGCCCTCATCAGGGCTTAATGGCCTGACTATAGAGACACACATCAAACAAAAATTACACAAAAGATTCACATTAAACAAATAGTCCACATCTCTCTACAGTATCCATCACAGAGCTCGGCACGTGGTGGGTGCTTTTTCACGAATATGTGACTAATGTTTTTGTGGAATGTGCAGAAGGACCAACCAGCTGAGTTAATCTTAGCACTGGGAGTACAATGCCTTGGCTTTGAAGGTGAGAGAAAAACATGACAGTGAAGCAAAATGATCTGGGTTCTAGTTCTTGGCTTTTCCATTAATGACTACAACTGTCTTGGTTGAGTCACTCAATCTTTCTGGGCCTGAGTTTCCTTATTCGTAGAATAACATGTAAGTAATCAAGATTCCTCATTAACAGTGACATGCCTGCCATCGGAGGTGTTCTAATCTAGCCTCACTTACCTTGCCAGAAGACAAGGAATAGCTGGAGCCGAAGATAAGACAAATGGCCTGTGTCTAGGTCAGGGCTGTGGGAGGAAGGAGTGGCAGCTGGAAGGGATGGATCCCCTGGACTAACAGGCTCTCTCCGAACATGGGAAGCATTGCATTTTGCTTTCCACCCACTGACTGTTCAAAAAGAAACACTCATTCATGGGATATTCTAGGTTACATTTCTAAACAACAGATCAGAGGAGAAAGGGAAGTACAGGAATAGTTGTCTTTGTATGTTTTTACAAGTGGAAAAAACCAATTTTCCATCCACTTTGATAGTCAAAAATGGCTTAGAAACTTGAAGGCAGGACATGAGACAGAATTAGCTTGAATGTTCTTGAATACTAGTCTAGAGTGTGATTTAGCACCATGATCTTGGAAAGTTTGGGGTATAGTCTGTTTTTCCCCCCAGTAAGAAAAAAATCAGGAAAAATCCTAATGAATGCAGATCATCTTTTAGGAAAAACACTAAATTAGAAATCAAAAATGAAGCAAGGACACAGCCTGTTGCCTGAGGCTGAAGGACTAGGCCAACATATTGGGTCTCGATAGACTAAGGCCAAAGAGTCTTTGGAAATCCATACCTTCATTCATAAAATCACTAATATGCAGCAAAAGATCATTTCATACTCTAACACCCTGAGGTAAGCAAATGATTGTAGGGTTAGAGCCAAAATTCTTCCTGTCCATGCTGCAAATTTAGATGAATTCTTCCCTTCACTTGAACAAATACACAAGGTCTCTGATACAGTCTCCTTTCTTTTACTACCGTCCAGAACTACTAACTTCTGCTTACTTGCTCCAAAATATAAGAGACCAAGTGACCAGGCTTTCTCACAAGACTACTACATCCCTCCAAGTTGCTTCACACACCACCACTTCTTGGTCCTCTGCACCTCAGGAACTGAGCCTTGATACTCTGGCCCGAGGAAGGCATCATTTCCACTGGAGCCCCTTCGGAGAGGAGGCGCTTATCAAACAACGTCTCTGTGGCCATTTGCCAAATCATTGGTCTTGGTCTCACTTTAGATGATCCCATTTAATCATTATGAATAGGAGCCAATCATAGCCACTAAGGTCTCAGGAAACTATCCCAGCCTTAGCCCCCTGAGGTCCAGCCTCCTGAGAGGCAGAGCCACTCAAGCAGCCCAGGTGGGACATCTCTAGAGGATGGGAGACCCAGACCCTCTCACTCTTCAACATTGCTCCTTCTGCTAAACTCTCACGATAGGAGAGGTCTGGCTGATCACCTGGTCTTTTGTCCCCTCAGACGACATCTCCACACTACGACATAGCTCCTCCAGCCCTGCTCTTTCTGCTTTTGGCTGGCACAAAGAGACAACCAGCTCCTGAGGTTGGGCTCCATAGTGAGAGAAATTCCTCTGAGAGTAACTCTCCAGGGGTGGTTAAGCCAACAAGAAGTCTTAGGGGAAGGAAGGTTGGGACACTGTCCTACCTTGTCACTGTCCACTGTATTCTGAGAGGTCCTAGAGGCAATGGAGATGGTGTCTGGCTGGCTGCTTCCATCCCCCTGGCTGTCAACATCCTCCACTCCATCCCTGCAGGAAGAAGAGAAAAAAAAAACAGGGGTGGGGGTGGGGGGAACCACTGTGGGTTTAGAGCACACAAGGATTTCCAGCTGTGCTGGCAGAGCAGAGCCTCAGCACTTTCGAACAGGGATTTGTCTAAAATTATCCCACTAGGAGCAGCCCTATGTGATTTTTGAAGATGTCACCCCTTGCGCTTAAGCACACAATCCCTGTGCTGATAACTGAACACAGAATGACTCCCCTCCACCCCATAACTCCTCTGGCCCATGGTACAGAGGAGAAAATTATTTATTTATTTTTTACCGGGAATGGGTCTATAATAGGCAGTAGGAAGAGGTATATCCTACTTAGAACCAAGGCTTCTATCCAGCTGACGGGGTGATCTCTGACAACCCCAGAGTTTAATATTCAAATAGTTTTTCTGCATGCTGTAGGAGGATGGAGGTTAGTTTACAGCTGGCCTATAAAGAAAACAGAACTGATAAGGTATTTTGACTTGTATTTCTTCTGCTTAAGAAAACGATGTGAGATATTTCCTCCAGGGGAGATAATTTTTGGGGAGTTCCTGATGTTGGAGGCTCAACTCCTATGTATGGAGGAAGAGATTATTTCTTTCAGTTTGGTGGGTCCTGTTGCTCTCATGCCTATTTATGATGACTTCTTATCAACATAGAAGGCCAAGGCATCTTTGAGATCAAAGATCACAGACTCCACAGCAGCTTTTTGAGCATCCGGTAAGGTAATCTCTTGAGTGCACTCCCGGCATAAGGAGCCCTTCCTGGGCCGCTGGACCATTTAGCTGTCCCACTTACATATCCCTTCAACTCTCCAGCTTAAGAATTATGTCTCAGTCCTGCACCGAATGCATAGCCAGGGCAAACGGGGATTAGATGGGAAACTGGTGAGGCTGAATGGTCAGTGTCAGGAAAAACTGAAGGAGGTGTGGGCCAGGACTTGGAAAAATTAGCACAAAGAAATGACTGCTCTTCCCATGGGGGCTTATGAAAGTTACTCCCCTGATGCTACTGATGGAGACGTAATGGCATAGGGAACTTGCTGCCTAAGGATGATACCACATGGGCAAAATGCCCCATATGCTGAAGCCGCCTCAGAGTCTAGACATTTACGATCTGGTGTATGTGGACATGAGTGTGCATGGGGATACAGTATCTTCTAGTCATCACAAAGTGCCTTCTCCAGCTCAGAAGTGACACTTCTAGGTCAACTGCTTTCTTACTGCCACTTGCGGGGCTGGGAAATGCCAATTTATTTTAATAATGTAAGCCACACATTCATAGGAAGGAAAATCTGCTGTAAAATGAAATTACATGATACATTTCAAAACCAAGAATAAAGGACTTGTAGATCATCTGCTGTTTTAGATATTGGGCTGCAGCTCCCCGCCATGTGCATGGAGTTGAGAGTTGGCTGTACTTCGTGCTTCCCACCATTCTGGCCCATTGCGGGCCCTTCTGGTCCACTGCAGATGAAGCCAGTTCTGAGGGAGGTGGGGAGCCCATCCAGGAGAGTGGGTAGTGTTCTCCAAGCCAATTCACTCCTCCGTAAATGCTGTCCCTGTATCTTAGGAGCCAAGCTAATGAAATTACAGACAGCCTGACTGTTCCCTGCAGAATCTGCCAAGGCTTTTCACCCTCTCCTTTCAGGACAATGACAGAGAAAAGGTGGGAGGCATTTCCAAGATATGTCCACCTCATGTTCTAGAGGTGCTCAAACTCTGCTACTGTAGGAAAAAGGGGCGCTTCCACAGGGAAACTTGAGCCAACCTCACCTGAATATCCTTTCCTGCATGCTCCTGGACGTGGAGTTCATACCATTTCCACTCTATCTTCTATATTAAAGTAGGGGCCTCCTACAGCAGGGTCTGCCTCTAGTGCTAAAGTAAGTCTACCCCATCCCTGTACCCTGGATGCAGGTAACTGAAATACACACAATTCCTCCTCCAACACAGTCATAATTTGTCCTTCCAGTACTGAGAGATGACCTTATTCTGGTCATGCAGGTCTTGGGGCTTCTGCCCTCTGGTGGTATTTCCCCCTACCTTAGTCACACCTTTCTTTTGGCTACCACCTTCCTTTGTACTAATGCTGCTATCCACAGGTCCTCAGTCCACGTATCCTGGTTGGCACCAAAAGGTCAACTAAATCCTTGGGATTTACCCAGTTCATGAAAAGGGGAGGAAAGGAGAGCTTGTTGCCATCAATGACTATCTCCCCCAGAACTCCGTTTCATTTTGTTTCAAAGTGAACATAATGGTTTTGTACGCTTTCTTTTGAAGTGTCCTCTAAAAGAGTCATGGTAGTTGACTGTCACATAGAAACTTGAGAAAGGAACACTTAGGAAGTCTTCCACTGCTGTAGGGCAACTGGGATTCAGGAGGGCCCAGAGAGATAAAGATACAAAAAAACAGGTCCCCTTCTGCCCAATCACCCTGCTTATCTCAGATAAATGAAAGTGAGGACTCGGGGGTTACAGAAGAGCTACAGTGGTAACACCACCATACCACCCCCAACCCATTACAGTATGCAAAATTCCTTTACTGTCCTATGCAGTCCACTTATGGCCTCCCTTCCTCCCAAAGCCTTCCCTGGACACTCCTCTCAAGTGCTCATCTAAAGTCACCTCTCAATGAAGTTTAATAGCATTTACTGTCCCCATCGGCAGCACGGGTGCTTCTAGTCTAACCATTTTGCATGTGAAATACAACTGTTGGATGGTTCTCGAGGGAAGGGCCTCATCATGCACCTTCCCCTTCTCTTCTCAGAGCACCCAGCAGAGTGTCTATGAAATAAGAGGTGCTCAATGAAGCCCTGCTAAATTCAATTGACAGTAACTGGTGGGATGCTTAAAGAGGAGATTGCTCATCTTAGAAAGGATTTCACAGAGAACAGTGCCAACTGGAGAGCACACCACCCCGGTGGAAGCAGGGGGCGATCCCACTCCCGCTCCCAGAGCATGTGAGGCAGTGCTGAGGGGAGAGACGCTGGTTACCTCTTACTATTGTTCCTCTGTTTGGCTGGTGTTTTGGGGAGTTGAATTGGCTCCTTTAAAGCTCCTTTCAGGTGAATGATCCTCTCTTGAATCACCTCTCGAATGTTCTTGATCCACTCCTGCTTGGTTTCTATGTTGGAGGCCTGGAGTGCCACAGAGAGAAAACAGTAAACACTCCATCTCCCTTTGCCCTGCTGAACGCAGTTCTCAATCCTCCTCCTGCAGGCTTAACCCACTATTTTTAAGGACACCAAATGTTTGAGGAGTTCCTTTCTCATTTTACGCATCTCATTTTCTCTTCAATCCCAGGGACAGACTTCTGAAACTCCTAGAATGGGGCTATAACCTCAACATTCAATGTAGACTTGTACAGGGGTGATTTTCAAAGTATTTAATACCCCGCTTGGCACTGACCAATACTGACATCTGCCCTGGGGTGGGAGCATACGTGGAGGCCCCCCTGCCGGGCTAGGGATGAACACATCAGTTACTAGATGCTGGGAGTTCTGGGGAGCACTGGAGGGGGAGCAAGGAGCATTTGAAGGCAGTGGCTATTCACCAAGCGGTATGGATCTATGTCAGCACATTCGACTCCTAGTATGGCTACATAGGCTTATGCTGACTGAAAGTCAATGCTGGGTTTTAGCCTGGTAAACATGTTAATTGAAGGCACTTCTACCATTTCATGAACATCCCATTTCTCTTTGTGGAATTTTTTTCAGGTAATTCTATCTCACGGCAGGTGGTGGCTAGGTGGGCCATTCTGAGTGATGAACAAGTGAAGCATTTGTCAGGGTTGGACCATCTTTTCCTTGGTGAGAGCCACCCCCTGATAAGCAACTGACTGGTGGGCACCCCGTCCACAGGACCCCTTCTTGGTTAGTGTATGTTACCACAAGCACATTCCCAGGCTGCATGTGCTCTGGAGAGCTGGAATGACTCCTTAAGGCTGTCATCTGGAGAAAGGCCCTTTCTTAGTACTCCTTTCAATCAACATAACTCCCATGCTAGTATGACTTACTTGAGCTTCTAGAATGTAAGTTTCCAGAGGACAAGGTCCATCTCTCATACATAGTTATAAGCAGCACTGAGCAGAATACCTTCTACGTAGAAGGTGTTCAGGAAAAAGTATTGAACGAACGTGGAGCAAATCAAGATAGCTTTTGTCAAAAGGTCAGTTGTCCCTGCCCTTGAAGGGGACATATGGACAGAACATACCTAAGTTGCCCCTGCTGAGGAAGCCCAGCAGGTACTCTCTGCCTCCATCCTCTTCATGGCATTTGAGGGGATAGACTTAGGGGACCACAGTTCTTTGAGATTTCAAGTCTACGTCCATGATAGAACTTGCTTTTTAATACCCATGTGATACTGCCCAGCTCCAGGCCCCAGCTTTCAGGAATCATGTGCCCCAGCCCTCTGCCCTCCTCCTACTACTCCTAACCCTCGGCTAGCGCCCAGCTGCAGCAGAGAGCAGTACTTACTTTCAGCACTGTTTTATTGTCCGAGGAGGGGGTGCGCCCAGACCACAAGGCGAATTTGCAGGGATCACCTTCTACGTGCTCCGTCACACCCAGCTCTGAGGTCTGTAGACAGGAAATGCCTGTGAGAGGCGGGGAAGGGGAGGGCAGTGGGAAAACTTAGGGCTGGGGTGGGAAGGGAAAGGTGACAAAGAGGAGAGGACCGAGGGAGGGGCTTCTGTCAATCAAACTTCAACAGACTGGAAGCTTCGTTCCTCTACCTGGGCTGAAAGGATCTACAAGAGCCTGCCTGATTAGCAGGTGGCAAGGAGGGAGGGTGAAGAGGGAGGTGCTAAAAGCAGACATCAAGAAGAACGATGGACTCTAAAATGCAGAAGTGGGAGTTGAGGGGGCAGCTTTCCAAATAGGAGGCATTTTCATTTGTCCAGGATGGTTTTGGTGCGGTGCCAGGGGAGAGATGAGCTGAGTGTTCAAGAGTCCTTCCTGCCCAAGGACAGCAGGGAGACTTGTCTTACCCCACCCGCCACCTACCAGTAGCTTGTTCTTGTAAACATATTTCGTGTGTCCTGAAGAGTCTTTGATCTCTTTGCTAAAAACCAAGGAGATCTCAAAGAGGAACAAGTGCCGCTCTCGCCCCTTCCGGATCAGTGACTTCGGGTCCCACACTTGGAAGGCGTCCTGCAGAATCAGCTCCCCCTGCACATCCAGGTTCTCGTCGAACCCTGAAAGACACCCGTTCCACCCTGTGGAGTTTCTCTAGCGCCCCGTCTGGTCTGGGTGTCATTATCCATTCTCCTTTTGGAAAGTTCTCCCCAACCGTGAGCCCTCGGTTCCCACATCGCTTTCTCTCTCTGATTCCCGAGACTCCTAAATACTTGAGTAGATAGCTCTAGGGAACTACACTCAGATCCCCCTTCTGCACCGGTCTTCTACACACAGCCAGTATCACTGGTATCTTCTCCAAAGCCTGGGACCTCCTGCAAGGGCAAACCCCATGTCACCTTCTTCCTCTATAGTTCCTCTATAGTTCTTGGACTTGGAGCTCTGAGTGGGGTTGATGACTGTCTGATGGAGTGCCCCAGACTCCACTCTGTTGTTGCTGTATTTCTTCTAGTCCATTCTCAAGACTCTTCCCTTAGATGGCTCCTGTGCCGTGGGGTGCATAAGCCCTCAACAGTTATATTTATTCCACTTTAAATTTGAACAGGGTTTCTGAAACTTAGTGTGCATAAGAATCACCTGCAGAGCTTGTCAAAACACAGATTCCTACCCACTTTTGCCCCCAGATTACTGAGATTCGGTAGCTGTGGGGTGGAGCCCAGGAATTTGCTCTTTGACAAGCTCCCAGGTGTTGCTGCTGCTGGTCCACATACTTGGAGTAACTGGATCCAGAATACATGTCAGGGACAGGCTGGAGGAGAGGGTGCTTACAGAGTGCTTACACCCAGGGGTGGGGACGGGGATGGAGTGCAAACAGAAAAGGGGCTGGAGAACTGCGGCAGCAGGAATATGTTCAGATGGTTAGTGCTCAGTCTGTAGAAGGTAATCAGGGCTCCATTATATGAAAAATTATAGCTTCCTATGCTCAGTGTGGCCCAGGAAGTAGAGAGACCAGACCAAGATGGTGGGAGATGGGAGATGGGAGGTGGGAGGGAAGGAGATGGTGGGAGATGGAGCCCAGAGGATAAGAAACAGGCTATAGGCCCACATATTTACAACAGAGTACACCAATCTCCCTTAACATCTGTTTGCCAGGCCAGACTGGGATGTTGAGTCTGAACTCATCCAACGACTTCCGCCCCGGTACCCCTGCTCTGCTCATCTGTTCTGTGGTGTTAAGGGCACTTTATTGGAGTCTCACTCTACCAGGTTTCTGGGTCCCAAGAACATGGTTCCAGTGGACTAAATGTACATTGGTGAAGTTCTATCAAGTCTGTCTGGCTGGACTCTTCTCACCTGCTAGGAAGGGCAAAAGGATGGTTGCTCACCAATTGTGAATGTACCCAAGGCCACTGAACTGTATATTTAAAAATGTTTAGAATGGTAAATTTTATGTTATGTATATTTATTATGATAGGAAAAAAAAGAAGAACATAAGGCTAGAGACCTTGGGTGTGTGTCCATATGCATGCAGGGCTTCTACTCATTCCGATGACAAATGCAACGCAAATGCTATTGCAGATGAACAGGACTCCTGTGGGTCAGGGCTCTAGCACATTTATAGTAAGGACGATGGCCTGTCCTGGACTACCTCACATGCAGTGAGTTGTCCACATGCCGGAAACGGCTGAGGTCTGGTCCTACCTGGAGGCAGGTATTGGTCAAGTTGGCCCTTGTGGAGCTCCTCTCACACCTCTTGAGGACCTATGTAACAACTTGCTATTTCTCCTCTCTTCCAGCCTTGCCCCTTGTCTGACTTCATGCCATTTCCTTCCCACAACACAAGTTCCCAAGTCTTAGGAAAGGAGGAGGCTCCCCCAGGGAGGCTGGGAGGACAGCTACCTTCCAGCATGCTGACATGCATGGCATCATTGGCTTTCTTTGGGACACTGAGCATCACCTCCAGGCCATCCTTGAGCTCTCCCTTCCCTTCTTCACAGCAAGTTAAAAGTTCCTGGGGGAAAAAGTCCAGACACAATTAGAGCCATTTGCCCCAGCTTCCCCACCCTCCCACCATCTAACCCATCAAGTTGGTTACAGACCAACTTCATTCTCTGTAATGGTTTCCTCTAAGCTATAAGAAAAGTGGGGTGGAGTGGAGGGTTATCTCCAAAGGATTAAACCACTATATTTTTTCCCTAGACTGAGCAATAGACATCTATTTCTGGCACCACATTTATTTATGTACCTCTGCTCCCTAAGTGCTGACTTCCCACCATACTGGGAGCAACCTGGGGTCATAGACATTATAGGTTTATAGCATTTCAGAGTTATAACATATTTTTAGATCATATAAATCAGGAGTTCATAACTTGGGACCAGTAGACAGTATTCTGGACTAGTCCTTTTTGCATCTTAAATCTAGAATCCACCCACCACGCCAACCCTATTTCCCCCATGATGTCCACCACACTGAGGCTTCCCAGAGCATGCCCCCTTGTACTTCCTCATTGAAGACTAGATCATTATCATCTAAAATAATATTATATAATAAATTATATAAAAGACATATAGTATCTGGCTGATGGAGAAAAGATACTTTTCGACTATCTTAAAAATTATAAGGACCATTTGGAGTGATTTTGCCCTAACCAGAGGAATGTTGGCATTCATTTTTGCAATGAGGGTTATTGTATTCTGTTCATTTTGACACTGGGAAGGAAACAGTTAAGCAACAGATCTGCAATCCATACTCTCTCCTTCTGTAGGGGGTGGTGAAGGCAAGGGATGTGTGGATGGGTAGAGATGCACTTCCAGGAGAGAAAGAAGTTGACCAGCTCAAACCCAGTAAACATGTCAGACCTCCTGGCTAACGGTAGTAGTTAGCAGGAGAGTCCTTATCTATGGAATGCTTTTAGTAGGATATATCTGGTTTGTCTAGGACTTCTTATGGTAAACAAACCTGGAATCTGTGGCTTTAGGGGCATGGTTCCTTGTAAGATATCATATATGCTATGCAACTATCTAAGTAAATAGTCAGTATGTTTCATGACCAAAATGGCTCTCTTCAGGGTAAACAATATGCTACAACATACACCATTTAGCAAGTCTGTATGTTAGTCTGGGCCATAGCACATCCTGATGCTCCAAGAAAGGGCTTAGGGCTGTTAATCGTTCTGGACTTCTCTGCTTTATCTCTGCCTTGGGATTATTTGTATCCTTGAAATTATTAGTAAAGCTTTATACTTGTTAAGATATCTGATTAGTGAGCATCTGACATGAAAATCCAATCCTTTGTGTCATCTCGGATACAATCCCATATGAAGAAGGGAGCTTTGTCCAAAAGATAGGTGAACTGCCTCGAGCATGTTGGGGAGGCAGGAGTGATCAGTTCTCAGCTTTGCCCTTGGTTCTAGTCAGTAAAATGGCATCATTGTTCAGAAAGCTGCGTTTACTTCTGCCAACCTGAAGTTCTCTGACTCTCTCCAACTCTTTCCTAATTTTAACTCTCCTGACCTTGTTTCCCATACATCCTCAAAGGAATTTCTTTGTGCTCGGAAGCACAAGAGACAAATAAGAAATATATGCTTCAGTGTGCAACAGAAAACTCCAATTGGTTTAACCCCCCAAAACAGTGTGGCAAGTCCACCAATCAACCACCAAAGCCGGTAAGTTCCCCTTGGATCCTTGCTATACTTGTTATTAAAGAGAAAGCTCCAATTTAATTTAGACTTCAAAGGACATCTGTAGCAGATTTACATGGAGAATATTGAACACTAACTGACAGATATATTTTAGTTTCGTGCAACACCCAAAGTGAGGCATCCCAGAGGATACTGATAATTAAATATCAATTTATTTGGAAAAAAACTGTCTTTAATGAGAAAATAAATCCCATACTCCTTATTTATAGTAAGAGCTCAGCAAACTGTTTTTCTTTTACTCAGCAGTACTCTACTACCAGTGTATTTATAAGAGCTCAAAATTACCTTAGTAAGCCTTTTTGCAGCTTTTCCACAAATTCCTACTACTTCATCTTTTTTCCTTCTCAGTTACCTGCACAGTTATCTCTTCCTAAAACATCCACTTCCAGAGTGAAGGCCCAGAGCCCACCCACCCATCACCTCAAGCAAAACACAAGGCAGCCTGTCCATCCTCCACTTTCCTCTCTTATCTGTGTCACAAAATTATCCTGGGAACTTCAGCCCTGTGGGATTAAAAGGGAGAGCTGAAAAGCTATATTTCTCTTAGAACTGGATCTTACTTTTTTAAGATTTTTTTTATTGTTTATTTTTGAAGGAGAGAGAGATAGAGCATGAGTGGGGGAGGGGCAGAGAGAGAGAGGGGGACACAGAATCTGAAGCAGGTTCCAGGCTCTGAGCTTTCAGCACAAAGCTGGATGCAGGGCTCAAACTCACAGAGGCGAGCCATGAGATAGGTATAGATCATGACGCTGAAGCTTAACCGACTGAGTCACCCAGGTGCCCCGAACTGGATCTTATTTGATTTAAGGCATTGGCAAGAGTGGATGGGTGAGTTTCTGCTTTGTTTTCTTTTGCTTTTTAATTCACAACCCCACCAATTCCTGAAAAGCTTTGGGATACTTAAATTTAATAACCACAAAAGTGAATTTTAAAAAATCTTCTGGTACAAGAAAAATCATTTCAAAGGGTCATGCATTAAATGGGACAGGGAAGGAGAGGATAATTACGCACAGAAATCTGGGCTAAGGAGAGACCAGTAACAATACAGTAGGAGTAGAAGCGGTAGTACAGTAGTTGTAATAGGACTCAATGCTAGCTATCTGATAGTCCAAGGCAAAGACGGAGCTAAAACTCTTGTGATTTAAAGGTAGAGAGTACACCAATTATTTAGGAGAGAACCCCCATGTCCCACTCTGAGATCTTACGAGAATTTCTGTGAGTCTTTATATATAGAACTTTAAAAAACAAAGATGACATCTTCAAAAGCAATTCTGCCCAAATAGCCAAGACTTCTGGACATTGTTACTTTTCACATGAGCTCTCAATAAAGGCCAAGGGCATGATGCCATGTTGTAACTCTCTAAGCCATTTCTGCAGGGCTGGATGACTTGAGTGCCAGGAAGCAAAGCCCAAAATGTCTCTTCTTGGAGAAGAGGAAAGGAAGGTTTGAAGGTGGAGGCAGAAGGGAAAGGGTGGTGCTGGTCCCTGACCTGACCCACAGCGTGGAAGAGGTCCAGGGCACGGGCTCATGGGCCCCTACTCTTCTCCTCATGGAACCACGTGCTAAGCAGGGAGACTCCAGGGGCTGTCAGTGGGCATGCTCCAGGAAACAGAAACCTAGATTTGAAACTAGACTGGTTTTCAGGTTTAGCGAAGCTAGAATATATGCGATCCTGCGAGCATCTCTAAACATGAGTTGAATTTCAGCAGATTTTCTCTGGAGCTATCCTACTTATAACATGCCTCTCACTATCCCTTTATCCTTTGCATTTGAGGAGCAACCAGCCAAATATTCAAACTCAGGGAAAACTCTACCCTTATAACTTGAGAATTAATATACATATGGGCTATATAACTATTTATAATATCCATTTCCCAGGCTTCCTATAGGGAATGTCATATCTTCAGACTCTCAGTGTATCCGTCCCTGAAGAATCAGCCCAAATTACTTACTATTTTACATAATTTGATTATTTGAATTTTAAAGAAAATATTTTGGAGAAAATCCAAATCTGTTGCCTGGCTCCAAAAGAACCCCTAATGAACATATGGGATCCTCCAGACACGAGAGTGTCATTGTGTTTTAATATGCACTCTGGGTGTTTTCTCTCAAAAACCTCAGTCTTGATAAACGCAGAGAATTAAGGCAATGGTAGATGCCACCCTGGGCCTCCACTGCCTATGTAGACTGGCAGCGTCCCCTTAACCCCTGATCCTCTCAGCAGGAGGGGACACCAGGAGGAAGCTACCCCAGGAGGGAAGAGCAAGTCAGGCCCTAAGTGTCAGCCACTGCCTGGGGTGGCAACTGCTCAATTGTGCAGTGGTGGGCAGGTGTGAAAGCAGTCACAACTTGTTCCTGCTCTCAGTTCTCCTCTGTCCCCCGGCAAATAAACATCTAGAGTTTCACAGGACAGATCTTGCAGTCTGGGAGCCAGTAAAGCCAATGTGGGTTCACCTCTGAAGTTTTGGCTCAGGTCATGATCTGTATCTACCTCATGGCTCGCCTCTGTGAGTTTGAGCCCTGGGTCCAGCTTTGTGCTGAAAGCTCAGAGCCTGGAACCTGCTTCAGAATCCATCTTGAGATGGAAGCTTTCCCATCCTGGGCAAAGCTGGGGCTCCCTGGACCTGGACAGTAGTGCAGGAGGGGGTGACCCAGAGGGGCGTGGAGGTACCTTCAGGAGCAGCTGGTACTTGGTGATCCTCTGGACAGGCTTGATTAGGTAGGAAGAGATGGAGTTGGCCAGACCGTGCCGCTGCTGTATCTCCTACAGGGATGAAAACAGGCACCATGACACACAAAAGGGTGTGTGTGTGTATGAGTGTGTTTTAGGAGGAAGTTGGCAGGGTGAGAAGAGAGGAAAAGGAAAAAGGGTAGACAATTATGAGGAACTGTTCTTTGATGGGGAGAGAAACAAGCGAGACCCAGATGAATTCACAGAGCAAAGGAGAGATGGTGAAAGGGGAAAAGCTGTAGGGAGAGAAAGCAGATTTGTGTGTTGGAAATGAAGCTTAAAGAACTGGGGAGGATAAACGTGGAAAAAGAGAGTGAGGAGATAATCACAGGGAGAAGGGTAAAGGAGAGGTGGTGAAGCAGAAGTGAAAGGAAAAATAAACCCAGAGTGGAGGCGATCACGGGGGCTAGCGGGACGATGAGAATAAAGGAAGTGGGGCTCGGGTTTCTATGCTGATGGCTCCTGAGTCTTCACCTCCCTCAGTCACCTTAAAATAGCACAAGGGCATGTCTCCTTTACCATCCCTTCTCTCTTCAACTTAGACCCATCCCAACCTAGAATCACCACTGCATTCCTTACAACTTCTTCATTGAGATCATTGGCACCTCCCTCGTTCAGGTCTTGTGAGCTGATAACCATGGAATCATTGTTTTCTTTGTGTTACCCCCGGTGACAAGTCTTTTCTCTCCACGCCATTCACGCCCAGGCTACAACCATGACCTCTAGCTGCTGTCTGTGCCTCTAGTCTCTCATTTTAGACCATTTTCTATCCTGCCTCCAAAATGACCTTCCATGCCCCAAGGTGTAGGTGCCGTGAAGATTAGTGAAAGGTCCATGTAGTCCCCTTGCCTCAAGAACCTTACACCGTAGGTGACTGAAATACTCACACACATAAATAGCAACAAAAGAGATGGAAGGTATTCCAAGTGAGAACAGAGAGCAATGGCTGGACCCAGGAGTAGTGGATGGTTTAGTAGTGACAAGGCCTTCTGCTGAGGTTTAGAGGATAGGTGGGGGGTGGGGAAGTGCAAAGCTGGATGAATGGCATTCTATAAATGGAAAACACATAAAAAATGCATGGGAAATAATCACTGTGTATTTAGATGATAATGAGGACCATGCAGAATGGCATAGAGGATGCCCACCTGGAGTCCAGAAAAAAATGAAAACTACAGTCGGATAAGCAAGACAGAAAAGCCACTGGCTGTGCTAAAACTCTCAAAGTCCAGGCCAAATCCAAGCCAATCATACCAGAATCACAGGGGTGGGACTCAGGAATCAGTATTTTTCAAAACTTCCCAGGTAATTCAAATGTGTAGTCAAGGTCGAAACATTTGCATGTGAGTAGTGCCTCTCAACCTTGAGTGGCTTCTTAAAACTCAGCTTGTTGGGCTATAGCCCTGGAGATTCTGATTCAACAGATCTGGGGAGGTGGTCCAAAATACGCCTTTCTAACAAGTTCTCAGGTGATACTGATGTGGCTGGTCTAAGGACCACACTTTGAGAACCCCTGCATTTGAAGGAGCCGTGCGTGAAGTAGAAGTAAAACCTCTTAATCGACATGTGTGTTATCTAGTTGGTCTCCTCTGCACATGAGATTGTGACTAGCCCAGTCTGGTGTTGAGGCATGGAGGGCAAATGTGCCTTGTCTAAAATTCCACCACTTGAGATGGGGTGGGGTAAAACAAAAGACAAACACTGCTTCTGTTTTCCTCCATGCTTTACTCCTAAGATAGAGGTTTGGGTGGCCAAATTGAAAAGAGGAATAAAGGATAAAAACCCATTATCCCGAAGTAGAGAAACTTTTCTACCCATCCTCTCACCAATGACTCAAGAATGGAAAATCATGGCTTACATCAAAGAAGGTGCCTGCATGCTCCAGGATCAGCTGGTTGGAATCAGGCTTGTTTTTACAGTAGGTGACGTACATCTGAAATTTGTCTGCCTAAAAAGAACAAAGGCAATAACAGATAAGCATCCGTTAGTTGCTCCCTTCTGTTGACTGTGCCTGAAGGACCCAGCGAGGGTTGTGGAGTCAAGCTCTCAGATATTGTGTGGCCTAGGATCATCTGTGGCAAATGTTCTGGGCTTATCTGGCCCATGTTCCCCTAACAAACTTGGTGGTACTTTTCTCCTATCTGCAGGTGGAGAAGGCTTGCTGAAAGTGAGATTGTTTTAATACTAGTCTGTGCTAGAAAGAACTTAGAAAACCCAATTCACATAATGTATTCTGAAGTTGGATAGAATTCGTTTAGATGTTATCCCTTTTCTGGATTACCTACAATTGTGCTTCCCATCTTGAAAAATGGCAGCATTTGCTCTAAAAACAAAAACCGAAGAATGAAAATGAAGTGTGATCTCAGAGGAAGATCTGCTTGTATTCCTAATATCTCCCTTGGGGGTAGTTTGTAGGCCATGCCAAGTGACTATGCCATCATCTCCAATTTCCCAGAAGCAATGATGGGGGGAAGGAAAGCAAGGTGACCCTTTGGGGACAGGCATGAACAATGGATCCTAACCAGATTGTTACTTCAAGCCAAGAACCTTGTAGCTTGGCAAAAAAATCATTTCTTTTTTCTCTTAGTACCGACTGGGTTAGTGCTCCATGTCCCTGCTCCTGGGAAAGGTGTGTGTATTTTGGCCGCCAAGTAGTTTTTCCCATTTGTGAAACGCTGCCAGCTTTGCTGCCTACAGAACACCTGGGATGGCCTCTTCTGAGACAGCAGCCCAGATATGTGTTAAGTATAGCAGGTCTCTCATGACAGCATTATTCTCAGAGCTTCTCTTATATATGAACTCCTCCGATCCTCCTGAGAACACTATGCAGTGAGTTCTAACATCAGCACCCCCAGTTTACAGATGTGAAAACTGTGGCATAGGTTGGTTACGTAACTTTCAACCCCCACAGTTACAAAGTGGTAGAGCCCAGGCAAGCTGACTTCATGCTTCTTGGTCACAGCCACTGCCTTTCAGCACACTGAAACAATTCTTTCTTTCTGCCCTCCTATGTGAAGGTTATGAGACTTAACAAAGTCACCTTGGGATAATTCTTGGCAAAATGTGTTTCATTTATGCAATCATCAAAAGTTTTCTGAGACCAATTTTAGGGTTTCTATACTACCTGGGAGGCATTTATCCTGCCTAGGACTTACTGATAAATCCTACTTATGGTTGATTGCTAGGCAGATCCACAAATTGTATGAAACAAGATGTGAAAAAAAAAATCCCTTCACTTGTTTTTTTTCTCTACACTGGCTGTGCAAGGGATCATAAATTGTTGATCAGCATTAATGTGAACTGTGCACAGGCTCATGTATTTAGAGGTAGAAAATGTATTAACACAGTCTGAGACTTCCTTAAGAAATGAGAGTATGTCAGGAAGCCAGCATCAAGGTTTCCTGTAAAGAAAATAACTCAGGTCTCAGAACTGGCTGTGCTATTTATTACATGTCAGTGGGCTAGTCAACCTCTCAGGTCATCTGAATTGTTTCCAGTTATAAAACATACGGCATGGCCACAGCCCTACCTATTCCATAGGCTGTGGAGAGCATAAACTCTCTGAATCATGAAGACATTTTGAAAAGTAACCCATTTTGAGTGAAAATTAGAAGGAGACAATTATAAACTAAAACTCCTGACCCTGGGGAAGGATTTCCATGTTTAGTTGCACTTAGTATCACAGGTGGATTTCCCCGGAGATGTCTGCACTCCTATCACGAACCTGAGCTCAGAATAACATGGCGTGGATGCTAATGGAGACTAGTTTCCATTTATATAATTAGAACCTGGTATATTCAGCCCATTTACTTGGCTCATGACAATAGCACCAGGAAAGAAAATGACGAGACACTAATTTTGTAGGTCAGAACTAGGATGGATACCCACGGAATCTGTTCTTCTCTATTAAAGAAGAAAATGTGACCAATGATTTGGTGGATTCCTTAAGGTCTAATTTTACCCTAATCTTAATCCTGTAAAAACAAAACAAAACAAAACAAAACAAAACAAAACAAAACCAATGGCTAGAACTGGAGTGGTTCCTCTATCACAGGTGGTGATCTTGTTCCACTCTTACGATGTCTCAATTTTAGAAAGTTCCTGAGAACTCAATGTGGAGCGTGGACACGTCTAAGGACTTTTCCCAAGGAGGACTCTCCTCCTCAGGGATGGTCTGCTCCTCTCAGATCTACATGTGTCCCCTTCCTAGAGTCCCTGGTCCTAATGTCAGTGACACTGGCCCTCAGGTCAGGCACCGAATAGTGATGCCATCTGACACCATCTGCACTCCTGGAAAGGATGGCATAGTGGGAGAAACAACCTCTCAGGTCAGTTACCCAGGTAACAAAGCAGTGTCCCACATCCTCAGGCAGCTGCTCATACTTCTCCAGCTCTTTGAGGAAGAGGCTGCAAGGGGAGAGAAAGGCTGCATCAGTCATCTCTGCACACTGCCTGCCTCCCCACCCAGACCGCACACTGCCTCCCCCTGCAGACTGCATACTGCCTCCCTCCAACTCCCACCTAGACTGCACACTGCCTCCCTCCCCATCCCCACCCAGACTCCATATTGCCTTCCTCCCTCCTCACCCAGACTGCACACTGCCTCCCTCCCACTCCCACCCAGACTACACACTGCCTCCCTCCCTCCCCACCCAGACTGCACACTGCCTCCCTCCCTCCCCACCCAGACTGCACACTGCCTCCCTGCCCCCGCACCCAGCACACTGCCTCCCTCCCCATCCAGATGATTATGCTGAGGCCATCATGACCCCATAAGCTCGCCATTATTTACACATGGTGTCTCCCTTCTCTAAGTGATACATGGTGAAGAGTAGTTTTAAACACATTAGAACTGTTCTCATTATAATTTATATTAATTGATTAATTAGCGCTACTTAAAATTGCATTGTTTCCCTTAGGGATTTACATTTCTCAGGTTGAAAAGAAAGTAAGTATTATATTTGTGTTGAGACTTTCATTTTAACTGCAACCAAGAATCTATTTTTTATACAGGTAATCTGAATACACTGTAACATTTAAAAAATTTATAAATACAGATGTTAAAAACAATGAAATAAATATCATCTATGATCCCAGAGATGTAGTGGAAACATTTTGAATCCTACAGTTATTTCTTTCCAGTTCTTGGCTTTCTTCTTCTACCAGCAGGCACTTTGTGCTAAAACTATGAGTTAATGTTTCCTAATCCAGACATCATTAGGAAAGAAAATTCAATGGAGAAAAAGGTCACAATATATTTCAAAGCTGAATTGAATTACCAGGGAATTATCTGGCTTTGTGGATATCTATGCCATGGCTCCTTTATGTATGAATAAATAATGAAGGGTTGACTATACCAATTTTAAGTTAATATATTAAACAATTGGTTTAGACTCATAGAATATAAGCTCTAATGAGCCAGCACCACCAGAATGGAATTTGTTTTTTTTTTTAAACCACATAGGGGTTTTTAGGGCGCCTGGGTGGCTCAGTCAGTTAAGCATCCGACTCTTGATTTCTGCTCAGGTCATGATCTCATTGTCTGTGAGTTTGTTCGAGCCCTGCATCAGGCTCTGCGCTGACAGTGTGGATGCCTGCTTGGGATTCTCTGTCTCCCTCTCTCTCTCTACCCCTCTCCTGCTCACTCACTCTCTCTCTCTCTCTAATAAATAAATAAATATATAAACATTAAAAAAAACAGAAGTCATACAGAGGTTTTAAAATAAAAAATAATTATGATGCTGTGGGGAAACTTACTGGTGGAAATGGAAGATGTAATCTTTTCAAAGGGCGATTTGACAATATCTACCAAAATAAAAAAATGAATACTTATCTTTTGTTTCTGCAACTTTAATCCTGGAAAATTTCCCATATATTTTAATTTACTTATGTAGAAGATGATGTGAACATGTGTGTTCATTGTGTTCATAATATTAAAAGGTGGGCCGTAGGTGACGAAGTGACCCGTATGTCCACAGAACCGGACAGTTATAAGAAAAATGACAAGGCTTTCTGTGTTTTCACATGAAAGATCTCCAGGGCAGGCTGTTAGGTGAAAAAAGCAAGGTGTGGAAGAATGTATACAATACGCCACCTCCTGTCTAAGTAGGGAACATGGACTCTTATTTCCAACCCAAGAAATTAATGGTCAAAGGGTACAAGGTCAGTTATGAAACGTCAGTTGTAAGATCCACTATAAACATAGTACCTACAGCTAGCAATACTATATTGTATGCTTAAAGATTGCTAAGGGGGTAGATCTTACGTTAAGTGTTCTTTCATCATCATCATCATCATCATCATCATCATCATCATCATGAGGGGAGGAAACTTTGGGAGGTAATGGATATGTTCATGGCCTTGATGATAATGACAGCTTCAGGTGTGTACACTTATCTCTAAACTCATCAAATTGTATATATTATATATGTACAGCTTTTTACATGTCAATCATAATTTGATATGGTGGTTTCTTAAAAAAAGGGCATCGAACATGAACTATTGGGAGTTCATCAAGATAAAAAGTTTCTGGTCAGTGAAGGAAACAATCAACAAAACTAAAAGGCACCCTATGGAATGGGAGAAGATATTTGCCAACAACATATCTGATAAAGGGATTGTATCCAAAGTCTATAAAGAGCTTATTAAACTCAATGCCCAAAACACAAATAACCCAGTTAAGAAATGACCACAGAAGACATGACTAGACACTTATCCAAAGGAGATGTCCAGATGGCTAACAGACTTTTAAAAATTGGTCAACATCATTCATCATCAGGGAAATATAATCAAAACCATGATGAGATATCACCTCGTATCAGTCAGAATGGCTAAAATTAACAGGAAACAACAGGTATTGACCAGGATGTGGAGAAAAGGGAACCCTCTTGCACTGCTGGCGGGAATGCAAACTGGTACAGCCACTGTGAGGAACAGTACCAAGTTTCCTCAAGAAACTAAAAATAGAACTACCCTATAATTTAGCAATTGCACTATCAGGTATTTACCCAAAGGATACGAAAGTACAGATTCAAAGGGGTACATGCACCTCAATGTTTACAGCAGCATTATCAACAATAGCCAAACTATGGAGAGAGCCCAAATGTCCATCAACTCATGAATGGACACAGAAGATGCATGTATGTGTGTGGGTACATATACATACAATGGAACATTACTCAGCCATCAAAAAGAATGAAATCTTGCCATTTGCAATGATGTGGACAGAGCTAGAGTGTATTATGCTAAACAAAATAAGTCAATCAGAGAAAGATAAATACCATACGCTTTCACTCATATGTGGAATTCAAGAAACAAACAGATAAACATATGGGAAGTAGGGGGGAAGAGAAGAGAAGGAAACAAACCACAAAAGACTCTTAACAAACTGAGGTTGCTGGAGGGGAGGTGGGTGGGAGATGGACTAGATGGGTGATGGGTACTAAGGATGGGTACTAAGTTGTGATGAGCACTGAGTGTTGTATGGAAGTGATGAATCACTCCTGAAACCAATATTGCACTGTATGTTAACTAAAATTTAAATAAAATAAATTTAAAAATTAAAAAAAAGATCATTACCATAGGAAACCAGCTAAAGGAATAGGGTAAAGATAGTGGTGGGTTGGAATTCTCAATCTATACTTTAAAATTTAATTTTGAATTTTAAAATTAATTCAAAATTAAATTAAAAGTTATAAAGCAGTTCTGAATTATTTCACTACTTATTTCCACCATTGGAAAAAATAAATTGTATCGATTTGACCTACTCTGTTTATCTCCTATAGTCCAAGCATTCTTGTAGTATCTGTTACTTGTGTTCTCCCTTCGATGACATAAAAACATGTCGTTTTTACTAAGAACAAACTGAGGGTTGAGGGGGATATAGGAGAGGGAAGAGAGGGTGACAGGTACTGAGGAGGGCACTTGATGGGATGAGAACTGGATGTTGTATGGAAACCAATTTGACAATAAATTGATTAAAAAAACATGTTGTTTTTAGTTTTAGTCATATTTGGAAGGCCAAAATGCTACTAATGATTGGTGGAATCACATGGTATAATTTTTTGTCCACCTGCAATGCAAATTTTTCTATAATAAATGAGCACTACTGTAATAATAAGGAAAAGTCACTTAAAAATTTCTGGGGACTCCTAGCAATACCCATTTCAGGATAATCATCCTTCCCCTAACATGTGAATTTTAGAGCATCCTGATTTGAATCACGGAACAGCAGTAATTATAATGCAATTTGGGCTTTCAAAATACAAATATGCAGTGCTCAACAATCAATAAAGCATCATATTTACTGATACTTATTTTAATGTTTATTTATTTATTTATTTATTTATTTATTTATTTAGAGAGTGAGCACAGGAGGGGCAGAGAGAGAGGGAGACAGAGAATCTCAGGCAGGCTCTGCACTGCTGGTATGGAGCCTGACACGAAGTTCAATCTCATGAACCGTGAGATCACGACCTGAGCAGAAATCAAGAGTCAGATGCTAAACTAACTGAGCCACCCAGGTGCCCCAACTGATACTTTTAGAAGAACTGCAGATGACATACACGTATTTAATATGACTTCTAAAACATAAATAGGAAAAAATTATTATATAATGCTGTCATTGAGGCTCAAACTTTTTTTCTAGGCCAGAAAGGAAACATCCTTTTTTTGCTATAAGAGAATCAGTCTGGCTCCCCGCCATATCGCCTCATCACTGAATTCTAAAATTCGTTTATTATGTGGTCCTTATCCATGAGGAACACTAAATAATAGAATGTACAACGTCTTCATAAGTAGTTTTCCAGAAGGTGTTGAGCTATTCTTCACGTGGAAATTTCTCATATAAATCTTCACAATAAATCTCAGTGAAGACAATGATTGGGAATCCAGCTCTGTGCCGTGACGAACTGAGCGGGGCCTGGGGTGGAGACTGGAATGGCTTGGTGATGAGGGGGGAAATCTGATGGGCTATTCTAGGACAAGGATAGTGAAAGAAGAGTTGCTTGAAAGAAAGAAGGACCCAGAAGGAGAGAGGTCCTGGAAGAAGAGACAGAGCAGAGAAGTGGGTAACCCAAGGGCCCCTGGCAGTTGGATAAACTATCTCGGCTTGTGGAAAGCCTCTTCCTCCCCACTCCTGGGATCTCACTTTGGTCCCTAGCTCTGACTCCCATGATATCTAGGCCCTTCTACTTTAGGGGGATCGAATCAATGATAAAACAGCCAGGTTTGACATTCCACACAGGATACAACTCAGGGAGACTTTCCTTCTTTCCTTGACTTATGACCCAAAGTCAGTGACCCGGTCACTTAAGGTTAAATTTAAGCAAACAGTGGTAATTGTACCAACAGAACTGAACCTTGATCTAGATGCTAAAGACAATGCTAGGACTTTCTTTAAAATCCTGATCATCTAAACTGAGCAATACCAAGACTTTTTGTGACAGCGGCCATCAGAAGCCTATGAGAGAACGCTCAGTTTGAAAGTTCTGAAGAAATGAAAGCACTATAAAAGGAATTACATGCCTAGGATATTATTTGTATAATTAGTGCCTTTCCGGAAAACGAAGGTTTAGAGCAACTGTCACTAGCCCACCTGGCTACTGATTCTGTCTCTTACTTTCCTTTCCTCCCAGAGCCAAGCACAAGTTAAGGAATCAGAGTCCACACTTACTCACAGTTGGGGGTGGGTATCTCCCAAAGCCTCCTTTTTCTCATCTTTGAACCACAACCTCATGGAGTTGTTGTCAGGATTTAGTAAATCCATGTGGATAAAGAAACCAACCCAGTGCCTAGTATAGAGTAGACACTAAATAAACACTAGTTTTTAGGATCAGTGCTTCCCAATCCTAATAAACTCATACTCTGATAAACATACATTTGCACACTTTTCCCCATTCCTGGAGCCTCATTCCGAGGGAACTCTCCCCTAGGGGAGGCTGTGTTGGAAAATCGACAGTAGATTACCTTTCCCTAGAAAATATCCTGGGAAAACCTTGATTGGGTGTTACAAAAATTGGACTCCAAGGTCGCATATCATTTAAGTTTGGGAAATGTTGCTAAGCTCGTTTCTTTACTGGAGGGCTTCCAAAAATCCTATAAAATGGTGAGGTACATTGTAAGTCTCTGACATAAATAGTGTGCCGTGCTTCCCAAACTTCTTTGCAAGTGGAACTCTTTTGGGGGCAGTTTCAGACCTTGTCTCAATGAACACTCTTGGAAACCCCTAGTTAGCGGTCCCTACACCTGGCCATGCACCGCCCTCTGGGGTTAAGATCTAAGCTTTTGTATTATTCAGAAAAGCTCCCTGGGTAATTCAACTGCCTCCAATCCATAGACCAGCATTTGATGGCAACTGCCCCAGAATTTCAGTTGGCAGATTCTATACTGACTCCGTAAGACGTAAGCTTTTCATAAAAAAGTCTAAGAATTTGAAATCTTCCTTGTGCTGGGCATATCAGTTCATAACTTTGAGTAAGAGATTCACTACCATCTCAATGTGATTGTTGAAGGCAAGTGGCAATATTAAATTTTATTTTGCTTTTTAATTTAAAGCTTATGAAGATGATAGATTATGTAACTCTGATCGATATCATTCTGTCTGCTTCAAGTGGCCATGATGACTTTAAATTAAAGCATAAGAGGCCACAACACTCTTCACAAATGATAGAATATTCTACCTCAGCTCTTCCAAAGTCACACCTTTGTCCTCACCATTTCAATAATTGTATGCAATAAATCATGAGAGAACAAGCAAAGCAAGTAGTTTAAGTGGTTGTGTGAATGTCTGACGTTCTTTTTGAAATGAATACAACTTTTAAAGAAATGTCAAGATCTAAGTGAAGCCATTACTCTATTAAATTACCATGATGCAATATATTGTGTAGTTACTTTCTGAGGAAAATGCTTCCCTCTGGCTTTGTACAGAATCCTGGGAAATGAAAGCTCTAGCAATTCTTAATAGAAAAACTTTCAGATGGTTTGTGATGAAGTACTATGGAAACAGCACCGTTCCAAACATCATTTGATTTTGAGTCATTTTGATTGTTATTTTCTACAAAGGTAAATTTGGTCTATGGTCTCACTGATTCTAGAGAAGTGCATTCTTCACTGAAGTTCTCACGATGTGGTCCCACAAACAGACCTTTACATCAAGGGCGCGGTCTGCATTTAAAGGGTTGTAAATTGAGGATGCTGATGTGTGTACACACGTGTGTGTGCGTGAATGACTCTCATGCATGTGCACTTGTTAGAATGACAGAAGGGGAATGAAGGTAGAGGCTAAGGCAAGGAGGAGAAGAACAATGAAGAGGAAACATAAATAAGTAAAGCTGGAGGGAGGCTGAAGAGAAAGCTCTCAGGCTCACGTCTCTGCAGGAAGTCCAGGACATTGCCTCCTTATCAAAGCAGGGCTGGGTTACTGGACCTTGACATCGTTTCTAAAGAATCCATCAGTGACCAGACAGATTCAGAGTCTAGCACAGAGGCTCCAGATTGCAGGGGCTAGGACAGCTGATCGGTATACCGGGACAGCTGTTAAACCAATGAGGAGCTGTGTGCAGTCCAGGGAAGGTGTGGGATTACTCAGGGGAGTGTTTCAGTCAAGTGCAATCACCTGGGCTGAGCCATGTGTGTCACCCTTCTCTGTCCCTTGATTACACACCAGGAACTTCAGTCTAGATTAGAGATGAAGGGGAGAGGTGTGCAGGGCTGGGCTTCTCCTCAGCGCATTTCCTGCCCGCAGGTTCCAAGCTCGAGAAGTAGTTTACCTTGCTGCACTGCTACCTGTGGAATATGTTTTGCTAATGCTTCCTAATCGTGTTTAACGTGTGTGATCAGATGAGCCAAAAAGTATTTGCATGGATCTATAATTTATTTTAATGTTAAAATAAGCATAAAAATTAATCTCACGTTTAATGTTATTCATAGCCATTTGTGTGTTGTTCAGCAACTAAGCATGGATGCTCAACAGTTAGTGTGCACAAGTAAAATTAACATGATCTTGACACATCCAGATAAATGTTTACACTTTGCCTTGTTTGGGTGTGCCCCAATATCTATAACCAGCATCAATGTCGACAGCTTACTGAAAACACAAACCCCAACAACAAAATCACGGGTGAATTTTTCTGGGCTCTCCTGATGGTTTGTGTAGGCCTTACAGTTAGCTATCCCTTAGAGTATGGGTTTAGGGCCCAAGGAAAACCACACAGGTCTTCCCCTTCCTCTTTCTCTGACATTTGAATATTAAGAAAATGACAGTGTGATTTAATAGGGAGTTATTTAGGCTTGGAATCTTCACTGTACTACAAATAGGTTTGGGCAGGTCACAAACCTTTGTAAACTCCGGTTTCTATAAAACAAGGGAGGAAAACAGAACTAGACTATCTTTAAAGGTTTTCCCCAGGCTTTTATATTTTGTAATTCTGTGATTTCTCTGAGATAAAACTAATACCAAGGGCACTGGGCAGGGGGGAGATGCAGCATAGAAAGGATAGAATAGGCATATTTTAAGTAACTGTGTGTGTGTCAGGAAGGGATAGGAGAGGCAAAGGAGGAGGCAGCCTGGTGGCCCTGTGGACATGGCTGTAGACTGCATATTCTCTCTTTCACCACTGGGTGGAGCCAGCTCCTCGCCTTGTAGCTGTAGATGGACCCAAAGCATTTACAGGAGCGTTATTAATTTAGTGGGTGGAAACAAGCATTTAATAAGGAGAAGGAGAAAGAACCTAACTCAAAATATCAGAATGCATCAGACATAGGGTGTTATTTTGACAAACTTAATTTCCCTATTATATATAAGCATGTGCATATGAGGACATATATAAACTTTTTCTTTGGCTCATGATCAAAAATGTTTGATAAACATCTTGCTGATGTTCCCTTCTGAAATAGAATTGTAGCCCTAGGGAGGTCTAGGTCTTTATCCATCTCTCTTCCCTCCTCCCCCTCCTACTTCCCTTCTGTCTCCCCTCTCTGACTACTGCTTCCCTCTCCCTCACTTCCCTCTTCTTTCCCTTGTTACCCACCCACTTCACTGCTCCCTCCAGCTTCTCCTCTATCTAGGTATTTAATCCCTCTCTCCCCACCACCTTTCTTTGTGCCCCCCAACCCTGGCCAATGGCATTTCTGCCCAGAACTACTTCCACCTTTTACCTCTCAGCTTCTTCCACCTCAATCTCACAGTGATAAGACACAGTGGAACTAGGAGTCAGACACGGGACCTTGCCCCACTCCTCCCCCAGGGTTGAGACTGACTCACAAACTCCTCCCTGTTGCCTCTCTGAGCCTCCTTGCTAGACTTCACCACTCTCCTCTCTTGGCAGGCCTTTTTTCAAACTTTCCTCCATCATTAAGGGAGCCATCTCTGGTTGTAGAAATCCTACCAGCTACTTAAATCCAATCTCTCTCTCTCTCTTTTTATTTTTTTAATGTTTAATGTTCATTTTTGAGAGAGAGAGAGAGAGAGAGAGAGAGAGCGCACGAGCAGGGGAGGGGCACAGACAGAGAAGGAGACACAGAATCTGAAACAGGCTCCACGCTCGGAGCTGGCAGCACAGAGCCTGACTCGGGGCTCGAACTCAGGAACGGTGAGATCATGACCTGAGCTGAAGTTGGACGCTTAAATCCAACTCAAATGCTCTCCTCTCTGTGAAGCCTTTCCTATTTTTCCAGCTGAAGCTATTTTCTTTGCCCCTTTTAACTGCATTTCTGCTTCCCTCCACCCTGATTCCCAAGGACTTAAATAATTCCTAGAACTCAGGGGGCAGAGCCTGGGTTTGAGCCATTACTGGGTACCAGCTCCACCTCTAAAGTAGCATGGGGCTAACCCAAGAAGAACTCTGGGAAGATGACAGAACTGTGGGCCTGGGCCAGAGGTTCACTGCTATTCCCCATCGCTTCCTCCAGCTCTTCTCCCGCTGCTGCACACCGCCCTCTGCTCCTGGCTGACCTTGGCCACTTGGTACCCTTGTAGGCTGACCCTGGCCCAGCTGGTGTCCCCAACGTAGCCCCACATAGCTCAGGCCCTTCTCCCTCAGCCTTGAGCCCAGGAACAGTAGGCTGGAACTGCACTGGGTAGTGGCCAGGGCCAAATCTAAGTTTCCAGCCAAGCCTGCAGGAAAGAAGTGTACCGGAGAGATACGTGGCCCTGGTTGTCAGTCTTCCACTTGCCTTTCCAACCCTTGCTGAAAAATGACCTATTTCAGGTAATTATTGTAAGACTGTGAGACCTCGGTGACATACTGGTGGAAGAGATGGGTTGAAGTGTTCCTCAAATGTGGGGATCCACATAGAAGCTGGTTAGATATGAATCAAACCAACCAGCTTTGGCAGTCCCAGTTGCTGGTCTATGGAGTGGGGGAAGGGAAGAGAGCACTGACATGGGAACCCAACCCCCTGGGATCTATACCTAATCTTTAAATGGAAGAAGGTGGCCCATACTGGGTAAGTCACTGGCTCCTCTCTGGGTCTCAGTGTCCTTATCTGTAACTGGAGATAGTTGTACTTGATGGTAAGGAAGACCCTCTGAGGCCTGACAGCAGAGATTTTATAAAAACGTTACTACTCTGGGGCGTGTGGGTGGCTCAGTCAGTTAAGCAACTGTTTTCAGCTCAGGTCATGATCTCACCATTAGTGAGTTCTAGCCCCACATTGGGCTCTGTGCTGACAGCTCAGAAACTGGAGCCTGTTTTGGATTCTGTGTCTCCCTCTCTCTCTCTTCCTCTCCCCCATTCGCACTCTGTCTGTCTGTCTCTCTCTCAAAAATAAACATTCAAAAAAATTTTTTTAAATGTTATTACTCAGACTCACATACAAATAATATAAAAATAACTGAAAAGCAAAAAAGTAAAGTTCAGATTTAACTGAAGATGATAAGCATTTTAAACCATTGTCCTTACTTACAGAAGCTGAAAACCTAATAAAGGCAAATTGAAAATAAATAAATATTTTTGAATTACAAATTGTAGGTTGGTCAAAGGGGGGAGACTGCATTAAAAAAACCATTACTTGGGGGGGGTTTGCCTGGGTGACTCAGTCAGTTAAGTACTTGACTCTTAGTTTTCTGCTCAGGTCACGATCTCACAGTTCTTAAGTTTGAGCCCCATGCCGGGGTGACCACTAACAATGCGGAGCCTGCTTGGGATTCTTTTTCTCCCTTTCTCTCTCTGCCCTTCCCCTGGTCATGCTCTCTATCTTTCTCTCTCTTGAAATAAATAAACTTAAAAAAAAACCCATTACTGTTTGGGGGCTCAATGGAATACACTATCTTATCTGAGTGCTCCTCAGTACTCAGTGCTTAGCAAAATACAATAGAAATGGATTTAGTTCTAGTGTATATAAGTTTCATTATCTTTATGATTCTATAAAAAGGAGGTATAGTATGAAAAAGGGGAGCGCAGAGGGTAAAAACTAAGTATCATTCCACTTAAACCTCCAATTTCTCTAAAACCACTACTACATTGAACTGTTCTTCTTCATAGAAATTTTGATGCTTGAGAATTTCGCTTTTCAATATCTATATAGACAGAGGTCCTTGAGAATGATCCCACACACACACACACACACACACACACACACACCTAATCTTGGCTGTCATTTTTCAAAGTGACACCATTTAAAAGATCAATACTAACAGGTTGAAAAATTTAACATATTCTCCGTATCGCCCTTGGTCTAGGTAATAATTTCCTAGTGACTCAGCTAACTGTATCGTTCGGGTAGTGTCAAGCTCAACCTCTCCACTTCCTCATTTTCTTTTTTCCCTCCCTCCCTCCTTCCCTCACTCTCTGGAGTATAGGCAGATAACCTGAGCTATGCACTAGAAAGGAGAGGAAAGTGTTTGTTGTTAGATGGCACTTAACCAGAACTTTGTAAAGATGCAAACAATCGGGGTTAAAAAGAAACTTTGGATATTGTCAGGTTAAAAAGTAATCATTTCATAAGTATTTCTAAAAAGCAAATAGGTGTTTGGACCATTGTACGGTCTTCCCATTAAGAAGTTCCCAGGAAGTAAGTATCCAAAATATATAAAGAATTTATATAACTCAACACCAAAAATCCCCTAAACAATACAATAAACAAATAAGCAGAAGACCTGAATAGACCTTTTCCGAAGAAGACATACAGATGGCTAACACACAACATGAAAATGTGATCAACATCACTGATCATGAAGGAAATGCAAATCAAAACCACAATGAGATACTACCTTACTCTTCTCAAAATGGCTAAAATAAAAAGACAAGAAATAACAAGCATTGCAGAGGATGTTGAGAACAAGGGACCCTTGTGCACTGTTGGTGGGAATGTAAGTTGGTGCAGTCAGTACGGAAAACTGTATGGAGGTTCCTCAAAAAATTAAAAATAGAAATACCACATGATCCAATAATTTTACTACATTTTTACTCAAAGTAAACAAAAACACTAATCTGAAAATACATACGCACCCTATGTTTATTGTCGCATTATTTACATTAGCCAAGATAAGGAAATGACCTAAGAGTCTCTCAACAGATGAATGGATAAGGAAGATGTGGTACGTACACACACACACACACACACACACACACACACACACACACACACACACACTGAAATATTACACAGCTGTAGAAAGGATGAGACTTTGCCATTTGTAACAACATGGATGGACCTAGAGGGTATTATGCTAAATGAAATAAGTCAGACTGAGAAAGCCAAATACCATACAGTTTCACTCATATGTAGAGTCTTAAAAAAACCCAAATGAATAAACAAACAAGGAGCAAAATCAGACCTAAAATATAGACAACAAACTGATGGCTCCCAGACAGACGGGCATGGGGAGGATGGGCAAAATGGGTGAAAGGAAGTGGGAGATACAGGCCTCCAGCTGTGGAATGAATAAGTCACAGGAATGAAAGGCACAGCATAGGGAATGTAGTCGATGAGCCTGTCATCATGTTGTATGGTGACAGATGGTACTATGCTTGCAGGGAGCACAGCAGAATACATAAACTCGTCAAGTCACCACGGTGTACACCTGAAACTAATGTGTCAACTACACACAAATAAAAAAACTAAAAATGAAAAAAAGCCTCCAGGAAACTCTTTCATTCAGATATTAAATTATCTTGCTATTAAGGTTATAATTGTTAGGGTTCTGGTAGTGATGAGGAAAAAAAATCATACCTAATGTTTTTCCCTATCTTGAGACTTTCATAAACAAAAGACTGAATTATGACTGAAATGGCATTAGCCATTAGTCTGCAAACTGTAATTCTATTTTTAGTCTGTGAGTCCATCCGTCCATCCAACAAATATTTACTTAAAGTGTACTGTGTGCCAGGGTTATGTAGTAAAAGACATGGTTTTGTGGAGTTTACATTTCCTGCAAAGTCGCCTTAATTGCCATTTCCTCTCTTAATTATTAGGGATTTTAGAGGTGTTATGCTGTTTTCAAATTATCAACATGTGTATGGCATAAAGAGAAAGCACACATTATGAGAAGAGAAAAGCCTTAGCCTCTAGATCCTGTAGAGAATTAATACACAGCTTGATTTTCTTGGATGTTCCCTAAACGGTGAATAATTTAAAACATTATTTTTTTTTGGTGGAGAGCTTTCTATATGCAGAATCTTTTCTTTTTAATGTAGAATATACTAAGGATTCAGCATTATTACTAAGATCAGTTATTACGCTCTACTGTAATACAGCAACTGTGCTGATCTGTATGGGGACAGAGAATCCCTGGCATCAATACTGACTAGCCCTTGGCCACTACGATCTCGAGGTTCTTTGTCCTCTTTTTGCAGTTTATGCGTCTTCCTTTACTTTATGCTGGTAATATCAAACTACTTGCTCAAGTTCTTGTCTTATTTACTGCTTCTAAGTTGCTACGGTCTTGGAAATGATCTACCATCTAACAAGATTGTTAAACAATCTAACAAGAGGAAAAGTGTCTGTTGGGGTGGATAGAAAGGTGCTTCTATGAAAAGAGCTGTATCTTTGTGATATCTCTTTGGGATGCTCAGAGGTTAGTTTTTATTTTCTTCTATAATAATTACATTATAAAAAGGTAACATTTGCTGAATAGCTGTGTTCTTGATAATTAAATTTATGCACTACAGAAAGAGTATTCCATGTGTTTTAACTTGACCTTTTTTTTTTTAAAGGGTTTCTTAGAACTATATTTTGTAACTGGTAGCTATTTCAGCCAGTTAGAAACTACCAAACCGCTTACTATGGCTTATTAGGGTGATATCATGAAACGAGAGTAAGAGGTAGATACTGTGTTACAATTGGTCAATTTTGAAATGAATATTCTTTCCCCTTATACATTGATTTGGAAAAGGCAGGGCTCACAGGAAGATCCTGTTGTGATCTCTAGACTTTTATATTTAATCACTTTGGCAAGAAAATGGGCAAAGTGAGACTCGTTCACTAAATCCCAGAGATCATAAATCAAAAAAGTGAAAGCAATATGCCTTACTGCTTACCAGTCCAATGCCTCTGAGATGTCCCGGGGGAGAGGGGACAGTGCTGAGCAGGACTCAGAGGACAGAACTGGGAGTCAGTGGTTAAGAATGGCTTTACCGGGATCAAGAGGCATGAGGAAGAATACTTCTATGTCTGGAGATTTCCAGACAAATCAAGTGAAGAGGACTAAAATTTGTGATTAAAAAAAAAAAAAAAAAAAGACTGGGAACTCTTATTAAGTACTCCAGAAAGTTTTCTCTTAGAGATTACTGGTTTCATAGTCTGACAAGGTTAACACGTCATGGGAGCTACACATTTTATGTTCTTTTAAAACTGATGGCACCTGATGACGTAATAGAGTACTAATCATCAGGAGTTGGTAAGGGAAGAGTGGCTCTCCACGTCTTACTTAGACCTTTTAGAGTTCAGGATCCTTTGACACCCACCTCTTACTTGCTTGTAGATATTCCTAGCGGAGGGCCATACTGAGGTCATATTTTGTAGAGCTGGGCTGTCCAGTGTGGTAGCCACTTGCCATCTTAATTTGTTAAATTGAATAAAATGAAAAACTCCGTTCTCAGCAGCACAGATCACATTCCAAGTGTTCAGTTGCCAAGGATGTCTGGTGGCTACAGTACTGAACAGCAAGGACATGGAACATTTCCAGAAACACTGCAGGAAGCTTTACTGGATAGTACTGTGCTGGAGTCTTGCCTCACCTGTTCACAGGGGCTCATCAGGAACTCTTGGGGCTGGCAGTTTTCTCTTCAGCATGACTACTTAACTCGGTAAATGCCTTGATGAGCCTGACTGTAGGACTTCCTCCTGAACTGTATCCTACAACACTGAACGTCTACCTCTTAGCCCCTCTCTGCAACAGAGTCCCAAGAGAGCGCTAGGACTTTATACCAACAATATTCTTGTGCCTTGAGATTCCCTCTCCTTGTTTTATTTTGGAAACTGAGTTATTTACATTTGCTGGCTATGTAATTAACCAACCAATGTTCTTGCTGACTCACTTAGCAATGGACCATGTTTAGTATGCTGTAGAAAAGATACTTAAGTTGGGAGCTGGAAAAAATCATCTATGAGGCTTTAGGGCCCCATGATTCTACTTATTTTAACAAAACATAGAAGATCGACTGATATTCCCTGTAAGTTGTCAAAAAATATATTCCATTAGGTATTTTGATTATCTATATATTTATTTACATATGTTTTTGCTTTGGTTGAAGGTGGGGACGATCACGTAGTTGGGGATAGAGAAGGAATTTAAGTTGAAAAAAAAATTCAATGGAATTTGAAACCTATGGCCCACAAGGTAAAATGATTAGCCTTAGATGAATTCTAGTGTCAGAATTCCCCCCAATTTTACTGAGGAGAAGCTACTTTCAGTTCCTCAAAGCCTGGTTATCATTCTGATTAGATATGAAGATGTTGCCCTAAGGAGAACTGGGGATGGACATTGCTGAATTTTTGACTTCACTCTCCATGAGCAATTTTGGGTAATTGTGGAAAACGAGGGTTGAGTGAGAAAAAAGTCTGACAGCAACTGACTTAGAAAACTTAACAGGTAGGGGGGCCTCGGTGCTTCAGTCAGTTGAGCATCCGACTTCTGCTCAGGTCATGATCTCATGGTTCGTGAGTTCAAACCCCAGCATCTGGCTCTCTGCTGTCAGCACACAGCACACTTCGGATCCTCTGTCCCTCTCTCCTAACCCCTCCCCTGTTCACGCTCTCTCTCAAAAATAAACTAATGTTTAAGAAAAGAAGAAACTTTAACAGGTAATATTACCAGGCAACATTTACCCATCAGCTTTGATTCACTCATTGAGAAGCCCTGAAGATGAGTATTTATGGCCCTGAGCACGCTCTGGGGAAACCCTCCACCAACCTACTTGTTATGAAAATCGTAGATCTCCTGGATGTTGCCAAAGATGATATGCTCTTTATTAAGGATCCCAGGGGGGATCTCCTCCACACCGCTGGTCATCTCCCACAGGTAGGTCTGTAAGATAGCAACAGCTTCATCCCTGGCAGTACTACAAAATGCAGACAAAATAAACAGGTCTTCACACTGGAGGGGTAAGACTCAGGCTGGGCTTGCAGGTGGAGTGTAAAAAGTGAGATGGTAAATAAACAGAACGGGAAGAAAGAAAACCCAAATGTTCCATTACCTTCAACTGTTGCCAGGGAAACTCACATTCTGAACTTGAGCAAAGTACAAACTCTACATGCCTCTTATTAAATGTGTGTGTGTGTGTGTGTGTGTGTGTGTGTGTGTGTATGTGTGAGTGTGTCAGGGGGAAGGTGTAAATTTCCAGACCAACTTAAGTTCATTGAATATGTCATGGTTTTTATTTTGAATTCAAATCTTGTATATATTTTTGTTGCGGCTGGCTCCAGTCTGAGAAAAGTTTCTTTTCAAAACCATTTTAAACTCCCATGCAATTACTACTGACTCCGGGAGAAAGATTTCCTCTGCTGGCTTTTATTCGTGAAGCTCCGGGAGAAGACAAAGAGCACTGAGCTCCTCTCACGGACTTGACGCTGACAAGGCTGTAATTTTTCTAATACAGCTGTGAACTGATTACTGCAAGACTTACCTCTAAGCACTCGTGTAAGTCCCTTACATAAGCCTTCTCTGTCTGCAGTAATTCAGCCATAATGAATCTAGAAGAAAACAAATGGGCTTTTACTTGGTTAAGGATATAATACCTCCCTTCCTTCAGACTTCCCTTCCCCACCCCAGCATTTATGACATTCCTGAATGTCCCCATTTTTCTACTTTACCAACATGTCTCTTCCTTTCTTCAAATCTCCTTGCCTCTGAGTATTACCATTTGTTCTCTATCCCTCCAGCAGGTTCGTGTTCAGTTAGTTCCACATTCTCTCCCTTTCCTGCCCCAGTTTTGCCACTCTGTGATGGTGTGCTGGCACGAGTGTGTTCTCCGTTGTACGTGTGTGCTCACACATATCCACAGACATGCAGCAACGTTCATGTTCATTCTCACCAGCTAGACAGCTCTGCTCTCAGCTTCCCGCATGGAAGTCTCACAGCTCCTGGAATGAGGACTTCTGTTCTCTGTTCAATAGAACTACTGACTTTTACCAAAATGGTTTGCAGTACCAGAAGTCAAACCAGGTTTAAAAGCCAGGCACAGATGCCCAAGACGCTGCTACTCAGACTAGGGGTTAGCCCACTTTTTCTGGAAAGAGCCTGACAGTAAACATTTGTGGGCCAATTTGCTGTTGTAATGTGAAAGGAGCCACAGACAATATGGAAAAAAAAAAGGTGTGGCTGTGTTCCAATAAAACTTTATTTATAGACACAAAAGAATTTTATGTAATTTTCACATCACAAAATACTTTTCTTCTTTTGATATTTTTTCAACCACTTAAAAATGTTTAAAAGAAAACTTTATGCCTACAGACTACATGAAACAGGTGAGGGGTCAGATTTGGCCCATGGGCCATAGTTTGCTGACCTCTGGCCTCGATTACCCTGTACGCTTTGACGCTATTTCTAACGGGGCCCGTTTATGACACAAACTGGTGTGAAGCTGAGCAGGCAATCACAAGCAGAGCACAAGTTAACAACGTTGTAACTGCTCTTCGGTCTCTCGTAGAGAAAAGCTTGTGTTTCACATCTGCAAGGAGAGGGCTCCCTTCCCCTTGGGCCCCGAAACAATTCAATGCTCTCGGGCAGTTATTACACTTAAGATGTATGGCTTCACTGTGGTATACCTACTTCGTTTTCTTTCTTTTACAGATTTTTATTAGAAAACGGTGCTTCTTAGCCGGCATGTTATATGCAATAACATCTAATTTAGCACAAGTATATATTTATACATTTATATTATAGGCGTTCTATGTCAGTTTTTCATGGTAGCTCATAACAAAAGCTCCTATTTGCAGGTGCTCCATCGCATGAAAATTTTGAGAATGACTATCCCCAAAGTGTCCCCTGTTGGAAATTTCACAAGAAATGTGAAAATGGGCAGCATCTTCTCCTGGACCTTTACCTTTGTGGAATTTTCCTTAAAGCAACACACTGTCCTAGAAGTGGTCTGTTAATATTAAAGTATTAATAAAAAAATCCCTTTTGCAGGAGTTAAATATCCACTTTCTTAATATTCTCATTCTGTTGGTAGAGTGGAAAGGGCATGAGCTTTGAAGTCAGACAAATAGGAGCTGAGTTATGATTTTGTCATTTACTGGAGGTAGGACTTGCTTCTCCAAACTTCAGACTCCTTATATAACAGCTGATCACACAGGGTTGCTGCAAGGATTAAATAAGATCACATAAGCAAAATTTCTTATACGCCGTAGGTACCTGATAGACAAGGAAAGAAGGAAAATAAAAAGGAACATAATCTGAGATGCTTTGAAAAGTTACCTTTGATTTTACTGCCTTGGGTTTCTGGTATTCTTCTACCCTCTCCCTTTTTCTCCATCTGCTTCCTGCAGTTTTGCCTGTCTTTCTTCATAATTTAGCTACACTACCCTCTACCTCATTTTGTTTTCTATTCCACCTGCCCTTTAACATCCTCTGGCTATTTGGTGACTGAGAGAGAGTCCAGCAGGAAGATTTGGCCAAATATGGTTTCTTTATTTCCCTCCCTGTTGCTGGATGAATTGTGTTCCCACAAAATTCATATGTTGAAGTTCCAACTCCTAGTACCTCAGAATGCAACTTTATTTAGAAATAGTCATTACAAATGTAAATAGTTAAGATTGGGTCATATTGGAGAAAGGTAGGACCCTATTCCAAAGTGACTGGTGTCATTAAAAAAGGGAGAAATCTGTATACAGCCATGTGCAGCTGAATCCAGCCATCTAGAAGGTAAGGAGAAAGGCCTGGAACAAACCCTTTCTTCCCAACCCTCAGAAGGCATCGACTTTGCCAACACTTTGATCCCAGACTTCCAGTCTCTAGAACTGTGAAATAATGTATTTCTGCTGTTGAAACTACCCAATTTGTCATACTTTGTTACAACAGCGCAAACAAACTAATACACTTCACAGATTAAAACAAACAAACAAACAAACAAATAAGCTCTGGCTTTGCAGACTGGCTTCAGTTTCTTCAGCTCCAAGGGACCTGTGGTTCTACTTTATTTTGATAAAATCAACTACCTTGGGCTTATTAATTTAAGGGCACACCATATTTTCCCCCAGCACTACCCAAAATGAATCTGTCAAAATATTTTTCATGAAGGCCTTGCAAGATCTCTGGGTATGTGTAATTCTCTAGCACCAATACAAAGAAAGCAGAGTAATTGAGAGATGTGTTATAAGGTGGGCATGGCTCCTTGTTTCCACTATCCAATGCTCTATAATTCTCGATTAGTGTGAAATGTGGGTAGAAGCATCATGTCTGTCCATTCTGCCCTCTGTGGGTGGTCGTGGGGACATAGTAAGCTGTCAAAAGGGACATGCAGCAGTGAAAACCAAGCACAGTTATAAGGAGCGTGCTCATTGGGTGGAAGCTCCCCAGAACATACTCTTTCTTCCGGGCTGACTTCCGCTTCTCCTCGTTGACTTCGTGGTTGGCATCCCGTAGCTTGACCTCACGATCTGAAAGGCTTGCTGGGATGATGTCTAGCTCCAAATCCTTATTGTCCTACAGAGAGAGAGAGAGAGATGGTAGAGGTCGTCTTGGAGATGCTTCGGGAGAGCAACTCACCAGAGTTAGGGGAGGTGGTGGGAAGCAAAATCAGAGGAAGGTATAATGGAGCAAGTTCAGAAGATGGGGAATCCCACAAATGGCCACCTATAAGTACTCTTCTTCATGGAATATAAATTGTTTTCCAAATAAAGATATAAGATGTTCAGGTCAAATGGTCAGCGCTAATATCCATAGCAAGAATATTTAATAATTTAATAATTAGTGTCATATTTCTCCAAGGATTTTGGTCCTGCTTAAATCTAAAGATATACACACACACACAAATACACGTAAATTAGTTTAAGGATGGTTATTAACCATTATAATAGTGTGAAACAGAAACACATAAAGCCGTAAGAAAAAATTCATTTGTCAAGGGAAAATAACAAAAGCCAGTATTTTTATTTAAATAAGGAACTTTCCTTGGAAATAGAAAGTTAAATGATAGAACAATTACTAAATTTTCTAGTTTCCCATCCCTACTTATTTTAACCACTGTTTTGTATGTACACAGGGGTGGAAACCTTTAGAAAAAACTCACAGTTTAAAGCCTGGGGGATATGTTATTATTTCCCCCAATCTTAGTGGTTTAACTAGTTCACTCTCTAGTCTGCTCTGCTTCAGAGCATGAGCCTATTTAAAGATTTAAGAATTAGAAATCCTAGGATTAAATTGCCAACCTATATTTAGCTCTTAATTCATAGGTTACTGACCTCTATTACAAAGAAGAGATTAAAAGTCGGTCTTCCCTTGATTTATGCAAATCTTATGTCTTTTCAGTTGAAATGTTAAGTAGCCTTTGCACAACTGCATCCCTTATTCTTGAATGAGCACTATTATACATATGGGGACCCTAACATTTGCTGATTAACATAATTGGGTGGAAGATGGTACTGATGAAGCCAAGGTAAAGGGTTTAATCCTCAAAGACAACAGTTAACTCTACACATAGAAAAACTCTATTCTGTAGCCATGGGTCCCACCCCTGGCCAGTCAATTTTGCTGTATAGTACAAATCATGAGGGGCTAGAGGCCAATGGCTCACCAAGATTCATACCCTCCACTAGAAAAATCACACAAGGCAAATGTTCTAGGGGTCAGTAGCTCAGAAAGATTGCTCTGGACAGCCTACTTCCTTCTATGGTGATGAGAGCAGCGGCACGGAGAGAGAGGAGAAGGGAGGATGTCCCAGCTAAGCAACCCCCATCCTACCTCTGTGTTGACACCGAGGGCTTTCTCCAGGGAGTACCGGTACTTTCCCATCCTCAAAGAGAAGTCTCTATAATGCTTGTCCACTGTGGTCACCCATTTCCTGATCTCTGTGGCATGAATGTGGCCTTTTTCCACAAAGCTATCGGCCAGTTGAATCAGAAGCTTCACCTTCTCCTTTGTTTGCTGTCCCAAAAGATGGTCTTAAATTACAAGATTACATTTACTCTCATGACCCTTCACTCCCATCCCCCTTTTCTCCACAGCAACCACAGATACCTCACTGCCTGCTTGGATTTATAGCCCAGCTGTCACTTACTAGCTGGGAGATCTTGAACAAACTAGTTAAATCCTCTGTGCCTCAGTTCCTTTATCTGCAAAATAGGGATCATAATGATCCTACATCATAGGCTGTTGTGAGCATTTCATGAAATGACAAAGTAGAATGCTCAGAACAGTGCCTGGAACGTACTGCTCACATTAAGAGCTCAGGAAGCAATACATGTTAGCCATCATGACTACTGTAAGAATCTTATACATTAATATATTTATCAGTTCACAGAATAGGTTAAAGTCACATCTGAGATCTATTGGAGTCTTAAAGCATCTCTAAAAGGTGGATGGAAGGAGGGGGTGTGGGTCTCTTTGAACCACAAATGAAAAAAGCTGAGGTTTAGAGAGACTTAGGGCTTGTCCAAGTTCATACCACCTGTGAGTGACAGCCTGTTTGTCTCTGGACCATAGTGCCTAATTCTCTCCCTTCACTGTATTGGGCTGAGGTAGGGTTTGTCAACAGGTAAGTCGGCACATTCCAGGATTTAAAGAAATCCAATTAACAACTTTAAAAGTAAAGTCTGTCCCTTTTACTACCAGGATCTTGTGAGACAGAGACAGACAGAGAGAGAGAGAGAGAGAGAGAGAGAGAGAGAGAGAGAGAGAGAGAATAAAGAATGAGAGAGAGAGAAAGTGGAGTTAATGAAGCTAATGAAGCTAGTATCTACCACAGGGCTAAGGTAGAGTTCTGATGTGTACTAGATTAACTTCATTTCTAGCAAGAGTTTGTTCGACATCTACTGTGTACACCACTGTGCACAGGGCTGTGGGAACAGGCTTGGGGGGTAAACAAAAGAAGAGAAAAAGATACCCATTTCCCCTAAACAGTCTATATCTCTAGAGGGGATAAGATTGTCATGCAGAGTGGTTAAATAACTTGGGGCATTATGTAATTGAATGTTGACAGGAGAAGTATGTAGAGTTAACACTGCAGGAATTTTAAAACAGGAAAAAACAAAGGTGGGCTGGCACGGGCAGGAAAGGTCTCGTGGGGAGGCGGGACTATATCTAAGATATGGAAACAGAAGAGATGTTCAAAGAGGTAAACACTTGCTCATCTTTTACCCTAAGTTTGAGTTTTGAAACTCCAAATCAGGGAAGCTTGATTAATTTTAAGAAAAAGTAAAGAATATTGAAATAATATTCTGAGAAGTAAAAATTATCTTTTGGATTGGAGGAGAGTAGGTGCAAGATTTAGATCATGCTAAAATCCAGATAACTGAGGCCAAAAATTTCTGGAGCAACAGAACAGAGAGAAGAGCCTTTCTTTATTCCCCTCCTCCTCCCTCACTTTTCCAGGCTCATCTACAGACCTCCCACAAGAGACTAACCCTCTCAAGAAATGCCAGAGTGAGATGCGTCTGGCCAGAAAGGCAAGCAAGTCCAGAGAGATGTGGGCTCCAGCTCTTCAGCAACTCACACGTCTGAGTCTCTCCTATCTTAGGACAATGAGCTGGTACCCAGGCTGGGAGACAAGGGCCCCAAAAAGCTTTGGTGTGAAGGAAGGGAGGCGGGTACGAGCATAGGAGAAGCATCTCCTTAGCCATGATAAGGCAAATGGCACTGGGAATTGGTTAAGAAAAGATCCCTGGTATCCTAAGAACTTCTATCTTACTGCATTTAGGGTTCTTTTTCCCCTCTGAAAACAATCGTTATGTGGTTTGCTATTTATTTAAAACAGAGATTAATTATTTGCAGCTATAATTAAGAAATCTTAATGTAAAACTCTTGAAAGTACTTATTTTTATTTATTTACTCTCTCAGGAAGACTTCAGCATGAAATGGGAGTTTCACAGCCAGCTGGTGGCAGCAGCCCTACAGGCAGCTCCATCACAGGAAATGGCATCCTGAAACCTGGTAACTGTGATTCAGATGCAACAGGGAGAATGGCTCGTGACCAAGAGGATCCCAAGTATGTACGGGCCTGGGGGAGCAAACGGGCAGTAAATTGGGCAGTGGAGACAAGCCCTCCCCATGTAGTCTCACCTACCTTTGTGACTGCCTCCAGGCTCTCCATGGCCCCTAAACATCAGTCATGCTGACCTCATGTGCCCTTCCTGCTGTGATGGGCGGTTCCTACTCATCCCTGCTTTCCATCTGGTGGCCCTCTTCATCTCCTCTCTCCCCCACCAGCTGATGGGGGATGCCCTTTCCCCTGTCCCTGCAGCACTATATGTGTACCTCTACTTCAGCATGTATCACTCTGAGTCACTTATGTGTCTCTTTCATTAGACCATGCACTTCTCAAAGATAAGTGTTAAATCTGATTCATTTGTATCTCCAGTGTCTAGAAAACAGTAGGCATACCATCAGTGTTGAATAAATGAATTAGTGAGTAAATATTGTGTTTGGAGGTAAGTAAAGTTGGACCAGCAAGAGCTGAAGGTTTACACTGGGGAGAATTAGATGAAAAATTTGACCCATACACTGGATTGCAACCATGCAACAGCACCTCCTTAGAGTAGTCTGAAATGATTTGTTATACATGAGTGACTATGGTGGCACCATGTGACCTGCTACATGCTTGCCCACAGCTGATGAAATCAGAGGTAAAAACTTGTCTCACTGGGGTGACCCATCAATATGAAGCCACTGACTTCTTCTGTGGTGTCCTGGCCCCAGTTGTTTTTCTGGGGATTTGGACTGCATGGGTAGTGGTTGCAGAGTAGAACTGAAAACACAGACAGCAGACATGAGAAGAGAAAGACAAGCTGAATCATAGTAGAGGTGATATGTATTTCTGATCCCCCTGTCATGAGATGACGAGATAGTGTGGGTGCTAGGATGGCCCCTGGTGTGGAGTGACAGACAGTGTTCACATCAAGAGGTGAGGCTATGTCACTTTTCTTGTTGTTCTCATGAGGCTAAGTCGTTGAGATTTTTCTTGCACTCCTGGGAGGGCCAGCCATGGCTTCTGTCTTCATTTCCACATACAGCCATATAATATCTTTTCCCTTTCATAACTCAAGCCAGTTTGAAACTCAAATCTTGCCACCAAAACAGAGTAACTTCTATAGACTGATAAAATGGGGGTCAGATTGCAGAGGCTCTTGAATGGTAGGGTCAGGAGTATGGACCATGAAGCCTTTAGGGGAACATAATTCATTTGGGCCTGGAAATTTAGAATAGACATCTCACTTATCCTTAGCTTCATGTGGCCTCTAATGTATGTTTTGCTCTTTCTATTTTGAATTCTACGTAATCTGCTAGAAAAGTCAGAGGTAAAAATGAAGGGGTCAGTAGTTCTATTTTTCTTCTTTTCTTCCCCTTTTTCTTCTTTCTTTTCTTTGATCAGTTAATATTAAGCCATCTTTCCCTAATCAGTGAGCCTTATTCTGAGTACAGTTTTCAAAAAGCCCTTTTGGTGTCTTTGGCACATTTTATAAGTTACTAAGATTCAGCTTTCTTGCTATTATTCTTATAATCTCATTATAATCTTCCAATTTACCTTTCATTGCTGATATATCTTGTATTTATTGATACATTCTTTGTATTTTGAATTTGGAATTTATTGAGCTCTCTCTGTGGGTAAACAGTTTTCTTGAGATATGTCTTCATATTCATCCCAAAGGGGAGAGTTTGTTTCTATATGTGAGGAACTAAAACTTTCAAAAATGTCTATTGCATATAAACTATATCCTCTGAAGATTCTCAGAAACAAAATCGGGCCCATCTTTTATCTGAACTGTTTGGATACTACTTTTCTCAGAGTAAAGTACCTGTCAATAAGCCCAGTGTCCCCTTTCCACACAGCCTTAATTCCTGAATTAGTTAATTTAGTTCAGTTAAGGCGCCAGGCACTTTTATTATCATTTAATTCTCTTTTGTTAAGAAGAATTAAGTCCGACTTATCTCATAGCTTCTTTTACTTTCAGAGATAAAATTACCAGTTTAAAGAAGCATTTTGTCAACATCAGTTCTCATTGGGAGATCTAAATCAAATCCCCATTCCCTCCAGGATGGCTACTTTAAAAAGACGAATGATAACAAGTGTTGGAGGGGATAAGTCGCAACCCTTATCTTTACAGTGAGGATATAAAATGGTCCAGCCACTTTGGAAAACAGTTGGGCAGCTCCTCAAAAAGGTAAACATAGAGTCACCATAGGCCTCAGCCATTCCACTCCTAGGTATATACCTAGGAGAACTGAAAAGAGATGTTTACACAAAGCTTGATATGCAAAGATTCATTATTCATAATAGCCTAAACAAAAACAACCCAAATGTCCATCAACTGATGAATGGATAAACCCATTGTGGCATATCTGTATAATGGAGTATTATCTAGTCATACAAAGGAATGAAGTATCGATACATGCCACAACATGAATGAACCTTGAAAACATTATACACGAAAAAAGCCAGACACAAAAGATCACATATTACAGGATTCCATGATTCTGTTTATATGAAATTTCCAGAATTGGCAAATTCATAAAGACAGAAAATCGAATAGTGGTTCCAGGGGCTGAGGAGAGGAGAGGAAGGAAGGGGGAGTCACTGCTAATGGGTATGGGGTTTGTTTTGAGGGTAATGAAATTGTTTAACTAGATATTGGCAATGTTGCATAAACTTGTGAATATACAATATCCACTGAATTGTAAAACGTTGAGAAACCAAAGAATCTAAAAAAATGTTTTGCTATTAGAAGAAATAGACTTCTTCCAGCCGCCAAAATGATTAAGCTTTCCTATCATCATGTGCTTTGACCCCTTATAAATTTGGAAACCCACATTAGGAAAATATCTCGTGTATTCTTCTAACTGGATTTTCTATAGCCTACCACAACAAGAAAGGTTTTGTTATCCTCTTATCCCCACGCGAATTCTCTTTTATTTTTATTTTTACACTTGTGGGGTGCTATATAGAAAGCATCATTTTATATTCAGTGTTTCTTCTACTTGATCTGTTTCTTTGGAGCAGAGTATAATAATTTGATATACTCAATATGCTCCATTTCCCTGTTTAGTTGTGAGGGCCACCCTCTTTTCTCTCTTGTGGCTTGAGGTCAATTTGGTTTCCATTTCAAATTCACTTTACTGGTTATAAAGATTAAAATCAAAGATAGTTAGTTAAAGACGGTTTGCCTCTGGGAAGTGCGACTGGAGAGGAACAGGAGGCTGTTGCCTTTTATCAGAAGCTCTTCGGCTGGATTTGTTACCCTATAGATATCCTAATAATAAATTGTCTTGAGACTTAGAACATGATAGATGTGAGGAACCTCCACACCATTTTCCAGAGCGGCTGCACTAGTTTGCATTCCCACTAACAGTGTAGGAGAGTGCCTGTTTCTCCACATCCTCGCCAGCATCTATAGTTTCCTCATTTATTCATTGTAGCCACTCTGACCGGTGTGAGGTGGTATCTCAGTGTGGTTTTGATTTGTATTTCCCTGATGATGAGTGACATTGAGCATCGTTTCATGTGTCTGTTAGCCATTTGGATGTCTTCTTTGGAGAAGTGTCTATTCATGTCTTGTGCCCATTTCTCCACCGGATTATTCGTTTTTTGGGTGTGGAGTTTGGTAAGTTCTTTATAGATTTTAGACACTAGTCCTTTATCTGATATAAAATGCAAATAGAACTACCCTATGACCCAGCAATAGCACTGTTAGGAATCTACCTAAGAAACACAGGAGTGCTGATGCATAGGGGCACAAGTACCCCAATGTTCATAGCAGCACTTTCGACAATAGCCAAATCATGGAAAGAGACTAAGGGTTCATCAATGGATGAATGGATAAAGAAGATGTGGTATATATATACAATGGAATACTACGCAGAATTGAGGAAGAATGAAATCTGGCCATGCGTAGCAACATGGATGGAACTGGAGGGTATTATGCTAAGTGAAATAAGTCAGTCAGAGAAAGACACCATATGTTTCCATGCATAGGTGGATTTTGAGAGACTTAGCAAAAAGCCATGGAGGAGGGGAAGAGGGGAAAGAAAAAAAGACACAGAGAGGGAGGGAGACAAAACATAAGAGACTCTTAAAGACCAAGAACAAACTGAGGGGTGAGGGGTGAGGGGTGTGTAGGAGGGGGGAGAGTGGGTGACAGGCACAGAGGAAGGCACTTGTTGGGATGAGCACTGGGTGTTGTATGGAAACCAATTTGACAATAAATTATTAAAAAAAAAAAAAGAACATGATAGATGTGAAAATGAAACCCCATTATGGAAAGAGTTAAGTTAGGAGGGAGAGAGAACAGAGAAAGCCAAAGTAATAGAATCATATTAAATACAGATTTGGGGTAGGGAGTCATTGAATCTACCCAAACTTCTTTTTCCCCCCTATGTTCACAAATATATGCAGCCTCCCTTTGATGCACGATTCAGTCAGGCAAGTAGACAAAGTGTGGTTCTTATCCTTTGGGATCTTGCTGGCCCAGACATGAGATGACACTTCGCACAGATTACTGGAGAACAGGATGGTTCGTGGCTGATCCCTTATGGGTTACACAGCAACAGCAGCTGGGATGCAGGGATGGGCCAGATCACATCCCGGCATGTCTGCAAGATCACAAAGGAGAAGGCACTCCAGTGGAAAGGTGGGTTCTTTTTAAAAAGTACAAACTAGAAGGGAGAAAATAATATTCTAGGCAGAAAAATTGTATAGAAAAGGTACAGAGGCAAGAAAGCATGCGATGTATCTCTCAGAGGGTAAGAAAATATATCCATTCAGCTGGAGTATACAATTTGCAAGAAAGAATAATGAAGATAAAACTGGGGAGGTGAGGTGGTGCTGTTGTGGAGGTTGTTAACCTGAAGGCACTGACGAGTCACTGAAGCTCTTGGACGGGTGGAAATATGAGACACCCAGTGTTTTAAAGATGAACATTAATGATGAGCAGGATGGATGGGAAGAATGAAGGGCTGAAAGCATGGAACCCAGTTAGGGTGGTCACGAATATGAATGAGAAAGAGGAGAAAGATAGGAAGAAGATTTTAAGGAAGAGGAAGTTAAATTGACCAGACAATTCTATACATTTCCGCTTAGGTTATGAACAGATTCCGATCCTAAGAGGTTCTGGGTATCTACCGCAATCCAACGGATGTGGGTCGGAACACCAGTGGATCTGATACCATTCTGCTTGTTAATGGTTCATTATTTGGAGAGGGGCAGATAGACACAAAGTATAATAGGTCATTCAAAAGCTATTTTCATTTGGATTTAAAAAGAGTTCTGTGCATCCGTCACCTTCCCAGTGCTGTTTGCTCTAGCTGGCGCTGAAATGAGTCTCTTATCTGAACTGACAGCTTTTCACAGTGGATGAAAAGGGCCCACAGCTCACAGGGTTGCAGGGGCAAGTTCGCTGATATCAGAAGTTCATAGTGTAGAATTCATAAAGCAAATAACCACTTGTGAAGAATCCGTTCTGGAATGAGGCTAAGGGCCTAATTTTGTGACAGAAAACTAGGGGAAACGTGCCTGACTGGGGGTCTCTGGGGAGGACAGGCACCACTGTGACCCCCACAAAAGCAGCTCTCATCCTGGGAAGAGCCCCTGCCATGTGAGGAAGTGGTGCCAAGACAGGCTCCCCCACGGCAGGGAGCCCAGTGTGGTGCAGGGGTGCTACAAAGGGGGAACTGAGACAGAGGAGATTTTTATTCAAACCCAGGGATCCTCAGATCAAATCCTGGCTGTGAAAACAGATTTCCTGCTACGAGAGTGTTTCCTGCCCCAGTGTGAATGGGGATGTGACCGTGTGTGCTGTGTGCACCAGTGCACATTCTGCTCCCCAGAGACTCTGGCCTGGCTCATTTGCAGGTCTGAGGCCAGATGGAAGCAGTCAGTTCAGGAAATAAGGAGCTCACCTGCTCTGTGAACCCATCCACGGCCATCAGCCTATACGGGTAGACTCCCGAACCATTCAGACATCAAGAATGTGCGGATAGGTGCATGTTCACACATGCGGTGTGCATTTCATATGAACATGCCCCTCCGCCTTATTTGGTCTGAAAGAATACAGCAGAGTCTACACCTGCAGCATGAAGATGAGTATGAGTATTTGGGAGCACAGCGTATAGGAGCTGACTACCCTCACACGGATGCTCCGCCCAGCAGCTGTAATTCTTTGGGTATTCAGGTTTCAATAGAGATCATTCTACCCATGATTCCTTCCCCACCCGCCCACCCCCGGCCCCTGCCACTGTGGTCAACATTTCTGTGCATCGAGGCTGCTCTCCCTTCAGTAATGTGAAACTGGCCAGATTGGGGGGTGCTGGGTAGACATGGGGAGGGCTCCGGATTGCTTCCTACCTTGGCAGGCACCCTGAATTCCCCATACTCTTTCAGCAGTTCCTGAGTCTCTTCTGTGGTCTCTCCGGGAGAGGTATGTGTTGAGAGGTAATATTCACCTGTTTCTTGGATCCAGTCCAGTGCCTAGGGGAGGAAAAAACCCACCAAGTCCCCAAATTGGAAAACATGCATTGTTAACACTTTTTGGGACAGTGTGACAGACCCAGGAAATGCTGGCACTATTTGGTCAGTATGTAGCTTGGAAGCTGACTTTAGGACTGAACCCTCTCCCATCCTACAGTAAAGAAAGGGTCTCGTCCTCATCCTCTAGACCAGGCCGGCCTCATCCATGAGCTCCTAGCGGCCATCTGACCCCAGCATCTTCTCCCAACTCCTGGTAGGTAAAGGCTGAAGGACTGCCAAGTGACAGTCTGTTCTCCTTCCTCTCGTCAGCACCAGGTCCCATCTCTACTCTGCCTGCTGCCGTGACCCTCCTCTGGACCGTCCCATGCCGTGGTCATCCGGGTGTCCGCACAGTCCCCAGAACCGAGGCAACGCCAGGACAAGCTGTGGGCATACCTGCTTAGCGCTGCGCTCAAACACCACATATTGCTGGCACTGGTCTAACCGCCGCTTCTTCAAGGTCCAGAAGTGCAGGACGCGGTTCTCCCTCTGTAAGAGCTCACTCAAGATGGCTGTGGGGCAGAGGAGAGGAGCACTGCTTCAGGAGGGCCCTGAGCAAATCTGCACACCCCAGGGGCCAGATGACCGTGACTTGCAAGCCTCCGCATGGGACTAATCCAGGCACCAGATATGGAGAAACAGAAGCTTGGTCCACAGAGAGCTTCCCAGAGGGGAGTAAAATCAGGGGGTTGAGAGCCGTTTGATAAAATTCCATCAGTTAAGGGAGGAAGACAATGCCCCAAGGGTAACTTAAAAGTGACCCTGATTCTCTTCATACCAAAGCCAGTCCTTGATGGTAAGAGACCTTGGGAGGTGTCAGATCTTAAAATAACAACTAACTCAGTTGGCCCCTGGAGCCTATGGAGAGCAAAGGGACTTGATAAGAATCCCAGCCACTCCCGAGTGGTAGGTGAGGGTGGGAGAGGAACAACAGCATGAGGAACGGTATAACTGGGTATAACTGCATAGATAACCCGTGTCCTGAGCCACACTCTCTGCCCTGCACAAGCAGCTGTGCACACACAGCACAGCCTTGAAATCATGGGCGTCGGGAAGCTGTGTGGGAATCATGCCTACCTGGAATCACGTCTCTAGGTCCAAATTTCCATGCTAAGAAAAGGTGAATGCTTTTCTCGTGGTACCTCTGACGATTTCAGGTGTTCGTCCATGTCATGTCCCGCCCTCCTCCTGTCATTCCAGCAGCAGCTGGCTACATGCCTAAATTTCCTATGTGTTTTAATAGTGCGCTCCATGCTTGAAGCACTCACATTTAGTCTGTATTATGCCTGCCTCCTGCTTCCTGCTAACTCTGTTAGATACTAATAAAATACATAATAATGATGATATGAAAAGTTAACATTTATTAAGCACTTGCGAGGTAGCAGGCGCATATTCTCATAATACTCTGCAATGCACATACCATTATTACCTCCATTTACAGGTGAAGTAAGGGAGGTTCAGAGAGGCTAGGTAACTTGTCCAGGGTCATTCAGATAGCAATGTTTGACCTTGGAGCCTGAGTCCTCAGCCACCTTGGTCCTCTGGCTTAGAGGGGATGAGAAGCACAGACTACTGTGCTTTACAAAAAATGGCACAACCCAATCACTTTGAACTTTTAGTGCATCCTCCTGGAAGGACAAAACCTGTCTCTCTTCCTTTAGGCTGAGAACTTTGATAGGTCTCAATTAATCACCAATCCCTGTATCTATGCCTTTATTATATAACTTTTTCGTTCCTCCCCAAAGAGATGAATTGCCCTGCCCTAGGGCTCAGCCATGTGACCGGATCCGGCAAACATGTCGTTAACAGATATTATTCAAGCAGGAACTTAGTGTGCTTGTGCACATGACCTTGCCATCACCACCACTAGAAGGAGTTTTCCCGGGGAACCATTTCTCCTTCAACTGGGGTCCCAGAATTAATACATGTGGAACAGGCAAGAACCCAACCTGCAGTGAAGGCTCCAAGCCAGCCGGACTTGCAGCGTGAAACAAAGTCACATTGCTGAGCCCAGCCAAGACAGCAGGTCCCCAGCCAACGCACAGTCACTTGAACACTAAATGCTTACAGTTGTATGTCACTGAATTTTTGCTCGTTATGCCATAATAATGGCACCCGTAACAAAAACTTTAAATAAGCGGTCCAGGCCTTGGGTCCAGGCAGCAGGTGGAAAGGAAATGGGTAAAGGAGAAATTGTAGGTCCCTGCTTAGGTGGAAGCTTCAATTAGGTGAAGACAAGTAAGAACCTGTGTTTACTTTTTACTTTAATCTTTTTGCCTCCTAATCCTTGTTTTGCTCACGGCAGAATCTTCTGCGGTGGTTAAGAGAATCAACCCCGATTAGGCAAAAATCCCAGAGTTTCAGATTTCACTTCTCCCCCTTCTGGAAAGCTTTCCTATGGACACAACCTTCCCTCACTCCCATGAAGGTGCAGTGTATCTTGCTCTTTCTGAGTGTCTGCTGCTCCAGGTACAGTGAGGTGGGGGGTGGGGGGGTACGTGCTCTCTCTGCAGGCAGCTGGCCTCACCCAAACCGCTGCCTGCACTACAATGTGCAGGAAGGACAGGGTGACATAATGCCAGCCACCCACGGGCCCCCTGACCTCAAACAGGGAGCACATCTGGAAAAGGAACCCTGCTTCCTTCTTCTCTGCAGCGGATTTTATTCCTAAGTTTAATTCTTCCCCATGGCCTCTGATTTCCCCACCCCTTGAGCTCTCTGAGCAGGGAGGCAGGTCCTGCCTACGCGGATCAGTGCCACCCACAGTCCACTCTGCAGTCCTCAGCCTGGCCCCACCCCTCACTCCAGGTCAGGTTCGGCTCCCTCCCTAGCCTCTGTCTCCAGGCTTGTAGTCCTCTGCTGTGTCAGTGTGACACTTGGTAAGTTCTTCACCCACTCGAAGGCTACCTTCTGCATGGCCCAGCATCAGTGATACCAGTGATAACTGTTTAAGCTGAATGTGGTCACCTGATAAGCAATTATGAAAGGTTACTGATTTGTTCATACGATTGTAGATTTTATAGAATTCAGAGAGATATTAAAGATGATCTAGAGGAGTACTTATCTAAGTTTTATATGCATACAATCATCTGCTTGGGTTGGGGTGGAAGAGCTCCTGCCCAAATGCAGCTTCTCACTCAGCAGGTCTAGGCAGGGCCTGAGAGTCTGTGCTTCTCACACGTCCCCAGGTGACACCAATGCTGCTGGTCGGGGGACCACATTTTGAGGAGCAAGAGTTCAGACAGCCTCCATTTTAAAATATGAAAATGGGGTGCCAGGGTGGCTCAGTCAGTTAAGCATCCGACTTCGACTCAGGTCATGATCTCGCATTTGGTGAGTTCAAGCCCCGCATCAGGTGAACTCGAGCCCTGCTTCGGGATTCTCTCTCTCTCTCCCTCTCTCTCTGTCCCTCATGGGATTCTCTCTCTCTCCCTCTCTCTCTGCCCCTAGCTCACTTGCGCATGCTCGCTCTCTCTCTCTCAAAAATAAAATTAAATAAATAAACAAACAAATAAACAAACAAATAAATAAAATAAGAAACTGCAATTGTAAAAGCTTACACAATATATCATAAAGCCAGGATTAGAACTTGGTTTTATGTTTCTCAGTCTGTCTTGTTTCTGGGCCATAATATACCCTAGCTTGTGCTCTTCAGTATATGTTAACCACATCTGGTTATTTACATCTAAGTTAATTAATATTCAATAGGAGGAAAAACTTTAGTTCCTCAGTTGCACATTTCAAGTGCTCAGTAGCCCATGTGACTAGTGACTACTACATGCAAAGCGTAGATATAGACCATTTTTTTCACTTCATAAAATTCTGTCAAGTGTTGCTTTAGATCGAGATAAATGAAAAAGTGCCAGGGAAATTGTATCTTCATTTTTCCATTCCAAATCCTGATGCAAACCTGCCCAGGAATCACCACCGCCCATACCATCCCACATCAACCTTTTTCTTATCCAAAGAGAAGAATCAGGAAATCTGAGATTGCTTAAGGACCAGGTACATGGCCTCCGGTCGGTGCTGCCGACGTGGCTCGCGGCTGGAAGCGCCCACACTGACCTTTCACTTGCTGCTCAGGTCCCCGCGTGTGGCTGGCGGCGCTGGGCATGCTGACGTTGTTCCTGTGGATGTACTTGAGAAACACTTCGGCATTCCGCCGTGCCAGGGTACAGGCCTGAGAGAGACAAAGGTGTGAGGACCGCAGCAGGTGCATAAGGGCTAAGACACTGGAAAAGGGGTGCCGGTGGTGAGGTTTCTGGAGCTCTGGGGAAGCAGAGCGCTGGAGGCCACTTCTGGTTCACAGACACTCCAATCTCAATGTAGGAGATTCACCCTTTTGTGGAGGAAAGAATCACTCCCTGGGCCTCTCCCCTTTCCATCCCAGCTCAAAATCAGAACTCGGCCATCCCCTGACTCCCTATATGTTGATTCAATATTACTAATGTCACAGTTACTGTCTCAGGCTAGTTTTCCTCTGCCACCAGAATGCCTCTTACATGACCACTGGGGTAAGTCACTTTAGCATTAGTTTCATTTAGACTTGAGAAAGCAAATTTGGGAAACAAACCTATTAAACACACACATTCCAAATCCAAATGGAAATTACTCATATTTAAAAACAATTATTTGTCCATAAAATCCACGCCCACCTCAGTGACACGAATATCCTATCGCTGGGAAATATGGATCTACACACAGGACTGAAAGCCATTATGCCACCCGCCTGACAATTCGCGTTAGCTACGCGTGGCAGAGAGGACACATCACGTTCTCCTTGTCCCCGCGGAGGAGACCCAGGCCCAGAATGGGCAGGAATCATGAAGCACTTGGGGCTAGAATCTAGGACTACTGACAGATTATTCCTAGTTTCTCTCAAGGCCAAGGAATTTCTGAATTTCTTTAAAGAGCAGGTTTTTTTCTGTTGCAGAAGTAATACGGCAGCATCCCCTTATCCACAGTTTCCATCTCTGCGGTGTCAGTTACCCTCAGTCAACTGCGGTCCAGAAGCAGGTGGCCCGCCTTCTGATGGACTGTCAGAAGGTCAGTAGTAGCCTATCGCTACATCACAGTGCCGATGTGATCCACCTCACCTCATGTCAACTAGTAGGCATTTTATCATCTCATGCCATCACAAGAAGGGTGAGTACAGTCCAATGAGATATTTTGAAAGACCACACTCACATAACTTTTATTACTACATATTGTTATAATTGTTCTATTTATTACCAGTTATTGTTGTTCAACTCTTGCTGTGCCTATAAATTAAACGTTATCACAGGTGTATGCTTTTAGGAAAAATAGTATACACAGGTTCAGGCATCCACTGGGGGTCTTGGAACATATCCCCCATGGATAAGGGGGACTACGCTACATGACAGTCCACTAATTTTTTTAAATTTTTTTCAAGTTTATTTATTTATTTTGAGAGAGAGAGACTGAGCGAGCAGGGAAGGGGCAGAGAGAGAGGGAGAGAGAGAACTACAGGCAGGCTCTGTGCTGTTAGCACAGAGCCCGATGTGGGGCTCAAACTCACAAACTGTGAGATCATGACCTGAGCCAAAACCAAGAGTTGGACACTTAACTGACTGAGCCACCCAGGCACCCCAATAGTCCACTAATTTTTAATCGACTGTTTTCAATATTATCTCTAAACAAAACTGTCAGATTTTTGACACATTTTTACATTTATCAACTGATTCTACAAATTATATTGTAAAAAATTATTTAAAATTTTGCATTAGCAGCAAAGGTTTCTGGAAGCTCTGGTAAAAGACTTTGGTGAAGTCTATCCACCGTGAAGTCTGTGAATTTAACAGCTGAATAGTGGTCCAAAGCTAAAGTGTCCAACAAAGATCAACTAATACATACAAATCGAGAACTCAATGTCTGTCTATTGGGCATTTAATTCCCACAGCAATAGGGAGTTTCTTACCTCTGATTTTAGGCACATATGGAAAATATTTTCTTCTCTCATTCTCCAAAAGAAACACGTAATTTTATGAAGTAATATCTTTCTACCTCTTTTAAAATTCTTTGATATGCTCCACTTAAATTATTGTTTTAAACTTTGCCTTATTGGAGAAAAGACTTTTAAAATCTCTTAAGCCCGGTATAGAAGACTTTTTATTTAATCTTATTAGTAAGAGCTGATTACTAAGGGTTCTGATTGAGTGCAGGTGCCTGATAGCTAGGAGGAGGGCAAGGAGAAGCCATCATAAAAAGAGAGAAAGAGAGAAAAAAAAAAGTAAAACTCAACGAGGTGGTCAAGTAGAGAAAATCCCTAATAAAAGAAAGTCAGTTAATTACAGAATTATAGAAAAGCAGTAGCAACATGTCAGAGCCTAAAAATTCTCTTTGTACTTTCAGAAACCTGAAAGGAAGCAGAACATGAAAGCCAGAAATTTGAGAGTAAACAGAGCCTTTAGATAAGTTTTAATACAGACGACTCTGGCAGAGAGAAGATCAAAGGCTAGAAGAAAGAGGCTTACTAGGACTTGCCACATCAGCTGGAAGGCCTGCTCAGAGCAGGACTGCTTCCTCCCTGAGAAGCCATGGCTCTATTAAAAACAAAACACACAAAAGGAGGTATATCTCTCTTCACGCAACAGAATAAATAGGTGGTGTTATATCCATTGGTTATTGATAATTGTTAGATTGATAAATAAGGTGTCTGAATTTATTTAATTCTTGCCCTAAATTTTGCATCATCCATATATAAAACATTTATTTTAATCCTGATTTATATCTGGGCTTTATACATTTCTTTCTTTTTTAAAATGTTTTGTTTTTTTTTTTTATTTTTTTTTTGTTATAATAGTTTATTTTCAAATTGGTTTACATATAACACCCAGTGTTCATCCCAACATGTGCCCTTTTTAATGCCCATCACCCCCTCTCCCCCCTCCCTCATCCCCCTTACCCTCAGTTTTTTCTTAGTCTTTGAGAGTCTCTTATGTTTTATCTCCCTCCCTCTCTGTGTCTTTTTTTTCTTTCCCCTCTTCCCCTCCCCCTGGTTCCTACACTGTTGGTGGGAATGCAAACTGGTGCAGCCACTCTGGAAAACGGTGTGGAGGTTCCTCAAAAAAATGAAAATAGAGCTACCCTATGACCCAGCAATAGCCCTGCTAGGAATCTACCCAAGAGACACAGGAATGCTGATGCATAGGAGCACGTGTACCCCAATGTTCATAGCAGCACTTTCGACAATAGCCAAATCATGGAAAGAGACCAAGTGCCCATCAACTGATGAATGGATAAAGAAGTTATGGTACTTATATACAATGGACTACTACGTGGCAATGAGAAAAAATGAAATCTGGCCATGTGTAGCAACATGGAGGGAACTGGAGGGTATTATGTTAAGTGAAATAAGTCAGTCAGAAAAAGACAGATACCATATGTTTCCACGAATAGGTGGACTTTGTGAAACTAAAATGTATTTTTTAAAGTAATCTCTACACCCAACGTGGGGGCTCAAACTCACAACCCCAACATCAAGAGTCGCATGCTCTACTGACTGAGCCGGCCAGGTGCCCCTAGGCTTATATATTTCAATTAAAATTATTTTTATAAACCAAACATCATTGGGTGAAACTATGTATTTTTCTCAATTAACAACATCAGCGGGATGTCATGATATTTGAACATGGCACCTGTAGTAATGGTATAAAATAACTGCCTAGCCTTCTAGAAAGCGCCAAGAGAAATAAATAATATTTGAAGAGTAACTTTTCAACCTTTTGAACTAACCAGCCAGTATCTTCTTTTATCTTCTCTACAAATACCTCCCTTTGGATAAGAAGTGAGGAGAAACAGGGGGATGGAGAGCCCCTATGATGATGCCTGTGTGTGTGTGTGACAGAGACAGAATGGTGATGAAAGAGCAAGGCTAATGTCCCAGACCGTGGATGACGATGTGCTCTCACCTTAAGAAAGGCCTCCTTTTGTTCCAAATGTTTACTGATGAGTGGGATGACGTGGTCCATCTCTGCTGCTGGCCCAAGTTTGTCTCGTCCACCACACCAGTCCTCATCCCTCCGGTATTCTTGCTCTAAACTCTCCAGGACACTACAGACCTAATGAACCAAGGAGGAAAGTCTCCATAGATTAATCGGTCAGGAAGGATTTTCTGAGCACCTTCAGCTGACAGAACCCTGCACAGGCGACATGTTTCGTTTGAAGTTCAGTTTATAGATGTAGAACATGCAGTGCCCTTGGGACATCTAAGAGACGTCCAGGACAGTGGGGCTTGGAAGGCTTGGAATCATTTTCTGACAGTTGTTGGGTGAAGGCTGAAGCTATGGGGTGATGACATCACTTAGGGAGCCTGTACAGAGTAAGAAAGGAAGAAAGACTAATAATTTGGTGGGGGGGGGGTGGTTAAAGTGTTTTTTATATATTCTATTCCTGGAACCTCATGAGGACTCTGTGAATGTGGCAGAGCAGGAAAATGAAGTTTAGAGAAGATACTAGGTTGCCCAACCATCTGTCCTTGCCCTACAAAAAGTAGCCCCAGACAGGAGTAAAGGAGGAAGTGGCCTGTGTTGTGGGATTTATGGGTCCTAAGTGAATGTTTTCTTTCCCCCTCCTTGGCAAACATATCCCAGCAAAAATGTCTTGAGCTACTATCATAAGGCTATGACAACTTCAGGCCTTCTACTAGAAATGCACATTTTCTTCAGAGGATAACAAATTCGGGTTCACTTAAAAGATAGGTGTTCTCAAAGTGCTAAGAGGCCGTGCTCTGAAAGCAAAAGCGTTTCAAATGGGACTTGGATGGAAGTCAGGTTGGGTGCAACAGAAGGGGACCTAGGGCGGCCTTGTGTCAGGGCCTAGGGAAGGGTGCAGGATATAGAAATTCGTATTCCTATACTTTCTTTTACTAGGCTTTGAAAGCTTGGCTATGGTAGCAGGGAGAACAGCTACAACTATCCTGGGTCCCCTTTGCCTGAGAAGGCCATCCCTTTGGATGAAGAGTGTGGTACTGAAAAGGATGTTAACTGAGTGCCAAACTGAGCTGAAAGATATTCCAGGCAGTTCACCCTCACAGCCAACATGCTCCCACATCATGAGAAGGTCTGTCCCTAAATTCTGCCTCCACTAGCACCACACACCTCCCCTCACGTAGGAAGGCCCATGTCTTGAAAGAAAATGGATTACAGACATGCAAAAATCTTTAAGAGTACTTAAGGCCTGTCCCGTGATAATATTGAACTAAAAATAAATTTGAGAGCTAGAGGAAATGAAAAATTTAGCAAGCATAAATCTTTTAATTTAAGAGGTAAAGAAACAGAAATCCAGAGAGGTAGAGTGACCTTTGGCAAGGTCAGTTCAGGGTCAAATTTCCTGACTCCTTAATATATGGCTTTGTCCCCTTCAGCATCTTGATCCATTAAAAACTAAAAGTGGTGTATGATACCAGACAGGCATTAAACCTCATTAAAAAAATCTGGATACAGGTATTTCCTGCTTTTCACAAGCTCACACCACCACTTCACTTTTATGAAAGACCTATGTAGTACCTGTTTTTGCTAACTGAAAGAAACATGAGGAGGGTTTTTGCTTTATGAAAAAAGGTGAAAAATAAAAACAGTGTTCATCATTTGTTCTGCGGGAAGCTGTCATAGGGGTGGCATGCACCCAAGTAGTGAGGGTGGTCCCCCAACCTCCTTCCCCGGGAACTACACTCAGCCTCTCAGCGTCCAGCTGCCACAGCTCTGAACTGTGTCTGTGAGCATCTGGGCTTTACCTTAACTTAGTCTGTGCATCCATTAGCAAGATGTGTCCCTAAGGTTTCAGAAAGGCCTACAAGAGGTTACTTTTTGGGTTTGGGAATGTTCTAAAATTTTTTCCATATAAATTAATGGTCATTGCTTCTTTGCTTTACAGCCGACTTCAGCTTACAAAGGTTTTCATTTGGAATTTCATTTCATTAGGAATGCTCTGCATTTAGATAGCAGGGGACACCTATATTCAGTTGTCCAATATCATCTGTTGAAAAGACTTTCCTTTGCTTTTGAATTGTCTTGTCAAAAATCAACTGACTATATTTGTGGGTCTACTTTTGGAATCTCTATTCTATTTCATTGTGTCTATTCTTATCATTCTGTGGTGATCATTGTAGCTTCAGAGTTAAGTCTTAAAAATCAGGTAGTGTAACTTCTCCAACTTTGTTGGTTTTTTTTTTTTTTTCAAGATTGTTTGGCTACTCTTGGTTCTTTGTATTTTCACATAAATCTTACAATCAGCATACATATATATTTTTTTTTACAAAAAAGCTTGCTGGGGTTTGATTGGGATTGTGTTGCATCTATAAACCATCCTAGTCAGTCGCTCCCAATTCTGTGACTATCAAAGTCATCATCACTCCAACAGAGAGGAGAAGTGAGAAAAGGTGTGGATACGGGAACACCGGCTACGAGGCCCTCTGGCAGGCATGTTATATTTGCTTCAAAACAGACTTTCCAGTAGATCCTGTAAGTCACCCAGAGGAAAACGTTTCTCTGATCGATTTCTACCTAGAAGCAATTCAAATGAGGAAAGTATTTTACACTGAATAAACTTACTTCTGTTTTTTTAAATTATTATTTTTAGAGAGTGAGAGACAGAGCGAGGAAGGGGCAGAGAGAGATGGAAAGAGAGAATCCTAAGCAGCCTCCACACTCAGCACAGAGCCCAACATAGAGCTTGATCCCACACCCCCTGGGATCATGACCTTAGCCCAAATCAAGAGTTGGACACTCGACTGGCATCCCCAGATTACTTGTTTTAAACCTCTATTTCATGAAAATAATTCCCTAAAAGCACCTGAATCATTTAAAAATCCTCTCAGCCCTGTTCATATTGCTGACCAGATGGGACAGTGGAGGGTCTGCATTTTTAACGTCCTGCTGTATGTATCTCCTGCCTTTTCTCCCACAGCTGCACCCCACTACCAGTTAGGCTTATGGTCCTCCAGTGACAGAGAACTGTTTCCTCCATCAGACTGACAGCCCCATGAGTGAAAGTGCTGACTATTTTTTAGGCATAGTGCCTGACTGTGGCAGATTAGATTACTGCCACCCCACTTTCCTGACCTTCCTAGGAGGCATATACTTCCCTGCCATGTTAGCTTGGCCCTGTGACTTGTTTTGGCCAAAGGATGTTAAAGCATGTGACACAAGCAGAGACTTGAGATGCAATTGCACAGTAGATTTTGGGCTCTTCCACTCCTGCTTTTCACCATAAATGTGCCTCAAATAGCTGCTGGTCAAGGAGGATGAGAGACATGAGAGCAGATCTGGACCAAATCTACAGTTTGGAGCCCAGTTCTATCAAGGTCCACCAAGATCGGCTGAACTCAAACACTTAAAAACAAATGCTTATTGTTTTATGCCACTGAGTTGTGGGGGGCAGTTTGTTATATGGCATTACTGTGGCAATAGCTGACTGATTCACCCCTCGAATCTAGTATTCAATGTATACCTAATTTCTCCTTCAACACCTACGTTTGATGAGTTTGAGGAATTTATAAGAAGCGAGTCACATGGTTCACTTCTCTAAAGAAACTATTATAAGGAAGCTAACTGTAGTATTTCCACATCGTTATTCTACTCCCAAGGGTTAGTACTGAGAAGACTAGCTTCTTGTTAAGGGAGATACTGTAGATTTGGAGTGTGAGGGGGGAAAAAACTCTCCATCAGCATCAGTCCCTCAAACCCCACAGCCCTTCCCTCACCTGTTCAGAAGTTTTATAAAATGCCACAGAGGCATTGACTAGTTTTAGCCGGTCTTCCATCTTCAGCATGAGCTGCTGCCAGTGAAGGGCCACCTTCTCGGCACATTCCCGGATGGCGTCAGCGTCATAGTGGCCGGCCTGGAGCAGAGCCTCGGCTTTCTGCTGCACCTGCAGGGCGCTCTGGTGCGTCTTCTGCAAGGAAGTGGCATGAAAGAGGGACTGGGCACAAGGGGAGGAGAGAGAGGTCCGTGGGAACGACCCAGGCGTGGTACAGGAGGGGGTGGAGTGAGGCGTGAGTGGAAAGATGCAGAAAAGTTAAAGAGCTTTAAATGGTGGATTCAAACATTTTGTCATGACGATTAATACATCATTGTTTTTAAAGCATATTAAAAAAAAAGAACATCATGCATTTTCATGAACTGAATGCTCAGGACCCTGGCTCCTGTCCCTGATCTCCTGCTTACATCACTAGGTTCTAAAGACATCTCAGTATCTGTGGTAGAAAAACAGCAGTTGTGTATAAATCTGCTCCCTGATTGGTTCATACAGTAGCCAATTTTTCTTTTCAAATCTAATCATAAAATTGTTCACTATAGTGACTTTTCAAAGGAGGTTACTGCTGTAGTCCCATTTTACAGATCGAATAAACATAGCACATGAGAAAAAAAATCTCCATGTAATACAAAGCTCGGCCAACAATGCAATTATTTTAAACATTAATAATTAGTTGAAAAGGATGTCAAGAGAAGAAATAAATTTGGCAGGTTAATAAAGCCTAAGAGTAGCATCTCACTTCCCCTTAGCGACCTCACCAAGGGAACAGAGCAGTATAGTAGATAATTTAGCTCAACATATAATCCCTACACTATTAGATTACTTATGTTCACCTTTAGGATAATATATATATATTGTGAAGGTTTATTTTCTTATTCAGGCTAAATGTGGTTTGCATTCTCTGAGTTTGCATTAACTGTAGGAGGTGGGGAGACTAGCCTGGAGGACAGGATGGCAGAGAGAGAGCCAGAAGGGATTAAAATTTACTAAAATAAAGTATGATATGGATGAAACAGGACTTCAACGAGCTAATATTATTGCAACCTCAGCCACTGGGACTATTTCAACTCAATGGCGTAGTGGTAATTTGGCCTCTGCATGTTTAAGAAAGTATAGCTCAGCTCCCAGTGAAAAGGGGCAGCTAGCAGCCCAATAACTTATTCTAGAACTATTTCTGCCCTTCTTCTTGGGCAGCCATGCAGGGATAGATCCCAAGAGCTGATCCGTTCAGCACTCCCCATGTAAGTACAACCTCCCTCCTTTTCTCCTCTACACCACCACTCCCCCTTCACCCTCCTCCTAGACTGTGGTCTGCATAGTCCTGTTTATTTTCCTTAGTCTACCGACCATCTCCTGGCTTCCCTTCCTTGTCCTGAAATCTGTACTCAGTATGAGCTATGCTAGCATGACAGCGTCTAGCAACCTAGACTCCTTTATTCCCTTGCTTTGCCACTAAGTCAGCCCTCAGTCATGATGACCATATCAGAATTTGAGTTCTTAAGCGCTGAACATGGCTAGAAAGAGTAAAGTGAGGGGCAGAAATGGTCCTTTACAAATCCCTGACCTCTTCCTCTACTTACTGGCACCATTTTCTTTTCCTGTCTCTTAAATAGAAGGGCACCCCAAAGTGCATTCTTGTTTTTTTTTTCACTTCTGCAGAGCTCTTATTTATTCCCATGGCTGCTATTATTTCCTCTTCGTAGACGGCTCCCAGTAGCCATCTCTTGCCCTACATCTGACCTTCATCCTTAATTGTCTTTGGGTGTGAGCATGACCTGCTTGCCACACTTCCCACTCGGGTCAGCAGCACCGATTCAGATGATCTAGCTGCCTGCCCCATGTTAGCCACTTACGAAGAGGCACTCTTAGTAAAAGAAGTGAATGGTCTTTCTGGAGAGAGAGGAATGCTTGCCAGTGAATGCAAATGGCTTGACTGCCCTACCAGAGCCACCACCTTCCTCGTAGACATCTTCTCACACATCTAAAATGAAACTCCTTCCTCTAAAAGCATCTTTCCCATAGCAGTCTACTATCTGCCCTCCTGTCGTCACCTGGGGTTCCAATAGTGACATCATCCTTGACTTGTTCCTCTCCCAGAGTCCTGGCCTAGCCCACATCATGCCTAGACTGCTAGACTAGCTATGGTGGTCCCAGACCTAGTGTCCTTGCTTTCCATTTTTAATCCATCAAACCCATCCTTCACATTTCATACAGATAAATTTGATTCCCTGAAATAGGAAGTGCTTGGATGAAGTGACTTCTAATGTTCTTCCAGCTCTAAAACTCTAATTTGATGCTAAGATACCACTCCCTTCTCTCAACTCAAAAGCCTTCAGTGGTTTCCCTACTACTATGAAATTAAGTCCAAACTTTGAAAGATGTCATTAAAATCTCTTCCTAATGTAGTCCATAACATTATCATCTACTATCTCCTTATGAAAACCCTCTGAAAACATACTATGCACTTTCTTATTTTTGCTACCTTCATTCTTCCTGCCTTTTGATGAACACCCCTTACTCTCTCCTATTTATGGTCCAGTAGTCCTTTGAGACTCAATTCAAGTCTGGTCTCCTTTAAAAACTATTTTTTTTGGGGGGGCGCCTGGGTGGCTCAGTCGGTTGAGTGACCAACTCTTGATTTCGGCTCAGGTCATGATCTCATGGTTTGTGAGTTTAAGCCCCGCATCTGGCTCTGTGCTGACAGTGCAGAACCTGCTTGGGATTCTCTCTCTCTCTCCGTCTCTCTGCTCCTCCCCCACTCTCACTCTCTCTCACTCTCAAAATAAATAAGTAAACATAAAACATGTTTTGGGGGGACTTCTTGGGAAGATGGTGGAATAGGAAGATCCTAACCACAGGGGAGGTGAGTGGGGAATGGATAAAATAGGTGATGGGGATTAAGGGTACACTTATCATCATGAACATTGAGTAATGTTTAGAACTGTTGAATCACTATATTGTACACCTGAAACCAATATAACACTGTATGTTAACTATATTGGAATTAATTTTTTTAAGTTGAATAAAAAAATCTTTTTGGACAGCTGGACTCACTAAAAATACTCTCTTCTGAACTCCTATATCACTCATCTAATATTTGGCTGATTCTCCTCACTTAGACTCTGAATCTCTCAAGGCAAGGTCTGTTTTGAAAATCACTTTAATAACTGTAATTTATCCAACGGTATATGCTGTACCAAGCACCGTGCTTATGCATCTTTGTTCTGGTTCTTGTGACGCTACTACAAGGTGGATAATATTATTCCTACTTCACAAATTAAAAAAAAAAATGAAGCTCAGGCTGGTTGAGTGACTTGCCCAAAAATATACAGCCAAGGAAGTGATGAAACCAGGAATAAGATTCAGGTTTGACTATTCTTATGTTCATTCCCAACATATCACACCGCATTGTTTTAACTCTAGCAATTAGAATGGTATCTACAGCTTCATTTGGAGAAGAGTTCACCAAATGAACATTAGTGATTATGATAATTAACTGGCTTTTCAATATATGAAACCAGCATATAATTGTCATCAAAACCCCATCATTATGTCTTTTTCTATGAGAGTGAAGGAATAACTCTAATTGTCCTATAATTTAGGCTATGTAATAAATCCTCTTCCTTATTATGAAACTCATTATCATCTGATAGTCCTTGGAACTCCATCCCCTTTAATTTCCAAAATGACAAACTCTTAGGCATATGACATAATCTTGCTTGGATAAGCCTGAGTCATTATTTCTACTCTCTATTATGTAATCCTATTGAATATTATGTCTTTAAGACATGGATTACCAAGGTTGTTAATATATGATGTTAGCGTAGGAGTACATTGAAGAAAATTGAACCAAATCAATTGAATTTATTATCCAGTTTTAACTACTTTTTCTGCCATAATGCTTATGCTTAAAATGCATAAGAGGATTTCAAATCAAATAGATTTCAAAATCAAGCTTATCTCTATGATAGTCACAGTTCTTGAAGACACATCAGCCATAACATTTTGCATACTAACAAACAATAATTTGGGTTTGTTGACAAATTTATGCTTTGCGCGCTGTGAGCCGGGCTCCATTCTAAATTGTTCCGTTTTCCTGAAACCCAGGGTACTTCTGTAAAAATTCTGACCTTCTTCGGGAAGACCAAAACCTTAAAACCCATAAAGCCACTCAAGCTAGGATGAGCAGACATTCTAGTCTGCTCATGATAATTTTAGTATATGCCTATTTTTTCTAGTTTAATTATTAATAATTCCTTCTTCTCTCTCAGAAGTGTCTCAGTTTTAACAATAAATTATATATCATCCTACTCATAGCTATTCTGTTTTCCCTTCTGGAACATAGGATTTGTTCTCAGGGTCCAAGAAGTCAAATTACATTCTCTATCAGCCATCACTTGGAAAGGACCTCAGTAAGTAATACCATTAAAATGGGCCAAGCCAAACCAGTCTAGTTAGATCCCCTTTCAAATTGGTTAAATCTTCCCTGACATATTTTCCCCTTGATGCAGAACATGGTCTAAACCAACAGATTTAGAGAGAAACACAGCCTTCTTGGAGAAGGAACATATTTGTAGTTCATTATTTTAGCTATGCTACAGACCCTGCCTGCCCTCCATTTCCATCATCTTCCAGAAGTCCTATCTGCTCTGCTATCTCCTCTTCAGATCATAGACATATATTCCACAGGGGCCTAAATCTCAACATCGATTCCAAGAATATTTGATCAAGTTGCATCCATGTAATTAAGAGACCTACATGCATAGTGAGATTCTATTTTGTAAGGGTGTGACAGCACCATCACAAATTAATACATACTGCATATGCAGGTCATGGGATTTAGTCATTTCACTAGCACAGCTAATGTATTTACCCACTATTTTCCACTAGCTCACTGAAATGCTCAAGTATGTCATGACGCTTTGTTTTACTTGTCCAACATTTGCTTATGGGAGAGAGAATTTAACTACCTGATAGGACAGGTAAACCCTCGCGGCTAAGATAAACAAGGAGGAGGTGTGGCCAATAGTGGTCTTCTCTCTGTCTAGCACTCTCACAGCTCCATGACATGCCTCTAGTCTGCCCAACCTCTGTTCCCTTCATGTTGCCTCTCTATGGGGCTTTGACCACTATCTGCCTGATTCTCAACTGCAACCCCAATCCTGATTTTTCCTTGACAGTGAATAGATCTTAACAACTTTCATATTTGGGCATGCCAGTAAAGTGAGACAGAGACAGCGGAGGATAGTAAAACCTCTCTTCTCTGCTTAGTTCCTGCTTAGAAAATTATTTGCCCACACTGTGTGTGCAATATATAGCCTATTTTAAAATCTCAAATCCCAGACAGTAAACTACTACCAGTAGTGTTTCCTACGAAGATAGCAGGCATCTTACAGAAACATGTCATTTAAATTAATGCTATGTTTACACATACAAGATGGTTTCTAGAAAATTAAAGGGTTGAAATCAATCAATACTAGTTTAGCAGGCAGCTGATTACTGTATTAAAGACATAGGTATAGGTATGAACAGTTAAGATTTTATCATTATTGTGGAAAATTCTCATTAACAATAATTTCTTTAGTAGAAGGTAACACCTTTGCATTTCTTATTCGCTCAAAAAGTGGGTTGAGTTTTATACTGAACCACAAGTAATAGATGTATTTCAAGGTTTCTCTCTGTTCCCATTGGTACTGAACTTATTTTTAACATAGTTCCCATGTCCCATTTCCTACTCTTTTCCCCCACACCACTCAAAAGCAATCAGCTCGAGTCTCTTTGGGAAAAAGAATGTTCTAATAGAAAGGATAATCGAAGGTATTATTTAAAGCAAGATGACAAAATTTATATCAGATTGTTGTAAGGAAAATTTTATGTTAAAATAGTCTTTAATACAAGTCTCAGATGCTGAACTTCTGGATTCAGTTTATTCTTGAAATGTGACTCCTGTGTTATTGAACCACTACTTTCAGTGAAGCAAACAGCCTGGTACAACCTGCTCCCGTGCTCATTGTTCTTGTTAAGAGGCAGAATCTGACAATGAAATCTAAATATTACATAGGAATCAAAGGTTTTAAAATGGAATACTAATGTACAAATGACTTTTGTACTTGTTTATCTTCAATCCTGAGTGATCTTCAAATGGACTTCTAACCTTTTGGCTTTACCGGCCTCACATGGCGTATAGTCCGTGAATTACAAAAAGCTCCATGTACCCGGGGCCTTAAGGTGAAAGGTACCGATGAGTAACCAAGATGCACATCTGTGGTGTGAACACTTGTCTTCTAATACTAGGATTCCTCGGGGGTGAACCCTTGCATTTTCTTCTCCATCAATTCCCGGGTAATAGGGAGCTACCTGGACCATTTGACCAGAAAGAGTTAGGGCTTTCCTACCTAAAGGAGTGCCCACATCTTGAGGAATCACCTTGCCTGAAGTGCAGAGCAGAAAAGGGAAGGGAGGACAGTGCAGTCAGATTTGGGTGTTACCTCGATTGCCAGTTGGAACTGCTCGTGTTCCCTCTGCAGCTGCTCTGCTTCAGACAAAGAGCTGGCATTGACCAAGCTGGCATTGAGCATTGACTCCCCATTGCGGATCCATCCCAGGACCTAGGGAGTCGGAAGAACACAGGTGAATGGCCTTTGCAACTTCCCCAGAGCTGTTGCTTTCTCTGACTGGTCCTTAAGTCAGACCCTGCTATTTTCTGACCACACTTGGAGAGAGGATAATTCTCTGGATAATTCAAATGTTCATCTCTGCAATCTCACCTGGCACCACGTGCTATAGGTTCTTATTGTAAGTATCAACCTCATTCTTAGACACGTTCATTCTTCTCTACTCTTATTACCCCCCGTCCCAATTACCTCACCCACTTAATGCAAACATTCTCTGATTGCATTGTATGTACACTTCTGAAGTTCTCTCTAGAACATAGAATGGTATAAGTAAATAAATTCCATAGATTGGTATTCTTTTCTTTTTTTAAAAGCCCAGTTCTAATGCCAACAACTTGAAATCTTCCATACCCAATTACTCCTATTAGAAACATCTTTTCTTCATCTAGTACAACCATGCCAGACCACCTTTTGGCACTCACCAGATTGCCTTGTTCAGTTATTTTGACCTACATTTCAACATCCAACCATACTCTGTCCCCCCAAATGTAAACTTCTGGAAGACGAGGGCAATATATGTGTCATGCTTTAGTCTCACACAGTGCCTAGCAGAGTGCCTTGCAGATGGTATGCAGTAATGTTTTTGAAAAAGGGAATAATTATCTATAGACAATACCCAAATCATACCTAAAGAGTGGGTCCAACCTCCTATGCCTAGCAAAAGACTTAGGAGAAGAGAGGTCTGAACTTTGACAGATCAATGACTCGAAAGAAGGAGAAAAGAGAAAGAAAAAAGTAAAACAGCATAAATAACCCACACAATGGATCACTTAAAAAAGGGGGGGGGAGAGGAAGTTATAATTGATTTCTATTTTCTAGAGGCAATGGATAGGCTAAGTAAAATTTCTAGGTGACCTTAATTAGTACTGGGGGAAAGAGAATTCAGTGAGGGAATATTAGAATAGAAGGAGAAACAGCTGACACTGTCTAGACAGTCCTGAGTGAAATGGACACGTGGCAATTCTCCAGCTAAGATTGAGTCAAGTGCAAATCATCACGTTGGAAGAATCAGGCCTTGAAAATCTATCTTGAGTCTGGTTACCAGAAAATTGCCAAATATTGCTTTATTAGGGAGTCAAGAGCCTGCTTGCAGAGGAAATAAAAATTCTTCTGAAATTTCAAGATCAGTAAATATCATCCATCTGTTACTTCAAGGCGAAGGAGAAGATACCACAATCTGTTTCAGATTTTTGCAGATTTTTTTTCCTCCTCTCAACTTCTTCATGCTCAACAATTAGAAAAATACTAAGCCTGGTCTCTCCTGCTCACAATCCTCATAGGCAACTCTCAAATTTCCTCCTTGGGCAGAAAATGACTGATGACATATTGTACATGGATAACACTGGGGCGAAAACCCCGTTGAAGCTGGGCTATTTGGATTGAGATGTTAATTCATGGCCAGTCTGGCAGATTGTGGATGAGATGCCAAATCTCTAAAGCAATTAGTTGCAAGAATAACTGCTCCGAGTGTGTATGTGGGAAATCTCTGATGCCAGTGGCGTACTGTGGCTGGCTGGCTAGAGGTGCTAATGATTTCCAAAAGCCGCCTGTGAGTTTGGGTACATGCGTAGATGGATTGCATGGCCAAAAACTTCAGCTCTTTGGAAAATGGAGCTCACAATATGTACTTTTGAACTATGCAAGTCCTTCTGCCATGATTCATTGCATTTTGCTTAGTTCGAGATTCATCTGAGGGTGTCAGAGAAACATTTACTCCGTGCGCATCACAAATCAACGTCTGAGGGACAATTTGACTCCCTCTGGGCCTCCAGTCTTGCTGGCATATGTTCCCCTCTAGTTTCAGCCAACTGGAAACATCAGTTATAGCTGTGGTGATGGGGATCTCCATTTACTAGCTTTTCATTTAAATATTACAGGCTTTCGTCTCTGTGTCTTTCATCAAGTCGTGCCATATCCTTGATATCCTTATTCATTTTGATCTTCCAAATGCTGTTTATAAAGGCATTCCAGGTCTCCAGAGCAGGAATGTTGATTTTAGGAAGATGAAAATATGCATGTTTATATCCATGGCCTAGGTTCAGGGGTGGGACCGATCCTTATAACTGAGTCAGTCCTCGAAGTAGGATTGGGAGAGTGAAGGAAAAACACAAAACCTGCAGTCAGGAACACCTGGCTTTTTTTTTTTTTTTTTTTTTTTTTTTACTACTTGGCAAAACCACAAAACCCTCAGTTTTCTCATCTACAAAGTTACCATAATAGTACCTTCTACATTAGGGCCGGTAAGACATAAAGCCTGATGATGGTGGAGATGGTGATGTTTAGTTTTGGAGTAAAGCGAGGTAATGCTATGATTCTCCATTTACCCCTCTCACAATGAGAAGGGAAAAAAAAGGCTAGGACTATTAATTTTTGTTCCAGCATTTGTAGAGCTTACTGCCAAATTCCGATGTGATGTGGGACCCTCGGCTGTTTTGTTACCACCATTCTTTGCAGTCTGATCAGTGACAACTCTCGTTGGTATAATTTTCTATTACTGTAATCCTTTATTTTCTTGGCTCGTAAAGTTGGTTATTTATTGTATGAGCATCTGAATGAGTGCAAGGGAGTAGAAGAAATATGGTCAGAAAAATGAGAAAGAGTTGTTTTTCTAATCCTGTGTAATTTCAGGAACCTCACTGAATCTCTCTGAAGCGCAGTTTTCTCATCTGCAAAATGGTAACACTTTGCTTGCTTAAGTCACAAAACAAAGATGAAATGAAGTCACCTAAAAAGCGGTCTGCAAACCATAAAATGTAATGCACAGCATGAGCATTTTATGTTGATCAATTAGATGGTCTTTGAGGGTCACTTTGAATCCTAACATTCTAAACTTCTTTCCAAATTCAGAGGCCCTGAACCACAGGATACCAGAGAGAGTCAGGTCGGAAAAATGAGAGACCAGAGGAGTATCACTGCTCGGGTACTCGGGAGCTGGCCAAGAATTGAGCTCAGTCGGAGATGAGATGGTGAGCTGAAAACGGGGATGTACTGCTTCCTCAGGTTACGAAAGCTCAGGTAAACCCCGGTGAGAAGACCGGATTTGGTTAGCGGCACATGGATGTCCACAAATGAAGATGCCATCTAAGTGGAGCAAGCCGTATCCTGTAACCACGTAGGCTGGAAAGCTGCTTGTATGTGGTTCTCTAGGTCACACTCACAACGAAGCTATGAAGACGCCCTCAAGGCCTCTGACTCTAAGACCTGCTGTTGTACAGTGGGACTTACCACAAGGCACAGTCATTTCTGAAAGTCTGGCCACAGGAAAAGTTGCCTGCCTCTCAGATGGTAACTCAGAGCCTGTCATATTTCCAGCGTTTCTGAGTTCTAAAGATTCACAAATTTAGGAGATTGTATGTGATCATCCTTCCTGGTTTTATAGACGGTGACCATGTCTTCCTAATTATCTCCATTTTGAAACAAACGGATAGTACTTGTCCCCTTGGTCACCTCTCTTTTGGATCTACCCAAACTCTTTCCTACCTTTATGTGCGGTGAACAGAATTGAACACAGTATTCTTGACAGGATCGTATTTTCTCCTTTGTTTTCAATATCCTTTTTGTTTACAAGCAAGTTTTGGCCGGTATTTGGTCTACAGGAGTAATGTAAGTCGATGTCTTTAGTAGACAAATAAGTATGATTTCTTTTCCCACAGCTTACAGCCCCAATATCTTACAAATCCATTTTGGCCTGTTTTCTGCTAAATACACTGTTCTGCGGGAATACATATGGAAGTTCCCTTAGTTTTATGCCCATTGAGTAGGTTTTTCAAATCTTCTGGGATTATCTAATAAACGTGAGGTCATCTTTATCAGAGGAGTAATTTTCCTGGAAAGCACTCAGAGCACTCTGTGGGACTGGGGAGTAATCTGAACTACTTTTCTAGAAGAAAGAGGGCACCTGAGTGGTCTAGCCCTGGAGCATGGGCTCTAATCAGGGGACTGGTTTCCCTTAGAGTCAACATTTCTCCAGAGGTGTTTGGGCCATCTATCTAAGACACAGAGTCCTGTGTAATCCCTCAGAAAGAACATCCATTGCATTAAACAGCTTCATTTGTTCTCAATACGTGAAAATAATTTTCAGTCTAACATCCGTGGCATCATCTCTCCTCAAAGCTTCAGTTTAATATAATTGCAGTGTAGCTACACCATAGGTTACAACGGCCAAATCTCAACCTTTCATCCATGAGCTCTAATGGCAGAACTGTGTAACAGCACATTGCTGTTCTCTCCCTTTCTGTCCCCACTAATGGCATTTCCATTAAGGTGTCCTTTTTCTTTTTTCTATTTTTTTTTTTTTGTATATTTAAAAGAGAAACTCTCAAGCTGGTGTCTAAATTTAGCTCCACTGATCAATACTGACATCTAAATTAACTCCCTCTTTCCAAGTGTCAACGGCTCCCAAATCAATATTTCCTGCTCCACTGACTTCTAGCAAACACAAATGCCTTCTCTGAAACTGGATCAGACACGTCCCAAAAGAAAGAGCCCTACGCTGACAAGGAAAACAAGTCTGCCTAATGAGGTATGGTGGCTTAACTAAGCAGCAATCCCTTGGCGCCTCCCAGGGCCTCTGTCGTTCCCGAAGGCCTTCATGGGTTTCTTGTGGTCTGACTCGAGCAACCCAGTATGGTTTTGAACTACAATCCCATGTGTGTCCCTTGCCATGGTGGGAAGAAGCAATTTTCTGTTGCAGAAGAATTTTTTGTCTTTCAGCTCATGAAATGCGGAATGGGAATGTATCCAGATATTAGTCAAGCCTGGATTATTCATATATAAACATCCTACTTCCCCATTTGATAAAGTACCTATCATCATCCCAACTCCCCGTTCTGTACAGAATGTATACTTAGAGGATGAAAATTCATTTCCATTTTCATACCAGTCAAGAAAAACATAAGTAAGGAGTTGACTCTACTATTACTGTTGGAGCAAACAATAAATAAAATTAAAAACCAGGAACAAAACAAAAGTATATATTTCATTTGAAAGTCAACTAGGAAAGGTTTGCCTGTTATTCTGTTCAGATGATCTCTCCTGCCACCTTCGGCTGGTGGAAACAACTGTGTACGAACAGTGGAGGGCTCCATGACCTGTTGGAGCCGCTGACTGACCAGGTAGGTGCCACCCTCTCTGCCAGGCCCATGCCTGCCTGTCTTCTAAGATGCAGAGCCGAGAAAACCCCAGGCTGCATTCTGCTGGAGGGCTTCTTCCTATTTCTCCTGGAGCCCGAGGGCAGGAGTGGGGCCCCGGAGTGGCAAACTGTGGGGCCATGGATAAAGGAAGCATGGGCTGAAGTTTCAGCTAACCAGTCAACAGGCCCTGGGAGCACTAATCCTATGCTACCTCAGTTTCCCCATTTGTAAAATAAACAGACACCCCTTTCTCCCCATGGGTCTCTTGTCTTAAAACGAGATTACAAAGGAGAAAGTACTTCTCATATGAAAAGTATGTATTATCATTGCTACCAAGAGCTTCAGAACTTGTATACTCCTCACTGCTCTGGGTCTGCTAGGATTTCCACCGCGTTCCTGTGAATAGGGCATCTCTCCAGAGATTCAGGAGTGGTCCCTGTGTCATTACACAGAAAACAGTCTGGAGGGCAGCCCTGTGGTCCTGCCTTACATGGCGCTCACTGATCTCACCTGCGCCGAGGACAGAGCTTTAGCACAGCGTGTGCGGGCTCTGGCTGACCACTGATTGGGAGAAGCGAAGCACAGAAGACAATTTTGCGCATTGTAATAAATAACAATATAATTACTAAGACCTAGGCATTAATGAGAAATACTCTGAATATAAAAGAACAGTAATGTAATGGGCATAGAGGAGGGCACTTGTTGGGATGAGCACTGGGTGTTGTATGGAAACCAATTTGACAATAAATTATTAAACAAAAAAGAACAGAAATGATTAAATTAAAAAGGTGTCTTTGACCCCTGTACTAAATTAAAAGAGTTAAATAAGACAGTGTAACAGCCACAGTACATAAGAAAACAATGTTTGGCAGGAAGATGTTTCTTTGCTTAGGATATTTTGGGTGGGGTTCTGCCTACAGGGAGCAGGGGTCAGGATTGCTTGAAAGAGTGTGGAGCACAGGGAACCACTACAGAAGCACCATGGAGCCCACCCTGCCGGGAAGCCCTCCTGAACCAGTGGAGGGCGATAACATGCTCTTTTATCAGTGTGACCATGTCTGGTGACCTCTCTAGGCCTCAGTGGCCTCATCTGTAAAACGGGAGTGAAATCTGCTTCGGAGAATGGCTGTGAGGATTATTGGAGAGATAGAGTGTAAAAGGTACACAGCACTCAACAAATTGAACTATTATAATATTTGTATTTCTTCAATTCCACTTTGTCTAAATAAAAAAATCTCCATTCGTTGTGCTATTAAAATTAGTCTGTTTATAATATAAATATGCAATATTGTAATTAAAAATTTTTTTAGTTTGAGAGAGAGACAGACAGAGCATGAGTAAGGAAGGGGCAGAGAGAGAGGGGGCACAGAATCTGAAGCAGGGTCCAGGCTCTGAGCTGTCAGCACAGAGCACGACGTGGGGTTTGAACTCACAAACCACAAGATCATGACCTGAGCCTAAGGGGACGCTTAAGTGACTGAGCCACCCAGGTGCCCCAATATGTAATATTTTAAATGTGGCATTGGTTACTGTGTTTTCCTAGAGGCCTGGGTACGTCCTTTGGTAAAATGGCTAGTATAATGTCTCATACAGATGATAAATCTTTTTTTTTTCTCTAAATTGAATTTAATATGGCAAAAAAGTGTCTTATAAGAACCACACACATATTGAAAAGAACAGTGGAAACTGCTACCACTCAGTGACTCTCAACTCTGTGCCAGGCACTGCGCTAGGCACTCAGATGCCCCAAGTTATCCACCGTGCCTCGAAAAGCCTGAATATGTTTATTGATGAAGGATTTGTATTGCACATGAGCTGTGTGTTAGGACTGAGGATAGAAAGGAAGAGAATAGGTTCCGTGACTGAGGTCAACTTGGGAAAGCTCCGGAATGCTCTCCTGAGACTATAAGGAGAAAAAAACTAACGCATCTGAAGTTCGAGCCTTTGCACCATCAGATCTAGTTGTTAGATCCAATAGGTCGACAGCAGCCTCACTCTCAGAAACTAAATGACCACTCCTTAACTTACCTGTTTTCTGAATTCGGGTTACGCCAGCGGCTCTGTACGCCTCCCCCCGTACTGGGAGGCAGCCAGGCAGGCAGCCCAGACCAAGGGAGGAAGGTGCTGGAGCCAGGCTCACCTGTTTGACCTCGGCCTGCAGGTGCCGCAGCTGGAGGCACTGCTCTAACCGCTTATGGGTCTGCTCTGCGTTGAGTTCCAGTTCGTGCTGCTTCTCATGGAGAAACTCCAGTAGTTCTTGTACCTGAGCGGCCAGATCGAGGTCTTTCTCACAGATTAACTCAATTCCTGATATAAAACACATGTGAACAATTAAAAATGGGTGGTCCTGTAAAGACCATATTTCCTTCAATAAGCAGAGGAGAGCTGAGTGTGGTAACGGCCCCGAGCGGGACCCTCCCGGTCTTCACACATCCCTCTGTGAAACCAGACAGTGTCATACTGAACCTTTGTTTGGGATGTTCAAACCATGCCCCCTCTTTGGGATTATGTGACCCTCTGCCTCGGCATTTCAACAGATCATCAGCTCCTTAGTATCAGCAGGAGCTACAGAGGTGGTTCTCTGGGTGTCCATCCCCAGAGAAGAAAGCACCTCGTAGTCCCTGTTGGGGCTGTGCTAACACCTATGATATTCATAAGCAAGGCTCTCGATCATATTGGGAAATACAAAACAAAACCAGAAAAAACCTCTCTCTGGAACTTCTGCCAAAGGCAGAGTCTTTTAGCGGGTCAGATGCAATTTATAATTAGATGGAAAGTTTGTTCTGATGAGAGTCTCTGGGCAGTGGTGATTTTATTAACCAACTACTTGGGTCCCCTAAAAAAGCAACTCTTAGAAATACATGTGCTAGCTGTCACATATTGTTTCTCAACCACAGGCAAATAACCTGATAAACATACCCCAGCAATACCACAGGGGTACCAAGTGCTTATCCGCTTACAAAAACCATGTTAAGCTATGCCCACACAAGGAGAGTTTGCTCACCATCCTTCAGCTTATTCAAAGCAATGAGTAGGCCCAGTCAGCCGCTGACAAGTGTTTCCAACATTTATGGATATGTCACCCAGCATTAGTAAATGGCCCAACCATCTGACCTGTGATGGGGCCTCCAGTCAATACCCACTAGGCAGAAGCTGTGGCTCATTCCTTGTCCCACCTCCCTCTCCACCTTCCTTACTTTTTCCGTATACCTCTCCCAACATACGGGTGTGGACACAGACACTCTTTCTCTCCACCAAGCCGGTACTCCTATTTATACATCAGCAGGACTGAAGGAACCTTCCTCAAACAGATCCATGTTTCAGGAAGGGCCATAAACTCTGATACAGAGTGAGGGGACTGCCTCAGTTATCCCAGGCCTTCTTGTGTGCTCTGGCTTAAATTTGATTCGTTCTTTAGCCCTCAAACACTGCATGAAAAGTGTGCTAGCTTTGGAGCCAGTCCTGAGTCAGGATCCTGAACATGGGCAAGTTATCTAAGCTGTCAGAAGCTTCACGCTCCTCAAATGTAAAATAGGACTTTACAGACATAGCTACCGTATAAGCTACCTGCTCAGGGGCTCCTTGGGAAGATTAAAGGAGATAATACCTGTAGAACATCTGTCATGTAACATAATAAACATAGACCTTTGCTCCTTAGTCCCATGACTTTCCTGATTCCTGACTCTCAAATTCTCAACTCTCTGCCTTCTTATATTCATGCCCTCTTGGTTGCTATCTAACTCTGACTTGATGCATATTGCAACCTGCTTTGTTTCTTGGTTCCAACCGTCACCTATTTCTGATTTTGAACCTTGCTCAGACCCATAGCTTTAGAAAAATACTTTTTATTTTTAATTAAAACATTTTAAAAAATTTATTTACTTTGAGAGAGAGAGTGGGGAGGGGCGGAGGAAGGGAGAGAATTCCAAGCAGGCTCCACACTATCAGTGAGGAGCCCAATGTGGGGCTTGAACTCACAATCCCTGAGATCATGACCTGAGCTGAAATCCAGAGTCAGATGCTCAACCGACGGAGCCACCCAGGTGCACCAGCTTTAGAAGAATCCTAACTCGGGATTGTTTGCCTCCTTCTGATCCCTGACTCCACCTGGCTCTGCAGCTTCTCAGTTCTGTCCAGAATCCTTTCCCTAGCTCCTCATCCTCTAGTCTATGACCCAGTGATGCAGATAAATAGGGACCCACCCATCAATGGGGTTGGGACTAAAATTCTCAGCAGATAAGTCACAAAAGGGTAATGTACCTCCCTGGGGATCCCATCCCAAGCAGCCTGCCAATCTCAATGTACAGTCACATGAAAACAAGTCCCCTTTGGGAGACTTTCCCATCACTCTGACTCACATCATCAGAAATTCATTACCATCACCACCAACACACCTGCCGGATATGGGGAGGAGGAGTGTAAAGAGAGTGTACACATGCTAAGGGAAATTCATTTCTAGAGGCAAAAATAGTGTTTTATATAAGGGCAATATGGAAGAGTGGGAAAAATTTCTTTTCTGGTGTGACATGGCAATAATTTCAGTATCTTTTCATGTTTATTTTTTTCTACCAGTTTCATAATTCCAGATCCCAGCTCCTGAAATATCTGTGGGAGACAGAAAAGAACAGCTTGTTCTTTTGGCAGCCAACTCCCTGAAGTTACTATTTCAATTACCAAGGGGACAAGGTAGAGCATCTCCTTGACTGAAAGAAAAAAGAAGAAGAACACAAAAATTCCTATCTCTGCAGCGCTTGGCATAGTGAGATGACCCCTGACCCCCATATTTACTTTCTGGAAATGTAATTGAGGATCCATCTGCAGAAGCAGAAACTCTTCCCTGGTTCCAGCCACAATGCAGGTTTTTTCCAGATCGTTTTCATTCCACATGCATCTCTGGTGTTTAGTATGCTGGGCTTGGACAAAGTGTCTTTCTCCGGGAAGCCCATGGCTCACCTCTGCCACATCGCATGTAAATGGGCTCTCTAAGCTGGTAACTCATCAAAGGGGCCAGCACCTGCTTAGAATACCGGCTCCCGGCCTGCCCCGAGACCCAAGCCCTTTACCTGCATCTACCTGCCTTGATATTATTTTATGCGAGAGGAACACAGGAAATAAAATGGGTGAAGACAATGCTTCCTGCACTTCTGTGCTCAACAACACATCGTGTTGTGGATGGAGTGAATGGGAGGAACATCAAGTAGCACTAGAAGGATAGAAAGTCACCTCTCCCTCCCACTGCCTCCAAACGCATCAACGTGAGTCCCAGTCAAAACTCATCAACTGGTAAATATCCGTCAATCAGCAGCAAATGTAGTTTGCTTGTGTTCACATTACTGTTCTCAATGTAATCACAGCCCTGTTTTCCTAGGGGCTCTCAGAAATGCAGCAAGACTTGTTTGTCCTTTCCATCAAGTAGTGAAACCTATTTGTAATGAAACAGTTTGTCTCTTTAGGGCAAGTTGTACTGATGTGCCCCACAATATTTTCTATTGATCCTGCCATCAGAGCACTCTGTTGGGGGTGGTCCCTCATGAATTTGTCCACGTTCTCACAGGAAGGCAGGTTCCCTGGTGCTAGGGCCACATGTCGTATGTATCTCTGCATCTTTAACACCTGGCACAGTGCTTGATTCATAACACCCAAAAAACACCTCTTCAGTGAATGTATGGGCCTTTTTCAGGAAAGGGCTCAGGTCACATCCCGCTGTGGAAAGCATCTGCGAGCTCTGGGAAAGGACATACTTAGGTTTAAATCCATGCTCTGCCCCCTATTAACAGTGAATTTCCAAACTCCAAATCCTCTTTGAGCTTGGGTAAAAACAATCCCAACAATGTCTTCTAGGGGTGTCATTGGACTTAAGTAAGTTTAGGTATATACAATGCCTGACATTTAGTAGGCTCAAAATACGTATGTTCCCACTTTTCCTTTCCCTTGAGTTAATTACAACATACTCATTGTTGATTACCAATGGAACTGTTGAATGACTTGTAAAAATGTAAATATAAAATCTTATCATGAGGTATTTATGGACTTGCTCAGGGCACATCATTAGAAACTGTGATAGTCTAAATGCTATTAGACCACTGCTTTCAATTTTGGCTCACTTTAGATCTGGAGAACTTTAAAAATCACCCTGTCCTGGCCACACCCAGACCAGTAACAGGAGACTCTCTATGGGGGGGGGGGGGGCGGGGGGACCCAGGCATCAGGAAGTCTTAAATCTCCAGCGATGATCCAAACACACAACCAAGATGGGAAACTGCTGGATAAGAGGGCATAAAGGCCAGCAATCCAGGGACAGAGATATTCTTTATGCTACACTCGGTCAGCAGAATGGTCCACACTGTGTTTGTTTAGAGCTTGAGGCCACAGCTAATAATGTCACTGTACTTTCCTTTGCTGCCAGGTTGAGGGTACCACTTAAACTTCCTCCAGGAGAGAGGTTGTGGTCTCGGGAAAGGTATAGGTATTCCTGGCTATGTTACACAGAGATGTGATATGTTTTTCAACTCTTTATGTGTTCTTTAAACATCAGCCTGCCTCCAACAGAGAATATCTTTCCTCTTTTCTCCTCCCCTCCTCACTCCTCTTGCTGTGCAATTCCCTCAATGTAACACCCAGTTCAGAAATTACAAAGTCTTCTAATCAGGTTTTTAGATCAGCATTCTCAACCCTGGCTGTATATTAGAATCACCTGGGATGTTAAAAAAAATCTGGGCCCATGCCAGACCAATTAAGCAAGAATCCCTGAGGAGTGGGGCCCAGACCTTGGTATTTTTAAGTTCTGAAGGTGATCCTAAATAGGCAGCCAGGCTGACAACCATTGTTTTACATCTACGTTCTCTTCCCCTCCACTCAGCCCCCATCAGGTCCACATTCCCATTAACCCCAGAGGAGCTTCCATTTTGGAAAAACACAAGCCTTTTCTTTCCTCTTATGATGCAAGTGAAATTATTTATGGCCCGTTATTTTTACCTACATCTCTTCCATCCGCATCAATGTTCACTCCATTAACTAAGCAAATACTATTATTGAGGACTTGCTGAATACAAGACATAACCACCCTGCAAGATGCTGGGAATGGAAAGGGAAGGAAGACAGAGTCTTGCCCTCAGGCTTCTGGAGAAGCTACAGGAACATGTAACTGCAACAGAATACAGTATGTGCTAGAATACAAGTGTAATATGTAATAGTTATCAAACTTTCTCGAACCCTTACCATGCTCACGTATTATCACACTGCATCCTCACGATGACCCTGAGTGGTGGGTATTCTTATGATTGCCATTTTCCAGGAAAGGTGAGGCCTGGAGAGATGGGGCAGCATGTTCCAGCACACCCAGGTAGGGAAGGATGTGGCCATATGCCAAACCAGGCACTCTTCCTGCCCCACCTGTACTCTAAGCTCTAGGAGGAGAAGAGTGATCCCCACCACAGTTCTTTTTAAGTATCATTGCCACAGATACAAAAGATATCTGTTTTTCACATAAAGAAAGAGCTCGAGGGGCACTTGGGTGGTTCAGTTGGTTAAGTGTCCAACTTTGGCTCAGATCATGATTTCATGGTTCATGAGTTCAAGCCCCCCATCTGGCTCTGTGCTGATGGCACGAAGCCTCCTTCAGATTCTCTGTCTCCCTCTCTCTCTGCCCTCCCCCACTCATGCTTGTGCACACACTCTCTCTCTCTTAAAAATAAACATAAAAAAAAGAAAGAGCTTGATTCTTTGATTAAACCACAAAAGCAACATATCCATAAGACATGTTGCTCTTCTCACTCTCTTCTTAGAAGGGCACATGTAATAGTCACATGGTCAGATTGCATGGAGAGAGCTGTGGCATAGCCAGTGGGGGTGGTTAGGCTGAATCATCATGGCAAGTAAGAGTTGGAGGGGACTTTAGGAATCAAGGCCCACCTCCCACACTAGACAGAAAAAGAAAGGTCTAAAGAGAAAGAACAGAACTTCCAAAGGCAGCCTGCTTGCTGATAGTGGATTTGGACCTTGGCTTCAGCCAGCATGTTTTCTCCAACTTGACTCTCTCCAGCAAAACCTGGCACCTCCCAACATGAGGCTGAAATAGATAATGCTCTAGTGAGGAAAGGTCCATGAGCAAGTGAAGAAATGTTCAGGTTTCACCTTCTAGTCCTAAAGCTAATGCTGACTTAGGCAAAGGCCTTTGCTTTGGTTACAGCTGTGCACACACCAGAGGGATTTAGTGGAACCTACCTCGACGTTACAAACTTCACACCTGAAAATAAGTATATTGAAATTCCCTACTTCCATTTATTCCTGTAAAATCAAAGCATAAGCCCTTACCTAATTTAGCATGGAGGGCTAAGCACCAACCAAATGCTTAATTTTGTCCAATGTCCTTTTTTGAAGACAACAGTTTATTTTTCCTTTACTTCAAATATAGTTTATTGGGCACACATCATAAATGACTAGGACATTTACTGCCTCAGTCCTTTGTCTCTGAAGTCCTGCATTCTTTACCGTCTGGGGGCAAGACCCACCCTGGGTTCACCCCAACCTCCACCCCCCCCCAGCTCTGGTACAACTTTGATCTCCCTTCTTCCAAGCCAGAGAGGAGGTAGCTGTAATTCTCTGCAGGACCAGGCATTCAGCAGCAGACAGGAAGTGAGCTTCCCTGAAACCCCTGGATGCATTCCCTTTGAGGCCTCATGGACTACGCCAGACTGATTAGCTAGCTGTGGTAGGAACAGGGGAACAGCCAGTCCCAGCAGAGGGCTGACGAGGCCAATCAAGCCTCTTTTGACAAAGCTCATTTCTGGATCAGGATACTGTGGGTGCGGGCAGTGCAGCTGCCTGGGGTGTTTTCGCCCACTTAGCCCTCAAGGTTAAGGAGGCCACCACGCACAGCTAACGCCCAGTCACAAGCAGTCTTCAGGGACCGCCAGCTCCTGGTAGTCTTTCTGTTACCATGGATACCTGGCTCTTGGGACAGAGATGGACTTGCCCAGGTCATGCCAGCACCCTGGTACAAAGCGCTGCGGGTTTGCAGGCAGACAAGCTTTCCTCCTGCCAAATGCATCAATACTGAGGGATGAAGGGGGAGCTTCCCTGTCAGGCTTCTCCGTCCCAGCCTCTCTCCTACGTACCAGGTCTGCATCCTCTCCTGGTTCCCAGCCTGAGCTGGACAGCCAGCCATGGTGAGCACTATGAGGTTTCTAAGGTGAGTCCTGAGTCCAGACAAGGTTCTCAATCACAGAGAAAGGATCATGGTTCCCCCCTCCTTCCCTAATAAAACCTTGCAGATGTACCAGCCGTAACCAACCATGCATCTCAGATTTTAATGTGCACATGATATACTTGGAGATTTTGTTAACATACACATTGAGATTTGCAAGTCTGGGGTAAGGGCTGGGATTCTATGTTTCTAAACAGCCCTCAAATGAGGCCGGTGCTGCTGATCCAGGGCCCACACTTTGTATAGATTCTAGGTCAGTGTTGCGCCTGCGCCACCTAGAGGGCTTGGTGAAACACATATTGTTGGGCCCCACCCCAAGATGCGATGTGGCAGGTTCTACAGGCCCCTACACTTGCATTTCTTACAGGTTCTCTAGGGATGCTGATGCTGCCGATATGGGGACCACATCTGAAAGTTCCTGCTCCAGGACTCTTGTGATTTAATCATCATGATGAAAAGCAGTGGTTCTCAGCTCTGGCTGCAGAGCGGAATCACCTGAGGAGATTTTGCTGATGCGCAAGACCCATTCGGAGGTAGTTAAATCAGAATATTTGGGCTTAGGGCCTGGCACTGCCATTTTTAAAAGAGTCCCCAGAGAGACTGCAATGTGAATGGCCCTTCTTGGGGCTCTGCGGGGCACACGGTCTGCACTCTGGAAACAAGCCTAGAAATCCGCAGCTGTTCACGACACAAATGAAAATTCATGGCAAGATTATGCTGAGCAAAGCGAACTGAATCTACCAGATCGTCTCTTCTCTGGTTAGAAATGAAGTTTCTTCGAATGCTGTTATTTATTCCTTCAGGTCATTCAAACAAACACTGTAGCCTACAGTCAAGTTTGCTTGCAGGCTAAAGTCGGCCCAACACTCTCATGATTCTAAATCTCCTTCATGGTCAACATAGACATGGACCAACTGTGTTTCATGGAGCTGATGGCCTGAGCCCCATCTGCTTCTTCCTGGAGGGTGAGAAGCCTGAGCCAATGAGGACCCAGGGGTGAAGGCAATGAGTGGGTCTGGGTGGAGAGACTATGTTCCAGCACTCTAATGGCCAAGTGCCGCACAAGTGATTTCTTGTCTTCTGGACTAGGTGGACCATGGGACCACTATGGCTCTCCTCAGTTCTAACACCAAAGGCCGTTTTGAAGAGCAGTGGGTGTAACAGGAAGGGTTCATGCATTTGCTGGCTAAATAGTGAATAAATCATGAACACAAAAAGAAGTGAAATCTGGGTAACCCAACTTTGTTTTTTTGAGAAGTTATAAAATTATACGACTTGGCCATAAATTTTTATCATCACTTCTTACACTCACGCACGGACCAGTGATAAAGAAAACAAGGCTCTGAGAGGCCTGAACCGGAGACCTGGAGGCAGCTCTGGGGGTGGAGGATAGGGCGGAAGAGGGAGGCAGGGGAGTAGAAGAGCTACATCTACACATCTGAATACAATCGCATGGCTGGCTGGCTGCTTTTGGAGCCCCCTTGGTTTGTTCCTGCAGGCCACCATTTGTTTTTTAATCTGTGCTAACGTCCATGATCTGTTTTCCTCACTCCCTGCACAGCACCAGACTAGGATCTGATGCCGGCTCTGCAGTGACAGCAGTGAGTCTGATGTGGGGCTTGAACTCACGAACCATTAGATCATGACCTGAGCCGAAGTCAGACGCTCAACCGACTGAGCCCCCCAGGCACCCCAACCCTATCCTCATCTTTACTGGTGCCTAACTGGGCAATCTCGGACATGGTATTTCAGCTGTCATGCTTCAGTTTTCTTTTCTTTAAAATGGCAAAAATCTCTGTTCCTGTGTCTGAGGATACAGAATGAATGCGCAGAGTGGAAGTGCTGGTTGGAGTCGAGCTGACATTCTTGCTTTCATCACCTCCCTGCCAGAAGAAGGAGGATGGGAGGGACCACCAACCTGAGGCCTGGACCTCCATGATGTACTGGTGCAGATCCTGACCCTGCTGGATGACCTCGAAGGTCATGTTGTTCATGGCCAGCTTCCGCTCCGTGTGGCGCTGCAGCCGCTGCTCTGCCAGCGTCAGATCCTCCGTGTTGAAGTCATTCATCTGCCGGAGCAAGTCTTCATTCCAGGCATCTAGCTCTGCTGTCACCTGTTAGGGAACGACTGTCAGTATAGGCTCTCAGGTCCACGAGAGACTGCTGAGCTGAAGCTCACCCATTCCAAGCCCATGCTTGGACCCGTCCCTGCTTTGCATCTGTTTGACTCCTAAACTACATTTAAGCACCGGTGCCACACACCCACATATGCACTCCTGTAATAGTGTTTCATGCCTCCATGTGTTTCAGTGTCTATAGCAGCAGCACGGGAACAATAGCAAATGTTGGATGGTAAGTTACAGTTTATGAAGTTTTGGCTTACTCCATTCTGTTCCACCCCCATGATGACCCAGACGGGCAGGTAGGCTGGGATCTCCAGGTCCATCATACTGAAAAGGAAGCTGATGTTCACTCGGACAGATGGAATCTGCCCAGAGTTCACCCTGCTAGTGAGGAACACACTGATGGACATAACTCAATTCTTTTTCTGACTGCAAAGACTTTGTCCACTATATCATGAGTGTTACTCTAAACATCTCATCACTGGAGAGAACCTCAGGAATTAAATATTTAAGTCTCACTGTTTCTGAGAAACAGAAACTGAGGGCTGGAGAAACCTGTGAATGGCCCGAGGTTACACAATCAGTTAGTTAGAGCTGGGGTACATCAAACCCAGGGGCCCCATGTGGTTCCTTTGTTCTGTTGTGCAGGACTCTCTCCCTGCAAAGACTAATCCCTGGAGATGGTGACTAAGGGTGCAAACAAAGGGCAGACCTCTAGAAATCTAAGTAGATTATATGTTATAAAAAGGCATGATTCTAATGAAGACTGAAGCATGTAATGAATGGAAATTCCACCCTAATACAAACTTGCCAACTGATTACTGCTCTATACCTTCACCCATGTGACTTCCCCTAGCCCACTCTCAAACACATGACTGCACAGAGAGACTGAATCCTACACTGCCTCTACAATAGCTGCCGTCATTCACAGACAGGAACTTGGCAGTACGGAACTGGAGCAATTCCACCTGATCTGTGAATCAAAGGAGAACTCTTCTGACATGGTTTTCAGGTCCACTGTCTCAAGCTCATACCCCCAGGTGACCCTGTGAAGGCAATGGCACAGGGACCGTCACTTTCTTTTCTGAGAAGAGGACATGAAAGCCTCACCCCACATCAAACAGTTGCAGTTTGGCCCAGGCAGCCGAGGCACAAATCCCAGACACTTCCCCCTGCTGCCTCCTTCAGTGATTTCCATTATACTGCATCTCCCCCCTACCGCTGACCTATGGCTGACAACCACTGCTGCTCCAGGAACATCCGGGGACAGAGAGAAGGAGAAAACTAGCTCGAGGCAGCTGGGAGATGGCACACTTGTATCCCATGCTGGGGCCATGCAGACTGGGATGGGAAAGTCAAGTGATCTGGCATGAGGGGCTGCCACCTGGGGCACGCAGGACTCCATTTTTTTTGTCTAACAGTAAGACCCTTCTTCATGGAAAGGGTAGTTGCTGTCTTGGAAGCAGAGATGGGGGAACTGTAAAAATGCCACCTTTCCTGTCCTAGGCTCCCACCTCATTGCCCCACATCTTTTCAGGTCAACTAAGGGATCCATTGAACTCGGCAGGAAAGCCTAGTATCTACTTATCCTGGGGAGTCCTTGGGGATCTGGGAACCAACAGGTTGACAGGCAAAACAGGATTGTGTTGTGTTCCATCTTTTAAAAATACTTCGTACTCTAACTAGAGTAAGGACTTAAACTGAGAATAAAAGAGATAATTGACTTATAATTCATAGGATGAAAACGCCTGTATATAGAGTAGGCCCATAAACATATGTTTTCCTTCCTGTATGTAAGCAAGTTTAAGTATAATTTACATAACAATAAAATGCACATATTTGAGCATTGAATTCTATAAGTTTTGACAATTTTATACACCCATGTGGCCATTACCGAAAACAAAATATAGACCTTTCCCTCACCCTACAAAGTGTGCTTGTGCCCCTTTCCTGTCAATTCCTGCCAACCTCCACCCCCTGAAATGCCTCAGGAACTATTTTCTGATTTTTATCACTGCAGATGTAAAGTTTTGTCTGTTCTTGGATTTCATACTAATGAAATAGCACAGTATGTACTATGTTTTTTCTTTCAGCTTTAGCTTTTGTTTTGTTTCCATGAAACTGAGTCTATGCAGTCTGTTTGCTGCAGGAGGATTCCACAGGAGTCTGAAGGCAGGAGTATGTGGAGAAGAAAGTGTTGAGGGTCCTGGTAAGAAGGAGCAGGACACAGTTGAAGTGCTTTAGTTGGGAGAGTGAGCCTCAGGAAATCTGAAGTCTTGGGAATCTGAATCTAAACCAAATGGGATTTATGTCCAGCATTCCGAAGCTGTTGTTTCTATACTCTTTCCTCTCCCATTCCCTATCTTCCTTCACCTGAACCACCTTGATATCATTAGGCTGAGGGCCCAAAGAATGAGAAATTCAAGAGGCTACTCAACAAATCAGCCTGACTCCTAAGGCTGCCCTCCTGGGGTCTGCTCTCTTTTCTCTCTGTTTGGCCGGCTCTTCCAATTACCCCCAAGCAGTGATGCCCAGATCTTAGAAAAAGTCTGATTTGTGTATTTCTAGTATTTGCTGGAGTTCATTTTCTTTCCTGAGTATTTTCTGTTTTGTCAAAAAATGTTCTTCCATTGTGTTCGTCCTTCCCACCCTCTTTCTGGAGTACAAGGCTTGTACACAGCAGAGGTGTACACACTTCTTCTTCTTCTTTTTTAAATTTTATCTTTGAGAGACATAGAGACAGAGCATGAGCAAGGGAAGGGCAGAGAAAGAGGGAGACACAGAATCCAAAGCAGGCTCCAGGCTCTGAGCCGTCAGCACAGAGCCTGACGCGGGGCTCGAACTCACAGACCGTGAGACCATGACCCGAGCCAAAGTCGGCCGCCCAACCGACTGAGCCACCCAGGCACCCCCCCCCTTTTTTTTTTTTCAAGAAGAAGAAGCTGTTTTCAAATCTAAAGCTTACCTACTGTTAATGAACAAACCTAGCTTTCCAGCCTTACCTCATGCTCTTCTGTTACACAAACAAGTGAGCCAGTTACTCCCGCTGACCCCGAGATTTGGCTCCCGCCCTCTCCAGCCTCCCTCCCTGGTCCCATTACCCTGATATGCCCTTGTTTCTTCTCCCGGTCTGCTCAAGTCCTCACCACCGTTCAAAGTAAATCCTCTGACATTAAGAGGTTCATGAGCACCCCTAGACCCAGATGTTTTTCTCTGGCTTATTTCATTATATCAGACACGGACTTGTTTGCTATTACAGAGACCGTGAAAAGAAAACCCTGCACTAGGGAATTAATTTGGCCATTTAACTCCACTTGGAAAAGAAACCTGAAAGAATTTGTTCAGGGCAAAAAGTAGGGCCTGAACCAAATGAATGAAAGATAGAATACAAGTTGCCCAGAGGGCATCCAGCTTTCAATCAGCCTATTTTGCTTTCTCCTTCCACTCAATTAGGTCCATCTCAACTCCAGCCCACTCAGTTCCCCTCTTGGCTCCAGGGGCTCCTATCTCCCTCACTCTCCTGAATTAATTGGAGTGTTAGGATACAATGACCTCTTTGAGAGATATATTGGCAATATTTCTATTCTAGCAATTGTCTACTCTAGAGCCATAGCCATAAGGGAAATCAGAGAAGGAGCAAAACAGAAAGAAAAGATAAGAGGCAGTGGGAAGTAGGAAGCCTCACTTCAAAATGAAGCCCAAGACTTTCCTGCCAGATGGGATTCACTGAATCCAGCATTCTGCCTGCACTGACTAACCCAAGGGACTTGGTTTAGTAGCTGCCTTGGGCTTTGTTCTCAGGGCACCCTCTCCACTGGCTCCTCCAATTTTCTGGGTCTTCCCTGGTATTTACGTATAGAGCACACTTCGGCCCCTCCCCTCCCAATGTTTTATTCTGTACATGCCCAAATCAAAATTCACCTGCCACTTCTCTTCCCTCTTCCTATGGTCTAATCCCATCTACTTATCTCTTTATTATCACCCACTCACTGTGAGGTCCTTTTCTCCAAATCATTTTAAGAGGCTGGTAATCCTAATGAATATGATGGCCATGTGCTAAAGAAGGTATTTACCTTGTACAGGCATACTTTGTTTTATTGCACTTTCCAGATATTATGCTTTTTACAAATTGAAGGTTTGTGGCAACGCTGTGTTGAGTAAGTCTATTGGCACCATTTTGCCCACAGCATTTGTTCATTCCATGTCTGTGTCATAGGCTGGCAATTCTCACAATATTACAAATTTTTCATTATTATTACATTCATTATGGTGATCTGTGATCATTGATCTTTGATGTTACTACTGTAACTGCTTTGAAGCACCATGAACTGCACCCAGGTAAGATGGCGAACTTAATACTGTGTGTGTCTGACCGCTCCACCAAGCAGCCATTCCTCCATTTCTCCCTTTCCTTGGGCCTCTCTTTTCCCTGAGACACAACATTGAAATCAGGCCATTTAATAACCCTGCAGTGGCCTCTAAGTGTTCAAGTAAAAGGAAGAGTCTGTATGTCTCTCACTTGAAATAAAAAAAAAAATAGAAGTGATTAAGCTCTATGAGGAGCATGTTGAAAGCTGAGACAGGCTGAAAGCTAGGCCTCTGCCACCAAACAGTTGGACAAGTTGTGAATGCAAAGGAAGGGTTCTTGAAGGAAATTAAAAGTGCTACTCTAGTGAACACTCAAATGATAAGAAAGCAAACAGCTTTATTGCTGATATGGAGAAAGTCTGAGGCATCTGGATAGAAGACTAAACCAGCCACAACACTCCCTTAAGCCAAAGCCTAATCTAAAACAAGGTCCTAACTCTCTTCAATTCTGTGAAGGCTGAGAGAGGTGAGGAGGCTGCAGAGGAAAAGTTAGAAGCAGGCAGAGGTTGGTTCATGAAGTTTAAGGAAAGAAGCCGTCTTCATAACATAAAAGTGCAAGGCAAAGCAGCAGGTGCTGATGTAAAAGCTGCAGCGAGTTATCCAGAAGATCTAGCTCGGGTGACACATGAAGGTAACTCAAAACAGGCTTCTATTGGAAGAAGGTGCCATCTAGGACTTTCATAGCTAGTGAGGTCAATGCCTGGCTTCAAAGCTTCAAAGGACATGCTGGCTCTCTTATTAGGGGCTAATGTAGCTGGTGACTTGAAGTTGAAGCCAGTGCTCATTTACCATTCTGAAAATCCTAGGGCCCTTAAGAATTATCCTAAACCTACTCTGTCTGTGCTTCATAAATGGAACAACAAAGCCTGGATGACAGCACATCTGTTTACAACAGGGTTTACGAAATATTCTAAGCCCCCTGTTGAGACTTACTGTTCAGGAAAAAAGATTCCTTTCAAAATATCTCTCCTCACTGACAATGCACCTGGTCACTCAAGAGATCTGATGGAGACATATGAGGAGATTAATGTTGTTTTCATGCCTGCTAAAACAACATTCACTCTGCAGCCCATGGATCAAGAAGTATTTTCAACTTTCAAGCCTTATTATTTAACAAATATATTTTGTAAGGCTATAGCTGTCCAGCTAGTGATTCCTCTGATGGATCTAGACAAAGTACATTAAAAACCTTCTGCAAAGGATTCACCATTCTAGGTGGCATTCATAATTCACAGGGAGAGATAAAAATATCAACATTAACAGGAGTTTAGAGGAAGCTGAATCCAGCCCTCACAGATGATTTCGAGGGCTCACGACTCCAGTGGAGGAAGTAACTGCAGATGTGGTGGAAAATAGCAAGAGAACTCGAAGCAGAAATGGAGCCTGAAGACGGGACTGAATTGCTGCAACCTCTTGATAAAACTTAAATGGAGGAGGAGTTGCTTCTTATGGATGAGCAAAGAAAATGGTTTCTTGAGATGAAACTACTTCTGGTGAAGATGTTGTGAACATTATCAAAATGACAACAAAATATTCAGAATATTACTTCAACTGAGTTGATAAAGCAGCAGAAGAGTTTGAGAGGATTGACTCAATCTTCTTCTTGAAGAGAGCTCTACTGTGGGTAAAATGCTATCAAACAGCATTGCGGGCCACAGAGAAATTGTTCACGCACACATTATATACATTAAGGTCCAATCCTATTTCAACTAACCGTGGGAAGGAAGGATCCAAAGCACTTCATTGTGGTGAGATGCTCTGAAACACAAGGGCTGTCAACTGCAAAATGAGCATCTTTCTGTTTTATGATGCCATTATTTTTATTAAGATGAGAAGAGTGAAAGATAAATAGTCTCCACTGACCTACGAGTGCTGGATTATAGGGAAAGAAATATTGCAGCTAAAGAGACAGTCTTATTGCATGGGAAGAGCTATTTTATCTCTAATGGGTTTTGTATATTGATATAGGTTACCACCATGAAACTAAAATTCACCAAATTACCAGAGTCATTTATTTTTCTTGTCTACTCTAGTATTTTCTTTTCTGAGAGTTCTTTTTTATAAAATTAATTTATAAAATGTTAAGATTAGTGAATTCTAATATAGGTTATTTTAAAGGTTTATTAGAGCATTTTCTTCTATTTTATTAGGAAATATATATACCTATGGCTTGTCTAAAGAGTTAAAATATTTATTTATATAGCTACATAAAGACCTCTGGAGATATTGCTAGAAATTTTGGGAAAAGCAGAAGGGTCTGGCAGTAAATAAAGCCACTCAATTTTTTTTTAATTTTTGGCAAAATAATGTCAGTTCATATTGAAACATGCCAGAATTGTTGAGTTCCAATGTTCAGTTACCTAATTTCTATTCCAGTAGATAATCTGGATAATTGGATAATTCTTACGAACAATTTCATGTTCTTTTCTTCATTAACATTATGATAAAACAGAGATCTTTGATATAATCATGACTGATCTTGAGGGGATCTTGATTGGATCTTGAGTGGGTATTTTGTCCCTATCTTTGCCTGTTAAGGAGTTTGCGACCTGTGGGAATCTATTCTGTTTTTGAAAGATCTCTCCTTTGTTGAAGAGCTCCTACAATCTATATTGTCCTCTCATTCATACTTATCAATGCTTGAGTGTCAGAATGTTTTTCCTCCTGTGTAAGTGAAATACTTAGTCCCAGAGCTTACATCTGCTTCCTCCTACTAAATCCCCAGCATCCTCACCACAAAGAAGCATATAGAATTTGCACCTTGATAATATACACTGAGTTTGGGCCCACCGTGCCAGACATATACTATTACAGAGTGATCTGAAAAATTTCCATCAGGGATCTTTGATAATTTACCAAAAACAAGTGACTTGCCAGAATACAAAAGCTGAATGAATAATCAATTTTTATTTAGCTTTGTTTTTTAAGAAGGAAGATGATAGAGAAGTCCCTCAATCCCCCACCCCAATGATCCTGAAATCAACTTGACAAAGGTCTAGAAGAGACTATCGAATTAATATTTTGTGTAGACTTTGGTCTACTTTATAGAATTTATTCTGCATTTCCTTCTCAAAGGAATTGGTGCATATTGAGAGAACGCTACAGTGATCCCTAGAAGCAATCCACAAAGACAGTCCTCAATAGACCTCATTTTCTTTCTTGTTATAGTTACAATGTTGGTGGATATGAGGCACATTGCAAACATGGAGCACCACGTGGCTTTGCAGAGTCTGCGCTGTATCTGTAGAAGATTATGAAAGTGGACCAGATGATGTGGTCCTCAGATGATCCCCAGGCAATAGAATGACTGTGCAGCCTGATGGCCCTGAATCACCAAAGGAAAACTTTCAGTAAAGCACCGCAGGGCCCGGCCTGACCTGGCCAATATTTCAAATAGCTACAGTGTTGAAGCAATAATAAATTTACCTTGATAGGCTGAAGAACTGGGCCAAGAAGAAAAAAAGTATAATTTGAGAGGGAAAATATATAAAAGCTTCTATTTAAGTTTGTTTTTCAAAAGTCAAGTGTATTGGAAGCACTTTGAAAAAAACATCCAGGGGCTTTAAAGGGAGCACAAGCCTAGCCAAAGCCGGGGATAATGTCACTGAAAAGTCTCCTAACGCCTGGGCTGCTCTGGGGGAGTGCTAGTGTCCTGAACACACCGCTCCCAGGTGTGTGTAAGGAAGGTGTGGCTAAACTCACCTTCAGCAGAGGGCAAGCAGGAGAGGCAGCCAGGTCTCCGTGGTGTCCGGAGACCATGTCATATCCAGAAGGACATGAATAAAGTGGGGCTATGTGCCACAGAGAAGGGCTGATGATGAAGAGAAATAGTTACAAATTTTTAGTCAGGGGACTGTAGAAATAACTATATAATTTCAACATTTTTCAGATAAAGGAAAAGAAGGCTATGATGACCATTTTCAAATATCTTTAAGGCTGTCAAATAAAAGATGGAAAAAAGATTCATCCTGTTTTGCCAGACAGCATAATTAGGACCAAAGGGCAGAAGGGGGAAGATTCTGGTTCAACATGCTGATGAAATCCTGAGCTCCCTCGTCTGCCCTCTTCTCCCTTCCCCCAAACCCCACATCTAGGCTTCGGAGGTACCCTGGTAGAGAGTACCTCCCCTGGGGAGGCCAAATCCTGGCCAACACGTTTTCCCTGTCTTCCAGGTGTAATCTCACCAAGAAACCTTCCCGGGGCAGCCTGACTAAGCTAAATGTTCCTGCCTCCGTGATCTCATCCAACCATGAGTCTGTCTCAGCAGAACCATCACACTGTATGATAATTCTATTTCTCTGTTTCTCCCTAGCTAGCCCTCTAATGGCAACAACGGTTTGTATCCTCAATGCCCAACATAGCTTTTGATTCATATTAGGTGCTCACTAAATATTAATTGAGTTGGATCAGGCAAAAGGCTGACTGAGCAATCTCTTTCAAATACGAGACACTTAAGGCCTCTGCATACAACCAATTGAGGAGTTGAGACCACTAGTAAATTGCCATCAACTGCTCCTCCTCAAGGCAGAATTTTCCTCCTTGAAGGCTATTTTCTCCCCAGCCTCAGCCTGGCCACAACCAGTCCTAATGTGACCCCTATAGATTTATAGCTGGATGTTCCATTCCTTACTCAGGTTAATTACACAGATTAATTTTCGGGTACATTGAACAAACTTTGATTGTAATTACAGAGTCAGAGATTTAGAAGAAAAACTAACTGTGGCCCATTTTTCATGAACTTCCCTATTAGAGACACCTATCTTTCTTGGTGTCATTTCTAGTCCTCTCTAATGTGAGTATGCCCACCTCAGGGGACATCCCAGATTATCCACTGATAACATAAAAATTTTCACCGTATAAATATGCATATGTGGGGCGCCTGGGTGGCTCAGTCAGTTGAGCGCCCGACTTCGGCTCAGGTCATGATCTCGCAGTCCGTGAGTTCGAGCCCCGCGTCGGGCTCTGTGCTGACAGCTCAGAGCCTGGAGCCTGCTTCGGATTCTGTGTCTCCCTCTCTCTCTGCCCCTCCCCCACTCATGCTCTGTCTCTCTCTGTCTCAAAATTGAATAAATGTTAAAAAAAATTAAAAAAATATGCATATGTATGTGCATATACATTATATGCACACGTATTTGATTAAACCAATAAAAAAGATGAAAAGTTTCCCTAGACCATTATTAGCAGACTGACCCTGGAGTTTCACTGCAACCACTGGCAGACGGTGGGGTGGGAGAGAGCTCCTCCAGGAGGGCGGGGCACACAGGGCAGAGGGGCTGACTGTGGCTTGTTTGTCGGGTTGCTTCCAGCGTATTTCAAATTATAGCTCTTTTCATGCACCCAGTTAAAAAGATTTATCTATTATGTAGTTTCAAGTAATCTTCACAAAAAGATACATGGCTTATCAAGTTTCCTGCAAAGAAACTGCAGTTTGAAGATAATAATAAGCATGAAAGCACAAGAGAACTTTGAACTCTCTGTCAGCTTCCTTATGGAGTAAAGAAACACTAATAATCTAATCAGATCTGTCAAGAAACCAGGCCAAAAAAAATGATTAGAAATTATGGAGAAGGTGATTTGAAACATGAACCACAACTTCTAATGAAAAAGCTACACTTCACCCTAAGGGCACACTGAGTGCTGAGATTACTAGTCAGCGATAGCAGAACATGTGTACCATTTATAAACTAATATATGCACAGATAGGGAATTGCAAGTTCAAAAATATTTTAAGAGAGTGCACAATCAAAAGAGTTTGGAGACCACTGGCCTAGTCTTGCTTCTAAGAATATTTTTTATTTCTTTCTGATCATCCTCGTCAACTGTAGAAAACTTAGAAATGCATGGAAGCTTCAAAAACAAGAGAAAAACACCCACATTCGTACTACCACAAAATAAACATTATTCATCTCTGGTATCATAACTTTTTCGTATAAAATGTCTTTCATAAAGGGAAGCTGAACGTCCAGGAAAAACTTTACAGAACATCATGCTCCATTATGGGTCACTCTGTCCAGTTTCCACGGAGGCTAATAAGGTATGTCAGCAATGCGCTACAGTCCTAGTTTTAAGCATTTGCCTAATACATTTGGGATAAGTTTCACTCTTGGTGGGGGTGCCCTATGACCTCACCCCAGGTTATACTGTGGGCGCCATATACACCTTTCTCACGGAGGAAAAGGAGCCTGGCACAGCAACTCCAATACTATCTTAATTTTTAAATTAATCAGCCCATCTTAGCCATCAGTGACATGGTTAAGGCGTCATGCTTAGATTCCCAGATGTCAGGGAAGCAGGCCTGCTCTGCTTTTCAGTAATCCCCAGGAATTCCAAGTATGTCCACCAAATGCCTTCCTCTAGAGAAAAAAATCATAGCTGAAGGCCCTGCAGTAACAGCCCCAGCCCTGGCTAATGTCAGCTCCATCATGTCCCTCCTTACAGAAACCACCCTCAGCTTCACACTCTGACTCTTCTCTAGATGTTTGCTCTTCATGCCCACAGTGAAGCACTAGATGGTATTTGAAATAATCTCATCACCCTCAAAAATAACTTCTGACAATCTGAGTTGAGGCGGGATTCTCCATAGGTTTGGCAGGATTTCCATTTCAATCTGAGATGAAATGCAGCATTTACCAAGCTTTGGGCCATATCCCAAATGGGGAACAACACCCCTTCTAAAACCTGGATACCATCGCCTAAACCAGAGCATGACGAGCCAAATCATTATTTTTGTCTCCCTCATTTTATTAGACCCTCATACTATGTCCTCACTTTTGCTCTACTGCATACCAAATATCCAAGCTGTTGTGTAGTATGGCGGGGGGGAGGGAGGGGGTAAGAGGGAAGTTTTATATAATGCAAAGGCTGAAGAATTCAAATCCTATAATTGAAATAAGCTCCTCTAGTGCAACATTTAAGTAGGATACACTTTTAAAGCATTTGATTTATAGTTTGCTTTGTTTTTTAAAGGATAATTTTGGCATGTACTCTGGATTGTTTTTCAGGAGTGGAAATGGATTTTCCCAGAATCACTACAGATGAACATACCCTGGTGATGACCTCCGCCCCACCCCCGTCCTCTCTGGCTAATGTCAGGGGTGTAGTTCATCGCAAAGTGAAGCTATCTGACCCATTCTGGAACTAAACCAGCAACCCTGACCTCAAAACCATGCCATCTGATGAAATAAAACTTAAACATCCAAACCCTCAGATTGTTTCCTTCCTCTTAAGCATTTTTGGATGTGGACCCAGAATGACAGAAGAGTAAATAAAGACTACAGTAGTAACATCACCACACCCGCTAGCATCATCTCCCAATGGCTGTATTCACTCTTGGTGAGTGAAGTGGAGCTGGGGAGGGATGATATGATAGAAGTCCTGCACCACTGCCGTTTTGTTCTGTGACCATTTAGTTCTCCCAATTACCAAAGATTAACAGCTCACACCCCCTCTTTTCTTCTTTGTTACCTTTGTCGCCCCATCTTTAGGAAGCTCACCATGTTTCCTCTGCGGCGTGCCCAAATCTCTAATTTTCCATTAGTATTCTCATTCGTCTTTCAACATATTTTTTAAGTATACATTTATTTTTCTTAAAGCTTATTCATTTTAAGTAATCTCTACACCCAACATGGTGCTCGAACTCACAACCCCAAGAACAAGTCACGGGCTCCTCTGGCTGACCCAGCCAGGTGGCCCACAACATATGTTTGAATACTAGTAGCCACCTGAAATCCTTCTGAGTGTAGACTCAAAATAAATTAAGTAAAAAGTGTACATAAATTCACCTAAAGTTATAGAACTAGTTGGAAGGATAATTGAGATCTAAAGTCTTCTCTTTTTCTTTTTCCAGAAACTGTCCAGAATGCTCCTTTTAGACCACGAAACCTTTAAGCAAGAAACTGCAGTGGCGTCCAGGGAAACAAGGGGAGAAGTGTGTTTGTGAGAAGAGAACAATCGTAGGACAATAAGGGATAAGAAGGATTGTGTTAGGATTACTTTTCTTTTATATTTCTGATTCTCGATATAAACACTTTTGGTCACAGGACTGAAGAAAAGAGCATCTTTTGCCAGGGCAGTCTTCTGGTACTGCCTGGAACTGTTTTGGGGATGTTGGAATTTCAACATTTAAAAAAAAAGTAATTTCCTTCCAAATCAGTTTCATGAAGCTTCCACAGATATTGTCGGGAAGATTGTTCCAGACTCCTAGAAGCCTCAACTGTGAGAAGAGGGTTGGAATACAAAACAAACATAAAAGAATCATGGATGGAGAAGTGGTTTTCCTGAATACCATACCAACAGGGAGCAAAGAGAAGACAGTGGATTTTTCATTTAACTGTTTGCCATCCCTGAAAAGGACAAAGTGCCTTGGGTGTTGGATACTCTTCACACCCCAGGAGCCCTCCTGGCCTGGTTTTAGTTACTGTTTCAAAGCAGAAAATAATAAAAGGGGGATATTATGTGAAGCAGACATTATTAATAGACATCACAAAGGCGATATAAATATACTATAACATCTGATCCTGACCTTCCCAGAAGGAACTGAGGAGTCCATGAGATCAATCAAGATGGCCTTAGCACAGACTTACCTTCTTAGTGAGCACAAAGCAAACTGAAGAAAAGGTCTTCCTCCCTGTAGCTCCTGACTCCCCGGCTGCTCTGTGATTTCATGTAGTTCCTGACCTACGGTCATCAACTAAGGAGCCCTCCAAATTTTAACATCTACCCCCTCCTCCTGAAGCTAAAGGATCCAATCGCTAACTCAAATAGACAACTCCATGGTCTTTCGGGAACCAAAGTACCAAGGGTCCAAATAATCCCAACCAAAAGCCTTCTCAGTGAAGTCATCCCAGACAGAGAGTGAAACAGAGAAGAGAGGCTCTGCTTGGCAGAGCCGGTGAGAAGGACAGCGGAATGGAACATGGTAGAATGTGGACTGTGAATTTGTGGATGCTAAAAATGTATCCTTGATGCACAATCCCCTCTGATTTCCTTAGGGTACTGCCCGATGCTCCCTTCCCAGCCTCTGATGCAGTGCCCTTGACCAGGAAGCAGCCCGTTCTGCAGCCCACCTCCCAGAACTCTCCATGACTCCCTCCCTCTCCTTTCCCAGCGCCCCCGCCCCCACCTCTACCTCAATGGTGTATTGCTCGAAGATGCGCAGCTGCAGGAAGATGTCCAGCTTGATCTTCCGCTCGTGGAACAGCTCCTCCATCTGTACCTGGGCATCATCCAGCTGCTGCAGGACCGACTCGATGTGGCTGATGGAGCTGCTGTGGGGTGTCTTGTTGTTGGACACGGCCGAGTCCCTGTGGCAGGGTGGGGGAAGAAGGGAGGGACCTTGCCATGTTAAAAGTGATATAGGGGCAGGGGCCTTCCTCATCTGAGCAAGGTGGATGTGAACCAACAGGATTGCTCAAGATGTTTATCAAACTCCTACTGAGACCCTGGCACGATCTCCTTAGTAGGTGAACCAATGATACTTGTATCCTCTTTGGGGTTCATAGCACTATAGCTCGATACTGGCTGCTCTCCCCTTTATTCCTCAGAACTTTGAAAGCAATCAGACATAGGAATGCATGGAAAGGGCTCTACAAAGCATAATATATTAGGGAAATGGAATGGTTTCATACATATACATAGTCTAATATGCAGAGTTTTAATACACACACATACACATGCACACGAGTAGACACATTAATCACAATGAATAAGAGTAGACAAATTAAAGGCATATGAGAAAAAAAATCACCCTTCCTAGTTTTATCTCAAAGGATTGCTGTTAAAATAAAATGAGATCATGGTACCAAAATTATTCATCCACTTTATAACACTATGCCAAAGTTATGGGCTGGTGTTATTACACGGGCTCCAAGCTACAGTTAGGGAAGCACAAGATCTGGAGGCCACAGCCCGGATTAAGTCCCCATTCTGCACACATGTGCTTGTGGCCTTGGGAAATGACTTCCTGGAGCCCCCGCTGCTTCCTGAAAAGTGAACTTAATAATCCCTGCTCACTTCGTGGTTCGCTGTTAAATAAGACAGTGAACGTAAATGTGCTCTGTGAGCAGAAACATGCTGTGTGAATGGCTGTTAATCCTGAAAGAACACAAGAGAAGGGTCAAGGGCTGACTGGGGCATAGGCCCAGCTGGAGAGAGTAGAGGGTAGGGCACAAGGGGCTGGGACAACGGCAAAGTTTCAAAGAGGATGAGTTCCCGTTTAGGCGTTAAAAAAAAGGATGAGCCCAGCTAAGCGGGTGGGAGGGGTGCACTTTCTGAGCGGGGAGACTCTATACAAAAGTGGGAGGGGAAGGTGGCATGTCATAGAGGGGAACCGAAAGTAAACAAATTGAGCTGCTCAGAGAAGAAAGGGGTGGTGAGGCCTCCTAAGAGATGATCATAACAGGATAATTACAGGAGTTCAGAAGTTTAGATTCTATAGGGCCCTAAAGCTTGGAAATAGATGGGCACATTCATTATCTTGTGCCATCTTGGTTTCTTGTACAATGTAAGAGGTCGGAGGACAAACCATCATCAGGCTCTCTGAACACCGGTCCTTTCAGCCTGTGTGTGTCTCAGAAGCAGTGGTATCTGAAGGTGGCATAAGGCCAGTTGTCGGGAGGCCCTCCTTCTGTCATTCTGAGAGCTCCCAATTCCACCTGTTACTCTGGCCTATTGGGGCACAAAACTCCACCATTGCACAGACGCCTTGGTCATGAAAAGAATGTAAGGGTTGTACTTGATACTCCGAATTATGCATTTGTTGAGGACTTTGCTGTTGGAAGGATATGATGGTTCTTTCTGACTGCTCCTCTCGGACTTTTTTCCATTACAAAGCTTCCAGAAGAAAGAGGATGGTTTCTGACCATTTTGTACAGCACCTATGTCAGCATCTCACTCACCGGAAATCATAGAGATGATGCAAAAACCACCTTAGGTGCTTCAGTAAGGAGTGCCAGAAGGGTCATGGAGACCTAGAGAAGATGTGTGCTCTGATGTGCGTGAGGCACCCTGCCCATTTCCACTAGGCACCATTCACTCCTTTTCCGCTTTGACTGGTCTTGAAATTAGGTGGGGAGCCTGGGCTAGAGTCAGGCTAATGAGGGAATACATAGTCATCAGCGGTTCTTGATCACACACCTATGGTCCTCTCTGAAATCCATGGAATTTAAACTTGTAGAACAGGCAGCAGTCATGTCACTACCTTCCCCATTACAGAGTAACCTTCAGCCCTTAGGCATCATGCAAGATTGGCAGTTGAGAGCAAGTGTCATCCCCACAGACCCAACCCACACAGAATGAAACTGGCCAAGCTTATGAAAAGTTATTTGGAGAAAAAAAAACACTAACCATCACAAAATTCTAGAGCTGACAGAGCTCCTACAGCAACCTTCTTAATTACGCAGACAAAACAGCTGAGGGCCAGAGAGACTAAGTGACTGCTCGCTATTTGGAATTTTCTTCAGAAGCAAGTAACAGTAGGGTTTCCTAGGTAGGCAGACAAAACTCATGCATTATATATTTGTAAAGATGAACTAAGGGAAGAAGGGAAAGAGGCTGTCTTGTTAGTATGCAACAGGAGGATTCAAAACATCTCATGTGCATGTTTGGAATAGACATGATTAATTTCCAACAGAAAAACATGCCAGGGCTATCTCAAGGTAAGTTTTCATTGTTTAATTGGACAACTGGTACAGGGCGGGGAAGCCCTCTCCAATTGAAGTAATTCCCGCAGGCCCCAGGGCTGGCCTGGGACTTGCTGATGAGATTATTCCTGTCCAGAGCTGGCAGAGGTCCCAGCACTCGGTGATTTTAGGATAGAACAAGTCTCTGCGGGCAGACATCGTTAGCACCGTCAAGTCCTATTTATACAGCACCTTGGCACAGGGGTGGTGCTAAGGGCTTGCTCAAGGCCTCGTGACACTTTATCGGAGGAGCCAGCGTCTTTGACAGGCATAGGAAACTAGATACTGATGCCAACAGAAAGGAGGCAATGGTGTGGGTGATTCTAAATGAATGTAAGGTTTTAGACAGGATTTTCCTTCTTAGTTATGTTTGTTTAGGTTGGTACAGAAGGAGTTGTATTTTCAGGGCAGCAAGGAACAGTGGAAGGGTCATATGTGGGTAATGGAGAACAGAGTGGGATGACAATATAAACTTTCTATGTTCCCATGGACAATGGCTTTGGATCCCCAAAGCCAACCATTTTTGCCAGCTAGAGCACGAGAGTTCAGAGTTCAGGCTGAGATCAGATGCCAAATAACACTATACTCTATAATGGCCAGTTCTCCACCTGACCAAATATGCCATAATTCTTTTTTTTTAAGTTTTACTTATTTATTTTTGAGAAAGAGAGAGAGAGAAAGAGAGGGAGAGGGAGAGAGCGAGCAAGCATGAGCAGGGGAGGGGCAGAGAGAGAGGGAGAGAGAATCCCAAGAAGATTCTGTGATATCTGTGCAGAGCCTGATGTGAGGCTCAAGCTCATGAACCACGAGATCATGACCTGAGCCAAAACCAAGAGTCAGACGTTAACCAACTGAGCTACCCTGGTGTCCTGAATATGCCATAATTCTTAATGAAGTTGTTATTATTTTCTGTTGAATGTTGCTAACTTTTGTATTTCTGTTACTTATTGATTGCTAAATAACAGAATAAATGATAAATAATTCCTCGAAACCTCAGAACTTTTCCATTTACTCTCCTTCTAAACTCCAGTTGGGTATAGCACAGGCATTTTCATATCTGACAGATGGAGAAACTGAAGCTCACACAAAACCACAAAGCTGGTGGTGGCTGAGCCAAGACTGGGACATGACTTATCTCACATCTAGTCGAGGGCATTTCCCACTGGAAAGCACTGCCCATGCTGACCTGGCCTCGCTGGGCTCCCCCAGGGAGGGAGGCGCTGACCTGAGCTGCTGGATAAGGTCTTCGCCTTCCTTGATGACATTGAGCGTGGCGTCCAGAGTGGCGGTCTGCTGCTGCTGGAACTGCTTGATCAGTTCCTGGACCGCATCCACTGAGTCTGCACAGACGTCCTCCAGCATCTCCTTCTGAAGGTCTTCCATCCATGTCCACAACTGTGGGGGAGAGAGCAGAGATCCCACTCAGGGCAGACAGGAGAGGCCAGGGGAGGAGCAAGGGCAAGATAGTTGGGACGGGGGACACCCAACCTACCTTCAACAAGTCAGTGCAATGTCAAACTATTGTTCTCATCAGCACGCCTGTATTTACATTCATTACTCATCTCTGCTAAGTTTACTCCATTAATGGTTTCGTTCTCTAAGGATGAGAACCACCTCTGGCTTAACCTCGCCATGGTTCAGGGAAGCTTACAATCTTACAGCAAGGTTGATTGCTCATCTTTGAGAAACTAGGAAGAACAAAGGACTGGTGATGGACATATATTATTTCATCTTTCAGAAAGGAGGGCTATGCACACCTCAGGCAGCTAGATGCTGATTCCTAGAAATGTATCATGATTTTGGAAACAGGCAAAAAAGAACGTGATACTCCATAAGACCCAATTAAAGATTAATTTTTAAAATATGTGCTATGCTAATTTATTTGTTTCTTTTCAGGCTACTAGGTTGGGTAGAAGGTTGAATGCTAAAAATGTAGCTTATCTTAAGCTGACCAGTCAGGGTGATATGACTGGTCAGACAACTTTAAAAGAGCTAAGTATAATGTTTTGAACAGAATAAGCATTAGAAATGATGAAGAGTTGAACTGAATTGTGAAAACTCATGTAATGATAGCTCTTCCTCATACAGGAACTAGGTCTCCAGTGGCCTGCCACAGTGCTCTATTTCTAATCACTGCTCTTGAGCATGCTCATAAAACGATGGAAGGAATGATGAGTCTGATGTTTGCTTAAAATTAAGGAATCTTCACCTGGCTATCCAGAAAGATCATCTCATGGCTCTACCAGGAGAAAAAAAAACCAGTATAGAGAGAAAATTGATCAGAAGATGTGGATTTTGGCCCCTGTTCTTCCTGTAAATTGTGTGCCTTTGAGTATCCCTTGGCTATCTATGACCTCATGTGTAAAATAGGTTAAGTAAAGCATTAAATAAAACGGTTAATTACCCTCTGGTTCTAACATTTATGTATGTCTTCCATGTTAAGAACACAGGGAAACATCCATCTCAAGAATATTATCTCATCTAGTTAGTTCTCAATATGGTAAATCATGGTACGGCCTTTGTAACTAGAGATTAAAAAAAGAATCAATAGAGACAAAAACAGTCTTCAGGTTTCAGACAAGTTATCCTTTGTTCTTTAGATAGGAGAGGCTCTAGATGTGGTAGAAGAGGTTGAGTTAACAAGAATAATAAGCCCTAGAGGTAGCATGTAAGAGAGTATACAGAATGTTCTTCTTTGACAGGTGAGAAACTCTCTGAGCCTCAGCTTTCTAATCTACAAAACAGGAATAAGATCTGCCCTGTTCATCAAAGACTATGGATTTTAAATTATTTAATTATTATTAATACTTTAAGCAAACATACAGCAATATTAATAAGCTCATAGCATTGTGATGATAGCTGTAAGGAATACAAATTATTATTATTCAGTGTTCCTGTCATTCAGCAGTTTACAATCTGGTTGTAAGTCAGTTTATTTCCTTTTCAAATAACTTTTTTGTTATAAAAACACAAAACAAGTTTTCCAGACCATGTAAGCTGGGATACATATTCCCACAAGTATGAATGTATTTATTTCAAATCAGTATGAAATCAGGAAGTTCAGGATATTGGTCACTGATGCTTCTTGTTATTTCATACCTTCTGTTGCCATTTTGCCTAGAGACCAAAACCATTTTCTAAAGGTGCTAAAGTCCCTGGGTAAAAGATAATGGGTTCTTTGAAAAATTATTGTATAGACAGGCAATATAGCATATAGCATGGTTAAGAATTTCAAACCCCAGGGGTGCCTGAGTAACTCAGTTGGTTAAGTGTCTGACTCTTGATCTCAGCTCAGGTCTTGATCTTAATGTCGTGAGTTCAGGCCCCATGTTAAAAAAAAAAAGTTTCAAACCATAGTTTTTCCATGTATCAGTTATATAACCTTGGACAAATAACCTACCCTTTCCGTACCTCGGTTCCCCAGCTTTCCTTATCAGTAAAATGGGCATAATAATAGTGTTTACCCCCACAGAGTTGTAAATATTATTAATTGGATATATAATATATATATATATGTGAGTACGTTTGTTTCCCTATTCTCCATTTTGGTTTCTCTTCCTTAGGGCGATCCTCTTTGTCTTCCACTTATTGAGAGTCTCACACATTAGCACTGCGCTTTCTCCATTAATCCACTGCTCCCAGAATGACTCTCATGTTACAACCATTTCCAGATGCTCTTCTTGATCAAATATACCTGTACTGTGACCCATCCCTTCAGCAGTCTGCTCTTTGGTTGGCAATGAATACTTGGTTCATGGTGATATACACACTTAGATGGCTTTATGTGTTCTTTCTCTCAGAGAGCACGTGTGGTTGTGGCCCCAAATATCTATACCCAAAGAATGGGCCTAATTTGAGAAGTTTGAGAATATTCACAGGGGTAAAGTTAAGGGAGCCTTCGAATGCGCTACATAAAGTTAGTCCTAATAGCAAACCAGTGAATTTAGGAGGGGCCAGCCCATGGAGCCTAACCTGCCTGCAAAGTGGGACAGCCTGAGAAAGAGGCAATGGAAAAAGGCAGTCAGGGAGGGACAAGGAAGGGAGACACTAGGAGGTTTGTAGAAATGAGGCTTATGGATGAGTGGTTAAGGAAAGAGGTATTTTACTCTATCACTTCCACCTGCTGATTGGCTAGTCCATCTGCACAGCTCTGGCAGCCACTGTGCTGATACAATCGACTGCCCCAAGATGTCTACTGGACACTAGTTCCACAGGGTGAGCAGCCCCTCCCTCCTTTTGAAGAGATCATTTTTCTTTGGCGTTGAGTACCAGCTTTTATTTCTTAAATAAGCACCATGACAGTTTGGCAATTGAAATAGAGGGTGAAGTGGTCTTGTTTTTGAGAGCAGCATCCCTTTTGAAGACTGATTTAGTTTTGGTTCTATGGTGGGTGGTGGGTAGAGGAACATGTGTACACGTGAGGGTGTGAGGAGTGTGTGTGTGTGTGTGTGTGTTCCTGTCTGAACAGGAAATAGTGTAGAAGAATGATTTCACAAGGTTGGAAACAAATAGCAATGGGCATCTAGTTAAGCTGTGTAATAAAGAGTTGAGGTTGATTATCTTGGCCACATTCTTCAGTTAATTTGACTCTCATATTATTACTACAAAAATACATAAAAAGGGATATTTTGAAAGCCCAGCAATTACAGTATTTCCATGGAAACGCAGGAAGGAAAGATAATTCTGTCTGGACAATCTCTGCAGAACAGATGATAGCTTGCTACAAATGCCTTCTCCCTGGACAAAGAAAATGAGGACCTGGGTAAATTCTCCCTACATGCTCCCTTGCTCTCCAGACCAGCAGGATGCCAGCTGCCCTCCTGTCCCCGGGCAAAAAGAAGCTATTTGTAAGTTCAGCACAATATATACTAATAATTGAGACCTTCCAAGCATAAGAAGGTCCCAAGCACATGTTTGTCACCTCTCTTTAGACTGTAGCTCTTCTCTCCACGTAGGGATGACAAATTTTATTTTTGTAAAATAACATTATTGGGATTTTTATTGATTTTCAATTGAAAATATCATTAAAGAAAAGTTATAAAACCAAAAAAAATGCAAAAGAAAATTAAATCACTCATAACATTTAACTTCTTTGTATATTTCTTTCTAGTCTTTATTCTAGGTGTGTATCAAAATTGTGGTCATGCTGGATATCCAGTTTTTTAGGTATTATACTACAAGCCCCTTCTCATGCTACTAATGATCTTTGACAATGTGATTTATAATGACTTTATACTATTTCACTGGCTAGATGCACTCTGATTTGTTTAATGGCTCACTCAACACGGAATATTCAGGCAGTTGCTAATTTTTCAAATTATGAATAACACTGCAATAAAATGGCTAGGAGGTTTTAACCTTCCAGACTCTTATGGCCACCAAGACTTCAGAAAGCAGGACCAATAGGTTTAAACGGACTCTTCAAATCTCCTGAAGAAACAGGCCTGGAGCATATCTTTTTCATACCTTCCTCCTGTTTCCTCTCTGATCCTAATTAGAGCAAATCTTTGATGTAGGAAGTGGGCAAAAGTAAAATTATGAATGTCAGCCTGGGGAGTCACAGGAAGTCTAGGTTAAATCATTTAGGAAGGTGGATGATCAGTTCCTCCTCAGAAATCTCCTGCACAAGAGGCTCTAATTTCTTCAAAATTATAGCCCACAATGACATTCTATTACACATTGGCATTAATGCAAAAACTCAACAAATGGCTGTATGCGGACGGAAAGGAAGAAAGAAAAGGAAGGAGGAAAACATTAGCCATAATGAGGCAGGAAGGATCTATGACAGTACCTACCAGCATCTGTCTCCCACACCCACAACCTGGCAACACTTCACATTTCTCAGCTAAGATCTACCCTCCCCATCAAGGCCTGCTTTGGAGATTGAAAACGTAAAGAGGAAAGAGGAAAGAGAAGAGTAAGGAGAAGGAAGAAGAGCAGAGGAGGGGAGGAGATGCGAGAGGAAAACAGTTGAGTGTGGAGTAGCAGGGGCAAGTGAGAGCAGTCTTCAGGAAGACAGGTAAAATTTCTGTTGTATGACTTAGAAGCTCCGTAACTTAGACAGACTCTGTCATGAACCTGAGTTTTCCCTTCTGAAACTATGTTTAATAAAATCTAGATCATAATATTATCATGAGAATTCCATGTGCCTGGCACGTAGTAGGTACCCAATTAAAAAATACTACCTACCACACGTTGAGTGATTACAACAAGCCATATCTTAGGTCAGGTGTGTTACTGAGGTGTACTACTTCGGATTTAATTACTATCATTTATTATTATTATTATCAACATCAAATAAAGAAGAGGAGAAGAAGAAAAAGAAAGGAATCTTGAATTCACTTTAGAACCATAAGGGGTCTCAGGGCCACGGAATCCAACTGCATGATTTTATAGATGAGGCAACCCAGGGCCAGAGACACGGTGATCTATGCAAGCTCACATGTTCTATAGCAGCAGAGTCTGGACTAGAATCCCAGCCTTCTAGCTCCAGTTACAGAAGGTGGGAGACAGAGCTAAACTGACCTCAGCCACCACCTCCCTGGGCAGCTGGCACCCCCACAGCCCTCACGAGGAACATGACTCCTGTTCATTCATGCTCTATTCCATCACCCACAGGCTCATGATTAAAGGAGAATACACATGTCTTTGGTTTCTGAAACCATTATTAAGGATCGGGTGAGCCGCAAGCAAGCAGACAACCAGGCAGGAAACCCGGATTAAAGCTAATCCCCTTGCTTTACAGACACTCATCAGAGAGTGGCTGTGGGTCCCACAGAGAGGAAACAGAACCATCTTCAGGGAGCTCACCAGCCCCTTCATCTGCCTGGGGAATCTCAGTTTAGAAAACATTATCTTTTCATGTTTTTCTCTGATAGGCACTGCAACAATTTGCATTCATTCCCACCAAGTGTCAGAAAAGCCTGTGAAGTAGTAACGACCAGGTTTCTTAATGCATTTCAAATATCAAAAATCAACTTAATTAAGTAGGGCTAATTCTTTTTTTCCTGAGAAGCAATCACACTTTAATTAATACTCCATTAAAATGAATTCCTGGGGGAACACAAGCATGCATACACCTAATGAGTTCATCTGCCAAGGGTGTTATTATAGAAGATGCTAAATGTGCCTCCTTACTGGCCACTTACTCAATTTCAAATGCCCCCATGTTAATCAGAAATGAAAAAGCAATTGCACGTTTGCAACCCGACTCCTTTCTGTGAGCTCCTGTGCCCTGCCAACAGTAGAACATAATCCATTCTCCCCTTTCCGGTCTCCACTTTGTGAATGATTCAGGGCCAGATTTAAGCCCAGCTGGCTTCCTCGTGCATGGAGGGTACCTCAGTCTCCCTTCCTTCACTGGCTGCCACTCCACAAAAAGACAAGTTGAGAACCAACTCGCATTAACATCACCACCCTGTGGCAGACCTCATTAAGAAGATTTAATCCTCTGTTTTAAAAAAAATTAAAGAAAAGCATAGAATACATTTGCAAACTCTGTACATTTCTTGCTGGTAGCAAAGATGATCAAAGTTTTGCAGGACTGATTTCTGATAGAAAACAGCAACTATGAGAAACTGGGTATGGGGTAGGAAGAGAGTCTCTGCTATTTTACATTTCCTCTTGCAGTGACTATTTCTATACTAGGAATCTCCTGGTTTTTCCAGCTGCAGACTGAATACTCTAGCAGACTCCCTAAACTACCTGCCTGGGTGGCTCCCTCCTCACTAGAGATGAGCAGGAAATGTTCCATTTTGGTAGAGATCTAAATACAGGTAAGCAGGAGCAAATCATTAGTATCATCACTGTGAGGAGGTTAGTAACCCCAAGACCACCTAGGCCCCTGGGCATACCTTGGGGGCCATTTTCCTGGGAAACTGCCCTGACCCTTGCCAGAACAAATCAACCCAGCCAACGCCCCCTTTCCATCGGCTCGCCTTACCTCTTTGGTGTGTGTGTGGAAGGAGACAGACATGTCCAGGAGAAGCTTCCGCTGTTCCACCCTGCGCACAAAGTCCTGGATGCGCACCTCCAGGTGTCGCGCTGCCTTGTAGATCTCCTCGGGGTCACATTCCCCCGTCTGAGCCAGCTGCTCTGCAGCCTCTAGGAGCTTGTCCGCGTTGGTGTAGGTATTCTGCCAGCAGCAACAGTGAGGAAAAGTCAACTTGCAGCCACTGACTGAGAGCTTCACGCTTTCCCCCAGCCCACCCGGGACTGCCCAGAGCTGGAGCCTAGGGTGTAGGCGCTAAGCCCACAGCTCCCTGATCTGGCACCGGAGGAGCTGAGTGCCAGGCTCACCCGCCGCCTCTCAGCAAGCTAGCAGCTTCCCTGGCAGCTCGGCATAAATGGGCACTAGCTAGGTGCCTCCTCCGTTCCTGGGATTTCTCAGAGGTGGGGTGTCCCTGGAAAGAAGCGAGAAAACAATGCAAGAACCCCCTCTCCCATGTGCTCCGATTCCCCACCCTTGTGAAGATCCATCATTGCCTTCGCAACTCCGGCTGTAACTGTCAGAGTCAGAAATACCTCATCCACAAAGATCGTCTGTGTTTCTACGTGAGAACACCAGGGAAACAATAACTGGGAGGCTTGTTCGACTTCCAACCCCCCGCCACCCCCAAGTTCCCTGTAACTACTGGTGTTTATCTTTTGGAACAGAGCTATCTCTTTATAGGGGAAGGGGTCAGCAATTCCAGGGAGCTGATAGAAGGAAGCGGCCACAGAGTGGAGTGAGGAGATGCAGGCTATTCCCTGTGTACCCAATGAAGGCTTAATGTTTGCAGGAAGGCTGGGGAGGAGTCTGGTGATTTCATCACAAGCTACTGCGTGCACATGCACACACACACACACACACACACACACCCTCAATCCATGTCTGTACACACCATGCTATTCTCTAACGTATTTAAAAAGGTAACCAGCTTGTAATTATTATTCATCAGGATGGGAGTCACTGCCTTTATAATAGTTATGCCATGGATTCAACTTTTCCTCAGCAGGCTTCCCTTAAAAAAGGTCTGATGTACCCTGATTTAGAACTGGTGACTCAAGTGTATATTATATTTCTTAATATCCTTGCAGTCATACAATGTCCTAGAGACTGGTAAATAAGTGGATACTGGTAACCATGCAAATCTGGTAGCAGAAATAGTATCAAATGCAAAGTAAGTGGAGAACTGAAATGGATTTATGAGCAATGACTGCGGAGAAGTGGCCTTTAGTGTCCATGGAGTTTTGTTTTTGTTTTTGTTTTTGTTTTTGTTTGTTTTTGTTTTAACTTACCTGAAGATCTGGGCATTAAAGACTGAATTTTACTCCCTCCCCAACCGTGGAAATTCATATATTGAAGTCCTAGCTCCCAGAACCTCAGAATGTGACCTTATTTGGAAAGGGTCATTGCAGATGTAATTAGTTAAGACCAAGTCACACTGGAGTAGAGTGGATTCTTAATCCAACATGACTGTTGTCCTTACAAAAAGAATGCTGTGTGAAGATGAAGCAGAGATTGGGGGATTATCTACCAGTCAAGGAATGATAAACATTGCCAGGAAACCACCAGAGTTAGGAGAGGCATGGAACAGATTCTCCTGCATATACCTCAGAACGAACCAGTCTTTCTATTGACACCTTTGATCCTGGACTTCCGGGCTCCAGAACTGAGAGAGAATAAATTTCTGTTATTTAAGCCCCAGGAAACTAACACACTAGGATAGAAACTTCCATAGGCTGTTGACACAGACCCTTGGCTGTACTGGAGAAGATGGGCAGGCCTTCAGCAAATACTTGTCATGGTTTTAAGAAATACTTAGAGAGGCCACAGTGGATCCTTAAGGAATGCTGTCTGAAAAACACTAGCGTAGAGCAAAGGCTGTCCCAGTGCAGGCTGAGGTAGGGTGGCAGTGGGACTTGAAAAGGAGGAAAAATCCTTTGGCCCCACTTGGGGAATTCATGGAAAAAAACATGATCCTTGTGTAAGGAAAGAGGCTTTGCCACTGAGTCAACTAAGGGTATGTTGATTCTGGAAAGCAAATGAAGGAAGTACTCAGAATCATGTTGGAAACACCAAGAGAAATGGGAAATGATGGGCAGGAGAGACTTCCTGGGCTGTGGGCCAGGTTGAAGAAGGCTCTTACAGGGTTGTCCACAATTTCTAGTAAATACACCCAGAGCTGATGGGAGAGAATGTTTTTCAGGAATCCCTCAGATTTTCTTTTTTTTTTTTTTTTTTTCCTCCAAGGTTTATTTATTTATTTTTTTTTAGAGTTGGTATTCTTTATTTCTTTTTTTTTTTAATTTAAAATAGTTTATTTTCAAATTGGTTTACATAAAACACCCAGTGTTCATCCCAACATGTGCCCTTTTTTAATGCCCATCACCCCCTCTCCCCCCCCATCTCCCTCACCCTCAGTTTGTTCTTAGTCTTTGAGAGTCTCTTATGTTTTATCTCCCTCCCTCTCTGTGTCTTTTTTTTTCTTTCCCCTCTTCCCCTCCCCCTGGTTTTTGCTTAGTCTCACCAAGTCCACCTATTCATGGAAACATATGGTATCTGTCTTTTTCTGACTGACTTATTTCACTTAACATAATACCCTCCAGTTCCATCCATGTTGCTACACATGGCCAGATTTCATTTCTTCTCATTGCCACATAGTAGTCCATTGTATATATGTACCACATCTTCTTTATCCACTCGTCAGTTGATGGGCACTTGGTTTCTTTCCATGTTTTGGCTATTGTCGAAAGTGCTGCTATGAACATTGGGGTACACGTGCTCCTATGCATCAGCAATCCTGTGTCTCTTGGGTAGAAGGAATCCCTCAGATTTTCTACTTTAAACCCTAGGGAATTTCAGGAAACCCCAAAGAAACCCAGAGGCTGTGACTTTATATTTTTTAGGCAATAAATAAATATTTGTGGCAAAGTGAAAGCAAGCTTACTTGAAAGTTAAGTTTGAGACCAATAAGAGATATATAAAAGCCAAAATGGAAGTGCCTACTGTATATATAAAGTAGACAACTTGTCCCAGTTTGTTTTGGACTTTCTTGATTTTAACACTAAAAGTCCTATCAATTCTAAGCAAGTTGGGATGGCGGATCACTCTAATACATACCTAATGCTATGAGTCTCTCAGGAGTACAGATACATATGCAATGTATGCTGCCTCAAAAGATTATTGGGTAATCATCCTTGAGAAAAAGAATATGGCAACACAGAAAACTGAGCAAGTAACACAATAATAATTAAAGGTTAAAATTCTTTGACATGACATAGATGCTGAGAAAATGGATAAAAATAGCCAATAAAATGGGGCGCCTGGGTGGTTCAGTCGGTTGAGTGTCTGACTTCGGCTCAGGTCATGATCTCGCGGCTCAGGTCATGATCTCGCAGTCCGTGAGTTCGAGCCCCGTGTCGGGCTCTGTGCTGACAGCTCAGAATCTGGAGCTTGCTTCGGATTCTGTGTCTCCCTCTCTCTCTGCCCCTCCCCCACTCATGCTCTGTCTCTCTCTGTCTCAAAAATAAATAAACGTTAAAAAAAATAGCCAATAATTATTGAATAATTTTCACATGTGAAGGGCAGTCTAAAGATTTATACACATATTAACTCACTTAATCTTCACTATAACCCTATGAAGTCAATACAGCATCAGCCCCATTCTTTTACAGATGAAGAAACTGAGGCACAAATAATTTCTGGCCAAGGTCACATGTTCTCATATGATAGAACCAAGATTAAAATCTTTTCTGATTTCAGAGCCTAAGCTCCAAACCATTCACTATCCTATCACAAAAAGAAGCCCTTGGCTTGCCAAGCTAAGATGTTTTGCCCCAAAGGCAGTGGGAAGCCACTGAACAGTTTTAAGCAGAAGACAGATGTGATGGGTGTATAGTGTATAGAGATGTTACCCCGCCTCTATACAGAGTGAAGGCAGAAGCCTAAGGATGGGCAGGACTCAGTAGAGAAGGAAGAGGACTTCTCATTGACAGGACTCACTTTTCTTTATTTCCTATCCCATTCTATAGCCATTTTCAAGCTCACATGTAACAATGCGCTTCCATGGGTATCTCTCTACTGGTCTGTGAGCTCCTTCAATGTAGGTTCCATGTTACATTCGACTTTGTTTCTTCATGCCAGGAGCTGTGGCTGGTATACTATAGGCAGTTATTAAATGTTTGCTGAATAAACAAGGCATAGAGATGAGAACGAGCATGGTATGTTTGATAAGTTGAGTCAACCTGAACAAATTAGACAATGATAAGAAATCATACTGGATAAGGCTGAGAAGAGCTAGAGAATACATTTTAGAAAGAGAAGGGGATAATAAAGACAGGCGGGAGGGCAATGGGGTCAATGCTGAAAGTTGGGCTCCCAGCTTGACCTGCTGCCTAGCCCTCCTCCCTGTCACTACCAGAAAGAGATTCTAAAATTCAGATCCAGTCATACCTCTCTTCTTCTTAAAATTGTTCACTGGCTTCCCATTGCCTTTGGGATAAAATGCCTTAGCGTTGCATGCAAGGCCCTTCTTCATCTGACGCTTGCTTCTTCTCTTCAGCTTCAACTCATATTTCTCCCCTACAGCCTATGAAATAAATTGCTTACACTTCCAGAAAATCATTGCACTGAATCTTGCCCCTATTCTTATGGCTGGGATGCTTTCTTCCATTTTTTTTTTTTTTACATGATCAACTTTTACCCTTTAAGACCCAGACCAGGCACCACTTCCTCCAAGAAGTCCACCCTCACATCCACTTCTCACCCAAGGTTGGCTTAGATGTGCTCTTCTAAGTTCCCAGAGTGATCTGTGCCAACCCCTTCCATGGTACCTGACATATTCTAATGCAAATGTTTGCCTTTCTCATATGCTTAGGGGCAAATAATGTCTTTCATCTCTTTCCCTTAGTACCTGGCACCAAGTAAATGCTCCATAAATATTTAATGGATGAATTAATAAATTAATGAATACATCACTCCCCATCAATCTTAATACTCAATCCTTGGTTCTCATCAACTACTTGGTACAAGACCTTACATGCTAGAATTCATATTCAATGTTCAACACCATTTGGTTTATTCTACCTCTTGGCACAGTTGTGAAATAGAGATGTGCTTACAGAATATCAACTAGAGTATTATTAAAGCACTGCATTGATGCCTATCATTGCCCCAAATTGGGACACAGATCATGACAGGCTTCTGCTCACCTTCTGATCAAATAAATAGCAGTTTGTGCCCCAGGGTCAGAGTTGGACTTTACTCTGAGTACACTTTCTGGGCATTCTTCAGTTTCCCAACTTCATAGCCTCTGCCTTGTACCTGACCCCTTATCAACACTACCCAACTGATATACAAAAAATGGGTTCTAAGAGCTGGGTTATTGATCCTTCAGCCTTTGGGGTTTCAAGCAAGGTCTGAGGTAGCCCTGAGTCAGACATATGTGACACAGATATAGCTGCTGTTTCTGTTCTTCTCTCCCCAATCCCTATGTCAACCAAGTAAAATGCCCTAGATAATTCAGGCCTTCAGTCTACCTTCCATTCCCTCTGCTGCAGGCCTGGCCCATTATTTTTTTGCTTTCTCCTCATGGAAGAAATAGAATAGTCTATGATACCTTGTCTCTGAAAACAGAGGCATCCCCAAAACACAGGTATGGTTTCAGTCTCCCTGGGTTGAAGCAGAAGGGCAGGAGGCAGGGAGTGGAAGAGACAGTGAAAATAAACACCTATAGCATCAAAAGTTGGTTTCCTTGGTAACATGAAGTTAGCACTCTTGGCTGTATGCTCTGGGGATGAGAAGGATAAGGCCCAGGAAGCACTTTTATTATTCAAAAGAGGCAGTGTGGACTGGAGAATGTGACTACCAGAGGACCAGGAGAGAGTTTCTTTCCCGATGATTATTTTTCCAGGCTGGCATCGCTGGAGCCTATGGGCAGAGCAAATGAGGGAAAGAGAGACATGGAAGTACAGACATTGGGGAAGATACAGACTTATCTCTGGGTTTTGACGATAGTGAATGTCAGATAAATCAAGGTGATGCCTAAAATTTTACATTTGAATACTATTTTACGGTTGACAAATTTCTTTCACCTTCTTCCTTAAACAATCTGGGGAAAGATATGTGGAGAATGCATCTGCGGGGAAAGAACTACCTGCAAGAATTAAATGTAAGGGCACCCAGTAGTCACATAGAGCTGGGAATGGTACCTGTTTCCACCAGTCACACTGGAAAACCTCACGGATCACAGGATATTAAGTATAGTACTCAGAAGAGTCTTGTCTCAGCAGAAGTAAATAATTAGCCCTAGACCAACCATTGCTTTGGTCCTGCCTAACAAATTTTATAAGAAAGACCTAAAAAGATCAAACTTTTCAAGTAATTTAACTGTTCCAAGACAAAGCTTAAGAATATTTATAGGGAAGGGAGGTGTCTGGGTGGCTCAGTCGGTTAAGTGTCCAACTTTGGCTCAGGTTATGATCTAAAGGTTCATGATCTAATGGTTCATGAGTTCAAGCCCCGCATTGGGCTCTCTACTGTCTGCAGGGAGCCTGCTTTGGATCCTCTGTCTTTCTTTCCCTCTGCCCCTCTCCTGCTCACTCTTTCTCTCAAAAATAAATAAACTTGAAAAAATAATTTTTAAAAAAGAATATTTATAGGAGTACAGAAATATTCAGCAACTAACAAGGTAAAATTCATAATGTCTGGAAACTAATAAAAAAATTACCAGATATACAAAGGGTCAGGAAAATATAACCTATGATGAGGAGAAAAATCAATCAAAACTGACCCATAACTGACATAGAGGTTGAAATTAGCAGTCAAGGGTTTTTTAAATGGCTATTGTAACTGTATTTCATATGTTCAAAAGTTAAGTAGAGAAACATAAGACATAAAAAAACAAACAAAAAAAAAACAAATAAAAAAAAACAAACAAAAAAAACAAACTTGCACTTCAAGAGATGAAAAATATACTGGATTGTATCAATAGTAGGTTAAACACTGCAGAAGAAAAGATTACTGAACTCAGAAACACAGCAATATAGATACTATTCAAAATGAAATGCTAAGAGAAACAGAACTTTTTAAAATGAAGCATCAGTTAGCTGTTGTACAACTTTAATAAAGCTAATACCCATGTAATTGAAATCCCTAAAGGAGAGTACGGAAAGTATAAAATATATTTAAAGAAGTATTGACCAAAAAGAATTCCAAACTTGTTACATCCACAGATACAAGAAACTAAAACTCAATACAAGAAACCCAAAGAAAACTACACCAAGGCATATGAAAGTTGAATCAAACCAAATGGAAAAAAAAGAGAAAAGGAAACCTTAAGAGACTCTTAAATACTGAGAACTGAGAGTTGATGGGGAGTGGGAGAGAGGGGAAAGTGGGTGATGGGCATTGAGGAGGGCACTTGTTGGGATGAGCACTGAGCATTGTATGTAAACCAATTTGACAATAAATTATAATTTAAAAAATTTGAACAGAGGGAAAAAAAAAGTGCTACACACACACGCACACAAGCACACAAAACAAAATAAAGATTGACAGCAGACTCCTAATCAGAAACCATGCAAGCAAGAAAACAGAAAAGCAACATCTTTAAAGTACTGAAAGAAAGGAAAATCCTGTCAACCTAGAATTCTATGCCCAGCACAAATATATGTCCAAAAAAAGGTGAAAATAAAGCCACATTAAGACATACAAATCTAAAAGAATTCTTCACCAACAGACGTGCATGACAAGAAATATTAAAGGAAGTCCTTCATGAAGAAGGAAAATGGTACCAGCTGGAAATACAGATCCACACACAGGAATGAAGAACACTAGAAATGTTAACTATATGGGGGGGGGGGATGTAAGATTTTTTTTCTTATTATTTAAATCTCTTTAAAAGGTAATAATTTAGGGGCACCTGGGTGCCTCCGTCGGTTAAGCATCTGACTCTTGGTTTCAGTCCAGGTCATGATCACACAGTTTGTGGGTTCGAGCCCCATGTTGGGCTCTGCGCTGCTGGGATGGAGCCTGCTTGGGATTCTCTGTCTCTGTCTCTGTCTCTCTCTCTCTCCTTCCCTTTCTCTCCCCCTCTGACCCTTCTCCACTTGTGCATGCCCCCCTCAAAATAAATAAATAAAACTTAAAAAAATAATAATATAAGGATAACATTAGTATAGCATGGGGTTTATAGCACATCCATAAGTAAAACACATGATAACAATAGCACAAAGGTCAGAAAGGGAGAAATGGAAGTGTACCACACTATTGTAAGGTTCTTATACTATATGTAAAGTAGCAAAACATCATTTGAAGGTGAACAGTAATAAATTAAAATCACATATTGCAAGCAACCCTAAAGCCACCATTAAAGTAACAAAATAGTTATAGCTAATAAGCCAAGAAAGGAGATAAAATGGAATCATAAAAAATTTTGAATTCTTAACATGATAAGTGTATTCTTTAATGCTCCTCATCTGTTTTCCCCATCCTCCCACCCACCTCCCTCTGGTAATCATCAGTTCTCTATAGTTAAGAATCTGTTTCTTGGTTCTCTACCTCTTTCTTCTTTGTTTTCCTTCGCTTGTTTGTTTTGTTTCTTAAATTCCACATATGAATGAGATCATGTGGTATTTGTCTTTCTCTGACTGGCTTATTTCACTTAGCATTATACTCCCTAGTTCTACACTAAAAGCATATTACTGCTTTCTAGGAGATACTGAGGTTGGAGTGACTGCTAATGGGTACAGAGTTTCTTTTGGGGGTGATAAAATTGTTCCCAAATTAACTGTGGTGATATTTGCACAACTCTGTGAATACAATTGCAACCATGGAATTGTATACTTTAAAAGGGTGAATTGTGGGGCACATAGGTGGCTCAGTTGGTTAAGCATCCAACTCTTGATTTTGGCTCAGGTCATGATCTCACAGTTCATGAGATCAAGTTCTGTGATGAGCTCTGTGCTGACAACACAGAGTCTGTGTGGGATTCCCTCTCATTCCCTCTGTCTCTGCCCCTCCCCTACTCATGGTCTCTCTCTCTCTCTCAAAATAAAGAAATACACTTTAAAAATAAATAAAAGGGTGAATTGTATGTTATGTGAATTATAGCTGGGTTTTTTTTTTTAAGGAAAAAATATTCAATTAACTCAAAACAGGAGGAAAAAGGAAGAGAGAAAGTAATTAAGAATAGATGAAACAAATGGAAAAAATATAACAAGATGATAGACAAAGATATCAATAGTCATATTAAATACAAGTTGTCTAGAGATCACAACCAAAAGGCAGAGATTGTCAGGTTGGATAAAAAGGCAAGCCCCAACTATAGGTCGTCTACAAGGAATGCACTTCAAATATAAAGACACAAATAGGTTAAAAGTAAAAGGGTAGGAAAAATGTAGCATGATAACACTAATCAAAAGAAACCTGGGGTGACTTTATTAATATCAGACATAGTAGATTTCATAGCAAATCATATTACTAGGGAAAAAGAAATTCATTTCATAATGATAAAGGGGTCAATTTGTCAAGAGGGCATCATAATCCCAAACATCTATACACCTACACTTACAAAGCTTTAAAATACATGAAGCAAAAACTGATAAACTTTCAAGGAGAAACAGAAAAATCCACAATTACGATCAGAGATTTAATGCCCCTCTCCTGATAATTAAATAGAATAAGAAGAAAGGAAATTAGTAAGGATATAGGAGATTTGAAGACTTGATCTAACTGATCTGACATTTATTAATACTCCACCCGAGAAGAGCAAACTGCATATTCTTTTCGAGTGCTCACAGGACATTTGCCAAGATAAATCATATTCTGGGCCAATAAACAAGTCTCAAAAAATTTAAAAGGATACAATCATACAAAATATTTTCTCTGATCATAACTAATTAAATTATAAATCAATGATAGAAATATCGCTGGAAAATTCCCAAGAAGTTGGAAACTAACAAACACACTTTTAAATAATTTATGGGTCAAAGAAGGCAGTATAAGTTTATCAGGTACCTACAGATGGTCTAGGCACTGTATTAGGCTCTTAATATACATTACCTTTAAGCTTTAGGATATTGTAAGATGGGCATTATTAGTTACATTTTTCAAATGAGAAAAACTGAGCTTGGAAAGATAAAGTAACATGTCTGAAGTATATTACATAGCTAGACAATGGCAAGCCATGTTTCTGTGAATATAACCTCCAGGACTTTTCATTAAACCACATACCTCTCTAAGACTCAGTGTAAAATCTCTACCTCCTCTGCTTCTCTGTTACTTTGCATTATATTTGTTCTTGAGTCTTTGATTTTAAAATTATGACATTGTAGTTATTCTTTTGCAACTACTATTTTTTTGTTTCGTTTTGTTTTGTAATACACTTTCAAAGAGTACATGGTGACTTCCAGAGAGAATTACATTCTCCTTGAAGGAAAGAGTCCTATATTACTCACTTTTTCTATCTCAACTACTCATAAATGTACCTAGTAGGTACAGTGCTCTCCTTTCAACAGGTACTGAACCCCAAAGCTGTGCATCCCCATATCTTGTCAGTAGTAAGGCTTGGAAATGAATATTTACCGTATCTCCTAATATAGGTAGTCTCCAGTTTAAAAATGAATAGTGATCTAAAAGTTTCTTTGTGAACCTCTTATTTAGCACTGAGGATATATTTTCCATGTAAATGGGAGTTAGATTCCCAGGATAAAATAAAGAAATTCAGTTGCACAGATAATATGTTTAAAATTTGGTACTAACATTGCACATCATGTACAATTAGTCGACATTTATAAGTAGGGTGATAGAGGAAAATGGTTTTCAGTTTTCATCCTGGAGCACCAGGCACAGGTTTCTTCTCCACTTGCTGGCCCTCACAGGGGAGGAATAGGATGGACTCAGGCAATGGCAAAGTGGTCTTTGGCAGGAAGCAGTAGGAAAAAAGGAGGAAACTACTTCTTGGCACCAGTGATGGATTAGCCCACCACATTACAGCCGCTAGAAAGACATCTTCCTACGGCTTCCCAAATAAGGCAACAAACAATAGTTGCCTCCATTAGGGCAATTTGTATTCCAAACAAGGAATGTCTAATGAATGTTCCTAATCAGATGCTCCTTAAAGTGGAGACTGTCTGTACAAACACTCAGTCTATTAATTGGGACTAATACCAGAAGTAACTACTACAGTTGCCAATACCTCCCAACACAGTAGTTTGGGTGTTGAGATTATCTCTGGCTGTATCACACTTACATACACGGTCACCACCCTGTCCCATTCTTGTGCATCAGTACTTGCTAGAGAGCATGTTCCTCTCTATATCTGGAACGCTTCAGCACCTTTTCCTATTAACAATACACAGTATATTTTCAGAACTCCACATTTTTAAGTAAAGTTTTTTTTTAAGTAAAGTTTTATTTTCCTACAGTCTAATTTTTATGTGTTCAAGAATGTACCTAGATCTAGGAATTCTGAGAAAAGAATATCAGCTATTTTTCGCTAGGGTGTTTGTTCTCTCCTACTGACTCCTTCTCTTTCTTTCTATTCTGCACCAGCCCTATTAATTTATATGTTATACTTTAAAGAAACTTCGAGGTATCTCCTCTCAGCTTCAGGCTGGAAGCTGAATAGCTAGTTACTCACAGGCAAGAGAGCAAAAGAAAATAATGAAAATTAACTGTTAGCATATTATCTATTTAATACAATAACAATAACAACAACAGCAACAACACCACAACAACTTGTGTCTGGACCAAAAGGCAGGGTCAATCCTAGAGGCTGCCAATGCAGGTTATAAGATATGGCTTGACAGAAAACATCAGGTCCAGCTTGTAAAAAAGGACTGGTCAAGATTCCAGAAAATGTGGCCACACCTACTGGGCTGAGACAGAAAGCAAGAAAGGACTTTGTCTCTGCCCCGCCTCACCTATGCCTTCAGCATAGGGAGAGTAGTTGAAGGTAGGGACTGGGCTGGAGGCAGCCCTGGGAGAGTCAAGACTGGTGCTTAGCCTGAACACAAAGAAGAGCAAACAGGAAGGGGACTAGAGGCCGGAGGTTGTCACTTTAGAACTTCAGCCTGGGGCAAAGTAGAGGGTCCTAGGGAGCAAGGAATTAGAAGATAAAAACCAGGAGAATGCCCTAAAGAGACAAAGCTCTGAAGACAGACAAGGGAACCATTTAACCCTCTTTCTGCTAACCGACTTCCAGATGCAGCCAGCTGGCATCCATATTGCTGCTGGTAAGCAACCCACCACTCCCTGCATTTGATAACACAATCTCCACCCTGGCCATCCTTCCCCCGCCCCCTTTCCCTTCACTCTACTCAAATGGGCAAAATAACGAAGGGGAGTGTGTAAGCACAATGGAAGAATGTGGACAAAAATATTTGAAAAGTGAACTAGGTAGACCTAAGTGCTCAGACATGGATACATGGATTGCCCAGCCGCCCTGGCCCTGTAGAAGTTTGTTCTCACGTGGACATCTTACAGCCAAGGAAACAAGCAGTTGGTGAGATAGCATCCCCACAGAATGAAGATGAACAGGGCCACCTGCTGCAGGGTTTGGCAACTCAAGACATCTTGGTGGGGGGTGGGGGGAATGTATCCAAAGTAATGTTCTCTCTCAAAAAATATAACTTTGCAGTGTTGCTGTTTTTCCTGTTTTCCATGTTCTATGTTTGGCTGCCAGTGGGAGGCAGTGGGTGTGAGAAGGAGAAGGCAGGGATCTGAGGAGACAAGAGAGTTGGCGTGAAAATACTGTTGAAAACCTGTGGGCTTGGGGATTTACTTTTCTCTTCTGTCCCAGTCCTGAAGGGGATAGACAGGGAAAGACTGGGCCTGACCCAGGGAAATAGGAGTCAGATAATTGGTTAACACAGCAGAGGCTCTGGCCCACCCACACTTCTGCTTTAGCCCAGTTAGCATAGTGCCCCTTCAAGTCTTTCCTCCTTCTTGGTCACATACAGCCCTGTGGATCATGGCTGCCATGTCTGTACAGAGCTGCAAGAGGCCCACAGCCTCTGACCCAAGAGCAGAGGTCACTGACCCTCTTGACTCATGGTGTTCCTGCTCATTTTCCACCTTTGCAGACCCTGGATCACCCCTACCTTCCCTATTCTTACTTTGACCTGTCTCCTTGGGTTTGGTCCACAGATTATATGGAAAGTGTTTCTCAACAGTAGCACTATTAACATTTTGGGCCAGATAACTCTATGTTTGGGAGGCTATCACAGGTTGAATTCTGTTCCTTCAAAAAGATTATGCTGAAGGCTTCTTAATCTCCAGTACCTGAGAATGTGACCATTTTTTAGAAATGGTGTCATTGCAGATGTAATTCGTTAAGATGAGGTCATACTGGAACTGGGTGGGCTTTAACCCAATATGACTGGTAGCCTTATAAAAAGATGGTCATGTGACCTTGGAAACCGTTTTTATGAAAATGGTGCCAAAACTGAAGAAGCCCCTGCCCCCGAGCCAAAGTCAAAGCCAAAGCCAGATCAAAGGCTCTGAAGGCTAAGAAAGCAGTGCTGAAAGGTGTCCATAGTCACACAAAAAAAGAAGACCTCCATGTCACCTACCTTCCAAAGACCAAGACACTGTCTCCAAAAGCAGCCCATATAACCTTGAAAGAGTGCCTCCAGGAGAAACAAGCTTGACCACTATGCCATCACCAAGTTTCCCCCAACTACCAAGTCAGCCATGAAGAAAACAGAAAACAACAAAACACTTGTGTTCACCTGGATATCAAGGCCAACAAGTACCAGATCAAACAGGCTATGAGGAAGCTGTGTGACACTGAGGTGGCCAAGGTCAACACTCTGATCAAGCCCAATGGAAAGAAGAAGGCATATGTTTGACTAGCTCCTGACTATGATGCTTGGATGTTGCCAAAAAAGTTGAGATTATCTAAGCTGAGTCCAGCTGGCTAATTCTAAATATAAATTTTTTCACCATAAAAAAAAAAAAGATGGCCATGTGAAGATACAGACACAGAGAGAACACCATGTGACATGAAGGCCAAGATTGGAGTGATACAGCTACAAGCCAAGGAATGCCAAAGATAGCCCGTAAATCGTGAAACTTTAGGAGGGAGGCCTGGAGCAGATTCTCCCTCCCAGCCCTCGGAAGGGACCAACCCTGCTGATACCTTGATCTCAGACTTCCAGTTTCCAGAACTGTGAGACCATTCATTTCTGTTGTTTGCAGCCACCCAGCTTGTGGTACTTTATTACAGCAGCCTTAGGAAACTAATACAGGGTCTATTCTTTGTACTATAGAAAGTTTAGCAGCATTCCTGGCCTATACACAGATGTAACAGCAATCCCTTCCCCAGATCTAATAAACAAAAATGTCCCAGACATCACGAATGTCCCCTCAGGGGCAAAGTCACCTTCTGGTTGAGAATCACTGATCATAAGACCATAGAGGAAGCCCTAGTGAGGGAGAGCATACAACATCCTCAGCTTACAGTGCTTTCTGACAATCCGCAGGTGCCAGAAGGTTTAAGAAATCATCTAGTACTGTAGTTCTTATAGGACAGGGAGAGGAGATAGATAAAGGAGTTTGTGAGAGAAAAGCAAGAGTCAGGCTCTACCTCATGTTACTCAAATCAGAATGGGGCAGGGGGAGTGGCATCTGGAGCATATTTTTTAAAAGCTATAATTGCAGCCACTATCTAAAGTTAAAACCACCCATCTAAGGGCAGGGCTCAAAGCCTGGGCTGAAATTTCGAGGTGAAAGAAAACTAGTCTTTTAATCTAGTCTTAAAATGGCTTCAGTCTTTGAATGAATAGTGATGCTTCTGAAGACCAGAAAAACTTAGGAGAACTAAAGACTATAACGGATTTCACGCTTTGCTTAGAAGTTTAAATATGGTAACTGTGGTCTATAGAAGCAAAAACTAGACACAACCAAAATGTTCAATAATAGGAGATTGGTTCACTACCCAATCATGTGGTACGGCCACATGATGCGGTCATTACAATTATGTTTTGAAGACTATTTAGTGACCTGAGCAAGTGTTCCTAATGTAGGATTAATGAAAAAGGCATATAAACCAAAGTATGGTCTGTCTGTCTGTCTGTCTGTCTGTCTATGTATCAAAAAAACTACCACTGATCACGATGGCTGCTAGTTTTGGATCCACTTACAAACTTATTACATGGGTAGATTACATCATTATCTCAACTTGCAGATAAGAAAAGTGAGCTTTGGAAAGATAAAAAAACTTGAGGAAGCTCCCATAGCTGGCGAATGGCAGATGCTGGTCTGGAATTCACATTCGTTTCACTCTAAGCAAAATGTTCTTTGCACTCTGCTGTGCTAAACAGAAAGCTGCCAATAAATGTTAATAGTTTACATATAATTATAGGAATGATTTTTATTTTCCACTATTTTCTTGTTTTCTGCATCCTATGGTGAACGTGTGTTAATTTTATAAACAGAAAAAATGGAAAAGTCACTTAAAGTATAAAAATCATACATGACAGTCTTCAGAAATGACTCCAAAAAATAAACAGAAACTTTCATATCTATATACTTTTGCTCATTTTTATATGTGGAAGAAAGATGTCAAGATAACTGTGATTACCTTGGTAGGGATTGGGAAGTAGGTGTAAAGAGATAATTAGCATTTCTATTTATATGCCTTTGCAATATTTCACTTGTTATTACAACAAACAGGAATCTCTTTCAAAATATGAAAAATACCAAATAAAAGAAATTTTAAGGGAAAAGATAAGGATCTAATATATTTTTGTGAACCAAGTATATGTAGAAATATAAAATTACATTTCATTACAAATATATTTTAAAGTTTATTTATTTTGAGAGAGACAGAGAGAGTAAGCGCCGGGAAGGGGTAGAATCTCAAAAGACAGGGAGAATCTTAAGCAGGCTCCATGGCTGATGCGAGGCTCAAACCCATGAAACTGTGAGAGCATGACTTGAGCTAAAATTAAGAGTCAGAAGCTCAACTGACTGAGCCACCCAGGTGTCCCCTAATTACAAATGTATTTAGCTTAGAGATGGGTGCATTTCCTAGCTCTGGGATACTGAAGACACCAATGTTAGACCAATCGCAGTGAAATATATAATTACAAAAAATGTAAAATCTCTCTGCAACCCTAGTCAGAGATGTCATCTTTCTCAGTTTGGTCTTTATGACATTGCTGATCATAGCTTAGAAGTAACATGGTTTTGGTATGACATATATATGCAAAAAAGATCCAGTTAAAAATAATCAGCTATGAAGTCCTAGAAATTATTCTCCCTGGGCACAATGCCAGCATCGACTATCCATGACCCTGAGTTGTTTTCCTTAGCAATCAGAAGTAACAGACATGTCAAATTTGAAAATACTTAAAAGTGAGACAGGCTCTTGGACAGCACCCCCAAGAGCCTCCGTCTGGAATAGGGCCGTATGGTTTGGTTGAAAGACTTCCCCCATCAATGTCATATAAATATCAAAGCCTTAATGCCCGTGGCATGAGCTGACAGCTGTGAACTGACAGGCAGGAGTCAATCTTTGGATGCCACTGTCTATGAAACTGACAAGCTGGTGTGGATTGAAATGCTTGGAGCTCCTTAAATAAAAATCATCAAAATAAAGATAGTATGATGCATAAGTGAAAGGAAAAACAGAAGAGATCCAGTTTTGGAATTATTCTCTCTCTTCCAGTCTTCCTGGTCCATTCTAGGACTGGATTTAGGTGGCTTTAGAAAGCCTAGGTCACTTGCATCTCACCTCCCCCAGGTATATCATTAAAATCATCATCATCATTATCAGGGCACCTGGGTGGCTCAATCAGTTGAGTGCCTGACTTTGGCTCAGGTCGTGATCTCACGGCTTGTGGGGTAGAGCCCTGCATTGGGCTCTGTGCTGACAGCTCAGAGCCTGGAGCCTGCTTTGGATTCTGTGTCTTCCTCTCTCTCTGCCCCTCCCCTGCTCTCACACACATTCTCTCTCTCTCTCTCAAAGTAAATAAATATAATAATAAAAAAATTAAAACAATCATCATCATCATTCAGAAGAAATATGGCTGTCAGTCACAAGACTGCTCCAGGGCCCATAGGGAGTGACACACACTGCTTGAGGGGCCGAATTCCCAGATCACAAACCCCTAAAGGCCACTGCAGTGTTGGGAGAGACCCTCAGTGAGGGGAAAAGGAAAACCTTAGCCTCTGTGTGGTCCTGGGGTGTCTCTACTCATGACTGGAGTTAGTGAACATTGCAATGTCCCTAAAACATCCAAAAAAAAAAAAAAGTGAATTATATTCAGAATGCTTTATATACAAAGCAAGGAAAGTTTATACTATATTTCAGAAAGTTTACCATCAATAAATGTGAAATGTAAAGTTGCAGCATGAAGTACTTAGGGTTAAGCCTTAGTTCTTTATGAAACTAAATTATGTAGAAGAGTTCATTGTCCAAGGACACAAAAGAAATGAGGTGTAACAGAGAGACAAAGTAGCGATATAATGCTGAGGGCACACCAGGTAACAGAGTGATTGGGCAAGATGGATAAGCCTGTAGAAGTTTTCAAAAGGAGGTCAATTTTGGAGCCAATTTTAAAGTCTAAAATGTGAAGGCGAAAGGGGAGGAATCTGCTAGGCACGGGAATGGCTTGGGCAAAAGTCCAGATTAGGAGGTCAGGATGACATGAGGGGCTGTGGCAAGGAGCTAAGAGAGGTACAGTCCCAAGGGTTTCTCCTTTGAGTCAGGGTTGGGTATGGAAAGCCTGCTGGGGTTACAGAGCAGGAGTGGCTAAGGGTTATCCAGGAGGAAAGGCCATCTGTCCCTTGGAGAAGCACAGTTCAGGAGTCAGAGATCTCAGCTCCCTGGCCTCTGTGGGACAAGCCCCAGACCATTGCCTAGTGATGTGGGAGGGGTGCGAAGGGGGCAGGAGGGACAAAGGAAGGACACCTACACTAGGACTGGGGCTACCTGCATCCCCTTCAAACAGGGCTGGATTCGGACACTTAACCAAGGTCAGAAGAGACACCATCTATCCAGCAAAGACTGTCCACCACAGACTGTGGGCCAAGACCCTGGGCTACTTTCAAAGAGAAAACAACATATTCTTCCCATTTCATAGCCTTAGGAGGTTGAGCGAAGAGGCTCGCCCACTGGAGCATTTCCTCAGTTGGTTGAGAGGCTGTGGGAGATCGTTTCCCCGCACAGATGGCCAAGGGAAAGCACAGAATCCAAATAGCTGCAGATGGGACTGTGAGACAGGGGAGAATCACGAGGTTCAGATTCACCTTTCGTCATTCACTTCATTATCTAGAGTTCTTGAATGGTCCCAACTTTCACAGGCCAAGAGCTATCTTCTATGACCACAGACTGTGCCCATAATCCTCATAGTTATGAAAGCCTCATCAAGAAATTCCATGCAAACTCACCCTCAGCGCTAGAAGGGACAAGTTAAGCAATGGGGTTATGTGGATGGTGACACAATGAGGAGCAGCAAGCTGGCTAGGAGACGGGGTCTAGCAGGTCATGAATAATCTCACTGAATCCCAAAAAGGTGGATGCTAGAGCCACAGTAGGCCTACAAGGCTCTCCAGGAGGGGTGGGCATGCATTGGGGGCAGTACTGCTCGCTGCCGAGCAGGTCACTGGGAGCAGGGCTTCCCTGTTCTCTCTGGTTAGAAGGGCAGGTAAGATAAGTGGCCAGAGTACACTACATACAAAGCATCATGCTGTTTCCATTTTCACTTCCAAAATCCACTTTTGAACCCAAAGTCTCACTGACCTATGCTTATATAAACATCAGAACAAAGCTCACTAAATCAATAGCTTTAGCTTTAGAATGTGGAAAGTTTCCCCTGGTAATCCTGCTCTGCACGGGAACCTGGCCCTTACACAGTGGAGAAAGCCTGGGGCATGAAGAGTTCAGTTAAACTCAGAGACTGGTCAGCACATTCTCTCTCTTGGGAGACACCCAGTATGGGGCGATATCATCAATCTTTTCTATATCTTTAGTTCGTCTTTTCTGAGCGTGTTCCAGACATGATCTCATCCACTGTCACCATATCCCCCGAGTAATAATGATGATAATTTACATCTGCTCTATGCTCTAGACTTAAAGTACTTTTAAGTATGTTATCTCATTTCATGCCTACTTTGACTATGATGGAATAAATACTGTCCCCATTTTACAGATGTAGAAATGAGGTCTGGCGAGGTTAAGTGCACAGCTGGAGTAGGTCTGGGCCTTCTAACTCAGGCGTTCCAATCCCTGAACTCTTCTCACTGGATCTTTTGCCTCCCATAAGGAAGAAGGAGGAAGAATCTGTAACTCCTATTTTACTGATGGGGAGATAATGGTACTAATTATTAACTGGTCTTCTTGTAAGGCATTGGCTAAGGAAAGAGAATCTAGGAAGTTAACCTGTGTCAGGTTCAAGCAGTGCCAAATCATCTGGCCACCTGGAGCCATGTTGGAATGTAATTTCTTGGAAAAAACCTCAAACCCATCTAACTTTATAAACTTGTAAAACTTTTATCAGAGTGACAAGTATGGCGGGTGGGTCTGACCCAAGGTTTGCATCTAAATAACGCTCTCTTCTGTCGCTGTATTTTAAAAAGCAAATCAGACTGACCTTGTGAATTCCCAAGACACTGAAGAGTCCATAATTTTAGGCAGAGTCCAAGCCTCACAAAGAAGAAAACTGAAACATGTCTATCACACAGAATTGGAGTTCTCTTTTTAGCCTCACTCACTGCCCCCTTCCTTCGATGTTATTTTCAAATTCAAAGCATATGATGGACTAAAGTCCACTAGAGCTATTTCGAGCCATACTTGGCATTGTTGAAACTCAGATATATTGTACAAAATAGCCCACAGTGTGAAACACCATAGAGATATGTAATTACAGCTGAGGTTGCCAGTATTTAGTGCCGTCAGCATCTAGAATATAGTGGGACAGCTGCACTAGTCTCCAAAACCCAAAGGGCAGTGCCTTGGGCTGGCCAGGCATTCGCCTGTGTATCCCAAGACAAATAAAGGGAGCGATCCCAATGAGGCTTGGATGTCCCCTGATATTATAGGATACCACAAGAGTTCAGCTCCCTCTGTCCCAAACCTGGCTTTCTTTCCAGGTAGAATAACTCAGATGTAATGCTTTGTTCCTGTCAGAACTTGGCAGTGGACTTTTCTCCTGTTAAAAATGTATTCCAACTAAAATTAGTTCATGAAAATGCCTCTAGTTGCTCACTGGCAGAGGGGAAAAAAAAAGACTTATCTGCTTGGTGGGCTGTTCTTGTTGGTGATATGTTTTATTTTTTTTTCCCATTTATTTAACATATAGCCTAAAGCCCTTCTGGGGCTCTTGGGTGTTGGTTCCTGTTACTTGTTACCTGTTCCAGCTGCCCCAGCTACCAGCAAGTTCTCATAAGCCCTTACCCTTCAGCCCAGACACTTCTGATTTGCTCCAACACCCCAAATGCTGCAGCAAGGGAGTGTTCACCTCATGGAGTTCTCAGGGGTCCTGGAAAACACTGCCCACCTGAAAGCTCACTTGGACCAGAGCTGAGTGCTATATCCTGGACCCTGACGAGAGTCCCTATTTCAGGAAAGGATGTCTCAGGAGAAGATGGGACAGACATGAAGGGGAACAAAAGAGCAGGAGGAGGGGAGAGAGGAGAAGGAAAGAGGAAGAGGGGGAAAAAGGCTACAAAGGCTACTGTTTTCATGCACCCCTGACACCTCCCCACACCACAGTCACCATCCTCCATCACAGTCAGGTTTTAAGGACTCAGAAATTCTTCAAGGGGGGCACCTGGGTGGCTCAGTCAGTTAAGTATCCAACTTCAGCTCAGGTCATGATCTCATGGTTCATGAGTTCAAGCCCCACATCAGGCTCTGTGCTGACAGCTCAGAGCATGGAGCCTGCTTTAGATTCTATGTCTGTCTCTCTCTCTCTCTCTCTCTCTCTCTCTCTCGAAAAATAAATAAACATTTAAAAAATTAAAATAAAAAAAAAAGAAAGTCCTCACGGCATTGTAATGTACAGGCATCTACTGTGGGGAACAGGAAAGGCTTGGAGGGCACTCATAAGCTTCCACTTTCTGAAGGTTTCTCTTGGGAGAGGATTCTGAATCCTTGGCTTGAACCCAGCCCTCCCTTTTCAGTGCTTATTTTTTACATATGTATACTTGTACCTGGTTTAAATAGCCTATAATCATAAATTACTAGAATCTGGGAAAGAGTAAAAAGTTTTATATTAGAGACTTCACCAGAAAAAAATAACATTGTAGACTACCACAGTAATCTGCAATACCATAGTGATAGATAACACTGATCAACATACCCATATACATAAAGAGAAAAATATCTGGAACACCAATGTATTAGCAACTGTTAGACAACTGAGTGGGTAGATTATTTTTGTTCCTACTTGTTTGTCTGCTTTTCTATATTGAATATGTGTGATTTTGTAATTAAAAATAAAGAACATAAATAAAATTCCAAAAGGATCATTAAATCAGCTCAGTTTTTCCATTATTCTGAATGGGGTAGAAGTGTGGGTTTTGGGGTCATGCCTGGGTTCAAATCTTGCCTCCTGCACTTGAATGATCTTCTTTGGGCCTGATTCTTCATCGGGAAAATGGGGATAAATTAACATTTACTCTGTAGAGTGATTTCAAAGATTAAATGAAATATTCCTTGTAAAGTCATACGTTACATAAATGGCATTTATTATTATTATTATTACTCATTCTTTTACGCTTGCCTTTATTACTCATTATTTTATGCTTGCAGATATGTTTCAAAATATTTTTACCTCCTTGTATGCAAATCCATCAGTACTCCCTCTTTCAGCTCAGTTAGAGCTGGCTTCTAAGGCAGCAAGCATACTCCAGAGACCCACTCTGCTCAGTGTGTCACAGAAACAGAAAGAAGAAGGAAGGGAAAGGAAATTGATTTGGTTTCTCTTCACCTGGGCAGGCTGACCTGTGCTGAAATTAATTATTGGAAGACATGGTAATAAATGGTTTGCTTTCAGAATCAATACTGGGCAGGCGGGAGAGCTTTCTTCTGGAACAGCCTTCCCTGTTTCCTTTCTAAACCATGTCAATTCTTCCTGAGAGACAGTAACTTGATTCTTCTCTTCCCTATGTTATTCTTCCTGTGCACGGTAAATATGTGGTCACACTGTGAAAATCTAGCTGTTTCACTCTTGGTACCCTTCTAAGGAGGGCACTGAGTCAGAGAACTCTTTAGAGTGGAGAGTGCTCTCACTTGGCGCTCAGTCTCTCTTTTCTTCCCTCTCCATTTTCTGGGGCTCCATGGCAGACTCAGCTCCAGTCCAGTTACAGAAATAAAATGGAATCACACATCTCACCAATAGACCTACACATCAGGTCCTCTTGGCAACCATCCAGCCCTGCCCTGGAGCCCAGTTTTGATAGCTAGACTTCGTCCTGTCCCTAAGAGTCATCCCTTCCTTACGTCGTGTCCCAGTAACCTTGCCTCCAACTTGCAGCCCAGTGGCTGGAGCCTTGCTATCCCTTAAGAGCCTTCCCACATGCAAACTGCCCATTCTCCTCCTTGGATCTCTGAACACATTTGCTCCTGGATGCCCAGTGCTGGGTACCCAGTATCTATCGCCCCAGGGCAGATTGCATGTTTATGCCATTTGATTCCTTGGTTCTGACTGGTCAAATTAGATGGCCATTTCTTCCATAATGTTTAATCTAAGGGGGAAACTTCTCAGTACCCATAGCTGATCTGTCCCCTTGCACCTGGCCCACCTCAAAGGATAAACCTACTCTTTCCAACAGACCCTGCCAAGCTGAGTCTTGAGAGATGACAGCAGGGTACTTGATAACCTAGGGAAGGGAGTAAGGCCTAGATGTATTCTATCACCATCACTACCATGGCAACCACTGCTGCCACAAGGGCCATTATTCATCAAGCACCTCCTATGAACCAAATTCTCTATTACACACTCACCATAGGTTCTTTCTTTCTTTTTTTCTTTAAGTTATTCATTTATTTTGAGGGGGGATGGAGGGGCAGAGAGAGGGAGAGATAGAATCCCAAGCAGGCTCCATGCTATCAGGACAGAGCCCGATGCGGGGCTCAAACCCACAAACAGTGAGATCATGACTTGAGCCAAGATCAAGAGGTGGATGCTAAATCGACTGAGCCATCCAGGCGCCCTGTCATATGTTATTTCTAACTGTCACATCACTCTTCAGGGTAGGTGTCACTATCTCCATTTTAAAGAAGGATACTGAAGCTCAGAAAATTAAGTGATTGGTGCAAAGCCAATGAAAGGAAAGAACAGACTGATTCCAAATGCTATGCTTCTCTTCACTATACCATACATCCCATTAGATAGGAAATCACAGCTGAGAGGGAACTCTCAAACGGGTCTGGGTAGCAATCAAGAAGAGTTGATTTGGGAAACTAAAATGTTTAGTTAGTGATAGTCGGACCTAAGCAAAGGTGAAAGGAAAGAGACAAAAGTGTAGGCCACCAGTTTGTGCTAGAAAATGGAAATGAAAGGGCGCCTGGGTGGCTCAGTCGGTTAAGCATCTGACTTTGGGTCAGGTCATGATCTCATAGTTCGTGAGTTGAGTCCCATATTAGGTGAGTTCGTGTCCTGCTTCAGGTGAACATGAGCCCCACTTCAGGTGAATATATAATAGGGAAAAGACAGTCTCTTCAACAAATGGTGCTGGGAAAACTGGACAGCTACATGCAAAAGAATGATGCTGGACCAGTTCCTTATACCATATATAAAAATAAATTCAAAATGGATTAAAGACCTGTTTGTGAGACCTGAAACCATATAACTCTTAGAAGAAAACATAGGCAGTAACTTTTTTGACATTGGCCATAGAAACATTTTTCTAAATATGTTTCCTCAGGTAAGGGAAACAAAAGCAAAATTCAACTATTGGTACCACACCAAATTAAAAGCTGTGTACAGAAGGAAAATGCCAACAAAACAAATAAGCAACCTACTGAAGGAGAGAAGTTATTTTCAAATGATGTATCTAATGAGGAATTAATATGCAAAATATGTATAGAAATTATATGACTCAACACCCCCCAAACCCCCCAAATAATCCAGTTAAAAAATGAGCAGAGGACCTGAATAGATATTTTCCCAAAGAGAACATACAAATGGCCAACAGATACATGAAAAGACGCTTAACATCACTAATCATCAGGGAAATGCAAATTAAAACCACAATGAGATATCACTTTATACCTGTCAGAATGGCTAAAATAAAATAAAAAAAAAAAACATAAGAAACAAGAAGTGCTGGCAAGGATATGGAGAAAAAAAGAACCCTTGTGCACTGTTGGTGGGAATGCAAACTGGTGTAGCCACTATGGAAAACAGTGTGGAGGCTCCTCAAAAAATTAAAAGTAGAATTATGATATGATCCAGTAATTCCACTACTGGGTATTTACCCAAATAAAATAGAAACATTAATTCAAAAAGATATATGCACCACTATATTTATTGCAGCATCATTTATAATGGCCAAGATATGGGAGCAACCCAAAACCACATTAATATTTGGAATATTAACATATATTAAAATGGATTTTAAAGGCTCTTAATGGAATTTTAACATATAATATTAATATATATAATGGAATATTATGCAGCCCTAAAAAATAATGAAATCTTGCCATGTGCAACAACATGAATGAACCTATAAGGTATACTGCTAAGTGAGAGAAGTCAGTCTAGAACAAACACCATATGATTCCACTCATATGTGGAATGTGAGGAGCAAAATAAATGAACAAAGAAAAGAAAAGAGATAAACAAAAAAGTGGACTATTAAATACAGAGAATAAATTGATGGTTGCTGGAAGGGAGATGGGTAGAGGGATGGGTGGAATAGACAAAGGAGATTAATAGAACATTTATGTTGATGAGCACTGAGAAATGTACAGAATTGTTGAATTATATTGTACACCTGAAACTAATATAAGACTGTATGTTAATTATACTTGAATAAAAAATATTGAAAAAGAAAGAAATACCTAACTCACTGAAGTTATGAGGATTGAGCTAATATAAGCTAATATAAGTTATGAGGATTGAGCTAATATAAGAAAGTACTCAGTAAATGTTATGCTATTATCATGATTGTTGTTGGTATTAGGGTCTTTTCAACAGGAGGTAGTAAAAAAATGTCTATCAATGAACATGATACACTGAATGAAAAGAAGTAGGACTAGATGACTCGTTTCAGACTTAAAATCAGTATACTGAACACGAAATCAGTATACTTCTTTTGTCTAATTTACTTTTTGTTGCCTTTAAAATCCTTCTGAAAAAGGCCAATATTATTCACCTCTCAAAAAGGAGAATTTTTGCAAGAGGAAAAGAATTTCACTACAGATATACTAGCAGAGGAAGAGCGTTGAAGGTATGGTGTGACAGTAGCTATCCCCACTGGGAAAATCATGGAAACTTAGTGGGGCTGGGGAAATACACATAGTAAGGATTACCATATCCTCTTGTCAAGATTGGTTTCCTATGGCTTCATTTGAAATAATTTTTTAGTTTTTTTTTCAATGGTAAAAAAACACATTAGAGTCTAAACAACTCGCTCAAAATTTGACTCAAAAAATGCTTCTTCCCAAGAGTCAGATCCTGGGGTGGGGCCTTCCAGGTTGATCCCAGCTCAGTACAGTCTCAATAATTCTAACAGGGTGGCTCTCAAGCCCCAGGCTATATGGTTCTTGGGCTTATGTTCTTATGAATGTTCATCTAATCCACTTCTCTTCCATTTATCATTCTTAGAATTGGAAGGGATCTTAGAGATATCCTGACTTGATATCCACCCCACAAAGAAATCCTCTTTGTACCATTCATTTACTTTTTCAAGTGCCAATTGTATATTAGGCCCACTGTGATAGGCACTGAAATAAAAAGACGGAGACAAATTCCTGTTCTTTTTAAATTTTTTTTAATGTTTATTTATTATTTTTGAGAGAGAGAGAGACAGAGTATGAGCAGGGGAGGGGAAGAGAGAGAGAGGGAGACACAGAATCTGAAGCAGGCTCCAGGCTCTGAGCTGTCAGCATAGAGCCTGAGACGGGGCTCGATCTCACGAACTGCAAGATCACGATCTGAGCTGAAGTCGGACGCTTAACCAACTAAGCCACCCAAGGTGCCTCCAAAATTCCTGTTCTAAGGAAGGTCACAGTCCAGCTGAGGAATGAGGCTGGCATAAAATTAATTATGACACTGTGTGATAACTACCATGACAGGGATGTGACCAGAATAAGTAGATCCTAGCAAAGGGGCATTCAACACAAACAATGGAAATCACCTCTTCCTAGAAGAGATGATACTTGAGATGAGTGTTTAAAGATGAATAGAAATTGATCAGGGGAGGTCCAACTTAAATAAATGGAATGATGAAAGTGCAGATAGCACTGAAACTTGAGAGCATGGCATATTCAGGTTCATACCAAGACAGCAGAAGTATAGAGAGGAGTAGAGAGAGCACATGAGAGGTAAAAGATAAAGCCAGAGAGGCAGTAGCCAGGTCATAAAAGCTTTATGATACTGATAGTTTGAACTTCATCCTAATGGGAAGCCATCTATGAGTTCAAAACTGATGGAGTAGCATGATGAGATGGGCATGTTAGGAAAACTACTCTTGTGGCAGTGTGGGGAAGGATTTAAGGAGATCATGACTGGAGTCGGGAAAAGGAGGATAATGTGATAAACAAAGCAAGAGATAATGAAACTCTAATCTCAGGCAGTGGCAATGGAGATGAAAGGGAAGGGACATATAGAGAGGTAGCATCAGTAGGACTTTGCAATGGGCTCATGAGGGGTGAGAGCAAAGGAGGAGTCAAGAATGACTTCTAAGTTTTTGGCTTGAGCAACTGAGTGGTTGGTGCCCTTTACTGGTATGGGGAACACAGGAGGAAGAATACACCTAGAAGGGATAGGAGGTGATAAAATAAATTTGGGATACACTAGGTTTGAGAACCATTTGAGACATCAAAGTGGAGGTGTCCAGAGAGTCAATAAGTTTATAAATAGGTTGCTCAAGACAAGACATGGATTTGGGAGCCATCAGACTACAGGTGGCAGTTGAGGCTATGCAAGAGTATTAAATCATGCATGAAGCGTACAGTGAGAAGAGCCAGTCTGAGGAAATCCTGGGGAAAGGAAGAAGAGTCTTAGAAGGACCAAACAGAAAGACAGAAACCAAGAGAGCATGATGTCATGGAGAGCTGGGAGAAGAGAATTTAAAAAGGAGGAGGTGGGGCGCCTGGGTGGCTCAGTCGGTTGAGCGTCTGACTTCAGCTCAGGTCATGATATCTCGGACCGTGAGTTCGAGCCCTGCGTCGGGCTCTGTGCTGGCAGCTCAGAGCCTGGAGCCTGCTTCAGATTCTGTGTCTCCCCCTCTCTCTGCCCCTCCCCCACTCATGCTTTGTCTCTCTCTGTCTCAAAAATAAATAAACATTAAAAAAAAAGAGGAGGAGGTGGTCAACATGACCAAATGCTTCATGAAGATGAATTAATATTTGAAAAGTGTCCTTTAGATTCAGCAACAAAAAGCTCATTTGAAAACTTTAGTAAAATTAACCTCAGTTGCCCAGAGGAAACAGAAGTCCAATGGCAGGGGTCAAAGGGCATATAGGAGGTGAGGAAGAAGTAGATATGGCAAATATAGATCTTTCTCTCAAAAACTGGGCTATGAAAGAAAGGAAAAACACAAAGGAAAGTAATGTAAACTACTATAAAAGGTAGTCTAAGTTTCTTTTTATTCATTTCTTTGTGTGTAAGATAGGAAGGACTCGAAGATGTTTATATCCTAAGGGAATAAAGGGTCACCTCTCCTAGAAAACCTCCACTGATAAGAAGCACACAACATCATTCTGATTTTGGACAGCTCATAAAAAAGCAACCATGGGTTAGAAGTTATACCTAAATTAAGCTAAAACTGGCTTCACTATCCCTTCTACCCTTATGTCTTCTACAGGAAGACTTCAAACCCTCTGCCTTCCATAAAACATTATTTACTCAAGACTGAATATATCCAGTTATTTCAACTTCACTTGCCTAGTGGTCTTCTGACAATCAGAGTATAGTTTGTCAATATCCTTTTGAATATATATTTTCTCAAATTAGGCACAATAATACATATGATATAAATAACTGGTGGATAGAGAAATTTTTATTTCTCTGGTTTAGAGATTATACATTTAACCATTGATCAGCATGAACTTGAACTGTGTGGGTCCATTTACATGTGGGGTTATTTTTTTTTATAAATACAGTACAGTACTATAAATGTATTTTATTTTCCTTGTGGTTTTCTTAATATTTTTTCCCTTAGCTTACTTTATTGCTAGAGTACAACATATAATACATATAACATAAAAATATGTGTTAATCATAAGGCTTCTTTTCAACAGCAGGCTAGTAGCAGTTAAGTTTGGGGGTAGTAAAAAGAGTTATGTGCAGATTTTTGACTATGCAAGTGTTGGTCTCTAACCTCCTGTGTTGTTCAAAGGTCAACTGTATTTTAATTTGTATCATCACTCAAAAGATATTAATATTTCTCTCTACTCTAAGAGTAAAGTCTAGACCCTTTCATCTAAAGGTCTAAGTTCTTTTTTTTTTATTTTTTTTAACATTTATTTTTGAGAGACATAGAGGCAGAGCGTGAGCAGGGGAAGGGCAGAGAGAGAGGGAGACACAGAATCCGAAGCAGGCTCCAGGCTCTGAGCCATCAGCACAGAGCTCGATGTGGGGCTCGAACTCACAGACCATGAGTCCATGACCTGAGCTGAAGTAGGACCGCTTAACCGACTGAGCCACCCAGGCGCCCCTAAAGGTCAAAGTTCTTGAGACGAGACACAACCTACACTCCTTCGAGCTTTTCTACAATGATCTGCTCTCTCCCGTGTAGAATTCCACTCTCAACAACGTATAGGTGTTTTATGTACAGTGTCACAAACTTATGGGAGATGCCATAAATTTAAGGACTCTCATCACTACCAAAGTTTTCGTTGAACCAGAACTGAAATCATATCAGAACAGCATTTCCCATATCCTCCATATGATGGAGCAGGCCATGGTCCTCTCAAGCAGGAGTCAGGGCTTCCTGCTCACCCCTTCTCATATCTCTATTACTTCTCCATATTGTTTACTACTCTCAAGTTTGTAGATTTCATATAGATGTAATCATTTCTGATATACCTTCATCAGAATTAGAAAGAGTCTTTTAAACAAAAAACCCTCTTCTGTCACCATTTCCTAGTTAAGAGATTAATACCCTAAAGTCTCAGGAATGTTTATCATATTTATATTCTTGTATTAACATTTCAATACACTATTTGTTACATATGACTTTTGTTGATTCTATATATATATAATATATACATATTTATATATATATAAAAGTCATTATATATATAAATATCTCCCATAAATTTGTGACACTGTACATAAAACACCTATATATATATATATAATGACTTTTATTGATATATATATTTTTTGCAGGTACTAAGGTGAACTAAGGGCATTTCCTTCACAAGATGCTTCTCTCTCTGTCACCTCTGTGGTGCTCCACATATCTGGTTTGGGCTTTACTGGGATAATTTCTCCTTCCACTTCAAATTTCACTTAATTCTTTCTAGATATAAAGCTTTCTGCCCAATCTTTCCCAATCTTCACAAGATGCACTCAGCTCTTGCCAGAAGCCCATCATCCTGGTCGTGTAGGATATATTCCAGAACACTTTTTAAAACACCATCTACATAGGCAGTCATTTGTTTATCAATGGCTCCTTCCTTTCCATAGTCACTGCCATCACATGGAACAAGAGATAAAAACACTACCTGTGCTTTTGAGTCTTTCAGTTTGCTACCCAGAACTTCGAGTCATTAGGAATGCAGTCTCAGTTTCTTCTGAATGTGCCATTTGTTCCATACAGGAAGCAGCAGAAGTGGGGAACAATTCAGGGTCTTGATAAGAGGTTCCTGGTAGGCTCTCTATACTACCTTGGATATTGGCTCTCCTACCCCCTTTCAATTTCCACATCAAGTGTATATAAAATGACCTTCAAAAACCCATAGTTGGGAGTTACCCACAATATAACATATCTTTCTTCTTCCTGAGAATGGTCATGAGAGCCCTCCCATCAGCTCATACTACTTTTCCCTGGTGCTCCATGGAAAATACTGAGTCCTGAATATACTCAAGTGGGAAAAATGTCATGCAAGATCCAAAGGGGAATATTGTATTTCATTTGTCTGCTTTTTCACATTCTTCCACTTGCCCACTTCATGACATTAATTTCTCTGCATTTTCTTGGCTTTTTTCCTCACTATTTTTTTCATTCGACCAAAGAAACTTATATCTTATCTAAGAAGCTAAAGTGTGAAAAAGCATCTTTTGAAGCTTTCCCACCTTCTCTTCCTGCTTGTATTTGCAGTTGCTATAATTGGTCACCATCTCTGGCATGAAAAGAAAGATGGAATATACTTCAAAGATCACTACGTCATCCCCTAGGCAGGCCTATTTATTGGATGGCCGAATGAACTAATTGTTTTGCTAGAAATGCTCCTTGAAAACCCTAAAAGAATAAAGATTATGCCTCCTCTCAGACTATAGGACTTCTTAGAGGTTAGAATATGTTTCCTGCAGATTGGGGCACCTGACTGGCTCAGTCAGTAGAGCATGCGACTCTAGATCTCAAGGTTATGAATTTGAGCCCCATATTGGGTGTGGAGCCCACTTAAAATAAAAAGCTAAAAATAAAGACTATGTTTCCTGCATATTTTTCTTTGGATCATGAGTCCCTCAAGACAGAAACTATTATATCTCTTTAATTTATCATGGTGACCAACACAAATTTGATTAGGCTTGGAAATTGTTGAGTACAACTGACTGACTGAGAGCATGGATGTTCTATCTCTATGGATTGCCTATTCTACTTGCCCTTAGAGCTCCAGTAGGTAAGCTGTTTATATTTTGAATATCTTTGAAGGTCACTGAAATGTTTCTTTTCCATTTTTGCCTATTTGACCACAAGATTCAGAATGAATTTTTTTATTATTATTTTTAATTTTTATTTTATTTTCGAGAGTGAGAGAGACAGAGCATGGGCAGGGGACGGCAGAGAGAGAGAAACAGACACAGAATCTGAAGCAGGCTCCAGGCTCTGGGCTTGTCTGCACAGAGCTTGATGCGGGCTCTAACTCATGAACTGAGAGATCATGACCTGAGCCGAAGTTGGACACTCAACCGACTGAGCCACCCAGGCACCCCCAAAGTGAACTTTTTCAAGTATTTTCTATTCAAATGTGAGAAAAAAGCAAGAGTCAGATAAAAAACTAACCAGAGATTATTGAATGAAGTACTTAACTGTGCCCATGTTTTTACATTTCTTTAAATCTTTCTTTAAATGGTCTGCTCTTTCAAAAATGTTACACTAGTGCTATTTAATATGGTTAGCTGCTTAAATGTGATTTGGTGCTTTGAGATTTTAGATAATATATATTTGAATGTAAATGATTGCTAATTTTTTGACTAAGCTAGCTTACAGAAAGTCTGGCATTGCAGATAATGAGGTCATAAAGCGGGCCACTCACAGAGCAGGCACAGCTGCTATCTAAACCACAGGCACTTCAGTACTTTCCTACTGAGTGATATCAAATATCTCAGGACAAAATAACAGTACCAGGCCCCATACAACCTCCTGGGCAGATATGGCTACATCTACCCCCTGATCGTTATGCTGTGATTGGCAGCAACTCCATCCTATGCTTTTTTTTTTTTTTCTGTTATTTAATGTTTATTTATTTTTGAGAGAGAAAGAAAGAAACAGAGTGCAAGTGGGGAAAGGGCAGAAAGAGATGGAGACACAGAATCTGAAGCAGACTCCAGGCTCTGAGCTGTTAGCACAGAGCCCGACGTGGGGCTCAAACTCACGGACCGTGAGACCATGACCTGAGCCAAAGTTCAACTCTTAACCTGACTGAGCCACCCAGGTGCCCCTATGCTTGTTTTAGACTTCTGATAATGACTACTGTGGAACCAGGAAAAAAAAAATATATATATATATAATAAGTTTATATATATATATATATACATATATATATATATATATATATACATAATAATAAGTATCTTTAAAAATATGATTTACTCTATGGACTGATTTATTCTTCATGTGATGAGTTTATCAGCAACTTGAGTCAAGTATCTACCAGGACCAGGACCAGAGGGTTTCCCACTAGGGTCCAGGTTTTCTATTTGGGCATGGAAAATCTCAGTATCTTGGACTAGAAAGATCTATAGAGACAGATCCCTGGTACATCCCTGGCCCCAGACTCTTAACCACCTGGCTGTCAGGAGCCTCTCCAGTCAGATGGTCAGGACAATGAGTCCTTTCCTCATTCAGCTCAGTTTCTATGTAGACTATTCAAAGAGTGCCATCTGCAGGATGAACTGAGGACCATAACTACTTCATTCATTTCCTTCAAATGAAGTTAAAGAATTTGTTTAAAACTCATTCAAGAGCTAATAAACACAAAATTTAAGTTAAAGGCTATTGACAGGTAACAGTTTGCTACATTAATTCATCGCAGCTATAATATATTATTACTGCCTTAGATGTGTTTACACTATCCACAGAGTAGAAACATATTTGTTCCAGGACTTTACACTGGCCTTCGACCTCTCCCTGTGGGTAACCATTTTCTCCACTTGCAGGCTTGCTCTTCGCTGTAGAAGGGCAGATTCCCAGGAGCTGTAACAGATGCAACAGCTCTCTTCCTGCTTTGATTCAAGACAATTTTTTAACCTGAATACAGAGAATGGGGGTGCTTGAAATTTCTTTTCAAGTCAGTCTTAGTCAAAGAATCATAAAAATATAAAATGGAAAAAGATTCCTTCCCTGAATCACGACTCTCTATAGTACTGGTGACAAACGACCCCCTCCCCCCAGCCTCCTACACCACACTATTTGTGATGCTCTTCCTGACTAATTCTCATAATCAGCAACCCAAAAACAAGCAACAAGAATTTCCATGAATTGGCTTGATCTCTGACTCAAGAAATGTCCAATTTCTGGTTAAATCCATTCCTCCCTTGATTGAGAACAGAAGCAAATGAGAGAGAGCCCTCCCTTTCCTGCCTGGATCACCCCCTTTCTCACCACTTGGGCGTGATGATCATGTCACACAGAACAAAGCAGGTCTGAGGTTGTTGACAGTCCATCTGCCTTTGCCATGGCCAAGTTGGTTTTCCTATGCGGACTACCAATTCCAGGATACTAGGCAGCTCTACTCTCCACTCCTTTCCTCAGAGTAGGGATGCAAAAACAAAATAGGACTTATTGCCAGACTATGAGACTCATCTCTAGAGACCTATTTACAGGGCAATATGGCAACCTCATGGCCCCTTGCTTACATGTTCTCTTAGTTCCACATCTGTCCCCTTTCCAGAGGAAAGATTTCTAAAAGTGTGAACCTTTTAGAAGGTATAACTCTTGGGGCGCCTGGGTGGCTCAGTTGGTTAACTTGTCTTGACTCTTGGTATTGGCTCAGGTCATGATCTCATGGTTCATGGGATGGAGCCCGTGTCGGGCTCTGCACTGATAGCACAGAGCCTGCTTGGGATTCTCTCTCTCCCCCCCTCTCTCTCTGGTCCTCCTCTGCTCCCTCTCTCTCTCTCAAAATAAATAAACCTGAAAAAAAAAAAAAGAAGATATAACTCTATCTCCTAAGAAAGACACAGTCTAATTTGAAAACAAGGACAGGGAGAAGTGGACTGGCAGAGCCTAGAACAAGCCGTAGTGTACTACATCAAATGGAAGGGCCACAGCAGCCTCTCCTTTCCACTCCCTCTATTCTTGTTCTTTGTCCTGTACTTTTCATGAGCAAAATGGCACTTGGAAATGAATTTTACTCTCAGTTTCTATACTTCAGTAAGGAAGGACAGCATGGAGTTAAGGTGAAAACATTTTCACCAACTGTAGTCAGACAGATGTGAGTTTAAATCCTAGCAGAACCACTGAAAAGCCAGATGATTTGGGCACACTGAAGAATTTTCTGAGCTTTAGTGTTGTCTTCTATAAAACAAGGCTAATACTATGCATCATTCAGGATTGGTGAGAGCTAAAATACATAATGGTAGTGTAAGCTCTCAAAAATGTGTCCATTCTTTCTTTAGTATGAAATTAAGTGTGTCTCTACTACTAATTGAAAGGCACTCTCCCTTGTGAAAGGCTTATCATCAGGCATCAGCAAGAAGCTAGGAGAGCAACTGGTAGAAACATTAGAGTTTTGGTGGCAGCCAGGCTTTCTCAGTTGTAATGCACAAAACCAACGGTTCCCTCAAGGGCCTATAACCAAGGTTGGCATTGCCTTTGAGTCTGCAGCAGGCAGAGGGCAAGGCGGGGATGGCTGGGTCAGGGCTGTGGGTGGCTCTGGGGATATCCTTTCTAAGTGAGGAAGGGCTAAGCCACAAGCCAGCCAAAGGGCAGAAACACCACAACTATGGGATGGCACCATTCCAATAGTTTGTCTCAGATACCACGCCCCCCACTCTCAGCATGCAGGGAGCCCATGTGGCCCTCTCCCATCCTTTGCCTGCTAACAGAGAGCAGAGACACCCAGGATGCCTGGCCCCTCAGATGTTTTGGGTCTGTGCTACATCCAGAGACATATTTGGCTTGTGTCTATATTACATTGGCATAATCCAGCTCATTCAGGTCTTTGCATGGATGAGGCTCACTTTTTTTTTGTCGTGGTGGTAAAATAAATATAACAAAGGTTTTTAAGTTTAGTGGCATTAAATAGATTCATATTGTTGTACAACCACCATCCATCTCCTGAACTCTTTCTCTTGTAAAATTGAAACTCGATACTCATTAAATAATAACTCTCCATTCCTCCCTCTCCCACTCTCGCACCTGGCAACCATTGTTCTACTTTCTGTCTCTATGAATTTGTCTACTCCAGGCACTTCATATAAGTGGGCTCATACAATATTTGTCCTTTTGTGACTGACTTACTTCACCTAGCATAATGTCTTCAAGATTCATCCATGTTGTAGCATATGTCAGATTTCCTTCCTTTTTAAGGCTGAATAATATCGCATTGTGTGTAGACCACATTTTGTTTATCCTTTCATCTGGGGACACTTGGGTTGCTTCTACCTTTTGGCTACTGTGCATAATGCTGCTATGAACACCGGCGTACAAGAAACTTTTCACATCCCTACTTTTAATTCTTTTGAGGATACATGTAGAAGTAGGATTACTGAATCATATGGTGACTTTATGCTTAATTTTTTGAGGAATTGCCATACAGAGACTATACCACTTTACATTCCCACCAACTGTGCACACAGATTCTATATGAGGCTTTCTTTACTGGATAAGTTGGGTCTAATCCATCTATATTTCTGGCTTGAGGTCACTAGTGACTCAGTCTTTCTGCCACCTGCCGGGCCTCTCACTTTCCAGCACACACTTGCCGCTTCCCCAGAGAAGCGCTCCCACTGCTTTCCTGTCCTTTAGCAGATTCCTTCAGTTCTTGGCAGGGGCTCACCTTTACCACCCACAGCCCACATCTGTCTGGGGCTGGTAGCCTCGTTGGGCGAGGGGTGGCATTCTGCACAATGCCCAGTGTGACACCCACACTGAGGACCACCCGCACGGCGGGATCAGAGCCAGTCCTGGTTAAGCTGTCATGTGGCAAACCCTAGCTTTGTCATCCTCCCTTCTGCCCCATACTGACTCCCGTCAGATGCCTCTTCCCTGCTTCAGTCTTAGCTTCTACTGCAACCAATCACACCCGACAATGTAAGTGGACAAGGTAGTATTTCATCTTGAAGATGAAGATGTTCAGAATCTAGTAGAGAACTCCCCAAAAGAGGACTACAGGAGAGTTAGGATAACATTTGGGGGCTGGAGGCTCAGAACAAAAACCCCTCCTGTATAACTACCATGAACTCAAATGGGCAAGGCTTCTCACAGCATCTTTGTGTAATTAGATAAAAACACCCTTTCAGGATTAGATGTGTAGCTCAGCCAGAAGACTGAATATCATGCCATGTTCTCTGGCTACATTCAGCCTTGTGAGTACAAGATGTGGTGAAAAGGGACCATCTCTTCCTCCAGGTCTTGGAAAACACACAGCTTTGCAAGCAGAGCTAATGCTGATTTTCAGCTCCCACTTGCCTACAGTGATAACCATAAACAGTAGCTCTGGGCTGTTGCTGTTTCTAATGACAGTTCCTTCCGCCATCACCACCCTGTGACAAGGCATTTACAGATCATGCTGGCAGCAAGAAGACCATAAACTAAGGGTCTATTTATCACTCACCTAGGGATCCAAAAGCAGACAAGGGTCTCCTTGCATCAGGCAGGAGGGCAGTCCAGAAGCCATCGGGCTATCCCCCCAACATGCCCCGGCAACTATCAAAGCCATAGCTCTGGTCTCCCTTACCCAGCTCCACATCCATACAACCAAACAGCGCCTCACCTGAGCCACCTCTTCAAAGTCATCGTGCCGCTTCTGCAGGGCCCGGGCTCGATGTAGGGACTTCCCAACGCCGGTGTGTTTGCTGAGAAAGGCCTCACCATGGTTTTCAATCCAATCCAACACCTGGTCAGAGAAGGATGACGGAAGGAAAAACCTGAGACAATATGCGTGACCCGAGAGTCCTACCGTTCCCATCCCAATCAGAAAGCAGCAGTCCAGCTGGAACTGTTCAATCCACTGTCGATCCAAGGGTATCATTACAGTCACTGGCAATGTAGCAGTCCCACCCTTCACTAAATTCAACTCACCTTTCATGTCCAGGATATTCCCTCGTTACTCTTTCCATTTTCTCAGGCTTAATTATTTCAAATAGGCTATACAGACCATCGGGCACAGTTTAAATCGCTCACTACCTTTACTCCAGCCACATAAAGTCAGGCATGCTGGCAGGAGGTTTGGCAGCATCAAGTCAGGGCAGTTCCTTGGCCCTCATGGCTTACTCATCCCTTACTTCACCATAACGATGCTCCAACAGAAGCAACTAGTCATGGAGACCCTGCCTCCTCGGGCTTCTGGGACTCCCTTCCTAACCTTGAGAGCAAAGTCTGCACCAGTTAGTCCCCACCTGGCTGCTCCAGATAGTGAGCACTAGGATAACTGTCCTTTCTGGCTTCTTTCCACCCCTCTCCTCTAATCAGCACTGACCAACCAGCTAACAGCTAACAAATAATTTAAGGTCTTTGCATCCTAAGGCCTCTAGTATCTATGGGATTCTCTCCTGGGAAGCAGTGGAGACCCCATGTTTTTCTAGGTTTAAGATCTAGTGATTTGGCCTCAGGACATTTTCCTTGGTATTGAGAGAAGCTGGAGGAGTAGGGGGATGAGGGAGGGGATGCTGAGAAGGTGAGAAAATATGTTGTCCTGAGGAACACTGGACAGGAGGAGGGGAAACCCCTTAGGAGGCGTCCTGAAATGTATGGAGGACGAAAGCCTTTACCACTTATTTTGCTGTCACACTGGTGGCCTAACAAAACTGTGTGCCTCTCAGGGAGAAGGGAAGCAGTTCATCTTCTGGTCTCTGAAGAGCCAGTGCTCAGTGAAGCAGGTGGCCACAATTAAAGCAGTTAGAGTGCACAGACAAACCTGTTAGAGTCCCTGCCAAGACAACCAAGCCCCCTCCATTCCTGTTACTCTGGACTTTACCTGAACATTTGATTAATGATGTACTAGCCTTCCTAGGTTCTAGAAGGACTTTCCGGAAAATGATTTAGATGAACTGGGCCTGTTTAAAAGGATGCTTTCGTCCATTCCTCTGTTTCTTCTACAGACTGCCCAGTGGCAAGCAGATGGACCAAACCATTCCACAGACTACAGGGATGGGAGTTCTGGCTCCACAGAACCTTGTCTTTGTCTTCGCATCCTTTAACATTTGAGAAAAATTATACCTGCAATTGTGCAAAGTATGGAAGCCTTCAAAGTCTTCATCGACACTATCATAAACCCCACAACGGGATCGGTATTAGGTCAGAGAAATGTATTTATGAATATAAAAATGAGGTTTAACAAACATCCACTTAACAGCACTGGAATGTCAAGTAACTGTCCATTGAAAAGGAGAAAAGAAAGGCTTTTTAGAAAATGACTATATAAACATTGGGTGTAGAGACTTAAAAACCTTATATAACAAATTCTGGCAATGTATGTTTTTAATATTCCAGAGGCATGTCTGTGAAAATAAAATTGTAGTCACAAATGAACTGGATTTTTACCTTTTGCAAACACTGGAAGGCAGCACTGGAAGGAACTCAAGGGTTCCTTTCTTAGAGGAAAGAAAGCCCACACCTCTCTAGAATTAGGTATGGTGAAATTTCAACGCACAAAAAAGTCAGGAGAGTGCGTTTTTACCTAACTTGACACAGTCTGATCCCATAATTCTCTACTGCAAAGAGGATGATGGCATCAGCCTACACAGCCCACAAAGTTCCCCTTGTACTGTGTACCACGGACAGGGCAGTTTTGTCATTTTTACGCACATTTAAACTTGTATCCCACCCTTTTTGAGAATGAATTAAAGTTGATGGATAATTTTGATAATTTTTATATACAAAACAGCTGTCTTGGGGTTTTTCACAAAAGCTTTGGAATTTATGACAGATCTTCAAATTACAATGATTACTATTTTTTATTTAGTTTTGAGCAGTTAAGTATGACCTGCTTCTCTGGCGATGTTTTAATGAATTTATTTCATTTCGGTTTCTTTTTTTCTTTCTAGCTTTCATAGAATTTGTTATGCTGAAACAAGTCGGTTTAAGAGGAGAGCTTTTCACCCGCTGGTTCACAAATGGTTAGCTTTTATGCTCCCTATGGGTGATTTCACAACTTGTAAACTTTTTTTAAAAAGCAATTTGTGTCCTATTTAAGTTCTTCTGCTTTCTTTAAAATGTCCATTCATTATCAGTTAATGACACTTGTTTACTTAATTAGCTCTACCTTAACCTCTTAAAAATCTATTTATTTCATATTTGATAGACTTTTATTACTTCCAACATAACTTTGATTGCTCTGTGTTGTTATATTGTCTCCATTTAGCCTAACTTCTGCCATTAGGACTGAAGCTGGGGGAAGCACGTGTAATCTCAGTGAAGATGCAGGAACTGCCTGGAAATTAACTTAGCAAACAAAAAACCAACTGATTCGGGATGTGGACAAAATTACTTTAGTAATACGTAGAGACTGGAAAAGTACCTGAGGACAGAGAAACATAATCACTGTATGAGGTATCGTTTAAAATGCTGATTTCTGACTATTTGATTTCAGACAGTTCATTTAGAGCCAGCGTTGCTTGACACATGCATTTAGACCACCTGGTCTCTTGACCCTGATCCCACGTGTCACAATCCTGAGAGTACCATCCTGCTTCCCACCTAGACTGCACAGCACAGGAATGTGCTTTCTGAGTAGACACCAACAGTGCCTGACAATTACGTTACACTCTGTAAATGAATGTGCAGCACTGGAAGTCTGGATATCCCTCAGTTTCTGGTGAGTTCCAGACCCTGAACATCACTGGCTGAGGAATAAATTGCATTTCTAGGCAAATCCCCGGACCCCTACCAAAGTGTATACCCTACCAAAGGTAACCCTTTATTAGCTATCCCTGTTTAATTCTTGTCTACAGAATTTTACTTAAAATAATCATTTATGAATTTCAGGCAAGATAGTACAGGTTGATAGTTAATACCTATTAATGGCTTTGAATTGGTATTCGAGTGTTTCCAACATAGATGATTGATTGATTGATTGATTGATTTAAATTCAAGTTAGTTAACATACAGTGTAGTACTGGTTTCAGAAGTAGATTCCTGTGATTCATCACTTACATATAACACCCAGTGCTCATCCCAATAAGTGCCCTCCTTAATGCCCATTGCCCATTTAGCCCATCTCCCCACCCTCCCCTCTAGCAGCCCTCGTTTGTTCTATTTAAGAGTCCTTCATGGTTTGCCTCCTTCTCTGTTTTTATCTTATTTTTCCTTCTCTTCCCCCATGTTCATTCTGTTGTGTTTCTTAAATTCCACATATGAGTAAAATTATATGGTATTTGTCTTTCTCTGACTGACTTATTTCACTTAGCATAATACACTGTAGTTCCATCTACATTGTTGCAAATGGCAAGATTTCATTCTTTTTAATTGACAAGTACTGTTCCATTGTATGTATGTATATATATACATATACATACACACATATATATACATACCACATCTTCTTTATGCATTCATCAGTCAATAGACATTTGGGCTCTTTCCATAATCTGGCTATTGTTGATAGCAATTGCACTACTAGGTATTTATCCAAAGGATACAAAAGTGCTGATTCGAAGGGGCACATACACCCTAGATGGTTTTACTTTTTAGTTTTTGTGTGTAGGTTCTTTGGGGATCAAAGATGCATATGTGGGATGTGAATATCACATATTCAAACAGATACTTATTAGTCTTATTGTGCCCTAGTGCTGGGCACTAGAATAGCCAGGAGTGCAGTATGAAACAAGGCAGGCACCACCTTGACTCTGGGAACTCAGTCTATGTGGGGAACAAGCACTGTGCAGGAGATCATGTAACTGGTCATTAACTGCAATGGTGAAAAGTGCCAACAGTCAGTGAAGGCCTCTCTGAAGAAGTGTTTAGCTGAGACCTGACAGAGAGTAGGACTTAACCCAGCAAAGAAAGAAAACCATCAGCATGGCTTGAGTAGGGGTAAGCAGGAAATGAGCTGAGAGAAGGCAGGAACCAGATGTGCCAAGCCCTGGTGTGCCCCGTCAGAATCCAGGGTCCATCCTAAAAGCCACCAAAGGGCTATGAGAAGGAGAAAGACCTGCATTTAAAGCTGTTCCTCTGACTAGTTTGTGGAGAATCTGAGAAGACAAGAGTAGAGGTGGGGAAACAGGATGTTACCACAGAAATCCTGACAAGAGGTGCTGGTGGCTCAGGCAAGCCTGATGGCATTGTTCACGGAAAGACAGGTTTGAGTAACATTTGGGAGAGAGAATGGTTGGGTATGGGGGCAATAGAGAGGGAGGTGGGATGCTGACCCCCTGGCGCATGACATGAATAATAGCGTGGAAGAAAGATCGGTCGCTGGTGTAGAAGCAAATGATTTATAAGGGATGGCACAGAGATAACAGACTTTTCTTGTTTTCTTTCCATTTTCATATGCTCTGGTTTTGATAAATGACAGTTATGCCTGTGAACTTGAGTGGGAAGTAGCACCCAATGATAGCTGTCAGTCTGATTTTGGCAAGATGTGCCCTTAGTTTCAAAGGAGCAATTTTATATACTCAGGTTTAAAAATAAGTTATAAATTGTTAATATAGTTGGATCCTAATAATAAAAAAAATAGGGATGCCAATCCATTTGAAAATATGAATTTAAGCTTAAATGTAATTAACCTGTGCATTCTTGACTGGGCATTTCACTAGAACATAGTTTTTGAGGGGCCCCTTAACCCGACATGCAAAGTCCTCTGTGGTCACCCCACACCCTCTCAACCCCACCTCCAGTGAGTCCCTGCCTCATCCCTAAACACCCCAAAACCTGCTTCTTGCCTCCTGAGTTTTTCTATTTTTAGCTTAATTTGAAATACCCATATCCCTTTTTCCTCCCTACACCTACTTCCCAACTTCCTTCCTACTCATCCTTGAAGCACCATCTCAAAATCACTAATTCTGGAAAGACTATTAAAGACTTCTCTTCAATAACTTGCCCGGGTTGCAGGGGTGGGGAGGTGGGAGTGGGGCGTGCCACTCGTCTCTGATTCTGTTCAAACCACAATTACTGCCACCAGGCCTGTCTTTCCCACTAGACTCTGACCTCCTTGTGACACACAGCACAGCATGGTTTGCTCAGGACATGTTGAACTGGACTCAACTCATGCTCATCCCCAGCACAAGACTTTGGGGTGAATGTGTCAGCTCCACACTCCCCTTCCTCACTCTGTCATAGACCCTCTCTCAGTCTGCACCCAGAGTTCTCTCTTGGTGTGTCTCCACCCTCTCCACTGCCCCACCTGGCAGGTGGTTAGTTCCCGAGCTCGAGGAGGGTGGGATTTCCACCACTGTGTCCTACCCTTCCAACCCCCTGGACCCCAGCATCCCTGCCTGCCCTACACAGGCAGGAGACACTCGAGAACGTTTGTATCTGTGAGCTGTCAAGTGCAAATTCAGCTGAGGCTCCTGCCCTACCACCTTGGGAGAGAGAGGCTGTGCCTTCTTATTCAGGAGGCCTGATCTATGCCCTGTCTTTGGGAGCAAACACTCAGGACTCCTGGCCACTCCAGCAGGCAGGCTGTCTTAAAAACAACTTGTAAAGCTCTTCCTCCTTTCTCATGCCCCAACTGTTCAACCAGAAATTAGTCCTTTCCCAGAACAGTCTTTTCCAAGAGAGATACTCACATCCTGAACCGGATGCCAGAGCCAATCTAACAGCCATTATACGTAATTCCCTAATCGCCCCCTTTCTTCCTCATCTAATTGTGTTTATTCCAATGAGCATACAAAAGGCAGGGTGCTTTTCAGGGCAGGAGACAGACCTTTCTAGCTGCTAACGGAAGGAGAAAAAGTCATTTTGAAGAGAACTATTGGTATTTTTCTGAATGGTGGCCATGAATGCAAATGAATTAATGGGAGAAAATCGAGGGCCTAGCTGCTTGCTGTTCTGGGACTCTGGTTGTTTGGATTCTTCTAATGTGATGGAATCTTAGTGTCAGAGGAAAACCAGATACCCACCTTAGAAGTTTTAAGTTTGTATCTCACCTGTACTTACATACAAAAGTGCTTTAGGTTCCTTAAGCGTCATTAAAATGTACTGCCACCATGATCAGCATAACTTATAGACAGCATCCTTGGGATCAAGAGGAACTTAGATTCCGGTCCCAGCTCCAGCCCCTAACCAGCTGTGGTCCACCTGGGTGTGCACCTTCTATCTCTGGTCCTCGCTGCCTCAAAAGAAAATGCTGGATCAGACCATCTCCCTAAGTCTTCTTCCAACTCAAATATTTCTTTATTTATATGGAGGTCTTTTATTATATGGATGGTATAGCAACTCCCCTCCTCAGAAGAAAAGACTATTACCTATGAAGGGTTTGCTCTCTGTCAAGCACTAGGCCCGGATATGTGGCTCATCCCCTCGTCTGTGCTACCTCACTGCAGCACTGGGAGGTGAGACTGATTATTCCCATATTTGGATGAAGCAAATAAGTCTCAGAGAGGTTAATTAACTTGCCTGAGCTCGTGCACCTCTCAAATAGTGGAGGATTCCCTCCTCAGGATTCCAAGACCACTTCCTAATAAACTTTACCTGGTTACCTCCCTGTGTGGACTCAGATCCTCTCAGTGGAGTTGCCCTCTCTGCATGGATGCCCTCCTCACTCTGTGACACTGCCTGCCCCTTGTGGATGGTCTCCTTACCTTGCTCTGTCTGCATCAAGGCCAGAGTGCTCTCTCTTACAGGTGCTCTGACACCCTGCACCAGGCTGCCCCATGTAGAGGGACTCTCGCTTCACTCCACTCTGGACCATGCTTCCTCGGGGACCTCTGGTGCTGAGCTACCCTCCCACACAGAGACATCCTCAGCCCACTCGGGCTCTGAGCTCCCTGGGCCACTGCAGCCCTCTCTCCCTGTGGAGACGCCCACCTTGCTCAGCCCCACTTAAGAGAAAGAGCCTGCCCTCTTCCAGAAACATTTCTGTATTAGCTCCTTGGACACTGACCTCGACAGGAATTGTTCCTGACCCACTGACCTTCACTGTGGCTTTCTTTTCTGAACCGTCCTAGTCTTCCCAGCCTCTACATTTTGGAATACCTGAAGGCTCAGGCTCCGGATCTCTTACCTCTCTTCTCTTACTCCCTGCATTATCTCACCCAGTGATCGGCTGGTAATTTCCGTAGTCACAGCTCCAACCCGAATTTCTCTCCTGAGATTGACTCATGCCCAACGGCCTCCTCTCCCTCTCCAATTTGGCATATAACGGGAACCTCAGACTTGACATATCTAAAATAGAGCTCTTGATTCCCTCTGGCCTCCTCTTCTGGTGTTCTCCACTTCAACAAAAGATACCAGAATTCACCCCACTGCTTAGCTGCAAGCCTGAGATTCTTTCTTATTGACCCTTTCTTATACACAGTTTCCGCCACAACCACTACCAGTCCAAGCCATCAGCTTTCCTCCCTCACGGTCCCCCAGCCCTCTAGAGCCCTCTAGACCCTAGTAAGTGGTCTTCCTCCTACTACTCGTGACACCCCCACCCACTCAGTAGCCAGATCTATTTCTTTAAACATAAATCAATTCCCTTTACTAAAGACTCTATAATTGTTTCTGACCACACTTACAAAATCCAAATGGTCTTTCTAGCTCATAAGTCTGATTTGACCTGGACCCTTTTCTTCACACTTCTCACCCTTTTGTCCTGCAGTCTATTCAACACTGGCCACTCTGGCCATCCTCCCATTTTTGAGAGAAAATGGACATCAGCTCATTCTGGTGTCAAGGACTTCTTAGATCCAACTCCACATGCCTAGAACCTCTTCTTAAACACATCTCCATGGCTTATTCATTCAGCTTTCTGCCCATACATTACTAGCTATCACTATACAGCATATTACATATCCATTTGTTAGTGGTGGTATTTTCTCTCTACGTCCTGAATGTATGCTCCATGTGAGCAGGGGCTTTGTTAATTCACGGCTGGGTTCTCAGAGAGCATTTGCTAAATAAATAAGTGAATGAACTCATCCTATCTGATTTGAGAACTTCCTTCCTGTATGATTAAAGGAAATGGAGACAATTTACAAACACATGTGGAATCAGAATCCCAGCTCTCTGATTCCCTCATCTGGCTCCCAGTGATCAGTCATCTTATGCGACACAGGTTATTAAGCCTGTGTCATAACTTGAATCACAGGAAAACTAGCAGGAAGTTTTTGTTCTTTTAAGTAAACTGAAGAACTCTTCCCTCTCAGCAACTACCCCTGTCTCCGCCCCTACCCAAGCCCTAGACTCCCCACTCTTCAGAAAACCATATTCTGAGGCCAGTAAAAAGCAAACACACAAATCGGCTGTCTACTACACATTTTGTTCTGTTAAAGGCTCCAGTACACACGATGTCTAAGAGCACCCAGGACAGTCTATCATGTCATTATTTCTTTCTCCTGGCAGAACACAGTGAATGTTAGTCCTGAAGGGGGGTGGCTCGCACAGTGCCAGTACCACTTGGCTCCCATCACCTGAGCCCAGAGAGCATGTAGGCGCTATTGAAATGCCCACTTACCAGCAAGTCATTTTCTGTTCCTTCTTTGCAACAAGTATGATCAAAATAAATGTCTTGGTATGGCAGGAGAAGCCATCATTTTTCTTAGGAAGTCTCAACTGAAACTCATTAGCAGGTGTCTACTCTTTTTTCCCTGAGAAATGTGGTCCCTTGGCCTGACAGACCAATGCTGGGTAGAAGCTGGCCAACAGATCTGAAGCTCCAGAGTTTCAAGTGCTTCTACCCTGCAGCCCTCCACTCCCAGCCAACCCACACCCATCCCTTCCCAGTGAGGCCGAGGCTGGGGTGATTGGAACTCATCTTTGTCCTCGGCACTTCCCTGAATGAATCTTCTCACCCTGGTGCCTTGATGCCTGTATTTCTCATCAGTAAGGCCTGGATCTCTTAAGTCAGAGGTTCTCGAACTTCAGAATACTTAAGAATCACCTGGTGTTCATTTTAAAACTTAGGTGAAGGAGTTCAGGGCAGCACCCCCCACCTTAAAATGTGCCACTTTGGCATGTGGATTATTTTGAGCTGAAGGCACTTGAGACTCTGTGGTCTCCCTTAACTACACACAAGAATCTAAATTGCGGGTCTTTCCCAGAATAAGGGTTATTAGCGGAGACAAATTTTATCTGAGCGACCCATCTGTATGGTAAGGTAAACATCTAATTACCAAACATCTGCTCTTCTTATTGCCCTGTGATGTGCATTCCTTTCCTCTGGAATCTCAAACTCCCACCCCATTCTCCTTAGCTCAGAATGACATATATATCTCATTTTGCCTGTCTTTGAAATTTCCAAGTTTATGGGATTCCCCATACCTATGCCTATTAAATTTTATGTAATCAAATTCTGTTAATCTGTCTCATATCAATTTGATTCTTAGCCCAGCTAGAAGGACCTTTGAAAGGATAGGAATTCTTGCTCCCCAAGAAGGCGACAGGACATTCTTGTTCCCTGACAACAGACACCATGTTATCTATAGATTCTGAATAAAAAAATATGGAACAGGGCTAGATAATCTGTGTTTGTAACAAGTTCCCCACTCTGGGCAGATGATTTTAATGCCAGGGGTCTAAGGACCATATTTTGAAAAATATAGTTCCGCACGTGCACTTGATTTCTCTCTTGATTTCCATAACAAAAGGTCCTAGTGATCTTTTCACAGGTACTCTCAAATCTACCCTTGCCTCATTCCCTAGTTCATGCTTTATGGCCACATGATGACTGTGGCTCCCAGGAGGCTCCCACTCCAACCCAGTTTTCCACTGGCACCAAATCACCTCAGACTTTCACTCTGATAGCATGTTTCCTCTGCTCAAATCTTTGAATAGCTCTCCACTGGTTATAAACTGCTAGTTTTTTTTTTTTTATTATTATTATTCTTTAGCCTTATAGTCAAGGCTCCAGAAATAGTTTGTTGGGTCAAGGACACAGTGAGAGTAGGGGTTATCAGAAAGATATGACCCTGGATAGTGGCTGTCTCCTCAATCATTAACATAATAATAAAAAAGGAATTGAGGACATTAAACATACTTAAAATTTCCAAGAATCAAGGAAGTCCTGAGGCTCAGTAACTCCTGGGAAGGGACTTCCTCCCACTGCCTCCCAGCCCTGCCAGTTGGAGGCACCTAGGTCCTTCCTTAGAAAGTGCTCACCATGGAATGACTACTCTTCAGAGAAGAGTTTACATAAAGAAAATCGAAGCAAGCACCAAGGGAGAAACAATGACAAGGAAGGGGAGAGAGGAAGGCAGAAAGTAGGCCGAAGAGGAAGGGGCTCCTGGTGGAGAGGGATTGTAAGGTTAGAGTATAGACTGCGAGGGGTACTAGAAACCCAAGCAATTCCCAGGCAGAAGGGTCTGAGCAAGTCTGAGGCAAGCCTCTAAAGCTCACTCCCCAACCTTGCCAATTCTAGGTGGGGAATACTTGGAGAAGGCTGGGACAGACCCTTCAGTGCCAGCATCCTACAATGGACAGAGGGATAGAATGTTCCTGAGGTTGAAGTTTAGGATATTTCCCTATCTTCTGTCCAATCAGAAAGCAGCCCTAATGAGCAGAAACCTCCTTCGATCCCCTCCCTATCTTCCCCACTGCAGTTGAGCCTTAACCCTGGTTTCCTTCGGGGTACTCACGCTGCTCAAAGAATCACCTATCATCTTCTTGAATGTATTTCAGTGATTAGACTATGACCATCAAATAACTTAATTGAAAACTTCAGTACCACTAAATACTCGTATGGGCAAATGGATATTATTCAAGATATATGCTACAAAGAAAAGCATCAGCAATGCTGGGTTAACTCGATTGTAAAAAACATGGAACCAGTAGTGTCTGTTCTAGGGAAATTTGTATCAGAGATAAAGACATGTAGAAGGCAATTTTATAATGATGCAACAGATGGGGAAGAGTGTTTGGTTTGAGTATGACTTGCCTCTGTGGGTCTTACTGGATGAGCAGTTTGAGGATAAATCTCAGCTATTGGGCTACATGACCTTGAGCAAGTCTCATCCTTCAGAACCAAGTTGTCTACCAGGGCCCTTTGAGCAATGACATTCTAGCACTAACTTATAAACATCTCGACGACTGAGTCTGGGCCTCTCTGCATTCCCGTCAGGTAGCATAGTGCCTATGGCATAGCAGAGAGGCTAAGAGTAAGACCTAGATGTTAGTCAGACTTGGATTTGAATTCTTATTCTGCTACTAGCTGTGTGACCGTAGGCAGATTTATTTAACCTTTCTAAGGCTCAATTTCCTCACCAGGAAGATGGGAACTAAACTATCACCTGCTTCATAGGGTTGGAAGATTAAGTAAGAAATGGCAAGTGAAGAGATTAGAAGCTCAATCATATGTACTCAGAAAGATGTTGAATTTTGAGCTTTAAACAATACAACTATTAAAGGTACATTTAATCCCAGTAACAAAATCTCAGGGTTAGGACCCAACCATGTCTCTGGGGTTTGAATCCTCTCCACAACATACCCAACAAGTAACCAGTTAGCATTTCAAATTTTGCAGATGATTCTCACTTGTGTGTGTTCCTTGATCTACCTGGACTTACACCCTGAGCATTTTCTTTCTTAGATGCTTTCATCCTTTCCTAGAAGAATTCATTTCCAGACCCATAATCATTCTAGTCACTTTTTTCTAACTAATCTTTCTATGTGCAACTCAAAGTGCTCATCTTTTATTATGCAAAGCTGTCAATTGGATCATACAATGTCCAAACTGGTTTAGTATGATTAAGGGACTATAGGCACTACCGCCAGTAAGAGATTGAATATCTGGAGTTAAAAAAAAAATCACTCTCAAATCCTTTTTACATATTCTTTGGCAAGCAGGAACTGACATAGTAAAACCTATAATTTTCCATGTGAGGCTCCAGAAAAACTGATAGAAACAGGTAAGATTCACTTGTAGTACAAGAAGTATGGACTTTAATATTAATACAGTCATTCAGAAGGGAAAGTCACCGAGCCTGATAAATTCTGCCATCACTGGCCCTCCCCAGCTCACCTGACTAGACTGCTTAACCACAAAAGACCTTGTTTCTAAGGGAGGGCATTGGAGCCTCAAACCTCACTGTCCTACCCACAACACTGAGACCACTCCAAACCTTTCCTGCCTTATGTCCTACCTTCTCTGCCAAGAGTTGGCACCCAGTTAGACTTCCTCTTCCCTGTCCCCTGGTTGTCACTTAGCTCTCTGCTTCCTGGCCTTCCCCAGGAACACCATCTCTATCTCCTCTGCCTGAGTTCTAAGGACCACTGCAATCCCACCTCAAGCACAGGGAACTTTCCCTGTTCTGACTCCACTAGCCCACGGCTATTTTGCTTCTTTGGCTCTGAGCCCAGATAGCTGTGTGCCACTCATACATCCTTCAGTGCATATGTCTTCTCTCAGGTGAGGGACCAGACTTCCAGCACAGGGCCTTGCACACAGTAGGTGTTCTAAAACACTTTATCAATTCATTCTTGCAAAAAACAGAGGGAGAAGAAAAAGAAGGGGAGGCAAAATAAGATGACCTGCAGAGAGTGTTCAAAACCAGTTGGTCTGGCTACAGAAAAAATGGAATGGAGTTTGCATCTGCCAGAAAGATCAAGAATCTAGCTACTCCTTGTTCTTGTCAGCACAAAGTCAGGTCTCTCTGGGAGACCTTACACCTGGGAGGTAGTCCCTTACACCCCCTGGAAAGCTGCAGGAGTTAAGGGAAAATAAGAGACAGACGGTAGAGACAGGCTGTTGTCATGAACTGCTCTTTTGGGCTCTTCCTCAGTGCTGTCCCACTCTCTACAGGAAAAACAATAGCACTAAAAATTATTCTGCTGGTGATACTATAGCAGGGTCTGGCCTACGTGCACCTTTCTGTAGCTTAATGAACCCCAATTCCAGTTTGGTCCTTAGAGATTTATTCCATTGCCCTCAAGCCCAGCAGGATAGAGAAACTTGAGCACATCTGTTGGGACTCAAGGAAGGGCAACCATGCGGTGATGTGCCAGGCCGATTCTGGTTACAGAGGTTTCAATGAAATCTCTTTTTCACTGGTGTCTACCCTGGTTTTCATCTTTTTGCTTTACTCTGCTTTGGGCCCTTAATGAGCAAAATATTCCTACTTTGGGCAATGACCATGCCCAGAAATGGCAATGGGGCAACGAGTCAGGCAGACGGAGGCCCGGGGCGGGGGTGGGGGGAGTCCCTAAAAGCACAAGCACCAGGGGGCGCTCGAGTACCACTCAGAGGACGTGACTAACAACCCAGACCACACTGATGGAGGCTTTACTACATGCCAGGCAGCCAGGTGCTAAGCCGTGTACTGGTATCTCATCAGTCCAATGACTTAAGTACGATGATCATTCTTATTTTAGAGGTCTGTAAACGGAAGCACCAAAGATGAAACGCCTTGCCCAGTCACACAGCCAAGATGTGTAGAACAGGACTGGCCCTCAGGGTGTCTGGGTCCAGAGCCTGTGTTCCTAGGCACAATTCTGTATTGTTCCAGCCATTGATGTTCACTCACAAGCTCCCCACTTAGGCTGCTAAGTAACCATCTCTGGACCCCAACTGTGCTGAAGAGTCTTGGATACAGACTATATAGTTCAGTCAATTCTCTCCTGTCTCAAGACACCAACTCTGACTTCTCATGCTTCTGCCTATAACTGTTCCATCAATACTCTATGGCCCTGCATGCTGATTGGCACATTCTGGTAGAACTGTTCTTTATATTTTCAAATGGGTATGTCTTGAGCCATTCTAACTAACTAGGCATCCTGCCAGAATCTAATGCAGTAGTTCTAGGCCCACTTCAGAAGCCCGAACTTTCTGAATAACTGATGAGCACTGGGATACTTTGTGAGCACTGAGGCTATGTTCCTGTGTCCTCCACCTTGGCTGTAAATACCTGGGACCCTCAAGACTTTCACATCACTATTCCTGCAAGCAGACTCCAGCTACTCACTAGCAACTACTGGATGGGCTGAGCCACCTCATAGAAACAGAAACTGGGGGTCCTCTAAAGATAATGACTTTCAGCTCAAGTCAGCAAATACAAAGAGAATCCCAACTTCAAGTCAGATATAGCTAAGAGTTGTAAGGTGTACAGAGAAGAAGTCATGGTTTCTACTCTCAAGGAGGTACAGAAGAGATGACATGAAACATGCAAAATAAAGATGACAAATATATTAAGTTTCTGGGACTCAGGAGACCAAAGTCCAAGTCTCTCACACTAACCATTGAGTGTTATGTCTAGAAGCCTTTAAAAAATTTTTTTTTAATGTTTAGCTATTTTGAGAGAGAGACAGAGTGCAAGCAGGGGGAGGGGCAGAGAGAGAGGGAGACACAGATTCCAAAGTAGGTTGTAGGCCCAAGCTGTTAGCACAGAGCCCAGTGGAGGCTCGAACTCACAGACTGCAAGATCATGACCTGAGCTGAAGTTGGGCGCTCAACCGACTGAGCCGCCCGGGCGTCCCTGTCCACAAGCCTTTTGAAGCACCAGCTCCACTACCTGCTAGGTACTAATGATTGACTGGGTGTAAGGTAAACATTGGAGACCCATCACCAGATTTGGTAGCCCTTGTTTTTCCACACTCTTCTTTGTACAACTGTCCCAGTGTCACTGACATGGAGAATGAAGGCCTAAGTGAGACAATGGGGGAATCAAGTTATGCTCCAGAAGTGATAGTTACATATCCTGAAAAAAAGAGTGGAATTACCATCCTGGGGGGATTCAGTTCTCATGGAAAATCCAAACCCATCATATCCACGTCCTAATGTTCTACTTGCTCTTGCTCAATGAGAACAATGTGATTGTACGGTAGAGATGATAGCATCTCAATTCCAGAAATACTCTCATTTTTAAGAGCATGATGTAGAATGGCCATAGGTATAGTTTTCACACAGCCAAGACGTGTAGAACAGGACTGGCCCTCAGGGTGTCTGGCTCCAGAGCCTGTGTGCCTAGGCACAATTCTGTATCGTTCCAGCCACTGATGTCACTCACAAGCTCTCCACTTAGGCTGCTAAGTAACCATCTCTGGACCCCAACTGTGCTGAAGAGTCTCAGATACAGACTATATAGTTCAGTCAATTCTCTCCTCCCTCAAGACACCAACTCTTTTTTTTTTTTTTTTTTTCTAGATTTAGTGTTGGTGTCAAGGTGGCCACAGAAAAGTCTGGGGACAGGTGTTCCCAGATAGTCCAAGTTTGGATGCCACCTTCCTGTTGGGGAGGCCTTTTGCCTTCCTCTCTCACTGCCCCTCTGCCCCTCTCCATGGCCCATCCTGGTCCAACAGTGATGAAACAGCAGGAGGACAAAGAGCGCACCAAGGACACTGCACAACTCGCAGTCTGGGTTGCCTCCGTGAGTCACTCAAAGTTCACTGAAATAGTAACACCCCCTCTCTGTGCCTCCGGAGGCTGGCACCTCACTCTGTCTCAATCACAGATGGACTCCATGCTCTCCTGTGCTCAGGGATGATATATTTATCTGGACAGTTCCAGCTGGCAGCAGTAGGCAACTGATTCACTTTTCCCTTCCCAGCAGGCCCCACAAGGGTTTCAGAGCTGGGGCCAGCACGTAAGAGTCGATCTCTCTTGAAGCCGAGGTGTCTGTCACTTCTGATGACTCAATCACTGCTCCAGCCTGGGGCGGTGGGGTAGGAGTGCCTTCAACGAAGCTAGGGTGACTTGAGAATTGGAAACACTCCTGAAGGCCTGTCTACTCCCAGGCCTGGTTGCATGGTGAACCCTCTCCCAGAGAGTGTCCCAGCCGGTGACAGGATGCCCTGCTCACCCTCCATCTCCTCTCTGTCTCAGGGCACCCCACCCAGCACTAGGGACCCTCCCACGGAAGCTGTGAAGGAGATCAACACTCCAAAGACATGTCCAGTTGGCTTTCAGTGTTTCATGTATATTCTGATACACTTTTAGATTACAACTAGCCAATACCACAGAGGGTAAAGAAGGAGTGTGAAATGTTATTTTATACGTATAAACTTGAAGTTATGTGCTGGCCACAGACACTGATAGCGTGAGTACCCCCACCTTTGCCTCTCACAGCAGGGGGATGATGTGAAACCCTAACTTCAGTTTCCAGCTCCCAACCAGCTCTCCATCCCCCAGAATATCCACACTAGAGCAAAGCCCCCAGATGTCCCCAAGGAGACAGACAGAGAAAGCATGAGGGAAAACGAATGGGTCATTTCATTCAAAAGGGCATTTATGGCAAGGTTGTTCTTTCATATTTCTTTATTGTTTGTGTTGAAAGAAAAACCTATGACCAGTATAATAATGCAAAAAGGCAGATTAAGCCATAAATAACCTCTTATCCTGAATAGCCCATGTTTTAAATCTGGTTTGCCAAATAAAATCTTGCCAAAGAATCCCTTAAAGGTCCTATACCCCAATCACACCCCAACTTTAGCAGACCACCTGCATCCCTGATTGAGAAGTGAGCTAGCTCACTGTGTGCGGTCCAACCCTGACAGTGCTCAAATAACTCCCCAGGCCTTGGAGTCATCTAGGGAGCTCCTGCCCGAGTGAGGGTCAACCTCTTTGCCACCTAACCATAAGGAACCGCACTATGTCTGTGACAGGGTCTCCTGCCCCGCACGAGAAAGTGAGAAGGCCCATCTGTAAAGCTCCTTAGGCAAGAAGCATGCAACTAATAAGTCCAGGTGGTTTGGTGGGGGTGGCTGGGGCTGAATCGCCCTCTTCCCTCTGTAAATCAGGTGTCCCCAGGCCTGGTCACCTGGGGCAGGGACGTGGGCCATCTGCCTGCCTGGGATGGATGCCTCGTGCCTGGGAAGTGGCCTGTTACCTGTTGCACGTCCTGCTGGAATACGCAGAGCTGCAGCCGCTGGTGGAGCCGCACCTTGCGGTGCTGCCAGATGCTCTCAAGCCGCCGCTGGTGGTGCAGCACCTCGTGCACCACGTCCAGCACCTGGTGCACCGCCTTGGAGTAGTTGGCAGTGGCCGTGAGGGACTCGGAGTTCCCAGGACTCAGGGGACGCTGCAGCACATCCAGCAGGGCTTTGCCATCTTGGCTGACCTGCAAGAAAGAAAGGTCAGGGCATGGACAGAGAGGCAAGGAGAGTCTGCCCTGGGGATCCCCAGTTAGGACTGAGAACCGCAGCCCTACCCAGACCCCATGATACCCCAGGAATGTGCCAGCCAGAGCCGTCCTGGTGCTCAGCCTGTGGCCTGGGGGACGGCGCAGCACCCTGAATCCTGGGGGAGGAGAGGTGCTCAATCAGTGTCTCTCTCACTCTTGAATTTTAGCTTCCCAAGGGCAGGGACCCTGCCTCATTCACTTCTCCCCAGCACTTAGAACAGTGTCTGGTCCGTCGTACCTAATGGATATTTTGGATAGTTTTCTGACTGACTCATTGACTAGGTCAAGCAGCAGAGTTTTGTTTCAGAAATGAAGCTGAATTTAAACTGACACCACCAACCTCTCCCCCTCTTTCTTCTTCACTCCTTCTTCCTAGTTCTAAACTTCTAGATGTGTGATCAGGAGCAAGTTACCTAACCTCTTTGGGCCTTGGTTTCCTCGTCTGTAAAATAGAAACAGTAATGGGGCAACCTCCCAGAGTGGTGGTGAGGACTGAGTGAGTTAACACACGCAGAGTGCTTAGAACGGGGACTAATAGTTAATTCTGGTCCCTAATTCTATTTCCACTGTCATCATCATTTCCCTCTCTCATCTTATTTCCTCTTCATTTTCTTGTTTTTATGTTTATCCTTCTTTTGCTCTCCTTATATACAACTTCCTTTTTTTTTCCCTCCTGAGCATGGTAACATCTCCATCTTTCCAGAACATGTAGAGTAAGGGAGAGACCTTTATTTATTTGCTTGTTTGTTTATTTATTTAAATTTTTAACATTTATTTTTGAGAGAGAGAGTGCGTGTGTGTGCGCGCTTGCGAGGGGGGAGGGGCAAAGAGAGGGAGACACAGAATCCGAAGCAGGCTCCAGGCTCTGAGCTGTCACCACAAAGCCCAACGTGGGGCTCAAACCCACAGACCACAAGATCATGACCTGAGTGGAAGTCAGAAGCTTAACCAACTGAGCCACCCAGGCACCCCAGGGAGGGACCTTTAGCTTGCAGACGCAATAGCTATGCTCTATGTTCCCCAACATTCGCCGTCAGTGCTGAGACCAGCAGGAGCGACATTCCCTGCCATTCCTATTGGAATCTTGGTACAATTACAGGCACCGATATTTCTGGAAAGAGGCATCAACTGATTGACACCTGTGGCTCTCCAGACCTGCAGAGGACCCAGAAAAGAATGTATCTTCCAATTTAAAACAGTGGTGACTAGGGAAATCGGGGATTTTAAGGCCCTGAATTAATTTGGTTTAAGATGAAATCAAAGTTGGTTTGGAGTTGAATGGTATTCTTTTTCTTCCAGCAAGGTGGGGCAGGAAGTGTGCTCCCACCTCCAGCCTTATGATGGTGAATGAGGTGCTACTGTTGGGCCCAGGCCTCCCCTTACCCCACCTTCACGTCCTAAAAATAGCTTACTAAGGGTTCAAGAACACAAAGGCAGCTGTTACTTCCCCTGCTCGTGGGGCAACAGAAACAGTGTGGGGCTGGGAGGTTGGTGATTAAGAGGAATACTGAGCAAAGAATCTGTGGCTGAGACAGGAGAGGAAGCCTGTCTAGAGGAATACAGCCAATCTAGGTGACTGTCTCTACCTACCCCACCTCACTATGCCCGCCTCCAGTGCATTGCCATGGGAGGGGAAGAGTAAGTGCCTCATAAATAAAACAAAGGTAACACCCTCCAGAGATGTGAATAAGACAAATATCCTGTGGCCAAACCCAGGAGAGCTCTCCTCAGGGAACTCTGAGCAGATGCTGTCTTTGAACTGTGCTATGTCAAGGGAAGGATGGTTAGAGTTGGAGGGCCCAGTCCTAACATCCAAGTCAACAGAGCTCCAGCCCTCTGCCTCAGTCCATATCTGCAGGAGGCAGGGATGGCCCACTGACCTCTGAGGCGGGCTTGGAGGGAATGTCTATGTCCCACAATGCTAGGGCCTGACCAAAATTTGGGAGAAACATTGTGTCTCTCTATATAACAATACACACACCCCACAAGTGTGAAACATATTAAGTATAATATTAATCTCATTGGGACGCTCTATTTTTGTATCTTACAAGGAGTAAATTTAGAGATTCTTGACCCATGGACAGAACACAGTTCTGTTAAAAGAGAAAGCCTTGGGCCATTTGGATCAGAGCTGATGAGATCAGATTTGGCTCACAAGCCCCCCTCTCTGCCTCCTATAATAACAAAACCTGTTACCATTTTTTAGCACTTATTACTGTCAGGCACTGGGCCAAGTGCATTACACACACTATCTTTGTAACCCTTCAAACTACAGACAAGTGTTATCACCTTCATTTCACAGAAGAAACTGAGGTTAAGAGTAGTTAAGTAACTTGCCTGAAGTCACACCTATAAGCAGGGGAGCCAAGAATCAAACTCCGCTTTGACTGTGGCAAAAACCTTTACTCTCACCCAGAAGCCATTCGTCCTTTGACTTCAGCATGCATCAAACTCACATGGCGTAAAATGTATTAAAATGTAGGTTCCAGGCCCCAGTTCTCAACATTCTGATGCAGTCTGAGATGGAACCCAGGAAGATGCACCTTAACAAGTACCACAGGGGAGTCTGAGGCAGATGGTCCCAGAACTCGCTCGAAGAAACCCTGTTCCAAATGTCCTTACCCCTATGGCCAGGTGTGAATTCACTTTCCCCTCCTCATGCAGCTTCTGTAATTAGCCCATCGCTTTATGTCCTCCGGCCTCTCTCAGAATTCATGCCAGTCAGTTAACTCACATGTGTACATCCAAACAGATGCACCTGTACTAAGTCAAGAAACTCCCCCCCTCCTTTTTAACTTGTACCATGTGCCTGCCCTTTGATTTTTCAGTGAAAGAATCTTTTAATTTGTCCTTAACTTCCATGGCAACTTCTCACTCCTGCAAACACTTATCTCCACCCCATGGTGAGTTTTCCTCTGGAATCTGTAGTGAGAAAATTGGTATTTGTTGATGGGCTGCTTCATAAAAGGGTGGCAGGGCTAGTGTGCACACACCCATTCACCAGGCGGAAAGCAAACTGAGGAACACAGCCTTGCTTTGCTATACTCCTCTTCCAAGGGAGAGAGCCCGATCTTCACACACAGGGTGAGGGAGGTGTGTGTGCGCACATGTATGACAAGATGGTGCCTGCTGATGACCACATTTTTTTCTGCTTCCTGGCTGGAGATCTACGAATGATGATTCATTCATAGATCCAGGATCTTAAAGATGTCTCCAAAGGGAGAAAAATGATCTTTCTCTCCTCACACCACCCAGGGTATTTATTTCACAGTGTACAGGTCGGTGCTCTGGCCACTCACCCACGTACACACACACCCAGGAGCCCTGGGTGTACGACTCGGTTCTCACCTCTGTGTAGGCTTGAGTCACCTGCTCATACAAGGACTGGTGATGGTGGATTGCCAGCTCCAGGTCCTGCATCTCAGACGGCAGTCCACCCTCACTGCACATCTTGCACCAGGCATCCACTCCCGACAGGAACTGGAAGGAGATAGCCGGGTCAGTACGGGAGCACTGCGGGTAGGCAATGGGCAGAAGCAGAGATTCTGTAGAGGTGGTCAGATGCCTTGGGAAGAAACATCTGGGACATCCAGGAACCTCACAGACCACTGCAGAGGGTGGAGTTTTTTCTCTAATTCTACAAACACCAACCCCACGAAAGAGTCAGACCTAGTACCTGCTCAGGAAGTGTGGTTTCCACGAGCAAAGCTGACTGTTATGAAACCACTGAGAGGGGAGCCATCTACCTGTTCAGCAGGCTATATCCACACATTGGCTACAAAATACAGGTGTGGGAAGAGCTCACTACATTACAGTACACCTTAGAGCTTCTTGTCCCAGGCACACTCACAGGCACATGTGAGAGGCTGCGTATAATGGCACGGGAGATTTCCACACATGTATAATGAGTTGTAAAGAGGAACACAGAACACCTCACGCAAGACCATCGGGTACCCTGGGGAACTTGCAGAGGCCGTCCCACAGGGGTGGAGATTAATGCTCAACAAGATCTCCACTGTTGGGTCAGTATCCTCGGGGGTAGGAGAGAGGAAGGGCAGCTTAGGGGGACAAACTGCACTGTGCCTATAATGGCACTGGCTCCTGGGATGTGATATATAGAATAGATCTCGACAGACATAAAATTATTTAAAAATTAAAATTAACAACTGTGGAAGACTATGGGTCTCCATGCACAAAAGGTGAGCTAACTGAAATCACTCAGATTTATTGGGTGGAAAAATATACCTCTAAAATGCAAATAATTCTTCACCCAACAGTCTGGAATGGTTCTGTCTGTGATTCCTCTCGCCTGGGTGCACAGCTCCATTTAAATTAATTGCCTAAATACCTTTTTATCTCATTGCCTAGAACAGCCCATATGAGAACAATAAAGAGCTGCCTAAATAAACGCATAATAGCCTTGAAAAAATAGGCTTGAATCTGCTGTTTGGAGCGTGTTTGTGTTTTGTTCCCGCCGCCCCCCCCCCCCCCGGCTAAAAAGAAGCATGGTTTATGAAATTCCCTGGAGGACTAGTAATACCTGAGGAAACTGCATTAAAAAATAGATGCAAATAAAATTGCTTCTGATCCAAAGCAATCTAAGTCAGGAAACATCAACTAGAAGTCACTCTCAGTTCTGGCACTGCACTTTCTGCAGCTGCTTGAGTTCTAGTCTGGGTGTGTGTCAGCGTGCAGTCACTGGCCTGTTAGCTGTTGTGGTTGACATTTCATTCTGAATGTTTTTATCCCATTAGGCCATCTCTTAACAGTTCCAGAAGCGTGCGGGATGCCATCAAGTATCAGCCTGCACACACTTGCTAAAATCTCAGAAGCTTCTTTACACCACCAATAACCATTTTACAAGGGACCCTGAAAGAAACCTACATTCATTGTCAGCCATGGGGGGGACACCTCTTTAAAGCCTTTGGGATTTCCCCGCAAGACTTTAACAAGAGCCCTAGAGCAGACCCCACAAAATGGTCAGCTCAAGGAGAGAAAGGCAGAGAGACAGAAAGGAAGGCACGGAGTCTCCCTTGCCAACCTGGATACATCTTGAATAAAGTGTGCAAGAGGTAGGGTTGGAAGGAGAACAGGAGATTTGACATGAATATTCCTGGTCCTTGGAATGAACTAGTCACTATCAGTCACTACCACCATCATCCTTTAATACAAGGTCTAGATCCCTTTCAATGTGTGGGGTGTCCTTGACTTAAGACACAAGTATTTCAGTCTTTGGGAAGGTTCAGGTGGAAACAGACGCAGATGAAGGAAATACAAAGATACCAGGATAGTATGTTGAACAAATACAGTTGCGACAGCTAGCATTTAAAAAGGACATGAGGCACATTACATGTTGCATCTCTAATTCTTTTAATAGAGCTGTAGGGTTTATGATTAGCCTTGCATTAGAGATGAGGAAACAGACGCAAATTGGTGAGGTGACTTGCCTAAGAGTTAATGATTAGAATCTTCATGTGCCTGGTCTCAAAGCCTAGACTCTTTTAATTACCCCCATGCTGCCTCCTATGCTAGGTGATAACAAGGAAGAGATTTAAGGCATGAGGTCATCTAGGACTCCCCACAATCTGTAAGCTACCCAAATGTCATACAAAGAAAGGAATTTAGAGGTTAAAACCACAAGCTTTAATCTTAGACACATCTCAGTTGAAATCCCAGCTGTTCCTAGATTGTGTGATTTTCTCAGTGGTGTGTTAGTAAGCATTTAATAAGCAGCATATTGTGTTCCTTTCCAGATGAAGGAAACACAAAGACGCCAGGATAGTATGTTGAAGAAATACAGTTGCGATGTCATGTGTGTGCGCACACACAAGTGTATTGTAAACTTTACTGATATAAAGAATGTGTAGCACATAATTTATGAAGAATAATAACGTATATATAATGTCCCTTACTGTAAATTCCATATAGCCAATCAAGTCTCACAGGATGCTTTTGTTTGCAAACAACAAACTTCTATGAAAGTCGGCTGATATTTTCGCTTATGTTAAGGGATAAGACAAAAGTGAAAAATACCTCAAGACTTATGTCACAGCATTAGTGAGGTGAGTGATTTCTGTGCTAAATGTAAATAGTTTTGAATATCAGAAGAATATTTCTTCAATATGGTGTGCTACTATTCACAATGTAAAAGCTACAGGCGGGACACACCTTTAAGTTTAGTCTGCATTTTAAAATATTTTTCCTTCATTTTCTTAAGACTCCAGGCAATCAGCAAAACAATAAATCAAGCCCTGGGTTTAGCATTTGATGATTCCTATGATGTAAAACTCCTACCCTGGTCTATTTCAAGCTACCAATGTGACATCACAGAATGTGGAGTTGGGAAGAAGCAATCAGGAGCACATAACCGTATAGTATTTTCACCACAGAGACTAGTAGATATAATTTCAAGAACATAGGTAATAATAAAATGTAGTAAAATAACTAGGAGTGATGAGTTTTGAGTATCAATTACTTTGGTTTTTAATATATTGGCTGTAAATTTATATAATTTAGTTTTTAATAATGGCTATGTCTAATAACCAGCTCATTAATTTCTTGAAAATTTGACCTTTGGCTCTCCATAGGCTGGTTCCAGCCAGCTCCAACACACCACTGGTCTTCGGCAGGTCACTAAATCTCTCTGAGCTGTAGTATTCCTCTCTGTAAAATGGCTTGGAAATGTCACTGACCAAAGCCACTAAATAAAGAGCAACAAAGAATTATTATATCTATCATTGTGTAATTACTACATTATTATTATATCTATAGCAAATGCTTCACGTAAGATTAGTGTCCCCCTGCTCTCAGCACTCAGGGATCAGTATTTAGTTTCCCCCATTTCGTCTGTGTTCTGAGAATATAGTCAACATACACACCTATACACACACACACACACACACACACACACACACACACACACACACAAAACAACCAAGCAGAATGTAAACAGGCTCTAGGTTCCTTGTTTGGATGTTAAGCAAAACCATCCAGAGTTACCAATATTTCCTTGTGGGCACAGGGGCCATGAAAGTGGTAGAACACGGGATATTATTGCAATTACTTGGCAGGGTCTTGAGTGTTTCAAAAAGAGAGACAGTGCATGTATTCCCATCCTTCTGACCAACAGTGACTTCAACAGCCCCCTTTGCCTCACCTGCTCAGCCTTCTGGTGGAATACCGCAGACATGGCGAGGATGGTGCTGCGTTCATCCAGAGCAGCCGCGAAGCTCTTCCACTCTTGGTCCAGTTGTGTGGAAATCTGCTTGATTTGCTGTGAGGCATAATGGCCGGCCTCAGAGAGGCGGGAAGCCACGGACATGATGCGGTTGATGTTGACATAAGCATTCTGGAAAGCAGAGGAGACGGAGTGTTTAGTGGGGCAAGCTGGAAAAGCATCCACTGAGCACTTTGGGGGTGGGTGAGTATTTGGGGAAGGAGGCTACTCAAAACAAAAAGTTTGAGAGAGGCTAGTATAGGCCGCACTAGTGTAACTATTTTTGGCCCAAGGGAAGTCTGTCTACAACATAAAATGTCAACTGATAGCAGGTACAGTAACTGTTTCATTCTGGGGATCAACATAGTTTTTGTGCCAACTATTAATGCACATGAATGGAGTCACTTTTCATGGACGGCCTTAGTCATCCCCACAATCATCTCATGAAGTCATGCCACAGGAACAGCATGGTGCTTCCAAGAGTTACTCTCTGGAAGTAGAGACTCAGACTAGGGCAAAGGACACCTCTCTTGCTCAGGAGAGAGTTATTATATCCAGGGCATTGTTGCCACCTACACCAGGGCAGTGGTGTTCATCAAAAGGAGCAAAGAACACATGTTGTGTGATAATTACTCTTCTTCCTATCACCGAGCAAAGACTTTGCTGAACCCCCGCCCCTCTCCCTATCAAAAGAGCTGGGACACTGGCCATCAGTCAAGATTTAAATAAAAAGAGCATTTGAAGCAACAATACTCTTCCATGCTAAAAATAAGATCTGTGGGATTCTTTCTTATCCTTTAGACTTAGGAATATTTCCCTACCTAACACCCAAAAGGCATCTGTAAGGCTTTCCTGGCCCTGCTGACTTCTTTCATCATGTGTTTTGTTTACATTCATTCCCATCTTTGATTTCCAATTAAAAATTCATGACCATGTGTGTTATTTCCTACTAGGCCAAGAGAAAACCCTCCAGGAACAAGGCAAAAGAAAAACCCCACAAACACAAGACAGTAGCGAGCATGAATATTTTTAACTGCTACCTCCTATTAATTGTTTGAGGTGTCAAAACAATCAAGTAATATTGTGGCATCCACAAGGAGCTTTTCTGAATCACACAATGTCTGCCTGAAGAAAGACCAGGGAAGCAAGTTGCTTGTGCACTCTCGTTCTTTGTTACACATCTTCTCAAATGACAATAAATATTCTTCAGTAATGGCACTTTCTCCCGGCTCTATTATCAGCACAGGGGTAGTTCATTAATACTGAATAAATGAAGGTTCTGTATTTTCCTTTCCCCCTTCCCTCAGCTTCCTTTACCCATTCATCTCAGCTGTCCCTGACCTCAAGCACTCCATCCCAAACCCGAGCCAGGTTGATAAGGTCTCTCTTCATTTAAAAGGTCTCTGTGGAAGTTTAAAAGGTTAAGTGAAGTGCTCAAACACAAATCCACCCTGATGTCTAATGACCCCCATGTGTAATCTCTTTCCTTTGTCTGGCCTAAGACCTTTCTGACGCAGTGCCTTTCCTTAATAGAGCTAGAATATTACTGACTCTTGTTATTTGAAATAACTATCCTTCAAAGATTTAAGAATCATTCTCAGCCTTGTTTTCTGAGTTAGGACACAGCTTCTACCTAAAATTAAACTCTATTTATAGAACTGACAGAAAAACCAACTCTGTACTTGGAAAGAAAAGAGAAAAAAAGGCATGCACTGATTTTAATAGTTCTGTCTTCTAAGAGAATAACATTTGGATTCTTTCAAATTTCCTGCTTGTGTCACTGTCTCGGTTTAGGTTGCCCCCAAAGCAAACCTTGCAACAAGTATTTGGGTCGCATGCTTTATTTGGACGTGACTGCAAAAAGCAAGGTGAGGGACTGGGGAAGTCAAATTAAAAAGGAAGGAAAATGAATAAAGGAGATGTTTTTATTAGTGGGTTGGTGCTATAAGCAATTGGAGGTCATCTCTCCTGAAGCCTTTTAAGAGACTGCCTAGAATCTGGGCTGTCTCACTGGGAAGTGAGGAATCTGGGGTATTCATGCACCAAGTGCCATTGCTCATGGTTGAGGGTCCCTCCTGGAGTAACTCCCTTGCATTTCCAGCCTGATCTACACACAAGCCAAGCACACTTCCCAGGTCAGAGAGTGACCATGGGCAGAGAAACTCAGGAAGTTATCAGGGTCTATGGGAGCCATCTGCATTTACTCTTCAGGGCTGGCCAAGAGGATATGGGTGGGATATTGACAGCATCTGATAGAGCTGTCCTTCCAAACTAGATTCGAATCCTGAAGACTCTCTCACCAACCCCACATTTATCCAGATTTATCTAGGATTATTGGGTTTTAAAGATCTTGTGTGCTTTGGCCAGATGGGAAGCAGGAAAAACAGTAAGAGCAGGGCACGAGCCTCTCCCCAGGGTCCCTCATGTATATCTTATGGATGCCTAGCCCTTTGTCATCGCTGCCTATTTACATTCTCTCTCCACAGGGAACATAGGAAGGCATATTTCTGCTCACTTTTAGGAAGAACATTCTAGCTCTTAGAGATGTCTAACTGTGGTTGCCTCTGGAGGCTGTTAACACTTTGTCACTCATTCAAATATTTATGGAGAGGTGGACAGGCTCTGTGCTGGGGACTGTGGGAGATCAAAGAAGAATGAGACAGGGTTCCTGCCCTCAGGGGTCACAGCTGAGTCTTAAGAAAAGTCCTCAAATAACTGCAATTTAGAGCAAAATGAAGTGTTTCTACAGAGGCGGAGGCAACTCACTGTGGGGGTGCAGAGGAAAGGGATCAGAACCACTGGCAGGGATGTTGGGAAGGGGCTTTCTGCACAGAAGGGGGTGGTGAGGCTGGCAGTCCTCCAAGGCTCCCTTCAACCCTGAAGCCTGTGATCATAAATGAAAGCTAAAAACAAACAAACAAAGACCACAGCTTACATTTCACATTCTAGAGACTAGCATGGTAAATGCCTTTTTTGTTTCCTTATCAGTGGGCAGAGAAATGTCTTACTAAAACTAACAAGTGATTATGCTTCACAAAAGAAGTAGAGGGAGTATTCCTCACAATAGAGGGATAAATATAATGTTGACTCATGAATTTGCTCATTATTTTTCTCTTCAGCCCCCTTTCAAAATGGCAAAACACTGCGGGTGAGTCATGTTGCCCAGGTTGGTTCATCATCATCACCTTTGTTTTCCTTCAGCCTAGAACCTGAGACAAATGGGCACCTAGATTCCAAACAGCAGTCAGAAATCAAAGGAAAAGACAGGAATGGTAGAGAAGGTCTCCCATGACTTAAAAGGAAAGAGCAAGGTTAAAGAACTGGGTTAAGAGTCTCTGCTTAGTCATTATGCACAAATGACAAGTCATGGCCTTTCATCAATCCAGCTGTGTGGTTCTCCTGTGTCACTGTTTATGCCTCTGTTAAGGAACATTTGGGAGTCAAGTTTGTCCTGGGGATGTGGCCAACAAGAATAGATATTTTAATTCGTTATGGCCTTTCCATTCTCTACCAGGTGTGTCCTCCACTCCCTCCAATCTGGTGCTGCATTCTTCTTTGCCACCTAAAATGCCCTTCTATCTGCAGAGCCGGCCATCGGTCAAGGGCATCAAAGTCACTGGGCCAGGAGTCAGGAGACATGAGTTCTGGTCCAGCTCTAACACTCAACCTAAGAGGTCACTTGCCTCCCCTGTGCCTCAGTTTCTCCTTCCTTAAAATGAGGGTATTGAACTAAATGAGTTCAGACATTCTATTTCTGAGTATGCAGGGTCAGTTTCAGATCAAATGTAGAGAGAATTTAGGTCACAGTTTTCTCCTGTCTTATCTTCAGTGTTTAGGGGAATACTGACTAAATCTATTCCCCTCCCTGAACCCTCTTCTATGTGGGAGGTAAGGCATAAACTGAAGAAACAGAAGTAGTTCGGAGCTTTCAAGTGTCCATGTGCAACGGGAATGTTTTGAACAAGAGATGTGATCTCATTCATGCTTTTAAAAGACTGCACTGTGAGCTCAAGGGTCAGCAAGGAGAAGCTTGCATGGAGTGAGACAGGGAGAATATTACTGCCTGGAGGAGACATAACCCAGCCTCGGCTGTCCATGTGTCTCAACCCTTCATTCTGGTTCTTTCTCTGGCCTGTCGTGGGAGGGCCATGGCTAGAGCTAGGCCCCTTGAGTTCTTCTGCCTCCAGCTGACCAATGACCAGATGCTCCCCTCCCCCTCTCCTCTTCTGCCCCTGCCCCTGAGCTGAACTGTCTAGACTAACCAGCTTCCCTGGCCAGAAGTCAGTAATGTGACCAACAATTCTGGCTTAATGAGTATTTTCTTAAACCCTTACCTCAAAACTGCTTTATTAACTTAAATCCCTCACATGTATGCAGTGCTATTATTATTATCATATTTGAAGTATTGCATAGCCCAATATGTGGACTGTAAAACGCAATGCACCTGCAGCACGGCCTGCTGTATCACCCACCTCATCCTGCCTGTCCCTGCTGACAAGACCTGTCCCTCCATCACTTTGGTCAGAATGGAAAATATAATTAAATTCCAGCATAATCTCACTAACTCAAAACCCCTCTATACTTACACCCTGCCTCCGCTTTTGTTGCCTAAATTCTGTTTTCCTGTTTCATTCCTGCAGTCATTAATTGGAGATCATAGGATGGACGGCCCTTCTCCCAAGGCCCTATCTCCTGTGGTGATTAACTGAAACCAGTGAAGCAAGCAGTCACTCTCCTGAAATAATTACTTGGCAGAATCTTGATGAAAGTTTTCAGTCTTGCCAAAAGGTTCTCACTTTGAACCTGGTTCCCAGTTGCCCTGACTGGCCACAAAAGCACGCAAAGTTAGCTTGCAAGATAATCACAACTTTCCATTTAAAAATCCAGCTAAATTTTCTCTCTAAATGAAGTTTATTATGTAGTACACTCTGAAAGAAATACTGGTTCTTCTAGAAATAATCATTTGATAGAAGCTATCATTTTGGTAACCCTAAACTCTGTGTCAGGGGCTAACTGTAAGAGCAGATCATTGCTGAATGGGTATATTATGTGAATCCATTGACTTCACTCCTAAAAGCAGGAATGAATTATACACCTTTGTCATAGGTCCCCACTCTGAATCAGAAACTCTCTCCTGTGGGTTACATGAGGTAACATAAAGTATCTAGTCGGTCGTCCAACATATAACTGTTAACTCAATGAAATGACATATCTTCTCCCTCATCCAGTTCCAGGAGACTGGTATTAATTCACCAAATTAAGTACAAACCAACTCAAAGTATTAATAAAAACCATAACAAAAAGAAAAATCTATCAAGGGGTGCCTGGGTGGCTCGGTTGGTTAAGCATCCTCCTCTTGATTTTGACTCAGGTCATGATCTCAGAGTTATGAGATTGAGCCTTGTGTCAGGCTCTGCACTGAGTGTGGAGCCTACTTAAGGTTCTCTCTCTCCCTCTCTCTCTCTGCCCTTCCCCTGCTATTTCCCAGAAGACATGCCACAATGTCCCCTACTATTCCTGGGCAGGAGTCCCTTTCCACAGGAGCCTGCCACATGTGCACAGCCCCACAGCAGGAGAAGCTGCTCTAGTTGCTTGTCAGGCCACTGCCCTGCACACCACACCTCCTCGGCTGGCAGATACCATTTTCTTAGGATTTAAGGATCTGGGGACTGAATTGTCCACAGCTCTTTCCTTAACCCAGAGAGATCAAAGAATTTGGAATTGGCAAGTGACTCACTCTGTGAGCCATGCCTTTACAACACGGTGTCCTTTCATACCTTAAGTTGGAAAAACAGAGGACTTTGTCTCTTGGGATAGCCTTCTTAAGGCATCTCCACTACTTTGGCTACCAGAGCACCCAGAAGAGGGGATGTCTTGTCCTCACAACAAGGGACAGATCCTTTGCCTAATCACTGACTCTCATGCAAAAGATGGCAGAAGCCTCCTCCCCAGGCCAGGCCTGGGGCCCTCCGCTTAGTCATCCAGGGGCAATGTTTTTCCTGTTCACCTCCAGAGAGGCAGAGGTGAATCACTGAAGAGATGTCTCATTTTTGGGAAGAATGAGTTCTGAGCACAGAGTTCTCAATTCCATTCCAGTTAATGGGGCTACAGCTTCTAAGTTATTATTATGAAAATGAAAGTTGTGATCCATTAAGATCACCACAGGAGGGGAGGCACAACTGCCACAGAGGGGCCACTCTCATGAAAGGGGCTCGGTGCAGACAAGCCCTAGAGACCCTGACTCTCCAAATCCAAAAACCAAGGGAGGGAAGCCAGGCAAACACCTGGCCAAGGGCCAAGGCACTCAGCAAAATCACTTGGGTCAAATGAAAACCGGATGTTAAATGAAGATGCTAAATACAAAATATATATATACATACGGCCTCAGCTGAGAAGAACATTACGTATACCAGGGAAGCACACCCAAATGTCATTAGTTATTAAATGCTTACTTTGTACAGATGTGCATGGTGGTAGGAACCTTCCTCTAGGCTCTTTTTCTCATTTCAATTCTTCTGTTTATGAAGAAACATTTAAAAAAGTAATTTTGGTATATACATATTTCTCATAATTGGGGGAAAATGTTCTTAAACTACAGAGGAAATATACCGTATCTTATCGCCAGCTCTTCCTCTCACCACTAATGTTAATACATCAAAGCATAAGATATCTATGGGTGTTGGGGCTAAAGAGGAATTAATACTCAATCTTTTACTTTTATCAAACTCATTCTTTTTATTGAGACACAAAGGTTGTTTATAGCTTGGGTTTCTTTTCCTTACAAATAATGGTAGAGGTTGTAGAATATTTTTAATTTTAATAGATTTGGTATATTAAATATTTTTTAGTTTCACAAATTATTTTAATGTGTCTTTAATGAATTTGGTCAGGTTGCATTCCATGAGAGCTGTAACTACTCAAATTCCTCCATCTCTTATTACTTTAATAAAGCTTTTGTTGGGGGGATGCCTGGGTGGCCCAATTGGTTAAGCATCCGACTTCGGCTCAGTTCAGGACCTCACGGTTCGTGAGCCCCACGTCGGGCTCTGTGCTGAAAGCTCCGAGCCTGGAGCCTACTTCAGATTCTGTGTCTCCCTTTCTCTCCTCCTCACCTGCTCACTCTCTGTCTCTTTCTTTCTCTCTCCCTCTCTCTCTCAAAAAATAAAATAAAATAAAACATTAAAAAATAAATAAAGCTTTTTTTTTTTCAAAGTAAGGCACAATTTACTACCAGTGAAATAGGCAAGTTTCAATGAGCAAATATTGCTTTAATAAGGAAAAGAAAATAAACACTCTTCATTATAGTTTTTTAGAAGTCAAGTTCATGTAACAATCTCATTTTATAGTTAAAAAAAAATAAAACCCAGACATTTCTTGAATCCACCGAGGAGGTGTTTAAAATTTTGTTAAATCAATTAGGTGGTACATTCAAACTTACCAAAAGAAAGGCTAACTGGGACTAAATCTGAGTCTAATTCCTAGTCTTCACAACCCCTCTGTTTATAGCTATCTTTTTCTCATGTCCTGCAGCTTATATTAATTTAAGATTGTGTTTTGTCATACTCAGAGAGAGCCATAAGGAAAAATACTTGGAGATTTTCCCATACAGCTTTCGGAGGCTTCGTGAGTAGTGTTCCATATCAATAAGAAAATAGATTGTGCCAGAGCAATGGAAAAAGCTGAACCTCACCTCCTTTTTCCAGCTTAATAATACCATATGTACAGCTTACATCTTTGCTAGTACCCTCTTTGGGTCCTGATGCTGTTAAAGCATCAGTTTATGATTAATTAGTTTAACATTACCATGTAAACCTGCTGATCCCACCTCAAAACATATGGACACTGGGATAGTAACATCTGGAATAAGAACTGTCCATGCTTGAAACTCTACTACAATAGCTAAGAGATGTGATGAGCTCTAAATGAAACCTCCAACTTCTGCCTCCCACAAAACCACAGGGTGCCCTCAAGGGGGCCAAATAGGGCAATTGATGGATGACTATCTGGTCAGGTCTGGCCAGACAGTAGGTCAGACCATGTGGAAGCCATCTGTCACTGTTGGGTGGAGGGAGGAAAGAAGCTGGAGCAGCCCTGGTCCTCCGCAAAGATAACATTGGCCCGTGAATCCCTCTGTCCCTCTCGCCTGGCTTGCTGTAGCAGTGTTTCCTCCAGCAATTGCTTTACAAACCATTAAGCAGCCATGAAAACAAGTGCCTGGCCATATGTCCGAGGGCCATGCAAACCCAGGAGCAGATTTCAGTAAAAGGGAAACTGGTCTCTCTCTCCTTTCTCAGCTCTGAGTAAAACTTCCTTAGAGAGGTGAGTATCTTTGTAGGGGGCAGCACTGCAGGACTTAAATGTGAGGGAGGGATGGGTATGGCTGGAATCAGATTAGTGGACACCAGTGGGGAAAGAGGTTGGTAACAATGCAGCTCTTCTAGGTTAGGATATAGTAATTTCAGGCCACCTTTAAGATCAGAGGCTATAAAACTTTGTGGAAATATATTCACCAGTATTTTCTCCCCTAGCCCCTTCTCATGTAGGCCTGGTTATTCAGAGCTTGGCCTGTGTCTTGGCACAACCCAGGAGCTGGAGAGAAATGCAAAATCTCAAGCTTCCTCCCAACTTTCTGATTAGAATCTGCATTTTAACAAGATGGTCCCAATCAATACGCATGCACATTAGAGTTTGAGAGTTCCGTAGATGGGAACTCTGAGAACAAGGAGAACTGTTTCTTCTAGCACTCCTGACCCTGACAATAATACCTGAACATTCGCCAGGCACAACGTTGTGCCAAGTGTTGTGCTTAAAATTCATGATCACGTCGCATCCTTACAACAGCCCTGGCAAAGGTACTATTATTATCCCTCCCCCCCCACCGCCCCCCATTTACAGACCCAGCAGTTAGGCTCTGAGAAATTGAAACAACTTGTCTATGATCACACAGCCAGGCAGGAATCACAGAAACACAGTTAACACTTAGTGCCCATGCTCTTTCCACCACGCTGTTTTATTTTGACATAGATGTGAAAGCAGTTGGGCTGGCCAAGGGTATCCCTAAAAGGAAAGGGGAGATGACAAAGAGAAATTTCTCCCAAAGATTCAAAGACTTGCTTCTCAGAGAAGTAGGGGCTCCTGGAGAGAGAATTCAGTAAAAATATCTACATCTCTGAAGTCTCCCAGCTGGGGAACTTAACTTGCCCTTGAAATTCCCAGAACAGTCCAGCTCCAGAATGGGCAGGATCTTTTGTTCTCTCCCTCCTTGGACCAATAATCTTCACCTGCAAACCTAAGGTCAGTCACTTTGAAGAAGAGGTCCCTGTCTCCATAAAACCTCTGGAAAGCTCAAGACTAAAGCAACTCTTTGCCCCTTTAATCAAGATCTTGCTGTATTTCTGGAGTTTAAATCTGCTGTCTTATTTAACTATTTATTCAACAATGCAAGACATTGTGCCAGCAGAGAACAAAACAGACAAAACTCCTATGCACGTGGAGCTTACATTTTGGTAGAAGAGTGACACAAAAAATTAATAAATATTTACTATACCTTTCTTATTTGAGTTCTGTATAAAATATAGCTGAGAAAAGTACAGTACATGATGGGGTTGGGTAACACTACTTAAAATAGAGAAGTCAGGGCAGGCTGACCCTGGAAGTCAGGGATGACACCTGAGATCATCCCTGAATGAAGTGAGAGACTGAACATGTGGCTCTGGGCAGGAAGAAGCTCCAGGTAGAGGGACGAGCCCACCTTGTGGTGAAGACCACAAGGCAGGAATGCCCTTGGCAAGTTTAAGAAACAGCAAGAAGCTCAGGGTGACTGGAGCAGATGAGTAGGTGATAGAGGCTGAGATCTGAGAGGTAATTGGGGTCCAGACCATGTAAAGTCTTGTAAGCCATGGTAGGAGACTTTAGCTTTTATCCTGAGAAAGACAGGAAGACATTAAAGAATTTTCGAATGGAAGAGTGACAATACACTGTATCTTACTCTTGACAGGAACATTCAGGCAGTTGTGTTGAGAATACACTGTAAGGGAAAAAAGATAGGAGCAGGAAGACCAGGTAGGAGCTACTGTAATAGTCCAGGAAGGAGCTGATGGGAGCTTGGACCAGGGTGGTAGCTGTGGACGTGGTGACAAGGGACCAAATTCTGTATATATTTTGGATGGTAGAACCAAAAGGACTTACTGATGGAAATCCTTTCACTCTTGCTCATTTGTAGGCCTCTCTGGCTGTGTCAGGCCCACTGACCTCTGCCTTTTGTAATGTTCCTTTCCTATATGCCGAGGTCCTGGCCTCTCAGTTCTCAAACTCACCTGTATATCCTCAATCAGTCTCTGTCCCTTATCTGGGACATATGCAATGGCATATGCAGCACTACTGCTGCTTATTGTTATCAATGTTTTATATTTATGTCAAGCTTTGCAGTTAAAGCCCTTTTGTGTATATTATCTCATCTGACGTGCTAGGTTTCATAGACTATTTCATGCTTTTTATTTGGCTCCAGGAGATGTCAAAGAAGAGGCATGAGTCAGCTTTGGCTGAATTTCTGGCAAATTAACTCCTTGGCAACTGCAGGTCTGTCAGAGAGCAGGCACTGGCTGCATGTGAACATGTAAGAGTGTGTGGGTAAACTGAGCCACAAGGCACATGGGGTAGACACCAAGAGGGCATAGCAAATAACCTGGGGGCAAGGAACATGCTGACAGAAGGCCCCAGAGAACAGTGGGTTGAAGCCAGAAAAGAGGTACCAGGACTGTGGGCAGAGAATCAGGAATGAGAAGGAAGAACAAAATCTGGGGCCTGGAGAGGGTGTATGATCAAAAGAGAAGGTTGGACCAGGCCAGTGCCAGCCACAAGTCAGTGACTGGAGCAGTCAGGCAATCCCTGTGGATAAGCTCAGGGCAGACTTTCAGAAGGGATCCAGTCGACTAGGTAACTGGTGAGAAAAGTCAGCACTGTGCATCAGGACAAGGCTGAGAAAGCCTCAGCTGCGGCCAAGGAGCTTCCCTACGTTTTTCTGTTAAATCAGATCAAAGCCAATGCCCCAAACACAGCTGACTAGAGACCAGTGGGCAAAGGTAAATGGGGCACCTAGAAAGGCTGGGGTGGGGAGCAAGGAACAGGGAATAAAGACAGATACTACTTTTCTCTGGATCCTCCTGACCTTGAAGGGAAATCCTCCCCTCTAATTCCACAGGCTAATTATGCAGGAGCTTCAGGGTTTGACCCCAGGACTATAATCAGTTGCTTGTTCTCTTCTCCCTGAGAGTCTCAATCTGGTTCTCAGACTTGTACAGATTTCCTGGGCTCCACCCAGCGCAGTTAAATCAGAGTCTAGGGCAGTGGGGGCCAGATGTGGTGTTTTTTCAAAGCTCCCTGGGGGACTCCAGTGGGCAGCCAGCATGAGGACTGCTGCCTTAGCCATGTGCACCGTTTCCCCAGGCTCCATCCAAAGCACACTCCTCTCTCCTTAGGACAAGTTTAATGTTGTCAGTGGTGCCAAGAGCAAGGATTCATAAATGGATACTGAGCTGATCAGAAAATAAAATCTAATCCTCCCACTAAGTTGGAAGAAAAGCGAAATTCCACCCACATGGCTGTTTGTGGAGATACAAACACTGCATTCTGTTCAACTTGATTCGTAAGAATAGGTCTGGCTGGCGATATGTGCAATATTTTACAAGCATAGGTTTCCTTAGAAGGCCTGCCTTAGGAATCCCAGTGTCAACAGCAAACAAAGGATCACATTGATTCTTGTCAGGGAGGGACACATTTTAGTTGCTTTATCTCCACCTTTAGGATTAGAACCTCAGAAACAAAGATGCTCGAGGTCAAGCAGAATGTGGGAGATCTTCCAGTCCAATAGTTTCTGCAATTTAGTACGCATCACCTGGGGACCTTGTAAACAGCCTGGCTCCCAGGCCCACTCCTGATGGAAACCATTGCTCTCATTCACCTGCTTTCCAGTGGTTGTTGAGTTTCTGCTAGAGTCACATCCTATAGAGCTTCTGCAGAAGTAAGAGCCCTGCCTTACCAGTTGCATCCTTGCTGCCCAAACTCTGTTCCTCGTTAGCAACAGAGGCTGTGGCAAGCTTAATGTCCTCATTTATCCAACAAATATTGATTAGGCATCTTCTAGGTGCCAGGCATCATCATAGGTATAGGGGCCGCAGGTGTGAATGAAATAGTCGAAGGTGGCCTTTGCAGCTTATATCCTAGTGGGCAAAATTCTCTTTGCATCAGGGACATGAATTTGAGGATGGCTAAATTGCAAGCTCTGTGAAGACTGCTTTGTGTCTTGTGAACCTTGCTGTCCTCAGGGTCTAGCAAAAGATACGGAGAATACAAACAGCAAAAATGTGCTGAATATACCAATGCATGAAAGCCAAGTGGTGCGCCCCATCCTCCTACCTCAGCCTTATAATACCACCAGGGTTGGTGTCCACCCTCTGTCATGGTCACTCTCTTTAACTATTAATAAGGTTTTGTCCTAAAGCTAGTGGGAACCCACTTATAAAACACCCATACTTCAGGTGTCTTTTTCTTCTTTTTTAAAACAGTTTTATGATATAACTCACATACTATGCAATTCACCCATTTAAAGTGTATATGATTTGGGGCTCCTGGGTGGCTCAGTTGGTTGAGCGTCCAACTTCGGCTCAGGTCATGATCTCACGGTCTGTGAGTTCAAGCCCTGAGTTGGGCTGTGTGCTGATAGCTCAGAGCCTGGAGCCCACTTTGGATTCTGGGTCTCCCTCTCTCCCTCTGCCCCTCTCCATCTTGCATTCTGTCTCTCTCAAAAGTAAGCATTAAAAATATTTTTAAACTTATTTTAAAAAATAAACTGTATATGATTCAATGGTTTTGAGTTTAACAGTATTTAGTATACAGATACACACAACCAACACACAATCAATTTTAGAACATTTTCATCATCTCAAAAAGAAACGATGTACCCCTTAGCTATTTTCTCCCCAGCCCCCATCATCCAACCCTAAGCAAAAACTAATCTACTTTCTTTCTCCGTAGGTTTACCTATTCTGGACTTCTCATGTAAATGGAATCATATAAATATGTGGTCTTTGGAGACTGGCTTCTTTCACTTAGTAAATTGTTTTCAAGGTTTATCCATGTTATAACATGTATCAGCACTCCATTCCTCTTTATGGGCAAATAATATTCCATTATACCTATATACCATATTTCATTTATCCATTCATCAGTTGATGGAAATTTGGGTTCTTTCCACCTTTTGGTTATTATGAATAATGTTTCTATAAACATTTGTGTACAATGTATGAACATTCTGTGTGAACATATGTTTTCATTTCTCTTGGTATATACATAGAAGTTGAATCACTGGGACATATGGCAACTCTATGTTTAACTGTTTGAAGAACTGCCAGACTATCTCCCAAAGTGGCCATATCATGTTACACTCTTTTAAGCAGTGTATATGTGTTTTGATTTCTCAGTGTCCTTGCCAACATTTATTATTATCTGACTTTTAGACTATAGCCATCCTAATGAGTGCAAAATGATATTTCATTGTGGTTTTGATACACATTTCCCTGATGGCTATCAATGTCAAGCATCTTTTCATGTACCTATTGACTATCTGTATATCTTTGAAGAAATATCTATTCTGATCCTTTGTCCATTTTTTCAGAAAGCTCTACACCAGCGTGGGAATTGAACTCATGACCCCAAGATCAATAGTCACATACTCTAATGAATGAGCCAGCCAGGTGCCTCTCCTTTGTCATTCTTTAAATTAGGTTATTTGTTTTTTGTTATTAAGTTGTAAGATTTCCTTATATATTCAATATTCAAGTCCCTTATCAGATAAGTGGCTTGCAAATAGTTTCCCCATTATGTAAGTTATCTTTTCACCTTCTTGATTATATCTTTTGGAGCATGAAGGCTTTTGATTTTGATGAAGTCCAGTTTATTTATTTTTGATATAATGTGAGGAAAATGTCCAATCATCCTTTTTCATGGGGCTATCCAGTTGTCCCAGCACCATTTGTTGAAAAGACTATTCTTTCCAAATTGAGTGGTTTTGGTACCTTTGTCAAAACTCAGTTGACCACTGACATGTGAGTTTATTTATGAACTCTCGATTCTGTTCCACTGATCTATATGTCTGTCCCATGCTGGTACCACACTGTCTGATTATTATTGCTTTGTGCTAAGTTCTGAAGTCAGGAAATATGAATCCTCCAACATTTTCAAGATTGTTTGGTTATTCTGGGTCACATGTAATTCCATGTGATTTTTGAATCAATTTCTACAAGCCAGCTGGGAATTGGATAAAAATGTGCCGAATCTGTTAGTTAATTGCCATCTTAACAATAAAAAGTCTGTTAATCCATGAATATGAGAAGTTTTTCCCTTTATTTAGCTCTTTAATTTCTTTCAACAATGTTTTGTAGTTTTCAGAGTACAAGCTGTGCACCTCTTTTGTTAAAAGTTTCCCAAGTATTTTGTTCTTCTTGATGCTATTGTAAATGGAATGGTTTTCTTAATTTCATATTCAGATTGTTCATTATGAGTATGTAGAAATACAAATTTTTTTTGTAAATTTGTTGTATATCCTGCAACTTTGCTGAACTCATTTACTACTTTGAATAGTTTTTTAGTGAATGTCTCAGGATTTTCCATATGTAGATCATGTTATCCAGGGGCACCAGGGTGGCTCAGTCAGTTGAGCAATGGACTTTGATTTTGGCTCAGGTCATGATCTCATGGATTGTGAGATGGAGCCCTGCATTGGGATCCATCCTAAGAGCATGAAGTCTGCTTAGGATTCTCTCTCTCCGCTTCTCTCTGCCCCTCCCCTGCTAGCACACATGCACTCTTTCTCTCAAAATAAATAATAAAATATTTTAATAAATCGTGTTATCTGAGAATAGAGATAGTTTTACTTCTTCCTTCTAATTTTGATGCCTTTTCTTTTTCCTGAATAATTACCCTGGTTAGAACTTCCAATATTGAATAGAAAGTGACAAGAACAAACCTCCTCGTTTTGTTCCCAATCTTAGGTGCAAAGTGTCCAGTCTTGAATCAGTAAGTATGATATTAGCTGTGGGTTTTTCATAGGTGCTCTTTATCAGGTTGAGAAAGTTCTCTTCTATTACTAGTTAGTTGAATGCTTTGATTATGAATAGATGTTGCATTTTGTCAAACGCTTTTTCTGAGTCTACTGAGAGTATCATGTAATTTTTGTTTTTTATTCTACTGATGTTGAACCAAGCTCACAATCCAATTGGTCATGGTATATAATTCTATCTATATGTTGTCGTATTTAGTTTGCTGGTATTTTGTTGAACATTTTTCATTCATATTCATAAGCAATATTGGTCTGTAGCTTTATTGAGTGCGGTCTTTGTCTGGTTTTGGCATCAGAATATTACTGGACTAATGGAATGAGTTGCAAAGTGTTCTATTTTTTGGAAAAGTTTCTGAAAATTGGTTTTAACTTTTCTTTAAATGTTTTTCAGAATTCAGTGGCAAAGACATCTGGGCCCGGCTTTTGTCCATTTCATCTAAGTTTATATTTATTGGCATATAATTATTTGTAGTATTCTTTTATAATCCTTTTCATTTCTGTAAGGTTGATCTCCTTTTCCATTTCAGATTCTAGTAATTATTCTAGCTAAAGTTTTGTTAATTTTGTTGATCTTTTCAAAGAACCAGATTTTGGTTTCTCTGCTTTTTCTATGTTATTCGTCTATTCTCTAATTCATTAATTTCAACTCTAATTTTATTATTTCCTTATTCCTGCTTGCTTTAGGTTTAGTTTGTTCTTTTTCCAGTGCCTTAAGGAGGAAGATTAGGTTATAAATTTGAGAATTTTTTAAACACAGGTATTTACATCTATAAATTTATCTCTAAGCACTGTGTTAGTTGCATCCTGTATGTTTTGATATGTTGTTTCTCATTTTCATTCATCTCAAGTATTTTCCAATTTCTTTCTTATTTCTGCTTTGACCCATTGTATATTTAGGAGTGTGTTAATTAATCTCCACATATTTGAAAATTTCCCAAATTTCTTTCTGTTTTTGACTTAGAATTTTATTCCATTGTGGCCAGAGAACATTATATTATTTTTATTCTTTTTACTTATTGAAGTTTGTTTTACAACCTAGCATATGATCTACCCTGGACAAGCTTCGGGTACCCTTGAGAAGAACGTATGGTATGCTCTTATTGGATAGAGTATTCCATGATATGTATTAGGTCAATTGGTTTGTAGCCTCTATTTCCTTATTCACATTTTCTATTTTCTTGCTGATCTTCTGGTTAGTTGTTCTGTCCATTGTTAAAAGTGAGGGTGTTGAAGTCTCTAGCTATTATTGTTGGATTGTATTCTCCCTTCATTTCTGTCAGTTTCATTTCATGTATTTTGGTGCTCTGTTGTTAGGAACATATATGTTCAGAGAAGTGTTATACCTTCCTGATGGAGTAACACTTTTATCATTACAAAATGTACCTCTGTATCTCTAGTAACATTTTTTGTTTGTTTGTTTAAAAGTCTGTTTAAAAGTCTGCTATTAGTGGAGTCCCTCTGGCTTTCTTGTGGTTATTGTTTGCATAATACATCCTTTTCTATCCTTTTACTTTCAATGTGTTATAATTTTTGAATCTGAAGTGTGTCTCCTATAGACAGTCTATAGTTGGATCTTGGGGCTTTTTTTTTTTTTTAATTCAGTCTGACAATCTCTACCTTTGATTAGAGTGGTTAACCCTTTTGCATTTAATGTCATTACTGATATAGGTGGATTTATGTCTGCCGTTTTACTTTTAGTCTATGTCACAGTTTTTATATCTTTATTCTTCCTGTACTGCTTTTTATGTATTAGGTATTTTATAATGTAGCATTTTTAATATCTTTACTGATTTTCTTTACTATATTGAGTTATTTTCTTAGCCACTGCTTTAGAGCTTACCATATATATCTTCCATTATCAGAATCAGCTTCAGATGAATACTGATTTAATTCGAGTGAGATATAAAAATGTTATTCCTATATTGCTTTATTCCCTTCCTTCCTTTTTGTACTATTATTACAATATACATTACATCTATAAATGCTACAAATTTAGATTGCTATATTGTCAGTTTTTATATATGTCTTTTAAAGAAACAGAAATAAAAAAGAGAATAAGTATATATTTATAGCTTTTGTTATATTAACTTCCTTATTTATCATTTCTGGATCTTTTCATTTGAACCTGTGGATTCAAGTTACCATATGAAGTAATTTTCTTAGTCCAATACAGCTTTGTTCTCACTCATCTCCTTGTGCTATTACTGGAAAATATATTTCTATATGTTACAGGCCCAATAGCACATTTACAATTACTATTTTATTCAATTAATTTTTAAATCAATTAAGAGAAAAAGAAGGCATATGCATTTATGTTGTCTTTTGTACTTACATAATTACTTTTACTGGTACTTTTTGCCTTTTTATGTGGATTCGAATTACTGTTTAGGGTCTTCTTTTATTATTTCTTATAAAGCGTGTTTGCTGGCAACAAATTTTCTCAATATTTATCTGAGAATATCTTTATTTCACTTTCATTTATGAAAGCTAGTTTTTCTGGATATAGGATTCTTGGTTGACAGGGTTTTCCTGTGAGCACTTTGAATATTTTCTCTCACTTCCTTCTGGCATCCATTGTTTCTGATGAGAAATCAGCTATTAATCTTATTTGGGTTCCCTTGTGACTTTTCTCATGCTGCTTTCAAGATTTTCTCTGTCTTTGCTTTCAGTATTTTTACTATGGTGTCTGTTTGTAGAAGTCTTTGCAGTTATCCTACTTACAGCTTCCTAAGCTTCCTTGGCTGTGTAATGTTTTTCAATGAATTTAGGAAGATTTCAGCCATTATTTCTTCTAATATTTTTTTTTTGTGTTCCTTTCTCTCTCTCTTGTCTCCTTCTAGTACTCCCATTATGCATGTGTTGGCATGCTTAATGGTAGCCTATATTTTTCTGAGGTTCTGTGTTGTTGTTTTTTTTCTATCTACTCTTCAGGTTGCATAATTTATATTGATCTATTTTCACGGTTGCTAATTCTTTCTTCTGCCAGTGCGAATCTACTGTTGGGCTTCTCTGGTGAACTTTTCATTTCAGTAATTGTATTTTTTCAACTCCAGAACTTCCTTTTGGTTCATTTTTATAATTTCCATCTCTTTACTGAAATTCTCTGTTTAAGGGGACATTATCATCAAAACTTCCTTTACTTCTTCAATCATTGTTTCCTTTAGTTTCCTTTTTAAAAAAACAAACAAACACAGTTATGGGGCACCTGGGTGGCTCCATCAGTTGAATGTCTGACTCAGGTCATGAATTCATGGTTAGTGGGTTTGAGTCGAGCTCTGTGCTGACAGCTCAGAGCCTGGAGCCTGTTTCAGATTCTGTGTCTCCCTCTCTCTCTGTACCTCCCCCGCTCACACTCTGTTTCTCTGTCTCAAAAAAACATTAAGAAACATTAAGAAAATAAATTTAAAAACATGGTTATAATGGCTAGTTTGAAATTTTTGTCAAATCCGACATCTGGTCACTCTCACAAGCAGTTTCTGTTGCCTGCTCTTTCCAATGTATGCTTTTTACCTTTTTTCTTTCTTTTCTTTCTTGGTCATATTTTTCTGTTCCTTTGTATGCCTTGATTTTTTTTCAGAAACTAGACATTTTAGATAATATATTATAGCAACTTGGGGTTCCAGTCCCCCACTTCTGGGGCTTGTTATTGTTATTTGCTTGCTTATTTATCTTGTGACTGACTGGACTATTTTGGTGAAGATTATTTCTACTCAGCTCCCACAGTGGGTGACCTCTGATGTTGTTCTCCAGGGGGTGAAGCCTTGCATATTCCCAAGGACACCCTGGGGATGACAGTGGTCTTGGTAGTACTCTGTTTAATTTTCTCTTTCTCTGACCGCATGTAGCTATTAAATTCCACTAATTGCCAGGTGATTATTCTATTATTTTCAACAATGTCCTGGGGACATAAAAATGCTCCACAGACCTATCCACCCAAATTTAGTCTCCTTTGAAGGGACAGTCTATGACGTCAGTTTTTGAGATCTGTTCTGGCTCCAGGAAGTCTCTTTCCCAGTTCTCTCTAGCACATTAGCCTACCTACTGTTTATCCTGTATCTTCAACAACTCTACCGATCTTCTCCCAATTGCTTTCCACCAGAATCTCCCCAGGGGTATTTTTGAGAGTTGGCTTAAACTTCTCTACTTTCTGTTGCAAATGAGATCAGTTCCTTTGGGAAAAGACTTGGAGCTCTCTGTTTTAGTTTGTTTCTACTCCCAGGCAAAATCTCTGAGCCATGGCTCTGGAGCTGGGGTTAGGGATAATAGTATAATTCCTGACTGACACTCCCACGTTAGTAGCTGAACACTCGGTGAATGACAAGAGTAGCCTTAGACCTCAGTTTGCCTCTCCCAACCTGGAACCTCTGCCTTACAAGCTGGGGCGAGGGAGATGAGGACCCTAGAATTCTCAGTAGTGTTGCACCTGTGGTAGAGCCTCTGTTCCCTGAGTAGGAGCTAGGCAGGAGTCCCCCCCCTGTTTGGCCACACTCACCAGAATTTAGCTTCAGCAACAGGTAGCTTGAAATAGGGTAAGAAATGTCGTGTGATGACAGTCCTTCAACTAAGAGCCAGGGGCCCTGTGTTCTTGGTTGTACCAGTTTGGAGGGCAATTTCATCTTATTGAACTGGTAGGGGAGAGGGAGAGAGTGGGTCTTGGTTCGAATGCCACAGGCTCAATGTCCTTGTTGAGTCTTAGTAGTTTTCTTGAATATACACCTCTTCATTTGCTGAATGCACTTAGGACCATTTCCAGAGACTTAACATGGTTGTTTTAAAGTAATTTTCACCAGTTTTACTGAAGACTGGATCTGTGGAGCTTCTCATGCTGTTATGCTGGAAGTGCACTAACTTTCAGAACTTGTAATGCTTTATTTCAGGGGATGACTATTTCATACATATAGATTCCACAGAACAACATATCTCTAGCTTTAATGTGCATATAAGTTACCTGGGGCTCTTGTTAAAAATGCAGGTTCCTGGGGCCCCATCCTCCAGAGATTATTATTTTCTCTGACCAGGGTGCAAGCCAAAAGGAATTAAATTTTTAGCAAGCTCACTCTGTGAATCTTTGAAAAAAAATTGTACTATAAGGACAAATGCATAACAGATAAGATTTATCTCTTTCTCCTCCTTCTCTTCATCTTTTTCTTCTTCTTTAAGCAGGTTCTCTATCTACTAAGGGGGTTTGTGGCTATGGTAGGATCAAATACTGGCTATTTAAACATCACAACAGTGTGTGTGTGTGTGTGTGTGTGTGTGTGTGTGTGTGTGTGTGTGTGTTTACACTGAAATCTAGAAATACTGTCATTATAGGAAGTGCTCCCTGTTTGGGCTTGGGGACGTGCTGCAGCAACATGGTTTAGGGATGCCAAGCATCAAAGATGACAGATGACCCCAGAGCAAGGCTTTTCGAATTGGGAGCAGGAGACTTGCCTCAGAATCAGAATTTATTTCTCTTGCACCAGATTTGACTTTTCCTTGGCGCTACCATTTGTAACTTTCCCTCCAAACAAAGAGAAAGAACACCACAGGCTTGGCTGCAACTGGTCTGATTTACACACAATCAAATGGCAATATGTGCCTCTGGCGAACAAATTAATAGCATTAAAGCAGCTATCAAACATGCTATGGCAAAAAAGGATTCTTACCACCCAGTTGCACATGGTTATCACTAACTTGAATCGTCACAGTCATAATAATACCAAACGAACATCATTTCATATTTTAAAACTCTAGACAGAAACCATCAGCAATTTACTTTTTCCCAAAGAACCAGCTAATTAAAATTGTAAATAAGGCTGCATTATGTTTGGATTGACTCCTGTGAGCGTTTTTCATGAAGAAACAGACCACGGATGGCTACAGGACTGTTCTACTGCGTTTAACAGCTCAACCCTACTTCCATCTGTCCACAGACCCATCAGAGGAGAAGCCCACACTCAGGGGAAAGAGAATTTGTGAGAAAGGCTTCCACAACAGCAGGCAGAATTAAGCAAGAAAAGTGCCTCTGAGAGCTCAAGAAACCTGGCTTTCTGAGGCACTGAGCCAGAGAGTATTTTCCTACTAGGTTTGATAGGTGGGATATTATTATTATTGTTATTATTGTTATTTTGAAAATCAAAAAACTAGGAATCCCCAGTGGGAATTGTAAAAACATGTTGTGGCAAAAATCCAAAGATAGACCAATGTTAATTTTTTTCTTTCAGAGTTGCTCATGTCCCTTACACAGTAGGGTATCAATCCCACACTCTTGGCATGCTAACAATTGATGGCCTTTTTGGTACCAATTCGTTGACAAATTTCTGCTTTTGCTTCCATGATGCAATGGTATATAGTTACTTCTCATTAGTAGTTACCTCAGCTGGAGTTAGGTCATTAGCCAGTATATAAAATTAGACACAAACAAAACTTAAAAAACAGATAAATTGTAAGTTGATTATTTTTACTTATAAAACAACATACTCAGGCTTCTTTAATTATAAATTCTTTGATCCATTATAGAGCTAATTCACAGAACATTAATTACTATCAGTAAAAAAAAATGAGCTTTAAGTCGGGGCAGATTGTCAATTGAAAAATGTATGTGACTCTCCCATTTAAATAGAGATCCTTTTATTATGCTCTATCATAGCATACTTTACTCTTCTAACATAAGACTTATTAGTTTATAACTATATATTTATTGGTGAGATAATTTATTAGACATCCGTCTCTCCACTGGAACCTCCATGGAACAGACCATCTCTCTTTTGTTCACTACCATATGCACGATATCTGATTCTTAATTATTTGTGGAATGAATGAATGAATGAAGAAGTCATGAAGTCAAGATCTTAAACTGGGAAAGTTGACTGAAAGGCTTTAGGATACTCTTGAATCCCCTAAAATTATCTAAAAAATGTGTTGAGAGGCACCCAAGTGGCTCAGTCGGTTAAGCGTCCGACTTTGGCTTGGGTCATGATCTCATGGTCTGTGGGTTCGAGCCCCACATTGGGCTCTGTGCTGACAGCTCAGAGCCTGGAACCTGCTTCAGATTCTGTGTCTCCCTCTCTCTCTGCTCCTCCTCTGCTCATGCTTTGTCTCTCCTGCTCTCAAAAATAAATAAAACATTTTAAAAAATAAAAAAAATGTGTTGATATAAACATTACTCTGGGGAGAGGACCCATAACCCTCATTAGATTTCAAGGGGGTCTGTGACCTCCCCAAAAGGTATGGAATCACTGGCCTATTTCAGCAGTAAAACAGGATTCAATACCAAAGAACGTACCTATAACCTGAATCAAAGTATGCTACATGTACCTTTACATGGACAGATTTGTGGGCATATGTATAGGTGGGTGTATAATTTCCAAGAACAGAAACACAAAGGCCTCAGTAAATTTACAGAAAAATCCACATTCACACTTCCCCTGAGTAGCTGATCATTCTGTGGTCGCTGGGCTCCAGGAGTAGCTGCTTGCAGTCATCTGTTTCTTGGCAGCAACATCCATCACTCAGGCCAGAGAAAAGGAGTCTATAATTCTCTCCTTTCACCTGTTTGGGATGCTGACATCCCTCTTTGTGGGAGTTGTTTTTAATAACAAACCTGTAAACCTACTGGTTAACAAAGGCACAAGCCCATGTTTATAAAGCACTGGTGCCTGGGCAATTTGATCAAACAACCCTGGGCTTTCCTTTCCCTTGCCCTACAGCCAGAGAGGAGAGCCAGCCTAATCAGTCCAAGGCGGCCTCTGAGTGCGGCATGCCTTCACAACCAGCCTTTGGAGACTATGCGATGGGCTGAGCATGCTAATTGGCTGTTGTATATTAATTAAATCTCCTCTTCTCTCTCTCCCAGCTCCGTAAGAGGCTTCCCTTCAGTAAATTTTCTCCCTTGTTTTTGTCCTGAAAATGGAGGCTTCCAAAGTAAATTTGTCAGGAGAAAGGTTTCTGTTGTGCCATTAACTCTCAGTGATCTGTATTAACAGAGAAGAGCAGCGGTGCAGATAATTCAAAGCCAAAGGCTCTATTTAGCTTTGTAGTTCATTGTTTTGAGGGGCTTGGTGGCAGAATTACCTCCCTAATTAAGTTTGTCTTTGCTTCTCATTAAAATGAGTTTGTCTGCCTCAGGGCCAAGCAGTTGGGTGACATGAAGATTCTGGCACAGAATTTGTAAAATTCACCAGGGGATGTCCACAAGGCACCCAGATAATCAAACTTGACTAGATTTGAGTTCACATTCTTAATCACCTGTGATCAATTGCTTTGCTCCTCTGTGACTAAAGTGAGCCAGGGATGAGACATAATTATAGGAGACTAGTTAGAAGGAACTGAATCTTTACATTTAGATGAAGACACAAGTCTCTTGTAGGCAAAACTGATAACAAAATTAGTGTTGATGTTTTCCCTGCCTGGTCCTACAACCTTCTATTCTGTAGCCACAGTTATCTTTCTATGCTAATTTCATGATGATCATCTCTGACTTACACCTTGCTACGGTTCCCTGTGCTAGTCATTAGGGTTATTCACAAATACCCTGCCTCTCCTCCCAAACACATGGTAGGACATACATTTCCACTCAGCAGGTTAGATGTGGCCTTATGCCTAGTGTCAGCTAACGAGATGTGATCAAAAGTGGCATGTGTCACTTCTAGGCAGAAGGCTTCAGAGCCAGCAAGTGCAGGGCAACCAGTAGCATGTGAGACAGCAGCTGCTCTGCCAACATGAGTCCCCAGTGACCATGATGAGTAGAACTCCTCACGGCCAGTGATGGGCATATGGCAGGACCAGGAAATAAATCCCTGTTTTTTAAACCACTGAGATACTACAGTTTTTGGTTAGCTCAGCAGATCTCTATCACTGCATATATCAAGCTGCATCACAATTGGGTTATTTCCCCAACTAGACACTGAACAACTTAAGGCCAAAATTGTTTCTTCTTCAGGACATGAAATCCAGTACATAGTATATTTAAAACAACCTGGTAGAAAATGAAACTCCCTTTCTTCCTGGCTTCTGTGATCCTCCATGTTTTATGTTTTTCTAACACGTGTCCCCCTCCCAGCACCATTGGCTGAAATAAGAAGGTGTCTTCAGTGTTCAGATATATGGTGGGGTTGGTGGGGGAGGGGCTGGGGTGGCAGTGGAGCTATTCTTTTTGACCAGGAGCACAAGTAGGAAGAGCTGGCAGAAAAACAGAATGAGGTAAGTTGAGGAGTAATTAGGCTACAGGTATTTTGAATGTAGTGGGTTCAAAGGGCGGACAGGATTTTGAAATAAAGTCTTGGGGCAACCACATGGAAAAAACAGTATCCCAAAGTGTTAGGTTTACAAGCGATCATAGGTTTTATCTGGACCAGACCTCTACATCATCTTTATTATCATCATCATTATGATAACACCAGTATTAACTGATAACTTACTATGTACCAGGCATAACTCCAACCGCTTTACAATTAACTAATTGAACTCTCACAACAACTTTATAAGGTAGCTATTACTGCCATTTTACAAATGTAGAAACTGAAGTCCAGAGAAATAAATTCCATATGGCCACACAGCTAGCAAATATCTCTGTGAATTCAGTGTCTGCTTGAACACTCTTCAACTTGGGGAGTTCGCTAGGGGCCTCCCACCCCCCTGAGCCATAGCCTGCCTCCCCCTCCAACTGCACTCCCCCACAGTTCTGCCTCGTAGACCAACACAAAGCAATTCTACCCTCCTCTCTCCAAGGCAGCCCTTCATATATCTGAAGGCAACAATTATGTATCCCTCACGGCTCCCCTTCTCTAGGCTAAACAGCCCCAATTCACTCAACTATTTCCAACGAGCCTGAGGTCCCTCACCACCCCAGCTCAGTGACTCACATTTGCTAGGGACCAAAAAATGTTGGCAAATCAGCAGAGTGGAATTGGTGACTTTCCCTTATAGTCCTGTGCTGAGCAAATGGCTTCTACAACCCCAGCACCCTTCTTTCATGAAGTAAAGAAGAGTCTGGAGGCAGAAATGGGGCCATAATCTGCGATAGGAACAGTGTGCTGGCCACGTGTCCTGCACATAGCCCCATGGAATGCTAAAAAAGTCCGCATGTTCAGAGCTCCTCCTTTCCTAGTCTATTTCTATCCCTCCTTCCTTCTTCTCCCCCCCCGCCCCAGTGCCTCCCCACAACCCATCCTGCCCTCAGAGGCCGTGTGGAGAGCAGGCCCTCTACTCACCATGGAGTTCATGGCAAAGTGATTGTGCTGTGTCTGGAGGTCTAGGGCATGCTGGTAGCTCACGCCGATCTCCGTATGGCTCTGGAGGAATAACTCCTTGTTGTGGCTTATCCAGTCGAACATCTAGAGGTGACAAGAAGGTACAGAGGAGTCAGAAGGGTCATGGGTCCAACAGCACAAAACTTTCAGAACTACTAGGAGAAAAAAAAAAGAGTCCTCCTGCTGGTGCCCAGTGAGAACCAGTCATCGTTCTCAGTGTGGGGGTGACCCACAGCCTGGTCTCTCAGGAGAGCCCTCACTTTTAGCATAAGGATGCATCAGTCTCTGTGCTACTCTACAGAGCCTAGGGGAAACAGAGAAAATGAGTAAGAGAATCAGGGAGATGGGGAAAGAAGCTGCTGTTATTACCCCTATCTACCACCTCTTGGAAAAACATTTACAAAGCCTCTAGAGGACACCATGCTTGCTTTAGGGACAGGTGCTGAGGACACATATGGAGGCTTAATCCACTCCCTGCTGCACTAGCAGAAGAGAAGTAACAAGGCACCCTAACATGTCCCTGTCCCATATCATGTCACCCAACCACACACATTGTCGAAGTGACTCTGGACTAAACCACCTTTTCTTGTGACTCCACAGTCTCTCATCCAAGGTTTCTGCCATAACCTATCAGGAACCAGAAGAGGAGGGATTTTGAGGGTAGGGTGAGCACTGTCTGGCATAATGGGCACTGAGCCATTTTCCTCCCCTTAGCTCTGTACCCTGGCTTTTGTTTAGGCTTCCACCTTTCTCCCAGGCAGCCCACACATATTAAGGGGAACTGACCAGAATCCCAGTTCCAAGGGAGGGATCACTCTAAAGGTTATCCATCCTTAGGACACCACATTTAAGCCAGTCAGTGTAAGACATTTCCCAGTCAAAGGGATTATCTCAGAAAGAGGAATGTTATCCAATTCAGTACAATAAAACACAGGGGGAAGTTTGCTGGTCTGGGAAAACAGAACCTAGTCCTTTAGATATAATTTCTAGTCTTCTGATACTGCTGTTGTTACCCTGAGCCTCAAATTGTTGCAGCCATTCTGCTGGCAGCCTAAGGGTGAAGCTGATGAGCAGAGAAAGGGTATAGCCACAACAATGGCAGGAAGCAGCAGATCCCTGATTGAGCTTTGCCTGACGTCTGCCTTGTCTCTGGACTTCCCTAGTACCTGAGCCAAGAAATCCTTTTTATCGTTCAAGTGCAGTTAAGTAATGTACCCAGGAAAGGTGTGAAGCCTTTGGAAAAGAGGACTCCTATACTTGGAACTGAAGCTCCATATTTTGGGATGGGCTCAGCTGCAGAGCAGAGCGCAGAGGAGCTGAGCACAGGTGCAGGCTGAGAAGCTGCAAAGATGGCTCCAGCCTTCCTGGAGGCAGAACCCTAGACTCATTTATTATTCCTGTTTGAACAGCAAAGTGAATTTGCTTTTTCAGTTATATCCAATCTTTTACTTTACAAGACACTTGCTATGTGCCACGTACTGTCAAAGCAATGGAAAACAAGAGTGACTAAAATATGTTCTTGGGTTTAAGTGGCTTAGAGGCCAGTATGGAAAGTAGATAAGCACTCAGATACAATATTAGTACAAACTAGTACAACTTGGCATAGGACTTGATTAAAATCATGACTTGAAAAAAAAATCTATCAAGATAAAGTCCCATTTGTTCTATCAAGCTAGCACCCACTCTTAACGGAGTGGGGACAAGGAAGAGCAGAGAAGGCTTCCCAGAGGAGGTGTCACCTGGAATTAGTCAGATGGAGATGAGGGGGATGCAAGCTCCAGGCAACGGGAAGACCAAAGAGGCAGAACTTGGGGCATCCAGTATGTGCAGCTTCTGGAAGCATCCCAGCTGTACTTCTGGAGCCTGACATGAGGAGAAGATGTGGCTGGAGAGGTAGACAAGGCAGCTGATCATGGAAAGCCCTAAACACACAGGCTTTAGGAAATCTGGTCTATATTCTGTGAGCAACAAGCAGCAGTGAAATGTTTTAAGCCGAGCAGTCACGTGTGATGTGAGCTTTGGTCACACTACGGGATGTGGACTGGAGGGGTGAGGCGGGGCAGAGAGAAGGGTTAGGAAGCTATCACAGTAATCCTGGTGATGGGGAGGGGGGAGGGGGGCAGTTAGAACCTAGAAGCCCGGGTTAGGGGAATGGTAGTGGAGTCTGCCAAGTGGTCAGGCTTGAGGGCTACTGGGAACAGAACTGAGGACTGACAATTATTTGGGAAGGGAGGGCAAGGAAGAGGTAGGAAACAGCCATGTGTCGGGCACAGCACCCTGGGTCCTCATAGGAAAGACGCCACCATGAGTGCTACCTGAAGAGGAGGGTAAGAAGCTGGGGTGGGGATCGGGAGACAGTAGGTTCTGTTTTAGGTGTGCCAAGCTTGAGGGGCTGATGAGAGTTTCAAGCAGAGGTGCACTGTTAGGCTTCTGTGTTGGGAGGTCAGGAGAGAGACGTTAAGGCTGTGGCAACTCAAGCTTAAGTATAAACACATCACCTTCCAGAGGCAAACATGCATGGTTTGGAGGTGATTCTCCCTTTTGAGTTACCCAGATCACTCCCAGCTCCCTCTCTGGATAATAAAGGAAGAATGAAAACACTGCTCTTTACTTTTGAGTACCAGAGGATGTCTCAGGCTGGGGGCTCCTGCAGAGTCTGGGTCAGCATCTGCTGTGTACACGATCCTGGGCCTGCCAGCCGTAGTCATCCCCAGAGCGCTGGCACAGGTCAGGGCTTCCCCTCCCCTGCAATGATTATTAAGGACAAAGGAAAAAAGAAGACAAGCACCCCAGGAGTGTAGAGGAATCTTGTTCTCTAATTTTTGATTTTAAAATTCCGCCTCTCAACCCCATTTTAAAATAATTTCTCATCTCCACTCTTTATTGACAAAAGAATCAATAAAGTTAATGAAAATCTAAAATGCCTTAAGTCTTTGGAACTTGTGATGAAAAGCGGTCACTCCATATGCTTTCTTGGATATCTCAGCGGCCGAGAAATGACCTTCCCTGTATTTTCTATTAAATGACTATTTAGATATGCAAATAAGCAGTGGAGTTACGTGCTAGAACCAGGATGATTAGATTGCCTGGTGCCAGGTCCCTGCTGGACCGCAGAGCAGGGATGGCTGGACAGGGGCCAGTTAGGCTGGAAAGTAAGAAGAGAATGGAATGAAAAGACAGGCAAGAGTAGGAAGCACTGGAGAAACTGTGCCTCTCTCTGAATGGGCTTCTCACACAATGTCCACTCCCAGGCCATTCCTCGATTCTGCCTCCACTGTGGAGCACACCAGCAGCTCTCTGGTGGCTAGGGGTTCTGGCGAGATCAGTGGTGCTGGAGGCAGAGCTCCAAAGAGGTGTTACATATCTCAGGGAGAAAGAAAAAGACCTACTCTGGGGACCAGATGGCCCCATGTGACATCAGAAACCAGAGTCTCTTCAGAGTGGCTATTTCCTAAGAGATAGCTTCAAATCTTCTCTGGGCCCACATCTACTGCCTAATAGTATATAACTTGCACCCCTGCAAGCCTGGCTATCTGCAAGGGTGACCATCATTTCTTCCGGATTCAGTGCAACTGGCTGTGAGGAGAATGTGGTCATGTGTGCACCTGAGCATGTGTGTGTGCACTCATGTGCACGTGTGCACTGACTAGGATGGAGGCTTGGGCTGGTTGCAAGCCTGGTTCTGTCACTAAGTACCCATGAGATTGGGCAAGTCTCATTTCTGGGTTTCCCCTCATTTGCAAGGGATAAGTGGTTCTCTGAAAGGAGGTAAGCTCCTGGTTTTACGTTCAGCCCAATTCAGAAATTTATGGAATGCATTTTTTTCTCATTCTGAATAAAATAGTTTTAATGAGTCTCCTGGATCAGAAGGTATATTCATTGCTGCAATTTACATTTCTAACGTTTGAAGAAAAGAATGACAGTGAGAAAACTGGTGTTATTTGGTAGCCAGGGAAAGGCTTAGTCTCAGCCCTGACATTTGTCTGGTGTGTTAGAGTCCAAAATGTCTGTCAGTGCAAAAAGCGTGTCTCAGCTCTTGGCACCAACGCAATAAAGAATTAGGGATCAGTGTCCAAAGTGAAAGCAGCAAACAGTTTTATTAGAGCAACAGTACACCATCTAGGGGAGAGTAAGCACGTTCCGAGAGGTGGAACTGGCCCCTAGGTTGTTCAGGATTGGATATTCAGCGGGTCTTTCTGGAGTGGTGTGGTCCAGCGGAGTGTATGTACAGTGGGGTGGTCTCTAATGGATGCTGTTTCCCATCATTTGGGGGACTCCTTTCACAGGTTGGGAAGGGGAGTTTTTGAGCCTACAAGGTTAGTACCAGAATTTTCATGGCAGCCCTTCTCCAAGGGGGCGGGACTGTACCCACAATACGAATGCACTGTAATACCCTGGGGAAGAGGTGGAAGGGGAGAGCAAACTCTGCCCTTGTGGCTCTTGATCTGTCAGGTCCAAGCTCTTGGAAGACTCAATGTCAGGATGTTGTGCCCCCAGGCTTCTAATGTGTAATCTATTTATCACCGTTCCTGCCTCTAGCTCAGGTCTAACTAACTGCCCACTCAAGGATTTGGTACTCTGAAATCTCTGAGGTGAAGGGATGAAGGTTCCTCAGGGCAATCCTTTGACTTCTCATATCTACCTTCTACCTAACATGTCCATTCAAACACTTCATCTCACTGTGTCCATTAAGGCTGTTTTACAGATTGGGAAACAGGCTCAGAGAAATGAAGCCCAGGGTCTAGAATTCATTCACTACACCCAGTGCACATTCACTGAGTACCTGTTGAGATGGGCTCTTGGGACATTGCCCTGCCTCCTGTACACAGCTGTAGGACCTCTTGTGCCTGGGCTCCCCAGGGAGTTACCCCACAAAAGCAGCCACCAGGGCCCTGTGAGATTCCAGATAAGTAAGGTGCTATCCCTCACATGGAGCCATTCACTCTCCTATACCAAGCCTACTTCTCTCCCCTCACCTATGCCCCACTAGGGCCTGGGGATGGCCGATTCAAACAGCTCCACTTACTCTCAATAAATACTTCCCGAGTGAATGAATGCACGTGTGAGTTGGCCACAAGCTCTGGGGTTGCTAACTCCCAGACAAGCTGGCCCTTTCTAAGCTTCATTCTAGCTAGGGCATTTTATGATTTGATCTATTGGAATTGGGCTCTCTGGAGACTTGAACTAGACTGACCCAAAAAAGCTAAAAGAAAAAAAAAAACAAGAAGAACTAAAGAAAATATCTCCACAGTAGTTTCAAACATTTTGATTTTTTTTTTTTTGAGAAGCTGCAAATGGTTAGGTTTAACAAAATTTAATATAACAACAAAATTCCTCTAACAGGAAAGTTCATGTCTAAATAATGAAATTTTATCTCTTTGTTTGAAAACTAACATAGTTTTGTCTCATTAAGAAAATAGATGTTACATGTAAGCTACTTGGATTCTTGGGGTTTTTTTTTCCTTTTTCATGTTTTGCTTATAACTAAACTAATTTTTTTTCATGCTGGCCACAATTCAGTGGAAATATAAAAATCTGGTTCTTAGTATATAATAAATGACAAAAAGAATCTATTTAAATGCAAATTAGGAAAATAAACAGAAACCTTTTCCTCCTTTTCTTTTTTTTCTTTTTTTTTAATGTTTATTTATTTTTGAGACAGAGAGAGACAGCATGAGTGGGGGAGGGGCAGAGAGAGAGGGAGACAGAATCCGAAGCAGGCTCCAGGCTCTGAGCTGTCAACACATAGCCCGACGAGCGGCTCGAACTCACAGACCGCGAGATCATGACCTGAGCCAAAGTCGGACGCTCAACCGACTGAGCCACCCAGGTGCCCCCTTTTTCTCTTTTTCTTATGAAGATAGGGATAGCAAAAAGGTTACTATTATTCTGCTCTGTTTTTAATGGAGCAAAGAAATTAAATAAAGATCTTGAGATTATTTTCCTTCATTTGCCAAATTTAGCAATGGCATCTGATTTAGAATTTTAACTTTCAAACCATCTTACCATCTACTGTTAATATTTTACATTGTCTGTAATTAAAGATATTACTGGTTTTCAAGTTCCTCATATTCAGCTTTGGTAAGTTGATCTTAAGAGGACAGAAGGCAACCAAAGGATTTTTCTTTGCCTAAATATGTATATTCTGATATCACCTGTGTCTCCTTGACCCTGCTTGTACACAGGAGTGACCCAGTCATTAAAGTTTATGCCCTCAACAGTACTAATAACTCCTTGCTGAACCTGGCTACATCTTGGAGACATGGGTGTATGGTTCATTCCACAACAAATTTTTATGTGTATTAGAGTGCAAAGAAAAGAGCCTCCAAATCTTGGGTTTGAATATAGATTCTGCTATATAAACTTTGGTAAGTTAGGTTATTGGTGGGATAACAATTTATACATTTTAACCTTTGGGTAATAGTAAGATTCAAATAAGGTAATAGTTTTATGCTTTAAGCGCTGCATACCGATAGATTTTAAAATCCATACAGGGAACATATTCTAGTGTACATATTACCTTAATGTTTTCATTTAGAGCAGAAAACAGATGAAAGGTATGGATTTAAAACTGCAGTAGGTTCACCTTATTGCAAAACCGCCATGAGCTAATAGGAATCATACCTGCACCTCATATATAAACACATTCCCAACCCACCCCTCTCCAAGATGCACCCCACAGTGACCACAGGGTACTGCACAGACATGGCCCCGAGATACCTGTGCATCTTCCCACTGCCTTAACTTTCACCTACACAGAGGGGCGCTGCGGGTGCCATTGCCCACACAGGACTCAGACCCGTACACTCTCTTAGGGTTATGCTTGAGGGCACTGGTGCCCCCCTGCCCTACTGGTGTGGTCAGACAAGGACCTCGCTCTCTCCTGCCTTGCTTCCAGACCTTCCCTTCCTTATCCTCTCTGCCTTCGCCAACTCTTTCACTGTTAGGCTCTGTCCCTTTTGCCGTTCACGGCTTTTCACTCAGGAGAGACTCCTATTAAAATGCATCATTCCTGCAACCCCCTGGAATTAGTTTATTCTGGATATAGAAACAGCTCGATCAGAAAGCAAGGCCCTTTGTGAGCATGACCCAGGGGTGAGATCCAAACTGCGGTGGCAGAGGAGCACTGGACAAGAGAGGTGGAAAGCAAGAAAGAATGAGAAGTGCGTGGGAACCAAAGACTAATTTCCCTGCGTTACAATTCTGCCTTCATGTGAACTCACGCTGGGGCACATATTCTCATGCAAACAAGACAACACACAGACCCCGGGACCCTTAGGACCCTTCAACCCTGCTTTGTAATTATCCACTCTCCTAGGATTGTAAATTTTCCTACTAAAGGAAAAAAGGAGCAAAGGAAGAAAAAATAAAGGACTCCAAATGTGGACCTAGTTTTTGGGTTCCCAGAATTCCTCACTGGAGAGACTTTGACATGTCACCTCATCTATATCCACAAGGTTTGCAGGCCATGGGCACTCGGGGTTCTGAAAGATCATCTGTATACCGATAAAAGGCTGGCAGTTTGAACTTGTGCCCGATGGTCTCTAGGTGTCAATAAATATCTACTGAGGGAGAGGAGGTAGGCTCTGCCTCTCTCCCTTTAGGCTTTTGGCATGTCAATGGGTATACTTCAATAAGCTGTATAGAAGACAAGCCATTTTTCGTCTTTCACCATAATCCCAGCTGCTCTAGAGAGGATGGCTTGGCCTGGTTACCTGGGAGACCCTCTCACTGAATCAACCAGGACACCAAACAGTTTCACTGACCAGGCTCTGTCTCTGACCTGTAGACATGCTATCAATCTCCTAGCACATTTCTTATACTTTCTATATTCAAATTCCCTAATTCCCAAATATCAGATCTAACATTCTAACTGTTGCTCACATCTGGAATGGTCCCAGTTTCTCTGTGAAAAAGGCCAACATCCACTGTGATCAAGGAGTTAACAAAATCTTTCCCCTTCTGCATGATAATCTGACCTTCATTTACTATCCTAATTCTATTTCCCTGGAAACAGGTGAAGACAGTGTGTGACAACATGTTACATGTTGCCTATGGTAAGAACACACACCGTGACTGGTAAACTATCTGGATTGGAATCAATCTGGTAGACAATCAACGAACTCTAAATACCTGATGGGGACACCATACCTTGGGCTTCCCTGAGCTTGATAACTCATGTTAATGGCACCTCCATTGCAGGGACCTTGGAAGCTGTGTCAATGACATTGTTACAAGACCTATTGGCTCCCATGGGGCATGGAGTTTTCAAGCCATGACAGCTTTTGCAGCTGCCCACTGTGAATTTTGTCTTCTTGCACCTGAGCCAGACTGCTGCAAAGACTGTCCTGTTGGTAAGCCATGGTTTCCATATTATATCATCCTGAGTAAATCAGTGCAAAATAGGACCCATGATGGTCTTATAGTCAGAGTGTTTGGTAGAGTCCAAGGAGACTCCTGGTAGGTATCATTTCCAAATTTCAGAGTCAAACTATATGAACAACAGTACTGTGCCTCTTCTCATCTTGCCTTCTTTCTCCATCTTGCTCTCCCATTCTCAATTTCTCTCACTGACAGAGTAATGATAGTGGTAACAATAATAGCATCTAACATTTGTTGAATGCCCCCTATGTGCTAGGCACTGTTCTAAGCACTTACATGTTAACTCATTTAATCCTCTTCATCTCATAATTATCACCCCAATATTAGCCTCCAATATTATCATTTCAATTTATCAGACTGGGAAACTAAGGCACAGAGAGGTTAATTAGTTTGGCCAAAGCCACATTAATATGTGGCAGAAATGAGATTCAAATCCAGGTGCTGATGCTCTTAACACTGTTGCTATACTTCCAATGTGCTCAGAGCTTTACTCTGGCTACCTTTCCTATTATCACCGAACTTCTAGAAGTACATTCTGCCTCTGCTGACTTCATTTTCCCTCCACCCACTCCCTCCCTAACTCCTTGTAACAGGGGCTACCTTTCCTACTTCTGTAAGTCTCCACCCACAGTGAAAACCAACCATCTCCTCCTTTGTGAGTTCTTGGTTCTGCCACTCCTACCCTTTGGTCTCACCTCACAATCTGACGTGGGCCTTTCTGAAACTCCCCTTCTCTGGCGACTGTACAAGGTCATTTGCAGAATGCCCAGATTCCCCTCCTGCTTTCACAGGCCTCCACCCAACAGAAATTCTCCTTGGGGCACCAGCAAATCTACATTCACACTCCTCCCTGACACCTCAGGTCTCCACGCAACAAACACAATAGAAACACTCTCATTGTGAAAGATGGCCCATTGTCCAGTCCTACGCTGATCTATCCAAACATGCCTCCCACTTCTCTCACGCCCCTTCACAACCTCCTTTCATGTCCTTCACACCCTTACTGAGACAGTCTCAAGATGTGGCCCTCTGCCTTGTATTCACCAGGCTCTGGGCACCTGAACACCATCCAGACTCACATCTTCAACAACATGAGTAGTGTTCTCTATTTCACGTGCCAAGCTGTACTTGAGGTACTACACCAACAACTTCAATAGATGACCTCACTCAGTCCTTATAGTAATGCTACAAAGAAAGTATTATTCAATCTGTCTTAAACATGCTGAAAACTCAGTGCGAAGAGTTGAAGCAAATTGTCAAAGATCCCGCAGCTTTGTAAGTAATGAGGATCAGTTTAGACTCTAGGGTCCATTTAAACCTAAATCCCATCCAATTTCCTGGTTCTGGGGTGCCCTCTAACCATAACTTCTCAGATAACTGACAAGACGAAGTACATGTCAGGCTCTGCACAATGAACTTCATAAACATTGTCTCAATTCTCAGTCCTGGGAGCTAGGGCATCATTGCCACCTTTTTTGTGGCTGAAGAATTAGATTCGAAGAGATTGCATGACTTGGCCAGAGTGACATAATGAAAACTCAAATGGCATACTGAATACTCAAATCTAGGTCTGCATGACTCCAAAGTCCATGCTTTTAAATTTAATTTTTTTTACTGCTTATTTTTGAGAGAGAGAGAGTCAGAGCATGAGCAGGATACAGGCAGAGAAAGAGGGAGACACAGAATTCACAGCAGTCTCCAGGCTCCGAGCTATCAGCACAGAGCCCGACATGGGGCTCAAACTCACAAGCCATGAGATCATGACCTGAGTCGAAGTCTGACGCTTAACTGACTGAGCCACCCAGGCACCCCCCAAAGTCCATGCTTTTAAATCAGTACAAAACTGTCTCCCAAATAAACACTTAAATTTCAAACTATTCCTAGTGACTCAACTCAGTATGAATATCCCAAGACAGCATCTCCAACTACTGTGTCTTTTCTATGAAAACTATTACCCTCTTCTGACTTCCCACATCTTAACCCCATCTCCCAGATCCCATTTGTTCTTCCTTCCTTCAAATAACTCTGATACATGGCCTTTATTTTTCATTACTGCTACTACTCGCCACCCAGCCCCTCCTGCCTATTTTACTACAATCACTTCCATACTGGTCTCCCTGGACTCCATTTTCTCCCTTACACCAAGCCATCTGCCCCTACCAGGCTCATTGCTCTAATATAATGCTTTCAACATGTCAAAACACACCTGTGTGAACACACACACTCGCACAATTATTGCCGCTGTCATCTACAATGTAAACAAAATCCAATCTCCTCATTCTGGCATTCAAGACCCTCCCTCCTCAACTGGTCCAAATCTGCCTTTCCCTATTATTTCACACCACTGTCCTACACCAAGCATCCTTGCCAGCCTAATGCTATTCACTGCCATGCAAAGACATCATAACCATGCTCTTTGCCACCCCCATATTTGTGCTACATCTTTCCCCCTATAAATGCTCCACACCCAAATATCCAAATTATTCCCATCCTTTGAAATGCAATTAAAGTGTCATCTCCTCGTCATGCCTTCTTTGACCAACTGAACCCATACTGATTTCCCTTTCCTCCAAACTCAATGCTGTGGAATCTACTGCAGGAGTTTACAAACCTAGCCTTAGGTTTTAAAAACCTGAAATGTTTTTGTATAAAAAAAATAATGTCCTAAACTTTGCTCTTAAGATTCTAATTTAGTAGGAACTCTCTAGGTGATTCTGATGCACCTGCATTTTTTCTTTAAATGGTGCATGTGGAGACTCATGGTCTGTCCATTACAGGGGAGCTGGTATCTCACTTGACCCTACCATCTATAAACTATTTGAAAGCACAAGTCAACAACCAATGTAGATCAATGATCTGTGAAGGAAGAGAAGCACCTAAGGTAAGCCCTCTGGGAAGCAGAAAAATAGAAGCTGAGCAGAAAGCAGCAGTTTTGAAGGGTATTAAAAAACAGATTTAGAGTTCAGAGCTGGTAAGGTGGTTGGAATTTTGGTGATAAAATATTAGGGAAGAGGGAAATAAGAGAAGGAGCCCCAAAAACCTTCATTAAAATTTCCTTCAGGTCTTTGGCCAAATCCTAAGCTGTGCACATACAAGGCAAAACTCCAGAAAGTCTAGCAGAGAATAGCTGCGGGAGGTAGAAGATACTGAGAACTGAACAGAAATTTAAGGTTATGCAGTACTGGGAAAATGTTGGAAGCTCTAATTCAAACCATGTGAAGAGAGTTTGGTGAACACTCTGGGCACTGAGTTGGGTCCCCAGAAAGAACCAGGATATAGGAGTAGGAACCACATCCTAAAAATAAGGGCTCTCACCTCAGATTAATGAAAAGATGGAAGTAGATCTGTCATAGCAAAGCCTAAGCCAAGGCTCAATAGGATCAAAATCTGCCAGTAGTTTAACTGCATCCCAGAACAAAATTAAAGGTTAGAAGGAGATAACCTAATCCAGGGTCTCTACGATGTGTCATCTGAAATATCCAGTATAAGATTACAAGCCATGTGAGGACACAGAGAAAAGTGATAGACTATCAAAAAACAAAAGGCAATGAAAACAGACCCAGAGATGACCAGGCTATGAATTAGCAGGTAATACTTTCAAGATAATCATGATTAACACAAAGAGAATAGGAAGGAAAAGGACAAAATGAATTAAAAGATGGAACACTGAAACAGAGTTTCCAGTTTTCTGTTTCTTGTATCCCAAAGCATCCTGATATAGTCACATACTCATGATGCTTAGTACAATATTTTATTTACTTAGTGTGTACTCACTGTATTCCAGACATTGGATTAGAGACTAATGATAAACATCAATGTCAGAGGCTAGTGAGGGAGACAAATATAATCAATAGTCTGTCAACTTTAGTGTGAAAAGTACTATGAAAAGTATATACCATAAGCTGACAACAGAGGAGCACTGGTCCCACTTGGTGAAGATAGAAGTATGGAAAAACATGAATGGCTTCCAGAAAGTGGCAACAGCTGAACAATACTTGAAAGACAACAGGATTTGGTCAGGTGAAAATGTGGACGGAAGCACCTTAATGAGATGACATAACTTGAGCAAGGCCTGGAGGCTTAAAATATGGAATAGAAGGAGGTTCTTAGAGCTCCAGAAGTGAGAGGTGGGGAGAAAGGATGACAAAAGATGAAGGAAGGGCCAGGTCACAAAGGGGCCAAGATTGAAAGGTAGAGAAACTGGCCTTTATTCAGTGTGCAGGGGGGAACCAATAAAGGGCAGTAAGATGGTCAAATCTGTTTTTAACCCTGACTGGGTGTCTACCCTGAGGCCCCCAGACAGACAGCAATTTACCTCATTGCAAAGGGGAGTTTGAGCCAGTCCTGACCTCACAGAACAAAATCAACTAGCACATTACAGACTTCTCACCGACTGAAGGTTCTCCATGCACACTCCTTCATTCCTTCCCCGCCCCCCACCCCCCACCCCCCACTCCTTGTTCTTACAACCCCTTCAATGTCTGGGTCAAAAACTATAAATATGAAGGAGGAGATAAAGATAATGTACTAAAGGTGCCCAGCACAGAATATACCACATAATAGATGCTGAATGCATGCTAATCCCTTTCTACTTCCCCTGCGTTTATCAGGATACGCTGGCAGTCACAAAAAGTAGTTGCTTTCTGATTAGAGAAACCCAGGCTGCAAAACTTCATGCTCAAATCACCCATTGCCCTTGAAAATGAGCCATAGCTGAGCTCTGCCTAGAGAAGCACATGCTCATGTTAGGTCTTAAAAGGCCACGGTCCACACTCAGGCCTTCCTCATGCTAAATGATGGAGTGAAAAGTCTCACCAAGTCCACAGTTAATATAAATGCTTTAAGACTTTAAATAAGGGTTTTGTGTATGTGTGTGTGTGTGTGTGTGTGTGTTTCATTTCCAGTCTGTTTGCCTGGATGGCCCAAATTCCCTGTAGCACTGGCAATATACACAGTACCCTCTCTGTGGGGGAAGGAACGGTCATCCAGGAGCCAGCAAGTCAAGCAGACGAGAAACAGGACCAACCAAGCCAGAAGTCAGCCCAGGCAGCCCCGGGATATTGACTCGGAGTGGCCAAATTCCTTCCATCTGAACCACAGATGCTGATAAAATATTCTCAGCAATGGAGTGAGAAAATGTGCTTCACTTACTTCCCAAAATGTAGAACTGAAGAGGTCAAACTCTATTTAATCCAAGCTGAGAAAAGAGTGCCCAACTTTATCCCAAAGCTAAATTTAGGCATAAACTGAGATCTGGCCCTTGGCAAGTTAATTTAGATGAGCTAATGCTTGTTCCTGGCATACAGGATGCACTCGGTAAATGGTAACTATTATTGTTGCTGCAAAAATGGAGCGTCTGCTGGATGTTCTCATCCAGTCCTCCCACGCATCCTAAAATTGGCTGTGCCAATCACTTGCACATCTGGGGGAAAAATTCCACACGGGCTAAGGAGGAGGTGGCCCTCCCCACAGGGGTCCCTCTCTGAGGGAAAGGGGCAGCTGCTGTGCTGAAGGGGTGTGTGCTAGATGGGCTTGAGCTCCAGCCCAGGAAGAAACCTGGCACTCCCCCTCTTCCCTTTGCCCTCTGCCCGCAGCTTCGGCAGTGGGGCCCGGGCAGGGGCAGGGGCAGCACAGGAGCCAGGCTCAGGCACATCCAGGAAGAGAGGCTTGGTCATGCTTCCTGCTTCCAGACCCCACCTGGCAGAGCACACCCTGCAGACTCTCAGGAAGAACTTACGGAATGAAGCCCAATCACTCCTCAAAACTCTCCATTTCTTTAACAATCTTATGCAGAGGACTGCGGAGAACTCCTGGGCTCAGTTAGTGCCCTTGTCCCTCCGAACAGGGCAGAAATGCAGTAGCGGGACCACTCATGGTATAATGTTTTTAGTAGCCTGTTCACCACTCCTGTCACGCTTCTGTGCCTTCAAAGAAATTTAAATTTAAATTTAATTTAGTCACCCATCCTTCTCCCAAAATGTTTTTGGGATTTCTTCCCCCCTCCCCCCCAGCCCCCAATCCTGCTGTCATGAGGTGAAGGCCTGGTTGTTACCTTAGCTCCCTTTCCTCCCCAGCATCCAATAGGTCACCTGGTCCCACTTCCTTTCCTTTTGAGTGTCTCCAGAGATTGCCCCTCTCTTTTCCACTCCCACTGCCACTTCATCTTCTCAACCTCGGATTAGTATAAAAAGACCAGAAGTAGGGCCCCTGCCTCCCAATCTCTCTGCATTGCGAGGTGAAAGTTACTAAAATCCCAGTTTTTAAGGGAGGGCCCTGGAGTGGTGTCCTTTGAAACCACTCAGCAGTAGGTGGTGCTCTTGTGCCAGCTCAGAATGCTCACGAGTTTTGCTCCATCGGGCAGCCTAGTGAGCATGGACTGTGCCACGGTCCACTCTTTATTTGGCACTGACTGTGTGCCTCTGGGGAACACAGAAGTATCTAAGACACTGGGCCTGATCTCCAGGAATTTGCAATATATTGGGAGGAATGAGGCCTCTGAGTGTAAAGCCACAATACAAGATGAGTTGGAATAGTCCAGTTTGAGGGGCATGGATGACAGCTATAGGAAGAGACCCAGAGGAGAGAAAGACCACTTCCAAGAGGGAAGAATGAGTGAAGCAGTGTTTGAGCAGATCTTCGGCTAGGGTCGGGTTTCCATAGGCAGAGTGGGAGAGAGGTTGGTATAAAGGTGTGAGAAGGTGGGGCTGTGCAAAGTACACAGAAGGATGTCCTGAAGGTGAGGCCTGAATGCCCAAGTCCATTCTAGTGCCTTCCAGTGTGCACCTCCTCTTGACACCTCATGACGAAAGTCAGCTTCCCAGGGAAATCTCCTAGGGCAAGAAAAATACCACCCTAAAGTGGGACCAGTCGGTCCACCTGATCTGCATGGAGAAAACCAAACATGCCTTTTTCTCTATACCAAGAAAGGGCATGTCTTCTCTCACCACATCAGCAGCCATCCCCAGAGCGGGGCCTTTATTGTCCTAGAATAGGCTCTCTGAGAAGGGCTGGAGGTGAGCCAAAGAGTAAGAGACTGGGGTTTCTTGGTGAATGGGCAACATGGGGGAAGAGCCCTTCTGGGATTCCAGGAGAGGCAAGTTTCTTCCAAGGGAATTAATGTTCCCTCGCATTTTTTACCATGAGTTTTATGACTCTCCAAGATAAGACCACAGAGCTTTGGCTTTTCTTGGGAATGACCTCAGGGAAAGCCATGGGACACAGGAATGAACATTGCTGACCTGGGCACACCTACCTCAGGGCACCAGAATCCTGTCAACTCAATGTTTCCATACTAGAAAATTCTCTCATGCATATGTGTGAAAAGACATCATCTTCTATTCACATATGAGACAGTGCCTCACTCCATTTGAATGAGAGAACATAATTCTCTGGGTGGCCATACCCTGGAGTTTCAGACCAGCTAACTTGAACTACAAGAAGCAAATGCACCCCTACACACAAAATCTTTCTCTAACTTGTAGAAGTAGATCCATATTCCTTTTCATATTTGAAAAACTGGTCCCAGCAATGCCACATTGAAGATTTGAGGCCCAGATCAGATGAAAATAGGCCAGAAGAAGTGATGGGAGTTCACCTGGAGCAGAAAAGACTGGAAAGGCCCAGGAGGACTGTCTCCAAGTCATCAGAGGGCTGCCATCTGGAAGATGGAAGGAACTACTTCTGGGGGCCGCTAGGGCAGAGCTGGGACCACAGGGTGGAAGCTCCAGAAAGACAGATGCTGGTCTGGTGGCAGAAAGCCTTTCTAACAAACAGTGGTGTGTAATGATGAAACAAACAGGCTGCTTCGCAAAGCTGTGGCTTCCTCCATCCAGGAAAAGCTCAGCGGAGTCTAGAGGATGCGTGTTAGTTAGAGAAGCCCTGAGTAAGGGATTAGACTTTAGACCCTCTGATTCAAAGATTCTAGCATTCTAAGATGCTCCTGGAGCAGGGCCTGAACTATTCACCAGATTCCAGCTTTCCCCATGTCCACTGGTTCTTCAGGGAGTGGACCTCTGGTTTTAACTCCTGGGGAGCCACACCTCAGGGACACTATCCTAGAGCCTGAGCTCCAGCCTCTCTGGAAAGTGGGTGTTCCCAGAACCCATCCTGTACTTTGGGGCTGCCATGCCTTTGCTCATGCTCTTCTCTCTTTCTGCACGCCAAGTTCAGCTGAACATTTCCCCATCTGCATTGTTTACATAGCCGGGACAGGCCTCTATGCAGCAGCTAAGTGTTGGCCAGCATCCCCTGCTCCAACGTGTAAGGCCTGACTGTAGCTCACCTGCCGGTGGCCTGCCCCAGCACAATATCTGGCAGGTATTTAATTGGCTTATCTTCAGCAATGGTGTTCTAAGATCTTGCCCCCCTGGTCACATGCTTCCATTTCCCTTCCCTTCTACTAGCAATAGATCCGGTAGCTACTATTCACTGACCAGTTCCTTCTCAAGAGCCCTTCTTGGTTTTTCCAGGCACCAGGTACCTACCTCACCTATACACTCTGCTGTTGCACGCTGCCCACTGTCTGCTCCAGCATCCTTACTGTGGATGAGGGTATACTCTCTGCCCTCCCTCCCTCCCCAGGCCGCAGCAGGTCTCCCCATGCCTCTCTTCCATTCCTGATCCCATCTATCTACATGGTCCACCTTGAGCCTACCTCCACAAACCGGCCATCTGTTGAGCTCCTACTGGGCTCTGGGCATGTTAGATACTGTATACATATTTTTTTTTTACCCATATACCAACCCTAAGGCATTTATTAAAATCTGCATTTTACTGACAAAGAGACAGCTCACAGAGGATAAACTGGTCACAGAAAGCCATTCAGCTAGCCAGGGCTGGCGGGGCTGGGATTCAAATCCAGGTCTCTGCAATTGCAAAGCCAGTGCTCTTTCTATAAGGGATTGCTGGGTCTTCTGGCCTTGCTCTTTCCGCCCTCCAGAGGAGGTCTGAACCACACAAGGAGCTCTCCCTTAGCTCCACCCACAGAAGGAAGCAAGATCACAAAAGGGAAGAGAAGCAACAGGTTCAGAGAGAATGGGAGCAAAAAGAGTGGGAGGAGTGCAGGCTGGAGGGGTACAAGGACACAGGGAAGAAAGGTCACAGATGGGAAAGGAAGGAGAGGGGTGCAGGGCAGTAGGCGGGAAGAGAAAGGGAAGGAAGGTGTTTTGGTCCCTACTGGAGAGACTCAGTTTGTTCTTTCACTTAACAAATTATACCTGAATTTCTTTTCATTCTTCAAAAATGGCACTTAAGACATTCCTTCCACTTCCCCTACTGGGGCAGAGCTGACATGTCACCTTTTTTTTCTTGGGCTACCGCCCACTGTCTCCCCAAAACACTCTAGGCACCCCAGCCCTAATTCTTGTCCAGTAAGTAACACAGACTAGATATCTAACCAGGCTCTAACCACTAGAGTAGGTACTACTTCTGTGTCATCCTTTTCTCACAAGGTTCGGGAATCACAGCAATGCTGAACCTGATTTTCCCTACGCTTCCCTACGTGATTCCCCTACCCAGTGTTTAGGTAGGAGACAGGGTCCCCAGCACCTAGCAGAGGACCTAGCACATAGTAGACACACAATGTCTGCTGACAAGTGAGTGAATCAGTGAATGTTTCTCAATTGCTTTCCTGTGCCTCACACAACGTCTGTCTCTGATCAAGACCTTCTGTTTCTAGCTCACCTAAATTGCTGCAGACCGAATCAGTGTGACAGCCTGGATTCAGGAAACATTGTTAACATAGTGTCCATGTTCTCAGTTCCAAGGGGTCACTCTGGGTCCACAGTTCTGTAGGGTCCATTTATAAGTAGAGGCCACATATACAGGTTATTTACCTATGGCTGTCTGGTCTCGCCCCTTGGGAGATCTGAGAGGGAGCCTCACCCCACTGCCCCGTGCCTAGACTGCCTCCCAGTCCTGCCTGCAATCTGCTCTCTCCACACCCACAGGCCTCCTGCAGACCTGCGACCTCCACATACAGTGGGGCTGAAAATGCAGGAGAGGGAGAAAGGATGGAAGGAAGAGAAAAACAGCTTTGGGAGAAAACACTCGCACATGCAGCCTGCAGAACGCTGTGACTTGGATTATTTTTGGAATCTAATGTTTCTAATGTTCAAGAGGAGGAAATGAGAAAAGTAAGTAGAGATTCCCAGGACTGGCAGGCTGGAAATAATACAGGACACTGTGTCCTGTGTTGGGGCGGGATACAGACACACTTCCTCACCCTGAACCCAGTCAGTGGGGGGTGCAGAGGGCGGTGGTTTAGGCCTCCGTAGGAGGAGGGAGGGCAGAAACAAGAGGGCACCAAAGCCTTTCTCCAAAAAAAGCAGGAAATTACAAACTGCCCAGTAAAGACCTTGACCTCTGGCTGCCCCAAGGTTGCAGCTTTTTGAAGCCATCCTCCCAGCAAGAAGGGCTCAGGCAAGTGAACCACAGAGGACCTGGCAGCATGTGCCTTGGAGGCCTGTCCAGCACTTGCCCTTTCACTACAGCAGGGATGAGGACCCCTCCCTCCATTCCTCCCCAGCCCCTGTGGCCACCTCCTAGGTTGCTGGCTGGCCCATGCACCCCTTCTCCTGCAGGACAAGATCAGTGTGTGTGTGTGTGTGTGTGTGTGAGTGTGTGTGTGTGTGTGTGTGTGTGTGTGTGTGTGTGTGTGTGTGTGTGTGTGTGTGGAGGGGGAGGAGCCCCAGCATCAGAGCAGAGGGCCACCTTCCTACACTGCCCATCCAACTCTTTCCCAGGCACACTTCCCAACCTCACCAAGCCTCAGCTCTCCCGCCCACAAAACGATGCCCATATTCACGCCTGCCGGGCCTCCCACACAAAGTAAGTGGGAGACCAAATGATGAACCACCAACTGGATGACTTTGGGTGAGTCTCTACTCTGGGTCAAAGTTTTTTTTTATGTAAAAGGAAGGGCTGGACCACAAAATCTCTAAGGTCAGGAGTGTGAGAACACTTTAAAAACTGACATTCAAAAAATATTATGTATTATAATTGCTACAATGGCACTTCAGTTTGACAAATGACTATGGAGTCATGCTCACTGCTGACTTGAGGGGTGTGGGGGTTGGACGGGTGGCGAAGAGAAGCAGCCAGTGTCTGGCAGGAAGGAGAGGCAGAGGAATTTCTCCACAAGTGGCCTCACTGGTTCTCATCACTCCAGGCAGGATGAGAGTTTGGGTCTTGGTTTAGGCCCTGGAGAATGATCAGAACTGTTTATACCTTGGAGGGAGAGGACAGGAAACAGCAGTGGATACTTTGCCCAGTGACAGGGCATCCTGGGGATGTCCTGAATTGCTAATGTGGTTAACAGACATACAAACAGCAAAGCACAATAAGCACGTAACCCTTAGCACAGTGCCCCGCTGCCTGCTGCAACGTCCTTCACCCAGTGGGCCCCATAAATATTTTCTCATGGTAACATGAAAGTAACATTACTTTTTTTTTTGTACAGATCTCCAAGAAAATCAAAATGCATAGATATGTTTCTTGGATGGAGTGTAGAAAGTGTTTCTGGCCCCAAGTTTGCAGGAGAATGAGACAAATACACTCTTAGTTGTAATGCAAAGCAAAAGGTGACAAGTATCTAAGATACAGAAAGTGCAGAGTGAGAGGCAATCCCATCCCCCTGGGAGAATCACCTTCCTCTGTGGCTGCTTCAAGGACAGACTGTTTTCCCAGAGACCGTCCCTGTGGCAGCTTCCCAAACCTGGACCCATCAGATATGACCTCCATTTGACCTAGGTGCGCCTCTCTGTACCTCAGCCCAGGGCACCACACAACCTACTGATCTTTGGGGACCCCCGTGAACCTATAACCTAATTGCCAACTTCTGTAAAAACTCAATCCTCAATTTTTGTTTCATTTAGGGATCACCAAAAATTATCTGGAGCAAGTCCATTGGGAAGATAGCTTGGATGACACTCGGTGTGGTCTTGGCAGCCACCCAGTGACTGAAGAGGAAGGCATGACTGAACCATCACAGGAGGAAGGAAGGGAAACCTGGTAGCAGGCACCTCCACACATCGCCCCATTTGATTTTCATGACAGGCCTGGGCAGCAGCTCAGGCCCTTTTTTTTTTTTTTTTTTTTTAAGAACAGAACTCAACAGATGATTGTTTTATTTGCTAAGAAAAACTTATTTTCCATCACCAGCCAAGGTGATAACTCTGAAGAGAGAATAGCCTACTGTAGATATATAGGGAAGAATGAATAACAAAAAGGCAAAAATGTTTACAGAATTGCTGAGCTATAAACAGACTTAGATATTGTTAGTAGGGCAAATTTGAAAGGAAGAGGAATGACAGACACTATTGGCTGAGGTGGGTGGAAGTCTTTATCAAACTACTCTGGAGATTCTGATACATCCCCTTACAAACCTGTTCTCTACCACCAATGCCACCACTGCCACTACCATGGCCAAACACATGCCCCACCACCCCACTTCTCCCGTTGAAAGACACTTTCACAAAGAGAGAGTATTGTTAATGAGAATAGTATGATGTAGAAGCAGAAAATTCAAAAGAGACTGAGTTGGCCCAAATTCTTCAACTTTGTTTTGTTGGGAACATAATTGGAGGTCAGAGATTAAAGATGTGCCTAATATCTCCCAACTGGCAAAGTGGCACCTCAGAACCAATCTGAATTCCCACTCACAGAGCTCCATTTCAGCCCAGACATGGCACCTTTGGGTGTAAACAGAATTCCACCATGCAAGAATGAATATGCAGGAAGGTATTTAGAATTAGGTTCTCCAAAGGGAGCTTTCCCACAGGCAGCGTGGTGAGAGTAGGCTTGGGCAGCCACTGAGGCCAGTCTCGTCAAATGCAAGGGTCTCATCTGAGCAGATCCTTTAATTACAGAGGAGGTAGGCACCTAAGTACCATCCCAAATGTGGTGATAAAGGTCTTGTCTTGAGCATGTCCAAAGCACTGCTTTACCCGTGCAACAAACACACTATGCTGCATAAACCAGTAATAAGCGTAATTCCAGTGCTGGAAACCCTGTGGAGTAGCTTAGTCTCCCCTCTTTTGGGAATTCTCCCATGAGTAAGTGGGAATATACTCCTTTCCAGAATGGCTTTGGGCAAGACTAGAGCATGGGCCTCCTGCGTAGACATCAGTTTTTATTCAGAAGTGGAGTAGATGAAAGTTTCTCTATCAGGCCAGTTATACACTGGAGCCCTTTGAGGCTCATCTTTCCTGCAAAGACTGGAAGATCATGAGCCTTCTGCAGACTGGAAAGTGGATGGTACAGAAGCTCCAGTATTTTCTTTCTTCCTTTTCTTTTTTTTTTTTTAAGTTTTATTTATATTTGAGAAGAAAGAGAGAGACAGAGCACGAGCTGGGGAGGGGCAGAGAGAGGAGGCACAGAATCTGATGCAGTCTCCTGGCTCTGAGCCGTCAGCACAGAGCCGGTGAGATCATGACCTGAACTGAAGTCGAATGCTTAACCAACTGAGCCACCCAGGTGCCCCAGCTCCAATATTTTCTGATACATGTCGTTGGCATCAGTACATTGGTGGGCATCATGAGGTCACAATGGCTGTCATCAGGATGACAAGGCTGGGTTCCCTTTCCCTACAATATGTGGGAGGTAGACTTTCTGATCTCAAGGCCTTTTCCAGTTCTGCCATTCTAAGATGTGCCCTAGGCACCCAGGAAAGGGAGCGGGGCAGCTACAAAGGATCTTCCACCAAGCAGCCAAGAGGACATGGAATGAGTCAGAGTCTACTTAATGACATTAATATCACAAACTGCCTCCTACTGGGGGAGAGACCTCCCTTCTCTCTCGTAATGGGATGTGATTGCAAGGGCAGACACCTCCATCACCAAGGGTCCATTGCAGCTGTGGGGCAATCAGCTGTGAAACAGGTCTGTGAAGAGAGCCGTAATCTGCACCTGGCTAATGAGGACGACCTGCCTGAGTTCTGTGAGCACAGTGGAGGATAGGCCTATTAGTTACAGACTAGAGAGCACAGGACCAAGGCAGTGCTGCTCATCTTCCAACAAGATGCATTGCGCACTAGTTGAATCACCTCTGAATTGCCTGGCCCTCCCACAAATTGCTCATTAAGGGTTCCTAACATTCCTGAGCTGCAATATTCTCTCTTCTCTAACCACCCCCCCCAATCATGGAGGCTGTGCCTAGGGCATGGGGTGCACACAGCAGACATAAGCAATAATAAATACGAGTTTGTGACAGCTTGCTGTTACAGGACAGAAATTCTAGCCTACTCATCTTTATCCAAGTGCCTTGTTTGGGGCTCATGACAGCTGCTCAACAGAAGTTCATTAAATGAATGGTGGCCTACTTTATGAGTTATCTGTGGAACAGAGTCCTTCCCCACTAAATGCTTAATTGGCAGAGAAAATGGCTTCCTCCTCACTACCCCCAAGATGAGGAAGGGTCATTTCAGGGGTCAGGGGAAGGTGATGAGAGACTGCTTCACTTCTCAAGACCAGCTGGTAAATGGGGAATACCACCTATTATTCCAGCCCTGGGAAACAGCTGTAACCCCACAGGGCCAGAGGTGAGAGACTCTGCAGTCACCCCTTTACAAAAGTAGTAAGTAGCTGGGTGATCACCAGACTCCTCAATTTGCTAAGAGTTTCCCAGATCTGGAATTATAGGCCTCTGACGAGACTCCCACCAGAAGGGAGGCTAGGACATGGCTCATGCAGTAACTATTTCCTCCCACCCTTGTTTAGATGTGGATCCACGCACACAACCTTTGCCCCAAACCACCACCCTCCTCATCCCCTTTCAAAAACACCAAATAAGTCAAGGGCCGACGCACTTGATTCTGCACAGTTAGTTTAAATTAATCTGGAAGCAACTTAAAAGGACTATTTTCTCTCCTGCCCCACACCCAGCACATTTTCTGTGGCAGCTGGGTCAAGCCTGAGCAACATTTTCACCACTGACTCAATACCAAAACATTCCTGGGCTGCCCTCTTCCCATCATCCCTTTCACTCCCCGTTTCATGTTTTATATTCTCTCCCCTCGCCCTCTACACGCACCAAGCACACCACATACACGCTACACATACATACCTCTTTCTATGTATGAACACGCCACAAAACACGGATCCTAAACTCAGAGTCTCTGCAGAGAACTCAGGGCTTGTATACTTGGACAGGGAAGATTATGCCTTTATTTTCACTAACATCTAACTGAAATATAGCATTCCTTTCAGTTATGAATGTAGGCAGCAACTACACTTGTGTCTCCGACATCAACAGAAACACACACATTTTCAGATCACAACAGGTTTTGTCCTGAAATGTCATTTATGCTCATCACTACTTCAAAATTATGGTAGTTATAAGACTTCAAATAGAATTTGTTATCTAAAATTGTTCCTAAAGAATTATACAAGTTACTCATTTTTAAAAAATATAACTGTACTTCAATAATTATTTTCCAAGCCCATATATATATGTATTACATATACACAGATACATAAATTACACATATATGTACATACATATATTATTTTGTACATTTACAAATGTTATTCTGAGAAGGGTCCACAGGCTTCACCAGACCAAAGAGGTCTGCAGGTTAAGAGCACCTGCTGTTGGGTGTGCCTTTGAAGGTGTGATGTGAGGTCGTCCCCAGAATCATCAGGGCATGGGCCAGGGGCTAACAGGCAGTTACTTCATCGGTAGCAAGAGGCAAGTCCCGGAAGTGAAGGATAGCAGGGCTACTGGGTTAAGAGTTTGGTTGGGGCTTTGGAGACAGACCAAATACTAGCTCTGTCTAACCAACAGTGTGATCTTGAGAAAATCACACTCTGGGTTCAAGAAAGGCATTGAGCATGAATTGAGAAGATATACTGTGGCAGAAATTACTGCCTGGTTGACTGGTGCTTGGCTGACTCTAGAAGGTCAGCCTTCTCCACCTGGGGACTTCTGAGGTTAAGGTGTTGTGTTTTGTTTTGTTTTGTTTTGTTTTGTTTGTGAGACAGACACTATCTGTGCCCTACGCAGGCTTCTCATATCTTAGAGCTTCAGGGGTGCAGGGAAGTGCCTCAAACAAAAAACTTGAAGGCAGACTTGAGTCCTCTGCCTCCTCTTATGACACTGGCTCACTGAAACCGGCACCCAGGTCAGGCTCTAAAGCAGATTCCTCGCATCAAAGCAGAAGAGACTGCAAGTATAAAGGAGATGTCCTGATCTTACCACTATTGGTTACAGGAGCCAAAGTACCTGCCTCTGGCTTCACAGAGCAGCTGGCTTCTGACCTGGTGTCTCTCGTCCTTTGGTGAGCAGTGACAGTGACTCTGTAGTCGAGGGAATCTTCCCAGACGGGGGCAGGCCAGGGTTGGACCCAGGCACTGGGCCACTAGGTAAGGAACCCTCAGGAAGGCTTGGGGAGACCTCACAGCTCCTAAGGTTGTGCAAGAAACTCTCCTACATGTCTCTTCCAAAAACTAGCTTGAACAATATTCAAAAGTTCTTTTGCGGAAAGGGGCTACACATTCTTTAAAAATTACATGTATTGGTTTTTATCTGATTATGAACTATAAAAAATTAGAAAGCACAGAATATTTATACAGAGAAGGGCGCCTGGGTGGCTCAGTCGGTTGAGTGTCTGACTTCGGCTCAGGTCATGATCTTGCAGTTCATGGGTTCAAGCGCTACGTCGGGCTCTGTGCTGACAGCTCAGGGCTTGGAGCCTGCTTCGGATTCTGTGTCTCCCTCTCTCTCTGCCCTTCCCCTGCTTGTTCTCTCTCTCTCTCTCTGTCTCTCTCTCTCTCCCCTCCTCAAAAATAAATAAAAATTGAAACAACTAAGACAATTATATAAAAAAGAATACTTATGCAGAGAAATTAAAATCAACCATAGCCATAAACCCTTGAAATCAAAACTATTAGCACTGTGATGAACTTTTTCCATTTATACCTATGTTGGCACTCACATAAATTGGGATCATAATTATATATTGTTTATATCCGACTTCATTACTTACAAACACATAGGGACATTTTCAATATAGGCTCTTAAAAGACACAAAACCATTGTATCAGACGCTGTCTATAAAACTCAGGGGTTACCGCAATGCCACAGTATGTCTAAGAGTGGTATTATGCATTTGAATAGAAGTTATCCCCAGAACACTGATAGGAGGAAAAACCATTTCACTCTTCTTAAAGTACATATAATAGTAAACTCTCCTCTTTAGCTTGGAGAGAATCTAGAGAAGATACTTCTGTATCCCTGGCAAAGAAGCACTATATGATATTTTTCTTTTTCACTTTCTCACATGTACCGATAAGGGGAAAGCTTTGAAAATTCACTGCTGGAAAAGTGGGGTCTTGCTTGAGAAAGTACTCAGCAGCTGAGAAAAATTCTCCAGAAAGATGCGCTATGGAAGGAAGAACCCTGTACTTCAAACAGAAGAAAGCTGGATTCATACATCAAATCTGCCATTATAGCCCCAGGATCAAAGAGCACCCGTTTCCCATATATCAGCAGAAACACCACCACCCACCTCAAAGGATCAAAGGGCTACGAAGATTAAATAAGACTCTGTATGTGAAAGTGCTTTGTCGACAGTAAAGGACACTGCAGGACAATAATCACCAAGTCATGTTATTGTGACTGGTAACAGTATTGTTATTCTTGTTGCTTAGCTGGCTGGAACAACTCACTGCATGTTCTGAGAGGGGCAGCGTCCAACAATGCAAAGGTGTGGACTGCAGAGCCACAATGCACTTCCCAGTTTGGCCAAGTTATTTACCTTGTCAGTTTCTTCATCTATAAAATGGGATAACGGTAATATACCTACTCATACGACTCTTGAGATGATTAAAATAAGTTAATTTACGCATGGTCCTTACAACAGTATCTGGCACATAATAAACACTACAAAAGGGGAGATTTAAAGAGTCAATGATCGGGGTGCCTGGGTGGCTCAGTCGGTGACTCTTGTTTCCACTCAGGTCATGATCTCATGGTTCTTGAGTTCGAGCCCCGCATCGGACTCTGTGCTGACAGTGCAGAGCCTGCTTGGGATTCTCTCTCTCCCTCTCTCTCTCTGCCTCTTCCCTGCTCATTTTCTCTGTCTCTCTATCTCTCAAAAATAAATAAATAAAAACTTAAAAAAAAAAAAAGGTCAGTGATCAATGAGCAACTAAATCATCCCAAACCAGTAGACATGTTTTTAAAGCTTTCCACAAAAGTATTATTAATCAGGAAGTTGGACCAGCAGCCTCTATAAGTTTCCCTAAAAAGCAAAGAAACCTCCCCACCCAAGCCCCACTTGTCCCCTCCTACCTTTTCGGCATCCTGCTCAAAAAGCCGCAGCTGGAAGCACTGGTCCAACTTGAGCTTGCGCACATGCCACATCTGGTGCAGGTGCTGCCGGGTGGAGTGCAGCTTGTCCAGGAGGCTGGTGATCTTGGGCACCAGGCTCTGGAAGTCAGCGCTGCCCGGGATGCAGTTGCGCCCCGAGAAACCGTCACTGCAGCGGATACACTGCAGGAGCCGCTGCCCCTCCCGGTCCAGCTCCTCCACGGGGGCCTTCAGCACCTTCTTCTTGAGCTGCGTGTGCTCGTCGATGAGCCGCCGTGAGCCCTCCACGTCCACAGGGAACTCCTTCCGGGCCAGCATCTCCTGCAGGTCCTCGAGGCGGGAGAGCAGGTGCACAGCACTATTGAAGAACTCCTCCAGGGAGAGCCGCAGCTTCGATCCACTCTTCATGGTTGTAGTCCAGGGAGCCATCAAACTCCTCGGTCAGCTGGGAGGGGTCCACCAGCTTCGTGAGGCCCTCCACGGACACCATGCTTGTCTGGGAGGGGCAGACAGAGAGGGGGACTCAGTGATGTGGCGTGGGCAGAGGCAAGACCCCAGGGCGGCTCTAGGCAGAAGACGGAAAGTCAAGGGGAAAGGCTGACATAAATCCACATGCGAATGACCACAGCCTGACTCAGAAAGGGTGAGTGGGACAGCAAGTGGCCCACAGGTCAGGAGCCACAATCGGCAGGGGTCAGCAGTTTCAACAGAGTGGCTGACAGCCGAGACAATCTCTTGAGCCTCTTATTCCTTCCAAGACTTACTAGTAAGGCCACAGTAACTGACGAATCCTGAAATATCAGCCCCTGCCATCCTGCATATCGTAGGATAGGTGGAGAAGCAGAAGTGAGAAATGTGTGGGTAGCAGAAGGGAAGGGAAAGGGGGTGCTGAGAGAGAGGTCTGGCTCACCTCGAAGATGAATTTGGAGCTGCCAAAGTTGGTCTTCTGTTTCTGCCAGAAGTTGTCGGGTTTGATGATGAGGGCCACATGGATCTCAGCTGGAAAGGCTTCCTGCAGCGTCTTGAGGAGGGGCTTGATGAGGTCCCACTTGGAGCCCCGCATGTCGATGATGACGGTGAAGCCACGTTTGCACACGTCCTCACTGTGGGGAGGTCAGAGGCCAGGCATGGTCACTCTGGGTGGCTGAGACTTTGGGGAACACAGTCAAAAAGCATCCGGAAACCTGCATTCCTTTTCATCTGGACCACCCCTCCAGCTTCACACCACGTCTCTTTGCTGCCTTCTAACCCAACTCAAAGCACACTGACTCAGAAAACCTTTCTAGATTAACCCCATCAAACCGAGGGCTTTCTGACTTCTCCTAGCACTTAGCCGGTAACTCAGCTTTCCCTACAGCCAGTCGTACTTGTTGGGATGTTTACTGTTCAAGCGTTCACAGTTATATTTGATTTTCTTTTAATTTTGGTCTCCTTTTCTTGCTCCTGGCATGAATCATGCTTTTCCCATCTGAATACAAGCTCTTCAAAGACAAGGACCCTACTGACCTTAAACATAACATGAAAAGCTTTTGGTATGAGTTCTGATCTTCCCTGTGCCCACCTCAATGCAGACACTGGTATGCTTTACCACTGAACCCAAAGTGGGCCAAAAAATCTTTTTCCACAATGAGCTCTAGGCTGATTCGACCAATTGATTAACAATGGTACACAGAACATTGATAACATATATCTGCCACCACTGTATCAAAATATATTACTTGTAGGGGCACCTGAGTGGCTCAGTTGGCTGAGCGTCTGACTCTTAATTTCAGCTCAGGTCACTATCTCACAATTGTGAGATTGAGCCCCATGTAGAGCTCTTCATTGACAGTGTGGAGCCTGCTTGGCATTCTCTCTCTTCTCTCTGCCTCTCTGTCTCTCTCTCAAAATAAATAAAATAAACATTAAAAAAATAAAATGTGTTATTTGTAATTCAAAATGTATATCAGCTTTAAAAAATCACATTGCTGAGTCATGCTGTTACTCTTAGATGGCCAAAGGCAGGGCTGGTTGGGATGTAGTCCAGTTGTCTCATGTCCTTCCATTGCACCAGCCAGGATGTAAAAAAAGCATGTTTCAGGAAGTTAAGAAAGGAGAAACTACTCTTAAATCAAGGCCAAATGAAGTGACAGTGACATCTTGAACACCAAAAAGTAATTAGGCTAAGTGAATCAAGATGTTGCTATATAACTTATTAAGTAGCAAATTTATTTAAGCACTTGGACTTTATAACTCCTAAGAAATCAAAGGAAAAAAATGGAAGTCGAAATAGTAATAACATGTCAGTTCAGAAGCAATTCTATGTTTTGGTAGTTAGGGGTCTTTCCTTCCATCCTTCTTGGTTTGTTTACTATATGTATCTATTTTAAACTCAAAATAGATTTTGGTTAATTCACACAAAAAATTTCCTTTAATGTTTGTTTATTTTTGAGAGAGAGAGACAGAGTACAAGCAGGGGAAAGGCAGAGACAGAGGGAGACACAGAATCTGAAGCAGGCTCCAGGCTCTGAGCTGTCTGCATGAAGCTCGACGTGGGTCTCGAACTCATGAACCATGACATCATGACCTGAGCTGAAGTTGGATGCTAAACCGACTGAGCCACCAGGTGTCCCAGTTCACATTTTAATATACATACTGGTAGTATTGCTTTAGGGTGTTTTGTTTAATTTCCTATTACCCAGATAGCACTTGCTTAAACCACTGCGCCTGTTGCGTGACTCACGGAGGAATACCACCACCCACTGATCACTTACAGCTACTGGAGGTAAGGCCATAATTGGAGGAATCGGGCCACAAAAGGAATCAAAGCCCCCTCTCAGGCTTCATTCTTAAATCTCAACCAGTGTTGAGACTCTCACGGACTGGTGAAGAAACCACAGCTCCTGTGATCTTGTGACTGTCTCAAACATAAGGCAGCTCACTCAGGCCTCCCAGTTAGACAGGAAACTCCCCAGGTAAGGAGACTCTTTCCATTTCTTGTTGTTGATACAAATGAAGAGACCCGACAAGAGAGGAAGCCTGAATCTTTTGTTTCTCCCCAAATCCTGTATCCCAAAGGAAAGGAGTTGCCTCCTCTTTTTTGATGCTTACTGAGTTGACAAGTCGCCAGCATCTTCCATGAATCATTTTCTCTGCCCTATCATCTGAAAGCAATGTGACTTTTCTTAATTTATGGGATTTCTTTCCCATTATAAGAAAACACCTGCTAATTATAGAAAAATTAAAATGTTCAAACATCTATGTAAGGGAAACCAATGGTAAGAAGTTATAATACTCTGGTCTATTTCCTTCCAGTCTTTTTTGTGCATGTAGTTTTCTTACTGTACAGTGTTCTACTTTTCACTGCAACATAGAGGTTTATTCTCATATCTAAAATGTCTTCAGAACTATGACATTTAATGACACCTAGGCCATCTTATCCCTATACCATAACTTAATCATTCTCATTATTTCTTTGCAGAAAGGCAAAGCAACTAACATGCCCACTAGAAATGCATGAGAGTAGCTCCCTCCCTTACTGTCTCAAGAGCATTGGCCATTGAATTTTTTATTTCTTTAAGTTTATTTATTTATTGAGAGAGAGCACACATGCGTGTGAATGCAAGCAGGGGAGGGGCAGAGCAAGAGGGAAAGAGAGAAAATTCCAAGCAGGCTCCGTACTGTCAGTGCACAGCGTGTACTGCCAGAGTTTGTGGGGCACAAACTCACAGAACTGTGAGATCATGACCTGAGCCCAAATCAAGAGTCAGACGCTTAACCAACTGAGCCACCCAGGTGTTCCTGGCCATTGAACTTTTCAAATCTTTGCCCATTTTATAGGAAAAATATTGTATTACACTTAAATTTGCAATTCTTTGATTACCAGCTAGAGCCTATTGTTCCATAAGTCTTTCTCTGTGACTTACCTTAAGAGTTCTTTTATCTATTTTTCTATTGGAGTTTATTGGCATCTCTCACTGTTCTTAGCTTCGTTTGGCTTGACTTACATTTGTTGCATGCCCACTGTGTCAGGCGCTGCAAGGTGACTGTGGGTCTTGCCTTTTCTTTGAGATGCCAGCTTCCTTGTTTCCCTGCTCCTCAGGCTCCACTGTTATAACTGTAATTATGCTCACATCCCTAACAACAAATAGTGACTATCCCAGTATGTAAATGTGGTGATCAGCAGCAGCCTATACACTATTAACTAATTATCCCTGATAACTAAAAGTAGAAATCAGGCACCAATATTCTCTAGGAAATTCTCCCTAGCTCAGGAGATGGGGACAGATGCCCAGGGGCTAAATGCTAGAGCTAATCTAATTGGCATCTTTCTAAGAAAATAGCCTTATCTCCTAAGATGCTCTGTATGTTTGGTTTCAAGTGAGGAGCATAGTTGGGGGAGGGAAAAGAAGTTTTTACCAATGCTTATTCTATGCCAGAGCCTATGCTTGGGCACTTGAGACCCATTATTTCATTTTATCCTCACAGTAACTTATAAACTTGGTATGGTTATCTTTATGTAAGAAATAATGAAACAGAGGCATGGAATTTGCCTAAAGTCACATGACGACTAAGAGGCTAAACAGAGAGTCAAAACCAGGACTTTGAAGCTCATGCTCAGGTCACTGTATCATACTACACCCTACCATATTGCGACTACACGTGGTGTTTCTGTGATCGGGGTAGAGGTTAAGGGTTCGTGATGGGGGATTAGATTAGGATGCTCACAGGAGATGAGGACAATTAGGACAAGGACTTCAAGTGTATGCCCTTCCATTCTGTAGTCTGTGCAAAATCACAAAATCACAGGAACAAGAGAGCCATGCATATTGAAAAGTTCCAGCAATTCAATTTGGTTTTGGCACATGAGTAGAGTCAGAGAGTGATGGGGGGTGCTGCTCCGAGTGCTTCAGAGAGCCATGTTCTGGGCTCTGACCCTCCTCGTGCACATCATCTCCCCCAGGGAACAAGGCAACTTACCACACAGAGTCCGTGTTGCCCCCACCCACCTTCTGGACTAAACTCCCACAATCTAAAACCCTAAAATTCTCTGCCCAAAGGGCCCTTAGCCTACTTCCTGGGTCTATGTGTACTTCTTTCCCAGGTTCAGTCCCCCAAGGACAAGAAATACCAGCAGTATAAGCACAAGACTGTGGCTAGAATGTAGATATATGACCTGAGGTGTACACATGCATTTAGGAAGATAGAGCTAGGCAGAGAAGGGACGCAGACCACGGGCCGGGGGTCAGTCTCCCTGGATTGCCAAGTTCTAGCATGGAACTCAGAGCAGTCCAACAAATATAAATGCTAAGTTGGGCTCCTAAGTCGCTATGAAGATGCATTTGCCAAAGGAGAAGGTAGATGCTTTAATTAGCTTGCTATATTAATTTTCACTATTTACACATAGGGTACATGGGTTTCCACTTGTACTCTTGCCCTGGGCATCACAATGTTAGAAGCAGGACTTCCGAGAAGAGGCCGGAATGGAAGCAGACCTCAAATCAGGATGCATCTCATACCATGGCAGGACCACTGGATTCATCCTAAGGGGAATGAAGAACCACTGAAGGGTGCTATTTAGGGAAGGAACATGATCAGGTGATCTGGAAGGATTGCCCTGAAGCTGTGCAGAGGGAGAGAAAATCAGGGTCAACCAGAGGGAGTGGCAAGAGCAGAAGCAGGGAAACCCCTTCCTTTGGATCTTTGCTAAAATGCCTCCTAAATTGAGTCTCCCTTGGGCCACCCTATTCAAAGCAATGGCTCTCACCTAGCGCTCCCTCTCTCCCTCCCTTATTTTTTTCCTTATCACTTATTACCATCTGGATCAGATATTTTACTTATTTACTTATCATCCCACTTCCTCACTGGAAAGTAACCTCAGTGAGGGCAGGGAGTTTTGTATTGATTCCACTGCTGAATCCCCAATGTCTAATACAGTGCCTGGTGCTTGTTAAGACTCAGTACACTGAGGTGGCACTTAAGGGAATGGAATCTAGAACCAGCCTTCCTTGGTCTGAATCCTGGCTCCATCATTCACTTATTGAGGCACTTTAAGCAACTTGCTTTTAACCTCTATATCTCAGCCCCTTTACTGCAAAACATGAATGAACATGAATACTAATAGCTATACTACAGGGTTACTTAAAGGTTAAGTTTGTTAATGTGTATAAAGTGCTTACAATGGTGCTGGACACATAATCTGTACTATATAAGTCTTAGCTGCTATAAGAGATGTGGTGGGTATCCCACCAGGGACCTTTTATTGACCACTGTGCCCAGCCTCCGGCTCTAAAAGTGTTGTAGCTATCAGCTTACACTTGAGACCATCTCTGGGGACTTTCCTTCCGCTGATAGATGACACTTCTCTAAGAGACACGTGGGCAGTGACAATCTCACACCAGGTGTGTGTGGGGGAGGGGGGCGGAGTGTCTTTCTATTACAAAGGTGCCAAAGCTCAGACCCAATACCACAAGGTGGAGTAACTATGAAGTGTGACTTATGCTACAGAGCCCTTCTCATTCTCCAAGTCAGTCTCTGGCAAGACTTTATCTGAGACCACATCCTTGCTTAGTCCTTCCCCTTCCCTACTCTGCTTCGCCAACTCCCTTAACAGTTTTCTTGAAGAGAATTCCCTTAATAAATCATTTACACCTGAATCCCCATCTCAAGAAACACACCCTAAAACATACATCCACAAATTTCCTACATATATGAAATTCTGAAGGCAATTGATATATGGTCTGGAAATTAAAAGAAATCTAGGTTGCAAATTTTGACTCAGGGATAATACAGTGACTGGCACAGAGTAGGCATTCAATAATATTTGCTGAATGAACACATTAATGAACTATGGTAGTAGATAGATAAGCAGAGACGTGAATGAGCACCCAATGAAAATGAATAAGATGAAAAGAAACTTCTTGAGTCAAAGATAGAATTCATGGGAATATCAACGTTTAAGAGATGGAAGAAGAAAGTAGATGAGCCTGAGGAAAAGAAATGCAGAGTTTAGAGAAAACCAAGGGAGGAGTGAAGTCAAAGAAATCAGGGAAGAGAGGATTTTAAGGAGGAACAGCAGTGTCAAATGTTGCAAAGAGGTAAGTCATTAACTGAGGTCAGAACGTTTGCATTTAGCAACCAAGAGGCGTCGGTCCCATTGGTCAGAGCAATTTCAGTGGGGTGTTAGCACGGAGATTGAGTGGAGCAGGGAAGCAGTCTTCCTATTTGATCTCTGAGATGATTATAGGAAATGTCAAAGTCATCTGAGGCTGCTTTAGGCACACTCCCATCCCTGGCCCTGTCTTCCCAACCCTGGAAACAGCCAGGGTCTGCACACTGCTGTTTGGCTGCCCAAGCCCCAGCTGGCTCCCCAGCTTACCTCTTCCCCAAGGCTACATGCCCCAGATCTCTTTTCCTCTCAGTGTGCTCGATGGAGAGCAATTTGAGTAAACCAATTTACTCTGCAATATAACAGGTAGCCTTCCTTTTCCTTTTAGGTTATTTACCTTTTAAATGATATTTGTTAGCCCAAGTTAAATGACCAGCAGCACAGTGTGACTGCGTTATGTATGGGGAGGATGGGAGTATAGAAAGGCGAAGTTTGGAGCAATCCACCGAAGAGAAGAGAGGAGAGTGAGTGACCCTGCCCATCTTCCACACCCCTTCCTTTACACAGAGAACACAGCCGCTGCTCACTCCCCTCTGCCCCATTTGTTTCCCATCTGGGGCTTGAGACGTGGACCCCCTGGGCCAGCTTCTCGCCCTTTGTGATAAATTACAGCCTCTTCAGTCTGCGTGGTAAACTGTTTCATGGACTCTCGGAGCCCTCAGGCCCAGGACATAAATGTATACTTTATGATTGATCGGATGCTTCTTGTACTCGGTTCTAGACCATTTACTCTTTTGTTCATTACATGTCACTGGAGCTGTTCTCACTCGGGAGAGCTTGTGCCATCTCAAAAAAGCATGTGCATCGCTTTATGCCAATGCTTCTCAAACTTTAGTGACTTTCATTATCACCTAGGACACTTGTTTTAAAAAGCTGGTTTGGGGAATCCCTTTCAGATATTATGATGAAAATCAGTCTGAGATGAGACCCAGGAGGCTCGCCAGGCGATCCAAGGACGATACCTGGACTCTCTCAGGTGTGGTTTATGGGAGTTTAATGACACTCACGTTGTCCAAATCAGACTAGGATAGACATTCATAAACAGGTAGCACACGGCTATGCCATCAGGGCAATGTTTGCAAGGTGAACCAACAGCTAGGCTCTACAGGAACCTGTCAAAAATGGTGGCATGTTTCTCTCTGTATCCTCATGTTCTCTCAAATGGAACCATTTATTGGAAGCACAGGCTTGGGAGGACTTCTGTGCTTACAGTGTACTTCTCTGCTTCCGAGTTCCTCCTCTCTTGGCCTAGACAGGCTTTCCCTGAAAGGTCTCGTGGCTGCCTTCCCCAGCATAGCTATTCTGTGCTCAACCACCCACCCACTGGAGACCTGCCTTCCCAGGCTTCCTCTCTACTTCTAAACTGCTGTTAAATAATTATGAAGCTTCCTATCATACACCTGACCTGGCTGGCTTCACTAAAATATCTGGGCAAGTCCTGGGCTATCTCTGGGTCCTCCAGGCCCTGCCCACATCCGGTGCCCCTAGAGTTGTCTCTTGACCTAAAAGGCTGTGAACGGTGTAAGGGCTTGATACAGGTGTGGAGGGTCTCCATGGGGGGCAGTGAAGAACCGCTGAATAGGCATGTTACCACTAACCCTTTTTCACTCCTGGTGGCCCCCAATGCTAAACAGAAATCACAATTTAGCAGCACACTATTGAAACCAGTCCTCCAAAATGGTTTTATTAGGCCAGGCTGTTACTATTGCTTGTAATTCATTCAAGTGTCTTTGGAGGAGGCTTAAACTCTTCATTCTTTAAACCACTTCCAGCTCATTCACACACTCACATCATCTGTCTGTTTGTTGGCCTTTGATTTGCCTCCTCTATCTTAGCTGCTATTATCATCCCAGCCCTGTTTCATAAATCTGAAGACTCAATGCCTTTAGCCTGGGGGGAGGGGGCAGGGATTGAGATACTAGCGCCTCAAGCTAAGGGTTGCTCTGGGACCTGAACAGCAGGGCAAGATGCCTGTCAGGCCAGGGCTTCACCCTGGTTTACAGGTTTGGCTTCGGGAAGCCAGGTGCCACTTCCTCCCAATCACTGCTCCCTCAACTCCTCCCTAGGTCCCTGGCCAAAGGAAGCCCAGACCATCCCTCTGGATTCCATCTGGGCAACATCCGTGTACCACGCTGGGTATCACCCATTATCGTGTGGCTAAGGGGTCAGATTTAAATGCTACCTTCTCCCTCGGTCTTTCCCTTGACTTCCTTGCCAGAGGGATCTCCCCCTCGTTAAAATGGCATGTTATCTGTGTCTCTCTAAACTGACTTATTAGTTTCAATCTTGTATTAGACTTTGGCTTTTCCTACCTCTATGCCTTTGTGCTTACTCACACCAACCACATCTTTGCCCAGATAACTCCTCCTCACATTTCAAGGTTCAACTCACATGCTGCCTCCTCCTCCAAGAAGTCTTCCCATACTGATACATTTCCTCCCATCCCACTCCATCCCCAATGGGATAAAGATTCTTCACACACATTGTCATAACCTTGTCCTTACTCTGCATGACAGCTGTCATACGTGGGGTAACCACAGTCAGGCTCTGGCTGATCAATTTCTTTATCCCTCACAGAGATTTATATGGCTTCAAAATGAGAGCCTAGTTATGGAGGTGCTTCATAAATAATATGGTATCATGTAAATATGTCATATTATCTATTAATTCATTAATTTATTCATCCCAACAAATATATACTGAGCCCTTACTGTGTGGCTGGCCTAGTGCTAGACACTAGCAATATAAATGTGGACAAGACAGAAACATGAAGGTTACATTCTATGGAAAGAAAGGGGTGCAAGACAGTAACTAGATAAACAGACTAAATGTAAATTGTGATAAGTCTTAAGAACTTAAGCAGAGAACAAAACTATGAGAAGAAGCTAGTTAAGGAAATACTGTAGAAAGAATAATGCAGGCAGCAGCAACAGCCTGTGCAAAGGCCCTGAGGTAGAAAAGAGCCTGTGTTGCTGGCTGTTCCTCCATTACAGGGAGGAAGCATAGATAGCAAAGTTCAGTAAGGAAAGAGGAGACCAGCAGCCAGAGCTAGGCTGGACTCTAAATCTTGAGGAGCTCAAAAAATCAAGCTGGGAGAGATCTAAAATGAGGGTAAAGCTAATGAAATGGAGCAGTTGTCTCTGACAAAAATGGGACATACACATATTAATGATAAAAGCTAATTCTACTGAGCACATGAGAATCTATGTATGTTAAACATTTTATTCCTCCCATGAAACTCACAAAGAGCTGCTATTATTACCCTACTCTCTAGTTAAAGAGACTGAGGCTCAGAGAGGTTAACGACTTGCTTAAAGTCACCAGGAAGAGTCAAAACCAGTATTTGAATCCGGTCTGTTCAATTCAAGTATCTGTCATGCTCCCTTGTCTCAGAGAGACAAAGACAGCTTGAGCTTGAAGCCACTTTAATGCTTACTCCTGAAGACCCTTCATTTTAGAGTCAAGGGCAGCAAGTTCCTGAGCAAGAAAGTGATTTGCTCAGGGTCCCACCGGTGGGTGGACGTTTTGGCCATGTGGGCCAGACATCTAGCTGTCAACCTCCCTGCTTCAGGTCTTCTAGCAAGCCATGAGAACTCTGGAAACGAGAAGAAAAATTCGCCCTGACATCAGATAATTGGTTTGGAGGTTCAGGGTAACCTCTGTTGAGAACTAACACCCCTTCCCCAGGAATGAGGCCCATCCTGCGGATGGTTTCCACTGTGCTGTGGCAGCAGAGGGGTGGCCCGACCTCGTCTGCCCCAGCTCCTGGGGTGCCACCTGAGATTTATCCCACATCTACGGACGTCCAGCAGTTTCTCACCTGAAACAGCTTCTGGAAAAACTATAACTGCGAACCATCCCGGTGGCAGGTGGAGGAGCAGAGATCCACAAGGAAAATGTCCCAGCAGACCAGGCGAGGGGGCAACAAGGGATTCTGCTCTGTGTGTACTGCTGCGGGCTGTTCGGTTGGTGCGAATTGTTGGGGACAGGGTGTCAGCAGTGCAGGGTGTCAGAATCCTAGTGCTGGGGCCAGCACTGGAAGGTCCAGTGCTTGGGCTGTGATGAAATAATATCCAAATCAGACCTACTCACCAAGTTGTCAAGGGAAGGTAAGAAATCGAACACTGTGGTAGACAGCTGGACTGGTCACTGAGCAGTGGATGACAAAGAGGAAGGACAAGGTAAGCGAAGGACTTGCTGTTTAATGAGGGCAATATTCGCCCTGCCACACACAGCTCTGGCCTAACAAGCCCATCAGCATTGTGGGACAAATGGGAAGGATGACTGGAGAAGTCTTATCCATGCTGCATGGATCGCCTTTAATACCTGGACACGGTTCTCCATGAGCAGACAGAGACCAGCAAAGGAAGGAAGGGAGAGGAGCCCCAGAGAGTCACCCACCATGCCCTCTGCCTTAGAACTGTGCTGTACCCCTGTCTCCCTGAAATCATTTCATGAGCTGACTTCTTCATTCAGAATTCAAGCAAAAGAAAGGTCTCTGGAGCTTTGAGAAGGAAAAGATCCCCCTGACCCATGTGTGTTGGAGTTCACGTGACATTCTCAGGCCTTGGAGAGTCTCTGGCTGTAGGAGCTAGATTTCCTTCCATTTTTCATCCATCCCTCTCTAGGTTAACCCTTTTCTACTCCTTATTGCTATTCTCAGAGCAGCCCTCTGCAGATTGCCCCAAACCACACCACACCCATTTTCTTAAACAACCAGAAATCAGCAGGTGTTAAAGAAAAGTGTTAAAGACACATTAGCACCTGCTTTAAGCTTTCTAATTGGCATAATCAAAAACAGTAAAAAGAACATGGAGAAGACAGTGCCTTGATGAGAAAAGAGCCATTCTCTAGGGAACACTGTGTGGTGAATGAACATTTGCTGGCACAGACAGTTCTCTAACTCACCCTTCACAACGTGGAGGGCTCCCGGATGGCTAGGTGGCTGAAAGGCGGGAGAGAGGAGCTCTGAGAGGTGGCAGGACTCCCTGGCCTGTTGTGGACCCCTCTTGGCTGGCTCACAGCTGACTGCCCACCCTCAGCTGGCTTTCTGTCACAATGTGAGGTTCAGCTACCCTCAAGGTCTCCTCAGATTCCACGTCAACCCATCCAGAGGGTTTTTTGCTTTGTTTCTTGTTTTTCATTTGTTTTATTGGAAGACACTGTCTACTTTCCCAGGTCATGATTACTCCACAGAACGTGTGTCTTTTCTACCCATTGGACACCACAGTTTTTGCCTCTGAGCCTCTGACCTGTGATGCCAGGGCTGGGGGGCAAAAGTCAAAGTGATGCTTTATTCTAAACCAAAGCCTCAATTCTTCCTCTGTAAAGTGAGGAAACTCTGACTGATTGGTGAGAGGTTGGACTTAGCAGTGTTTAAAAGTTCCCTGGTGATTCGAAGGTACATCCATGGTTAAGTCACTACTATGGTAAAGATTTTACAGATTTCCTTGCCAGTTTCCAGGTCTAGGAGCTCCCCCTTGTCAGTTCCCTGGGCTCAACTTTCCCAGAAACAAACCCAACTCCTGCCCAAGTCAGAGTCCCAGGGAAGTCTCATACTGGAGAACAAAAGAAGGCTGCCATTTTCCAAGTCTTTAAACTCTGTTCCCTAATTCCACTCAAATGAAGCTGTTTAAACAAACAAACAAACAAAAAATGCTGATTACAAGTGTGCCCAAAGCAAGGATGTGGCTGATTCTTTTTCTTCGCTTCCCCCCCGCCGCCCACCTACCACCCCTTCCCCAACCCCTGCCCAGGGCATAGTAAAATATTAAATAGCATAGACTCATGCTCCAAGATTACTTACTCCAAGCATCCCCAGGTATGGCCATACAGCGATAGGTCCAGTGGCCTAGAAAACAGCAGGACCTCACGTCTGCATTATTGATTCATCCTAGATGCTGCCTTTAAACACAACACTTTCCAAAGAGTCAGATCTGCTCAGATAGTCAAAAGAGCATCCCACAGGCAGACGGGAGTGTTAAAGAGAGTTCTAGAAATGGCATGGGTGACAGCAGTACCAAGGTGAAAGTATGCAGCCTTCCAAAGGATGGCTACCTCACAGGGGCCAGCCCCAGTTAGCTGCACAAACCCTGGTGTCCTGGCTAATCAGCCAGGTCACTTGACAGCCTCGAACACAACTTCCATTCACCAAAGGAAGAGGCCTTGCTTTCTAAATCAGACCAGCTTGGGGGCAGGGCACTTGGAAGGAGCTACTTTTTGCTGGGGGAAGAAAAACTTAGAAGCTCTTAGAAAAGGACCAGAACCACTTCTCATAGAAATCTGGGGCTGGCTGGCAGAGGCAGACGGTGGCAGAGGGGCACATTCAAGGAGGCTGGGAGAGAAACTGACGTGGCTATTTCCCGATAGCAGCCTCCTGTCCCATTTCCCACGGTGCCCACAGAGCTATTCATCCCTTCCTTCTGGGGCATTCAGAACATGAGGCAGAAACGAAACAGAAACCAACGCAAGCAGAGGAAAAGAAATAATGGACTGGAAATGGAAACCACAACCTCTCCAGATAGCCCTCCCCTTTCCCTGTCCTCCCCAGACAGACTCCAGGGCCACGCTCCTTGGGCCTTCTCCACTGCCCTATCTTTCTTCCACAGTCAGGCTGGATAAAGAACAGTATCTTTTAATGTTAAAAAATGTCATTATAATCACTGATCAAAAATCTGTGGGTAGTAAACCAAAGATGGAACCCCTGTTCCTGTCTAACCACAGCGCCCTCAGTCACCCCAACAAAGACACAAGGAACTTTTCCAAAATGGGAAGAAAGACAAGAGAGAAGAGACGGGGCCCAAGAGAGGCTGCAAAGGTAGAGCCAGTGCTGCCCACCCGCCACTGCCAAGACTCCCCCTGCCTTGCTCACCCCAATCCCTGTCGCCCTCACCACTCCTTCTCCTCCTCCTGCTGCATCCTCACCTCTCCCCACCTTGCAAGGGATCCTCCACTCTCCAGTGGGACTCCCATTTCCTGGCAGGGCAGGTGGAAACCTTATTAATAAATCACATGTTTCCTCTGGGAAACAGTCTTTGGTCAAATCATGCCTGTGCACACCTCCACTCCTCCCCTTCCTCCTTCTCAAGTAACGGTACTTTCTTGAAAGCCTGGTGCTATTTGCCTACATCACGTGCAGACACATGCCCAAACATACCCACCAACACAGACACCCTCGGCTACCCCTCACACAGTTACCACTGCATGACCACCACGTTTTACCAACACAGGAGCCCTCCTTCCCATGGGCTGGGAGGCCCTTGTCCTGCAGCCAGCCTTCCTTCACTCAGACACCCAGATGCAGTTGGCCACGGGCACTGATGAGGTCTCGGGATTGCATTTGGAAGAAAAACCTTGTGACGGCTTAGGCACGAGTGGAAGCCTGAGAGCAGCAAGGGAGGTCACAGAGAGCCAGACAGAGGAAACCTGAGGGAGGAGGACATGTTTGGAACTTGACACTAAATAGGCAGGGCTCCAACAGGTCTTTGTTCCCACTTGCAGCTAGCTCAGAGCCTCAGAAAGCTCACACGCGAGTGGAAAATCCTCTGCTATGACACAGGGGAGGTCCTGACCTCTAGTGCATGCCGCTCTGGGGGCCGCCTGCTGTCCCACACTCTTTCCATGTCAGGGGGCAGTACGGGTTTGCAGCAACTGGTCCCAGCAACACCTCTGGCCAGTTGGGCAGCCCTGGGTATGTCAGAGCACTCTCTGGACAGCACTTTACCCTTTTAAAGTGAAGGGTTTGACCTGGCTGACCACTATAGCCCCTCCTGTCTCAAGCTCCAGGATTCGAATCCACCTACTTCTTTTAAAAATTCAGGTCAAATTTTATGTCCAATAAACTTCCTCTGGTTAAGTCTATTTAACTGGTATGCCTGTTTAATCACTGCCTTGAAAACATTCAATTTTGTGTTCTCCAGGAGATCCTAGAACCTCAAACAGACTGTGAGTTGTCCCAAGGGCAAGAACTAGTTGCCCCCTCATTAGGCCATCAATTCAGGGGCAACCTGGAAAATCCAATGGATTATTGGACCATTCTCTCTGACTTGGTGCATATATAAGAACTAAACAACGATCCTGTGTACGCACAGAGTGAAATTTCAACCAATTGGCAGGTGTCCTAGTGGAAGACTCCACCATTGAAGGGTAGGAGTGATTCTTGCCTTCCTCCAAGTCCAAAACAGGGAGTTTTCTTTCAGGAAATGGGTTTGATGACTGAGTTTCTTGCAGAAGAAAACAGCTTACCATTGGGAGATAAGTGCACATTACCTTTCTGGGCAGAGAATCAGGGGAGAAGGGCAAATCACAGCACTAGGTTGAGACCTGGCCTCAGGTACCAGGCCAAGAGGAGTTTCTGTGCAAGACCTGGCTCATGAATTACTAGGAATGACAACAGATGAACTTCCAGCTCAAGACAGCACAGTAGAGTCTAGAGAAGAGAGGGAGAAAAACATTGGTTTGGGGGTTTTTGAGTAGCTATCAAAAGGAAGACTGGTCCTCACCTGACCTAGAATGAGATGAGGTGGGGAGGGGGAGGCACTGAGAGGAAAGAAAAGACAAAGCAGGGCCATCAGGACACACACATGGATATATCAGTAAATTATCCAGAAAAGCATTTGTCCTAGCTGAGTCACCATAGCTCTGACAAAGTGCTCCTGTCTGGGTTCCAGGAGAAGTGGGACTGGCTATCACACTTCCTCAATTTGGAAACAGGAATACTTCTCTTTGGTGAGACAGAGTCCACTCCCAGATCCCTCGCATGCTTCTCCATGCTTCATCTTCTGGCAAAGGAATCTGCCTTCTCTTTGCCATGGAGCCAGTCCAGCCACGCCCTGTGGGTACTGCCTGTGGGTGCAGTCCTTTACACAGGAAAGATGACATCCCAAAGGAAACCTGGGTTTGACCTCGCTGCCTCCATGTCTGGAAGACAGAACCTGGCACTGGCCCCAAGGGTTCTGGACACAAGACACTGCCCTCCCCCTTGGGGAGCTCCCGGTCTAATGGAATTCTGCCAACTTGCAACTCACTAAACAAGACTCGCCATCTCTGCCCTCAAGAGGCTCACTATTCATCAAGGAGGAAGGCTTGTGGACAGTCAGAATTTGTAGAAGAGACAGGACCATTACAACTTTATGATGAGTTTTCTAGATTCGAAAGCCTTTTTCAAATTTTGATCAAATTATTTGTTCTGTTTAAGTGATTGATGCTGAACTTTTAAAAATTTATTAAGTGTTTTTATTTAAAGCAATCTAAGAAGAGAAGAGATGGAGTGGAACAGGCAAAGGGGAGACATTCTTCTTTGAGTAAAAACTACAGTGGCAAACTGGTACAGAAAGTTTTTGCAACTAGAGAGTATATTCACCAGGGTTATGCTTTCAGCAACAAAGAGTCCTAGGTTGTGGTGTTTTTCTTGTTCTCATTTTCTGTGTTCAGAGAAAGAAAACAGTGTCTAAAAGGCAAGACTTGAAAAGACAAATGAAGACTTTTATCTTCAAAGTTTGTGGCTGATGAAAATAGCTACGGAGATAGTAGAAGTTTCAAGAGATAAGTATGCTTGGGGCACTGGGACTTCAATCTACCTTAGACTGAAGACAAACCAATACAAAGGATTTTTTTTTTTAATTTGAAAAAATTATAAAAAGAAAATTTTGTAAAAGAAAGTTAAGAATTGGTATAGATATACCACATTATTTATGCATTTCCCCAAAAAAATACCACCATAAAACTCCCAGTGTCAAATGGTAATTATTATATACCCGAGCTAAATATATCCACAAACATAATTTTATTGCATATGCACTAACATTCTCTGAGAAAGATTATATTAAACCCATTTTGTAGTTGGAAAAAATTATTACTTAGTGTTTACTTAATTTTCAGTGTTTCAATAAAATTTTAAAACGTAAAGCCTTGAAAGCCCAAGGTGTAATGAGGAGAGAGGACAACACCATCATTTAGAGCCTCTGATAAAACCCATCTGTGGCCTTGGGTCGCTGAGGAGAGGTACTCCACCACTTGGTGGCAGCATGCCTAACTTGCCAGCATGTATATAATAAAGACATTCTCTCTACAAAACTAGTTTTATAACATAAAATGTCATATGTGCCTAAAAATGTACACAACCCCAAACACCAGTAAAGGGCACATGATAAGACCTAACCAACGATAGGTGAAGCAAGAAATACAAAACATGTCAAAAATAATCATATAGTAGAGAAAGGAAAAACAGTCTCAAATCTAGAATCTACTAAGTGAAAAATACATCCTTCTCCCCCAGTGCTAGGCTGTCTCTCCAGCATCTATATTCAGGGAACTCCCTTATTTCCAACATTGACAAATAAATCACAACTAAATTTTAATCATCCTGATTCCCTAGCATGAATTCTGGAAAAACCTGAATGTAGGGGGACTTATTTCACTCGACTGTGTTAAAATGTATCCAATCAACGCAGCACCAGAAATGCCAGCTTCCCAATCAGCCTGCTGTTGGTGAGCCACAACCTTCAGCAGCCTAAAGCAGAAAATGCAGGGCTACGCCCAAGCTTTAGAGGCTCATTCACCACTGCTGCCCAGAGACAAACTCCAAGGAGACCTAACTTGGAAGGCAGATAAGGACCTCAGTTCAGATGAGCACAGAGGAGGTTAACAACCACTTTAAGCCAAGCCAAGAACTGACTGCACAATCAGCCAAGGAGCTGAAACAAACCCAAAGGTAAAAATTCACCTTGGGCAAAAAGCAATTAAGTCCTTCTAGATTTCATATCAGATCCAAACTTTAATGTATGGTCCCCATTAAGAGGCCTATTAGTTCAGGAAAATAAAAAAACCTGACAGACCCCCAAAGGGCAGGCTTGTGACCAACTCCTTTAGTCTTTTCAAATCCAGGATCGGGCTTAGGTGTGTAACACATTGCACTACATTAGGGTTTCTTGATGACAGTGACAACAATGTTTGCACAGTGGGGCCTGGCTATTGATGAGCAAATAAACAAATATGGAGAAATGTCAAGACTTAGAAGTCTAAGGCAAGGCATAGTGGAAATATAAGTTGGGAAATTTGGAAAGCAATTTGGCAATGTGAATCACTAGCCTTAAAAAAAAGTCTATGATTGTCATAAATCTATCCCAAAGAAACTATCTAAAAAGTAGACAACAGTTTATACACAAAGGTGTTTACTAGGGGTTTATATATAGCAATGACACATTGAAAATGACTTAGATACCTAATGATAGGGTCAATTAAAATATGGTACATTCCAAAACACACTATTATGCATAAAAAGTCTTGAATGTTAGAAAATATTCTTCTGGTATAATGTCAAGTGGAATAAAACAGGAAGCAAAATTAAATAAGCAATATAATTCAATTCTGTTTTTCTAAAGCTCTAAATAAAAAAAGACAGGAAGGAAATATGTCAATATATTAATTGTCCCTATCTCTACATGATAGAGTTACAAGTACTTTTATTAATTCTTTATATTTTTTCGCATTTTATATAATAAAGAAATGTTTTTCTAACTAATAGAAGAGGTTAAGACTTTATCAAACTACTAGGCATATCTATTAATTCATTCACTGTTTCTTATAAGCTTGCTAGATGGTTCTGACCTCACTGCCATCATTACTATTAGCTCTAATCCTAACCTTAACCGTCTCCCTAATCCTGACTTTGACAAAGCAGTGCTAGGGTCAATGAAGGACAGGTGACAAAACAAGGTCCCTATTTTCTTTTTTAAAATTGCTTTAAGTTCATTTATTTTAAGAGAGAGAGAGAGAGAGAGCACAAGCAGGGAGGAACAGAGAGAAAGGGAGAGAGAGAGAGAATTCAAGCAGGCTCCACACTGTCAGTGCAGGGTCCAATGTGAGGCTCGAACTCACAAACTGTGAGATCATCACCTGAGCCAAAATCAAGAGTCACCAGCTTAACTGATAGAGTCACCTTGATGCCCCCAGCATCCCTACTATTGAGCAAAAAAAAGGGAAAGACCTGCCATTTGCTGTCAGACCCTTCTGAGTACCAAGCCCCGGACTAGGTTCCATCTACATGTTCTTGTATAACCCTCACCACCGCCATGTTTGGTAATCCCTTTACACCTGTTTTACAAGGTGAGGAAATTTGTCGGCAAGCAGACACATTTCTCCTTCGAGAGCAGAAGTTTCTGGGTTCATTCATTTTGGGCTGGAACCCCCTACCTCATTTCCAGGATCAGTACTTTGCCTTGAACCCACTCATTCTTCTCTGCTAGTCCACTACTGTTAGCTCCACTCTCACCAAGCTCAAGTCCCTTCCAAGAGTCACACTAAAGACACATGTACATGACAAACAACACTCCTCTTTCAGGAATGCCTTGTCCAATGCTGGGTTCTTGATTTATCACCTAAAGACATTCACTGGTTCCTGGAATAACCAGGCCTACTTCCCATCGTTACTTCATGACCACATGGTTTCTGCCTCTGATAATCCAGGTTATTGTTCCCCAGGGAATCACAAATGCATGCCTGTACAGTTGAAGTATCACCACTAGCTCTCCCTCCACCACACAGCTGCTTTTCACAGGGTTTCCACCAGCCCCTTCTGACCCCTCAGTCGTATCGGGGCTGTGCCAGCCAGACCTGCCAAGTCCAGCAATGGCATGGTCATGGACGTGAACCAGCTTCAAAATGCATATCAGCAGAATGCTAATGCCAGAAATGTGCTTCTGCCACCAGAGCAGTGCAGAAGATGAACCAGACAGGTGGCTGAGTGAAAGAAAAGACTCAGATCCAAGAAAACTGAATAGGACTACCATCCTGAGAGTACAATAGAGACCAGGTTTTACATGCAGGGTCCCTGATACGGATAGTTTTTTACTTATCTCTTTAAATAGTGTCCATGGTCCTAAGTGCTTCTGCTTTTTCACTACATCTCTTGATGTTATGTGCTCACTAAATCATAGTTGACTATCATCCATGGATGAGGATTAATAAGGAGCATTTACGCATCTGTAGCTGAAGAAAAGCACCTGGGGGAGAAATTCTGAGGCACTCCCCACAACCACCACCATTGTCCATCACGTCCACAGTCACCATGGCTGCCTTAACCAGTAGAAACCCAGGTGTGAGGCAATCGCCATCTGGATTCCACATCTGAGCAATCTTTACACTTAGAATCTAAAAAGAACCTTAGAGAAATCAGGTTGGAGGCAAAGATCATTGCTGCACACCATCATTACATCTGTCTGCCCCCGCATCTCCTTACCACCCTCTTCCATTGTCCTGTTCCAATCCAAGCTTTAGCCCATCCTACTCTCCCCAGATGTGTCCCCTGCACTCCATCACCATGGCCTCCTCTATTCTGGCACCTCATCCCCTCAGTGGATAAAAGTTCAAGCTCTGGTGCTAAAGTATCTGGCTTCATGTTATACTGGCTGTGTGTCCATAGGCAAGTTACCTAACCTCTCGGAGCCACAGTCCCCTAATAGGTAAAAGAGGAAATAATCATACCCACCTCTAAGTGCTGTAAGAATTAAGTTACGCATCTAAAATACTTATAACAGCACAATAATGTAGGTTAAAGATAATAATAATGGTTAGCATTTATTTATTACTTAATAGATCAATTCCAGGGGTTGGACACATTGTCTTCTCCCCACTTAAAATCACATCTGAAAATTCATCCATATTGTTGAATACCACAGTAGTTTAAAAAGCTAGTCAAAGAAAACTACGTATGGTATGATACCATTTGTATAAAACTCAAAAACAAGCAAAACTAGGGGTGCCTGGCTGGCTCAGTCGATCAAGCATCTGACTTCGGCTCAGGTCAGGAATTTGCAGTTTGTGGGTTCGAGCTTCACAATGGGCTGTGTGATGACAGCTCAGAGACTGGAGCCTGCTTTGGATTCTGTGTTTCCCTCTCTCTCTGCCCTTCCCCTGCTCACACTCTCTCCCTCTCAAAAATGAATAAATGTAAAAAAAAAACAAAACAAAACAATATATCATTTATGAAAACATGTGGTAAACTATACCAAAAAAAGCAAGATGATAAACACAAAACTCAGAATAGTAGTTGTTTCTGGGGGAGGTAAGGGGGTTTAGCGTGGGGAGGAGCCACAAGTAGCTTCAAAAGCAGAGGTGACATTCTGTTCCAGAAGTTGAGGGGTGGGCTCTCAGATGTTCATTTTATTGTTATGCTTCATAACTTACATATAGATATCTATTCCTTAATACATAGAAAATATTACTATATATGTATGTGTATATATAGGTTGATAATAATAATAATAATTATAACTATAATTATTATCCTACTTTAGGAGACAGACTAAGAAGTACTGAGTGCCTGAGTGTTACTGAGAGATTGCTAGATAATTCTTCGCAATACACTTGTATGATGGGCATTCTTTTCCTAAATTAAAAAGCAGAACATTAGACTCAGAAATACTGAATAATATGCCCCAGGTCTCACCCTATGCCAAATATCTTCCATTTGCGCCTCCAAATCCATTCTCCATCCTCTCCCCTCATGGACGCCCTGGAAAGCTGACCCACATGGACTGCATCAATGGACTCACCTGGCTTTGGCTGCATTCGGTCAATGACAAACAATGACTGGAGGCCAGAGCATGAGAGGACAGTGAAGTAAGAGTCTGGATTCTCCTTGTCCCCCATCATGGAACCACTCAAAGCCACAGCTCCTGTCAGGTGGCCCTCTCACATAGCCGTTTCTCTCCAGATTCTAGGAACTGTTCCTCACCTTGCTTCTTCAGGCCTAGAAGGAGTAACATCTCCCCTCCCTATTATTTCTAGCCCTGGGATAACTTGAGAGTCCAAACCTTGTTGGTTTCCCTGTGCCCTGCCTGCATGACTGTAAATCATGAAGGCACCTTCTTTAAACTCTTCTCAGATTACCCAGGTTGAGTGGCCATAAGCTTCCTGAATGAGAAGTGGTAGAGCCGGGATCTGAACCTCAGCATCTTCTGTCCATCCTAGGATGCTTCTCTTTGTTTGCTACGAAGGTCTGCACAGCTCCAAGCAAAGTGATCGCTAATGAGGGTAGTTACTGTTGTGATTTTACATTCCTTAGCAGCAGAGTAGAACACTATTTGCTCTTCAGGACTTGTGTTACACACAGCTTAACAATAGGGACACTTAACTGCTATTGGTCAAATTGGTGTAGAATCTGGGAACCGTAATAAAAATTATAAGCCCTCTATTCATAAGCAGCCAAATAAATTTAAAATGAGTGTGAAAAGGCGTAAGTTTTAGGCCAATGCTCTCATTGGTCCCATTTTCTGGACCTCCTGTCACTACTCCCTACCTCTCCTTTAATTGATGATCCCAGAACAAAGGGCAGGATGCCAACAACACATATCAACAGGCCCTTGCAATAAAACACACTCAGTGATTACAGTTTGGGTAGCTTGGGCTCTCTCAGGCTGAATATAGTGGGAGGAAACTCTTGCAGTTTTTACCTCCTCGTCTTCTAACTGTCTTTCTGGCTCATTCTGCGTATTTCTATTTTCTGGTGATGCTGCACAAAGACAGTGCTGGCTATAAGCCCAATTTGTCCCTTGCTGAAGTCAGTAGAACAAGAGCAAGTGTTATCAAATAATAAGCTGTGAATATTGGCACCTTGGTTTGATTGGCATTATAGAATATCCCATCTTAATTTCTTGTCATCTTTCCTCACCAGTAGGATATCTGCAATTCTTGCCAGAACACTTAGCATCTCAGCTGCCCTGCTAAGAGCAGAATTAAGTGGCAGACACATCAAGGGGCTAACAATCAGTGCCCTTAGAAGCAGCAGAAGGATGGTCATGACAAAGCAGGATAACAAGGACGATGAAGAGAAGAAACTCAATGCAATAAAATAATCCAGGGTTTTTTTTTTTTTTTTACTAGGGACTTAGAATTTCCTATTTCAAGCATTTGGTCAAATCTCAATAATCACAGTGATAGATTATCCACACTGTGAGCTCTTCCTGGGCAATTATTTACTCTCAGGCTACATTTGCTATCCTGTCTCTCAATTTCTAGGAACATTCATCAGCTGATTGTATCTGAGTTATTTGCTTTCTGTTCCTTTCATGTACAAGTAGCTGCAAACAGATAGCAGAGCAGGATAAAAAAGCTAGCTAAGTATAGCATGGATGACAGTCAGAAAAAATAACATGAGAGCCCACCAAAGATGCCTATCCAGTCCCTGGCTCATAGTAGGCTCTCAGTAAACATTTGTTGAATTCAGTAAATGGACTGAGTAGCAAGTTGAACTGGAAGGCTTTTCAGGCCCCTCACCAGTCTGCTAGTCTGTGATTCCTCAGAACAAGATGACAGAAAGTGTGGAGAAGATCCTGGAGATGGGTGTTCAAACCCATCAGTAGCACAAAAGGGAAGTTGGAAAAAACCTAATTCCACCAAGATGGATCCCAAAAGAGTAACTAGGACTGTTCCAAACTGCCACACTCCAGCATGATCCTTGGTCCAGGAGATGCCCCCAAATTCCCGCCAGAGTCCAAAGGAACTAGAAAGCAGTTCTCTCAGGATTTCAGATGTAGACACCATCTGAAGTGAAATCCCAGGCCCTAACTTATTTAGCGAGCTTGAGAAATGAAGTGTATGTTAATGGGGGTGATAGTACTCTGTTGTGAGCTCCTAGATTTTATGATGTACTTTTTTCCCAATATCATAGAAACACAAAATTTGGGGCAAGAAATCTTAGAAATGATCTAATCCATCCTCCAGCCTAGTGGAGGAATTCTTCCGACAGCATCCCTAACAGAAGATCATCCAGTTTCCAATTGACAGGAAGCCTACTTTCTCCAGGGGCAGCAGCATTACTGCTGGACAGCTCCCAGGTGTGCAGGTTCTTTCTTTGCTTCCACCCATAGATACAGCAGGGACCATGCCTGCTCCCTCCTCTTTGGGACAGCTCTCCTGACACCTGAAGTCAGGAATCACTGTTCTTCCATGTTCATTCCTGCCAGAAAACATCCTTCAATCCTTCAACTACAGACATGCAGTTTGAGGATTCTCCAATACGCTGCTCCTCTGACAATTCTCTAAGTTGTCAACGGCATTCTTAAAATGGCCTGGCAGAGGGGCACCTGGGCGGCTCAACTAATTAGGCATCCAACTTCAGTTCACGTCATGACCTCATAGCTTTTTCTCTCTCAAAAATAAATAAATATTAAAAAATTTTTAAAAATGGACTGGCAGAGTTCAGTGTTCCAGAGTTGAATGCAGTGGTCCAGATGTGGCCTGGACTTCACAGAGGATAGCAGGACTATTTCTTCCCATTCATTTCTAAATTACCATGATCATCTGTTTAATCATCTATTCTAGAATAGTGCCAGAAATGGCCATCGAGATGACTGGTTCCTTTGATTCTAGGATCTTCTTTCATCACTTACTGGTCCTTATTTGCCTGCCTTCTGTTGGCCAGCTCATCTCGTATGCTACCAGCATAGTCATATACTGCACTGCCTTTTATGGTTACTGGTTTGTACAAGGTAGGGAAATATCCAAGTTTTACCTAACTTTATCAAAATATCTGTTCCTACTCACCATGAACACTGTCTGCCTGTCATAAAGAGGCTCTAAATATTTGTTAAATAAATAAATAATGAATGCATGCATGAATAAATAATTGTCAAATGTCACCTACAGATGATTACACCAGCCTGTAGAGAACACTCCACCCCAAAAGAAGCCTGTCTTTTAGCTTCCTGGGCTATGACCCAGAATAGATCATTTCTTCTCATCAGTATCATTGACCTCATCTAGCTATTCATTTTCATAGTTTCCCTTCTTTCCCAAAGCTGTGGCTAAGCAGAAGAGTGGCAAATACTATCTGACTCACTAAGTTCTTCACTTTCCTTCTCCAGACTTCACTGTCTTTAGAACAATTCTGTTCTAGGTTTTGTTTCCAACAGTACTCATATGGGAGCTTGGGGCCAACAGAATTAGGGAGTGATGGGTGGCATGATTCATTGGTAAACTCTGCAGCCCGCCAGGTACTCACACTACTCCTAAACAAGTGTCCTTGGGACAGAGGCAGCAGGCCTCCAAGAACAATTCTTCTCACTGAAGGTAGGAACAGGATTCTTGCCTGCCACCTGTCAGAACCTGCGAAGAACCTCTTCTGCTCTCAGGGGCAATGCCTGTGACCAGCCTCTGACAGGCAAGGAGCTAGCATCTAGGGTACTCCTTCGATGACAATGTATTGTTTCTCCTCTTCCGCGACCTTCCTCTCAGCCCCTCTTGGGTTTCATTCCCCTTCACCCAGCAGAAACCTTTCCTTTTAATTGCTTCCAATCTATTCTGTCCTATCTTTGCTTAACAAATCAGAATGAAGAAAAGTGTTCTTCCAATTCTTTTACCTTCTAATCTTTAGAAGGTAAGTGTACATTAGCTGCAGGGATGTGATAAACATACCAGAAAGAAAAAAATGTACCTTTCATATCTCCGGGGACCCCAATTTCTTCTGGCTCTGAAAGAACTAAGAGTTCATCATTGGTCTCCATGAAAACTTTTCTTGTAAATTGCTTTAGAAAATGCCTGGTTTTATGCCTGATAGGAGTATACTTGGGAAAGGTGCTTTTAAAACTGCTTAGCCCCTAGATAACTAAATTGTGAAATTACCTACATCAATCATGGGTCATTTAGTCCATCTCCTTGCCTCTGAGACAGATGGGAATATTTCTTCGGTGCAAAGACCTCCAGGGGGAAAAAAAAGTATTCTATTCTTCATCCAAAGACTCCTGCACTCCAACTTTAGAAGTTCTTCTTTGAATAGAACCCAAGTCCCTTTTGCTGGAACTTAAGACCTTTTATCTTTTTTTCCTGGCCCCCAGCAGATATCATAAAGAAAAAAAAATAGACACTATGCGACATCTATTTGTTCACAGCCTTCTGCTTGGGGCTCTTCAGGGCTCCCCACTCTATTCAATATCCTTCCAAGCACTTGATGGCTGCTCTTAAATCTCCTTTACCACCTGCCCATCACCATCCACCAATCCCTTTACATTTGTCTCCCTCGTAGCACTTTTAGATGTAGCGCTTGCCTCATTGGACACCTGCTTCAAGAATTAAGCAGTGCTAGCAACAATTATCCAAGGTCTCCCAGCAGAGGCAGAGCTGAATATGGAGCTCCACTCTGTAATTTACTAATTCTCCTATAAAATGCACAGAGACCAGAAGAAGATTTTGAAGGCCCAAGGTACCACTTCTCATTTGCCACAACAAACACTTGACAGTCTCCAGGTCCATTCAGTGGCAGAGAAGAGAAATCTCTCCAGCCAAGTGCAAGGACAGGGAGAGCCCTGGATCAGGAGTCGGGAGAGCAGAGTTCTAGGCCAGCCACTGCCACTGATGCCCGTGAGCAGCTCTCATCCCTACTGACCCTGATTCCTAAGCAGGCACAACACAAAGTTGCCTAGACTGCTTCTCAGGACTCTTCCAGCATTCATATTCTGTGATTCTTGGAGTCTACAAAGACCTCTCTTCTCTCTTCTTAAAAGATACAACATGTCTGTCTCCTCCACTTCCACGACCAGCACCACCTCGAAACACTTAGAAACTAATGTATCTCAACCTGTTAAAATGATCTCATTCCCTGCCCCAAATGAACTTTTTTATGCTTCTTTTCCCTAATTGTCACATCTAATGAAAATTTAATGCCATGAATATATTGTATACCTTTTTAGGTACAGTAAATATACCTGCGCTTAATATATAAAAGGACAAGTTTTTGCTACATCCTTCCCCCCCACCACAACCAAGAACCAATTTTCATCCTCCTTAGAGACAATACTAACCCTGTTGAAAACGTGTGATCTAGATTGGGCCGAGGGCTGAGTCTAGCTGTCTGATACAAGTGGGGTTATTTGTCCCAAACTCCAAAAGCCATAATCATATTCACAAGCTGGAAGTTTTGAAAATAATCCACTGCACAAGCCAGAGTGGAATCAGCCAGACTTCCTACTTCCCTAAGGAAAACAGCAGCTTCCCACCCTCTTCCCCAGGCCCCAGTGTCTCTGGCTCCAGGCCCTGTCCTGGTCCTCACCTCAGCCCAGGGCTCTTACTCCATTCATACGGATCCCAGCAGTAACAATGGGAATGATGAGAACAAGGTGAACAATGGGTGACATTGTTCCAGGAATAATCAGAATCCACTTCAAGAGCAGAAACAACCGCGGTGGCAGGGATGGAGGCTCATTCCGGCTCACTTACATCAGCCCAGCTCCCCACTCCCTGCCCTGCCGGACATTCCCCTTCACCTTACCTTGGCACGCTGGCCAAATAGGTCACGAGTTTCCGCAGGTCTTCCTGTCTTATTCTGTCATGATTGCTGCGAGCAGGGAAGGTCAGAATGGGTCCACCTCGCTTATCGCGGCCCCCTGCAGGCAGGAAGAGGAGGGTGGTTAAGAAAATCAGCTGGAAAGCATGCTGCACAGAAAAAAGACTTCCATCGGAGTGCTGGATGAAACAGGCAGAAGTATGCTGCCCAGAGAAATGCGGTCACTGGTTAGGTGAAGGGTATGGGGCTTGGATGTGGTTACCACATGTAATCTTGGGCAAGTCTTTTGACTTCTCTGACACCTCATCTGCAAAGTGCACCTGAAAATAATGATGAGCATCTTACAGGGCTGCCACAAGGACTGATGGGATGGCACATGGGAGGCACTTTGGAACGGAAAGCACTCCACAAATGTGAGATGATAATGAAGGTGGTGGTGACTGCTCTCATTGAGAAAACGAGCTATTGAATGTGCTATGGTCTTTGGAAATTTAACTTTCAATTCACATCTCTTTGCAGACCTATGTGGGCTAGAAGTACTCAGGGTTAACTGACTACTGTAGTGAGAAACCCTTAAAGCATCCATCCAGGACATCACTGCTGGGAAGTTTTTAGATTCGTAGAAAAGATGTTAAGTGCTTTCTACACAGCCAAGATTCCACCCCTGCCTGTCTGCCTGCCTGAGGTGCCACCTGTCACTCCTGGTGGAAGAGCACAGGAATCTTGATCAGAAACAAGGATGCTCAAGGTCCTAATCACAGCAAATGCATATGTACGCACTATGATTATAAATGTTTTCTAAATATCACATTAAAACAAGGAGGAAGGAATATAGTGAAATGATGATCATTGTTGCTATTAGAGGGCTGGGATTTACATGGTTTCTTTTTCTATCTTCTTTTTTCTAAACTTTCTATTTGCTATTTATTCTAGGATTTAAAGATTTGTTCTTTAATGAGTGCTATGATTAGGAAGCAGGGCCAAGTTTCTCAGGAGGGTCACAGGGGACAAAGCTAAGGTATATCCTTACAGGCACTGGTTATGATGCAGAGGAAACCTCTGTGTCGTGATCACAGACTCTTGCACACATTCCAGGCAACTGACACCCTCCAGAGTGGGGACCACAAGAGGATATAATGCAAGAATGAGGAGGCATTGGCACGGTCTTCCCCAACACTAGAAAAGAAGCTTAAAGCTCAGTCCTCTGAAGAAGGAGCTCTTGAAGGAAAGGCGGAGCCTCCCAGGGTCCCCACCCAAGTGTGAGCTCATGAATAATGTTTCCCTCTCATGGGCCCAGAAGCCATACAGACAGAAGGGAAGCGCAACAAACACAATCTGAACCATTCCAGGATACTCCTGAGGAGGAAGGCTGCAAAGAGAAAAGGATCAAACAAGATCAGGCCACTGAGGGACGTCCCCTGATGAGAAAATGTTTCAGCAGTACAGCCCCCACCTCCAGCCCCACACAGGAGTGGATTTGTGCAGACACACCACGGAGCTGGACCTGGGCCCTCAGCTCCAGACCTTCCACACCATGGGCCCTGGTTCTTTGTATGAAAAACTCATCTACGTTGGAAACGATTCCCACTTCCCAACTGCCTTCCACATGAGGAAAAGGAAGCAGAAGGATTAAATAGAAGGTTTCCACAAAAGCTGGCAGCATCTCCTGTACCCTCAACCTTCCTCTCTAGCCTTGACCCACCCTAAGGGTTTGCACTCTTGGGTGGTTTTAATTGCAGTTGTTGCAGTTTCTTCCTGACTTTCCATAGACACAGTAGAGTCATGCCAACATGGAGTGCCAAGACTGGCTTGACTGGCAAAGACTCACTAAGGACTTTGAGGGACTGTTGGAACTATCTTTCCTGAGCTAGAGCCAGTTCTGCCCCTGGAGACAAGAGTTTCATAAATATGGCTGAGGAAAGTTCCAGATGGCAGAAGAGGGGGAGGGAAGGGAGAAAGCCTGGGTCAGCACAGCCCTCTCCCTTCAGGAAGCATGGATAAGGATTCAAGAGGGGACAGCAGGATCAGCCAGGTGTTTCTCAGAAAGGAGATGACCTTGCAAGCAAGTAGGAAGCAGAAGAGGAAGGGGTGTGTGAAATAGAATCACTGTGCAGCAAAGAGTAGGACAGTGGGTAGAACGAGGCCTCAGAGCCAGTGCAAGAGGAGGGGTCCTGTCCCCTTCTCTGAAGCAGGCTGATAGAACTCAGAGAGGGAGGAGGAAACAAATAAATTAAGAAGTGGGAGGAATTCAGCCTGACTGGGGGACACTGCTCTTTGGGTGAAATAGCAGATGAGGTCACCCGTCAAGGGTCAGGATAGGTTCAAGGTGCTGGGAGAAATGGGAAAAGACCATCACTGGCCACTGTCCCTAGAGAATGAACAGCAGGACTGTGTATGAGGTGGGCTAAAAGGAATGAGGCAGGGAACTGGGGCACAGTGAGAGCCCTGTTGGGAGGTCTAGCCATTGTATCTATATTAGGTTCTAACTTGAGTGAAGGCAGAATAAAGCTAATGCATGCACAACTGGAGAGGGCCCCGTGCAGGTAGGGAATGCCCTACTGGATGATGAGTTCCCAGAGAAGTGGGGACAGATGTTTTGCTCCTCTGATTTCCATCCTCTCCAAACTTATAGGAGAATACCAGAAAGGGCCAAAGGTAAGAGGCTAAGTCCATGGGCACACACAGCAAGGGTTAAGGTCTTAGATATTCATGGCCCAAATAAGGAAGTGGAAAACTTTGGTGCCGAGGAGGTTGAGAAGTCATGAAAGTATAGGATTGGATGGATAGTTAATATGGTGCTGAAATTACACAGGGTGATGAGCAGGGATGAAGAATGAGAATCCTCCCTGCTGAAGTCAGGTGCATCATGGAGGTGGATGCCGGAGGGTACGAAACACAAGTAGCCAAGTTTTGAAAAGGTGCTGGCTTTCCTTTCCTCACCACATTCCTGCCGTGGGCCTGTGCATGCGAGGCTTTGGTGCCAGGAGCTACAGGACAGGGATAAAGAGGATGAAGAGGGAGGGGACGGTCTGATGTTCTAGAAGTGGCACTGATCTCCTTCCAGAGAGGCAGGGCAGGGCAGGGCAGGGTAAGTTTGGATAAGAGGTAAGGCCAGAAGCAGGGACCATTAGGGCTTCCCTGATTGAGCCAAAGGAACAATGGTGCTCAAAATTTTCAGGGGGTATCAGGCTCCAGTTAGGGCAACTGGGGAAGGTGGGGGGCGGCGGGACAAGAACAATACCAAAAGTCTGGTCCATGTAACAATAGTTATGGAAGATGGTAATGGATACACACGATTTTCTTCAGGGAATGAGGTTATTCTGCAGTTTGGATGATGCTTTCATGTGTTTAATGAGCATGTGCTTTAATGAACACAGCAAATCTCCATGAGGTGGCTATAATATGCATTTCCCAAACTCGTTTAAGCTTATAACCCCTTTTCCTTTTTTTGAGGCCCATCTCGTGGGACTGCTATTCTACGGAACATACTTTGAGAGACACAGGCCCAGGGTGCAAGACTATACCACAGCGGCCTGACGTTCCCCTGGGGACACAGAGAACACTGCTGGTGGGAGATCAGGAGCCAGAGAGGGACCTCAGGGGGTGGCCAAAAGGAGGGTGTGAGTGAACAAAAATAGGGTGACATGAGCCCTGTACAAGCAGATTGGATGGAAGGCACAAATGGGTGCTGTGAGTGGGAGGCGTATGCACTCGGAGGATGCCAGAGAGGGCAAAGGGGAGCCCACAGTTATGAATATGGAGCAGGACGACCAGGCTGGAATGACAGAGGCTCCCTGAGGCACGGCCACAGAGCCTGTCTCACACACACGTGCACATGCCCACACACAGAAGCTGTCGGGCTGCACTGGATTATTCCAAACGTGCGTTCCCATGGCAGCGCGCTTTCCTTTGCCCTGGCCACGCTGGGGGCAGGAGCAGAGGAGGGCATGAAGAAGAGACGGTTCCTTTCTCTGCTCACCACCTTCCTTCTCAGAAAGAAATGCAGCTGCTACACTGTAATATTTAATTTGGTTTCTTTGTTTTGTTTTATTCTTGTGTTTTGTCTTTTAAAAGCTCAGGATATAAGAGGCTTTATTGGTTTGTTTCTTGTTTCTGGTTTTTTGTTTTGTTTTCTTTTGGTTTTGTTTTTGTTTTTGTTTTAATGCATCCAACTGTCTCCCTAGCATCCTCACCATCCTTCCCAGCATGGAAAGACAATGTTCCCTAAGCCCAAAAGCTCCTGGTACCACGTGCAGATGAATAAGATACGCCAGGCTGGTCAGCCCACATCAGTACAAAGGAGTGAGCTGCACAGCCCCAGCCCCTTGCTCCTGCTCTGGGAAGCATCTACCTGCCTCAAGTTGGACTGTCTTCCTGGCACATTGTTTCTATGTTCTCCCTTAGGACAACTCTCTCTAGTTGGGAAGGATTTTTTCTAGGACTGGCTGAGCCCTGCCTCAGGGCTCCGACTGAATTCAAATGGGAAAAAATAAGCCATGAACGATCAAACAAGTGTCCCCAAGTCAGAGTTTACTGTATCTGCACTCATATGCCCTGAACTGATACAGTGCAGGATGGTGTTCAGAGGCTCTGTGTTAAAGCCAGGCAGGCCTCCTGGAGGAGGCAAAGTGAGAACTTATTTGGGAAGAACAGAGGCTCAAACTGGCAGCAGGTGTGGGTAAAGCATTGCAGGTAGAGGAAGTTTGGGTATAAGAGAAAGAGGAAGATAAGCAGGAGACCTGAAGGACAGGAGAGACTTCAAGTTAAATGAAGCTCAGGGTCCTAAAGAAGAAAAGATCTTATTGAGCTCTACTTGGGAGTAGAAAGTAAACGACAGAGGCTGTGAGCCATGTCCTGGGGCCAGACTATGGGCAGCAGCACAAGTCAGAGCCTAGCACTGCCCACCGGCCCTCAGGACCCCCACACGAGGTCCTCCCACATGCTCAGCAAGCACTCAGATCCAAGCTTACAAAGACTCGGGACGTTGCCTTACCAACCCCTCTCCCTGTACTGAAGTTGCTGCCACATGGTCCTGCCAAGGACTGTTCAGCCTGTGCTTCAACATCTGCAGTGACAGGGGTTCACTACTTGCTAAGGTCGACAAGCACCTAATGCTAATGGAGAAAGGCAGCTTCTCAATGAATCCCATCTAGCAGCAACAACAATAACACACTGGTATCACTACAGAGTGCATTTAGTACCTTACATACTCCCATCGCATACTCTGCCCTCACTTCCCATCTCCACATTCTGAATCACCAGTCTCTCACCTTCCCTCTCAGCAGGTGGGAGACACCTGCTGCTTGGTTTCTCCTCCCCCAAAACCCCTCTTCTCTCTCCCTTCTCTTCATTGCGTCTGTTGCCCATCAGCCAGGCCAGCAGCACCTATGGAGTGTAGCCCTCCACTGCAGGACAGTACTTACTTTTCCCCTGTGATTCTGCCACCACTCATTGTGGACAATCGGGATCATCCAGAAACAAACGCTCAGTCCACAAGGCATGAGCACTTGTGATCCTCAGCGGGGCACTGCCATCATCCCTGCTGGGGATTCTACAAGGGAGGCCTATAGTGCAGCTCAAGAACTAGCACCCAGAGTGATGCTGCTGCACCTGCAGCTTGCTTTCAGTTACATCACAGGCCACAAACTTTTCTTAAAGGTCCAAATAGTAAATATTTTAAGCTTAGGGCCATCTGGACTCTAATGAAATTACTCAGCTCTGCAATTGTAGTTAGAAAGCAGCCATTGGGGCATCTGGATGACTCAGTTGATTAAATGTCTGACTCTTGATTTCATCTCAGGTCATGATCTCATGGTTTGTGAGATGGAGCCCTGTGTTAGGCTCTGTTCTGACAGTGCAAAGCCTGCTTAGGATTCTCTCTCTCCCTCCTCTCTGCCCTTCCCCCACTTATGCTTGCTCGCTCACACTCTCTCTCTTTCTCTCTCTCTCAAAATAAACAAATAAACTTTAAAAAAAAAGGAAGAAAGCAGTCATGGACACTACCTATAGCAGGCCCCCCCCCCCAAATATCAGGCCCTAATCCCTGGAACCTGTAAATGTTACCTTATTTGGAAATAGTATCTACAGATGTGACTAAGTCAAGGATCCTGAGATGGGAAGATTAGCCTGACTTAAATGAGTGGGCCCTAAATACAGTGACATGTATCCTCATAAGAGGGGGGCAGAGGAAGAGGTGCCACAGACAGAAGAAGAGAAGGCAGTGTGACCACAGAGGCAGAGATGGGAGTGGATGCTGGCCGGAGAAGCTAGAAAAGGCAAGAAGTGAGTTCTCCCATAAGAGCCTCTGGAAGTAGCACAGCCTTGCTGACAGCTTGATTTCAGACCACTGAACTGATTTCTGGCCTCCAGAATATGAGATAATGAATTCCTGTCGCTGTGTGCTACCGAATTTGTGGTAACTTCTTACAGCAGCAATAGGAAACTAATACTACCTAAACAAATGCACATGGCTGTGTTCCAATAAAATTCTACTTACAAAAACAGGTGGCTGGCCCACCAGCTATAGTTTGCTGATCCCTGAATCAGACATTAAAAGATCCAGGTGCACAAGTTGGGTTGGAGAGAAAATTTGGAAATAAATATCTGGAAGTCATTGCTCAGAAAAGTAAACGAATGGATACAAACATTCATTTCAGTTTCCTTTGCCAGGAAGGAGACATAAAGAGGAGTTGGAAAAAATTTTAATGACCTATCTGTGACCCACTCAGAGACGAACCCAAATAAAACCTCTGGGAATGTGTGAGGTGAACAGACTCCTCCAGCTGAAGCATCTCCCACAAGGACCTCAGTGGCCCATGAGGGACCTCCCAGGCCTGGGAGGGTGGGGTGAGGTGAGGTGTATGAGAGCACCCCCCTGTGGTTGTGAACATCCTCCAGAACCCCCAGGTGGGATGAGAGCTCTCCCTCCTCTTCCTTCCTGCCTCTGCAGCAAGGATGCAGCCAGCAGCTCCTGAAAGCCCCCCCCCACCCCCACCTCTCTCCCACACCCTGCACGCATGCGTACACGCACTCCTCCAGGTCCCTTACAGAGCAAAGTTCGACAGACACTCACCAGACACGAAGGCCACTTTTTCCTTTAGGATGGGAAGGACATCAGAAGCTTTCAAACCATCATTCCGAAAAGATCCTGTGGGATGACAAGACAGAAGGAATCAGGGTGAAAGAGGCCAACTGGCTGAATCCCCGGGTATCCCCCGCGGTGCCCCAACCCTATCATGCGCCAAAAAGTTGTGCCTTGTTCAGCTGCTACGGCCCAGCACAATGGAACAGGAGAGGGTCCACAACAGGAAGGACACTTCCACATGATGCCACGGGCGTCCCTTCCAGGGAAAGGACGGTCCAAGTCGCCCCCACCACGTATACAAAGCTCCGTGCCTTGCAGGCAACAACCGCAAGCCCTGCTGCTGTGAGCAACTTGACGATGGGGCTTTTTAAAAGCCACTTTTGTACCTCTTTGCCTAGCATGGTGTCTGGTACACAATAAGCACTCAGCAAACATCTATGGAACAAGTTTATTAATATCAAGACGGACCACAGTGCCCTAAATAATTGTTTTTGCCTTTCCTCTACCTGGCACAGTGACTCTTAGTCTTCCTTGTACAAATGGGAAAAGAAAACCACAATATCCCCAAGTGAGAAGCAAAGTTGAATGCAATAGCCTTCTTCCTCCTCCCCCTCAACGTCACCCTCGCCAGTCCACAACAGACAGGAGGTGGGGAGACACCAATCTCCTGGGAAGGAAACGCACTCCCTTCTTCAGCAACACATTCTCTGCCCAAATTCCACTTCTCAGCTGCAAAGTCCCTTCTGGGGTCCAGCTGACTTCCTGTTAGGGGGTGGGAGGCGGAGGCCTGGAGCACACATAGAATGGAATATAATGATGTGCCTGGAGAAACAGCCTCAAAGGCAACCCAGCCCAGTATGAGCGCAAGGTGCGTGGGAAGCAAAGCCTCAGCACACAGGCACGAAACCCCAGGCCAGCCCACTGTGCCCCTACATTTAACCCGAGCACCTACAAGGACTCTCAAGGAGAGCCAGCCCACACTCTGTGAGCTGTAACTGGAGCCTCTGCTGTGTATCACCACTAGGAACACTGCGTACACAGACCCCAGAAGAGAGGAGGCTCTGTGTCTACTCAGTGAAACAGAACCAGAGCCCTCGGACACCTGCACCAGTGCCTTTCTCTGCTTGGTTAACTCTCTTGTGGTCCCAATCTGACAACCAATCCACAGAGGGATTGGGAAGGATGGTCTCACTCAGGACTGCCTCAACCTCTAAACATGGACTGTTTCAAGAGACACACCTGGGAATTCTGGCAACAGCCCAGGATTAAGATCCCCGGTCTAAGGAAGGGAAACGAGCCAGTTCTATCCTCAACAGAGAGCAGAAGAGATGTGTCCTCGGAATGCCAGTTTTCACGGTCAGGGGTAATATCCTAACCCCAAACAAATTTCCAATGTATGTTTGACCATTTCACCTATTTCTTCTTCATTTTTCCCTAAATGAAGACAGTGAGGCTTTTTACTCATCATTTGCTTCCCTTTATAAGCTGGCTCAGAATGCCTGATGCTGGAATAACCAGATACAAGGCTCACTTTGAGAAGGATATGAGTAACAGAAGGAAGAAAACACCATAAAAAAGAAAGTTCTAACTACAAAGCATTGTTTTACACTTACTATCCTTTGTTTGTACAGATCTTTACATTCTGACTTTATGTCAAACACAGGAAAACTATGAAATCTCCCTAGTAGAAACTGCTTAGGATCAATATAAATGATTATAAAATTGACAAATAGATACCTAGGGTCTTCATCTTCATGCAAAAAGATATTTTGGCTTCCTTGGCAGAAAAGAGTCCTATCAGTCCTTACCAACTAGACAAGGATTATATTTAGCTGACACATGAATTGTTTGTATAGAATGATGCCTCTGCATTAAAATAGCCATTTTCCTTTTTTAAATTAATTTATTATTTTTTAAAGTTTATTTATTTTGAGAAAGAGAGAGCACGTACAAACAGGGGAAAGGGCAGAGAGAGAGAGGGAGAGAGAGAATAAAGCAGGCTCCACACTGAGTGTGGCACTGGATGTGGGCCTTGATCCCATGATCGCGAGATCATGACCTGAGCCAGAGCCGAGAGTTGAATACTCAGCCAACTAGCTACCCAGGCACCCCTAAAATAGCCTATTTTCATATGTGAAATACATCTTTGTATACATCAGTTTTAAAACATTCTCCCCTATATCACTACACATACTATTAATTTCTGTAGGAAAAAATTTAATAAGAAAAGTTAAACTTCAGTCCCGTCTTCTTCCAAATTATTTACAAGTTCTTAAGGAGCAAGGCCCAAACGAGTGAGATTTCACTGTATGACAAGAATCCACATAACCCTCTTTCCTCCTAAACTCTTGTCCTATTTTTCCCACTGCTTTTCCTCTCCCTCACCTCCCTTTAAGTATACAGATGACTCTAATTCCATGCAGTCCTCAGACATTAAGGAAGAACTTGGAATTTGCCATAATGGAAGCAAAAGTTTCCCTACACTACCCTCTCACTGCTCCCACTCACTGTTGGAGTGACAGCAAGAGGGAGCTCTGAATTCCATCCCTCACACCCCATTCATCATGCCCCACCTCTTCCTTCTCCCCTCCAGACTCCAGGGCCTGAGAGAAAGGCAAGGGCTTGTCCATGCAGCTTGCAACCATTGGCAGGAATAAATGTCTGAATCTTGGGTTGGGCTGGTCTAAGATTTCTAGGGCTTCCTTTTCCCAGGCCAGAGTCTTCCCTGATCCGGTTCAGAGACAGCTGAGTTATCTCCCAGGTTGTGAGCCTACGATAAGAAAGCCTAAAGTGTCTGGATTTATAAAATCCTTAAGTAGGAAATAATCGGTTCCAACAACAACAAGATTTTTCACATTATAAAAGGATTTGCTCCAGGGTCTTTTTAAATAAAAGTTGCCTTAATGGTATGAATTAGTTTTTCATTTGCCAAAAATTGAATTACAAACAACTTTTCAACAATATATGCATTATGTAAAGCCAAGTAGAGCTAAACTAATTAGCTCAGCAGCTCAGAAATTGGCGACCTTGAGTAGAAAACCTATTTGCACTCACTGAGGGTCCTATGTATCAATTCCCCCAGGTCCTGGTGAAATCAGCTGTCAGCATCTATAATAAAGGGAAAGTCCATTGAAAACTAACTCGAACAGGACCAGTGAAATAGAAACATGTTTTCACTATCAGGTACATGTCTGGGCAGACTCATAGAAAATGTTCGATAAATATTTGATGAAAGGATAAAGAAATGAATGAAATGGTAACCCTTTCTCAAGTGACATGCCAAGGTCAGCGGCCTCATCTGTCACACCAAGTGCTGGTGATCTGTGTAGATGATCTCCAGGGTCCCACTCAGCTCTGATAGTCTGAGATGTTTTAAACGTTTTCTTCATATTTATTCGCCTTTTAGATCCTCAGACTATCAGATCAATATGCTTTGAAAGAAAGCGCTGGGAACAAACTCCCTAACAAGGTTCAGTGTGCTTTGGGAAGATAAAACAACTCTTCCCTGACCTCCCAGCACATTCTTTTCTAGGAATCAGCTTAGGGATTGGGATGCCTAGGATACATCGCCCCATTTTGTGGATGGCCCAAGTTACCAAAGTGGAAGGCTAGTGATGGAAGAACTTGCATGAAGCATACATACCTTGAAAGAGGCAAGTTATTTGTATCTCTGAAGTTGCTGTCTCTGATACAAGATATATTTGATAATAGCACTATTAGACTACAAACTCTAGACCAACTATAGACCAGCTTCACCCTTTAAAAGAAAAGCCTGTTGAAATGGTAGGCCCCTTGCTAGCTCTAAAGAAAGCCTAAGATGAAATAAATAAAGATGTGCCCTTTGGGGTTGCTGCAGGAAAAAAAGAATCCGAGGGCACCCTCATGGACCTGACCCAACATGAGTTTCATGCTTTCTCTTAAGGACAAAGGCATGCTTCGCTGGCATTCAGCACGAATCCCACCCCATTTGTGTCCTGCTGCTGTCAGAATTACAAGCCTGCTGTTCGGTTAATTAGCAAAGTTGAAATGCTCTGCATCTATTAGGGAAGTAAAAATTACCACTGCCATCTCCCCAGGATCTCCAGCATGGGACCTCTCCATGCTGGAGAAAAGCCCCACTTTTGCCTCCTCCTCACTCCAAATGTGTTATGCTTACATTGCTGCTTCCTGTTCCTCTTCACCTTTTCCTAGTCAGGCTTCCCCATGTGGGAAAGTGCCCATCTCCCTCCCTCTGGCTCCCAGCCTCCACAGGACCCCACATGGGAACAGCAGGACTGGCCCTTGTGTCATAGCCCCACCCCCCACCCCCATCTGTCATTTCATGGCTCCAGGATGGCAGTGAGCACCCTAGGGCAGCTGGGTGCCTTGGGCTCCATGCTCGCCTCCTCTAGCAATCAACAAGTAAAGACACAAACAGCTAAGTGTTGAGCATTTGGAGGTGCAAGCTGCCAGGGTACCCACGGATTGCTCTTTATTTCCTTTTTGTTCTTAGCCATATCCCCTTAATGAGGACTTACTTAGAAGTTACTGCGTAAGTTTTCTAATATTGTCACATTGCATCAAGTGGGCCTGTACCTGTTTCATCAATGTTCAGGCAGGCCACCACCTCTTCTTTCCTGTCCATCCCTGTATGTCCAGCATGGGAGCCTTGATCAAAATGGCCCTGAATCACTGACTGATCTGCTGCACAGAAGACATCTGGTTTGCAATTAGGAGCTCCAAGAGCTCTTGGGCCAAGCCTTACTTTGGGTATAATTTGGACTGCTTCCTATCCCCAGAGTCATTCTTTCATCAATCCTTTATTGAGCACCTATTCTGTGCTAGGCCTTATGTGAGGCATGGCAGTACTCAGACAAATAAACAATGGATCCTCCTCTCCAGGGAGCTTGTAGGCAAAGATAGACAGGTATGCAGAAAGGACGATGAGCTGTTATCAGAGACAGGATATTACCTGTACAGAATGCAAGGGACCTCAGAGGAAAGGCCTCCTAAATGTGAGTCCTAAAGCCCTGCTACTCAAAGTAACAAGCATCACTTACCAGCTAGAACCTTGCTAGAGATGGAGAATCTAGGTCCCACCCCAGCCCTACAGAATCAGAACCTGCATTTAACAAGAAATCCCAGTGATTCATATGCATGTGGCATTTGCAGAAGATCTATACACTAAAGTATGTCTTTCTATTCCAGAATTGCCTCAGAGGCAGAGATCCATAAAAGCATCCTTCTAGTCTAAATAGAACCTCTAAAATCTGATCTAGTGCTGCCCACCACACCTCCCACCTCTCACTACAGCCCAACAATTCGGAAGAGTCAGCCACTACCCTGGAACCCATCACACAGACTCAGCTCTGCAATAAAAAGACCTTCAAAGAGATACATAACTTTCCACTCCAGGGCACCGAGACTGGACCGTGCCTTGTGTTTTTTGGCAGTAGGAGTGGTTATGAATAACCCTGTCCAAATTGCTCAGCATTTTGGTAGCTTAAACCACTCTCTCAGGCATCAGATAGTTTAATTTCACAATGAATCTTCCTTACTAACCCAACCCTCAGAGCCCTGTCTTCTCTAACTGCTCTCAGTACTACATACACATTTACAGACTAAGACGCTATCTCTGAGATGACCCTGGAGAACAGAGGAGCCAGTTGGTTTGTACCTTTTCAATGCACCTGCACTCCCACCCACAAGGTACAAAGCCCTGAACACCAGGTAATACTGGATGAGAAAGCAGAGGAAAGAGAGGTACCGACACCCTAGGGAGCTCCACGTCTAATGAGAACACAGTGCAATTCTCTCCCTTGGAGGGGAGACCCAATTTTTGCCCTCTGAGAGTTTCCAGCCTAATAAAATACCTAGTGCCCATTTCCCCTGACACCAGGACGCTACCAGACTTTGCATTAAAAATGATTTAAGATTCTGAGGTTCTGATGAAGACCCTCCCATGCTCCCGTAGCCTGGCTGTCCTCTATCTTCTGCATCCTAATTTGGTGCCATCACCTACTACCTTACCCAAACAGAAACCTGGGAAGTCTCCTAGACTCCTTCCACACCTACATCCCAAATATCAATTCAGTTGCTTGGTTCTGCTAATTCGACCCCTTCAATCTTTCTTGAATCCATCATTTCCTATGTGCAGTTTCCCTGACCTTCTCCTCAAGTGGAACCATCCCTGACTGTGCCTCAAACTCTCTCCTGAAAGTCATTTCTATGTTTTCATTCTATTCACCTTTAACGGATTCTGACAACCTGGGGGCAGGGACCATGTCTTACTCTTTGCCCTACCCCAGCACTTAACACACAGTGCCTGTCACGCAAAAGAGGCTCCAGAAATACTGGACAAAACCAAACATACACAGGTCCTAGAGGACTGAGAGTAAGAGTGCTGAGTAGGAAGCAATTCACTGGGGGGATGACTCCCCTGAGGAGGTGATCTTTGAACCAGGATTTGAGTAAGGGTAGGGCCAGAGAACAATGTCCCGGTGGCAAGCAGCAAATGCCATGGCAGGGAGGAGGGGAAAGTTGACCGTGTGCCAGAGATGGAGAGAGCTTAGTGGCTGAACAGAAAAACAGGGTGAGGGAATGATGGAAAGGAGGGCTTGGAGGTGGTGGCCGGGCTCTAAGATCACACTCTGAATTGATATCTCAGTAAGGCGGGCTCCTGGGAAGGCATCAGCAGAGATGTGGCTGCAAGTGCCGTTGGAAGCTCAGAGAGCTGGGACTGCACCACAACACAGCCCAGAACTGGGTGGAACCTGGCTGGTCCTGAAGGAAGGCTGTGCTTCCAGAACAGAGCTGGAACCAGTAGGCTTTGACCCCAAACTCCATATCACATTCTGCTGTGCAAGGAGATGGGGGAGGATGGGACATATGGCCCTTGATGAGGTGGGTGCTGGAATCTGGGGACGGGGGGCACTAGAACTTGTCTCTTTTTATCTTGTCCTGAAGCTCCAAGAGAGGCAGGAAGAATGCTTGTCTGTGAGGTACCTGCTGTGAGCTGCCAGGCCAATAGGAGGCTGGGAGTTTGAGTAAGATCACATGAAGATGCAGTGTGGCACTGAATTATAAAGGGAAGGGCCTTAAGGATGTGGTCCCTCTGTGTAGGACTAGATGGGCAAAACCCTGGGAGAAGACACTGTCGGTGCTGCTGAGGATGGGAAGGAAGGGACCAGCGGGTGGGAGCGATTATCTTCATTCCCCTTACTGTCTCTTCTCTCCCTCACCTCTTTCCTTTATTAACACAAGAGAAGGAGAGAGGGGTGGCAAGAATGAGAGGAAATGGGTAAAAGCAAGAGAGAAAGAGCTGTTGAGAAACACACACACACACACACACACACACACACAGATGGAGGTGAATGCCTTGTCTTCTCTTTACAGATGCTAATGAGCTATTGAGGAAACTGGCTGTTGGAAAACTCCTCCAGTGACTATAAATATATTCCTTGGATCTCTAGTTAAAACAACTGCCACTGAGGCAGGAAGTGTGTGCTGAGAGGAAGGAATAAATCTGGTAAAGAAAGAGACTGGGCAACTTTGTGTCAGCAACAGAACCACAGTGCGGTGCGAAGATCCACCTGCCTTGCCCCACCTGGGGATCCATCTGCCCACAGTGAGGCTGGCTCCCCACAGCACAGCCACGGTCCCTCAACACTGACACCTGCAAATATCAATCCAGCCCCAGCAGCAACCCCCCTTCCTCCTATGGGAGGAAGAACCATGTAGCAGAGCTCTTCTTCTCCCGGCACTTCGAAGAGAAGGACATTCACAAGCCTTAGCTAACCTGACTTCAACACAAAAAAGGAGAAAGGAAAAAATAAAAACAAGGGCTCCTCTTTTGGCAAAATGCTAAATACTAAGCTTTTCCAAGCAACCTGACTAGGCCTCACGCAGCAGTCAGGAACTTGAGATGACAGTAGCCAGACTGGGTAGTCATTACACCAGGGAGAAGCAATATCTATCTTCTCTGAAGTCTGACTTGCATTTGTTCATCACTCCCCACAATAACCATTTCCTGCCCTGCGCTATGGTGAGCTGGGTACCTGGCCCAGGGTGCCTTCCCTCATATCTCCCCTGCCCAGGCTATGCTGGTTCTTCCTTCTCTGATGTCACATGGCAGACCCCTCACTGTTGTGTCATCTCCACTGCAACCTCTGGATCCCTCTCAAGACCCTAAGCTCCAGAGGGCTGGGCTGAGTGTTTATCTCTGTATCTTCAATCCGCAGTACACAGCTTGTGCTCAGGAACATCCCGGGACAGATTCTTATTCATCCACAGTGCCATGATGGTCTCCACACAAATGATGCTTACTGCCTGCTGTGCCTCTTCCTCCCCCGAGCCTTCTCCCTGCCTATTTCTACTCCATCTTTATCTTTTTCTCTCTCTGGCTTCCACATGAACTCTAATTGTGGCCAATTTCAATATTAACTTTCTAAAATCAATATTAGATATAAAGCCCTGGTTAATGGGCTACTTTTGAAGAGCAGAAATTTGTAACACCATTGCTAAATTAGCTGCATTAAAGATCACTAATAATTAGCACTTTAAACATGTGTGTAACACCTCTGTAAGCCCAGCTAATGAGCAAACCGTTTCTGTTTATTCTTCACAAGATTTAATATTAGCTGAGTTGAGACCTCAGCAGCAATGCACACAGGCCCTCCCTCCCTCCCTCCCCTCCTCCCCAGAAAACATGACAACATTCGGTGTTCTCTAGACATGAGAAAATGGCCACTTCAGAAGTGATTATATCTGCCCATCACTTCCTAAAAACTGATTCTTTGCCAAGTGACTAGGTTATTTAAAGTGCTCATACCTCATGGAGGGTTGTGACGGTTGTAGATTTATTGTCTTTTTGTTATAGTGAGTATTACTTTTGCATGAGTCCTCAAAGTAACACAGAGCATTAGCCAGTGATGAATTAGTCAGTGACGAACATGAATCAACTGTTGAACATTAGCAGTTTTTGCTTATATATTTGAGAGAGTTACAGAGATACTTAGAGGTGGAGGCAAAAGATATGTGCTGTGCTTCAGACATATAAAAGGCTCACTCCTTGGGACCCTCATTCTCAGTCCCCCTCCCTCTTCCCCAGGGTACATATCAGTAGTATTTAAATTTTAATTAATTTTAATTTAATCAGGACAGGACTTTAGGTTAAAGATGAAACTGTTGATTTGAAAAGTCACCTTTGGCCTCTGTCACTATGGAACAGCAGGCATGCAAACATGAATGGCCCTGTACCTCCCCTCGCTCTGCCCTGCTCCCCATAGCTGGAAGTTCAGGTGTGGGTAGCGGTAAAGCAGCAAAGGATGACTGCAGACCTCAGAGCAGGAGACCCTCATGGGGAGCTTCTAAACCAGTACCTCTCACCCCAGCCCAGAGCTTTTCCCCACCTCTACCTCCATATTTTCTGACTTCACAGCTGTGCCACTCTTGCCCTGGTCTCACTTACCCGTTAGTGGAAGCAATGACATAGGGACATAGTGGGCACAGACTGGACACAGGTCCACTTCAGACATGGAACAAACACAAGTAATGACCAAACAAACAAAAAGTAATAAGCAAGACTGCAGAATTGCAAATGCAGTCTGACAGGTGAGAAGAGTCATGCCCAAAGGTCATATTATTGAACAAACTTCAGGAAAGGAAAGCCCCTTCTCCCAATTCAAGGACAAGTATGCTGCTGTCCTTGGTCCTGAGCTAGTTGCATAGTTGCTGCTCAGAGTGACTGCTGTCCAACCTGTCCTAGTATATATGAACCAAGGGAGAAAGAGGCAGTGATGAAAGAGACCTTAAGATATATCAGGGAGATAAACAAATATGAAGAAGTGTTGAAGGGACTTAGACATGGAGAGATTACAGAAGGGAATACAAAGATTTGTTTTGGTATTGTTTTTAAATAATTGCAGGGGTGCCAGGGGGGCTCAGTTGGTTAAGTGTCCAACTCTTGATTTCAGCTCAGGTCATGATTCAAAGTTCTCATGAGATTGAGCCCTGCTTGGGATTCTGTCTCTCCCGCCCTCTGCCCCTCCCCCACTCTCTCTCTCAAAATTAACATTAAAAAATAATTAATAAATAATTGTAGTAACCAAGAAAGAAAGGTCTATGTATATCCTACACACACACACACACACACACACACACACACACACACACACCCCTCCCCATGGAAATGAGACAGCATGAACTACTTATGGATCCTAGTACTATGTTTTCTGGCTGGTCATATTTGGGGTAGATGAATTGGCTTTCAAAAAATTCCTAGAGTTTTAAGCAATTTTTAAAACTTTCCTTAAGTTATTGCCTTTGGTATCTAAACAGTTCAGTTTGACAAATATATATTGAGCACATAAACATTTCAGGTAAACTTCCAGGCACTACAGGTACAATGATAAAAAAATGTAGAGTTCTGACTTTTAGTATAGGGGGACAAATCAGACACATCAACATGTAATTTTAATATTATATAAGAAATATAATGATAGAGGTACATATGAGAGATAAATATTAGAAAAGTCCTAATAAAACTCAAGCTCTAAGACATTGTCTAAAAACTGAAAAGGCAGTATCTAGAGAAGAGGCAAAGGGTTATGGGATCCTCAGCAAGGTTCCGGATCAGACAGGATACTGGTGAGAACCAAGATCTCTCTGGTAGGTTTAGGGGAACAGAGAGAAGAGTAGCTAAGACATATGGTTTTTCCACCATGACCTAACCCTCTCCAGAGTAACAGAAGGATGAGTTAATGTTTCCCAGAGGTAAGCAACAAAGCTTCCCCTGTGAATCTAGCATAAGTGGAAGCCAGCACAAGCTAGGAAAGGACCAATTCCAAGAGAGAGTCTGACTTGTGATGTCTGCTATTTCTTTAGAAAGAAGCATGATGATGTCAAGTGCTAAATAGGAAACCAAAGTAATCCAAATATCTCACAAAGAATCCTTTTCCAGAATTATGGAAAACAACAAGAAGCTTCGGTGGGGGGTTGTCTACAAAGGGCTGCCTAGATGACGCTCAACTGTGCTTCCCAGAGCACATACTAACCCATACATTCCAGGACTACCTAATAAGCCAAAGCAAGTTTCCTAACCCTGCCTCAAGATGTGTGTGTTTGGGGAGGGCCAAAACCTCATGAGACTGCTTGAAAATCATTGCATATGTGTCCACACATGTCCATGTTTTTGAGAAGAGAATCTGTGTAATTCCAGTTTTCATATGATTTTCAAAGGGGTCAATGGCTCCCTAAATGGCTGGGAACCATTTATCTAAAGCAAAGTCAAAAAAAGACCCTACAATCTCTCTTGAGTTCTAACCACTGCATCCTATCATCCAGCATCTGTCTCACTCATGACCCACTTTCTAACACTCATGATCTAGATGGGACCCAATCCTGTCCTCAGGCAGGCAGAAAAATTAACTGAAAAGAAATTAGTTAGATTCCTTAGCTTGAATAAAAGAAAGCTGAGGAGGATGGTAGGAAGTGAAGGCTGGGTATAGGATCCTATGCTCTAGGGATGAGCTCAGTCAGAGGTGGGTCTCTCTCACTATGGAGTTACCGAGAGCCAGAAGAAGTGAAGTTAAACATGAAAGGAGTTTTACAGATGCCTAGGCACGGCCTTTCCTGGAAGCCTTCTTAATAGAAGATCCCCCAGCCTCTAACCCCTGCTAGCAGAGGGATAACAACTTGACCCAAGACACTTCCTGGATCCATGAGGGGTTCTGATAAAAGTTAGAGCCAGAAGAAGGGGTCTGCACACTTACTTAACAAAGTCTCTTGGAGGCTGGATCATGGTGGGATAAAAAGGGGATTCTCAAGTGTTCCTACTCAGACACCCACAGAAGAGCATGCCTGGCCACTACTTGCTCAACAAGCTATTTTTTGTATGATAGAGTAAGCTCTCCCAGGGCAGGAACTTCCTGAGAGGCAGTTCATGGCCCTGAGTACAGCACAGCTCTGCATTCAGACAGAACTAAGTCTGACTCCCAGCTCTAGCACTTATTAGCTGTGTGCCCTTAGACAACTTACTTAACCTCTCTGGCTCTCTGTTTCCTCACCAGAGATAAAAATACCTACTTCACTGTAGTGACAGTTAAAGGACAAAATGTATTTGAAGGTACCAGACACATACTGATGGCTAAGTAAACATAACACGCCTTCCTTCTTCCCTGTTCTTCTTAGCAGCATTAACATGGGGCTTAGTAAATAATAGGTGCTTATTAATAAGTGTCGATTATGTCAGTAAACAAATTATGTGTACAAGCTAAGTGAATAAAGTAAATTCAGAAAATGGCAGCTAAAAACTGCCTTCTCACCTTACCACTGCATACCTGTAAGCCATGATGCTCACATTCATCTGTGTGTTTCCTCTGAATTTTTATTGTTTTTTCACCCTTTGTTTTTTCACCCTTACCCAATCTAAGCTGTTTGGCGAGCACTCCAACCACTCCTGCTCCCCTAGCCAGTTTCCTCAGATGCAAAGGAAAGCCTCCTGTGCCCAAAGGAAGACCAGCTGCTGATTGAGCTGAGCAAGCACTTGCTCCTTCCTCCTGTGTCCAAGAGGGCTATGGTTATGGGCATCTCTCCACTCTGATTTCTATGTGTTGGAGGCTGTAGCTGGCCAGTCTTGGTCCTTCTTCCCCAGCTCCTCTCCTCCACTGCCTTTATGAGGCTGGGTTCCAGACAAAGGTGTATGGGTCCAGGTCACATGTCTGAGAAGTACCTCTACTGCAAATGCATGCCACTGTCTAAGACAAAGTAGCCCCAACATCTACCTCTAGGTGAAACCTTCAAAGCCCCATAGAGTCCCAGCTGCCTGCAGAGAAAAAGAGTAAGAGGCCCAAAGAGAGTCCATGCCCTGTGGGCCTTTTCCTTGGCTGGCCTTGAGCTGTCAGGCCATGGAGAATGGGGAGTTCACAGAAGAAGCAAACCTAGAGGGTGCAGAGTTAGGTGTGGATGCACAGGGGAGTGGCGAATACAAACTCAAGTGAACCAGACCTTCAAATCCACCTCCTAAGTAGAATAAATGGTCCCAAGCTGCTAAAATTCTCTGCACTATGCTCTCTGAAGCTATTTTCTCCATCAGTTCTCTAACACTTTAAATTTTTTTCCAATAATCTGGGCAGATTACCTCCATGAGAATGGGAAACCTGGTCCTCTTTGCTCTTTCCCAGCTCCTTTTAGAAGAGGAGCCCCTGCCATGACAGGGAGCCATGAGTTTGCTTTGTCCATGAATGACTATGCACATGTACTCAGTACACAGATGACATGCTAAAGACTAGAAGAATGTTAAGGTAGAGTGTAAAGATGTTTATTATGGCTTTATACTATTGAAAAAAATCACACAAAATCTAAATGTTCAACCAGACAGGTTTGGTAAAGTAATCCATGGAATATCCACTGTATATAGTCATTAATTATGACACTATGCAAGAGTAATTAATGCCATGGGAAATTTCATGGTCTATTGTTAAGTAGGAAAACCAGATTATAAAACAGCATGTAAGACTTATCCCAGTTATAATAATCCTAGTGTGTGTCTGTGTATAAAAACTACATACATACATATACATAGTGGTTATCTCTGGAAAATGGGATTATGGCTGATGTTAATTTTAACATTTCTTTAATGTTTTTTGTAGTCCAATTTTTCTTATTTATCTTTGAAATAATTCAAAAAGAGCAAATTCCCCCATTTGTGTATTACTCTTTCATATATAGGATCTTTGTATAATATTCATGAACTTTAAAAGTTTAATAATTAGGTTGTTATGGTACCAACCATGGTTGGTACCAATCATGGTTATGATACCATCTGCAAACAGCATTTTAAAAGTGAACTTATTTTAAGTTTAGGATAACCATGTTCCACAGCTGTTCACTCTATGATGTGATTCCATGACAAATAAAAAATGGCTACCACTTATCAGAGATAAAGTTTTCTTATGACTAAAAGAATGAAGTCTAAATAAGGTGTAAAAAGAAAAATTAATTTTTTATTAAATGTCATTTAAAGACTTGCCATGCATGCAAATAGTTTATCTCAGGAATACAAGACATTAAAGAAGATTCAAGTAAAATTAAATTCAAATAAAATCAACATGTTTTTGGATTAAAAAGCTAAATATTATAACAGATAGCTATTGAATGAATCTCTAAGTACCTATTATGTGCCAAAGGGATTTTCAACTAGACTTCCATTTGGAGGAAAAAATGAGTGAAAGTAATTAAACATTTTTTAGAGAAAAAAAAGATGAATAATGGGTTCGGCTTGCCCTACTAGATATTAAAATATACTTTTTTAAACTACATTATTAAAAGGTGGAACAGACACAAGAATTAACATACAAATGAACGGAGTCTGATTCATAGACCTAATACAGATCTGGCATATTTAAGAACCTAATATGTGATAAGGAAAGAATCTAAAGCAATGAGGAAAAGACAAATTATTCAATAAATGGCACTGGAAAAATGGACTACTTGGGGGAAAATAGTTAAGTTAATCCTCACAACTTCACAACATACACCAAAATAAATTGTAGACAGATTAGAAACCCAAGTCTTAAAAATGACATATATATGAATAGACACTTCTCCAAAGGGGACATTCAGATGACCAACAGACACATGAAACGATGCTCAATGTCACTCAGCATCAGGGAAATACAAATCAAAACTACACTGAGATACCACCTCACACCAGTCAGAGTGGCTAAAATGAACAAATCAGGAAACTATAGATGCTGGCGAGGATGTGGAGAAGTAGGCACCCTCCTACACTGTTGGTGGGAATGCAAACTGGTGCAGCCACTCTGGAAAACGGTGTGGAGGTTCCTCAAAAAAATGAAAATAGAGCTACCCTATGACCCAGCAATAGCCCTGCTAGGAATCTACCCAAGAGACACAGGAATGCTGATGCATAGGAGCACGTGTACCCCAATGTTCATAGCAGCACTTTCGACAATAGCCAAATCATGGAAAGAGACCAAGTGCCCATCAACTGACGAATGGATAAAGAAGTTATGGTACTTATATACAATGGACTACTACGTGGCAATGAGAAAAAATGAAATCTGGCCATGTGTAGCAACATGGATGGAACTGGAGGGTATTATGTTAAGTGAAATAAGTCAGTCAGAAAAAGACAGATACCATATGTTTCCACGAATAGGTGGACTTTGTGAAACTAAGCAAAAACCAGGGGGAGGGGAAGAGGGGAAAGAAAAAAAAGACACAGAGAGGGAGGGAGATAAAACATAAGAGACTCTCAAAGACTAAGAAAAAACTGAGGGTAAGGGGGATGAGGGAGGGGGGAGAGGGGGTGATGGGCATTAAAAAGGGCACATGTTGGGATGAACACTGGGTGTTATATGTAAACCAATTTGAAAATAAACTATTATAACAAAAAAAAAAAAATGACATATAAAAAACATTTTAAGAAGAAATATGGGTGAGTAAATGTAACTGATTCCTGAGTGAAAAAAGAGTTCTCTAGGCATAAAAGCATTAAAAGAAATCAGAAAAGAAAATATTGATGATTTTGTGTATGGAAAACTTTAAACTATATGTTAGAGTATAAACAAAATTTAGAATGCAAATGACAAGCTGGGGAACATATTTACAACAAATTTGACAGAGAAAGGATTAATACTACTTCCTACTTGAAAAACAAGCAAAGAATAGACATTTCGAAAAAGTAGAAATGGCTAATAAACATAAGAAAAAGCAATCAACCTAATTAGTAATCAAGGAAATGCAAACTAAACAATGAGTTGTTTTAAAATCCATTAAATCTGCAAAGATTTTGAAAAGGTAATAATCCTCAATGTTGGCAAGAGTCCAGTGTTAGCCTTCCCTGCCCATAGTTCTGCCAGTGTAACCTTTCCAGAAAGCAATTTGGCAATATGAATCATGAATAATAACGCTATGCATAACCAATGACTTAGTAATTCCCCTTCTCAATGTCTATCCTGAGGAACTGAGGAACACTGAGGACAAATGCTTGAGGACAAGGAGTTTCAAGCAGTGCGTTTTATAGTGTTCTGCAAACAACTTAAATGTCCAACAGCAAGGGATGAGTTAACCAATCTTGAGATAGCTATAAATGGTTTAATTTATAATTTCATAGAAGAATGCTCAAAATATGTAGAGTAAAAATTAGGATTCTAATGATACATGTACTATATATGTTAGGTTGAATCATATGAAATTTGAGACATAACTTTTTTTAACCTTCAGAATTAGCAATTTGATATGATCCCAAATATGGATATAAAGTATTTCTGGGTTGTGGGATTATGGGGATATTTCATTTTCCTCTCTATATTTTTCTATAGTTTTCAAATTTTCTACAATGAATATGTATTAAAATGTTAAAGTTGTATAATTACATGAAGATCATATAAAGAAACACCCAAAAGTTAAATCTATATTAAACTATCTCTCCATTTTCTCTTGCCTCGAGTTTGCAGTACTCTGCCTCTTTGATCTTTTTATCTCCATGCTCTTCATCTTTGTCTCTCCTTCGATTTATCTGCATGTTCTATACTTTGTTCTCTGGAGTTAATCCCTAGGATAAGAAGCAGGGTCCTAGAAAAAGTCTGACCTGGCCTGTCAGTTCCCTTTCCTCTAGGAAGCATTCTCAGACCAGACATGAGATTCATGAGGTTTCTATTGCTCCAAAGTAGCCAGTAGAAGGACCACAGTCGTAGAAGGACCACAGAAGAAGACAGGCAGCCTCCTCATGGGGAACTCTCTCCACTCATGTCACTGCCACTCCTTTAGGGCTGAGACTAAGGTTCCTGTCCCTGTCCTGTGGCAGGCTTGGAAGAAGGTACCCCATAGCTTCCCTTCAACAGCATGCTGGGAAGAATTAATCTCAGTCCCCCACCCCCTAGACTACATCTTATTGTGCTCTATATTCTTGCCAGATATCTGTTGGGAGTCCTCACCCACTACATGATGAAGATTCATACTTCTTGGTGACACATCCTCTCCCAGCTCCTCTTGACTTGCCACACATGAAGCTCTTGACCCCATGGAGTGACAGAAAGACTTAGAGTGAGATGACCAGTTTCAACTCATTAACTTAGCAATGTGGGGGAGTCTGCTCTATCTCTCTTTGATTTCCTCAAGTAGATATTTCAAAACTACCCCAGTTAAGGTTAAATAAATTCAAGGTAAAGCAGTTGCTGAACTGCAGAGTCCCATACAAAAGCCACATATTAGTTATCATGCCTGGATGGTAGACTTTCTGTGGAAGTAATTACAGGTTTTATGCCTTTTTGATCTTGAAGTCTGCCTGTACTGTTAGGCTCTAGTTTATCTTCCCACCACCATCACCATCACCACCAACCTCAGAAGAGAGCCAGCCCCTGCATTGGTGACATGATCAGAGAAAGCCTGGGTCATCCCATGTCCACCTACCCTGCTCTGGTGTCTCAGCTCTCAGGATAAATGTGCTCATTGTAACCCTGAACTCTTGGCAGGCATTAATCTGTAGGACAAGTATGGGGCCAGAAGTTGAGTAACTGTGTGCCGATGTTCCCATTCCCACTTGGGAAACACAGGGGACATAGTTCCCAATGTGGGGTGAGGTCTGTGCCAAAATAACCAAAGGCATTTCCTTGAATTCCTACCTGTATAATTGTCTCAGTGCATGCACTAGGTTGCTCAGATGAACCAACCCTGGAAAGACACTCTCTGCTATTCATGAAATGCCACCCCTGTAGAGTCCTGTTCCAACCAATTTCTCTTCTGACAACTGAAAATAGCTTTGAAATCCCTGTAATGCATAACTGCCATCCCAGGAATGAGGCCAGGGTCTCCACCATCCACATCTTCACAGCCTTCCAGAGTAAAGCATCACTTCCTCTCACCTCATCTTTCTACTACCTTCATCCATAAAGAAATACTAAATGTGCCCAGTGGATTTACAAACGTGTATGCCAGTAAGTTGAGCAGAAACAATAACCTTCCTTCTCCTCAGAGCACTGACAAAACACACTCCTACCTAGAGAGCCCATCAGAGGCCAGAACTGAGCAGAACCAAGAGGAATGCTAGAGCTAAAAGTCCTTACAGAGCTGCTAGCCCTTCATTTACAGTAAGGAAAACTAAGATCCAGTGAGGGAAAGGCACTCAAAGTCAGATGGTAAGTCTATAAACCCAATTTTAGTCAAGCATTTTCTGCTTCACACCATATGGCCTGAAGAGTACTCCCGCTATAGATGCATTAATATTAAAATGCAAGGATGGGTAGATGATAGTTTAGATCTTTCCTCCCCAACACAGTAGCCACTAGCTACATGAGGCAATTTAAATTTTAATTAATTAAATAAAATTTAAAATTCAGTTCCTCAGTCATATCAATCATACTTGAAATAGCTAATGGCTATCACATTGGAGAACATTCCTATCATTGTGGAAAAGTTCTATTGACAATGTCAGTCATTTATATTATAGATACCCTACAAATGGTTAAGTTCCTTGAGTACAGGGTCTGTGTCAAGAGCTCTCTTGGAATGTACTGAGAATGTTCTCCATAGCCTATAACCAATGACTGAATGAGTAAAAGAGAGGCCATGATACAGTCAGTGGGGGGCTCAGCCAAAAGGACCCAGGGTCCATAAACTTGGATCTGCCATCTAGGAGAGACACAGACGTGGCCATCCTTGGTTTAAGCATGTGAGCCTAGGGAAGGCAAGTGGCTTCTGTCTCCACTTCTTTTTTTCCCAAAAGTATGATTGTTAACATTTGAAACTTGATCAAATTTTCCAGGAGAACCGAAGATTTCAGCTATTAGCTGTCAACTTTCATATAGATACCTTTGAGCTTTAGCCACTTTAGGAGGTAGTTATGCCAGAAGACCAAGAACTCTAAATGAGAAGGTTTCCTAATGGGAAAAAGTCCTCACAAAGCTAGGGCATTTATAAGAAGCAATTTGAAACTTGCATGTGTACTTACTTTGTAATGTCCACTCACCCTCTATTAGGCCAACAAAAAGCTGAACAGTCATACTGGAAATCAGGCCATCATGCTATCATGAGATCTCATGAAGTTCATGAGAACCTGCCCAATGGATTTTGAACCCCACAGTTCAACACAAGGTAGGATAAGAAGTCATTCAAAGGACTGGGTGAACATTCTGTCAAAGAGAAAGTCCCTTTACAAACAGGTTTGACTTCTGTTCTATTCAAAATTTTGAGTAATAGATTAAGAAAAATTCTGCCAGGGGTACCTAAGTGGTTCAGTCAGTTATGTGTCAGACTCTTAATTTCAGCTCAGGTAATGATCTAACAGTTGTGAGATTGAGCCCCACATCAGGCTCCCCACTGAGTGTGGAACCTGCTTGGAATTCTCTCTTTCCCTCTTTTTCTGCCCCTCCCCTGCTCGCACATGCACACATTCTCTCTCTCTCAAAAATAAATAAACTTTAAAAAGTAAAAGAAAATCTCTGCCAATAAAAAATTTATAGGTGTAAAATCTCCAGTAAGACATCCTTTTTAATATAAAGGATCATTCATTAAAATGGGACCAGAAGAGAGAGAAATTAGCTCCTTACAGAGGTCAGAAAAAGACAAGGCTCCCTGGATATTTTTAACATCTGAAGTTCTAACTATACACAAGACAAAGAAGAAAACTACTCTCAGCCCCAGGGGCTCAATTAAGAATGATTTATACAGGGCGCCTGGGTGGCTCAGTCGGTTGAGCACCGACTTCGGCTCAGGTCATGATCTCACGGTCTGTGAGTTTGAGCCCCGCGTCGGGCCCTGTGCTGACAGCTCAGGACCTGAAGCCTGCTTCACATTCTGTGTCTCCCTCTTTCTCTGCCCCTCCCCTGCTCACACTCTGTCTCTCGTCAAAAGTAAATAAATGTTTAAAAAAATAATTTTATAAAAAAAAGAATGATTTATACAATTATTGCTTAGAGCTAGTAAGATATTCAATGAACACCTAATTTTTTTTCTATAGGCTATGGGTGAATTTTTGTATTTGTTCACATCTTGCAGGGCAAAATAATTCCTATTGCTATTTCAATTTTAAGACATTTTTTATAACAATAAAGTTCTTTCTTGTTCTACAATACCCTAGCCCTATTTTCTACATAGAGGATTCATCAGGGTCCAGCACACACAAATAATGTGACTGTTCCTCAGTTTTCTCATTTGCAAACTGTAAGTAACACCAATCTCATAAAGCTATTGTGAGAATTAACTGAGATTATGTCCATACCTTGTGACTGGTAGATAGCAGGTGTCCAGTAAGTGCTAGGTGATTGTGTGAATGAATGAATTAATAAAGTGTCTGGACTGTGTGACTGACTTGTCACTGGGCTCAGCTGTATAAACCTGGAAGCAGTCAAATTGCAAAAACCATTCACAGTTTAAGACACAACCATCCACATGCTGTCAGCTCCTAAAATTGAAGACACAATAACTAGGAGGAAATAAACTGCCTCCAGAGAGCATGCCTTGTAAATTCAGACTACTGCAAAGGTAAGGACAGTATAGTTCCCATGGAAAATAATCTTCACTTCAATTCTAAGTGTATCTGATTCTGTGTTTGTGCAAATGGCAAAAGTAGTTGACAATCTAATCATACTAGCTTTGGGGCTCCATGCCTAAAGTTATTCCATCAAAATCCATATGTAGACTTGAAAATGTTCACCATCCAACTGGGGCCCAGATATGCAAAGGGCAACTGAGTGATAGTGCTGGTACTGTTCCAGGCAAATAATGTTCCTGACCTAGGAAAGAACACTACACTAGGAATCTAAAGACCCAAGCTCTCTGCATGCTTTTTTCAAAGTCTCTTCCCTTTCTGGCCTTCATCTTCAACACCAGTAAAATGAACAAGCCAGACAAGATGATGATTGAGACTATCCCCTCCCTGGCTCTTCCATTCCCTAATTCTGCTTTGCTGTAGAAGAGATCATGGCTGGCAAGAAGTAGAGAAGGGGACAACCTAGAAAGAAATTGAGAACCTCAGGGGTGAGAATCATGCTGGGAAGATACCATATTTAATTAATTGTAAAATGCATCATTAGTTTATGTACCATTAAGAAAGAAAAAACTGTTGCAATTAAACTACTACACACCATAAACTATAAGATGCATCCGATTTCAGAGACAGCAAAATGTGAAGAGGAAAAGGGCATCTTGGAATCAATGAAATATGAGAATGAACTGGGCACTTGTTATCCTCTAGGCATGGAACTAAGTGTTTTACACATATGGTTTCATTTAACCCTAAAATAACCTTGTGATACAGACATGTGTGAACAATCAGTACTTTACGAGAAAAAAAATGAGGTACAAGGGGTTTACAAAATTTGCTTAAGGTCATCTAGCTAGTCGGTAGAAGAGGTGAGATTTGAACTTATAACTATTTCACTCCAAACGCTGTCATCTTAACCCTTTACCCTTTTAAAGAAAGGCTGGAGCATATGACACAAAGTGAAAATGAGTTGTCTGATGGAGATAGGGCTAAAACACTAAAACTACCAGTATACATTAAAGGAACTCACTAGGATAAAATACTTAGAACTGGAAGGGACCTTAGAGATAATGTAATACAAGCACATATGCCACAGACAAAGAAACTAAAAAGCCCAGAGGCCTGTATGTCATTTGAACAAAGTTATACAACCAGTTGTGCCAAAGCTAGGATTGTAGAATTCTGCCTGGTAATAAGATTAAGCTCACGAGTCTATATAGTTCCCTGAATCCGCCCATTCCTGTCTTCAAGTTCTGGGCTCCATGCGTAAAGTTTCCCATCTCTAGCCAATGATTTCTTTAGTGACTTCCCCATGATTACATAGGCATGTTCCTTCAGCATTCCAGAATGCAGTTCCCTCAGGCCTGAGCTACGAGCCATTCCCAAAGCAGTGTGTGGAGGTGGACAGAATAGCTGGGCTGGGTTCTAACCCCCCCTAGTTCCAGGAACACAGCATCCTAATATCTCTGTGCCTTGTAGATGCATATGTAAATTGAGCCTAATATCACCAACCTCACACAGAGACCATTCATATAACATCCCAGTGGCACATAGTAGGTAGACAATCCTTGACAGTTTTTGTGGTTATGATGATTGAAGTAGCTTGGTGCTTTTACTATCTTCTCACCTTTCTTGACCATCAGTTCAAAAATGATCATCTGTTTTGCATTTTCCAATTTGAAGCACATTCTCTTAGCTAGAAACAGCAGGAGTAGAACCACAAGCCTGTATCCTTGTCTTTATCTCCCTTTATAATAAAACAGCTTCTCCAAGCAGAAGTTCAAAACCCTCCTCTACCTCTTGTGTTCACAGGTTTGCCTCCTGTGGCTTTAATCCAGTTCCCTGACCTTCCTTTAAATGTTTGTATAAGGCCTTTACAAATCAAGCTTCTTGAAGAAGTTCTTTTTCTTTTATGATTTATCCTACTTGTCTTAAAGTGAAAGCCAATCCCTTTCTAAGGTGTGAGGAGCCCTCAAGATAGCATAGCCACTTGAAGCTCAAGGTCAAATCAATTTATGTTCAATCTTCCAACCATTGCAGGTTGACTATCAGTACAGAAAAGGCCCTTTCCTACCTTTTTAGGGATCTTTGTACTTCTAGTTACATACATGTTGGAAGACAATGTGTAATAATTATGTTGCAGGCTGCTTGCAGAAAGGGCGGGCCCTCAAGCTGGGAAGTGGAAAATGCTAAAGAAGCTGAGTATCCAGGATGTGGGCTGACTTAATAGTCCTACTTTCCATTTTAAAGACACCTAACTGGGGGGAAGGCATGTGCCCAGCCTCACTAGTTAACCACCCAAAAAAGCCCGGCAGCTGAAACCAGCAGGCATAACCAAGACATCCCCCCAACCCCCCACCTCAGTAATAGCTTACTTCACAAAACATAGGCTTTGTAAATCACACATCACAGAAGCCCAAATTCCAGCTTCTGCTCTGCCTGGCTGTGGTTTTGTTCTTGCTGCTTTTGTGAGACTTTGCAGTAGATGTTTGGTACTGTGATTAAAGGTTACTACCTAGGTGCAGGCTCTCTGAGTGCCTTAACATATCTTATGTTGCTTAATTCTCACAACTACCCAGTGGGATATATATTATTTTCCACATTTTATGGGTGAAAACTAAAGTCTAAAGAAATCAAATAATCTACCCTAAGTCACAGAACGAGAAAAGGATGAAGACAGAATCTGAACTCAGGTCTTATTCTAAAGCTTGTGCACAAATCCTCATACAATGTGGGTCTGTCTTATCTAGTACCCAAGTTACCCTGAGTTAAGACACATCCAGAGCTTCAATCCCTATAGGATTGGGATGTAGCCATGTTTGGTACAGCCCCAGACACAGAATTTGACATGACTAGGATGAGTCTCCAGCCCCTAAGTTTCTGTGGAGTCACAGATCGGTCAGACTTGGTGAGTGCCTCAGTTTCCTGATTAGTACCCTACTGTTAGCATTCTGCTCTGAAACCCCACCTGAGCCATTAGGGCCTCACTCATCCCTTGCTGTGCCTCTCTCCTGGCACCCCCTGGGGGAGGGGAGTAGGTCTGAGTCCCTGTACCCCCAAGTCAGTCTGGGGGCCTGCCAGGAATGGATGGATGGCTCCTTGGTGTAAGACCACAGACTCACCAGACTCTGAGTGTCTCCTACTACTTGTGAACTCTGGGATACCTCCTTCCCAGGACTGCCCAAATCTCCCTCCCCCACCTTGGATGGTGGTGCTGGCCTGAAGGAAACTTGCTTTTGTGATGCTCCATTGGATCCCCTGTATTTCACTCCTGACTGTTCACCTCTTCCAGGCCAGTCCACAGTCCCTGAGCTCTCAGCCAGACATTCTGTCAACTCTTTCAAAAGTGCCAATACCAATCTTGTTTTGAAGTACAAAGTCAGTTTTCTTCATATAAACAAGCGGCTAAAACAACCCATAAAAGACTGTCTGAGGCATTTCAGACAACAACTACAATTGGCTAAATTAAAATGAGAAGTCCCATGAAACTTCCACCCCACTGACTGTTAATGACATGGTAATTATAAACATGATGGCAAATATTATTACCAACTTCAAGTGTTAACTTGAAACCAGCTGGTACAGTCAGCAAAACATTCCAGTCTTAGAAAGTTTGGGGAGCTCGCATAACACAGTAAATCCAACAACTGCAAATCTAACTTAAAATGAAATTTCTGACTATGGGTGTGCAGATGTATTTCTCAAGGTGCCACACTACCCAGGACACACTAGGAACTAAGCTCAAGAAGTATTCTGTGGTGACCTACATTGGCCTATATACATTGTGGCAACTGTTTTTGCTAAGCCATGTAAGGATTGGCCAGAGATTGGCCAGGTGCTCACCAAGCCCACTTGTCCTTTTGAAGGACACAACTCTGACATTTCCTAGCCTCCCTTGCAGGTAGGAGCACCATGTGACTGAGCTCTAGCCAATGGAATGGGGGAAGAAGTATTCTATGCCACGCCCAGGACTGGCCCATGAAATCATCCCATGCTCTCTCTGTCCTCTAAAGGCTGGATGAAGTTCCAGGAGAGGACTCTAAAGGATGGCAGAGTCATTGAATGGAAAGAGCTTGGGTCCTGGGTTGTCGTCCAACTGGGAACACCTGCAGTGGACTGCTTCTATATTATATTACCCCTGATAATTGCAGATTATTACAGTAGTCAACCTATGTGGACCAATTTGAAGAGTTCACTGACATTGCTGACATGATTTTTAGAAAAATATCAGTATGATAAACAGTGGAGACTGGAGAAATTACTTTCGATCTCCACTCCAAAATCTTCTGTCTGGTGTTCATATGTTCTGTAAGGGGTGAACACGGTTTCTTTTTAAAGAAACAAGTATCTGTCAGTGATCTTGGTACAAAAACTGCAGGAGGACTTCGAAGAGGAGAATAAACACGGGAAAAGGGAAACTCGGGAGGACTTGGCTATAAGTTACCAGTAGTCAGCCAGATCTCTACTCTTCTCTCTAAAAGAAACCACCCATGTCTCTGACAAACACATGTGAAAGTGTTTGTCAAGTAAATTTTAGAGAGCAATATTAACACAAGGTAAGGATTCCAAATCTAAATCCTTGGCCTTGCCTCTCACCCAGCCTAGTTCCAGTTGCATCACCAGTCACCAGGAGGTGTTCCCATTTAGATGGCACCGAAAAGTCCAAAATCTTCCAAGTTTTCAACTTTGTGTCTCCCTCATGTTGGAGAGGAGTTTGACCACTTGCTTCACACCTAACATTTGCCAGACCCATATGTAATAATTATAATTATATAATATTATATATTATAATTATAGTAATTACTTCACTAAATCCTCTCATGTTCTTTCTTGAGATGAATATCATTTCTAGACATCTATCTTTGTCCATATAGATACACAGTTAGATAAAGACAGATAGAGATATTATTTTCACAAATGTAGAAGCTGAGAATCAAAGAAGTCAAATGATTTGCCAAAGGACACATAACTAGTAACTAAGACTTTAAGAATGATTTTCTTTTATGTAAACACCATAACCGATGAGAATACTCCCTTAAACAGCTATTTACACCTGATGGTGTGCTGGAGCCTGTTGTTCTGGCTCTCAAGAGCCTATTGTAATTTTCAGGATTTCTGCCAACTAGCTGTTAAATAGTTTGGTAGCTTGAAAAATCTGCCACAAATAGGAGCATTTACACAATGGAAATCAGCAAATGCCACAAATGGTACAGTCATGGCTTTCATTCCCCCTCGAAAATATTTACCAGCACATCAGTAACTCCACCTTTCTATTGGGACCAATATGGCAAGGCAACGTGGTCATTTTATCGAGATTTCAAGAATAAGAAGTAGAAAGAAATAGGTCTGCATTGCAGACTTTGCAAACAAAAACTTGGAGAAGTAAAGGCAAATGTTACAAAGACATAAAGGAATGAGTCAGAAATAAGTGTCCCTTAACATGGCTCAACCTTCTGACAGTTCCACAAAGAGCTCTCCTAAGAAGCTGATAAGAAACAATTAGGAAGAATGATTACTAACTATAGGTGGGGAGTTAAATTCTGGGGCAATGTGGAAAGATCTCAGAAGTTTAAGCATCTTAGGATGCCTCCTAAGGAATGAGGGAGGCATCACAAGCCTCTTGAGGTAAATCCTGAAACAGTGACTTTTTTTTAATGAACATAACATTAGCATATTAACATATTAGCATCTGTGCAGTAGCACAGATAATCCACAGCAGAAAAGAAAATCGCATGATGCATTCCAAAGCTAAAGGTAAATGACTGGAATATTATCTTTGATCAACTGCATAGAATTTACCTTCTGCAATCAAAGTGCATCTTAATTAGCTACCCAATATTTGGGGGAAGGAGCAAAGAAGCTTATAGAATGTTTAGGGGTAATCAGCCTGCACCCACTTTTTTCTTCCTGAGTAAACATTCCATGTGTGGAAAATAATCCCCATGCAAAAAAAATATTAATAAAGAAATTGTGTGTGTGTGTTTTGTTTTTTTGTTTGTTTGTTTGTTTTTTGTGTGGCTTAGAGCAGTTGTTCCCAAACATGCCTGATCATCAGATTTGGTTGAGAATTTTTTTTTTAAATACAGACTCTGGTGTCTATATTTAAATATAGATTCAGTGAGTCTAAGAAACTGTATGTTTGTCAGAACTGAACTGAAAAGACTCATAAAAGCATAACACCAAAACAATAATTAGGATGATTAAAGGATCCTAAGAAGAAAGCATCCTAAGGTTGACCACCAGACCCAAGAACAGCCAGGGAAGGGAAAAGAGCTTGGACCGAGGGTCTGAAGGGGATCCCAGTTTTTGAAGAGGTTACACTACGATCTAGCAGGACTCTGAGTACAAGAGAGGAAGATTAATTACCACTTATTAATTACGTTTGGAGAGCAAGTGACTTAACATCTCTAAGCTTCAGAATCCTCATCTATAAAATGAGGAGACTCACACCTAAATTGCTAGGCTGTTAGAGACTGGAAAGGACTTATCGCAGTCCCTGGAACAGAGGAGATCACTGTTAGGTACTGCTCCATTATCATTTATGTCTTTTGTACCTTTTGGGAACATAATCCCATGCTAAAGCATATAAAGCTACAGAAGCCTCCATCTGGGTGTGTCCAACCACTGTCCTCTCACAGAAGCCTACAGCAGCAGACTCATTGCAGCCTTCAGTGGACAACAGAGAAGGCTAATCACTGCACTCATGGCCAGAAAGCAAGAGAGAAGCTTTCACTTAGATCTGCCCTCAATATGACCTTGAACAAGCCCTGTTTCCCTCGGTCTTAATTTCCAGCCCTGTCGAATGGACACAATCAAACAGAAACTGTCTTGGCCAGAGCTCTAATGAAGACCCCAGGAGAAGGAGTTACTGCGAAGGCTCACACAGTCCAGGGATAACGAGCCAGCCTGTCACTGTCCCCTGGAGCTTTCCCTCTCCAGTCAGGAAGATCGTTGGCATCCCCAAACTGCTACACTGAGCTTCAGCTAATTGGAGGCTTGATGACAGATGACACCAAGTTTCTGGGAAACAAAATGATCTTTCTAGCCCCAGAGAACTCTAGTGAGGAGGGAGGATGGGAAACTTCCCCAGAGTAATTCAACCAAGGTTCCTGAGGGCAGCATATAAAACGTTAATGGAACTCGAGCTACCTCCAGAACATGTCAGGGAGTAAAGGAAACAAGCAAAGCCAAGCATGGAGAGTGCTGCTGGCCCAGACTGCCAGCTGGCACAACACGCTAGAAATGAGATGTGGCCAGCCAGACAAGAAGCAGGATGGCCGCGGAAGATCATAACAGCACTGACGAAGAGTTTGAAAGCTGGAGAGAATCTGGAAAATTCTCAGGGATTACGGGAACAGCTCTGCCAGACAGGAAAGGAGGTGTGTCTTGAAGAAAAGGTGACAAAGCAAATTACTGAGGAAGGACCCCTGTTGCATTGTTCCAAGAGATAATCACAAGAGAGACCAAAAAATGCCACCAGAAGAGGAGGCAGAGCTGTGAAGAGAGGAAGGATAGAAGGGTCTGTAAAGGAAAGAATGGTAAAGGAAAAGAAAGATCAAGAGGAGGAGGGAGGGTTCAAAGAAAATTAGTTCAAACTCTCATTAAAGGAGTAAGGTAGAGCGGCAGCCACTTCACACAGAGAGAAAATTCTAGGCTTTCATGCTGACTTTTTTCTAATTTAAATTTTCTAAATCACTTCCATGTAAATGAAGTACACCAAGCACAGGAGGTTCCATACTTCCAACTTGAGCCAGTTCTGAAGCCCTTGTTTTCCAATACAAGCGAAGGGAAATGGGAGATGGGTGCGGGTGAAAAGGACAGGACGTGGCAAGAAGGGCTCATCTGGCCTGCTGATCAGATGAGCCCCACTTCCTGTAACTTCGGGTCATAGCTCAAAGACCCGAATTTGAGATGAGGATACAGCCCAGGTAGAAACCACTTCTTCCCAAATGGGACCCACATCCTATGAGCAACTCCCTTGGTTATCTTTATGGATATAACTCATACCAAATTAATTAACGTGTCCTTAAACGTTAAACATTCTCAAAAAGTAAACATTCCCAAGTCCATCACTTGTTGAGTTCAGTGTCCTCCATCAGATCCAGAGCTCCCGCAGGCAGCTCTACATTTCTCCTTTCCCATCAGGAGCTTTGTGGAGACAAAATCACACCCATCAACCTGTACAGACCTCAGTCCATACACCAGGACTTTGTAAGTGCTTTTTGATGAGAATGGCATTATAAATCCCTGTTTTCCCCAAGGATTCTTCTCCAGGAAGAGGGGAGTTCTGAAAACTAGCAATATCTGTTAAAAAAGAAAACATACACAAGGCTCCAGTCTTCCATGGGGAGTGCCAAGACACTGCAGTGACCAGGAGCTCAGCCAGCCAGAGTCAAGGGAAGCCATTGTTCTTCCTACCGTAAAGGAGAGCCTGTACCACACAGTGTCTCCACCACCCTCTGAGCCTCAGTTCAGCTGGGACTTCCCAGACCTTACAATCCTGCATTGGTTTTGATTATATTTGGCTAAGAGTAACAGAAAGCTCTACTCCAAAGGTTTAAATAAGTAAGGTAAGGTACTTATTTGTCTCAAGCAATAAGAAGTCTGGAGCTGACAGTCCAAGGCTGCCTCAGTGGTGATTAGCTTCTTGATCCAGTATCTTTGCACACGGCTTTTGTCTCTTGGTCACAAGATGGCTGCAACACCTTCTGGCACCATGTCCCCATCCCAGGGATGAAGAAAGGTGAAGAGCAAACAGCTTTCTCTTTGGATGGCTTTATCTTTACTTAAGGAGAGTAGACCTTCCCGTTGACTTGTACCCACATACATATCAAGTCAGAATTGTGTCACATGGTCTTCCCTCATGGCAAGGGAAACTGGAAATTTCAGTATGTCACCCTCCACCCTTTATAATAAAGGAAGAAAAAGGATAAGGTCACTGGAATGGATGTTAAATATATCAACCTGCAGTATCAGTGCAACATACACAGATTCACTAATCAAAAGGACACTGAGACCCTCCCAAGAAGGATGGTGTAGGATGACTTTTGATAGTCTGTTCTCTCAAATGTGAAGGGGTGTGAAAAAAACATACCCCACACACCCTACATTCAGAAACACTCTCAGGCTCCCAAATGTGTCCCCTCCCATTGAACATACAGAGTTACTTTCACAGTCATTCTCTTGTGTATTCTTTACAACTATGAGGCATGGGTAATCCATCCCACTTTTATTAGATAAAAAAGAAAGAGGTTCAAAGAGGTTAAGTTACTTGACAAATGTCCCATGGCTTATAGGTGGTAGAATCAAGTTCTGAACTCAGATGTCTAGCCTCAAACCAGTGCTTTTTTTTCTTACCCCACTGATCATTCTCATCATGCTGCATGCCTGACTGTTGCTGCTACTGCTGCAGCCCCCTTTCCTCCTTATAATGATCCTTTCCCACTTTAATATTTAGATTAATGCAGAAAGACAGGTAGGTCATGGAGAATCTGGCAAATACCCATAGAAGGCTGAAGAAGATCAGGAAATGCTCACTCTTGCCAACAGAATGTGCATCTTGGTAGGATGCTCTCCCAAAGCTCATCAAAAAGAGGTTCTAAAAAACCAAATCCACAAACAGAAGATGTCTTCCAGGGATCATCCCCTCCACCTCCTTCACTCCACCACCCTCAAACAGCAGGGACAGAATTTGAAGTTCTTTGGCATGTCTGTGACTACCTCCCTGCTGCATGTTGCCTGCCGCACAGGCTCATCATTGCTCAGGCTAGCTGTGTTCTCCTCCAATAGAGCATTTTTATCACTGCTGATAATTTTCTGGCCACTGTTCTGACGTTCACACAAGACCCTTCATCCCTTAAGAAAAAAGGATGGGGGCACCTGGGTGGCTCACTCGGTTGAGCAGCCGACTTCAGCTCAGGTCATGATCTCACAGTCTCTGAGTTCAAGCCCCACATCGGGCTCTGTGCTAACAGCTCAGAGCCTGGAGCCTACTTTGGGTTCTGTGTCTCCCTCTTTCTCTGCCCTTCCCCTACTCATGCTCTGTCTCTCAAAATAAATAAATAAATAAATAAATAAATAAATAAATAAATAAATAAATAAATAAAACATTAAAAAAAAAAGAAAAAAGGATGGTGTCTAATATTGTTTCCCCAGCATCTCCATGATGCCTGGCACATGGTAAGTTCTCAATAAAAAAATATTCAAATATATTAATGTTAAACACCAATCTTTCTTATTACAGTGGCTGTACATTTCTTTTTGTACAGCTGGTCACTCCTGTGTGTGCTCAGTTAGAACTCCACAGATCCCAGGGAGGGTAGAATTTTGGCCATTCAGCACAAATTTGGAACCCTTTTAGGCTGTAAGAGCCCAATGAGGCTGAGTTCTACAGCATTGGAAGTGGTCTTGCTGCATTTCTGGGGTGAGTGGGATGTGTGAGAAGGAGAGGAAAAAGGACTCTGAACTTCTGTAGGCAGGTGTCTTGATGCAAGGAAACCAGAAGAAAAGGGAAATGGGGAGAATTCAAGCCTAGAAGCTGCAAGAGTGAATGCCAGGCATGCACTGGTGCCGACACTCCACCTGAGTCCCCCAAGCAGGTTTTCAGTGCTGCAGTCACACAGACAGCCTGGACTTAGTTTCTGTCTCTGGCCTATCAGGCTTTTCCTTAGCTTCTTTAAGTCTGCCCCACTGCCTTGCCTTGGCTGCTGGCATCTGTCCCATCCTTGCCGCTCTTTCCTAGCACTGGTCCATCATGCTTCCATGTACTTCCTGAGTCCAGCTGAGGCTCCATGATTCATTCCTAGGCCTTTCCCACTGCAGCCCAAGGCCGCTGCTGATAGAGGAAGAGGATGCAGAAGCCAAAGGAGCCTCTAAAGCAACAGTTCCTAGCCTCTGAAGTCAGTGATCCCTTTGAGAATCTGGTGAAAACCGCAGACTTTGGTCCTAGTCAACTAAACATAAACATACCACCACAAAATTTCTATACAATTATAGAAGCTGGACAGATCTCCCAAAAGGCCCACTCACGGACCTAGAATAACAACTCCTGATCCACAGGGGGTCATGCACAACTCTCGTTTTAGGGCTGCCCCCTCCCTGGGAGAACCGCAGTCACTCAGTCAGGTACTTCTCAGCTTGTCCTCCCCACAGGGAAGCATTTGGAACACTGAAAACACAAATTGTCTCTTTGATCCCTTCCACCTCACGAGTTTTTGATGAAAAAAAAATGCTGAACCCTTACTGTGTGGCAAGCAGTGGGAAGCCGAACGACTTGACATACATTTTCTGGAAATCTAATCTTTACAATAAACTTGCAAAGTAGGTATTATCCCATTTAAGAAGAGGAAATTGGGCTTAAGGAAGTTAGGGAATTGACTGTGGTCACACAGTGAGTTATGCAGGGCAGAATTAGACCTAGGCCTGTCCAGGTCCATTTCTGCTCTCATGAGATGTCCCAAGGCTAGGTTACCTACAAGAGTAAGCAAAGGAAGTCTTCCTGGACCATCCAAAACCAACCCCCTTCCCTCTGTGTTGCTCAAAGCCTTTGATTCCACAGTCAGAATCTAGCTAAAAAAGAGAAGTGACACCTCATGGTTATGTGTCCATTTCTCTAAATAAATGTGGTATTGTGTTTTGGACAGTGCATGGAACTGTCACCTGAGTCAGTGAATGTGAACCAGAAGTGAGGTGAAGGTGACATTCCAGGAGGAAACAGCAGAAAACAGCTGAAGTTGCAGAGAGAAGAACATGCAGGGGAGCATCTTTGAAGATATAATGAGGAAAATTAGCTGGCAGATGGAAGGAGTGTTCCTAGATAAACTGTGTAGCAAGAAAAAAAGATAAGACAACTCCTGACAAATTCCTTCCTGTGCACAATACTGCAGGGGCCCGGGGTCAGAGTAGAGGAGAAGCTTCACCTGTCAGGTACCTACTGATAGGCTGGAGCAGGGTAGGGGTTGAAAATGGCATTCAGAATGAACTGCCTTCACATGCTGGCCACGAGAGATGCTGAGGATAGGTGGAGAGTGAGCCAGGCAGAGACATCCAGAAAAGATGGTGCCCACAACTATTAGAGTGCACGGCCAGGAGGGTCAGGGGTAGGGACAATGCAGAGGAATGGTTTGGCAGAGTCTGGAATCGAGGAGGCAAGATGGAATGAAAGCAGGTTGGGAGCAAATGAGAGGACAAGAGAAGACTGCACTCTGGATGTCTGTTTACAGCCAGCACCCAGAGTTTGCTTTTAAAGCCCAAATGCAAGGGCTTGGTCAATCAGAGAGCTGGGCTTGACTGAAGCACCTGGAGAAGGTGGGCACCTCTTGCTAGCATCGTGGATGTTCAGGAAACCAAACAAAAAAATTGTGACATAGACTGCAAATAAAAGGCTTAACATGTTACGAGTCTGTAGGATCCCATGTTCTTCAAAAATAGTAGAATGAGATAAAGCAAATCTAGTTAATAATTTCATCATGGATGCAAAGATTAAACAAGGATTTATAATTTTTTAAATTAAAAAACCTAAACATCAAACAATAAGAGAGCAGTTAAATCATGGTTGCATAGTGTAACTGTTTGGTGTTTAGGGTCTGCAATCAGATTCCTTAGATTAAATCTTGGCTTTGCAACACAAGAACTGTGTGGCCTTTTGAAAATTACCTAAATTTCTTATGCTTCCATGTCCTTGCCTGTAAATGGGCATAATTACAGTACCTGCCTCCTTGTATTGTTACTTGGCACAGTGCTTGATGTATTCTTAGATAACTGTATAGCAAGAAATCATTCAGGAAATGTTAGCTAGTAGTATTGTTGTCATTAGCAAGATGCATTCATAAGATAGCATACTTCTGAGCCATTAAAATAATATGTAGAAATATAATTTTTTAAGTTTATTTATTTTGAGAGAGTGTGTATACGTGCAAGTGGGGGAGGAGCAGAGAGAAAGGGAGAGACAGAGAAAAATCCCAAGCAGGCTCTGCACTGCCAGCACAGAGGCTGATGTGGGGCTTGGTCTCATGACTGTGAGATCATGACCTGAGCCGAAATCAAAAGTTGGATGCATAACCAACTAAGTCACCCAGGCGCCCAAAGAAATATAATATTAAAACATGTTTACAAACTATGTGTTTTAGGTTTTAAAAAGCAGACTATGAACACAATGTATTATTTATTTTTGTTTATATTTATGTTTATGTTTATAGATATCTATAACATACCCACACTCAGATATTATGTGTGTGTATGAGTGTCTATATATTTAGATGATGAAGAAAATGAGATGAAGATTCAGGAATAAGTAGACAAGAAGAACAGGAAATTACTTTTGCCCTCAGAAATGAAGAAAAGACCAACTTCAATACAGCCAACAAAAAGCTTTAAGGGAATGTGCTCCTGAGGAGTTTCTTTGATGTGAGCGTATAGAATATTCCTGGCTGTCATTGCTGCCCCTCTCCCATCCTGCCCTTCTCTCTCATCTTCAGTCCGTGAACAGGGAATTGTGTCTCTCCAATTTCTGAAACAGGCAGCAAAAGTCTCCATTATTACCAGTATTATTATCAATAATAACAGTAGCATTACCGCTCATGGGAAGAGTGCCTCATCTTTATTCAGAGCCCTTCATATACCCAAATGGTCTTTAAAACAACCCTTTACCCGAACGTCAACCTTGAGTAGGACCCCACCTGCAGCTTGTCTCAGTCTGAGAGGCAAAACCTCTTATGGCCCAGGAATTAAATGAGTAAGTAAATCAATGACGCTCACTAGGGTCAAACAAATCAGGAGAAGACCCAATATACTGTGCAGACATCACTGGGGGTGATTCTAGGGGCTGTCGGGTTAAGACCAGCAGAGTCATGGAAAATATGAGAACTCTTTTCCATTCATGCCCATTATTCAGAGTGGACATTATTCAGTTGGGAAAACAGAAACCTAGCCATGAAAGAAGGGTTCCTGGTTCCCTCCGCTTGGCTCTATGGAGCTTGGCCTCCTCCCAAAGCAAAAGAGCACTTTTGACAAGAATGAAAACAATTACAGGAGTGCACTAGAGTGCAGGTGGGTCTGACGTGACTGTCTGAAATTAGATTTCTGGCAGGTCGGCAGGCCTTCACAAGGCTTCAGCAGCTGTTCTTTTGTGCAGAAGCATGGACAAAGCACCCCATGCTCACTGCCAAACTCGGCTCCTCATTGTTACCCAAACAACAGAGTGAAGAGGTAGATGCAGTGGAGGAAACACAGGAGGAACTCTTGTGGAACTGATTCCAGGCCTAGAAATGCGCTTCTAGGAGCTGTGATTCCCTGACACTCTGTATTTTAAGAACTTCTGCTTTCATGGCAGGTTGGACAAAATGGAAGCTCTCTAAGGTCCTTGGACAGGGAGAAGAAAAGATTTCTTCCACTCCCCCACTCTGCACACACATGGGAGCCTCAGGAGAGGTACTGGAAATGTTGACATGCTCTATTACAGCTCTTAGAAAGTCAGGGCTGTACCCCAGGAGCCCCCTCCCCATGTAGACAAAGTGCTTCTACATGCACCCTCAGTTTGATCTTTACAGCAGGGGAACTGGGCAGCCGATCCGCTTACAGCAGGCAGCATCCTAAGGAGCATGTCCCACAGGAAGTCTTGAGTAAGGAGAGTGACAGTGTGAGAGGAGGAATGAGGCCCAGGGAAGTCTGGTAACACTTTATCTGCTGAGCTAAACTCTAAGAAAGAAGTTGATTGATGTGCGGCTACAGTAAATGTTTTGTTACACCTTCTGAGTATATATGGTTTCTCTCTCAGTCTTGGCCTCCTCACTAATTCTTCTCCCCAGGCTTTCACTAGTAGTATTAACAAGCCATCTTTGCAAACAAAAAAAATTTTTTTTGCTTTTTTTTTTTTTTTGCGTTTTTCATCATTAACTTTTTTTGAGAGAGAGAGAGAAGGTGCAAGTGAGAGAGGGGCAGAGAGGGCGTAGGGGAAAGAGGGAGAGAAAAGCAAGGTTCACCTGAGGGCTCATGTTTTACCGAAGCAGGGCTCATGTTTACCTGAAGTGGGGCTTGAGCTCACCCTGTGTGGGACCTGAACTTACAAACTGTGAGATCATGACCTGAACCAAAGTCAGATGCTTAATGACTGAGCCACCCAGGAACTCAACATTTTTTTTAATTCAAGTTAGTTAACATACAGTGTAGTCTTGGCTTCAAGAGTAGAACCCAATGATTCATCTCTTACATATCCAACAAGTGCCCTCCTTAGTGCCCATCACCCATTTAACCCCTCCCCCCACCCACCTCCCCTCCAGCAACCTTAGTTTGTTCCCTGTATAAGGGTCTCTTATGTTTTGCCTCCCTCTGTGTTTTCATCTTATTTTTCCTTCTCTTCCCTATGTTCATTGGTTGTGTTTCTCAAATTCCACATATAAGTGAAATCACATGATATCTTTCTCTGACTGACTTATTTTGCTTAGCGTAATACCCTCTAGTTCCATCCATGTTGTTTTGCAAACAAATTCTTAAAGGTATTTTGGGCCCACAGACATTTGCATCTGTCTGCAATATGCCCAACAACTACATACACATGTTCTCATGCTTGTCATCCACCCCCAATCGTCCCACCCTGACCATTACTACCTTCTCTCCAGGACCTTCAGGTCTATCTGCTCAAGGTCTTTGAATATCACAGCCTTAGCAAACATACTCTCAACATACAACACTCTTCCTATGAAGCTGCAGATAAGGGCCCACCCAGAAAGGGAATAGGACAGGGCTGAATTCTGAGAAGCCACGCTGACCCATAGGCTCTGATAGTATCTGGCATATAAGGGACAATGGGAGAAGGCTCAGTATCCTTTGGGTTCAGCTAAACCAAGAGATACATCTCCAAACTCAACTCGGACACCAACTTCTCTGTTCTTGTAGGGCAGGCCATCCACAGTTTCAGAAATATGGACACTGAGTTTTAACCACAAGTGATAACCCACAATAAGTGCTCACATGAAGATTATTCATTTCCATGCTCACCTAGAGGAATGTTTTAATCCTGGAGGGAAGAAATTAAGGGTGTAAATCTTTCGAATAGTGCATTTCACTCCAAGAAGTAGATAGCACTATAATTACCACCTGGGGCCTAGGGAGGCTCCTAACTTGTCTCTCATACAGCTAGTAGGGATGATACAGTCAGGATGAGACCCAGGTCTGTTTGACTCCAGGGCCTCAATCTGTACCTTCCTTCCCCTGGAGCTCATTTCCTGTCCTCCAGATTTACCTAAATCCTGCCCATGGTTGACTCACTATTCAGACAGCATCACAGAAAGAGACTTTTGGGGACCAGTCCAGCTCATATTGATCTTTCTCTCCTACACTCTTTTATCACACTTATAGTCTCAAGTACTCCACCTAGCAATTGATTTTTTTTTTAATCTTCTAAGTGCTTCATATATGTCCTCTTGACTTCCTAACCAGTCCCTCCTCCTGGATCATTTCTTCTCTTACTTCTCCCACAATGCCATGACCACTGCAAGCACTCAATAAATGTCTGCTGAACAACTAGTCTGAGAGACACAGATGCAAACACTAGTTAGACTCTCTTTTTAGAGTACAGAATTTCAAAAGTCAGAATTCTCCCTAATTCTACCTTTTTGTTCCCTTTCACAAGTGAAAAGTGCTATCTACGAAGAGTTTTACTAAAGAAATGAGAAAATGCTTATGATAAAATGTCAAGCTAAGAGATAGGATGCAAAAATAGATACACTCTGTGAGCTCAACTGTGTAAAAAATGCATCAAAATATTGAAGAAAATATGTTAAAGAAAAAGGAAAAATAAAGGCTGGAAGAAAATATACCAAAGGTTAAAGAGGGGTTATTTTTGGCAGGTGGGACTCTGAAAGATCATAATTTTTCCATTTAGTTCTCTTTCGTTTGGAAATGGCAGAAATTGCACTTTAAGGAAATTCCAGAGTGATGTTAAATTGGATGCTATTTGTAGAGGAATTAGTGGGAGTGCACTTGGGGGTGGAGAGGTATACGCAGTTAGTTAAATTAGGAAAAAATATTAAAAGAATATAGCATTCAGGATCCAGCCAGGTAAACAAAAGTCACCCCAGGAATTATAAACAGAGGGAACTCAATGCAAGAAGTTGGTTACTTCTTGCACTGAAAAGCTATGAAGCCTAACAGGATGGCGGGGAAATTCAGAGATTACCAGGAGCCAGGGTCGCCCATGGAACCAGGAGAGCCGAGCCCATTTCCCTTACCCAGAAAATGTGGGAATCAAATAGAGGAGGTAAGATACTCCCACTTCCCCTTTTCCCCTCCTTTTAAATCTCTTGTCAGTGCCTGAGCAAACAGCCATGAGCCAGTGCTCACGGAGCCTGGGAAATGCAGTAAACAGAGGTTGGCATCTACAAAACAGAGCAGGGCAGGAGAATTTGGGGGATAAAGGAGATCTGAAGGCGAACTGTTCCATCCTTAACTTAACTGTTCCCACTTAACCAGCATGAAAGGGGTGAAAATTAGATCAAATATCAAATAGATTCTATGTCAGGTCAATAAGGAATAAAAGCACAGATGTTGACAGTTTTCTGGGGAACATAAATTTATACACTTATAATTAAATCAAGGCAAACACAACTTCTAGTTTAACAGCAACACTCAATAACAGCATTTCCCAAACTTCCTAATGACAAAAGTCCCCTTGGGTCACTTGTTGAACACACACACAAGTTCCCAGGTCCCTCTCCTGGAGATATAGATTTGACCTGCCCAGGCCTGGTGTGGTAGAAGATGGTAACAAACGATTTGGTATGCTCCCATTTAAAGACAGAGTCCAATTCTTCTTCCTTTGAACCTTAGGGCTTTGTGACTTACTTCACCAACAGAAAGCAGTGGGAGAGACATTCTGGGACTTTTGAGGCCTTGTAGCTTATGCCCAGTGCCCTTCAAATATTCAAATTGGGAAAATCAACTTCTATATAGGAAATCTGACAATCCTAAGATCACTGTGCTGTGAAGAATCCCAAGCTAACCATGTGGAGAGACCACAAAAAGATAGTAAAAGAGACTGACCAGGCCAGCTGTTCCCCCAGGCATCAGACACGGTATAAAGAAACCATTTTAGACACTATAGCCCCAGCAGACACAATGGGGGGATATAGGAGGGTAGGAATCTAGCTATACGCAAAATTGAAGCCCCAAACATATGGCCCTGGTGCATTGTTCCCAGCTATCTCTAACTATTCGAGCCACCCTTAAGACCCCCAAGCATTATAGAGATAAACTACCTCCACTGTGCTCATCCTGAATTCTTGGCCCACAAAATTATGAGAATAAACTGGTTGTTTATGTGTTGGGGTCAGCAATAGATAAATGGAACACCTGGCCAGTGATTTGGCAATCTTCAGAGGTGATCTGGTCCACCTCCAGGACTGTTTCCAAGTAACCTGCCCACAGATGAGTATCAGGGTTAGCAATAAAGAAAGAGGGAGAGATAGTGTCTTTAAGAGAAATGACAGCATTCAGTCATATAACTCCACTGGGAGAGAGTCAGAGGCCTCAGAAGGGTTCAGAAGAGGAGTGCCAACCAAGATTCCTGTTTGTTTTAGCTTCTGGGCTTTCACACAAACTCTTTGTCTATATAACCTACATATAGTCTATAATCTTAGAGAGAGAAATATTTTCTACCTCCTGCCTCTTGTGTCTCTTTCAAAACTCCTAGAATTCTTTGCCTGCTCTGAGGGTATGAGCTAACATCACGTACAATATCAACACTTTCAGACACGAACACTTATGGGTACTTGGCTTAGTGTCTCAGAACACTCTCCACTCCGTACCAAGGCAAACCTGTGTGCCCAGCCTTTCCTGAATATGTAATATATAGTGAGAAGACCAAGATAGTCTCATTGCAACACCTACTCACCGGGAGACCTTAGGTGTTAGGTATTGAGAAACAAGACTCCAAGGCCTCTCACATTTCTGCACATCTTATGAGTAGAGGCCCTGATAGCTTTTGGTCCAAACTTCCCTTTCGAGGATGTTTACATAGTGTACAGCCTTGGAAGACAGAGAAATTGTTTCCCTCTGAGGCAGACAGCAGATTTGTTTGCTGATCAGTATAATAAAGACATCCCCTCTAGGATAAACGTTGGGCGGATTTGCTTGCAGCCCCTTTAAAGACTGATGTTACCTAAAGTCAGAGTTCCTCAGCTGGATGCAAACCCATTGTATACATAGAAGCATCCACTGGGGTCCCTGTGCACTGCCCCTGTGGCATGCTGGGGTAAGAGGTGCCAATACAAATATGCTAATCCATGCTACCTGTTTTGCCACAAGAAATGAAGTCTTATATCTCTGACTCAGGAGTCTCATGTCTTCTGTCAGCATCCAAGACACTGTGGCACGCTCACTTGTTAGCTGGCAAGTAGGTAACACCTCAGGCCCTTCACAGTTCTTGACACTAGGTAATAGAATGCACACACTTCCCCACTGAAACACCTGCTTCAGCTCTCTCACTCTCCCTGTCCAAAGTATTTCCTTTTGCCATACCCTTGACTACAAAACCCACTGTCTGAGCTGGCACAAGAGGAGTTGAAGGCAAATGTAATTAAGTGACTAATTCGAGTGCTAGACACCAATTTCTGTCAGAAGCAGCCACACTGAGGGGATAATGATACTAACTAAGCAGCTTTTGCTCTGAAAGGATATCTTTTCAGAAATGTCCTTTTCCCTACAGAGCTTTTCTCCTGACCCCTCATGACTATTTTCTTATTGTCTTAAAGGCCCACATCCTCCAGTCCTGTATCTGTACTTTAGAATTGGAGTTACTTAAGGACAGTAAAACATGCAGATTCCTGCTCCACCCCAGACCAACTGAATCAGTCTCTGGAGGTGGGGCCCTGGCACCTGCATTTGAAACAGTGCCCCCAGGTGATTCCTAAGTATGCTAACATTTGTTCTAAACACTGTGGGCTCAACCCTGGCTGCACATGAAAACATAATATCTGGGCTCCAGCCCACAGACTCATTAATTTCTCTGGAGTGAGGCTAGGCATGGGATTTTTTTTTCATGATTTCCTAAGAGACTCCATTTGGAGTTAGGGTTGAGAACCTCCAATCTGTCTACCCTATTAGGAATAGATGTAAGGTAAAAATGCATGTAATGGGGACTTTTGCCCCCAATATTCCTCCATTCCAATATGTTAATAGTCTTTTAGCAAATACATTTAGCTCTTCCCCCCTTCAAATATAATTATTTTTTAATGTTTATTTATTTATTTTTTGAGAGTGAGAGACATAGTGTTATCAGGGGAGAGGCAGGAGAGAGGGAGACACAGAATCCAGCAGGCTCCAGCTCTGAGCTGTCAGTCGAGAGACTGATAGGGGGCTTGAACCCACAAATCACAAGATCATGACCTAAGCCAAAGTCAAACGCTTAACCTACTGAGTCACTCAGGCGCCCCTCAGATATAAATCTTAAGACCTGCCCTCACTTTAGAATTCTTTAAAAATCAGCTATAATAGCAATCTACTTCTGCGATGTAGATTTAATAGACCCATTCCCTTTCTTTTACTATAACCTGGCACTCCAAATAACCATTTACATTTCATCTCTCTATCAGTCCTTATCACCTTGCTAAGATATCTACAGAAACAGAAACCTAGCTTATTATCCTGCCATTCATGGTCAATTCTTCATGCTTCCCTCCTCTCTGCACCCATCCCTCAGCACCCAGATTGTCAAGGGAACAGAAGCAGGTTGAAGACAGCCTTTCTTACTAGAGGCTTAGGAACTTTTTCTAATAAAGTGATGTCTGAACAGCTATAGAAGATCTGTCCCTCCTTCTCTACATATCCCCTGTGTCTGGATGGGTGGCCAGGGTCCCATGAATCCTCTATGTAGACATTAAACTCAACAGGTCTCATATGGAAGGCCTGCCTCTCTCTCAATCTGCTCTTGAGGGTACTACTTAATAGAAGTGCTCCTAGGTATCTCTAATATAAGACATTTAATTCTTTATGGGATAGAGAAAGGAGAATGATACAGAGCATCTATTCCACATCCTGGGAGCAGGAATCTGTCTTTAAAGACAGCACAATCTGCATGCACCACGTTCTAATTGCTGTGCCTTTCAGAAAGATACTACTCTGGGCAGCACTGCCAAGTCATCAAGTCTATCTATATAATAAATCACTAGCCATTTCTTCCAGCAACATCCCCCTCTTCTGCCATGCCTGCCCATAAGAATAACTGTCCCCACATTCTCTCCACAGTCACCTCTGTCAAAACCACCACCGAGGAGGGATCTGATAGCACTCAGTCTTGGAGCACCATGCAGGCATTCTGAGGGAAACATCTTATGTCAATGGAGTTACTTTAATGGCTGAAGTTTGGGCTGATTGGAGAGATTCTCATAGGGAAGAAACAGGGAGAAAGTTTTTATTTCTAAGGAAAAAATAACAAGTTTATTAGTCTTAGCCCCTGCCTAATGAATATATAACATGTAGGAAGTTATCAGAGCTCTTAGCATTTCATTCAGTAAATATTTGCACCTACTTGCAACAGGCTGTGGCTGGGTACTGTGTGGATTCAATGATGTCTAAGGCCTCTCCCTTTAGAGCCTACCACAAAGGCAACTACACATTAAGAAGACTATTAGAAGATAAATAAGATATTGGGACTATGTCAAAATAAAAAGCTCTGCATAGTGAAGGAAACAATCAACAAAACTAAAAGGCAACCAACAGAATGGGAGAAGATATTTGCAAATGATATATCTGATAAAGAGTTAGTATGCAAAATATACAAAGAACTTATAAGACTCAACACTCAAAAAACAAATAATCCAATTTAAAAATGGGCAGAAGACATGAACAGACATTTCTCTAAAAAAGACATGCAGGGGCCAACAAACAGGGAAAAAGATGTTAATCATCACTTACCATCAGGGAACTGCAAACCAAAACTACAATGAGATATCACTTTAGACCTATAAGAATGGCTAAAATAAAAAACACAAGAAACATCAAGTGTTGGCAAGGGTATGGAGAAAAAGCCGCACTCCTGCACTGTGGGTGGGAATGCAAATTGGTACAACCACTGTGGAAAATAGGAGATTCCTCAAAAAGTTTAAAATAGAACTACCTTATGATGCAGCAATCATTCTACTAGGTATTTACTCAAAGAATATGAAAACACTAATTCAAAGGGATACACACACCCCTATGTTTATAGCAGCATTATTTACAATAGCCTAATTATGGAAGCAGCCCAAGTGTCCATCGATAGACAAATGGACAAATGGATAAAGAAGATGTGGCATATGTGTGTGTGTGTGTGTATATATATATGTGTGTGTGTGTGTGTGTGTGTGTGTATACACACACACAATGGAATATTATTCATCCATAAAAAGAACGAAATAATCCCCATTTGCAACAACATAGATGGAACTAGAACAGTATTATGCTAAGCAAAATGAGACAGTCAGAGAAAGACAAATACCATGATTTTACTCATATGTGGAATGAGAAAAGGGTAAAAAAGAGAGAGAGAGAAATGAAGGAACAGACTCTTACTTATAGAGAACTATGTTTACCAGAAGTGAGGAGGGTGGGGGGCTGAGAGAAATAGGGGATGGGGATTAAGGAGTGTACTTGTGGTTATGAGCATCCCATGTTGTATGGAATTGTTGAATCACTATATTGTATACCTGAAACAAATATAATACCATATGTCAACTAACTCAAATTTAAAAAAATAAGAAATAAAATTTACTGTATCATAGAAAAAGAAGAATTTTAGAAGATATTTGAAAGGCCAATAAGCACATGAAAGACACTCAACATCACTAATCACGAGGGAATTACTAAGCAAAACTATAATGAGGTATCCCCTCACACTCATTAGGATGACGACTACCAAAAACACAAAACAAAACAGAAACTAACAAGCGTTGGTGAGGATATGGAGAAATTGAGATCTTTGTGCCAAGTTGTGGGAATATAAAATGGTATGTCTGCTGTGGAAAATAGTATGGCAGCTCCTCAAAAAATTAAAAATAGAAGTGCCACCTGATCTGGTAATTCCACTTCTGGGTATATACCCAAAAGAATTGAAAGAAGGGTCTCAGGGGTACCTGGGTGGCTCAGTCAGTTAAGCACATGACTCTTGATTTTTGCTGAGGTCATGATCTCACGGTTTGTGAGTTCAAGCCACCCAGTGTTGGGCTCCATACTGAAAGTGTGGAGCCTGCTTGGGATTCTCTCTCTGGCTCTCCCCTCATGCTCATTCTCTCTCAAAGTAAATAAATCAACACTTGAAAGAAAGAAAGAAAGAAAGAAAGAAAGAAAGAAAGAAAGAAAGAAAGAAAGAAAGAAAGAAAGAAAGAAAGAAAGAAAGAAAGAAAGAAAGAGAGAAAGAAAGAAAGAAAGAGAGAAAGCAAGAAAGAAAGAAACAAAGAAACAAAGAAAGAAAGAAAGAAAGGTAGGTCTCAAAAAGAATGGCATATCTATGTTCCATGTTCATAGTGGCATTATTTATAATAGCTGAAATGTGGAAGCAACCCAACTGTCCACTGACAGATGAATGGAGAAGCAAAATGTCCCACATACATACTGGAATACTATTGACCCTAAAAAGGGAGGAAATTTTTATATGCGCTACAACACAAATAAACTTTAAGAACACTATCATAAGTAAAATAAACCAGAGATGAAAAGACAAATATTGTATGGTTTCTCTTATATGAGGTAATTAGAGTAGTCAAAATCCTACAGACAGAAGTAGAATGGTGGTTGCTGGGGCAGGTGAATGGGGAGTTAATATTTAACGGGTACAGAGTTTCAGTTATTATGAGAAGAAGAGTTAGAGATGGATGGAGATGATGGTTGCACATTATGAATGTATTTATTACCACTGAACTGTACACTTAAAGTAGTTAAGATACTAAATTTTATATGTATTTTACCACAATAAAAAAATGGAAAAAATATTTTTAAAGTAATATCTATTACTTGCAAGGCATGCTTCTAATCACCTTTAAAATATTAACTCCTTTAATCCTTACTTAAATCCCATGGAGTTTGCCACTACTATTACCCCCATTTTACAATTAGGCACAATGAGGAATGGAGGAGGAAATGAGGAGAAGAAAGTAGAACAAGGATTTTTAACCCAAGGAAATCTGGCTCCAGAATCCACATATCTGACCAATATGGTGAATGTGTTTAAGAGACTAGGGGCACCAAATATCCATGAGTGGTGTATCTCTCAAGGGCAGCCCCAAGGGAGGCGACATTATTCTAATAGTGTGATTACTGCTCAAAGATGTCCTAGGTCTTCTCTTTAGGAATTGTCCCTCAAGGTCTTGTGAATATCCTCCACTGAACACATCTTTTTCCTCTGATGAGGCAACCAACACCAAAAAAACTGTGCCCTCAAGCCGAGTTACTTCATTCTAGATCACCACTCAAGCGAGACTAACCATGTGACTTTGCCTCGGCCCTCCTAACCTGGCTCAAAGGGCAGTTCCCAACTCACTGCTCAACATGCTTACAAACTAGGTAAAAATGAATACCCAGTAGCCTTGAAAATGAAAGGCAGAGGGGCAGCTGGCATCCAGGAATGGGCACTACCACCATCTGAGTCCTAGAGGTGAGATGAGGTGTTCTGGGCTGACACATGACCCTTGGGTTGCTTTGGGTATTCCTCTGACCTTTTTCTACTCGTCCCTGGCTGCCTTGTGAGTTTATGAGGCAGTTTCTTCCCAGGGCATGATAGAAGGCAGTTGGCACTGTGTGCCAGGTTTGCCCAGGCCAGAGCATCCTATGGTGAGATCCTAACGAGAGAACAGAAAGGAACAAACACTGAAGCAACTACTAGTCACCCAAGAGTCTGAACCAGACAGACTTTTCAAAAAGGGCAGACCCTCAGCCTAGGATCTAGGAGGATCACAGGGCACAGGACCCAGTGCAGAAGCCCCTTAATTAGGAGCTTTACTTAGAGCTGTGAGACAAATACAGAAGTGGCAGTGAAGAAATGAAGCCCAAGTGAGTATCTTTTCTGATAAAGAAAGGAGAGAAATTCAAGGAATCTAGAATAAGCAAGGGTCCCTAGGACAAACTTTGGCTTTAGGTATGAGACAAAGTTCTGGCAGGGTTGATTTCTTCTGAGGCTTCTCTCTTTTCTTGCAGATGACCTCCCTTCTGCTGCCTCTTCACATGGTTGCCCCTGTGTACACACTCACTCCTGGTGTCTCTCTGTGTGTCCTTAAGGACACTAGTTCTATTGGGTCAGGGCCTACCCTGGTGGCTTCATTTTAACTCCATCAGTTCTTTAAGGGCCCTATCTACAAATATAGTCACATTCTGAGGTATTGGTGGTTGAGATTTCAATATATGAAAGGGGGGAACACAATTCAGTCCATAAAATCCTGTACATGTAAATATATATTCAATATTTTGAACATTTCTGCCCTTCTTCCCCATCCATTTATGTTTCTTTTTATGAGTTTTTCATTCAGTATGAAAATCTTTAATGAGGAAGAACATCTGTGAAGATGCTGTTTTGGTCAGAATGGTGGAACCCAGGCAGAAAGCATATCTCTCAAGACTGGAGGCCAATAGCGAGATGACTAAAGAGTCACTAGATGGAACCACATGGGATTGGGCCACCAGATCCCTCAATCTCCCAATCCTTGTCTTAGTTAATGCTCCCCACCTGTGGCAAGCAGTCTCTAAGACTGTGCCTAGCGATCCTCACCTTCTAGTTTCCATACCCTCATGAAATTCCCTTTTCTTAAGTATATACTGGTCTAAAGGACTTGCTGCTCAAACAAGAGAATATGGAAGAGGTGACGAGATGTCACATCTGTGATTAGGTTACATACGACTGTGACTTCCAACTCCTGGAATACTCTTTCTTCTTGGCTTTGATGAAACAAGCTGCCATGTTGGAAAGACTCACATGGCAAGGAACTGAGATCAGTCAACAGCCAACTAGAAACTAAGGTCCTCAAGCAAGCAACCCTTGAGGAACTGCCTACAACCATGAATTGAATTTTAAAGTGGATTGTTCTCAAGTCTTCACATGAGATCTCAGTCAGCCCTGTATAATACCTTGACTACAATCTCATGAGAGACTGTGAGGACCCAATAAGCCATTCCTGAACTTCTGACCCACAAAAACTTTAAGAGAATAAATGTGTGTTATTTTAAGCCATTAAGTTTTGGAGTAACTTGCTACATAGCAATAAATAACTAATACACTGCCCTAAAGTCCTCTCTCGAGCCCCAAATATTTGTCGCCCTATTGTTTTGACTTCTGACCAATAAATATCTTCCAGTATCCACATTTGTACTTAATTCCCTTAGGATAATTTTATCTTGTACATGATTTTCATCAGATTGGCTTTTCCTACTGCAAAAGAATATAGTCAATATAAAACCACTCCTGGGTTATTAAAGCTAATGCAGAAACATCCAAACTTAGCTTGGTAACAAGATTCTTATCGCCAATCTGTCATAGAGTTGCTATGCACTGTTTCTATAATACTTAGCACTCATTCTCCCACTTGACTTGGTTTCTCTTTTCTATTTCCTCCTTTTTTCCCCATCGGATAGATGTTATGCTCCTGTATCCCTCAGAGTAATCACTTTCCACGACAAACCATATTGTCATAGCACATACGTATCCATTTTAGGTCTGTCTCTCTTCTTTATTTCCAATTCTTTTCAAACTACCTCAGAAAAAGATTTCTTTCTCCCTGCTCCGTACTTTCTCCTCCTTGCTTTGTTCCATTTTTAAGCCAAAAATAATCATAATCATGGCTGATAAGTGCAAGCCCTGTGCCAGAGATTTACACCTGCATCAGGAAAAAGGCAGAGCCATGAATTTTGAAGTAAATTAAAGCTAATAAAGAACCAAAGCCAACAACCCTAAAGCCCTCAAAAGCACCCCAAAATCAACATCAGAGCTGCTAAAAAAGCTTCAAGTATATAACTCATCATCTAATTTAATTTAACCTGCTTTTGATCATAAGCAGTTTTTCAGAAAAAATAAAATAGGACTTCCCTTTGCTGAAGTTTTTTAAGCTTATTTATTTATTTTGAGAAAAGGTGGAGGGAGGAAGGGCAGAGAGAGTGGGAGAGAGAGAGAGAATCTCGAGCAGGCTCTGCACTGCTGGTGTGGAGCCTGATGTGGGGCTCGAACCCACAAATTGTGAGATCATGACATGAGCTGAAACTAAGAGTTGGATGCTTAATGACTGAGTGACCCATTTGCCCCCCTTTGCTAATGGTTTTTTCTATGTTTACTATTAAAACAATGTTGCTCTCTATTTTTTTTTTCATTGCAAATGTATGATATTTGGTAAGTTATTTTGGGTCTAGCCTGGGAATGTTTAACCGTTAAGCACAAATGTGTTTTTTTGAAAAGCACAAGGCAAGTTTTGGCACTTGACTTATTGATGAATTTTTAGAAATAACCCACTTATAAGTTGGGGGTTATAAATACATGTAGAGTGAGGACGGTGTTGTTTACTGGAATGAGTTGGAGAATGTGTATACATGATCATGGGACCAAGTGGAGCTGAGAAGAAGAACGGAGAATGAAGCTGGCTGCGAGAAAAGCCAGAGGGAGGAGAGTGGAAGGAAGGACAATGGTATTCAGAGAGTAACTGTATGTGAGGGGCACTGACCTAGAGTTTTCTCCTGTTACTATTCTGAATCTTCACATCAGTCCTATGAGGTAGATCATCTTTTCCTGCCACTTTACAGGTGAGAAGATGGATTCTTAGAGTGTTTATATGACCCATTGAAGATCACACAGCTCATCAGTGGTGGGGCCAAGATTCCAACTTGGGTCTTTTTGAAGAGCCAACAGGACCTTCTTGCCACTTCCCTGTGCACCTATCCCTTCTTTTTCTAGGTTAACAAAAAAGAGAGGATGGATTTGCTCCACTTTTGTTGATGAAAGGTAAGGACATACTAAAGCACAAAAGTAAACTGGCAGAGACAGTCTGAGGAACCAGAAAGTTTGCATATCCCAAATCATGGAAAATTGTGTGGCCTTCAGGATAGAAGCTGGAAGGCAGCAGAGGATGGGTCTGGGACCTCTCAGGGGGCACGAGAAAGAGAATGCTGGAACACGCTTTCCAAAAGCTACTATACAGCTTCCCCTGCAGATGAAAACAGAATAGCCCTGGCAGAGAAGGGCAAAGGTAAGATCAGTAGCTGAGAAGCCACAAATATGAAACCAAGAAGGGCCAAACACCCTTCCCTGCACCAGTCACCCCAGACTCAAACTCAGCATCATTCAGATCAACATTGGGGTGTCTGCTAATAGGGGAAAACAGAGGAAAGGGAAGCTATGGCTTAATATAGCTGTGCATTCTGGGCATTCGTTTCTTTAAAATGTTTGCTCTGAAAGAATTATCTTCCTTTTACTGCTTGCTTAGTGTTGTTTAAACATAACCCTTTTAATAAAGAGGTATACTGTGAACCCAAGAGAGACATAAAAACTGTGCTCTTTTTTTACCTCAGGCAAACACTAGGATGCCACTACTTGGCCTGCACATTCAGATGGGGCCCAGATCTGTCTTTTGAAAGAACTCTCCACCCCCCAGTGGTGCTGATACAAGTAGTCCACACTACACTTCTGGAAACACTGGCTTATATCAAGTAATTGTGGGAAAGTGCACTTATTACACAGCAATGTACTGAATACATTGTGACAGCTCTCCAAGAGATGAGGCTTGGGAAACTATGGGAAAATTGCAGAGGATAAGAAGAAACTTTTGAGCTATTGGCCACTAAAATACAATTACCATCAACATACTTCAAACCCACTCCTTACCAGTACTTCGCAAGCATCTTCTGATTCCTTATGACCCCTTTCCAAGCTTCTGACTCATTTGGAACACTCACCTCCCTAATTTTGCTCCCAATTAACTGCCCCTCCTGATATTTTTACTATATTTTAAAATATATTAAAATGCCACAGGGAGGCAACTAAGGGCTTTGCTTGAGTCCACGCTTCCCAAGCAATGGCCTTGCCCTGAGTGCATGGGAGGTGACTCGCCTTTCCCTGGAGAGGACATACACAAAGGTCTCCATCTGCAGGGAGCAGAGGGCCCAGACTCCCAGGTCCCATGGAAGGGAAAGAAGAGAGAACAAAGAAATCCACTCTGTCCACCTCTAACAAAAGAAATCACCTCCATCTCTTCTAAGGGATGGTCAAGTGATCTTTACTAAGTGCTCTGAGCCCTTGGGACCCAGTGGGCTTCTCTGCCCCAGGAATCTGATAGAAAATCAATCTGTTGTCTCCTTTGCTTTCTGAATATCACAGATGCCCATCAGGTAGGAGTTCGAATCAGATGATCTGCAAAGCCCCTCCTAATACCAACACTCTATAATTCTTTTAACCAAGGCCCGAGGATGCTGTTTTGGCATGAGGTAAGAGGAGAATTGATGTAAAGCCAGAAAATACAGTTATCTCCAAAATTACCTTGAAAACAGAGGAAAGCTGTAGTATGATTAATCCAGTGTTGGACTTTGTTTGCATCTGAGGAAACTGAGGCCAGACTGGGGAAGTAATGTACACACAGGTAATACTGTTGATGGTTGAACTGGGTTGGAGCCAGGACTCTTGGCTTCTCATGCTTGTCCCCTTCTACCATTTAGGTCCACCACCTTCGGCTTAACAATATATTTCCTGACTTTTGGCATCAGCAGCTGCTTTATCCTCTTAGGGGTATTTGGTTCTAGCTAATATCCCAAAGAGTCAATATCCTGAGCACACACCAAGCAGATGGTTAGGACAGGTGCCATGGCCACCTGTTGAATGGCAGAGAGAAACCAGCCCCAGATTTTACAAGTCACCATAAATGTATCACAATGTAGGTAATCTATATGTAGAATCCCAGGTAATAAAAATGATCACTTCACCAAATACTATTGGGGGCCTCCCTAGGATGGATTCCCTGGTAACCCCGATTATCTCACTTGATCTTCTCCCAGGCAATCCTAATACAATCCCACTACTCTCGTAGGTAGAAAGTGACTGCTTTAGAAGATGTATCCGGATAAGCAAGGCAGGACCAGAAAGTCAGGCCAAAAGGCTTTGGAAGCATCCAAGCATAAGGTAAAAGGTGATGATAAGGAAAAAGGGATGCAGCCAAGTGGTTACAACTGGCTACTGGATCTACCTGGCAACGAAAAAGAATGAAATCCTGCCATTTGCAACAACGTGGATGGAACAACGTGGAACAGGAGGGTATTAGGCTAAGTGAAATAAGTCAGAAAAAGACAGATATCATGTTTTCACTCATATGATAAATTTGAGAAACTTAATAGAAGATCAGAAGGGAAGGGAAGGAAAAATAAGTTACAAACAGAGAGGAAGGCAAACCATAAGAGACTCTTAAATACAGAAAACAAAAGGGTTGATGGGGGTAGGGGGTTTTGGGAGGGCAGGGAAAACGGATGATGGGCATTAGGAGAGTACTTGTTGGGATGGGCACTGGGTGTTTTATCACGAGATAAATGATGTCTCACAGGAATCTACTCCTGAAGCCAAGACTATACTGTATGTTAGCTAACTTGACAATAAATCAAAAATTAATTAATTACAAAATGAAAAAAAAATGGCTACTGGAACTGAAGACTGAGATGAGGCAGCCATGGGAGAGAGAAAAATCATGAAGAAATGCAAGGTGTTAAGGCTTGAAGAATAAGGGCAATTGTACCTTGGGAGAAGAGGCTGAATTTAATTTTAGACATGTTAACCAGGATATTCATAGGGTCACAGAGCAGAGAGCTAGAGAAGAGAGCCTGAAATCTAAAGATGGGAGCAGGGTGGCCACATCCATGGTAGTCCTGGACACTCCACAGTGCAAACTGTGCTGGGTGTTCAGTGCCTCCAGGTGTGTGTGTCTTCTGTTTCTAATGTTTTGTAAGCATGTTGAGGACAGAGAACTTGATATGTTGTTATTCCATGTGCATTACCATACATAGCACGAGGCACTTGGAAGCACAAAACTGAAGCCTCCTCTGGCTACACACACAAGCTGGGCTATGCATGTCAGCACATGGCCCCACAAACTGTCTCACATGCTACATTATTTTTCAAGACAACAAAAGTCAAGCTAGCCCAGGGCCATGGGGCATTGGTTCTACCAGCTGTCCCCTTATCTTGGGAAGACAATACCAGGTATCCACAGAGACTAACCAGGAAAAAAAAGAGGCCCTTCTGTGAATTAAATCCTGCCACTGTTTTCTCAATTCTGAAGATGATGACTAGATCACAAGACCCTAATCCTCCAAATATCTTCCCTGCCAAGGATAATAAGAGTTGAAATCAAGAAAGGAAGAGTGGCTCTGGCCAACAAGGGAAGCTCCAGTCCTCTTGGGTGAGCCCTTGGCCACAAAACCTTCTACTGAGGCCACACACACGAGTTCCTCCTAGGCCAATGTCCAACTCTGGTTCCCAAACATATAATCTTCCTATCCCTCCCTAGACTCTGGTGCAAAGTCCCACTATATGTCTTTCTATACCTACCCCTACAATGAGAATAGCAGGGTTCACACCGCTCTTTCAAGTCACATGGTAATGGCTAAGCAGACAAGTTGACAACTAGATGCTGTATATTCCTCAAACAGGTGCATTCAACTTCTACAGAGTTACTGTCACTTAGGAACATATTTAAGGTAAGATCTATCTCTTCCCTTTTTGTCTGAGGCAGGAGCCAGCAAGGATGACTAGAAGCAGGGAATGCCTAAATTCTTCACAGGGTACCATAAAGCTCCCCAATTAACAGATGAATGGGAGTCCCAGTTAGGTTCGCACTCCCCTTCTTCATGTGATCAGGGAGCAAAAATCGAGAGCCTGAGTTCTGAAATAGACCTCAGCAAACAATATCCTGCATTCACACCCAGAACTCTATACCAAGAGCATACCCACTGTAAACCTCCAGCATGCCTACAGATTGCCCCCTTCCTCTCTCTTGTAGGAAAGTTTCTCTCTGGATGTAGTCCATTGACTGGGGGTCTGGTCAGGTCAGGCCTGGGAAGAGGAACTAGCAGAAACTCAGTACAAGAGTCTGAGGGCAATCCTTCACTTGTACCCTTCTGCAGAGAGAGAGAGAGAGTTATGATTCTGGACTTCTGTGCACTTTGCCCAATGGTCTGGCACCCTGATGGTGAAGGAGGGCCCCAGCTGGCTCCAAGAAAGGAGGCCAATGTGGGAGTTTCTGGTAGAGGGATCCAGGAGAGACGACCCAAACCTAAGAGGATAATGGCAACAACTGACAAGCAAGTAAACCTTATCCTAAAGCTTTGTCCTAAAATAGACAAATGCTATACTCTTAAGAGTTCCCACCTCACTGCTACAGCAAGTCTGCTGGAATTTCAGGAAACCCTTGGCAATAATGAATGGAGGGGCATTTTATACTTTACAGAATCAATAAAAATATGCTGTATATATTTTCTTCCAAAGTTCCTAGAGAACCTTTATCTCTGCCTGGCTGGGGATTTCTGAGGCCTTGCCCTAGTCTTTCCAGTTGGCCCTGATATGTGGCCACTCAAAACAATAGGAAACTTGGCCCCTTCCTTTCTACTCTCCCTTTCCCCTAATCACTAGGCCAGGAGGCCAAGGCAAAGTCAAATGAAATAGAAGAAGTTTTGGTGCAATGGTTTATTAACTCCTGCATGCCCCTCATCACCACAAAACTTCAAATAATCCTAAGTACTACCTCCACAAAGTAGTTCCATCCTCAAAGCCCAAGAGAACGTTAGGATTTACTCCTGATGTGTGTGCCCTTTGACCGGTACATTCCCTTCTCGTCTGGAACACCCATGTCTGCAATCTAAACATAGGCCACCACTTAAGCTGTTTTCCCAAAATTTCTCCTTCTAAATTTACTTTTTCTTTTTTATCAAATTTATTTGGTCATTATAAAAGCAATGCATGTTCATCATAGAAATTTTGAAAAGTAAAGTATACAGAGGAACTAAAATGACCTAATGTCTCTATCCCATTCTTCATAAATTAATAGCATAAATAATATTTTTATGCATTTCTTCTAGTCAAGCTGCTCTGCACTTTTCCTCCCCTCCCCCCCCATCTGGATCAGATAGCCTTTTTTCCCTCAGGTACGTCACTTAGTAGTTGTAGGACTTTGGGTGAGTTATTTACTTAATCTCCTGAAGCCAGATTTCCTGACTAAAATGATGATGGGGGTGGAAGCTGGTTGTGGCAGCTGTGGTCATTCCTATTACATCTGCTTTTCAATAAACTTTCACTGGGATCAATGATCAGATCAGTCAATAAGGAAATAGGATTCGACTTATAAAATTTACATGACACACAACTTTTCGAAACTTTTGTCACATCCCAGGAGGCAGGTCATTCAAAGCATGGAATGTTCTTATTCTATCACTTCCTGTGGACATCACAGGCCCAGTACACAGGAGCAATGATGCACAGTATTGATAGGGTTGAGAATTATCACAAAGCTATCGCTTACTGTATTCCTGCTATATTCTAGGAACTCTGCTAGGCTCTTAGCAATTTTTTCCCTCCTGTTCTAAACAAACTTGCAAAACAAACTCCTGATCCCCATCCTACAGATAACTAGGGTAAAAGGCTTGCTCAAGACTTCAGAACTAGAAGGCTCAGGATTCCAATCTTCTGTGCCCAAATCCCACACTACCTAAGCAGTGACCTGGCTTTCTGTGCATCATTTCTGGTTGTTCCATTCAGTACTCAAGCAGAATTTCTTGTTGTATAAGATAGATTTTCTAGCTATTCTTAAACTTCCTCCTCTAGCCTTTCTGCAGGGGACCAGGATTAGCTAGGTGGGCCCATTCTGACCTTCCCTGCTCACAGCAATCATGACAGAATAAAATAGGAAGACCTGGGGAAACTTGTGACCTTTTGGCCAGTGTGCCAAGGTAAGGAAAAGACGTAGTGGGGTGGGGGTGAGATTGACTTGATTCAGGAGCTCTGAATTAGGAACTTGGGCTCACTCTTTCCTTGGAATAGATTCTAACTATTCCTAGAACATCATTACCCATTGTTGAACAAATGACACCTCACATCAATCATATAGAATAGATTATAGATGAGGAAAATAAGATTCAGAGAAGTCAAGTAACCTACTCAAAGTCATATGTCCAGTCACTACCAAAGCTGGATTGGCTGAACCCAGGTCTGACCAAGTCTCAAACTCATGCTTTTCCACTCCAACAAGCTGCATTCCTTAATAAGTATCTAAAAATGTATGGAGATAGAGTAAGGTTTTACGGGGAGGATGCTTAGGACATCCATCAGAACCTTCCTCAGAACCCCCAGAAAGATTATTTTATTCAGGAACCCTGATGTCAAACACTTGCATTATTAAGTCATCTGCCTGAGAATCCAAATTTTAATTTGATCTCCACAGCCAGAAATTCTTCAGGGAACATGCAGTTCAAACCTAAGGGATTGTCAGAAAAACAGAAGCCCTGCTATGATAGACTATTTACCAATACTGGCCCCATCAATCCTCTCATTCACTTGTGCATGCTCCCTGCAATAGGACTTTGCCTTTCCTTCCATCAAGTGGAGTTAACCTTTCTACCCCTGAATCTGAGCTAGTCTGAGACTTGTCTAAACCAGAAGAATACAGCAGAAGAGACACTACGTGACTTCTATGCCTCAACTTCAAAAGGTCTTACAGCTTCTGCTTTCATCCTCTTGGAACGTTTCTATCATGATGTAAGGAAACTTAGTCTGGTCTTCTGGTGGATGAGATGCTACACGATGAATAGAGAGAGTTTCCCAGCTATTAATAGCACCAACTGCCAGACATGTGAGTGAAGCCATCTTAACTCTCCACCCCTACCTTGTTATGCAGCAAAAGATAACTGATACATCTTCCCTTTGCCTCTGAGAATACTTCCTTTACCTACCTCTCTCAGCAATCCCACCCATCTAGCTAGGGAAAAATCCCCTTTGGATCTAAGCAACCCCTGTGTAGGACTTCTCTCATAAGTTTCTTCCCAATGAACACTTTCATTCTGTATCTATTTATGTAGTATATCCTACAAGCCCAGCAGTGTGCTGGCAGGCATAGGGCATTCATTGATGTGTAAGTTGAAGACTCTTCTCTCAGTGAACTTATTACATATGTCAATAACTCAACAATAGCAACACAAAACAGAATGTGAAGTGTACAGTTGAGCTGGGCACCACAGCATGTGCCCATGGTGGGCAGAAGTGTGAATAAATGGGCAATGTGCAGAAAAGTAGCTCAGGGTCCGATTTCCCAAATTACCTTGCAAAGGATTACTCCAGTGCACAAATCCATCACCTATGAGAGCAGAGATGGCATAAAAAGATGTGGGAACTGAAAAAGATTGCCAAGTATATTTCAGGTAAGGCAAATCATGTGGCTCATGGCCTGAGACTCTGCAGGTTCCAAGAACTCCAAGACTGAAGCCAAATAGCACATACAGTTTTAACTGCATAAAGAAGAACCAAACCCAAGGGTTTCACAAGGGCTCATCAAAATGATAAAGGTTTAGAGACTGCTTTTATTGATGTACAACTTCTCTGTGTGTACTCAAGAGGAAAAGTCTTCTCTCATATATCAAGCTGTTGGTCATAGTCAACAAATCCTTGTTGCCTTCTAAAAGAATTCCAAATTCCTTAAGCTGACATTTGGGGCTCTCCATGATTTGGGTGAAAGATCTGGAGTTCTAATCCTAGCACTGCCATGTATTCCCCCCGGGGAATCTGTTTCTTAATCTGTAAAACCTGGGATTTTACATGCATAGATCACAGGGATGTTATGAAAAATAACACGTAGTAAAGTGCCCTGTATCACCCCTGGTACACAGTGGATGTTGACTAAATGTAAATTTCCTTTCCAATGGTTCAACACCCTCCATCAAACTCAGAGAAGACAGATCCCTTCAGAAAAGTTTGTGAATGGAATACTACTTGGCAATAAGAAAGAATGAAATCTGGCCATTTGTAACAACGTGTATGGAACTGGAAGGTATTATGCTAAGTGAAATAAGTCAGGCAGAGAAAGACAGATACTATATGTTGTCACTCATATGTGGATCTTAAGAAACTTAACAGAAGACCATGGGGGAGGGGAAGGGGAAAAAAAGTTACAGAGAGGGATGGGGGAAAACCATAAGAGACTCTTAAATACTGAGAACAAACTGAGGGTTGATGAGGGGAGGCGGAGTGGGGAAAGTGGGTGATGGACATTGAGGAGGGCACTTGCTGGGACGAGCACCATGTGTTGTATGGAAACCAATTTGACAATAAGTTATATTTAAAAAAAAGAAGACAGAAGGAAGGAAGGAAGGAAGGAAGGAAGGAAGGAAGGAAGGAAGGAGGAAGGGAGGGAGGGAGGGAGGGAGGGAGGAAAGGAAAGTTTGTGAGATGCCAGGGAGGAAGTAAAGTTATCTTGAAGTTGGATATAGTTGAAAAGGGACCAGAGTGATGGACTAGGTCTCTGTGTCATTTGTTTGCTTGTTTTTACTCCACATCCCAAGTACATTTACACAACAATCAGGCATCTAACTAAGGCTTTGCCAAGGTATTTTCTGAGGAGGGAACTTAGAAATGTTCTTGGTTGAGTTTTACCCAAGCCAACCTTACTCTTTTCTTTTTTTTTTTTTCTGGAATGTTTTTAATATTTATTTATTTTTGAGAGAGACAGAGTGCAAGTGGAGGATGGGCAGAGAGAGAGGGAGACATAAAATCCGAAGCAGGCTCCAGGCTCTGAGTTGTCAGTACAGAGCCTGATGCAGGGCTCAAACTCACAAACCATGAGATCATGACCTGAGCCGAAGTCAGATACTTAACTGACTGAGCCACCCAGGTGCCCCAGAGTCATCTTTTTGTGAGCTCCCTTTTCACCTGGGAAAGAAGATAATACCACTAAGCCTCTCCCTAGGGAGCTTCCTCTAGATTTTGAACCTGACTGAGCCCTGCTCCAGGCCCACCACATGACCACTCATAAAGGGAGGACAGTACCACCTGGAGGCTCCCTTAAAGCTAGAGCAAATACAACCCTCCCCAGCAGAAGTCAGCTCTCCATGTTTTTCCCTGAACTCTTCCACATTCTCTACTTGACATTCCCATAACTTGGACAAGGGAATCAGTTGTCAATGGCAACCAAGTCCTACTGCTTCAAATCCAACTTCACCTTGCTTAGCTTGTAGGTATAGACATCGAGGAGGAGCCAGGACCAAGCTGCCTTTGTGTCTAATACATTCACTTCACAATCATCATGCCTTATATAACTCTTCAACTTTTTAAAGGGCTTTCCAGTATCATCTCATCATCTCTTAATCTCACCACAATCCTTGGGGTAAATAACAATGTCCTCAGGCAGATAGGAACTCCTTACAGTTGTTTTGTCCCTCTTCACCAGCCTCAGCACCTTTGGAGACCAAAAGACTTAGAGCAGAGGAGAAGTCGGAATATGATCTCAATACAAAGCCACAGAATCACTCAGCCTTACAGATGGATAGGGCCTCAGCAACTCTCTAACTAGATTTCTACCATCCTTAGCAGGGGTGCCCTCTAAACCAGCACTGTCCAAGAGAACTTTCCATGATGACGGAAATGAACATATTTGCTCGGTCTAATACAGACCGCACAAACCAGTCACATGTGGCTACTGATCACTTTAAATGTAGCTAATGCAACAGAGAAGCTGAATTTTTAATTTAATTTTAATTTTAACTTTAATAGCCACATGTGGGTAGTGGCTACTATATGGGACAATGTGGTTCTACAGCATCCCAACCAGACCTCATGGGCAATGGTAATTTATGGTCTCAGTGTGGTATATGGTATTCCACAGACCAAAGAACATCATGGAATTTTACACAGAGAATATACCTAATATATATGCTAAAAGAACCACAAGATGAAAAGGCTAACTGGATTACCCTTTGCCTCCTGTTTGGATTGATCACTTCAGTACAAAATGTTTACATTCTTACAGACTGAGCAGGTTAGAAACAGAGGAGATGCTAAAGACTATCTAGCTCAACCCCCTCATTTTATACATGGGAAACAGACATGCTATACCTTTCTCCTCAGACTGTACCTGACAGAGGTTTCATGTTTTCTAGGGAGTCCTGCATAGTTCCATAGTTGCTCCTAAAGATTCTGACAACCTGCCCAGTTATTCCGTATCTGTGTTTACTGGGGTAAGAGCTAAGCTGGGGAGAAGAGTTTACAATCATCACCATCACCATCAGCAACCAGGATCTCCTCAATTTTACAAGGGCCCAGAGGTCAGGCCCTTGTAAACTGTAGGCAAAGAGCTAAGCCAGGCAGTTGCTGGGGCCAGACTCTACATGCAGAACCCTGCAGTTCCTCTCTAGTTCTTGCCCACTGTCCATCTTCACTTGTCCAGTCACCTATTTGGAAATCTTCTGATTTGATATTCAGAAAAAAATTTGTTTTCCTTTCATACCAGCTCAGAGCAGAGGTCTCAGTTTAAACTGGGGGCTTCTAGGAAAAACTGGCTCCCAGAGCAATCTCTTTCCCTTTGTTATTTGTTGAATCAGTTCCTGGAGAAAGGGGGCCCCCATTGGTGTGGGTCCTAGAATGAAATTTTAAAGTATGGAGAGAAAAAAAAGTCTAATTTTCTTACAAAAAGAAAAATATCTTTTTCTATGATTTTTTTAAACTGGAAATTAAGAAGAACACAGATGCAAATAGGCCTAATTTTTATTAGTGTTATTTAGAGGTCTTTGGTCATATTGTTAAGGAAAAATGGCTATGGCATATAATTTATTCATCAAATAATTATTGAATACCTTCTTTGGAGTCACTATACTGGCATATAGTATCTCATATCTTATAGAAGAGACAAGTAACATTCATCCATTCAGTATTTATTGAGCCCCTACTAGACAAAGTTCCTATCTTCATAGAACTTATATTCCAGTAATGAGAGGCTTTCAATAATCATGTGTACAAAATAAAACTATCATTTCAGATAGCATGAGTCCTAAAGAATATAAAAACAGCAGGATACAGCATGATGGGTGGGGTAAGGGATGTGCTACTTTTGCTATGGTGGTCGGGAAAGGCCACTTTAAGGAAGTGACATTTGAGCTAAAGTCTGAATGTTGGGAAGGAGGCAAATGAGAGGATGAGAGAAAATGCCCGAGGTAGAAGAAACAGTATGTACAAAGGCCCTGAGATAAGAACAAGCTTGGTAAGACCAGAGTGAAGTGAACAAGTGGGTAGTGGTTTAGAGAAGAGGTCTGAGAAAGAGGTAGGTTCAGATTCCACAGGGCATTATAGGCAAGGTAAAAGGTATGGATGCTATTTCTAGACAATGGGAAGGCACTAGGGAGTTTTAAACGTGACAGAGAGAGATGGTCAGATTTATAATACAAATACATACACTTATGGATAAAATATCCATAGGAAAATGACTACAAAGCAGGCCATTACGAAGTGTTATAGGAACTACGTTAATAAAGAAACCTGCATCACTCGTGGTGTGATGGCATTCCAGGATATAACAGCAGGTGCAAACTTGTGTAAATGTGAAGCAACACTGTGAACGTGATGGCACGCTGGAGGGGCCACAGGTGGTCAGTCAGCATAGAGGCCAAGTGGGCAGAGCCGTGCCTGGGAGGCCTTAGACACCAGAAATTGAAATTATTTTGCAGGCCACTGGTTTTTAACTTGACTCTTAAAATACTGGAACAGGCCCTACACAAGATCAATTAGATTGGAACTTTTGAGGTAGGAAGGCAGGCACCAACATATTTAAAAGCTCTCTCTCTGAGTGATGCTAATGCACAGCCAGGGCTGAGAACCACTGCTGTAGGTGATGACTGAGGGGCCCTGCAGGGTTTGAGACAAGCAGTAACAATTATTTATTTTCCGTTACAAATTTGTTTTTCCAAAGATTATATTTTAGAATACAGTATTTTTAAAGTATAATATATTCAAGCAATGATGACAAATTAATTACACTACATTTGCACTTTAAAGTGCTGAACATTGTCACAAATGGAGTCACAAGTTTCCATTCCTCCTGAACTCTGGCCCTTATGACATTTATGAGAAACCCAGAAACTTCTAAACAGAAGAAACCATCAAGAGTAAAGAGGTGGTGGATTGTAGAACCAGAAGAGTACTCCAGAAAGCCCATTTATTTTATAGATATAAAAAGAGAGGCTGAGAGAGGTACCATGACAAGGCCAAGGTTTCCCAGGATTAGTAGCAAGGATAGCAGTGGAAACCAAGCTTTTTCTACCATACCATGCTGCTGCATGTTTATTATTGAAGAAAAGCCATCCTAATTTCTGGACTTGGCATCTTTCACAATATTAAGCAGATCATGAAAGAGCACATAATTTTAGAAGAGAAATATAAAAGAGGAAAAGGATGGGGAGAAAAAACAAGCCAAACTAATTAAATACAGTTTGGGGCACATACAACTTTATTTTTCAGGTTATCCCCTTAGTTTATGACTGCTAAAGTTACTGCTTCTTCTCATACTTTCTTCTGCTATTTCCGTAGGCTTCTGTAAACTGAGAATTTATTCAATGTAATACAAGTTTTCTACAGGTTAGTAATTCTTGTTCAAGGCACATAGTTCAAGACATAGACCCACATCTTTCTCCAGCTTCTGGAAGATAGAAGCGTTTGTAGCAAGAGACGTAGAAGACTGGGTCCTTTCCTCATGCAGCAGGATGCATTTCATAACAGAACCCCTGCCTGTATGTTAGATCCAACACCTGAACATGTTTTGAGTGTACAGTTGAAATACCATCCCAGCACTGAGAGCTGAAATATGCTGTACATGTTAATGGTGTGTCAGGCAAATGTAGCAGCAGTGCCATCTGCATTTATACTGCCGCCTTTGAGTTCTAGACCCAAGATTTGTGCAGCAGCAATGACCAACCAGGTAGTTCTTCTCCACTTCTTGATAAAGTCTTTCATCATACTTTCCTCTGGACAAGGCGGAGGAAGTACACTGAGATTTTAAATGCCAGCTGAGTTTATCCGAAAACAGAGGTAAAGCATGTCTCAGCCAAGGCCGCTGTCCAATCTGGATGCAGTGTTACCCACAGAAACTGACTTTGTGCATTTAAGTGTGTGAGTTCTGCAGTGAATCCAAAAGATGGTGGTTCTTGGTACCACAACGACCCAAGAAGAGACTGAGTTCAAGCTGGACTGTGTTTCAGCTCTGAAGCTATGACCATCACCAGCAGAGGTAGATATTGCTACTGAGTCAACAGAAGCAGTGGCTTAGCCAAGGCTTGGTCATGCAAAGATGGAAGCAAATCTTCAGGCATTAAAAGTCAGTCAGGTAGACCGAGAGCAAGACTACATACAGATAAACTCAGAAGGAGGAGCATAGAGCTTGGAAGTTAGCTCGGACCGAGCCTGGCAGTGAAATATGTGAAGTCCACGGTAAAGGGCTACCCAGCCTGAGTAGTCACTTCTGACTTTAAAGGAACTAATAAGCTCAAGACAGTCATCAGTATGCTTTCTTCAGCCATAAATCCTCTGAAATTGTCTCCGCATCTTCTCAGGATATACTCAGAACTCTATCACTGTCTGGAATAGAGGTAAGGGTTCCCAGAACTGGGTATATCTTTCTAAGCTATAAAACCACACTTCATAGTCCCTTAAAACCCTTACTTTCATGAATAACCTAGATATTTTGTTTTAAACTTCCAAAAACACATCACTACTCTACATTGTCTAGTTTTTTTTACAGCCACTCAGAGGCTTTTATAGACTTCTCCAATGTTTTTAAACCCTAAGTGAAGATCCTAAAATAGTTCCATGTCCTGTTGCAATATTTATACATTTCTTCTTCTACTTCTATATTGTTTCTTTTTACTTCTTATGCAACTCCAATTCTAGAACCTATTATGTGTTCGTAGAAACTATTTTTCTTTTCTATCCATTTTCTGGAGTGCATTCAGCTTGTAAACACCTATAAGGAACAGGAACAAAAAATCTATTTTAATGTCATGGCTAGAGGATGTACACTCTAATGCAGCATCAGATGAGGACATTTTTCTCCACACTGCTTTTATATCGCTTGCAAGGTGATTTGTCAAAACAAATACTTTACCACTCTTCTTGATAAGACTTCATATATTCCATGCATGGTGGTTCCCTTCTATTTTTAATGCATCTGGAAACACAAAAGATGACTCAAGTGTCACTATCATGGAATTCATGGTTCGTTCCCCTCTGTGTGAGTGATCAACCACCCATCGGCAGTCCTGCAGGAGCCGCTTGTCTTCAGGGATGCTTCCATTGCCTGTTCACGTCCTCACGCTGAAGAGGTTTGCCAGGAATGCCTTCTTTAGCCAGAACTGGTGTACGCATGTAACCTTCTGGTCAATATCCACTTTCAGGCACTCATACCAACATGCCAGGAAAACACAGAGCCCTTTTTTATTTTTATGTATTTACTTATTTATTTTTGTCCCTCTCATCTTCAAATATCATCTTTTACTGTGCCATGTTTTGAACAGAGCTACGGGGACTGTGGGTGGCTTGCATTTGTTCCCTGTATGGTCCTGGTGAGGATGCTGTGGATTCGGACAGAGCAGCAGCAGGAAGCAGAGCTGTGAGAGTGCTTGAAGGAGGTTACCCCTTCTCACTCATAAGAACTGTTTAATGCAGCAGACTCGTCCCACACATGGGGTGCACTCAGCCATCTTTGTCTCCTTCAGACACCCTTATTTCCAGTGATGGTATTTGGAAGTCAGGTTTCTCCTTTGGAATAACCTGTAGTGAGGAAGGTCTTCAGGTGCAGGAAGGAAGTTCCATTTTGCTAAGGAGAAAAAGGACAAAACTGTAGTTGGTGCTTCTCTAGTTTCCCGGCAATCTTCTCCATCACATATAACTCTAATAGCAGCCCCTTCAGAGGGCACTAGGCAGTATTCCGGCTCTGAAGGCTCCACCTCAGGAGTAAGACTGGGTGTTTGGCTTTGCCTTAGAGCACGGATTCACAAGACTTCAAATATAATTTATATACATTATGGAAATATGCCACTAGAGCTAAAATGGACTATAATAATGAGTTCAGATGAATTTAAACTCTTACCTTTTAGAGAGGAGACATCCCTTTTTTCTTTATGAATCTCAGAGTGAAGGGCCACAAGGGGCTGATTCCTTCCAACTCCTACACCTTCACACTGGCTCTTACTCCTGCCACGCAAGGCAGTGAGCTTCTTGTTTTAAAATCTCCACAGGTTCCAGCGAGAGTCCGCTCCACCCAGATTTTTAAGGCCTAGTTAGGAGGATGGGAACTTGTCCTCCAACCTGTGGAGCAAAATTCAACAAGAAGAAGCCCACAAGGAAGGCACTGATTTTCCCTATCCCCAGCCCCCTCTCAGGAAAGTGGTCACCTGCCTTGACGGCAGAAGCACATGGAGCTGTTGCATCTAAGAGCTGTGCCTGGCTCTGCGCGTGACTCAAAATCATCTGGCACCAAGGGCAGTTCTACGTTAAACAGTGTTCTGTATCCTGTTTGGAGATGACTTAGAGGAGGCACAATACAGGTTTCGATATTTGAACATGAAAATGCAAACATTTTGTTTTGTGCTAAAATGAAACAACTTCTCAATCCAAAAGTTGTCCATCTTTCGGCCACCTTCTGAGTTATTCTTTAGGCCTTTAGCCTATGGGAGACTCCTTGGAAACTGAGAGGCTAGCAGGCAATATTTATGCCTGTGGTTCTGATCTTCAGAAGCAGCTCAGAGCTAGGAAGAGGAGAAAATTGGGAGGTAATTATATAAGGCTTTGATGTGGAAGCCCACAGGCCTGCAGAATGAAATGCTCTGGGAGGTGTGCAAATAGCTGTGGCTTCTGGGAGCAAAGTCTGGCCCAAAGGACTGCGGTCTGTGATAACATGGGACATTTTTGGTCAAGTGCCTGAAGCCACACGGGACTCCCCTGTTTCTGTGCTGTAGATGTAAATCCATTTGCACTCTGACCTCTTGGGGTAAAGAATAAATAGGGTACCAACGAGAAGAAGAAAGAGGAAAGAATAGTGCTGAGGAGGGGACATAACCTTGGGGCAGGGGCAGAGGCAGAGCCAGAAAGGTGACCTCAGATCACATGTTATTAAGTACAGTTTACAGTTCATCTCAATTCCAATTATTGTGATCTAATTTACCCACTCCCAAGGGAATTTCTAGAACCATCAAAAAAGTAATAACAATAATCCACTGTGTTAATGGAGTCCTGGTAAACAGGGCTAATTCTTCACAATGACCGTAAATATGAGCATTTGCCACAAAGTGCAATAATTGTCCTGTAACACCCAGGATGTCACATTTACGTCAAATTGAACGTCAGCTTTGTCTAGAATCTGCATTTCTTGTGGGGAGGTGCTTGTGTTTTTGTGTGTGCGTGGTAAAATATACATAACATAAAATTAGCATTTTAACTATTTTTAAGTGTACACACAGTTCAGTGCCATTAAGTACACTTACAGTGCTGTATAACCATCACCACCATCCATATCTAGAACCTCTTCATCATCCCAAACTGAAAACTGTACTGTTTTTCACACAGTCTGTGAGCCACCCCAGACCTCAAAGCACAAGGAATCTGCCTATGCTGCACATTCAGTCCTGGGGAGAACTCTAAGATACAATATTATATGGCATTTTAAGATTTACAAAGTGTTCTTTTTTAATGCACACACAACTTATATGCCTTCTGCAAAAGGGAGAAGGGCAAGGCTCAGAGAGGGGGATGGACTTGCTCAAATACAACAGTGACGACAGATGGAAACAAGTTAGTTAGGTTTCCAGTGTGCATGCCATTGCACCTCCTCACCTCTAACACCGAGGAGGAAGCCAAGGTCCCACGTAAGTGGTGCCTGAGTTAGTTAGGTTTCCAGTGTGCATGCCATTGCACCTCCTCACCTCTAACACCGAGGAGGAAGCCAAGGTCCCACGTAAGTGGTGCCTGAGGAGACCCTCCAAGAGCAGAGCTGTGTCTTGTCCCACCCTCTACTTTGTGGGTTCTCACTGCTTTGAGGACAGAGAGCCAGAGCTGTCTTGGGTCCCAGAAAAAAAAAAAAGGCAGTTCTCATTCACAGCATTCATTACAAAAGCCAAGTGGGGCAGTTTAGCACTTTCTCTCCTCTCCTTCCACTTGCATCAAAGCAAACCCACACCCCATCCACTTTTTTACAAGATCACCATAATAACACCCTCTTCCTGCCCTCTTTCCAGCACACACCTTCTCTATTCCTGATGATCATTTTAACCAGATTTCTTCTGCATAAAAATGGGGGCAACCAACAGACTCCACCCAGTGTGATTTCTCCTTCCTGCACCTCGTAGGGATGCCACTGCCCATGACCGGACCCCACTGTGTTGGTTTCCTAGGGCTGTCACAACGAATTACCACAAACTAGATGGCTTACAACAACAGAAATGTATTCTCCCACAGTTCAAGCCAGAAATCCAAAATCGAGGTGTCAGCAGTGCCACACTCCCACCTTAGGCTCTAAGAAAGAATCCTTCATTGCCTGCTCTTAGTTTCTAGCAGGTCCTGACAATCCCTGCCATTCCTCAGCTCAAGGCTATATCACTCATCTCTGCCTCCACCTTCACATGACCTCCTTCTCTATGTGTCCTCTGCTCTTCTTATAAGAACATCATCCATTGGATTTAGAGTCCATCCTAATCCAGTATGACCCCACCCTACCATAACTAATCACATCTCCAAAGACCCTATTTCCAAATAAGGTCATATTCTGAGGTTTCAGATAGACATGAACTTTCAGAGGACACTTATTCAACTCCACACACCTATCTTCCATCTTTAAGATGTATTAAATCCAATTTCTTGTTCTCTTTGAAGTTTTTTGATTTTGCCTTTAGCACCTGTTTCATTTCGATCCTACTCCTGACCACTTTGTTGAAAACCATTCTGAGATAACTGCCTTATTTCCCGTACCCCATTAAACATCTCCAGACCTCACTTTAAAATGGGTGCATGCTGTTAGGAATCTACCCAAGAGATACAGGACTGCTGATGCGTAGGGACACGTGTACCCCGATGTTCATAGCAGCACTTTCGACAATAGCCAAATCATGGAAAGAGACTAAGTGTCCATCAACCGATGAATGAATAAAGAAGATGTAGTATATATATACAGATATATATATATATACACATATATAAAGAAGATGTATGTATACATATATATACATATATATATTTCTCGCAGCAATGAGAAAGAATGAAATTTGGCCATGTGTGGCAACATGGATGGAACTGGAGGGTATTGAGTGAGTGAAATAAGTCAGGCAGAGAAAGACAGATGCCATATATTTCCACACATAGGGAGGCTTTGTGAGACCTAACAGAAAACGAGGGGGGAGGGGAAGAGGAGATGGAAAAAAAAGCCACAGAGAGGGAGGAAGACATAACATAAGAGATTCTCAAAGACTAAGAACAAACTGAGGGGAGAGGGGTGTGTGCGAGGGGGGAGAGTGGGTGATGGGCACAGAGGAGGGCACTTGTTGGGATGAGTACTGGGTGTTACATGAAAACCAAACTGACAATAAATTATTAAAAAAACAAAAAACAAAAAAATAAAAATAAAATGGGTGCATGGATACCAGATCAAGAAGGAAATAATAGTAAGTTGCCCAGGAGGGTTCATTATTTCAAGTATCCATCTCTCCCCATTCATCCAAGAAGCAATGTGTGCTTAGCTCACATTCAGTATTGTGCTGGGGGCTAAAGGGTTCCTGCCCTCATGGGGCTTAGTGCACATAAGAGAAGTGAGCTACTGCATAGCTAGATGACCCAAGGAGGCAAAAGAATAATATACTGAAGGATGGAGTAGATGCACATGGATGGAGCAGTGAATGACACGGGACAACCTGGGGAAAGGCACGAAGATACAAATAATCCTGGACACTTCTGGGGACTGTGAGCAGAACACATCTGATGACACAATGGGCTTTGCTGCAGACAGTGGGCTGGATCAGTGAAAAGGTTGTGAAGATTACTGTGTGTGGATGTGTACCTGATCCTATAGGACCTTCAGTCCAGGCCAAGAGGACCCATTAATGGTTTCTAAGCAATTGGGGAGTTTGACTAAGTGGTGTTCAGGGAAGCCAGATCTAGCTGGGTGTGCATGATGCACTGGGAGGAGTAGAGAGTTGGCAAGGAAGCTCTGGCTGGGAGCCCAGTTAAGAAGAAGACTCCAGGGCCAGAGCTTTATTCCTCCACTATCAGTGAATGCCCATCCATTGCAGTAACCTTCCATCAGACTCTGCAATCAATACAGCCATCCTGACAGGGCTGGGGGTAGGGCACCTGGCCAGCCTCCAGCCCTCCCTTCCCATTAACATGATGAGTTGCAGAGGGCATGTCAGGCAGAGCTTTCAGTGAATTCCAGGAATGGAGTTCCCCTTCAGACAAAATCCCTGAAGAGAAGCTCATGAGTGCTTTGCAAATCAACACACGAACACCTCTTATGGACAATGGCCTGCCCAGAGAGGATGGAATCACCGTCTCAGTTCAGAACCTGTTTCTTCACACTGTCGTACTTCCCTAGGACTGGGGCTGGCATCCAGCAGGTAACAAAGTGACTTGAGCTCAAGTACTATTCTGCAGCAGAGGACACCATATAGGTGATTATTGTCTGTGATTAGATTGAGAGCTTCCCAAGAAGCGTGGACTGTTTTCCAGGCTCCCTCTATCAGGGCCTTTCCTATCACCAGAGGCAAAGCCCAGAGGAGGCTGTAACATACCCCCATATTCTCTGCCTTCCCCATTCACCCACAAACTCCCCCTGCTTAGCACCTTAAGGAGCAGAGGGAGAAGTGGAGGTGACATGGAGGAGGCAGGAGCAAACCAGAATATGACGGGGCAGAATAATTTCTTAAGTCCACAAAGTACATCTCTGAGCCTCTTTTCTTGCCTTAGTCCTTCCTGGAGAAATATGAGCAGAAGAAGGGAGATCCAAGGATCAGGAAGATGGCTGACTCCTTTGGCTTCCCTTCTCGTTAAGAAAAGCTTTGTATACCATCATGGGAGGCTGCCACCGTCATCCTTGCCAGCCAGGCTATAGACCAGCCCAGGGCAACAGGCATCAGGAAAGAGCTCTGGAGGGTAATTGCAGGGAAAAGGCACAGGCATGGAGTTTCCTGGATGCAGCTAATGCACTAGGGGAGAAAAGGCACACTCTCCACTTCCACCTGCTATTAAACTGGAAGTTCAAGCTTTGCTAGAAATAGATGGTACACAGGATAGGAGTCCAAAGGAAAATAACCATCCTCCAGATTGTTTTCCCTTTTTTAGCAATCAATCTAATTTGAAAGACATAACAACTTCCGCCCCCTTTATTTCTGAAGAGAGATGCAAACAGGTGATCTATTTGTACTAAAATTAAACTCCCTCTGTGTGTAACTTCTTGATGGTATTCATATATTGAATCTGACTCACACTTTTGATGTGGAAAGGTTTTATTAACATAACTACTTATCCCAGCCCACTCCCACTGGGATTCATGGCTCTTGCCCAAAGTACATTATGGCTATTTCTATGTTACCTTAAATTCTGGCACAGATTAATGTTTCATGACAAGCACATTCACAGATTCTATGAGAAATTCCTGACTGTCCCTGGGTAACAATAATGAAGCAAAATTGAAAGTAAAAATCAACTTTGTCTACACAACCAAGGACGCCTAGACTGCAGAGTCTGGAGACCCAGGATATATTCACAGCACTGTGATCCAGTCACTTGTGTCCTCAGAGTCTCAGGGTCCTCATCTGTAGAATGAGATTGCTGGTCTCACACAGTTCTCAGTTCTCTTCCAGCTCTGACTTCCTGTGATTGTAAAAGACATTTAAAAATATCTCCAGGGAAAGAAATCTCACAATATTATTTAGTCGTGAGAAGATTGAACTAATGATATCTAATATCTCTGGGTTCTAAAAGTTTGTTATTCTATTATATACAATGGTTTTTTTAATTTGAAAAGATTAGTAAAAAAAAATTTTTTTTAAACAGAAGATTCCTTTTTTAATGCCCAGTTTAAAGGACAGAAGTTAAAGAGCCTAAAATAAGATCTCCAGCCATTCTGTGTTCACACACAGAGAAAGTGGGTGGTTGAGATCAAAGCTATACAACATCTGGAGTGGCAAAGACTTCTGGTAACTGGGTTGTCTGCTGACTGAAACAAGACATGACAATTATGGGACATTATTACAACAGTCCTAACTCCATGTCACTGCTAGAGTTTTTGCCATTAGGCACAGAAAGAACCCAAGATCCCAACATACAGATGGCATTATATGAAAAAAATCCATGGTCTCTTGACAAAGGCACAGCTAAGTGGCAGACCCTGGATCATCAGAACAGCACCTCAATATACTTCAGAACTTGGGTGAGGCAACCAGGGCTTCAGCAGATGGCCAGTTTGGATGTTACTATGTAAAAAATGCTCTCCAAACTGAAGTCATCCTAGTTAACAGGCCCTAGATTAGTTCAGTAACAATGAAGGTACAGAGAGACATACAATATAGGAACATATAGGTGAAATTCATCCAAATAGTAGCTAAATCTGGCCGTGGCAGGGAAGGAGATGGATGAGAGGTGAGGTTAGGCAATCAAGCATCAGAAAGGTTTTGTCAGGTTCCAAGTTTAAGCAGAGACTGTCACTTAATACAGTGGGAAGTAAACTAAGTCCTCAAGGGCTGGGGAAAGATTTTCAGTGCTGGTATACAGAAGATGCTCAACTGTACATGTTGACCACATGGAAACTCACAAAGAAGCTACTGCTTCATTGTTCACTGAACAATATTTCCCATTCATGGCAGCTCAGACTGCCAGGTTGGCTGCAAGAGAGGGAAACAGGAATAAGGGGTAGCTATCTAAGCTTAAAGGTACCTGGACCAGGTTCATGTTCCCTGGAAGGAGACATAAACTTCATTAACCATCCTGGGTACCGCTGATGGAAAGGAGCTGTGGGCTGGGGATCTACCACAGAGCCAACATCCTCCATAGACTAAGTTGGAAAAGGGGTACCCATCTATCTGAAGAAATACCTCTTACCCAGCTGCCTTAGGGTCTTAGAAAACCTAAAAGATTTCAGGTTGCTGGAAGTAATTGGACACAAACCAAAGGCCCTCCTAAGAGTCATTAAAATAAGCAAGCAAGTAAAAGGTCTGCGTGACTAATACCTGAGCGCTAAGATTTGGCAGATGTGATGAACCCCAAGAATAGGCACCAGCTAAGCTTATTTTCGAAGAAAGCATTCTTTTATTATGAGAACCAGCATTAGATAAAAATAATGATTGTTTTCAGTTTAATCTTGTGAGACATTATACTTAATTTGACACTAGGTATTACATTCCTTTAAACTCCATTTCTTACAGCATATCCATCTTCTAATACTGTCTAACAGAGAGGACAGTATTTTATTCAAGTTATTTTATTTGAAGAAGCATATATAAATACAGTCTGTGTCAGTAGGTTTTATATCTGGAAAATATAAAATATATCTGATCTCCCTTGGCCTCTCTTAGTCATCCATGCCTGTGTCAAAGGTCTAGCTAGCCACTTATTTAATACACTCAAACTCAAGGCAGTACCAATTTCTTGGCAGCACCTCCAAATTTTAATACATGGAAATACACTCATGTATATGGTCATTTGGTTTAAGACAAGGTGACATTACAGTGATGTGGGGATAAGATGGTCTTTTAAACAAATGACTCTAAGCCAATTGGATGGCAAAACAGGAAGAAAAAAGAAAAGAATTTTTCCCTCACCATACAGGAAAAGCACTTTCAAATGGATTTTCAATCTAAATATGAAAAGTAGAACAGCAAAATTTTTTCAGTACAAAATTTAGAGTAGACAAAGATTTCTTAAACAGATCACCAAAAAAAGCCCTAAGCATAAAAGAAAATATTTTATAGACTGGACTACATTAACATTATTAATACACCATTAATACACAATAAAATGCACCATGAAGAGCATGAAGAGGCAAGCCATATACTGGAAGGAGACATTAACAATATACATATTCAAAGGATTCATATCCAGAATATATAAAGAACTCCTACAAGTTAATAAGAAAAATGCAGATAATTCAATAGCAAAGATAAGGCAGAACAACTAAAGGTTCACTTGACAAAAGGACAGCCATCCAAACGGTCAATAAATATATGAAAATGTTCTTGACTTCATCCACCATCCATGAAATACAAATACAAATAATACAAAACAAAACCCACCCATAAAGTGGCACTACCACACACCTACCGGAAGAGCTGAAATGGAAAAGACAAATAATACCAACTATTAGCAAAAATGTGGAGCAACTGGAAGTACCCTCCCTGCTAGTGGAGATGTAAATTGTTACAACTACTTTGGAAAACTATTTGGCAGTATTTCACTAAAGCTAAACACACTCTTATCCTAGAGTTTGGTAATTACCTTCTTGGATATATACTCCACAATACTAACTGCATGTATTCATCAACAATCTACACATGTGTTCAGAGCAGCTTTATTCATAATAGCCCCAAACTGGAAACAACTCAAACATTCAAATACTTTATACAGTAAAATGAATAAATAAATACCAGCATATATATACAGCACACTATTACATAGCAATGATGTGACATATATTTGCTATACTCAATATGGATTAATCTCACACATGTAATGTTAGATAAAAGAAGACAGTATATACTTGACAAAATAGTATATAAATGAAGCTTCCATTTCTATAAAGTTTCAAAACAGGCAAACTAATCTTAAGATGCTGGAAGTCACCCTAGAGATTGCCCTTGAAGGGAGTGCCTGGTAAATGGAAGAGGACACTGGGGGGACCAGTGTTCTGGAGTAATATTCTATTTCCATTTTTTTTAATGCTTATTTATTTTGAAAGAGAAAAAGAGAGAGGAGGGGGAGAGTGTCCATGTGTGCACGTGCGCAAGTTGGGAAGGGGCAGAGAGAGGGAAACACAGAATCTGATGCAGGCTCCAGGCTCTGAGCTGTCAGCACAGAGCCCGACGTGGGGCTCGAACTCACGAACCGTGAGATCATGACCTGAGCCGATATTCTACTTCCTGATCTGTATGCTAGTTATGCAAGTGTGTTCCCTAGGTAAAAATTCACTGAGCTTAGGATTTGTGTACTTTTCTGTACATACGTTATAATTCAGTAAAAAGTTTACAATATGAAAATATAAATGCAAATTAGATTTAAGACAGAAAGTCTATGTGGGGAAAAAAGAAATCCATGAAAACTGACTTGCAAATCCAAATCTATTAAGTGACAGCAAGATTAAGACTTTCTAATTGTTGAGATTTTTTATGTTCTAAAATGAAAATTTGCTTTTTTATTTAAGATCTATGCCCCACTTTCAAAAAGAATTAGAAGCTACAGCCTTATTAATTGAATAAATACACACTAGAGGCCTTTTAGTCTTCATTGGAAGCTTTTAAGACATCAAAATTGTTAAATTTTGCTTGGTTTACTTTTACTTTTTTCCCATGTTAATATACGGGTTCTTAAAAATGCAATTTTTCTTGGATAACACCCTCTAATAAAGATTAACAACCCTAATATTTACATGGCCAGCAAGCAAATTCAACTGAGCCAAACACGGTCTATCCAATCAGAGTCTTCGGAAGGCTTCAGCCAGTGGCTATCGTTCAGGTCTAACAGGCTCATGCTCAATGGAAAGGGAAGATTGGGAGCAATTATCTCAGTAATCCACGCCAAGAAACACAGCCATACTATTCAGGAGAAAAAGTGGAGGGAGGGTGGGGGAGTGGTTTGTGCACAGAGACCAAACCTGCTCCAGTGAAACAGAGCCTGGCCAGCCAGAAGGAGTTCATGGTTCCCTACCTAGACGTGTGTGCTGGCTTCCACCCCTTCTGGAGGAAAGCTTTTCTGGGAGATGGGTCATTTTCTTTCACTCACTGAACTTAGATTTGTACAATGCCTATGGTTTACAAAGTTTCCTAGATACTAATATGAGTCTCTCGCTCATCCTAAAAAGAAAAGAGAGGAGTTATTACAATCCTCTTTGTGCTTGTGAAAGAACTGAGGCTCATACAGCTAAGGGATTCCTGACAGCCCCAGCAATGGTAAGTCCACAGCAAAAACAAAGCACATTCAGGCACAGTGCTCTGACTCCTGTACCATGAGGTCTTCTGGCTCCCCTCCAAGCCTGCTTATGACAATGACAAGCAATCCTAAGGCCTGAAAAAAGTTAGTCTAGGATTATTAGACACTGGGCCACAGGCAAGCTGGAAACTGTACCCCAGCCCATGGACAGTGTTCATACCTTCAGAATCACACATTCGGAGGCACTGGGGTAGAAAGCAGGCATGGGTAGGAGCCAGGACTAGGGGCAATTAGCTATCGAATGTGACAATGGTTAGAATGCCTCAGTCCGACTCTACTATAGAAAAGTCGTCAGCAATGGTAGAAACATATGTCATCTGGGCAGGTTTTTCTGCAGATGGAGAACTGACACCTGTGGATTTGAGACATACAAGATGTAGTTCTGAAATCTACCCATGAACATGACAGGTTTGGGTTCTGTTAGAGATGGTATGTTGTAAACACAAAACAGTATAAAGAGCAGTAGCTTTAGAGTCCAAGAGATTTGGCTTTGAATCTCATCTCCCCCCCGCCGCCACTGGATACGCATCCCAGAACAAGCTACTATGCTCTGATGAGCTTCAGTTTCCTTGACCATAAAATAGCAATGATTATACCTGTGTAATAGAATCATTGTGAAAATTGATGAAATAATATACGTAAAGTTTCTGTAAGTAGTAAGCAATAAATATTACTTCCTTTCCCTACTCCATATATTTAAAAAAATCAGTTTTCTTTTTGTGTTTTTTAAAATGTATGATACAAACAGTTTGCATCTTCCTTGGCAGCTAGAATAAAATAAAACATAAATCATCTAAATTCATACCTTATAGGATAAATATATATGAATATATAATAATCTAAGATGGCCCAATTTAAGAACCTTGACCTATTTTTTTTCTTTTTTCACCTGGAAGTTATCTGATTAACTCAGTGCCTGCTTCATTCCTGCTTCATTTCCTAGAATAGAAATTGCAATAATCCTCTCCTCAATTCCAATCTAAGTGATTAACACGACAAAAACATGTCACCTGTAGTCAGAATCCAGCCCCATGATTTTCTCTAGCACTGATGTTGCCAAATTCTGCCTGAAAGAAAAGATGAGTGTCTGATTGCCAGGTTAGGCCCAGATGTTGCTCTGGACAAATTCCACAGGTTACCCAGAGAAGCAGAGAGAGTCTTATATCTGACTACCTATGACTTTCTTCTTAAAAAGCAAAAGCAATCTTTTCCAAATCTACAGGTGTTCTTCCATGAAAATCTTTTGCTGTCACCTCAAACTCCATGAATACCATGAATACCCTCTACCCATAAACTGATCTCCCCTCCCAACTGTCCATTTCTCTCCATGCCTGCATGTTCTTAGAATCTCAGAAACAAGAAATTGGATGGACTTCCATTAAAGCCATTTGGCCCAATGTCAAAAATAATAATATATAGATACATAGATATATAGAGAGATATATATATGAATCATTTCTACAGCATCCCTGATGGTCTTCCAGTATAGAGGAGCTGACTACTTCTCTGCTGCATTATTCCCATTCTCAGTCAAGTTCTTCCATAAATCCAGCTGCGATGTTTCCCCATGTCTTCATCCCATTCACTAATCCTAGGTCTGTCCTCAAGAGCAATGGAAATAGCAATAGGACACAGATCAATGTCACTTTTCTTTCACATTGGAGTTCCACAATAAGGAAGACAGCCATTACGTTTATATGCACATTTTCTGCTCTAAATCAAACATTCAATTCAAAAAACATCTGTTGAAGGTCAACTACGTGCCTCATGTAGTTTAGGTGCTAAGACGGGAGAACTAAATAACATACGGCATCTGCACACAAGACGGTCACACTTGTCCCTAAGAACTCTGGATGTGACCTGGCTTCCGGACTACTCACCCTCTCCCTCCTTCAGAAACACTATGGCTTGTTGATGCTTCACTTCAAGCATGGTACCCAGAATGTGGGAGAAAATACGGATGGGTGCATTGTGCTCCTTGGTGTTTACCCAAAGAAGCTAAAACTTGCACATGAATGTTTATAGCTTTATTCACAATTGCCAAATCTTGTAAGCAACCAATCTTTTAGTTGGTCAGCAGAAAACAAATATATCCAGACAACAGAATATTATTCAGTGCTAAAAAGAAATGAGCTGTTAAGCCATGAAAATACATGGAGGAATCTTAAATGCATACTGCTAAGTAAAAGAAATCAACCTGAAAAGACTACATACTGTATGATTCCAACTATGTAACATTCAGGAAAAGTTAAACTATGGAGACAAAAAAAGGTCACTGGTTACCAGGTGTTAGCATAAGGGAGGGATGAATAGGGGATTTTTAGGGCAGTGAAACTACTGTGTATAATACTATAATAGTGATACATATCATAACTTTGTCCAAACCCATGGAATGTACAACAATAAACTCTAATGTAAACTATGGACTTTGGCTGTTTATGATGTGTCAATGTATGTTCATCAATAGTCATAAATGTACCACTTTGGTCACGGATGCTGACAATGGGGGAGCCTGTGTATTGTATGTGGGGGAGGAGGGCTGGGTATAAAAGGAAAATCTCTGTATCTTTCTCTCCATTTTTTAGTCAACCTAAAACTGCTCTAAAAAAAGTCTTTTAAAGAAATTAATAGGAAGAAAGTGGGTGGGTAAGTCTGTAGATTATACCAATGTCAACTTCCTGGGTTTGACATTGTACTAATAGTGGGAGATGCTAGGCGAAGGGTGCACAGGGGTTCCCTGTATGCTTTTTTGCAATCTCCTATGAACCTCTATTTCAAAATTAAAAGTTTAGAAACAAGTGGATGGATGAGCTGCCACTGGCAAAGACTGCTAATGGGACAGTTCAAAGTCTAATAAAAGGTCCAAACCAGGGTGGATCTATCTACTGAAATACCTCTGGAAATGAGCACCAAGTAGAAGAGAGGAGACTGCCAGATAAAGGTCCACACCCTGCCCTCCCTAGGAGGTAGGGCATCCTTCTGGAAGGACAACCCTGGCCTCTGAGATTTGAATCTGCAGGGCCTTCTTTTCATTCCTATTCTTGGAACATCTGGATGGGCGAAGTCTGTGGCCCATGCTCTCTGGCAGCGGGAGGGGCTATGTGGAGTGGGACCTGGGGGGTCATGAACCAACAGGCTCCAGAGTCCAACACACCTCTTTAAAATACAGCCCCATTACTCACCAGCAGTGGTGGCCTAAGCATATTATTTGCCCTCTTTAGCCCTCCACAAAACAGAGACAGAGAAAAGCACTATTATCATATAGGATTGTGAGAGGAGGCAAGGAAATAATTCATACAAAGCACATATAAAGCTCCAGCATCTACCAAAAACTCAAAAAACATTCATGGTCTGAGAGTCTCCTGCATGAGTAAGATCTAGGTTTTCAAGACACACCCTCACTCCCTTTTCAACATCAGATAGAAGTTCCACCCTTCTCCCACTTGCTGGCACCTCTCCAATTTGCCATGACATCTCAGATGTCCAGCTACCCCAATCAGTGCTTTTTAAACCTTCTGCAGTAAAGGACCAGTTTGGTTTTTGTTTTTTCTTTCATTTTTTATTCCAATTTGTCACAGACTAGTACTCTCATAAAATACAATAAAAATGAATTCCTAGAGACACATAATTTTATTATTTTTTAATTTACTTATTTTGAAAGAGACAGAAACAGTGCAAGTGGGGAAAGGACAGAGAGAGAGAGGTAGAGAAAGAATCCCAGGCACGCTCTGTGCTGTTCGAGCCCAACATGGGGCTTGAACTCACAAAACTGTGAGATCATGACCTGAGCCAAAACCGAGAGTCAGATGCTTAACAGACTGAGCCACACATGTGTCCCTCACATAGTATATTTTTAGGTTTATCAGTTCAGTGTGTATCATTAGTTCCTTTATCTTGCTGAGAAGTATTCCATTATAATTTTAAAAACAAAATATAAGTCCCTTTTAAAAAATTTTAGCTTCAGACAAAATTACTCTGGGAAATCACTATAAAAGTTTATAAATGCTTCCTTTCAATTTCTCTACTTCTCACTACTGACTTAAACAGCTGACAGAGCTTGGCCATGGACTGCACCTCAGGTAGCGCTTATCTGGTACCTCCTTTCTCCAAGCCCCTAATGATTTTAGTTATAAGTGATACTTTAAAATCTCTATTTTTATATCAATTTAGATTCCCCAGCTAGACTGCATGCTCTTTGAGTCATGTCCACTATGCCAAGGGTAGGACAGGTGGTTCACAGGGGCTCAAATTCTTGCTGATAATCCAAATATTAAACAGGCATATTAAGTTACTTTTACTTTCTCATGATAGCACATTTGTGAAAACCTGCCTAATGAACACATTTTGTGCCTTTAGCATCCTTCTCTATTTGCCTGCCTTCTATCTATTTCTGTTTATGTCATTTTCACCACCTGCTTTAAATCCATTTAACTGAAATGCACCAGATATAGTCACTGTTTCTCTTCCACTGAGGGACAAGACAGGATAAATCACAGAAAATCCCATTCATCAGGAAATCTGGCTCTGGCTCACCAAATAAACATTCAAGGAAATGGAGTGCTTACATTAATTTACTTCCAGGGGATACTGTTATTCTCGCCTCTGTGTCTAACACTGGGCCCAGGATAGCTGCTCAGTAAATGTTCATGTGAACTGGTCATAGAGTGCTGGCTGTATCTCAGTGGCTGTAGGTCATATTTTCAGTTATGTCACTCAGAAGGCAAGGGCAGCTGTGACCAGAAAAGAGCAATGAGTGGCAGTGTTACAGGAAGGAGCCTCAGGCTCAGTTAGACCAGTGACTTTCTGTCTTGGATGCACAGTGGAATCACCTGGGAACTTAAATACCCAGGCCTGCCTCTCAGACCCAGAAATTTTTTTTTATGTAATTTTTCTGGGGCGAAACCTGAGTATCAATTATTTTTTCAGATTCTATAGGTAATTCCAAAGTATAGCTAGGATGAAAAAGCACTGGTTTGGAATGCCCTCACATCCACACTGGTGTTTAGCAGATGTTCCTTAAATGTTGATTGAGTGAATGGTTCAACCAATGGATCAATCCATTGATCAGTCTAATTTGATCCAATTGGATCCAAATCCATTGATCTATCTTATTGTCAGAATGAGTCTGCAGCAAATGTGGAGACAGTTTTGACTTCTGTCTCCCCAGACCCCTCACCTCTGGTGTTCATCTCCCAAGGTCCAGCCTCAAACCCCAGCCAGAAAGCACCCCTCTTCCATTCTCTTACTGGTGGGAGGGGGATTTTTTCTGGATCACTGGCCCTAAGAGAGTTCATCCTCACGTTTTTCAAGCAAGAAACTCCCAGGCCTTCTCAAATACACACCCAGAAGGCCCCCACAAATACCACTGGTCTCAACACATACAGGATGGGAACATGTTATCTCATCTATTTTGTGTTTATTTAATGGTCGTTCTTCGATTGTTTTTCTGGCAGTTCACGGGTCCAGGATGCTATCTCAGACAACAGACTTCCAGAGTGCAGAGGCCTGAGAACACTTAGTACAAAGTGACTCGTTTGTAAAAAGTCTAGTAAATGGATGTTGCTATTGCTATTATACTGCTATAGAAGAGCACGATGGAACGTAGGGGGGCAGTGTGTGAAGTGACCAGGAGGAGGAGGAAGCATGTTTTGTACAGGCCTGGAAGGGAAGATGAGACGCTGGCTGCTCACTGCGGGCAGGCACAGGTGATACACGTGATTAGGCCAGTCCCACTGCCCCATTCCAAGGGGCAGGGAATAGTTAGCCAAACCAAGTTCTTTGCCAGGAATGTGTGCCTGCTGCTGCCCCAGCTTCTGACCTCTGGCTGCTCCCTCACCAGCGGCCACTGCTGATGCTATTTTTAGCTGAACAGCAGCCTCTCCCCAGCCTCCTCTTCTCTAGCTTATTTCCATGACCCCAGAGAAGCCCCTGAACTTTCATCCTCCCTCTGGACCCTGAACCTCCTTCTCTCCCTTGAGGTTTACACTAGGCCAACTTGGGATGTTATGTGGGGATGTTTGGAAGGAAATGAACATAGTGCAACTGGGAAGTCAGTTGTGAAATGCAACACTTATTCTTTAAACCCGGAAAAATAAAAAGGAAATACGTTAGGTCCAGGGAGAGCACTCCATGGCCCCCAAAAGCAGACACTTCCCAGGTCCCACTTCCCACACAGGGCCTACATATTGATGACATCGCGTCGCTAGCACTGAAAACAAGTATTTTCTGGTATATTTCTGTCTTCTCACCAAAAAAGGGGGGGAAATGCACTAATATGGGCACCCCTGTTTCCTGGCACTCTGTTGGACTCTTTTGGTTTTTCTCATATAAATCGTACAATCCATGAGTTAAGTTAAGGGACCCAACCAGAGTCACTCAATTTGCAGTTAGCAGAGCTGAGATTCAAACCTAGTACCTTGTGACTTCAAAGCTTACCTCTGAAAACAAGCCTCATATTCAGGTCACCAGAAAGAGTGATCTATCCCTAGCCCTTTAGACCATGAGCTTCCCAAGGCAGGAAGTTCCATTAGACTGGTACCTCCCACTGGGCTCCTTAAATCCTGTGGATTGACTGAAACACCAACTTCCAGAAAAGAAAGGGGAAAACATACTTGCCATCCACATGCCAGTAAAATATGAAGAAATACATGACTTCTTTTCCTCCACCATCTTCTTAGTTGGCTGGAGGAGAAAAAGGAGGTAGGTGTCCAGAAAAAAGTGGTCAATTATAGATCATTCCAGAGTCACTGATAACATCTCCCTGTCCCAGAAGCACCTCTCAACTGCAGGGATTCTGAGAAAACGATTCATTCACTCATCATCCAACAGATATTTACTGAACATCTACTATACGCCAAGAACTGTACTGGCTGTTGGGGATAGTGAACAAAGGCATCAGTTTCTATCCTTGCAAAGCTAGAAGCCATAGGGGAAACAATGCTGGGGTTCAGAGGCATTTGTGGGGTAGTGACATCTTCTGACGCACTACCTTAAATTTAGAGCTCAGGCAGTTTTGTGGGAGGAGGAGAAGGAGAAGGAAAGGAAACCAAACTCGTTGCTATGCAACCAGGATGATATATTCTTAGCCAGAGCAGTCAGAGCAGCAGCATGGTGCAGGGCAGTGGGTGGGGGGAGGAGAAGTGGGGGAGGAGGCAGCCCAGGAGTACCGAATGGGAGGCTCATTGTGCACCACCGCTACACACACAGGCTTCTCCCTGGGAGCAACTAACCATTGGACACTGCACAGAATCATGCTCACCAGAGGCAACCAGAGAATATTGTGGGGACAGCCCTAGGAACCACAGAGAGAAGGCTTCCCCGCCAGCTGCAAAAATCCTTCTTCTTGGGCCTGAAATTAACCTACCATCATTAAATCCAGGTCTGTACTGAATACCAAAAAGGGACAAAGAACAGCATAAAGCTTCTGGCCTGGGGGAGCATACAGTTCACCAGGGGAGTAAGACATACATGCATAAACACAGCATCAACAAGTATTTATTAAGTACCTCCTCCACGTTCCTTCTGCAAAGTGCAGGATGCTGCAGGGCTGAGGAAGGGCTCATGCTGGTAGGTCAGAGCATGCAGAGGATAGATAGCATAGTGCTGACAGACAACTACAGGGACTCTGGCCTGAGTGCTAGACTTGGCTTGGCCACCCATGGGCTCTGCACAACCTGTAGCAAGGCTCTCTGGGCCTCAGTCTCTGGATCTCTGAAGTGAGCAGTTCTTACATGCCTCAGTCCCTGATACTATAAATGCTACAGGACTGCAGAGACAGCAGAATTGAGTATCAAATGGAATACTCAGGAAGCGCTGTATGAAAGAGGGAGAAATTGAGGATGTAGTGGAGGAGGGAGTCTAATCTTCTTTGAATGTCTATTGTGTACCTCTACCTGAGGATAAAGAATAGTTTCTTCGGGGCATGTGGGTGGCTCAGTCCCTTAAGTGTCTGACTCTTGATTTCAGCTCATGTCATGATTTCAAGGTCGTGAGATCAAGCCCTGAGTTGGGCTCAGTGCTACCTGAGGCTGCTTAAGATCATCTCTCTCCCTAGCTCTCTACCCCTCCCCCACGAGTTGCACACCCATTTGCTCTCGCTCTCTCTCAAAAAAACAAACAAACAAACAAACAAACAAAAGTTTCCCCATTTTCAGAGTTGAAGAAGACTAGCCTCAGGGAGTTAAAGTAACACAGCCACACAGCTAGTAAGTAGTAGATGCAAGATTCAAACCCAGACCCGCTTGGCTCCATGGACTGTGCACTTTGCACTGGGTCACATTGCTTCTCTAAGATGGTTAAGATTTGGATCAGAATTGGGTATGAGAAGGACTGTAGGAGGTAACAGAGACAAAGACACTGATAGGCTGAAAACTTGCTAGAGATAATAAGGGAAGGTTCCTGGGGATAAGAACAGGAGGGTGCAGTGAGCAGAAAGAAGGAGAACCTGGCAGTCCCTAGCCAACACCCTGCATTGCGCTAAACGCTATGGAAAATAAAATGGTATATTAAACAGTCCTTGCCCTGAATTAATTTGCAACCAGGGTGATAAACTGCGAAAATTAACAATTAGTGAAATGTTACAAAAATTGTCAAAGAAGGCATACAAAAATAAATCATAGCACAGTTTAAATGCGGGAAGTGTTGCTTCTGATTTTGGTGGGCACAGGAGATTCTGTGTAGGAAGGGGACTAGAGGCAGGCCTTAAAGGATTCAGGGGGAGGGTGGGAGGGGAGAAAGGAGACAGGTGAGGGCATTTGGGACAGGAAAAATCTCATCCATAGGAGAAAAATCAGGAAACATGTTTTGTGGAAGACCACTTCACTTAGAAGAAAGAGCTGGTGGGAAACCCTAGAGACCAGTTGGGTTGGGTGAGACAATACGGGCTGGACTGAGGGAATGAAGGGTCCAATCCTTCACCAGAAGGCTATGAGAAACCACTGACTGTGCTTGGGCAGGGGAGTTTAAGGAAAGGAAAGCATGAGTTCTTGGAGAGCCAGAGAAGGGGACTGATAGCCATGGGATGACAAGGGTCCCAACTAGGGGTTGGTGCTGAGGATGCAAACAAGGACTAGTCTCCCAATTATTTCAAGGATTAATAGAAAAGTCCTTGTGACTGGGGAACAAGAGAAGGGAGAATCAAAAGTAATCTAACTTCAAACCAAGAGAATAAGAGTCCCATATTCAGAACTAGGGAAGCCTGGGGAAAAAAATAAAATTTGGGGGGAGGGTGATCATCAGATTGATCACTTTCACATTAGACATTCTGCCTAAGGTTCCTCTAAGATATTCAAGTAAAAAAGCATGAATCACAAACTCAGGAAAAGGAAACCTGAAGCTGGGGTAGGGCAGGAGGGGTCACCCTTCACCCAGGGTGAGACAGCCCTCGGCTGCTCCTAAGCCCCCAGGGAAGGCAAGTCAGCTGCTCAGTGAGTTAGGAACTGTATGTCCTGATAAGAGAAGAGAATGGAAACAGAATCCCTGAGCCAACATTTAATTATTCCCATCAATAGAGCAAGAGAGGCCCTCGAACAGGGTCAAGCCCAGAAGAATCTAGTAAACTTCCTTCCCCAAGCAGGACTTCTTTCTGTGCTCTAGTGAGGGATCACAGCTTTGCCAGGGACAGAAAAATCACAGGGGACCTTGTCCAGCATTTTGGTATAGAGGCACAGGATAAGACAACACTCTGGGGATGAATGACAGTTGCTCCACCTGAGTGTACATGGGCTGATTGTCCATCCTGTCTGAAAAGTAAATAAGACAAGTGTCTTAGTGTCAGGTACCTGGCATAATGTAGGGCATACAGATGACATCTGTTAAATGTTAGTTCTCTTCACCACCACCTGAGAGCAGACCTTTTCATTCCCATTCAGCTGTCAATAGTATAGTTTTTCCATTAATACTACTCAGAAACCCTAGTTAGTTAAATGCTCTGAGATAGCACAAAAAAATGTCAATTTCCCCTTCCACCTGCCAAATGTTGATTGTGTTTCCCCTGGAGCTGGGTTTGGGCCACCATGAACTGAATTCCATCCTCATGATAAAATCTGACATAGAACAAAGAGGGGGGTATAACTGCTCTTCTGTAAATACAGCCCAGGGCTCCCGAAATATCAATTCCACCTGACTATCAACGGCAATTGAAATTATACCATTAGAGATCTACTTCTTTAGTTTAGCATTCTTCTTTTAAATATCAAATTCTCCCATGAGGAAAGCCCGTTGAGCTATTACCAGTCAATCATCAGTTACAAAATGTACATTAATTTATTAGCTGCCTGAGAGAGCAAGAATTTTGATACTTTGGAGAAGAGGAAGGGGTCATTTTGGAGCTGGATCACTGATCCTATTGGGGGAGGCTGAAGTGAGTTAGAAACCAGAGGGCAAAGGGACCTAAAAGAGCAAGCTCACGGCTTCATCAGGTTCTACCTTGATCACTGAATGAGAGGGTCATAAAAGAGATAACCTGCTGGCTGGAAGTACCAGGTGACAAAGTGGGACCCTGAGGGGAAGCCAGCAAGACAGTATTTCCCTGCACTTCCCAGTAGCAGAAGGGCAGCAAAGCACCATAAAAAAGCCAACTCTACTGCCCATAGAACCAAAATAAAAGGGATCATGAGGTTGGAGCCAGGAAGCACTCCCAGATAATGCAGAAATTCTCAGCTATGCTTTCCTTGCCCCCACTACTCTCCTGAAACTGTTCCTTCAAAGATGACCCATGACCTCCTAACATCCAAACCCCAGGGTTCTACCTACCTCCTCAGCAGATTAAAGGCCAAAGGACACACCTTCCTCGAAACCCCTGTGTGAGGGAATCCCAGGCTCCTTGGTGTGACCACTTTCACTTTCCTTCTCACTGAGACCCAGGCTCTGCCTTGCTCCTCTCTGCACTCACGCCCTTGTTTCTAACAAGGCAGAGGGGCCGCAGCCCAGCAGTTCTCAGCAAAGCAGGAAAGAGTGGTTCCAAAGAGTCTCTACTATACACAGCCTAGCACATGGCTGGTACATAATAAGTTACAGATGTAATAGAGACAGTTAATGCATTTAAAATGCTGGCAAAAATATGGGTCAGGGGGATCCCATCATAGGAAGCCACAGAAGGTACAGCTCTTGGTTGTGTTTCTGAGGAAGCTCCACTTATTCAACATCGACACCTGGACTTAGACACACAAACACCTATTCAGCATATTTTCTCCAAAGAACAACCTAAAAAGGGTGCTATCAACCTCAGGGCCCTTTGCCTTCTCAGCACTCTGGTGTCCTGTATCCAAGGACGCATTCTCACAGAGGACTGCATCACCACAGGAAAAGTTCCCATGGATGGAATCTGAGAGGAGAGAGCTTCTCTGACCCACAGGGACTCTCCTCCCCAGGGCCGGCTTCCCCAGACGCTCCTACTGCATGCAGGCCCTCTAGCATCCTCCCTGAGCCTGCCCTTACCAGAGATGCACCAACTATCTCTGGAATGACTATTTCTGCCATCCCACACCTGAAGATACATACCATGATACAAACATAGATGAACAACATCAGAGAACACTGTACTCGTAAACTTTGGGCCCCTCCACCCCACTGTCTTCCCTTTCCTTCCAGCAGAAGTGCCATGGCACCAACAAATGGGGAGCTCTCTAAGGGCCAAAGCAATGATGAAGAGCCACACATCGGACCTTGACTCTTCCTCCCTCTGTACCCACCACTTCCCTTCAGCACCCAGCAGGACACTCTGCCCATGCGGGCACCCCCTGTTCATGCTGGTGACTGAATGATACATAGAGAGAACTAAGAGGTCCCAGGGAGCGTCACTGAAGGGAGAGATGTAACTACAGGGATAAAGGTGGAAGGAGAGATGGCAGACAGGGAGGAACTGGAGGATATCTCTGTGACCTCAGCAGTTTCTGATATATGCTATCTTAGTCACCCTTTACATCCTTGGTCCTGGCCCTGATCATTGTGATTCATCCTTTCATCTGCTCCTCCGTCTCTGCCCATTGAGTATGAAACACTGAAATTTATCAGATATTCTGAGCACCAGAACCCATACGAGAATGTTGCCAAGGCAACAGAACACTCCTCTCTGGTATAAATACTCATGGGTGATACCCCTGGTGGAGTAGAGCACAAACACCTCCCCCTCCTCCTTTAGTCAGATCTGGCAGACTTAGGGGAGCCATGACTGGTTTTAACAGGGGGAGTGGAACAAGGGGGTTCCTCCAAGACCAGCTAAGTCACCGTCTAATGGACAATCCAGTTCTGATTAAATGCTCAGCTCTCATGGGGCCTAGAGGTGGGCATGGAGGCCCAGAGAAGGCTGGAAGGGTGGAAGCAGCATGAACTTTGGTTGGAGGAGGGCATTCCTGAAACCGCAGTACCAAGACACAGCACCCAGGACAGCCCCCGCAAACGCTGAGATGCCAGTCTGCTGGGGCACTAAGAGATGTTGGAAACTTACGCTCTGCCTAGGGCTGCTCTGACCTCCCTTATCTTATTTTTTCTTCTTTTGTTCCCCCTACATCTTAATGTTTATGCCTCTTTCAGGTGGCTAATGGTTGGCCCAAGGTCTGAGGGTACATGCACACACACACACACACACACACACACACACACACCCCACAGATACCCAGGAAAGGGGTATGGTTCCACACATGGGCATCCAGGCCATAATAGAGCGGATCACAAATGGGGCCTGTGTAGGGCAATTCTTACTCTAAAAGCAGACACAGGTGGGCTGGGACAGAAATAGGTGAAACAGTGGGCATAGGCACTCTGGTTACTTTTCCTGAACCAGAATCAGTTGAGAGCACACACTAGGGCCAGCAGAAGAGGGCTCACCACACAAAAGGATACATGTTTGCTGCAGTTTTCATAGCTTTTTTCATATACTCAGATGGAGGCGTGGTCATCTCTGTCCCCAGTGCTCACAGTCCATAGCCCAGGCAGATGGAAAGAGGACTGGGAGCACAAAGCAGGATCCAGAAAGATGACCTACTGTTGCCCAAACTTTCATGACTGACTGACTTCAGCCATGACTCTGCTAAGTTCACAGTTCCCAGGGGTCACTAACAGCCAGAGCCAACACCCTTTAGAGTCACGAAGAAAAGAAAGAAAAGGCAAATGCCCATGTTCAAACACTGCCAAGCTAGGCAGTGCCATTCTCTTCAGGCAGAGGTCACTAAAGGTCTGGTCATGGGTAGGGCTTGGTACAATGTCTTCTGTTGGGGTCAAAGCCCGGCTTGTTGGGAGGGCCTGGGAGCTACCAGAGCATGTTTGGGAATCACCAGAGTTTTGCTGCATTTAGAAAGACAGAGCCTGAGCCACTAAACTTGAGAAAGCCCAAAGGCTTGCCTTCTTTGGGGAGACAAGACTCTTCCATTCCTGGAGGAGTGCCCATGGCTCTCACACCATGAACACCACCTCTCCCAGCAATAAGTAAAGCACATCTTGGCAGGGAAGGGAAGGATAGCCTTGGTGCAGCCAGCAGGGGAGGGTCCTCACACAATGACCTCCACAAAGTTGGCAGGAAACATGCCAAAGTGGCTAACTGGCCCATAGCCATGCTACCAGACCTCATTGATCACCTCAATGCCCATGATGAGGTTCTCAGGGTTGAAGGAGATCTCAGTGTCCTTGGCTGCCTGTAGTCGTACAGGGTCTGAGCACAGAGCCTTTTGCCATTCAAGCCCCATGGTCCACATGCTCAGAGCCAGCATCTTAGTGCTGCAGCATTGGGGCCTCTTCATAGAAAGTCTCCTGCTTTGGGGGCTCCTCATACATAGCCTCCTCTTCCATCTGCACCAGATACAGCAGAGTGCTAGGTGCTGGCTCCTCATGGAGATCTGCCCTGGGCCTTGATGAGGCTTGGGTCAGCTCTTTGCTGAGGCAGGTCTCTGGTTGGTAAGCTGCTTCTGCAGGATGGGACTCCTCAGTTCGCCTGGCTGGGGACTAGAGACAGATGTGGTGGACCTGGCCTTTCCTTCTGCTTAAAAATCCCTCATGCATGTGTTGGCTGCTGACAGGCTCCTGTTCCTCTCTGTTCCTTGAAACTACTTCCTGCTGCTCACACTTCCCCTGGGGTCCAGCCTCACTGCCCTGTTCCTCCCGATAGCACTGCTCCTGTGTGAGGGAGGCCTCACACAGATCCTGCTCTCAGTGCTCCTGCTCCCGTGGCTGCCACTTCTCTTCTCACCACTTCTCCTCCAGCCTGTGAGTCTCCTCCTCCTCCTCTGCTTTGGCCCAGAAGCTGTCTTTGCCAGCTCAGATCTCAGATATGGCATTGGTCTTCTGGTACACAGAGCCCACTGGGGCCTGGGGGCCCATGTCCTGGAAATGGCCTCTTCATAGAAAGTCTCCTGCTTAACTCTCCCCATAGAAGGCACAGTTGGTACCTGAGGCCCTGGCTACCTTCTGCATTATGTACTCAGGCTCCACGTCCTCCTTGGCCCTCACATTGACTGTCACATGGTCTCCCTTCAGAAAGCTGGCCTCAGTGCTGACATGGTTGGTGCATGCTCTCTTCTGCACATCGTTCACACCCTCACCTGTTCAGTGATGAGGACAAACTTGGGCAAGCCAGAGTTGGTGTCCTTCACCCTGCAGAAGGCATACATCACCTTCCCGCTGGTGAGCTCCTCCACCATCTCCTCCAGGCCCCCCTTGCCAGTGCCAGCCACATGGATGTCATTACTGTTACCCTCATAGGTGAAGAGAGCTCAGTGAGTCGGGAACTTATTGGTGACTACTCACATGTAGGCCTCCTGCATCACCAGCCCATTCTGGCTCAAGTTTGCAGCCATGGCCAGCCTCGTGGTCCCCATTTCACCACCACTCTGACCTCTCTTATTTTCCATACTTCCTCCCAGACCCACAAAAAACACAAATTGTACAAGAACAATGCTAGAACCAAGCGTCCATGTCCCAGTGCTGTTCCAGGAAGACTGTGCCCTTCACCCCTGCCCTAAGCAAACACCATTCCATTCACATGTCCATCTCATCCATCCCCTGCATCCAACCCACATCCAGAACATCATTTTTTTGCCCATTCCCTTCCCTAGATCCCAGTCCTTCCAACTGCAAAAAGTAGTGAAGGGGAGCTTTCCTCTCCTCCCTCTTACCTCCAATATTTCTGGAAAACAACCAAAAAGATGAAATTTTGTGTATTAGGACTCCTTGGAGAAACTCTTCTAAGAAGTAGCCAGTACCAACAGCCCTACTGCCAAAGGTAGGGGACCGCAGGAGGGTCACCAACAGTCCCAGTTCGCATGCTTTGAAGGTGAGATGGAACAACGATCTAGAACAATGATCTTACATTCATTTCCACTTGCTGTCCACATCCTCACCATCACTCCCCACAAACATCCATTATACCTAGCCTAAGCTACTCATACATTAGGAGCCACACCCCAACATCACTCCGTCCATTATCACTGCCCATCTCCTATTCACTCAGCCTGCAGGACCGGTGGTCCCAAAGCTTTCTCCACAGCCACACAGCCCAAAGGACTCCTCCCCCAATTCTCAAAGACCCATCTGCACCAATTATGTGATACATCATACTCTGCATTTTATTATTTATTTTTTGAAGGCCCCACACAGCATCTAGAACAATGTTGTGCACATAACAAGCACTAAAGTGAAGATTTGTTTTAAAGTGGATATTTAAAAACCATTCATTGTTCAACAAAACCTGGTAATGTGAGTCTCCAGGTGTCCAAGACATCCCTCCAGAAGGAGAAGGAAACTCCCCACATCTTCTGCTGCACTTGCTGACATACCTCTCCTCCCCCTCTTCTAAACACCCTATTTCTTCTCTGGCCTGAAACATCCTTTCCAGTTCTATAGCTACCCAAACTGTCACAACTGCTCCACCCCGACAACCCGTTCCCCTACTCAGGATGGCTCACAACCCCACTCCTCAACCTCTGACATCACTAAACCATCTTCTGAATTTCCTGTGGAGCACAAACAAGGTGGAATTTCTTAAAGCAGATTCAACAAACACTTTAGAAGAAACACTCTGGGATGTGCACATCCATGACCATCTTTTGTCAGGTCACACCTTGCACCAGCAATCTGTGTCCTGGGTTAGGACTCGAGGACCTCTTAGTTGCCTTGAACCTCTACTCAGAATTTCTGAAAAGGCAACAACCACTAGGCTTCCTGGCAAGAAACTGGTATTGTCTCTCCCTGTGAGGAGACTCTACAGACTGATGCATTCTACCCTCCTCTCAGAGGTTAAGTAGACAACAGAGTCACCCCATTTGTCCTCCCAGGCTCTCTGACAGTAGACCTAGAATCATGGTAAGAGGGTGGGCTGTGCTACCAATCAAGCCAGGGTTGTTCATATCCTTGGACAACCTGGCGATATGCCTGATTCAATCAGCATCCACTAAGTGCATACACTTGTTCCAAGGGATCCCGGGCTCTTACAATATAGTCCTCAGACCACCACTACCAGCAGCAGCAGCAGCACCTAGAAACTTGTTAGAAATGCACATTCTTGGGTCAACCCCAGACCTGCTGAATCAGAAACTCTGAGAATAGGGCCAGCAACTTGTGTTTTAACAAACTCTCCAACTCATTCTGATACACACTCAAATTTGATCTAGACCCTGGGGATATACAAAAATGAAAAACCTGCAATCTAGACCAGCAGTTCTCATCCCTGGCTTCACATGAAAATCACCTAGGGAACTTTTAAAATAATACTAAAGCCTGGCCCCATCCTAAACTATTCCATTGAATTGCTAAGAGCGGAAAAATAATCATAATGCAACGTGCAGAACACAAAGATTGAACAAGTGTGCAATAAGAAGGGAGAAGGAGTGAGGAGATCATAGAAAGTGGCTTCACTACATGTGCCTCTGTTTCCTCATCTGTAAAATGGGGGTCATAATGTCCGTCTTACCTGAGATGATGTATATAAATGCCTGGTATACAGGAGATGATCCGTCTGCATCCGCTCTCCCCACTACCCCATATCAGGCCCCTTGCTGACTCTGAGCTTAGCAACTGGACAGATGTAGTTAGAATGTCCCCAACATCAATTCATCATTGAGGACCCCACCCACGAAAGAAAACCCTGGTTGTTCACAGCTTTGGGTGAGAGTTCTCTCCAGCAGCCATCCTAACTTCCCCCATGTCTTTGGTCATGTCCTGAAAAACAGCCTAATCCTTGGGAACCAGACTGTCTGGTCATAGCCCAGACCCTGGTTCTAACATCCTCAACTCTTTCAAAGAACAGCTCTTTAAGACAACTTGACAAAGGCCATTTGAATTACATAAGGAACACATTGTCCTGCTCCCATTTCTCTCAAGCTTTTTTTGTCTGTGGTTCTATGCAGGTCCGCTGGCTTGGGGTGAGCTCTATCCACATCAGGCGGTCCTCTCTGACGCAGATCCTCTTATTCAGTCTCCCTCCCCAGCAACATCTGAGTTCAGATTTATAGAGGACTTGGCAATAGCCCCGAATTAGTCCACCTCTCCCGCCCCACAAGGCACAGGAGCGTGCCTGCAGTCACACAGAGTGCCCTGGGCCTTGCATGATGCTGCAGACCCATAAGAAACCCCTGACCCTCCCAAACGGAACAGAGAAATGGCAACTTCCTTGTAGCTGCCCGCTTGGGCTCTATGCTTATCCCAGTAGATGCTGAAAACATTTTTGTTCTCTTCTTGAGAACAACCTTCACTGTCATTTTTAAATACACAATAAGCAAATTGTGTCATTACTTCATAAGCAAGCCTTGCTTTTTTTTTTCTTTTAAATACTAAAACCACTATACTCAGCTTGCCCAGATTTGGTTCCCTAATTCCCCTAGATTTCTCCAAATGAAGCTGGGCTATTTCCAAAACTCAAATTAACATTCAAAAACAAGGTTTTGTCACTGTTATAGATAATTTAGAAAAAAAGAAATCTGTACCACCACATTGCCAAACAGTTCCCAGAAGGCAGAACCCACAGGGTTTGGTCATAGGTGGAATCACTGGCCTTAGTCCCCCTCAGGGGGCTTGCTTTGAAGAGAGTACCACTTCAGCTGGGAGTGGGCAGGGAAGTTGTCAGTATGCCAGCATCTAGGAGGGGCTTCAGAAAGCAAACTCCCACATCAAATAAGGGAGTGGGAGAGGCAACACAGAGAAAAGAAGGCACAAAACTTGAGAGAAAAGGGCTTAGATGCCCCAAAAGCAGGAAACAGGACTATTCTCTAAAGAGGCAGGGGCTGCCAGGGAAAAAGCAGTGTCTGCAGAGGCCGGGGCCTGGCCTAGTTTCCTGCCCCTGACCCAAGAACCCCCACAGAAGAATCTGGAACATGAGACAGGAAGAAAAATCCCTGCAGAAACATTCATGAAGGAATAGGAAAAATAAAGGTGCCACGCAGCTTTTCTCCAGTTCCCTGAGCAATAATACTAGGGCCTGATTCCTTCCCAGACACTGCCAAGTCACCCCCTCCTGGCCCCATCACCCCTCCTCTTCCTTCCCCAGGTCCTGCCATGTGCAAAATAAGACCTCTGCCCAGGCTGGCCTGGGGAGGATGAGATATTTTCTCCTTGGCTCTGCATTTTCATTCAGCCTTAAAAAGCTCAGGCTGGGCAAGAAGCCCATAAGCGTGTCGTGCTACACCTCAGTGCTCACCTCCGCAGCGCTGGCAGTTCTCTCCTCCCTGGCTTTGTCCTTCTCACACCAGTACTGTCACTGGCTCAGGTGCCAGACCCCAGGCCCTGGAAGCACTGACGGAGCTGCCCTCGCGATCCTTAGGAAAGCGTCACCCAAACCAGAACATTACCAATGCTCAGTTTTGCTCATCAGGCATGCCAGGCTAGGAATCCAATGGAGCAGAGGGAAGCAGGAGGGACAGGGATATAGTTGTGTCATTCAGCAGCACCTAGTCATCTGCACTAATGACAGAGAGAGATACTAGGTGATCAACATGATGGATAATCAATAATCCAGAATAATGGACATGATTGGTGGGAGACGACGTGATTATTCACGGCACAGTTATGAAGGATCTATTTGTTTGAAAATGAATCTGCCTTTCCTGAACACAAAGAATGATAGAAAACAGCCACATGAAAAGAGAAGGTCAGTTCAGGATTTAAAATCGACCACATAATACATGTACAGAAATAACTGAGAGTTACCTGTATGAGGAAGACACACATGAAGTTAAAGTTGAGAAGAACCTAAGACATCTAGTGCCCCATTTTACATAAAGCCCCTGTAATGTTTATAAAGCCCATATGTTTACAAAGCTTATACAAGAAAACTAAGGCTCAGGGAAATAAAGTGACTGCCTCATATCACACAGCCATTTGGTAGAATAGCCAGAACTAGACTGGATTGTCTGAGCAGAGCACTATTCACCTAGCCACATTGGTCCAAAGGCTTCACTTTGAAAAGAACATCATCCTGAACCCTGATGCTGACCAGTGTGTCGCCTGAACCCTCAGGCCTCTTGGCACTGGCTGCTTCTGTAATCACCGCATTGCCCTACACACAAGTCACCCTCATGTGCAACTGACTGCCTTAGGCTGAGTACCAAAATGATTCATAAATCACTGCCCAATTGTTTCAAGTCACAACATGGTCTTTAATGGCAGCATTTCATATGATTCAAGTCAGAAGCAGCTATCAACTTCATCAAGTTCAAGTACAATAGTCATCTTGGTATTTGGGTGACCCTTTTGATTTTTCCTAAAACTCTTTCACATGTTGTACCTAACATGATTTCACCAAACCCTATAGCTTACAGGTGAAGGAGGGATTGAGATACCTCTTTCATAGACTTCCGTGGCGAACCTACCCATAAGTAAATAGCTGGCAGGAAGGGTAGAGAGACTATAGCAGAGGCCTCCTGACTCCCAGACCTGAAGTCTTTCCAGAGCAAGTTGAGAACAGGAGTAAGAAGCTAAAATTCACCACAAGCTTCAGAGGCAAGAGCCGTAAGGACATTGATAACCTGCCGACCAATAAAGATACAGGTGTCTTGGGCAAACTACTCAGGGTCATACTTTAGTAATACCTCCTTTTTCTTTATTTTTCTTTGATTTTATTAAAGTATAACCTGAACACAGTAAAGTGTACAAATCTTAAGAGAAGAGCTGGGTAAATCTTTGCATATGTATGCACTGTCACCACCATCCAGACGGTAATTTAGAGCATTTTCAACTACCCAAATGTTCCCTCGCTCCCTCTTCCAATCAAGAATAATCTTTATCTGACCTCTACCCCACACAACAGGTTTGCTTGTTCTTGAACTTCATATAATTGAGTATAATATGTATACTTTTATATCTGGCTTGTTTGCTCAACATTCTGTTTGTAAGATTCCTCCATGCTGTTAGAATGCCAATAGTGTGCTCTTTCTGGTTGCTGTATAACATTCTGTTGCATCAATACACAACAAGGTATTTAGCCACTCTACTGTGTATAGAAACATGGTTGTTATGGGGCTACTATGAATAAAGCTGATAATGAATATTCTTGTGCATATTATAATGAAGATAAACCCTCATACCTGTTGAGTATATCCAGGCCCAGAATCATAGGGTCATGTGGATATACATAATAGATACAACCTAAATTTTTTCAACGCTATTGCACCAATATACATTGCACCGGCAAAGAGAGTTCCAGGAGCTCCACATCCTCACCAACACTTCGTATTATTGATAAAGACTTTTCTTTAAAGTCTCACTGGGAAATCAGGTACCCCGGGTAGATTTCCTGACTTTATTCTTCAAGCAGCTTTTTAAAAACATTCTACAATAAGTCAGTCAGAAAAAGACAGATACCATATGTTTCCACGCATAGGTGGATTTTGAGAGACTTAGCAAAAACCATGGGAGAAGGGAAGAGGGGAAAAGAAAAAAAGACAAAGAGGGAGGGAGACAAAACATAAAAGACTCTCAAAGACTAAGAACAAACTGCGGGTGAGGGGGTTGTGGGAGGGGAGAGAGTGGGTGACGGGCACTGAAGAGGGCACTTGTTGGGATGAATACTGGGTGCTAATTTGAAAATAAATGATTTAAATAAATAAAATAAAAAATAATAAAATAATAAAATAATTTAAAAAAACATTCTAACAATTTTACTTCTTGAACAGAGTAAACCACCTAACCCTTGCCAGACCATACTGAGATGTGCAGAGAGATGTATGCATGCATATTAAATATCTAGGAATTTCACTGTATCCTCCTTCCTAGGTAGACATCACTAACATACCAGCAAGCCATAGCACCTTCTTTTAATCTCTGTTCTAGAAAATATTGAATATGGATCAATCAGGAAATTTAATTTACATACAATCATAAGTCAATAAGTGCTGGTCTCAATGTGCATGGTTTCTTTGCTGCTATAAGGCTATTTCTATCTTCTGAATGGTGAAGGTTGCCCCATAAATAAATGAGCTATTACTCATTTCATTTGTTTTATGTAGCTTGGCAAATGTTACTTAAACAATCAACACATACTTATAAAGCACATATTTTATCTCACTGAGCTAGACATTCTGGAAGTCACAAAGAAAACCAACAACGCTTCCTTTGATGGGGCAGGGCCCTAGGGTAAATCACATGGAATGGTGTCACCTGCCTTCTTTCTCTCACTTTACGAAGCCAATCTCTTTCGCAGATAAATGAGGTTAAAACAGACATCAGTAATGGCCTTGGCCCTGCAAGGTAAAGCAAGTCTTAAGGGAATGAAAATGAAGAGGGAAATAGTCCTGCTCATAGGGCCATGGTGATAGAGTAAGTGGGTGGTTGAAGATGCTGCCTGCAATGTCTAGTTTTCTCTTGGGACTAGGTCAAGCTCCACCTTATCTCCTGAACTCGGCCCACCACCACTTTCCTTCTCTCCAGTTGCTTTTTCTTGGTGCCATTATCCAAATGATTGAAGCAGAGCATGCTATCCATTCCACACTTTACCTCCAAGTGGAGTGGCCAAGACAACATATTCCCCAACATCACAGAATATGCCAATTTAAAGAACATACCTATGGTGACCACTAAATATAAGAAGGAGTCACTATGGCCTGGCATGTGCAGGCAGAGTGGCTGAGTTTTCAGCTGGTACTTAGAGCAGGTAAGACTTAAGGCAGAACAGTGGAACAGTGGTGGAGAGTGTTTTGAACTCTAATAGAACAAAGTCCATGAGTAGGAAGAATCATGGGACCTTTAGAGTCTATCAACAGACAAGGAAAGTCTAAGTGGCTTTCCACACCACTATGATGCTGGAACATGATTCAGCTACTGCTCCTGAGTATGGCTTGACTCTCTCATTCAAACAAAAGTTGTCTGAGCACAGTGACTGAGAACTTGAGGGACTTAAAAATACTTTCACATAAAAAAACAGAGGAGGCTGTGCACAATTTTGCTCATCAGCGTTCTACAGCCCTCAATTTCTCAACTTATAGTTTCTGGCTTGGCTGCATGTCAAGTGCAAGTGACCAAGAACATCTTCATGACTTTTCTGGACTGGAAAGCTGATTCTGTCCCTGTGCAGAGATATAATCATGTTGACAGGGCAGCTAGCATCGGGGAGTGGAGGAGGAGACAAAGAACAGGCACTGGAAGGTCAGCCCATGAGGTTACTCTAGACCCCAGAATGCTTCAGGGCCAGTTGAAAGGGGCAGAGACAGCATCTGAGTAGGGGCACAATACCAGGGCCACCCACATGAAGACACAGTTCTTGGACCATAATGTTCCCTCTGTCAAGATTACTGTTTCTCCAGGTATCTTTTTGGGACCCAAATCAACATTTCTCAGGAATCTACAGTCTTATTCCATCCTGAGAGACCACTGACATCTTGTCACTTGGTTTAAATTTTCATTTAGTTTTCCTTATATTGTCAACTCATAAGGAATACCTTTCTTCTGGATGGAGCAAAAGTAAAACTACCACTTTTAAATGGCCAATCAGTAAAACAGGATTGGGCTAAGACTTCCATTCTCAGCCCAAAAGGTCATTTCACCTCAGGTTTCTGTCCTCATCAATGTTTGATAACTAAATAACCTTTGTAAGAAACACATCTTTTTCAGAGACAAACATCTTTTTTAAAAATATATTTTCTAAAATGTTTATGCCTTTGACATAGAAAGGAAGGGAGAGAGAGTGAGTAGGGGAGGGGTAGAGAGAGAGGGAGACAGAGACTCCCAATCAGGTGCCACACTGTCAGCACAGAGCCTGATGCAGGGCTCATACTCATCAACCATGAGATCATGATCTGAGCCGAAATCAATAGTCAGATGCTTAACCAACTGAACAGCCTAGGTGCCCCAAGACAAACATCTTTTAACATACAAAAAGTAACTAGTAGAAAGAGGCACAAGGAGTGGTCATCAGTTAAATAATTGTAACATTAGTTGAAAGCATGCATGTGCCAACATTCTAGTCTTCTGGTTTTCTCTTTTCATTAACTGATTTTATTCCACTGATCATTTTGACTACAGGTATGATGAACAACTTGAGAAAAGTCAGAATGAGATGTATCATATAAGCACTTCTTGAGGGCAGGGAGTTGACCTTAGTCATTGCTGTCTTCCTAGCACTTACCACAGACCTGCACATACACAAAAATACCTAAATATTAAAGGGCGGAATACATGAATGATGAAAATAATTGAGTAATTTAAAACATTTTATACATCAAGTGCATAAATTATTTTTTAAGTTTTTATCTAAATTCCAGTTAGTTAACATACAGTGTAATATTAGTTTCAGGGGTACAATTTGGTGACTCAATACTTCTATACAACACCCAGCGCTCATCACAACAAGTGCACTCCTTAATCCCCATCACCTATTTAACCCATCCCCCTTCCCACCTCCCCTCTGGTAACCATCAGTTTGTTCTGTATAGTTGCCTCTCTCTTTTTCTTCCCCTTGGCTTGTTTATTTTGTTTCTTAAATTCCACGCATGAGTGAAATTATATGGTATTTGTCTTTCTCTGACTAACTTATTTCACTTAGCATAATACTATCTAGACTCCATCCACATCATTGCAAATGGCAAGATTTCATCCTTTTGATGACTTAGTAATATTCCCTTGGGTATATATACCACATCTTTATTCATCAGTCGATGACACTTGGACTGTTTCCATAATTTGGCTATTGTAGATAATGTTCCTATAAACATCAGGGTGCACGCATTCCTTGAACTAGTATTTTTTTATCCTTTGGGTAAATACCTAGTAGCGCAATTGCTGGATCAGAGGGTAGTTCTATTTTTAACTTTTTGAGGAACCACCACACTGTTTTCCAGAGTGGCTGCACCAGTTTGCATTCCCACCCACAGTGCAAGAGGGTTCCCCTTTCTCCACATCCTCACCCAAAGGCAAAAATTCTTTAGGGACACAAAATAATGTGGAATAAGAGTAAAAGGTGAAGCATAAAAGAAAGAAAATTAAGGACACAAGGATCAATCAAAAGGTATAAAGCATTGCCAAATAGACTGTGTGGTAATAATAACTGCTGTCCTCAATTACCTGAATGACTTCAAGTAAAAATGAAATTATATAGCTCTGTATTACTCTAGAGGGCTGAACTGAGATCAACATGCCTAAATTAGACAAAGTCAGGTTTCAATTACATAAAATAATTTACTAACAATTAGATCTTTCCAATAATAAAATGAGTCATCTTGTGGAGTCATAAGCACCTTGTCACAGAAGATATGGATCGTTACCAGTCAGAGATTGTCCAGAGGCAATTTCTGCTTCAAGTGGAAGTTAGACTCAATGGACTCTAAGATCTCATCGATAACTAAGATTATATTAGTCTAGAACTTGTGACCACAAGTAAATAGAATCAAGCAAAGTAGACTTCCTGGAAGATTAAATTAGGAGGAAGGTGACACAAAATGGCAAGTTAGGCTAGTTACTACAATGAATATTGGAGTGTAAGATCCAAAAACCTCACTAAGGGGAAGAGGATTAGAAAAATCACCCAGAATAATTGTGTCAGGAACACTTTTAGGGTCCATGCATATTATTATCAGAACCATCCATTTAGAGTAAATTGAGACCTTCCTAAATTAGAAGATAATCCTAACCTGGATCAAACTGAAATATGAAAATCTGACCAGATATTTAACAAGTTGATGCAATATAGAGAGGCCATAGAGTTTGAAATTAAAGGAAGCCAACAACAAGGCAAGTCTACCCCACAAATCTGTAACCAATTTGAAACTTGCGAATGATGGTCTCTGACTTGCTGCCATAAAAGCACCCATCCTGGCAGCCTTGGACCTCGTCGTTATCGAACCAGGGGTCATTATTTTATGAATCCTATATTGTAGCTGAGCCAGATAGACAACAGCACCTTCTTTCATTTTGCTTGGATAATGGCCAAATAAAAGTCACTTTACTATGACTTAAAGAGTATTGTGCCCATCTGTTCACAATTGATGGGAATAATTGAGGGGTGAAATGTGCCAGGCACTCTTGGACAATCCTGTGGAAGTGGGTCAGGGGATTTCTTGGCCATTTGCCATGTGACAACACTTCCTTCATCTGTGAACATATGGACTTGATGAAACTGTCACTTGGAGAGCATGGTACAACAGGCTTGGGCCATTCCATGAGAAACTTTCCCTAAGTTATAGCAAAGGAATATCCTTTACATTCTGTGTTACATCATGAAAAATTCTTGCAAGCATTTAACTTTGTGTTATCTCTCTTAGGAGAATCTGGCTTCGGTGCTCTCAAATTAGAAAGGGGAAGTTGTGACTGGATGTCATTCCTGTCCACTATCTTCAGTTTAAAGCAAGGGAGGTAAATCACCACAAAAGATAGGAGTGGCCAGGTGTTGTCCTGAGACCACAGACAAATCTCCATTGTCTACTTCTCCTAAGATGGAACAGTGGTGGGAAGTGGAAAGGGCTCTCAAGTATTTGCTCAGATATTTGAAATTCAGATATGGTTGAGTGAGAGAAAACTCATAAACAGGGGCTGAAAAAAGTTTGGGTGATACTGGATTATTTTTAAACGTAATTTTGAATAAAAAATAGGGGCATCTTGCTGAAGAATGTGTCTGATGTCTGTCTTTTTAAGTGGAGAAATTTTCACTTATGATTTATTTAAAAAGAGAGAACATAATCATTCAAGGCCTGGCAAAAGTAAGGCAGTTTCTCTTAACTCTCAGGCACAAATTCCCTCTTTTATTCAATGTTTCTTTAGTGAACATGAAAGCAAGCCACAAAGGCAGAAGAAATGTTGCTAAAGGGTACGCCAGAGTCAACAGGGAGCACCGGTAGATGAGATGTCAGGTTTCTTGGTACAAACTGGTGGGTTATCTCCTTTTTCTCCACACCTATGTTACATACTCAGGGCCCAAACAAAGATGGGGCCACCAACTCACAGAGCCACCATTGCTTCAAGTATAAATACTTGAGCAGCACAGCCTGGTCCTAATCAAACAAGGGGGCTGATGGCCTAATTGCGGGTCATCCAGATTCTTGACATCTCTTCTCTCCTCCTAAGTATTTCTCTGCTCACAGGGAATCAAGGACAAGGCGTGGAAGAAATCCATTCCAAGGTATTTTGCTATTTGTGAGCAATATGTTGAAAGCATTTCTAGGAAAAAGGGATTATGTTGTAAGTTAAAAAGAGATGTTTGTGTTTCCTCTGATTTCAATTATTCAGACCCTCAGTGCCCTTGACTCTCCCCCAGTCTCCCTTGCATGCCCAGGAATAATGAAGAGTGGGCCTGAATGCCAATGCCTATCAGCATTGCCAGGAAGACAGCATGCAGCCCTCTGCCATCACAATCATGGCTTCTTCTCCTTTGCATCACAGCTCAAGGTCACCTGCTCCTGGAATTCGTGCTTACTCACTACACCAGCTCTAACCTTTTGTCTCCCTCTTCACAATATTAGCATCTTTGAGTCATGCCATGCATAATTGTCTATTCTCATGATAAGGAACTGACAACATGCAGGAGGCATTGAATTCAAGGCTTGACTTCTTGCTAGCTGGGCAACCTTAGGCAAAATCTCTTTACCTATTTGAGTTTCAGTTTCCTCATCTGGAAAAGGATGATAATAATCATTGTCCCACCTATCTCAAAAGGCTATCATGGATTTCAATTGAGAGAACGCATGTGAAAGCTTTCTATAAATTGTAAAGAAGCTGTTTCTGTTCTCAGTGGTGCAAGGACCATGTCTCTCATACTCCAGCATCTGAAATAGGGTTGCACCCTTCTGCAGGCCCAGAATTGGCTTAAGTGACACTAAATGCCTTCCTTGTCCCTACAATGCTAATGAGAGACCCTCTCCCCAGCTACCATGTATGCCCACTGAGAAGGATACTACAGCCTGGCCTCATGAATTCCTAGACATGAGAGAGGATAGTAGATCCAGAGCCTGCTCAAGGACACAAGAACAGAAACAAAGTGGTGGCAAGCCTCCTCCAGCAGCATAGGCCACACCAGGACATCTATCCCACTTCCCAGAAGGGAAGTCATCCCCGTGACACCAGGAATGTTTCCTCCTTCTTAGCACCACCACTTGCAGAATGTACATTACAACCACTGCAACGAAACTTCCTGGCACCACTCACCTCACCATTTGGCAAGCTTAACGGCCCATAATCTCTCACGGGGAATCGTTTTTAGAGTCATAACTAAAATCTCTGCGCACCCAACAGAAAACACCTGGGAGGCCAAAGGTTGCTATGTGACATCTAAAGCCACTAATTGCCCACCTACCCTGCAGCAGTGTGCTGACAGTGTTCTGTCTTTTTCCCTGGATGTCTGCTAGTAGGTCTGCCTGTACTTAGGAGCACTTATAGTGATACCAACTCGCTCTGCATCTTCAACAGCTGACACCTATAAAGATCTTTGTTTTACAACAAAGAAAATTCAATAATTAATGGCTTTTTGGAGAATACCAATCCACAGCCTCATTCAATAGGGCTTCGAATGCATCTCCAAACTATAAAAATGTTTCAAGTAAAAATAACTCACTATTTCTTACACTTTATCATACAATCAGGTTCATGGGACCCAGAGTCAATCCTTCTCTAATGGTCTGATAAAGAAGGTAAGAAATGGCTGAGTGCTCATGAGTGATTTGCACAATACTTTATAAACATGAAAGAGAAATAGGTATCAGAGTGCTGTGGTAGTGGCAGTTATTTCCCCTGAAAAACCTAAAATGCCCTCCCCAGCACTACCCAAATTCTATCACTCAAGCTGGACTTCTTCCACAAGGCTTTCTCTGATCACTCCAGCCTAGCAAAATTCATTCATTTGGTCAACATTTGTTTAGTTAAGTATTATGCGTACCAGGCACTGTGCTAGCTTCTGGGGGTAGAACAATCTAATAATTTCTTTAACATTTATTTATTCTTGAGATAGAAAGAGACAAGAGAGTGAGTGGGAGAGGGCCAGAGAGAGAGGGAGACACAGAATTCGAAGCAGGCTCCAGGCTCTGAGCTGTCAGCACAGATCTCGACGCAGGGCTTGAACTCACAAACCACAAGATCACAACCTGAGCCAAAGTCAGATGCCCCACCAACTGAACCGCCCAGGTGTCCCTGGGGATAGAACAACCTAAACAGTCAAAATCTCTGTCTGGTGACTCCATCCTCTGATCTACAAATAAATGCTTATATCCTTGCATTAAATACAGCCCCTCACAATGAACTTCCTGGAACTCATATTTCTCTTCACTTTATAATTATGAACCTGTCTTTTTAAGCAGCTTGAGGGTAAAAGAATTTCTGATTTCTTCATGGTCTGCTAAGAAAAGCTGCTGAGTAAATAAACACTGAATGAATACTAACCTATGTGATATATATGTAAATATATATGTTTATATATAAATACATAAACATTACATGTATAATTAATATATAAATTATATATAAGTGAGTTTACACATGTATATATAATACACATATTTCTATATAAATAAAATTTTCCCATCTAGCTTTTAAGTTTTTCAAAGACAATAATCTCTCTGTTAACTTTTCTGTCTTCTAGAGCAACCAACCCAGTGCTGGAACATGGCTTATTCTCAATACATACTTATTTGAATTCACTAGTTCTGCTAGCAGTGGGGGTTACCCTTCCATGCCAATCCTGTTAATCATATCCTAGATTTAGAAGATGGGAAGCCTAAGGCCAAGGAAAACAATATAGTCAGTCCTAAGTCACCTACAATCCTCCAACATTCTGGCTAAGCCTTCTCCCAGACTAGAGCACTATGTTTGTGAGGAAGGAATAAAGTCATCTTTCATCCAGGAGGGCTGACATAAGCCACCTGTGCGTTCCAAGAAGAAAACCAGAATGAAATTGGAGAAGCAAGCCTTGACTTTGGACAGCATGACCACCCATGGAAACATCCATCATGCGACCCACACAAGATCTGCCTGGCAAAAGATCATGAACCCAGGAACTAGGGCCACCCACTCTGTCAGGGGTACAGCTGCAGCCAAAACCAGTCCCAGGAGACCAGAGCCCTTCGGTATCCTCATTGCCCCAGGTACCCATAACTGGTATCTTTTGGCTCGGTCTCTTGAAATCCACCTCCTAGAAGAGCCAGCTCTGCTGTGAGCACCCTTATGGGATGCAATAGCTAAGCAAGTCAGGGGCTGGAGCTGATCTCTGTGGGGAGATGGTTCGATATTCTTTACTAGCCTAGGTGAGATCAGGTGAAGTGATGATGCTCTCTCAATCCCCATAGGCGGCTGTCAGTCCTACCACCTGTACTGCCAATGAGTACATGATGTAGCATTGGCAGAGCATGCCCAGCCAGCCAACCAGGAATGGCATCAGGACATCCATGTATCACCCACAAGGACATTAATCCAAATCAGAGAGGTTCCCCCCCCCCAAATCGGAGAGTTCTAAGTTCTAGACATAGTCATAGGATGTCTCAGGATTTAACATCTAAAACTTTAAGGCATTTACCCTAAAGCCAATCCTCCCCATTCCCCAAATTACAAAGTACCCTGGGAACTTCAAAATCAATAATACTGACCAAATGACCAATCAAAATTAAATTCCCTTTTCTATCCCAGACACAATGCTAGACTTTGCTTCAGTCTTTCCAGATCTGAGCAGTCTGACCCCTACTCATGTTAGGTCAGCCTTTACGTATTCCTGCCTCCTTCCCCACCCTCATAATCCCAATGGATCCTGAGGAAGCTGCTCTTGGAAGTCAGCAATGACATTTAGTCATGCAAAGCAGTGAGCTCACTTCATTTTCCTCAATAAATATTTCATTGAGATTCAGAGAAATAAGAGAAACCTTATTCATGAGATTTATGTTTGTCTTAATGATTCACAGCATAATTTGTTCCAATTAAATATTTATTTTAATATCTTCTTGGGTCTGAAAACTTCTGCCCATTCATCAGTGAGTCTTTGTATCATCAGTCCCCCCACAGATATGGAGACTTTGGGAATAGCCTTGTTCTTCCCCAAAGTGGAAGTTTTTCCTTTCCAGCTCTCTCTGAAGGGGGAGCCTGAGCCATGCGTGCACTGCTCTGACACAGCCCGCAGGGCCCTGCCAGTCAGTCTCTATTCCCTGCTCCCCCTTACGTTGCTCTCAGCCTCAAACCACATCCTCAAAGCTCACCCTGCTCAGATACCTCTCTCAGTCACAAAATCCAAAGAAACTCTTTGTAGAACAAGGCAGGGGGGCAAAGAAACGCACTGGGCACTGCAGTATGGTAAAAAGGAAGCTGGAATTGCAGTGAAGAGCTCTGGGTTCCAATTCCAATGGCACCACTTCTGCCCCTTTCCTACCCACATAATGAGCAAATACATAGTATCAGGAGAATCAAATGAGATGATGGACGTGTTTTATAAACTGTAAAGAATTTTAGCCACCTCCCAGTGTTGTTGTGACACATGAAAAGATACATTTCTAGTATTCAGGACAAATCTGGTATATAGTAAATGCTCAAATAAGACATAGTTGTAAATATATGAGAAATGAAATTTGTTTACTTTTATTAGAGCTCAGTGACTATTTAGGTCTCACTGTCTAACCTGTCTACATGTGGCCTAAATGAATGTTTCTATTACTCCTATATACAGATGTACAGAACTCTTAGGGATATCCATAACCTATGTCAGAGGCAGAGACTTTCTGTGGGTGTCTATGTGTGCTGTACTTTTAAACCGTTCATATTTAAACACATCTTCACAGTCTCCTCAAGAAACCCTCCCACAGGGACAGCATAATCCCCACTCCGTTGCTAAAACTTCCCTAGATCTGAAGAAAAGCTTCCCCTGTGTCCTTCACAGGAGCAGTCAATGCCACTCACATCCCCTTAGCCCCAAGAATGGCCCCCATCGGGTGGCAACCAGAGCCGTCTGCCATCTGTGGTCCCTCTGTCCTGACCCCAGCTGAGAGCTCACCACTCAGCCTCCCTGAAATCTGGCTCCTGGCACAGACGGAAGTGTCTTCCACAACCCCAGGGAACGTTTCTTTAGGCCAGAAAGTTCAGCAGTCGATCTCAGGGAAGGTGCTCTCCTCTGCCTCCCTCCACGCCACCTTCAGGGAGCTTCCTAGATGACACCTAAGAGGAGGCAGTAAGGCCCTGGTGGGGGCAGAATGAGTAAAATCCCAAGGCAGGTTGAAATCCAAAGAGATTTTACCTTTTACATTAATTAAATGTCATTTCTAAAAATTTTAAATCCCTGGCACTGTGAAAAAGATTTACTATGCCAAAGCAGAAAGGGTTTCCAGAAAGCAATTATAAAAGCTTAGAAGTTAATAACAGCTTTGTACCTTGTACTATTAGAGTTAATTCCATTATCTGAGAAACTGAAAACTCATGTTCAGTAACTTGGTGAATGCCCCAATCCACGGCTCCTGAAAGAAGAGTCCTCTACCACCACACCATGTTAAGTATTTCTCTCCTCCAGGAAGCTGTCCCAGAACACTCTCACCACGTCCGACTCATTCCATTCACTCTAGACACCACCCACCCTACTCCACACACCCACACACACACAGCCTAATGTTCCTCTACTTCTTCCGGAGCCAAGGAATCTTAAATTAACAGCAGGGTGCATTATTTTTGCACTCATTAAAGGATTAGCTGAGGTTTATTAGCCCAAAAGGATGAATGAACTGTTCTGGGTGCTAAGGCATTGCCAGGGTAAGAGAGGTTCTGGACAGACAGCACTTTCCTTACACCTTTCAAATCACACCAATTCTGCCTTTCCCAGACATGATGTTTAATAAATGTTTTAGTTATTTAAATAATCAAATAATTTGCTGGTTCTTTCCCCACCAAAGGCATAAGGAAAAAATACCACTGTTTTTCTTTTTCATAAAAGAAATTCCCAGTTTGGACCCCCAACTCAGGGCAGCAGCTCAACTTGTCCACACACTGGCCAGTATCCCTCCTTTCCCTCTGAGCTGTGGCAGGTCAGAATGAAGCCTGCAATGTTTGAAATATGATCTTCCATCTGCCACTTGATCTTCCATCTGTCACTTCCCCAATTCATCAGGGGGCTGGGGGCTGGAAGATAAAGGTCTCCAGAGGTCCCCATGGCAATGAGCAGATGTTAACTTGGCCATCAAATGGGACAGAGGTGACTCTGGTTCAAAGCAAGAAGAGGCCTAAGGTCATAGCCAAATATACTTTCATGGCCAGAGGAGACCCCAACATGTCACTGAACAGTCCAACATCTGATTCTTCCTTCAGGCATCTAGGGTATTCTCATCACAGTTCCCAGAGGGAGGAGTAGAAAGAACACGAGGTTTAAAATAAGAAAACCTAGGTTAGAATCCATTATATATGGATAACTTCTCAGAGCCTCAGTTTTCTCATCTGTAAAATAGGGATAGTACTATTGTGAAGTTTGAGATAAGCACCTAGGACAGTTCCTGGCACATAGGAAATACATAATACATCCAAAAACTAAATTACAACACAACCATAATCAACAGGCCATTTTCTCTGAATTCTTTTTCCAGTAGGAAGACTAGATTTTTGTTGTCTGTCTATGCTATTTTTGCTGGCCCTTGCATGACTAATCAAAAGCTACTGAGAGACTACCAGCTGGAATGAAAGATGCAGTCTCTAACCACAGCCAGAGAGAAGTTATCTGTCCAACAAAAGGATGAGAGCTGAGCCACAGTCTTCTCCTCATGAATAAAGTGTCCAGGCCATATCCATAAGGATATTTTTAAACATCAGAGTCACTGAAAGTTAAATCTGCTCCATACCCTTTATTTGGAAACAGAAAGGTTTTAAGCCACCAAATTTGTTTCTCTGTAGGCCATGTCCTGGCAAATAGATCTTATCTTTAAAAATGCATCCCCATCTTTGTTGACAATCCTGTCTTCCACACTGAGAAATATTCCTGGAACCAGGGTCTGTTTCTGGAAACCAATTTAAATTTATGAAGCTGCTCGTATTTATGATAAAATGGAAGTAAATCTGGCTGAAGTAAAGACCTACATTCCAGAGATAACTGGCCATTCATTTATTAGTTGCAGCCCCTAGCTAACACCCAAACCACAAGCTGCCCCTTGCTCAATCTCCCTGCAGGAACCCTGGGTCATTCAGAAGCACAGGGAAGGAGCTGAAAAAGTAGGGGAAGCAAACAACATTAAATCAAGGGACACACCCTCTACAGTCAAGGTCAACACCGAGGAGGGGCAGTAGGCCTTGGACAGTGGCGGAAAGACTCCACCCACACAGCACTTTGAACAGAAGCTCTCTTCCAACTAGAGGCACAGAGCTGCTAATCTGACGCATACCCAAAACATAGATGTGGGTAAAAATAAAATTACGACTGCTCCCGTGAGAAAGCCAGGAAGAGAACATATTGAAACAATCATGGCCTGAAGCCCTGCCCAACATCAATGCTGCTAAGTGACCTCAACCAAGGACAGGAAAAGATTGATCAAGTTACTTTCTTTGCTCTAAATCTCCCAATAGCTGCCCATAAACTCCTAAATAAAGTCCTAAATCTCTAGTGTGGAACATAAAGCCCACTCACCCAACCTTTCCCCTTTTGTCTCTTATTATCCCAAATCCCCTACACACGCATTTGCAATGAGCATACACACAACAAACCCCCCCCCATTAAGACTATTTTCCAAACTCACCAAACCCTTCCACTCTGTACCTTTCCTCTGTAGCTCTTCTGCATCTCCACAAGTGCAGCTTCTACCCATCCTTCAAGGCCTTTCAAAGCCAAATCCACAGTTAGAATTCTGCTCCAGGGCACTTTCTAACTAAATAATCCTTTCCTTTCACTATAATTTCCATGAAGACAAATACTGCCTGTCTTGTTCACTATCATAATACTACCTTTGTAGAGTAGGTATTCAATAAATATTTGCAAATTTAAGGAGTACCTCGATACCAAGATATTTCTTCTGTAACTTGAGTTTGCTAGTCCTCGCCAGACAAGAAGTCCCCCTTAGCAGAGGCAATTCTGCTATTGGCCTGATTTCCTTTCTCATGTGGCATCTCAGTCCCTGCAAAGTCTGATCCCATGATGTCCAGGAGCCCCGCTCACATCTCCCTGTGCTCACCTGTGCTCAGTGAGCATTCCAGTGGCCACATCTGCCACGTCTTTCCTCTCCTGCTCTGGCCGCTCACTACTGCTAAAAGATGCATAAGGTGCTGTCTCTGAGGGTACCAGCATCTGACCCAGAGTGCTGTTCCAGAGCTCTCGAATCCTCAGCACTCCAAGTGCCAAACTGCCTGAGTTCCCCAGAGCCACCACTATCCCAGGATCAAGCACTGATGGAAGATAAGCCCTTCTTCCCCACTCTGTGTTCACAAGGTGTCATCCTCTGTACCTGTATGACACACAGAGTCCTCATGAGAACAGTTCCTTCAACTTCTGGATAGCACTCCTCTCCTGAGGGCTCAGATGCCATCCCATAGGCTTGGAATTGGCTGGAGATGAACATCTGGAAAAGAGAGCACCTTGTCTCTCCAAAACCCATTTTCCCCTTCCTCCCATTCAAAGCCATCATATAAACAGGACCAACAGGCTGCTTGGCTCTGATGAAATGGCCAGGACATGTCCAGTGCCAACAGTGACCACAGTATAAACTGAAGTTATGTTCCTTTGCCTCTCACATAACTTCTCTCCCAATCTGCTGCTTCAGGCCTCATCCCTCACAGCTTCTGTTTGAGATCCTCAAGAAGTGCTAACTACTACTACCTTTCCTATTTAAAAAGTAAAGCCCTTACTCTGCCTTCCTCTTTCTTTCAATGCCTCTTCCCAGGCACCTCTACCTATCTGGCAACTCTAAGGATCAGCTGCCTCAGCCCCTCCCTCTCAGCATCTATACAGGCATTTGCTCTAGTTCTTGGATCCTTCTCTCCTGAAGTGGTCAATAAGAATGGATTTCAGCAGATACTGCCCAGGGTCTGAAGATTTATCAATGCTGAGGTCTTCTAATGACTGCCAATTAGTGTGTCCATTATTCTGGACTGGGTCGTTCCAGCCCTTAATCTACTTAACGGAGTAGTAACTCCACAAAGCAGGAAGCACCTTGAGCCGGTGGACTGAGCCAGCAGGAGGCAGCATGGTATAGGACCCCTTGGAGGTAGCCCAGCTCAGCTGCCTGGCAGGTAGCCTCCAGGTAAGGGAGCAGAGCTTTAAAATGAGCTACTGATGGATGACTCTGCTCCTGCTGGAAACACATCCCACTCATAAGGTGCAGAGGGAAGCCTGAGGCTGAGATTCCCTCCCAAGGCCTCTGGCCAAACTTCAAGGCAAGTAGAGGTTGGTCTTTGTTTCTTCCTTCACATCCAACTCTTGGTTGCCTCCTCTCAAAGCCCCAGTACCCAGCACTTATGGCACATTCTGTCTCCCCCAGCTTATTGAAACCTGCCCCCCCTAGGCTTCCAGGCCTTAGATCCCCTCCTGACCACTCTATCATTATCTTCTCATCCAAAAGTTAGATTTCAGTCAATAAGAGTTAAGAATTAATAGCTGCATAGTATTCCATTATATATACATACCACATCTTTATCCATTCGTCAGTTGATGGACACTTAGTCTCTTTCCACAATTTGGCTATTGTCGAAAGTGCTGCTATGTACATCGGGGTACACATGCCCCTATGCATCAGCAGTCCTGTATCTCTTGGGTAGGGTTAGAGTTAAGGAATACTATGCAGCAATAAGAAGGAATGAAATCTGGCCATGTGTGGCAACATGGATGGAACTGGAGGATATTTTGCTAAGTGAAATAAGTCAGGCAGAGAAAGACAGATGCCATATGTTCCCACGCATAGGTAGGCTTTGGGAGACCTAACAGAAAACCAGGGGGGAGGGGAAGAGGGGAAGGAAGGGGGGAAAAAAGCCACAGAGAGGAAGCAAGACATAATATGGGGGACTCTCAAAGACTAAGAATAAACTGAGGGGAGAGGGAGGTGTGGGATGGGGGGAGAGTGGGCAATGGGCACAGAGGAGGGCACTTGTTGGGATTATCACGAGGTGTTGTATGGAAACCAAATTGACAATAAATTATTCAAAAAAAAAGAATTAATATCTAATGTGTATTGGGCTTTTTACATGCTTGACACCACTTCATCGACACAATAACCCTAATGAGGTAAATATGGATATCGTCAGCATCTTACAAATGGGGAAATGGAGGCCTAAAGAGGTGCCCAACATTACACAGCAATGAGTGGTGTGAGGTAAACCAGGCCGTTTTGATTTCAAAACCTCATCACACTGCCTAAAAAGTAAGTCAATGAGCAAAATAAGCCTACCATTGTGCTTGATACATCCAAGTTTTATTAAGTTTTAGATTTGCTTTGGTTTTTAAAGGAGACTGGTCATGCAAATCAATAGCTTTAACTGATAGAATTTAAGGACAAAGAGTGTGGAGGTGAGAAAAGGGGACAGAAGCTACATGTAGGTGTACTTTCAACTTAATTTCACCCCACATGAAACCACCTCCCCAAACCCAGCTATATTCATCTTCCCATGACCAAATATACCACTCCATGCACACTTTCAACCTGCTTGGCACACCTTCTTTGCATAGCTTCTTTGAGGGATTTCCAAGAGCTAGCAATCTTCGGCAAGTGACAGACTGATATGGGGAACATCTAAGATGAGGTCAAGCCATAGACATGGCATATGGAAAAGAGAGGAAGGGGAGATGGATCCTGAACCTGTAGAAGGTACTGATCCAGGAACTGGACCTCATCCTCTCAGGTGGAAACTATGTAGGGTCCAGTTGCGGGCAGGGGGATAAATGTCCCTCACCCTGGAGCCTCTTATAACTAAAGAGAGGATGTAGAGGCCATCTGTTTTTTCAAATACAGAGAGCAAGCCAGCCCTCAGGAAAAGCTGTCTTTGGTACCCTCATACCTCACACCTGTGCCTTCCAACCCTTTCCTACGTAACGAGAGCATGTATATTATAGCAAAGACGGCTGTCTTTCCAGCCCTGCTAGGGAAGTGATGCTCATGTTCCCAATGTCTTTGAGGATTCTTAAACCTTAATATGATCCTTCTTCTGCAAGAACATTTGCAAGGACCCAGCTCACCCAGTGGAGCCATATGACTCCATTAGATATATTAATTTTTATGCAATATACATTTAAAGAAGTAATTTGTAATGTGATTAAACTTATGAATAAATTTCCAATAAGGCCATTCTTTCTACTATAGAATTTTACTTTTGAATATTTTTCAGTAAATAAATTTATTGCATTATGATCACAGGCTATCTCATTTTCTTGTCTTAAGTTACAAAATCTGTTTTCAAGGGACATGCCCTCAGTTCTTCTGAATCCTTTTCATTAGAATTTGGCTCAACATTTTTCTGCATCATTCAGAGGATGTAGGCCCCCCATTTAGGGCAAGAAACATGTCTACATGTCTTAACCCTTAACTCTAGCTGAGCACAGAGTGTGATTAATACAGTTGGCTGCCTACTGAGTAGGAATTTACCCCTTTGTTCCTTGCTTACAGAACCTAGATTTTGTATAGGAATCAGCATCCAAGTGCCTTAAGAGAAACAGAGAACCTCCCAGTCCCACAGGGTAAATGTTAATTATGTTATACTAATCATGTAAATTATACCCCCTTTCCAGTGACTTGTTTAGGAATTGGTAGTGAAAGGAATTGTCCTTTGAGCCAAGAGAAAAAGTCTCCCAAGGGACATCTGGGATAGGTTTTCTTGCTCTTAAAAAAGACCTATGTGAATACATGGATGAAAACTAGGCTTTTTCAGTTGTCACTTCTCCATGTGACACATGGCATTGTGGCAGCCATCTTGGGACTATAAGGAATGGAAGGGTGAAAAGAATTGGGGTCCTGGGATCTCCATTCTTATAATGGCAGGCTAAGCAATTAGGATCAACCTTCCCACTAACGGCAATTGTGGTTTTTTCAAACGTCTTAAAAGCATTAAAGAACGAAGAGAAATAACAAAGAATTACTAGGCCAAAACCTAGGAGAAGGGGAGAATCCAAAGAGGTTGGTCCAAAACACAAAAGAGCTTTTGCTCTCAGAATATTTGCCAATCTGCAAGAAATTGTGGCAAAACTAAGCTGTTCCTTTGACAGCCAAGATGAGCAGGAGGAGCAAAAATCAAAATTCTGGGCGTTCTCAAGGAAGGGACTCTGATAACTAACATTCCACTCTAAGCTGGGCTTTCACCCAGAGAAAGGGCTTCACGGTTGGTTAAGGGAAAGGTAACCTAGAAATAAACCAGCTATCATGGAAACTTGAAACACAGCTACCTATAATCTGGGTCCGAGGACCTCCAAGCATTCAAAGATTGGATTAAGGTAGAATTGCACTGATAGTATCTACAGGTATCTGGCAAAAGAAAAATGATCATTATAAGAGGAACTTACAATTTTAGGCTTCAAATTATTGTCATAAATTATTTTTCAAAAATAATGACCAGGATACAATCAAAGATAACACAAGGAAAAAAGACATCAGAAACAGAACCATCACAAACAGCAGACTACAGAAACAGACCACAAAGACTCCAGATATTGGAATTATACAACTAGAGACTATAAAGCAAATATGTTTACTATGTTCAGGGAAACAAAAGACAAGATTTAAAGGTTTTTTCATTGAACTGAAAACTTGAAAAAAAAAGTTATTTGAAAAAGAATTAAATAGGGACTGTAGCTTGAAAAATACAATGCTTGAAATTAAGAAGTCAAGGAACAAATTTAATTGCTGATTAGACACAGCTGGCTAGAAAATTAATAAACTGGAAGATAAATCAGAGGAAAATAGGATGGCACCAAGGTGAGATAAAATATGAAAAAAGATAGAATAATAATAAATATAGAAGACACAGTGAAAAATTTCAACTTTGATCAATTTCAAAATTGATTCAAATTCAATTAATTTCTATTTCAATCAATTGTTATCCCAAAAGGAGAGAAGAGAAAGAACAGAGACAACTGCTGAGAATTTTCCCAAAATTAATGAAATGCAACAATCTATAGATTGAAATCTAATGAACCCAAGCTGACTAAACAAGAGAGAATCTGGTGATGATATTGAGCCCCTTATTTAACAGCCCACCTTCTGAACTTCTTGTTAAGCAGGAGAAGAAGTAGGAAGAGAGGGGTAGAAGTATTTATTTTTTAGGCTATTTTGAGTTTGGGTTCAGTTACTTGCAACCAAAAGCATCCTAAATGATATTCATAGTGAGAATAATGTATCCACCATTTACTGAATACTATGGGCAAGCATTGCATATAGATTTTTACCTTGTGTAATTCCTCACAAAGCCTTACAAGGCAGTATATATCAGTCAATACAGGTATTGTAGACTATGGATACAAACCACCTTGAAATCTCAGTAGCTTAGCGGAAAAGATGATTATTTCTTGTTTGTACCACAAGTTCAAAATGGTTCAACAGAGTGCTATGCTCACAGTCATTCAGGGTCTCAGGATACTAGAGACTTTATCCCAACCTAGCTTCTACAGTCAGTGAAACAGAATGAAGTAAATAACAATTGGCTTTTAAAGCTTCCATTTGAAAATGAAATACCTGATTGCTCACATTTCATTGGCCAAAGAAAACCACATTGCTGAAGGTATAGGGAAGTGCAATCTTACTGTGTGCTCATAAGGTGGAAAACTGTAAATATTAGTGAATATTTATGACTACCACAAATATCCTAATTCTTCAAATGAGGAAGGTATACCTCAGAGAGGTATTTAATACTTGTTAGATGCGTTGACAATGCACTCATTAATACATCTTCCTGAAGGTGATATTGTGGAAATGACTACTTGCCTTTTCATGATCAGGTTAGTGAGAACAGAAATAAAGCAGTGATGTGACCTCTAAGGAGCCAAACAGAGTGTCTAGCTGGGTCTCATCATGATCTATCCTAGAATCACTACCCTCAAGGGCAGAGTATGAGACCAAGGCGGCCAGTGGTGGGGAGATAGGGGAGGCAAATATTCTAGTCCTTCCCTTATTCCTTATGCTAACTAGCTCCTTCCCTGTGTGGATAAGATTAGACTGAAATTGGCCAGAGAAAGAATTTATATATATGCACTAAGGGTTCCCACTATCTTATATATTCCAGGTGTTCAAGATGCGGTTAGGAGAGGGGAGAAATAAGCCCATGTAATCGAGTTGGCCATGCCAAGTTTCTTAACTTTGATCTCTGCAAATTCAGAAAAGTTGGTCAAGGCAAAAGAGATGCAAATGGAGAGAGCTCTTAACCCATCATGTCCAAACATAGGAGAAAGGACCACCTTGTTCTCTTAGGTCCTCAAGACCTTCCTATGAGGTAAATTTTCCAGCCTTTAATGTGCAGAACATTCTTCACCTCATCCCGTACCTACACATGACACATGCACCTCTCTCTTCCCAGTACCCCACATCCTCTGGCAGGGTCCCCCAGCTGCACTTCCTGCTATGCATGGACTGCCTCTGCCAACCCTGTCCAGCCTCTTGCAAACACAGCAGCATCTGTCTGCAGTTCTCTCCCTGTGGCAGGGAAGGAGTCAATACCAGGGTTCTTATTTATTTATGTGTTCGTTTATTCCTTCCCAGGGATGAGCCAGCGGTTAAGAGAAGGAGGAGGGGGGGAGGAACAGAGAGGGAAGGCCCAAAAAAGAAGCTGTGGTGGGCTAGAGATTGGCAGAAGAAATGTCTCCATAATTTCAACTGCTTTCAAACCACACTGTCTCTAACTGAGCCCCCTGGGGTGAAAGGTCTGTGTTTTACCCGGGATGAGAGTTTATAACCTTAATTATGCCTTGAAGCATTTGGCTGTGTTCATCCTGAAACTTCCAGCAGAAAAAAAAGAATGTGGTTTCCATTACAGTGTCACTGAGGGACTTGTACTGGGGTTGCGATCATTAAAATGAAAACACTGATGAGTAAGCCATGGCATTTTGTCTCCAAGACTTACGTCCTTCCTCCACCCCTAGTCCTGTACTTTATTTTGAGACAGGCTTAAAATAGTCCATAAAATATGGAGCTCATTATCCCATCTAACAGATTTCATTTGGCATGAATGTAGATTAAAAGCCCCATGCCAATTCTTCCTCCTAGCCTGAGTTTATAAGGAAGACACTCCTCTGCCTTTGCTCTGGGTTGGGTCTTTAGAACTCAATACTGCAATAGACCAGGGGAGCCAGGAGGTGCCACTTCCAACTCCACTCGGCTTATTTTTCATGATAATAACAAGGGAGGATGGAGAAAGAAATACAGCCTGTTTGGGGGGCTTCTTAGAAATTTTGCCTGGAGTCTTCAGAAGCTGGATCTAATCTAGACACCCTCAGACCCATGAATGCTCCATCCTGCCCATTCTTCCACATACAACGGCTACGTCCAGGATGCCGAGCTTGTTAAAGGGAGCAGGACTAGAGGTTGAAACCACAGGGAATATAATGAAAAGAGGCCTCTCTAGGAGTTTTTGTGTCCTGTTTTCATACGCAGGCTCAGCCAATAACTAACTGCATGGCTTCAGGAATGGAAATCCTCTCTTTGGGCTCAGTTTCCTCATCTCTTAAATGAGAGGTCTCTTCCAACTCTGTCTCTTCTTTTGCTGAGGGTACAATTATGGAGGTAAAGAGAGTGAGAAACCAAAACCTCTTCTTACCACTGATCTTGTTTGGCCCAATACCATCTCTTGAAGCAGTAAATTCACTTTTTATCTGATAAAGCTCTAGCCTTCTCTGATTACAACTTTCCTCTGAATCACTAGAGTGTCTGCCCTGCATCTTCTCTTACCTGGAATGCCCTTTTCCCTTGCTCTACCCAAATCCTTAAAAATCCAAATATTCATTAAGTATGTGCGGATGGCTTGATTTATATCTTTAATGAATTCTATGCACAGGTGTCATCTCCTCTCCAAGAGTTTCCCACAGGGCCCAGAATAGGGTTTTGTATAAGAAGACGGAGAAGGGACTGATCTCTCAATTTCACTGGCAGGCTTATGATTCTCCACTCACTTTTCATTTCCTCTAAACCATTCAATGGCAGAATTTCCAGGTGATAGACCTCCCGACTACCTCACGCCTGTACTTTGTAATTATAGGTCCTCTCTGAGTCCTCTCAGTTATTTCATCAATACAATGAGAATAGCACTGCCTACATCACAGGATAGTTGGAGGCTTGAATGAAGGAGGTGAGAACCTATCCAAGGTCTTGAACTAGTCCACCGTCTCCAGTCTCAGCCCATAACATTGCTTGCTCTTCTGCTAAGAATATCAAGGCCACCTGAACTGCATTTCCTCTTTTTTTCTTCTTCTTCTTTCTACTTAAAAATAGCTTTCTAAGCACCTCCTTCTACCCTCCTTCCAACAGAGGAAGCATTCCCCTCCTCCGGTCTACCACTTCCATCTGTACTCTTCCTTCAGCCCATTCCTACCTCCTCCAGGTCACTGCTGCACTTTACAGCACTTATCACAAGCTCTTATTATAAATTCAACTGTTGCTGGAATTGTGTATTATCTGTCTCACTCACTGGAATGTAAACTTCATGAATACTTCGTGCCTTATTCATGCTGTATCCCTGGAAAACAGCACAGGCCTGGAACACAGTACTCAATGAATATTTATTGAATGGATTAATAAATCCATATCTGTATATCATTTTCAAACTTCCCTCTGTCTTTGGCCCCACCCCATCCTCAAATACAGTCAGGCCTCCCTTTCTCAACAAAACCATCATTTGACCCTAATGTCCCACCAACCACTACTCTATTTTTACCTTTCATCTTCTGACATATTTCCCAAATAAACAATATGTGCTGGCTGCTGCCTCATCTTTACCATCTCCTCCCACTGCAGTCTGGTTTCTCCTCACCACGGCTGCTGAAACAAAGTTGTGAGTAGTCACCAAAGCCTTCTGTCACCAAACCCTTCAAAGTTGCCCAACCTCCCGGCAAACAGAGATCCCTAACTGTCCTTTCTCCTCTACTCCCATGAAATTATTGTATACTGGCTCTCTTCCTACCCTTAGGAATACTCTCTCACTTTGATCCTGTCTCCCCATGTCCATACTTTCCAAGATCAGTCTACACTAATCACATTTCCCCCTATACTGTCTTCCCTGAGCTAATATCAATTTCATGATCACTTTTAGGCCAATAAATCAAAAATCATGCATCTACTACCCTAACTGTTCTCTAGAAACATAAACAGGAAGACACTGGACATTATGTTATATCATGTTATACTTCTACATATTTCTAGCACCTAGCACTGGTACCATATGCCCAGTACCTATATTCCCTACTGCCTGGTATGCAGAAATTGTTCAGTACATTTTTAAATTAAATGCTATTACCCTGCCATCACCTGCCTTTAACCTGCCATGCAAGCAAGAATCTTCACAAGGTGGCCCCAACCTAACTCTCCAGACTTAACGCTTAGCACACAGACAATCCAGGAAGTCTGTACTCTCTGACTTCATTCTCATAGTTAAGTTCCACTGAAGCTTAATTTAGTATTTTCCTTTTTATTCTACCTGCCACTGTAGTATTTGTTATTGTCTACTTCCCCCACTAGACTATAAAATCTTATGAATACAAGATTACTGTCATCTTCAGCACTGTATTCCCAGAGCCTTAATTGGGCATAGCACAGGGTAGGCCCTCAGAAGATATTTGTTAAATGAGTGAACATTTCTTCTTTCATTCAGACTATTTCTCCCTCTTACAAAATAATACCTGACAGCACCATGTAGATATATTATAGGTACTGCAGGCATATTATTTTGCAGGTATTGCAAGTATTGTCCACATAGAACCATGGAACCTTATGACTAGAAGGTATCCGCCTTCTAGTAATCCATCATTTGATAGAGAGGTGAACAGAGACTCACAGAAATTACTGATAGATCTTGGTCTTTCCGGAGTTTGAACTGTAAGCTCTCTGAGTGTAGGAAGCCTACTTACTATCCCCCAATGCTCCCTGCTATGCCTAGGCCCTTGGTAGATATGATTACTACTGCCAGCAATAACACCAACAATAGTTATTGCTTTGACCATTTCATTGATAACAAGCTGCCTCCATCTGCAAGGTGAGGGTAAACTCTCACTTATGTTGAGAATCCAGTTGATGTTCTGACCATCCAGGGACACAGCAACCCCACTACCCCTTGGCTATCAGCAATCACTGAATATGTCACAAGAGAAGAACAGGCCTTGGGAGGCCGTGCCACACCCAGAGAAGTGCTGCCTTTCTGTTCTCACATCACGGTAACCTCCACCTCACTGGATGGAAACACCACACCTGGACCTCACAGAACAGCTATCGGTGTCCTTCCCCCAGGACTTGGCCTAGATATACCTTGTCTAGTGATCTCGCACCACAGACAAGGCATCCCAGTGTTACACTCTGTATGTGCTGACAGGGGAGGTGGACAGAAACCCCAGTTTAACATGTGTGCTGGAGGAAAAGTGGGTGTCTTCTCACCTGAACCATAGCACGTATAGAGAGAACTCAGCCCAGGTGGGAGCCAGGGGTCCTGGCTTTAACAGCTCTGTGGCTTTAGCAAAGTACCTAACCTCTATAAGCCTATTTCCTATCTGGGAAATGGGGACTAAAGTAATCTATCTCAAAGAGACATAATGAGGACCCACAGATAGAAGCTATCAGAATTGTCAAATCATTATAGTTCTCTTTCTTCCTCTTTAACAATGCCATGATAATCAGTATCTTTTCTTTGTTTTCTGGAGAGTTCAGGTACTCTGTTAGCCAAAGTGATTTATTGGAAACAACCCTGAACCAGGTGTCTGGGTGAGAATACAAAAGGATAGTGGGACGAGGACATAAACTTAGAGAAGATCCACTGTCAGTGGAGGGGAAAGGACCCTCCTCCTGACACACACACACACACACACACAGAAGTAACTACGCTCGCTCATAACAGCAGTAGAAATCTGGGAAGACAGTATGCACCTACCAAGCACTTCTCCAGCTCAGGCACTGCCACACATATTAACTCCTTCAGTGCTCACAACAACCCCATGAGATGTGTCCTGTTACTACCCACAGGAGCCAATTGCGTTTCATAAAACACCTAATCATGAGCACCTAAGTGCCCACGTGCCTCCAAACAGAACCAGGTATGACTAATTAAGGGAGCTTTTTCTGGAGGACATAGGAGTTTCAAGGTTTAGAAAGGCAAGAGTGTGGATTAACTGTAAGAAGGAGACACTTGGGCATTTCTAGTGGAAGTACGGGAAAATACAGAGGTTTCTGGGGGAAATTCTGGTGTGGAGCAACGAAGAATTATCTGGGATGGTGTTTCAAGTGGTGCTGTGTTCAAACTATTGGACAAGAGACTTGGTCCCCTTAGAAAAGTGATCTTGTGCCAAAAAGCCAATTAAGTAACTCTAAGAGATATATATTTGTAACTTAAAAAGCTAACTTAAAGTAACTTCTTTATGTATTATAGGAATATTCAGCTCAAATGGGAAGGTGATTACAACCTAAATTCTTCTAATTAGAAAATTCCCAGTGCAGGAGAGCCATCCAACACTTTTCATATGCATGCTGTGTGCTTTTCTCTTCTTTTTCCCACAGACCATAGGAGGGAAGGAACAAGTCATAAAGGTTGGCACAAAGAAGTCACACGTCAAGCTGGGCATACATATGCAACATTTAACAAGAGCAGGACAAGCCAAAACAAAATGGGTATCCATTTGTCCATGATCCTGGGTATCCTACTGTCCATGGCAATAGGGACTGGCCACAAGCAGATGAACTAAGCAGAGACATCAAGCCTGACCCAGTCAGGGACCAGAACTGGGCAGATTACTGAGCAGCAAGCAGACCACAGACAGGGCATCTGCCGGTGATGGGGAACCCAGGGCCAGGAAGAGGGCTGTAGGCATGGGGAGGATGAGATCAACAATCGGGATGCCTGAGAGCATCAGCCATTAGAGCTGGCTGCCTCTTGACCCTGTACTGCACCTGGGCAGAGTCAATCCGTGGATTAGGACATTTAGGAGATGTGAAGGTTGAGGCAAGAGAGAGCAGCTGCACAGGGAGAGGTGAACTTTGATGAGAAACACAGGTAGGCTGAACTACAGCCCAACATTGTGAAGGCTTAAGGAAACTTACTCTCCTCACTGTCCATCTGTCTGAAAGGAGAAGAGGAATTTTCTTTCTCGAATTCTAGCTGAATACAAGCAGTGCCCAGCTGTTGGGGACTATACTAGAAGGAATGAAAGGGGCTTGACATCTGCAGTGACAACTTGCTATCCCAATCTCCAAAGTCTTAGGCAGCCAGACAGAGAACAAAAACCCCAAAGCAAGCTGGGGCCAGACAACATACTGTGCACAGGAAAAATTTTGCTCCTAGAAATAAGGAAAGTCAAGGTTTACTTAGGTAGTGATAAAAAATGGTAGCAGTTGAAGTTTTTGAAGAAAATTGCATGAATTATACCCAAAAGATTGTGTTCTTTTAAATTTTACTCCTTAGTGCACTTTTGTGTTTACTTCTCTCATATAGTGACTGATTTTCTCATTTATTTTGTTATTTTGCTAAAGAGGAATTTTTGCCTTTACTCTCTGGCATCCATTTACAGGATGGCAATAAGCAGTCCTCAAGCCTAACTATTATCAGAATCACCTGCAGAGTCCTTATAAATGCCAATGTCCAGCCCCATTTCCAGCGATTCTAACTTAATTCCCTGGGGATGGTGGTGGGAAGAAAGGAACTAGACACTGCACTGTCTAACAGCTCCTGGGTGATTCTCGTGTGCATCCAGGGCTGAGAATCAGTTGGTTCCGGGTCCAGAATCCAAAGCACTTTGTGGTAGCTATAAGAATATGGACAAAACACCAAGGAGAAATTAGCAGTCTAAAACCTAAATTCAATATATCACTTAAGTTTTCCACACATCAGTCATTCATGTACTTCTGACATCATTTCACCATAACCATTACCTCCTGCAGTTATTTCCTTGATAGGATTTTAAATCAACCCCATTTTACTTAAATTTATTTTAAAAACAAATTAGTGGACTGAGGGTAATGGCAAGGTGAAAAAGAAAAGATAGTTGCTCCTGAGAGGGAAAAGCACTCGAGTCAGGAGGAAAGGAAAGGCAGAAGACCCAGGATGTGGGGCAAAGCTGGCACAGCCATGGGGTGAGGAAAGTGGGAAGCTTGGAGATGGGTTGGAGACTAACAGAAGAATGTCGGAGAATGGGGTTACACACAGCAAGTGCCTGTATGAGGCTGTACCCTTGAAGAAGCCCTAAGAGAAGGGAGGCCTGGGTGGCTCAGCTGGTTAAGAATCTGACTTCAGCTCAGGTCATGATCTCACGGCTCGTGGGTTTGAGCCCTGTGTCAGCCTCTGTACTGATAGCTCAGAGTCTGGAGCCTGCTTCAGATTCTATTTTATCCCTCTCTCTCTCTCTCTCTGCCCCTCCCCGGCTTGCACTCTTTCTCTCTCTCTCTCTCTCTCTCTCTCTCTCTCTCTCTCTCTCTCTCAAAAATAAACAAACATTAAAAAAGAAGAAGAAGAAGCCCTAGGGAGAGAGAGAGACTGAGGAAGCAAAGAGGTTGGGGCCAGAGATGAAGGCAGGGCAGAGTATGAGACCCAAGCAGGGCTGGTGGAAGTGAGGGGCAATCTGAGAGATGAGTGGGGCAAAGGAGGGCCTGCATTGGATGAAGTGGGGGTGGGAACAGGGGGACAGTGCAGCCGAAGCAGACACTGGGTAGAACAGATTGTCCACTGGACAGTGCCAGGTGGTGACCAGCAAAAGACCTCCAGTGACATCTGTAAATCACCTGAAATCATTTCACGACAACCAGTGGCAGACAGTCCGTATGGTGGAAACACTGCCCAATGCCCTATGAAGAAGGAGCCACCCGTCGTCCCCCCTCTTCCTCTTTCACTCCGCCATGATTATATGTAAACAAAGAAATGTAAACCCCCACCTCGCATGTCAGGTCCCCACGGACATGACAAAACTCAAGAACCACAGAAAGTGATGTTACTTCTCTTCTCTTACATACTACTCATGTTTCTTATCTGTATAAACTCCTTTCTTCCCATGAACAGTCCCTACCACGGGAACCATCTCCTCAGTCACCATCTGTAAGCACAGAACACAGTCAGCAGAACTGACAAACACCCAGTAACAAACACCGTAAAAACAGCATCTGCTATTAAGAAAATAAATCATCAAAATAATGTCTGAGCAAGTTAGTAGCTCATTATCATATAAGTCCTTACATATAGACCAAAAATATCCTTACACATAGTTACCTACAGCCCTAAAAAGCAATCTCTTTTATTATTTAAAATCCTTGCCCTTAACTTTTTTTAAATGCTGGGGAGACAAAAGGTTCGTCTGCAATCACCAAGCACGCACTGTCATTTCTCAGTAAAGTTTATTTCCGCTCTGTGATGGTTCTGTTTCCTCCCCTTTCCTAGATGTGTCAAATCACAGATTCCCTGTATCCCCTAGTCATAGCCAACAGAATGACTCAGGCGGCACACAGCTTGTCGATTATTTCAATTTCCTGGGCTAAGCTCATCATTTCCCACTTCTTCTCATTTCTTATCCTCTCCTCACTTTCTTGAGGCCTGTTACTCCCGAGATGGCATGAGGCATGACAATAATAAGGGTGAAATGACATGAAATCCTAAAACAGATAAAGGGAGCTAAACTTTGATACACTAAGGAGAGATCTAAGAGAACTTCGTTCACCTCCCGGAAGGACAAGTTCATCATTCATCTATCCATCCATTCGGCGAATATTTACTGAGCATCTCCCGTCAGTTATCTCAATCCAGCATGCCACTTGAAGTCATGCCACTGTCTACACAGTGTTAGGTAACATTAGCTGCTAGAGGGGTGCTCTATATCCAAAACTTCTGCTTGACTACAGATGTGAGTGTGCACACATGTACACATATGGTACTAGGATATCCACTAACCAGAACTGGGCAACATAATCAACGCTCAAACCCAGAAGCCTAGAAATAAAATACCCTTTACAGTCAGGAAGGGCTAATTTAAAGCCTCATAATAAAGAAAACCCTAGAGACACTATTTATGAAAGACCATAAACTTTCAATTACAGCCATACATGAGGACAAAACATCCATGGAAGAACACACAATTCTGGCAACCCACTTTGCTATCCAGGGGCACAGGTTAATCCATAAATCCATAAATGTATTAACCTGACATTTCTAAGAATGCTTGACACTTTTTTCTTTTTTTTAATGTTTGTTTATTTATTTTGACAGAGAATGAGCATGCACGAGAGAAGGGGAGAGAGGCAGAGACAGAAGGAGGGAGAATCTCAAGCAGGCTCCATGCTCAGCGTAGATCCCAATGTGAGGCTTGATCCCATAACTGTGAGATCATGACCTTAGCCAAAATCAAGAGCCAATGCTCACCCAGGACCCTGCATGAATGACACTTTTACATGCACTAACACAATAAATTTCCCCCAAATTCTATAACATAGGTATTGGTATAATATTCCATTTTTCAAATTAACAAACTGAGGTTCCATTTGAGAGTAAACCATTTATTCAAGGGCATTTGGAAAGTAATAAAGGCAGAACTCGAATCTAAATTTGTAATTCATGGATTCAAGCAATTTCAAAGGAATAAAAATAAATTATTATTATACTTTATACGCTAACATCTAATTTCTTCTTCTGATTAGTATCATATGTTAGTTTGAATTTTGTTTTAATTCACGTAAGTATAAATTGTCTCTGAGCCTCTAATAATTCTTAATTAGACTTTTCTCAGCTCCTGGTTATTCCATACCACCTGTTCCTGTTTTTCCCAGGATGTTTGTAGGAGAGTGAGAATTAACTGTCCTGGCAATAAAAACTAACATTTAAGGGTCACGTACTTCATGCCAAGCACTGGTGTAAAGGATTTCACTTGTAGTTTCTCACTCAACCCTTATAGCAACCCTCTAGGTCAGTGCTATTATTACCATCATCACCCGTTTTTACAATGAAGGAAAGGAGGCACAGAGAGTGTGGTAACTTGCATGAGATCACACAGATAAGGGAGATTCACACTTATGATCTCCTTCCCCGTTCCCCAGTCTATGACCTCCAGATGTAAGAAGTTCTGGCTCTCCTAACACTTTCATCTCCTCTAGTCTGGGCTCCCACTGGCCTGTTTCTCAGTCAATGAGAGACTGCTTTTCCCATTGTCCTCCATCTTTGATTTTTCCCCGATAAGAGCCCCAGTTCACCTGCTCTGTGAAGCTTTCTGCTTCTACCTAGTACTGACCCTGGCATACCTAAGAATGTTCCCAATGGAGATAAATATACCGTGGGTACATAGCAGGGCTTCCCCAGGACCATCTTTTCCATCAAGGGTTTGATCTCATTCTTGCCAAAATCTCTTAAAGGAGCCAAAGCTTTTAAAAATAGCACTCGATATTTTTAAAATTACTCAACCAAGTTAACGGTGGCTTTTCCTTACAGCAAAGTATCTGAATTTGCATCACATTATCAAGAGATTTAAATCACATTAATACGTGAGGGTGAAATGTATTAAGGTCAGGTTAACCTGAGGAATAAAACTGACTTTCCCTTCTCATTCCACTGCCTGCAAATTCTGAACCGGCTCTATCTACAGATAATCCACAAAAGGAGCTGTCCTCAGCGCAGGTGCTATATTGCTCCATGATGCTGAGAGGCATGAAAAGAGGAAACGAACACTTATAAAATTCCTATTGTGCACCAGACATTATGTTATGTGTTTTATAGGTATAAATCAAATAATAATTCCACAACAACCCTACCAAACAGGTCTTTACCAAGCCCATTTTACAGATGGGGAAACAAACTGAGACACAGAGCTGATGAGTGGCCAGAGCTGAGATCTGAGCCTGCATCTGTTTGTTCTCAGCTTCTTGCTGCAGGGACCATTCTCTTTGCTACACAGCCTCTTAAAGTAATCTATCAAAAGCCCTGCAACACAGGGCTTAACTTGTCTTTGACTATAGTATGGAACTTGGTTTAGAAAAAACAAAACAAACAAAAAATCGAGAAATGAGATCCTGATATACAGATGCTTCCCAAATGGCCCTGTGCTCCCAATTCCCAGCTGGGTCACAAATGCCCCAAGAAAAACAGCTTTTCTTTACTTTCCATAGGTTGGCTACTCCCCTGTTTCATTCCCTGTTCTCTTCTTGCTCCCTGCTCCCCACGCTCTGTGTCTTTCCATGTGCATGTTTCTGCCTCTGTCTCTGTCTCTCTCTCTCTCTTTCGCGCGCACGCACACACACACACAGACACACACACACTCAGGAATACCTCGATCCAGCAGCCGGAGCAGGCGGAGATACCAGAGATACCACTGGTCCCAGAAGCGGTCCGTCATCCCACCCTGAACTCATCCTTCACAGCCAGTCCCTCAGCAGAGCCTCATCCCACCACCTCCGACTCGAGGAGACCGGAATTACTTGATGCTGGGCTCACACGCAGCCTGCTCTGAGCAAATGCCTGCCTGTGAAGACAGCCACCAGTCCTCCCACACAGAGGCTGACTGTGCCGGAGCCGTTTCACAGCAACAAAGGAACAAGTGCAGAACACCGCCGCCTTGTGCAGACCTAGTCTGCAGGGGCCCAAAGGGAGGTCAGAGATGCAGGGGGAGGGGCGCCAGGGAGGGCTGTCACAAAGAGGTGAGGTTAGAGGTGGTCTTGGGAACAAAAATCCACATTCTACACCATGTCTTAAATTTCATTCCAGAATCTCTCGCCATCCTGGCTTTTCCTGCCTCTCATACCAGAGGCCAGTGGCTCCCCTAACGGGACTGGGGTGGGAAGCCAAGAGCTCAGCCATCCAGAATTCAAAGGCCTGCCCAGAAGACCCAGAGCCTCACTACCTCACTCCAAAGGGACCAGAGACACTCTTGCCTAAGAATGCTAGACCCACATGAGCAGAAAAAGGCCATAGCCCCTTACTCCCTGTGTCCATTTGCGGATCCTGTTATTGTGGAGATAGCACGGGCTCTGGAGTCACACAGCCATGGCTTCAAATCCTGCTATCACTTAATAGTTGCCTGGTTTTAAGTTTCTTCAACTCCCTTAGCCCCAGCTTCCTCCTTGTAAACTGGAGAGAAAAGCATCTGCCCCACGGAAATATTGTGAGGTTCCCAGGAAAGAAAGAATGTGCCGTTTCTGGTATAGCACTCGGTGGAGAGCAGTGCTCAAGCATTCATCCTCCTTACAACTCAACCCCTCTCTTTCGCGCCAGATTCTCCGTTCCCACATGTCCGTACATCCCATGGTTTCCCACCTCCCTGCCTTTGCTCCTGCTCTTCCTGCTAATAGTATGGCTTCCTCTGATTTTCTCAATGTCTAACTCAAATACCGCATATTGGGCAGCCGTCTCTGGTCTTCCCCTTTATACTCCATTTCACTTTCTCCTTGTCCAGGACTCTGCTCTCTTACTTGATCGTAAACTCCATGAAGATAGGAACTGCTCCATAATCATCGTTGTGTCCCCCAATGTACTTCACATAGTGCCTTGAACTTTGCAAGTACTCGAGTGTTACTTACTGAACAAATGAACAGCCAAGTGAGTCTGGGAATGCCACACAATTTCATTCGTAGGGCAAAGAGAGGAATGCACTGTGGCGCCTCAGCCCCTGTGTACTGCCTAAAGCCTGTAGGAAGATGACAGGGCTCCCCATGCTTGCCCTGCTGGGAGCCCATTTTACAGTGGGCTGGCCATCCACATGGCGAGGCTGCACCCCTAGTGACTGGGAGTCCTGCTCGCAGAAGTGAAACCCAAGGGGACTTTAGGTTTTGGGACAACTCTGTCCTCTAAGCCTAAAAAGTACCCAGCAGCCATGTGCACATCTATCACAGCTTTTGTTTCAGCTTAAGCCAAACTAGCAATGCCTTCTCACTGTCCTAACAGAAATGTTGGCTTCCCAGGCCTCCTGGTCTTCATGGGGCAGCTGGTGGGAGCAGTCTTCCCTCATTCCTCCTTTTCTAGGAGCTTTAGGCCTCTGAGATAGACAGGCCAAAGATTCTGATAGTACTCAGACTGAGGAGGAGGCTGGGGGGAGGGTGGGGATAAGAGATAGGAGGGAGAGGAGAAAGTGAGCGCAGACACAACCTCCCCCCGCCCTTGCCCCTGCACCAGCACCACCACCACTGCACGTGATTCCTTCTGAAAGGGAAGTAGTGGGACTGAGCAGACAGACTGCCTGAAAGCCACATCTCAGGCTCTGATAGTATTATTTTGTTATTACCTTAAATGGACAAGACTCCAGCCTGTAGTTAACACAAGAATGCAAGCCCCTCCTCTCTCCAGCCAGCAGTGCACTGACCCTGGAGGCTCCCCTTTCCTTCCTGAACAACAAAATCCATCATTCAGGTGTAGCCAGTACTTTTTAGCTCACAAAGTACTTTCATATCCATCATCTCCTTTGAGTCTCTGAACAGCCCCACAAGGTCTGTAGGATAGGGATCATTTTCCCCAGTCTACAGAAGAGAAAATCCACATTCCAAGATGTTAAATAACTTGCTCACAATCAAATTCCTAGTAGGTAGCTGGGCTGAGAAAGAGATATGTACCATCTGTGTGCTCCCAAAGAGAGTTTCTGGGGCTCTGGAATGTTTCCTGAGGAACTGTAACATCTTTCCCAGTGCAATGGCAGCCCTCACAGTAGGGCAGGGACTGGGGACACAGGGCTGCTTCCCAACAGGATGCCCCTCCAGGACACTGCTGACACACCATGGCCACAGACTGAGGTAAGAGAGCCTCATTAATGGTCTTTCACTCTTTTCTTTAGCTCCTGGCTGTGGCTGCCAAGGGAGGGCATCTCCTAATAAGAATGCCAAAGGGGGCTTTCTATAACACACCTTAGGAGAAATCTGAAATGGGGGGGGTGGGAGGCGGGAGAGGGGTACACATGGCTCTCCCACCATGCAAGAGGTCTAGACAGAGATGGGCTCTGGGAAGATAGTTCCAGATAGTTCACACTATGTGAAATGGTGTGAACAAGAGTATTCCACGTCCCACTTGGGCTAGAAGAAAGCAGTTGGCCTTGTTCCCCTCCCTCAAGGGCAATTCCACACAGCCTGGTTTTCAAAAAAAGAAAGGGAATAAATCTGTTAAAGAACAATATGGGTGTAAGCACCTCCCCACACAACTGTGAACCTAGAAACATAGCATTACCTGTTGGGTCAGGCACAGGATGAACCCATTCAGCCAGGAATTTTACTAAAATCAGCTCTAACCTATCAAGCTGGGCTCCTTAGAGCTCCCTGGCCCACCACTGTTCATTTCCCCAACCCCCACAGAGCCTCATAAGCTTTAGTGTAAATACAGCCCCTCCAAAGTTGAACAAAATGTTCCGAGAAACTCTGAGAGTTGCCATTTAACTGCAGTGCAATGAGAAAGGATGGGGTTTCGGCCAGGAAAGAGCTTTATTAAGTTTTTTGTTGTTATTTTGTCTTAAACAATGCTTCCTCAGTGGCTCCTTCTTTCCTCATGATCAAAGCAAGCATGGCCATTCCCATTGGCATGGCCCCTCCAGCCCACCTACCTGGCTACAGGGACATACTCTCCAGGGACAAGTAGCACCTCTAGGCCAGCAGCAGCCTGTCCATTCCAGAGGGCTGATGCCCATCTGGAGGATCACTGGTTACTCGATGTCACATCACAGATATGTTGCCTTCTCTTCTCTGTTTCTTCCTCGTAACTTGGCACTGTTTTTTCTCCCTCTCTCCACCCACCCCAACATGAAAACACTGTGTTCCCGATCAGATAAAGCCAGCACAGTGTATGGAGCAGAAGGCAAACAGCACAGAGGGAGGAGAGAACCAATCATGTCCCAAACCTTTCCCACTCATCTCCTGGGACAATGACCACCAATCCCACAGCAGCACTGGCCAGCTCCTTGGACACATGGAGCTATCAGACAAGTGGAGGCCACACAGGAGGCCGTATGGTAGCCTACCAGAGTGGAGACACTCCGCTGATATGGTGTTCTTCCCCCCACTGCACCCCAGGAAGTGAGCTCCATCAGGCTGCCATTTTGCCCTGCAAGCTGTGCTTCAGTTGCAACATGAATCAAACACTCCAGCAGACACCATACCCAGCAACCTCCCACACCACTTCTGTCCCTTTGGCGATTAGCACCCAAGTGCTGAAGTGAGCCTATGGCAGCACATTCTCAGTGACACCATCATGGGATGGGAAGGACCCCCACCAATCTCTCCTGTCAGAGTCTGGTATCCCCGGATGAACAGACTCCTTAGGTCTGCACCTGAAGACAGCACCTATGACAAGTATCACCTATCACACTGAAATTCAAGTCCACCTCTCCCAAGAGGCCTTTTCCAGCTAACCCCATTCATTCTCTACCTCAGAGGTTCTCAAAGTTTAATGGGCAGCAGAATCACCTTAGAGGGTTTGTTATCCATGCAGATAACTAACCCTCACTCCCGGAGGCCTGCATATTTAACAAGTTCCCCAGATGATTCTGTCCCCAGCTCTCCTCTCTTACACAGAGCACTGACTTCATTTAACTCTTCTGGTTGAATTCTAGAGTGTACCCATCTCCCCATACACCCTACGAGTCCAGTAGGCAGGGAGATTCTGAGTCCCAAAGCAGACTAGAGTCCCCTGGAAGGTAAAGAGAGGTCTTACCTCCCAAGGCCCATTAGAGGGACCCAAACGGAGGGGTTGAGAAGCTGCCAGCCAGGAGGCTGAGAAATCGTCAGCCTCATCTCTCCACAGGCTCCAGAAAGCATTCATTCTGCCTTGGCTCCACCGCACATCTGTACAATAACTTTAAATGTCACCTCAAATATCAGGCCAGGCAGCAGGAGGGAAAGGCAGAAGCTAATTAGTCTGCCTTGCCCTGGCTTTTGTGTCACTTTCCTCCTTGCTCACCTGCAACCTCTGCTGAGATCTTTAACTATCCCTTGGCTGGGGAGCCCCAGCTCATGAAGACTGCACACAACCTTTCACCACACCAGGTTCTAAACCAAACTGTTTAATGGAGGAAACGCAATTCCTCCCTTGCCCTGCTCTGAGTACTTATACTTTGCCTATCCCCACCAGTTAATAGAACCCCATGTTTCCCTGAATATCCAACCACAGCAAACCACCCCCAAAACCCCCTGCCCCATGCCCCAAGAGTCAGACTCATCCCATCTTTCTCTGCTTCTTCAAAGATTACCCATCCTGGGTATGTGAAAAGTATCATGATAATTTCATCTCCTATAAGGTCTTGATGATGAGATCTTTACATTTAGGCCCTTGGGGAGTATTTACATTTTGGGGAAAGATATTGCTTCAAAGGAAGGGGGGAAAATGCAAACTCATAGATAGAGAGAATAGACTGGTGTCTGCCAGAAAGTGTGGGGGGGGGGTGGCCGAAAGGGTGAAAGTGGTCAAAAGGTACAAATTTCTAGTAATAAAATAAATAAGTCACGAGGATGTAATGTACAGCACAGTGACTATAGTTAATAATACTATATTGCATATTTGAAAGTTGTTAAGAGTGGATCTTAAAAGTTTTCATCACAAGAAAAAAAATGTAACTATGTGTGGTGAATGATGTTAACTAGACTTATCATGGTGATCATTTTGCAATATATACAAATATTGAATCACTATATTGTATACCTGAAACTAATATGTTATATGCAATCATATCTTAATTTTAAAAAAGGAAATGGAAAAAAATAACATGGTGTATTTCCACCATCACCAGAGATGCTAAATTAACATTTTATTTGAGAATTTTTGTATATGTACATGTTCTGATGACAAAGAGCTTAATTTGTACAAATTATGATCTGGAATGACAAGTAAATTTATTCTATTGTTAAAGATTTTTTTAATGTTTATTTATTTGAGAGACAGAGAGAGAGGGAAGGAGAGAGAAAGCAGGGGAGGGGAGGGAGAGAGGAAGACAGAGGATCTGAAGTGGGCTCTGTGCTGACAGCAGAGAGCCCAATGCAGGGCCAGAACTCACAAACCATAAGATCATGTCCTGAGCTGAAGGCAGTCTCTCAACCGACCCTTCAGGTGCCCTGAATTTATTCCACTGTAAAGAAAAAAAAAGGAAGTATGGGGAAGTCTAGGCCTAAGATAAGCAGGGGAGGGGATGGATACTGGAAACAAGGAGGAGGATCCATGACTATCTTCCCTAAGTCTCATAGAAATCTGCCTGTTAGGCCATCCTGATGAAGGCAACTCATAGGAACTGGTGCCTCCACTGTTCTCCCTAACTCACTCCCGTGACCTCCCATTTCCTACTCAGAATATGACTACCTGGTAGGTTGCCTTCTCTACAGTGCCTACATTATAAAGTAGTGCTCCTTGAAGACAAAAAAGAAAAGCTAATAAACAGTTGGAGAGAACACCTCAGAACCCAACCCAAGAGGCCTAGGTAATCAATCCAGAGGGTTCTTTATTATCTCCTGTTTCCCACAGCCAACATGGTGGTGCATCTCACCTTCACTAAGAGCAGTTTCTCCACCCATCAAGAGAGGTGCTATGATTCAAAAGACTGATGGCCACCTCAAGCTTGGGGTCCATTCACCCTGGTTTCTTTTAGCCATTCCTCTCATCTCTAAACTCTCACAGTTCATCAACACAGAATCAGAAAAACCTAAGTTGTCAGTCACTGCAGTTGAAACCTCACACCTCACCCAACCCGCAGGGAGCCCTACTGTGGAGAATTCTCTCCCTCCTCTCTCCTCTTTTAATCCCATGACTTCACCATCTCCTACAAAAGTCCCCCTCCTCTCAACCCCCCCCAATAAAATCAGGCTAAATAGGCACCAGGCTATAATGACTGGGGTTGATAATAATGAATGTGAAGTTAAACAGGATCAAAAAGAACTCATTGTCCCATTAAAGAAATATTAAATTTTGGTTAGCATGTATCTAGAACTAAACATTTTTTTCTATATTCTAATGGGTTTTTTTCTTTTGGGAAAAATTCCTAATCTATGAGTGTTCCATAGGGTAATGCACTATTACATCAGAGTATTTGACTCACATGAATACCTTTATCCCCATCACACACACACACCCAAGGATGGATAACCAGAGTAGCTACACACTAGCCAATTTGAATTCTCTCTTCCTTGGCTTTTATTTTCAAAAAAAAAAAAAAAAAAAAAAAAGGATCAGTCGCCATGATCACTTTACTTTTTAGCAAAGGAATTCTGCTTATGGTTCTCAAAAGTAACTAATTCCCATAAATCTATAAAAAATCTCTTTCTAGTCTGCTTATACTGCTAATTTGAAGCCTTCTAGGTGTTAGGAAAGGCCTGAGCTTTGGAATCAGATCAACTGTGTTCAAGTCCCAAATTTCAAATCCCTTTTTCTAGCTGAGTAATTTGAAACAAATCACTTTGTACATCTAAGTTTCTTCATCTTTTGGATGAAGATAAGGTTGATCTTATAAAATTGGAATAACCTTCATGAGGAAAAAACAAAATAACATTCAAAATATGAAGCACTATACCTAATATATGGTAGGTGCTTAATAGAGTTAGTGCAATCTCTACAATAGAAAAAAGTTCATCGGGTTGAAATTCTCACTGCATACAGCTTAAGTGGACAGATAAACCAGTAAAAAGCAGTGTCAGTTTTGCCACTGAGGATAAGTCTCAGCCAAATGGCCCTTATAAAATTCTGAGTTAGGGACAAGTCACAACACCAAATCCCCCAGCCTCTCTGCTCTACCTGCCAGGCAGTGGCAGATTCCTCGGTCTTACGTGCCCAGCTGCCCCAATTCATCTGGCTTTTTCCATATGCTCTAAGACAGGTTAGAAACTTCCAGGAAAGGGGCGTCTGGGTGGCTCAGTCGGTTGGGCATCTGACTTCGGCTTAGGTCATGATCTCGTGGTTGATGAGTTCAAGCCCTGCATTGGGCTTTGCGCTGACAGCTCAGAGCCTGGAGCCTGCTTCAGATTCTGTGTCTCCCTCCCTCTCTCTCTCTCTCTCTCTGCCCCTCTCCCCCCTCAAAAACAAATAAACATTTAAAAAAAATTTTAAAGGAAAGCTCCAAGAAAGATTCAATTATGAAAAATCCTTTGACTATGCCTATATGAACCATGTGGATGACTCTCAGCACTGAGCAGGTGGGAAACTTTATGGAGCTCCCACTGGAGTTTCCAGGTCCTCCAGTGATGTGGTTTCTCATCAGTCTGGCCTTATAGCATGTACACAGGAAAGCCTACTTAAAGACACCCATGAAGAAAACATGCCCTTTAGGGGCACCTGAGTGGCTCAGTCAGTTGAGCGTCTGACTTTAGCCCATGTCATCATCTCATGGTTTGTGAGTTCAAGCCTCTTATGGGGCTCACTGCTATCAGCATGGAGTCAACTTCAGTTTCTCTGTCTCCCTCTCTCCCTGTTCCCCCATACTCGCAAGCTCTCTCTCAAAAATAAATAAACCTTAAAAAAAAGAAGAAAAAAAGCTTTTATAGGCTTAGGGTAGAAAGGTTTTCCTAAGCAAGACATAAAACTCAATACGCTGGCTTATAGAGGCATTTTTTAAGTCTCTGTGTGTATGTACAAAACACTTAAGGAAAATAAGAGCTGGATAATACTAGTGAAAGGAATACTTTTCAATATATATCTTTTCAAAACCTTTGAATTTTGACCTTTGGACTATATCATCTAACTTTTTAAAAGACCTCTTAAGATGATGGAGTCAAAAATAAATAAAACTGTTCTTGGAGTCCAGCTGCCACATGGTGAGAAGCACAAGCCACGTGGAAAGGCCACGTGAAAGAGAACCAAATACCTGGGACGAGAACGCAGCTAGTCCCAGCCATACCCACACCGACTGCCTGCCGTGAGAGCGAGGCCACCGTGGAGCTTCCAGCCACCAGAGCACCCAGGCAGACACTACAGAAGACAGAAGAACTGCCTCATCTGCCCTCATAATCATGAGAAACAACAAATTGTTGTCCTAAGTCACTAAGACTGAGGGTGGCCTGTCAGAGTGTAACAGATAAAATGAAAATGGAGTCACTGGTGAATAGAGAGCAATTAAAGCCACAAGATTGGATGAAATCACCAATGAAGTGTCGGAAAGGATGGTACCTTATTTCATCTACAAGACGAAAGTGTGACTAGTCTCAGGACTGAATCTTTTTATCTACGTATCTACCTATCTTGGAATTAGAATCCTGAAAACAGGGTTGTCACAGAGGGTGTCTAATTAACATGCTTGTTTCCGTTTTAAAAAGAAGTCATTTTCTCTGACAGGAAGTAAATATGTCTGATTTGGTTGCTTGCTTTGACAAGAAGAGCTGCCTTTTCTAATCCTTACATTTGTAGCCCCAAAAGTTTGAAAGAAATATATTAAAAGCCTAAATACAATATGCTAGAAAATACATGATTTGCAACCATTTAAATGTATGGTTAAAAAATGTTTAATGTCATCTTAAATGTGTGTGGGCTGGTATATAGTTTTCAATATTCTTTTAGGGCAGACATAAGCAAAAAAAGTCTAAAAAGCCCACTGTACCATGTGTGGTGTACCCACACAATGGAATACTATGCAGCCGTTGGTAAACAATCTTGAGGCTTTCTGTAAATTGATATGAAAAGATCTTCCAGACATATTTTTGGGTTCAAAATGCAAAACATAGAACAATATAGTTAGTATTCACTTGCTTTGATAAGAAAGGGGTAAAATAAGTATGGATTCCAATTTGCTTATATTTGCAAAAAGAAACACTGGAAAGTTTAGCAAGAAACTAACACTGATACTTATCTGGGGGGGGAGAGGATGGGGTAGACAAGCATAGGGTCATATAAAGACCTTTTTATATTGTATTAATTTTTGAACAATGTGAATTGTGGGGTTTTATTAGGTCTTCACAGGGAAAAAAAGGAATAGATAAAATTGTAAAAACATGACTAACCTTCACAGATAATCTAGGAGACAAATATCCACTACATTGCAACAATACATCATACAAAGGATTAGTATCTCTTAATGCACAAAGAGCTCCTAAAAAACATTAAGAAAAAGTTAAACAAATCAGTATAAAAATGGGTCAAGAATATGAACAGACAATTCACAGAGGAGAAAAAACAAATGGCTGACAAAAAGCAAAAAGAAAAAAAGGTGCTAATGTTTACTAACGATCGGAGAAATGCAAATTAAAGCAATAACATCATGCCACATTTGACCTATCACACTGGACCTAGATAGATAGATGATAGAAGCTTAGATAGATAGATAGATAGATAGATAGATAGATAGGTAGATAGATATAGAGATATATAATCTGGTAAGAGAACAAGTTGATATAATGTTTCAGAACTCAGTGTGACACTTCTAAAGTGGATAGCCTCCAAGCCCACAATCCTATTTCTAAGACTCTCACCTACTACTGCACTTAGACACACAAAGCAGTGTGTTCTGTAACAGCCAAAAACAGAAGGTAATCTAAATGTCCAACAATAAGGGACTAGTTAGGATAAATTATACACTTACAATACAATAATTTATACTTGGAAACCATTGAAAAGAACAAGCAGTTTTATTTGTAGTGATATGAAGGAATGCCCAAGATATATCATTAAGTAGGAGAATACAATTTGCAAAACAATTTGAAATAATTCATATTATCCTATTCTTGTGTGAACACAGATATGGGTATAAATACACATACACACTAGGAGAATGGATTTCAGCACACAGATTTCTTGTAGGATATAACCAAACCATTGACAGTGCCTATCCCTGGGGAATGGAGGAGGACGGCTAAAGAATTGTATTTTATAAAATTTTATGTTGTTATAACTTTTTACCATTAGCATTCTATCTTTGGTGATTTTGAAGGCATATAATTAACCAGGCTGACTAAAAGAGCAGCTCAGGTCTTTTCTGGAAAATGAGTGCTCCTCAGGGCCAGGACAGCCAGTTCCTTCTTCACTCCCCACTCACAGGATCTGGAGTGTGAGACAGTCTCCAGAGAACCTACTGCTCATAATAACCACTCCCTGGACTTACGTACCTGTCCGCTGGCTGGCAGATGCTGTTCGTCCCCCATTTGCTCCATACCCCAGCTTACCACAAGCTGGATGGTGGCTCAATGAACTTCCCCAGCATTCAATAAAACCCCAAGTCTTCTCAGCCCATTCACTTAGTGGCCACTTAGACAGCTTGTGGGATTTCGGTCAGAGATGGCAACTATGTTTTGTGTCAAGTTCCAGTTCTAACCAAGGGACAGTGACTGTCCAGAGCTTCTGTGTTAAATAAAATTACTATTTTTACCTTTGCATTAATAAATATCTTCGAGACAAAGAAGAAAAGAAAATTTCTGAGGCCATACACAGGATGGATGAGGAAAGAGCGGTGCCGTCAATTAGTGACGTCTCCCAGGACGAGGCAGGAAGAGCCGTAAACATGAAAGCTCTCCAGCCTGTCATGCCTGTCTCTGTACAGTGGCTCTGACTCACAATCTCTGATGCTTGCGAATCTGCCATCTCTACACAGAGTATTAGACTTTGGTTGTGGGGGAGTTGATGGTGGTGGGAGGTGGTTGAGGGTACTGGGGGGGGTGATGGCTGAGTATGACTGTGTCATTAAGTGCCATGTCCATCAGAAGACAGGGTGAAGGTGTGGAGAATCTGAGGAAGGGGAGAGGGGAAGGAGCCCCCAAACAGTTGCATATGGAAGGCTATGTATGAACATCTGGGTACAATGCAGGCCCGAAGAAAGCCCTGAGTCTGGGTTCCATCTGTCAGGTCTTACGGAGTTCCTTATTCCAAGGACTTAGCAATCGTGTCCACATAAGAACCAGCCTCTCACCATTTCGAAATGTCCAAGTGCCCTATTAACTGGGAATTCACTCATCTTTCCTATCCCTGCAAGCAAAAATAGGAAAAAAAAAAAACTCAAACCAAAAAAATCTCAAAACTTCACATGTTGTAACTAAAAACACTCAATAAACAAAGCCAGTCCTTGGGCTCCCTTAGGGAGTAATTGTCTAAGAATGCTTCTTTTCTTTCAGCTGGTGAGAGAGAGAGAGAAACGTGCTAAGACTCTGTGGAGCTCATCTTGAAAGCATTAATTTTTCCAAACACCAATGTACAGTTCGAGTGCTGTTCCTGTGCGAGTGGCAGCAGGGAGTGAGGGGACTGCTGAGGACGCCTCTCCATGCAGGGTCTGCCTGTGGGGCTTCAGAGGAAGTGGTCATGGTGAAGCCGTGGGGGAAGGATGCAAGTTTTAGAAGCAGGGGCCCAGGCAACATGACTTACCTCCAGGAGCGGTTGCACATGGCCCGTGGCGCTGACGACTTGGGGTGGATTACCCATCTCTAAACTTGGAAGGGAAAAAACAGAGCCAATGCCTCTACCCCTTTTTAGGGCCATTCTCTAAGAGGCTGAGATGACAATTAACCAAAAATCCTTCTTCCTCACCCATCCCTACAACCCTGGAACTCCAACAATCATACACTGACCTAGCCCCAGGATACAGGCAGGGGTCTTTAAAACACTCCGCCTTCTTCTCCCCATTTATGGATAAAAATGGAGCATGCAATTTGCTCATCCATGGTCAAACTGTTCTTTGTTGCCTACATCTATCCTCTCCAGGTAGCTGAGGACATTCTCATCTACAGTCTGTCCACAGAGGACAAGACACAACAAAACCATCCACTGAGGCAAGGGAAAGTCTCATCACCTGCCTGATGCAACAATTAGGATACCCCAGAATCCCGGTCAGTCTTAACTAGACATTCTTAGCTAGACATTCTCCCAGAAGATGGCCACCACCAGGACCTACACACGTGCATGCCGGGATTCCCACTGGGATTCAGTGCTGCCCGCACATAGACTTCGGTGCTTTAGCACCACTGAGACATCATATGCCGATTCTACCACTTACTAGTTGTATAAAATTGATCAAGTTACTTAACCTAAATGAGGATGAAAATAATAGTTTTTAAATAAGTTAAGAAATGTAAAGAGCTTAGAAAAGTACCCAGCACACAACAAATATTATATATGTGTTTATGATTATGATTATGATTATGTGCCTGGCCTTCACTCTCCACGCTCTCTCTTCCCTTTGGAACATTGCATATATTCCTCCCATGCATTGGGACACTGTTTCCCACTCTGTCTCCATCTGGCTTCCTGTGCTAACTCTCCCAGTCTGTAGGAAGGACTCCTTGCTATGGCCCGGGTGTCCTTGCATATGCACCCATCACACCCGGTACATCCTCAGTATCATACTCTCTTCCAACTGTTTATATGTCTACCTCCTCAACTAGGTCCTGTATCCCTAGAGTCTGGCAAAGAGAAGGCGCTCAATAAATATGTGTTCAGTGGATGGATAAACGAACAAGACACAGGTGAAGAGCAGCTTTCGCTCATTTACTAGGTGCCTACTCTGTGTATTACCCTGGACTACGCTTGGAAATACACGAAAGACTGAACACTCAGGCTGATCTCCAAAAACTCACAGTCTGAGGGGCAGTTTTTGCCTTCTAGCGGTAACTCAAGAAAAAAGATGGGGTGGGTATAGTCCAGTCCAAGAAGGAAAGGGTGGCTCTTGGAGGGGAACACAGGTTTGCCTAGAGTGGGTCTGTTTAACTTGAACCAAGCAACAAAAGCCTTGAACCTAAGATTCTGTTTATCATCCCTACATGTGAAGAATAAATGTAGCTTTGAATGACCTAGGTAAAACAAAAAGGTAGACCCTTCTGTATAAGGATGGTTTATTTATCTGAGTATCAGTCTAACTCAGAGAAACACTGGTCAATCATCACATCCATGCTGCCTGCAGACTATCATCACTAGACTGTAAACTCCTATGGACAGAGGTCTTGGTTTATTTTATTATCATGTATTATTTTATAGCCCATTCCACTCCTCCTGTCTGCCATGGGCACCAAGGGCCTAGCATGGTGCCTTGCCCAGGGTAAAGGAACATTGCAGGACACAAACAGGGAAGAGTTTACTCATTTTGTATCATTTCTATCATTCTGCATTTCTCACTATGTTTTCTTTGTTTATGTTTTGTTTATCAGCTTAAGGGAAAAGAAAAAAGAAACATCAGGAGTTAAAGGAATATTCTTTGTTCCCTCTACTGCTCTCTAGAGAAGCAGAATAGGCACTGCCACCCCCCCCGCCCCCCCCCCCCCCACACACACACAAAATAAAGCCTGCTCTGGGATCTCAGTGGAATTTCTACCTGGCTGTAACTTCTCCAGAAGCCTTTGATAGTTCAAGCCCACTAAAACAAAAAAAAAAAGAAAAAAAGAAAAAGAAGAATTTCTACTTAGAGTAAGAAAAAGCCGAAGCAACTTTTCCCATTTCGATTACATCATAGATACTTGGGGTTATGTTTTCCATCCTGGGTGCCCTAAAAATGAGGCAACATGAGATCTTTTCCTCAATGAAAAGTCCAAAGCTGCCTGCCTCCAGAAGGACAAGGGTGTTCCCAATCCCCAGCCTTGGGAGCAGGGAACTCCAGAGCACTGTCACCCAATGCAGCTGTAGCAGTGTGACCACGCGCCTGTCCTGGAGGAGGTTTGGAGACTCACGCCACCTCTGTCTTCCTTCATCCATGCCAGGACTCTGGTCCCGCCACCACTACCATTTTGAGGGTTATCTGTGGCATGCCATATAACGAATTTCAAAGCCAGATGAAAGTGAATTGGAAATTTGTCTACCCCATCATGTCCATCCTTCTCACGGATAATCCAGAGTAAGTTAGTAAGGCCGGTGACTCAGAGAATGGCCTTTTACCATGAGCCCCAGAGAGAGAAAACACGTGCGGATGGCTGTGTATCAGTCGGTGCAAACACATGCACGGCAGCCTGTGCCCATGTGAATGCACCTCCACATATTGTGTCGGGGCAGACAAATGGGCCTGAATAACGTTGGGAATACAACCCTGGGCACTGAGCTTGTTGCTAAGGCACCTGTGTCTCTGCCACCAGATACAGTCTCCTTAGGAGACCAAATGATTTGGAAACATACAGGTAAGAAGGGCGATCCGGAGACAGAGAGTTTATTTGGTCCTAATATCTCTGAGATTGAATGCCCTCCTGCATGGAAGTACATAAAAACACTGCTCATTAAAGTGTTACTGAGACCTATTCTAAATGACACTTGCCTTGGAGCAATGTGTGCCATCCTTATTTGCCTTTGGGACAAGCCCACTAGAATGAGTAGTCAGGGGGATGTCACACAGTGTGTGCCTGGATATCTGCTAACCCTGTGACAAATGTCCTCCACAATATTCTTGTAGATAAGATAATGAAAACTGAACACGATAAGAGTATCATTGGTGGACTGCTACAGATAAACTACAGAGCCAGAGCCCAAAGAGTGTTTATTAGGGGAATATAATGAGTGTTAGGCGGGATGTTGGTCTCCGGTGATTGGCACAAAGCTCTCTCTTCCTTTGACTGTTGTGTTTAACTTTAAAAAAAAAATTATTTCCCAAGATGACGAGAAGAAATATACACTTATAGTATGGGTAGATGATACAAAACTGGTATAGCGGACTTAAGACTATAAGAGATGACCAAAATCAACGTGTAAGTTTATCTCAGCAGATTTGAATACTCGGTCAAAATTAACAAGAGCACATTTTATGTCTGAGAAATTTTAAAATAGAAATGTACATGCCCCTCACCTAGCTATCCCAGACCTTTGTATCCACCCTAGAGAAAAACGTGTGTGTGTGCAAATATGTTCAAGAACATTCACTGCTGCATTGTTAATAAGGATTAAAAAAATAAACAAGAGTAAAAAACAGAAACAATAGAGCTGCTAAGACAATTATGGAATATCCACAATGAGAAATACTATGCAGAAGATGTTCAAGACATGTCATTGCGTGAAGAAAAAGTTGCTGAATGATATAAAAAGCATGGTATGTTAACCACAGACATACAATACACACACAGAAATTTACAAATTTCTACATATCTATCTAGCTATCTCGATAGCCATGTAAATGCATAGAAAGGTCTAGAGGGGTCCCTAAAAACTGATACCAGGATCTACCTCTAGAGAGTAATTAAGTTGTTACTGAGTCAAAAAGGGTACCTGGAGTATCTGAAATTCAGAATGTATTGTATTAAACTGTGTAAGTTAGCTTTCTTTTTGTTTTTTTAAAGTTTATTTATTTATTTGGGGGGGGCATAGAGAGAGAAGGGGAGAGAGAATCCCAAGCAGGGTCCACACTGTCAACACAGAGCCTAATGTGGGGCTAGATCTCACTAATGGTGAGATCATGACCCGAGCCAAAATCAAGAGTCGGATGCTTAACCAACTGAGCTACCCGGGTGCCCCTAGCTTTCTTTTTAAAGTAAATTCTTGCTTTTAGCTTTAAAAAAAAAATACAAAAACATGGGGAAGGGCACAAATTCTTGGGTTTTCCATTACGATCTAATAGGTGTCAGCACTGTGGAAAGACTGCAAAAAAGCTATTTCATACTACACAGAGTGCATCCAAAGCTTGGTGCCCAAATAGCCTGCAAGTACCAGGGATCACTAAGCTGGTCATGTCTGCAGCACCGGGTTGGATCCAATCCTGACAACACAATTAGGCAGGGACACTGACAAAGTCAAATGCAACCAGAAGAAAGAAATGCCTGACTTAAGAATAATGCATGAAGCATGACTTAAGCATAATGAATGAAGAAACCACGACTGTTTACCTCAAGATTATGGGGAGATAGACAGGTTCCTTCAAATATGTGGAGGGCTATGACGCAGATGATGCAGTAAACATTTATTTGGGTTTTTTCCAGAGGTAAATACTAGGACAAATAAATACAAGCTGTTATTCCTATTAAAAATAAATTTAAAAAAGAAACATTCTAACTAATAAGAATGAATGACAATAGAATAGTCTGTCAGGCATGATCACGAGCTCCCTGTCATTAGAAGCATTCAAGTAAGAGATTCTATAAGAAGAGATATTGGATTACATTAGAAGCAAAACTATGTAAACCTTAACATCTCTAACAACTCCAATATTCTGTGATTCCATATTTTGGCTACAGAATCAATTTTCAATCAATATGTACCCCCATCAATTCCAAATCCCACAGGTGGTTTACTTTGCCACCAGGTGGCAGTAGATGCCTTGGACTCTGGGTCCTACATACTAGATGTGGTGAAAAATTTAAATTTGCAGTTTTCCAATATTTTTTAAATTAAAAAATAATAAAAGAACAGATGCAAGCATTAAGTCCATAAGCAGCCCCTCTCAAGGCAACATGTAAGTATAATTCGTAATTTGATGATTCCATCACAATGATTCTTAATCACTTGCTTTCCTCTTATGCATCTCTTTTGTACAGGGTCGACAAAGAGACCCTTAACTTCTGTGGCTTCCCCTCTCTGGTGTCAAGTTTCCTGACTTGTACACAGTTCCAGATCCCTGTGTCTCCTCTTAATGCAAAAATTCCCTCAGCTTCCTCCGCAGCTGCAGACCGTGTCTGCTACTACCGTCTTTCTTCCCAGCCCAAGGAGGAGGATTAACAGGAGAATCAGAGAAACACCCCAGCCATTTCCTGCTTCTATCTTTTCTGCCCCTGTATCCACACAGCTGAATCCACAAAACAAGCAAGCAGTAAACAAACACAGAATAGGCCAAGTAGCTGAATCTCCACCCTGACAGCCTGAAGGTATATGATTATCTTTTCCTAATTAGAAGAGAATAATCTCCCACCCAGCTCTTAAAGAAAAGAGAAACTCTCCTACTGTAGCCACAGCTGTAGACTTGAGTGTTGCCTAAAATTTGAATACAATCAACAACCCTTGTCCTAGTCCCTAGCAACCCAAAACTCTGTTAACACTGCCTTGGTTACAGATCACTTCAGAAACCTTGGTTTTCAGGGAGTATTTTGGTAAGAGCTTGTGACTGAATGCCAATGATACAAGCCTTTTTTTTTAACTTAGATTTAAAGCAGATTCATCACAATAAACCATATGCTTGAGTCAAGGTCCTACTCTTCTTTCTGGTCACAGGTGAAACACCTCTTCTTCCAGGAAGACTTCAGGAGCCTAAGACTATGTTGTTGCTCCTGATATGTGCCTTAAGAGTACCCTGCACCTGCCCCACCACAGCCCTGCACCTGCCCCACCATAGTCCTGCCCCTGCACTACCACAGCTCCATATCTGCCTTGTCACAGCCCAGAACCTATGCCACCACAACCCTGCATCGGCCCTACCACACAGCCCTCTGCCTGCTCTGACATAGCTCTGCACCTCTCCTACCACAACCCTGCACCTGCCCTGCCACAGCCCCACACCTGCCTTGTCACGGCTATGTACCTGCCCAGTCACAGCTCTCCACTTGCCTCCCACAGCTCTGCACCTGCCCCACCACAGCCTTGTACCTGCCCTACCACAGCCTGAAACCTGTCCAAACACAGCCCTGCACCTGCCCTACCACCATCCTAACCATATGTACTTCAATGGCTTCTACCAGCCCATTTACCATATAGGATCCATGAAGACCTAGACTATAACTGTTTTTTTACAACTGAATCCCCTAAACACACGACTCAATAAATATTCATGAGACTATCATAAACATACACACTATCAATTAACTAATTAATGTGAAGCCCAAGTCCAGGCAGCTGTTCCATTGAGGATAATATTTATCCCTTCTACAAACATTTCCTGAGTGTCCCTTGTGCTGGTATGATACAGGATGAGTCAAACCCAGGCCCAGTCCTCAACATGCAGTGAAAGAAGAAAGCCAAAACAAATACATAAATACCTACTGTGCAAAGTAGGTACAGCAACACCAAAAAGGATGGATATTAGGAAACGGGGAACCAGTGGCCAAAGCACAGGGATGACCAAGAAGTTCAAAGTAGTTTGAAGTAAGGCTATGGGACAGGTAATACTGGGGCCAGAGCCTGAAGGTTCTTCAATAATACCTTTAATTAAATAATATGTTCCAGGCTAAGTGCTTTACATCATGATTTCTTTTTATCTCTTGAAATAATTCTATGTAAGGCACTCCTACTACGGAGAAGGAAATAAGCTCAGAGAAGTCAAGAAAACTGCCCAAGGTAGAACAGCCAGTAAGCAGCAGAGCTGGGATCCACACCTAAGCCAGCCTGACGACTATAGCAGCAAGTGCCATCCATAGTGCGTTGAAACCTGAGATGCCAAATTACGGAGTTACTACTTTATCCAGTGGACAATGGGGAGCCACTCTAAGCAGGAACATACCAAGGTCAAAGCTCGTGCTTGGTGGGGCACCTGGATGGCTCAGTTGGTTAAGCATCCAGCTCTTGGTTTCAACTCAGGTCATGATCTCGCAGTTTCGTGAATTAAAGCCCTACATTGGGCTCTGTGGACTCTATACTGGTGGCATGGAGAGCCTGCTTGGAATTCTATCTCTCTCCCTCTCTCTGCCCCTCCCCAACTCAAGCTGTCTCTGCCTCTCTCAAAAGAAATAAAAAACTTAAAAAAAAAAAAAAAGGAAGTATGCTTCCTTTTGCTTCCTTGCGCTTAGGAAGATTTATCAGAAATAATAGAGAGAATGAACTGGACAGCTAGATTTGAAGCTAACTCCAATAGGCTCATGTTGTATCATGAAATTCCTGCTCTGGGAGAATAGCAGCAAGCCTGGAAAGGTGATTCAGAGCTGAGGCATTCCAGAGGAAGGGTGGACACAGTCAAGGTATACATGATCCCAAGGTATACACCTGAGTGACCAAGAGGACGGGAACTTGGAAGTGTCATGTGCATGCTTGTCCAATACCTCTGCAGGTATGCGTGTGTGTGTGTGTAGTATCTGTGGAAAGAGCAGGAATGGCTACAGGCTTATGAGTGGGAGTATGGCAGCTTTAAGTCCTCAGAAACACCGAAACAGGACGTAGCCCAAAACCTCCCCATGCCCCACCTCTCCCTAGGCATTGCTGCTACTTGCAAAAACTTCCAGAATTCCTTAGCCATCCCACCCACTCAAGGCATCCAAGCCCCCAAAAGGAGTCATAACATGGCATAAGGTCTCACACAACCATGTCCACCCAGGTATACTCTCCTCTGGACAGCCTGCCCTAGCACTGAGAATGCCTGGCCTCAAACCAGCACCAAGAAACAGAAGGGTGCCAGATAGGAGCCACGGGCCCCAGAAAGGAATTCTGATTCCCTGTAACTGTGAGCCAGAAGCTCCACGCCTCTGGATCTGTTTCCTCATCTGTAAGACAAGCAGTTTGGACCAGAGTCAGAAGTTGCAAACAAGTCCAACAGGTCAAACTCATCCTGCAAATGGACTTTGACCAATATGATGTCTTTTCATCGAAAACTTAATTTAAAACCACCCAAGCTATCTCATAAAGAAAAGGCATGTTTGAATCCTCTCTGAAACAAGAAGGCCTGGAAACAAGGAGCTTACACTGCCACATGGCATCAATGAGCTGGAGCTGAGGAGCTGCTGTTCCCCTCGATGAGGCACCACTCTCCAGTGTGCCACAGTCCCCTGCCACCCCTACTGCTCCCTGCTAGTCTCCACTCACCATCTATGCTGGGCATACTTTGATCCTTCCTACTAATGGTCTGGCTCCTCTAGGAACCTATGAAGGGATCTAAAATACCATCAGGGTAAGGATCAGGAACTAGGGCAGTAAACAGGGGTACCGAGAAGCTGGCAGTCAACGCCTCACAATGGCAGGTGCAGGCTTCTCAGAGGATCAGAGCACTGCTGCAGCGATGAAGGTTCATTAACACGTGTGTCAGGCCCGCCCACCATCCTCCCAGCCCCATCCCACCAAGGAGGAACAAGGCGGATGACATCAGCCTTGGACACAGTCGGAGAAACCCCAGCATGAAGCAATTTGCTTCCCCAGCCACTCTAATTTAACAATTAGCTTAACAACCCTGGTCAGGCACTTGCTGCGGGAGCAGAGAAGTGATCTGAATCAGCAGCAGTTTCAGCCTAGAAGCTTCGGGAAGCCCACTCCCCCACTGCCCTCCCTTCAGATGGGCCTGCATCTGCCACTCACACGGAGAGATATTCTAAATATCCCCAAAGATATCCACATTCTCTTTGAACCTCCCAGTTGGAATCCTTGGAAACTCCCTCTGTGTCCAAAATCAGCTTCTCCTGCTACAGCTTTAGTCCATTCTCTCAGTCTGTCCTGTAGAGATTCTGGTCCCATCACAGGAAGCAAAGCAAACCAGGCCAGTGTGCTCAAGTCAATCACTTCTCTGGTCCTTGGGGAGTTGGGGTGTGGAAAGGAAGCCTGCACAGAGGCCACACTTCAGGGAGGCGCGTAAATTCACAAGGCTGGCAGGCTTGGGACATTCTGGGCACAGATCCTGACTCAGAGAATAAGTCTCAGGGCTGGCCTGCCCTGACTCAGACAGCATGCTCAGCTCCCATTCTGCCTCATCAGAGGGCCCCTTGGTAGAATGCACAATACTTCCCTTGCTCAGCTTGTCCTGCTCCTGCTCCAAGTCCTTTCTCAAGCTTCACCCTCAACCCTAAATGCCAAATCTTAGAGATAGATACATGCACTGGTATGGGAAGATTGAAACGAAGAGTCTATAAAGCCACAAGTCCACAGAAATTTGGAAACTATTTTAAAATACAGTATTAGAATTCCAGGATAGATGGGGGGAGGCTGGAGCCCAAAATACCAGACCCTCAGACAAAAAAGCATCCCTGCATGACTAGGTGAAAATTTCAAAGAGGCCATGGAAAAAGAAATGGCACCTAAACAGAACAACACCCCAGGAACTTAAGCCAAAAATAAAACTGACAGATGCCAGTGCAATCACAGAGGTTTTGGTCCACCAAAGGGAGATGAGATGGAGAATTAGGGGGACCAGTCGGTGATACTCCTGGTACAAAAGGCATCCTCAAAAATAGAAGTCCTTCCCAGACTGCCCTCCCCACTGGACAGGAGTGAGGTCAGAGTTGAAACCACAGAAAATGCTCAGGAACCTGACTGACAAATAAGGTGTAAATAAATCACAAGGAACATATGGCATCCACCTGGGAGCCCTAAAGGAATTCAAGGGTGAAAGTGTAGAGCTGCTAGCCAAAATGTGTAACCTCTTATTACAAAGTCACTCATGCCCTAGAACTGCCAGATTACTCATGAAGCCTCCATTCATAAGAAAGGATCCAGGAGCATTCTCATTTTCACAGCAGGAAAGTCAGCAGAATATATATGAAAAACAAGAACACTGAGCATGTAAACATGGACCTAGCATAGGAAAATCCAGAATGGTTCTTAAAAGAGCAGAGCATGTATATAAGAGTTTTTGAGAGAGTAGATATGAATGTGAATGAAAGAGAATCTATGGGTATAATTTACATAAATTTCTAGGAAACTATTAGCAAAGTGTATAGTAAAAGAAAAAAATTTTGAAATACAATTGACACACAATGTTATATTAGTTTAAGTTATACGACCTAGTGATTCCAAAATTGTATCCTTCTGCTGTGCTCACCACAAATGTAGCTACCACCTGTCACCAAACACCACCACAACACCATTGACTATACTCCCTAGGCTATACCTTCTCAAAAGTAAAAACTTTTTTAATTGAATAATGATACACTAAGAAAAACACTTTTTCAGGGAAGTGACTTGGAGGCCAGAAACGTAAGGAAAAAGTAAACTGACACTTCTTCAAGTTAAGAAATAAAAAAAGTGAAGTTCTTGAGGCATCAACACTAGAGCTAGTCTTATATAACATTCTTATAAATACTCCGTTAGAGGGCGTTGGTGGTGAGCTACTCTACAGGTCTACACTCTTCCGGGCAAGAAAAAGAACTGCTGATCAAGAGGAATGATAGGAAGGTCTTTTCAGGTCTCAGAGCTGATATAAAAGAGGCAAGTGAATTTCAGCATGATAGGATCTCTCTGCCCCATGACATTTCCTTAGTCTCCTTTCTCCAGATAAGATGAATTCTGGGATCAATTCCCAAGACCTTATGGTTGTGAGCTCCAGAACCTACATTTTCCTTGAGGAGTGGAACGAATTCAGATTTAACTCAAAGAAGATGCTTCTGGCTAGACTAAGAGAAAGACTGTCCACTGCATTTGGTTAAACCCTGACCAGTCAGGTCCACATGGATCAACTCTTCTTCCTTCATGTACGATACATAGAAATAACTTCAGGTTTATAAACCCCAGGCCGACATTCACAGAAAAGCCAATCTGAGGCTATGAACCAAGACTCCTAAAACAAACAAGAGAGTATGATTGGATTTACCTATTCCTTTGAATTAATTTTTGTTATTGCATCTCTGTCTTGAGCGTATAGCAGGGAGGTGTAACTGCAGAAATGCAAACCTAAGCAAGTTCGGCATCCCTTTCCGGCCCACATTTCCCATGACGTATCCCATCTGCCTATTATGCCTCTCCTACTGCCTTTCAGATCAATAAATGCCACATGGTAAGAGTCCGTGCAACACTTTCTCAGTATCCACCTCCACTCATCCAAGTCCATTCATTCCTTCAGAACTAGGGCCCAACATCTCCCCACAGGCATCCCCCAGCATCATGGACCCTGAAACTCCCTCTCATTTTGTGCTTGAGGTCAGTGTCTTATTGAAGAAGGCAGAAACAAAAGAGTTCCATGTTGTGTCATCTGTAAAATTTGTTCTAATAATATAGGGGCTATATGCATAGGTGCAAATCCTGGTTCTACTTATTACTAGTTGAATGAACTCAGAGCTCCATATCCTCATTTGTCAAATGGGTATAATAATGTTTACCAACTTCAAAAGGTGATTCTGGGGATCAATTGGGGTTATGACTATAAAGAGCTTAATATAGTAGCTGGCATAAAATAAGTACTTGATAAATATTAGGTAGTACTAACAATGTCTTCCCAAGGAGATCTATTTATTCCTTTCTTGATGTTCTTGCTTTCTTTCCTCCATCTAAATGTAACTTTAAAAAGGCTCCTTTTTAAAAGGGTAAGTGATTCTAGCTGCCTCTGTTCCACAACTCCTCAGTTCTAAGTTGTCTCTTTATTATCTTCTTGTGCAACATTTGCTTAGACCTGTCTGTATGTTGCTTTATAAACTGGTAAGTCCCTTCCATGTGCCAATGTCATTGCTGCCTACTCTTGGGAAAGTTTGCATGGAAATAGGCAGCAAGCCTGGTTTCTACCAGTAGTGGACAACTAACTGCTTCTAAGAGAGTCCACAAATAACATTGACCTCAATGTAGCTGTTGAGGTACAGGGGATGCACTCTGAAACCAAACTTTGTCGGCACTTTAAGGTCAGATCCCTTGCTGGTGAACACTCATCAACCAAGCTCACGAAGCTGATGTATAAGCCAGAAGCTCCATTTATTGGATGCCCCAAAACAAAATACAACTGTCACAGGACCTGGAGTGTTCAAGTCAGTGTAGGTTGATGGACTGTGTAGGCTGATGGACTAGGAAAACCAAACCATCATCCAAAAGTTGCTTAGTGAGCATGTAAGCAAGGCTACAGGAGTCTGCAGAAAATTCATGGCTCAATAGCAGAAGACCACAATGGGCTGATGTGTCTACCCCAAGATTAGGAAAAGACCTGCCAGAGAAACTAAGTTCCCTCTTCTATGGACAGAGTCGAAATGGGCACCATCAGCTTCTGCCTCTTTAACTTGCCTTTCAGAAGTACTTCAACTGACCAGCACCTTCTACACACAGCCTTTCCCCAGACTGCACTCAGGGCAATTAATCAGGTTTGGGGTTACTAAATTACTAAATTAAATTTCAGCCCAGCAACTCTTTGATTATTCCCAGGTCACAACGATGGCATCTTTTCTCTTCCTTCACTCGTTTGCACATCTCCCAGGCCAAAGCTGTACACAGTACATCACATTCACCCATGCAAGAGACATGGATGGATCTCATTTAACCCTCAGAGACAGCTTCATTTCTGTTGTTTCCATGTTCCTCTAGGAGACTTCATCGTTACCTCCATGAAACCTCTATGGGCAAAACTCCCTTAGACCAGGTTCCTCATCTTCTACTTTATTTCATGGTTCTTCAGTGAGAAGAATTCATTAGCAGCAGACACCTCATCAATATCATTGATTGACTTGGTTAGTGAAGGTGCAGACATTTGCTTTCATTAACAGGAAAAGATCACTTTTAAGCATGGGGTGGGGGAGGATTCAAGGAGCACATCAGAACAGAACAAGACCAGGAAGAAGGGTGCACTGAGCTGCTGTCTCTGTTTCCTTTACAAGGACTTGAAGAAGGATTAAATAAGGAAATGTGCTGTATCCCTGGATTGTATTTAGAAAATTGATACCCACTACTTGAAAAGAAATAGCTTCTCTTCCACTACATTTATCCTGGCTAATATCTTCTTTTCCTTCCCTGATGTCTTAACAGCCCGTGGAAGAACATTCAGCTTCAGTTCTTAGAAAAAAGAAATTTGGAGCCTGGGATAGAAATATGTCTTATTCCACAAATCACAGACTCCTTAGGCTAAAGAAGATCTTCAAGAGGTCTTTCAGGAATCCCTCTGGCTCAAGGACTAATGTGCCTGAAGGAAATTCTAACAGAGGAGACACCTTGCCAGTTGAGGGATTCTCACCTTCCCATGTGGTTGCAGCATGGATGTCTTCTGCTCCCTTCTTCTGGGTTTAATTGAGTTGCAAGGAAATACTGATGAAAAAGGGCTCATGCTTAGACCGAGAGCCTTAGGTAAGAACCTAGTTTTGACAATTTCTGGCAAATCACTTAACCTCTTTGAACCTATTCTTTCAGCTGTAAATGGGAGTAACCACTACCTTTCGGCATTTGGAGACGACTAGCAATAACATCTGCAAAGGGCTTAATCAATGTCTGCCCTTATTACTGGGAACTTTCAGCTAACTTGACACCCATAAGGGACGCTACTTGGAGAATGCACCACCAGGTAATATCTAGCTGGGCTCAGAACACCAAGCATCCCAGCACACCTAAAGAGACAGGAACACCATGTCCCCATGCCATTCAACCAGACACAAGGCTGGCTCCCTCTCCTTCCTGGTGGTCCTTCATGTGGAAATGCTTCTTCCTAAGTCCAGAGTCTTAAATGTGAATAGAAATCCTCCGAGGACAGACATTAGCATGGAACAGGGAAAGAAAAGTGGTGCAGAGAGCAACACAATGCAGAAAATAACAAGAATTAAGGCAATATCAATCACATAATTATATTGCAGAAGGGACTCTAGCAATCATTTAGGGCAACCCTGTGATTTGACAGGTGGGAAAACTGAGACCTAGAAAAGAGAAAAGACAGATCCCAGGCAAGGATAGATCGATCCTAAAACCAAGACCTCCTGACTGGGTGGAGGGCTTTATTCACAATCCTGCACTACACAGAATGCCTGAAGCTGACACATGAGACAAGATACCAGAGGAAGGGACTGGCAAGCTTTATTTAGCTTCTACTGTATAAATACCACCAGCATAAGAGCACTAAGACTTACAAAAACATTCCCAGCTGTCCTCCAGGAGTTTAACATCTGTCTAGCTGGGAAGAAAACACCTGGCATATGAAATAACAATAATGAAAGAAGGTTTGTGATGACAAGTCCGGGGATGCATTCAAGGAGATCAGAGATGGGAACAGAGTGATATCACAGCAGACTTCTTTCCCACCTGGAGTGGGATACTGCTGCAACCTCACCAAATGGATAGATTACTCACCGCATGGCTAGGATAGAAGGGACATTCAAACAAAGGTTCCAGCAGGAGAAAAGTCTTGGAGTCTAACCTCAGCATGCTTATGGTTTCAAGCCAATAAAGAGAGAGCTCCAGCAGGTTCTCCGAGAACCTGGTAACTACATACTTGGCTGCTTCCTGCCCTCTTACCGTAGAGCATGGAGTTTGATGTTCCAAGAAGAGACCTTGAAGACTGCAACTTCCTCAGCATCACTGTGGCACTGAAGTCACACATGTACACACACACGCACACACATAGCACAGCAATGGAGTCAGCTGCTCAGATTTCTCTCTTCCTACATGCTCCCTGACCCCAGGGAATTCTCATCTGGGCTCCACCAGGCTCTGACCACTCCATCACTGAATTGATCTCCATCCCTGCTCTCCACAAAGGTTTGTTCAGCTATTCTTGGTGCTACTGTCTCTGTTTTTGCTGCACATATGCTCTGTCTTTTATAGCAGTCTCTGTCCTATACCTTGGAGAGCATGTCCCCAGAAAATTGAGATCGAATCCAGCTAACTTTGCCAACCTACCTTCCTTTCACTTTTCCTACCTTAATTTTTCCCCTGCTCCTATTTCATCAACTCATTTTATCCTATTGTAGTGCATATTTTATATAAGTCACTGTAACTTCTTTTTCAAGCAAGGTGTTCTCTAAATGCATGCCTGCTAATCTAGCCCATTTGCACAGCAGCCTGATAAGAGGTTCTCCAGTCTCTCTTCCAGGGACAGTATGCCCCTCCCATCATTTCAGGCCTAAGCCAAATGTCACCTTTCCTACAGACTATTCCCTAACTCACCTCTACCTTCATGAGGTTCAACTGCATGTGGTATCTGCCTCCTTATAGCACATACCCTATTCCATACTATAATCTGCTCTAAACACTAAAAAAAATAATTTTGTTACAGAAAGTAGCTCTATAATGTCATTCCCTCACTCAAAAACACTCACTGGCTCTTGCACTGCACAGTGAAGAAATCTCCCACTTTACCACCAATTTACCCGTTTGATTTCCTATTTTCATCCTACACACCTGCTAATCCATACTGCCTGCTTTTCTTCAAGCATGCCTTGTTCTCTGCTACAAGTAAAAGGGAAGCAACAGATTTTGTGTATCTCTCCAGCACTATCCCAGGGCTGAGCACTAGCTAGAGGGACACACATGTAGACACAACTCTGGGAGATCCCTAGTCCCTTAGACATTTTAATTTTGTTCCCTCAGTATTTCTTCCTCCTCCTCTTCCTCCTCCTAGATCTCTGTGAATTTATTTCCCCCTAGGGTAGTGCAACAGAAAGAACATGGACCATGAAAGTAGACATGTAGACAATGTCTAAGTTCAAATCCTAGCTCTGCCATTTAATAGCTGTGAGATATTAGGCAAGTTTCTGGCCTTTCTGTTTCTTTACCTTTAAAATGGGGACCACAAATCTTATTTTAAAACTTAAATGAGGGGCACCTGGGTGGCTCAGTCGGTTAAGCGGCCAACTTCGGCTCAGGTCACGATCTCACGGTTCGTGAGTTCGAGCCCCGCGTCGGGCTCTGTGCTGACAGCTCAGAGCCTGGAGCCTGTTTCAGATTCTGTGTCTCCCTCTCTCTCTGCCCTCCTCCTGCTCACACTCTGTCTCTATGTCTCAAAAATAAATAAAAAATTAAAAAAAAAATTTAAAAATTAAATGAGATATTTGTGGAAATGCCCAGCCTTATCCCAAACACTGGAAGGTGCTCAATAAATAGTAGGTGTAATGATTGATGATTAGTGACCTTGTTATTATTCATGCTTCCTTGTCATAAAAGAGCAGAAAGTCGGACTCCCACGTCACGGCCATGGTCTCCAGTCTCAACACAGGTACTGCTCAGGGCCTGGAGGTCCTTCTCCAATCACTAGTGCACTGCTTCCTTATATATCAAGTGGAAAATGACACACTAATCGTCCCTCAGGCCATCAGTCAGTAGGGGCACCTCTTCACCCTCCCAACCCCCCAAGCTCTGTGATTTTTTTCCTTTTGTGAAAATGATATGTTCCAAATGCTTCTGTCAATAAGCATTACTCAACTGCTGGGGGAAAAGGTCTAAATCAATCAATACCTAAACTCCACCAGCTTCTCTGTCATCTCCAGACATGGCAGAGAGCAGGAGGTCTTGATGTCCAAATGAAAAACTGTTAGTTTGTGATGCAGGCTGGCAGGGAAAAGGGTTTTGTTCTAGCTGCCTCGTATTTGTATCTCTGGGCTAAACAGAAGTACTGAGTGTGTTCCATGGAAAAGAGGAGGGAATGGTTAGTACTAGATTAACTCTAAAGGCTAAATCTCACTACATAGCACACTCAGCAGAAGAGCCTCTCCAAAGAACTCAGAATGTAAGTGCTGTTTCAAGCTATCATCAGTGTCACTGGGCTAACCATCCCTTTTAGTTTTAGTCCCAATTTCACAAAGTGATCTGGACTCTTCAGTGTCACAATCTGAATGTCACTGAGGTGGCCATATACGGAAAAGCAACATGTTACTAAGTGGAGGCTGACAAGGGCCTTGAGTTCCATGGATGAAGATGAGTGGTTTCCTTCATCAAGGAAGACCACGTCATCCCCAACTTCTAGTTGATCCTAGAACTGAGATCTGGTTGAATGAAGTTATCCAAACTTTGTCATACTGCCCCCTTCACAATTGTTATAATAGCTGCCCAGGGTTAAAAGGAGGCACCACCTGTGGAAGGGAAGCCATGTCTTCCTTGGGGAATTGGGCCCTATGGGGATCAGACCTGTGGTCTGGCCTCCTGGTTGCCACTGCTAACCAGCTAAGCTAACAACACAGGTCCTGAGAAGACACGTAGAAGACATCAAGAGGCAGGTAGGCAGTCAGCAGACCATGGGAGGAGTGCCTGTGTCCTCACATCTCATAGTTGGAGATAATCTAATGATCCAATTCTGAGACTTATGAAGATGGGCAGATGCAAGTAATTTTAGTAAGGAAAAGTCACTTGAGGCACTCTAGTTCTTTTTATCTTTCGAAGTTAAAACAGTGACCTCAGATTTTTTTTTTATCTCCAAAGCCTAGAAACTAAGGTACAAAATATAAATATTCAGCACAAATACTCGGATAATGTAATGTGTATTTGCTCTGTTATTTAAGAATTTTCAGTTCTTCTCTATAGAAAACAAACAAAAATAAACATAATAAAGATGATAAAACTAATAAGCATGTCTAACATGCTTTGGGAGCTACTTGCTTACTTATGAGAAAAAATAAGCAGAGTGTACATGTGTTGAAGAGAAACTAGGACGAGAGGGAAGGACCAAGTAGATACCTAACACTCATGCCAGACATGAACCGCTCATTTGGTGACACTCATTCAGGCCTCCTGGGTCCTCTGCCCAAGCCATGTACACAGATCCATAGCTATTCACTGGGACTGCTCCGGCCAGTCTTACCTCCCCAGCATCTCTCCAAATAAGCAAGTATGTACTTGCCACAGGCAACTTTTGCCTCTGTCCCGTTCTTGTTCACCTCTCAATTCTGGTTTCCATAATCACATCAGCAGCAGGAAGGCTGATATGGCAGTGAGACAAACAGGACCTATGACCCTGTAGAAGACAGAAGTCAGGGAAGTGGTCTTTCCACCCACTTATAATCCATCCTAAGTGCATAAACCTATCCCATGACTTTGGCTGTGAGCCTTCAGTTCCACAACCTGTGGGGAGGGTACCCATTCTGTGTAAAGCACACTTAAAGGCCATGATTGAATCAAGGCAATTTCTTATAACAGGAGTAAGTGGGATGACTCTCTGGTCCCAGGGTCTAGTAAGTACTCCTTTCCTCATTCAAGTAGGTCTAGGGAAACTAACGCCCCCATTACTAGTCTCTGCCTACACCCATGTAAAGAGCCCTTTTATAACCTTCTCCAGATTATGGCTGGAGTGACCTATTTCCTGCCGGGGCCTTGACTGGTAGACCTAATGAACCTATATCTTTCCTATTCCCATCTTTGAATGATAGATTCACTGAAAATTTATGCACTAGGCAACTCACATTCCAGACTTTCTCTGGTGCAGCTGAATCCCCAGACGGAAGCTTTTCCCTGTAGCCCTCTTCATGCCTACATGCAAAATTTCCTGTTCTCCAGAAAAGAAAAAGCATCATGATGGCTCAAAAACCTCAGTTTCATGTGTGGATAAGCAGCACAACATTCAGGTCATTGTCTAAGCTCTTCCACTCAACCTGGTTGTGACTCGATGTCTCTCCTTGGAGATTGCCTTGTCACCCCTCACAGCAATGTCTTCCTACTTACAAGCCTCTCCCTGATAGCACCAACACATCCTGTAGCGAAAAGGGTGTCATCTGGGATCCTAGACCCCATCAAGCCCAGATCCACCCCTGTCCGCCCTAGACTCAATGCAAACTTAAAGATGACCCACATTGGATGCTTTTGTGGACTTTGGAGAAAAAAAATTAATTTCAGCTTTATTGAGGTGTAATTGACATATAAGATATTTAAAGTATATATCATGGTGGTTTGATACACATTTACACTGTGCAAAGATTCCCCTCTATCTAGTTGATTAACACATCCATCCATGTGTGTATGTGTGTGAGAACATTTAAGTTCTACTCCCTTAGCAAATTTCAATCATATAATACAGTATTGCCAACTGTAGTCACCATGTTATACATTAGCTCCTCAGATCTTATTCATCTTAACAGCTGAAAGTTTGTACACTTCTATCAACCTCTCCCTATTTCCCCGAGCCTCTGGCAACCACTTTCCTACTCTATTTCTAGGCTTCTGGCTTTTGTTTGTTTGTTTGTTCATTCGTTTAGTTTCTACAGACACGTAATACCATACAGTGTTTGTCTTTCTCTATCTGGCTTATTTCACTCAGCACAAAGCCCTCTAAGTCCGTCTGGATGTCACCGATGGTAGGATGTCCCTCAGCCTCTGGAAGAATTACCCTCTCTCAGTCTCAGTCTGGGTTTCATATCTCAACATCTTGAGATGGTTTCTTTTTTTTCTTCTTCTTCTTTTTTAATGTTTATTTATTTTTAAAACAGAAAGAGAGAGACAGAGCATGAGTGAGGGAAGGGCACAGCGAGGGAGACACAGAATCCCAGCCAGGCTCCAGGCTCTGTCAGCATGGAGCCCAATGCAGGGCTCAAACTCATGAACTGTGAGATCATGACCTGAGCTGAAGTCTGACACTTAACCGGCTGAGCCACCCAGGTACCCCAAGATGGTTTCTTTTCAATAACAATAGTAATAATAATAAGTTATTATTTATTTGCCAGACACTGATCTAAGCATTTGATGTACTATACAATTCAACCTTCACAGAGCCCTCTGCAGTCGGTACCTTAATCATCCCACTCCATCTTAAAGAAAAGAAAATGGCACAAAGAGGTCAATACATGAACCAGGATTCAAGCCAGGAAGTCTGGCTCCAGAACCTTCACTCTTTTTTTTTTTTTGCAATGTTTTATTATGACATATTTTAATCATATAGAAAAGTAGAAAGAATAGTATATATATATACTCATAACCTGAATTTAACAATTATTAACTCATTGCCACACTTGCTTCATCATTTCTACAGTATTTTGAAGTAAATTACAGACAGCATGACATTTTACCCATCTACAACATGAATCTCTTAAATATGAGGCCATTTTCTTATCCACAATACCATTATCACACCTACCAAACAATAATTTAATAATTCCTGGAGTACCTCGGTGGCTCAGTTGGTTAAGCATCCAACTTTGGCTCAGGTCATGACCTCACAGTTTGTGAGTTAGAGCCTCACATCAGCTTCTGTGCCAACAGGCTGAAAGCATAGAGCAGGCTTTGGACCTTCTGTCTCCCTCTCTCTCTCTCTGTCCTTCCCCCACACAGGTATGTGTGTGTATGCTCTCTCTTTCTCTCAAAAATAAACATTTAAAAAACAATTATAATAATTCCTTCATATCACATAATAACTAGTCTATATTCAACTATATTTCCCCAACTGTCCCCATAGCACATGGGGCTTTTTATGAGTTTGTGTGGGCCAGGTTGACCTTGTCTGAATTGTTCCAATTTTAGTTCACATTCTGCACACACCCCCATCACCACTATGCTATCTGCTCCTTGCTGGGCTTTCTCCTTCTTAATAGTCTTTTAAAATGAAAAACCTTCTCTCTTATTCCAGTTCTCCTTCCACACAGTTCTGTATAAATTTAGTGCAAAGCAGTCTTTCTTGACTGGAAAAGACCAACTTTCCCAATGTAGCTACTGCCCAACTGCAGACACGACCATGTAACAGAAATAACACGCACAAGACACAGCACTGCTTCTGTCTGCTGGGAATGACTCAAGGAAGTCATGAAAGGTAGGGAGCCTCCTGAAGAAAAGGAGGGTCTCTCTGAGGTTAGTAGTCTCACCCAGAGGGGAGGAAATGGTCAAAATTTGCTTCATGTCTTTGCCTTGGGCACTCTTGCTCTGAAAACAATGTGTGTATCAGGTGGAAGGGAAATACTGGATCATTCACAGGTACAGAGGGGCGCCTTTGATATTCTAGACCTAAACCCAAAGCAGTCCTAATGTACACACCACAATCTATTCCTCAGTGCCAAGCTAAGCAGCGCATATGCTGGCCAGATGTCATCTTTGGGCACCCTCACAAAAACCTTTAGACGTCCTCCCCATCTCCGGGTAGACTGTGTGCGGTGGGGGGTTGACAAGGAGAAGGGGTCATCATTACTACTGCTTCAGACCTCTCTGAGGAAGGAGGAACATAATGAAGGGAGAAGTGGAGGGGGAAGAGTACAGGAGCAAGAGCATCATCTGAGTTCCCCTGCTTACAGTTGGGAGCTGGAAGTCCCCAACAAAACTCTAAATACCTAAATGTATGCCCTGCCACTAAAGGGCTGCCAGAGGAATCACATCATTTCATTCACTGATTTACAAAAGAAAAAAAAAGTTTCTTACCATCTCTCAGCCCTTTAAACTCCTCCTTGTTCTTAAAGGCTTAATCAAAATTTCCTCCGGAGCTGGGTGCCCCCATCTCTGCTTGCTTAGCATCCAGTGATGACCCACTTGCAGGATGTGTCAGGATGAGCTGTAATTATCTGTTTCCTTGGTTTTCTCCCTGCTAGACTCTGAGCTCCTAAGGCCAAAACCATGTCTTATTTATCTCTGTACCCTCAGTCCTTAACACAGGGCCTGTCATATATCAGCCATTTGATTGGTCAAAATGAACTGAATTCCAGCACTCCTCCCAAAACCAGCTTCTGTGTCTTGCTAATGGCACTAAAGTGTTTCTTTCTTTTACTTTCTCTTTACTTAAAAAAAATCCCAATTGCTCCTCAGTAACTTACTTGATAATCAAAGCAACTAGAAAATAGCACACATCTAGAAAACTTGTGTCTGTGTATAGAGTGTAAGTCTGCCTCTTTTTTTATATCATTAGAGTTGTGGACATCAATCCCTTTATACCAAGACTCCTGAAGAGTTGGTCCAGACTTTTTTGATCCTCACTCCATAAAAGTCAGTGCTTTACACAGGGCACCCCCTCAAGAAAACCTTGCTGAATTGACCTGATGTTGTCCATGATCCAAGCTCCCCAGATAAGTTGGCTATCTGCCAAATATAGCTACAGTGTGCTGGAATTATGTTAAGTAGCCAACAAAGTTTAAGGGAGGAAGAAAATCACCAATCCTTCCTGGAAGTGAGTGAAGAGAAGGGCTCTCTTCCTTCCAAAACGTCCAAACATCTTGTTCTAAATACTGACATCTGTTTGCCTCCAGCTTGCTGCTCCCAATGTTTGCCAACTGGCCAAGAATATTTGTGTCTTTACCAACCGTCTTCCCCCATCACACCCACATCACTTCCTTCCCAAGCTGGCAACTTCTCAGGCATTACCGGGTAGGCACTAAGCGGGTTCCAGGGGCAAATACTCAACCCCACTGAGAAGGCCAGGCCACCACCTCTGCTCCCTGGAAGAGCCCACCATAACAGTGTCCCAGGGGCTCCCCTACCCTGCAAAAGTGCTAGCTGTGCCATCACCCCAGTCTCAGGCCCTATTGCCTTGCCCTCTTCAGCTTCTTTCCCCATTGCCTTCTTAAATCACATATAATCTAGCTGCCACGATGCTATTAAGCCCTCAATCACAAATGCATGAGTCCTAGAAAGAGACTGGCCTCCAGTATTTGACTGTTGACCACTCTTCTACACTTTCTCTCCTAGTGTCCTCACTTCGAGCTGTCCTGGCTCTCCTTCTACCCCTCCAGTGCAGCTTGGACATTCATGGACTCCCTTCTACCCACAATCTCTAACTCTGAGCCATCCTCAGAGCTGAGTCACGGAGCCGCCTGCAACCAACCTCTCTCCTCCCACTGCCCATGAACTTCCACTCCTGGGAAGGCTCTGCTGCCTTGTGCAAAAATGTCTTCTCACACTTGAACGAACTACATTCTTCTTCCTTTACATCTCTTAGTGCCCTACTGGTTCCTAATCCTAGCTCAGACACTGCCAAATCAAGAGCTCAACCCTCTTCTCTTCTGTATGCTTAGTCCCACGGCCTCAAGTGCTTTCTAGACAACTGCATTGGAGTCACCTGCTATCACCCACACTCTGTGTCAACTGTCTCCAAATTAGCTCCCTTTCCCAACATCCTCCTTTCTTCCATTGTGCTCCATTTTTCTAAGGCACCGAGGAAGTGTGGGATGTTAAAAAAGCAAGAGAAAATAATCATAGACATCCAGTAGAGATATTTTTTACTTAGAAAGTAACGGGAAAGTGTTAAAACTCACACTGGAACAAAGAGGTTAAAGATGTGGATTTCTAGGTCCCACCCCCAGAGACTCCAATTCAGGAAGTATGGGCTGAGGCCCAGGAATCTGCATTTTAACAGATTCCTGGGCCCCAGGAATCCCCCTCCAACCCCCACCAAGTGATTCTGGTACGAATAGTCACACAAGTCATATTCTGGAAAGACTAGGTTTTAGCAGTTGCGTACAAGATAAAGCAGACAAGGCTAAAAATGCATAAATGCCCAAAGGCGGCTTTAAATAGAAGCAATAAACTGTTACAAAGTTCTGTTGCACAAGGAGTGCTACTAAAGCCATAGAACCAGGATAAGACCACAGAAATTATCTGATCTCACTTCATTTCACAAAGAAAAACTGAATCTCAGAAGAGATTCGCTACCTACCCAAAGCCACGCAAGCCCAAAGCAGAGTGTTTAACATAAATGACAAAGAATGTCTTTTTTCCAAAATAAGCAAAATAAGTACGCATGCACACACACACACACACACACACACACACACACACACACACACACACACAGGCTTAAAACAGTACATCTCAAATTTTAATGTGCAAATGAAACTCTTTAATGTACATGAAACTCTTTTTAATATGCAGAACTGATTTAGCAAGTCTGAGAGGGCCTGACGATCCTGCATTTCTAACAGGCTCCCAGGTGATGATGCCGCTGCTGGTTTGTGACCCACCCTTTGAGTGGTAAGGTCTCAGAAAGTAAAATAACTATTCGTGTGTTGTTCTAAATCAATAATCTATGTCTTTACAGTGAGCGTTTGTGATGCAGAAAGCAGTGAGCCTGGTTTCCTCCACCGCACTGTGTGGAGTGGACTGGCTGCGTTGCTGCCTCAGATTCAGGCCACTAAACACCTACTGCCAGTCTGCAGGGATGGAGCCCAGAACGAAATGGGGCTAACACACCTCAATCTTAAGCCCTGCTACAAAAATATCCATGTTGGAAGTGCAATGGATGGAAACTAGGGATTTAAAAAGATGTAGCCACATGCTGCTCTTAACATATTTTGGGGCATCTGGGTGGCTCAGTCAGTTGAGCATCCAACATCAGCTCCAGTCATGATCTCATAGTTCACCAGTTCAAGCCCCGTGTCAGGCTCTGTGCTGACAGCTCAGAGCCTAGAGCCTCCTTCAGATTCCGTGTTTCTCCCTCTCTCTGTCCCTCCGCTGCTCGTGCTCTGTCTCTCTTTCTCTCGAAAATAAATATTTAAAAAATTTTAAACACATTTAGCAAATTAGGAGATTATTTCACTTTGAAAAAAACTTTCAAATTAAAAATAAATGTCCTTGTATGGAAATACATCTACGATCAGATGAAAGATTTGGTTTGGGATTAGGAAATAGAAATGAACGTGGCACTATTACTGTGAACAAAAGCTGGATCACACCCAGAAGAGAATGGCATGCTGGCTCACAGGTGGGCTCTGCGACCATACTGTCTGCTTTCAAAATTTGGCTCTGTCACTTACAGACCACAGGATTTGGAGCAAGTCACTTAACCTCAGCTTCCTCATCTGTAAAATGGGGTTATTATGAGAATCAAACAAGGATTCTGCACGATGCCTGACACGTGGTGAGATTCAGTACAAACTGGCTACATTTCCAGAGATGTGAACACAGCCAATGAACCACAGTTTAATGAATTTCTCAACCACTGGGTGCTCAACATGCTCGGTCACAAGGCAGCATTGTCTGCCGAACCTGGCTCTCAAAGGCTTACAGGCCTCTGCTTGCAGGACGAGACACACAGAAAGAAAACTGACTCAGATTTTTCTGTTTATCTTGGGGCAACTCACTGATAGGCAGCGTGGCCTATGATAGGGACACGTGTACACTGTTGGCCATGTCTGGGTACTTGCTACCCTCCTTAGCAACCCTCACTACCCGCTTCATGGGTATGTAGCCACACAGGATCCTGCATCCAGAAGGTCTTATACTTGGGATTCAATGCTCTGTGGTCACTCTCTTGAAATTCTTAATAATTTAATCTTTGAATCTGGGTTTTATAAGTGAAATCTGATGGTAAATGAAGCACGTGCCAGAGGACTGGGGACTAATCGTACACACAGGCCACCTTCCAGGGACAGATTTTCAGCCATTCATTCTCCTATACCCTTGGGCCTAGGGCTTTGCCTGGCCTCTCCATTCCTGGACTCTCACAGGGACCTGAGCACAAACACAGGGAGTGGGGGAATCAACATCACACACACACACACCCACAATGACAAAACAGGACATGGTGGCAGCCATTTCTCCTCCAAGCTGGCCATACCGCAGCATGCTCAATAGGCGACATGAGGAGTGAGCCTCTCACTCACCTGCTATCTAGGTAGCTAGGATGTCCCTGTGCTTACAATATTCTTGGGGGTAAACTGTCCATTCTAGGTTGAGGCCTGGGCCCATAGGAAAAGGGAGATGCCTGGCTCAACCTCTCTGGCCCTGGCCAGGGGGTTAGTCCTACAGCTGCTAGGACCCAGCAGCCCAAATGACATGTGAGAAAGGGCCAGGCACCTGCGAGAGTCTGCACTGGCTAATGGACCACAACATTTAAAAAACACCATGGCAGGTCAAGAAAGAGACCGTGAGAGAAAGGAAAGGCTTTATATTTTGACACCTTTAATGGCACTTTTTCCTGTTTTTGAACAAGAGGCTTTGCATTCTCATTTTGTACTGGGCCCTGTAAATTATGTTGCTCGTTCTGAGTATGAGCCTCCAGCCCCAACCCAGCTCCCCTACTTGATGCTGCTTTTATCTCCCCTTCCTCTCTTTTAGGGGAGCAAGATATAGCCCTTTCTCATGAAAGGGACCTCTGATATAGGCTCTAATAAGTGCAAATGGTCTTAAGCATGGTCAGTAAAGCAGATGGAGGGTGGAGAGAAAGCATCCCTTAAGAATCATGACCACCTAGGGTGCCTGGGTGGCTGTCGGTTGAGCATCCAACTTTGGCCCAGGTCATGATATCGCGGTTCATGAGTTCAAGCCCCACACTGGGCTTGCTGCTGTCAGCACAAAGCCGGCTCTGGATCCTCTCTGTCTCTGCCCCTCCTCCACTCACTCCCCCTCTCTCTCAAACATAAACAAATGTTAAAAAAAATCTTTTTTTAATTTAAAAAAAGAATCGCAGCCACCTAGAAGCTAAGGGATTTTCAGAAGATACATGGAAATCTAGAGAATGCCAACTACGCTAAGGAGATAAAAAGCACTAAAATTGCCCCAGAAAAGATTCCCCAACACTTATGTCACTATCCCCATGGTTCCCAAAGTATGACCAAGGCACCCAGGCACCACAGCAAATTCATGGGTTCTCTGTGGAATGTTTAAATTTTTGAGGGAAATATATCAATGTTTGATGTCTATCAGACACTACATGGCTACTAGCAAAAGATAGGTCTCAGCTTCAACATTAAATTGTACTTCATTCCTTTCAATGACATCAGATCTTTGCAAAACTGGATTTGGGGCAGTTGCTACGATAAAAAGCAAACATAATACAACAATCAATATAGAGCAGGAAATGAAGGGAGTAATATCTAATCTGATTCCAAGGTCTGAGAAGTTGTGCAGTGCCCAACAGGCACATATGCCTCAGTAGTAAGTAACCGTGTTATTAAAGAATGAAATAAAAATACTTTTCTCTTAATTTATGTATATTACTTTTTCAAGTGGCTACTACGTTGTTAGTTAAGCACATAAGTCCTTATTAAGATTTGGGGATCTAACTACTTACTGTAGGAACAGCTCTATTAAGTGTCTTGTTTGGCCTAATGGTGCCATGGGAAAATTAGTGAGGCATGAAGGTACCATGAGCTGAGAAAGTTTGGAAACATCTGCCCTATCTCTGCAAGAGGAGGACAAGGAAGAGGATTATGAGGAACATATATCTAATGGAATAAGAGCTGGACTCAGCCAACTATTAACCAATAATTGATGGAAAGTGACATTTCCTCACATTACATTTTAAAAAGCTACTTCCAAAATTCAAACCTAGATGCTTTAAAAAAATTTTTTTAATTAAAATTTTTTTTAAAAAACATTACAAATTTAGACACTTTCATCTTTAGCCTGGAGGATGGATGTTCCAATTTGAAAAAGGTTGAAGATGACATTAAATCCATTGGTAAAGGATGCAAAGACAGATATTATAGGTTAGATCACTGACTTCATTGGGCTGGATCAATTCTAGTAGAAAATCCCAGAAAAATCCAATTTCAGGTCAGGACTACAAAGCCTGCAGTGCTGAGGCAGGCCACAGATAAGGCTGATGCTCCTTGGCACCGCAGAGAGATGTGTAACTTCCAAACTTGCAAGCTTGAGAGGGAAGAAAACAATAACTCGGAAGAGAGTTTGGATTAAAAAACAGTAAGGGCCTCCCATGTTTACAGAATAAAAGGACAAAGATAAATGGGCCACTTCGGGGTACAATCTGTTTTATCTGTGGCCAAAAAGAACACCTAGCCCACCCATCAGAGTGAGTTAACTGCACTGAAGGACTCAACACAAAGATGTGGCATCAGCCACAGGTAGTAGCTCTGTGTTCATGAACTGAAGGTAAAACCTACATATATGAAGCCCCTCTAGGGCCAAAGGATAATGTCCTGTGGGGAATTGGGATGCCCCATGTCTCACTTTCTTAACAGTCAAATAGTTTGAACCTTCAAATTGTAACGCCAAGCTTAGAGAATAGCCTGGATACAGAAAGGCTCACTAAATGGAGAAAAGAGAAGGCCCGTGAGCAGCAGAAATGGCAAAGCCCCATGGAGTGACTTGATCCAGAGGGAGGCATGGGGATAGCAGCTGATGACATCAATAACCATACCTAGCCAGATACTCTCACTGGGCTCCTCCTACTTGGGAGTTGGCACCTGTACATGCAGGAGACAGGGACAAAGTGAAGAGATTCCTCAATCAATAAGACTTCTATAGCTGGAACTCACCTCCACCTCTCCCTCTCCTGCTGCCCCTTCACTTCTGCACAGGCCCCGGATGCTGAGTGGATCCTTTACTGTTTTCCCTGATTAACCCTCTACTATTTCATTTTCCTGGCCTTTATCTATCTTCCTCCTTCCTGGCCCCTTGCTGTCCTGAATCTGGGCTTGGGGTGCACTCTGACCTGGCTATGCTCTCTGGTCTGACTGTTGGTCATTCTATAAACTTAGAGAATTCTTGACCTTTAATCCTTGCTTCTGTTTCTTCAGTCCCAGTTTCTCACCCTCTCCCCAGCTTCCAGAATAATACTTGTATCTGAAGACAGAGTGGCAGAAGATGGGATGTGGTGGGGGAGGCTGTAAGAAAATGAACAGGGGGTGCCTAGGTGGCTTAGTCGGTTAAGGATCCGGCTATTGATCTTGGCTCAGGTCATGATCTCACAGGTTGAGCCCCACATCACGCTGTCTCTCAAAATAAATAAATATACATTTAAAAAAAAAAGAACAGGATATGGCCTGGAGGTGTAATGTCCAGAGGAAGGAGCACTCTGACAACTGCCCTCCCCACCAGCTCTTGTCCAAGCCAAATGTGGTAAAGGATAAATCAATGGAAGTTAAAACTCCCTCTATTAGGGAGGGAAAAGATCTGGCCAAGACGAATATCTCTGGAGAAAGAGATTTGCCAAACATCCAATTTAAAGAAGTTGGAGGCTCTGAGAAAATTCAAACTTTTCTTTTTCCTTTAAAAATCTTCTTTACAGACCAGGAGAGGAAACAAACCATGTTTAAGAGCAGTTGTTATAAATAGATTACAAAAGCTACCCCAAAATTGTTGACTATATGGAAGTCCATAAATATTTGGCAGGTCCTATAAAAAATGAACTAAGGATACTATAACTGTCTCAGAATTTAGTCATACAGCTTACCCAGAGATTGGCAAGGCTAGTTCATTACTGTTGGATTTTTAATGGCCAGGAACAGATCAGCCGGTGGTAATTTATTCTGAATGTTGTGTGTCACATGCAAACATAGGGCCCCAATCCCACCCCAGTCAGTCTTTATAGGACCAGCACTTTCTCAGAGTTGAGATAAGCAAAGGAAGACCTTCTCCTAAGTAGACTCTCAAAATGACCTCAAAATGACTTAGAGATTTAGGGAACCTCAGTAACCATCCCTTTCAGCACCTTCAACTTCATAGTGAAGAAACTCAAGCCCAGGGAGGTGTGGTGGCCTGCCCAAGAACACACAGGAGGGCAGCGCAGAGCTAAGAGCAGCACACAGGGCTCTCCAGACTAGAGACATGTGCCTTTGTGCCATAGTGCAGCCATCTCTGCGCTACAAGCCAGCCAGCAGACTTGAGATCTCTACTGACATCCAAAAGAGAACAGCCTTCCATTGCTCATATTTTGGGGTGAGTCTCCCTCCAAAAAAAATAATCATGCAAATTTCCTTTCAAGGGCTAAGCAGTACCTGGAAAGCACAGCCCCAACTATAACTAACATAGGGTTAAAAGCCCTGACATTTGGAGAGATAAATTACCTCCTTTGTTCTTAACCTCCACAAAGGCTCTCCAGGAATTTGCAAGGTTCTCACCATAAGCTGATGTATGGGGAGATAAAATTGAATCCAACAGCCCAGAAATGGAAAAGTTCCAGAGAACACAGCCTCACGAGTGCACATATCAAGAGTCCCGGAAGGAATGAATAAAGCATTTACCTGGATACAGAACTATTTAAATACATAAGAATTTAAAAGTCTTGGCGTGGAAAAATAAATGGCACCCACCAGAGTATTTGACAGAGTCCTAAAAGAATTGCCCTTCTGCTCTACATTAAAGCAATTTAGGATTGGATTTCATGGTGCCACTTGTGGCATCAGGTTCTGCCAAATCTAGAGGTCTATGGTCCTAGGGCCTCTGGGAAACCTAAGGGAGCACATGATTGCATACTTGGCTATGGGTCTGACATAAAGGACCTCATCCGAGCAGCTGCCTTGGTCTTTCTCACGGGGAAAACTAAAAGCTAAAGGGAAAGTCACAAATATGTTTATTCCACGCTTAGCATAATGCTAGATAAAATAATTAGGATGGTCTGAAAAAAGTCTCAGAGAATTACCCCTGTGAATAACAAATCAAATAAATATGTCAAAACAAACTAGGTGGAACATACTGAATGCCTTTAAAAGTTTAGAAACTGGGTAGAGAGAAGAAATTAGATGACCTCCTTTTGGATTCAAGAGACATGTTGGGTGGCACAAGAGGTGGGGAGGAGGAAATACTCTGGCAACAGTTTAGCAGACTTCTGTGAACCCAGTACCCCTCCAGCAATCTAATTGTCCTGGCTCAAAAACCAGACATTACAATCGGATTCTATAAGAATTATAGAGAATTAAATTGCATAACCAAGTCTGATGTGTGCCCTCCACTAGAAGTGATACATTACAGAATCTGTTGGGAAATGCTAAAAATCATTTCTGTTATTGATTTATGTAAAAGTGCTTGGCAAATGGAATCCCAATCCCACATACACGCACCAAAAGAAGTAACTGTTACATGAGATAATGTGGAAGTTTAGCATTTTACCCCTTGGGATGAGGAATTCATCAGACTTCTTAAAGTTCCAAAAGTTCTGAAGGTTAGTGGTTAACTGAATGAGCTAAGATACTTGCCATAACCCCACTAATTAAAAAGTTATATTAAACTAGACCATAGACAATAAACTGCTAAAGAAACTTTGGTTGGAACTACTGGTAGCCGTAAGCCACAAAGCTGAACTTAAAGTAAATGAATGCTAATCAGGACCTCCAGAATTTCAGGTTACAGGAAAAGAACACATAACCATTCTTAGGGGAACCTTATCATACACCTCACAAAAGCTTCAGCCCCTGAGATACAAATGAGCTCATCAGTGGATAACATAGCCTAGACCACCCTGGTGCACACAGGTCAGTCGACCAATGGTTCCAACTGTGGGAAAGGTCCCTGATCTGGTGTCTGGAGTCAGCATAATATGGTAAGACTGGCTGGCTGAGCACCATGCAACTAAAGGCTATCTGCCAGGGAAAGGCCTAGGAGGTCCATTCTGAGTATCCACCAAAACCTGCAGGGAAGCATCAGGATTGGGGGTGAAAGGAAAACTACCCCAGAGCTCCTCTCCAAAGTTTGCCCAGCAAACTGACTGCCTAGCAGTCAGGTGAAAGACAGCATTTTCTCCATTTGCTTCCAGAGGCTTCTGCAACCTTTATATAAATCAGTAACAGGAAAATGGGACAGAGATCAGGAAGTGGTACCACAGCTAATACTACAAAGACTCAAGCCTCTATATGCAACCATCTCTACCCAGCCTCAAGTTTCCTGTTGCCTAGGAACAGACGCAAAGCATGTTGAGAAAAGTGTCTTAAGTATCCAAGTGCAGCCTCTGTGGCCATTTAAGCCAATTCTTGACCCAAGCCTGACTTTACTTGTCTATCTGAACATGCATTTGGCTAGAGGCCTAGGGATTTCCCCGTTTTGCACATGGCAGACACTCCCTGGGAAGGGAAAAAATTAATTTGACACAAGCAATCAATCCCACCGGAATGTTTGTGCACACTGAGCCAAGCAGAAATGGATCCTAAAGGGAGCACTTCTGAGAGGTGATGGGAATTTTAATGCTGAAAAATGATACTGTGTCAAGAACCCAGTATGATGAAAGCAGCACACGCATATGCAGCCAGAGCATGAACAATAACACACACGTGCACACAAGCACATATATGCACACACAGAGGCATGCAGACTTGCCATCCTCATAGGAGAAGATGTCTGGGTGTATAACTGTCCAGCCTTCAGTCATTTTGTTTATGCTTTGTATTCAAAATGTTTAAAGAAGTGCAAGAATAGAGCAGGGCTAAACCCCTTCACAGTAAAAAGCTCTGGTAGCTTGTGAATGAAATGTTCCTAGGATTCCAGTGTGAGTTCTGTGGTGCCTGGCTTGGTGAAAGCACCATTATCCTTTACCCACAACCAAAGCCAAAACGCTGTTGACTATCTGACACTTTACCTCCCCTTCACCCTTACATCAACGAGACGTGAAATCCACCACCATTACATCCCTTGTATCATCAACTATCTTTCAGTAGTTCTCCAACTAGAATTTTCATCTCCAATTGTGTCCCTTCCAACACCGTACTGGCCTGAGTTATAACTTTTATTCCATCACTTCAATCCCTTATGATTCCCTACTGCTTACAGGATAAAATCCAAATCCTGGAATATGAAAATCCAAAATCTCACATGTATCTCCAGTCTCTCTTACCCTATAACTCTAACTCTCCACGACTTTGTACAACTCTCTGCCTTTGCTCACCCTTCTCCCTCTGCCAGGAATGCCCCTCCCCACCCTGTCACACTGGATAATGAGCTCAACTTCCAATTATCGTCCAAGTATATTTACTCTATGACCACCACCACAGCTGCCTAAATAGGCTTCCCTGCTCCCTGGTTTGTGTCCCTGCATTCCATTGCATAGTCATACCATGTACCTGGAATGTATTAGTATACTTTTCAAAAATGGAATGTTTCCCTCTATCAAACTGTGACTTCTCTGAAGGTCTAGAGGATGTGCAGGAAAGGAGAAGGAGTTCTGGGTGCCTCCTTTTGAGATGATGTGGCTGGGCTGGGTTTGCACATGCCCTAGGAAATGAAGATTTTGGATTGCTTTCACTATCTTCTCTATCTGACTCAAAAGAAGAAAAGTTCAAGGACATGAGCTGGCAGGAAGATCAATAAGTTAGTCCTCCCTGTGCCTTGGCAGAGCAGCTCTGATGAGGCCTTGATGAAGCCGTTATCTAGGGTATTAAGGTATATCTCTAATTACAGGCTTGGGATCCAAAGGAACAAGTTGAGAATGGATAACCTTTTCAACACAGGCTCAGAAATCCCAGAAACTTTGTCCTTCTTTCAAAAGATTCTAAGGGCCAAAATAGTTTGAGGCCACTTGCTGACCTCCAGGATGATTCTCCACCAAGAAAAATGAGAGCCCCTCTTCCCCAAGCAAGAATGCTGCGTCACCTACAAGCTCTGGCACCAAGTGGACTAAGCAGTCTCAAGCTGCAGAGACAGAAAGCCTCAGAAGGATGGAAAGTCTTCACAGAACCAAGACATAAGTGTCCTGAGACTACTTCCCACCTGGTTTCTGTCCCTGCTGACTTTTCTGTTGTCCAGTTGGCTCAGAATGTTGTAGACACATTCAAGGCCAGTTGGCTCAATACTCTCAGTGGTCTCAGAGAGGAAAAGGGATTTACCAAGTTTTTCAATAACAGTACTGTTCCCCTGGCACCTAGCCCACTACTCTTTCCTCTTGGACCCAACCACCTGGCACCATATTTACCTGCTTTTTTATTTCTGCTCTGTACTTCCCTGACCCATCTGATTTGCCAGTCTCCCAGTCTGCCACCGTCACAAACACCAAAGTTCCCATATTCCCTGGTCAAGATAGAAACACTGCTCATAGCCAGTAGGACTCTTTGAGCCCCAGAGCCTTGGGTGAAAACACAGAAGTTTCCTTGTGCTAAAAGGGATGAAAGAATTTTAGTTATAAATAACAAACAACTCCACCACAGAAGAAGCAGAGCAATAGCCCTGAGCTGGACTTCATTTCTCTATTTATTTATTATCGATTTAAATTGATCTTGTTTACCATGGCCTTTCTATGGAATGAATGTTCATGGAAACTTAGACCAATGCTAAGGGAATTAGCTTTACTTGGAAAAAGCAAAACTAACTAGAACTGGCCATTTAGGAGACTTGAAGAGCAGATCCAAGCAAGGTAAGGGGACACCAGGCCCATTAAGGCCTCTAACTCAAACATCAGTCTTGTTTACCAGACTGAAACACCAACCTCTCGGCAAGCAGGATTCAGCAGTGCAGCTCTGTATATACCCATTGCCACTCTTTCACCTTCTGAAGACTGGGGGCCCCTTGAAGACAGAGGCTGCACCATACTCCCCTCTGTACCATAGTGCAAGGGATGTCAGAGTGCTCACTAAAGGCCTGCAGAAGAATCAACATCATCACACCCTGGCACGTTTACATGCACACAGACACACACGTGCACATAGACGGAGTCCTAAAGAAGACAGCTTTAGAAGCTCTGTTTCTAAACCTTTTCTTACCAATGTTATTGCTTTAACTAGGGTAATATGCTTTAAAATTCAATGCATTTTTCTCTTTCGTATGTCCTTACATAGATTTGCCCTCCCTTTACACTGTCAGAAGCATTTATTTACCTCATGGAAGTTTAGGTCAGTTACAGTAGCAGGCAAAGAGAAAGCATCAATATTCAGCTACGGACATCCAGGATAGGAGTTTTTTAGTATGCAGCTTGAATTCTCAAACTTCCATTAACACATCAAGATTCAGATTGGGTGGACTTAACCATTGAGATCAGTTTAAATGAGAGGTAAAGAGTACTCAGGGGGCACCTGGGTGGCTCAGTCGGTTAAGCATTCAACTCTTGATTTCAGCTCAGAAATCTCCAAGTTCGTGAATTTGAGCCCTGTGTAGGGCTTTGAGCTGTCAGTTCAGAGCCTGCTTAGGACTCTCTCTCTCTCTCTCTCTCTCATACCTCTCATCTCTCTTCCCTCCCTCTCTTGTGCATGCATGCATGTGTTTTGTCTCTCTCTCTCTCTCTCTCTCTCTCTCTCCATCTCTCTCTCTCCCTCTCTCTCTCTCAAAGTAAATAAAGTTAAAAAGATGTGACATAAGAGAGATTCTTGCCTTGAGGGAAGGATCAAACATCAGGGGAACATGGGAAAATTCAGTCTAGGAAATTAGACACCAGGGTCTTGGTTTCTTCCTACATGAGCACCTCAACACCCAATAGGTTTTAGGGAGGCAGCTTTAGAAAAGAAGATTTCAATAGGTGTGAAGACATCGGAGAAACTTAAGGCCACCCCTGAGAAAGCCGGGGGTCTGTAGGAGAATGCCTACCAGTCACGTGACATGATCTGCATGGTGTGGAGGTGAGGGTGTATGAAAGCACAGCGCTGGCCAAGGTGGGTACCTATTTAGGTGAGCCAGGTGTAGAGCTTCTGGCTTTTCACAGTTGGCATTGACTGAGCTGGGAAACCACATGTATCTTTGTTCCCTGATGATGGCACTCAGAGATACTCAGAGAGTCAGTGACCAAAAGCCTGGAGTCAGAATGCTGAGGCTATCATGTGCAGGGACTTTGACTCCATAGGCAAACAGTCAGAATATGAATGTTAGTGCTGAGTATTAACAAAATACCCCAAAAAGTAAGATAGGTCTAGACGCACCCTTGCAAACACCAGTACAAGTATCAGACCAGACCAGACCAGTCATTACCCAGTAGCTCCAAGCACCCTTCTCTCCCTTCCCCCACCTCTATATACCCAGACCCCATACTGAAGAGAAGTGGGAGAATGGGAGAAAACTGAGTGATTGAGCAATTTATCTGAAAAAAAACAATCATTAAAAAAACTAATCCAGAAGAGAACGAAAAAAAAAAACAAAAAAAAACAAAAAAAAGTTGATATACTATAAACTAGTTAAGGTGGGTTAGGATCTCATGAGAAAGATTAGCTCCATGTTAGAAAAGTTAAAAGCTACATTTTCTTTGCACATTTGGGTAATAAGGAGAAAGTGTGCAACTGAGCTACACTGTCACCCATCAGAAAGAAAACCTCCCCCGTTCTGGGCAGTTAGATGAGCCACTCTTCCACGCTTATACACACGTCTCTCTTCCAAAAACAAATGGAACATATCATGAAACATTTCACTCCATCTCTAGTGCTGCCAATTTCCTACCAGACATGAAAAAACGTACAGTCTTCAAACACAGTACGGGCTGTCACTCCCATCCAAGTCCCCTAGCTCAGCTTTCAACCACACTCAAAACCAAGGGAGAGCTCAGAGAAAGGCAGCTGACGAAAACTCCTTTCATTTAGTCAGCAATTTTGTTTGCCCAAAGTGATTTCCTTCTATTATTCCACTTTATCTCATACTCTTCTTATGAGGTATGGCAGGACAAGTATGTTTACCTCTTTCTTCAGATGAGGAAAGAGAGGCCCCATCTGTAAAAAAAAAAAAAAAAGAAAGAAAGAAAGAAAGCAAAGAAAGAAATGTTAACTGGCTTGGCCAAGTCACAGACCTAATTAATGGCAGGGAGAATTGGAAACCAAGGTCTCTCAAATCATATCCTTGGATTCTTCTAGTCAAATACAGACTATGGCTTTTGCACACACAATCTAAAACTCTTCCATACCTGCGGTATTGGAATTAACTTTCACTCAAGTCCACAGAATACATGTGGCTTTTTTTTTTTTTTTTTTGGCTTACTATGACTGCAAATCTGGCTCCTAAGTCACTTGTAGACACACAGGAAAAGAGGCTAATGGCCTACACCACTTATTTAAATGTCACTAACAAAAGCATCCTTAAATTTTACAGAGTGTTATCCTTCAGAAAACAGGGACTAGCTGTCCTCCCTCTCTTCTGAGGATAAAAGCAGAGAACACACTGAACCTATGATTCGTTGTCCTACAGTCACCTTTGAAAAGAATCAAATAATGGGTGACCCTACTTGATACTCTTTGGACAAAATAATGTCCCAGATCAAACACTGGTCCACAGAAAAGCTGGGTTATAAATGCCCATCATTAGGAGAACAGTTAAATAAAACATGGTGCATCCATACAACAGAAAGTAGCACAACTCTAAAACAAACGAGGTAGAGTTATATGTACTGACATGGAAAAATGTCCGTGATTATAAAGTGATAAAAGCAGGTTGCAGAATAACAGGAGTAGCATGATTCTCTTTTTGTTAAGTTCAATAAGAAAGCTATGCATTTGTATAAACATATACTTGTATATGCAACAGGCATGTACATCTGTTAAATTTATCTTAACATCAGGGAGGAGAAGGGAGAAAGAGTATTTGCTTTTGACCAAAGATACTGCACTTTTGTTTTGCATAACTACTTTTTTCAACAATCAGCGTCAATGCCTTTACCCTTCCAAAAAATCAACAGATCCTCTGTCTTCCTACATTATCCCCATATAAAGGTTAATTGGCTTATGAATGTCTTACTTTACTCAACAAATATGTGTATCTGGTATATCATACATTTATATTAACTGGGAAAAATGGCCTCATTTAGGAAAAAGTCTATCACCTCCTAATTTGTTTTTCACCTTAATTTGATGATCAAAAAACAAGCCATAGATCAAGGGAGAGAATGCACATAGGAAACAAGACCACAAGGAAATATCTCAAATTAACAGACAGAGGCTCTCTCTGGGCAATGAGATTACAACGGCTTTTCTATCCTTTACACTCCATCATATTTTTCAAATCCTCTACAGTAAGTCAGCATTGCTTTTATAATAGAAAAACAACTTTAGGATAAAAAATAAATGTTCTATGAAAGTATACCAAAAATCAAATATCTTTAAATGCAACCTTGTTTACCACTTATTTAAATTATCTCTTAGCTTATTGGCAATAAACACATGTGAAATGAATCAATGAATGATTCAAACTCCCTTTCTGATTGATCTCCAGTGGGTCATTTTTTCCTACATCAGACCCCAAACTCAACAAGACCATAAATGCTGCAGAAACAGGGACCATGTTCTGCCCAACTTTAGAACCACCCTTAATATCTAGCATAATACTTGGCACATGGCAGACACTCAGTATTGATTAGCTAATCCACTTGTGTGTTTGAACTTGCTACATGGGTTTTTCTGAAAAAAGAGTGCAGTTTCACTTTTCCAGTTACTATGAAATATATGAATATTGTAAGCAAGCAATAAAAGGGGTCCCCTCTAATTAATCCAGAAGCAACAAGAGCTGTGGGATATATTTCATAGTCAATATCAATTTCACAAGTCTTTTTGTTTAAGGTAGAACTGCCTGTCCACACAAAAAAATGATTTATTTCCTTAGCATAGTGTTTCATTATAAAACTCCCAAATGACCTACACACCAATAACTAGCTCTTTAAAAAAAAAATCAAGACAACAAAAACTAAACAAGCAAATATTAACTGCAAGGCACTGATCTGGGTGTTGAGAAGAATACAAACAAGTCCAAGACAAAAGGTATGTACAGCCTACCTGGGGAAACCGGACATGACCATTTTCCAAGGTAGGGCCTCCAAGAGGCCTTGGGGTCATCAATATTCAGTAAGGTTTGGGGAGGAGGCTAGTTTTCAAACAGGTCTGTTGCACCCCTCATCCCTACCCTGGACATGTTGTCCAAGTCACCACCCAAGAACTCAAGAGTCCACTGTTATCACATCCACTCCACGGCCTCCAGGGCTGAGCAAGATGCAGAAGCCTGCACACCCAGCCCACGCTGAATTCCAAAGGACAGATCATTTTTTCATGCAATTCTCACTCATTCTCCAGCAAATAGATCCATTTCATCTCCTCTCTCCTCAGGATCTCAGCATCCCTCCGTCTGTCAGATAACCTTGGCTATCTGAAGATGGAGGTCAGTTTAATAAAAGCCCAAGCATTTGACCTATAACCACCTGGTCTTTCCCCATAGCCACGGAAGAAGAACTGTCCCTCCATTCCAGAGATAACCTCTTAACTGAGAATCTCATGCTCGACATGGGGCTCAATCTCAGGACTGTGAGATCCTGACCTGAGCTGAAATCAAGGGTCAGACGCTCAACTGACTGAGCCACCCAGGCATCCCTAAAAATTTTTATTGAAGTACAATGTATATCCATAAAATTTCACACATAAGTTTACAGGTCTCTGAAATTTCACAAACAGATCACACCTGTGATCAAGAAACCAAACACTACCTATACTCTCAAAATGTCCTTTCAATTACCATTTTCATTTTCTCCTTATTTTTATTGCCAAACTTCCTGAAGAGTGGTCTGTCTTCACTTTAACCTCCTCCTCATCTATTTCAGCCTAGGCACCCCCTCTTCATTGAATCCTAAAACCATCCAGGCGAGGCGTTGACCCTTCCTCTATTCACTCCATGTACAACACCCAACCCTCTTTATGACACCTACTATGTTACAACTCAATTGTGTGCTTATGCATCAGTCAATCCCACTAGATTGTTACCCTCCTGTGGAAAAGATTATTTCTAACTTGTTTGTGTATTCCAGGTGCCTGGCACTTAGTAGGTGTACATCTGGTGTTTGACACTTAAATAAATGAGTACCAGAATGAATGAAGAGATCTACTCACTGAAATCTGATATTCTGCTAAAATTGATCAGTCCTTTGTCCAGGTCTTATCAAAAGTAATAATGATATTTGGCTGTCAAAACTCAGTGGTTGGGACCAGAAAGAATAGCTAGAAAATTGTTCCAATATTTGGTTAAGCATTCTCTTTATATCTAAGTATCTGAGCGTGTTATGTACCAATGCACTGGAGTACAGAGAAGAGACCTAATATCTTGCACTCACCCTACAAATTAAAACTGTGACAGTACTCCCAATGGCACTCTGTCCTTCGAAGGCCATATACCCAACATGGAGTCCTGCCAACCTTTTTCCCCCAAGTGCTTCTGGAGCCACTCCTCTCTCTTCTCAAAACATCCTTTTGAGGACAGTAAGAAGTCAGAGACAGGAATCCCCCAGGAGACCCCAGACTCCTCCTCCCAGCCCCCTTTTGTCACATCCAATTAACCATCTGCCAGTCTCCCGGGCCTCCTCCTAGGCCCACTGTCCAGCTGCCAACTAAATACTGTTTCCCCACCCCCACCCCCCCATAGGTGGCCATTGTCCTTCACTGCAGGGTAAGAGGGTAAAAGGCAGGGATTTTAGCCACATTCCCAGTCCCTGCCTGCCATGCCCTGGAATAACTGTAATTGCAAGCTCAAAAATTCCATCCTTATCTATCTCTGCACTGTTAGGGAGGAAGGGAGGAAGGGAGGAAGGGAGGAAGGGGGAAAAGAAGCTATTGAAGTATCATAATTTTCATCATTTGGACAATGTAAAGATTTATCTAACTAGTAATATGATCGTAATATATGTGTAAAATAGTCTCATATATAATTATATTCTATTATAATGCCCTATTACTCTTATATATATGTGTGTATATATAACTATCACAATATACAATATATCTATAAACATCAAGCAATTCTGAAAGGTAAGAATGTTTTTAACTCATTTTACAGATAACGAAACTGAAGATTGGAGAGGTTGTAAGAGCCACACAGTTGATAGATTCCTGTTCTAAGACTAAGATTCTGGGACTGAGCCACACTTAAGGAAACTCCCACTTCCTCTTAGTCTAGGGACTCTAAACCCAGTCCCACACAGCCCACCTTACAGTAATAGCAGCCCCTGGATTCCTCTGGAAGGCCATCTAACACCCCTGACTTGATGATACCTCTTGAGTCTTCCCCTAAAATGAGAGCCAAAGGGAGTGCTTTGGGGCCAACAGAATGGGTGTGCTCACTAGCATCTTCCCTGTTGTGTGAAGGTTCCTACTCATGGAGAAGAATGTGCAAGAGGCTCTCCCATAATCCCTACTCTGCTTCCTCTTTCTTCCAAGACTTCTAGAGACCTTAAGGAAACTCTAGAAATTCAAAAGCAGGTCCCATCCTTGACAGAGATACTGCCTGATGACCAGGCCTGAACCCCTCCTCAGGAAGCCATCTGACACCTTCTTGCGTCCACCTCCCTCTCTCCTCTAGTCGCTCACTCTCTAGCCCAGGGACTTGCCTCTCTGCCTAATACTCTCCAGGAAATAATTCCGAAGACCCAGTCATTGGCTGAAGGAAATACCACCTCAGCCTACAAAAGGAAGCCACCAGCACTTTGAAAAGGATTGCTAATTTGGGATCTCCCAGCCGGCTCCCCAGCTTCTCTGCCCAAGGGCCAGAGACTAGGGACTCAGTCCTAGGGACTTGCCAACCCAGCCTGTCCACTTCACAACTGCCCTCAGCTCATACTATCCTCCCAAGCACACCACCAGTAGCCCCTGGATCTCCAACCAGCTGATGCTCCCTCTAGTGGGGCTGTTGATCAGGCACATTGCGCCCTCAGCCAAGGTCCTTTCTGGCCAGCTATTCTACTAAGGTCTGTCTACCCCATCCCTTCTCTGGCTCAAGGTTCACCCCTCTGCTGACCTTGAGATCTACCCCTCCAGACTCATCCAGGACCTTCCTCCATCCATAGCTTCTCTCTTTCCTAAATATTCATTCTCTTCCTCATGTCTGACTTCTCCCTCCTCCCCGCCCCTAGGTATTCATATATCTTCCCCAAACTAAAAAAAGCCTCCCCTCAACTGCTACCCATCTCCAACTACCTCACTATTTTTAACCTTCCCTTCACAGCCAACCTTTCCAAAGAGTCATCTCTATGCACTCCCACCACTTCCTCCCATCCACTCACTCCCCGTTCCCCTTGCAATTTGAATTCCACCTCCCCTACATGATTGAAACTGTTCTTGCAAAGGTTACCAATGATCCCCCAATTTCCAGAACCAAGTCTATATGCTCGGTCCTCATCTCCCTCAACCTTTCTGCAGCATTTTTCTCCAAGCACTGCTCTCCCCTGGTTCTCCTCCAGCCCTGTCCTTGGCCCTCTGCCCTTAAGTCTGTATATGCTTTTCATTTATTATCTCATCTACTCTGATAGCTCCAGCCACAACTTCTTACAGATATCTCCTAAATCTATATTTCTGGCTCTGGCCTCCCTCCAAAGCTCCAGATTCCCTTCCTTACCCGCCTACAGAACGACACCTCCCCTATCTATTTCACTGACACCTGAAATGCAACATGTCCCAAAGTAAACTCCCAGATCCTCCCTCTCCTCCTGCCTCCCTATAGCTCCTCCTCCTCTCCCTAACTCCTGATTTTCATTTAGGATACCTCCATCCCCCTAGTCACCCAGGCTCTACACTTGGTGTAATCCTTGATTACTGCCTTTCTCTGACACCTCTACATTCAAGTTACCAAGTCCCATAGACTCTATGTCCACAAGGTCCCTCACAGCCACCCCTCCTCTCCATTTCCACTGTGGCATCTCAAGTCCAGACCCCCCTAACCTATCACAGTGACCTCCTAATCCAGTGCTGGCCAACAGTTTCTACCCCATTCCATTCGACCCCTCATGGGGCTGACAGATTTATCTTCCTGATCATGCCTCCACCCAATCCAGAAATTTTTAGTGGCTCCCAAAAGGAAACTGCAGATAAAGACCAAACTCCTTGGCCTGCCATTTAAAGTCTTTAGGATCTTGGAGCCCAGTAAATGTTTGATAAATGTAGCAATCAATCAACCTGGTCCTGACCCCCTTCTGAGTTTTATCTCCCATTGATCCTCCACCTGCATCCTCTGAGTCACATTAACTGGACCACTTACTGGCCCAAATATGCCATGGGTCCTTGTGCCTCCCTAAGGTCATTCCAACCTGGGAACACAACACTTTCTGTCCTCCCTGTCTAAATCCCATTCATCCTTTGAGCCTCAGTTCCAGAAGTAACCACTTCCTTGACAGCACAGTTCATCAGCCACTTTTCACTTTCTTACTTGTTTATCCCTTGTAACCATGTTTTCTAGCTAGTGTCTAGTTCCCTTCTAATAATGCAGAAGGGGAGGAGACAAAGCTAATTCTCCAACAGTTTCTTCTCTACTTCCTTGAATTAATTCCTCTGTCCTCCCAGCTTATTCTTTCTGTTCCCTCGCTCCTCAGTAGACACAATTTCAAGCAGCTCTATTGATCCAACAGCGCTGTGGCCGTCAATCATTTCCTAGTTATTTTGCTGCCAGTCATTCACACACAAAGGAGTGGCAGGAGGAGTCTGAACTGCATGCAGACAGAGAAGGAGCAGGAAAGGACTGATTCGCTGCACCCACCTCAGGCTTGGCAGAAGCAAGAACTCCATTCCCACTGGGCTCCTCCAGAAGGCACAGGGCCATGTGCCAGGGTCTGCAGAGCTGGAGGGTTGGCATTTTTATAGTTTTGTGGAGAGGAAGAGAACAGGAGTGTCCTGACTTGTTGTAAGAAGGGTTCCCCATCCAGTCTCTTTGGAAAACCAAACTGAGAAGGACTGCTTTCTTCATGGACTGGAAAGATCTCAGAGAGGTCAGATTAAATAAAATAATACTTGCCAGGAGAGGCACTAAGAGTAATAGAATGTTCGATTTAGAAGGAACTATCTACATATTTTTGGATAGAACTGTACAACTTTTAAAGACCCTTCACATACAGTATCTTATTTGAGTCTCTCAGCAGCCCTATTCAGGAAAAAGGAGAGGGGCTATCATCCTCATCCTACACAGATATTAAAGTCACGTGCCCAAGTCACTCAGAGAAGTAGAGCTCAAAGGGGAGTGTTCATCTCCTGCTCTCTTGCCTGACCTTCTCAGCCTCCTTCAACAGGCTTTTCCTTCCTTTCTCACCCCTTATATCCAAGTGTTCCCTGAAGGGGTATATTTATATCCATTTCCCTTCCTGCTCTATATTCTTTCTTGTAATGATTTTATACACTCCCATAGAACAGTACGTGGCTGCAGTAGGTACCCCATAAATATCTGTCAAATAAATGATTGAATGAATGAATAAAAGACAGCTGAAGCCCAAACCCTAGCCTTCTGATTCCACATGTGGGCTCCTTGCATTCCCTCACACACCTCTCTGGCACCCTCTCCCACCTCCTGGAAAAAGCCCCACACAACACCTCTTCTGGAGATCCCCCAGCCTCTGTGTAAGCATATTCACTTAATAATTAAATCAGCAGGAACAACAGGGGCAGCTAGGATGTCTTGTGCTACCATTGTGTATCGGAAATGGCGAGATGGTGTTTACACATATTTTTTCCTATTTAGTCCCCTCAACCTGTGAAATAAGCATTCTTAGTCCCATTTTGCAAAAGACTGAAAATGACAGAGATTAAATAACTTGCCCAAGATTCTACGCTAGGTTAGTATCAGGCCTATCTGATCCAAAGTCCATGATCTCCTGGCTACGCCAGAGTTACTCAACCTCAACACTACTGACATCTGGGGGCTGGAAAATTCTTTATTGTCCTATAAATTATAAGATGCTTAGCACCACACTCAACCTCTACCCACTAGATGCCAAGGTGTGACAATCAAAAACTCTCCAGATATTGCCAAATGTTCCCTGGGGGACAAAATTGTCCCCAACTGAGAACCACTGGACTGTACCATATTGCCTACCTCCAGAAGCAGAAAGAAGTTTATAAAGTAAAAATGTTAATTCTCTAACATCTGATCAGGACTCCTAGTCCACCAGTTCTAGTGTTTTACTGATATTTACAGTCACAGAGATTTTTATTACTTCTCACCTAATTTCTTTCTACAGCTTCAGTTTATTCCAACACCTCTTCCATTCCCCTAAAGGATTTTCAAATACAATTGGACAGAATGTGCCAATAGTCAAGTTGTTGATGACTGGTGGCACAGAATGAAGCAAAACCTCCCAAATCTATGGTGTGCTTGGATGTCATTGATATGTTCTAAAATATATTAATGTAGAAACAGTCTGATAAATACGCTATTAGAATTTAACAACATTCCATCTCCAGAAGAACAAAGTCCTCTCCATACTCCCCAAGAAGTTCCTGGAAAGTGATATGTCCTAAAGCCCAATTCATTGTAGGTGGAAGTAAAAGAGAATCAAAAAGGAAAACAAACATGAATTAAGTAAGCATCATTCTCGAGCATCGCATCAAGCACAGTGTCAAAAAGAGATGTTTTCTTTTGCTACAGAAGAAACCACTCCCCTTCAGTGCCAGGCACTGCACAGATGGAGTGGTGATATTTACTCAAAGAATTGCACACAATAGGTGTTACTCCAAACTAACATCTTCTTGATGATCTGGACATGATGGTGTCCAGTTCTTCTGTTCCTCTGAATGAGGTTATCATCTGAGACATAAGTTTAAAGAATCGTATAGAGAATACCAATATACCACCACCTAGATTCAACAACTGCTTATACTTGATCATGTTTGTTTTATCTATATTAGGAAGAGGTGATTTGTTTTTGTTTTTGACGAATTGCAAGGTTTTTAAAATATCTTTTTCCTAAGCTGCAAAGAACAAGTAACTTCAATGGGGGAGATAAGTCTTATGTGTATGAAAGAGCTAAACACAATACAATGCCACTGATGAAGTGAGAACCTGAGTACAGACAAGTAAGTGTTTTAGGAATTCAGAGACAGTTGGTCCTGTGAGCTGTGAAGCCTCCCGGAAGAAGGTGTGGCTCAAGGCTTTGAAGACTGAGTTGGATTTGGAGAGCAGGGATGCAATGGTAGATGATGCCCTTGCCTGGCTGGAGCTGAGCTATGAAGTACAGACTTGACCCTGAGACACCAGGGAGTCACTGTAGGTTCATAAACCAGGCAGCAATGTGATGAAATTAGTGCTATCTTGCCTGCAGGTGCCAATTTGGAGTGGGGGTAAGACAGCAGATTCCAAGGGATAAGAAAGGAGGTTGTAGGCAGCATAACAAGTCCTGGACTAGGGCAGAGGCTATAGATCAAAAGCAAGGGCTGATGATGAAAGATAATTCAATAGGATTTGTTAGAGAAAAGAAACTCCTACCAGACGAAACCAAGGTTTTAATTATCATGACTGGAAGAGGGGAGATGCCACTTACAGAACTACGGAAGACAAAAGAAGCTAGTGTGGGGAGTTGCAAAGACATACAGAGCTGAGTATGAAGCTGGCTGGAGTCCAAGTAGCAGCAAACACTTCGGTTGAAAATGTGAGGAGGACCAAAGCTCAACAGAAAGATATAGGTAGAAGATATTTCCATATCAATCTCTTTTTACTTATAACTTTTAACTTTTTTTTTCCTTTTAGCCTCGAAAAAAAAAAAAGTTTTCTCCTCTGCTCACCAAAGCTAAGCTCTTATTTGTGTTAGGGAACTTTCTTTTGTCTCAACTCTCCAGGTATCTAACTCAACAATTAATGTAGCATCTTCAGTGTTCCCTGTGCACAAGCTTTCTTCCTCCCACCTGCAAGCCTCTTCTGACTCCCTGGCAAAAAAAATGAAACTCCTTTTCTTGATACTAACATTCCTTCTGACTGGCACCCAATCTCTTTTTCCTTTCACTGAGAAACTGTACAAGTAATGGGTTCCTACCCACCACCCCAATTCCTACTCTGATGGCCTCTTCTCATGCTGTGTTCCTGAGAACTCACAATGGTCTTGTTTTTATCACATCCAGTGACACTTACCCAGCACTCCTCTTGCTCAACCTGTCTGCAGCCTGTCTTCACATAAGAACCCACACTGACTCCATGGAGTCTCAAAGGTCAACTCTCCTTTGCTGCCATGTTATAAATAAGGGATTATCCCCCAAATTCTACCTTTAGTTCTTTCCCTCTTTCCTTCAGTCCCTCCCTCCAACAGCTGATTTATTCACAAAGCTTCAGCTGCATCCAACCTTGACCCAGAAGCTTTCCAAGTCCACATTGCCAGCCCTAATCTCCTGCCTATCCTCCTGTATTAAGTCCCATTTTTCTCACACACACACACACAAAAAAAAAAAACCTCCACTGGATGTCCATCAGTCATCTCCAGTTCACTAGTTCCAAAGCCAACATCATTATCTGCCCTACAATCGGTTCCTGTCCTCAATCAGACCGTGTCTACACACTGTTAGTCCTCTACACTCTCAACCAGCTACTTCTGTTTCCTCATGGGCTTACTTTTCTTTTCCCCCTATAGCCAATTTGTCAACAAATCCCTATATTCCTGCCTTTGAGGATGTCTCTCAGAGCTATCCCTAACTCTGCATCCTTCTTGCCACCAAGCCCCCTCCTCCTCAGCTCTGAATCAATTTTCCAACTCCCTGTTCTTTCTCTCCCTTCTCCACTTCATCAGTCATATTACCCCAGATTAACCTTTCCAAATATCACTTTCTTCAGGATGTGCCTTGCTCAAGAACCTAAAGTGACTCCCTACTAACTCTTAATCAAATCCAAATCCTTTCTTGGGACTTCTCAGACTCTCCCTATCTGGTCCTGCCCCACTCACCTATCCTTATTTCCTAGTCCTCCCTAACATACCCCCCTTCTATTTGGTCAGCCCAGAAACCTCAGTGTCCATGCCCCAAACTCCTATGTATCTTTTGCCCATGGTATTCCTCCCACTCTCCATCCCTCTTCAAGGACTACCTTTGGTTCTACCTCATCTATAGTTCTGTTAACTTCTTATCTTATAGAACCATGTTTACCAATTAATTAATCTCCAATTGAGCAATAATTGTCAAACTCCTTTTAAAGGTTCTTTGAGGTCAAAGACCACTTTGAATATTTCTTTTGTATTCCACAGCACCCTGGACAGCAGAAGGCTCCCAGCAGGAGTTGAAAAGTCCTTTTTGGTTTTCTATTCTAATTGGTTTCTATTCCCAGTTTTGAGTTCCCATATTTCCCCTGCTCTACCTAATAAAAATGATCAGTAAAACTATTGTGACAGCCTCCCAGGCTTGGAACAGAGAATTCCTAAGAAAACAACAAGGAATCCATCAATAAGAATAGTGGGCTGGTGTGTGTGTGTGTGTGTGTGTGTGTGTGTGTGTGTGTGTGTGTGCAGGAACTTGAGATTTAGGGAATTTAGCTTAATCAAATGGTCAAGAGACTTGAAATACCAAAATAATCAGAAGAGGACTAGTAAGGGACCAAAATGACAAAAATATTTGAAACATTCTTAATTAGAAGCACAGTATGCCAGAGTTTGACAAAGCAATTGCCAGTCTGGTCCTTGTGAATGCAAAATCTTCCACCAGAAAGTAGGGGGTAACTTTGGTGCTAGGGACTTTGAAAATGTGTTTGAAGTTTTCTCAGTTGTTCAACTGAACAAATTTATAATCTGTCTAGCTACTAGGTACAGTGCTATGTTCTACAAGGATGGAGAATCAGTAGGGAGAAGGTTACAAAACGTGGCCTATCCCAGGCTTAGGAATCTTCAGCAAGAGCCGAGGCTAGAGACTAGTGGGGGTAAGATCAGGAAGCAGAGCACAGAGGACCATGTTGGGGAGCTGGGAGGGAGGCAGTTCTAGACCCAGCCACCAGCAGTGTGCATTCCCACTTGCAACTTGCTACAGATCATCAGTCATTTCCAGCCTTATTCACTGGGAATTTAACCCTTCTCTGATTCTAAGTGCACATCAGACTTTCCACCCCCCCCAGAAAAAAAAGGCTACCCGAGGAGGAAAGGGAATATCCTCAACAGAAGTCCCACAGGAGACAGACCCCGGCCTACTATTTATTTTGTGCTTTGAGCCACACATAAGCTACACGTTGGATTTGGAAAGGCCCTGGGAAAAATAACACTTTGGACCATTATAGGCCATTAACACCATGAACACTGTGTGAATTTGTGAGAAATTATCAAGCCTCCAGAAACTGAACTTAGCTCCAAGGGCCTGGGAAAGGGAATGGACAGGAACTAGTATTTAGATAGTAAGAAAGTGGAAGGAGGAGTGGTTGTCAAAAGATGAAAGTGGGGTCCAGAAAAAGAAAGTGGGAAAAGTCATACTCCAAGAGTTTTTTCCCTAGAGCTAAGAAAAGGCAGACTTTGGCCAGAGATGGGAGGAAAGAAAGGGTGGGGGTTGGGGCAGTGGGGGATGTCAGGGGAGACCTCCTGATGAGTATTTCTGGTTATCACTTAGGCCCCAGAACCTTATAACCTAGATGTCAGGTTATAAACTTAGGTCAGGCACCTCTTTAGAATCCATGCTTTCTCCTGGGCAGTGTGTGTGAGTGTAAGAGAGAGACTCTGATAGAGTGGGGTAGTGGTGGGAATAAGAGTGTGTATATAGAACACTGGTCTAGGGAAAAGGAAGGAGGGAGAGAGGCAAGGCTGAGTCCTGGAAAGCAGGAGAGGATAAAGGGGGTTTCCTCTGCTTTCTCCAGGCCCTGACATCAGCTTCTGCCCTCCAGCTCTTTGCTCTTCAGACCAACCAGAAAACGAACATATGGGCCAATCAAGTCTTGACTTCTAAAGCCACAAGTCTCCCCAACAAAGCACCCCACCCTCTTCCCTAGAGATGACCTCTAGGGCAAGGCAATGAGATTAGGAAACAGATGGGTGTGCAGAGAGCCTTCAGAGCTAACCTGATCCTTGACCCCAGCAGTTCATGTCCTCTAATCCAACTTATGGAAGGACAGGGCAGATGTGCAGGGTCCCCATAACTTATTGGACTCCTTGGGACACAGATTCCAGACAAAATGGTTCCAGACACGGGAGATGAGGCACTGGTGGAAGCCACAGGTAAACGGGAGATGGGGAATCCCTGGCCGCCAGAGAAATAGGGCCACAGGTGGTGGGAGACCAGGGTGGCCCGTGTCTGTTCTGGGGAACGGTCTGTGGAGCCCGGGAACAAGAGCTAGAGACCTGGGGGATGGGAGGTGGCAGGGGGAACGAACAGCTGGAAAGGCAGATCTGGGGACTCTCAAACCACAGGCAAGCACAAGATTCAGTGGGTGTGTATGAGGAGGACGCTAACTCACACTTCCAGGAATGAGTGATTCCTAAGAAAAGCTCACCCGTTCCCAGAACTGGAGAAGAGGAGGACACGGAGGAGGTCTAAGGCGCCCACCGCCCTCCCAGCCCTGTCTGCCTCTCAAGTCCGAGACGCCGACCCCCCACACGCACCAGGCATGACTGTCCTTGGTCCGCCCGGCTCCTGACCGTCAGTCTGCAGCGTGCGCGATTCCCGGTCCCCGCTGCCCCTCTCTACACGTCAGGGCCCCGGGCCCCTGGCCCCAAAGGGGTGCAGCCCCGGGCGGCCGGAGGCTGGCTGACAGGCGCTGGGGGAGGGGGGAGACGAGGGAGGGGCCGGGGACGCCGGTAGCTGAGCCGCGCGCTGCAAAGTGATCCAACATCGCCCCATCCCCGCGCTCCAGGAGAAGGCGGCCAAGGGGACCGCCTCCCGCCTCCCCAACACCGACTCCCGCAAGTGGGGTGAACGCCGAGGGGTGCCGGGCTCCCAGCCCCCACCCCTCCCCAAAACGCTAGCAGCATTGCCATAACAACAAGAATCTCGGCAACTCCAGCCCGACGACACGGAGGACTGCCCCCCGACACGCACACCCCAGCAACAGCCCTCCTTCCCCAAACTTGTCCGAGACGCCGCGTCCCGAGCAGCAGCCCTCCCCCGGGCCCCCCGCGCCCTGCCCGGCTTACCTGTCCGGAAAAAGGCGTCAACGTCCGAGTCGGCTGCTCCTCCTTCCTCCGCTGCCCCCTCCGGGGGGTTCATGACTGGGGGAGGCGTCCGCGGGCAGCCGGGGCCGGCCGAGCCCGGGGCCGAGGGCTGCTGGGCGCCCGCTGGGCGGAGGGCGCGGGGAGCAGCGGCAGCGGCCGCAGACCCGGAGGACTCGCGGCTTCGAGGGCGGGCGGCTCGGGCGGCTGGGACGGCGGGGCTGGGGCAGAGGACGCCCAGCCTCCCTCAGGCGGAGGCGCGCGGCGGGCTGGGGGCGCCTGCAGCCGGCTCCCCCATGGTACCCCTTCGCCGCGGGCGCTGGCCGCCCTGCTCTCTGGCCGGGGCCGGGCCGGGGTCCGGACTGCCTGGGCGCCCGCTCTTCCCCAGCAGCGGCAGCTGGCTCTTCTCCTCGCCCGTCCGCCTGTCTCTATTGTTCAGCCCTGCTCGGCTCTCCTCTTTATTTTTCCTCCTCCCTCCCACCCTCCCTGTCTCCCTACCTCCTCCCTCCCGCGCTCGCTAGCTCGCTGCCTCCCTCCCTCGCTCGCTCTCTGGCTCCCCCTCTGGCTCCCGCCGCTGCCGCCTCTCCAGCTCCTCCCCCGGCTCCCTCTCCCTCAGTCCCGGCCAACAATGACCCGGACAGCTCGGCGCTGCACTGAAGCTCCGGCCCCGGCCGGCCGCTCACCGCGGATCCCCGGCGGCGCGGACGTCTCCCTCCCCCGCGGCCGCGCGCCGGCCTCTCCCGGAGCCGAGCCCGAGCAGCAAGCTAGCTATTGTTCGTGGCGGCACTAGGCCGGCTTCCTGAGCCCCGCAGGAAAAGCCCCGGCGAAGGAGACGGCCGACGAGGGGGCGGGGCCGCCGGGCGAGTGCGGGGCCGCCGGGCTTGCCCGGGGGCCCTGCCGCCGCGGCCCCGCGCGCTCAGCTCTCCGCTAGCGCTGCGCTGCTCCCGGCCCCCGGCGGTCCTCCGCCCCACCCGGCGCCCAGGTGTGTGAGGGGAACCCCAAGCTGCCTGCCCGCCTCCTCTTCAGACCGGTACCCAAGCTGCACTGACCTGTCCCTAGAGACCGGACTTTTTCCCCTCCTTCCTGACAAAGCTCTCTCCCGTCTCCCTCCCCTCCTGCGCCTCTCGCATTTTCCTCGCCGTCTTGTCTTAGTTCCTCTCGTTTTTAACCTTTCGTTTCCTTTTTCCCCTTTTCAGCGCCCTTTTAAACATCTCTGCCTGTCTCTGTGACTCTTTGTCCCACTCATTCCTCTTGCGATGTATCCCTGCCCATCTCTCCCCTCCTCTGTCACTCTCTTCTGTCTCTCATTTGTCTCTGTCCTGCCTCAGTACTTGGCCGGTATCTCCGAGCTCCTCTTGGACAGCTGTCAAAAACTCCCTAATCCCCGGGGGCCTTCTCTGTTTTGTTCCTTTGCCTCGTGTGAATGGAGAGATCCAGTTGGCCAGGAGAAAGGAGGTGCTACAGCAAGCTGAATTTCAATTAAAGTGGGGAGAGGAGCTGGGGAGGAATGGGGATGACGGCAAAAAAGAAAGCAGATGCTGTATGGGGTAATTAATGCAGTGATTGTATTGTGCCAATTGGTTTTTAAGCAATAATTAAACAATAATTAGCCAGTATTCTGTTTATAGTTCTAGTGACTGCAGAGACTACAAAACAGAGGCTCTTTAGACCTAAGTACTTAATGTGGTGTGTTAGGTGGTGTTGCTGCTGCCTCATCCAGGCAGATGGAGAGGCTGTGGCCTGACCTAATGTGTTAAAACACACATAATAGGAAAACCAGGTCCTAGTCTAAATTTGATGGCCTACTACCCACCTGCCAGAATCTCCTGGATCTATTTATCTCTAACAATGTCTTTGGTTCACCTCTCCAAATCAAAGCACCTGGGATCTTTCCAAATCTATTGACTGGGTAACTCTAACAACAAATAGAATGAATTAAATAAGTTTTTAGTGAACCCTTTCTAGTTCCTTGTACTCACCACTTTCTTTACTGAATGAATGTCACATTTTTTTTTTCACCCTCTAAAAGTAAAAGTATCGTTGCCTGTCACCAGTCTTGGGTACATCTATCAGGCTACATTTCTTAAAAATTATTAATAGTGACTCTGAGTGACTTTCACTGCCATGAGATCTAATTCATCTGATACATTAAATTGCCTTAAAGCAAAAAGATGCCCCCTTACCTACCACCTTTTCTGACCATGAAAGTACTTCTCATTTGTTTGTGGGGTTTTTTTTAATGTTTATTTATTTTTGAGAGACATAGAGTGAGCAAGGGAAGGTCAGAGAGAAAGGGAGACACAGAATCCAAAGCAGGCTCCAGGCTCTGAGCCATCAGCACAGAGCCCAACGCGGGACTCGAACTCACAGACCGTGAGATCATGACCTGAGCTGAAGTCGGCCGCTTAACCGACTAAGGCACCCAGGTGCCCCTAATTTGTCTTTTCTAACTTTTGTCTACGCTTAACCCCATGCCTAAACCCTTTCCTGTACTCCCATGCACACATGATGGCAGAGCTGCTATTAATAGCCACCCGTCGTGCAGATAGAGAACCAGAAGTCTGGCAAAAGTATTAACTGATCCCAAATTCAGAAGAAACATTACATGTTTAAAGGAAGTTTCATACCAAAGTCTCAATAAATGGGGACCAGAATGGGGGAAAACCTTACATGACACCAATTTTTGAGAGGAAATTTGGCAATTTTTACTAAAATTTTTAATATATGTAGCTATATCATTATCAGACAAAGAAGATTTCAGAGCAAAGAATATTACCAGAGATCCAGAGGGACATTTCAATTCATCAGATAGATATAACAATTCAAAGAGTTTTTGCATTTAATAAGGGAGTTTCAAAATATATGAAGCAAAACTGATAGGACTATAAGGAGAAGCAGACAAATTGATAATTATGGTCAGACATTTTAATATGTCTCAATAATTGATAGAATAAGGAGACAGATCATCAGTAACAATATGAACAGTGCAATCAACCAATTGAACCCAACTGGCGTTTATAGAATACTCCACTCAACAACAGCAGATACACATTTTTTTCAAGTGCACAGGTAACATGTAACAACATAAATCATGTGCTAAGCCATAAAACAAGTCTCTAACAAATTTAAAAGGATTAACCCCAAGCAGGCTAGTAGGTAAATTATACCTCAGTTGTTTGGAGCTTTTTTAATCATACAAAGTATGTTTTCTGAGCACAATAAAGTTAGAAATCAATGACGTAGACTGGTGAATGGACAAGGAAGATGTGGTATATGTATATATGTCTATACACAGCGGAATACAACTCAGCAAAAAGAATGAAATCTTGCCATTTGCAACAATAGAACCAGTGAATGGAACCAGAGTGTATTATGCTAAGTGAAATAAGTCAGAGAAAGACAAATATCATATGATTTCACTATGATGTGGAATTTAAGAAACACAACAGATGAACATAGGGGAAGGGAAGGAAAAGTAAGATAACAGAGAGGGAGGCAAACCATAAGAGAGTCTTAAAGACAGAGAACAAAGAGTTGCTGAAGGGGAGGTGAGTAGAGGGTTAGGCTGAATGGGTGATGGGCATTATTAAGGAGGGCACTTGTTGGGATGAGCACTGGGTGTTGTATGTAAGTGACAAATCACTGGGTTCTACTCCTGAAATCAATACAAATAAATACTGTATATTAACTAACTTGAATTTAAATAAACTAAAAAATAAAAACTCTCATATTTCAAAAGAAAAATAAAAAGAAATCAATGATGAATATATGGGAAATCCCCCAAATATTTGGAAACTTAATAACATACTTCTGAATAACCCGGGCTCAACTAAGAACTTAAAAGGAATATTAGAAAGAATTTTAAAGTGAATTAAAATGAACATGTCATATAAGGATCTGTGGGACACAGCTAACGCAGTATTTAGAGGGAAATTTAGTGTACTAAAATATCTATTTTGAAAAGAAAGATCTCACACCAATGATCTCCTGTTGTACCTTAACAATAAATGAAACCCAAAGCATAAGAACAGAATTTTAAAAAGGCATAAATCAATGAAACAGATAACTGAAAAACAAGAGAAAAATCAATGAAGCCAAAACTGTTCTTCGAAAAGATCAATAAAACTGATAAACCTCTAGCCACTCTCAGCAATAAGGAAATAAAGAAACAAGAGAGGAATCAAATTACTATTGGCAGGAATGAGAGAGGTGATATCGCTACAATTAATGGAGATATAAAAAGAATAAAAGGAAATATTATGAACAATTTATGCCAATAAATTCAACAACTTACATAAAATGGACACATTCCTTAAAAAACACAAACTACTAAAGCTTACTCAAGAAGAAACAGATAACTTAAATAGCCATATATCTATTAAAGAAATTAAATTTATACCTTAAAATTTCCATAAAGAAAATTCAAGACCCATGAGGCTTTACTGGTGAATTCTATGAAACATTTAAAGAAAAAGTAATACAAATCCACACACTTTTCCAGAAAAGGGAAGAAGAGGAAATATCTCCCACCTATTTGCATGAAGCCAACATTACTTTCTCTCTCTTTTTGTTTAATATTTATTCATTTTTGAGAGACAGAGCTGAATGGGGGAGGGGTAGAGAGAGAGGGAGACAGGGAATCTGAATCAGGCTCCAAGCTCTGAGCTGACAACACAGAGCCCGATGTGGGGCTCAAACTCAGGAACCACAAGATCATGACCTGAGCCACTTAACGGACTGAGCCACCCAGGCACCCTGAGGCCAACATTACTTCTTATGCCAAAACTAAACAAAGACCAATTAAGAGAAGAAAAGAAAAAAACAAAAACAAAACTTTAGACCACTATCCTTCTGGAACATAGATGCAAAATTCTTAATGAAACTTTTAGCAAATCAAATCCAATAATATATAAAAAGGATAATACATTATAATCAAGTGCATTTTTTTTACAAGGATTGAAAGGTTGGTTTGACATTTGAAAATTTACCAATGTAATTTACCATATGTCATGGGTTGAATTGTGTCCCCCAAAAGATAAGTTAAAATCTTAATCCCCAGTACCTATGAATATGACCTGCTTTAGAAATAAGGTCTTTATAGATGTAATCACTTATGGATGAGGTCATTATGGTAGGTCCTAATCCATTATGGCTGGTGTTCTTATAAGAGAAAACCATGTTGTGAAGACAGAGACTTACAGGGAAAACACCATGTGACAACAGAGGCAGAGATTGGAATGATGTGGCTGCAAGCCAAGGAATGCCAAAAAGTGATAGTCATCACCAGAAGCTAGGAAGAAGCAAGGAAGGATTCCACCCAGTTTCAGAGGGAGGACAGCCCTACTGATACCTTGATTTTGGACCTCTAGCCTCCAGAATTCTGACAAAATAAATTTTTGTTCTTTTAAGCCAGCCAGTTTGTGGCACTTTGTTACAACAGCCCTAGAAAATTAATATACCATATTAAAAAAGAAAAACCATACAATCATCTAGTAGATGTAGGAAAAGCATTTAATAAAATACAATATTCGTTTCTGATCAAAACTCTCAGCAAACTAGAAATAGAAAGAACTTCCCCAATTTAATAAAGAGCATCTATTTAAAAAAAAAAAAAAAAAAGCCCTAGGGGCACCTGTGTGGCTCAGTCAGTTGAGCATCTGACTTTGGCTCAGATCCTGATCTCACAGTTTGTGAGTTCAAGCCCTGCATTGGGCTCACTACTATCAGTGCAGAGCCTTCTTCGGATCCTCTACCTCATCTCCCTACTCCTCCCTCCTCTCAAAAATAAATAAAAACATTAAAAAAAAAAAAACTATAGCTAAAACTAAACTTAATGGTAGAAGACTGCTTTGCCCTAAGATCGGAACAAAGCAAGGATGTCCACTCTGACTCCTATTCAACATTGTATCAGATGTTCAAAAAAGTATGATAAGGCAAGAAAAGAAAATTAAAGGCATCTGAATGAGAGTAAGTGGTAGAACTGTCTTTATTCACAGACAGCATGATTGGCTATTTAGAAAATTCCATGAAATCTATCGAAATGCCTCTAGAACTAATAATGTGTTTAGCAAGATTTCAGGATGTAAGCCCCGTATACAAATAAATTGTATTTCTTTATGCTAGCAATGAAGTTTTAGAAATTGAAATTTTAAAAATCACTATTTATATTAACTTGGAAAAATATTAAAGATTAAGGCTAAATCTGATTAAAGATATGCAAGACCCACACATTGCAAAATATAATACATTGCTGAAAGAAATTAAAGAAGACTTAAATAAATCAAGAGATATACCGTGTCATGGGTCAGAAGACTCAAAATGCTAAAGACATCAATTTTCTCCAAATCAATCTGCGGATTCAATGCAATTCCAATTAAGATTCCAGAAGGATTGTTTTGTGGGGCTTTTTCATTTTTTTGTTTTTATTTTTTCTGTAGATATTGACAAGCTGATTCAATCCAAATAAACTAGAAAAGTCAAAACAACTGAGAAAGAAGAAAGTTGGAGGACTTACCCTATACAACTTCAAGACTCACTATAAAGTTACAGTGCTCAAGACAATGTGATTTTGGCATAAAGACAGAAAAATAGATGAATGGAATCGAATGGAGTCCAGAAACAAACCCACACATTTATGTTCAACTGATTTTCAACAAAGATCAAAGGGGATTTGGCGTGATAAGGATAGTCTTTACAATGGTGCCTGAAAAACTGAAAACCTGTATTAGTTTCTGTGACTGAAATAGCAAATTACCACAAACTTAGTGGCTTAAAACAACACACATTTTATTATCTTATAGTTGTGGAAGTCAAACATCCAAAACAGGTCTCACTGGGCTAAAAGTGAGGTATTAAAAGTGATCCTTATTCTTTCTAGAGGTTCAAGGGGAGAACTATTTCCTTGCTTTTCCCATCTTCTAGAAGCCTTTTTTGACGTATGTCTTCCTTCTTCCATCTTCAAAACCTACAATACAGACAGATTCCATTCTACACTGCCATTTCTCTGGTTAAAAAAATGGGCAATGGGGCGCCTGGGTGGCTCAGTCGGTTGAGCGGCCGACTTTGGCTCAGGTCATGATCTCGCAGTCTGTGAGTTCGAGCCCAACGTCGGGCTCTGTGCTGACAGCTCAGAGCCTGGAGCCTGCTTCACATTCTGTGTCTCCCTCTCTCTCTGCCCCTCCCCCACTCATGCTCTGTCTCTCTCTGTCTCAAAAATAAACATTTAAAAAAATATTTTAAAAAAATGGGCAAAAGATTTGAATAGAAACCCATCTTAGCAGATATATGGATGGCAAATAAACACTTGAGAAAATACTCAACATCATTAGTCATTAGGGAAATGCAAATTAAAACCACAATGAGATACCACAATCTATTAAAATGTCTCAAATTAAAAAGACTTGCTCATCTCAAGTGTGGGTGAAACTGTGAAACAACTGGAACTCTCCTGCACTTCTGGTGGGAATGTAAACTGGTGCAACCACTTCAGAAAAGTTTGACAGTTTATTAAATAGTGAAACATGCACTTGCTGTATGACTCAATCGTTCTTGGTGTTTACCCAAGAGAAATAAAAGCATATATCATACAAAGACTTGTACACAAATGCTCATAACTGTGTTATTGATAATAACCAAAAACTGGAAGCAATCCAAAAATCTATCAACAAGTGATAGGATGAACAAATTACCATATATACACATGATGGACTACTACTTGGCAATAAAAATGAATGAATTATTGCTATACCAATAATATGTGGAGGAAATTCAAACTAATTATGCTGAGTGAAAGAAGTCAGACCAAAAAAACTGCTTGTAAAATTATTCCATTTATATAAAGTTCTAGGAAATGCAAAGTGATCTATGCTGGCAGAAAGCAAATCAGTGGTTGTCTGGAGCCGACCAGGAGGGTAGACTGGGAGGGGAGGAGCAGGAGGGTGGGATGATGAAGAGGAACACTGAAACTTTTGAAGGTGATGGATATGTTCTTGATTGGGTCAACCATTGTATAAGTATATGCTTATGTCAAAACTGATAAAATCGTGCTGTTTAAATAAATCCAATTTATCAAATGTCAATCATACCTCAATAAAGCTATTTTTTTAAATAATTTTTGTTAAAAAGAATGTGATAGGGGTGCCCGGGTGGCTCAGTTAGTTAAGCATCCAACTTCAGGTCAGGTCATGATCTCACGGTTCATGGGTTCAAGCCCCACATCAGGCTGTGTGCTGACAGTATGGTGTCTGCTTGGGATTCTCCTGCTCTCCCTCTCTCTACCACTCCCCAGCTTGCTCTCTCTTTCTCTCTCTCAAAGTACATAAATAAACTTTTTAAATAAATAAATAAAAAGAATGTGTTAAAGTTCCATGTACTTACAAGGAAATAGCAGTTATCTTGTGAGGATTATATGTCCTTTTCATGGTCTCAAAGTACATATATTTAAATATTCAAAATTTCATAACATGGTTCTTTACAATGAGGAGAAAGAGAGAGAATCATCTCCTGGGGAGTCTTTCTTACCTGGAACACAAGAACATCGGGGTGGAGGAAGGAGAAGAGATATTCAGGTATAAGTATTTCGGGAAAAAAAATCTCTCAGTCTTGACATTCCCTTCTCTCCACTCCTTTTTGAAGATTTAAGGAGGAGTGGAACAGAATGGGACAGGGCGGAAGAAATGTTTAGGAAGGCAGACATGCCCAGGAGACTAGAGAGAGGAATCCAGAGTTCATAGCAATCGGCTATGAGCAGGTAGTAAGCACGTCAAGGAGGGTATGGCTGTGGGACTGAAGCAAAAAGTGGTGGAAGTCAATAAGAAGGACAGAGCAATAGCATGTGTCGAAAGCTTATATGTGGAGGGGAGAAGATATGAGCAGGAAATAAGGAATGGTGGTAAACAGGAGTCCAGGATACCTCTGGGCACTAGACAACTGAAAAAATGGTGGCACCATTAACAGGAGAAAAAAAAATCTAGGGGAGAAACCAAACTGGGGAAAGATGGGAAAATGATTAAATATAACTTAGTTTAGGGGTGTCTGGGTGGCTCAGCCGGTTAAGCATTCAACTCTTGATTTCAGCTCAGGTCATGATCTCATGGTTCGTGAGATTGAGACCCATGTCAGGCTCTGCACTGACAGTAAGGAGCCTGCTTGGGATTCTCTCCCCCTCTCTCTCTGCCCCTACCTCACTCTCTCTCCCTCACTCCCTCTCTCTCTCTTTTTCTCTCTTTCAAAATAAATAAATATTTTTAAAAGATATTACTTAGTTTAACCTCTCAGTTCACTGATGAGAAAACTGTAGAGAGTAAAGTGACTTGCCCCAAGTCACACAGCTAACCCTGGACCTCATGACTCCTAGGCTAGTTTTCCAGGCCACTTCCCTGTAACACATCTCCTCCTACCTGAGGAGTCTGAGGGATGATGGGCATCCAGGTGGTAATGTCCTGCCAGCAATTAGAACAGTCAGTGCAGAGTCTGGGACAGCTTGGGAGCTGGAAATATTGATTAAGGAGCCAGAAGTTGGCTGAAACAGCAACAGCAAATGAGATAAAATGTTTTCTATCCATTTCCATTAACTTTCCCTCTATAGACATATTATCCATTTCTATGTCCTGTTTTCTACCCAAATCAAATCTGCCTTGAAACCAGCACCTTTTCCTGACTTTACTGACTTCGTTATCCCAGTGTCACAGACTACGACCCTAGGAGACTTGCCTGGCTCCTCTGCCCCCTCTATTTCCTGCCTCCAGGCTCTCATTAAGCCAAAGTTTTCCTTCGAAATGGCATCCATTGCCTCCTTTCCCTCCAATGCCATCCGAACCAGACTTCAACTCCATAATCTTGAATTTCTACAATAGCTTGCCAACTGGCTTTCCCAGGCAAGGTATGGAAATAAAGCCAATATGTGAAAGAAACAGAGACGGACAAGTCAGAGGAGCATGTTGGCCATGGAGACAGGAGACAAACAGTGTCGGGAGGCAGACAGATCCAAGACGTCAGATGTCACAGAGAAGTGAGGGGCAGCGAGGACTGGGGCATGGAGACAGGATTTGGTCAGTGCAGGCTACAAGTGGACTGGAGAGAGAAGGCAGAGTGCAGAACCCGGCTGCAGACAGGACAGGGGTCAGTGTGTCCCAAGGGGAAAGGAAGCAGCAGACCTGAATCATTTGTCCCTGAAATTTGGTCAGTGAAGGCAGACAGACAGACAGACAGTAGTTTCACAGGATGATCAAGTTTCCAAATGTTTGTTTCATTTTAGTTTTCAAAATGGAGCTAACTATGCAGACTTGAGAGACAACTAAGAGAATAAGAGGGAGATAGAAAATTCTGAAGCTGGAAAACTATCAGAGTCGCTCAGAAACTGGAAAGGTGGGTGGCCCTCCCATTGCAGGGATCGGCCAGCATCCTGAGGGTTGGTCTGCATAGAGGAAGCTGGTGGAAGATATTTGGGCCTCAAATCTTGATTCCCAGCCCTCAGCCCACACTGCACAGGAAATTTCTAACACAAAGCTGCTTCCTTTGTCACACTATTTTCTGTTTAGAGTAAGCATAGGAAGTAATCTGTCCTGTTCTTTTAACAATTCCAAGGGAACGCCAAAACATCCCCTGGTCTTGGCCTTGTTCAATATACAGTTGTGACAGAACCAAAGTTCTTCCTGACCTCTACTCTTAATCTTTCCTGCTCCAACTAAAGTGAATTCCCTCTCATCCTGTCTTCGGGGGAAGCCTGTGGTGGCCACAAAGCCTGCCTGGACGAGGAAATCTGCAGCAGGCAAAGAAACATGGATTTCCTCCAGATCCTAAGGAAGTTGTCCTCATAGACTGCACACCCATGTTACCTGCCAGCCTTGCCTATCCTGAAAAGATAGGGGCACTCAAAAAGATTAAAGAACATTCAAATACATCCCAATTTCCACTGACATTGTAAGAGAAAGAAAGACCTCTTTAGTCATCTCAAAAATTCAGGTCCAAGGAAGCCAGAAGGAATTCCATAGCTAATAAACTAAAGCATATCTTAAGCTACCCAAGAAGAGTTACATGTGCTTAGGAAGTCACCAGACATATAATCCAGTCAGCTCCAGGAGCCTCTCTGTGTCACCAAGTGGACTCAAGGAAGAGTAAAATTTCCTCTCCGGTGCCATCTCAAGAGGCTAAGGAGGATCTGCCAAGCATCCTTTGGGGATATGTCTTACATCAAGTGACAAGAAAGAAATCAAGACGTGGAAAAGAAAGCAAGAAGGAATAAGAACAAAAGTGGAAGAAAGATGGTGATAAGAAAACAAGAAAGGAGAGAGAGAGGTGGAGAGAGATGTAGAGCAAAGAGAGCATCTCTTTCTGCTGTTCACTTAGAGCAGGGGTCTGATAAAGTTTTATTCAAACACAGCCATGCCCATTCATTTAATTAGTGTCTGTGGCTGCTTTTGTGTAAAACAGCAGAGTTGAGGAGTTGTGACAGACACCATATGGCCTGCAAAGTTGGAAATATTTACTGTCTGTCCTTTTACAATAAAAGTTTTGCTGACTCCTGACTTAGAGTAATAAACAATGTCATAATTTCCTCTAATACTAGTAAATTCTTTATGGTTCTTCAACTGCTCTTAATGCTTAAAGTTATCCTCAGAAACTATTACCCTGAAAAAAAAAAAAAGGCTGGAGTCAAGCAATGGGAAAATTATTAAGAATTGTAGCTTAGCGAGTGACCAAAGCAAATTGCATCAAGGTACAAAAGAAATTGCAAAGCTGAAGAACAAATCTGACTCTCAAAAGACAGTTATGAATGGGAAATGTGCATGTGTGTGTGTGTGTCAGATACAATTTTAGCATTGATAAATACTAATAGGAAATCTATATACAGAAATGTATGTGTATGTATATATTTTTAAGTATAATGTTTCTGTATATACATTTTTTTCTGATTCGTATTTAGCAGTACTCAACTCACAATTGTTTCATGATGGAAATGTTGATATAGTATGGTTCCTAAGTGAATTAAAGGAGTTGATCAATAGAATACATGAATGATAATATTATAAAATTAAAATATGGATAACAGGTGAATTTAGGGAAAGAAAGTGGTTTAAATGTTTCCATTATCATCTTTTTATATGACATGAGGGTACAAGTGTGAAAGTGGTGTTTTTTGTATCTCTATCCCAAGATGCTTGATAACATGAGACTGAGGAAGACGAAGGCAGTGAGTAAAGGATGAATGCCATCTCACAGAACGTGAAACAGGATCATCTAGGTTGTACTGGACCTTCTGCAGGGAAATTAAAGAGCCTAATAAAAACCCCATGTCTCCTTCACTAGGCTTATATTTTTTCAATCTTATCTTCTTCAGATTACTCCTTCCTGTACCCTCCAAAGTCATCCCACTCTATCTTGTCCTCCCTACACATACACTCACACTCCATCTCATGTACAAGATTCTACTTTTCTTTCTCCTTTACCGAGCAATCCCTGCCCTGTCCCCATCCCTAGCTTTCTACTCAAAGGCACAGGCACTGCAGACTACCTACCCCAAATTCATGCCTCCTTACTAAAAGAAGTGCTGTATTATTCAGAAGAGCAATGTGCCCAGCTAACATGCCCCCTGCCCCAACTCCTTTATAGCTGGGGAGCCATGTAACCCATTTCTTGTCATGACTTATGACTCCGAGAGTCAGGTTGGGAGTTGGGGAAAATGTTTGCCCTCTTCATACAGACTCTGCCTTTCCCTCCCACATGCCTCTCCTTTCTCTCTTCTTTCGTTCCTTCCTTCCTTTCTTCTTTCTCCTGACTGGTCCACAAACAGGAGGCTGGAAGTAGAGTAGCCATCTTGGGAGCAGAAGACAACAAAGCCACAAGCTAAGGATGATGGCGCAGAAGGAGAAAAGGAGCCTAGGATGCGATGTCACCTTGGAGCACCTGAAAAGCCTTGGACTTCTTGTTATGTGAGAATAATATGCCTCCATTTATTTATTCAAAGCTCTATAGTCAGGTTCATGTGAAGAGTAGCCTAATGCAATTGTTTGTCATACCCATACTCCTCCTTCCACCTGGAAAGTTGCATTCTCCTCACCGCATAGCCAGTTTTTGATGTCCTATGCTTTTTTCAAAGCCCACTTTAAATCCTACCTCCTTTTGGAAGGCATTCTATGACATCTCAAAATTGATCTCCCACTCTCTCACAGTCACATAAGGCACAACTGAAATCATTAAAATAGCATGCATGTATCAAGCCTGCTTCATGTCATAAATATTTATGTATGTTTATTCACACACACCCCTGCTACGTTGAGAGCTGCTAAGGGCAAGGATCCTATTTCACTAATTCTGAATGCCCTGCAGCACCCAGCACATTGCCCAGAGCAGTCACTCAATGAAGGATTGTTTACTTTGATTGGAGAAATGCTCCTTCCTTCCCAAGTGTATATTATGGATCAATTTAAAACACCTGGCTTCTATGTAGAACATTACCAAATGGGAAAAGACTTTGGAAATTTTAGTCATATTTTCACCATGTTTTGACAGTTTTGAAACTGTGCAGCCTATTGCTGACTGATGGCCCAGATGTATTAAAAAAAAAAAAAAAGGTCAAAAGAAGGGACAGAAATGAGATGATATTTAAAACAAGACTGGACATATATACAATCAAAATAGCATGCTGGTTTCACCAAACTCAACTTCAAACCAGTATCTCCTGAAGGTAGACTGCTATCCAATGTATTGCATTATAATTCCAGCTACACTTCTACTGTTTATTTATTTAATTTCTTTTGTTTAACAAAATTGTTTTGAGCATCTACTATGCGCCAAGCCTAGAATAGCCAGTCATCCTCATTTGCTTGTGAAAGAGGGGTTTCCTGAGATGCAGGGCTTTTTAGTGCTAAAACCAGAGAGTCCTGGACAAACCAAGATGGTCAGTTTCTCCAAAAGATCTGTGTTTGATATTGGATATAAAACGGTAAGGAAGACAGATATAGTCCCTGCCCATAAAGATCTCTACAACCTAGAGGGGTTTTCTTTGGTAGGTGCCTGAGGTGGGGAGTGGTCCCCAGTAATTACAGATAGGTTTGCATCCTTTAACTATACTTCCAAATAATTCATGTTAGATTCTATTACACAGTAATCAAGTCCATCCAACACTTCCAGGTGCTAACACACAAATCTCTCAGCACAGCTGGCTGTCCATGTGGAAGGAAGATGAAGGACTTTGGAATAGGAGAGTAAGCAGAAGTTCAGTTCATGAATGTGGTCATTGTTCTGCCGGCTGCGAATTCCAACCAACTTTAATCACAGCCTGAGCCAGTTGTCTGTTGTTCTTGGATCAGCAGGCATACTTTATCTTTGGGTTCTCAGCCCTCTTTGTGACACTAATTTTGACCTGTCGGGTGGAACAGTGCTCTCTTTGGAAAGGGCCAGGAGATCTGAACCTTTCCTAAGGGAATGTGAAAGTAATCTGACCGTGGTGTCTGCTGATGTGGCCATCACAGCTAGCTGGGCATGACTTTTTTTCCATCATCGTTCCATATGCATTCCTCCTACAACTGGACACTGAGTTAAAGAGAAAAATTCTTCCATTCTTGGGTCAAGGGCATATGAATGACTTAATTTACCTCATAAAAATGTCAACCCTTCTTCCAAATTGAGAGTTTGAGTTTAACAATCTGATAGTCCTATCCCCCATAGTTACCACCCACTTAATAAGGCTGAAAGTCTGGGTTCCTCCATTCCAAGAATTAGTGGAATACTTCTGTCTCTATGGGGAACTTTTTCCCTTCAGTCCCCCGCTTCATTTCTGCTTGGCTTTAATGACCACCACATATTGGTTTTCTACAATTGCTAGATATTTTACATGCTAGACATTTTTATATCGATTACCCTATTTAAACTGCACGACGACTCAAAGTAGATATTGTTATTCCCACTTCCAGGTGAGGCACAGAAAGTTTAGGGAACTTTCCACGGGTCACATATTATAAATAGAGTAGAATTTGAATCTTACTCTGTCAAACTCTTCTGAGAGTTGGTTTGATGATCTGAAAAGGAACAGATCCTGTATGCTTGAATTTAAGTGTGAGAAGAACTTCAGGAAGAGAAGCAATTTTGTGTCTGTTGACTTCTAAATCTTGCTTGAGGAGGGGGTGGGTAGGACAGGGGATGCTGCAAATCAGGGAGGAAGGCTGGACAAAGGTCTTGGTCTACTGCTCTGCATGAGATCAAACGTAAACTTAGTTTATAAATATATATTAGTTTGTGCTTCAAAGCAGTGAGGAATTAACCTAAAAATTGCCTAAGAAGTTTTTTTAAGGGCATTTTTTTCAACAAACAAAACTAAAATGCTTACTTTCATTTCCATGGAACTTTTTATGCCAAAGATGCTTTAAGCGGCCTAGAATTATCCTTTGCAAAGGTACAGATCAGAGAAGTTAGGGAGTCCGATTTTTGTAATACCTCCTAGTCAGTTTTATCATTGAGGCACAGCCCTAAGGGTCTCAGAGCCTGACTATATCACTACCCATACTGTCCATTGATGAGGTAGGGGGTGGTGGTGCAGGGATCCCAGAATGAGCATTTACAAATGAGGAACGTTATTTCCTAGAGCCCCCTAGAGTCATGTATCCCCAGTGTCTTGCAAAACACCTGAGTAATAGTAGGTACTCCATAATTTTATTGAATAAATGAATAAGTGAGCAAATAAATAAGTAATTTTTCAGAAGGTCACACAACAGGGACAAAACTGCAATGTCCTAAATCTTAACTCCATCCTTGATTTATTTACATCACCCTTTGGGTGAGCCTGGCCAACTTTAAAGTGGATATTTGGAGTCAGAATGAACAGGGCGCTGTGCCTAACTTAAGCAATATCATAAATGTAATTAGAGATGTGGAAAAGAGGAAGTTCGTGAAGACCGCCTGTAATCTAAGTGCCAGAACCATTCAGTGTGGTTGGTTTGGTTTCTAATGAGCATCTGCTCCCCCTTACCAATCCCTTTACACTTTCATACAAAGCACAGTTCACATTACAAAGTCAACAGTTCTTTATCATCTGTGTGGTCATTCACCCTGTTCTTGTCTCTCCCTGGTAATTGTTTAATCTGGCTTCCCCACCACATTTCTTGGCTACCTGCTCCCTTCTGCCCTTGTCAGTCAGATTGTACTCAGAGAAAGTAAAGGCACAGAAAGCATTTCAAAGTCAATTAAAACTGATTAGGTGTTTATCCACTGCTTTGGATTATCTCCATGCCCAGTGCAGATAGACAGCACATGCGGGGTAAATAACCATCTACAGATTGGGGAACCTTCTAAGATTTGTACTCAGCTCTCCACTATCCATGGTAATAGAGGGGTGAGGGGTGTGGATGCACGTAGGATACATTTTTAAAAATCAAGGTATAGGGGTGCCTGGGTGGCTCAGCCGGTTAAGTGTCTGACTTCTGCTCAGGTCATGATCTCGTGGTTCTGGGTTCAAGCCCCGTGTTGAGCTCTGTGCTGGCAGCTCATACCCTGGAGCCTGCTTTGGATTCTGTGTTCCCTCTCTCTGACCCTCCCCCACTCGTACTTTGTCTCTCTCTCTCTCTCAAAAATAAAAACATTGAAAAAATTTTTTCATCAAAGTATAACTTATATGTGTTCTAACTGTACATTTTAATGAGTTTTAAGGTATTATATACCTGTGCAACCATCACCATAATTGAGACAAAGCACGTTTCCAGCATCCCAAAACATTTTCGTGTGCCCCATCTCAGTTAATCTTCCCCTACCTTGGCCCTGAGCAACCACCAATCTGCTTTCCATCACTATAGATTAGATTCATCTTTTCTAGGGTTTTCATATAAATGGACTCATAGAGTATGTACTCACTAAAGTTATTTTTACTTGACTTTGGACTAGCTTCTCTGATTTCATTCCCAGTGATGTCTGGTTCAGGTTGATATTAAAATGAGTTCATGTTCCCTACACCTACAGTGATTTGACAGGGTGGGCAGAGTTCGGACTTGGAAGAAATCTGAGAGGTAAGAAGTGGAGGCTGATGAGAATATACTTGGCAATGAGAAGAACGTTGGCTTTTCACAGCATTGGTAGAAAATGACAAGGAGCGTGTGCCCATTTTGTGCCCTGAACCTATCTTCAGTGTCACTCAGTACAGCTTCTCTTAAACCTAACTGCCTAGGAATTTTGTGTTCTTTGCCTTGAATGGGCACTTTATCTGGAAACTCCAGACTCCAGCCAGCCCCTCTCAGCAACGGAGTCATTGCACCCTCTGGTGTAAACCTGGGGATCTGTCACCCCTGTGGCATAAGGCATTCCCACCTACGCATCCATCTATCACCTGCTGCAGCCCTCCCCTGCCCTCGGGATTCCCTGACCCCATCAAGCAGGGAAGTATCAGACTCCCTCCCAGCTGCTGTTAGGTTCATGGATCAGAGGCTGAGCTTCTGAACACGTGAACATAGAGGAATGCCAAGAGATTGCTTGAGAGAAGACAGAGACAGAGAGAAGAAAGGAAACTCCAGAGAAGACAGAGCAAGCTAGACTTGAAAGATGAAGAAGTGAAGAGCAGAGGCACAGCCCATGAAACAAAGCATGAAGCAATAGAGGGATGGATTTTTTTTTTCCATCTAAGAGAAATCCTAAAAATCCATTCCTACGCCCAAAATAAATAGATTCAGACCCAGGCTATGAGAATCCTTGAAAAGTGGATTTTAACATGGAAAAACTGATAAATCTTTTAAACAACCTATACACCCCCCAGGTACTGCTGGACCTGCTTAATCCCTTTAAACCTCCAATAACTTCAACTATGGTGTTTAAAGTCTCATAAATCTGCACTAGCTTAAAATAGGGAAATATAAATCATGTTCAAGAGCTTAGGGGTAGGGACAGAAGATGGGCACCCTAATGCCATTTAAAACCACAGCACAGGCTTTTCATCAAATTATTCCAAGAAAAGCTGAAATGGAAAATGCTCAGGTTTCTGAGTTGTGGTTCCATACGTTCTCAATTTGTTCTTTTTCCTTCTTTTCAGGGGGCGAGTGGAGTGTGAGGGAGTATAGACAGGCTGTGTAACTGGAAGGAAAATAAAACTGCAAAGACCTATCTCGCTTAGTCTTATTTTTACATAAAATAAAACCCAAAACAAACAACAACAATTTTCTAAAACTACTGCCAGAAGTCATTAGAAAACAACACTATTTCTAGGAAGGCACCAACAAAAATGATGTCTGGTTTTTGTTAAATGATTAATTCATGCCAGAAAGTAAAAATTGTGGATACTATTCTACTAGTAATAGCTGCTTTTTCTTTTTCATTTTACTATATGACAGCAACTTTCTGGGTGAAGAAGTTTAGGTATACTATCTAATTTCATCCTCACAGCCGCCCCATGAGAAATATTATTCTCTCTGCTTTATAGATGAGGAAACTGAGGTTCAGATTGTTTAAGTACCTTGCCCAAAGCCAAACTGATGCTAATGATAGAGCAAAAATCAAACACAAGGTTTGCTTTGGAAGCCCTAATCTTCTCCAGGACGTCACCTCCCTTTGGTGATGTCATGGACCCAACCCACACACCACCTGGATGGAACCCCAAATATCATACTCTGAGGACTGATGTGCTTTCATCTCTTTATGGACCGGGTCCAATGACCTTTTCAAACCCCGAAGTCTTAGAAGAGTCTTCTCTGTTAACTGAATCTTTACTCAAAGTTCAGACCATCTGGAGAAAATCAGAGTCCCTGGCTTGTGTTCCTTTCTTCAAATCCCAGTTTTCCTGCACTGATGTACTACCAAGAGATCCTGGGAAAACCTCTGAACACTAGTCTCCTCACATATTAAATAAGGATCTAGGGGCACCTGGGTGGCTCTGTTGGTTAAGCATCCAACTTCGGCTCAGGTCATGATCTCATGGTTTGTGGGTTCAAGCCCTGCGTCAGGCTCTGTGCTGACAGCTCAGAGCCTAGAACCTGCTTCGAATTCTGTCTTCATTTCTCCCCCTCCCCTGCTCATTCTCTCCTCTCTCTCACTCCCCCTCTCAAAAATAAATAAACATTAAAAAAATAAAAGATTAAATAAGGATCTAGAAGACCTACCTCCTGGATTGTTGTGAGGATCAATGTATGGGAACACAATCTGGAGACTGTAAAGGCCAGGCAATTTCTGGGTCTTTTGATGATTATGGTACTTTACATATATAATAAGGAGTAACAGCCCCACCAAAGTCTAGCTTCACAGGGAAGAGAGAAGATAGAAGACATTTCAACCACCAGGATGAAATCTAGAACTCATTTCGAAACACGCATGATTGAAAGACATGGGTTTGGAAGAAAGAAAATATGTATCTCTCTACCATTACTTTCCAAAATGTTTTCAGTGGGGTATTAATAGATGTTTCCTCAAAAGGTCTACAGTCAGGGAGATTTGGAAAACACCATCTCTCAGAGATCACAATGCACCTTGTCTTATTAAAGGTCCTGAGAAATCCTACCATAAAATAGTCTCTGCTTAACTCAGCAATTCCTAAACATGTGACCTTAGGAACTTGATTTTTGGATCTCCTATTCAGCATCTCCCAAAACACCAGTGAATATAGTTCAAAAGATGCCACTGTCAGTAAAGATGGTTCTCCTCATCCCCATCAGTACAGTATCTCAGTCACTCTCCATGGTGGTCACCTTCTTTCAGTTAACAGTGAGGAGATTGAGAAGATCACAATGAGGAGATTCCCCAGTGCCTGTGAACATGTTTGCACAATACCAGGCCTACCAAGATGACAGTACATACAACACACCCACAGGTCTCTGGGTACCGGCCCGCTCCCTTAGATGAGAAGATAGGAATAAGAGGAAAGGTGTCTCTCATTTAGCAGCTCTCTGGCCATGTGTGTGTAGTGATGCTAACTTATCATGGAGAATTGTCTTAGTTTGGGATCCTCCAGAAGCTGACCTTGAAACAAGGATATGAGAGCAAGTAGCTTATTTGGGATTTAGTCCAAGGAAATACCAGCAAGAGCGTGAGGAAATGAGTCAGAGAGGGGAAGACAGCCAATAAAAAGTGAATTATTAAGCCAACTACACAGTGGACAACTACAGCTTAATCCTGCTGGGGAACAATGTAAAACACATACCTCAGAATTATCCCACCCAAGGGATGAGGTTGCTGGGATATTTACACATCATCTCCCATCACTTATTGGTTGAAAGATGCTCTGGAGAACAAGAGACAGTTAATCTCTCAGAATGTCTGAACTTCCATGTACCTCAGACCTAGTGACCTTCCAGGTTTCCAGATGAAGTCCTCAACCACCATGACGCAAATACCGGTAGTAGGAAGAAGGAGCACACTGAAATGGTAAGACCTGAGGGATATGGGTCTGCTCCTGTATCTCTTATGAGCTTGAGTCCATAGTCCTAGGCCAAGAAAATAATGGAGCCAAGATATGTCCACCATCACCTTCACCATCACCTTCTCTTTCCTGTGATGCAGTGTCTCTCAGACTTTTTCTGGTCCACATCACTATTTCTCATTGCAAGCAGTGACTCTCAAAAGCCAAAGGTAGAAGGAAGCCACATTCCCTTAGAGGTGGTACCTGAGAATCTGTCTTGTTACTGGCAATAACCCTCTACTCCTACATTTTTAAGAGTTCCCAAGGGAAATCTCTGGTGCACTCAAAAGATTTTCTCTTGTTTTTCATCTTCCCACTTATTTTTTCTGCGACCACACTGATGTCTGTGTCTGTGCCAAGGCTGGTGGCTCTAGGAGCTCCTAGAGTTACAAACTCCCACAGAACCAGTGGCAATATACTCCCCAGATCTTCCTTGGTCAAAACCTTACTGATTCTATGTGAAGTGGGGAAAACAGCCCTTTGTACCTGCTTAGAACACTTTCCCCCATTGGTACCATTATAGCACCTCTATTTATGTCCCTCTGTTCACAACATCAATTGTGAGATCATATTCATCAGATACTGCTTGAGTTGCTAGAACTTGGATCATCATAAATACCCAGGGGAGACACTATTCTCCCTCCTGATTCCCTCCTTTTCCCCCAGGCACTTGAACAAAAACACCTTCCCTCTTCCTTTAGCTAAATCAGCCCCTGTCATATCTGCCCACTTCTCCTCGGAGAGATATGAATCTCCTTTGGGTTCCATATCAGACAACTAGTCGTAGTCTACATTGTGGTACCTAAGTAATGGAGAACCACTCAGTGGAATTTAAATTTTTTTCTTCTATCTTTTGATATACCTGTGAGCCCAAATGGCTGATGATGTATTTATGAGACTCCAACTAGGTCATAAAGTTTATTCCCATTATAGATAAAAAGAGATACTGACCCTTCTAGGAAAACCTCATGGATCCAAAGATCTCAGAGATCAAAGGAGGAAGTTAAGTTTATGTACAAGTGGTATAACATCTAAAATTTGTGAAATGAAACATAGGAGAAAAATCTTTGCAACTTTGGGGTAGGCTAAGATTTCTTAGAATACAAAGAACATGAACAATAAAAAAAAGAGTTCACAAATTTTATCTAACCAAAAAACTAACATTGTTTAATGTTTAGTTTTGAGAGAAAGTGAGAGAGAATGCAAGTCGGGGAGGGGCAGAAGAGAAGGAGACAGAAAATCCAAAGCAGGTTCTAGGCTCCGAGCTGTCAGCACAGAGCCCAATGGCGGGGCTCGAACTCATGGAGTGCAAGATCATGACTTGAGCCGAAGTCAGATCCTTAACCGACTGAGCCACCCAGGTACCTCCTAGCCAAAAAATTTTAAACGTTGCTCTTTGAAAGACACTGTTAAAAAACTTAAAAGTTATGCCACAGAATGGGAGAAACTATTTGCAACACACAAATCTTCCACAGGACTTATACCCAGAATTAATAAAGAACTCTTACAACTCAGTAATTTAAAAATCAAACAAAACGATTTTAATAGGGGTAAAAACTTGAACTGACAGTTCACCAAGGAAGATATATGAAAGGCCGATAAGCACAAAAGAAATCCTTAACACCATTAGTTGGTATTGTGCACTGGTCATTGTACTAATTAAAACTACAATGAAATACCATTCAAACGGTAAAAAAAAGTTTAAAAAGAATGACCATATCAACTGTTGGCAAGAATGTGGATCAACTAGAACTCTCCTACAGTGCTGTTAAGAGTGTAAAATAGGGAGTTCCTTGATGGCTCAGTCGGTTAAGCAGTTAAGTGGTTAAGTATCTGACTTCAGCTCAGGTCATGAGTCCTGCCGTCAGGCTCTGTGCTGAAAACTAGGAGCCTACTGGGGAGTTTGTGTCTCCCTGTCTCTCTGCCTGACTGCCACTCATGCTCTCTCTCTACTTCAAAAATAAATAAACATTAAAAATTTTGTTAACAAAAGAGTGTAAAATTGTACAACCACTTTGAAAAAGAGTGTGTTGGTTTTTAAAATGTGAAACATATACCTGGCCTTTGTTCTAGTCATTGAACTCCTATTTATCCAAAAGAGTTAAAACAAACATGAAAGTTTCTACATGAATATTCACAGCAGCTTTAATCATAATAGCCCCAAACAGAAAATAACTTAAAATATTTCTCAACAAGTGAATAAAATGTCATATATATACACAAGGGAATATCATTCAGAAAAAGAAAAAAGAAAAAAGAAAAAAAATTATTGATATGCCACTAAGATGAATGAATCTCAAAATAATTACACTCAGTGGGAAAAAAAAAAACCAGACACAAAAGAGTACTTACTGTAAAATCCTATTTATATGGAATTCTGGAAAATGCAAACTTTCCTATAGTTACAAAAAGCAGATCAGTGGGTCCATGGGGCTAGGGGCAGAGGGAAAGGTGGATTGCAAACATGTACAAGAAAGGTTTGGGGGATGATGGAAATGTTCTATGTGTTGATTGTGCTGGTGATGTCCCAGGGGTATGTATTTGTCAAAACTCATCAATTTTATATATTTTGTCAAACTGTATACATTTACAAAGGGATAAAGGGAAGAGTTAAAGAGAGGGAGTTGGAACCTGAGAGCCCTCATGTCCTCAGGGAAGTTCAGAGGAGACTTGTTTCCTTGGGTGGGAGGGCGAGTAAGAGGCTGCAAACAGAGTGGACCATCTGGAAGAAAGGAGATCTCCTCTGACCTTAAGGACCACTCACTGGTGACAGGTCCGAGCTCCTGTGAGCCCTGAACACATCATCTGTGCTTGAAAGGCTTTCCCCCGCTTCCTAGCCACATCTGTCACTTCTTGCAAGACTCTCCTCTTCCAAGAATTATTTTCTAATTGATGCTCACTGTGCATTCACAGCATGATTTCCACTAAATCATCTATACTTCCTTTCGCAGCTAGTTGTTGCCCACAGCTATTTGTACTTTTTGGGTTAGAGATTACCAAGCATTGGCAAGAATGTGGGGAAACAAGACCTTTGCTCACTGCTGGTGCAGCCATTCTGAAAGGCAATCGAGTACCTCAATATCCATCAAGCTGACCTATGGGTACTCACCTAGGAAAATTCTTCCTAGGAACAGAAGGAGCTATCCATAAGGAAGTTCACCGTCACACTGTTGGGGGTAACCTAAGTGTCCATCTTTAAGGAATGTACAAATAAAATGTGCTATACGTATACACCAGGATAACAAACTAGATTTCCATACAGCAATCTGGATTGATCTCAAGAACAGATATGAGAGAGAAAAAAAAGTAAAAACAGAATGAGATTTATAGCACAATTCCATTTATATATTACACACCCACATAAAGCAGCCTTGTATATTTTTGTAAGTGTGCTCATATAGCTAAATAAACATCTGTCAGATGGATTGGAAAGACTCTATTAAATATATTTGAGTGGATGCCTATGGGAAGAGGGCATGGGATTGGTAATGGTGGATGAAGGGAAAAAACAATAAAAGAAACATATTTTTCTTACAAAAAGAGAGAACCCTTCCATGGATAGATGATGATATTCTTTGAAAAGAGAAGAGGATTAACGCAAGAATGAGCATCTGACTTCGAAAGTATGTAAGAAAGAAGAAAATTAGGTGGCACCTGGGTGGCTCAGTGGGTTAAGTGACCAACTCTTGATTTAGATTCAGGTCTTGATCTCATGGTTCATAATATCAAGCCCCGTGTTAGGTTCTGTACTGAGAGTAGGAGCCTGCTTGGGATTCTCTCTCTCCTCTCTCTGCCCTTCCCCAACTCTCTCTCTCTCCAAAAATAAATAAATAAACTTAAAAAAATTTTAAAAAGAAGAAAGACATAGATTGGTACCATAAAGATTGGTACATACATACACACACATATACACATTCATACACATTACACATATACACGCACACACAAATGCAGACACATACACACACAAATACACATACACACACAAGTACACATACACATGCTGCTTCTGTGTTTGTTTGCATATTCAAAATGAACAAACTGTTTTCTAGTGTAGTATATCACTTTTCTATTGATGCTACAACCAAGTACCACAAATTTAGTGGCTTAAAACAACATAAACTCAGTGTCAGACAGTTCTCTGTTGGTAAGAAGTCCAACACAGGCGTCCCTGGGCAAAAAGCAAAGTGTCAGAAAGGCTGCCTTCCTTTCTGGATGCTCTATGGGAGAATCTGCTTCCTTGCCTTTTCCTGCTGCTAGAGATTGCCCACATTCCTTGACTCATGGCTCCCTTCCTCTGGCTTCAAAGCCATCAAAGGCAAGTCTGGTTCTTCTCACATTCCTTCCCTGACTCTGACCTTCTCTATGGTCTTCCTCTTCCACTTTTGGGAACCATTGTAATTACACGGGGTTTACTTGGCTAATCCAAGGTAATCTTCCCATCTTAAAATCAGTTGATTAATCCCCCATTGCCACATAAGGTAACAGATTCACAGGTGCCAGGGATTAGGACACTGACATTTTGAGATCCATTATTCTGCCTACTACACCTTTACATATGGCAAAGAGTGAAACCACAAAACCACATATTCTTACTTTTTGTGAATCAGTTATTCAGCAAATAAAATCTCCTGAGTCCTACTATGTGCTAGATCTCTGTGGTGACAGCTAAGGTTTCAGTAAGGGTTAGGGATTGGGAGTTTGGGAGTTTTTCCTTCTCTTTCAAACAAAATTCCCACCCTGGCTTATTTTAGCTAGGGAAGAAATGAGAAGTAATCTGATTAAACTGTCCTCATTACATTAAATGACTGGCCAACAGTAAGCTTCTAGAAGAGACATTTATATTCGTTTTAAAGGAACACCCTAAACCAGCTCTTCTTAAACTTTAATAGGCACACAAATTACTTGGGAATCTTGTCACATGCAATTTTGATCCAGTAGGTATGGCATGGGGCCTGAGACTCTGTCTTTCTGACAAGCCCCCAGCTATGCTTACACTGCCCGTCCAGGACAGCAGGTGGAGGAACAAGGCCTTAACTCAAAAGAAGTTCTAATCCCAAACATTATTTAGTCTGACTCTACCACCAATTCATCCTCATGAAGGTTTGCCTCCCAAGAGGTAATGGTACTCAATACGTTAATCATAACACCACACTTTGTCACTATGATCAAACACCTGTAGCAGAGGAACACTCTGCCTGCTGATAATGGTTTCCCACGAGGATGGTTTCTGACCAAAACTCACATTCATCCCGATGGGGGGGGGGGGGGTACATTCTACAATCCTTAATATCATAATGAGTCTCCTGTCTCCTAGGCCAGGATTTCTAGGCCAACATCCAAGGCTTATACCCCCTGGCAGTGACCGAGTAAGCCAGTCCCCAGACTGATACCTATTGTAGAAAATTTGTAAGGTTTGAACTATTTGAGGATTCCCCTACCAGACAAGGTAATAAAAGGCTGATAAGATTCAACCTTATCTCTCTAATGAGGATTTGACTTATGTACTAGTTCCTTTGGGGAGTGACAGGGCAAAATGGGTAGGAGAGCAGAGCAGAAGCAAGAGAATCCCTATAGGTAATGTAGATAATCTTCATAGGGCCGATGGAACCTTGATAGACCACATGGACCAATAGGAGGACACATTATGTGTGTCACATTATCAAGTGAATTGTTAATGTAATTTGCAAGGTAAAAGGAGGCAAGTTCCTTTATATACACGTGGCTTTTCTTGATTAATGAGTTTGGGCAAAATCACTTCATAGTACATTCATAGAACATTCATAGAACATTCATAGAACATTCATATTCATTCATAGAACATTAGTGTACTTGAATATACTCTGACCTGACTTCTCCAAATCCTTGTTTTGACCTCAGAAAGAGATCACTTGGGGCAATGAAGCAGAACATACCTACGGTTCCATACCCGCTATTTGCAAGAGAACTAGGTATGTCTCATCTTGGCAGAGTGCTTCTTTACTGTTTCCCTCAATGCCTCTTTGAGGACCCTCCATTTCGTGTTATCTATAGACCTCCTTCTCACCTTATCTTGGGTGGATAGTCGCTAGAAACTCCCTTGTATGACCTAACATTGCTGAGCCTCCTGATTCAAGCAGCACAGATCCAGATTTGGCATCTGTGCAAGAGAGAGATGGCAAAAGGCATGACTCTGCAATACCCAAAGGGGGCACGCTCTGGCTAGAATAGGACTTGAGGCTTTCCATTCTTCTAGCATTAAGCTGGATGTTGTCTTTGAGAACTGTTACCTATTACAAAATAGATTACATTAGGGGTTACTATTCTCTCCCAACCTAAGCATTCATCCAAGTATTAAGGTGTCAGATTTTACACATGGCAGCAGCTTTAAGACACAATCTACTATATATCACTATATGGAAAAAGAAAAGGAAGTTTATAAGGGAAGAAAATCATTCAAGATCAAACAGTTCATAGCAGAGTCTATATTCAAACTCAGCTCACAGAGGTCAGGTAAAGTGTTTGAGTTCATATGTCTAGTTTATGTGTCTGGCAACAGCAAGACTAGAACTGTCTCCAATTCCAGACTTGCTTCCACTCCAGTCTCCCTCAACCATAACTAGAATACTCTTCCCACTCAGATTATAGATTCACTAATGCCTCTGAAGAAATCCAGCTTGAGAGCTGGGGGAGAGGGTACATGGAGCTACCTGGGAATGCTACGATCAGGCCTGGTCTTCTTTCCCATAGTCATATTCGCCTTGCCACCTAGTTTCATCTTTACGGCTTAAGCTTTTTCATTCTTTTCCTACCTAATCCCTCTTTCTGGCCATGTGTGATTATTATCTTGCTATTTCAGGTTTCTGCCCAGCTGGGTAAAATCTTCATACTCTGTCTTAGTACTGAGTTTTTCTCTTTGACGTCATCTCATCTGCCTGGGGGGCCGGCTCACCTGTCCACCCCTCTGCTGGCACCTTACTAGGTTCTTCCCCATCTCTGCTTTCATCACTACCACACTTCCCACTTCCTCTCTCCCTTCCACTTCTCTTGGAACGATGACTCCTGAATCTTGCCCCGAGCAGAACTGGATGGCTTTTCTCCCTCTGCTTAAGGGAGTGGGGGGATGAGCCGTGAAAGCCCCAAATGCCATCTTTCATCTTATTTCCTATTTCCAGCACATATCCTATTTATAATTCTGCCTCCCTCTTAGCAGATTGACACAGCACTCTGCTTGGTTCCCAGAATAAATGCAATTCAAGAATAAGAGTCCAGGCTCTAGGATTCTTCCACAGTCAGGCATTGGTTAGGAGTTTTTTTTGCCAGCATTTGAGAAATGTCTCCAATGGCAGCTGTGTTTCTCTGAGCCCATCTTCCGCTGTCCTGGAAACTCCTTCCATATAGGAATTTTCTTCCTGGCAGATTTCCCTTCCTGATTATGTCTAGACCAAGCTTATATTAAAGGTAGGTACTGTTCTTTAACGTACATTGACTACACCATAAAAGATACTTAAGAAATATTTGTTGGGTGAATAAATGTTGGCATGTTAATAATAGGTCATAACTGAGTTTGTGGGGAGCCAATTTAGAATTATAGCTGATCCACAAAGTCAACATTACATATAATAATTCACATTAAAAAAAAAAAACAGTGTCTTATTACACCCAACATCTCTGATGTCCCCATCACTGAATCATTATAAAACATAAAGGAAGGAACAACATTTACAGGGCGTCTTCCACTATTAGGAATTTTGCTTTGCTTAAATTATTTCATGTATTCTACAATTTCTGAAATAGGATTTTTATCCCCATTTGTAGGTAACAAAACTGAGACTCAGGTAGGTGAGCCCTAGAAAGAGTAAGTGGATTCACCCGAAGTCTATCTGCCTTCAAAGCTCACTTTAAAAACCTAAAGAGGATTCGGGACCTTTGAACACAGCATCCGAGGTAGCACATGCTAATGACCTCTGGTTCAATCTGCGTCTCCCTGTCTATTTCTTTCCTGCTTGACACATAGTAGCTCCTCAAACAAATATTTTTAATTAAATTATCAGATATACCATTTCAACTTAGTTTCTTAGCATGGCATTCTAACATCTGGGCTTCATATAGACACTTTAGAGGAAATCCACCATCAAGCTTTAGAAGGTTATCAGATGAGGACATGCAGGCCAATGTTCTCTGTCTTCATCAAGGAAAACAGACACGTGATGAAAGCTCAGCAGGCAGGATCTAGGTTAGAACTAAGGGAAACATAAGATACTGGACCAGGCCACCAAGAAAGACAAAATATTTTGCCTGCAGGTCCCCATCTCTCTGGGATGAGCCAGATTCCTGCCTGCTGAGAAGGCTTAGCCTCTGAGGGTCTGCAGAGGCACCAAGGAGCATTTGTGGTAAGAGAAGCTGCTGCAGAAACTGTCCTCATTCAATGGCATTCTCGTCACAGTAATGCGGAGCTGTTAGTTCCCTTGATTGCTCTCTGATGCGTAGCTTTAATTGTATCCTCGCTTTTATGTAGAGAATAGAATCATGTTCCCAAGAGGATAGCTAGGAAACCCCATGGCCAGCCTTGGAATACAAATGGGAGCCTGCTGAAACTCCTACTTCATGGGTGGGCACAGGGAAAAGGACATGAGAGAGGCCAGCTACCTCTAAAGGTTTGGGGCTTATGCCTGGAGGTATCACTGTCCCTAGTGAACTCTTCTAGGAGTAGAAACAGCAGCCATGTTATTCATAGGAAACTGCCTGAAAATTGCATAGGACATTTCCCATGCACAGGAAATTGCCTGTGAGGGTGGGATTATGTGGTGCTGCAAAGCTACCACCCCCCAGAAAGCTGTTCCTCACCCTTACAGAGCCTCTATGGACTAGTATCTCTGTGGACATAATTTTATTGCCTTCTTCAATTTTTTATGCATGGTCCTATATTATTGAGATCATATTGTATATAAATTTACAATCTACCTCGTTAGTTAACATTGTAGCTTATAAGCCTTGAGGAGGTAAGGAGTGCAGTAAAATCTAGCCATCTTACAATTGAGGGTAACACCAGGCAGAATTGGCAGCAATGACCAGCACTGCTGGGGTAGAACTTGAGTAGTCCTGTCCAAAGGGTTTGGTTCACCCATTTATACAACTTCATGGGGCGGTGGGCAGTGGTTGGTCTAAGAGGTAGGATTAAAAGAGTTTGGTTTTTTTAATCTTCTCTTGATTTCTTTTACTTTCCAAATTTCTTAATACACCAGTATGACTTTAATAGTCAGAAAAAAGTTACTTTAAGTGTTTCCTCTTTCTGCTGCCAAGAAAGCAGCAAGGCATTAGAATCTAAATCAGCTACAGTGAAGAGGCCACCCAAACTCATTTTATCATGTCTTTGGCTCCCCATCTGTGAAATGGGACAGTCACCCTGGACCCTCCATAGTAGAGACTGCAACACCATCTCTAACCTTTATATAGAAGTGATGTCATCCTTGGACAAGATGAAGAGATAACCAGCCCATATCTGGGAGGTGGCTGAGCTTCGTAATTCACCTCTCCCCACCCCTCCAAGGACCTCAAGCCTGTCAAAGGAAGATGATTCATTCACCTTATTTGTGATCAAAATCTCCCGATTTAGGCACTGTTGAGAACAGACTGGAATCTAGGTATGTTTATTTCTTGAAAAAGGGGAGTCAAGCTACCTTCTCTTCCCATTGCCCATTTATAGGGCTAACATTCATTAGGCATAAGAGACATGGTACCTAGGGACCACAGTTCTTTTATAGGTCCACAACAATGTTTTAATAGATAATGTATTTGTCTTTATCTTATATTTGCCAATACAGTTGTAAAATATAAGCTTTCATACTTTTTGCCCATGAAGGTAAAAGTGCCTAAGGCCCATGAAAGTCATAATGTGGCCCCACTCAGCCTCATAGTTTCCAAGCCCTTCCATGAAATCAAGGTGGACTGTGGACCAGCATGCCTTCCACTCCTCTCCATTCATCTTTGTCATCTACTGATACAAAAGAAACAGAACTGGGATGTGGATTTTTGGCACGAAAATAACTAACCATTTGGTCAAACCGAGACCCCACAGCAGAATCAGGCAGATGAAGACATATTTAGCAGACAGCAGAAGAAATAGCTTTTTTAATTGCCCACACAAACAACCATTACAACACAGGAAGGATAAGAAGCAATAACTCTAAGAAATGACTTGGCATTTCCCCTTTTTCTTAAGAATGATTACCCCTCTTTCCTTAGGGCAAGGTGTCTGTGAAAGGCGAACATCCTCTTTAATAACTCTGCTCCTTCTTTTCAAATTAGAGTTATAAATAAGTAAGTACAATTTGCAAACCATTTGATTACGTCCCTGTACTTTCCCAAGATTCCCTAAGGAGGCACTTACACCAATTTTTGCATCATTAAATATTTAAATAAAAACTCGAAGTGAATTGTGGGACAAAAAGGCATTTACAAAGCACATGTTTGGGCACAATGCAGCACCAAGTCTTAGACTCAGGGAGCAAGTAGAACATTTGGTCCCTGCAGACCAGCAATAGAATAAGCGCATTAAAGAGATCTGAAGAGAGAGAATGTTAGTTTTAAGGGAGGATGCCAACACAGAAAGCCCCAATTTTACTCCAAGTCCCTTATTCAGCAGCCACAAATACACAGAATGCCACCAGGAACCAAGAAGGAAGCATACGCAGCAGCTGAAGAGCCACTCTCAAGTCCTAAATCCCATGCTTCCGTTGGTTTGAAAACGTCGTATAAAAGTTGAGTTCAAATTACCCCAAATACCAATGATATGAAAGAAAATAAGTAATATAAATTCAGAACACTTTGTTCATGAAATCAGTGATTTTTTCAATACATTTTATCATGATTTTCCTTGATAAATGCTCACTGAGCATGACTCTATGCCAAGAGTGTCTACATGATATATTAAATAGCCTCCATCCACAGTTCGCATGTGTTTGAGAAACACGTGAAATACTAGATATTTAAATGGTGTACACACTGAATGACACGGGAGCAGTCCTGACTATAAGTTCTATGTGGGAACCAAGAGAAAGGCGAATCCTCAAGTGACTGCCAAGGCCCTGAGGATCCAGCAGGAAGCAGATGGCACACTCAAAGGATTTAACTAGAGAGAGTTTAACTAAGGAAATACTGACTGAGGTGTGGGCAGACTTAAGACAACTAATCACAGTGGTGAACTCAAGAAATAGCAACAGTGGGGAGCCATCACCACTCTTGGGCCAAGGCAAGGCAAGGTTGGTGTCGCTGGAGCCCCATAAGAGCTGGTGCAACGGAAAAGGGGATGCTGCACAGGGGTTGAGGCTGTAGAGGGGCAGGAAGCTCAGGTTGGGATTGGGGAGTAAAGACCCAACCTGGGATCCCCTGCTGATACCTTTCACAGGCCAAACCTACCCAGAGCCTGCTTCGGATTCTGTGTCTCCCTCCCAGAGGGAAAGGGAGCCAGAAGACACAGTTCTGGGGCACAGATAAGGAGAGAAGAGAGCAGAGAGTATATCTAGAGGGACATATGGACTAGCCCAGCACACAGGCTAGACACCTTGCTCCAAGCTTTGAGAGAAAGAGGAGATTTCTTGGCATAGAAATGAAGGAGGAGGATAGGGGAGCCTGGGTGGCTCAGTCAGTTAAGAGTCCAACTTCAGCTCAGGTCATGATCTCACCCTCTGTGGGTTCAAGCCCCATGTTAGGCTCTGTTTTGACAGCTCAGAGCCTGGAGCCTACTTCTGTATCTTCCCCTCTCTCTGCTCCTCCCCCACTTGCCCACTGTCTCTCTCTCAAAAATAAAATAAACATTAAAAATTTTATTAAAAAATGAAGGAGGGCATCTAAGGCAGAGAAAGATATGCATATATGGAAGAAGTGGGAAATTTTTTTTTCTGTCGGGAGGTAATATGCACAAAGTGCATCTTTTTCTTAAGAAGAGTCAGGCTATAACATTCAGGAAGCTTAGAGGAATAGACACAAAGCAAGATTTCTCAGTCTCAGCACTATTTACATTTGGGGCTGGATGCTTCCTTGTTTGGGGGCTGTTCTGTGTACTGTAGGGTGTTTAGCAGCATCCCTGGCCTCTACATGCACTCCCAGGGGTGGTAACCAAAGGTCTTCAGACATTGACAGATATCTTTCTGGGGGCACAAAATTGCTCCCAATTGAGAACCACTGGGAGGGGAAAGGAGAGAGACCCCAAAGAAGGCAGAAAACTGTTGAAATACAGTACAGATGGGTGACCCTAAGGGCTTAGACCAGTGTGGCACAGTGATGCTGACAAGGACCTATGTCACAGTCTCTGCGAAGGGGGAGCAAGCAAGCTGCATGAGAAGGAGTAGAGGGAGTGGTGGAGGGTGACTTCATTTTGTAGATTGGATAACAGCCTCTACTGAAGAGGTAGGAGTGTGTGAGGCTGGCCTTGGGAAAGGATGATGTGTCTTCTGTGAACTTGTTTGAAGGAAGCCTGGGATATTTAGACAAGGGACTGAGTTGAGGAGGGAGGCTGGGACTGGGGGTGTGAATTTGAGTCATCCACAGAGAAACAGGCTTCTAAACCTCCTATGGATAGAAGTTCTCCCGGGGGAAGGTGGAGAAGCCAAAGACTGAAGTTTTCTCTCTCTCGCTTTTTTTTTTCCTTTGGCGGGGGACAGGGTGATGTGCATATATAGAATAATGTGAGATGGAAATAGAAGGTTCCAGAGGCAAGAAAACCAGGCAGTTTTCTGAGGGGGAAGGTTGTGAAGCCCAGCCCAGACCATATGCCCCAGGGGCTACATCTACCACAAGAAACCACCTTTTTCCAATGTATACAAAGGTGCCGCTAGGCTAGGAGAATCAAAGCTGCCACGGAAGCCACAAGTGTCAAGACAGGAAAGGAGCCTTTTCCACCCCTCCCTCACACATAGTTAACAGTCCTCTATTTTTTTTAATTACCCAAATCCTGAAAGAAGGAGACTCTGATTAGGTGGACACTTTCACTTGTGTGGAATAAATGGTTCTTCATAAGGGAGGGAGCAGTTATAGGAAGTGTTGTTCCCCTAGCGTTCTGAAGGAAAGGTTGCACACAGATGTAGCAGGAAGACCTGAGGCTCCAGATCCTTAAAGGTAGCCATGCTTTTCTGTCTCCGTCCTTCTCTGTAAAGAAAGAGAGTGGGGGCGCCTGGGTGGCTCAGTCGGTTGAGCGTCTGACTTCGGCTCAGGTCATGATCTCACGGTATGTGAGTTTGAGCCCCACGTCAGGCTCTGTGCTGACAGCTCAGAGCCTGGAGCCTGCTTCGGATTCTGTGTCTCCCTCTCTCTCTGCCCCTCCCCCACTCATGCTGTCTCTCTCTGTCTCAAAAATAAATAAACATTAAAAAAAAAAAAAGAAAGACAGTGGATCTTCTTGGTTTCCCCCCCCCCTCACAAAGATGTATTTTGTAGTAGGCAGAATTCTAAGATACCCCCCAAGATACCAGCCTCCTGGTGTATGTGCCTTGTATAATCTCATTCCTTTGAGTGTGAGTGGGACCTGTGCATGTGATAGGATATCACTCCCATGATTAATATTATGGGGCAAATAGGAATTTTCAGATGTAATTAAGGTCCCTAGTTAGTTGACTTCGGGTTCCTCAAAAAGGTTATTGTCCTGTGTGAGCCTGACATAATCAGGTGAGCCTTTAAAACAGATGGAGAGAAAGCAAACCACCATGTTGTAAACTGCCGTGAAAAGACCACATTGTTGGGACCAGAGGGAGGCCTCTAGGAGCTGCAAGTGATTCCTGGCCAATCGCAAGCAAGAAGATATGGACATCAGTCCTATAACAACAAGGAACTGAATTCTGCCTACAATCAGTGAACATGGAAAAAGAACCTGAACTTCATATAAGCTCTGAGTTCTAGCCCAATGAGACCCTTCGCAGAGGGTCCTGCCCTGGGGACACTGAGCTCATAAATTTGTGTTGTTTTTAGCTACTACATTTGTGGTAATTTGTTATGCAGCAAAAGAAAACTAATGCATATACGAAGAGAGTCTATCCACAGGGTGGGTCGGCTCCACGAGGAGACTGACAACCACACCACACGGCTGAGCCCCACAAGCATGCAGGGTCTGGGCAGGCTGAGGTGGTGTGACCCTTGCTGCTCCTCAGACCCAGCATCACCACGACCCAAGCAGCGCATAGGATATAGGGCCGTAACTCATTTCCTCGTGTGAGGGGGCAAACTTCAGACCTGAGAAATCGAAGCACAATAGAAGCTACACAGAACAGGTAGAACTTACTTTCTGAGCTGAGACGGTCATGCACTAAGTCTGCTCAGGATTCCTACCCCTGGGGCCAGATCTGTCCTTTCCTTGGCCAAGTAGAACTTTAGCCCCTCAGATACTTAGCTAGCGAAGCTGAATGGGCACTGATGTATCACTCCTCAGGAGGGCCTCTTAGAAGCAGGGAGGAGGAGGAAGAAAGGTAGAAAGAGAAGAAAAAAAGGAGAATTCTATTCAGCAAACAAATATTTATGGCACTCATTACATGGGCAGCCCTGTTCTAGGCCCCAGCAACACACGGTGAATAAAACAAAAATCCACAGTGAGAGAAGGTCTCCAGTGAGAGAATATAGGCCAGTTAATAAAACAAAAATCTGAAAATATAGTATGGACTGATAGTAAAGCAAAAGAGGAGTTGGAAGGGGAAAAGTTTGGGAAGGGATATCAGGAGTGCAGTTTGGGACATGTTAAGTTTGAGAAGCCTATTGGACACTCAGTGGTGCTATCGAGTAGATAGGGGGATATTCTAGTGTGGAGTTTGGAGAAGAATTGGGGATGGAGATATAAATTTAGTATCTCAAACACACGAGATCAAATGAGATGAAAAGGGAGTATATATGGATAAAGAAGTCTGAGGGTAAATCCTGGGACCCTCTGACATTAAGGTATCACAGAGAGAAGAAAGAACCAGTGTCTGAGTTCAGGCTTCCATAACAAAATACCACAGACTGGCGGGGGGGAGGGGGAGGAGGGGCTTAAACAACAGACATTTATTGCTTGTGGTTCTAGAGGCTGGAAGTCCCAAGATCAAAGTGCTGGCAGATGTGGTTCCTGGGAGGCCCTGATCAAGGTGTGCAGACAGCCACCTTCTTGCTCTATCCTCACATGTCACAGAGAGCAAGCAATGGTCTCTCTCTCTTCCTATAAGGACACTAAGCCCATCGTAGGGACTCCGCCTCATGACCTCAGCTAAACCTAATTAACTCCCAAAGGTCCTACCACCAAATACCATCACACTAGGGTTTAGGGCTTCAACATAAGAATTTGGGAGAGGGCTCTGACAGCCTGCTTCAGATTCTCTCTCTCTCTCTCTCTCTCTCTCTCTGCCCCTACCCCACTCTTTAATGTTTATCTCAAAAATACATAAATATTAAAAAGAAAAAAAGTTTGGGAGAGGGGGACAAAAACATTTGAGCCCACAGCAACTAGCAAAAGTTATAAGAAGGAAGAAGCAGTGTGGAAGGAGAAAAAGCAAGAGAGTATAATGTTCTGGAAGCCAAGGAAAGAGCTTCAAGGATGAGAGACTGATCATCAGGGTCAAATATTGCTGACAGGTTGAGTTGAGCCTAAGAGATAACCTTCGATTTAACATCATGTCATTTGGGATCTTGACAAGAATTGTTTCGATGGAGTGATGAGGATGAAGGCCCAATTCAGGTAGATTCAAGAGGGACTGGAAGGCGAGAAATTAGAGGCAGCAAGTATAGACAACTCTTTTAATGACCTATGCAGTAAGGGGAGTAAGGCAGTGGGGCAAAGATGCAGGGGACTATGATGGGAGAAATTAGCATGTATCTGTATGTTGATGGGAACAAAGGGCTTATGACCTAATAAATATGTGTATAGTCAATTCTCCATTACACAAGAGAATAGAAATAGTGTGACCCATTTGACGAATTTACTTAGATTGTATGTAACAGCTGGAATACAGAAAAGAGAACATGTAAATTCTGAAACACGATGAACACCCACAAAACCACCATCCTCACCAAGAGCTGGACTACCACCGATCACATCTATCTGTGTGCTCCTCCCCTCTCCCAACCCTCTGCCTCTCAGAAGAAAGCAACTTCCTTGAATTTTGCGCTTATCATTTCCTTGTAAAGTCATATTCTCTTCACTATAATCTGTTGTATTTATTGACTGATAGATCAAGGAAGACCTCTCCTCTGTCCCTCAACCTACCTTCTGCAGACAGACATCAGACCATCTTGGTCAGTATCATGAAATTCCTTTCTTACCTTGAACCTGCCACACTAAAAGTCCCCATCTTCCATCTTTTCCATCTTCCATCTCCAGCTGCTTTACCAGAAACACTCCTTCTTTAACACGAAGATCATATTATTCATTCCTCTCTGTATCACATCCTCCACATGAAAGCAGGAAGAGACAAGCACACCTTCTTCACAGATCCCATTGGCCATCACGTCCTTTTTTTTCTATGAGACACACTTGCAGCCCTCAAACCTCCAGCCTCCCCCTCTAGTCCTAAGGCACAACCGGTGGGGCAGGTGCCAGTGCCTGGTGGCCCCTCCAGAGAGGGCTCAGGAAGGCAGGTGATGGCCAGTCTTTAGGTTTCTTTTATCCCCACATTACCGATATGGGCAAGTGGCCATCCTCAGATCATGCAGGACTCTCCAGGGTATGCAGGGACCTGAGAAACTTTGACAAAAGCCAAAAACTGGGCCCTTTACAAATGGACGGACAGCAGATTCTGAGAAGCCTTCTGCATACATAATCCAAACACCCAGCCCCCCGCGCTTACTCACTGATGCTTGAAATTGCTTTAAGGAGAGACAACAGGCTTTCATCTCACAACTGCAGGAACCTTTGAAGGCCCTGGATGAACTAACTCAATGATTTAGACCAGCGCATGCTAGCGTGTAAAAGGACTGAAAAGACTGGATGATGCAATGGACATCTTTTAAAATGAGTGTGAAGTGACAAGAGGCAAAGCTGAGAAAGATGGGTCTTTACTTGCCTCCTGGGGAGCATAAAAAAAAAAAATCTTGAAATCAGAAGACATGGAATCAAATTTGTCCCGATCACCAGCTGTTTGACCACAGGCAAGTTACTCAAAGTTTTGAACTTATTTCTTATTTCTAAAACAAAGGTAAATGCCTACCTCCAGAGTTACTGTGAGACTTTAATGCTATGCTACGCGGTGAATATTTTTCTTCTTTCCCCGTTGCCTCAGGCATCTCGAGCTCTGCTCATATCCATACTAACACCATCTCCCTCTCTCTTAGCATTATAGAGATTAAGGAGGAGGAATCCGGAACCACGCAACATGGTTCAAATCTTAACTCTATCACTTGCTGTGATCTTGGGCAAGTTACTTGACCGCTCTGTGCTGTTTCCTCACCTGTGAAAATGGAGATAGTAACGGCACTTGCCTTGTGGGGAGATTGTAAGGATTAATACGTGTCATACACTTAGGGATCCTTTTGGCACACAAAAAAAGCACTGCAAGAAGCGCTCGCTACTATTATTCCCAAGGGTTTCACCTGCCCCCTTTCCACAAGCGAAAACATCATTTTAAGCTTCTCCATTTCCGCTCTTTAATATACAAAGCCCACTGTAAATTGCCACACGTTCCTCCAGGTTTCCTAACGCCCCCAGCCCTAATCTTAAACAGCCAGGCCATCTGGTCCTCCCACCACCAGCTAACCCTAAGCAGTTCTCGACTCTCCCAGCCCTGCGGGGTCTGAACTTCCGCCACCCAGATCCTGCGGGAAGGTGGCGGGCGCGGGGGCGGGGCGCCGCGGGAGGATGGCTGGAGGGCGGTGGGAGGGCCCCTCTGTGACGCCACGCCGGCCCCCTCCCCCGCGGTTGCTAGGCAACGCAGCGCGGCGTCGGGGTTGCCAGGGGAAGGCCAAGCGCTAACAAAGCCTGGTCCCGCCCCACCTCTCCTGTCCCTCGAGGCCAAAGCTGATACGGCCTTTCCCCGCCCAAGTTCTCCGGCTTTCCCCAGCCCCGCCAAGGGTGTGGGACTTCAATCCGTCCCGCCTCCTTCTGCCTGAGGCTAGGCGCGAGGTGTCGCCTCGTCCCCGACCGCCCGTTGGAAAGCGAGCCTCAGGTAGCAACCGCCAGGGGAAGAAGCGGGAGGGAAGCGCCCTATGCGCCTTGGGCAGTGCGGATCTGAGCGAAGAGTCCTGCCCTTGAGTTCACCTGGATTCTGAATCCCTCTTTGTTAACCGAGCAATAGGAGGGGGCTGTGATCTTTAAGAGAGTACGACCATGGGAGACTGCTGCTCTGTAGCCAAACTATGTGTATATTTTGTACCCAGGGCTACTATGTTATGATTTCTTACACAGAGGATAGTGATTTGAAAACGAAACAGAATCTGGGACCAGAGTCCCCTGCCGACTAGCCAAACCACTTTTTTTTTTAATACCTATGGGGGGATTGTCATGAGCTTTAGTGGACAAGAGTAGCACTTTAAAAACTGCTATGTATCATTCATTTTCCTAATATCTATTGATCACTGACTATGTTCCAGGTTAGGCTATTTCTACAGTGAGCAGAAACTGTCCCTACCCTGAAGTGTATAGTCTAGTGGGGGTGGCAGTTGTTCATTAAAAATCACACAAATAATGTAATTAGAGCTGAGACAAGTGCTGCCGAGGAGAGAGGCAGGTAAGTGGTGCTCTGAGAAGGTGTAATGGAACTGACTTGAGACCTAAGAACCTGTGAAAAAGTGGGGCGTTAATTCCAAGCAAAGGGAACCGGTGTCCAAAACCCACTGCCTTCTATTCCAAACCCAGACGAGTGTATATGATTGCCTGGTCTTCGGTTCTAAGAGCTGTTCATAGAAACTGCCTCTGAGATTCTAGTGTCTGGAGCCTTTCATTCATGTAACTGCAGCCTTTCATTAATATAAACGAAGCTCTGCTTAGCCCACACCAATAAAACCAAATGAGCCATTCCAGAAACAAACCTATATTCCACATTTCAGCACCCAGCACATATGTGTTGGCCTGCCATTTCACACTGGGAGGTGTGTGGGCTTCAGAAAAAAAGGAAAACTGTTGAACTTTAGAGTTGTGGAGCCTGGAATAAATAATTGAGGAATGCCTACCATACTGAGAGCTTTAAGAGTGGGAAAGAACTTAATAAACATTAGAATTATGGACACTTAAGACAGAATGGACCTTTCCTTCCTTATCTGATATGAACAAACGGTCTATATTGCTCAAAGGCAGAAAAGTTGGGCTTTGGTGCCTCTTAAACCTAAGGAGACTGCGAATCTAAGTCTCTGTGGCTCCAAAGTACATGGAACTCCTGAGAGTCAAAGGGAATATGGGAGGGGAATTTGACCTGCCCCTCCTTCAGCGTTCTCTGTTTCTACCACCGTCTATCCAGACACCCAGGCTTGAAAAGTGGAGAGTCACCCTATACTCTTCTCTCCTCCTCCTCCCAAGTCCTTAGCTCCTGCCTCTCTTATCCCTCCCCACTGTAACTGCTAAAAGGCAATCAAGCTCTCAAGAGTTGTTGCTAAATGCTCGTCCATATTCTTTTAACCAGGCTCCCAGCCTGGAGCTTCACTCCACTTCCTTCAACCCATCTACACAGCTGTTGTTCCTTCGAAATGTATTTCAGAGTCCAAGAAGAGAAAAAAAATCATACACAAATTTAACAGAGTTCAGCATAAAGAGTTTTTAACTATAATGGGTTTGGACTAATGGAAGATTGGCTAGTTAAGACATAAAGAGAGATCTAAAGTATACGGTAATCACAAATATAAGGAGCAACCACTACCCTCAAGATAGATCACCCAAGAAAGAGCTGACCTCCCAAGTGCTTATCACAGAGGGTGTAACTACAGCTCATTGAATGGTAGAGAAGTTGCTGAGGTGCCAGGCAGGCACAAATCCACAGTCTAGGATGCCAAAGAAGCCATTTATGAAAAGAACATGACCATGTGTGAATATTGTTCTCTGCTCAAACTTAGTAGCAGCACTCTGATACAAAGCTTCCCAAGCGAGTTGCCAGGGGATGATGCTAGCTGTCGGCCCTGCTAGCTGCCATGCGCTGTGGCAGTCAGACACGCATGAGATCACATAGTGCAGGAACCAGAGGCTGGAGAAGCTGTGTGTTACAGGATTGCATCACTTGGAGAAACTGCACGTTCCCGATGCCTAGCAAGGGGAGCATATGGAACCCACAAGAGAACCTGCAAGAGAACCCTTTCCTCCTCCAGTATCCAGTGTCAAACTCTACCAACAGAATTTGACAAGCCAGATGACGAAAGAGAAATATCTAAAGAACCTAGTTCCATTTTTGCTGAGAAGGCAATGCGGGGTGAATTTGGAGCTGAGAGGCGATAAATTGATAATGGGCACATCAAGCTAACACCCAAATCTGATTGTCTAAGCCTAGTGCTTAAATCCTCTAGTGGATCCCTCTTGCTTTCAAGGTAAAGTTCTAAAGCCTTAGCACAGCTTACCAGGCCTTTTATATTCTGGACTTGGACTATCGTTCAGGCCTAGACCTAACCACTCCACCTCTGCCCACCCTAATCCTCCATAATTACTCATAGTTCCTTGAATTTACCATATTCTCTGATACTTCCATACCTTTCTCTAAGGAGTCCTAGCCATTAAAAAAAAAAAAAAAATCCTTCCTTGCTCTCATCAGTGAATAGATTCTTATTGAGTACCTACTCTATACCTGGCACTATTGTGGGAATTGACAATACAGCAATGAACAAACCAGACTTCCCCAAGTCTGTTCAAATCCCTTCACTCTTTGGGAAGAATTTTCTGATGACTTTCTCCTACCTGCAAATGTTAGATGTCTTATCTAGAAGATTCTGTTTTCCCATATCTAGTGTAGACTTTTTAAAACACTTATCATACCCTATGTTAGTCACTTCTTTTCTTTTCTTTTTTTTTTTTTATTGTCAAATTGGTTTCCATACAACACCCAGTGCTCATCTCAACCCATGCCCTGCTCAGTGCCCGTCACCCACTCTCCCCCCTCCCATACTCCCCTCAACCCTCAGTTTGTATTTAAGAGTCTCTTATGTTTTGTCTCTCTCCCTCTCTGTCTTTTTTCTTTCCCCTCTTCCCCTCCCCCCTGGTTTTCTGTTAAGTCTTACAAAGTCCACCTATGCGTGGAAACATATGGTATCTGTCTTTCTCTGACTGACTTATTTCACTCAGCATAATACCCTCCAGTTCCATCCATGTTGCCACACATGGCCAGATTTCATTCTTTCTCATTGCCGCGTAGTATTCCATTGTGTATATATACCACATCTTCTTTATCCATTCGTCAGTCGATGGACACTTAGTCTCTTTCCATGATTTGGCTATTGTCGAAAGTGCTGCTATAAACAGCCGGGTACACGTGCCCCTATGCATCAGCACTCCTGTATCTCTTGGTAGATTCCTAGCAATGCTATTGCTGGGTCATAGGGTAATTCTATTTTCATTTTTTTGAGGAACCTCCACACAGTTCTCAAGAGTGGCTGCACCAGTTTGCATTCCCACCAACTGTGCAAGAGGCTGCCTGTTTCTCCACATCCTCGCCAGCATCTATAGTTTCCTGATTTGTTCATTTTAGCCACTCTGACTGGTGTGAGGTGGTATCTCAATGTGGTTTTGATTTGTATTTCCCTGATGATGAGTGACATTGAGCATCGTTTCATGTGTCTGTTTGCCATCTGGATGTCTTCTTTGGAGAAGTGTCTATTCATATCTTCTGCCCATTTCTTCACTGGATTATTTGTTTTTTGGGTGTGGAGTTTGGTAATTTCTTTATAGATTTTAGATACTAGTCCTTTATCCGATATGTCATTGCAATTATCTTTTCCCATTCCGTTGGTTGCCTATTGGTTTCATCGGTTGTTTCCTTTGCAGTAGTCACTTATTTTCTTATCAGTCTCTTCTACTGGCCCGCAAGCTCTCTGGGGAACATTTATTTCTGTATCTCAGTATTCAGCACTAGTCCTGATCCATAAGGTTTTATTGGATTATTTGCTCAGAATCACATCATCTGTCAAATATATGCCTAGGACAAGAATCTTAGTCTTCTGTCTAATAGCCAAGAATGCCTCTTCACTAGAGCTTTCTCTGCTCTATGGGTGTTGTACCTCACTCTGCTATGAAGGACAGTGTTTTCATGTTGGAAAAAACAAGTGCAATATTGAACATTATCATGAATGGTAAAGGAAACAGGAAAAAAATAGAATCCTATCTTATAGGGAAAACTATGGTGCATTCCCTCAGGGCCGTTGAGTTTCTGAATCATAGGAATGCTATAATGAAAAGGGTGGTAGGGAGGACAAGGAAAAGGATGCATATGATGTTGGGGATATTCTGACACTTCACTCAGGAAAAATGAAGGCTAATAAACTTATGAAAGACAGAGTTAGGGTGGCCCCAGGTTTGTACACTGGTCCCCAAATTAGAAGGCATGTCACATAACTTTAGGGAGCACAGTTAACATAGCAGTCTGTAAAGGGTGTCCCTGGGCTTGTGGACCATGATATGAACATAAGGGGTTTGAAATATGAGCATGGCTAGTTTAAGGTAAATCAAAAGAGATACCTGTTCACCCATTAAATGATAAATGCATAGAACTCATAACTTTCAAGAGGTGGTATTAGCAGGATATACAAGCAATTTTGATAAATTTGATGATAACTAAGCCAAAAACTACTGCTCAAGAAAAGGACAAGGTCAGGTAGGACGGCTGTTAGCAATATTGCTGTTGGCATCCAAATGCAAAATTGACTTGATATGGATCAAGCCCAGGATAGAAAAAGATCCAGATTTCTGTTAAAGTTGGAGAGGCAAAGCTAATCAATATGAATAAGTTGAATTGTGGAGAACTTGGAAGTCAGACAGGGCACCATTTTGACAAGAAAAGAATGAAGATCCACTAAAGATTTTTGAGAGTGATGTGATAATATGAGTGGTTAAGACATTTTATGTGAGAAAACTAAGCCTGAGTTTCCTGGCATTGGGAAAATGATTATAATATTAGAACCTACCTACCGATAGAGTGTTGTAAAGATTAAATGAGATCACGAATTAGCAATGACTACTCTTGGGCCTTTCTTAGGCTGGGCATCCTTTCATTCTTTGCAACTGGATAGAATGTAGTTAGACAATTACCACATCACCAGGACAAAAAAATTAGGACGTACTCTGGCAAATAATTTTTGTTCCACTTCAAAGTTCTAAAAATGTACTTTTCATGATACAAATGGGAATATCTGGGATATTTCAGTGATTTAGGGGGACAGCAGGACATAATATTTGAGGCTAGGTTTGTCCTAAAGAAAATCTATAGAGCATAAGTGCATTATTTAGAGAGAGAGAGGCAGTATAGTGTGGAAAGAGCAGCGATGCAGTCCCAGATTTTTGCTTCAGCTCCAACATAAACTGTTACCTTGCACCAATGCACTCCACCTCTTTATATGACAGTTCTCTCGTTTATAAATGAAGATACTGACCTATATTGTAAGTCAAGTTGAACTCCTTCCTTTTTTTTTTTAAAGGTGCTCCTTTTTGTTTTCCTGATAGTTTTCTAAAACTCATCAGGGACTGAAGTAGGGAATGAGAGAAGGATAAATCAAAAATGGCCATAATGGGGACGCCTGGATGGTTTAGTTGGTTAAACATCTGACTTCAGCTCAGGTCATGATCTCACAGTTCTTGAGTCAAAGCCCCATTTAGGGTTCTGCACTGACAGCACAGAGCCTACTTCAAATTCTCTTTCCCCTCTTCTCTCTGCCCCTCCCCCACTCATTCTCTCTCCCTCTCTCTCTCTCTCTCTCAATAAACATTTTTTAAAATGACCATGATGTATTAAACAAGGCAATTGAGAGAGTAAAAGAAGTCTGTTTGGGGTGCTTTTATGGGAAAGGGGAACTTTACAGTAGGTAGCTGGTAGATATGACTGCAGCATGGTTGTGAGTCTACAACTGGAGATTTGAGAGGCATTGCGGTAGAGCTCTGATTGCAGCCACAAAAATCAGCCTGACCTCCAGCTAGAATACAGAAGGGTGCAACAGCTCAAGACTCCAACTGCAAGGACTTAAAAATAATCTAGAGAAAATATTTTTTAAAACATTGTAAAGACAGAGGAGAGCTTTAGAAGCAATGAAGACTAGATTGATTAAAATTCCAGGAGGATGTGGAGCCCTTCCAAAGTGAGCTGAAGATCACAAGTCATTTTTTTCCCCTGGAGCCATTTGCCAACTCTGGCTGTGGACTGAGGATTGTGCTTGACCCTTGCAGAGAGACTATCTTTGGAGGAAAGAGAAACCAGCAAGGCTTTTATTAGTCAAACACCAGTGGCACAACAGACACAAAATTTTAGTTTTTACACGTCTGGCATATAATTTAAAAAATATTGGGTATGCAAAGAAGCATGAAAATGTGTTTAGATAAATTGAGGTAGGCAAAGGATGGCTCTGTGAATTCGTTCTGACACCCTTGATCTCACTCAGGTAGGAAATGACTTCATGTACTGAGAGCAGGGACAATAATAGTTGGGTGGGATGCAGCCTTGAGGGGAAAGTCGTTCACTGGAAATTAAATAAGAAATAGAATTATATGGTTGGAGAACGAATCAAACAAGGCAGAAGCAGGAGTGAAGCAGTTTGTGAATAGAGGTGAGGCACGGTTGGAGTGTGCTGCGCTGGCTGATATTGTAAAGAGCGTTATGCTTTACTGCTTTATAAAGTAAGAATAGATTAGTAATAGATTAGAACTATTCTGTGCTTTCAAATGCACTCCGTTGATCTCAAAATTTGTTCGTGCTATGGTGTTTTATAAGTGTCAGAAATCCCAAAAATCCCTCTCACAACCCGGGAAGCAATGTCAGTTCCCATGAGGGAATCCCAGCTCTTGTTTATAAAACTAGTGTAAGGTTACACTGCCTTAGAATGCTTCCTCAGTAAGGGAGTTTCGGCCAGTGATTAGCCAGATGTTCCCACTTGTTTCCCTGGGCTCCTGTCTTCTTTAGAAAGTCCCAGGTGTCTTTGGCCTTTGGAATATTGTGCGAATTCTATTTCCCTGCAATCAAAAGAAGTCTATCGACTTTGCTAATTTGTCTCAAACTTTCTTGCTGGCTCCTAATACTCGAGGTGAGTACTTTAAACTAGAAGCTAATTTTTCCTTTAACAACCACTATTTTTACACTTTGTTTTCTATGGACGGTCTTTTTAAGTTATAGAAATCTCAGCTTTTACTAGATATCCATCTCAATAACTACCAGAATTCCTTCTGTAACACATAATCTTAAAACACTGAAACTTAAACGTTGAAAGAAAACTTAAAAGTTTTTCAGCAGAAGTGCTTGCACTTCCTCAACCTTTTCCAAGTCACACAAAGAAACAAATGGAATGCCCACACCGAGGTAAACTGTAGGGTGCTGGGAGGTTTTTATGGAGCTTATACAAAAATTCAGCATATTTTTATTACATAATTATAATAAAAAGTAAAATACACAGTAACAGCAAAGATATAAATGTTTAGTTTGAATAAAACTCCCAAATAAACATTTAAAAACTTTATAAAGAGAAGTTAAGCTCGTTTTCTTACCATGAGTTTGCTTTATATCAAGTTTTGTGTTGAAATGAATACATGAGGTAAAAAAGCTTGTAATGATGTTTTCTTCAAATTCTTATAGTTAACATCGGTAGAAAAGTTTGCCTCACGTATGGCTCTTAGCAAATAGTAGAAGGGTATTTATTGATTTTTCTGCAGTTGACAGAAATGCCGTTCTCACTCTTATCCAGAACCTGAATTATTTAATTACTTCTTTCTTTCATTGAAATTCTTGTGATAACGTGAATAGATTTCTAATGCACTTCAACTTTTTCATATCATGTATTTCCAAATAATGTGACACGTAACAGATGTTTTGCTGCTAGTCTCTTTAGGATTAAAGCCAGAATATCAGTATCATGTAACCTCACATTTCCTTTCAACCCACGAGCATCGTTAGTATACTTAATTTCAGACACTCCTTGAGATTTTGATTAAATTCATTCTGGTGCTCAAAAATGACAAGCAAGTCAATTTCCTGAAGACAATAATCTCTCTTCAACAACTCTGCAATAAAGATCATTGACTTTTTTTCCCCCAATTTTTTGTTTAGCTCCTAATCTCCAGAGAAAATGCTTTTCCTTTGATAGGTACCTTGGTAGGAAACAGCAGACAGTTTCTTCACATTAGCTGAAAACAGACGGAACCCGAACGGCTTGAATTTTATTAGTAACATCCTTTAATGTGGAATTCACATTTACAGGGGAACTACAGACAAGAGTTCATTGTGAACAAAATAATGTCTTACTTGCATCCCAGGCACGGAGAACATGGAGAGCAGATATAATGTAAAGCATTCCCACCTTCCTGTCATCACAGATTTCCCACCGGTGCAGGAACGGCTGTGCTTGCACGATCTAGAACATCTGATTTGTTTTAAAGTACTTAGTTACTACTCTATATACATCATCCTGAATAGTTTGTTTTGGTACTTTTTGGCAAAACAATATTCTTCCAAGCATTCCTCTCCAGGGATTCTAGCTAGTGCTATTAACTGAATGCAGTGACTTAACATTTGCAGATTCACCACCCTGCAAAGAAGCGCTTTGATTCATTAGTCTTGTACGGAATGTCATCAATGCATCTTCTGATAGTATTATTCCAGAATAGCATTTATATCTTTCCTTGGCTTCATTTGGCCCCAGACCTGTGCTCATTTCCCAGGAAGGTTGGTAAAATGAGTGATTCTACAATTGTGGTAGACATGTGGGCTTTAGTTCTTAATTATGGACCTTTTATTTAGCATCTTGAATCCGAGCTGATGTAAACTACGATTGTAAATACTGTTGTAAACAGTTTCCTAAAATAGTGGTTTTCTAAGTGTGATTTCAGGGACTTCAGAGGCGCCTTGAGACTTTGGAGAGTAGGGGTACATGAAATTAGAACTATTTTTGTAATAATATTAAGACACGATATACCTTCGGCACTCTTTTTCTTAAGAGCATACACTGTTTTCCAGAAGCTACATGATGTGCGATACCACAACAGATTGAATATGAAGCAGATACAGGAAACTGGCTATCTTCTATTAAGCCAGACATGAAGAGATTTGCAAAAAATGTAATACAGTGCCACTCTTCTCACTCTGGGGTTTTTTGTTTGTGGAAAGTATAGTTATTTTTCATTAAAATGTTACTCATGTTGATATGTAAAGGATTTATTTTTATTTTAAAACTAATATTAAATTTTTTTGTTTAATTTCTAAAATGATAAATATTGATAGCTATACTCATACTAACAAAAGCTTTTTGGGGTCCTCAGTAACTTTTAAGAGGTCCTGAGACCACAAACTTTAAGGATTGGTCTCTTAAGAAATAATTAATTTGTCTGGCACCATTCTCTTCATTCGATAATTTTTCCATGAAAATAAGATACTTAGACAAAGAAAAGAATTATCAGGGCCAAACAAATCTAAATTTTAACAATCCTAATATCTATAAGGGCTCCTGGGTGGCTCAGTTACTTGCACATCAGGCTCTTGATTTCGGCTCAGGTCATGATCCCAGGGTTGTGAGATCTGGCCCTGTGTTGGGCTCGGCACTGAGTGTGGAGCCTGCTTTTTCTCTCTCTCCTTCTGCCCCTCTCCCCTGCTCATGTGCTCTCTCTACAAAATTAAAAAAACAACAACTGTAATAAATGTTAATAAAAATGATTAATATTAGTTTTAAATTATACTTTGATAGGAAAATAAATAATCTATTTAAAGTATTAAGGGACTACAAGCCTTTTGACCATAACAAATCAATTTGCAAAGAAAATAAGAAAATAAGGTCCATTTTTTATTAACTATTTTTAAATAAATAAAAATTTTTGAAAAATGAGCATTTGGTAAGTAAAGTGGGAATTTTGAAAATACTATTATTTAATCATCAAAGTGCTAGATTTCTCAAAATATAAATAATTACTTATAATCAAATGGAGTTAAAATATTTTGAAAAATATTTTTCATAGGATATTAAAAAGCTTCAAACCCCTTAACTAAACCAATTATTTTCTATTATTTGTTTTCAGAAACATTGTTTTTTTAATTCTATAAACAAATGTCATTATAAAATTTCATTATCAGATTTTGAATATTTTACATCAAAAGCCAAGAATAAATAACTATATAAATCAAGTCACGATTTCAAAAAATGAATAAATGATGATGATAATGTTCATGAAGCATATGTGCCTTCTTTTTCAGGAAAAAATGTGAAAAAGAAGAGTGAATTAAATGAAGGTTATAACTAAGTATTTGAAACATGTATAAATGATTATCACTAATAATAAATACATTATAATTAAGTAATATTTATCAGACTTATGGAGATGGATCTAACATATGGTTAAAGAGGAAAATCCTATATAGTCATCTCATCTGGCAGGTGCTATGCATTAAACCTTAAGCACAAAAACAATAATTACTGGAAGATGGAAGTTTACTGACTGAGTCAAACAGTATCCACATATAATTTCAACTGTTATAAGTAGGTGAGTGGTGGTAAAATGGTTGTAAATTTTGTATCACTATAAAAAGTTTACAACCATCGATCTCTCCTGGAGACACCTGTCACCCATTGTGCTGTGGCCGCTTGTGGAGAGCTCAGCTATAGAGATCTGTAATGACAAAATGTGTATTATAATACTATTTGATGATTCTTGAGTTTTCTAGGAAGGCCTATAGCACAGTAGGACACAACGTGAACCTTAGGGGTGTGTAGAGTTTGAATAGATGGAAAAGAAGAGAGCACTTCAAGTAAGCCAGCCAGAATTAGCAAAATACTGAGGGAAATAGAAAAGCAAGATGGATTTCTATTAACAATGGATGAACAAATGCTAAGCTTCAGATGTACAACCTCTTGGAAATCTGCCAGAGTAGACTACGTGTTGGAAATTTGTGTTGGTAAACACTAGCAGAAAAAATCTAGTTTAAAATTGTGTATAAATCACAGAGAACCTTGAAAGTCAGGCTATGATTGCCATATCATGAGCAGGGCTCTCTGACCTATTAACAGCAGCATAGAGTATAGATGTGAACACACTAGACACACAGAATAGACCAGGGAATGACCTGAGACAGGGATACCAGTTAGAAGCTGCACAGTAGGTGGCGAGGGGCTGAACCAGAATAAAAGGAGTAGAAATAGAGAGGAGGGGATGATTTGGAGACATATTTCAAAGGAAACATCAGTGGGATTTAGTGAGAGTCAATAGACTGAAGGGAGGGAATGGATGGTCCCAGGGCTTGGAGGCCAAATGACCGAGAAAATTGTGGCATGACATTCAGAACCAAGTTTGGGAAGGGGACTTAGTTGGCAGACGGAGAGTGAGTTGTAGTGGAGATATGTCCTGGAGACAGTAGGAAGTGAGCAACACGAGCACAGGTGAGAGGTCAAGGGTGGACAAACAAGTATAATCAACACCGCTTCGTGGCAGATGGAGCCGTGAGAAGATGTGAGCTGTCCAGGCAGAGTGACAGAAAGACGGGAGCTCAGGGCGCTGAAGACTGAGTTCTGGGAAGATTGAGAACTTGTTTATCACCAGGAAAAGAGGAAAAAAGGTACAGTGACAGCGGAGGAGTGCTGAGGAAAATAGACAAATGAGAATGGCATATGCCATCAAAGGAAGAGAAAACCTCAAGAAGGAAAGGACAGTCATGTTCAACAGGCACCTCCCACATCAGACCGTGTGTGTTCAAATCCTGCTTCTGCCACTTGAGAGCTACATGTCATTTCAGAGGTTTTAGTTCTCCTTAGTTTCATCATCTGTGGAATGGTGATAACATAATCTACCTCAGGGATATTTTGAGGATTAAGTGAGAAAATGTATACAGAATACTTACCGTAGTATCTGGTACAGACCAGAAGTTAATAGATGTGATTGATGACTTTTAAAGGAAAAACGGGGTGGTGAGAGCAGAAAGAATTGCAAGAGTTTAAAAAAGGAATAAGCATTCAGAGAAGACTGTAGATATAGAGAACTTACTAGAGATTGTTTGGCCAAAAATGGAGAGAGATCTCAGAATGTTCTTAGAAGAGGCAGTGGGGTAAAGGCTTTGCTTAAATTTGCTCTGTAATAACCAAGGGTTATCATTCTCCATGTTATCATAGAGGCCTGGTTAATTAGGGTTGGACCATCTTTTCATTTACATGACACCATTTTAACCTTTAGAATAGAAATCAAACAATTGCATAACTAAAATATCCTGGCGAAATATATACAAATAGGCAAATGTACAGCCTCTTTGAAGGAACAGTATGGCGCTGCCTCAGAAAATCAAAATTAGAATTTCCATCTGACCCAGCAATCCCACTTCTGGGTATATACCCCCAAAATAAATGAAAGCAGGGACTTGAATAGGTGTTTGTACACCCAGTTCATAGCAGCATTATTCACAATAGCCAAAAGACAAAAACAACCCAAATGTTCAATAATAGGTTGAGCACACACACACACACACACATACACACACACAGGAATATTAATACAACATGGATGAACCTTGAGGACATTATGCTGAGTGAAATAAGTCAGATACAAAAGAACAAATATTGTATGATTCTACTTACGTAAAGTACCTAGAGTATTCAAATTCATAAATAAAAAAGTAGAATGGTGGTTGAGGTGTTAAGGGGAGAGGGAAGTGGAGAATTATTGGGTAATGGGTACAGAATTTAAGTTTGGGAAGATGAAAAAGTCCTGGAGATGGATGGTGGTGATGGTTGCACAACAATGTGAATGCATGTAATGCCCCTGAACCATACACCCAAAAATGGTTACAATGGTAAATTTTGTCATGTGTGCTTAACCACAATTATATATATTTAGACAATATGAGCAAAATAAGGCACTGCCCTTTGCTAGGTAAAATGGATTGAAAAGTTATCAGAAACAAACAACTTGTAATGGTAACTTTTAAATTATGAAATATTTCATGTATATAAAATAAAATGCATCGCGTAAATATAGGCTTAAAGCTAATGAAACAAATATCTACGCAGCTACCATCCAACTTAAAATATAGAGCATCACTAATAATGTTGGTATCCCTGTTGCATCTCCCTGGTGACATTCCTCTCCCTCCCCAGCCGACGAAACTCAAATTTGGAGTTCGTGTTTATCATCCCTTGCTATTTGTTGTAATATTATGACATACATATGGAACTATAAATAATATATTTCCTTTCCATCCAGCATTCCCCGCTGGTGGTATCTGTAGCATACTTACTGAGACCCGTGCTATCTTCTCAACGAGTTGAAGCTTTTATCATTATGAGCTGACCCTCCTTATTCCCAATAATGCATTTTGCCTTTAAATTTCCTGTCTGGTATTAACATGTCTATATCAACTTTCTTTTGGTTTCATTTGCCTATGTATTCATGTAAGCCTCTCACCTTCAGTTGTTCTGCGTCCTTATGTCCTTTCAGATGTGTCCAAAGTTGGATTTTGGAAAAATCTGGTCTGATTTTTTCTGTATTTTAATGGCCACACTTAAGACTATTTTTTAAATTGTGATTATGGATATACTGTACATAGATTCTTTTCTATAATGTTTATCCATTTTTCCTATGCTTTCCCCACTCCTTTCTTGCCTTCTTATGAATTGATCAAGTTGTTTTGTTTCTATTGTTTTTCATTCCTTTTCTCCTTTTTACTAGTTTGGTGTTTATATTATTTTCATAGTAATTACTCTTGAAATTCTGCTAAGCATACTTGACTGTTTACAAAGTCTAAAATTAATCAAATCTTTGTGCTTTTCCAAATAAAAGAACACAGTAAATGATAATGGAATACTACTAACCTGAGGCCACTTTAGTTTCTTGTCTTGAGATTTCCCAACAAGGTCGGAGGAATAAATAATAAATCTACAACTAAGACCTAGTTTGTGGCAACAGACTGGTGGAAGACTATCTTGCCCCCATCAAGAAGCAACAACAATGGAGATACATACATTCGGGTGTTGTTTCCCCGCTGCCAGCAGGCAGATATTTCTACTGTTTAAGGGCATGTGAACTTTGGGAGGTATCAGGTTTGTGGGGTGGGGGTAAGAGAGTCCTTCAGTTCAGTGTTTTGTGGGCCTAAGACCCGATTTGTTTGCAACTTGCCTGGTCATTCGTCTGAAAGTTTCGAGTTTGGGGCATCTACGTTTGCATCTTATCGTCTTCATTTGCTTACCAGTTTGGTTTCTGCTTTACTCATTTTGTTTGGCACTTGAGGAGATATCCCTCGCTTTCTTCCATGTTCGGCAAGGCAATCTGAAAGGTGTGTTTGCTGAGATTTGTCTAGCATGTATGTGTTTTGAAGATGGGGGGGGCTTTATGTTTTGTTTTTTTGTTGTTGTTTTATTTATCTCTACACCAAACAGGGGGCTTGAACTCACCGCCCCCGAGATCACGAGTAGCAAGTTCCTCCAACTGAGGCAGCCAGACACCCATTGTGGGGCTTTTTGGATCATCTTGTGTCTTTTTCTCTACTAACATCCGACAAAATCTTTTAATCCGCTGTTTGCGTACCATCTATGGATTTTTATGTTTTGTTTCAATTTGTCCTGACACTTTCTGAATGAAATGTACAAGTTTTCTCTTTTACAATTAGAAAAGGTAAATATATGCAGATGTAAGGAGAGATGTTCACCTCAGAGAGGCTTGTTTAATGATTATTTTTATTTGGAAATAACCTACTATCAAATAATAGAGGATTCTGAGTAAATTTTGCTACAACTTATTCTGCCATAAGAGTTGTGTGTGTGACATGATATGCTGTTGTGCATGACCCCATTTTTATTTATACAAACACATATATATTTATATTGAAAACATTCTGGAAGGAGATGTCTAATATTTTAGGGTGACATCATTAGGGGATATTTTCGCTTCCTTTTTGTTTCCTTCTTACTTTTTTTTTTAATTTTTTTTTAATGTTTATTTCTGAGAGAGAGAGACAGAATATGAGCAGAGTAGGGTCAGAGAGGGAGAGAGGGAGACACAGAATCCGAAGCTGGCTCCAGGCCCTGGGCTGTCAGCACAGAGCCCGATGCGGAGCTGGAACTCACGAACCATGAGATCATGACCTGAGCTGAAGTCGGCAGCTTAACCGACTGAGCCACCCAGGCGCCCCTCCTTCTTACTTTTTAAATGAAGAAGTATTGTGTGTTTTTTATGTAGAGGACGTGATTATTTACGAGAACACAAAGTAGCCACTAGTAACCCATTTTCTAATTTTGGAGTTGTGTAACAGTAGAATGCATACACCTTGCGGGGTAATGAACTCCCCAGTACATGGAGAGTATCAAACAGAAGCTGGGTGACCTCCCGTCCAGGATTCCTGTCATTTTAGGATTCAAAAATTCCCAATTTATTTATCTTTCCCCTGCCATTTAGGTCGACCAATCAATGCCTCAGACAGATAAGCAAATATGCATCCCCCCGGAGCTGCCGGAATTGCTGAAGCAATTCACCAAAGCCGCCATTCGGACCCAGCCGCAGGATCTCATCCAGTGGGCGGCGGAGTAAGTACTGCTTCTCACCTCAGCCCCAGGTTCCCACTGGAGGTGGAGGTGGGGCGTGGAGGAGGGTTGGCCCTCAGGAAAACTGAGCAGGGTGTCAAGGCTGCTTCCTGGGAATCAGGACTGATTAGCATAATCTTTGTGATGTTCAGCTCTCGAATTGCTTTGATGCTTTAAAATCCACACAGAAAATAAACACACCGGGCCAGGGTGGGTTGCCCTCCCCTAATCGACCCACCTCCCCTAAGCGACCCAGACTGAGCAATAGGACGCCAAAGCAATCGGCCAAGTGTCCTGGGGCGATCAGCAGGAGTCAGAGTTCCACGGCAAGGAGGCACACGCACCGGGTGCGGTCCCTGCCGCCCTCCCCAGTCCCAGAGGACACAGGCGCCTGGAGCCCCGCAGCAGCCGCCCGCAGTCCCGGGTCTAAACCAGGGCCGGGTCTCCGGTCTCGCCACTAGGTAGCAGCAACGCGCCTCCGGGAGCCGGGCGACGCGGCCGCAGGCTGGGCTGTGCGCGCTCAGTCCGCGCTGGTTCACCTCTGCGGTCGCGCCTATTTTGAGACACCTTCCTCCGCGGCCGTTCAGCCCCATTCTTGCCCCAACCAGACATTCTGTAGCTTGTCTTCGGGGAAATTATTTTCTTTAGCGTTTCTTTGAGCTCGTTGGTTCCCTCAACATGAAGGTGTCCACCCAGTGCACACTGAGCTGTGGAGAAAGGAGGCAGAACGCCGTGCTGAGGGCCCGAGAGCGCGGGCCTGGCTGAAAACACGGGGCCTCTGGCTCAGGCGCCTGCTTTCGGGACTCACGCAGCGACAGCCAGCCGCTGGCCCGGACTGAAACGGCTTTGCACAAAAAGCCTCTCAGCTATGAAATTGCTTCTTAGACAAATATGCCCGCTCGAAACTGGGGATCTGGGGCTTGAGGCAGGGGTTGGGAGCTTACCAGACCTCCTGGACCATTCGCAGGCTAGTTTTCCCGCTTGACGGTGACCTCCTTAGCAGCGTTTCTGTGGGAGGAGGGGAGGGGGGAGTCAGAGAGGCTTGTTGAGCCTCGCCGGTGGGCTAGGAGAAAGGGGAATGTGAGGTGTACTGAGCAGGTGGGAAGAAGATGTGGGCACCTCGAGAAGGCGCCCAGTGTTATCCGAGTGGAGCCTTACGGCCTCTGAGTCGGTGCACTCCCGCTCCTGGTTTGGGTCCGGCTGAAGCCTTCACAGATGGAAGGAAAATAAGCCAGAGGTGCTCGTAAAAAGGAATATAATGGGGTTGCTTTGCTAGTAATGAACACTGTTTAGTTTTCCATTCTAAGTTTTATATATTCCCTCTCAGACCGAACTTTGGCATCGGAAGACTAATTTCTTTTGGCATACTCAGACAGACTTTGTTTTATACCATACAATGGTTTAAAACCCCATTTTATTATGCTGCTGCTTTATAACAAGGAAAATGACATTTCTTACAATTGTCCCTGACATTTATGGGAGAAAACATTCCACTCTTGTAGCCTGCTCGCTCCCATTTTGTATCGTGTGCTATAAATTTTTTAAATACCCGTGAAGACTCAGTTTGTAGTTTAACTACACCGAAAAAGGAGAGCGTGACCTGAGAGCACTCTCCATCTATTCAGACCTGAAAAGCACTTATCAGATTGTTTTATGTGACTTACAAGCCTACGGCACTTTAGAAACCCCACAAAGTATTTCCAAGACAAAATACGTCTTAATTTCGGGTTTAATTCATCACAAGCAAGAATCTCCCTCCATATGTGCTCTCGTGAAGAAATCATCTCCCAGACATCAGCAGGACATAAACTTGTCTCGTGGTATGCGTGACCACACAAATTGGTCATATACGTGGATAACTCTACAATGGTTTGTTACAAATGAAGCTAAATAACTCATAGGGTAGTAAATCCGTGACTACAGCCTGATTTCCACATTCTCTAAATAACTTAGCTAGGAAGTCCAAAGACACTGCTGCTGAGTGTCACTCTCTATCAGCACAGTCACTTCTGTCAAATGAGATCCCGTGTTTCTGTCTCTCCCATTTACGCCGCCCATGTTTCTGTAGTCCACTCCTGTGTCACTCTGAACCCACACCTACCCCAACAATGATCTGTCTGTGGAAATTGCTCACGCACACTGTAAAAGGTGTCCAGACAGTTCTGCCCTCTCTGCTGCTGACGTCTGAGGGGTACCTGGGAGGTAGTGTTTTAGGCCTTGTAGCTGTAACTCTGCATTGGTCTGTGGCATAGGGACAGGCAGCGGTTCATCCCCATCATTATATGGCCTGACCTAAAATGGGCTTCTGCAAAATTCCCTCTGTATTCTTTTTTATACTACCCAGATCTGGAAAAAAATAGTGAAAATATTTATTCATGAAAACCAGAGCAGAGGGAGGCAGAGGCATGTGATCCAGGGATAGTTAATAACAAGGCTTTTGAAGGAGACAGACCCTTCCAGACAGCATTGGTGACCCATGTGTCAACTGTTTATGTCCATGCCCTGCTGCAGGCAGCCCTTTTTAGCTTAAGCCAATTTTGAAACAGGACTTAGCATTTTTTCGCATTGCACCAAAACAAAGGCCACTCCGCAAAACATCTATAAGCAGGCAGATTTTATTAATTATTATTTGAGGGATAAATAATAATATTTTAAAATATTATTTTAAATTATAAAATTATATTATTTTAAATATTTAAAATAATAATTATCTTATTATTTATTCGAGGGAAGGTAGAGAACGGTTTTACTTCACACACCCCTCATAAGGTGGTCTCAACCCTTCTGGCGCTTGTCTTCTCACCTGAGCGTCCCTTAGTGCCCTGCCAACCTTCTCTCCCTTTCCCCTTAAAGCCCAAGCCTCACTACCTCCAGCTGGAAACCTTTCCTGGCTCACCCCTAGAGCAGCTTCCTCTCCTCCTCTTTCTTGTACAAGTCACTTTAGTGCTCTTCCAACTTTTTTCCAAGATCACATATCCCTAAGCACTACCTAATATCAACTTTAAGTATGTCAATATCCATTTTACTGAAAATAAAGATTTTATGTTTGAAAGACAGTCCTCTAGGTACTAGGATTCTTCCTCCATAAAAGATAGAGAGGGATTTAAAATAACAGTGATCTTTTTCTCTCTCTTATTATATATATATAATATAAATATAATGTGTATAATACATATAGTCTGTACATATGTATATGTGATATGTGTATGTACATATTATATATTATATATAATTATATGTATTATATAATATGTATGATAGGAGAGAGGAACAAATTACTCTTATATGTTAAAATACATATGTATTATATGGATATATAGTATATCACATATATAATGTTATATAATATATAAAATATGTATATATCTCCTATTTTATATATGTGTGTGTATATGTGTATGTATATGTGTGCACACACACACGTGTATATAAAACACTTAGGAGGGGTGACTGGGGAAAAAACCCAGGTTCAATACACTTCAGGGAATTTCATACCAAAATTTTTATTGATTACTCCTCATCCTTAGGGAGAAATAAATCTTTTTACTCCCTAAGTGTTGTTTATACCTTGAGTGGAAAGTAACACCTTCAGTCTTTTCCTGTACATTAATGAACTAAACAAAGTATCTGGCTTATAGAAGCACCTAACAAATGTTCTTTCTCCATCCCTTTCCCTCAAGAAACGGGGGAGGGGCTCCTCAAAGCAGCCAGAGGCCACTGGTGTGTAGGATGTTCTCCCCACCCACCTAACTTTTTTTCTTGTAGTTATTTTGGGGCTATGTCTCGTGGAGAGATTCCTCCAGTGAGAGAGCGGTCTGAGCGAGTGGCTTTGTCTAACTGGGCAGAGCTTACACCTGAGCTGTTAAAGATCCTGCATTCTCGGGTAAGGGCTGCACCGCAGCATCAAGGGGAGGATGGTCAATGCCGAGCCCAGGTGGGTCCAAACAAAAGCTCACCATCCTCTGTCCAGTCAGCTGGCACTCAGTATCATAAAATTCACTAAACAATTCCTTGGAAGTAAATCTTTTCTTGGAGAAATAGGAATGATAATGAAATAGACTGTAAGCTGAGTTACCAGTGGAGGCATCCCAGGTTTCCCTGAAGCTGGCAGAATGTCCAGGGGCTCAATTCAATACTAATCCCTTCACCCCAGAGGAGTGCAGATCCAGAGTCCCTTGACAATGTCTGCCTTATTGGTCAAGGTCATAATATGATACCAATCACAGTTTGGAGAGGAGCATAATATAATTCTCCAGTTATCCCAGGTGCAGACATAACCTAGCTTTTGGGGAAAATCCTGGCTCTCTTCACAGCCTGATAATTCTGGGAACTTCCCAGTGAATGGATGAGGAAGGTCTGACTTGACAAAGCTGCAGCTTGGCCAGTTCCCAGGAAATAATGTTTAGCACCAGCAAACTCTGCTTTAAAATCCAGGACAGATAGGATTGCGGTGATTCAAGACTGACAGTCAACCACCTTGCTCCCAGAGGCTTAGCATTTCACTAGAATCAGAGGGCCAGTACAATCAGTGTACTAGTGCTTCACTGGGGCATCTGTAGCCTTATTACATCATTGGCCAGCAACTGGCCATTTGTTCCCTTCCTCCTCTTAACCACCAAGTATCTTATGCAACAGATGTGGCAGAGATCTGACATACTTGGGACCAATTCATATCAGGCATCCAGACCACAGACCCTATATTATTCTTGGGAAAGCGTGAGGGTTGCATGGGAAGTCTAGTGCAAAGAAGTCTACAGAACCTAGGAGCAAGAGACTTAGCATCTAGTTTTTATTTCACCCCTGATCAGTGGTCTCAGACAAGTCCTCTGCCTCTTGGTTTCATTTTCAAGTTGTCCTATCTGCCTTATAGGGACAAACTAGGGATCAAACAGCAGACAATAAAAGCATCAGAAAAAATGAAAATTAATAGAAGTGTATGATTTCCCTATGACTTTCACATCTAGAGTTAAAATGATTGAATTATACCTCAGCATGCTTTCCACTACACTGAGCATTTCTCTACCCTGCAAAGAGAACTGCCAGAGTCCTCCCCTGACCACCACCCCCCCCACCCAACCAAAGCCTTTGTTGTGTGCTGGGAGCACCCAGGCTTTGCTGCGCATCCTCTCCTCCTGTCCCTCACTCTCTCTCTTGCGTCTGTGCCCTGGCCTGCAGGTTGCTGGCAGACTGATCATTCATGCAGATGAGCTGGCCCAGATGTGGAAGGTGCTGAGTCTCCCAACAGATCTGTTTAACAGTGTGATGAACGTGGGCCGCTTCACAGAGGAGATTGAGTGGCTGAAGTTTTTAGCTCTTGCTTGCAGTTCCCTTGGAGTTGTAAGTGAAGTTTACTGCTTTTTGTTCCTTATGGGAAAGCTCTGTCTGGGCCTGAAGAGCAGTGCCTCTGCACACACGGTCAGTCTCCTGGGCTGAGGAGGAGCATGCCTCTCTTGTCTACCTCTCCTCCTCTCTGAGTTAGGTCTTTCCTCCGCTCATCAGCCAGAAGCGGGGGAAAGGAAGAGAGAGGGAAAAACTGTCATCGGACCCTGGGGAGAGGTTACTAGAATGTGACTTTTGGATTATTTATGAATTTCAGACATTGCACTCAGATTTATTTCCATCTTGTAGAAAATGTATTTCCTTTCTTGTAGAAAACTATTTGGTAAACTTAACTGTATATAAAAATCTGAGATGAGAGAACAGGAAAGGAGGAGATATGAGACTATTTCCAGACTTACAGTCATGACGGCATCATGGATGCAGGATGCTCATACAAATTCATGCCTTTTCCAAACTTGGACTTGATTTACAATTGGAAAAGGAATGTTTCTGTTTTAAAGAAAAAGATACCGCACCCAGTTAATGTGTGTGTGTGTGTGTGTGTGTGTGTGTGTGTGTGTATACACACATAACTATAGGTATATATATATATTTAGGTATCATCTTACATGTGGACTCACTCTTGTCAAACACTGTTATAATAGCTTAAATAAAAATGAATCAGGAGGCGCCTGGGTGGCTCAGTCGGGTAAACATCTGACTTCAGCTCAGATCATGATCTCACAGTTTGTGGGTTTGCATCAAGCTCTGTGCTGACAGCTCAGAGCCTGGAGCCTGCTTCGGATTCTGTGTCTCCCTCTCTCTCTGCCCCTCCCCCACTCACACTCTGTCTCTGTCTCTCAAAAATGAATAAATGTTCAAAAAATTAAAAAAAAGAAAATGAATCAGAAACATGGTTTTTAAAAAATCCCTGGAATACACACAAATTTGAAAGTTAATGAGAAAATTATTGCCTCCACCAAAGGCAAATGGTATACAAAGGTAGTTTGAATCAGTCAACAAATCTAAACACCCTCTTATTCTTTGTTCTTTAATATGCTTTGGGATATGTATCTGACATTTTTGTTTCTGAGAAAAGTTATGAGAAATATTACATAATTCAACTTTTCCTATGGGCTTCCCCTGCAACTTTCATTATAATCATTTCTTTAGAGATAAGGCGAGGAAAGGCCATTCTTGTTTTTTGTCTCATTGTCCTATATAGTAACATTATATAATGAATAAATCGCTTTCCTCCAAAGAGGAAAGAGAAAATGCAGCCAGAGTAGATGTTTTGCCTGTAACCACATCACACTTCTGTGGAAATAGCCCCCAAAGATTGGGGGAAATCCAGAAGGGAAAATTAAAAATTGACACTTTTCATTAAGTTCTCATAGAGTCACAAATGTATTCACACTACATGCAGAAATGTTTGGGTTGGGGAGAGGAGAACGCACTTTATTTTATCTGTAGTTCATTTTTTTTTTTAATGTTTATTTATTCTGAGAGAGAGACGGAGTGAGGGGAGGCGCAGAGAGAGAATCCCATGCAGGCCCCATACTGTCATCACAGAGCCCAACTCGGGACTGGATCTCATGAACTGAGAGATCATAATCTGAGCCAAAATCAAGAGTTGGCTGCTTACCCAACCGAGCCACCCAGGAACCCCTCTCTGTAGTTAATTCTGATCTTCCTGATCTACCCTACCCACAAAGGGTTGAGTAAGAAAATGCAGTAGCTGAAACAGCTTTGAGATAAAAGCCCAGTCTCTCGGATTTCTCCACACCACTCCACTCTTCAAGATGGCCCCAGAGTGCATAATAAGGAAAGGGTGACTTCAGGACTACAAAGCCACCAAGCAAAGTGTTTCCCACATCCCTTGGTCCTTGAAAATTCATGGGAATAAATATTGTCTCTGTGGTCCTGGCTGCTTGCAGCCTGAGTCCTCAGTCTCTTCTCTCTCACAACACAGTGCCCCCCTGTTCCGCCCCCACCCCCGGTCTCATTTCCATTCTCACTGGTGCTGAGGGCCTCTCTGAGCCATTTTCAGGTTGCCCTATCTGCTCCCTGGCTCCAGTGGTCTACTTCACAGCCCCTCACCACCTTGTGAGGTATGTGAGCCCTTTCCTTGTCCACATACCTCACAGTAACCAAGAGTAACTATGGAAAGCTAAATTCCATTCCTCCCTCTGCTTAGCTCACAGTGCAGCTGCTTAGGTTTACTTTGATATGTCTGCCTCCAAACTGGGGAGGGGAAACCATGAGGTAAATTGTATCTTCCCACCTCCTTCTAAAATGAGAAGGTTGAATTAGATGTTCCATGAAGTTCTTTCATCTCTAACATTCTGTGATTCTATTCCGCCTTTTCTGCTTCCCCTGAGATACCCTCAGGCCTGGCTTTGGATAACAGTGGGCTCCTCCAATACTGAGAGGTGCTGAGGTATCTGACTGTGCCCCTCCTCATCCCAAGATCATAGAACACCTAGAGGCGAAGTCAGCCTAAAGGGCTAATCCGTAAATAAAAGGTGCTCCGTGAATCCAGGAATAGGCTCATTTTACCTATTTTTTCATGCTGGACTATTGCTAGGAACTTAAAAGTGGAGGTATGAGCCATCCATCTGGTGGAGGCTTTGCATTCTAGTTAAGTCATAACTCCTTAGATGCAAGCCCAGGAATTTCATCCTTCCTTTGCCAATTCACCAGCCACCCATGATCTCAGTGCCATTTAGAAAAACCACTTCCCTCCTTACAGTCTATTGGCAGGAATTTTAGATAGCAGGTACTTTCTTGAGCTCTCTGGGTCTACACTCATGATTCAAAAGACTGTGGCACGCAGACTTGTCTTCCTCTTCTCTCTCAGCACTCCTTCCGTCAGCCTAGCATATATTACCTCCTGTTCCACTGAGACTGATTATAGAAAAGAAAGATTGTGTAATTGTGTTCACTAGAAGGAAGGACATATTTTGTTAGCAAATGATTCACTTTCTGAGCCTTTCACCTCTGAGTTTGAAAATGAGTCTCAGAAGATGCTTAAAGGCTCTCTTTATGAAGTAGATCCCCACCTGACCAAAAAATTTTGTGCAACAGAATTCAGATCCCTGTTTATGTTAGATTTATTTAAGTTTTCCAAAAAGCTCTCATCCAGAGAATTCTTTATCCATTCATCCATGTATTAAATCTTTTAAACTATTTTAAAATCTTATGAGGACAATAGAACTTAAAGGTTTGTGTTTGAGTGATCAGCAAAAGATGCTGTTTAGAGTAGAAAGCACCTGCATTAGCTTATAGAGCTGCCAGAATGAAGTACCACAGACTGGGTGGCATAAATACCAGGAATTTATTGTCTCACAGTCCTGGAGGATGAAGTCTGAGATCAAGGTGTCTGAGGCCACTCCCCTTGGCTTGTAAATGGTCCTCATCTCCCTGTTTCTTCACATGACTGTCCTCTGGATATGCATGCATCTGGTGTCTCTATGTCCTAATCTCCTCTTCTTATAAGGACAGCAGTCCTACTGGGTTAGGGTCCACTCTAATGACTTAATTTTTACTTAATTACCTCTTCAAAGGCCCTATTCAAATATAGTCACATTCTGACGTCCTGGGGTTAGGTTAGGAACGTATGAACTTTGGGTGAACACAGTTCAGCCTTTAACAGCACCCCCACCTGGATGCGTCTGCAGGAAGAGAACAGCAGGACAAAGGCAGTAGGGGATTTTTTTTTTAAAGAGAAGCAGAGAGGATGAACCCTGAACGGAGATCATGGAGTTCATTGCACACATGCTTGCGTATGTATCCCAAACCCGTCATGCTGACTTCCCGTCACGCACATGCCCCTCCATGCACTGGCAGCCTCTTACCCAGCCTTCTGTCTGCCTGCCTGCCTCTCGCCCTCCTTCCTGGAAGTGCCTGGCACTCTGCCACATACAGTGCTTCACAGGATTTCCAGGCGAGGACTCCCAAGGGCAGGGGAGAGTCACTGAAAGTGGCCTACTGCAAACCCAACGTTGCTTTGACAGAATGTGGTTTATCATTTTAAAATCCATATACATTGATGATTCTATTTCATAAAATAGCAATGTTCGTAAATGTAGAGAAACAAAATGTAAATGTGAAATAATTAAAATTAATAATTAATGCAAAAAATGTTTAAATCACTTGTCATTAAGTAAAACTGTCCCTTTAAGGGAGATGGCCCAGTTTATTCAGCATCCTCATATACCTCCCGACATACCCACTTACACCCCTGGGTAACACACACCAGTTGAAGAAGCATTAGCGAGACTTCCCTTATATTCAGGGAGAGGAAGGGAACAGAACTGCTAACAGCAATTGCAAAGGAGGAACAGTGCCGGCCAGCCTCTGCGAGATGGTGCAGCTGCCTTTTCCTTCACCCAGGCACACCCAGTTCAGCACTCCGGACTCATTTTTCACTGATCCCTGGAAGGTGTTTAATGACAATCTGCACATCATGTGTTTTGGTTAAACCACCAAGATATATATGCTGACCTACCTTTGCTAATTCAGAACTAAACAATCCTTTCTTTGAATCACTTTTTTCCTGTATCCCGTAATTTCACAACTTTTTCACTTGTGAAATTTATACAAAGAGTAGGTTTATTTAAAGACACAGGTGAGTAAAAACCTCAGTTCTGAACATGATCTTTTAAATGTTCAAGTTTCATTGTAAGGAGTGTTTGCTTCTGTACCATAAACCTTCTGGTATCCATCATCTACTAATTTTTCCCCAGCAACAGCACGGTGAGTGCTATGTCATATAAAATACTAGGTGTTTGGGGGCACCTGGGTGGCTCAGTCAGTTAAGTGCCTGACTCTTGATTATGGCTCAGGTTATGATCCCAGCATTGTGGGATCGAGCCCTGCTGAGTGTGGAGCCTGCTTGGGATTCTCTCCCTTCCTCTCCCTCTGTCCTTGCCTCCCTTGCATGTACACGCTCTCTCTCTCGCGCGCTCTCTCTCAATAAATAAATAAATAAAATTAAAAAAATTACTAGGTGTTCTGATTAGATGGATCTACATGTTTTATAAGAAGGGGTTTTAATGTTTACTGTCACTTTTCCTGTATCTGGGACTCGTATCTTCTCAGGGACTCACCTTCTCCTCCCTCCTTACCCCTACTGTGGCATTGCTCCATGGACCCCTGGAGCATATAAACTAGACTGATTACCTCAGCTCTTTAGAGGTAAGATTGGAGAGCAATAAGAATAAGAAATAATTTAAAATTTTTACAATATAAAAATTGTGAGGTTATTCTGATTAAAGTAGTAAATACCGTAAAGTATTGACCAGTTCATAAACTTAGTTCCTGGAGAGTGTCCCTCCAACAAAGGAAAGGAAAAAAAGAAAGACACCCAGGCCATCAGTATTTTTTAGATAGAATTAAATGACATTTGGGGGTAAAAAAATTCAAGCTTTCCAGAGTATTACATCATTCCCATTTCATTTTATGAGAGCAATATTTTTGTTTTCTTTCTGGTTTCTAAACTGATCTGAGGAATTTAGTTTGGAATAGCGACTTTTTCCTCATTTTATCTTATGGCTTTATAGACCATTGCCAAAACTCTCAAGATAGTGTGCGAAGTGTTATCATCTGACCATGACGGTGGACCTCCTCGGATCCCATTTAGCACCTTCCAGTTTCTCTACACATATATTGCCGAAGTGGATGGGGAGATCTCTGCCTCACACGTTAGCCGAATGCTGAACTACATTGAACAGGAAGTGTAAGTAAACTGTTACACATCGGAGGGGAAAGAATACCAATAAAACAAACATGGCAGGCCAAGATATAGTGAAGTTACTACATTGTATGGCCCTGGGAACAGAAATGTGTTGTGAAGCACAAGAAATAAGGACCCGAAAGCAAAGGGGAAAAGGCAGTGAAGAATGGCATAGGACAGTGATTCTGGTGAAGAGTTGGAAATGCTACTTCTCAGGCTGCTGCCTGAAAATACCCAGTCTCAAACTCAGGGCCAGGGCCCAGCCATCTGTGTCTTAGCCAGCCCCCAGATGACTCTGGCTCACGCTCAGGTGTGACAAGTAGGGTACGAGTGGAGGAGGAGGAGCAGGGTGCCAAGAGGTCAGAGAAAAAGAGGGTGACAAGGGCAGGAGCCACAGCAGAATTCATCTGGAGTAAGAGAGTTAATATATTGTCTTTCTTAAAATTGATTGTTAAACAAACTAACCCCAGATATATATTTTTCTCAAACAGAATTGGTCCTGATGGTTTAATCAAGGTCAATGACTTTACCCAAAACCCCAGGGTTCGGCTGGAGTAAAAGCACTGTTTTGGCAATTTTAAAGGAAGATACAGAGATGATTGCGCTTCAGAATGACTGAACCCCATGCGCCATCCAATGGCAATTTTCTTGTACAACTGGTACACACTAATAAACAATTAGGCAAACATACGAAACCAGAAATGTGTGGAATTAAGATATAAAATTGTTAGAACAAAATACCTATATTAACGGAAAATTAGTATTCCCATATGGGCACTGAATGAAAGTGGCTAACAAAGCATGGAGAGAAAATGTATCTCAAGTCAAAGCCAGGCTGTCAGATTTTCAAAGGTAGAATGTTAACCAGACACAGTTTGGATGTTTTGTGATTATGAGGCATAACTTAGATGAGTATCTTTTACATGGTTAATCCACATTTTTACCAGTTTAGTTCTCCATTTGTTGGTATGATGCTCGTCATTCATTCATTCACTCACTCCCCAATATTTATTGAGGGTACTTTTATGTGAGGAATAGGACTGCCAGACAAAATACAGAACACCCTGTTAAGTTTGAATTTTGGATAAACAAATAACTTTCTAGTAGTTTTGTTTTGTTTTGTATTCTTGCTAAACCTGGAAACCCCAGCTAGGAAATATGCTGGCTTCTGGGCATATATAAATAAATCATATCTGAATTCTGCCCTCAAGGAGCCCACTGCCTAACATGAAGACAAGACATGAACTTAAATCACTTTAATGTAAGTCACCCTGGGATGTACTGTAACATGTTTCAGAGGTCAGTATTCAAGTGTCGATGTCAGCAGATTTTTCTGACACCATATACAGATATAATGGGACCCTCTTGGGAATTGCCCTGCATGAGTTTAAGACCTCTGACAAGGTCACTGAAAGATTTTTCTTTCTTCAGGAAGCAGATGTACAGGCTACAGGGTTATTGTTCTTAAGGCCAGGTGTGCCAAGGTTGCTGGATTCCTTCTTTCTGTAATATTCTTCTCTCTTAAAATTTGTTTTGCGTAAGAATCAGGTTAGCATGCCTTTTCATATACACATATCCTTGGATCCTGGATTGGGGAGAAACGTGTCAAATAGCGTCTAAATAAGTAAAAGAATATTGTGAAGTGACGTCACCGAAGGTCTCTTATTTTGGCCTAGGGGGAAATAATAAAGAGCTGGAACACATTCTCTCTGCCATGGTCACCTGGCTGCACCTGCAGGGGTGGGCAACAAGCAATTATCCCTGTTGTCTGCCATCTTGGCCAAAGTGACCTATCATATGTATCCACTCCTGGACCTGAGGCTGCTGGGAAAGGCTGAAGCCCTGCAGGTAGGACCTTGGTACCCTAGTGAGCTGGGATTAGGGAATAAGTGTGAAGTCCTCTAACCTGCCTCAGTCTCCCCTTTTCTCTTTCACTATGACCAAAGAGTTCGAACAGGACCTTGCCTGGGAGTGGGGAGTGAAGGGGAACAGAAGGAATAGGCCCAATTTGAAAGACCCTAAGCCCACAAGTTAAGGTCATAAACGAAAGCAGAAGCGGCCTTTGTATGTTTGAGAAAAGGGATTGAACTTAGAAACTAAACCTCAGGAGTCCTGAGCATACTCCCTTCAAGAGTAAGGCAACTGAAACCCCAAAGTGAATACTAGACCCAGATATGAAGGTCACTGATGGTACTGTAGCCATCCACTGAAACTAAACACAGTCGGCCGTGCCACTAGTTCATCTTCTAAACTGGACGTCTGCCATTTTCCTCCTCTCCTGCCCTGGCTCACTGCGGCAATGCTTCCTCTAAGCCACTGAAACGGCTCAGCCACAGACGCTCATTAGAGACAGGCTCTGTAGCACATCTGCCAAATCAACCTACTTCAGCAGTTATCCCAAAGGTGAAAACTAGGTGGCCTCGACCTGCGCTATGCTATAGGAACAATATCATAAATACTCTGCCAGTGATCATCACCAACATGTATTAAGCATTTACTATGTGCGTCAATATGCATAAGACTATATAAATTTTCTTTACAGCCTGACCTTGTAAAGGCAGTACTATTCTCCCCATTTTAGAGATGAAGAAACAGCCTTAGAGAAATTAAGTTGTTCACTGCCGCTGGTGAGAAAGAATTTGAATTCAGGCCTGTCTGACTCCAACCTTATGCTGCCTTGTTTGCTCAATGCCTTTTTTAGTAGTCTCTCCCCGGAAATAGCCTCTGAGCTAAGGATTTAAGTGCAAATAGTTTTTTGGGAGGCAATTTCCGGAACAGTGGAAAGGGAGTAAGAAAAGTAATATAGTCATGGAAAGAAAGCCAATAGATGTGTGTTATCAAGCCAGTTATCCGTAAACCCCAGTTGTGCTGGAGGACTCTGGGAGACAGGGTGGAACACATCTAAGAATTATCCCAATCTGAGGGATGAGGAAGCTCTTTGTCATCGGCTACAGGCTGCTTCCTCACCCAGCTCTCCTCTGTCATTGGCTGAGGGCTGTGTCCAGGGGTATTAACTTACTGGCATTTTCAGCTTGCATGGCTTAAGGCCTGAGCTTGCTCCTTTCGCTGCAGGAAAAAATGCTCTCAGGTAGGAAGTCCTAGGTGTGTACGATAAGCAGCTTTTGAAGGTATTTGCCTGGTACCACCATCATCTGCTATAATACCTTACAGAGATTTTAATTAAAATTTTTTTAGCATTTTAGTTGCTATTGTCTCTCTCCTTGGGTCAGGTACAATCTGTAAGGGGCAGCAGGGCAAAAAAGTGACTGACAGTGTGCTGTCTTAAAATCACACTTGACCCTCAAACCTGGCACATTGTCCCAAACCAGTGGTTTCTTCCTTGTGATAAGATCATTCCAAAGGGGTTTTCTTGGTCCTTGATACCAATAGACCCTTGTCAGATTGTTTCCATTAACCTTCCTATCATAAGCAGAAATAAGTGAATCCTAGCATGACCTCAGCTAAGCTGTCAAACTTGAGACCCCTGTAACATATGGTTTATATTTCTCCTTTAAAAAGAAAAACATTCAGGAAGCAATAAAATCAGGATTTTATAAAGAAAAAGAAGTGGGCTCTTTCTTTCCTAAATTAAGCTATTTTGATTAAAATGAAGACTGCAGATACATTTAGAGCTTCAGTGGGAAATGCAAAGATTATGGCTCAATTCCATTTTCTCTGTGCTTCATGCCCTTTCTCTCCTTGACACTGTTCAATCAGACACCTCACCATCCCTAGTTAACCAACATCCAAGGCACAAGGGTCCTACAATAGAAGGAGCTGGACACTCAGATGTGGAAAGTTGGTTTTGAATTAGGTATGAATAGGATTCTTAACCTAAAGTCCTTGGAGAGGCTCCTGAATGCTTCTGATAACACTATATATGTATGAAACACGCACACTGGCATTTTTCTGGGGAAAAAATACAAAGCTTTTAGCAAATTCTAAAATTGCATATGATCAAAAAAGGTTAAGAACCCTTGGGTTAGAAACAATTTCAGAAGGCACAAAATGGTTGAGGAAAAGCAACAGGATAGTCTCAGATCTTTCTAAGCAGAACCGAGCTCACATACTTCCAACATTTAATTTATAACCCAGTCCACAGCTTCTTACTTTTTGAATCTTATATCCTGGCTATAAATCTTAACTGTGTTTTTAGATTTTCCTATATTTTGCAACTTTGGTTGTTTTCTATAAACTTAAATTGGGTTAACATGAACAGACACTTTCACTTTTCAAAATGAAAAGTCATTGATCCAATGCTCTAAATTATAACACTGCCTAGACCAAGCAGAGTCACTAACCATGACACTAGAGGGACCTAAAGTTCCATAACAGGCTCAAAGGGCTGAGTTCTGAATAATCCTAATACTAGACCATCAAAATATATAAAGCAAAATTGACAAAATGAAAGGAGAAATAAACAGCTATATTATAATGGTTGGAGACATGAATACCCCACTTTCAATAATGGATACAACAACTAGACAGAAGGTAAGGAAATATAGGACTTAAGTAACACAATAAACCAAATAAATCTAACAGACAAATATCAAACATTCTATCCAACAACAGCATACTCATTCTTTTCAAATGCACATGGGACATTTTCTGAATAGACCAGAGACCAGATGTTAGGCCACAAATTAGGTCTCGCTAGATTTAAAAAGACAGCTTATCAGGGCGCCTGGGTGGCTCAGTCAGTTAAGTGTCTAACTTTGGCTCAGGTCATGATGTCACAGTTTGTGAGTTCAAGCCCTGTGTCTGGCTCTATGCTGACAGCTCAGAGCTTAGAGTCTGCTTCAGATTCTGTGTCTCCCTCTCTCTCTGCCCTTCCCCCACTCACACTCTGTCTCTCTCTCTCTCAAAAATAAATAAACATTTAAAAAGTTAGATTATCATACAAAGTCTCTTCTCCAACTACAACAGGATGAAGGTAGGTATCAAAAATAAAACTGGGAAGGTCACAAATTTGTTGAAATTAAACAACACACTCTTAACCAATGGATCAAAAAAGAAATCACAGGAGAAATTAGAAAGCACTAGAGATCAATGAAAACAAAAACAGAACATGACAAAATGTATGGGATACAGTAAAAGTAGTGCTAAGGGAAAATTTTATATATGCTTACATTAAAAAACAAGAAAGATCACAAGTCAACCACCTAACTTTACAACTGAAGGAGCTAAAAAAGAAAAAAAAAAAAACCTGAACCTGAAGCTAGCTAAAGGTAAGAATGATTAGAGCAGGGATAAATGAAAGAGAGAATAGAAAACCATTAGGGAAAATCCATGAAACCAAAAGTTGATTTTTCAAAAGATCAACAAAATTGACAAAACTTTAGCTAGATGGACTAAGAAAAAAAGAGAAAAGACTGAAATTACTAAAATCAGAAATGAAAGTCAGGACATTACTACTGATTCTACAGAAATAAAAAATATTATAAAAGAGTACTATGAACATATTGGATAACCTATATGAAATGGGACAAATTCCCAAAAATCAAACCTAAGACTAAATCATGAAGAAATTAAAACTCTGAATAGGACTGTAATAAAGAGATTGAATCCACAATCAAAAATCTCCTGACAGGGGCGCCTGGTCGGCTCAGTGGGTTGAGCGGCCGATTTCAGCTTAGGTCATGATCTCGTGGTTTTTGAGTTCAAGCCCCACGTTGGGCTCTGTGCTGACAGCTTGGAGCCTGGAGCCCACTTCTGATTCTGTGTCTCTCCCTCTCTCTCTGCCCCTCCCCTGCTTGCCCTCTGTCTCTCTCTTTCTCAAAAATAATAAACATTAAAAAAATTTTTTTTTAATCTCCTGACAAAGAAAAGTACTGGACCTGAGGGCTTCCCTAGTGAATATTACCAAACGCTGAAAGAGGAATTAATATTAATCATTCTTAAGCTTTTCTAAAATATTGAAGAGGAGGGAACCCTTCATAACACATTTCATAAAACCAGCATTATTCTTATAGCAAAGCAAAAGACACTACAAGAAAAGAAAACTACAGACCAATATCCTTTATGAATACTGATGTAAAAATCCTCAACAAAATACTCGCAAACTGATTTCATCACCATATTAAAAATATTGTACACCATGATCAAGTGGGATTTATTCCTGGGATACAAGGATGGCTCAACACATGAAAAATGATCAATATAATATACCACATCAATAAAATGGAGGGGAAAAACACATGATCATCTCAACTGATGCTGAAAAGCATTTAACAAAACTCAACATCCTTTTATGATAAATACATTCAACAAAATAGAAAGAGAAGGAATCTACCTCAATATAATAAAAGCCATATATGAAAACCTCACAGTGAACATCATATTCAATGGTAAGACTGAAAGCAACATGTCAGGAACATGACAAGAATGCCCATTTTCGCCGCTTCTATTCAACATAGTTCTGGAAGTTCAAGCTAGAGCAATTAAGCAAGAAAAAGAAATAGAATAATTCAAATTGGAAAGGAAGAAGTAAAATAATTTTTGTCCACAGAGTATGTGATCTTATATGTAGAACACCCTAAAGTTTCTAGCAAACAACTGTTAGAACTAATAAATGAATTCAACAAAGTAACAGAATACAATCAACACACAAAAATTGGTTGCACTTTTATACAACTAATGAACAACCTGAAAAGGAAATTAAGAAAACAATTATATTTACAATAGTTTTCAAAAAAGAACAAAATATCCAGGAATTAATCAAGGAGGTAAAAGATCTATACAATAAAAACTTCAAAATGATACTGAAAGAAATTAAAAACATAAATAAATGCAAACACATCCCATGTTCATAGATTGAAATACTTAATATTGTTAAGATGTCAATATTACCCAAAGAGATTTACAGCTTAATCCCTATCATAATCTCAGTGACAGTTTTTGCAGAAATAAAAAAATTCTTCCTAAAATTCATATGGAACCTCAAGGGACCCTGAATAACCAATACAATCATCAAACAGAACAAAAAGCTGGAGGATTCACACTTCCTGATTTCAAACTTGTTACAAAGCAACTGTAATAAAGACAGTGTGGTACTGGGATAATGGCAGATATACAGACCAATAAGTAGATAGTCCAGAAATAATCCCTCACATATATTGTCAAAAGACCATTTAATTGAAAAAGGACAATTTTCTCAACAAAGGATGCCAGTAAAATTGGATAGCTACATGCAAAAGAATGAAGTTGGACCCTTACCTGATATCATACACAAAAATTAACTAAAACTAGATCAAAGACCTAAAAATAAGACTTAAAACTATAGAAATCTTAGAAAAAAAACATAAGGCAAATTTCATGATATTGGCTTTGCCATAGATATCTTGGGTATGACACTAAAGACACAGCCAACAAAAGAATAGTGGATGAAATAAAAACTTCACAAAAATAAAGTTTGTACATCAAAAGACTGTACCAATAGAGTAAAAAGGCAACCCACAGAATTAGGAGAAAATATTTATAAATCACATATCTGATAAGATATTAATATCTAGAGTCTGTAGAGAACTCCTAAAACTCAACAACAAAAATATAAACAGCCCAGTTAAAAAACGGGCAAAGGACCTGAATAGACATTTCTCCAAAGAAGATACACGAATGACCAATAATCACGAGAAAAGATGTTCAACATTACTAATCATATGGAAATGCAAATAAAAATTACACTGAAATATCTCCTCACACTAGGATGGCTACTACCAAAACCAAAAAATAAACAACAACATTAATGGAAAATAAGTGTTGGGGACAATGTGGAGAAATTGGAACCCTTATCACTGTTGGTGGGAATATAAAATGGTACAGCCATGTAGAAAACAGTATGGTGATTCCTCAAAAAATTAAAAATAGAATTACCATATGATCTAGCAATTCTGAATATATACGCCCCAAAATTGTAAGCAGGGTCCAGCAGAGATAGTGGTACAACCACAATATTTACGATAGCTAAAATGTGGAAGCAACCCAAATGTCCATCAACAGATAAGTAAACAAAATGTGTTATATACACACAATGAAATATTAGCCTTAAAAAGGAAGGGAATTTTGACATATGCTATAACATAAACTTTTATAGATAAGTGAAATAAGCCAGTTACCAAACGATAAATATTGTATAATCTTGCTTACACGAGGTACTTAGTCAAAATCATAGAGACAGAAAGTACAATGGTGGTTTCCAGGGGCTTTTGGAGAGAGTGGCATGGGGAGTTTGTTTAATGGGTATAGAATTTCACTTTCACAAGATGAAAAAAGTTCTGGAGATGATGTTTGTATAGCATGAATGTATTTAGTACCACTAACTTGTGCACTTAAAAATGGTTAAGATGGTATGTACATTTTACGTTTTGTGTAATTTGCCACAAAAAAATTTTGAGAAAATAAAAACAAAAACCTGGAAGCCATTATCTCAAAACTTTAAAAAGGAGGGAAAAAGAAAAACTCAAAAAACCAGACAGACAAAAAGGAGGGGAGAAACATAAAATTTCAAAGAGTAGGAAAATGGTACACCAGGCAGCCATTTTGTAATTGTAAATTACTGAGAAACGATGTTGATGAGATATTAAAACACTCACTACAGTAATATGCATCATGTCCTATTGTTGTAATATATTTATACATCTATACACAGTTGGGGAAGGTCTAGACAGGAATGCACCAAACTGCTAGCAGAGGTACTCTCTGGGATTATGGGTGATTTTTTATTTCTTATCTATATTTTCTAAAGTAAGCATGTATTAAGAAATGTATTAAGAAATGTAAATTTCTAAAAATCAAGTCAACTTAAGGAAAAAACTCTGTAATCTCAAGTAAATATGTTTAACGGTTATAGAAAGATGAAGATGGGAGAGCTTTTCAAGTCTTATTCAATATAACACTAAATTTACTAAATACCCAGTTTCCCAAAATCAGTATGATTTTAGTTTCTGAGTTTTTATTTTAATTGTAATTAAGATTTGCAAAACCTAGCTTTTCTTCCTATTAAAAAATATAGTTGGCTTATTTAATTTCTCCCCAATGTGATTAAAACATTAACCCAAAACTCAATATCTTAAACGCCAAAGACTAATTTCCACTAAAAATCGTGAAGCATGCTAACGTAAGAACACTGAGCCATTCTTCATTAACAGTAATTATCTCGATTGAAGAATAAACAACTATGCATGAAAGTAAAACAAATTCCCAACTAATAAGCACCATTCTGAGATCAAGGGCCACAGTGAATAATTTTGAAATTGCCATCAAAATTACACAAAGATAACCTGACCAAGGATTGATTTTTATTGACTACCAAAATCAAAATCATTCAAAATGGCACACAAAACACCGAGCCGAGTTAATTCTTTTTGAAACCTATCGGTCCTCTCCCTCAGAGCCTTCCTCTGGCCCTCGCCTCTTCCCCCAGCTCAGTCAGGGTAGCGGTTCTTCAACAAAAGCTCAGGACAGTGAACTCAGTTCTTTCCAGTGTTCAGGAGCCCAGCTCCTCTCGGCCCCGCCCTTCCCGGCCGGCCCCGCCCCCCAGCCAACCTCGCAGTCCACCCCACCCCACCCCACCCCGCCTCCGCCCCCGCTCCGCCCCGCCCCGCCCGGCCTGCCGGCGTTCCGTGGACTTCTCGCACCGTCTCTGCCCGTTGCGTGACGAGCCGGGCGCCGGAAGGGGTCTATTGCGCAAGCCCAGAATGCTACGCAGGGAGTATTGCCTCAGCAGCACTCACGAGACTATGAGGCGCGGCATTCGGCGGGCTCCTTCCCGGAAGCGGAAGCTCGGGGGGCGGGCCAAGGGGAGCCAAGAGGCTACGGCGGTTAATTTCTTTTATCGTTTGGCTTTACTTCCCTCCGTCTGGGCGTCTCTGAGGCTGCGAGAGATGGTCAGGTCCGGATCTCGATCGGGCCAGGTGAGGGCTGCGGACCTGAGGCGTCCACTGTGGGGGTAGAGAGGGACTGAGGGGGCAAGGGCCAGGAGAAGTGCAAAGCTGAAAAAAATAAAAGCAAAGATTATGCGGCGGCGTTAAAAATGCTGAGAGAGGGAGTTGGGGAGACACCCAGTGTTAACATTCTAACACAGCCGCACTGTCTGTAGAAGTATGTTCTGTTTTAATCGTAGTCCTCCAGAGCGCTAGCTTTGGTGTAGGGCGCAGGTTCGAGTCCAGCCTCCGTCCTGGATAGGGTAACTTAACCTCTCCAAAGCTCAGTATATTGTTGCATCAAATCCAGGTTCTTGGCTTTTCCACCAAATGCTGCTGTTACCTGGCCTTCCGTCACAATTGCTGATATTTTACTACTACCTGTAAAACTAAAGTCTTCCCATTAGTGCCCCCACCGACAGCCTTACCCTTTCCAAAAGCACGCCCCTCGTTGTAACTAAACGATTTAATTTTCTGCTTCAAAATCTACAGGAACCGTTCTTTTTCAAGGTAAAATCTGAGTTCTTTGGCCTGTCGACAAAGCTATTTTTTGATCCCTGAGTGTATCATTACCAGACCCCCCACTCCGAGTGTATTCAGCACTGTTCACATATTCGTTCTGCAGTGTCCTGGACGCCCGGTGCCCTCTCGTGCTTCTGTGCCTTTGCACTTTCCTTTGTGTCCTGCCTGGAATGCACCTCGGTTCCTGGTACCTCCACTTTCTATCTTTTCCCTCAGCTCAAGAACCTTCCCTCCCATTCTCACATCTCCATTGTTTGGGTGCTCCTTTCCCCCTTTTGTGCTGATCATTATTAAACCGCTTTTCAGACTAGAGACGTTGCTAATCAATCTACCTCCCTTACTACACAATTTATCTCTGTGTCCTCAAGGCCTAGGACAGCGCCTAGCATGTAGTAGATGTTCAGGTAATGAATCAACTATTTCTCACACAGACTTGCTACTTAGAGTGATCTCTTTATTCTCTTTAAATATATCTATATCTCTCATTCTGTCTTTTTTGATCTCTTCATTTATCAACTCACCTATGATACTGTCTTCCCCATTAATATGAATCTTACGCTTGTTTTTAAAAGACTGGCTCAAGACTTTCTTCAGGAGTACTTCCTAACATCTTCACCCTTATAGATCTTTCTCTTACATTGAATGAACTCAGAATATGTGCAGTCAGCAAGGGGGAAAAACATGGTTTTTGTAATCACCGTCACCTACAAGATACACGTTCTAATTCTGCCACTGTGGTAGTGGTATTAAGCAAAGTGCTTTTTACTTCTCTGAGCCTCCTTTCCCTGAACTGTAAAATAGGTGTAAATAGGTATAAAATCCTGCCTCAAAGAATTGGGGGGTGGGGATTACATGAGAGAACGTGGTAAAACATCTATCTCACGCTTGGCATGAATGTGCAATAAAATCTGGTCCCCTTAAAAACAGTTTATGACCACCGTAATGATAAGAATAACTAACATTGAAGTAGCACTTGTGTGGTAGATGCTACTCTTAAAAGTGTTTTTCCACATTACTTCTAATTCATTTAATATTCATAATAGCCTTATGAGGTAGATATTACCATCTCCATTTTATAGATGAGGAAATCGAGGGATGGAGACTTCGAATAAGTTTCCTACAGTTAACAAAATCGTTAGCAGTGGAGCAGGATTCAGACCCACATAGGTGGTTGCAGAGTTCTTTCTTTTAAACATTACACTATATTTAACAGATACATGACTTTCAACCAGCCTCCTTTCTGAAATTTAGGTTCCTAGCTCACAGAAATTATAAATTTAATAAATTAATAATTAAATTAATTTAATAATAAATTTAATAAATTATTCATTTAATAGTTTTTGATACAAATTACAAAATACTATCAAAAAGGAGTGCCCCAGATCACAATGCATGAGACCATAATTTTGTTTTATCTCACATTACTCACAGCAACAGAGTGAAAAGGCAACTTATGGAATGAGAAAAAAGATTTGTAAACCCTCTGTCTACTAAAGGGTTGATATCCAAACTATGTAAGGAACTCCTACAATCTAATAACAAAAAAATTCCCCAAATAATCTGATTAAAAAATGAGCAAAGGATTTGAATAGACATTTCTCCAAAGAAGAGACATAAAAGGCCATAAGCACATGAAAAGGTGCTCAACATTACTAGTCATTAGGAAACCGCAAATCAAAACCACGGAGAGATAACACCTTACACCTCTTAGGATGGCTATTCTCATTGGTGAGGATGTGTAGAAATTGGAACCCTTGTATACTTTCTGCGGAAATGGAAAATGGTACAGCTGCTATGAAAAACAGCATGACGGTTCCTCAAAAAAAAAAAAAATAGAGCTCTTATATGATCCAAAAGTTCTGCTTCAGGGTTTTTAACCAAAAGAATTGAAAACAAGGTCTTGAAGAGATATTTGCACTTCTCTCTTCATCGCAGCATTATTCACAGTAGCCAAGACATGGAAACAATCTAAATGCCTATTGACAGATAAATGGGTAAAGAAAATATGCTGTATATACACAATAGAATATTTCTCAGTCTTAAAAAAGAAAAATTCTGGCTTATGCAACATGGATGAACCTTAAGGATATTACGCTAAGTAAAATAAGCCAGTCAAAAGGACAGACAGTGCATTATTCCACTTCTATAATGGACCCAAGATAGTCACACTCCTAGAAGCAGAGAGCAGGATGGTAGATGCCAGGGGCTGGGCTGGAAGGAGGAGGAATTGGGGAGTTACTATGCACTGGGTGTAAAGTTTCAGTTACACAAGATAAATAAGTTTTAGAGATCTGCTGTATAACATCACGCCAGTAATCACCTGTATTGTACACTTAAAAATTTGTTAAGAAAGTAGATTTCATGTTATGTATTCTTACTACAATGAAAACAACAATAACAGCAGAAGATAAGCCCAGACCAGCCTGTTGCAGAAAGTAAGGAATTGCTCAAAACATAATGGGGGCATGTTAAAATGATACAGGAGCCATTTTGAAGAGACTACCACTGACAGAATCTGGGACAATTGGAGCATCAAAATATTTTAAATAATGAGATAATGGATCATAATCCATTGCATAACATGGGAATCACTGAGTCCATACTAACAAACAACAAAGGAAAAGTGCTTACCTACAGTCGAATCCCAACTAATAACTATAGGAGGATATAAGTTACACACACAAATCATCATTTCACAAACAACTGGGATTAAGGCAATCATCAAAGGATGCTACAACTACTGGGTAAATCTGATGAATAGAAGTCTGCATAATCTCAAAGTATCTCCCCATTAATTGCTTAATACAGTGGTAAAAATACTAACCTTACAGTGAAAAACCTGGCAGGTACCATTTTAAGTGATCAAATGGGACAAACTGATACCATATGCTTACTCATATTAAGAAGGACAAAATTTCCCTTTTGTGGTATTCCTGCCAAAAATGGACAACCTGAATGTAATCATGAGTGAACATCAGACAAGTCTAAATGTCCAGAGGGACATTCTACAACATATGTGGCTTGTACTCTTTAAATATGTGAAGGTTATAAAAGACAGTGAGTGATTACCTAAGGAACTGTTCCAGATTAAAGGAGACTAATGAGGTATGACAATTAAATGCAACATGATCCCGCATCCGATATAGACCAGAATTTTTTTTTTATAAAGACAGTACAGTATTGGAATAATTGGCAAAATGTGAATAAAGTCTGTAGTTTATAATACAGTCAATGTTAATTTCCTGATTTTGATAATTAGACCATGATTATATAAGTGACCTTGTTCTTAGGAAATATTTAGGAGTAAATATTTAATATAAAGGGGTATCATATCAGTAACTTACCCCGAAATGGTTCAGAAAACCACTAATCTTATTTTATCTCTATATTTTTATTGCATATATTTTGTTTTTGCATATATTTTGTGAGAGAACATGACAGATGTAGTAAAATGTCAACAGTTGGGGAATCTGGGTAAAGTGTATACAGAAATTCTTTGTACTGTTATTTCAGAATAAAAATTAAAGTTTTGATGAAAATGTGCCAATATGATAGTTACTGTTGCAGGGTACTTTTAACCTGGGTATTTTCATTACTTGATTTTCTGTAATATAAGCTCATGTATATTTTTTGGAGAAGCAACATGTAATCTTACAATGATGCCATACATTTACCTCTGTATACTTTTTGTTTTTAATTTTGAAAGATAATAATTGTGGTAGTTGTTTTTGGACTTGGTCCAGAGTATTGGAGTACCATGGTTTGGAATTTTATTATGGTTTTGGCTTAGGACACCAACATATGTTTATATATAAAAGGGAAAGACCCTGAGGGTATCATGCAGGGACCAGCGGAGCAATACTCTGTAGGATCTTACTTCCTATAAGGTTGGTTCTCTTTGCTGGCTTCATGACTCTTTCGTATCCCAAGTTATCTCAAGGAGAGAGATAACTCCATTAACCCAATATTTAAAATGTATTCTCAGTAGCATATAACTCCAGATAGTTTAATAGTTACTGCTCAAAGCTATCTTGGGATGCAATATGTTAACATGTAAAGAAAAAACCATAAATGTAACTGCCAACAGTGACTACTTCTGAAGGGTGAAATGAGGGAGCGAATAGGGAATTTAAAGTATGTCTTCAAAAAAAATTTTTATAACATTTATTCATTTTTGAGAGACAGAGAGATACAGAGTGTGAGGGGGAGGGGCAGAGAGAGAGGGAGAGAGACTGAATCCAAAGCAGGCTCCAGGCTCTGAGCTGTCAGCACAGAGCCCAATAAAGGGCTTGAACCCGCAGACCGTGAGATTATGACCTGAGCTGAAGTTGGACGTTCAACTGACTGAACCACCTAGGTGCCCCATCATGTCTTAAAAATTGTATTTTAATTTAAAATTTTTTAATGTTTATTTTTGAGAGAGAGAGACAGAGCGTGAGCTGGGGAGGGGCAGAGAGAGAGAGCGAGAGACACAAAATCCAAAGCAGGCTGCAGGCTCTGAGCTGTCAGCACAGAACCCAACTCAGGGCACAGACTCATGAACTGTGAGATCATGACTTGAGCTGAAGTCGGACACTTAACTGACTGAGCCACGTAGGCGCCCCTAAAAATTACATTTTAAATAGAGATTATATTTATTTGATATAAATGTATTAAGATATAAAAAGGTATACCTTGGAAAGTCTCTCTTCTTGCTCCGTCCTCTAGATTCTCAGTTTTTCTCCCCAGAGGCAAACACAACAAACTGTTGCCTAACTTTCAAGATATTGGATGCATGTTAAAGCAAGTGCATTTTTTTCTTTCTTCTACACAAAAATTAGCCCACTTATTTTACTTTTAAAGTAAAATTGTTTTTTCAAAAACAGTATTGTCACATGAGTTTAAAAAGAAAGAGTGAGGGAATGAGCTGTAGGTAAAGAAGAATGGTAGAGTTTTCATGGGCTGATCTTGTCAGGCATTCTAAATAACGTGGATAACTATTGTTTAACATAGTGTTGGAGTTCCTAGCCTCAACAGTCAGACAACAAAATGAAATAAAAGTCATCCAGATTGGCAAAGAAGGAGTCAAACTTTCACTTTTCACAGATGACATAATACTTTATATGGAAAGCTGCTAAAACTGTTACATGAATTCAGCAAAGTTGCAGGATACAAAATCAATGTACAGAAATTTGTTGCACTTCTGTACACCAATAATGAAGCAACAGAAAGAGAAATTGAGAAATGGATCCCATTTACGATTGCACTGAGAACCGTAAATACCTAGGAATAAAACTAATCAAAGATGTAAAATATCTGTATGCTGAAAACTATAGAAAACTTATGAAGGAAATTGAAGAAGATACAAAGAAATGGAAAAACATTCCATACTCGTGGGTTGAAGAATAAATATTGCTAAAATGTCAATACTACCCAAAAAAATCTATACATTCAGTGTAATCGCAATCAAAAATGCACCAGCGTTCTTGTCAAAGCTAGAACAAACAATCCTAATATCTGTATGGAACCACAAAAGACCCCGAATAGCCAAAGTGATGTTGAGAAAGAAAACCAAAGTGGAAGGGATCACAATCCCAGACTTTAGCCTCTACTACAAAGTTGTAATCATCAAGACTGTATGGTATTGGCACAAAAACAGACACACAGACCAATGCAATACAATAGAGAACCCAAAATTGGACCCATGAATGTATGGCGAACTAATCTTTGACCAAGAAAGAGTATCCAATGGAAAAAAGGCAATCTCTTTAGCAAATGGTGCTGGGAGAACTGGACAGCAACATACAAAAGAATGAAACCATACCACTTTCTTACACCATACACAAATATAAACTCAAAATGAATGAAAGACCAAAATGAGACAAAAAATTATCAACACCCTAGAGGAGAAAACACTCAACAACCTCTTTGACCTCAGCCACAGTAACTTCTTACTCAACACGTCTCTGAAAGCAAGGGAAATAAAAGCGAAAATGAACTATTGGGGGCCTCACTAAGATAAAAAGCTTCTGCACTGCAAAGGAAACAATCAAAAAAATTAAAAGGTAACCAACGGAATGGGAAAAGATTTACAAATGGCATAGCGATAAAGGGTTAGTATCCAAAATCTACAAAGAACTTACTAAACTCAACACCCGGAAAACAAATAATCCAGTGAAGAAATGGGCAGAAGACATAAGTAGACACTTTTCCAAAGAAAACATCCAGATGGCCAACAGACAAATGAAAAGATGTTCAATATCACTCATCATCAGGGAAATACAAATCAAAACCACACTGAGATACCACCTCACATCGGTCAGAGTGGCTAAAATGAACAACTCAGGAAATTGGAAACTGGTGAGGATGTGGAGAAAGGGGAACTCTCTTGCACTGTTGTTGGGAATGCAAACTGGTGTAGCTACTCTGGAAAACAGTGTGGAGGTTCCTCAAAAAATCAAAAATAGAACAACCCTGCAACCCAGCAATAGCATTACTAGGAATTTATCCAAAGATACAGGAGTGCTGATTCATAGGGGCACATGTACCCCAATGTTTATAGCAGCGGTTTCAACCACAGCCAAATTATGGAAAGAGCCTAAATGTCCATCAACTGATGAATGGATAAAGAAGATGTCATACATATGTGTATATATAATGAAATACTACTTGGCAATGAGAAAGAATGAAATCCTGCCATTTGTAGCAACGTGGATGGAACTGGAGAGTATTATGCTAAGTGAAATAAGTCAGTCAGAGAAAAATATCATATGTTTTCACTCATATATGGAACTTGAGAACCTTAACTGAAGACTATGGGGGAAAGGAAAGGGGAAAAAATAAGTTACAAACAGAGAGGGAGGGAGGCAAACCATAAAAGACTCTTAAATACAGAGAACAAACTGAAGGTTGGTGGTGGGGGAGCAGGAGAGAGGGGAAAATGGGTGATGGGCATCGAGGAGTGCACATGTTGGGATGAGCACTGGGTGTTGTATGTAAGCGATGAATCATGGGAATCTACCCCCAAAACCAAGAGCACACTATATACACTGTAAGTTAGCCAACTTGACAATAAATTAAATAAATAAAGTAGATAAAAAGAATCAAAGTTATGAACTCTGTGCTATATCTCTAACTTACATGTTTTGAAGACTGGGGAATGTAGAACATGTTCAGAGATCCAGTGTGGTCCAAACTTACTGTAGTAGGTACGTCTGGTTAAAATAATGTTTCAACTTCATTTTCAGCTCAAAAAGACTTAAGGAACAAATATATGTCCTGTTTGCTTGACATTTTACATAGAACAAATAATTTATTGATTTCATTTGTAATTGTGGATTTATAGAATATATCACCTTTATAAAAAATTAATAACATGATATATATATATATCAAATGGAATATTATTCAGCCTAAAATAGGAAGGGAATTTTGACACTTGCTACAAGACATTAGATTAAGTGAAATAAGCCAGTCACTAAAGGACAAACACTGTATGATTCCACTTCTGTGAGCTTCCTAGAGTAGTCAGACTCCTAGAGACTGTAAGTAGAAGTGTGGTTGCCAGGGGCTGAGAGAAGGAGTGTGTGGGAAGTTAATGTGTAATGGGTACAGAATTTAAGTTTGGCAAGGTGAGAAGGTTGTGGAGATGAATGGTAGGTACAACAGTGTGAATATATTTAATGTCACTGAATATATTTAATGCCATAGAACTGTACAATAAAAAGTGGCTACCCTGGTAAATTTTATGTTATATTATCACAGAAAGAAAAGAAATAACATTTCAGGTTTTGTCACAACAGCCTACTGAGAATATAATAGAAAAATATTTGTATATTTACTATAATTTAATGCATTATATCATAGGCGATATCTTCAGCCAGACACAGTGGGCCTGCTAAATTAACAAATGGAAAGAAAGGGTAAGTACTTAAAGAAGTTCATCACTTGAGAAAATCTCCAGAGAGTTTTTCTTGAGTCTTTGGACTGGACTAAATTTCGCCTACCCCAGAAACCACATAGGTCTCTACCTTCCATATTTACCCATGTTGATCATTTTAGTGTTTAATAATCTTTATAATCATTATACAATCTTCTATAATTCCCATCTTATGGACAAGCTTTCTTATCCAAACTTTACGGGGAAGAAAATGACTGCTTATTAATATTTTTTGGAAACAAATTTTATAGTATTTGTGAAAATATTAATGAACTTGTTTTCTAGGACCCATTTAAGAAAGATCTCACGTTTTAATGCAGATTCTGGCTATCCTATCCATTCTGACTCAGAAAGTCAGGTAAGATTAAACTAAATAGATAAAATATACACTATCTTTTTTTTTTAATGTTAATTTATTTTTGAGAGAGAAAGAGCAAGAGTGGGGGAGGGACAGAGAGAGAGGGAGAGAGAGCATTCCAAGGAGGCTCCGTGCTATCAGTGTAGAGCATAGAAATAAAAGTTCAGAGGTTAAGTATTAATTGCCTTAAGGACGTATGAAGGCTTTTTGCTTTAAAGCATATTTTCTACCAATAATACATTGCTTCTAAAAAAAAATCCAAAACTACCTAATTTGTCGTTGTTTTTTCTGCGCTAAAACTTTATATATGAATTTCTAAATGAGTTTCTCCTTACAGACTGAAACTGTACAAGGGCTTGATGGTTGTGCTTCTTTGCTACGGGACATTTTAAGAAATGAAGATTCAGGTTTTTTAATTTTTTAAATGCCCTTTGCTAATCACCTTTTCTAAATAAGTAATTCTCAATGCAAATGAAGTTTTGTTTTAATTATTAATAGGTTCAGAAATAGCATATTCAGAAAATAGATATAATCCCAGATCTTTAGATGGCAAAAGATTTGGATCTAAAAAGAAAGGACATGAAACACATGTTCCTTCAGGAGTCCGGAAGGAAATTTGTAAGTATTTTCTCTTTTTTGTTTTTGTTTTTGATGTTTATTTATTTATTTTGAGACAGAGAATGCGCATGAGCATGCATAAGTAGGGGAGGGATAGAGGGAGAGAGAGAATCCCAAGCAGGCTCCACACTTTCAGTGCAGAGCCCAACATGGAACTTGATGCCCACAAACTATGAGATTATGACTCAAGCCAAGTCAAGAATTGGATACTTAGCTGACTGAGCCACCCAGCTGCCCCCTTTTTTTGTCTAATAAGCTTTGGGGTACCTGGCTGGCTCAGTCAGTGTAATATGCGGCTCTTGATCTTGGGGTTGTGAGTTTGACCCCCATGTTGGATATAGAGATTACATAAAAAATAAAATACACACATACACACACATACACATATATAATCTTTAATTATGAGGGTTTTGATAAATTATTGGGATTATGCAGTTCATCTTTCATTTTAATAATATGTGGTTATTCAGGCATATATATGCTTACGCTTCTCTTTCTTTATTCAGCTTCTAATTGCTGGGTAGTTACTTTGTTTACTATCACTTTCCCAAGAAGAAAAGTGGAAAAAGTGACTGGGTTTTGTAGAAGAAAAGGTTCAAACTCAGAATGACGTTTGGGAGGTATATAGAGTTATCTTTGTTCTCCTTGCCACTTTTTCCATAGATAACCACAAATTGGTTCCGGTTCATGTGCATACTTATAGATACTAATTGATTTAAAATCATTTTATGTGTATATATCCTCAGTAGGTTTAGCAGCTCAACTTATTGAGCTGCGTAGTTAGAATACATGGTACCTAAGAAGGTAAAAATCCAAGTTGGATGGGTAAGTAAGGAAAGAGAGCCTTCGACTGATTGTGAATGTAGCCAAGGATATTTTACACCCTCCCAGTTAACTTTGCTGACTTTATAAAGTGTAATAATTCAGCAGAGTTTAGAACAAACAAGTTTTGGTTATGTTGCTCCCCTCTCCCCCGGAGGCCTGTAGCCCAAAATGGAGATGAAAAAATCCACAATGGGATTTCAGATAGACAAGAATGAGACCAGCTAGTTCTGTGGTTCAGGCAGTCCAAAAATATCAGCACAGCAGTGCATGATTAGAATCAGTTGAGGCAAGAGGTAAAGTCTAGAAAGTCATCCACAATAACAGCCCTAGACATTAAGAGACCTGGATCCAGGCAAAGAGGCTGAGAAAATGAGAGTAGAGCATTCATAGGAGTAGAGGTTAATGTTCCAGAATGTCCTGAGTTGGAGAACTAAGAACTGAACAACTTACTAATCCGTCTTGGAGGGTGCTCGTTTTTAGCCTCATATTATCTTGACTTGCGCCGTTCAAGAAGGTATTTATGTGCATGTGGCCGTTGAGCACTTGAAGTATGGCTAGTACAACCAAGGAGCTGAATTGCAAATGTTATTTACTTTAACTTAAATTTGAAAACAGATACCAGTTATTAGAATACTTTTAAGTATATTTGGAATAACTTGGATATATGAATCTACTTTTTCAGCTATCAATTTTATTAAATCTAAATTCAGATCAGATATTTCTGATGAAAATTTTTCATCCAAGTTGATATGTGCTTTGTGTAAAGTATACACTAGGTTTAAAAGATTTAATACAAAATTATCTCAAAATTTTACATTAATTACATGTTGAAATGTTAATATTTTGGATATACTGATTTAACATTGAAATTTTTCCTATCTATACTTTTTTAATATAGCTACTGGAAAATTTTAAATTGCACATATGGTTTACATTATATTTCCATTGAGCAACACTGGTCTAAACGAGGGATGAGCATAGTATAGCCTGGTTTATTTTATAAGTAATGTTTTGTTATTTATTTTGTAAATAAAAGTTTATTGGAGTGCAGCCATGCTAATTCATTTATTTATTTTCTCTGATTACTTTTGTGCTGCAACAATAGAATCAAGTGTTGTGACAGAGACCATCTGGTCTGCTAACCTAAAATAGTTATTCTCTAGCGTTTTAAAGAAAAGTGTGCTAACCTTAAAGCAGAGGTCTATTTACTGGGGTCCAATGGACAAATAAAGGAATGGTAGCACCAATTGCTCATTTTTCTAGTCTCCTCTTTTTTTCTCAAGGCAGGTTATGTCATGTCTTGTCTTCCTTAGGGAACTCTCATTTGGAATGTATGTGGCTGACAATGGTGCCATGATAGCAACTTGGTGGATCCCAGCTTACCTGTTTATTAGTCAGAGTTGCAACAGAAAACAGGTGGCAACACTCTTAAGATAGTTCAAGGAGGGTTTGTTTACAGAGGAACTCATTACAGAGGTGTGAGTGGGGTATAGGGAGACCACAAGGGATTATGCTAGCCCAGCGCAAGCAGTGTAGCGTCTTAAGAGATGAGGTTAGGGAGAGGTTACTGGGACCCAGATACTATTGTTTAGAGTAGCCTGCCATGAAAAGAGTGGTAAGCTTCATTTAAGGAACAAAGCTGGCCCAAGTTTCCTTCAAAGAGAGGGGATTGGGAATAAATACTCTGACTTTATGCTTCTTCTTTCTTTGGTACTGCCAAGACTCCCAGTGGGTCGGACCTAATTAGAGCCCTTTTGATGTATATCAAGTCTGGGATTTCATTTTTATTCTTCCAGGCTAATAAGTTAGCCTTATTATGTCATGGATGCTGGTAGGAGACACAAGATTCCTGGGTCAGAGACAAAGGACTTAATTACTCACACAGTAAATAAAGTAAGCAACATGTGTATTTTCCCCTCACTACCAATTCCTATGGGGGTGATGTGATGGACCCAGATGCTGCCCATCCTATAGGTTTGTTTCAGCTGAGGAACACTGAACTTGGGAAATCCATTGCTTTGGTAGTGAGCACTTGTCTCAGGGAAATATTAATTATCCCTCAAGGTTATTCACTACAAACACAACCCTGAGAAATGGCCCAGGTAAAGAGCTTAGGTCAAGGCCTTACTTTCTTGGTATACTGAGCAAGACACGTAGCGGTACAGGAGACCATGAGGAATGTCTCTTAACGGTGTAATCTATATAGATTAGCATCCCAGGGAGAGCAGTGTGGAGACACAGAGGATGGATTTGGAGGAGCAGATGAGAGATACCTGGCATTTTGGATCCTCAGACTCTAGAATTTTAAGGAATTTATTGCAGTATGTTAACTAGTATCTTATATATTATTTTAATTTTAAGATACATTATCTTACTATCTTACTATACTATTGTATATTAACCATCTTTTGTGGTGTGATCTTAAGTACTTTCTGTCTGGAACCTGCCTCATCATTGAGTGTCTGTGGGGTCAAGCTCACCCACCTTATGCAGACTGGGAGTAAGGAAACAGAAATGCAGTTCCAGAAATGCATTGAGCTTCTTGAGAGTGCTCCTGACATTTAAAGAAAAAACATTTTTTTAATAAGCAACTTTTTACATTTGATTACTGTCAAATGCTATGGGCACATGGCTCTGCTTTCAGTAACATACATCTATTGCGGCCCTTACTTTGGGGAAATAAACTGCTACATGGAGAATCCTTTGAGCATTCATCACCCCAATCAAGGCTAGGTGTTCTTTTACATATTTCAAATTATAATAGGCATCCAGCAGCTCTTATCTATAGTGGTTATTTGTTCTTTATTTGAATGGCAGAAATTATCTTACCATTGGACAGTGCTTGTACATCCAAGCAGTAGTACTCATATAGAAGCTAGGATTCAAGGACTAAAGAAGTTGTGTGGAGTGAAATAACGAGTGCATCCCTTTCGGTGAATTCTAGTTATCAAATGACACCAATTAGACATACTGTCATCCTAATCTGTTAGGTAACATTTTCACGTAGGGTGCTTTGGTGTAATGAACAAGAGCAAGAAAATATATCTTAATTTGTTTTTGTGCATTAACAGGCTCATTTTGTTATTGGTGGTTTTGTTTTATTTTGTTTAAATAAAATTAGTAGTAATTTAAATGTAGTCTTTATTTAAAAAATTTTTTTTGAGTTTATTTATTTTGGGGGGAGAGGTGCAGAGGGGAGGCAGAGAGAGAGAGTATCCCAAACAGGATCCACACTGTCAGCATGGAGCCTGAGGCAGGGCTTGAACTCATGAACCGTGAGCACTTAACCAACTGAGACACCCAGGTGCCCCTAAATGCAATATTTTATATCAATATATGGTTTTTAACTAGTCTTGAACAATTTGCTCTAAGATTTGTCTCTTAAATGCAACTCTTTATTATTACCAGTAGAGTTTTATATAGACTAAGTTAATAAAAGAATAAATTAAGTCATTTTAATTCTAAGGCTTTGATATTTTAAGAAATAGGTTTGAAGTTTATTAATTTATGTTGGATGATGACATCTTCTAGCAGATGCAGAGGCATAATATTGTAGCTCAGCTTTATCAGGGATTGTGAAAACCACTCCTTGAAAAGAAGGTGACTGAGAGCCAATGTTTGGGACCCCTAAGTGTAAAATACAGAATTTATCAAGCCAGGTAATTCTCTCTTATGGTACCAAAGAAAATTCAAGTGCAGAAGAGAGACGCAAGAATCAGGAGGAAAGGAAGATGAGTGTGCAGGATGGCCATGGGTTGCCCGTGATCTCACCCTTCGCCATTTTAGATGTCAAAGCTAAAAATATTTTAGAGATACTTTTCCACTTGATTTATTATAAAATTGTATTTCCAATAAGAAATAATTTTTTTGTAGAAATGTTCATTAACCAGTTTGTTGTTGCTCATCTATTTAGATAATGAAGAATAATATCTTCTTTTTGATTTTAATCACCTCAGAGGGCACATGTTTAGAGGTATAGTGTTGATATTAGATGGGAATATTCATGAATATGAAATACTTGTCTGAGTTAAGACTTTGCAGCAATTTAGTAATAGGTCTATATAAATTTCTTACTATGTGCTAGAAGTAGGTGATACTTTTATTATAATCATTTTTATGATGGGAAGAAGAGGCCAAGAGAGGTTAAGCAATTAGCCAAAAGTTACTCAGCTAGTCACTGTTAGAACTTATACTCAGATCTGGGAAGTATGGTCACAGGAATAGATCATCTCGTGCTTGGGGAAGCATACCCCACGTCTAAACAGAAGCATTTACTATGTCATCCATTTTCATAGTCGAATAATAATTTAGTAGCTTCTTTTTTAGATGTTTTTTCTATCATCTTTGGTTATATTAGTTAATCTGCATTTAACTTTTTGCTTTTACATGTAAGTCTTATGCTTTGGGCAGTGTTTTTATTTCTAATAAGCTATATATATATATTTTGAGAATTCCATACCATTTTTTAAAACTTCACTTTTTAAAAACAATTGAGAAGTAACCTGCATACATCAGTTGCACAAATTGATAAATTTTTGTATATGTATACACCCATATAGTTACCACTGAGATGAAGATAACAGAACATTTTTAGCACCCTACTATGCTTCTGCCCCATCACTGTCCTCATCACCATCTACCCTTATCCTTAAGTAACTACTTTTCTGGGGCGCCTGGGTGGCTCAGTTGGTTGGGCGGCCGACTTCAGCTCAGGTCATGATCTCATGGTCTGTGGGTTCGGGCCCTGCGTCAGGCTCTGTGCTGACGGCTCAGAGCCTGGAGCCTGCTTCGGATTCTGTACCTCCCTCTCTCTGCGCCCTTCCCCTGCTCATACTCTGTCTCTATGTCTCTCAAAAAAATAAAAGTAACTACTTTTCTGACTTCTATCTCCATTGGAGTATTTTACCTATATTTGAACTTCATGTAAATGCAGTTATACACTATGTAGTCTGTTTCTGACATCTTTCACACAGTATGTGTATCAGATTCATAGAGGCAGTTGAATATGTCAGTAATTTGTTCTTTTCCATTACTGCATAGTGTTCCATTATATGAGTATACCACAGTTGATCCATTTCTACTATTCATGGCTATTTGGATGTTATCATTTTTGGCTACTGCAAATAAAGCTGTTGTGAATATCCTTGTACGTATCTTTTGGTAGTCATGAACACTCACACCTGGGAGTACATTGCTGTATCTTAGAATATGTATTTAGCTACTACCAAAAGCTAGATATTTTCTGAATTTATTTTGTACCCTAATAACCAATGATCTACCAAGAACACTCTGTTAATAGTCTTTTAGAAAAAGTTTGTGAAGGGAGTCTTATTTGGGAAATAGATCTTGATATTGATCTCTAGAGTAGTGCTATGGAGAAAACATTGTTTTTTGTGTATTAGTTTATTAATTCCAGGTTTCTCCCTTGTACTACTTTGTAGGTAGACTAATAATGAGACTCTATGGGGGCAAATAATGGAGCATAAGATACAGCCCTGCCTAAAGAAGCTTATAGTTTAGTCAGATAGTCAAGAAAATGAAAGGTAAACAGTATAGTGCAATGTACAAGTGGCATATAATTCATATAGACACTATGTGCTCTGGGATGGTGAAGAGTGGTCGTTGGAGTAGAATGATTGGAAAAGGCTTCATGGAAGAGGGAAGCTTTCAGATAAGCCTTGGTGTGTGGGTAGAATTGAATTGGAAGAATGGTTCATCACAAGTAATGATATAGGAAGGTGAGAGAAGCTTTTTGGGTGTCTAAATTGGCCTGACTGGAATGAAAAATTTGAGTTGGGGTTATTGGGAGGATGGTGGGAAAAGTTGGTTGTGGTCAGGCTTTTGGAAACTTTAAATGCAAGGTTCAGATTTTCTTTGAGGGTCCATTGTCTAGATTAAGTACACTTTTATTCTTGCTTGCAGAACTCTGATTTTTTTTTTTTTTAAATGGTCCAAGCATTAAAATTGTTCCAGACTATTCTGTCTCTCTTATTCCATTTTCCTCTGACAGCATGCATTGGACAAGGAACAAGGTGAAAGAGTTTTATTGGATTTTAGAAATAACTCCCTTAAAGAGGGGTCTTATAATTGAAGGAGAGATTTCACAAATACCTTTTTTTTTTTTAACGTTTATTTATAATTGACAGAGAGGGACAGAGCATGAGCATGGGAGGGGCAGAGAGAGGAGGAGACACAGAATCCGAAGCAGGCTCCAGGGTCTGAGCTGTCAGCACAGAGCCTGACGTGGGGCTTGAACTCACAAACCGCGAGATCATGACCTGAGCCGAAGTTGAAGGCTTAACCGACTGAGCCACCCAGGCGGCCCACAAATACCATTTAATAGAGACTTTAAAGACGTAGTATAGATAATTTTTGACTGGAGAGCTTACACAATTCATTAACTAGTTCTAATTCATTAACTAATTCTTTTAAAAGAGAATTTGAGGTGATTTTCTTTAGGGGATGATAGTGGTAAATTGAGCTATTTCTGGGAGTCTTTTTCTTCCCTCATATTTTATGTTAAAAGTTTTTGAAGAATCCTATTTCAATAATTTATTTTCTTTCTTCCACAGTAGTATCTTCAGATAATAAGAAACATATACCTAATGAAACTTCTGCTGGAAGTGAGAGAGACTCATCAGATATACCACAGAATTGGTCATTTCAAGATCATTATAGAATGTATTCACCGATAATATACCAAGCCCTCTGTGAGCATGTGCAGACTCAAATGTCACTGATGAATAACTTGGCTTCAAAGAACAACCCTGATGGAATTCCTCCTACACCCTGCCATACCACGTCTAGTTCTGGTTAATATGAATGATGTTTTAAAAAGCATAAACTCTAATTAAGTTGCCTACTTTTTGTAAAAGCAGTACGAGATATGATAAGTTTTCTCCCTCTTACCTTTTAGAGTCTCAGGCAACTCCATATTCTAGTTATGGCTTGTCGACCTCCACCCCAGTCCAGTTACTTCAGGATCCATCCTGCCCTCCAGTGGTTCATTCTGTGGGTACATTTTATACATTCTATAAATAATTATTTGCTTTTAGAAATTGTCACCTTAAGAGAGAAATTTGTATTTACTGATTGTATTGTAATGCCCTAGGATATAAATACTAGTTATTTTTTCAAATTATTTTTTACTAGAAATGTTTTACCCATTCATTAAGGATAATGTGAGATGGGGAAGGAAGACATCAGTAGAAAAAACAAATCACCCATACCTACCACTTAAGCACAATTACTGTTTACATATTGATGGAGCACTTTCTAATCATTTAATTCTCTGGTTTTGTTTTCTGGATTTTATTTAAGTTTGCTTTGTTTTAAGATATGGTCATGATTAAATTTTATAATTTAGTAGTCTTTTTTTATATACAGTTTTATATACTACTTTTTTATTTAGCATTTTACTGTGAATGTGTTTCTCTATTAATATATACGTTTTGTGAATTTTTAATAAGTGAATGAATACTCTAGTTAGTGGATATATTGTGGTCTGTGTAATTTCTCCACTATGGTTAGACATTTAATAGCTTTTTACTACCATAACATTTCTGTAAACACGTTTGTGCAAAAGCTTTTTGTATGTTTGAGCTTATTTTCTTGCAATGCAATTTCCCAATGTGGAAGTTAGTTTTAGTCCCAAGGTGGACTGATTTTTGATGCCTGTAAACCATGTGCGATATTTGTAAACAATTTATTTTAGTCATGGCTTTTTAATGTTCCCATATCGCAGAATGAACTAATTAATAAACTTGAAAAACTAGAATATTGTGCTGAGGGGAAAACTGGCTTCCTCACTGATAATCTATAACTCCATCCTATAGAAGCCATTTTCTAATACTTCTGGTTTGCATTGATTAGAGTTAATGCCTACAAGTCAGTGTTTGCATCTTTGAAGGCTTACCTTGTATTTTTCTGTCTTTAGGAAATTCAGACTGGTGGTGACAACCAGTTTGCATCACAAGGTAAAACCGTTTCTGTGAACCGTACTGATGTTCTACGGAATTCCTTCAGTACTCGCCTGGGAGTTCCACGCAGCCTGCCCAAAAGTGACAGACCAGCTATTCCACCTTTCCAGCAGTTGGGTCTTGTTAATGGGTTTCTGCCACAACATGAAGTTCCTAAGGAACCAGACCTATTAAAGTGTTCTCAAACATACATGAATCTGTTGGATTCTCATCCGGACAGTCAGACACACCAAAGCCCCATTCTGTTACCGCCAACTTTCCTGTCCAGTAATGAAGATAGATATGACAAAGAACACACTGGAGAAATCCCAAGTGAAGGAAAGGATTTAAACATACACGTGCGAGATTCAAGAATAAAGGATGTGCAGAAGGCAAAAAATGTGAACCAGAGTGCCGAAAAAGCCAGAACTGTGAAGTATTTGTTGGGAGAGCTCAAGGCCCTGGTAGCAGAGCAAGGTATATGAGCACTTTTAACATGAATTTCTGTGGTGTTAATGCTAAATGGCAGTATCATATTATTTAGTCATCTTTTAAATTTAGAAAACCCGACATGGAGTTTGCGGCATTTTCCATAGGACTATGTCTTGAGCTAATAAGGAAGTGAGTTCTGCCTATTTTATTGTTTAGGTTTTGATCCCTCATGTTTCCTGTGGATTTGAAATGTGCAAGAGAAAATCAAAACAGTCTTTTACTTGTAAGCACGTATTCATTCTACTTGATTCCAAAGGGCCTTGGAAAGATTCAACCAAAGAGAATTTATAGTCTTAAACTTTTAGGGATTAGAAGACCCCTAACGATTATTAACTCCCTAGCATAGACTGGTAATTTTTCCTATTTTAAAAAGATGCAGAGATTTTCTTCCCGGCATTTCTTTAATAACCAACTGTTGCAAGGTTTAACAAATCTGACTTGGAGGAGTAATCCAAACCTTTTAATGCCCTTTTCAGTTTACTTGTGGGTTTTTTAATTAAATCAAGACAGATGTCTCAGAAGGAATTATGAGATATTTGAACCAAGTTGTATTTGTTTGTTTTCATTGGGTGTATATGCTAAATAAGACCTTTCACTTGGAGTGAGTTACAGTTTTCTCATCCTAGAAAACACAGTAATTGATTATGGAAGCACTGACCGAATACCTAATATTTGCAGACAAAAAGAAATTCCAAATCTTAAAATGTGTTATAGGGAGAACATAGCACTATTAATCCGAAGGTTCAATATGTTAAAATCTCTGTTTTCAGACCTTCAGTTTATTACTATTCTCTTGACCAAATACTTAATCATGATAACAGTAATAGTAACAATGTTAGGTATCATTTATCGAATACTTACATGTGCCTGGCACCGTGCTGTTTTATATGCATTAATTATCTCATTTAATCCTCATAGCAATCCTAGGAGGTATTGTTATCTCCAGTTAACTATGGAGAAGAAATTTAGGCTTCAAGACTGAAGAAGTTTGACTAAAGCTCTATTGCTAGAAAATGGCAGAGCTCAGGTCTCTGCCTCTAATGCTTATAAGCAAAACCACTCTGTACAGGATTGGTAGGGAACTTCTCAGTAATTGGTCATAGATGTTTACTATGTACATGTACTTTATATCAGGGGGCTAAAATACCTGTGGGATTGAGTAACGTTTTGTAATTTAAAATATACTTTCTACCTCTTTGGGATATAAGAGAGTTAATATTATAATTATTAAATGTTTTCAGTGAACAGAAAATTTGGATGGAAATAAAAGGGCAAATATAAAAGGACAAAAGATCTAAAATCCACCTACCTATGTCTGTTTGCCACCTCTAAAACCATCCACTCTCCAAAATTAATAGCAAAAATGGTACTGCTTTCTATGCAACACCAAATGAGATGTAACTGGTTGTTTAAAATCTACTTTATAAAATTAAATACGAAAACCTTGTCAGAGTAGATCCTCCCTCAGTATTTTGCCAGATTGGATGACCTAAAGAGAATTATTTGCTTATGCCAGGATCAAAGGTTGTGTTGCAAATGTTAATACTGTAATCAACTCTAGGAAGCCCTTCAGCAATGATAGGAATCCAGTAGTCCTTTGGCAATATGAATATGAACTGGGAGACATAGTTATCTTCCTACTAGACTCTCGCTTGAAAACAAAAACAAAACAAAACACTAATAATCCTGTGATTGAAGATTTATCTTTGGTTTACTGAATTTCTTTAGAATTCAATTGAGTAAACAAATGCAGGCAGCAGAAAAGAGGAAAATAAGATTTATATATCAAGTTTATAAGCAATCGAGTTGTTTGTTTATAGCGAGTATGTACATATCTGAGAAATTTTCTTTTTTAGTAATACACATAAACAATCTTACCCCAAAACAATTAATGGTATTGTTTTTACTCATTTATTTGCCTGTACATAGAGGATTCAGAAATTCAGAGATTGATTACAGAATTGGAGATGTGTATATCTCTGCTTCCAGCAATAAGTGGAAACACAAATATTCAAGTTGAAATAGCACTGGCCATGCAACCACTGAGAAGTGAAAACGCTCAGTTACGCAGGTAAGAATTGTTCTTGGAATATTTTTGTCATATGCAGAGACGTGCCATGGCCAGAACAAAGGCGCCAAATGAGATATCCAGGACTCTGTGTGAAAGCTAGATTTAGTGTTTTACTGTGTTTCTACTTTTACCTCTCCATTTCTAAACATTGCCAGCATTCTCTAACTCCTCTTCCTTTGCTTCTGCTCACTGGTACATGTTTTCTCCCACCTCCTTTACCTCCATTGTCACTTGGTCGTAGAGTACCGAAAGGAAAATGAAGTTCCCCGGGGTATTTGTCAGGCTAGTCTAGGCTGTGCTGCAATATGAAACTCCAGAATCTTAGCGGTATAGCGCAGTGAAAGTTTCTTTCTCTCTCCTGCCGAGACCAGCATGGGCCGTCCTTCTAGGTTCCCTCTATCTCATGAGGCCACTGTCTCATAAGACAGTATTTTTCAGGGAAAAGAGAACATGGATCTGGCACACCGTCTCTGCACCTCCCAGCTCAGAAGTGACAGTCTCGCTTTAACTTTTTTTTGTAGACTAAAATGGGCCAAAGAGGCATATGCTCGTTTCTAAAGTAAAGATCTGGGGCATAAAATTTTCCCATACTGCCCTTATACCCCAGAAGGAAAGGAGACCCTGATAGGGGTGAGCACCAGTTGCTCCACCACATTCAGTCATAGAGAAAACTCACTTAAATTCTTAGATATTTTTTCTTTTGGCTATCTTAACTTATGTAGGAGATCACTTACATATTATTAGCAGTATCCCAACTTTGCATGTTTCAGTGATGACCACCAAGGCCACTACTCCAGTATCGATACTTTGCAGGGAATTAGAGTACATTTTCAGTGCTTCTGTGGCACCGCAGTGTGAGTGTGCCCTGAGAGGGTATTAGAGTTGGTGAGCTGTAGACATTGTACAGATAGGACCTGCAAGGGCCTGCACAAACATTTTTAAGAAATTAGAAAGCAGTAAAATAGGATTGCTAGGTGGAGGGCAGCCTAAATTTATAGATCTGGAGCCTGCAAAGGCATGCTTAGGATGATTTCTCTAAAGGTCATTATTCTCTAAGATACTATGATATAAGATGAGGTTGCCGGATTTAAATTCAAATAAAACCATCTTCAGTTCTGACCTAAGCGATCTCTGTAATAGCATTAATTTCTCAAAATAAAAAAACAAGTATGAATAATAGTAATGGTAATAGCCAGGAGTACTGCTAACATTTATTGAATGTTTCTAAGGTGTGCCAGGCTATGTCCTTTATATATGTCATCTCTTTAAATTCTCAGGATGGCTCTATGATGTAGATCGTATGTTATTCTCATTTACACGAGGAAACCTAAGCACAGAGAGGTTATATAACTTGTCCCAAGTTGCGTATATAAGAAGATTCAAACCAGGCAGCCTGCTTTTAGAGGACAAATTATCTTAATTTATATACTTCTGCATTGCTTTTGCTAGGAAGTAGAATCTAACTTATTTAGTACTGCAGTATTTAAGTGTATTTTGTGGAACAAAACTATACTGTAAGCTGTTTGAAAGAAACATGTTTTTAAAGGTATGACTATCAAATAATTGTTTTTTCTTAAATATACCAGAACTTAGCCTCAGGCTATTGGCTATTTTAACATGTGCCAATGGGAAGTATCAGGAGTTCGTATTTATTTTCCTTCTTTAGAACATTTTAGAATTGTTTTAGGAGCTAATTTATAAGTCACTCAACAAAATGAGGCTTACTACTTTATTGGTCACTGCTTGTGTTTAATTTCTTAAAAATGTATTAGTTTGATGTTCAACCACTTTCTTCAGACTTGGCACCGGATCTTTTTGGCTGTGTGTCCTCAGAGGACAAAGATTACATACCATGCTATTCCCAGTGTTTACTTGACCTTCTGAATGAAAAATAAAGAATTTGTCAATTTGTCTTTTTAGTAGAATGAGGTTTCAGCAGAGATATAGGAATTTTTATGCCTCTTTGGGAACTTCGTTTGAAAAGAGTCATCTGTAATTTCCATTACAAATGAAAGTTGCAATACATAGGTTTATTTACACTCAAAAAGCTTTTTCAATCAAAAATATATTTTTTTTCTGTCTGTACATTTAAAACTACGTGTTTCTAGTTAGCCAGAAAAGTGACCTTTCAGGACTTTCTTGGAGTTTATTGCCATCTTGTGGCTTAAAAAAAATAGCCAGTTGCAATGATTCTATGGTATTTGGGCATTTTTGGCAATTTGAGCTGCACAGGTTTTATTTGGGACTTCTGATAAAATCCTCAACATTTAGCCTTCCTGGTCCCTTCCCATGAAATATCTATAGTACTCAGTTCATTGTGACCCCCAAAAGCTCTGGCACATTCCCAAATTTCCTGCATGAGGTTTTGCGGGGGTACTACTTCCAGTTAAGAACCATTGAGCTAGAGAGTTCCTTAATCTTTATAGGGCAGTTTAGAATTCATAACCACTTCCTGACTTTAGACTCAAATATGAGACCACTATGTATTCACACAGAACAGCAACAACAACAAAAAATGAAATAGAAGTGAGTGGGGGGGGAGACATAGGTGGCATTTGGTCTTTTGGCGTGATCATTTGACAGATGGTAACATAATTCTCCCAGATGGAAGCTACTAGCGAAAGAGCATATTGTTTATTTGTTTATTTTATGTTATTTCTGAGTTCAAAGATATGGGAGAGCCTGTGAGCTAAGATTTAGACATGCTGAGTTTGTCATTCAGGCCATCTGGAGATATATACAGTAATAAGGAGCTCACAGGAACAAGAGCCAGGATAGAAATGCAGACTTGGGAGTTACTCCCTGAACACATTTTTATTGAGCTTTTACTGTAGATTTGGCATTGTTGTAGACACTGGCGACAATGGTGATTAAAAACAAGTGATTCGTGAAGTGACATGATCTAGGATGGAGCTAGAGCATATGATGCTAAGCATAATAAGAGAAAGACAGATATCATACAATTTCACTCACATGTAGAATTTGAGAAACACAATAGATAACATAGGGGAAGGAAAGGAAAAATAAGGTAAAAACACAGAGGGACGCAAACCATAAGAGACTCTTAAATACAGAGAACAAACAGGGTTGATGGAGGAGAAGTGAGTGGGAAGGATGGACTAAATGGGTGATGGGCATAAGGAGGGCACTTGTTGGGATGAGCACTGGGCATTATATGTAAGTGATGAATCACTGAGCTCTACTCCTGAAACTTATACTACAGTGTATGTTAACTAACTTGAATTTAAATTTAAAAAATCCAAAAAAAACAGTGATTTGTTATCAGCGTGTAAGTGGTAAATTCGTCAGGAAGGTATAGAGTATGAACCTAGCCAAGGGTAAGTTAGTAGGGAATAACAGCTTTTTAGGGCAAGAACACAGGAGGAGGAGACTGTGAGAGAAACCCAAGAAGGAGCAAGATATGGCAGGAAAACTGGGAGAGGGATGTCACAAAAGCCATGGGGAGAAAGAATTTATAGGAGAGATCTTTGCTTAGCATTCAGAATAAACAGACTGACAAAAGAGATAAAAGAGGGTCAAGAATAAACATCACCAGATGAATCACTCAAAGAAAACTTGAAACAGTTTTAAGGAAATTAAAGATAATAGAATCCTTCTTAAAGGCAGGAAAAGAAAGAATGCTTAAAAGAGAAAAGACAGGAAAAGGAGAAGAAAAGGGAATTAGATGAGGTCAGGAAAATGAAGCAAAAAATCTTACAAAAATGAAAACAAAATAAACAAATATGAAATCAGGAATCTTATATTCAACTAGGATCTTTATTATATTCCATTAGGACCTAAGCAGTATGAAAGCTCATTTTGTTGTTTTTTGGGTTTTGCTCTTTTCCCCCTCAAATCTTTTGGTTTCAGTTGCTACTAAATTCATAGTTTAGTGTCTCCTACCAACCTTAGCTTATTCTTCTTCCCAAACCCCTTTTTAAAAAAAGTATTGATTTATTTTGTGGTAAAATATATCTGACATTATTCCTAATTTTTAACCGTTTTATAAGTATACATTTCGGGGTCATTAAATACGTTCACAATGCTGTGTTCCCACAACCACTCTGTGTTTTCCCCAATTTTTTCATCACCAACGTAAACTTTGTACCCATTAAACAGTAATTCCCTTTCTTCTTTACCCTTAACCTCTGGTAATGTCTGTTCTCTTTTCCATGTGAATTTGAGAAGGCTGAATGTTTGTCCCTTTTATTTGCTGCTGTATTTCCAGCACTGAAAATTGTCCCTAACACTCTGATAGATGTTTGTGAAATGACTGAAGTCACGGTGGATAAGCTTGAAAAAACAAAACAAAATAGAGAATAATTAAAAATTATTATAAACAAGATACATATGTAAGAGAAACAAAGAATGCAAAATTTGGCATAATTAGTGTTCCTGATAAAGAGAACAAATGGATTAAAGACAATGTTAAAATATATGTAAATAACGGGAAATTTAGTCATCTAAAGCTATGCGTCAGAGGATCAGTAGGGCATTCAGGATCCCAGGAAAACTGTTTATAATGATCAACACCAAGATATAAGCTAATAAAGTCACTACATCTTTTTTTTTTTTTTATCAATTTATTGTCAAATTGGTTTCCATACACCCAGTGCTCATCCCAACAAGTGCCTTCCTCAGTGCCTGTCACCCTCTCTCCACCCTCCCACACCCCCCTCAACCCTCAGTTTGTTCTTAGTATTTAAGAGTCTCTTATGTTTTGCCTCCCTGCCTCTCTGTAAAGTCACTACATCTTAAGGACAAAATAAAATTAACTTTTGTAGACTCTCAAAATTTTCACAGGAATAAATTCATTGCCTGAAGATCATAGAACATTATTTACAGAGATCTAAGGGAAAGTGAGTATGCCCCGAGAATCTCATATGTGGCCCAGCAGTACTTTCAGTGTAAAGGCAGCAGTCAATAAGCTCAGGAGTGCAAGAACTTAGGAAAAACAGCACTCTTGGACTCCTTTAAAAACAACAAAAAAGGGGCGCCTGGGTGGCTCAGTCGGTTGGGCGGCCGGCTTCGGCTCAGGTCATGATCTCACAGTCTGTGAGTTCGAGCCCCGCGTCGGGCTCTGTGCTGATGGCTCGGGGCCTGGAGCCTGCTTCGGATTCTGCGTCTGCCTCTCTCTCTCTCTGCCCTTCCCCTGCTTGTGCTCTGTCTCTCAAAAATAAATAAACATTAAAAAAAAAAATTAAAAAAACAAAAAAATTTTTTGAATAGCAAATTTCAGTCAACCAAGAGGTGAATTCAAATAAAGGAGTGGATTAGAGATGAACATTGAACCTCTACTTAGAACTAGGACAACTATGGGAATTAAGGTGACAGAGTAGAATGTGTTAGTAATCTTGACAATATAGATTCCAAAGTTAATGTTTTTATTCCTATTTCCTTTATTTAAGGTTATCTAGGAATAATTTATGAGGTAGAGAAATATTTGCCTAAGGTTCGTTAGTTCTAATTTCACTTGTTACTTTTTCCTTCAGATAAAATCATGTAATCCTAAATTCAATACATAATATTTTAAAATAGAATTTTTTTAATGTTTGTTTATTTTTGGGAGAGAAGAGAGACAGAGTGTGAGCAGGGGAGGGATAGAGAGAGAGGGAGACACAGAATCTGAAGCTGACTCCAAGCTCTGAGCTGTCAGCACAGAGCCTGATACGGGACTTGAACTCACGAACCACGAGATCATGACCTGGGCTGAAGTTGGCCACTTAACTGACTGAGCCACCCAGGCTCCCCATAAAATAGTATTTGTAATATTATCCTATTATTTAAAAATTCTGTTTGGCTAATTTTTTCCTCTCTGTATAGGCTTAAAAAATGTCTGAATGATACCCAACAAGTAGTGATTATTATTTCTGCTTAGAATTGTGCTGGAGTTCTAACTAGTAAAATAGGGCAAAAAAAGGAAATAAGAGTCTTTTTTTGTAAATATTTTTAAAATGTTTTTGTAATGTTTATTTTCGAGAGAGAAAGAGGGAGAGAGAGACAGAGCATGAGTGGGGGAGGGGCAGAGAGAGATGGAAACTCAGAATCTGAAGTAGTCTCCAGGATCTGAGCTGTCTGCACAGAGTCCGATGCAGGGCTCAAATTCAGGAACTGTGAGATACTGACCTGAGCTGAAGTCCGATGCTTAACCACGTGAAGCACCCAGGCGCCCCTATAAAACCTTTTTAAAGTATAACTGTATTATTCACAGATGACATGGTAGCCTTTGTAGAAAATACTACAGAATCTACGAAAAAGCAACTAGAATTAACAAATGAGCCTAGCTAGGTTGTAGGATATGAGATCAATGTACAATAGGCATTTATATTTCTATATACTGACAATGAACAATTTGAAATGAAATTTAAAAAGAATACTTTTAATAGGATCATCAAAAAATAAGGTCAATTTAGGGATAAGTTTGATTAAAAATGTGTGAGACCTATATACTGAACACTGTAAAACATTGCTGGGAGAAAGAAGACATATGTAAGTGAGAGATAAGCCAGATGCGTAGATAAGACTTATTATTGTCAAGATGTTAGTTCTCCCCGAATTGATCTATATATATAGATTCTATGTAATTGTAGTGAAAACCCCAAGAGGTTTTTTGTAGAAAGGTGATTCGAAAACTTATATGGAAATTCAAAGAATCTAAAATAACCAAACCAAAACAACTTAAGGAAAGGAGAATAAAATTGGTACTATCCTATTTCAAGACATGAAGTTATAGTAATCAAGACAGTGGTGGCATTGGTGTAAGGAGAGACATGTATAATTGAAACAGAATGGAGTCCAGAAATAAACTCACACATATATATAACCAATTTTTGACAAAGATGCCAGGGAAATTCAGTAGGGAAAGAAAGAATCCTTTCAATAAATAGTGCTGAACAATTGGAGAGCCATAGACAAAAAAAAAAAAAAAAAAAGGAAAGAAAGAAAACACAACCACCTCAACCTTTACCTTACAACATGTATTAAAATTAACTTGAAGTGAATCATAAGTTTAAATATATAATTAAGATATACAGAGCTTATAGAAAACAAAAAAATCGTAGGGGATTGTGAGTTGGAAAAGATTTCTTAAATATAACAAAAATATAAGTAGAAAAAAATTTATAAGTTGGACTTTATCAGAATATAAAATTTGCTCTTCAAAAGATACTATTACTAAAAGTAAAGAAGCAAACAACAGAGAATATTTGCGATATGTTTAATGAAGGACATCTACATATAGGACGTATGAAGAACTGTTACAACTCAAAAAATGGGCAAAGTATTCTAATAAACACTACATCAAAGAAGATAAGTGGATATCAAATAAGCATGTGAAAATATCTCATCATTAATCATTAGGAAAATGTAAACTAAAACCATGTTGAGATAATACTGCATACCCACTAGAAGGGCTAAAATTCAAAATACTGACCAGATGTGAGTAAGGATGTGGAGGCACTTGCATAATTTACTGGTGGGAATATAAAATGGTACACATACTTTGGAAAATAGTTCGGTAGTTTCTTAGAAATTAAATAAACCATATGATCCAGTCATTTTGTTCTTAGGTATGTACTCAGAGAAGTAAAAGCATATATCCACACAAATGCTTACTTGTGAATGTCCATAGGAAACAACCTAAATGTCAGGCGGATGGATAAATCGCGGTATGTCCACACAATAGAATACCATTCAGTAGTGGAAAGGAGAGAACTATTGAACATGCAAGAGCATGGAGGAGTCTGAGAATCATCATGCTGAATGAAAGAAGGCAGGCTAAAGTGTATATTGTATGATTCCATTTACAGTATAATTGTAATAGCACCTGGGTGGCTCAGTCAGTTAAGCATCCGACTCGATTTCAGCTCAGGTCATGGTCTCACAGTCATGGGATTGGGCCCCACAGGGGGCTCCGTGCTGGGCATGGAGCTGCTCGAGATTCTCTCTCTACCTCTCTGTCCCTCCTCAGCTCTTACTCTCTCTCTCAAAAAACTGAAACAAAACAAACAAAAGATAATATAATTGTATACTGTATAAATATATAGTATAAAATTCCAGAAAATGCAGATGAATCTGTAAATTAGTGGTTGTTTGGGAAGGGGATATTATGAAATGGAGCATGCAGAAATTTTGGGGTGTGATGAATATATTAATTGTGGTGGTGGTTTCACCACATCATATGTTAAAACTGATAAAATTGTATACTTCATATATGTGCAGTTTAATATATATGTTTTATTTCAATAAAGCTATATTTAAAAACAATGAGTAAACTGTAAAAAGAAATATTTGCCTAAATGTCAGCAGTTCTTTTCCTTTGTTTAAATCAAGTATATGAAAATATAATACATAATATTTGTTAAAAACGTATAACTATTAAAAAGATTGTCTTTTGTTATTTTTTTAATCATGTATCATTTTTTATGGAAGAATCATGTTTTAAAAACCTGACTCTGAAAGCAGGGAATGAGAGGGAAGGAGAATAGCTAATGGTACAGTTGGGTTGGAGGGAGTATCTTCTTAAATATGGGAGCAGTTTTGTTACTCTTGTCAGCTGAGCCACATGAGCCAGTAAGGAGTGAGGAGCTGCAGGTGCAGAAGAGAAAGGGAGTGGACTAGGAGCAGAGTTCTTTAGGTTAGAGAAGGAAATGGGATTGAGGAAGCTGAGGAGGCTCCCTTTCTCTAAGACTAGAAGAAAGAAGTGAGGATTAGTGTATATATATGGATACATTTGTACACCCTGGGCAGAAGGATAACAGTTTGTCCCCAAGCCGTGTTATTTTTAGTGAAAACAGGAAGTATCCTACTGAGAGGAGGAGGATAGGAATGAGAGGCTTACAGTGAGGGATGAAACTTTAGGCTGGCCGTATACAGGAAGAAGAGAAAAAATTCACCATGAATGTATAGAAAGATTGTCAAACAAAGCTTCTGTCACATACTTGGTGTGTAAGAGGACATCAGTACCTTCTGTTTTCCTAGAAAATCCCAAAAAAAGCATTCTAGTTGGAATTACAGATTACCAGTCTCTGTTGCCTTTTCTAGATCTGCACTCTGGTTATAAAGGGGAAATTTCAGAAAAACAGAACTGTATTAAAACAAACATGGGATTGTATTGTGCTGTTGTTCTTCTGTAGCTTGCTGTTTTTCATGTGATAATGTGTCTGGAGGGTATTTTCATGTCAGTACATGTAGATATCTCTCTTTAAAAAAATACCTGTGTGTTAGTGTTTCTTATCATGGATAGACCATAATTTATGTAGCATTTTGTTTCTAACTTCTCACTATTAAATATTGCTATTATGAACATTGTGTATCTATCTAGAGATTGTAGATGCTTTTGCACATGTACAGCTACAGTTGACGCTTGAGCAATGCAAGAGTTAGGGGTCCTTACTCCCTACAAAGTAAAAAAATCTGTGTAACTTTGACTCCCACAAAACTTTACTAATAGCCTACTGTTGACCAGAAGCCTTATCAATAACATTGAATGTACTGTTGATTAACATATATTTTGTATGTTATATGTATTATGTACTATATTATTGCAGTAAAGTAAGCTAAAGAAAAGAAAATATTAAGAAAATCATAAGGAAGAGAAAATACATGAGTAGTACCGCACTGTGTTTATCAAAAATCTGTGGATAAGTGAACCTGCGCGGTTCAAACCCATGTTATTCAAGGCTTAATTATATTTCTGAGACTAGATAACTTAGAGTTAGAATTATTTTGTTGAAGATAATAAACATTTCACATTTTGTTGGATACTGTCAAATTGCTGTTCAAATGGTTCTATCCGTAGACTCCCACTAATTGAGAGAATTCATTTGTCTCACCAACAAATAGTGTTACTTCCTTTCATTTTTGTCAGTCCTGTGGCCATAAAGTATCTCCTGTTTTTAATTTGCATTTCTTTACATTAGTGAAGCTGAGCATTTTTCGTATGCTTGTAGGCCATTTCTATTTCTTATGTGAATTGCTCATTTTTATTGCTTTTTTAGCGATTTGCAGGAGCTCTTTAAGTGTTACGGATCTTTTGTCTATTATATATGTGGCAGGTATTTTCTTCCAGACTGTTAATTCTAGAACGAGTTTTAAATTTTGATACAGTTAAATCTTTTATTCTTTTCCTTGATGGTTGCTGGGTTTTGAATCTTGCTTAGGAATGCCTTCCCCACTTCAAGATTATGTAGATTTCCACCTAAAACTTGTGTAGTTGCTCTTGTTTGTATATTTTCTGCATACCTCTTTAATCTATCTGGAATTAATACATGCAAGTGATGTGAGGTAAAGTACTATCATTTTAGATTCGGGAACAAAAACAAATACTTTAGTGCAGAATATGTTCAGGTAATTAATTCTGGAAAGATAATAGAGGTAACTTTTCAACATTAACTTCTTAGAAGTAAACATTTTTGTCATTCCTTTTGTATGTTCTCATTTGTGAAGGGACCACAAATTGTGAAGTTCACTGTAGGACAAAGTTGCTGCTTCTTAGCCTTCTGTCTTTTAAAATAAGGCCATTACATTTTCCATCTAATAAACTATTAGAAGCTTAGATTTGCATTTCCCAATTTTTTCAATGTGTGACAAATCAAGTAGATACATGTCTGGAAACAGTTCCTGTAGGTGTTCTAGCTCATAGTTAGATCTTTTAAAGAGCACATTGTTACTACAGTAATAAAAAGACAGAGAAAGAGGACAGAAGAAGAAAATAGCAAGAGAAAATAAGAAATGAAATAATAATTTAAAAAAAAGGAAATCATTGAGAGAACAAAAAAAGGAAAGGAGAAAAATAAGAGAAAAGTCAACCTTTTTCTTTTTAGAGGAGAGTTTAATGTTGTCCCAGGCAATCTTTTAAAAATTATCACAGGCTCTATAAATAGTAGCAGTGATGTGGTTTTGTTGTTTATATGGTTTTTGTCTTTTGTTCTGGGGATGAGATGGACTTCTGCTATCCTAGTGGGTACCGTCTTTCATGCTGTCTTTTTTATTTTTTATTGTTTTAATCTTTTTTTTTCATCATTGGTGTACTCTTTAATCTCCATTCCCTTTTCCCCCCATCTCCCCATCTACCTAAGCAAAATAAGTCAGTCAGAGAAAGACAGATACCATATGATCTCACTCATGTGGAATTTAAGAAACAAATGGGCAAAGGGAGAAAAAGAGACAAATCAAAAAACAGACTCTCAATTATAGAGAACAAACTGATGGTTAGCAGAGGGGAGGTGTTATCCTTTTTAATAGGCTGTTAGATGTACACTGTTAAATGTGTTAGGGATTCATGGAATCATTTATCTTTATTATTTCCTTTAGGCAACTGAGAATTTTGAACCGACAACTTAGAGAACAAGAAAAAACTCAAAAGGCACCTGGTTCTCTGGAATGCAACCTTGAATGTAGGTAAAAGAACTTTAAGAACTGATGGTAAATTCTTTGTGGTTCTGGAAACACTGATAAAGAACTGAGCTTTCTTAATTACTTTGTCATAAGAGGGCTTTTTTTAAATCTACATTTGAAAAAATAGCAATAATACTTCTTATTAAAAATTAAAATAGCACAGAAACAAAAATAAAAGATCTGTGCTATCATGTCCCAGTAATATGCCCCATTTCTTTTAAAAGGCTATATTTCCTTTCATGTGTCTTCTGTTCATATAAAATTGATGTGTTTCACAAATACTGTGTTCCTACTATATGCCAGGCACTGATAGAACTATATATGGATTTTATTTTTTCTTTTTGAAAAATGAGATTACACTCGCTCTTCTGTAGTTTGTGTTTATTGACTTCACTTGTAGGGGGCAGTATTCTCTTTTTTTTTTTCTTTATTTTTCAAGTTTTTATTTAAATTTCAGTTCGTTAATATACAGTGTAATATTAGTTTCAGGTATAGAATTTAGTGATTCATCACTTACATATAATACCCAATGCTCATCACAAGTGCTCTCCTGAATACCCATCACCAATTTAACCCATTCTCCCACCTGCCTCCCCTCCAGTAACCTTTAGTTTGTTCTTTATCGTTAAGAGTCTGTTTCCTGGTTTGCCTTTCTTTTGTTTCCTATGTTTATCTGTTTTGTTTATTAAATTCCACATATGAGTGAAATCATATGGTATTTTCTTTCTGTGACCAATTTACTTTATCATTTATACTCTCCGACTCTATCCACGTCACTGCAAATGGCAAGATTTTATTTTTTATGGCTGAGTAATATTCCATGGTATATACATACCACATCCTCTTTATCCATTCATCAGTAGATGGCCATTGGGCTTTTTCCATAATTTGGCTATTGTTGACAATGTTGCTGTAAACAACAGAGTGCATGTATTTCTTTGAATCGGTATTTTTGTATCCTTTGGGTAAATACCTAGTAGTGCAATTGCTAGATCATAGGGTAGTTTTATTTTTAACTTGTCGAAGAACCTCCATACTGTTTTCCAGATAGGCTGTACCTGTTTGCATTCCCACCAACAGTGTAAGAGTGTTTCCCTTTCTCTGCAGCCTTGCCAACACCTGTTGTTTCCTGTGTGGTTCATTTTGGCCATTCTGACAGGTGTGAGGTGATATCTCATTGGGGTTTTTTAATTTATTTATTTTGAGAGAGAGCGAGAGAGCATGTGCATGTGTGAGCAGGGGAGGGTCAGAGAAAGAGGGAGAGAGAGAAACCCAAGCGGACTCTGCACTCTCTGCATGGGGCCCTATGTGGGGCTCGAACTCATGAACAATGAGAGCACGACCTGAGCTGAAATGAAAGAGTCAGATGCTTAACTGACTGAGCCACCCAGGCACTCAGTTATAGTCTTGATTTGTATTTCCCTGATGATGAGTGATGTTGAGCATCTTTTTGTAAATATCGTCTCCGACTCTGTAGGTTCCTTTTTGGTTTTGTTGATTGTTTCCTTCACTGTGCAGAAGCTTTTTATTTTGAAGTAGTCCCAATAGTTTATTTTTGCTTTGTTTCCCTTGCCGCAGGAGACATATCTAGTAAGCAGTTGATGTGGCTGATGTTAAAGAGATTACTGCCTATGTCCTCCTCTAGGATTTTAATGGTTTCCTCTCTCACTTTAGGGCTTTCATCCATTTTGAATTTATTTGTGTGTGTGGTGTAAAAAAGCAGTCCAGTTTCATTCTTTTGCATTTTGCTGTCCAATTTTCCCAACACCATTTGTTGAAGAGACTGTCTTTTTTCATTGGATATTCTTTTATGCTTTGTTGAAGATTAGTTGACCATATAATTGTGGGTTCATTTCTGGGTTTCCTATTCTGTTCTATTGATCTATATGTTTGTTTTTGTGCCAGTGTCATACTGTTTTGATCACTACAGCTTTGTAATGTAACTCGAAGTCTGAAGTTGTGTTGCCTCCTCTTTGCTTTGCTTTGGCTATTTGGGGTCTTTTGTGGTTCCATACAAATTTTAGGATTGTTTGTTCTAGCTCTGTGAAAAATGCTGGTGATATTTTGATAGGCATTGCTTTAAATGTGTAGATTCCTTTTGTCGTATAGACATTTTAACAATATTTCTTCTTCCAGTCCATAAACATGGAATGTTTTTCCATTGCTTTGTGTGGTCTTGAATTTCCTTCATTAGTGTTTTATAGTTTTCAGACTATAAATCTTTAATCTCTTTGGTTAGGTTTATTCTTAGGTATCTTATGGTTTTTGGTGCAATTGTAAATGGGATGGATTCCTTGATTTTTCTTTTGGCTACTTTGTTATTGGTGTATAGAGAAGTACAACAGATTTCTGTACCTTGATTTTGTATCCTGAGACTTTACTGAATTCATGTATCAGTTCTAGCAATTTTTTGGTGGTCTTCTGGGTTTTCTACATGGAGTATCATGTCCTCTACAAATAGTGAGAGTTTGACTTCTTCTTTGCTGATTTGGATGCCTTTATTTTTTTGTGTTGTCTGATTGCTGAGGCTAGTACTTCTAGTTTTATGTTAAATAACATGGTGAGAGTGGACATCCCTGTCTTGTTCCTGACTACAGAGGAAAAGCTTGCAGTTTTTCCCCATTGAGGACATTAACTGTGAGTTTTTTGTATATGGCCTTTATTATGTTGAGGTATGTTCCCTCCATCTATACTTTGTTAAGGGTTTTTATTATGAATGGATATTGTACTTTGTCTAATGCTTTTTCTGCCTCTATTGAGAGGATCATATGGCTCTTATCCTTTCTCTTATTAATGTGATGTATCATTGGTTGATTTACAAATATTGAACCACCTTTGCATCCCAGGAATAAATCCCACTTGATCATGGTGAATGATTCTTTTAATGTTGGATTTCATTTGCTATAATGTGTTGAAGATTTTTGCGTCCGTGTTCATCAGGGATATTGGCCTGTAGTTCTCTGTTTTAGTGGAATCTTTGTCTGATTTTGGAGTCAGGGTAATGCTGGTCCCATAGAATGAGTTTGGAAGTTTTCTGTTTTTTAGACTTAAGAAGAACAGGTATTAACTCTTCTTTAAATGTTTGCTAGAATTTGCCTGTGAAGCCATCTGGCCCTGGAATCTTGTTTTTTGGGAGATTTTTTATTATTGATTCAGTTTCTTTGCTGGTATTGGTCTGTTCTAGTTTTCTATTTCTTTCTGTTTCAGTTTTGGTAGTTTATGTTTCTAAGAATTTATCATTTCCTCCAGATTGTCTAATTTGTTGGCATATAGTTTTTCATAATATTCTCTTATAATTATTTGTATTTCTGTGGTATTGGTTGTTATTTCTCCTCTCTCATTTGTGATTTTGTTTATTTGGGTCCTTTTTCTTTTCTTTTTGATAAATCTAACTAAGGATTTATCAATTTTATTAATTTTTTCAAAGAACCAGCTCCTGGTTTCATTGATTTGTTCTGGTTTTTTTTTTTTTTCCAGTTTCTTTATCATTTATTTCTACTCTATTCTTTATTATTTCTCATCTTTTGGTGGATTTAGGCTTCATTTGTTCTTTTTCTAGCTCCTTTAGGTGTAAGGTTAGGTTGTTTATTTGAGATTTTTCTTGCTTCTTGAGGTAGGCCTGTATTGCTATATACTTCCTTCTTATGACTACTTTTGCTGCATCCTATAGGTTTTAAACCATCATGTTTTCATTTTCATTTGTTTCCATGTATTTTTTTATTTCTTCTTTAATTTCCTGGTTGGTCTATTCATTGTTTAGTAGCATGTTGTTTAACCTCCTTGTATTCATGGCCTTCCCAAATTTTTTCTTGTGGTTGACTTCAAGTTTCGTAGCATTTGGTCAGAGAATATGGATGGTATGATCTCAATCTTTTTGTACTTATTGAGGCCTGATTTGTGACCTAGTATGTGATCTGTTCTGGAGACTGTCCCATGTGCATCCATAAAGAATGTGTATTCTGCTGCGTTAGGATGAAATGTTCTGAATATATTTGTTAAGTCAATCTGGCCCAGTGTGTCTTTCAAAGCCATTGTTTCCTTGTTGATTTTCTACTTAGATGATCCGTCCATTGGTGTAAGTGGGGTGTTAAAGTTGCCTACCATTATTGTATTATTATCAATGAATTCCTTCATGTTTGTTATATTAATTGTTTTATATGTTTGGGTGCTCTCAATTTGGGGGCATAAATATTTATAATTGTTAGATCTTGTTGGGTAAATCTCTTAATTATGATATAGTGCCCTTCTTCATCTCTAGTTACAGTCTTTGGTTTAAAGTCTAGTTGGTCTGGGGCACCTGGGTGGCTCAGTTGGTTAAGCGTCCAGCTTTGGCTCAGCTGACAGCTCAGACCCTGGAGCCTGCTTCTGTGTCTTCCTCTCTCTCTGCCCCTCCCCTGCTTGTGCTCTCTGTCTCTCAAAAAATGAATAAATGTTAAAACAAATTAAAAAAATAAAATAAAATCTAGTTTGTCTGGTAGAAATATTGCTACTTCAGCCTATTTTAATGTCCATTTGCATGATAGACCTTTCTCCATCCCCTCACTTTCAATCTGCAAGTGTCTTTAGGTCTAAAATGAATCTCTTGTAGGCAGCATATATGTGTGTCTTACTGTTATTGTTGTTTTTATCCATTCTGACACTCTTTGTCTTGATTAGAACATTTAGTCCATATACATTCAGAGTAATTATTTAAAAAAATTTTTTTTATTTTTTTTTAATGTTTATTTATTTTTGAGAGACATAGAGACAGAGTATGAGCAGGGGAAGGGCAGAGAGAGAGGGAGATACAGAATCTGAAGCAGGCTCCAGGCTCTGAGCCGTCAGCACAGAGCCTGACGCGGGGCTCAAACTCACAGACTGTGAGATCATGACCTGAGCCGAAGTCGGCCACTTAACCGACTGAGCCACCCAGGCACCCCTAAAAAATTTTTTTAATGTTTATTTATTTTTGATAGAGACAGAGTACAAGCAGGGGTGGGGCAGAGAGAGAGAGAGAGAGAGAGGGAGACAGAATATGAAGCAGGCTCCAGGCTCTGAGCTGTCGGCACAGAGCCCTACTTGTGGCTTGAACCCAAAACCACAAGATCATGATCCGAGTTGAAGTCGGATGCTTAACCAACTGAGCCACCCAGGTTCCCCTAGAGTAATTATTGATAGATATATATTTAGTGCCACTTTATTACTTGTTTCGTCATAGTTTCTGGAGATTTTCTCTGTTCCTTTCTAGTCTTTGTCACTTTTGATCTTTCCTTCCCACTCAAAGAGTCCCCTTTAATACATCTTGCAGGGCTAGTTTAGTGTTCATGAACTCCTTTAGTTTTTGGTGGTAAACTCTTTATCTCTACATCTTTTCTGAATGACAACCTTGCTGGATAGAATATTCTTGGCTGCAGATTTTTCCCATTCAGTGTGTTGAATATATCATGCCATTCCTTTCTGACTTGCCAAGTTTTTGTGGAGAGATCTGTATCTAACCTTATGAGCCTTCCCTTGTAAATTAGGGACTTTTTTGTCTTACTACTTTTAGGATTTTCTCTTTATCACTATATTTTGCAAATTTAAATATAATATGTCTTGGTGGTGGCCTGCCTTTGATGATTTTGATGGCAGTTCTCTCTAACTCCTGAATTTGGATGTCTGTTTTCTTCCTCAGATTAGGGAAGTTTTCAGCTATTATTTCTTCAAATAAACCTTCTGCCCCCTTTTCTCTCTCTTTTTCTTCTGGGACTCCTATGATACAAATGTTATTACATTTAATGGAGTCACAGAGCTCCCCAAATCTACTCTCACGATTCATCATTCTTCATTCTTTTGTTCAGCTTCATTATTTTTCATAGTTCTGTGCCACTCGGGCACCCTGATAATTTTCCATAATTCTGTCTTCTGTATCACTTATCCATTCCTCTCATTCTTCCATCCTCGTGGTTTTACATCCAGTTTGTTTCGAATCTCAGTTATTGCATTTTTCATATCTGCGTGATTGTTTTTTAACTTTTATTTCTGTAGTAAGGGTCTCCCTGATGTCTTCCACGCTTTTCTCAAGCCCAGTGAGTATCTTTATGATTGTTATTTTAAAATCTCCATTAGTCTTATTATTTATATCTGTTTCAATTAAATTTCTAGCCATGACCTTTTCTTGTTATTTCTTTGGGGATGAATTCCTCCATCTTGGCATTTTATCTAGGTCTCTGTCTTCTTCTGTGTGTTGGAAAAGCCTGTTGTGTTTCCTGCTCCTGGGAGTAATGACTTTATGAAGAGGTTATATAGTATCCAGGGCCTGGTGCTTCAGAGAGTGTCTCTGGTGTATGCTGCATTCACTCCACTGCTGTGTTTTGGCTGCTCTATCCCTTAGGTCAGTCCTCTGCAGAGGTTCTCCTTACCTGCAGTGAGCAGTGTTTGGACCTTGGCCAGAGTGGTCAGTTTTACTTAAGGTGTCTGGCCTGCTTCTTAAATGAGACTTGATGCTACTTCCACTAGAACTGAAGCTTTGCAGAACTGTATGGTCAGTAGACCTGATGTGTGTGGGGGTTTGTGCTGGTGTTCTTAGGGAAGGGCCTACTGGACTGGTCCTTTAACAAACTTGCCTGAGAAAAGCAGTACGAACAGAGCACAACGGGGTGGGTCTTGGTGTAAGCAGATTAAGCAGCCAGTGTTGGATCTGTGCTTTATTTATTTTTTTATTTATTTTGAAGTTGGTTTATGCCTACGGATAAAGGAAGGAAATGGCGCCAGCCAGCTCCTTTGTCCTGGAGAGGGGACTTGGTGCTTGCTGCTCTCAGGGAAGCACTCCCAGAAGAGCAAGTAATTTCCCCTAGTGCCTCTCAGGTGTTTTTCAGATCACTGTTTTCATGCTGCTTGTGTCTAGGTTGCTTGCCTGTCTGGAACAGCACAGTGCACTTTGGGCTCTGTCTCAGCCAAGCCTGCTGACTTTTAAAATTCCAAAATTCAAGGAAGTGCTGGGGGCGTGGTGCTGCGCTGGTCTTCAGGGTGAGAGTCTCGCCTCACTGGGGCTGATGCAGATTTGACTGAGAAGGGCAGTTGCGCCAGAGCACAGGGGCATGGGATTTGGAGCAAAGCAGGCTAAACAGCCGGTGTCCATGTTAGCCACCCTCAGGAGGTATCTGCACCTATGCTGAGGAGCAGGGGAGAGAAATAGCGCCCACCAGATCTTTTGTCCCCAGAGAGGCAACATCACCTCTCACAGATGTACTCCAAGAAGTAGGAACCATCTCTCCCAGCGTGCCTTAGGTGATCCCCAGATCATGCCATCTGCCTCCAGGTTGCTTGCTTGCCTGCCTTCTCTCCAGGAGTAGGGTCGCTCTCTCAGGTGTCTCTTCTCAGTCAAGCTGGTAGACCTCTAAAACTCCAGTCTTTGTGCCCCACTGTTTGCAAAAACTCATGAAAATCAGCCCCTCTCGTTTTCCCAGCCAGTGGCTTTGTGAAAGTGTTCTCCTCGTTTGTGAGGGCTCCTTTGCCTCCATAGCACCCAAGATCTGTTTCTCCCCCAAACCATGTCTCTGCACTTCCTACCTTCCTCTATGTGGCCTCTTTTCTCCCTCCAGTTGTACAGTTTGTTCTGTCAGTTCTCAAGTCGATTTCTTCTGTATTCAGAATGATTAAATAGTTATTTAGTTCTGTTCAAGGGATAAGGCAGGCCTAGGGTCCTCCTACTGTGCTGCCATCTTAGCTCCCCCTTCCAATAAAACCTGTAGTGCACGTTTTTCTGTATCAGAATGCATAATGTTTCTTTCTCTTTAAGAAATATTTGAATATTCTGCCTATGGTCTTCTAGCATAATGTATTTGAAGTCCTCTGTTGATAGCTATCTAGGTATTTTCTCAGCGCAAACAGTGCTACAGTGAAAATCTTGTACATATGTGTCTTTGTGCACATGTATGAGCATTTTGTAGATAATAGCTGTTGAATTAATGAGTCAAAGAATATATACAGTTACAATTTTGACAGGTATTGCCAAATTGTGCTTATGGATCCTAGAGCTTAAAATAATGGGAAAAAGAAGAAAACTAATAGTAACGAGGAAAAGATTAGGACCATTTGTTTCTTTGTTTTTTTATTCTTGGGATCTTTTCCTAAGCCTGACAAAACTCAGATGTCACAAAGGAAAAGACTGGTAAGATTTGTCCTCAGAATTTTTATCAGTTTCTACATGGCAAAGTTGAAAACACATTCAAAGTGCATTAACAAAATGGGGACAATTTTTTCATAATACATGATATGACAAAGGCTTAATTTTCTTAATATATAAATAGCTATTACAAAGCAATAAGAAAAATACAAGTACCCAACAGAACACACACTTCATAAAAGTGTTCATCTTCACCAGTGTAATCTTGGAAAAAGTTACTCTGATTCCACTATGAATAAACAGTAGGGGTGGGGATATATTGGAGAGGAGGGGCCAAGAGGGAAATGAGGAGATTGGTAGTTGCCATTCTAAATAGCTTATCTCTTTTTAGTCTCTGCCCATATGCCTTATTGTTTTTTTGAAAGCATTTATCGCTGTTTATGATTTCTTATTTGTTGTCAGTGCTTTAAGAGTACTGACTATGTCTCTGCTCTTCACTACTGTACGTCCAGGTTCTAATACTGTGCCTCACACATAGTAAATCTTCACTCAAGACTGTATATGTTAAATGAATGGTGCCATATACTTTTACAGACATTAAAAAGAATGTGATATATCTATGTGCTAATTACATATTAATCTTATGGGGGAAAAGTATGATTCATCTCTGTTTAAATATACATGTTATATGCATAATTATTTTTCCAGAAAGATACCAAAGTTAATTGTGGTTGCCTTTGGAGGAGAGTGGAGGTAAGGTGGGGAGGGAGATTATTCACTGAGAATCATTTGGGATCATTGGTATTTCATCGTGTTTGAATTTTTTTTACTTTATGCATGTATTATTCTTTCATTAATAAAGGTAAAAGAAAATCTTAATGCCCAAAATATCAGTTGGAGAAGAAAGGTAGGATCTTTGCATCAAACTTTAAAAATATATTTAATATTTACGTGGAACTGCTCAAGCATATAATTGTTAAACAAAATCAATAAATTCCAGGTCTTTTTTATACACAGATCTTTTACAGGTTTGCGCTTTTTAAATTAGGGAAACAATGATTTGATCTGTTTTGTCTTGCAGTGTTTTCTCTTCAGTCATTGAACAAGTCCCTGCAAAACCAGTTACAGGAGTCACTAAAGAGCCAAGAATTACTGCAGAGTAAAAATGAAGAACTTTTAAAAGTGATCGAAAATCAGAAAGAAGAGAACAAAAAATTTGCTTGTATATTTAAAGAGAAAGAGCAAAGTTTACTTGAAAATAAACAGCAATTTGACATTGAGACTACAAGAATAAAAATTGGTATGTATTTGAACTATAGTTGTGGTCACATTTTTTAAAAAAGAAAAGGAAACTGAAATTTTATTGTGGTTTCAGAATTGGAGGAAGCCTTAGTAAATGTGAAAAGCTCCCGGTTTAAGTTAGAAGCTGCTGAAAAGGAAAATCAAATATTGGGAATAACATTACGTCAGCGTGATGCTGAGGTCACCCGACTGAGAGAATTGACAAGGTAATGTTGACTTCATTTGAATAACATGCCTCTTGTCAGATTACTTATAGACTTCAAAAATAATTATAGGCCTGCTCTTTCCCCTTCCTCTCTTGTCAGTATTTTTGCGAATTTCTAATGATGTTTTCTTCTGCTCAGTTAGGTTTAGAAATGCCAAACCTGGCTCAATGCTCTTTTAAACCATGTGATTCCAGGAAAAGGGCTCTTGTAGAGTTTCAGCTTATTGTATGTACATAAGCTGACGACTCACTTAGAAAATAGTTAAGAGCCCTCTGGCTCTGACACCAGAGAGACCCGAAGGGAATCCCAGCTCTACCTTCTCCTAGCTGTATGGATTTAACCAAGTTATTTAATCTCTCTAAACCTCAGCTGTAAAATGGAGCATGATTAGAGTTGATGGGAACACTAAAAAATAATTCATATAAAGCACTGAGCACAGTAAGCCCTCATGCCAGACGATCTTGGGGAAGTCATCTAGCCTCTTTGAGCCTCAATTATTTCGTCCGTAAAGTGAGGGAGTTGGCAGCAACCCCTAAGAGCCCTTTGTTCCCTAACATATCTTTTCTCAAATAAATAAAATCACCGCACTCAATTTTTACGTGATATATACTTTAAAAGTACAGTCTTCTTTTGAGACATTTGTTAAGAATTGGATTTCCAATTACTTATTTAAATCCTAGAGGAGAAGTCCGTTATTTTAGGCCTGAATATCATTAGATGTGATCATACGTTTGAATGATACTGGAAGTTCATAGTTCAAATATAAAACAATTTTGAATATAAAATAATCTTCATATTTCAAATGAGAACTATTTTGAATGATAAACATTTAGGAAAATAGATGAAATAGTAAGATATATATAATACTTCATCTATTAATTTTATAAACATTTGAAATGATTTTGTATAAGCTATATTAACATAGGAATATTGGTTTTTTTCCACATTCATATTTCATTCAAATTTTTATTGAACAGTGGAGAAAAGCAAAAGACACTTGTGTATCCGTGTTGTATTTTAATTAACTAGGCTCTAGTCAGAGTTTCTCAAACATTGGCTTATATCACTCTTATTCAGAATAAGAGAGAATGTCCCTCCTTATGAAAGCCTTTATAAAGTCTCCAAAGGAAAGCATCTCCTCTTTTTTGAGGAGTAATTTTGGGATGAAAACTCTGTTATTATCAAGTACTTATGGTAAAAGAAGCCAGTCACAAAAAACCACATACTGTATGATTCCACTTAATATGAAATGTTCAGAATAGGCAAACCCATGGAATCAAAAAGTAGATTACTGGTTGCCAATGGCTGAGAGAAAAGGATAAGAAGGAGTAAGTGCTAATGGATACAGAGTTTCTTTTTAGGGTAATGAAAATGTTCTGAAATGGGATAGAGGTAATGATTATATAACTGTATGAATATACTAAAAACAACTCAGTTGTACACTTCAAAGGGGTGAATTTTATATAGTAAATCATATAACAATTTATTTTTAATTTTTGTAATGTTTATTTTTATTTTATTTTGAGAGAGAGAGAGAGAGATCAAGCTGGAGAGGGACAGAGAGAGAGAGAGAGAGAAATCTCAAGCAGGCTCCACACTGTCAGCACAGAGCCCAAGTCAGGGCTCGAACTCACGAACTGTGAGATCATGACTTGAGCTGAAACCAAGTCGGATGCTTAACCAACTGAACTACCCAGATGCCCCAGACGTATTTTAAAACCTACCTATGGTATATAGTCCATTTGGAAAAGAACAATAGGATAGCAACTCAGCCTGGTCAGGTTCCATGTGCAGTTGCTTACGTGTCCTGGGGAGCATCTCCTCACGGAAGGGGCATGGTGCTCAGCCTCTAGCAGAAAATGCGGCAGAGGATCTAGTTGCGTGAGAATTTGCTTTTCTTCTTACAATAGTTTTCTTCATACTACTAAATCTGGTTCCTTTATGAGCATGAAATCAGAAGCTGGTTTTATCATTTATTATTTTTAACTTTTTAATTTTTTTTAATCTTTATTTATTTTTGAGAGAGAGATAGAGAGTGTGAGCAGAGGAGGAACAGAGAGAGAGACCCACAGAATCCGAAGCAGGTCCTAGGCTCTGAGCTGTCAGCACAGAGCCCGACGCGGGGCTCGAACCCACGGACTGGGACCACGAGATCATGGCCTGAGCTGAAGTTGGACGCTTAACCAACTGAGCCACCCAGGCACCCATTATCTTTTATTTATACTGTACTTGATTTTTTTTTCCCCAAAGTCTTCTCTCTCATATCTGATTTTGTTTGTCCTCGTCTATGATGGAAAGATTTTAATAAATGCATTTTCATAGATGGGGAAACTGGGACCATGCAAGTTAAATATTAAAAGAAAGTTAATAAGCTGGGACTAGAATTCACATCTCTTAATCCCTGGCGGGGTTTTCTCTCTTGCACATGGTATGTCCTTAGCTAAAATAGTTGATTCCTGGTAACCACAATTCCTAGTAACTGCCTAATTTAGTGTGAGTGAACCTTAGCAAGTTTTGTTTTGTTTTGTTTTGTTTTGTTTTACCTGAGAGATGTAGGGATGAATGGATGGATTCGTTTGCTTATTCATTTATTCATCAAACATTTATTGTCTTTATATTCAAATATATATGTGTGAAATACAAAATAGTTAATCATTTTAGTTGCTAAATATCCATCTCATCAAGCTAAAAGTTTGTTCTAGTTCTTTGATGATTTATATAGGAAGATCCATCCTTTTTTAAGAATAAACTTGACTGAATACTGTTTAACGTGGTGGTGCGTTTGTGGAGAAAATTGATAACAAAAATGTAAGGACAATTTTCAGAGTAAGTAATAGTTTAATTATTAGAGAAATTAGCATGAATGGAAGCCCAAAGAAATGAAAGGACTTGCCTGCGTTTCACAGCTAGTTGGGGCCCAAGCTGGGACCTGAGCCAAGATTTTAGATTCCTTCTTCAGCCTTGCTTTCTCTTTTGGAAAGGACAGCATCTTTCTGAGAAAAGAGGATGTGTTTTTGAGAGATTCTTCTAACTTTGTACCTGCTCATTCTTCCAAAATAACACAGTCTGCCATTTCATTAGGAATGAAAAAGGATTTGTTTGCAAGTAGAGCCTTTTCTTAACACTCACCCTAACATAGAAGCATAGGAGATGAAAAAGGTTATTACTTCTTGTGTATTATCTGCTTTTAGAAGACTGTGTCTGAAATATTAGGTGTAAATGTTTTGCTCTCTTAACACTCCAAGGTTTTTCCTGTCAGTTTTTTCCATTGTTGTCAAGGACGTTTTCTTCTCATGCTGGGCATAAATCCTAGCTCACCCGTTAGATTAACGGGTCTCCTGAAATGATTATAGAAACATGGTGGGCAAGCTTAAATTAGCACAATGTCTTACAGGGTTTAGTACTAGACTTACATTCAGTAAGAGCTTCAAAATGCCAAGTTTGCCCATGGATGGTAATTTTAGTTTTGTCAGAACACAACAAAAAGTTGGTCATTGGGCTTAATTGTATCAAAATTCACCCACGTTGGTGACTTATACTCTGTTTGGTGATACCCTGTGCAATTCAGTTAATTAGGAACATCTCCATTACTATAGCTGGGCTCCTGTACCCACTTTAATTTCACTTTTGCCAGCGGTAAAGCGGCACCATCCGACAGTGCAGCTCAATCTTTACACTTGGCCACCCCATCCTGTCCTCCCTGTAGTCATACACTGCAGGAAGAAAGAGGGGTGTTTTTTGTACGTGTTTTAAATAATCTCTTAAAGATTTCAAAAAATTTCTAAATGCCCTTTTCAGACTGCTAGGGAAGGATAGTGGGACTGAAAGGTATATATATGAGTTCGAAAACACCCTAAACCTTCTCTCTCTCCCCTCTCCAACCTTGATAATTTTGAAATATATCCTTATCACTTTCAAAATCTTACTACAACACATGTTATAAAATCATTAAAATGTGAGGAAATAAATATATTTTCAGTAAACAAGTAGTAAATATTCTAATAGCTTCTAAGAGCACTCCTATAAGTGCTGATAGTATTTAAATTAGTATATTTTTATAAAGAGCTGAGAACCTTGAATTTCTTGTTGTAAAAATGTGTCTGGTTTCTCAGCACTAAAAATCAATGTATTTAAATAGTATATCCCATATAATAGAAACCTATAGATTTCTATAGTGGATAGAAATCTATCCACTTTGTAGCTCTTCAGGTGTTCATATTGCTTCCTTTAAAATTTTTGACATACTGTCATTTCTTTACTTCCAGAGATTTTTCTATTAGTTTCAGAGATAATGATGAGTCACATTTTGTTTATAAATCGGAAGCTTAATGAGTGCTATTAATTTCCAGAGATTAAACTCTTATTAATGTCATTATCCCTTTTACTCCTTCTCCATCACTGATTTTGTTCGCAGGGAAGATAACATTTTTATTTAAGTCTGGAAAGAAACCTCAACATAAGTATTCCTTTTCTAAAAACAAATAAAAATGAAAGTTCCAATATGTAGTCTGATCAAATTAATTAGCAGATCATTCTTCGTTTCAGAATTTTTTTTTCGAGGAATTGAATGGCTTTTTTTTCCCCTAATAATTTATTGTCAAATTGTTTTCCATACAACACCCAGTGCTCATCCCAACAAGTGCCCTCCTCTGTGCCCATCGCCCACTCTCCTCCCTCCCACACCCCCCTCTCCCCTCAGTTTGTTCTTAGTCTTTGAGAGTCTCTTATGTTATGTCTTCCTCCCTCTCTGAGGCTTTTTTTCCTTCCCCTCTTCCCCTCTCCCCTGGTTTTCTGTTAGGTCTCCCAAAGCCTACCTATGCATGGAAACATACGGCATCTGTCTTTCTGTGACTGACATTTCACTCAGCATAATCCCCTCCAGTTCCATCCATGTTGCCACACATGACCAGATTTCATTCTTTCTCATTGCTGCGTAGTATTCCATTGTATATATACCACATCTTCTTTATCCATTCGTCAATTGATGGACACTTAGTCTCTTTCCATGATTTGGCTATTGTTGAAAGTGCTGCTATGAACATTGGGGTACACGTGCCCCTGTGCATCAGCACTCCTGTATCCCTTGGGTAGATTCCTAACAGTGCTATTGCTGGGTCATAGGGTAATTCTATTTTCATTTTTTTGAGGAACTTCCACACAGTTCTCCAGAGCAGCTGCACCAGTTTGCATTCCCACCAACAGTGCAAGAGGCTGCCTGTTTCTCCACATCCTCACCAGCATCTATAGTTTCCGATGTGTTCATTTTAGCCACTCTGACTGGTGTGAGGTGGTATCTCACTGTGGTTTTGATTTGTATTTCCCTGATGATGAGTGACATTGAGTATCGTTTCATGTGTCTGTTTGCCATTTGGATGTCTTCTTTGGAGAAGTGTCTATTCATATCTTCTGCCCATTTCTTCACTGGATTATTCGTTTTTCGGGTGTGGAGTTTCGTAAATTCTTTATAGATTTTAGATACTAGTCCTTTATCCGATATGTCATTTGCAATTATCTTTTCCCATTCCGTAGGTTGTCTATTAGTTTTGTTGGTTGTTTCTTTTGCCGTTCAGAAGCTTTTTATCTTGACGAGGTTCCATTAGTTCATTTTTGCTTTTAATTCCCTTGCCTTTGGAGATGTGTCGAGTAAGAAATTGGTGAGTCTTAGGTCAAAGATGCTTTTTCCTGTTTTCTCCTCTAGGATTTTGATGGTTTCCCGTCTCACATTCAGATCCTTTATTCATTTTGAGTTTAGTTTTGTGAGTGGTGTAAGGAAGTAGTCTAGTTTCATACTTTTGCATGTTGCTGTCCGGTTCTCCCAGCACCATTTGTTAAACAGGCTGTCTTTTTTCCATTGGATACTCTTTCCCTGCTCTATCAGAGATTAGTTGGCCATATACTTGCGGGTCCATTTCTGAGTATTCTATTCCATTGGTCTGTGTGTCTGTTTTTGTGCCAATACCATACTGTCTTGATGATTACTGCTTTGTAGTAGAAGTTAAAGTCTGGGATTGTGATACCTCCAGCCTTGACTTTATTCTTCAGTATTACTTTGGCTATTTGGGGTCTTTTGTGGTTCCATACAAATTTAGGATTCTTTGCTCTAGCTTTGAGAAGAATGCTAGTGCAATTTTTATTGGGATTGCATTGAATGTGTAGACTGCTTTGGGTAGTATTGCCATTTTAATGATATTTATCCTTCCAATCCATGAGCATGGGATGCTTTTCCATTTCCTTGTGTCTTCCTCAATTTCCTTCCTAAGTTTTTTATAGTTTTCAGCGTAGAGGTCTTTTATATCTTTGGTTAGGTTTATTCCTAAGTATTTTATGGTTTTTGGTGCAATTGTGAAAGGGATTCGCTTATTTCTCTTTCTGCTGCTTCATTGTTGGTGTATAGAAATGCCACCGATTTCTGTACATTGATTTTGTACCCTGCAAGTTTGCTGAATTCATGGATCAGTTCTAGTAGGCTTTTGGTGGATTCTGTCGGATTTTCCATGTAAAGTATCATGTCATCTGCAAAATGTGAAAGTTTGACTTCCTCCTTGCCAATCTTGATGCGTTTTATTTTGTTTTGTTGTCTGATCGCTGATGCTAGGACCTCCAACACTATGTTAAATTGCAGTGGCGAGAGTGGACACCCCAGTCGTGTTCCTAATCTTAGGGGAAAGGCTCTCAGTTTTTCCCCATTGAGGATGATATTAGCTGTGGGCTTTTCATATATGGCTTTTATGATGTTTAAGTATGTTCCTTCTATCCCGACTTTCTCAAGGGTTTTTATTAGGAAAAGGTGCTGTATTTTGTCAAATGCTTTTTCCGCATCTATTGACAGGATCATATGGTTCTTATCTTTTCTTTTGTTAATGTGATTTATCACGTTGACTGATATGCAAATATTGAACCAGCCCTGCAACCTAGGGATGAATCCTACTTGATCATGGTGAATAATTCTTTTTATATGCTGTTGGATTCGATTTGCTAGAATCTTGTTGAGAATTTTTGCATCCAGAATCATCAGAGACATTGGCCTGTAATTCTCTTTCTTTGCTGGGTCTTTATCTGGTTTAGGAATCAAAGTGATGCTGGCTTTGTAGAATTAGTCCGGGAGTTTTCCTACCGTTTCAATTTTTTGGAACAGCTTGAGAAGGATAGGAATTAACTCTGTTTTAAATGTCTGGTAAAATTCCGCAGGGAAGCCGTCTGGTCCAGGGCTTTTATTTGATGGGAGATTTTTGAAAGCCGATTCAATTTCTTCACTAGTTATGGGTCTGTTCAAATTTTCTATTTCTTCCCGTTTGAGTTTTGGTAGCGAGTGGCTATTTAGGAATTTTCCATTTCTTTCAGGGTGCCAAGTTTGGTGGCATATAATTTTTCATAGTATTCTCTGACAATTGCTTGTATTTCTTAGGGATTGGTTGTAATTACTCCCTTTTCATTCGTGATTTTATCTATTTGAGTTCTCTCATTTCTTTTTGAGAAGCCTGCCTAGAGGTTTGTCTATTTTGTTTATTTTTTCAAAGAACCAGTTCTTGGTTTCATTGATCTGTTCCACTACTTTTTCTGTTTCCATATGATTAATTAGTGCCCTGATCTTTGTTATTTCCCTCTTTCTGCTGGGTTTGGGTTGTCTTAGTTGTTCTGCTTCTAGTTCTTTTAGATATGCTATTAGAATTTGTGTTATTGATTTTTCTTGTTTCTTGAGGTGGGCCTGGATTGCAATATATTTCCCTCTCGGGACTGTCTTTGCTGCATCCCAAAGCGTTTGGATTGTATTTTCATTTTCATTTGTTTCCATGTTATTTTTTAATTTCTTCTGTGATTGCTTGGTTGACCCACTCATCTTTTAGTAGGTTGTTCCTAGCCTCCATGTTTTTAATATTTTCCAGACATTTTCCTGTGGTTGATTTCAAGTTTCGAAGCATTGTGGTCTGAAAGTGCATGGTATGATCGCGTTTCTTTTATATTTATTCAGAGCTTCCCTGTGCCCCAGAATGTGGTCTATCTTGGAAAATGTACCGTGTACAGTTGAGAAGAATGTAAATTCCTTTGCTTCTGGATAAAGGACCCTGAAGATGTCAGTTAGGCCCATCTGTTCTAATGTGTCGTTCAGGGCAAGTGTTTCTGTGGTGATTTTCTGTTTTGTGGATCTATCCAATGCTGAGAGTGGAGTGTTAAGGTCCCCTACTATTAGAACATTTTTATCAATAAGGTTGCTTATGTTTGTAATTAGTTGTTTTACAAATTTGGGTGCCCCGGAATTCGGCGCGTAGATATTTATAATTCTTAGCACTTCCTGCTGGATGGTCCCTGTGATTATTATATAATGTCCTTCTTCATCTCTTATTACATCATTCATTTTAAAGTCCAGTTTGTCTGATATAAGTGTGGCTACTCCAGCTTTCTTGTGTCTTCCAGTAGCATGGTAAGTAGTTCTCCATCTCCTCACTTTCATTCTGAAGGTGTCCTCAGGTCTAAGATGAGTCTCCTGAAGACAGCAAATAGATGGATCTTGTTTTTTAATCCATTCTGTTACCCTGTGTCTTTTGATTGGCACATTTAGTCCATTTACATTCAGTGTTAATATTGAAAAATATGGGCTTATAGTCACTGTGTTATCTGTAGGTTTCATGCTTGTAAGGATGTCTCTGGTAGTTGGTGTTCTTTGCAACCTTTCCTTCATAGAGTGCCCCTCAGGATCTCTTGTAAGGCTGGCTTATTTGTGATGAATTCCTTCAGTTTTTGTTTGTTGGGGAAAACCTTGATCTCTCCTTCTATTCTGAATGACAGGCTGGCCGGATACAGAATTCTTGGTTGCATATCCTTCCTGCTCATCACATTGAAGGTATCCTGTCATTCCTTTCTGGCTTGCCAAGTTTCTGTAGATAAGTCTGCTACCATCCTTATGTGTCTGCCTTTGTATATTAAGGCCCGTTTTTCCCTAGCTGCTTTCAGAATTCTCTCTCTGTCTTTATATTTTGCCAGTTTCACTATGATGTGTCATGCAGAAGGTCTATTCAAGTGTAGTCTCAGGGGATTTCTCTGTGCCTCTTGTATTTCCATGCCCGTTTCCTTCCTCATGCTGGGGGAGTTCTCAGCAATGATTTGGTCAGGTACCCTTTCGACTCCTTTCTCTCTCTCTTCTTCCTCTGGAATTCCTAGGATATGGATATTGTTTTGTTTGAGTGCATCGCTCAGCTCTCGAATTCTCCTTTCCTGTTCCTGAATCAGCTTCTCTTTCTTTTTCTCTGCTTCCTCTTTTTCCCTAATTTTATCTTCTAATTCACTTACTCTCCTTTCTGCCTCTTCAATCCGTGCTGTGGCTGCCTCCAGTTTGTTTTGCACTTCATTCAAGGCCTTTTTTAATTCTTCCTGACCGTTTTTAAGGTCCTTGAACTCTGCCGTGCGGGACCTCTTGCCTTCATCTATGCTTTTTTCAAGCCCAGCGATTAGTTTTATGATTATCATTCTATATTCATGTTCTGTTATGTTGCTTATATCTGTTTTCATCTATTCTTGAGCTGTCACTACTTCGTGTAGATTCTTTTGAGTAGAATTCTTCCGTTTCGTCATTTTGGCTAGGTGTGTTTTGGATTGTTTCTTGAAATCGCCCTGGAAAGGAAAACAGACTGACAGACAAATGAAAAACAGAAGTACTTAAACATACCGACAAGTGATACAGACAAGCGTTCACAACAGAAAAAACAATAGCAAATGACACTCTGAGGGCAGTGTCCTAAAGTACCAGCCACACGTTAAGGACAGGGTGTGCACTGTGCTAGTGGCAGAGCATATACAGAGAGAATAATGTTAGGTGCGGGGGTAGGGGGAAGAAAATGGACTTTGCCCAGGTAGTGCGATTGAAGGGCTTAATCCAGACAGAGAGAAATCAGAATAAGGACAGTTGCAAGGAAAAAGGAATGAAGATAGATGTTGCCCAAATGTACTTATGTGGCCTGGTTATTCCAGAGAGAGAGATAGGGAAGTACAGATGGAGGTATAGAACATGCCTTGAGGGAGTGGCTTAAAAGTCTGTTTAAGCCAGCCAGTACCCTGGATAGCCAGCTCAGGGTCTCCTTTCATCGGTAAGGAGAAAGGGGAGCATATTTAAAAAAGAAGAAATGACCCAGAGTTCCTCTAGGCAGCAGTCTGAACTTGGCGTCTGTAGCTCCCGCTGAAAGGTATCACTCCTGTGAGGAGGGGCATGGTTTGGTGTAGGCGGGTCCCACCTCCACTGCTGCAGTGATGGCTTTGGGGGTGACTTCCTGGGGCCGGTGTTTGTGGGCTTGTGAGACAGCAATGGCGTCTTCCCAGTACCAGAGCCTCTATTCACCCCTTTATTTCTGTCCTCACTCTGCAAGGGCGCGGGCGTAGTGCGGTTGCTGAGCGGTCACGCACCCAGCGCTCCACCTGCTACACCCGATTACGTTGTAAATTGTGTGCCTGGGTTAGAAGCGCTACGCAGGCGGCTTGGCGCCTCTGCGTGAGGCCGGCTGACTGGGTCGCCACTGCCGGTCCGGCGCAAGGAGAGTTCTGCTGAGAGTTCCGCTGTTGGCAACGGAACTTCTCTTCAAAAGCTCTGCATTTAGGACTGGATGGTGGTGGTTTCACCCTCTCTGTCCCCCTCGTTTGGATGTGGCCTGTTCTGTACTTTCCAAGCCTTCTCCAAAGACGGCTCACCCTCCCCTCAGCTCCGCACTGAGTTCCTTTTATCTGTCCCAGATTAAACTCACAGTTCCTGGGGCGTTTTCTGGGTTTTGCTTTCTGGTTTTCGCTTTCCATCCTTTGTAGACTGCAACACCTTTCCTTCCCGACTCTTAAAGTTGAGAGTCTTTTGGTTTCAGTCCTTCTTAGTTTGAAAGACAAGGTGAATACTGGGTCCCCCTACTCCTCCGCTATGTTGGCCCTCTCCCAGAATTTTTTTAAAGATATGTTCACACAACATATTTTTTCTTTTAATAGTAGCTTGTTGGCTTCTTGAAAAAGGTAAGAGGAAAAGTGGTAGGAATCTTCCCATTTAAAGAGCAATCAGAATTCAAAATAAGTTTAAGATGACAGTGTAATAAGTAAGCCAGGTTATGTTTAAGGTGACACTGTAATAAGTAAGTCAAGTTATGTTTAAGATGACAGTGTAAAATAAGTTAGCCAGGTTAGAAGAAAATTTGTTTTTCCTTTTGTAGGAAAAAAGCCACTCATTTTATATCCAGAGATATAATCACTGCTGTTTAGTATAGATTTCCTTTTAGTATTTTATTTGGATGTGTGTGACTGTTTTTACAAAAAAATAGTATTGTATCCATGTTATTTATGGACTGCTCTTTTAAATTTAACCCTGTATAAGGGACATCAACAAATATTCCTTACAACACAACTATAAATAGCTATTATGCAATTAGAGCATAATTTACCTAAATCATTCTACTCTATTTGAAGACAAAGTTACTAAATCCATCTAGTTTCCATTATAAATTATATCTTTGTAAGTATATCTTGGACACAGCCTCTTGGTATATATATGTAGGATGAATTCCTAGAAATGCAAATTAGTGGGTCCAAAAATGTGGGATATACAAATATGTAAGTCTTCTGATGTATTGCCAAGTTGCTGTCGGGAAGGGTTATACCAGTGTACTCTCCCACTAGTAGTACCTGCCTCTTCAGGCTTCTCTGACAATGAGTATTACTCTTATTTTACCATGTTAATTTGATAGCCCGCCCCGAAAATATCACATTTTAAAAATTTGAATTTCTGTAGTTAAAAATTGAAGTTTTAAAATATGCTTACTGGCTAGTTTTAATCTTTTAAAACTTCCTGTTGATGTCCTTTGTATCTTTTTAAAAATTACCATATTCCTTTTCTTATTGATACATAAGAATATATATATGATTCAATTCAAAAAGTCCAAAAGCTTGGTAGAAAATGGCTTTAATAGGACTACTAATAAAAGCTGCCATCAAATAAACACCCATGTACCCTGAAGCTGTGGTAATAATAATAAGCACATTACCCTCATATTTTACAATTTTATCTTATTTAATGTTTGTTGTAATTCTGAAGTAGATATCTTCATTTTGCCATTGAGGAACTTGAGATTCAGAAAGGTTGAGTGACTTGCCCAAGATCACAGCTAGTGATAGTATTTGATTCCATTTCTGTCTGACTTCAGACTCTGAGTGGTTTTTCATATATCACACTTCTCCTGGCACCTAGTTGTTGGTCATATCTAATTATACCAGATATTTATCTCTAACTATCCTTTCCCCCGGTATTGTTCCAGTGTCCTTTGTATACGTATTTTGAATGGAGAGAAATAACTCAATTACTAACAGAATTCACACCATTCACACCAGAACAGACAATAAAGTATTTTATACCCTAAGCCTCTGTTTCTAAATAGCATAATATTAGATTTGATAGAGACTAAGATCTTTGATTAATTTGTTGTTTTAATTTACTCATTCCAGAATGCATGCTGTGATTTTTGCTTTTAGTTGCTTTTTTCATTCTTACGGACCAGGTGCTTGCTTCAGATCCTTTCTTTTAAACAGGCCGTATAAATAAATAAATAAATGAAAGAAATAGGTAAAAAGAATAATTAGTATACTAAATTCTTCCTAACAGAACTTTACAGAGCAGTATGGCAAAGCTTCTCTCAGATCTTAGTATGGACAGTGCTCGCTGCAAGTCTGGAAATAATCTTACCAAAGCACTTTTGAACATTTATGAAAAACAACCCAAGTGTGACCCAATCCCAGCTCACACTTCCATAATGAGCTACCTAAGTAAATTAGAAACAGATCATGCTTTTACACATTCAGAGCCACTTTCTGCAGTTAACAACGAGGAGAACATAGAGCCAGGTAGACCTTATGAAAATGTTCTGCCTTCCAAAAGCCCTCAGCATGGTAACACAAGGAACAAGGAGGAAGTTTCAGCCCCTGGGATCATTCCTACCCTTTCAAAACAGGATTCTGATGAGGAGAGCGAAGTTACAACTTTAATAGACGATGAGTGTAATTTGGATAATACAATTTACATTCCATTTGCTAGAAGCACTTCTAAAAAGAAATCACCATTATCTAAGAGATTATCCCCGCAGCCACAGATCACTGTGGCTTCACCACAGCTGGTCAGCAACAATGGACTTGTCTCTGAAAAAGAAAATAAATCGTGTGCACCCAGAGTTTGTTCCTCTTCCAAAAAGGAAGCAGAAGATACACCTGAGAAACTTTCCAGAACAGCTAATCTGGAAGACAAGCAGCTCCTCAAGAAAATAAAGGAAGCCATCTGCAAGATCCCTGCCACCACCGAGGAGCCACCAGAACAGGCGGCGTGTCATGGCCCCTCTGCTTGTCAGAGCGGCAGCATTCAGGTGAAGAGTAGTGCTGTCTCCGATGGTAGCTTTTTAAATTCTGACTTGACATCTGACTGGAGCATCTCCTCTTTTTCAACGTTCACTTCTCGAGATGAACAAGACTTCCGAAACGGCCTTGCAGCACTGGATGCCAATATCGCTCGACTCCAGAAGTCCTTAAGGACTGGTCTTCTGGAGAAATGAACTCAGAAGGAAAGGGATTGAGTACCTCATTTTAAGAATAGAACTTGGCTACGTTGAATGTATATTTTAAATTTCTTTAGAGAAATGATTTATATTAATTATGTATTATAATTGTATGAATAATAAATTTATTATTGGAATATATTGACAGTCTGTAGCTTATACAAACAAGTCATCTTAAGAAATTGACATTTGTTAAGAGAAGAAAATTGTAGATAACTGGGAAAGTATCATAAGTAATATTTTAGTACTTAGCAGTGAGAAGGCTTTTCTTACTCATCTGGGCTAAGGCTCCAGGTCAGGAGTCTCCGCTGTCCTAAAGGATAATGGGAAGGGAGTCTCTGGGGACAATTCATTGTATTCAAACTAGGCTTTCTTTTCCCTTTCAGGATTCCTGTTTGTTTTTTAATGGCATTGTGTTTTTTTGTGGGATGCTCTGTGCTACAGGCTAGTGTTACGTATAAACACTTCTCTTAAGAGAAAAATGCCAGTATCTCCACCTCTTAAAAAACATGATTGGTCCAATAACATCCTAAATTAGCGTATGGTTTCTTAAAACTTTGACACTTTTGTTTGTTTTATCCTGAATGGATATTTAAGACCTTTTAAAAATAAAGTCAAACTGGTGAAGAAATGCTAACAGATAAGTCATAGCTTGGGACATTTGTGTTTTTAAATAAATGAGAAATGTTTATTCGGTTTTTTGTCTTTATTATATTTGAACATAAAGGAGTTTTTAAATCTTGCAATGGTTGTAATTCTGCGTTTCTGGACTAATAACTCTTTCACCCTTTTGTCCAGGCTCCTCCTGACAAATTCTTCCTCATTCTTCAAACCCATGGTACTACCACTGTAGTACCTTGTATACGCCTCCAATGATGCATGTATCAGTTTACATATCAACTTCTCCTACCCTGTATGCTTCTCAAGGGCAGGGACCAGGATTTATTCGTTTTTGACACTCCTCGTGGCACTTGGGTGCCTGTCATATAGCAGGCAGTTCATAACAATTGTTGGACTTAACTAAATCCCTTACAAATGGTTATCTTGGCTTCACTTGATTTTCTCTCAGTGTTGGTAAGTTCATGCAACAGTTTATAGCTTTATTACACACATCTAAGCTCATAGCATTAGCCTCCCTGGATTTTTTATTCTTTATTCTGTTTATTAACTTCTGAAGCAAAATTCACTTGTTTAGCAAACATCCACACACTACTTGGGCTGTGGAGAAGCCACAGATTTTTTTAATATTTAGGAGGGGAGAATAAGGTGGAACATTTCTTTTAACTCTGTCACCATTGCAGGGATAATTTTTTCTACCACCTACTTTGCCACCTTGTGGGAGGGATAAATATAGGCAAAGCACTTTGAAAACTGGAGAGCACTGTAGAAACTGTGACTTATAACAATATTTAGAGAACCCTCGCCATTCTGCTTGCCTTCTCTTGATGTCCTCCAGTTTGTCCATGTCTTAAAACTTAAATCCAGCAATGAGCAGATGAACTCCAGATGTGATGTTATCAAGCAGAACACAGTTAGATGATCACTTCCTAAAAATCTTGTTAAAGTTGTTTTAGCCATTATATTCTACTACAGATCATTAGGGCTATAGTTCATTTCCAGATAGTATTCACATTCTGTATTCTTGGTGTTGAGTGGCATCATGTTAGGACAGGGGGACCCAGCTCCTGTGCAGCTGGAGAGCCATTCTTCAAAGCTGAGGTTCTGACCAAACAAGTGGTCTCAGCTGCCCCCAGAGAGTTCACATTTACCACAAACTCACCTGTCCTTGAAGCCAGGACTGTTCATACAGGCTGTAAAGAACAGTGAAACGAGGCAGATCGGGCATCAGGAGACCTCGGTTCAGGTTCTGTTACTATTTTTCAAGTGAAATTTGTTTTCCAGTTTTAAAATGTGAGGATTTGACTAAAAGTTCTTCGGTCACTCCATGATTTGATGTTCTATTTAACATTGTATTCTAGCATTTTGACTAGACATCTTTCAGTTAGTCAACTGTGAAGTTTATGCTCAGGGCACTTAGAACTTAAGATGAAGTAGACAGACCATTTCCCTATTAATGGGATGACCCTGTCAACTCTAGAGAAGATATTTACAAAGAAGGTCGTTATTTGTCACCTATGACTCAAAAATTCTGATATTCCTGTTCTCTCTATTAATGATTCTATCTCAGGACTAATTTTTGAACATCACCATTTCTATAAGCATTCTGTGCTTAGAGGTTTGAAATACTCCTGGCATAAAGAAGATTGTAGATAATTTTTCTTTATTTTTTACAGTGACTTTGATAGGTAGAAGGGACCTTACGATTCTCTAGTCCAATCTTATTTTTAGAAATATGAAAACTGAAACCAAAAAAATATTGAAGACATTTGCTCAAAGCCACACACCTAAATCTTTGAACAAATATTGTGATTTTCAGTCTACTTTTTTCAAAATCTTGAAACTCTCATGACCACTTGAGTCCTGGGGCCCCAAATCTGTCACCAGAATCTAGCTGTATGTCATTCTTTCTCTACTAGTATGGTCTAATATGGAATAAATAAATAAAATAAAAAAATGAATATTCCTCCTGGAATTTATCATGGGATTAAGTAAAAACTGCTTTGTGGATTATAAACACTAAGTAGATGATAATGATCACTATATATAGTTGATCTATATACCTGTGTATATACTGTACTAGATACTTAAGGTTTTACTTTTGCTTTCTGAAAGGCACACAATGTTTTTAAAATCTCTGTTTTGCATACTAAAACAATCCTTCAACTGATCACTAGGCCAATTTCATCAGAAGTCACTGTTTAAACTTGTTTTTAAAGTAAGTGGAGAAAGTTACATGAATTTTTGTCCTATCGACATTGGCATTCACAGTGAGTTTGGACATTTCCAGGACCCCAGCACTACCATCTACTCAGCCCAAAGGGTTAAAGTGTTCGTTTCTCCATGAACACTTCAAAAAGAAATGGAGAGGTATCACAAACTATCCGGGAGCTTGGTCCCGTTTGGAACTGTAGGCACACACATTTGTTAAGATTTATAACAAGAAATGTCCACTGCTCGGTAGGGAACAAACAAACAGCCAAGGTACATAGTTACCCCACCATCCTTTCCAGATTATTCTGCACTTGGCTGTAAGCTCTAGGCCTAGAATGGGGTAGGTTACAAGAATCAAATATTTCAAACTTAACAAGCTCAACAAGCAGAACAGACCTTGTCAGAGGGTAGTAGTTGTTTGTGGTTTGGTGAGAAGAAAGGAATAAAGGGAAAATAAATATTCAAATCTAGAGCCTTAATGGATGGAGAGAAAATTAATCTATTTTTTTTTTTTAGATCAGTACCATCAGATTTGCTGTCTTAGAATAGGGAGATTGGTGGAAGATGAGACACAACTAGAACAAGTCAATAAATAAATATTTGAGTAAGTAGGTCTTCACTATTTAAAGCAGTGACCTATATGCCACCTCTCCATCCTTCCCCCACCACAAAGCTAATGATCATTTTTTCATCAGAACTGAGCCCTGTGTCATCATCTCTTCCCTCCCCCCATCCCAACTGGATTAAAAATCCATCTGATCAGATTTTTGTTCTAATGGATGAATAATGCATAAAGCAACTCCTTCAACCCCTGACTTACCCAAAAAGTATGTGAGAATTTAAATTGTAGTTTTGTATCTTTGGCCAAAGTTTGGGGAAAGGTCAGGATAGATCATTGATGAACATAAGATTGATGAACACTTAGCAATGATATTTAAGTCTATGGATAAGTTGATTTTAATAACGGTGCATTAGAAGAGCAGGAGCTCTGGATCATCAGTCAGATGATCAAGTGACTCTTCGTATTCTATATGACCTTCGTTCATTTCTAATTTATTATGTCTCAACTGTGTGCTACACACTGAGCATTTAAAGTTAAATAAGACAAAGCTTGCCTCTGAGGGACCTTGGGCCCCAGAAACTGCCAAATGAGGAGATATGATCTTAAAGACTTTCCAGCTCAAAATGCTATATTTTCCAAGGAGAGGGCTCCCAATACCAACCAAGGAAGTAGGCACATAGCTCTGATAGACACTCAAACCATGTTGGCGTCTTATAGAAGTTTAGCTCTGCATTGCTGCCCCATATTTCTTTTTCTTCTAGATGATGTCACTTTCAAAGAGTATCTTTGTGTGGTGACTTTCTAAGGACTTGAATATCTTAATTTCACCCTCACATTTAAACAATAGTTTCCATTGGATTTCAATGTGAAGATGGTAGTGTAAAGTTTCCCTTTTCCCTTCTTTTGTAGAAATCAAAGTGAGCAAGAGGGGTACAAATTCCATTTGTAGGGGAAAATAGGAGACAGCTCTAAAACCAAGCCACAGGTTAGAAGGACTGCCAAAAGCAGTAGTCATCAAGCAGGGTGCGTATGAGAGGGGACAGAGGGAAGAAGTTATGGCTCCAGATAGCAGAAAGAGCTAGGAAAGCACACTTCTCAACAATGAACAACGCGCCCAAAAAGAGAAATTTTGAATCTCAGTTTATGACATGAGAAGAAGATCCATAGGCTTTACATAGGGAGGAAACACACAGATGCCTATTACGATGTAGAGAAGAAACACTTAACAAATCACTGCACAGAACTCTGAATATTAAGGAAAATGCTAACCCTTCTTACACACAAGCATTCTGTAGATAGCTGATCCAGGGAAACCTTCGTTATGTGCTTCGAAAAACGAGTCATCAAAGAGGACCAGCAGAGAATCTATACTAAAATATTTTGAGACAAAAAATGAAAGAAATGGGAAAATCAAATTGTAAACTAAAAAACACCAGGAAAATGTTGCCATAGAATAGATAAAAATTATGACTAAATATTTGACCATGAATTTTTAAAACTGACTTAAATAACTACTTACTCAAATCAAGAGCATGGAGCAGAGAAGCAAGAGTTTAAAGACAAGACGAGACAACAGGAGATAAAGCAGATGCTAGCAGAGCTTAGGAAAGAAATGAAAGACAAAAATTAAGGCATCTCAGAAATGAAGAGAAAATCAATAAATTTAAAACATGATAGTTTTGATATAAAACTCTAGGTTCAAATTTGTTTTCCTTCAGCACTTTGCATATTACACTACACTGTCTTCTGGCTCCTAGTGTGGATATCAGGAAGCCTGTTCTAGAACAGTTCCTTATTGCTTTGAAGGTGATATAATTCGTCTTTCTGTAAGCCTTTAGAATTTTCTCTGGATTTGATCTCCAGTTTTACTCTAATGAGTATGTCAGTATTGTGTTTGTGTATGTGTGTGTGGTTTTTAAAAAAATTTTTTTAATGTTTATTTACTTTTGAGAGAGAAACAGAATCTGAAGCAGGCTCCAGGCTCTGAGCTGTCAGTACAGAGTCTGACACAGGGCTCGAACCTACGAACCATGAGATCATGACCTGAGCTGAAGTCAGATCCTTAACCAACTGAGCTACCCAGGTGCCCCTGTGTCTGTGTGTTTTTAGTGTTTCCTATTAGTGCTCTATAAACTTTTTAAATCAATAATTTTACACCTTTTTCTAATTCTGGAAAATTCTCAGTATTTCTTCCAGTATTTCCTTATAATTTGTTTTCCCATCTCCTTCTGTGATCTCTATTAAGTTTTTACTTCGAACCTTCATGTGTCTTAGCTTTTGTCTTATTTTTGCCAGCTTTTGGTCTATTCTTAACTTTTATGCAGAAAGTTTCCTGATCTGGTCTTTCATCTCAGTAATTTGTTCTTCACCTATATCTATTTTGCTGATAAATTCATTTATAGAATTCTTAATTTCAATTGTTATATTGTTCCTGCTTCATATTTCTAATACTCTTCTTATCTTGCTCAATATATTTATCATGTATATTTTAAACCTTTGTCTGACCTATTGATTCTGTTCCCTTTAGCATGGACTATTCAGCATACACACCTCATTTGTATCATTCTTTCTCCCTGTAATTTCATATTACTTTGGGAATACCAGCTATCTAGATATAATTCATACCTGGGAGAAGAGACTGAAATCCATACTCTAAAACCTCTTGTGATGAGTTTATACAATGTGTGGCAGGAAATATTCCTTAGACTGATGATGACTTCTGTTATTTCAGTCTGGATCAGTCCCTGTTTACCTACCGTCGTGAATTGGCTTTTCCTGTATCTTCTCCCTCAGCTCTGCTCTTATTCAAGGTTTCCTTCTTTAGTATCGGGATAGGAGTAAGGATTGCTCTGGGGTCAAAACATTGATCTACACCTGTTGTTAGCCACTCTCCACCAGCGAGACTCCAGCTCTGTCATAATATTATTATCCTACCCAGTAGCACTGTGCTAGCATTACCCTTCTGTTCCACAGAGGTGTCGAGGTGAGCAGTGAGTGACACACACCCAGAACAGTGTGGGGGAGGGAAGAAAATACAATAAAATTGCTCTTCCACAACCTGTCCTCTGCCTTGCCTTCTTCTATTCTAAGCTGCCATTGTCCAAATATATGCTGGAACAAAACCACTTCCTGTCTTCCTGAATGTTTCTTGATGTTTTTATCCGATATTCTCTCATTCGTTAACCCACCCATCACTTCCGTAGCATTTCTAGGGTGAATTGTGAAAGGAGGCCAGCAACCTATGTTTGTTTGTCATGTCAATTACATATCAATTACATGATAATGTGTAATATCAGCTCTGGCACTCACCACATTCTGCAGTATCTGTGGGTCTGTTGCTACTCGCTCAAGTCTGTTTTACTGAGGCATTATCTGCCTCTGTGCAATACGACACTTTTAATTATTGCAGATTTATAGCATCTTGAAATCTCATAGGGTGATCCTTTCTCATTCATCTTATAAATTGTCTTGGCTACTCTGGGCCCTTTACTCTTCTGTGCGAATTCAGGGATCAGTTTGTCAAGTTCTATGAAAAATCCTCTTGAGATTTTATTGGAATTGCTTTGAATTTATAGGTTAATTTGGAGAGTTGCCATCTTTATTATATTGAGACCTTTAATCCGTTAATATTGTATAATGCTCCATTTATTTGCCCCATAAAGATCTTGTTAAAATTTTGTGGGATTTATTCGTAGGTACCTTATAGCTTTTACTACTATTGTAAATCACTTTTTCTGGCCTTTGATTTCCACAATGAAAATGCCTTTATTTTTTCTGATCATACAAAAGAAACCCTAAAAACCAAATGGCCATTGTAAAAATTTGATCTTTATATAAATATATGAAGAAAGTAAATCCCACCTAAAATTTCATCATCCTGAGACATCCTGAGACGTGTTGGTTTTCCATTCAGGCATTCTTTATGCATGCAATATGCATAGGCAAATTAATGTGTGTGTGTGTGTGTGTGTGTGTGTGTGTGATCATAGTTTGCTTGCTATTTTTTTCATCAACACCTTCCCTCTCCACTTGCTCTTCCCATATTAGTGCCTTTTCTATTCCCTAGCTATACACCTGTAACCTATATTCATAACCCAGTATTTTCTCCATGCTCATAAAATCCTATATGGATTTGTGGGGATTTCAGGGACAGGGACTTGATCATTATTTTATAAAAATGGGTTATATTATACTCATTTTCTCTATTTTTATTTTCTCACACTTAGAAGTACTTATGAAAATCCCTCTAGATAACCAGAAAGTCATTCGGTGTGCATCCAATTTATTCTTTTCAATGGCTGCTTAATATTCCATGATATGGAAATCTAATACTATAATTTACTCAACAATTTGGTTCACTGTATAATACAGAAACTAATTATTTTAAGTAAAAAAGGATTAATGTGGGGCACTCAGGACTTAAAAAATTATAAGAGGGACCCAAGTGACAAGCTCTAGGCTGGGCTTCCAGGACTGGCTCCCATAACAGTCCCACAGAACCCATACCCCAAGGAGACATTTGTATCCATCAAAGTCAGGAAGATGCTGCCCCAGCTGCTGGCTCCAGAATCATTCCACCTTAGCTGCAACCTGGGTGTCAGGTAGCTACCACCAGAACGTTTGACTCCAGACCTATATATGCTGTCAGTCAGATCTGCACTGGCACTAATGATTGGAAGATTTAAATCCCAGTCTAAAGCCCTAGCTTCAAAGGAGTCTAGGAAATATGTCTAGCTTTCCAGTCTCTGCAAAATAGACACACAAGAAAAGTGTTAACTGGGGCACCTGTGTGGCTCAGTCAGTTAAGCATCCGATTTCAGCTCAGGTCATGATCTCACCATTCCTAAGTTTGAGCCCCACGTTGGGCTCTGTACTGACAGCTCAGAGCCTGGAGCCTGTTTCAGATTCTGTGTCTACCTTTCTCTCTTTTACCCTTCCCTGCTTTCTCTCTCTCAAAAATAAATAAACATTAAAAAAATTTTTAAAAAGTGTTAACTGGGCCAGTCTCCCAAATATTCTGTGATTCACTTAGTTTCCAGTTTGGGGTCTCCCGGGAACATTCTCATAGCAAACATACTTGTCATGCAGCCTCATGTGTTTCTATTTCTATTTCTAAGGAATAGCATCCCAGAAGTAGAATCTCTGGGTCACAGGAGATATGTATCTTTAAAGATAGATCTTGCCAAATTGCCTTCTAAAAAGGCTGTACCACTTTACATTTCTGCCAGCAATGTGTGAGAATTGCCTTCATACACACTACCAGCAAATAGCAATAGGCACTATGGCTTTGTGTATGTGTATGTGTGTGTGTTTTTACTTTTTATTATGGAGATTTTCAAATACGCATAGAGTAGGCAAATGGTATAATAAATTCTCATGTTCCTGTCAGCCAGCCTCAACCACCATCTATCTATGGCCAATCTTGCCCCATCTTCTTACCCTGTTTCATATATGTTAAAATAAATGCTAGACATCATATTATTCCATCCATAAATATAAGTAAAAATGTATTTATAAAAGGTAAAATAAGTGTAATATTATATCTTCAAAAATTAATAATTTTTTAAATATTCAAATAGTGTTTGCATTTTGCTTGAACAGGAATTCAAAGAAGACCCACAGATTGCAATTGATTAAAGTCTTTATGTCCCTTTTAATTTATAGTTTCCTCCTCCATCTTTTTGCTCCTTACAAATTATTTGTTGGAAGAACCAGTTATCAGTGCTGTGATGTTTCCCATAGTCTTATTAATTTTGCAGATTGCATCCCTATGTTGTAATGGAGTATATTCCTTGTTCTAGTTATTTCTGTGAATTGTTAGTGGAATTTAAAGGCTTGGTCAGAGTCAGGTTTGACCTTTATGGCAAGAATAATTTTTTTAATGTTAATTTATTTTTGACAGAGAGAGAGAGAGAAAGAGAGAGAATGAGCGAGTCGGGGAGGAGCAGACAGCGAGGGAGACACAGAATCTGAAGCAGGCTCCAGGCTCTGAGCTGTCAGCACAGAGCCCAATGTGGGGCTCGAACTCACAAACCATGAGATCGTGACCTGAGCCGAAGTTGGACACTTAACCGACTGAGCCACCCAGGCGCCCATATGGCAAGAATAATTCATAGATGGTGGCTGTTCCTCCACCAGAGTCACATAATATCTGGTTATCGCTCCCTTTGTGATGTTAGCAACCTTTGATGCTCTGTGTCCAGACCCATTAGAGTTGCAAAATGATGATAATCCAACTCTATCCTTTCTCATTTATGATGTAAAAACTTTCTCACCTCTGCTATTTGGTTACCCAATGATACAGTTTATATGCATTAGACAGGAAGAATACTAGGTTCTTTCCAGGTTTTTACCAGTTTTCAAAATAATGAATTGGTTTCCAGGCATCCTTCAATGGTGGCATGTTTTTGAGTATCATCATGAGTTCATGGATTAAACTTATTCGATGTGTTTCAGTTCATTGCAATTATGATTCTTACTGATACTTAAGTTGATCAGTGGAAACTTTGCTATGGCTGTGTTTATGTGTGCCAGTTTGATGGGTATCAATCATTTTACGTGGCTTTCATTTTTATTTCTTTAATTTCTAGTGAATTTGGGCATATTCATGTTTATTGGGTCTTTGACTTTACTTACTAGTGAATTGTTTGTGTCTTCTGCACAATTTTCTATTCATTGTTGTTTTTATCTGATCAGTTTTTAAGGGTGATTTGTATAGAAAGGAATCCTTTGCAAAAATACAGTGGCACAAACATTTTCCCTAACATTTTGATGGCTATTAACTTTGTTTTAGTACCTTTGGCTATCCCCCCCCCCAAATAAAGTTATTTATAGATGGTCAAATATGCCTTTTATTTTATAGTTTCTTGGTTCTTAGTAAGGAAAGTTTCCCCAAACCATAGATTGTTCATATAATCTCTTAGATTTTTTCTTCGAGTTTTAAAATTACTTTTCTTTTCTATTTAAATCTTTAATCTATCACAATTTACTTTTGTATTTAGTCCATTTCAATTTTCTTTCAGATGGGTAGCCAGGTGTGTCTATGCTTTTTTTTTTTCACTAGTTCATCTTTTTCCCATTGAACTACCACTTTGGCACCTTTCTAATAACCACTGTCATGTAATTATTTATTCTGTTCCATGAATGCCATATTGATTTGAATACATCAAGTTTATCATACGACTGATATCTTAGTAAGCCCCTCCCCATACACACTCTCTTTTCTTACATTTTTATAGTTGTATTAGCTCTTCTTTGGCATTCATTTCCCATGTGAACTTTAGAATTTTACCTAATTCCAAGAAAAACACTGTTAGAATTCTAATTGGAACTACATAAAATGTGTATATTTAATTTACTAGAGGAGCACCTAGGTGGCTCAGTCGGTTAAGCATTCAACTCTTGCTTCAGCTCAGGTCATGATCGCACAATTTATGAGATCAAGCCCGGCATGGGGCTCTGTCCTGACAGCATGGAGGCTGCTTGGGATTCTCTTTTCCCCTCCCCTGCTCACGTGCTCACTCACTTGCTCTCTCTCAAAATAAATAAACTTAAAAAAATAAATTTATTAGTATTAACAGCTTTATATTTTCTTTCCTTCTAGGATCATAATATAACTTTCAGTTTATTCAAATCCTTTTTTGCCTGTGTTTTAATAGATGTGTTCTTTTTCCAGTTTTCTTCAGTATAGATCCTGAATCTATCTTGTTAAATCTATAAGTATTTAGAATCATTGTCACTGTCATGATCTGAGTGGATTTTATTAGCAGGATTAATGATTACATAGAAGAAGAAACTTTCCAGACAGAATGTCCAGTCACTAGAACTCATAACTGAAGTCTGCTTCTCATATTACCAGAAAGGAAAGGACGATTTGTGCCTAAGACCATTTGGGTATGGTCTTGCTGGTGGCAGGGAGAGTGACCAGATGAGTCCTGGAAGACATACAAATGAGAGGAATCTGGAACGTTACTGTTTGAGCCAACCTCCTAATGTCAGACTTCTGTTTATGTGAGGGTTCTTAACTGACCAGTTTTTCCAGTGGGTACGTGGGCCTGTCGGAGACTATTATAAAATATGCAAGGGTCAATCCGGAGCAAACATTTCCTAAGGAAGGATTTCTTCGTTTCTTTTTTTCTCTTAGAAATTCCATTTTGTTGTTATGATACAGTTTTGTTGTTTTGTTTTACAATGAATACCTTTAAAAAGATTTCTACAGGTAAGTAATACAATAAATATACCCATTTAGTCACTTAGTATATTCACAAATAATGGGAAAAAAATTCTGCCCATTAGAGGCCAGAGTCTTGAATTTGGCATGGCAGGATTGAGTAACTGATTGATACTCCGCAGAGTAATAGTTACCATCTGTGGAACAATTATTAGGTATCAAGCACTTTGCTAGTATGCTTTGCAGTGTAGCTTCTCATTCAACCTTCAAAACAACCCCATAAAGCAGTCATGGTTTATTTCACCTCTCTTTCATTTTTAACAGTTAGAAAATTAAGACCCAGAAGAATTTAAGTTACTTGTCGAAGGTCACACAACTAGTTAGTGACAAAGCTTCAATGCAAACCAAGTGGCTAACTCAGATCTTACTACCATACTATATTCCCTCCACACAAAGAATTTGAGATAGACACATACCACTTACCCTCTTACCTCAATTTACTTTCTGTAAAACAAAGGAATTTTAATAGATGATATCATCTGGTTGTAGATTCTCATGATGCAGAAAACTGAGTTTACAGAATTTATAAATCAAAGGTCTTACATATAAGATGCTCCCAAATTTGCTTTACACAACAGATGGATTTCTCAGCCATGATTTTCATATGCTCATTTGGTCCTTAAATGTGGTCTTTGCTGTGCTGTGTTTTTATGTTTTTATTTATTTTTTTAACATTTTAATTTATTATTGAGAGACAGAGAGAGACAGAGCATGAGCAGGGCAGGGGCAGAGAGACGGGGAGACAGGAAGACACAGAATCTGAAGGAGGCTCCAGGCTCTGAGCTGTCAGCACAGAGCCCGACGCGGGGCTCGAACTCACAAACTGCGAGATCATGACCTGAGCCGAAGTCAGACGCTCAACCGACTGAGCCACCCAGGCGCCCCTGTTTTTGAGAGAGAGAGAGAGAGAGAGAGACATAGAGTGAGCGGGGGAGGGGCAGAGAGAAGGAGACAGGATCTGACCCAGGTTCCAGGCTCTGAGCTGTCAGCACAGAGCCAGACATGGGACTAGAACTCACAAACTGTGAGATCATGACCTGAGCCGAAGCTGGAGATTTAACCCATTGAGCCACCCAGGCGCCCCTCTGTGCTGTGTTTTTATAGCACTTCCCTCTGTGGTCTCTAAGATAAACTTCTATAGTGTGTTTGGTGGAGAAGGAGAACAAATACAGAACCTATATATTTAGCAGTAGGATATGAGGGAGAATGATAGAATATGAAATAATAGAATGTGATCATTTGAGTTCATATTTGTCTCTTTATTTAAATTGTTGTTATTCTTTCTGACTATACAGAAACAGAAGATTTAAGTATTCTGCAAAGTCACACATGAAAGCCTAATACGTAAAATCAAGAAAAGCAGAGGTGCTCTGGACAAGGAGTGGATAAGCATTTGGGAGCCTTGCCTGAGTCCCTACTCTATCCATTCCAGTCACTTCTTGGAATTCTGGGAGTTCTGCAGCTTGAAATCATTGATTTGGATTAAATTTGTTCTGACATCCTAGCCACAACATCACGGACTAAATTTTAGAGTTATTATTATAAGAAGTGATCTAATAAAACAGCCCTTTCCTGAAAGATACCCAATAAATTCTTAGTGGAGGGTACTTGGGGGATTGCTGTGTGCAGCTGTGGGATGTATGACAGTTACCTTTTACTTTCTACCTCCTATACTGTTTTCTCTTTTATTTCTTTTCCTAGCCATTAGAATTGTGACTTTATGGCTAAAAAATAAATTTAAACATTTTTTGGAATTAGGAATTATATTTTAATTTCTGGCTTTGTAGTCAAATATTTTTCCCTTAAAGACTAACTTTTTCAATTGTATAATGATAATGCATGAAATAATAAGATTTAAAGCACAGTTGACCCTTGAACAATCTGGAGGGTTAGAGGAACCAGCCCCCTATGCAGTTGAAAATCCACGTATAACTTTTGACTCCCCCAAAACTTAACTACTAATAGCCTACTGTTGACTGGAAGCCTTACCAATAATATAAACAATTGATTAACACATATTTTGTATGTTATATGTATTATATACTGTATTGTTACAATAAAGTAAGCCAAAGGGGAAAATGTTATTAACAAAGAAGAGATAGTGCATTTACAGTATTGTACTGTAAAAAGAATCCACATATAAGTGGAACTCATGCTATTCAAACCCTTGTTGTTCAAGGGTCAACGGTATAGAAAATCAATTTACAGCTAATATTTACAGAAACAAATCCACAAACACATTCTGGAGTTCAGGATGTCTGTATTCTCATGTTAATTCCTCTGGTCAAGGCACCAGTCTTCAAACAAATAATTAGTCTTAAGAACTGAAGAGCAAACAGAAGCACAGTTGGTCAATTTCTAAATTGTTCTTTCTGTTTTCGATTTTACCTAAGCTATAAGTAGTTCTCAACTCTGGTCTCATGTCAGACTTACAGGGAATTAAAAAAAAATCATTCTTCAGGCCACAATGGAGTCGATTTCTGGAGGAGGAACCCAGGCATAAGTATTTTTAAAAATCTCCACAGGTAAAAAACAAAAACCAAAAAAAAAAAAAAAAAATACCGAAACAAAACAAAACAACAACAACAACAAAAAAAACAAAGCCAGATCATCTATAGAAAAGTTTGAGTACAGCAAAAAACAAAAACAAAAACAAAAACAAAAAACAACTCCACAGGTGACTACAACATGCAGCCAGACCTGAGAGCCAGCAAGTCGTTAGCCTTAATCTACCAGTGCTGATCTAGGTGAATTTAATAAATTCAGAAACTAAGGTGAGTCACTTGTTATTTTGTACTTGTGAGAGATTAATAAATTGTGACATTTTACCTTCTCTTCTTTCCCTTTCCTTCTCCTTTGGCTTTCCTAACAAGGGCCCAGCAGCAAAGGGGGCCAGGCCTGCGAATGGATCCAGAGATAGGAAGGAAGTATAGAGGATATGCACAGACAGATGGAGGTCAAGGCTTGGAGATTATACTTCCTGGGAAGGCCGTATAGATTAACAGACACCCCCTATCCACCAAGGAAAGGAATGTGTTCTACAACTAGTTTCTTGCTTTTGGGCAAAGGAGCTAACTTGCATCATTTCAGGATATTTAAGGGAACAAAACACAAGTTTCTCTCTGAAGCAGATTTATTTCATCTTGACAAATCAGATGTATGTTCTAGGTTTGTGTGTTTGGACCTTCACATTTTTTCAGACTAAGTGATATATTTCCTAGAACTTTGGACAAAACCTCTTCATCTCCAGTCAGTAGCCAGAGTTTAGAAGGACTGGTGCTGTTTAGCTCCCATTAACTCTTGAAAATGACCAGCCAGTTCTCCCTATTAGGACAGGACTCTTTCTAAGAAGAAATTTTTAGAGGTGAATAAAATTGACATAATAGGGCAGGATACAAAATCAACAAGCAAAAATCAGTTGTATTTCTATACACTAGCAATGAACAATCTGAAAAGGAAATTAAGAAAACAATTCCATTTTTGATAGTATCAAAAGGCATAAAGTACTTAGGAATAAATTTAACCAATAAAGCTAGACTTGTACACTGTAACTACAAAACATTGCTGAAAGAAATTAAAGAAGACCTAAATAAATAGTAAGATATCCTATGTTCATGGGCTTCAAGACTTAGTATTGTTAAGATGACAATACTACCAAAGCAATCTATGTAATCCCTAACAAAATCTTAACATTGGTTTTTGCAGAAAATAGAAAAAAATCCTAAACTTTACATGAAATCTCCAGGAGCCCCCTAATAGCCCAAACACTCTTAAAAAAAATGGCTAACAAAGCTGGAAGTCTCACACTTCATGATTTTAAACTTAATACAAAGCTGCAATAATCATAAAGTATGATACTGGCATAATACAGACATACAGGCCAATGAAATAGAATAGGTAGTCCAGAAACAAACCTTTGCATATATGGTCAATTGATTTTTGAGAAGGGTGCCAAGAACATTCAGTGAGGAAATCTCAGTTTTTTAAACAAATGGTGCTGGGAAAACTAGATATCCACATGTGAAAGAACATAAAAAATTAACTCAGAATGGATTAAAGACCTAAATGTAAGAGATAAAACTGTAAAATTTTTAGAAGAAAAATTCTTTTTGAAGAAGAAAATCTTCAAAAATTAACTCAGAATGGATTAAAGACCTAAATGTAAGAGATAAAACTGTAAAATTTTTAGAAGAAAAATTCTTTTTGAAGAAGAAAATCTTCATAACCTTGGATTTGGCACTATTTTGTGGCATCAATAACACAGGCAACAAAAGAAAAAAACAGGACCTCATCAAAATGCAAAACTTTTGTGCATCAAAGGAAACAATCAACAGAATGAAAAGGCAATCCATAGAATGGGAGAAAATATTTGTAAATCGTATATCTGACAAAGGATTAATATCCAGAATATATAAAGAACCTCTACCATTTAAAGACAACCCCCCCCCCCGCAACAATCCAATTAAAAAATGGGCAAAAGAATTCAAAGACATTTCTCCAAAGAAGGTATGCAAATGGTCAATAAGCACATGAAAAGATGCTCAACATCATTAGCCATCAGGGAAATGTAAATCAAAACCACAATGGAATATACTTCATGCCCACTTAGATGATTATTATCTAAAAAAAAAAAAAAAAAGACCCCGGATAATTAATAATGTTGATGAGAAACTTCTGGTTTGTGGTTTGTCACGTAAGAGTTTTGGAAATCTACATTATAACAAGTAAAAAGCTGAGCAAACAAAAATCAACAATTCTTTTTATATCTGTGAGACAAGTGATCTCACAGGGCAAACTGCTGCTTCCAATATTGGAGATAGACAAGTGGATATAGAGAATCACAACTTACCAAAGCAGAAACCCAGAAGCAGAAGCACTAGCTAGTGTCAGCATAGGAAAAAACAAACTAATTGACAAACTTACAGAAGCTCAGTATGGACAAACCTGAGAGCTCAAACCTTCAGAGGATCCCAGACATGAAGGGGAGAGCGAATCACGCTTTTGTGAGTTTTACCTCCCACAGCTCAACTTGGCTCTCACAGTGAATATCAGAGAAAAGAACAAAGAGAACAAGGAGAAAACAGTAGCCAATATGGTAGTTATTAATACAGCTATAACAACAATCGCTTTGAATATTAATGGTCTAAATGTGCCAAATTAAAACATAGAGATTTTCACAGTGAGTAAAAAACAAGACCCAACTATACGTTGTCTGCAACAAGCACATTTTAAATATAAAGACACATATAAATACAAAATAAGTGGTTGGAGAAAGATACACTATGCTAATACTAATTTACTAAAGCAATAGTAGTTATATTAATTTCAGAAAGAGCACACTTCAGAGCAAAGAAGGTCATTGGAGATAAAGAGGGCATTATGTAACGATAAAGGAGTCAATTATCTTCTCTAAGAAGATAGCAATCCTTAACATATATGTGCCTAACAACAAAGCAACAAAATACATGAGGCAAAGACTGACAGAACTGCAAGGAGAAATAGATGAATCCACTGCTATAGTAGGAGCCACCATCACAGTCTATCGGAAATGGACAAACCAGCAGACGGAAAATCAGTAAGGGCATAGTTGAATTCAACAACACCATCAATCAACTCGATATAATTGACATTTATAGACTACTTTAGTAACAGCAGAATAAACATTCTGCTCAGGCTCACATGGAACATTCACTGAAAGACCACATTCTGGACCATCAAACACACATTAACAAATATAAAAGAATAGAAATCACACGTCTGCTCTCACACCACAGTGGAATTTAACTAGAAACCAGTAACAGAAAGATAACGGAAAAATCCTAATATACTTGGGGATTAAATAACACACTTCTATATAACACATAGATCAAAGAAGAAATCTTAATAACATTGGCGAGGATGAGGAGAAGTTAGAACCCTTGTGCATTGCTGGTAAGAATATAAACGGGGCAAACACTACAGAAACAGTTTGGTGTTTACTCTAAGAGTTTTCATGGCTCCTCAAATAAATAAACTTACCGTGTGAGCCCCAGCAATTCCACTTCTAGATATATACTCGACAGAGTTGAAAACAGGGACTCAGATACTTGTACGCCAATATTCATAATGGCATTGTTCACAGTAGTCAAAAGGTGGAATCAACCCAAGTGTCCATCAGTAGATGAATGAATAGGTAAAATGTGGTATATACATACAATGGAGTGTTATTCAGCCATAAAAAGGAATGAAGCTTGGGCACATAGTACGACATAGATGGCCATTGAAAACATTATGTTAAGTGAAACAAACACGCATAGAAGGACAAATATTATATGATTCCAACTATATGTGGTATCTAGAATAGGCAAATTGATAGAGACGGAAAGTTGAATGGAGGTTACCAGAGATTGGAGGGGGTGGGTATGGCGGAGTTGTTGCTTAATATGTATAGTTTCTATCTGAGATGATGAAAAAGGTCTGGAAATAGTGGCAATCATTACAACACTGTAAATATCTTTAATACTACTAAATGGTAGGAAAAAGAAGAGTCAAATAAACGTGAGTGAGAGAAACAAAGGCAGGAAATCGCAGAAATTCAGCCACCGACTTTTTTAACACTACACAGAAACAACAAAATGGGGAGCTCTGTGAAGTTGGAAAAGCTATCTGGACAAAATCTTTTTCTAAAAGTTCAGAAAAACAGGGGCTCCTGGGTGGCTCAGTCGGTTGAGCATCTGACTTCGGCTCAGGTCATGATCTCGCAGTTTGTGAGTTCGAGCCCCATGTCGGGCTCTGTGCTGACAGCTCAGAAGCCTGGAGCCTGCTTCACATTCTGTGTCTCCCTCTCTCTCTGCTCCTCCCCCACTCATGCTCTGTCTCTCTCTGTCTCAAAAATAAATAAACATAAAAAAAAAATTTTAAGTTCAGGAAAACAAAATTCATGTCAAAATGAACAACAGAAAATTATCAGGGTTAACTCTCATGCAAGATTACTTTAAAAAAGTGAGTAAGAATCAGAATAATATGCCTACAATGAAAACCTACCAGAAAGGTTCAAAAAACAGATCAAAGCTGTAATGTTCTAAAAGAGCTAAAAGACATTGAGAAAATAGTATAAGAATAACATACACCAGATTTAGAGAAACTAAAAAATTGGATCAGAACTCAAAGAAGAATCAGAATTTTAAAAAAGCATTTGAGAAATAAAGATTAAATGATAAGGAACAAAAGAGCAAATAAATGCAACAAATAAAGTCTTAAACAAAATAAAAATGAGGGAAATTTTAAAATAAACAATAATGAAGGAAGAAAGTAAAAGGACTTGAGGAAAAGTGACAAATATTGAAGACAGGCAAAAGAGGTCCAACATATAGATAACAGAAGTACCAGAGAAGGAATCCAAAGCAAGGGAACCAAGGGAACAAAACAAATCTTAAAAACTATTATCAAAGAAAACTTTACTGCAATTAAATACACATATTTGAGATTTTTTTTAATTTAAATTTTAGATAGAGGGCCCAAGTGGGGGAGAGGGGAAGAAAGAGAGAGAGAGAGAGAGAGAGAGAGAGAGAGGGAGAGAGAACCTTAAGCAGGCTCCATGCTCAGCATGGAGCCTAATGCAGGGCTCAAATCCACATTCCTGAGATCATGACCTGAGCAAAAATCAGAGTAGGATGTTCAACTGACTAAGCCACCCACGCATCCCTTGAGGCTACATTTTGAAAGAAAACACTGCTACCTGCAAAATATCAAACTGGAATGACGAACAGACATATTATAGTAAAATTACTGGACTTAAAAAAAAAAGATAAAATTCTTTGGGTATCTATGCAAGAAGATTCTGTAACAAGGGAAAGAAAAGTAGACTATATCAGATTTTTTGACAGCAATGCTTTATGCCATAAATAAGTTGTGAAACATATTTAAGATTTTCAAGGAAAGAAAATGTAAGCCAAATATTTTATATTCAGTAAATTTGACCTTCAATTATAAATGGCATAGACAAACTGTAATCAACATGCAAGAACTCAAAGAGTACTATTTTCATAGCCTTTCCTAAGGAATCTGCTAGAGGCCAGGCTTTCACACAATCAAAGTGACTAGATTAGACAGACATAAGGAGCTAATGGTGAGTAGTAAATACATAATTTACACTATGGAACTAAGACCAAATGAGGGGTCGATGAAAAATATTATAGTATGCAATGGCTATAGAAGCTAATAATTTAAAAAGATTTAATTAAATATATCCTTTTAAATTATTAATATATTAATAACATATTAATAGAGCAATACTTTTAAAAGATAATATATTCTAATTATATATAATAATATATAGATATAGATATCTATATATCTATATATCTATATATCTACAGATATAATTATATATTTATATATTAATATATAAATACTTATTACTATATAAGTTATATATTAATATTAATTTATCTTAATATATTAATCAGTAGTGGTAGTATTAATATTGTTGCTTTGAGATTATTATATGTTTAATATGAGATAAAGCAAATTAGTACATTTCAAATTAGTAAATATTTTAATTCTGTTATCCTTGAGAACCAGAATTCTTCAGGTGTAAGAAAGGAAAGAAAGGGTAACGAAATACAGAAGAGGTTAAATAAAAACCCCATAGTCCTGAAAATGAATTTGAAATATTAATATGAACTGGTGAAGTATTCCATCTTAGTTCTATTTTTCGAAAAGGCCTAGAGACAGTTACCAATCTAGTAGTAAGGAATACCCCTAGTTCCCATATTGTCATCTTAAAATGTGAAGAAAAGAAGGTAGAGCTTCTTGGAGAAATGGGTGATTCCACGTCTGGGACAGCAAATGTATAATGATGAGCCTGGAACATCCTGTCATATCAGGTAGCCAGGAAGTTAACTACTGGCTAAAGATGGGAGGGACAATTTTTGCTTTAATAAGCATTAAAATAGCAGTAGATCGAACTCCATCAAATATCTTTAAATCCATGAATTTTTAATAATATTAAGAAAGAAACTTAAAAGTGAGCTTGTGAGGAGGACAGAACCAATTTATTATCTTGAAAATGGGGTAAATTAAAAGAAAGAAGCAAATATTTATCGGACTTTCCTATATGAACTTACTTCATGGCAACCAGATATTAGATGTGAGGAAACACCTCCTTATAAACGTATTCAGCTAATAAATAAAAACAAAACGACGGAATTAAAGTATCATCATTTTGCAGCCTTTGGGGAATTCATGGATCTAAGAATTGAGCCTTAACAGCTGCTAACCTTAGAAAAGAACCAAACCAAATATCACGTGCCTCTTGATCAAAGAATACACCACTACCTATAGTCTTGCAAAAAGGATCAAACCTTGGTCTGATGAAGCCTCTGGATCAGCTGCCAAATTCCAGGAAATGCGAAGGACGGGAATATGCTGAACTGCCCCATAAAAGTGCAATTCCCAGACTGTGGGAAACTCCACAGGTCAAAAGGCCTAAGTCCTTCAACTGATAATTGTAACAAAGACTTAAAAGAGACCTTGAGCTAAAAACAAAAGCAAAGCCAAACAAGCTGCAAGATGAGTTTGGGAGATAATACTGCAAAGAAACCAGCAAATGTTATTTTTATATATATATATATATATATATATATATATATATATATATACGTGTATATAATTTTTAAATATTTCTTTATTAAGATTTTAAAAGAATTTTAGTATTTACTTATTTATTATTTATTTACTAAGAATTTTTTAAAGATTTATTTATTATATATATAATCTATATATAATTATTTTTAAAAGCAATATTGTAATTATTTATTTAATCAAATTTTTGCCAAATTGGTATGGAAACCAATTATTTTTTTAATATTTATTTATTTTTGAGAGAGAGTACAAGCAGGCAAGAGGCAGAGAGAGAGGGGGACAGAAGATCTGAAGCAGGCTCTATGCTGACATTAGTGAACATAACGCAGGGCTCAAACCTACGAACCGGGAGATTATGACCTGAGCCGAAGTCAGACGCTCAACCACAAAAGTGGTTATATAAAAAGTGAGACTAATGGTTGCTTTTAGGAGCACAGAGACTGGGACCCTCATTGGGCTGGGGCAATGGAGAGACTTGCAGGATGCCTGGCAGAGTTCTCTTTGTTGACCGAGGTCGTCACTGCAAAGATATTTACCTCACAATTCAAATGAACAGATCAGGAAATTCTACAATATATTTCATTCCTGATGCAAATTAAATACTAGGTGAGCCAAAAAAAAATTTTTTTTAAAGCCTTTGTAGGTATCTTACAAACCAGTAAGAGATTCTTAACACATAACAAAGGGAAGATGTCAGAGGAACCCTGGAGCTAAAGTTTCAGAGATCAAAGATGCCTGAAAAAAAAAAATACTATGGAGTCTCCTCATTTTACAGACTAGAAAATTGAGGCCCAGAGACAGTGCCTTGTGCAAGCTTCGCAAGGCTAGTACTAGAAGCAGGTCTAACACCCAGGTCTGCCAGTCTGGGACTTTTCCCACCACGGCTCAGATTTTGCTTCCTTTCCACTTTAGTTCTTTTCTTTCCCTTTTTTTCTTTTCTTCTCTCTTCTTTTCTTTTCTTCCTTTCTTTTTTAAAGAAATGGCTAGTTGAACTTTTTATGTTTCTCCAAAACGTTCCTCAGAGGATGTTTCAAAGAATGCATTCAAAGTCGGATGTTCTAGGGAGAAAGAAGATGAACTAACTGCTTTCTCAGAGCTGGGGCTAGTTAGCCTGACAGCAGAGATGGGTGGGAAACTCTGGTCTGAATCTTCCAGAGACTTCTAACCTTAGGGCGTTTTCTCTTTGCCTTCTATAGCTTCTTCCCCTTCTCCCTCCTTGCCTCTTCTTGCTCTAACTCTCCGTTAAAGGGACATTGATCATATTTGCATATTTAAGAGTTAACAGTAACTGGGGGCACCTTGGCTGGCTCGGTTGGTTAAGCCTCCGACTTGACTCAGGTCATGATCTCATGGTTCCTGCGTTGGAGCCCCACATAGCGCTCCGTGCTGACAGCTCAGAGCCTGGAGTCCGCTTGAGGTTCTGTGTTTCCTTCTCCCTCTCTGCCCCTCCGCCGCTCGCACTTTCTCTCTCTCTCTCAAAAATAAATGAACATTAAGAAAAATTTTTTAAAACGTTAACAGTAACTGTATGTTAGGTACTTCCCTAAGAGCTTTACCTGCCTTATCTCATTGAAGCTTCACATTCCTTTGAGGCACTTAGATTAATCCCATTTTAGAGGTAGAACCGAGTAACAGAGATCATAAATCACTTGCCCAAAGTTTTGGGGCTAGAAAGTTGAGTAGGGTTCTCAACTCCAGAATCCGCACTTTTAAGAATGAGGTTATCCTGACTGTACAATGTGTATTTCTTCACTTATTGAACAAAATGGCATATAACTTGTTCTAATTTTAAACGTGGGCGAATTAAGTTTTTCAAGATACTTTAGCCAAGAAACAAAATTGTATCCTTTTGATGGATCTACTCGATTCGTTGTTTTCGATCGCTACATCAGACCGGAAGGAAATTAATTTTGAAGACTTCGCTGTGTTTTTCCAGTGAGCGGACCTCTTTTGTCCCATATCGGGTGGTCTTCCAGGCGAAAATACAAAACAAATCGAGAAAACACGCTGACCGCAGCCAGACGAGCTGGGGCGGCGCGGCGTCCGGCGCTGGGTTTGCTTGGGATTCAGGGCTCCCGGCTCTGAGGCGCACGACGGTGGGCGTGGCGGGAAGGACCTCGGGGCCATTCCTGGAGCGCTATGCAAATGACATGTAAATCAGCGCGTGTGAGCCGCTGCCTGGAGTCCGAGTGCGACCCCGAGCGCCTCGCTCTCAGTGCTCGCACACACGCGTTCGCTCTTTGCTCTGCACTTGCTTCCTCCCCGGCGGGTCACCTCGGTCTCGTCCGGCCCGCCCAGGACGCGCCTCGCCTGCACCCCGCGCCGCCCGGACGGCAGCCCGCGGCTGAGCGAGCTCCCGGCCCGCGCCGCTCGCCTGCAGCAGGGGCGCCCTCGCTGAGCGCGGTGCCTTGGCTACCCGGCCGCCTTCGCCGCGCGGGTGAGTGAGCCAACCCCGCGCTTTTGTCCTGGCGCGGCCCCTGGGAGTCAGTCTCTGAGTGTGGGGTTCGGGGATTGGGACCCTTGCTCGGAAGCCTGCCCCTGACTCCCCAGTCGGAGAAGGGCTCCTCCGTGCAGTAAGGAGGATTTTTTGCGGGGCGAGGGAGGCAGCGTAAGGGAACCACCCCAGTGACTCCGGACAGCGGGAGTTTTCCTCTGGGGAGGTGAGGTCCTGGGGAACCATGATACGGTTGTCTGGACAGGCGTCTTTCTAAAGGGGGGTGCCTTTGATTTGAGGGGTGCTAATCGCCGAAGCCCTCAAGGAAGAAGAGTGGTCTCATCTCCCAGTTCCCTGGGTGCTACCTGAAGCTCCTCCCAGCCCAAAGGTGAAGGTAAGGCAGTAGAGGCAGCCGGTGACTCGGTGTTTCGGGCGTTGCGGTCTTGCATTCTCTCCCTGCTCCTTAGCCCTTCCCTTCCCTTTGCCTCGGTAGCTTCCACTGGAGTTCCGTGGTTGAGCGACACTTGTTCGCAGATCATTGCGGCTAGAGAATTTTGGATAACTAATTCCCTGGACGCTTTAGATGTCAGTGGTTGAGGTAGAACTCTTCCTTGGAACTTGTGGCTACTAGCACCCTTCAAGACCCAAAGGACTGGATTTTTAGGGATGATACTACCAATGGAAAGAATGAACTGATGGAGAGAGGTTTTCTAGGCCTTCTTTGGTTGGGGCGCACGTCCCGTGTATCATAACCTGAAGGAGAAAGATCCAGGCCTTTGGGACCTAAAGTAGCTATTGCAGTTCAGGGAACTGGGTCGGGGTGTGGAGTACACTTGGGCAGTGGGCATGGTGCCAGGCCCCAGGTGCCATGTTTGTCACCATCCCTCCTCTCCCCAGGTGCCAAGAGCAGAGTATGTGCAGTGTCCCCATCTCACCCCCCCACAAAACCTGTAGTTGCTTGCCCTAGAGCTGCATCCCCCTTCCAAGTGGGGCTATGGGTTCTTCCCCGACTTCATAAAATCCTTTAGGTCAAAGTGAACAACTTGTTAATAAATTATCTCTAAATGAGGGGTTTGAGAGGACCATTTGGGGAACACCTGACACTTCAAAGCATCAGGTATCCACAGTGCAAGTCTCTGGGGGAAGCGTAGGTGTTCTGCTAACCTTCTCGAGTCCTTAAAGGAAGGGCATTTTGGGTTCTAGTAAAATAAAGGTTTTGTTTTAATCACTTTCTTTTCCTTTCCCTTAAATTCTTGACCTCCTTCCCTTCTCTCTTCTGTGAGTCTGTTTTTGTCTCTTCCTCACACTCCAGGGTCTGTGGAGTGTGATGCTGTGATACCACAGTGTCCTAGGCCAGCTTGGAATGTTCCTTCCTGGTGAAGTTCTTCCTTTGCCTCCCACCCGCAGTGGGCCAGGGTCCTTGGATGAGAGCAGGTAGGGGTCTGGAGAGTCGGCTGTAGGTGGGGAGTGACTGGACACTGGATGCTGGATTGGGTAGTGGGTACTCTGGAGGACTTGCACAAGAGCCTCTTCACTAGGGTGTGCACGTCTTTTTCCTCATTCACTGATGATGCAACATGATGCTGGTTCTCACATACCCACTAGGCACGAGCCTGGAGAATGAGCCCACAGTGGTGAAGGATTTATGCTGGTCCATCCTCCTTCATTTGGCTTCTTTTGTGCAATAACTAACTAGCTAACTGAGGAGGGGGCTGCCTGGACACTTATAATAGTTTTTCTTTGTGTGAGGTTTGCTGACCCCCTCAGCAAGAGACTGTTTTCCCGGGTGCCAACAAGATGGGGAAAGAGTCTTGATCCTGGTTAGAGGTCTTCGCCAGCCTCAGAGGAATAGATCATGAACATTCTGGCGTCATCATATACTCAGTGTCTACAAGAATGATCCCTAGATTTCCCCCCCCCCCAAAATACGAGTCTGGAGTCTCTGAACCTAGTTGGTTTTTTGGCTCTTTGCCTTTTAAGGGGCTCAGAATGCAGCCCAGAATGTAGGTAGAGGTCCAGGTAACCATGAACAGGTGAAGTTTTATTTAATATCTTTCTGGAAATAACACTTCTTGGTATTCTGGAAATATACATCAAGCCGGATTGAAAGCTTGACTGCCTTTACCCCAGTTCAGACCAACACAAGCAGGTTGGAAAATTATTCATTCTTAAAAGCTTCCCATCCATCCTTTCTGAAACATAGTAACATTTAGAGAACAAGCCTTAGAAAGTAACTTTTCCTCACAGAAGACATTGTCTTTGCCTATCTTGACTATTGTGTCACTTTTGTCTGACCAACAGAAGGTACACCCAGAGAAGCCTAGATAGGACGGGCCATTTGCATGGGAAATGTACAAGTGGATACTTGGGTGGCATGTGGGCTCAGACTCAAGCAACCATCCAGCATTAATCCAGAGTGAGGACATCGCACATGTCACTGGGATAGGTTCCCTTGCCATGTGACTTCTACCCTTTTCCTTTCGTCATTCATCTTCTTGCCCGACAAGCACCGAAAGTGAATATGCTGGGCTGGGGTCTGCTGAGCCGGCCACTCACCTCTCCCACCTGTACCATTCTGCAGATGAATTCCTGTCCTTATATTGAGTTTTGGCTTCATACCTTTCCATTTGGTTTAAGTCAGTGTGCCAAGCAAATGCAATTCTTGCAGTCTCAAGGCAAGCAGACCTCGGCGTTTGTCACTACATGCTGGCAGGTGCATCCTTCCTGCCTTGGACACACCTGCTGAGGCTCATATAAAATGGACGGTGATAGCCAGCCCAGTGGGGCTGGGGCCAGAAGAGGGCCAGGAAAAATAGCTCCCTGTTTGCAGCTCATGGGGTAAGGCTGAATTTCCAGATGCTCACACCGCCTTATATTCATTGTCCTTCTGCCCACTGTCCCTTGGTGTCTGAGGGTGAATGCACACAATGGGCACCTCGCTGGGAAGCTGTGGTCACTTTTGTGTAGATCCAGCTTCTCAGATTTCCCACCATTGTCCCCATCCCCCCACCATTGGTACTTCTGTCCCCTTCCTCCCCTCCTCTCTTCTTCTCCTGGGTCCTGAGTGCCAAGCCCTCTGGAGACAAAAGGGATGATGAGAGATTTCCTTTTCTTTTAGATCTCCCTCCTTACCCCTGTTTCCACTCTGGACCCCTGATTCTGATGCTAAGTTGTTAATCTGGGATCTAATGAGTTATTTCTCATGATCTTTTGGGAACCAAACTCCTATAGTTATTGATAGTTGAGAATGCTTTTTATTTATTTATTTTTTTTGGAGACTGATATTTCTAGCACAGAGTAGCTCTCCTTCATATTTCTCTTAGGAGGAAGCGGCACAAGGATAGAATATGATCTTTGGCTTTAAACTTGGGTTCAGAGCTGTCCTGTTCCCTGGCTGGCTCTGGTTCTTGGCCAAGGTATTTAACCTCTGTGAGTGACTTCAGTTTCCTCATCTGACAACGAGGGTAGTTATAAAAATTAAATGAATGTATGAATATAAGCGGCACAAAAGAAGGAATAACTATTACCATACAAACTGAGTAGTGTTCTTTTTATCTATATAAAAAAAAAGCCAAGAAACATTAATTACTGGACCTATCCTCCATCTGGCCCTGTGGAGGTTTATGAAACAGAGGTAGTATGCCCAAGAGACTTTGGGTCTATATGGGGGAAAAGCTAACATTTATGAAGAAATTAGAAAACAGAGACAAATTCTGTGGTACAGACTTAATCAGGGGAATTAAGGGTGGCCCAAAACTCAGGGCTGGAGTGGTCAGGAAAGGCCTCAAAGATGACGAGGAAGGAGGGTGGGCATGAGCAGACCCTGAAGGAAGGGCGGGTACTGACCAGGAGAGAGGAAGGTAGGAATACTTAGCTCTAGTGTCCAAAAGCTCCAGCCCCTCCTTTGTTGGAAGCTGGTGCCACACCTTTGATCCTGAGGTGAACTCTCAGCCATGCAGGCCCACTTGTTCTGAGATTTCTTTGGGGAATGGTTTTCATTCCAGGCTTGTTTTCCCTCTGCTGTCCAGAATATTCCTGAAAAATTTTTGTTTTAATATTATACTGAATCAAAAATAATGAGAGGCAAACCCACAGCCAGAGTGAAAGCCCAGACTGATGGAAGACTTTTGAGTTCCCGGGGCTTTGTGTTCTTTCCTTGTGATTCATTTATTGTAGCTCACTTCCTGGTTCTGGAATGGCAGGCATTGGGGGTGGAGGAGACCTGTCCCCCCAGTCCCCTTGACACCTGCATTATACTGAGGTGAAACTCTGGCCTAAGAGGCCAAGCAGTTCTGGTTCTGGCAGAACCAGACGCAGCTGGCGTTCTTATCACCCCAATCTGACGGAGATGGTGATAGGGCGAGAGGGCCTGACGTAGGCTGGGGGAGTGGATGCAGTTTGGTTCCATCATCTCCGCCTGGTTTTCCAGAGTCTAGAAGGCTAACTTTCTTAGTCTAGGACTTGGTAATGGGATGAATTGAAGTGCTCAGCAGAAGAGTCTAAGGGATTTCCCATCTGCTACTTTATAAAAAGGCACTTTCCCCTCATCTACGTATTTTTTGCAGTTATGTCTTTATGGTTAGGTATAACCATTCTAATTTTTCTCCTGAACTTTAGGTATTTTTTTAGCTGAGTGCTAAGCCTAGTCATAGAACATGCCTACAGTGGGCCTATTCCTACCCTTCCCCGTTAACCAGGTTAAGTTACTATTCAATATTTTCATATTAGTGTCAACAGGGTGATCGTTTCTGTAGCCACGTAGTTGCTAACCTTGTGGAAATGAATATGTAAACGAGGAGGCAACAGGTTGTTTCAGAGTGCCTGGAGCTTGCCTCTTACTACCAAAAGCTTCCGTCTTCACGGTAGGGCTTCATGGTGGACATGATAAAATTCATGCAATTGCTACCGACTTTACCCCATGGCATTTCAACCAGTGGTGTTTTGGGGCGTTCTCAGGCTTTTTGTTGTGATTGGACAGCCACCCAGGGCTCCTACTGGTCACAGATGAATGCAGCCACTCAGGCCCTCCTCTTGTGGGCCCTCCCGTTTTCCCAGGCAGAGAATCCCTTGGTTTTATTTTCGTATTGCTATTGTTCCTAACCAGACCTTTGCTAGCTCACACTTGGAGTGTTAACTGTAGCCTTTCTGTGGCACAATTACATTTTACACTTGATAACTTTGTTACCAAGTCGTAAAGCCCAGCCTGACTGCCTCACTCCACCTTCAGAAACCTTCAGTGGCGCCTTCCTCACTTCCTACAGGACAACCTTAACCTGAAACTCAGGGGCTTCCATAATCTGACCTCCAAACCAGAGAGACTGGTTCACTTACTGTTCTTGTAGCCAACGTATACACTTTCTTTTCTGCTTTTGACTATGACTTAATCCTCTCCTGGGATATTCTTCACTTGCCTCTTTGAGTAACATGTCCTTCTATCCTTAAATATTTGTTCAGGGAATTAGTTAAGTTCCCAATACCTGTCAGGTGCTGCCCCAACTTGGAATCTGCCACAGACCTCTTTAGCGTCAAGTTTTTGTCCTTGTTGCAACTTCTGTTGCAATTAGTCTCCGCAAAATTCTTTTGGTGGTGATATATCATTTGTTATTGTGGAATGTTTTTATCTTTTGTTTCATTTTTTTTTTTCATGGTAAAACTTTAGATCCATAACTACACTGAAAAAACTTCAAAGGGAGGGACATGCCTAATGTCTCTATTTTCTCATGGTGATGGTTCTAGAACTAGCTGATAACAAAATCCCTTTGGGAGCCTTGTTTGCAAAATAATGCATGCCTCCCCTGTGGAATCAGGGAATCTTTGTTTTTCCAGAGCTTCCCAGGTGTTTCTTGTGTCAGCCAGATTTGAGAATGGGTTTAGGTCAATTTTTCATTATGTAATTGTTTCTTTGATTTATACATTAGGAAGGATTCTTTAAAGTTAACAGAAACCAACTCAGGCTAGCTGATGAGGAAAAGAGATGTAATAGTCGTGTGGTAAAAGGAGATAATATTGCATATTTTCTTGATTCCAAGTTATCATAGGCTGTAAGACACTTTATAGTTTCTTAGGAATAAAACATGTCCTTTAATATACACAAGTTTAGAAAATTTTCTAAATTACTATATGCCTTCATTCATAAAACTATCACTTTGTCATTATCATGATCAAAATACTGAGCTCCTTCTGAATTGTGTTGGTCTATTTCAGTTACACATGATTTCAAGATGAAATGCTGTTTTTCATTATCTATGCTCATGAGTTTTGAATGTTGACTCTTCTTAAATTCCTGGGTTAAGTTCTTGGGTAAATACTTGGTCATGACGTATCCATATAGTTTATAAAAAATACTCTCTTGGCTTTGATTTTCTAATATTTTATTGGGTTTAGTGGGTTTATTATGGTCATAAGTGAGAACCATAACTATTGTCTTTGCTGTCCTTGGCCAATTTCATACGTGACCGCAATTTTAACATCTTAATCCTTTAGGATTAACAGAATAATTCTGAGGAATGTTAAATTATACCAGAATTTTATCTACATTTCCTTTAGGTCAAACTTATAGTTCAGGTATTTCTAGAAGTAAATAATGTTGCTAAAAGTTCAATATCTTCAGAAAGTTAACTGGAAGCTTTGAAAAAATTATTGTTCAGTACCCAAATGATCATGTGTTGCACATGATCGGTTCAAATTTTCCTAGCTTTGCCAAGTCTATGCTTTATTTTGATAAGTTTGGCAGTTCTTGCTGCTGTTTGATTCCATTGCTTGACAAGTGGTAAGCATTATTTTGGGTACACAATAACTTTTCAACGTGGCATCATGATGAAATCTCTTTACAAACATTTTTTCCTTTCTCTTTTTTAAAAAATTGAGGTATAATTTACATGCAATAAAATTCACTTACTCATTCACTCATTGTACAATTCTGAGTTTTGACAACATACATTGTCATATAAGCACCACCACAATCAAGATGCAGGAAGTTCCATTTCCCAGAAAATTGCCTTTTGTATTTCTTAAAATTTTTTTTATTTTTAGAGAGAAAGAGCGAGAAAGCATGTGAACTGGGGAAAGGGGTAGAGAGAGAGAGAGAGGAGAGAGAGGGAGGGAGAGAGAGAGAGAGAGAGAGAGAGAGAGAGAGAGAGAGAGAGAGAATCTTAAGCAGGCTCCATACTCAGTGTGGAGCCCCACTTGGGGCTTGATCCCACCATCATCCCAGGATCATGACCTGAGCCAAAACCACGAACTGGATCCTCAACTGACTGAGCCACCCAGGCACCCCACCTTGTGTACTTTTGTAGTTCACTCTTCCCCTCCGAGAAGACCCAGGGAGCTGCTGGTCTGTTTTCTGTCCCTTTGGTTTTGCCTTCTTCAGAATGTTATTTAAATGGAGTCAAATGATATGTAGCCTTTTTAGTTTGCCTTCTTTTACTCAGCACAATATGTTTGAGATTCCTCCGTGTCGCTGGGTGTGTCAGTAGGTTGCTCCTTGTTGCTGAGTTTCATTTCATTGTGCGAATGTACCGCAAGGGATTTATTCACCAACTGAAGGACATTGGGGTTGTTTCCAGTTTGGGGTAATAATGAATAATTAATATAAATATTAGTATACAGGTTTTTATGTGAACATAGATTTTCATTTCCCTTGGGTAAACACCTAGGAGTGGGATTGCTGGCAGCACGGTAAGTGTATTCTAATAAAATGTCAAACCATTTGCCAAAGTAGCTGTACCATTTTGTGTTCTCACTAGCAATGTGCAAGGGTTATAGTTTCCACATCCTTCTCAACACTCAGTACTTGTCAGATTTTAAACATTTTAGATATTCTAATAGGTATAGTTTTATCATTGTGATTTTAATTTGCATTTCCTTAATGATGTTGAACATCTTTGTTATTTGGCTTATTTTCTATCTGTATATCTTTGATGAAGTGTCTGTTTAAATCTTTTGCCTAGGTTTTATTGGATTGTTTCCTTATGGTTGAGATTTGAGATAATAGTTCTTTTATATTCTGAACATGAGTCTTTTATCAGGTACATGTTGGGCAAATATTTTCTCATTGTCTATGGCATGTCTTTTCATTCTCTTAACAATGTCTGTTATTGCTGAGCACAAGATTTTAATTTTAATGAAGTCCAATTTATCAATTTTAAAAAATTCTTTTGGGTTGTATCTAAGAACTATTTACCTAATTCAAGGTCATTAAGATTTTCTTCAATATTGTATTCGATTTTAAGTTTTTATTTTAATTCCAGTTAGTTAACATACAGTGTCATATTAGTTTCAGGTATGCAATACAGTGACTCAACAAATCCATACATCACCTGGTGCTCATGACAAGTGCACTCCTTAATCCCCATCACCTATTTCACCCAACAATCCATACATCACCTGGTGCTCATGACTCTCTAGCTCTATCCATGTTGTTACACATGGCAAGATTTCATTCTTTTTTATGGCTGAATAATATTCCATTGTATCTATATACCACATCTTCTTTATCCATTCGTCAATTGGTGAACACTTGGGCTGCTCCCATATCTCGGCTATTGTAAATAACGCTGCTATAAACAGGGGTGCATGTATCACTTTGAATTAGTGTTTTTGTATTCTTTGAGTAAATACCTAGTAGTGCAGTTGTGGGATCATAAGGTATTTCTATTTTTAACTTTCTGAAGAACCTCCATGCTGTTGTCCACAGTGACTGTACCAGTTTGCGTTCCCCCCAACTGTGCACAAGTCTTCCTTTTTCTTCTCATCCTCACCAACACCTGTTATTTCTTATGCTGTTGATGTTAACCATTCTGACAGGTGTGAGGTGATATCTCCTTGTAGTTTTGATTTGCATTTCCTTGAGGATAAATGTTGATGAGCATATTTTCATGTGTCTGTTGGCCATCTGGATGTCTCCTTTGGAGAAACATTTTTTAATGTCTTTTCATTTTTTAATTGGATTATTTATTTTCTGGATGTTGAGTTATATAAGTTCTTCATACATTTTGGATGTTAGCCCTTTATTGGATATGTTATTTGGAAATATATTCCCCCATTCTGTAGGTTGCGTTTTAGTTTTGTTGATTTGTTTCCTTTGCTGTGCAGAAGCTTTTTATTTTGAAGTAGTCCCAATAGTTTATTTTTGCTTTTGTTTCCCTTGCCTCAGGAGACGTATCTAGAAAAAAATTACTGTGGCTGATGTCAAAGAGGTTATTGCCTGTGTTCTAGGATTTTAATGGTTTCAGGTCTAACATTTAGGTCATTAATCCATTTTGAATTTATTTTTGTGTGTGGTGAAAGAAAGCGGTTCAGTTTCTTTCTTTTGCATGTTGCTGTCCAGTTTTCCTAATACTATTTATTGAAGAGACTGTCCTTTTCCCATTGGCTATTCTTTCCTGCTTTGTTGAAGATTAATTGACTGTATAGTTATGGGTTTATTTCTGAGTTTTCTGTTCTATTCATTGATCTATGTGTCTATTTTTTGTGCCAGTGGCATACTGATTGTTTACTGTAGCATACCGTTTTGATTACTACAGCTTTGTAATATAACTTAAAGTCCAAAATTATGATGCCTCCAGTTTTGTTTTCCTTTTTTAAGATTGCTTTGGCTATTTGGAGGCTTCTGTGTTTCCATACAAATATTGTTTTTTATAGTTCTTGAAAATGCTGTCAGTATTTTGATAGAGATTGCGTTAAATGTGTACATTGCTTTGGGGACTATAGACATTTTGACAATATTTGTTCTTCCAATCCATGAACATGGACTATCTTTTTATTTCTTCATGTCATCTTAAATTTCTTTCATCAGTGTTTTATAATTTTCTGAGTACAAGTCTTTCACCTCTTTGGTTAAGTTTATTCCTAGATTTTATTGGTTTTGGTGCAGTTGAAGTGGGGTTGTTTTCTTAATTTTTCTTTCTCCTGCTTCAATATTGGTGTATAGAAATGCAACAGATTTCCGTACATTGATTTTGTATCCTGTGGCTTTACTGAATTCATTTATCAGTTTTTTGGTGGTCTTTAGGGTTTTCTATACATAATATCATGCAAATAGTGAAGGTTTTACTTCTTCCTTACTGATTCGTATGCCTTTTGTTTCTTTGTGTTGTCCAGTTGCTGTCTAGGACTTCTGGTAGTATGCTGAATAAAAGTGGTGAGACTGGGCATCTTTGTCTTCTTCCTGATCTTAGGGGAACAGCTCTCAGTTTTTCCCCATTAAGGATGATGTTAGCTGTGGATTTTTCACATATGGCCTTTAGTATGTTGAGATATGTTCCCTCTACACCTACTTGTTGAGGACTTTTATTGTAAATGGATGTTGTACTTTGTCATATGCTTCTTCTGTGTCCATTGAAATGATCATATGTTTCCTACTTTCTATTATTGATGTGATATATTACGTTGATTGATTTGTGAATTATTGAACCACTTGCATCCCATAAATCCCACTTGATTGTGGTGAATAATTTTTTTAATCTATTATTGGGTTTATTTGCTAGTATTTTGTTGAGGATTTTTGCATCTATGTTCTTGAGAGGTATTGGCCTGTAGCTCTCTTTTTTCGTGGTGTTTTTGTTTGGTTTTGGTATCAGAGTAATGCAGGCCTCATAGAATGAATTTGGATGTTTTCCTTCCTTTTCTATTTTTTGGAATATTTTGAGAAGAATAGGTATTAACTCTTGTTTAGATGTTTGCTAGAGTTTGCCTGTAAAACTATATGGTCTTAGATTTTTGTTTGTTGGGAGTTTTTGACTACTGATTCCATTTCTTTGCTGGTTCAATCTGTTCAAATTTTCTATTTCTTCCTATTTCAGTTTTGGTTGTTTATCTGTGTTTAGGAACTTTCCCATTTCTTCTAGCTTGTCCAATTTATTGGCATATAGTTTTTCATAATCTCATAATTGCTTGTATTTCTGTGGTGTTGGTTGTTATTTCTCTTCTGTCATTTGTTATTTTATTTTTTGGGGTTCTTTCTCTTTTTTTCTTGTTAAGTCTGGCTAAATGTTTATCAGTTTTATTGATTTTTTTCAAAAAAATAGACCATCGTTTCATTGATCTGTTCTATTACTTTTTTTTAGTTTCTATATCATTTATATCTACTCTAATCTTTATTATATCCTTCTTTCTGCTGGTTTTAGGTGTTGTTTGTTGTTCTTTTTCTAGCTCCTTTAGGTGTAAGTTTAGGTTGTTTATTTGTGATTTTTCTTGCTTCTTGATGTAGGCCTGTATGGCTATATACTTGCCTCTTAGAACTGCTTTTGCTACATTCCAAAGATTTTGGACCATTGTGTTTTCATTTTCATCTGTTTTCATGTACTTTTTAATTTCTTATTATATATTCTTATTGACTCATTCATTATTTAGTACCATGTTTTTTTAGCTTCCATGTATTTGTGGTCTTTCCAAACTTTTTTTTGTGGTTGACTTCAAGTTTCATAGCATTGTGGTCAGAAAAGATGCATGGTATGACTTTGATCTTCTTGAATTTGTTGAGACTTGCTTTGTGGACTAATATGTGATCTCTTCTGGAGAATGTTCTGTGTGTACTTGAAAAGAATGTGTATTGTGCTGTTTTAGGATGGAATGTTCTGAATATATCTGTTAAATCCATGTGTTTCAGTGTGTAATTCCAAACTGTTGTTCCCTTGTTGATTTTCTGTTTAAATGATCTGTCCATTGATGTAAGTGGGGTGTTAGAGTCTGCTACTATTATTATATTATTATCAATTAATTAATTCCTTTATGTTTGTTATTAACTGTCTTATGTGTTTGGATGCTGCCATGTTGGGTGCATAAATATTCACAATTGTTCTATCTTCTTGTTAGATTATCCCCTTTATTATTATGTAGTGTCCTTCTTTGTCTCTTGTTATAGTCTTTGTTTTAAAGTCTATTTTGTCTATGGGGTGCCTGGGTGGCTCAGTTGGTGGGGCGTCCAACTTTAGTTCAGGTCATGATCTCGGTTTGTGGGTTCGAGCCCCATGTCAGGCTCTGTGCTGACAGCTCAGAACCTGGAACCTGCTTCGGATTTTGTGTCCCCCTCTCTTTCTGCCCCTCTCCTGCTTGCACTCTGTCTCTGTCTCTCTCTCAAAAACAAATAAACATTAAAAAATGTTTTAAGTCTATTTTATCTGTTTCTTTTAAATAATCTTTTTTTTTTAATTTTTTCTTAACGTTTATTTATTTTTGAGAGACATAGAGACAGAGTATGAGCAGGGGAAGGGCACAGAGAGAAGGAGATACAGAATCTGAAGCAGGCTCCAGGCTCTGAGCCATCAGCACAGAGCCTGACGCGGGGCTTGAACTCACAGACCGTGAGATCATGGCCTGAGCTGAAGTCGGCTGCTTAACCAACTGAGCCAACCAGGTGCCCCTATTTTATCTGTTGTAAGTATTGCTACTCTGGCTTTTTTTTTTGACATCCATTTGTATGATATATATTCCCCAATCCCCTCACTTTCAATCTACAGATGTCTGTAGGTTTAAAATGAGTCTCTTATAGGCAGCATATAGATGAGTCTTCTTTTTTTATCCATTGGTGTCACCTTATGTCTTTTGATTGGAGCATTTAGTCCATTTACATTCAGAGTGATTATTGAAAGATATGAATTTGTTGCCATGTTATTATTTATTTTGTGATTATTTTTTGAAGATTTTCTCTGATCTTTTCTTGTCTTTCTCTCTTTCATGTTTTGCTGATTTCCTTTACTGATATACAGTAAAACCTTGGTTTGTGAGCATTAATCATTCCAGAAACATGCCTGTAATCTAAAGCACTTGTATATCAAAGCAAATTTCCCCATAAGAAGTAATGGAAACTCAGATGATTTGTTCCAAAACCCAAAAATATTCCTATAAAAATGATTAAAATACTGTAATATAATACTAAATAATAAAGAAAAATAAACAAATTAATCTGCACTTGCCTTTGAAAACCCTTGTGACTGGTGTGAGGGAGAAAAGAGAGAGGAGGGTTATTATGCAGGATGACTTTCACTATCACTAATGGAATCACTGCTACCTATTGGCTCACTGGAATCTTTCACTTTTCATGCAACTTTAACAAGGAACCTATCCAATGACACTTGCTTTTGCCTCCTTTTGAGGATTTCACAGAAATGTGACATCCCATGGGAGATCACCCACAATCCTGCAGCGAGAGAGAGAGAGAACCATTGGCTCAGTTGTGATCATGTGATGTTTAGTATCACGTACTACTCATATTTCAAGACATCACTCATTTATCAAGTTAAAACGTATTAGAAATGTTTGCTCGTCTTGCAGAACACTCACAGGACGAGTTACTCACAGTCCAAGGTTTTACTGTATTTGAATTTCTTTCTCTTTATTCTTTGCATATTTATTAGTGGTTCTTGATATATGGTTACCATTAGGTTTGTATATAACCTCTTCTGTATATAGCAGTCCCTGTTAAGTTGATGGTTGTTTAAATTTGAACCCATTCTTTACTCCTTTCCTTCCCATATTTTAGGTATATGTTGTTATATTGTTTTATTTTGTGAATTCCTTGGCTAATTTTTTTACAGAAATATTCATTTTTACTGGTTTTGTGTTTCCTACCTTTATACTGTCACTTTTGTTTCTCCTTTCCACTCAAAGAGTCCCCTTTAATATTTCTTGGAAGGCTGGTTTAGTTCATGAACTCCTTTAGTTTTTGTTTGTCTGGAAAACTCTTTACATCTACTACTTTGAATGATAGCCTTTCTGGGTGGAATATTCTTGGCTGCAGATTTTTCTCATTTATCATATTGAATATATCATGCTACTCCCTTCTGGCTTGCAAAGATTCAGTTGAAAAATCTAGTAGCCTTATGAGTTTTCCCTTGTAAGTTATTGTTTTCTTTTGTGTTGCTGTTTTAAAAATTTTTTCTTTATCTCTTTATTTTACCAATTTAATTACAATATGTCTTGCTATGGGTCTGCTTTTGTTGATTTTTTTAAAATATTTTTTTAACATTTATTTATTTTTGAGACATAGAGACAGAGCATGAGCAGGGGAAGGGCAGAGAGAGAGGGAGATACAGAATCTGAAGCAGGCTTCACTCTCCGATGAGCCGTCAGCACAGAGCCCAACGTGGAACTTGAACTCACAGACTGTGAGATCATGACCTGAGCTGAAGTCGGCTGCTTAACTGACTGAGCCACCCAGGCGCCTCTGCTTTTGTTGATTTTGATAGGAGTTCTCTCTGCCTCCTGGATCTGGATATCTGTTTCATTCCCAAAATTAGGGAAGTTTTCAGCTATTATTTCTCCAATAAATTTTCTGCCCCCTTTTCTCTCTTTCCTTCTTCTTGGGCTCCTGTAATATGAATGTTACTATGTTTGATGGAGTAACTGAGTTCCCTAAGTCTATTCTTATTTTGCACAGTTCTTTTTTCTCTCTTTTGTTTGGTTTGATTACTTTCCATTACTCTGTCTTCTAGGTCACTAATTCATTCTTTTGCTTCTTCTATACTGCTGTTCATTCCATCAAGGTTGCTTCTCATTTCATTTATTGAGCCCTTTATCTGTGCTATGTTATCCCTTACCTTTGTGTTAAGGCTCTCACTCATGACTTCCACTATTTTCTTAAGTCCAGTGAGTATCTATGTGATCATTACTTTGTTATTTTATTTATTTATTTATTTGGAGAGCATGAATGGGGGAGAGGAGCAGAGGAAGAGAGAGAGAATCCCAAGCAGGCTCCGCACAGGTCATGGAGCCCAATGTAGGGCTCAATCCCACAACACTGGGATGCTGACCTGAGCTGAAATCAAGAGTTGGATGCTCAACTGATCTGAGTCACCCAGGCACCCCTATGATCACTACTTTAAGTTCTCTATCAAGCATATTACTTATATCTGTTTCCCTTAGATATCTGGCTATGTTCTTGTCCTCTTTTTTCATTTGTGATCAATTTCTCTGTCTCCTCATTTTGTCTATCTCTGTGCCTGATTTATATTAGGAAAATCAGCTGTGTCCCCTGTTTGTGAGAATAATGGCCTTATGAAGAAGAGGTCCTATAGTGTCCTGCCATGTGGTGTCTCCTGTGCTCCAGGGCCTGACACTTTTGGAAATATAACCAATTTGTGCTACATGTGCTCTGCAGACCAGTCATCTGCAGAGGCTCTCTTTGCCTATTGTGGGCAGTGTTTGGTCCCTGCTCTGAATGTGACACATTTAAACTAGGTGTGCTCTGGTCTGTGTTTGAAATGAGACCTGTTGCCACTGCCACCAGAACCCAGCGTTTGTAAAATTCCTGTGTCAGGAGACACAGTGTGGGCAGATGTTTGGGTAGGTCTTCTGGGGGAGGGTAACCACTGTGCTTGGACTGAGGCAAGAGTGACTGGGAAAGGTGGTTCTTCTGAAGTGCAGAGGAGGGATACAGGGCCTGCCATAAGCAACTTAGATAGCATGTGTCAGTGTTACACTGGTTCTTGCAGGTGGCTCTGTATTTGTACTGAGGGGCAAGACAAGGAAATTGTGGCAACCAGTTCCTTTGTTCCTAGGTAGGTTTCTCTGTGAATTCTGCCTTTCCGGGACTGTGCTCTGAGACGAGGCAATAACCTCTGTGTACCCATGGCGTTCTTCACATTGTTGTTTTGATGCTGTATGTTCTCAGGTTGTTTGCCTGCCTTTTCTCCAAGAGCAGCACCATGCCCTTCCGGCTCTATCCCAGCCATGCCCACTGACCTTTAAAACTCCAGGCTTAAAACCTTTAAGTCCTGCTCGTTTCTGGAACTCACAACATTTGACCCTTCTCACTTTCCAAGCCAATTGCCATGGGGATTCATTTTCCCTGTCTACTCCCCTGTGTGCTGGTCTGTCTTTCACTCTTCTCTGTGAGTGTGGGTCCCTCCCCACTGCAGCAGCCATGATCCATTTCTCTTCCAAGCCATGTCTCTGCACTTCCTGCCTTTCTCAATGTGGCCTCTTCTCTACCTTTGGTTGTGGAGTTTGTTCTGCCAGAATTCAGGTCAATTTCTGGGGTATTTAAGATGATTTGATACTTATCTAGTTGTATTTGTGGGACAAGGTGAGTCTAGTGTCCTCCTACTCCATCGCCATCTTCTAGTCTCTCCCTCCAATACTTTCTTTGCCATTGCCACCAGAACCAAGCCTTTGTGAAATGTCTGTGTCAGGAGACATGGTGCGGGCTGGTGTTTGGGTAGGTCTTCTGGGGGAGGGTGCCCACTGTGCTGGGACTGAGGCAAGAGTGACTGGGAACGGTGGTTCTAGAGTGCAGAGGAGGGATACTGGGCCTGATGTAAGCAACTTAGGTAGGTGTGTCAGTGCTACACTGGTTCCTGCAAGGGTGGGCAAACGTATTCCATGAAGAGCTGATGGTAAATATTTTCAACTCTGCAGGCTGTCCTACCTCTGTCACAAATATTCACTCATTTCCATTGTAGCAGGAAAGCAGCCATAGATGATATGTAAATGAATGGACATGGGTGTGTTTCAATAAAACTTCGTTTATAAAAAATAGACAGCAGGCTGTATTTGGCCATAGTTTGCCTACCCCTGCTTTAGTTAACGGTGAATCGCATAGATTGATTTTCAAATATTGAACCAGCCTTGTAATCTCTAGATAAACTCCACTTGGTTTAGAGCATTTGGTCTGCTCCTGACCCAATCTTTGTTTCTTAGCCTGGGTTGTCACTGAGCTGGGAGCTTCTCAGGAAGAGAGCCTCAGTAGGATCACGTCTCATGTCATCAAGCATATATTGGAAAGCTCCAAACCATTAATTGCTGGATGGAAGCAACTATGCACCTCGGCAGTGCCTCTGCCCAACTCCCTTACAGTTAACATCAGGGGCCCAGAGGAAATGGAGGTTGTGTGGAGGAGTTGGGCCCAAGTGCTGTCACTGCAAGTGCAGGCTCATCTCTCATCTCATTTCCAGGCTTCTTTGGAAACATGACTTAAGTTTCATCTGTGGGGCACTACTTCCTAATTACTCTCCTTTTCCTGAGGGTTGTGGTTGGCACAGTGGCTGCCAGGCCCAGGAACTTAGGCATCCAGATGCTGGCCCAGTGCTGTTGTTCCAAAAGGGCTTGACTGACCCCTTTCCTGGGCCGTGGCCTCCTGCAGAGGAGTGTCTCTATGTGTGTGAGAGGTGGAGCAGGAGGGCCTGGCCCACCTGTCTTCTGAATGTGAACACTCCAGACCTTCATGTCTGTGGTCAGCTGTGTGTTGGGACACATAGTGCCATGGTGACGGAGTGCACCAGATAGATATCGTGCAGGTATATTGTAGAGTCCATCTCAGCTACTCTTCCTCGTGCATTAGGAAAGCTGGATGTATGCTGGATGGGAAGAGTCCGGGCTTTGCAACTAACAGACAGGGATTTGAATCTCGGCTCAACAACTTTTTAGATGGGTGGCCCTGGGAAATTATTTAGCTATGCTGAACTTTCATTTACTCATTTCTAACATGGAGATGCTTACAACATCCCAACATTGTGAGGTTTATAGGAGGCTCCTCACTCTCTCTCCTGGGCTGGGATAAATATAGAGTGGAATATTCTTTGAAGGACAGAAAGCAGGGAATATGGGCAAGTCTATGGAGAAATGCAAAACAAATTGCAAACATAATGGGGAAAATCCACTAGAAGACTAGAGTATGGAGAGGGAGTGCGAGCCACTTTCTCCCTCCTCAGATATTTCTGGACTGGAGGGTGGGTAGGGGTGACTCAGGAGCCAAGTCTCTGATTTTGCTCTGGAGCAAGGAGGAGCTAACTGCCAGGTCTGGGCGATGCTTGGATTGTTTGGCCCTTCTGCCTTTCTTTATTCGGCCTGACTCACTGGGATGGCAATGAGGTTGCGGGACTTTGCCAGACTCTGGTCAGTGGAACCGATTGCAAAAATGCCTTGGATCTGATGGTGCCAGGCCCCTAGGACTTGGCGACAATAACAACCCTCCTTTATACATGTACACATGCCAGCCCTTGCTGCTGGCAGAACAGGTTCACGCCATCCTTACAGCCACCCAATGAGGGAAGGGCGAGGAGAGAGCCCTCTCCAAATGCCCTCTGAGCCTTCCCACCTCTTTGTGTGCTCAGGGGTCTTTGCATTCCTCCTTTCTTGCAGAAAGTCAGTGAATTTAGGAAAATGCTGTTTCCAGGCCTACTCTGCATACCTTGTGGAGGAATCAGACCAGGACTTCTATTAGAGAGAGCTCATAAACTTTTTTGGGTTCAGAAATTAGATACGGTTCCAATTTTGTTAGTCTGAGATAACTTTATATTGTTGTACCTGAAAACACCATTAAAACACAGATCTGCTTATAACACCCCTGGTTTAAAAAACAATGTTGATTCTCTTCTACGTAAAAGATTAAATTTCTAACTGTTCAACCTGGCCTGCAAAATAGGGTATAGTTTAGCTTTTGCTACATAAGATATTTGGGAGTTATCATTGAGTGACCGTAAATACTTTTTATTTGGATAATGCTTTCAGGTTTACCTAATGTTTTCATACATTTTACACTCAATCTTTGTCAATCATTTGCTGTTATTCCTGTTCTCATTTTATAGCTGGTGACCTAACATTTAGGAGAATTAAAAAGAACTTGCCCAATTTCACGTAGCCAGCGGTAGAGTCATGACTATAAGCAGAGAGCATAAAATAGCAGTCACTTGCCACTTTCTAGCTGTGTGACCTTTTAATAGGTTTCTTTATCTCTAAATTGGGGATAGAATAGATATATCATAATGTTTTTGTGAGGGTTAAACCAGATGATCCAAGTGAAGTTCTTGACATATAGTGCCTGCTATATACTAAGGGCTCAGGAAATGGTAGGTGTTATTATGGTACTCTCTTTTAACTGTCCTGCAATTAATGTTTCCAGTTTTTATCCCACTGTTGTAACATTGCTATAATTATCTTTGTGCAAATGGTTTATTTTTTTCTGTTGTGTCATTTCCTTGGATTATATTCCAAAAACAGCATTACCACATTGAAAGGTATGATGCTCTTGTTTTGCTTTTGTTCCGTGTTGCCCAATAGCCTTTTAGTGAGATGCTTCCCATTTAACAGGCCATTACTAGACCCATGAGAATGAGCTATCTCCCATGGGTGGTACTTCTCAGAGGGCCCATCAGTCAGTCTTCATGAAGGTTGAAAACAGATTCTAGACTGGTTGGAGCCAAACCTTATAAAATAGGTTGCGCCTGCAAGACACAGCAAGACACAGACCAAGCTGGTCAGCAAATTGTACTGAAAACCCTGGGTATGGCTGCCCTCTTATTGGCTTTCTTCCGGGATCTGTGGGCGGTCTTTGCGTATGCAGTGCAGATAGATATGAAAGAGTGGGGGAGGCAGGAGCTGCTTCTGAGCTGTGGGCCTGGAATTGCAGGGAAAAAGGCCGTGTATCCGTGGACATGGGTGTCTCCAGACTTTTTACATAGGAGGGTATACTAGTTTCTTAGTATGCTGTAACAAAAGTATCACAAACCAGGAGGCTTAAAACAACAGAAATTTATCCTTTCATAGCTGTGGAGGCTAGAAGTCTGAAATAAAGTGTCAGAAGGACCATATTCCTTCTTAAGACTCTAGGAGAGAACTCTTCCTTGACTCTCTTAGCTTCCGATGGTGTGCTGGCAATCCTTGGCATTCCTTGGCATTCTTTGGCTTGTGCATGCACCATCTAATCTCTGCCACCATCTTAATATGGCCTTCTCTTGTGTCTGTATCCAATTTTACTCTTGAAAGATGCCAGGCTTTGGATTAGGACACACCCTAATCCAGTATGACCTCATACTAACTTGATTACATCTGCAAAGACCCCATTTCCAAACAAGGTCAGAGGTAGGTGGTGGAGTTAAGAGTTCAACCTTAACCTTTTGGAGGACACAATGCAATCCACAACAGAGGAATTAAGAAGAAAAAATGGAAAATATCCATCTTCCGTATCACAGACTGCACTGTGGGGCAGGGGGCGGGGTTCTGACGGAGATGTTAAAGGGCAGTGATAGAGACACTGGTGGGAATGCTGGCAGTTGTCCAGGGCCAGTGCTGTTTCTGTTCTTGGATCCCTCCACCCCTCCCACTGAGAATTGGTTTCAGACTATGTCTAGTGACTGTTATGGAGGTTCAGGTGCATCTGGCTGGGGTGATGCAGCCAAGGGAGAAAGAACTTAGTTACTAAGGGACATAGTTCTCAAGGAGCTGGTAGAAGGAAGAAGAGCACAGCACTGGGCAGAAATGGAGATCTCATGTTATGTCTTACACCACCTGGACACCACGGCTTCAGCTTCCTCACTAAAAAATGAGAGGACTCTGAGGGTCCTTCTCCTATGGCATCACTTCATTTTTTTAATAAAAATTTTTTAATGTTTATTTATTCTTGAGAGAGAATGAGAGAGAGAGAGAGAGAGAGCACAAGTCGGGGAGGGGCAGAGAGGGAAACACAGAATCTGAAGCAGACTTGACTCAGAGCTGTCACCACAGAGCCTGATGTGGGGCTCTAACCCACGAACTGTGAGATCATGACCTGAGCCGAAGTCGGACGCTCAACCAACTGGGCCACCCAGGCGCCCCAGCATCACATCATTCTTATTTGAGAGTTGACATTTTAGAGAAGCCCAAGCTCCTTGACCCTAAGAATTGTTGTGAGGTCTGTCTAGGAGATGGGGTGTAAGCAGCTGACACGGGAAGGATGTTTGCTTGGGGACAACCAGAAGAGGCCTGGTATTTATTCAAGTCACCTTCTCCTTAAAGCGTTTCCTGGCTGCTCTCTCTAAAATTTTACCCCCATCCCTAATATTTTGTGGCCCCTCTCCTGGCTTTTATTTTTCTCCTTGCACTTAACCCCTGTCCAACCTGATTCATATTCTAACTATTTGTCTCACTCATTGTCTGTGTTCTCTACTAGATGCAAGCTCCTAGAGGGCCGGGATTTTTATGTAATGCTGTAACAGTGACCATCACATACTGGGCACTCAGTACATGTCTGTTGAGTGTTGAATAAGTAAAGATATTGTAAACTTGATAGATGGGATAAAATTGTAAAAGGAATATAATCTTGGAAGGGTGTCACTCTTCACTGGCTCCAGGCGCCCAGCCCAGACTGCTCAGGGCCCTGCCAGGAGTAGCTCCAGCTTTTGAAGAGATTGTTCCAGGCAACAAAACATCCCCAATGTTAGCAGCATAAAATAGCATTTGTTTTATTATGTTCAGGTGTTGTGTGGTCAGGAATTTGACCTGTACATGGTGGGGATGACTTGGGAAGACGCGAATGGCTCCGGTGCCTCAAATGGCCAGGAACTGGTATCATCTGAAGGCCTTTTTACTTACCATCTGGTGCCTGGGCTGAGGCACGTGGAACCAGAGCGCCCACATGTGGCCTCTCCTTGTGGCCTGGGCTTCCTCATTGCACAGTGACTGGGTTTGCAGATGAGTGTCCCCAGAAGGAGATTTAGAAAAGGAGCATTCCATGAGAGCCAGATGGAAGCTGCCTGGTCTTTTATTACATGACCTCAGAAGTCACGTAGTGTCCCTTTTACCATACTCTCTTGGTGAAGGCAGTCACAAGCCTGCCCAGATTCAAAGGGGAGGGGACATGAATTCTCCCTACCTTGATGGGACGAGTGTCAGAGATTTTGAGGCCATGTTTTAAAACTGCTACAGGGAGGGGCACATGGGTGGCTCAGTCTATTCAGTGACTCTTGATTTTGGCTCAGGTCATAATCTTGTGGCTTGTGGGGTCGAGCCCCATATGGGGCTCTGTGCTGACAGCACGCAGCCTGCTTGGGATTCTCCCTCCCTCTATCTCTGCCCCTCCCCTGCTGGCATTCTCTCTCTCTCAAAAATAAATGGAGAAACATTTAAAACTTCTACAGGGGTTGTACTACAGTCTCACCAGCCTCAATCTGGAGTGAGTCTTGAGTAAAATTTCTGGTACTGCCATCTTCGGACCAGAGTTTACTGTGAATTAGGACTATTCTTTGATCTCACTCTTTGACTAATTGAGTTTCTTCAGGGTAGAATGCTGTCGTTTTACCTCTTTTGCAGCCCATAGCAGACTATCTGGCACATCTTAAGCACTCAGCAAGTGGGTTGGTGAATAATGAATGAACAAAGCAAGTAGGTGCTTTCTGTGCTGCATAGCTCTGTCGAGTATCTACAGGAGCCTTGGATCTTGTCTTTCAGTGCCAAAGTTTTTTTGGTTTTTTGTTTTTAATTTTCTAGTTAAATTCCAGTTAGTCAACATATGGTGTAATACGAGTTTCAGGTATACAACTTAATGGCTCAGCACCCAGCACTCATCACAAGTGCACACCTTAATCCCCATCATCTATTTAACCCATCCCTCCTGCCCACCTCCCCTCTGGTCACCATCAGTTTGTTCTCTGTAGTTGAGAGTCTGTCTCTTGGTTTTCTCTCCTTTTTCCCCCTATGATCATTTATTTTGTTTCTTAAATTCCATATATGAGTGAAATCATCTGGTGTTTGTCTTTCTCTGACAGACTTATTTCACATAACGTTATACTTTCTAGCTCCATCCACGACATTGCAAATGGTAAGATTTCCTTCTTTTTTATGGTCGATGAATATTCCATTATATATACCACTTTTTCTTTATCCATTTGTCAATCCATGGACACTTGGGCTCTTTCCATAATTTGGCTACTGTTGATAATGTTGCTATAAACAGTGGGGTGTATGTGCCCCTTCAAATTACTATTTTTGTTTTCTTTGGTAAATACCTAGTAGTGCAATTATTGGATTGTAGGGTAGTTCTATTTTTAAGTGTTAGAGGAACTTACATACTGTTTTCCATACTGGTTGTACCAGTTTGTGTTCCCACCAACAGTGTAAAAGGGCTCCCCTTTCTCCTCATCCTTGCCAAACCTGTGGTTTTTTTGTGTTGTTAATTTTAGGCATTCTGACAGGTGTGAGGTGATATCTCATTGTAGTTTTGATTTGTAGTTCTCTGATCATGAGTGATGTTGAGCATCTTCTCCTATGTCTGTTAAGGCCAAAAGTTTTCTGCAGCTTCTGGTCATACGTGGAACTGCTCAGACCTGTGGCTTGGCCTCTGACCACCCAGGGATAGATTTCTAGTGAGGAGGAAGGGGTGTGGAAATGAGAGGCGTCTGTTGTGTCAGGGGTTAAGCGGTAGTCCTGATTTGACTGTAGGGCAGTTTTGCATTTCTGTAGGGCAAGAGTAGAATAAGGCTAGAACGCCATAAGTTGTATAGAGGTCATAAGTTGATGGGGAGTCAGGCAGCACAGTTCACAGAGTAAAAACTATGAACTAGGAATTTGACCTGGCTGTGACATTCACGATGGATTGGGGGACAGACGGAGGGTGGCGGACAGCAGTGATAAGAAGGACGGTGGGTGTGCAGTCCATGTATGAGACCAGGGCCTGGCCCTGGCCAGAGATTGCAGGAGAGCGAGCAAGGGGAGGGACATGAGTGATTGTGAAGTTAGCAGGTGTTGGAGACCATGCGAGTGGTGACAGAAAAGAGAGAGTAAACGATGATACCCCCGTCTTATATTATGGGTACAGTTTTCTATAATTTTATTATGAAAAATTTCAAGTATGCAGCAAAGTTGAAACAAATATATAGTGAATACCTATATCCCTTCCACCTAGATTCTAAAATTACCATTTTATTGTAATATTTGCATTATCATCCACCTATATTTACCTATTTATATCTGTCCATCCCTCTACCATTCATCAGACCTTATTGTTTTTGTGACACATTTCAAAGTAAGTTGCAGACATTAGTACATCTCCGTCTAAGAACTTAAGCATGCATACCATCAATTCGCATTCAATAGTAGTTTACATTTTTCTTTTGAGGTGAAATTTACATACAGTAAAGTGCATACTTCTGCAGCTTACCATTGTATGACTTTTGACAAAAGCATAGACCTGTGCGACCCAGGTCCCTTCAAATTTGGACATTACCAGCACCCCAGAAAGTTCCTTCATGTCCCTTCCCAATCTCTGTCCCCGCTCTCTAGAAGCAACCACTGTTCTGATTTTTAAATCATAGGTTTATTGTGTCTTTCCTAGAACTTCATATAAATGGAATCGTACAGTATGTACTCTTTGGTTTGCAGTTTCTTTCCCGGGGTGTGATGTTGATGAGATTTCATCCACGTTGTCGCGTGCATCCATCAGTAGCTTGTTCCTTGATTTCTGAGTAGTAGTCCATAATGTGGCTTATACCATATTTTGTTTCTTCATTCATCTGTCGGTGAACACGGAGCTGTTTCCAGTTTGGGCTATTCTGAGTAAAGCAGCTATGAACATTCTTGTACAGGTCTTTTTTTACTGGACATGTGTTTTCATCTCTGTTGGGTAAATACCTAGGGGTAGAGTATCTCTGGGCCATATGATAGGTCTAGGTTTAGTTTTATAAGAAACTGCTAGAGTGGTTGTACCATTTTTATACTTCCGCCAACAGTGTGTAAGAGTCTGGTCATTCCATAGCCTCATCAATATTTGATGTTGTCAGTCTTTTTAATTTTAGCCATTTGGTGGAATGCAGTGTCCCCAAATGGTTGTAATTTACATTTCCCTAATAAGTGATCATATTAAGCACTTTTTCATGTGCTTTTTCATGATAGTCCATATATCTGTCTTTCTGAAATGTTATCCAGATATTTTGCCCATTTAAAAATCATGGTGTTCGTCTTTTTATTACTAAGTTGTAGGAATTCCTTCTTTATTCTGAATGCCAGTTCTTTGTCAGATACGTGATTCATAAATCTTTTCCTAATTGCTGGCCTGCCTATTCATTTTCTTAATGATGTCTTTTGATGAAAAGAAGTTTTAAATTTTGATGAGATCTGATTTATCATTCGTTTTTTGGTAAGGCTGTTTTTTTCTGTGTCCTCAGAAACTTTTGTTTACCCCCTCACTATATAGGCCGTCTTACACAACCTTTATAGCTTTAGTTTTTATGTTTGGATCTGTCATCCATCTCCAGTTAATTTTGGGGTAAGATGTGAAGTAGGGGTCAGGATTCTTTTCCTTTTAAGGATATTCAGCTGCTTCCACCCCATTTGTTGGAAAAATACTTTCTTTTTTGTTGGGTACTGTTTTTAGCCTCATTTTGCACATGAAGAAACCGAGATAGAGGTAGATTAAGTAATTTGTTCATAGGTCCTACAGCTGGTGGAGGCAGAGTCAGGATTCACATCCAGAGCCTATAGTTTTAATCTCAGTCCTCTATTTCTTCTCACACTGAAGACTCCGAGGCTTTTGACCCGAGGCAGCCCACTGGAAGGCACTGGCAGAGAACTGAGGAGGGAAGGCTCAGTTTAGGGCTGTGGGGGCCCCGTGGGATACCTGAGTGGGCACATGGGGGAGAGAGCAGAAAAAGAAGGGAGGCGGGAGCCAAGCTGGGGAGGAAGGAGGCAGGTTGTGCTGAAAGGGGACGTGACTAAGCCCAGCCTGAACTAAACCGTTTTACGTTTGGCCTCAGGGGATTGGTATCCTGTCACATCCACTCTGGTCTAGAAGGTTCTTTTAAACAGTCAAGATCCAGTTAGCCTACATTTTTTGATTCAAGGTGGTAAGGGTGACATGAGCAGGAGTTATAAAGCTGGAGAAGAGAGAGAGATGAAGTGAGGTGGGGAGAGTCTGCAAGCATATATATATTTTTAATATTTATTTACTTTTGAGAAAGAGAGAGACAGAGCACAAGGAGGGGAGGGGCAAAGAGACACACACACACACACACACACACACACACACACACACACACAGAATTGAAAGCAGGCTCTAGGCTCCGAGCTGTCAGCAAGAGCCTGATGCAGGGCTCGAACTCACGAACCTTGAGACCATGACCTGAACCCAAGTCGGACACCTAACTGACTGAGGCACCCAGGCGGCCCCGCAAGCATCTTGATCAGAGCACCTGCACTGTTCCAGCAGCCTGGTTGCGGGCCCTGCTTCTCTCTCACTGCAGTAGCTCACACGAGTTGCTGCATTTCTGCGCCTCATTGTCAGTACCAGGAATACAGCAGGCACTCAGGGAAGCTTGCCGAATGAACAAATGACTTCCAAAGACACAGAGTTCTCCAACTTAAATTGCACAGTTTGGTAGTTTTAGAACACACGGCCCAAAAGTCAAAGCAAGAAGGGAGGATTGTGACCTGGAGCCTATCTCTAAATATTCAAGACGGCACAGGAGGTCATCCACATAGCTGGCACTGAGCCAACATGGCCTTAAAGACTCTCCTGGGAAGGACCCCGACTGATGGTCCAGATTCTGCATGGGGTCCCCCAGGCCTGGAGCTCTGGCGCAGGCAAAGGGAATGCTCCAGCTCAGGGCACGCAGAGAGCTCCCCCGCAGTGAGAAAGAGGATACCCCTGCCTGCAGGAGGGATGGCCCCTTCCACTGTGTTGTTGCCCAGTGAATCATAGAAACCCATAGCTGTCTCTGGTTTTGAAGAACATGTCCTGCAAGATCTCGCTGCACTTCTAGAAAAGCCCATTTAAAGGGAGTTTGTATGATTAATATTTTGAGTCTAGTCTACTCTGCATGTGAATGGGAAGCAGAGCCAGTCAAGTATTCATTGAGTGCTTACTAGGGGCCAGATTCCATGCTAGGTAAGAACGCGCCCCTGTCTCCAGGAGCTCGTGGTCTGGTTAGGGAGAAGACATGCTCACAGAGAGTTGTGTGGCGAATGCCAGTTGTAAATGGCCAAACGTGCGGAATGGCAAGAAGACAAACTTCCATCTGGGTTGTCAAACAGGGACAGACACTCAGGCCCTTCAGCAAGAAGTGGGCCACCTCCTTCCTTCCAGTAGTGCTAACATTTGAGTGCCTGCTGCGAGGGCAGCATTTTAATAGATGAACTCATTTGCCCCTTGAGATGACCCTGCGGGGTGAGCTCTGTTACGGTCATATAGCTGGAAGCAATGGCGCCAGGGTGTGAACCTGGCAGTCTTGCTCCAGAGCCTACCGTGTTAGGCCTGCAGGGCCCAGAGTCCTACTATTTTATGGCTTTCCTCACTCAAATATAGAGCAAGAAGGAGGACATTTCTTTCATGATTTTAACATGTAATCACATCATGTCCAACCAGTTTTTAACTAAATATGGCCTCCTATACATTTTGCCCTGGCATTAGTTCAGCTAAAATATTCTTAATTTCAGAAGCGGAGGCAGCAAGACTGAACCACTATGTTTATGGACCGATTTAGACTGTCTCAGGGCACAGCTTTGAGGATTGGAGCATGCTGTGAGTGAATATTTTAACAATCCATGGCAAGATTACAGCATCTTGGGCTCAGACACAAGAATTATTCTCAGACAGGGCTTTTTTCAGTGCCATAAATTTAACCAGCTGGAATTCTTTTCCATCCTATTCAACCTCCTGAAGTCAAGAATTTTGCCTTTTATTGGGAAATCTGCATTTCATTGTATAGATAGAACACTATGTCCTTGGCTCAGTGGGTCTCCAAGAGAGAGTCTTGGTTTTATTGCAGGCGCTGGGTGTCCTAAGGGCTCACATACAAGCAAGTCTGTTTCAAGCATGAGAGGTCAGAGACATAGTGGTGCTCTGATCACAGGATGTGAGAGGCACACTGTCCACCACAGGGCAGTCTGAGCCTCCTGCAAGAGGGTGTGGGGAAGGGCCACAAGTTGAGAAGAGAGGGTACTGTCACTCAGGGGCATGGCTTCCCACCAAGCCTCTGGTCAGGATCCCTATGTTGGGCCTGCCAGGGAGAGGGTGCTGCCCTGCCCTCCACGATGGGACTGCAGAGCTGGAGGAGGATATGTTATCCAGTGTGCCAGAAGTCATTGTCCACACCACTGATGTCCTTCAAAATAGTCCTCTTTGGAGAGTATGCGTTACCACCTCTTACTCCAGTGATACTGCCGTTGTTCAAAACATCTAGGAATTTCAGCTTTAGAATTTCTTTTAAGTCTTGGTATAGTACCTTCTTCCTTCTGAGGGGGTGGGGGGTTGCTTTTTTATTGAACTGCATCTGAAATACTGAAAACCCCATCATTTAATTTATATATGTATATGAACTTATTGCTTCTATTACCTACAGGAAATGATTGGTAATAATTTGATTCATACACCCTACCAAAACTCAACAATATCCCTCATTTAAACTTTTGTCTAATAAGTAGTAAATGCCATCTCCTTGTCAATTTAATTTTTACTTACCTCTAGTGAAAATGGGCATGTTTCTGTGTTTTTTGGCTATTTGTGAATTGCCTGTTTTTGTCGTTGGCTCATTTTTCTATTAAACTCTGTCTTTTTCTTCTCAAGTTATAGAAGCTCTTTATATGATAGTGATATTCGGACAGTCCTTTTAATGTCTTGTGTTATGGCATGGCTTCATCTTTTGAACCTGGAATAGATTTTTAGAAGTGGCTGCCACGTGACATGATTGACTCAGGCTGAATTGACTTCAGCGATGTTATTTTAGTAACCATATGTTTGGAAGAATTTAAGGCTGTCATGGATTTGGAGTCTGAAGTAATCAGGAATAGACTGTGTTGGAGGTATGACGAGGATGAGTAATTGATCGACTGTTTGAAACAGCTGATGAAAACTTGAAGCATACATGCTTTAAACATTTTAGCTTCAAACATAACATTCAACATTTCACCATTGCCAAACTTTCACTGTGGGGCCAGTACCTTTTCTTTGTCAGTGAGCCCCCCAGTGGGAGCGTGTGTTACCTTTGCTGGATACACTGTGTCTGTAACACATTTTCTATACTTTCCAGTTGGAATCTTTTTAGAGCAGAATGGAACTCAGATACTTTCAGAGCAATTGGAATGTAGAACCTTCTAGATTTTTATAGTTTTTCTTCCAGATTTTTATAGTTGTTGCATCCACACTTAATTCAACACTTTTTTAAATCATTTTATCTCTCATTTAATTTTCAGAGAAACATATCTTTTATGTTCACATTTTAATTACTTTATATAATACCTAAATTATATATACATTTGGTTATATAATTTTAGTAATGAATACAATTGGCACAAAACGTTTTGGGGACAAGCCAGCTCACACTTACAGACAGTTTCCTTGGAGGGGGCACAAGTGTGCAGGTAGACTAGAGAATTAGGGAATAATCTACTAGCCCCGGGCATTTAGCATGATGTGGCATTTGTCAGTCTTTTATAGAGAGTAATAAAAAGTGTTGGCTACAAAGGTGATTCTGGTAAGCAGAGGTTATTTAAAAAGCCTTCTAGCTATTGTTTATCGAGTGTCTATTATGCCCAGTTGGCTAAGTGCTCGGGATGCATTATTTCATTTAATCCTTACAGCATGTGATGAAGTACAAGTACTATTATCTCCATTTTATAGATGAAAAAACCAAGGGAGAGAGAAATTTTGTAATGTAAACAAAGTTACACGGCTAGCAAATGGCAGAGCCAGGATTTGAAACTAAGCAGAGGCTGTACTCTAAACTACTATAGAAATAACCTCATAGTAAAAACGGGAAAGATGGATATAAAATCTTTATGTGCACATGAATAATTAGTTATAGGATTTTGGAGGGATTTGGGTTAACAGGCCTGTCCTGTGTTTTGACTGTTGAAAGGGCTATGCTCTTTGACCTTTCCATACGTTGTCTTCTAAGGAATGCCTGTTTAGTTGGAGGGGACAGAAGAATTTGTGGCACACAGTAGGTGATCACCACATGTTAATTTAATCTGATTCCGGACTCTCCAGCCAGAGTTTTCAGTAATTATGTTGGCAAGCCTATCAGAATGGCAAGCCTCTAATTAGTGGATTAGAGGTTGTGTTGGTTTTGTCTGAAGACCTGCATCAAACACCTGAAGGTTGGAGGACAGGCAAATCCGAAGCTTCATATTAAGGAAGGACACACAAATTACATAAGGTTGAGCCTAGGCCCCAACCAGATGTCATTTATTCACCTATAATTGTACAGTTTAGAGTTTCTTTTGCATTCTGGGGACCCGGAGAAAAACAATATACAACCCTCAAGGAACTCATGGAGGTAAGTGGGATATATAAGAAATATATGAGAATTTCTTAAACTAGATAGGCAGAGAGAACTCTGGAAGAACCTACCATAAAAAGGTTACACAGACAACAGGTAAGGATGTTTCTGGAGGTCAAGTGGGAGAAGCTTGTCCAAGTTGATGGAGCAGCGAGTACAGAGGGGAGGTGTGTGGGTTACAGGGGATGTGTGAGGATGTAGGTGATACTAGGTGAAACTCTGTTGGGCAAAGGTCACATTACAGCATTCTAGAGAATTTGGGCTTCATCCTGAAAAACTGTAGAGAACCGTGGAAAGATCTTACACTGGGAGGTGCCATGACCAGATTTGCTTTACAGAATGATCCTTTGGCTCTAGTGGAAAATGACTTGGGAATGGATGCCGGCATGCTAGGTTTAAGGTAGAGGGACTAAGTAGGTTGTTGGAGTAATCCAAGTGAAAAGTGAGGCCCCAGTCAAAAGCAGTTGTAGAGGGAGGTATTGTGGAGGCTAAAATCAAATCAGAGGAAAGGCAATAAATAAAGTCCTGGTTTGAGCAATGAAAGCCCTGGATTTAGGTCAAGAGAACATGGTTTTAGCTATGACCCTACTGCTAATAAGCCAGTATCTCAGCCTTTCTGAGCCTTATTATTTGGATGGGACTGATATTCCCTGCCCAGCCCACCTCCTGGGATCCAATGAGGTCATTAGGAGAAGATTTAAAGGAAGCTGCTTGAAGCCAGGTTGGCTGGAAAAGAGGTTTCAGTGGGGAGAAGCATTTTGGTGAACTGTGCCTATCTCAGGCTGTCCAGAGAATTACAAAAGAAGCCAAAGGTGTGGGTGAAAAGTTAGAGCCTGTCCACATTTCTGGGCAGTGAGTTCCGGTTTTTTTCCTTAGTACTCAGTCCTCTCCTACTCTGGAGACCTCTTAGTTCTTCCAAGTTCTACTCTGCATTTTGTAATTATGCCATCTTCAGGGCCAAGGCCAATACCACAGGATCTGGGCACCACTGCAAGTGATAAAAATATGCTTCACAAGCAGACAGATCCCCAGAGCTCTAGCAGCCACAAGAAAACTACCAAGCCTCAGGGCACTGACTGAGAAGGGCCCAGAATCCAACACCAGTAGGGATCCAAAAGTTCTTGGTGCCTCTGTCTGCATTCTGCCTGTGGCTTAGAGTTGTCAGGCCATACGTCCCAGAAGCAGAGATGACAGAATTGAGGTGGGAGGAGGAAATGAATATATACAGGCCAGGGGGATGGCCCCAGCATAGTCTGTTTTAGGCTGGCCTTGTCTCGGTGTTGAAAACTTGGGGCCATATCCCACAACACACAATTTCTGTACACCAAAGAATAGGCCTTCTCACATTGCAATAACGAAAACAGTATGGGTTTGGAGTCTTAGCAAAATTCACATTGCAGCCCGTGTGACTTTGAGAAATCACTGACTTTCTCTAAGACTGTTTCTGTTACTGAAAAATGAGAATAACATTGCCTGCTTTGCATGACTAGCTGTTGTGAAGATTATAAGTGCGTGAAATGTATTATCATACATGCAGAAGGTCCCCAATAGATAGGAGCTGTTATCGTCATTATCAACAGGTGCTTGATAAATATTTGAATGGGTAGTGTAGCTAAAGGTAGCCAGGAAAACTGGGTAGGGTATTAGGGTAGACTTGGCAGAAAGCAGAAACAAAAATAAGTACTCATACCAAGTAACCTCCTGGTGGTTATAGCACTGAGGTTGCAGTGCCTCATCTCCTCCTGCCTGGTGTACTAGTGAGATCCATCCTGGGAAGATCCCAGTGGATACACAGATCTAAGAGTCATAGTGGTATATTACAGAGGAAAATGTTCCAATTGAAAGCTAAGTCTCTCCCTACATTCTCACAGGCAACAAAGAGTTCCTTTTTAGGTCAAAGGGAAAGAGAGCTACTTCAGTGTTATGGTTCTTCATTTATTGGTTGCAGACTAAGTTATGTTTCTTTATTTGTCTACAACTGTATAAGGACAACATCATAGATACTGGAGACTCAGGTTTCCATGCCCCAGTGTACCAAGTTCTGTCCTAAGAAGATGGACTTGTAGTTTCGAGATATGAGACATCACAATATTTACTGTTTCCTCTTTCCATCTGATTTTTCTACCCCAAATTTCTATGCTTGAATGCATGAGAAAGGTTATATTAGTCTTTTAAGTTCTTGCCAGAGTCCTCTGTGAAAAGTTTAGATGTCAAAGGAGAAGTTCCCAAATCTCCAGGACGGGTGATGGCAGAGAGCGAGGTTGGGTCTCTTTGCCTTCATTACCATGCTCATCTTTTGAACAGAGAGCCTTTAGTGAGGTGACAGTGCTTCTGTAGCTCCAGAGAACAAAGATTGGCATTCACAAATGATCCCCTCCACCTTTTTTAAAGTTTCATTTTGGGGGCACATGCAACTTTGAGAAGGAGGACCAGACTGCTAATTTGCATTTGTTTACACTTTTAAAACCATCTCTGCTCTAAACTCATATCTCTATGGACGAAACAAAAGGAAAGAGAAAACAAAAAGTGGGCATAACCAGCCACAGATATGAAGTAATCATCTCTGCAGATCATAAAAATGAGAAATGCAAAAAGGTGGTCAGGGACTGAAGCTTGCTATGCTGTGGGTTGGGGGGAGGCAGCGGCTGAGATTTTGGCAGCTATGAAATAGAGGGTTCAAAAGTGTTCTGCAGGCCTTGAGAAACCAGAGTCAAACTTGAAGGGAGGGGCTAAAGGAAAGCTCACCAAGTTATGAAAGAAGCCTGGGTATGGGAGGGAAGGAGGACCGTTTGTCTGCTGGTTGAGACTACAATAGTCAGAAGTTTTGGGCTGAGGAAGCAGGGAACAAGTACATGGCCTCACTACCAGGAACTGAGCTCCCTGCATGATGGTTCTATGACTGTGGCTGCCATGTTCCTACGGGAATGTAACACCCAACCTGCTTCTGCATTGGAGCCCTGGACGGTCAAGGAGAAATGGGTGAGGAGCGAGGGGGACAAAATAACAAAAGGAGAAGAACTCAAAACGAGCTTGTAACTCCAAAATTGCAAATGACAAATCAAGAAATAAGGTAATAGAATCAACTATAAGAGTAGGAAATTGTCCCGAATGAAATTCATTTTATAGAATAGCGTGAAAAAGACTTTATAGTGAATAGGTAGAGGATGTACCCCCTCAAAAAAAAAAAGGCATTATTTTTGTTAAAAAAAATAAGGAATTATGGAAAAAAGCATAAATAAGATTGGATAGATATAAAAATTAAAGTATAGAAATAAAAAATGTAGTTATTGAAATAAAGATGTAATAGATAGGCAGTACTGACGCCTACATGCCATTGAAGCATGAGTTAGCAAATTGGAAAATAGTACAGAGAAACTTACCCTGACTGCAGCACAGAAATACAAATGTGTAAAAAATATGAAAGAACGGTTCAGAGATAGGAAAGGTGAGCTGACAGGCTTTAACGTTCTTTAATAAAAGTAACAGAGAGAATAGAGAATGAAAGAGAAGCAACATTTAAATACATGGCTAATAGTTTTCTAGAGTTGAGTAACAGTATGAGTTCTTAGCTCAAAGATGCTTCCTAATACATTGAAGGTTAAATAAAAGCTAATCCAGAACTAGATGTTTTGTAGTGAAACTGTAGAATATCAAGGAGGGGAAAGACCAGTGTATGAGTATGCTCAGGCTGCCGTAACACAACACCATGGATCAGGTAGCCTAAACAACAGCAGTTTATTTCTTATACTTCTGGAGGCTGGGAAGCCCTAGCTCAAAACTGATTTGGTTTATGGTGAGAACTCTCTTCCAGGCTGTCTTCTTTCTCACTTTGTCCTCACACAAGAGCAAGCTCTTCCCTGTTTCTTCTTTTAAGGACACAAACCCTACCCAATTGGGGCCCCATTCTCATGACCTCATTTAACCTTAGTTTCCTCCATTAAAATCCGTGTCTCCAGAGGCAGCAACTTTGAGGGTTTAGGCTTCAACATATGAGTTTCAGAGAGACATAAACATGTAGTCCATAACAACCAACTACAAACCAGAGTTAAAGATATAAATTATGTCTAAATAAATGACATACCGTCACAAGTTTCAGCAGCAGCATGAAAAGTTAAGACAGTAGAAACAACTTCCTCCTAACCTCAACAATCGGACAACAAAAATAAAAGGCACATTGGCAAAGAAGGAGTCAAACTTTCAATCTTTGCAGATGATGTGATACTCTATGTGGAAAATCTGAAAGACTCCACCCCAAACCTACTAGAACTGATACATGAATTCAGCAAAGTTGCAGGATATAAAAATCAATGTACAGAAATCAGTTTGATTTCTATACACCAATAATGAAACAACAGAAAGAGAAATCAAGGAATTAATCGCATTTACAATTGCACCAAAAACCATAAGATACTTAGGAATAAACCTAACCAAAGAGGTAAAATATCTGTATGCTGAAAACTATAGAAAGCTTATGAAAGAAATTGAAGAGGACACAAAGAGATGGAAAAACATTCCATGCTGGGGCACCTGGGTGGCTCAGTCAATTAAGTGACCAACTTTGGCTCAGGTCATGATTTCACAGTTCGTGAGTTCAAGCCCCATGTCATGCTCTGTGCTGATAGCTCAGAGCCTGGAGCCTGCTTCAGATTCTGTGTCTTTCTCTCTGCCCTTTCCCTGCTTGCGCTTTCTCTCTCTCTCTCAAAAACAAATACACATTAAAAATTTTTTTAAAAAAAGGGAAAACATTCCATGCTCATGGATTGGAAGAACAAATATTGTTAAAATGAAAGCAATCTACACATTCAAAGTAGTCTCCATCAAAATAACATTAGTATTCTTCACAGTTCTAGAACACACAGTCCTAAAATTGGTATGGAACTAGGAAAGACCCCAAATAGCCAAAGTAATGTTGAAAAAGAAAACCAAAGCTGGAGGCATTACGATTCTAGAATTCAAGCTGTATTACAAAGCTGTAATCCTCCTGACAGTATGGTACTGCACAAAAACAGACACATAGATCAGTGGAGCAGAGCAGAAAACCCAGAAATAGACCCACAAATGTATGGCCAACTAATCTTCAACAGAGCAGGAAAGAGCATCCAATTTGGGAAAAAGACAGTCTTTTCAGGAAATGGTGTTGGGAAAACTGGACAGCAATATGCAGAAGAATGAAACTGGACCACTTTCTTACACAGTGCACAAAAAATGAATTCAAAATGGATGAAAGACCTAAATGTGAGACAGGAAACCATCAAAATCCTAGAGGAGAAAACAGGCATCAACCTCTTTGACCTTGACTGCAGCAACTTATTGCTAGACGTGTCTCTAGAGGCAAGGGAAATAAAAGCAAAAATGAACTATTGGGACTTCATCAAGATAAAAAGCTTCTGTGATGGGCAGTTGGCTGACTAGGTTATCTAGGATAGTTTCACTTGTATGTCAGCTTTCTGTCTCTTGGATGCCTTAGTTTTCTTTCAAATTGCCTTTCATCTTCCATATTGTCTTCTAGTGCTGTTCACATGATAATCTAGGCTTCCAAATGCAGCCAGACAGCAATCCTCACTATGCAAACATTTTTCAAGCTTCTGCTTGTGATGAGTTTACTAATGGCTTTTTGGCCAAAGGGAGTCACCTAGCCAACCCCATATTCAATAGACTTCACCCCTTGGTAAGACAAAAATAATTTGTGGCTACTTTTCAAATCTATCACAGCCCGCTCCTTGGCCACAAATTATTCACATTTCTCCAACATGCAAAATGTGCTAATCTTCACCCCAGGCTTTCTGTGTCCTTCTACTTACAGCATCAGGCTGGAAGCCTGTGATCTCATGATGTTACTACATCAGGATGTGAATAAGGCTTCTCAGATGTAGTTCTTTGGGTAAGTCTCCTCTTGATCCAGAGGTCTGTGAATTTAAAATGACAAGTCACCTGCTCCCTATACACCCAACATACAATGGTGAGGCAGGTTAACGGAATAGACACTTCCCTTAAAAAAATGAAAGAACAGGAGATACATAGAAATCACTAGTTTAGAATTTCCCAGGGCAAATGTTGCCAGCTCATCCTACTCCAGGGCAATGAATAACTCTTGCCTAGGGCTAGGTTTTGCTTCCTGGGATTATTCTCCTAGTCCATTGTTCTCCAAGGCCTCCAAGACCTCCATTCTCTATCCCCTTGGTTTCCCCCCAACCCCAGAAGTCTTTCCTTTATTTCCATAAGAAATGACCATGGTAACAGTTCAGTAGCTTTCTCTCTTGACTTCTTGCCCATAGACCTCTTTGATGTTTAGTCAACCTGAGTCCCTCTAGTCTAAGTTGATGGTACTTTCGCAAGTATAGTTTTCTTTAAAACATTTTGGGCTAACAGACTGTATATAGTCCACCTCATTCAACAAAAGCCACACCCACAATTGTTTTTTTTTCTCTAGACTTATTCACTGCAGTTTGACTTTAGGTTTCTGTCATGCCCTTAAGATTCTTTTTAGTCTAGCTGAGAAAGCATATTAGGCATTTCCTTAAATCCATCAGAGGTCTTAACAAATGGCTATGCCCTCGTTTTCCTTTTTGTCCTAAGGTTTTCTTTTACTATGAGAATTGTTTACTTGAGGACTATTTAAATATGAGGAGATTGGAGACAGGAGAGAATTTTATTTTCCAACACAGCAGGTCCTGGGCCTTCTGTATTCTATCTAAATTCTGGCTGCAAACCGAACATTTCCTTCTTTAATTCATCTCTTGTCTTGCTATAATTTATCATATGCAGTTAAGAGCACGTAACACTTTCCAAATTTTGTCTGGAGATATACTTAGCTGTAACTGAAAGTCCAGTGGGTTCATTTTTTACCCCTCTCAAGTTACTGTAGAGTTCAATTTTACCAATTGTTCTGTCCCTATATAACATAAGTCATCATTTTCCAAGCCTGCTGTAGCAGTTTTCTTTCCATTTTTTTTCAGCTATTGCAGACTGTTTACCTACTGCTTTTCTAGCTACTGCCGTGTTTCAAAGCCAATACCACATCTTATAAGTTTTGTTATGGTAGCACCCCTCTCTTGCTTTCTGTATTAGTTAGCTCTTGCTGCATTACAAACTTACTCCAAGACTTAAAACATGGCCATTTTTATTTATATCACTATTCTCTAGGTTGGCTAGATGGTCTTTCTGGTCTGGTCCAGCAGTTGATCTCTCAGTTAAATTTATGACCTTAAATGCATTTGCTAAAAATTTGAAATATGAAAAATAAGTTAAATATTGTGTCATTTAAAGTTGTATTTGGGTGTGTATAAAGGAGAACAGAAAGTAACAAGGAGTTTGGAGTTAAACAGTCCAAGGCAGGTGTCCTCAGGGCCTCTGGATCTTCTAAGTTCCCATTGATGTCAACTTAGCTTTTATACTCATACTTCTGCCTCATAGTTAAAAGATGGCTGCTTTACTTTCAGCTTTGTATCCACATTCCAAGCAGGATGGAAAAAAGGACAGGTTGTAAAAGACGCATATATCAGCTGCATCTGCTCTCTTGAATTAAAGAGCTTTCCTGGAAGCCCTACCTTGTGACTTCCACTTATAGATCACTGGTAAGAGCTGTGACATATACTAGTTCTTAGCTGCAGGGGAGTTTGGGAACCATAATTTGTCTGTTTTTTAGCTTGGCATGTTGCCTTCCTAAACTAAACAGGAGTTATGTTAGTAAGAACAAATGGAGAATAAATATTGTAGGCAGCTGTTATTGTTCATACATGTCCATCTCAAGAAGATAGACAAGGAGTGAAATAAACCTTTAGGAAAATAGAAGGAGGGAAACAAAGGAAGACACATGAAATGAAACAGAAAACAATTTTGAGAACAAAAAAAAAGTTATAAAATAGATAAATCCCTAGTAAGACTTTCCCTCCCCCAAAAAAGCCATAAATAATATTTTGAATAAAAGGGAAATCTAACTGCAGATAAGAAATCGATAATAAAAATCAGAAGACAATGCTCTGAAGAATTTTATTCCAAAATTTGGGTTGGTAAAAGACATAGAGAGTTTTCTAGGTAAATATAATTTGCTATAATGATATCAAAAGATAAAGAAAACTTCAATAAAGTAAAAATCATTAAAGACTTAAACTGATAAACAAAACACTTCTTACCCGCAAAATATCAGGCTTAGATAGTTTATATCTGTATTTTATTCAACTTACAAGAAGTAGATAATCCTAATATTGAAAACTATTTAAGAGAATAGAAAATTAAGACAAGTAATCTACTTTTACAATGATAATATGACCTAAATACCTAAACCAGACAAGAAGAATACAAGAAAGGAAAATTATAGACCAATCCCATTTACAAACATAGATGCTTATGTGATATTTGCAAATCTATTTCAAATATTACATTTCCACTAAGTAGAGTTTATGCAAGAAATTAAGGATGATCCAACATGAGAAGATATATTAATGTAATAAAACACAGTAAGAGGTCAAGAATACCTACAATTTATAAAATACAGATGAAGCAATTGTCAGAATTTAGTGTTTATTCATGATTAAAACGACTTTTCAGGAAACTAAGAATAGAAGAGATTTTCCTTGTCTTAATAAAAAGCAACTATCAAAATATTACAGCAAAAACTACCCTTAACAATAAGACTATAGGCTCCCTTTCAGTAAAGTCATGAAAAAGACAAAGATGCCCTTTTTCATCGTTTATATTCAGCATTTTACAGGAAATTCTAACCAATGCAGTAAGATAAGAAAAATTATGTGAATGTTGGAAAGAAAGACAAAGTGTTTTTATTTGCATTCAATATGATTTTCCTATTTTTTTATGTCTGTTTTTGAGAGAGAGAGAGAGAGAGAGAACACAAGCAGGGGAGGAGCAAAGAGAGAGGGAGATACAGAATCCAAAGCAGGCTCCCCCATCTCTGAGCTGTCAACACAGAGCCCAATGTGGGGCTCGAACTCATGACATGGGTCGTGAACCGTGAGATGATGACCTGAGCCAAAGTCGGACACTTAACCAACTGAGCCACCCAGGCACCCCTCTTGGGATTTTTAAGTAGAAAATATGCAATGATAGCTTGCCAGTTTCCCTAGACACAAAATCAACATATCAAAAATGTATCCCTCAGTAATAACCAATTAAAAATCAATAAAGGAGCCCATTTTCAATAGTAGTGAAAGCCTCAAGATACCTAAAAGTACTCCTAACTTAAAAAAATGTACAAGAATATTTTTGTAGGAAATTACAATTACTGAGAGGAAAAAAAGAGCCTTAATAAATGGAGAAAATGGCTGTGTACATAAACTGGAAGACTTATTATAAAGATGCCAATTCTCCCCAAATTAATTTATGACATAAATGCACTTCCAAGTATGGATAAGGGTATGGAGCAACAGACTCATTCTCTGCTGAAGGGAATGTAAATCAGTACAACAGCTTTAGGAAACAATTTGTAACCCAGAAATTCCAACCCTAGATGGAAAATCTTTCTTACATGCAATCAGAGACCTGCATTAAAATGTTTATTGCAACAGAGAAATAGGAAAATTGTCTAAAGGCCCATCAGTAGGAGAATGATAACAGTGGTGTACTCATAGAATGAAATACTATACATATTATGTATAGCAACAAAAAGAACTATAGCTGTGTCTCTTAACAGATTAATCTCAAAAACAATGTTGAGTGAAAGAAGTAAGAAATAGAAGGGTATGAATAGGATAAAAATAGTATTTACATAAATTTTAAAGCCTGGAAAACAATAAAATACAGTGTTTATGGTTATATTGTCTTTTAATGAATCAATAGAAACATGCCTGGGAATAATAAACAGGGTGTTTGTGATGGTGATTATCTCTGGGAAGAAAGGAAAGGGCATGAACGTGAGAAGAGAGGGTTTGCAAAGAGTTGTAAGTTTATCCGATATTCTGTTAAAGATCTGTTTGTCTCTATGTTAGAAATCTTTCACCATTAAATGATGTTTTATCCTAAATGAAATGAGGTGTTCTGGATTGGATCCTGGAACAGAAGAAAGACATTAGTGGAAAAACTGGTGACATCCAAGTAAAGGCTGGAGTTTAATAAATAATAATGTACCAGTGATGGTTTTGTAGTTTTGATAAATATACTATCGTAATGTTAGATATTAACATTAGAGGAAACTGGTTAAAGGAACTCTCTGTATCATCTTAGCAATTTTTCTAAAAATCATTTGTTTCCAAATAGAACATTTATTTTTAAAAGTGGGATGGATTTTTTTTTAATTTTTTTTAGCGTTTTTATTTTATTTTTTGAGAGACATAGAGACAAGAGTGTGAGCAAGGGAAAGGCAGAGAGAGAGGGGGACACAGAATCTGAAGCAGGCTCCAGGGTCCGAGCTGTCAGCACAGAGCCTGAAGCGGGGCTCGAACTCACAGACCCAGATCATGACCTGCGCTGAAGTCGGCCGCTTAACGGACTGAGCCTCCCAGGAGCCCCGGATTTTTTTTTTTTAAATGACCCTCACAGCTATTTTCCCTAATGCCTACCCTCCCCAGTCTCTATCCTGACCTCTGTTTCTGTGTGAATTCACTCTTGATAAGGTCCCTGAGGTCATTCCTGCCTGGGTTTAATGCTTCTGGCCTGCTTGTGTTCTGCACATCTATATGCCCTACTTAGAAGACTCTTAGAGGGCAAGACGGGTCTCTTTGTGAAGTCTGCTTTATTTCCATTTAATGGGTTGTTTGGTAGTCACCCAAGGTTTAGAGGTCTTAGAGCCAGAAGGGGCCCTAAAAGAATACTCTATCCAGCCTCTTTCCATGCAGAGGTAAGGCAGAAGAGTTATTTCAAAAGGAACACCTGGAGGCCAGAGAGGCTGAGGAACTCAGTGAGCAGGGATGGTTGGAACCCAGAAGTTTTTCCCTCCTAGGATCATCTTTGTCATTGCCTCTTATAATAAAGACAAAGGATGTTGAACAGCCTTCGTATTTGTTTGTTTTGAAAACCAGAGGAAAAGAGTTATATATCACCCACAGATGGTTTAGGAGACTGCAGACAGGTCAAGGTCAGGTCGGCACAACTTTTTATCTCTTTGTTATCAACCTTCTTAAGATTAGAGACTACCTGCCCCTGAGAGCAGAGTGGGCTGGGGTGGTGAAGGAACTAAGAGTTATAGAATGCATCTGTGTCCCCCCATCCTTATTGGAACCCTTAGGATAGATGTAATTACCCCCATTTTATAGTTGAGGTAAGGCTTAGAAGGGTACAGACTTAGAACAGCTAAGTGACTTTCTCAAGGTCACCAAACTAATAAGAGGTAGGCCTATTGTGTTATAACAAGTTTATGCATGGTTCCTGGATGTAACTTCTAAAGCCTTTGTAATATCTTAAGTGATAAGAGTTATAAGGTCATCCTTTGTTCTCATCTCCCGAAATAGCTCTGAACCCTAAAGATGAAATGGGTGATTTTTTTTTTGTTGTTATTACAACAAACCCCTTTTAATCACACCCGAATTTATGTTAATGAAGTGATGTTTGGCAAGCCCTTAGATAACCATAGGAAGGGGGCTGGTTGCCAGAGGAGCCAACCAAATGTTTAGAGGATTAGAACTTTCAGTTGAACTTCCTGACCTCTGGGGAGGGAAGAAGGGCTGGAGATAGACTTAAATCATCAGTGGCCAATGATGTATTCAATCATGCCTATATAATAAAAACTCATAAAAGGTTTTATGAAAATCCATAAAACCCCAAAAGGATGGGGTTTGGGGAGTTTCCAAGAGTGGTAAACATCCACATGCTAGGAGGGTGATGCACCCCAGACTGGAGTACAGAAGCTCCTGTGCTTGGGACCCTTCGCAACCTCACCCTATGTATCTCTTCCCTTAGCCGTTTCTTCATGCCCTTTAGTATCCCTTGTAATAAACCATTTATCCAAAATGTAAAATGTTTCCTTGACTTCTGTGAGTTTCCTAGCCAATAATCAAACCTGAAGAGGGAGTTGTGGGGACCTCTGATTTATAGCCAGTCAGTCAGAAGTATGGGTAACAACCTGGACTCACAGTCAGCATCTGGTATGGTGGCAGTCTATGGGATCTGATGCAACCTCCAGGCAGATAAGTGTCAGAATTGAGTTAAATTGTAGGACACCCACTAGTATCTGAGAATTGCTTGGTGAGAGAAAAACCTACACACATTTGGTGACCAGCAGTGAAATAGTGTTGTCATAGGGTACAGAAAAACAAAGGAGAATTCTCCCTTTACATTTATATTGTAGGAAGCCAGGGCTGGCTCTAAGAACTCATAATTAAGGAAGACCCCTCTGAAGGCAGGGAGAATAAATTCCCCTGAGCTGACTGCCACTCTTGGAACAGCTGGGGCTAGGAATGATGTAGAACATGAGCCAAGGCATTACAACAGCTTGGAACAGGCTGAGAAGAGCTTGGGGGGGAGGGGTGGCTGGAGGTTGGAAGGGGGTGGGCATCAGGGCTGCCAGGGCTGCAAGCCTCTGCAAACTCTTCCCTCTGGAAAAGAAGTCACAAGGGTCAACTCACTCCTCCCACCCCTAATTCCACCATCCCTTCCCAGCTGCAGGGCCCACGTCTGCTGGCCTGCCCAGGGAGGCTCTCTGAAACCAAGGGCCTCACTCTGTGTGTGGTTGACATAAAGAGGCTCATGTGACTGAAGAGGACTCCTCAGGGTTTGATTGAGGTGATGTGAGTGAAAGTAAACTGTAAATCACTGCATAAATGTGGTTGTTGGCTGAACAGAGTGTAAACCTGGGAGGTTTGTGGGGGCAAGGGAGGAAAAGTGCCTCTTGAGAGAGGTCTCCCAGAAGAATATGAGATTAGTTGAGGTTCAGTGAATTCCTTTGTTGCTAACTCAAGAAGCATATTTGAAGGGATAAGCTCCCTCACTTAGAGCAGAGCATCCCAGACTTGTCGCCATAGTGACAGTGCTCATACAAGAGGCTTAAATCCCAGAAAACACCAGGTCATAAGGATTCCTTTGGAGCCATGATACTCCAGTAGAGGACTCAGCTATTGTGTGCTATCAAGGCGAGGGGCAGGGAATTTGAATAGTTTCCCTTCCTTCCTGTTTCTTGCTGCGGGGCTTTTGTTTTGGTCTTTCTCTCTGGATTGATGTGGCCTTTGGAAAAGGGTGCATCCCTGCAGATGGACCTAGTCTTCATTAAAACCTATGTCAGAAGCTGGAGGCACTAACAATGAACTATCCAAAAAAGAAATTACGGAAACAGTCCCATTTACAATAGCATCAAAAAGAGTAAAATCCTTAGGAATAAATTTAGCCAAGGAGGTAAAAGCCCCGTACACTGAAAACTATAAGATAGTGATAAAAGAAACTGAAGAGGACACAAATAAACGGAAAGATAGCTCGTGTTCATGGATTGGAAGAATTACTGTTGTTAAAATACCAGTACTACCCAAAGCAGTCTACAGATTCAATGCAACCCCTATCAAAATTCCAATGGAATTTTTTCACAGAAATAGAAAAAAACAATTTTAAAATTTGCATGAAGCCACAAACCCTCTCAGGCAATCTTGAGAGAGAAAATGAGAGCTGGAGGCATCACGTTTACTGATCTTGAAGTATGTTACAAAGGTAGAGCAATCAAAACGGTGTTGTTCTGGGGCACATGGGTGGCTTCGTTGGTTAAGCCTCCGACTTCAGCTCAGGTCATGATCTCACAGTTTGTGAGTTTGAGCTCTGCATCAGGCTCTGTGCTGACAGCTCGGAGCCTGGAGCCTGCTTCAGACTCTGTGTCTCCTTCTCTCTATGCCCCTCCCCCATTTGTGCTTTGCCTCTCTATGTCTCGAAAACAAATGAACATTAAAAAAATTTAAAAAACAGTGTTGTTCTGGCATAAAAACAGACACATAGGTCAATAGAACAGAATAGAGAGCCCAGAAATAAATCCACGCATATAGGGACAACTAATCTTTGAGGAGGGGTCTAACAATATACGATGAAGAAAAGAGAGTCTCCTCAATAAATAGTGCTGGGAAAACGGGATATCCACATGTAAAAGAATGAAATTGGGTCTTATCTTACACCATACACAAAAAGCAAATCAAAATCGATTAAAGACTTAAACTTAAGACCTGAAACTATAAAAATCCTAGAAGAAAACATAGGAAAAAGCTCCTCGACCTTGGCTTTGGCAGTCATTTTTGGATATGACACTCCAAACTCAGAAACAAAAGTAAAAATAAACACGTGGGACTATATCATATTAAAAAGTTTTGGACAAGGGGGAGGAGGGAACGGGCGGGTGGCTGGGCGGGGCGTGCTCGGGCCTCAGCTCCTTACACACCGCACTCGCAGGCCAGATCTGGTGCCGATGAGAGTCCTGGCAGCTAGCGCCGTCCTCAAGCCGAGGCAGCAGACGGAAGAAGAGCTGCAGGTGCTGAGAAGAGAACATCAAATGCTAGTGAAGGAAACGACTTGACCAACTTACTGAGCTGGTCAGTACAGAGGCAAAGCTGGGATGAGGAGCTCCTGACCACTGACCTGGCACTTCTCTCCTCAGACATATGTCATTCTCTCCACTGGAATAAAAATAAAGGGAGACCTAGGAAATAAACCAATACAAACCTAGCCAAAATGATGAAACGGAACAACTCCCCTCAAAAGAATGTACAGGAAATAGTGACAGCACAAGAAGTGATGAAAGCAGACATAAGAAACTTAACAGAAGAAGAAATACAATGATAAACATAAAAATACTTGCTGGGCTTGAAAAAAGCATAGAAGAAAGCAGGGGGACCCTCGACGCAGAGATCAAGGTCCTAAAAAATCGTCAGGAGGAATTAAAAAATGCTTTAAATGAGATGCAGAACAAATTGGAGGTGGCCACAGTGCGGATTGAAGAGGCAGAAGAGAGAATAGGTGAATTAGAAGATGAAATTATGGAAAAGGAGGAAGCAGAGAAAAAGAGAGAAACTGATTTAGGAACAGGAAAGGAGAATTCAAGAGCTGAGTGATGCACTCAAACGAAACAATATCCGTATCATAGGAATTCCAGAGGAAGAGAGAGAGAAAGGAGTCGAAGAAGTACTTGAATAAATCATTGCTGAGAACTTCCCCAACATGAGGAAGGAAAAGGGCGTGGCAATCCAAGAGGCAGAGAGAACTCCCCTCAGACGTAACTTGAAGACCCTCTGCACAACACATCATAGTGAAACTGGCAAAATATAAAGACAGAGAGAGAATTCTGAAAGCAGCTAGGATAAAACGGGCCTTAACATACAAAGGCAGACACATAAGGATGGTAGCAGACTTATCTACAGAAACTTGGCAAGCCAGAAAGGAATGACAGGATATCTTCAATGTGATGAGCAGGAAGGATATGCAACCAAGAATCCTGTATCCGGCCAGCCTGTCATTCAGAAGAGGAGGAGAGATCAAGGTTTAATCCCAACAAACAAAAACTGAAGGAATTCATCACAAATAAGCCTTACAAGAGATCCTGAGGGGCGCTCTATGAAGGAAAGGTTGCAAAGAACACCAACTACCAGAGACATCCTTACAAGCATGAAACCTACAGATAACACAGTAACTATAAGCCCGTATTTTTCAGTATTAACCCTGAATGTAAATGGACTACATGCGCCAAACAAAAGACACAGGGTAACAGAATGGATTAAAAAACAAGACCCATCTATTTGCTGTCTTCAGAGACTCATCTTAGACCTGAGGACACCTTCAGACTGAAAGTGAGGGGATGGAGAACCATCTACCATGCTATTGGAAGTCAGAAAAAAGCTGGAGTAGCCGCACTTATATCAGACAAACTAGTCTTTAAAGTAAAGGATGTAATAAGAGATGAAGAAGAGCATTATGTAATAATCACAGTGACCATCCAGCAGGAAGAGCTAACAATTATAAATATCTACGCGCCGAATTCGGGGGCACCCAAATTCGTAAAACAACAAATTACAAACATAAGCAACCTTATCAATAAAAATATCCTAATAGTAGGGGACCTTAACACTCTACTCTCAGCATTGGATAGATCTACAAAACAGAAAATCACCACAGAAACACTTGCCCTGAACGACACATTAGAACAGATGGGCCTAACTGACATCTTCAGGGTCCTTCATCCAGAAGCAAAGGAATTTACATTCTTCTCAACTGTACATGGTACATTCTTCAAGATAGACCACATTCTGGGGCACAGGGAAGCTCTGAATAAATATAAAAGAATTGAGATCATACCATGCACACTTTCAGACCACAATGCTTTGAAACTTGAAATCAACCACAGGAAAAAGTCTGGAAAATCCCGAAAAACATGGAGGCTAAGGAACAACCTACTAAAAGACGAGTGGGTCAACCAAGCAATTAGAGAAGAAATTAAAAAATAACATGGAAACAAATGAAAATGAAAATACAACAATCCAAACGCTTTGGGATGTGGCAAAGGCAGTCCTGAGAGGGAAATATATTGCAATCCAGGCCCACCTCAAGAAACAAGAAAAATCACTAACACAAATTCTAACAACACGCCTAAAGGAACTAGAAGCAGAACAACTAAGACAACCCAAACCCAGCAGAAAGAGAGAAATAACAAATATCAGGGCAGAAAATAATCATATGGAAACAGAAAAAGTATTGGAACAGATCAATGAAGCCAAGAGCTGGTTCTTTGAAAAAATAAACAAAATTGATAAACCTCTAGCCAGGCTTCTCAAAAAGAAAAGAGAGAGAACCCAAATAGATAAAATCACGAATGAAAAGGGAGTGATTACAACCAATTCCTCAGAAATACAGCAATTATCAGAGAATACTATGAAAAACTATATGCCGTCAAATTGGACAACCTGTAAGAAATGGACAAATTCCTAAACAGCCATACACTACCAAAACTCAAACGGGAAAAAATAGAAAATTTGAACAGACCCATAACTAGTGAAGAAATTGAATCAGTCATCAAAAATCTCCCATCAAATAAAAGCCCTGGACCAGATGGCTTCCCTGCGGAATTATACCAGACATTTAAAACAGAGTTAATACCTATCCTCCTCAAGCTGTTCCAAAAAATTGAGACGGAAGGAAAACTCCCAGGCTCATTCTATGAATCCAGCATCACTTCGATTCCCAAACCAGATAGAGACCCAGCAAAAAAAGAAAACTACAGGCCAATATCCGTGATAAATATGGATGCAAAAATTCTTAACAAGATATTAGCAAATCGAATCCAACAGCATATAAAAAGAATTATTCACCATGATCAAGTAGGATTCATCCCTGGGTTGCAGGGCTGGTTCAATATTAGCAAATCAATCAACATGATACATCACATTAACAAAAGAAAAGATAAGAACCATATGATCCTGTCAATAGATGCAGAGAAAGCATTTGACGAAATGCAGCATCCTTTCCTAATAAAAACTCTCGAGAAAGTCAGGATAGAAGAAACATACTTAGGCATCATAAAAGCCATTTATGAAAAGCCCACAGCTAATATCATCCTCAATAGGGAAAAACTGGGAGCCTTCCCCCTGAGATCAGGAACACGACAGGGATGTCACTCTCACCACTGCTATTTAACATAGTGTTTGAGGTCCTAGCATCAGACAACAAAGCAAAATAAAGCACATCAGGATAGGCAAGGATGAAGTCAAACTTTCACTTTTTGCAGATGACATGATACTTTACATGGAAAACCCGACAGAATCCACCAAAAGCCTACTAGAACTGATCCATGAATTTGGCAAAGTTGCAGGATACAAAATCAATGTACAGAAATTGGTTGCATTCCTATACACCAACAATGAAGCAATTGAAAGAGAAATAAAGAAGTGAATCCCATTCACACTTGCACCAAAATCCATCAAATACCTAGGAATAAACCTAACCAGAGATGTAAAAGACCTTTTCGCAGAAAACTATAAAAAATTTATGAAGGAAATTGAGGAAGACACAAGGAAATGAAAAAACATCCCATGCTCATGGATTGGAAGAATAAATATTGTTAAAATGGCAATACTACCCAAAGCAGTCTACACATTCAATGCAATCCCAATCAAAATTACACCAGCATTCTTTTCAAAGCTAGAGCAAACAATCTTAAAATTTGTATGGAACCACAAAAGACCCCAAATAGCCAAAGTAATATAGAAGAAGAAAACCAAAGCGGGAGGCATCACAATCCCAGATTTTAACTTCTACTACCAAGTGGTAATAATCAAGACAGTATGGTATTGGCACAAAAACAGACACATAGACCAATGGAATAGAATAGAGAACCCAGAAATGGACCCATAAGCATATGGCCAACTAATCTTTGACAAAGCAGGAAAGAGTATCCAATGGAAAAAAGACAGCCTCTTTAACAAATGGTGCTGGGAGAACTGGACAGCAACATGCAGAAGAATGAAACTAGACCACTTCCTTACACCACTCACAAAAATAAACTCAAAATGGATGAAGGATCTGAATGTGAGACAAGAAACCATCAAAATCCTAGAGGAGAAAGCAGGAAAAAACCTCTTTGACCTGAGCCGCAGCAATTTCCTACGTGACACATCTCCAACGGTGAGGGAATTAAAAGCAAAAATGAACTACTGGACCTCACCAAGATAAAAAGCTTCTGCACAGCAAAGGAAACAACCAACAAAACTAATAGACAACTGACGGAATGGGAAAGGATAATTGCAAATGACATATTGGATAAAGGACTAGTATCTAAAATCTATAAAGAACTTACCAAACTCCACACCCGAAAAACGAATAATCCAGTGAAGAAATGGGCGGAAGATATGAATAGACACTTCTCCAAAGATGACACTCAGATGGCAAACAGACACATGAAATGATGCTCAGTGTCACTCATCATTAGGGAAATACAAATCAAAACTACACTGAGATACCACCTCACACGAGTCAGAGTGGCTAAAATGAACAAATCAGGAAACTATAGATGCTGGTGAGGATGTAGAGAAGCAGGCACTCTCCTACACTGTTGGTGGGAATGCAAACTAGTGCAGCCACTCTGGAAAACGTCGTGGAGGTTCCTCAAAAAAAAAAAAATGCAAATAGAGCTACTCTATGACCCAGCAATAGCACTGCTAAGAATCTACCCAAGAGACACAGGAGTGCTGATGCATAGGGGCACGTGTACCCCAATGTTCATAGCATCACTTTCGACAATAGCCAAATCATGGAAAGAGACTAAGTGTCCATCAACTGATGAATGGATAAAGAAGATGTGGTGTGTATATATATATATATATATATATATATATATATATATATATATATATACACACACACACACAATGGAATCGTACACAGCAATGAGGAAGAATGAAATCTGGCCATGCATAGCAACATGGATGGAACTGGAGGGTATTATACTGAGTGAAATAAGTCAGTCAGAGAAAGACAGATACCATGTTTCCATGCATAGGTGGATTTTGAGAGACCTAGCAGAAAACCATGGCGGGGGGGAGGGGAAGAGGGGAAAGAAAAAAAGACAGAGAGAGAGAGGGAGACAAAACATGAGAGACTCTCAAAGACTAAGAACAAACTGATAGGTGAGGGGGGTGTGGGAGAGGGGAGAGTGGGTGACGGGCACAGAGGAGGGCACTTGTTGGGATGAGCACTGGGTTTGTATGGACAACACAAGTTGACAATAAATTATAAAAAAAAAAGTTTTGTACCATAAAGGAAGCCTTCAACAAAATGTAAAGGCAACCTATGGAATGAGAGAAAATATTTTCAAACCATATATCTAATTATGGACTAATTATCTTAAATATATACAGAACTCATACAAGTTAATAACACCCACCCCCAAATAATCCAATGAAAAAATGAACAAAGAACAGGTGTAGACATTTTTCCATAGAAGACATTCAAATGGTCAACAGTATATGGAAAGGTACTCAGCATCACTAGTTATCAGAAAAATGCAAATTAAACCACAATGAGATATCACCTCATACCCATTAGGATAGCTATTATAAAAAATACAAGAAGTAACAAATGCTGGTGAGGGTATGGAGGAAGAGGAACCTGTGTACACTGTTGCTGGGAAAGCAATTTGGCATAGCCATTATGGAAACCAGTATGGCAGTTCCTCAAAGAGTTAAAAATAGAATTACCATTTGATCTAGCAATTCCACCTACGGATGTAAAGAAAATGGAATCAGTATCTGGAAGAGATACATGCATTTCTGTTTATTGCAGCATTATTCACAGTAGTTAATATGGAAATAGCTAATATGGAAACAAACTAAGTGGTTGGCATGGGCACAGACACACACATACACACACGAATATTACTCAGCCATTAAAAAGAAGGAAATCCTGCCATTTGACAACATGGGGTGAAACTGGAGGACATTATTCTAGGTGAAATCAGCCAGACAGAAAAAGACATGTACTGTATCATCGCACTTATATGTGGAATCTTAAAGAGCCAAACTTATAGAACCTTGAGAGTAGAATGGTGGTTGTCAGAGGCTAGAGGTAGGACTTAGGTGGGACAAAGCATATAAACTTTCAGTTATGAGATGAATAAGTTCTGGAGACCTAATGTACCACCTAATAATACTGCATTGTATGCTTGAAATTTGCTAACAGGGTACATCCGAAGTATCCTCACCACACACACACACTGATTACATGAAGTGATGGATGTGTTAATTGATTGTGGCAGTTATTTCACAATGTATACATATATCAAACCATCACATAGTACACAGGGAGGAGGAGGAGGAGGAGGAGGAGGAGGAGGAGGAGGAGGAGGAGGAGGAGGAGGAGAAGCAGCTAGAGGTGTTTCTCTTTTTCAGTCTCTTCTTTTTCTTGGGAATACTGTGAACTTACCATTTTGGGACCGAACAGAGTTCTCGTAAAACCAGTTACCTTGCCTTTGCCTCTTAGAACATGAATCTATTTGCAGTAAGCTACACACACTCTCCTTATCCCACTAACTCAGAAAGTCCAGCTGTTCTTAACTCACAGGGGAAGGATAACAGACCCTTACAACCAGACTGACTTGTAGGCTATGACCACTTGCCACTGGTTACTTGGCTTGTCTCGTCTCTTTAAACTACACCCCAATTTGCAAGGACTTATTAAGAGACATGATAGTTTTTTTCTAATCTGTCTGGTTTCGTCTGTCTGGCTGATTGTTCCTTCCAAATTTCATGGCTTCCAGCTTCTTTTACATTCATCTGGCCTTCCGCAGCTCTGCTTTGATAATCTGATTTCTAGACTTGGGTCTCCTTTGACTCTTGGAACACAGAGACTTAAGCTATTGAGTTGCTGATAGAGGGGTGGTGAGGGGTATCTAGATTCTGTCATTCATCCTGGTCTTAGGTCTCTCTGATGAGCCATGTTCCACTCCTGCTGCAGTATAGCCAAAGACTGTACTTCAAGCCCCACCAAGTTCTTTGTCTTATGTCAGAGTCTGTAGGTCCTACACTTCCAGAACCAATGTAGTGCTTGGTCCAGCAGCACACTGGGAGCTAGCCAAATCTGTACTAGACGTGGTCCCTCCTTAAGACACTTGTGGTCTAGTGATTGAGGTGACACAAGAATGTAAGCTCCTCAAAGGGAAGATACTTGTTTTGCTTTGTCTACTAGTGTATTCCCTGTGCTTAGAGTAGTGACTGGTATTTAAGTGTTTAATAATAATGTGCTGAATAAATGAATGACTAGATAAAACTTCCGCATACAATGTCAGAAAAGAGAAAGAAGTACAACAATGAATAAGGGAATTTCAGAAGGATGAGATGTTGATAGACAAAGTCAACAATGATCTTTTTTTTAAGTTTATTATTTATTTTGAGAGACAGCGCATGTGCACTGGGAAGGGTAAGAGAGAGAGGGAGAGAGAGAGAGAATCCCAAGGAGGTTCTGCACTGACAGAGCAGTGACAATGCAGAGCTCCGGCTCACGAACAGTGAGATCATGACCTGAACTGAAATCAAGAGTTGGATGCTTAACTGATTGAACCACCCAGGTACCCCTAAGTTGATCTTTTCTATTGATAGTGATTATATAATTCTTTGGAATTCATTGAGATATGTCTTATGGCTCCTTGCAGGTTAATTTTTGAAAATACTTCCTATATGCTTGCAAAGAATATAGGCATACTTCCAAGATATTGCAGGTTCAGTTCCAGACCACTGCAATAAAGCAAGTCAAATGAATTTTTTGGTTTCCCAGTGCATATAAATATTGTGTTTACACTATACTATAGTCTGTTAAGGGAGTTAGGCATTATGCCTAAAAAAAAAGTACATACCTTAACTAAAAAATGCTTTATTGCTAAAAAAATGCTAAGCATCATATGAGCTTTCAGTGAGTTGTAATTTTTTTGCTGGTCTTGCCTCAATGACGATGGTTGCTACCAATAAGGGTAGTGGTTGCTGAAGGTTGGGGTGGCTGTGGCAATTTCTTAAAATAAGACAACAATGAAGTTTGCTGTGTTGATTGACTTCTCTTTCACAATTTCTCTGTAGCACGTGATACTGTTTGATAGCATTTTACCTAAAGAAGAATTTCTTTAAAATTGGAGTCGACCTAAAAAAAATTGGAGTCAATCTTCTCATATCCCGCTGCTGCTTATCAACTAAGTATTCTCAATCCTTTGTTGTCATTTCAACAAGTGTAGATTTCATCTCAAGAAACCGCTTTCTTTGGTCAAGCATAAGGAGCAGTTCATCACCTGTTAAAGTTTTATCAAGAGGTTGCAGCAATTCAGTCCCATCTTCAGGCTCCACTTCTGATTCTAGTTCTCTTGCTATTTTCCACCACATCTGCAGTTACCTCCACTGGAGTCTTGAGCCCTCAAATTCATCAGTTGAGGATTGGCATCAACTTCTCCCAATCTCCTGTTAATGTTGCTATTTTGACTTCATCTTATGAATCACAAATGTTCGTTTGTTTTTTTTTTAAATTAATGTTTATTTCTTTTTGATAGAAACAACGGGGGGAGGAGAAGAGAGAGAAGGAGACACAGATTCTGAAGCAGGCTCCAGGCTCTGAGCTGTCAGCACAGAGCCCGATGTGGGGCTCAAACCTACAGATCATGAGATCATGACCTGCAATTAAGTCAGTCACCCAACCTGAATCACAAATGTTCTTAATGGCACCTAGAAGGATGAATATTTCCATAAAATTTTTAATTTACTTTGCCCAGATCCATCAGAGGAATCACTATCTAATGCAGCTATAGCATCATAAAATGTATTTCTTAAATAATAAAGCTTGAAAGTTGAAATTACTTCTTTTTTTTTTAAATTTGAAGATTGACAATCATTCTTTTATTTTTTTAATTTTTAAAGTTTTTTTTGCATTTTACTCACACCATGATAGCTCATAATAGAGGTTGATCTAAAATTTAGAGGTGGATTTTTTTTTTTTCACCATGATAAATGTATTCTTTAACCTCCATCATCTGTGTCACCCGTCCCCCTTTCCCCCACTGCCCTCTGGTAACCATCAGTTTGTTCTCTATAGTTAAGAGTCTGTTTCTTGGTTTCTCTCTTTCTCTCTCTCTTTTTTCCTTTGCTTATTTGTTTTGTTTCTTAAATTCCACATGTGAGTGGGATCATATGATATTTTTCTTTTCCTGACTGATTTATTTCACTTAGCATTACACTTTCTAACTCTATTTATATTTTTGCAAATGGAAAAATTTCATTCTTTTTTATGGCTAAATAACATTCCATTATATATATATATATATATATATATATATATACACCCCACATCTTCTTTATCCATTCTTCTATTGATGGACACTTGGGTTGCTTCTGTAGTTTGGATATTGTAAATAATGCTGCAATAAACATAGGAGTGCATTTGTACCTTTGACTTAGTATTTTTGTATTTTTTGGGTAAATACCCAGTAGTGTAATTACTGATCATAGGGTAGTTCTATTTTCAATTTCCTGAGGAACCTTTATACTATTTTCCACAATGGCTGCACCAGTTTGCATTCCCACCAACAGTGCAGAAGGGTTCCTTATTTTCCACATCCTTGCCAATACCTGTTGTTTCTTGTGTTGATTTTAGCCATTCTGACAGGTGTGAGGTGATATCTCATTGTAATTTTGATTTACAATTTCCCAAAGTAAATTTGATTTACATTGTAAATTTGATTTACATTGATGATAAGTGATGATGAACATATTTTCATGTGTCTGTTGGCCATCTGGATGTCTTTTTTGGAGAATGTCTGTTCATGTCTTCTGCCGGTTTTTAAATTGGATTGTTTGTTTTTGGGGTGTTGAGTTTTACAAGTTCTTTGTACATTTTAGATAATAACCCTTTATCAAATATGTCATTTGCAAATATCTTCTCCCATTCCATAGATTGCTTTTTAGTTTTGTGTGTTTCTATGCTGTGGAGAAACTTTTAATTTTGATATGGTCCCAATCGTTTATTTTTGCTTTTCCATCTCTTGCCTCAGGAGACATATCTAGAAAAATGTTGCCATAGCCAATGTCAGAGAAATTACTGCCTGTGCTCTATTCAAGGATTTTTATGATTTCAGGTCTCACATTCAGGTTTTTAGTACAGTTTATTTTTGTGTATGTGAAAGAAAGTGGTCCAGTTTTATTCTTGTGCATGTCACTGTCCAGTTTTTCCAGCACCGTTTTATGAGAAGACTGTCTTTTTCCCATTGGATGCTCTTTCCTGCTTTGTTGAGATTAGTTGGCCTTACATTTGTGGGTCCATATCTGGGTTTTCTATTCTGCTCCATTGATCTATGTGTTGTTTTTGTGCCAGTACCATACTGTCAGGATGATGACAGGTTTGTAATACACCTTGAATTCTGGAATTGTGATGCCTCCAGCTTTGGTTTTCTTTTTCAATGTTACTCTGGCTCTTTGGGGTCTTTTCTGATTCCATACTGATTTTAGGATTGTTTGCTCTAGTGTTGTGAAAAATGCTAGTGTTATTTTGATAGAGACTGCTTTGAAAGTGTAGATTGCTTTGGGTAGTATAGACATTTTAACAATATTTGTTCTTCCAATCCATGAGCATGGAATTTATCCATTTCTTTGTGTCCTCTTCAATTTTTTTCATAAGCTTTCTATAGTTTTCAGCATACAGATCTTTTACCTCTTTGGTTAGGTTTATTTCTAGGCGTCTTATGGTTTTGGTACAATTGTAAATGGGATCAATTCCTTGATTTTTTTTTCTGTTGCTTCATTATTGGTGTATAGAAATGCAACTGATTTCTGTACATTGATTTTATATCCTGCAACTTTGCTGAATTCACGTATCAGTTCTAGCAGTTTTTGGGTGGAGTCTTTTGGGTTTTCCATGTAGACTATCATGTCGTCTGTGAAGATTGGAAATTTGACTTCTTCTTTGCCAATATGAATGCCTTTTATTTATTTTTTTGTCTGATTGCTGAGGCTAGGACTTTCGGTACTTTGTTGAACAACTGTGGTCAGAGTGTCTGGACATCCCTGTCATGTTCCTGACCTTAGCAGGGAAGCCCTCAGTTTTTCCCCATTTACGATTATATTAGCTGTGGACCTTTTATATATGGCCTTCATGATTTTGAGAAATGTTTCTTCTATTCCTACTTTCTTGAAAGTTTTTATCAAGACTGTATGCTGTATTTTGTCAGATGCCTTTTTTGCATCTATTGAGAGATTCATATGGTTCTTATCCTTTTAAAAATTAATTAACATGCTGTATCATGTTGATTGATTGATAAATATTGAACCAGCTCTGCCGCCCAGGAATAAATCCCTCTTGATCATGGTGAATGATTTTTTTAATGTACTGTTGAATTTGATTTGCTAGTATTTTTTTGAAAAATTTTGCATTTAGATTCATCAGGGATATTGGTCTATAATTCTCTTTTTAAGTGGAGTCTTTGTCTACTTTTGGAATCAAGGTAATTCTGGCTTCATAGAATGAGTTTGGAAGCTTTCCTTCCATTTCTTTTTTTGGGAACAATTTGAGAAGAATAGGTTTAACTCTTCTTTAAATGTCTGGTAGAATTTTCCTGGGAAACAATCTGGCCCAGGACTCTTTTTTGGGGGGGAGATTTTTGAGAACTGATTCAATTTCTTTAGTGGTTATGGGTCTGTTCAAATTTTCTTTCTGTTTTGGTTTTGGTAGTTTGTATGCTTCTAGGAATTTGTCCATTTCTTCCAGATTGCCCAGTTTGTTGGCAAAAAATTTTTTCACAGTGTTCTCTTATAATTGTTTGTGTCTCTGTGGTTTTGGTTGTGATCTCTCCTTTTTTCATTCATGATTTTGTCTCTTTGGGTCCTCTCTCTTCTTTTTGAGAAGTTTGGCTAGGGGCTTATCAATATTGTTTATTCTTTCAAAAAACAGCTTTTAGTTTCATTTACCTGTTCTATTGGGTTCTTTTGTTTCTGTATTTTTAATTTCTGCTCTTTTATTATTTCCCTTCCTTTACTGACTTTAGGCTTTATTTGCTGCTCCTTTTCTAGTTCCTTTAGGTGTAAGGTTAGGTTGTATATTTGGGATCTTTCTTGCTTCTTGAAATAGGCCTGAATTGCAATGTATTTTCCTCTTAGGACTGCCTTTGCTACATCCCAGAGGGTTTGGACTATTGTGTTTTCAGTTGCATTTGCTTCCATGTATTTTTTTATTCTTCTTTTATTTCCTGGTTAACTGATTCATTCTTTAGTAGGATATTCTTTAACCTCCATGTATTTGAGGGCTTTCCAATTTTTTTCTTGTGGTTGATTTCAAATTTCATAGCATTGTGATCTGAAAATATGCATGGTATGATCTTGATATTTTTGTATGTTTTGAGGGCTGATTTGTGCCCCACTATGTGATCTATCCTGGAGAATGTCCCATCTGCACTCAAGAAGAATGTGTATTTTGCTGCCTTAGGATAAAATGTTCTGAATAATCTGTTAAGTCCTTCTGGTCTAGTAAGTCACTCAAAGCCATTGTTTCCTTGTTGATTTTCTGCTTAGATGATCTGTCCATTTCCTGTCCATGGGGTATTAAAGTCTCCTATTATTATCAATGAGTTTCTTTATGTTTGTGATTGATTTATATATTTTAGTCCTTCCAAGTTGGGGGCATAAATATTTACAATTATCAGAACTTCTTGATGGGTAAACCCCTTAATTTTGATATAATGCCCTTCATCTCTTGCTACAGTCTTTGTTTTAAAAGCTAGTTTGTTTGATATAAGTATGGCTATTCTGGCTTTTTTTTTTTTTTTTTACTTCTATTAGTATGAAAGATGTTTCTCCATCCCCTCACTTTCAAAATGCATATGACTTTAGGTCTAAAATGAGTCTCTTGTAGGCAGAATATATATGGATCTTGGTTTTTTTTTTATCCATTCTGATTCCATATGTTGTTTGATCTGAACATTTAGTGCATTTACATTCACAATAGTAATTAAAAGATATGAATTTAATGCTGTGTGTTACTTGAAGAGTTGATGTTGCTGGTGATGTTCTCTGTTCCTTTGTAGTCTTTGTTGCTTTGGTCTTTTTTTTCCCCCCCTTCACTCAGAATTTCTCCTTAAAATTTCTTGTAGGACTGGTTTAGTGGTCACAAACTCCTTAAGTTTTTGTTTGTCTGGGTAAGTCTTCATTTCTGCTTCTATTTTGAATGATAGCCTTGCTGGATAAAGAATTCTTGGCTGCATATTTTTCCTATTCAGCACATCGAATATTTCCTGACACTCCCTTCTGGCCTGCCAAGTTTCAGTGGACAGGTCTGCTACAAACCTTATGTGTCTACCCTTGTAAACCTTTTATCCCTAGCTGATTTCAGAATTTTCTCTTTATCTTTATATTTTGCAAGCTTCACTGTGATATGTTGTGGTGTTGACCTGTTTTTGTTGATTTTGAGGTGAGTTCTCTGTGCCTCTTGGACTTGAATGCCTGTTTCCTTCCCCATATTAGGGAAGTTCTCAGCTATAATTTGTTCAAATAAACCCTCTGCCCCTTATTCCCACTCTTCTTCTTCTGGGACTCCTATGATAGGGATATTGTTTCATATCATGAAATCACTTAGTTCTTTAAGTCTCCCTTCATGATTTAGTAATTTCCTTTCCCTCTATTTTTCAGCTTTGTTATTTTCCATAATTTTATCTTATATTTCACCTATTTTCCCCTCTTTTTCTTTAGTCCTTAGTGTCACTGTAACCAGTTTGTTTTACATCTCAGTTATAGCATTTTTTAGTTCATCCTGACTAGTTCTTAGGTCTTTGATCTCTGCAACAAAGGTTTCTCTGGTATTTTCTATCCTTTATTCAAGCCCAGGTAGTAGTCTTATGACTGTTCTAAAAATCTTGTTCAGGCATATTGGTTATATCTGTTTTGGGTAAATCCCTGCTGTAATTTCTTTGCGACCTTTCTTTTGGGGTTAATTCCTCCATCTTGTCATTTTGGCTACATTTCTGTCTTTTGCATGTTTTAAAAGCTTATTATGTTTTCTGTACCTGAGAGTACTGCTGTGTTAAAAAGGGGTCATATACTGTCCAGACCCTGGAACTTCAGGAAGTGTTTCTGGTGCTTGCTGTGTTCACTTTGCTGTTGCGTTTTGGCTGCTCTTTCCCGTGGTCAGTCCTCTGCAGAGTTTCTCCTTGCTTGCAGTGGGGAGTGTTTAGACCTGTAACTAGATGTGCTTTGATTTGTTTGTTGAAGTAACCTTGGAAAAAAGGAAGGGGAGCCTAATCCCCCTCCCCCAAAAAAAGAGAAAAGGAAAGGGGACCAAAAAAAATCACAGAATCAAAAAAATTATAAAGCTGATTCTAAAGAAAAAGAAAGGAAAAGAAAAAGAAAGAAACAAAGAAAAAAGAACTGTAGATGTCATTTTGAAGCCCTGGATTTTCAGTGCACTTGGTGCATGGGGGATGGTGGCTGTGCTGATCTGGAGGAGACGTCTGCTGCTTTGGCTCAGAGTCGGTCTTGCCCCAGTAAATAAGCAGTTGCCAGGCACGGGGGCTGGGATTTGGTGTTAAGTGGGTCCCGCCTTCACTGGAGGTCACTGTGTTGCTCTCTGAAGTCCCATCATGTTGGTGTTGGGGGGAAAATGGCGCCACCCAGTCTTTTATCCCTAGACTGGGGATCTCGTGTCTCCTTGCTGTTCAGGCAACCCTCACAGAATAGTGAGGGCAATCAACTCGCCCTGTGCCACAACTCTCCTGAGGTTTTCTCTGGCACATGGCTGGGATTCAAAACCCAAAGTCTTAAAGGACCCAACACCATGTGGATCCCTTCCTCTGGAGTAGAGCCTCTCCATGCTGTGTAAAGCCCTCTGTCCCTGAGAAACAGTTCCGTGCCTGTGTAGTGTGTGGAATCTATGTTGTTGCACTACTAAAGGCCGCAAAGGTAATATTCCGGAATACTCTGGGTGTGCCTCTGTCCCCTGTTGATGAAAGGCCTTTGGCTGGCACCTGCAGGGTCTTTTGTCCTTGGGAGGCAAAAACTCTCTCCCAAAAGTACTCCAGAATGGGGAATGTTCTCTCCCAGTGTGTCCTGGAGATATCACCACCAGTCTATGTGCTCTAGGGATAGCTCCCTCCCCCACCAGGGGTGTGTGCCATAGCTTTGCTCCAGAGACAGTCGGGCACTTCCAAAATCTCAGTTTTTGAGCTCGACACTGTTTGCAGAAAAGAACTGGGACACTCAGTACTCCTCACTCTCCAGTCCACGGTCCAGAGAGGTTTTCCACTTGTGCTAACTCAATGCTGTACTTTCTCAATACTTCTCTCTTTCTCTTCCTTTTGTCTCTCCATGCAAAGGGTTCCCTCCTCTCCACAGTTTTTTCTCTTCCCCAGTTCACTCCAAGAACCTTGCACCTGCCAAACTGTCTCCCTCCAGCTGTGGAGATCCTTCTGCCAATCTGCAGATTGATTTCCTGGGTGTTTCAAGTGATCTTACCTCAATACAGCTGTGTTTGAGGGACAAGGAAAGTCTAGGGTCCCCCTACTTCTCTGCCATCTTAACTCCTCCCCCTTTTCAATGTATTGTTGAATTCTGTTTTGCTGGTGTTTCGTTGAGGATTTTTGCTTCTATGTTCATGAGAGATATTGGCCTATGTTTCTCTTTATTAGTGGTGTCTTTATCTGGTTTTGGTATCAAGGTGATACCTCAGAGAATGAACTTGAAAGTTTTCCTTCCTTTTCTGTATTTTGAAATAGTTTGAGAAGAATAGCTATAAACTCTTCTTTAAATTTTTTAAAATGTTTATTTATTTTAGAGAGAGAGAGAGATAGAGTGTGAGTGGGGGAGGGAAGAGAGAGATGGAGACATAGAATCTGAAACAGGATCCAGGCTACAAGCTGTCAGCACCGAGTTTGACATGGAGCTTGAACTCATAAGCAGTGAGATTATGACCTGAGCCAAAGTCGGATGCTCAACTGACTGAGCCACCCAGGCACCTGGTATTAACTCTTCTTTAAATGTTTGGTAGAATTCACCTGTGAAGCCATGTGGTTCTGGACTTTTGTTTTGGGGGAGTTTTTTAGTTACCCATTCAATTTCATTGCTGCTAATTGGTCTGTTCAAATTTTCTGTTTCTTCCTGATTTAGTTTTGGTAGTTTATGTTTCTAGGAATTTATCTATTTCCTCTAAGTTGTACCACTTGTTGGCATATAGGTTTTGGTTTTTTTTTTTTTTTGGCATATAGGTTTTCATAACATTCTGTTACAGTTGTTTGTATTTTTGTGGTGTTGGTCGTTTGAAATTAGTTCTTGATCTCTGGGTCTACAGAATGGATGTTGTTTAGCAGCCATGAAAACAACATTAACCTCATTGCACATCTCCATCAGATCTTTTTTTTCTGAGTAGTAGGTCTCAACAGTAGGCTTAAAATATTCAGTAAACCATGTACCAAACAAATGTGCTGTTACTCATGCTTTGTTGTTCCATTTGTAGAGCACAGAGAGAGTAGATTTAGCATAATTTTTCAGAGCCCTAGTATTTTCAGAGTGGTGACTGAGCATTGGCTTTAACTTCAGGTTATCAGCTGCATTAGCCCCTAACAAGAGAGCCTAACCTACGAGGCTTTGAAGCCAGGCATTGACTTCTCTTGGCTATGATAGTCTTAGATGGTATCTTCTCCCAATAGGAGGTTGTTTTGTCCATATTGAAAATGTCTTATTTAATGTAGCTGCCTTCATGAATTATCTTAGCCAGGTCTTCTGGATAACTTGCTGCAGCTTCTACATCAGCACTTGCTGTTTCACTTTGTATTTTTTTGTTATGGAGATGGCTTCTTTCCTTAAACTTCATGAACCTACCTCTGCTAGCTTCCAATTTTTCTTCTGCAGCTTTCTCACCTCTCTTAGCCTTCATAGAATTGAAGAGAGTTAGAACCTTGCTCTGGATTAGGCTTTGACTTAAGAGAATGTTATGGCTGGTTTGATCTTCTATCCAGATCACTCAGACTTTCTTATCAGTAATAAGGCTGTTTTGCTTTCTTATTATTCGTGTGTTTACTGGAGTAGCACACTTAATTTCCTTCAAGAACTTTTCCTTTGCATTCACAGTTTGGCCAACTGCTTGGTACAAGAGACCTCGCTTTTGACCTGTCTCAGCTTTCAACATGTTTTCCTCATTAAGTTTAATCATTTCTAGCTTTGATTTAAAGTGAGAAATATATGACTCTTCCTTTTCACTTAGACACTTGGAGGCCAGAGCAGGGTTATTAACTGACCTCATTTCAGTATTGTTGTGTCTCAAGAGAGGGAAAGAAACAGGGGAATGGCTGGTCAATGGAGCAGTCAGACTAGGCACAACATTTATCAATTAAGTTTGCTATCTTATATGGATGTGGTTTGTGGCGCCCCTTATACAATTAAAACTCAAAACTTATACAATAGTAACATCAAAGATCATGGATCACAGATCACCATAACTAATATAATAATAAGTTTGAAATATTATGAGAATTACCAAATGTGACACAGAGATGCAAGTAAGGAAATGCTATTGGAAAAACGGTGTCCTCAGACTTGCTCAATGCAGGGTTGCTACAAACCTTCAACTGTGAAAAAAACAGTATCTGTTAAGTGCAATAAAGCAAAGCACAATAAAATGAGGTATGCTTGCAATATGTATTTTATAATTACTGGGTATAAAATTCTACATATGTCTGTTAGATCAAGCTTTGTTGTTAATGATAACAAACTTGAGAGCTATGCAAATAATTGTGTGATTGAATTAAATTATGTAGAATTCTAATTCTGAGCTGTTGTATTTACATTACATTTACTGGACTCTTCCTAAAACCAATACTGGGGATATCTTCTATGTTTTTATCTCATTCCTCTTATCATTTTGTAGTGGTTCTCTTGTCTGACAAATTACATTAAAGTCTACTTTGTCTGACATTAATTTTGCTATTTCAGCTCTCTTATGGTTGGTTTTTGCCTGGCATATTTTCCTATTATTTCCATTCATTTCTTTCAACTTCTTTGTGTGTTATATACATCTTGTAAAAAGCCTATAAGAGTTATGTGAATGAGTGTATGTACCTTTTAACTGGTGAATCTGGTCCAGTTATATTTATTGTTATTTCTGATATGATTAGAGTTGGAATGAAATAAGTGCACAGAATGGAGAAATTGTTGATGGCCATGATGGGACACAGTCTAACACCACAGTGTACTAGAAGATACCTAATAAATGTCAGCTTTCTCCTCCAACTCCTTTCTCCAATCTCTACCTAATGGGTATTTGGAGAATTTATGTTGATTTTTTCTGGGTTGCTCTTTAAGTACAAATGCTGTGTCTTCTTCATGATATTCTTAGCCCACACTGAACTCCAGCATTTTGACCATCCACATGATACATAAGAGAACTAGGCTGATTATAGGGAGTTAAAGAGGGAGTGGGTGGAAAGGAAATTGTGGCAGGTGTTGACTCACCAAGAACACTTAAGTGGAAAGAAGTCTAGAAATAGGTTGGTAGCTAGAAAGAGTAGTAGGTCTAATTGTGGGTCTTTTTCAAGAAAGGATGTCTGGAGGCAGAAAGAAGGGAACTGACAGAATGTGAATGGTTGAAGATACTAATGGGATCAAGGACTAATATATCACTTAGCCTCTTTAGAACAAGTAGCAGGGACAGAAAACTGTATAAAAGGAAATTTTTTGCAGGGTGTACTATAGAAATATATATCTCTTCTAAATTATTAGTGTAAAATACATAAAGATACACAATATGATTTTTAAAATGTAGACGAGTCTTATACTCCTTTACCTGACTCTTAACAAACATTAGTTAAAAAACAAATAAACATTAATTAAGACAACCAGTTTTTTTTTCCTACTCTGTCTCAGCACTAAAAAGAACTTTCAATGTCATTGATTCCATTTTCCCATCTAAGGTAGAAGACTTTACAGCGTTCCTGACAGATAGCTGTCTAGGACATTTGGAACATTTGTGGTTTTAAGAATCTCACCACCTCAGATGGGAAGCATCTGCCTTTGTCCAGAGGTGTGTGATCATAATGAACCTCTTTCTTTATTCAGTAGAAATCTCCCCAAATGTAACCAACCATCTCTCTCTGGACCAACTATATGGTTAGTGTAATTCCATTACATGTTGAAGACTCTACCATGTATCTGTCCCCTCATACTTACCTTCTAACAGCATCTGAGACCTTCCTCGTGAGAGGACTTCTGTATCCCTCAAGAAGCTTGTACCTTTTTTAGCAGGACATCTCAGTTTTTTGCATTCTGATTAAAGCAGTTGATCAGAACCATTAGTGGAAACTGAATTCTGTCAGGTGCTTCCCCCCGCCCTCCATCTAATGAAGTGATTGTATTGTTTTCTTTCTTCAGTCAGTTGATACGATAAATTACATTTATTTTTTTTAATATTTATTTACTTTTGACAGAGAGAGAGAGTGTGAGCAGGGGAGGGGCAGAGAAAGAGGGAGACACAGAATCTGAAGCAGGCTCCAGGCCCTGACCTGTCAGCACAGAGCCCGACGCGGGGCTCAAACTCACAAACCATGAGATCATGACCTGAGCCGAAGTCGGTGCTTAACCGACTGAGCCACCCAGGCACCCCTAAATTACATTTATTGATTTTCAAATGTTGAACCAGGTATACATTTCCATGGTAAACCCCACATTATAATGATGTGTTATCTCATACTACTGAATTTGATTTGTTGGTATTTTGTTGAGGATTTTTATATTTATGTTCATGAGGAATATTGGACTGTAGTTTTCTTTTCTTGTAGTTTCTTTTTCTGATTTTTATGTCAAGTAATGTTGGCCTTATAAAATTTGTTTAATTCAGGTTATCTATTTCTTTTTAATTTTTTAAAATTTATTTATCTTGAGTGAGAGAGAATGAGAGAGCGAGAGAGCACACACATGAGCAGGGGAAGGGCAGAGAGAGAGGAAGAGAGAGAATCCAAGCAGGCTCCACACTGTCAGCATGGAGCCCAGTGCGGGACTCAAGCCCACAAACCATGAAATCATGACCTGAGCTGAAATCAAGAGTCAGATGGTTAACCGATTGAGCCACCCAGGCACTCCTGTATTTCTTTTTGCTTGAGTTTTAGTATTTGTGCCTTTCAAAGAATTTGTCTGTTTAATCTAAGTTGCTGAATTTTGGGGCATGGAATAATTCATAATATTTACTTTCATTTTAATGTCTGTAGGAGCTGTAGTAATACCCCTCTTTCATTTCTGACAATTATAATGTGTTTTTTCTTTCTTTTTTTCCCCCTGACAAAATTAAGTGTTAAATGCTATAAATTTCCTTCTACACTTCATTTGCTTTAGCTGCACACCCCAAATTTTTGGGACATTGTGTTTTAATATCATTCAATGTAAAATATTTTCCAATATCCCATGACTTCCTCCTTGGAAGGAGGGAAGTGGGTTATTTAGAAGTGTGTTGTTTAATCTCCAGAAATTTAAGGAATTTTTCAGATATCTTTATGTTATTAACTTCTAGTTTAATTTTATTATGATTGTAGAACATCTGTATATGATTTCATTTTTTAAAGAATGATTCAGGTTTGTTTGGTGGCCCAGAATATAATCTATCTTGGTGTTTTATGTGCACTTGAAAATAATGTATATCCTGTCTTGTTGGGTGTAGTGTCAATTCAGTCAAGTTAGTTGATAGTTATGTTCAGCCCTTCTATATCCTTATTTCTGTATACTTGTTTTATCAATTACTGATAGAGGAGTGTTGAAGTCTCCAGCTATAATTGTGAATTTTTATCTAGTTCTTCTTTCAGTTCTATGAGTTTTGAATAATGAGTAATGTCTTTTGGAGTCCTATTGTTAGATACATACATATTTGGAAGCATTATAGTTAATGAATTGATTTTTTCATCATTATGAAATTACTCTCTTTATCCTTGCTAGTACTGAAATCTACTTTGTCTGATATTAATATAACCACTTTAGTTGTCTTTTGATTAGTACTTGCATTTTTGCCTTTTTAAAAACCCTTTTATTTTTAACCAACTTTTATATTTAAAGTGGACTTTTTGTAGTCAGCATATAATTAAGTTTTGCTTTTTTATCCAATCTCACAATCTTTAATTCACATTTTACTTAAATTTAATGCAATAATCAACATGGTTAGGTTAAAACCTATCATCTAAATGTTTTGTTTCATCTCTTCTTTGTTCCTTTTATCCTCTTTTTCTGCCTGTCTTTGTATTAATTGAGAGTTTTTATTCTTTCTATCTCCATCATTGACTTACTATTTACACCTACTTTTAAAACTTTAATGTTGGCTCTAGTGTTTATGACATGTCTTTAATTACAGCCTACCTTCATGTATACTACTTCATGTATGTTATAAAAACCTTAGAATATTATATTCCAAGTTCATCCCTCCCAACTTTTGTACTGTTATCAAATGTTTCCTTTTATGTATCCTATAAACCTACCACGTATTACTACTGTTTTTTGCTTTAAAGAATTATCTTTTTGAGCAATTGAAAAAGATTTTAAATGTCTTTTATATTTACCTTCATTTTATTTTAAATATAAAGCTTTTAGGGGCACCTGGGTGGCTCAGTCGGTTGAGCAGCCGACTTCGGCTCAGGTCATGTGAGTTCGGGCCCCACGTCGGGCTCTGTGCTGGCGGCTCGGAGCCTGGAGCCTGCTTCGGATTCTGTGTCTCCCTCTCTCTCTGCCCTTCCCCTGCTCACGCTCTGTCTCTGTGTCTCTCAAAAATAAATAAATGTTAAAAAAGAATTAAAAAAAATAAAGCTTTTATTCTGCTTGTGCTTATTAATCAAATAAGTTCATGGTATTTCTGTTTCAAAATTTGTCAGAAAAAGGTAGAATAGTTGTTGACTTTGTCTAATACCTTATGAAGTTTTGAAAGGTAGTCTAAGCATAATTGTTAAGAACAAGTAAATTAAATAGATATAAATAAAACAGAAAGGTTTGTAGGTAAACTTTTAAAAAGTTTTAATTTGGGGCGCCTGGGTGGCTCAGTCCGTTGGGCGGCTGACTTCGGCTCAGGTCACGATCTCACGGTCTGTGAGTTCAAGCCCCGCGTCGGGCTCTGTGCTGACGGCTCGGAGCCTGAAGCCTGCTTCGGATTCTGTGTCTCCCTCTCTCTCTGCCCTTCCCCTGTTCACGCTGTGCCTCTATGTCTCTCAAAAATAAATAAACATTAAAAAAAATTTTTTTAATTTAAATTCCAGTTAACAGACAGCGTAATATTAGTTTCAGGTGTACAATATAGTGACTCAACACTTCCATATAATACCTAGTAGTCATCATGACAAGTGCCCCCTCCTTAATACCCATCACCTATTTATTAGCCCATTCCCCCCACCTCCCCTTTGGTAACCATCAGTTTGTTCTCTATAGTTAAGAGTCTGCTTCTAGAAATATCTTTTATATTTATCTTTATTTTAATCGGTTCTGGAGATTTTGTTAATATAGATCCTAGTTCTTTCCAGGATATTCATTTTGCCTTAAGAGCTTCTTTTAACAGTTTTTTTTTTTGTAGTGTAAGTCAGCTGGTAATGAATTCTCTCAAGCTCACTTATTTTTAAACATTTTTATTTCTCCTTGGTCTTTGAGACATACTTTCATGGATGTAAAGTTATGAGTTGGCAGTTTTTTTCTTTCGGTACTTAAAAAAATTTTTTTGTTTATTTATTTTGAAAGAGAGAACAAGCAGGGGAGGGGTAGAGAGAGGGAGAGAGAGACAGAATCCCAACCAGTCTCCGCATCATCAGCATGGATGCAGGGCTCGAATCCACAAACTGTGAGATCATGACCTGAGCCAAAACCAAGAGTTGGGCATTTAACTGACTGAGCCACCCAGGCACCCTCTTTTAGTACTGTTAAGATGTTATTTTATTATTTTCTGGGTTGCATCACTTCAGATGAGAAATGTAATTTAATATTAGTCTTTCTTACCCTGCATAAAATGTTTTCCCCTCTCTCTCTGACTGCCTTTAAGATTTTCTTTTTATCTTTGATTTTCAGCAGCTTGAATATGATATGTCTAGGTGTATTGGATTGTTTTTGTTTATTTTGTATTTATACTTTGAGAATCTCTGAGCTTATTGGATCTGTAGTGTGATATATTTTATTATTTTGGGGCAATTCTTGACCATTATTTCCTCAAATATTTATTCTGCCCCATTTTCTATTTCTTTTGTTTCTAGGATTCCAATTACATATATGTTAGACCATTTCCTACTATCCCATGGCTCTTAGATGCTTTGTCCCCTCCCCTTCCCCTCCAGCACACACTCTTTTGTTCTTTGTGTTCCATTTTGGATCATTTCTGTTGACCTATCTTCAAGATCACTATTTTCTTTCTTCAGTTGTGTTGAGTCTGCCAATGAGCCTGTTGAGTTGTTCTTCATCCATAGGAACAGAAAGTATATTGGTCACTGCTTATGGCTTGGGGGATTATGGACAGTGACTATGAGTGGGTACAGGGTTTGTTTTGGGGGTGATGAAAATGTTCTAAAGTGCATTGAGGTGAGACCTGCACAACTCTGGGACTCTACTAAGAAACCATTGGATTGTATACTTTAAATGGGTGAATTATATGGTATGGCAATTATATCTCAATAAAACTGTTATTAAAAAGAAACCTTCATGCTCTAGGTTCAAAGGCTACATTGATAAAACTCTGGCAGGAATTAGGGAGGGGCAAGATATCTTACTGATGGTGTTGAAGGAAAGAAAGAACAAAAAGTAATTCTAAAGGAAATGTTATCATAACTCAAACTGGTAGAAGGATGGAGGTTTTGTTTCTAGGATTCCAATTACACATATGTTAGACCATTTGATTCTAAGTGTTGGAAGCAGACTGTTAAGTGTTCTTGTCTAGTTCCTATCTTTATCCTTTCATGTATTTTGTTAATTCCTATAGATAAAATGTGATTTATAGTTATTAGTCTTACAAATGTTCCAAGTCCTTTCATTGCTTTGAGTTCTCTCCAGGGTTCCAACCTCCCCTCCACAGTGTATTCTAGGATGCCTAACCCCCTAGGTGCTGGTGTTATCTGGTAGTGTTGCCATTGGACTTTAGTGACTTAAGAGTTTACATGTCACCTCCTTCCGATATAAAACAGAATATAAGTAGGACCTGTGGAGAGTTCTCTCAGCTGAGAATTTCAGGACAGTTTCCCTAGAGGGGGTTCAGTAAGAAATCCACAAGAATCACATGATGGCTTAGCAGATACTCTGTCTCTGCAGGGAAGACACATGTGTCCCTGGGAGTGTTACATGTTTCCAGGCACTAAGAAGTCTTCTCAATTGTTCTTGAAGTTTCTAATATGGAATAATCCTCAAAACATATTAAATGAAAAAAGCAAAGTATAGAATAGTGTGTATAATATGCTATTATTTGTATTTAAGAAAAATGGGGATAAAAGTAGATATATATTTTTATAACATATCCCTAAAAGACATTGATGATGTGACTGGCTCTGAGGAAGGGAATTTGGAGCTTGAGACCTAGGAGAAGGGGCAGGTAAAGAACCTTTCACTCTATATACCCTTTTGTATCTTTTGAGTTTTGAACCATATACTTGCATTGGCTATTCAAAGAGGAAAACAAGTTAAGTTAAAAATAAAATCCTTTTAGGGTGGTTAATCAAACTCGATACTTAGATTGGCCCTGATAATTTACTCTTTTCCCTCATTTCTCCTCTCTTAAGTCTTCTGCTTTCATGCCCTCCATTTCCGATCATTTGCCTGCAACAGACATGTTGCAACATGCTCCTCCTTCTCAGAGGGTACTAGAAACTCTACACAGAGGTGAGGGAGTGTTACCTCTTGTGATTGATTGCCATTTTTAGTCCCAAACTTTCTAGACCAGAGGTTCTCAAACTTGAGCCTTCATCAGATTCACCTGGAAGTCTTGTTAAACTATTGGTTCCTGGGCCCCACCCTCAGAGTTTCTGACTCAGCAAGTCTGAGGTGGTTCTAACAAGTTCCTAGGTGATGCTAATTAGAGACCATACTTTGAGAACCAGTGCTCTGGACTAAAATAGTTTTTTCTGTGATGTCCAGTTTTGGTGTCTTTATTTAGACATATGAAGAAATAAAAAACAGGAGAGGTTTGTCCCTTTCCACAGGCACTCCTGTAGCTCACCATTGTCCAGCTGTCTGTCTAGCCAACAGTGCCTGTCAGGCTTTATTCCCTTCATAAGAAGATATGCATGTCACCACGAGCAGAACTGACCATATCAGTAGCCTCCATCCTCCTTCATCTGGGCTCGCCAGAGCAGACATTCTTGCAGTCATTGCTGTCACCCTCCCATGAAGACTTAATTGGTATTTAAGAACAGGTGTTACAAGAGTCATGCTTATTTCTGATTCACCTTCCAGTGCTTCTCAACAGAGGCACGATTAGCATTTTAGATGAGACAATTCTTTGAAATGAGAATTCTGTTTAATGTGGGATACTCGGCATCCTTGGCTCCCTTCTCTGTCCTTGGTCGTCATGGCGATCAGTAATCCCACCATACATCCCAGTGCGCCCCTCCTCTAGCCTTTCCCTCCGCACTTTCCCTGCAGAACGGGATGAGAGCAGCACAGCTTTCCTCTGAAGAACACTGTCTTGTATTAAGTCATCAGACCCCCTTACCAAACCACATTTGCCTTAGCTCCCTGCAAAAATCCTGTCATGTTTTAATATTTTCCTGGCTTTCATTACATGTTGATATTAAAAAGTGACTGAATGGTGAATCCTTCTTTCGGAAAACTCTATGAGTGGAATTGTCTACCCATGACGTGCAGTCCCCTCTCTGTAGAGAAATGCACCGGAGGGCCCTGTTTCCTGCTGAAGTGGCTTTGCATCCTCACCTGCCAAGGAGAATATTGTGACCCATTCTATTTCCTTTTTTTTTTCTTTTACCGTGAGTATCAGGGAACGCTTTTCCACGTGTAATGCCTGATAGGGTTGCAAAATTAGTGTAGAAAACCATTTTGCATATATTATCAGCTTTTATACATTTTTAACTTTTAAATATTCAGTAGCTTAATTTTGCATTTTCTTGTGAGTGACTTCAGTTCCTTTTAGAGGTAGGCCTTAGTACAGGTTCAGGTCAAGTTGTGAAGGATTATAGTCAAGAGTCGCCTAACGAGCTGAGCTGAAGAGTCCCATGGTGGGACAGCCACGCCTCACGTGGACTCCAGACAGGCCGTGGGCTTGAGACGCAGGAGAGGCAGCAGTGCGTGAAAGGCTCGCTGGTGAGATTGAAATGCCAGGTGTGCTCAAGCTCGAAGTGGAGTAAGGGGCAAGGAACAGAGAGCCACAGGTATTCCCAAGCCCTCACCAAGGTGGGAGAATCGTTGAGATGAGTGCGGCAGAAGGACTGAACTTGCTAGGTCAAGAGAAATTCTGCCAGGACTGGCTGGCTTAGCCCATGAGAGGTGCAGAAATCATCACTTACAGGAACATTATCCTGATTTGGCTCCACTTGATCCTATGGCCAAACAGATTGCCAGAGACAGCTGGATACAGATGAGGCTGGCAGTCTGGGTCAGCTTTCTGCTGAAGCTCCCTGTCTGGGTGGAAAAGAGCATCTATCTGGGGGACCATAGCAGGGCAGAGATTCCACCTTATCCCGCCCCTCCTCTGAGGGCCCAGTTCCTCCCAGTTCTTCTTCAAAGTATGCCTCAAAGTGTCAGGAAACCACCACACCAAACTGAGGGTGTCTACCCTCTAGATCTTCTGTGTGACTCAGGGATGTATGAGGACTTTTCAGTCTAAAAGTCTCTTGGTTGAAATTCCATTGTGGGAGCTTGATTCCCTTCGGGTTTACAAACTCTCTGTTACAAATTTATACACCTTCTAAAACAACCAAAAAAAAAAAAAACCAACAAAAATTAATACACCTTCTGGGAAGGTAGCAACTAATTTGGACATTTGAGAGAATGGATTTATCACTTTAAGTGTTTGAGATGTGCTGCTAGAGGGAAACAGAAACTTTTTCTTTTTAAGTTTGTTTTTGAAAGAGAGAGATACAGAGCACAAGCAGGGGGAGGGGCAGAGTGGAGAGACAGAACCCCAAGCAGGCTCCACACCATCAGCACAGAGCCTGATGCAGGGCTTGAACTCACGAACTGTGAGATCATGACCTGAGCTGAGATCAAGAGTCAGATGCTTAACTGTGCCACGCAGGCGCCCCGAAACAGAAACTTCTAAAGGGAGGGGATGGGGTGAGGTTTAGGAACCTTTGCAGGCTGAGAGGTGGGCCCCGGGGGCCGCCTGGGTGTGGGTTCCGGGGGATCAGGGGTGCGGGCTGAGCCCGGGACAGTGTGGGGGAGTCACTCGTTTCTGAGAACAGTCCTCCTCTCAGGTGTATTTCTCCCTGTCAGCTCCTCCTTACCCTGGCCTTGTCACCGAAGCCCGGCCCCTGATTGCCTAGGTGCCAGCTCCTTCCAGAGGGCCCAACAGCCACTACCTGCTTTGTGGCCTTTCTCCCTCACCCCTGCCAGGGCCTCTCCCCTGATCCTGTGACCTCATCCCAGCTCCGCCCTTCTCAGCTCTCCTGAATTCTGTCCTCTGTGGAGGAAGGAAGCACCCAGCTCTGGTTCTCCTTGTAACTAAACCCATAACCCCCCACACTTGGTAATAAAAGTACCTATTTTCCTTGGGATGTTTCCACGTTTCCACACAGCCCCTCTGAGTGATGTGCTCCTCCTCCCAGCTGCTCCTACTCTCTTGTGCACGTGTGTCTCTGACTTAGCTTGCCTTTCCTCCTTCCCACCAGGCACCGATCAGGAGGCTTCCAGTCGGCTGCCCCTGCTGCGGTCCGGAACACTTCAGGAGCTTCCTGGATAAGGGCCGCACAAGCCCACAGGGAGGGAGACCTCCGGGACGTCTTGCCCTGTGCTCCCAGCCCAGTTGCCACAACAAACAGCAGAGGAGACGTTGGTGAGTGGGCAGGGTTCACACTGTGCTGTTGGCCATTCCTCCCCAGCCTATTCTGAGGAGATGGCAGAGGGGGGAACTGGGCAGCCAGGAGACAACAGTGGCAGCAAGGCGAGCTGACACCTGGCCAGGTGCCCAGACAGGTGGGGGTGAAGCCAGCATGCGTTACTTAGCATTATCTGCTGACCTTGGCTTAGCTGGTCAGAATTCTAGAACTGGTGAAGTTGGTGGGAACTGTCATTGAAGCTAGCCAGGAAACAAGATTAAGTATCTGCTGGGTGCCCTGGTTTCTGCTAGAAACTGTTACCCTGCCAAACAGGTGCTCCACCCTTCCAAATTGTCCATAGACTTCTTCCTCCTACTACTCCAGGAGGCTGCTCTGGTTAACTGCATTTGGTTTTGATTTTACCTTTGACTCTCTGGTTCCTTAGCAAGCAGCCATCATTGGGAGTGGAGCCAATTCTGTGCTAATTGTGGAACCGATCTGTTCCAGGACCTGACCAAGAGCTCCCACTGGCCCTGCTTCACAGACCTGACCATTGTCACTCTGGTCAGTGGGAGAGCCCATTGAGAGTAGGTGTAGAGTGAGTCTGCTCAACAAAAATGGTGCCTTCTGTGGGCAGCTATACAGTGGTCAATATTCTCAATAATATTTCAAAAGTCTGGGTGATCTTTTGGGATATCATATATGAAAATTATGGGTCAGCGCCCATTGTTTTCTGTAGCTTTAACTAGTGAGGAAGATGGGTTTCCTTCTGCCACCCTCTTCCCTCTTCTTAGGGTCTTGCGATTACAATATTTGAGGGGTCCTTGGCCAGTGTCAGCCTGGAAGGCAGCCTATTGCCTCTTACTGTGAAGGAGGCTGATGGAGTCCCAACCAATTCAGTGATAACTCATGGTTCGTGAGTTCGAGCTCCGTGTCGGGCACGGAGCCTGCTTGGGATTCTCTCTCTCTCCCTCTCTCAAAAATAAGTAAATAAACATTAAAAAAATAAAAATCTTTTAAAAATAAAATAAAAGTAATATTTAAAAAAGAAGCTATTCTCTCACTTCAGTGATGGAACCATACTTCAAAACAGCTGTAGAAACAGCCTTAAAACCTTGGGGGAAATAATGAGTATATTAAAGACTTTTCACTAATTCCTCTTTCCCCCCTTCTCCTTTTCACTTGCTTTCCTTCACCGAATTGGTTGAAACCTCACAGCTTCCTTCACAGTGGGAGTCAACAGACGACTTCCCAGGCTGACACCTGGGGTGATTTTCACCAATTTGGTGAAGCACAGAAGTGAGAAGGAGGAGGGGGAAAGAGGAATTAGTGAAAAGGTTTTATAATACTGATGATTTCCTCCAAGGTTCTAAGGATGCTTCTAAGTGTGCTTCGAAGTTTGGTTCCATCACTGAAGTGAGAGAATAGCTTCTTTTTTAAAAATTATTTTTATTTTTTAAAGATTTTTATTTTTTTAATGTTTACTTATTTTTGACAGAGAGAATCCCAGGCAGGCTCCCAGCCCTATGCTGGGTGGCTCAGTTCGTTAGGCATCCAACTCTTGCTTTTGGCTCAGGTCATGATCTCATGCTCTGTGAGTTCGAGCCCTGCACTGGGCTCTGCGCTGACAGCTCAGAGCCTGGAACCTCCTTCGGATTTTGTGTCTCCCTCTCTTTCTGCTCCTCCCCCATCTCATTCTGTCTCTCTCTATCTCAAAAATAAATAACAAAATACCTTCTTAGGCTGCTTTGGCAGACAAAACTAAGTATGTGGGCTCTGTCCTTTTGTTAAAAAAATAGATTCTAAAATTTTAAAGGAATTTTTATAAAGCGATTAGGAGGTTGGACTCTAAAGTGGCTGATGAAGGGAGAAAGCAGTGTCCTACTACTGCCTGAAGGAAAATACAGAACGTATGGCCGAGATGGGGGGCATTATTTTAGGATTCGGGGGAGGCTGGATCAAAGTGAACACTGCGCATGTATGAGCACGGCTCCCTTGAGAGGCGAGCCTTAAGGCACTCTGACACTGTGAAGCAGCAGAAGCAGAAGATCAAAGGATGGAAAAATTAATGCAAGTCCTTTATTTTAGAGGCAGGTTCGCCTTGGCTAAAATCAGGATGAAGGTGGAGCCTCTGGTGCTGGGGAGAGGGCTATGCAACAAGCCCTTTCTGCAGAGTTACCACTTTTATGCTCATGGCAGGGAAATTTGCAAGGAGAAAAAGAGGACAAATTTTCATTGTAACACCTAGAGTAGACGGGACTGCAGCAATCATCCAGTGCTCTTTTCCCTGCACTGATGAGGAAACGGGGTCCCCAAAGGAGAGCTGCAGCGACACACCTGGTTGGTGCAGAGTCAGGCTGGAACTTGGTGCCCTTCTCTGGAGTCCCTTGAAGTCTGAGCTCATGGGCTGCTCTAAGATGGTTCGGGCACCTTTAGCAAGATACAAATATTTCTTGGCAGTCTTCTCAAAAGGGCAAGTAATCTTTAGCTTCCTCCATACATTTTTTTCAGAGATGCCTGTGGAAACTCTCTTCTGGATTCCACACCCTTAATGAAGACATTCATTCTGCTTTTGTGATAAATTCTTTCAGTTTTTGTTTGTTGGGAAAAACCTTGATCTCTCCTTCTATTCTGAATGACAGGCTAGCGGATACAGAATTCTTGGTTGCATGTCCTTCTTGCTCATCACATTGAAGATATCCTGCCATTCCTTTCTGGCTTGCCAAGTTTCTGTAGATAAGTCTGCTACTACCCTTATAGGTCTCCCTTTGTATGTTAGGGTTCTTTTGTCCCTAGCTGCTTTCAGGATTCTCTCCCTATCTTTGTATTTTGCCAGCTTCACTATGATGTGCCGTGCAGAAGGTCTATTCAAGTTACGTCTGAGGGGAGTTCTCTGTGCCTCTTGGATTTCCATGCCCGTTTCCTTCCTCACGTTGAGGAAGTTCTCAGCAATGATTTGTTCAAGAACCCCTTCGACTCCTTTCTCTCTCTCTTCTTCCTCTGGAACTCCTATGATACGGATATTGTTTCTTTTGAGTGCATCACTCAGCTCTCGAATTCTCCTTTCCTTCATTCTGCTTTTGATAAAATAAACTTTGAACAATGAACTATGATGCTATATATTATATCACAATATATTTACATAGACTTCATTGTAATTCTTTTATAATGAAAGCACATGTAATTTAGAGACCTTTATGTTGCTTGATATATAACTTGTAATTAAGTATAGGGTTTGATCATATTTCTTTAAAAGTTGGGGATTAGGGTCTTGATTAATATTGTAACACCATCCCTTATACTATTGTTTCTATGAGAAAGTCAGCCTTCTTCCTAAGAAAAGACCGTAATCTATGTCAATCTGGTTAATGTTGATTCGATTAATGTATTAGACATTCATTCATTCATTTATCATTCATTCATCATTCATTATATAGCCCTTGAGTGATGAGGGAGGCAAAGTGCTTGCTCTCGGGTAGTTTTCCTTCTAGAGAAAGAAGAAGATAGTAATGTCTGGCCTTGATTTTAAAGTGCAATGAAGATAAGTAGTGCAGGGTAAGGGGATGGAAGGATTGGGACAGGGGGTTATTTTTCATAAGATCATTGAGGGTCAGGGAGGGCCTTTTCGTGGAGGTGAGATGTGAGCAGAGGATAGAGTGAAGTGAGCAAGTGAGTCTTGAGATCTGGAGGAAGAACTTTATTCAAGGCAGAGAAACTGGCCACTGCTAAGGCCTTGAGGCAAGAGTGAATTTGATGTGGCTGGAGGAGCAGCAGGCAGGCCAGTCAGCTGTAGAGGGGAGGGTGAGGCCCAGCGTGATAGTAGATGAGCTTGGAGCAGCACGTAGGGCCTTACAGGCCATGGTAGGGAGTTTGGATTTTAGTCCATGAGTAATGGGTGGTTATCGGAGGGTGCTGAGTGGGGGAGTGACATGATGCAACTGCTGAATGGAGAATTGACTGTGGGGAAGCAGTGCGGAAATGGGGAGGCAGGTAGACTGCTAAGGGGTCTAGGGTCATGATGCTGGTGGCTTGGATGGCTGGTGGCACGAGGGTGGTGAGGCATGATCAGAATGAAGGCAGAACCAGAACAAAGGTAGACGGGTGGATGATGGAGCCTTTGGTCTGGACAGGAAGTGCTGTAGGAGGAGCATATTTGATGGGAGAACGTTGAGAGATCTTGTTAGATAAACCAGTGGGGATGTGGTGTAGGCAATTGGATGTAAAATTCTGGAGATTGGCAGAGAGGTTAGGATGGGAGATGTGTTTGGCAATCTCTGGCCTCTCCCTGCATGTAAAATCATGGGACTGGAGCTGGTCTCTTGGGAGTGAGCAGGCCATCACTTGGAGACCAGGAAGAGAGGGGAGGGTAGTACCCCATCCAGAGAGAAGAGTGTCTCTCCAGATGGACGGGGTGACTGTGCCAGTGCAGCTGAGAGCACTAAATGTGTTATCAGGCTGGGAATAGTGTCCTCTAGATGATTGCCTGGGATTTTATGTGCTTGTGGGCCTTGTCTTCCCCCCATTGGACTGAGAACTCACCAAAGCCAAGGATTATCAGTCTTCTCCTGGTTGCACTTGGAACCACTTAAAGCTGTGGCTGAACTGCCTACTGAGTGGACATTTCCTCATAGAAGCTGCTTATGGAGTCATCCATCACTGGGACTATGGAGACAGTATTGAGGAAGGGACAGAATGAATCGTGCTCTTGGCAAAGAGGCTAATGATGTCCCAACTATGAGTAGAAGGACTTGGGTGGCAAAGACAGATGGGAAAAGAGCAGGAAGGAAACATAGGAGTGCCAGATTGCTGATTTGGGGAGCTATGAGCCCCTTAAATGTAGTCCTATAGCTCCCTCCTGAGGAAGGGGGCACTGAAAAGTCAGGAACTCTTTGAATGATTGTTGATTGATGCAGCAGTTGGATTCTTTACCTGTCTCTGCAAAGTATGTGTGTATACACACACACACACACACACACACACACACACACGCGCGCGCGTGCGCATACATATATACATGTATATCTAACTCTTACTGTGGCTTAAGAAGAATGGAGGAGCCCATCATGACTTCCCTTGGAGGTACCTGATTCAGAACCACCAGTTCAGGTCCTGCCAAAGAGCAGAGTCCCAATGGGACCTGAGTCTGGGGAGTTCTGTGGCAGTGCTCTGGGGCAGTCATGGCCTCTTCTGTTGACTGGGTTCCATTGATCTGTATCTGTGGGGGGTAACTGGGCCTGAAAGTCTGGCCATCTCTGACTGGGGGTAGGGTCTGGAGTAGAACAGCCTCGAAGATCCCTCAGGACTGGGCACACTAGAGTTAATCTGCATAAGGAGAGAGATGAGTTTTCTGGCCATCAGGAGTCTGGGATAAGAACTGGATCCTGTCCCGTTTCTTGTCTCTTACACAGATGTGATGAAACCAGAGGACTCATAGGATCATAGGAAAGCATAGGAATAGTTTCCATTTGGGGCACTGTGAGAGCTTGGAGGAGATGGGAGGCCATCTTGAGAAGACAGACCAGAAGTTGAGAGTCCTCAACAGCATAAAGGAGACCCTGCTTGTGGGATGAAGGCAGATCCTTGGCCCTGCAGGGTTTAAGCTGGTACTAAGCCTGCAGGCCAAGGGCCCATCTCCTGGAGTTATCCTGGGAACCTAATTACTTAATTTTTCCAGGCGATCCTGATCATGGGGCCTGATAAAGCCCAAGCGTGCTGCTTAAACTATGTTAAAAGCTCTTTTTATTCATTTGCTATCCATTAAAACCATCACAGATTAATTAATTTTCAAAAGAAAGAAAACTGTGCCACAATTTTACAAGTAACTTATGTCTAGATGTTGACATCTTGGGACGGCCTGTCATGCTTAAAAATATTGTAAGAAATCTTCAGACAGTAAAACCTAAAAATAAAACCCCCCAAATTAAAAAGAAGAATAAAGGCAAAAGCACTGTAGTTCAAGAGATTTATTGGTTTATTTATTTTGAAAAGAATATAAAGTTATAACTTAATACCAGATTCAAGACCTAGGTATCCCCACTTTTGTAGTGGGGAGGGAAGGTAATTATAAAATGCAAGAAAGCACCCAAGGGAGATTACGATAAAAATCACTGGAAGTTTGGCTGAATAGCCAGTGGTTTGTACGAGCTAGAGTTAGTGAAGTGCATGAACCTGGGATCTGAACAAGTGGTGCTAGGGACGTGGGGAAGAGATCACATTTGATTACTTCATGGTGTCTGAGGAAGATTTGGAACCACTGACCCCTTCCATATCTATCAGCCTCCCACTAAGCCGCTTGGGGCGAATTGAAATCATAGTGGGTGAGTTGAAATTGTATTTCATAACATTATCCCTGACTGTGTTCTTTTCTCAGTGCCTGGGGTGAGTCCCGAGCACGTTCAGGGCAGTATTTCCACCCCGTCGCCCCATTCATACAGCTGCCTGCATGGACCTCAGCTTGCTCTGGGTTACAGCTGGAACGGTTCTGGGCCAGGTTTCCAAGGACAACATCCATGGTATTATCTCTTCTTCTGAACTATGCCAGCTGGCGTCCCGCTGACCTCCAGCCGTGCCATATCCCTTAGGTCAGGCATCCCCCATCTTTGGTGGGGTGACATGGTTATTAAGGGGAGGCCCACCTTGTGCTCTCAGTGGAGGATGAGGAGAGAGTGACCAGCATCCTGGGATGGTGGTAGGACTTGCAGTTTCCCTCCCCACAAATGGAATGAAGGTAGAAGCTTGTCAAAGAGTTTTATACAACACAGGCCCAGGGTCTGATACTGTGGGCAAGCATCTGGATTTAGGAGAGCCTGCTTGGTCGGGTGGGAGACGTGAGGGACATGGGAGGAGAAACCGTGGTCTGTGCATCCCAGACAAGGGGACTCGAAAGGGAGGTCTTCCTGCTCAACAGATGTCTCCCCTCCTTCAAACCAAAGCCTTGGAAGGACCTCAAATGAAAGGAACTTTAGGTTAAAATCAAGGTGAAAATTAATATAAATAGATAAGGAAAACATAATAAAAATATTTTTCACTTAGAATTTTTTTTTAAAAGCAGCTAAACATAGACAGAATGTGATAAGGTTGATGAGAGTCTAAGATAAAGACTAAAGGGAGAGTGTGTTTTGCTACGTTTTCTCTAGGTTATGGTTAATAACCATGGAGGGTCTGAGATTTCACCTGCGTGCAAGCTAATGAGTTAGCTACGTACGTTTCATGGGACCTGTGGGTTAGGCACAAAGGACTTTTTGATTCACAGTGGTAACAGTGGCCTGGGTACTAGCATTTTTCTCACACTGGTTCTTTGAGCTTCAGTTCCCACAGGGTGACACAGAGGGCCAGGTGGCACCTGTGCACACGAGGGAGAGAAATCTTAAGCTTAGGGAACTCAAATCTTGTATAACGGACAGTAAGTGTGCCTCTGCTTTGCTCCAAAGGGGATACGATCTCGCTTGTTTATGTCGTAGGTATCCTAGAAAAGATAGTCTGGAACAAGGGCAGTCAGTGCTTCGACTTGGAAGATGTGCAGAACAGAGAGATGCATGGAGAATGGCTCCCGCTTGCTGCATCAATAGAGAGGGAAAGGAAGCCGGCGTTACCTCCTCCTTGTTACTCACCAGGCAGTGAGCAGGAGACCTCGTTCTTCACCTCATCAGAGCTCAGAGGTGGTTCTATTGTTATATCAGTAAGGAGCTGGTAAGTGATGGGCCTGAGGTATCCAGCTGTAGGATTTATGTAGGTATTACGTACTTCTTATGTGCTAAGCATTATGTTAAAAAAGAGCTAGAGCTTAGTCAGATGTTTATTGGCTCACAGTTCTAAGGGCTGTCCGTGCATTATGTAATTCTCGTAACCAAGATTATCAGGTGCTGCTGAGGAAACTGGAGGGCACTGAGGCACAATGAGTTGATGGGGCTGGGATTCAAACCTGTGTGTTTAACCACTCTACTCCTGTGTTCTTTCTTCAGTCCTCAGGGTCACACTGGGGGGTCATGGTGAAACTAGCATGTGTGCCGAGGATGTGGAAGGGTTTAGAAACCATGCCAAGTAGGAATGGCCAAGGGTGTTTCGTCTGCAGAAGGATAAAGGATAAATGGTGACTGTCTTCAAATATTCGTAAGCATGTCTTGTAGCAGAGTGGAATTTATTCTTCATGACCCCGGGGGCAGAATGGGGTCCAGTTAGGAGGAGGCCTGTATCATCGCTCAGCCCTGCCATGGAATAGTCTGCTTGTGAGTGTGGAAACCTCTCGCAGGATTTTCTGGGAGATTGCCTTTTGGGATGCCCTGGGTGGGATCTCTCAATGGCCCCTCAGTAAGCACCTCTGTTTCTAGTCTCTACAGGAGCTAGGTGATGGAGGAGAGGTTTTTAGTGAGGTCCTCTAGACCTTTCCTGAGAGCAGACCCAGCTGAACACAGTGACCCAAACTCTCTCTCCTGCCATCCCTTCCGGTCCCCTTTCTAAGAATTCTCTACTGGCAGACATGCCCAGAGGGGGTTACTGCATGGATGAGGCTGTGTCCTAAATGGGGATTCTGGCCCACTGTAAGGGGCTGGAGGAGTCCGTCTCAGCTGCAGGCCTGCTCTGTCTCATGGAGGGAGAGGATCTTGGCTCAGTCCTACCTCTAACTCTGATGGGTTCGGTTCCATCCCTCTCCCAGCCCGTAATCACCAGCCTCCTGGCTTGGCCAGGCTCTAGCAAGTAGCCTCACACACACCAGACCCACTGTTGCCCAGTTTGGGACAGAGCAGATTCCTATACTGGGTGGGAGGTTGAATTACGAGATCTCTGTGGTCTCTTAACTGTATCTGCGGTTCTGTGATTCACCCTTTCCTTGTCAATATCCCATGCTTTAAAAGGCAAGTGGGAACAAGTGGTTGCATCCAGTACTCCTCTGTAAGGACCTGGCTGTGACCCAGTGGTCACTCTCTGGTCTTGGGCGGCTCCAGTCCTGAGCGGAGCAGGTCTGGTTCAAGTGCAAGTCCAGGGAGGAATTTGGGGAGATGGTGAGGAATGAATGGTGGCAACTGCTTTAATGGTATCTCTTCCACTCAGCCAGAAATGTCTTTTGGAAGCTAAAGACTCCCTCAATGTGGTCTCAATTAGCCTGTGCATATCTTTAAAATAATTACATTTTCATCAAAGGGTCTTAGAGAGTGATGTTTAGCCCAGTGTAAAGGGCGTGATCAGGATCTGATCCTGAAATAATGTCTCTGCTATCCCAGATGTCAGGAGTAACTAAAAATATACTTATAACTCGGAGGAATTCTTGGTTTATTGGACCCATCTCTTTTCCCTCTTAACCTCCCTCCAGAAAGTGAGAGGGTGACGAAGGGAGCCAAAAATCTTTAATTATCCAGTCTGCTGACATTATTTTATCTGCACCACTGATATTAAATTTGTGCAGCATTCCGTTTCAGTCACAGAGCTAAGAGCAACCTCTGCAAACGTGGGCCTTTGTCCTTCTGCTGGTTGTGGCTAACGTTCTGTTTTCCACTCCACCCCGCCCTCCCTCAGACTTCTTAAATTCCAGAGCTTTCTGTAGCACCGGAAATTATCTGTCTGTGGAATGTCCATACTTCAGGAAAGTCCCTGAACTGTGTATCCCAGTTCTGCTTCCCCCAACTCATCTTGACCACTTGTGGTTAGGTTTTGGCATGCGCCTATCATTGGAGAAACCTGGGTTTGGCGGGAGCATTATGTCGTGTTTCTATTATTGACATCAATGAAATTTCATCGGTTCCTATCATCGACATCCATGGAAAAGGAAGGGAAAGTCTGGCTAGTTTTTTTTTCTTCTTCTCTTCCTTCGTGTACAAATTTAATTTTCCGTCTTATATCCTTAACTTTTCTGGCCAGTCGGATGCGTCTTTGATTTCAGTTTGGTTCTCTGGGCTGTGACCTTTCCATCTGACTCCATGTTAACACACTCAGCTGGTCTATTTAGCATCCAGTTGATGCTGCTGTTACTGCCACAACCAGGTCACACTTGTTGAGGGCTTCTGGTGTGCCAAATACTTGCTGAGAGCTTCAGTCCTTACAGCCTCTTGAGGCAAGTGCTATTACCATCTCTCCATTGTACAAGTGAGGACACAGAGATTCAAGAATTTGCTGAAGATTCTGCCACAGAGCTGGGGTTGGAAGCCAGGTAGCTGGCTGACTTCACGCACCCTCCCTCCTCACTGCCTCTGGCCCTCTGCTGTGCACGCAACCAGCGTCCCCACTAACCCTTCAGGAAGTGTTCCTGTCTTTCTAAAACCCTGTCCTCAGCAGATATTTAATGAGAACTGACTGTGCAGGCCACTCTACCATGGAGATGCAAAGATCTACAAACGTGATTCCCACCCCTCCGCAACCTCTCAGGCACTGTGGCCTGACAGAGCCTGAGCTCTGCTAAGCAGGGGCCATATTTTCTGTCAGTTTATCCCTGGTGCCACCATCAGCAGAAATGCCTGGTGGTACTCACCTGGGCCCATACTGCTTGTGGTGAGCCATCCCAGACATTTCCCTGACCAGAGCCAACGCTGTGGCTGGACCAGCCCATGTGATCCTTGTTACAAGATAAGACCTTAGCAACAAGCATCAGGGAAGTTGGAAAAGACCAGGTTTATTACTTATGAGTCCTAGAGGGTACATGGCATGCCCAGGGCCACACAGCAATGTCATGGGGAGAGAGAGAGTTATCTTGGGGTTCTGTTTTTTTGGGGCCAAAGATTGGGGCCTAGGGTTTCACAGGGTCACTCTTTATTGGTGAATTTAAAACCTAAGAGTGGGAATTAAAGTGCAGGAAGGGAAAGGTCAAAGGGCCAGTTGTATAAGTCAACCACAGCTCTCTAAAAAGGGAACTTGGAGGGTGGGGCGACTTGGCTCTTCATCTAGGGTGTAGCTGGCGGAGGTCTTGTTTGAGACAGATGTCTTTGAAGTGGATGCCTCAGCAACCAAAAGCTTAATGTCAGGCACTTACATTACAGTCAGAAAAGCTGTCAGGTGCTTTTGCCAAGGGTGCCTTTGTGGCATTCACTGCTGTCTCCAGGGTCTGTGATAGCACCTGGCAGGTGGTGAGCTCTCAGTGAGTGATGAATGGGGGCGCCTGGGTGGCTCAGTTGGTTAAGCATCCGACTTTGGCTCATGTCATGATCTCTCGGATTGTGAGTTTGAGCCCCGTATCGGGCTCTGCGCTGACAGCTCAGAGCCTGGAGCCTGCCTCAGATTCTGTGTCTCCTTCTCTCTCTGCCTCTCCCCTGCTCATGCTTTCTCTCTCCCTCTCTCTCTCTCTCTCTCTCTCAAAAATAAACATTTTAAAAAAAGTGATGAATGAGCAAACTACCAATTAAACAAAGTTGTGGACATTTTTACAAATGAATGAGAGAATATTTTAATTACCAAAAAGTATAAAGGGCATAAACTGAGATCAAAGGATGGCCTGTTAAACTATGTACATTGAATGTATGCAAAACCACACACTATCCTCATTTTCGTGTTTTCTCACAGATTCGTGAGAACTTGGGCCTGGGTAGGTCCTTGTGATCCCATGTCATAGATACTGCTGGCAAGGCCTCCGAGCAGTGGGGACTTTGAGATTAGAGTAGGACTCAGCTGCATGGAAAAGACTGCCCATGGTGCTCCAGAACTGCCCCCATTGGCAACATTGTATAGGAGAGGGCGAAGGCCTTTAGGTTTTGCTTGATAACAACAGTTGTCTTGAACTTCATGACTCCTTAGAGTTGGATCCTTTCCTATCTTGCTCAACACTTGCCTAACTTGGTGGGGTAACACTTCCCAAACCTTGCCTAACTTGGTGGGTTATCCAAGTGCACATCCCTCCAAACTGTGCAGGAATCCCTAGACCTGGCCCTTGGTTAAGCCCTGGCACCACATCAAGGAGCTCAAGCTCAAACTGGAGCCAAAGAAGGAGAGGAAAATATTTAGGGGGCCATGAGTCAGCCTAGGTAGTAGGCTGACATGAATCAAGAGGACCCAGATGCAGAAGCCATAAAAATTTCATGCACTTTGACTCAGTAATTGCAATTCTTAAAATATATCTTGGGGAAATAATCTAGAATGAAGGAAAAGTTATGTGCATGAAACTGTGACTCGTGATGTCATCTGTTTTAGTGAAATTGGAAGCAACCTAAATGGCAAATAACAGGGGCACCATTGAGTAAATTATGGTTCATCCACTTTGCAGAGTATTGCAAAGTCATTAAAAATGACACTTATAAAGAGTGTTCCATAACCAGGAAAAAGTTTGTGGCTTAGCCTGAAGAAAAGCATGAAAATGAAGGCATTGATACTATATAAATATAATTTTGATTTGAAAGGTACATATATAGGAAAAAAAACCTGGAGAAATGTACATAGAAAATGATAGTATTTGTGTTAGGAAAAAAGTCATCTGGAACCCGTTCCACAACCAGACTTTTAGCAGATACTATTTATGAACAATGACAAAAGAGTCTGGAATAGGGGGACTGGAGTGAGTTCAAAGTTCATGCAGAGTCAGCAATCAAGACACTGTCTAGAAAAGGAGGAAGGACACATATGAGAACATGTCCAAATATAACCCAGTGTGTGAAGTAACCTAACCATTTCCTGAACTGAGGGCAGGTGAAGCACGAATAGAGTGAATGTGGCCAAGGAAGATGTCTGTGAAGTCACGTCTCACATGTAGACTAGGAAGACCGTGGAGATATGGGAGTGGCCACGCATTCATCCTGGTTCCCCTAGACAGTCCCAGCAAACGGATTAATAAGATCCCCTTTCATCATCAAAAGGGTCCTGGTTTGAATAATCTGTCATGTTGTCACCCTAGATGTTGAAAAGGAAGGAGAAGGCCATTCTAGGTTGATGATAATTGTTCTGCTGGTCACCTCAAGCGCTTAAGAGTGAATGAATTAAGATTCCCTGATGCTGAAGTGGGCCCAGCCTGATGGAGAGGTGGCCCAGGTGTAACATTTGAATATTGCTCTGCTTCCTGTTCAGTTGAAGGCTAATCAGGGTGGTTATTCCCAAGCCTCCCCGCCTATAGCTGGAATTCGTATTTCACTCTGGTTAGGAGCTCCTCTCTCCTTGAATCCTCCTTCACCTATCCCACACATCTGGTGTGTGACTCTTAAATTTTTCAGTGAGCAGAAGCAGCACAAGTAGATAATTTGCCAGCTGAGCTTTCCCCTGTTTGTGTACCTGGGAACATGTCTCCTCAGAGAAGTTGTTGGCTTTTAATAGAAAAGCTCAAGTATGGTTAGTGCAGAAATGAATTTGAATGGCAGAAGGTGATAACTTTAAGCAGATCAGGTCTTGGCCTGGGGTGGGCTCTGTCTGCCTCTTGGCGTCTACCCTCTGTTCTGTTGGCTCTGTGCAGGCGGGCTTATGGGGATGCCCACTGCTGTGCAGGGCACCAAGCTGATCATCTGTGATTCAGCCTGGAAGCCAAGCCTAGGTTCGGGTTGCAAGAAAAATGGGGTGGGGTTGTGGAGGAGGCCTCCTCCCCTGTGCCCACAGGAGAACTGGTCTGACCCTGAGTGCCCTAAGATGCCTGCCTGGATGTCACGGGATGGGGACAGAGAGGCAAAGGACTTTCTTTAGGCAGTGTCTCCTCGCAGACAGTCTCAGCCCAGAGGTGTTCCAGACCACAGAGGAGCCAGACAGATGCACTCACCTTGTACAATGAGCAAACCAGTACACGCTTTAGGGATTGCCTAAGTGAAGAAATAACTAGACCTTTTGTGAATCTTTTGTCCTGCTGTTTGGTTGAGGAATACAAGTAGTGAGTGTGGGGACAAGCTCCCTTTGACTTTTTTTGGACTTAAGCCAGAAATTACCTTTTAGCACCCGGCTACTATTTTAACTCTCCAGTTCAGACATAAGGGGAAAGAAAAACATGGCCTCACTTGAGACAGCTCTGCTTTGGAGGCCAGGATATACATACTTGACAGGAACCTTCAGAGATCAGCTAAGAGAGGACCCCTGAGCAAGCCGGTGTTTGTGCCGAATCCCAGCTTCCCGGAGTGGTCTGGTGGGAGAACCTGACCTTTTCATGGGGGAGAAAGTACCATTGTGAAGGCTTAAACTGAAGCCGGTATAAACCGGAGAGTTCTGATCTTTCTCTCATTTCATTTAACCTGTGCCACAGGGAGCAGGTGCTATTAAAAGTGAAGTCCAGTTTTTCAGTCGGGCCCAGAAACCAAGAGGGACAAGCCATTAGAGAGGTGGAACCCAGCCCCGACGGATAGGCGTGAGGCAGAGCAAAGTTGATGGCAAGAGTTCTTAAGTATCATGTCTTGAATCTCCCCACATCAGATCCGGGGCTCTAAAAAAGTCCTGGGGACTGCTTTCTCCAAGAAAAGTGTCACACTGGGTAATGCTGAAACACCAGACTAAGAGCAAAAACTGATTCTCTTCATTATATATTAATGATAAGAGCTCCAGATGACAGCAGTTTGTTAAATGTTCAATAACTATTAGAAATGGAGGTTAATAATTAGAAGTGCACTGGTAAATTAATAGCTGTATTTGGTGTGGATAAGCACACAGGGAGCTCTGGTTTGGGCCTAATCAGCCATGGCTGGAGAGGCCTAGCTGGTTGGCGGCTGTGCCCAATTGATAGAAGCTTACCTAAACTGCCTAGAAGAAAATGCGCTAAAAACTAAAATGGCCATTTGCAGGATGGCAGAGCGCTTACACTCTTCAGAGTCCTGTGCCCATCTTGTTCCTGTCAGGAGAGAACATGTAACACCCAGTAGATGCTGGGGTCAGGTTCCCCTCTAGGCTGATGCCGAGGAACTGCCGCTTTTGTGTTGGCTGAGTGTCCCACACAGGGTGTAGAATTGTTGGGTTCTGGAGTGGAAAGCCCTGAAGGGTTTTAGGGCTTGTGAACAGGCCATTGCCTCACTAGCTGTTTTGTTGCCAGCCCCACTTACCTAGTCTTTGTGGTTCTATTGTCTTTTCCTAATCTGGCCTCTTCAATAGGATTCCAAGTCCTATGTCCTCGAGGTCTGTGCTCCCCCAGCTAATACTTGGTGGTGGCCTGTTGATCCTCCTGTTGGCTTGCACTTCCTTCTCCGGTAGCTGATGTGGGGAAGGGCTTTCCCCGGCATGTGAGTGTCTCTGTTCCTGAGAGAGGGTTAAGAGGGAGAGATGCCCTTTCCTCCCCACTGAGAGACAGCTGAGCTGACACCTCTGAGCAGAGGTTCCTCTCTCCAGAAGGTCACTTACAGTTTGCTATGTTCCTGCTGACACACTTCCAGTGCAAACCTGAGATTGGGGTTCAGAGAGGCCCAGGCTTGGCAAATACCAGCGCCAGACCTGAGGATGCCCCGTCCACCTGTGGTGCTCAGACAACAGATTGAACCTTTCACCCAGAGTGTGACCACTTCAATGGGGGAAGGAAAGGCAGTGCAGGGGTGGGGAGGGCAGTGCAGGGGTGGGGAGGGAAATCATGGGAGCAAATGGAGGCCACTGGCAGTGAGTCACGAGGAAAGGGTGTGTCCTCGCTCTTCCCATAGTGCTTATGTCATTGTATTGGGAGGATGGAGTGCCTAGCACGCTGTGTTTGACGTCTCATTTATACTTGTAGTGGTTAGTGTAGGTGCTCGGAAACACATAGCGGTGGGTATGTGGACAGACTGTGCATTTTGACCCTTAAGTGGGGGTTCTTCTCTGCTGGGAGCACAAACTTGACGAACTTGGCTTGATTGGCCCAGATGATCAACACGTGGCCCCTGATAACATAAATGTTCTAAGTAGTCGAGAGGCAGTTGATTATGTCAGCGTGCCTTTGTCCAGCCACGGAATAGGCTTTGTAAGACAAACATCGTGGGCTAAGAAGTTGGGGTCTGGAAGAAGATTCTTATAGATGTGAACCACAGGAATGAATGAACTTCTGGAATTTCCTTGCTGAGAGGAGTGTGCATGCTTGTGGCTGTGGCTTTTGGCTACTGTGTATACATTCTGCTTCCTGGTGCACAAGACTTACCTAATTACTAGCAGACTAGCTCATCACTTCAGAACCAGAAGTGACTGGCTATTGTCACCCAAGTCCCTTAACACGCTCATCCAGGTCCCTGAGGAATAGTTAAGGGTAGCTTATCTGTCCTGTCCCTGAAATTCGGCAGCTCTAGCCTTAAGCCTGTCCTTCTCTCCGGACTTTAGTTTTCTTATCTATAGACTGAGAAGGTGAGCAAATGTCCCTTGCGTCTGAGACTGTGTGCAATCTAGAGGAAGAGCCAGGACAAGACATCAGGACCTTGGACTTCAGCTCCCTCCCAGGTCCTCCCCATGGCATCTCTAAACAGTGTGACAACTGTTACCAAGGGTCTGACCTTGGCACCAGAGACCTGGGTTCAAAGTCAGCTGATAAGAAGTAGCTGTTATTGTTAGTTCTGCGACCTTGAATGTATTGCTCTACTCCTGAGTCAAAATGAAAATAATACCCATCCTACAGAGTTGCTTTGAAAATGAAAGTTAACTAGGTAAAACCTTCACTACAGTAGCTGGCCCCCAGAATGCACTCAATAAATGGGTTATTTTTGTTTGTAACAGTAGATAGTGTGCATCACAGTCACTTCATTTGTCAGGACCTGAGGTTTCCTTTCTGTGAAACAGAAGGGTTGGATTGGACCCGTGCTTCTTCGACTTTGCCATCCCCAAGGGAAGTGGAGAAAGAGCAGGTGCTTAGTGAAAGGGGCTTGGGGCGGAGCCCGAAACACCTTATGGAAAGCATCACATTTCTTTGAAGTCCTAGATTTATTTGTAAATCTACTTACAGTTGTCATTTTAGACAATAATGGGAATGCATTGGTTTTAATATAAAAATGCTTCTCCCAAATCTTTGAGTATAGTTGATGTTCTGGGATGAGATAGCCTCAAGTATCCCCAAGGGCACAGAGCGGCACCCCTGTGGGGATGGAGGTAGGATTGCATCGTTTCTAAGATCCCTCCCAGCTCTGGCATCCCAGATTCCTAGGGTAAGTGGTACCCAGGAATCCTGAAGGAACCTCAGAGGGGCAGGCTCCCCTATGCCTCTGTCCCTAGTGGGACTGGGCAGTGCAAGGTAGGGGTGGAAGCAGCAGAAGGGAGGGAGAGGATGCAGCCCCTGGAAGTGAAAGACAAAGAAGGATGGAGGAGCAGGGCTGTGTCTGAGCCTGACTTTTGGCCCGTGGGCTGATAAACCTGGCTGGGTTGGGTTGGCAGCCCTCCACCACCCCAGGTAAGTTCCAGGAAACACTAAGCCATTGTTTCTCATCTCCAGCTGGAAGCTGTCTTGGGGATGGGCCCTCATATCATGGGAGCGAAGGGGAGGGCAAGGGGTGAGCTGCATGTGGAAACATAGGGCTTGTCACATTGCCAAGGCATTCTCCTAGCAGTTCTGATGCAGCACCCAAGGGCAAGGTCTGGGGTTGTGCCCAGCCAATGGGAGAAGAGTGGAGGGGAGCCTGGAAAAGAGCAGCAGGCTTTGGGGGAGAGCACAGATTTCTGGCCTATGAATGGGAAGAGAGAGCATCTGGGCAGGGGTACGAAAGGCAGATCTACTGCTGCCGGCATGGGCCCCGTGTAGATTTTCTAAGATTAGCCAGTATTCACGGACTCTCTCAGGCATGAGGGATTGAAATGAAGTCACCTGTTTGTTTAGGACAAATATAGGGGCTTTCCCTGGGCAAGGAATTGACTACATTAGTCAAATTTGTACCCATCAGATAGCATTCCAGTAAATCTAAGAGAATATCACGAAAGTTGTTACACCGGAAGTTTCCTGTTGGGCATGGTTTATATTTTAATAATAAGATTTAACATATCTTGATAAATTCTTCCTAAGCATGTTACCAAATAGAGCTCGGATTTGGAGTTAAGAAAGATTGGATTCCACTTCTGCTTTGTTAGTTAGCTATGTGACCTCAGGCAAGTCATTTTGTCTTCCAGCCTCAGATTTCCCATCAATAAATGGGGTTCTAATATATTTCAGTATATTGTGAAGTTGTTCTGGATTGGGAAAGCATTTTGTAAGTTATCAATAGCATAATATTAATTTTTTAAAGTTTATTTATTTTTGAGAGAGCGTGAGACAGTACATGCATGCATGAGCAGAGGAGGAGCACAGAGAGGGAGAAAGAGAATCTCAAGCAGGCTCCGGGCTGTCAGCATGGAGCCCAATGTGGGGCTTGATCTCTCGAACCATGAAGTCGTGACCCTAGTCAAAATCAAGAGTCGATGCTTAACTAACTGACCCCCCCCAGACACGCCCCTAACGTTAATTTCAAATAAAAACCCTTTTGGCAGCCTTAGCAAAGAACATTGCTATCTTCTAGGCCATCCACAGCCTTGTCTTAATCAGTTTAAAGATGGTAACTCTCTAAACTTCTCTTCACTCAAATTATCCTTTGTAACTCAAAAACATCCCTTTTTCAGATGAGTTCCTTGCCCTTAGGCATGCATTATCATCTCCCCACTTCTCAGTTCAGCTCTGTACCGCAGGGCTCACCTGCCCACATGGCCCGGGGCTATTCTCCGTGCCGTGCAAACCTCAGAGATCCCTGCGCCCATCTTTGAAGATACATTAGCTCACGCTGGGCCCCAGTCTTCATCTGTAAAATAAGGGGAAAAGGGGGTTGGACTAGATGATTTAGGTCCCCTTCCAGCCCTTGTGTTCTGTGATCCAGCCATATTCCAGAATGCTTACAGTAAGCCAGAATTTGGGAAGGTGAGAGCAATGCATATTGTCTAGCCACTGACCAGTAACTGATAAAAATAAATCAATATTGTAATGTGGATTGGTAATCTACTCCTTGCAAGAGGGCAATATTTGCAGCAATATTTAAAACAAATGAGAACATCTAAATGAAATGCGATACCTTATTCTTCATAATTAACTGTTTCATCAATTGATAAATAATCATCAATTATTTGATAATTATGAAATACTTATATTTGAGGGAAGGATTGCTGTGTGTGAGGCATTGTTAGAAGCACTTTGCATATTATAGTTGCAATGTATTGGGTATTCCAAGTATTTACTCTGGGTTAGATACTCGAAGTCTGATCTCCATAGAGCCCTACAAAACAGATTTACAGACAGAGAAATTGAGGTTTAGAGAGATTAAGTAAATTACCCAGGACCATTCAGCTACTAAGTGGCAGAGGCAGGTTCAAGTCCGGGCATTTTTGTCTGACTACAGGTCCTGTGATGACCTCTGATGAGACCCCTCACTGGTGTCCATCGACTGGCCATCACTACCTAGCTTGCTGTTAAATTGCCCATCTGTTGTTACTCGTGCCCTAGGACTGGTGGTTATTGCAGCTGTGTTTTTGCGTGGGAATTGGTCCTTTCTCTCTAGCTGAGGTAGCGGGCCTGAAAACTGCATGGGGAAAACCCCGCTGGAATTAGCACCTGCCTTCCTCTGGTATGTTGGAGACACCCAGCCTTGGCTCCCTCCTCATTCTGCTTCTCTCGCACCTGCGCTCTCGTCTCCGTGCTAGTCAAGGGTGGCAGGAACACTAGAAATCCCTAACAGTTTGCCAGGCCTTTGGCTTCAGCCGGAGGAGACACGATGTGTTGGTGGGAGTAACTGGAAAACAGCTGTACATTCGAATTTAGAATAGGGGCCCATGGGAGCTGACACAGCAGGTTGGCTCATGCCTCATTTTCCTATGCTGTGTCACAAGGGAGAGGATTTGTAAGAGAAGCGTCCCCAGGCCTCTCAGTAAGGGAAGCTTGCGTGAAGCACACACATGCTAAAGCCAGATGCTCTGCCCTGGGCTCCGGGAGACCCAGCAGGAGCTGTGGATGGCTTGTGGCTGGAGAACCCTGCCCCAGTTCTTATCAGCACATCACATCTCTGCAGCCCCTCCTGCTGGTGGGGCTTCCTGCTGCCCTTGTCCCTGAAAGACACTGTTCTAGCCCAATGCCCGAGGCTCTCACATGGAAAGGCTGGGCTCCCACAAAGCAGTCCTCTTCATTCTGTCTCCTCAGATCAGCCTCTCCTCGAATCAGCCTGATGTCAGTCCAACCACAGAGCTATTTTCCAGGAGAAACAGGCCTGTGGGGATGCTGGCATCCCCCTAAACTGTGAGGAGAGGAGCAGCCAGGCCTGGGCAGGCTGTGGTCGCCCTCATATGTATCTGTGTTCTTGGAATCTACGGGCCCTCCCAGCACAGCGTCCTCTAGGCCTGTCCCTTCAGATCTCCGCCACACTCCCGCTCCCTGCAGAAAGCAGAGGGGTAACGTGTGCTTTAGGCCGACTCAGAAAGAAGGGGTGGGACGTGCCAGTCTGGAGCTCGATCAGCTCTTCAGAGCCCCCTCTGGGGCAAGGAGTGGTCAGCAACATCATGAGGCTCACTTCCTTCCTGGGCCTTCTTTTTCAGAGCTTTTCTGGACTTCTCTGAGAGCAGGAGGGCGGGGGCACACTCATGGCGCAGAGTGGCGACCTTTCCTTTATTCCGTCTCCCTCTCCTTTCTAGATCTTCCTTCATCCCTCTGGTACTAAGTTACCAAACGTAGGCTGAACTGGGGCAGGGGAGTGGGAGAAGAATAAAGCAATAGAAAGAAATGTAATATGTTCCATTTACTTCACAAGTGAATGGTAATACTCTGCCCCGTTGATTTTGCTGTTAATATTTGTCACTCTAAGGACTAAATGAGGTAAGTCACCTCAAGTACTCCAGTAGTACTCCTGATACATACTAAGTGCTTACTAAATAGTAGCTATTATTGGTTCTCTATTTTTCTCCATTTTTTCCCCCCTGCGGTTTCCTCCCAGCTTTTTCAGCCCCAGTTTCTTTCTGGACAGACATCAAACCAGAGGCTCAACTTGGGAGCTGTCCAGAGGCCAGCAAAGCTGGAATAACCACAGAGTGCTGGTTCTTAGCACTGGCCTAGTCTCTGTCCTCATGGAGGTGCTGGTGTCTCACAGGTGTGCCTTGATGGCCAGTGTGCCTGCCTGATTCAGGTGTCTAGCCTGTGAGGCCCTGTGTGGTGGGCTGGGAACAGAAGTTTCTTTCTTCCTCTCCTGGTGTCCTGCATCATGTTCCTGCTCTAGGCTTGGCTCCCTCTACTGAAACTTTTCCCACCTGCCCAGGTGCCCCGTGGAGGGCTGGTGGCAGTCCTAGAAGACACAGGTCCACTAGGGCAGGAAGTGTCCAGAGAGGCCCTTCAGGCCGCACAGAGAGAGGACCACAGGGAGAGAAGGGATGTGACTTTCTCAAGATCGCATAGCTGGTTCGGGTGCAGCCACAGTAGAACCAGAGTTGCTGACTGCCTCTTTGGTGCTGTTTTACCCTCCAGTGATGCCTCTCGGTTTCTCCTAAGCCCCCTCCGTGGCCAAGGCTGCTTCTATCCTCTGAGCTTCTGAAAAATCTTAGAACAACAACAATGATGTTAACCACAGCAGCTGCCATGGATTGAGCTCTTCTTCTCTGCCAGAGACTGGGCTGGGGCTGCTTTTCAAACACACTGCTGATCTTCACGGCAACCCTGCAGAGAGTGGGGTGGTAGTGGGAGCCCTATTTTACAGATAAGTCAACTAAAACTTTCAGAGGTTTTCTTGCCTCAGGGCCACACGGCTTAGTGGCGGTGAATGCAACATCTGACTGTAGAGCACTCTGTTCCCCTCCATGGGGCATCCTAGGGACAGGAGCTGGTGCCTACCCCCCAAGGTGATTCTCTGGGCTCCCGTGGGCTGAGGGTGGTAGGGCTGCCCCTACAGGAGCATCACAGCGCTCATCTTATGGAGTTTAGGAAACTGGGCACAATTGGTATGGCTTAACAGAATGGAGGGAGGAGGAATGGTGTTTGAGAAGGGGGTGGTTGGATCAACACACTTGTGACCCCAGGCTGACCTCTATAGCAAGAATACCTGGTAATGAAATGAACAAACTTTGGGATAGTTGCTAGATTGTGACAGAAATGTGTCTTTTGCTAATTTAGTTATGATCAAGGTCTCTGGTTCTGGCTTTGATATATTTTTGTTGTTTGTTTTGCATGTGACTTTTATTGCAAAAAGCTTCTCTCAGCCTGTTCTCATTAAATCCCAAATTAAGCAAGAATCCCAACAGGAAGAGGACAACTCCAGGAGACCAGGCCTCGCTCGTTCACACTGTGTATGTGGTTGGGCGTGTTTATTTGATTTGATCTCTCTCTCTGTGTGTATGTGTGCGTGTGTCCCCTTTTAAGAAAACTTAAAAATAGCTTTCTGCCAAAGATGTGGGCACTCAGAGTAGTGTTGCTGAGCCGACACCCTCCTCCTGCCCGTGGTCTGCTGCTCTGCTGATGTGGCCAGGCTGACGTGGGCAGCTCATCTGCCTGCAGACACCCAGCCCCTCCTTTAATGTGCTTTCCAAGAGGAAAGACCCAGGAAGCCCAAGGGAGGGAGAGGCTGCCTGGTGGCTCAGGGAAGAACTCCACTGGTGGGGGACACAGTGGGCTGGCTTTGAGTGATTTCACTTGGGAAGCCGGGAACCTGGATCCGAGTCGCCTGGAAATGCTGGCAGAACCCCAGCAGGAAACTCCGAGAGTCTCTCCAAGGCAGGACATCATCACGCCTATTTCACACACTGGAAGACTGAGAAACAGAATAGAAAAGATGCACGAGTTACATACCTGATTTAAAGCCAGACTAGCACCCATGTGTCTGGAACCAAGCACCTGTAGATTCCAGAGAGTAGATTTTTTTTTTTATTGTTGTGATCTGTTCACCCGCTTCTTTCCCTACATCCTCTCTGTAATGTTCTTAAGATTCCATGCAATAAAGTTAAGTGCTGTCATAGTTTGGAAGAGATTTTTAAAATACTTTTTTTTAGCTCAAATTTCTATTCATTCGTGTATTCCACAAGTATTTATTGAGAACCTAGCATGTGCTCATTAATATTGTAGGCGCCAGGGACATGGGAGTCAGTGAATCACATGGGACTTGTGACCTGGTGGGGTTTGTGTTCCAGTGGGGGAGACAGATGTTAGTCATATAAACACACAACTACATGACTGTCAACTACAGTCTGTGGGACAAAGGAGACATAAGGGATTTGTGGGACCAGAGGTCTGTGTCCAGTATTTGCAGTCAGCCATTTTGCACTTGGGCAGTTCTTTTGTTTTTGAACCTCAGTATTGGAATTTAACCGTTGTTCTTTTAAGTTTCCCCTCAAGCTCTGGTCCATTTTGCTGATCTTTCAGGGCTGTATTCAACAGCCAGCATGTTAGGTGTTCCTACTTGCTTAGTATAACCCACAGGTCTGATAGACATACCTCCCATGTTTTTGTCTGCACCATTGTCCTTGGTTCTGTCCAGTTCAAAGTGAGTTTCCAGTCTTGTTGCCACCACCAGAGACCTCCATCTAAGACTGAGATCCAGATTCACTTCTGTTCCTGAGCGGTGAACAGTATTGTTTTTTTGGGTTTATTCCTTCCTTTATTAGACACAAAGTATTCATGTCTCCCAGAGGTCTGGGGTTTATTTATATTCAGTCTTGGCCAAGGACTTAATTGACTTAAAGGTGTTCTCTTCATCAGTATCCGTCTCCACTTCAAATCTCTCTGGGGCACATTTGTTCAACCATTGTCTTTGGAAGAAAAGGTGGAATTAGATTACATATTGTTTCACCCTCTTCCCACCCATTCTTCAAAGCCACACTCTACTACTCCTGTAAAACCACTTTTCCCTTTCCAGTTGTGCATTTTTAGGAGGGTAGACATGAGAGCACATGGTGATGGGCAGAACAGGGGACTGGGTTAAAGCAACAGTTCTCAAAGTGTGCCCCCAGGGGATCTTGGGATTCCCCAAGACTCTTTCAAGGACCCAGGGGTCCAAATCATCTTTGTAATAAGAAGGCATTTGCCTTTTTCACCCTCTTTCTGTCTCAAGTGCAGTTTTCCAGCAGCTGCAAATATTGTGATATTATAGAAGGCTGGATGTTGAAGCAGATAGGAAAAGCTAGCTGTCTTCTGTTAGCCAGACATTAAATAGATTTGCAAAAATGAACAATTCTTCTTACCGAACTTTTATTTTGGAAAATACATTATTTTCTTTAAAAGTGTTATTTATGTTAACATATAATGTTATATAACATCTTATTGATGTTTTTGTATGAGTTAATATTTATTAGTTTTGATTTCGAATGCAGTAAACACTGTCAGCGGTTAACTCCTAAACAAAAGCTCTTTGGGAACCTCACTAAGTTTTAGGAACGTAAAGGGACTCTGAGACCAAAAAGTTTGAGAACTGCTGAGCTAGAGGGTAAGGGGTCACCTAGGTGTTACAGGAATACCAGTTACTCAAGGGTCAGACAGGGCCCCATGGAAAAGCTTAAAGTCATGTCATTCCCGATTGAGACATCTGCAGTTTGTCCCGTGGCGTGAGTTGCGTAGGATGAGAGATCTCTTTGGAACTATGGAAATCTTCTCTCCCCTGGAGGAGAGGGACCGGGCTGGGCATCGCCTTGCTACCAGGTATTAGAGGCATGCACCAAGGCCTGGTCCTGAAGCTCCGCAGGGGTCAGGATGCACCCTGCTAGGTCCTGTGCACGACTTGAGCCCTCGGAGTCTGGCTCACATCTCAGCCCAGATCCCTTAAGGTAATTGCAGCATGGAGTTTCCTATCCATCTGTTCCCTGGGCTTGCCACTCACTCCAGGGCTTCTTTAGCTTAAGGAGGAAAGAGCCGGTCTCAGGAGGCACATGCCCCACGAGCCCTGTGTGGTAAGCCTGTGCCAGATGTGCCAAGGGGCGAGTGACGTTCCAGGCCAGATGTGGAGCCGGGGGTGTGGCTCGCCCCTCCGAGGGCTCAGCTCTCTGCGCGACAGTGTCCTCCCTTCGCCCCACGCTGATTATAATCGGCAGCTCTGAACGAGTGAAAACCTGTGAGCTTCTGCTCCTGGACTCCCTGGGGCTCCATTGAGAGCCTCTACAGCTGGCTGCCAGGGGTTTCAAAGGTCACCCCAGCTGGGTGGATTAGAACAACAGATCTCCCTGACTGAGCGGAGTTGGCTGCCCCAGCGGAAGGCAAGTTGCAACATCTGCGAGCAGAGTCAGGCACACGCCCCTTAACTTTTCAGTCGAGCCCTGGGCTCCACAGCGTCCCTGGCTCTCCGTCACCGTCTTCCTTCTCAGACGGACCTTGGACAGGAGTCTCTGCGGTCCAGTGGTAAAGCGTGGCTGCCCACACGTCCCGTCTCATGGGAGAGCTCCCCGGGGAAGAGGCCACGGTAAGGCGTGTCGGTTCTCTGGTGTGTGGCCCAGCTCCGCCGCTTGCTCCCGTGGGTCACAGTGAGTCCACCTGGCACAGCTTGCAGCCAAGGAGCAGCTCACTCCGGTATTAGGAGCAATTAGGGAATTGGTCAGGATTTGAGTGCATAGCAGAGAGATAGATTAAGGTGCTGGGGTGGGGTTGGGGGGGGTGGGCAGAGCTGTCGTTGCCTGGGGCCCTTGCACCTGGGTGGTTTGCTGCCTCCACCGTGTGCCAGGACTAGAGGGCAGGTTCACGGCCGGCTGCCAGGCTTCCAGTGTGCAGCCTGCTGGGAGCCCGGCCCTATAGGGACGGTATGGTATTTCCAGGATGCCTTGCTGCCAGCTCAGGTGCTTAGAGACCACAGTCATTCAAAATGTGTGTACTTTGGGTAGGGAAAAGGACAGCTGGTTTCTCTAAACTCGTTCTGCTATATAACTTAGTCCCTAATTTTTAAACATTTCTTCTGAGTCTTTTTGCCTCGGAGTTCACTCTCGTTGGGCCATAGTTGAAAATGTTTTTTTCTGGGTTCAAGAGACAATTTAAAGTGCTTTTGATCAAATTAAAGTCAAGTTAACTTAGTGCTGCTTTGGATGATTAATTATGTCTCCTGTAAAAACCGTTTTTGGAGGTGAGCTTTGGCCCGAGCACTGGGGGAGGGGGGGCTGCTTCTAACTCTCTTTGACCTCCTGCTCCCTTTTTTTCTCTTCTTAATTCTCTGTCCTTTGATCTGCATTTAACTGGTATTGAACGAATCTCTGAGCTGGGGTGTGTTTCCAGCAGTTGAGCACTGCCTGCCAGTAAAGAAATTATTGCAGAAGGTAGCCACCTCCTCTGGGATTCTCTGGTGGTCATCAGGCTGATGAGAGATCAAGAGGGAATAAGGATGGTATGTTTTGGTTTATTATCATTGTTGTTGTTACTATTATTTTAAAGGTTTTATTTTTAAGTAATCTCTACACCCATCGTGGGACTTGAACTCAGAACCCCATGATCAAGAGTCGCATGCTCCACTGATTGAGCCTGCAAGGCACCCTTGATTAATTGTTATTTTTTGATTGAACATTCCAAATATGTCAGTAACCATTACTTCTCAATGTAGACACATTTTGTTTATGCTGCTGATGGCAGTGGGTGGGGTGATGGGCTGAGCGAAGCTGTTTGGTGTGCCTGGCCAGCCTGGGACTGGGCTCTGGTCCTGCTCGCCTAATAGTTAAGTAACCACCCCACCCCCTACCACCACCTTGTGGGGAAGTGGATGTCTCCTGGCTATATTGACTTGCCTGTTCCTTTTCTAATCATGAAGCCAGACTTCCCCTATGGAAAGATGACCTCTGTCTTCTGTGTTCTTGAAGCCAAGCATTTTCCTGTTGTTAATAGCATCCAGGACGTTCAGGAGATTTAGACAGATGTCAGAAGATCTTAGATCAGGACTGTTTGCAGAGAGGGTCCTGAACCTGATGTCACCACTCTTAGTTTCAGCTCCCCAGAAAGCAGAAGGGGAGAGTCTTGTGTCTTCCAAAGCCAGACTGAAGAGCAGAAGGGGAGGCGCATGCCCTGTCCCCCCCCCCCCGTCCACTGTGCAGTTCCCAAGCTTCTGCTACAACATCTCCCTTTATGGGGACAGTAGGAAGCACCTCGTCTGGGTCATGGGACCCTCTAGGAAGCCTGCAGGGAATGACTGAGGTCAGACTTGGGTTGGGTTTCTACTTCTTCACTCTATGACCTTGGACAGCTTTATTGGCTTTCTGAACTTGCCTCCTGCTTTGTGAAAGGAGCATAGTCAGAAGTGCCTTGCAGGACTGTGGGGACCGCCCATTCTGTGGCAGGGCCGGAACAGACGGGACGCTGCTCAGGGAGGCTGCAGGAGTCCTCGGGCCCTCCTTTCCTGCCTCCTCACAGAGTGCTGCCATCTGCTTCCTACTACTGGTCACAGTAATCCTGCTCAGATACCCGTGCCCTAAAGATCACCAGGCTGGCCTGGGCTCCTCGCTGTCCCCGGTGGAGAGGGTCGGTGTCCTGCGGGGCCGGGAGAGTGGTTTCCCTTTGGGACCTGGATGATGACGATGTTGACCTGCTACCACCGACCACACCCCTTACATGCTGTGCTGTGTGTTTTACATGTGCTCTCACTCAGATCCTATCCTCCCTGTGATCTTCTGAGGCTGATGTTACCACGGCCATTCTACAGAAAAGGAAACTGAGGCTGAGAGACTCGAAGTGCCTCGCAGCTCACAGCTGGAAAGTAACAGTGGCCCTGGATTTGCGGCAGGGTCTGAGCCTCATGAAACCTACGCCCTCCCCCACCCCAGCTCTGTGCTGGCGACAGAGTGTATCTGTCACCTCACCTCAGTGGTATCGAGCAGTGTCCCCTCTAGGGGATGGTCCTAGGTAGCTGTGCAGGATTTAAGAACCCCGTTCCTTCCCTATCACTGCGTTACCACGTTTGCCATACACACGTCATTGTTCGCTGCTTCATCCCAAGCACCGAGTTTGGCACGTGGTTGGCATTCGAGAGATGTATTTTAATTTATTGAATGGATATATCCTGACTTTTGCCATTAAGATATCACAGTTACTTTGAAATTGTTGTGTGAACATGCACACACACGAACACAATGATATAAATATGGCAAAATGTTCTTTGTTGAATCTACATGATAGGTATTTGAGGTGCTCATTTTATCATTCTTTTGCGTATGTTTGAAATTTTCCATAGTAAAACTTACTTTGAGTTTAAAATTCCCATATCATTCCGTTACTGTCATTATCTTCCTTGTAAATATACACTCGCATAACCTCCTGATATTCCACTGTGTTTAACCAGTTCCCACTGTTGAATATTTAACCGGGTCTTTCTGTTTCTACTCCACAGGATAATTTTTCCATTTCTTCTGCTATAAACAATGTGATTAGTATTCTTAGATATAAACTTTGTGCCACGTCTCTGATTCCTGCCTAATAATACATTTTCTAAATGGGGGATTTCTGGGAGGAGAAGTGGACTTTTTTTCAGCATCTCTCTGCCAGATGCTGTCTGGAGAGATCACACCAATTTATATTTTCCCCAGGAAGCTGTGAGCGTAACGCCTTACCAGAGTCTTACCAGTACTTTCCGTTATCTTGTTTTTTAAATGCCAGTTTGGTCAGGTTTTTTGAAAGAAAAGAGGTTGTTCTTAATTTGTACTCTTGGATTCTTGCCGAGACCAGCAGTGTCCATTTGTTCAGTGGTCATTCGGTGTCTTCAGTGAGCTGCCCAAGTCATAGCCTCTGCCCTTTATCCGTTGGGCTGTTTTCTTCTCAGATGTGAAGTATTCCAGTCCTTTGTTTTTGTTGTAGACACTTTATTCCAGACTACCATCCATCTTCTAATGTTGTTGATGGTATGTTTTTTGTTTGTTTGTTTTTTAATTTAAATTCAAGTCAGTTAACATACTGTATAGTCTTGGCTTCAGGAGTAGAACCCAGTGATTCATCTCTTACGTATGACTCCCAGTGCTCATCCTGAAAAGTGCCCTCCTTGATGCCCGTCAGCCATTTAGCCCATCCCCCCACTGACTTCCCCTCCAGCAACCCTCAGTTTGTTCTCTGTATTTAAGAGTCTCTTATGGTTTGCTTCCCTGTCTGTTTTTATCTTATTTTTTTCTTCGCTTTCCCTATGTTCTTCTGTTGAGTTTCTCAGATTCCACACATGAGTGAAATGATATGATATCTGTCTTTCTCTATTTCACTTAGCATGATACACTATAGATCCATGGATGTTGTTGCAAATGGCAAGATTTCATTCTTTTTCATTGCCTAATAGTAGTCCATTGTATATATAAACCACATCTTCTTTATCCATTCATCAGTCAATGGACACTTGTTTGACATGCAGAAAAATCTTAATTTTATATGTATATGCTAGAAGCTCTCTGCTTTCTTGCTTGTTACCCCAACCTCAGACCCTCTTTCCACCAGCCAACTCTGACTGCTTACAGGAGGCAAGAGGGCCAGTGGTTAAGAGTAGGAGCTCTGACACCAGACTCCCAAGTTCAAATGCCAGTTCTGGCCCCTACTAAACACCATGACTTTGGGCAAATTTCTTAATCTCACTGTGCCTCTGTTTATAATCCATAAAATGGGAATGATAAGATTATCTGTCTCATAATGTTGTTGTGAGGAGCAAATGAGATGTTTTTTTAAAACTGCTAGTATAGTTCCCGACAGATAGTAAGTGCTACATAAGTTTTGCTTCTTTGTTATCTCCTGCTAGCCTGTGAATCTTATCATTTGGAAAGGCTTTTGTTTGCAAAGCTAATACCTTATCAGCGACAGAGAAAGCTGGGTTTGTCAAGCAGGGATGTGCCCTGTCACAAACAAACCTAGGTCTTTGTTACTTTAACTTGAGCTTCAAAAGACACATACCTACTTTATTGTTGTTAGATGTTATTAAATTTAAACAAACTAATTACATGCCCCAGACACCATGGCAAGTAAGACATGGTCCCCAACCTTGAGCTGTCCCAGCCGGGCGAGGCTCCCGCTTGGACTTGGACTGTGAGCAGGGGTACGTAGGATGTATTCCGCCTGGTGCCCGTGGGCATCCAGTGACTGCCTGGGCTCTGACCACCCAGCTTCTTCTCAACTGCTGCGCATTTCCCCAGCCTTGTCTTCTAGTCTTTCCTGTGAATTTGGGGAGCTCCTCCTCCCCATCTTTCCAACAAGTCTATTCTCTACTTAGGAGAATCCCAGAGTCTGTTTCCACTGCTTACCACCAAGAACTCAGATTCACACCTGTTACTAATTCCATGAAGGAAGTCCCTTCATTCCTGCTAACCTGCCAGTCTCCATCTACAACCTGTCCAGTCCCAACTGGGCCCTGTGCCAGGGGCCAGGAGCTGAGGCGTTCTTGCCGGTGATGCCATCATTTTGCTTTGTCTCTTGGGCTAGTGACTTGGCCTCTCTGGGCTCAGTTATAAATGGAGGAATTTGCCTGACTAATCTTAGAATGCTCCCTTCTCTAATGTTCTGTGACCTTCGAGGCTTTCCACAGTCTAGTCTCTAGATGTGGGACGTCCTCCCTAGATGTGCTTCCTTCTCTCCCTTCATCTGTTCACTTTTACCTCACCTCACTTCACCTCAGCCAGGATTCTTGCTCTTTAACCCCAACTCTTTCCTTTCTGGGACTATGGATCCTGTTTTTCTTTAGCCTGTGAGCTCTCACAGTTCATGCAAAAGCAGCTTTTACTTTCTGCCATGAGTGCCTGATGTACTTGTTGATCCTGAAGAGCCAGTGATTATTAAATACTGATGTTAGACATCAGCTGTAGAAATGCTGAGAGCAGCTGGTCTCTCCGTTCTTGTCCCACCTGCCCCTTTCCTAGAAGTTCTCTACTGGGTTCTGAGGAGGCCAGCGTGTGGTCCTGGTGCTGGTGTCTGGGGCGGGCTGGGACTTACCCTGGCAGCCTTGTGTGGAGAGGACACAGAGCCTCTCATTCCCAGAAAGGAGCTCTAGGCAGACCCTGACCTAATGAGGCACCTGCTCCCCACAGAACCCACGACACAGGGGCCCCACCAGCACACAGGGAATGCTGGCCATGCATAGGGACGAGGGGCTATACGTTGTCTCATCTGACCTGGTCTTCCCTCCTGTTTGCAGACCATGGGGGATGTGAAGCTGGCTGCCTCAACACAGGTTTCCAAAGCCTCCGTCAGTGCGGATCACTCGAGAGTCGGTTCCATGCCCCTGACCGAGGCCCCTGCTTTCATTGTGCCCCCACGGAACCTCTGCATCAGAGAAGGAGCCACCGCCAAGTTTGAAGGGAGGGTAAGAAGCGTGTCTGGAGGGGAGGCTGGAGAGGAGAGGGGGCAGGGTCACACTGCTTCTCGAGCCCTTTCCTCATGCTGGGTCTGGTGGAAGGCCTGGTTTTCTTTGGACCCACACATAAAGTTAATACATATCAGTTTGCCCGACTTCTTTTCTTTATGGTTGACTTTGGTCTGTTGGATGACTTGGGGGTGGGAAGTGGCACTGAGATGTTTTGCTGTTAATGTAGGTCATTATGTTATGTCTACCTAATTATAGAAGATGACATGGGCTGGTGGCAGGAACCGTACGGCTTGGGGTTAAATATGTGTCCTCAAATCTGGACCGTTGAGAACAGACTGTAGTTTTTCTTTCACTTTGTCCCTCAAAGGAGTATTTCATTAACTAGCCCTCTCGTGTGTCCTCTTGATGCACAGAACAGTGGGATGGGAGATAAGACCCCTTATCAGGTCAGTCCCCTTTTGCTAATGAATACTGGTTTCTTGCTCTTACTGGGCCTCCATTTCTTCTTCTGCAAATGGGTGTGATCATTCCTCGCTCACCTTGTGCTAGAAAGGATAAGAAGAAGATGAGGACATTGGAGAGTAGCTGTGCGAATGCTGAGGTTATTTTGTCCAAGTGAAGGGACCTGCAGTGAGTGGCTCAGGCTGCCGGGAACTCAGATCAACTTGACACGGAGATGCACGTGGAAGTCAGGGATGTTTGCAAGTAATATTCGTCCTGGGGTTAGATGTGGAGGATCTACCCTGGGGAAACACTTTAGAGGCTAGAAGGCTTTGATTGAGGTGGTGAGAAATTCATAGGTTGCATTATAAAGCTACAATTAAAGAGCAGGCTCCTAGGTGCTTGTGGGAAGGAAGGGGTGAAGTGCATCGCTCGTCCCAAATGACACAGGCCTTGCCTTTGTTTAAGCACCAGGTCTGGCGTTGTGCAGGCTGCCCTGCCATGGACACTCTGCACGGGCCCTGTGGTTAAGACTGTTTGCCGGTGAATCTGACCTTCCCCCTGAAGAAGGTCGTGGGGGAATGTTGGTCATGCTGCTGAGGGTTTTGTTTCTTCTTTCTGGTCCCTGCTGGAATGAGGACTCTTTTTCTGTTGCCCTGACCGCGGTCCCCACATCCCCGTGGCTGGCAGGAAGGAAGCAACAGAAGAGTCCCTGAGGGTTTCGAAATGGCTTACGGCCTTGAAAAGGAGTGATGTACTGATACAGGCTGCAATATGGATACACATTGAGAAGACAAGCCAGGCACAAAAAGACCACATAGTAAATGCCCTCGTGGGTATGAGATGTCCAAAACAGGCAAACCTGTTATGGATCTCTGTGGTCGCGGGGGGCCAGGGAGGAGTGGGGAGGGACTGCTAATAGGTAGAGGGTTTCTTTTGGAGATGATGGAGATGTTCTGGAATTAGATAGTGACGGTGGCTGTTCACTTTGTGAATGTGTTCTAAAACCCTGACTTAAAAAAATAAAATCTAAAAAATGAACCTGAAAAATGGCTTAGCAAACTGATCTCATCTCCAATACCCACCCTCTGCCCTACTGCCTCTGAGAGAGGAACTCCTTCTCAAATTCAGGCAGACGTGGAGAGGAAGAGAGGATTGAGCTTCCTCTATGGCGTGGTGGTGTGTCTGGTTCCTGTGTTACCTTTGGAGGCCGTGAAGGAACCTGTGCCCTTGAGTTACTGGATTTGGAACCTTCATAGAATGAGCACTGGCCCAGGAATCAGCACAGAGTTGTTTGTTGCTTGGTCGTCTTCGGCTGGCTTCATACCTTCTATGGACCTAGGTTCCCCTATCTGAGAAGAAATAACTAGCTTACAGGAGTGTGAAAAGAAAATGAGTTGAGGAAGAAAATGGTAAAACCCTTTCATCAAGTTAACAAGTGTGGTCATACAGTAGTTTTTTAAAAATTAGCTGAAATTCACACAACATAAATTTAACCATCATAAAGTAAACAATTCAGTGGATTTAATGCATTCACAGTGTTGACTGCAATATTCTTAGAGTATAGCATTCTCTATTTGAAATTTTTATTTTGCTAATGTTGATGAAAGTTGACTTTCTTTTTATTAAAAAATTTTTTATATTTATTTTTTGAGAGAGAGAGAGAGAGAGAGGGAGACAGACAGTGTACGAGCAGGGGAGGGGCAGAGAGAGAGGAAGACACAGAATCCAAAGCAGGCTCCAGGCTGTCAGCACAGAGCCTGATGCAGGGCTTGAACCCATGAACCACAAGATCATAACCTGAGCCGAAGTCAGGCGCTTAACTGACTGAGCTACCTAGGCGCCCCAAAAGTTGACTTTCTATATTACTTGTGGATTATATAGTCAAAATGAATGTGTTCCTTAAAAGTCAGCCTACAGAGCTACTTTACCCCTTCCAACCTGCCTGGAATTAACAGAGAACAACACCTTGGCAGCATGTGGTGGATAGTGGACACAGAAGGAAGACAGTTCCAGAGAGATCTTAGATGGAGTGTCTGGGAGCTTGCAGATGGAAATGCAGAGGGAGAGGCTGTCATAGAAAGCACTCTGAAACTAGCATGCTGCAAGTGTGTGTCATCCCCATAGCAAAGGGCACAGAGGGACGCTTTGCATCAGGGAAGAACCACCTCAAAAGATTACAGAAAGAGGATGCTGGTTGTTTTGCTAGCAGAGATGCAGTCAAACAGGGAGTGTCGCCCTTCACTGCTGCAGCCTCTGGACCCTCCCTGCCTGCTGCAGACCACCCCCTCCAGGTGCTAGGGTGCATCCTGTTCTAGACGCCCATTCTGCACAAACTAGTCCTGGTGTCTGTCACAGCGGCCTCAGGAATCTCTGCTCTTCAGGACCTGGGCTCTTGCAGAATTTCTTAGGAGTGAGTGACTTTTTTAAATTAAGCTCCTTCTCAGGCCCAGGCTGGTGCCCATCGCGGCAGGCATGAACCCCTGCTCTCCTCGCGGCAGTCCCCAGGAGCTCCATCCACTCCCCCTCTTTAAAGTTGCCACCAGCAGCTCGAGTCCTAAAGCCTGGTGTGGAGCTGCTGGGATGTCCCAGCTTCTTGGGAGCAGGGCCCAAGGACCCTCCCATCACTTCGGGGAAACACAGTGGACACCAAGATGTGAGAAAGGTGTAAAGGTTTGCTTCCTGCTGCCTTCTGAAGCTGGTAATTAGAAGTTGGTTCAAACGTGTCCTTTTTGATTGGATTCCTGGAAGAGAGAAAATTGTTGCTGCCCTGACCTCACTTACTTATTATGCCTGTATTTAGGCCAAGGATTTCATGAATGCTGTCCTCCAATAAAGCCCCTCTTTCTATTAAGATTTGGTTGATACGAAGGTGGGATCATAGGTGCTCCTGTGGCTCCCGTCTTTTTCTGAGAAGCTCCAAACTATGAGATGTTCAGCTCTGTAGGTCTCAGTACCTCACAGCCATTAGGGCTTTTGCACTTTATGGCTGACCCTTTGGGCAGCCAACACATAACCCATTACCCATTCCCGTTGCCCTTGACCTTTTCTACTCTAGAAGCTATTGTAGAGGCTTCCTTTGCAGCTAGAGGTGGCTCAGTGACACATTCTGGCTGAAGTTGGCTAGGGAACTTCTGGGAAAGCTCTTTTTTCCTTTCTTTCTTTCTTTCAACAGGTTTATTTTATTATTATTATTATTTCGAAGCCTGGTGTGGAGCAGAGAGGTATGTATGTGTGCACCAGAGCAAGGGAGGGGCAGAGGAAGAGGGAGAGAGAATCTCGGGCAGGCTTCATGCCCAGTGCAGAACCCAAAGCAGGGCTTAATGTCACCACCATGAGATCATGACCTGAGCCAAAAATCAAGAATTGGATGCTTAACCAACTGAGCCACCCAGGTGCCTTATTATTATTATTATTATTATTATTATTATTATTTTGCTTTTCTGATTAAAAAAATCACTGTTGGGGCGCCTGGTGGCTCAGTCGGTTGAGCATCCGACTTCAGCTCAGGTCATGATCTCACCATTCGCGGGTTCGAGCCCTGCATCAGGCTCTGTGCTGACAGCTCAGAGCCTGGAGCCTGTTTCAGATTCTGTATCTCCCTCTCTCTCTGCCCGTCCCCTGCTTGCACTCTGTCTCTCTCTAAAAAATAAATAAACATTAAAAAAAAAAAGTTAAGGAAAAAAAATCATTGGTGCTCTCATGTTCCACCCCTTCTCTGCTTCTCACCTTGAATACAGGAATGATGCCTGGTGCTCAGCAGCCATATTAAAACAATGAGGCAACAAATCAGAACACTGAGGATTGGTTGGGTTGGGCATGGGTTGGCTGTACAGCAGCGGAGGAGCCCAATGACCAGCAACTAAGAGACAAAAAATCCTAAGGCTTAAACACTTTCTTAGATAGGATCTTCGACTGTGGTTATTCACACAGGAAGTTTTATAGAAACATATTCCTAACCGATAAACACCCAGAAATGCATGTAGAGATACTCTCTCTTTAACTGATGCGAATAAATAAGGAAGAAGACATAGCACAGAGAAGAACTAAAAAAACTCCTTCAGATCAGACAGAGAAAGACAAATAGTGTATGATCTCTCTTACATGTGGAATCTAAAAAAAAGAAGAAAACCCAGAAACTCATAGAAACAGAGAACAGATTGGTGGTTGCCAGAGGTGGGGGTGGGGTGTGGGCAAAATGGGTAAAGGCAGAAAGGTACAAAGTTACAGTTTTAAAATAAATAAGTCAGGGAGAGGTCACTTGCAGCATGGTGACTATGGTTAACAATACTGTATTGTATATTTAAAAGTTGCTAAGAGAGTAGTAGATCTTAAAAGTTCTCATCACAAGAAAAAAATTTATAACCATGTGTCATGATGGATGTTAACTGGATTTACTGTGGTGTCATTTCACAATATATATTTATATCCAATCATTGAGTTGTATACCTGAAACTAACATAATGTAGGTCAATTATATTGCAATGAAAAAAGAGGAAAAGTGTCTTTAGAGCCTTACCAAATCAACCAGTAGTGATGAGAGTACCTTATTCTGAGTCGAAAGTGGCCCTGCAGTTAACAACATTCTAGAAGAATCGTTCCTTCCTGGCTGTAGCCTTTGGCCTGAACTGACAGGGTCTAGGATCTATGAGAGGAAGTCAGCCGTATGGAGTTAGGAGGTAAGTTAATATCATTTAACTGTTAATGATATTTTCTATAATGTCATTATAGAAAACCACTATTCAATCAGGGTCTATTGAGTAAGCCAAAGCTGCCTACCTTTTAAAAATTTTTCTTGGCTCTGTCAAATGGAGACTGTATTTTCAGGAACTTGTAAAGCTTTGGATCTCTATCTCATCAGTATTAAACGTTAGATCCAGGCAGTGAGCCCACATTCTAGAACACCCTGCTCCTTCAGCTGGCTGTACCCTCACCTCACAGCAGGGCATCTGTCTGCCCCAGGGATGTGCCCCCTGGAGCCACACCGTCTCCATGTTCTGAGCAGCCAGGCACCCAGGGTTCGTTGCCAAATGGCCCTGAACCCACTCCAGCGCTTGTGTAGGCCTCTTCCCGTGACAGGGCCTGCTGGGCCTGAGTGGGGTGGTCAAGGGGAAGCTGCTTGCTTGGGGGAACAAGACCGTAGATGTAACTCAGATGTGGGGCTCTGTCATCTGCCTGTATGCATGGGGGACCCCCACAGCTCAGGCTGCCGTGATGGTGAGAACAGTAGTACACCGGACTGCGCCGCTGGCAGTGAGCACCTCCGGGACCCCAGGCGCAGGGGGCCTCCTTGGGCAGATAGCCAGGGCCCCACCAGTGCCAGGGGCTGACGGGAACCCTTCCAGCTGTCCTATTGCCCATACAGGCAGCTGAAGTGCCAATGGGCCGCTTCCCCCAGCACAGAGTCACACTCGAAAGGAGCAAGATGGTGGGGAAATATACTGAAATTACTGGAGATTTCTTCCCCTCTGCCCTGGAATTGACTCTTATCAGAAAAAGCAAACATGGTGATAGGCCCTGGCTGTTCTGTGAATCAAATGAGCTGATACTTCAGTGCCTCTTGAGAAGTCCGGCCCAAGTGAGGCTTCCATCCAAACTGAGGGTCTGTGTGTTTACCGAAGTGGGCTTCCAAACGAAGAGCCAGCCTGGCCTCATCAAGGCATGTTTATATTTAAGTCGTGAAGGGTGGAGGATGGGGGATGGGGACGGAGAAGACCTGACCTACAAAAGCATGGATAATTCCTCAGTTTTCCACTTAAGCCAATGGTAGTATACAGCCATCACTAACTTCTTCCTAGTTCACTTCTTTTTGTTTTTTTTTTAATTTTTTTTTTAATTTTATTTTTGAGAGACATAGAGACAGAGCATGAGCAAGAGAAGGGCAGAGAGAGAGAGGGAGATACAGAATCTGAAGCAGGCTCCAGGCTCTGAGCCATCAGCACAGAGCCCGATGCGGGGCTCGAACTCGCAGACCGCAAGATCATGACCTGAGCCGAAGTCGGCCGCCCAACCAACTGAGCCACCCAGGCGCCCCTGTTTTTTTTAAATTTAATTTTAGTTAACATACAGTGCAATATTGGTACACACACACACACACCACGTCTTCTTTATCCATTCATCAGTCGATGGACATTTGGGCTCTCTCCATAGTTTGGCTGTTGTTGATAGTGCTGCTGTAAACATCAGGTGCATGTGCCCCTTCAAATCTGTATTTTGTACCCTTTGGATCAATATTTAGTAGAGTCATTGCTGGATTCCAGTTCACTTCTAACTCTGAAGTGCTCAAATACTGTGAGAAATTTGAGGGCAGTGTCTGCTTTGTTCTGTGCTTTCTGTCCTCAGGAATCTTGATGTAGTTCTGGAGACAAATGTGCGTGTAAACAGTAGGATATGACAGTGTATAATTAGAGACTTGAAATAGTTCAACAAATTGCCTGTACTATAGGAATTGAGAGGAGATTAAGGCAAGGCTTGCAGTGGCTTGGAAACCTGTTTCCCGCTTTCTGAGCCCTGTGCTTCCAGCGTGTCCCCCCACAGTGCAGGTCTGACCGGCGCACCCCCTGCTGGGTGCCCCTGAGCCTTGTGTGCAACTCTTCAGCTCGGTGTTAAAGGCCTTTGCCACCGGCTCCTAGGTCTCCAGTGCTGTCCTGCTCTCCTCCCTTCCTCCTCCTAACATAGCCAGCACTAGCCCCACAGCACACATAAGAGGGATTTCTTTCTGCTTTCACTTTTGTGGAGAAAGGGGAAATAAGAAAACTATTTTATCTTCCCTGTCAATCTGGGGTTAGGAATGGGACAGAGTATAAATGAAGGGAGGTAGCATTTGTCAATACCCTGTGGGGCCAGACATGTAACTTTAGTCATTTCATCCTTGTGGTAAGGATGGCCTGATCCCCATTTCTTTATAGAGGAACAACTGGGGGCTTAGAGCGATTATAAAACTTGTTACGTGATGTCAGTAAGTGAGGGAGGCAGTGCTTTTGGGTCTAAATCTTGTGTTTCTCACACTATATGATGTCATCCCTGTCACGTGTCTCATCTGGTTTCTTGAACTCAGTGACTGTTTCTTCCTCATCATTGTGCCCCAGGAGTAGCACAGTGCCTGGCACGTGATAGGTGCTCAGTAAATGTTTGGTTTTCCCAAGGACCAAGTTGGTGGGGCCTAAGACTCGAGAGCTCTTGCCAGTCAAGGTCATAGGGATTTGGTCTTATGTTTCTTATAGGGTCTTATCTCCCCTTATCCCATCCCAGTCTCTGTCCGGCCCTTCTAGACCCCTCACTGTTCACTCACACCCCCGCATCCCTGCTCCTTTCCTTTCCTCAGTCTGTGCCTTTATCAGGAATGCCCTTTCTTGGGGCACCTGGGTGGCTCAGTCAGTTGAGTGTCAGACTCTTGGTTTCAGCTCAGGTCAGGATCTCATAGTTCGTGGGTTCGAGCCCTATTGTGTCAGGCTCTGCACTGACAGTGTGGAGGCTGCTTGGGATACTCTGTCTCCTTCTTTCTGCCCCTCCCCCACTCACTGTCTATCTTTCTCTCTCAAAATAAATAAACATTAAAAAAATACCCTTTCTTCTCTTCTCCATCTCATCCAGAATAGGGGTCCAAATTAAATTCTGCCTCCTTCAGCAACTCCCCTTAAGTATGCTTTCTTTATAAAGCATTTTATTAGAGTACAAAAGAGCCGTGGCCATAGGATGTGGAATATTCTCAGTAATCACATAAAATCATTTGTGAGTAATAACCACAGGAAAAAGTTGTCTACCTTGGCCTTTTAAAAATGTATTATTTGTTAATCATATCTCTGCTTATAACCTTGTTATAGAGGAAAAAAATGGTTTAATTGTTAAACTATTTGTGAAACAAAAAGTCAAACAGTGTAAGCGAGTTCCTTGCCTGGACTCTTACTTCTGTTCTCCAGAGGTAACCACTGTCAACAATTAGGGCATCCTTCCAGAAATGTTCTACGCAAATAGAAGCGTGTATCTGCATTTGCTTCTATATTTACCAATGGCCCACGTACGCTTACCAATGTGCATCTTGGTCTTTTGACTTCACACCTTTTGGCATTCATTTTTCACATCAGCACGTAGATCTACCTCAAAGATCTAAACGTGAACTTTCTAACACCCAATTGCTCCCTTCTCCAAATTCCTCTAGTACTCACATGTATGATTCCTTTTTACTTTTGTAAGTTTACAATTTTATCAGTTATTGTTTATTGTCCTTTGCTTCCTCAGTGAGAACGAGTTGCCCAAGGTCTAGAGCGATGTTACCCAGTAGGGTGGCCACTAGCCACATGTGGCTATTTCAATTTAGGTTAAGACTAATTAAAAGTAAATAAAATTTAAAATTCAGTTCCCCAGCCACACCAATCACATTTTAAATGCTCAGTATGCATTTTTGCTCAGCATTTATGCATTTAAATGCTCAGTATGCCTAGTATGCACATGGACCTAATAGCTACCATGTTGGGCCACACAGATTATTGAACATTTCTGTCATTGCAGAAAGTGCTGTTGGACAGGGCTGGTCGAGACCTCTCTTGCATTGAATTCAGTTCCCATAAACCAGAGACCCAGAGCCAGAAAATATCTTAAAAATAGTTGTTCCTAAACAAATAAACAAATATAAATAGCTGTTCCATTTACAGTAGAAATAAGACATTAAATTGAGCATTTACTTAGGGCATAAGATTCATTCGAAGAAATATGTAATCTCTTGATAAAAGAATTTTTGTCTTCCATTTTCATTGAAGAATGGTAATCTTACTATCTGGCAAACTCAAATGTGCTCCCCAAGGTTCCCTGGCTGTCCATTTCAGGTGGCTCAGAAATTCTCAGCTGGCGGTGGGCTACCTGGGTGTTACGGAGTTCCTACGGTGTTCCACGGAGAGGCAGCAGAATGAGACGAGTGCGCTGAAACTACGGTGGTCAGCACGTAGCCATGTCTGGTTCAGAATGTCAGATGTGCCATTGAAATGGACACATGGGGTTAAAAAGAGAATGAATTCTGAGCTGTACTGAGAGCAGGGGTGGGAACGTGGGTGGGTGAGAGATTTCTCGGGGTTGCACAGAAGGCTGTATCCGCACTGCCTGCTGTAGCAGATGAGGGGTGAGGCTTCAGCAGTGAGAGCCACGTACGTGAGGTGAAAGCATGCGGAGACTAGGAGTGGGCTGTAGGACAGAGGTCAGGGTGATTAAAGGCTGTTTACTTACTATCCATACAGAGAACACTGAAGCTCTTAGTATGGACCTAAATAAGTATCTCAGAAGAAAGTCTTTTTACTTTGCCAGCTGGTGAAATGGTTGGATGTGCTATCTATTTGCTCCCTGTCCGAGCTTTCTAAGTAAAGCCTGCCAGTAGGTGTGCCCCACTCTGGTGCACCGAGCTCGCAGTCAGGCCCCTCATCTGGGGAGACAGGACTATACCCGAGGAATGGAAAACCCACACCAGCTACCTACATTTGGAAACTAGTTCTTCAGTTATAGATTGGGAACAGTTCATTCATGGCTACCAGATGTTTAAAGAAAATATTTCTACTATAGAATATTGTTATCAAGAAAATTGTCCTGTTTTTAAAATCAACCCAATGACAAAGCTCAGAAGTGTTAGTTATAGTCACAGAACAGAAAGTAAACTCCATGAGCTCTGCAAAGCCAAAAGTAAAGGACTCAAATGATAAGGTAGGGGTGGGAAAAGAGAGGAAGAGCAAACTCTAAGGACACTAATGTCCTCATCTGACCTACAGAGTGAGAAGTGAGGAGATACCATCTGAAGCAGATGGATCAAAAAGTAAGTTGGAGGGGTGCCTGGGTGGCTCAGTCAGTTAAGCGACCAACTTCGGCTCAGGTCATGATCTCACAGATCATGAGTTTGAGCCCCACTCAGGCTCTGTGCTGACAGCTCAGAGCCTGGAGCCTGCTTCAGATTCTGTGTCTCCCTCTCTCTCTGCCCTGTCTCCTGCTCGCAGTCTGTCTCTCTCAAAAATAAACATTTTTTATTTATTTTTAAAACAATTTTTTAATTTAATGTTTATTTTTTGAGGTGGAGGGAGGGGCAGAGAGAGACAGGACACAGGCTCCGAAGCAGGTTCCAGGCTCTGAGCTGTCAGCACGGAGCCCGACATGGGGCTTGAACTCACAGACCATGAGATCATGACCTGAGTCAAAGTCAGATGCTTAACCGACTGAGCCACCCAAGTGCCCCAAAATTGAATAAACATTTAAAAACAATTAAGAAAAAAAACATAGGTAAAGTTTGGGCGTGGAAAAATATATAGCACTGAATCAAAATACATTGCCCAGCACTGTGCGCAGTTGAACAAATGACTGTCAAAGTGTGTATGTACTTGAAAGTCCAGCAACATAGAAGATGCCAAGAGCTCACTGTTGGCCTATGAGGAAACACGTCAAGGTTTCCTTTGCTGGGAGCAGTGGTTGTTTTAGCCTTTCCGGGGCTCAGACTGGCAGAATGTTACAGGGACAATCAAACCATTAATATGTTTTGCCAAGAATTCTGCTTTTGACACTATAACTCTTAAAGGAGAAGGAAAATCGTAGCTGGTAGAGATGTTCAGGGCACTACTTAAAATAACACGAGGAACTGGTTCGTGCTCAGAAGGAGATGATTAAATAAACACTTCAATATGGCAGATGTACATAATCATATACTTGTCATTTTGGGGAGCTACGTCTATCAGTGGAAGTGTGTGTGAACGGTGCATAGTGGAAAGAGAAGAGACACCATGCACAGTCTGATCGCCACCACGTAAAAGCACCTATGTAATCACTAGAAGATTCTAGAAGAGTATTTGAGACCACGTAAACAGAATTTTTTGTTGTTATAAGTTCTCTAAGCATCTGTATTTTAAAAGTTTCACAGTGGTGGTTTACCTATCAGGAAACAATAGAGAAAGCTGATGCTATCTGGATGCATCTGTCTCCTTACTAAGCAGGCTTTTAGGGACCTATTATTTTAACGTGTTTCCAATTATCTTGGCTTGAAATGGAAGGAAGGTTCTGTGGCAAAATGAACCGTGAGAGATGGGGAGACCAAATTAGACTCTTCTGACTCTGTTTGCTCACGGTGGCCCAAGGGGTAAGATATGAAGTGCCAGGTTTGGCATTCATCAGGGCAGGGGCATAGGAGACGTCAGTATGGCCTGACAGATACAGTTTCTGCAGGACTCAAGGTGTTCACATTCCTTCTCATATGCAACTGCCTTCCAACTTTAATAACTAAGTGCTACTTTCTTAAAACTTGGCTAACATGAATCGAGTTTCCTCTGTGCCCCGGACACCGGGACTACACAGAAAAATAAAATGTGAACTCCATCATCAGCAATCTTGCAACTAATGGATTATCAATTTTGGTTACAGAAAATTAGACTTCTTCTCCTCTCCAAAGCCTCTTCCAGCTCACTGTGTTCTTTTCCGTTGCCATGTTCTAAAAGGGTTATATTCTGCACTCTACAATTTAGAATGTAATTAGATGATTAACATAACATGTTTGGAAAGAACACTGGACTTGGGTTCTCATTTCTATGAAGTTGCCTTAAAACTTTCAACAAACCCCTCAACCTCCCGGAGTCTCAGATCCCTGAGTATCAGATCACAAGTTCGGTGTCCAGTAAGGCTCTTTGCAATCTGAAATTCTGATTTATATACTGTCATGTGTGTTCCCTACTTCACATGTCAGTTTTTTAAAAACATACCTCAGTCCTACATCCTGGGAGGTGCCCAGTAAAGAAAGATGATTTGTTTGGCCTCTAGATTTTCTTTTTCTTTCTTTTTTTTTTTAAATAATTTTTTTATTGTCAGATTGGTTTCCATACAAGAACACCCAGTGCTCATCCCAACCCGTACCCTGCTCAGTGCCTGTCACACACTCTCCCCTCTCCCATACCCACCTCATCCCTCGGTTTGTTCTTAGTATTCAAGAGTCTCTTATGTTGTCTTCCTCCCTCTCTGTGGCTCTTTTCCTTCCCCTCTTCCCCTCCCCACTGGTTTTCTGTTAAGTTTCACAAAGTCCACCTATGCATGAAAACATATGCTATCTGTCTTTCTCTGCCTGACTTAGTTTACTCAGCATAATCCCCTCCAGTTCCATCCATGTTGCCAAAGATGGCCAGATTTCATTCTTTCTCATTGCTGCGTAATATTCCAGTTGTATATATATACCACATCATCTTTATCCATTCATCAGTTGATGGACACTTAGTCTCTTTCCATGATTTGGCTATTGTCGAAAGTGCTGCTATGAACATCGGGGTACACATGCCCCTATGCATCAGCACTCCTGTATCCCTTGGGTAGATTCCTAGCAGTGCTATTGCTGGGTGATAGGGTAGTTCTATTTTCATTTTTTTGAGGAAGCTCCACACAGTTCTTCAGAGCGGCTTCACCAGTGTGCATTCCCACCAACAGTGCAAGAGGATACCTATTTCTCCACATCCTCGCCAGCATCTATAGTTTCCTGATTTGTTCATTTTAGCCACTCTGGCTGGTGTGAGGTGGAATCTCAGTGTGGGCCTCTAGATTTTCTAAATTTTAATCTCTTACATCATTAATGTTCCGCTTTTATTTATGGCAGACGTCAAGTGTTTGGATTTGATTCATTTAACTAATGTTTATTGAGCACTTTACTATGAGTCAGGGACTGTGTTAGTTTAGAACAGGAAGTGTTTAAGGAGGCTAGACCCTTATTTGTGAAGATTATAGTATTTGGAGTCTAAAAATCAGACTGGGAGCTCGACCACATAATCTTGACAGTTGTTCCCATCTTTAATGTTTTATTATTTTATTCTGTTCCAACGTCTTGGTGTTGGAGTTTTCTTTGTATTTTGTTCTGATCATGTCTTATTTTTTAATTGAGGTATAATGACATATATTAGTTTCAGTTACACAACGTAATGATTCCTTATTTATGTATTTTGCAAAATGATCACTACAATAAGATTAGTTAACATCCATCACCATACATAATTATAAGATTTCTTTTCTTGTGATGAGAGCTAAGATCTCCTCTCTTAACAACTTTCAAATATATAATATGGTATTATTAACTATGGTTGCCATTCTGTACATTACCTCCCATGATTTGTTTTATAACTGGAAGTTTGCCTTTACCCACTTCACCTACCTCCCACCCCCTCTTCTGGCAACCACCAGTCTGTCCTCTGTACCTATGAGCTTGGTTTTAGATTCTACATATAAGTGAGATCATATAGTATTTGTCTTTCTCTGCCTGACTTACTTCACTTAGCATAAGACCCTCAGAGGGTCCATCTGTGTTTTCACAAATGACAGAATTTTCCTCTTTTTATAGCTGAATAATATTCTCATGTATGAAAATATTCTCATATATTCTCATATATGAGACTATATATGTATATATATCCTCTTCCCACTAGAGCCTGGACCCTAAAAGAGTGCTATCCAGATTCTACTCCACTTCTACCAGGGAGCCCTGCTTCTCCTGGCCGGTTATTGTCTCCTCCCTTCTGAATCACCAGAGGCTTTCTCACACTGTATATCTTTGGATTTACGTGCTTGTCACTGGAATGAGAGCCCCTCGAGGGTGATTTCTTACTCATTTTTGTGCTCTCCACAGCAACTAGCATGGTGCTCTGCCCATGGTAGGTTTTCAGTAAGGCCTGGGTAGATTGTGACTAACGAGGATGGAATTAAATACACTGGGGCACTGTAGTCAGCTTGGTGATGCCCAAATGTCATCCTTTGCAACATCTTTGCTTGGCAATTTGCTGGTTATCATGGGGATCTGGCTTCTCTTAGGACCAGGGTGGCAGTATGAGGGCTGGGCTGGCACTCAGCTGCCTGGGTCTTGCTTCTAACTCTCTCTGGCCCCTGAGGTTTAGTTTCCTCATCTATGAATGAGGAGGCAGACCCAATGACCCTCATCCCTCTTCCTGCTGTAATGGTCCATGATTCCATCAAAATAAAATTTAAGTGAGGTTTTAGGGTAGAGACCTAGTGGTTTCATTAGTGTGTCTAGTGCTCCATGAAGGTTTGATGCTCAGAAAGGCTGACTCCAGTGGCTGGTGTACAGGTTAATTCAGTTCAGCAAACATTAGTTACAGGTAGGATGTCTGGTGTACCTGGGATAAAAATATGACAGAGAGGACCAAGAGACTTTCCCTACATTCAAGGGATTCACATTTTCAAACCACCGAGGCTGTGAATCTGCCCCTCCACACCCACTCCACGCACACACCAGGCTTAAACACTGGGATGCTGTCTGGGAAGGTAAGAAGTGAGTTCTGATGTTGCATATCAGACTCGAGGGCTCCTTCAAGTTTGAGCTCTGTCCCCTGGTCCTGCTCAAGAGCACAGTGAAATGAAAGGGGGGGGGATGGGGATGCAGTGACAGTGAATAGACACCTGTGTCCTGACAGAGCTGTCTGAGTGGTGGTGAGGATAAAATGATGCCTCATTTTTTCTCATCTGGTGGCACACTGAGTCCCTGAGCAACTCCTAAGAGATGTAGGTCCATCCCTCTCAGAAGACTCCAGGAGGGTCTAGGGCAGGCTAAGGCGGTGGGAATAAGGTGGGGCCTGTTAGGTGCTGGTGTTTGAGATGGCAGACACAGGCTAGGGAGGCAGGGCCGCCTGTGAAGTGTGAAGGACTTGGCAAGCTCAGCCCCAAATCCTGGGAAGCCTGACAGGGGAGTAAAAAATGAGCCTGGGAAAGTTGGAGCCAGGAAGGCAAGGAAAAGCAAATCAAATCTGGATCCTGATTTAAAAGGCATTAGGCTGAGCAGAGCCGGGCACCTGAACATACTTTCCACAGTCTGTCATGCGGGGCTTGCATCATCCATCAGCAGTGAGGGGGAAGTTGAGGCCATAGGGACTGGTTCCCTGGGCTGCAGCCCCCACAACCAGGCCACTCAGAGGCAGACACCACCCTACAGAATACCAGAGGGCAGAGTGACCTGCCAAGGTTAAGTCCAGGAAGGAGAGGGGAGACACTGGTCTCTGGAAGTGGTGAACACAGTGTCCCAGTGCCGGTCAGCACCCCCCACCCCCCGCAACACACATAACCGGCACTGGAGCTTGGCTAATGACTTACTTGAGGCAAAGCTCTTCTATAGTAAAGTCAGGTCGGCCACCACTGTGCTTCTACTCCCCATTCCCAGCAGCCAGGGTATGGCTATTTGAAGTTTGGGTGAAATCTGGACATCTAGGTGCCTGAGTCGTGGATGGAGATGCCGTGTAGAATTGTTTCTTACAAGGGGTCCATCGGAACCCGCTGGGGCACTTGAAGTCTCCCACACATCACCCCAAGGGGGTGAGACCGAGAAATCTGCCTTTGAACACATCCACATCGCATACAGGTAACTCTTTAAGCGCCAGAGGGAGACCATTGGAAGCAAAGGTCATGGCTGCAGATTTCGCTGCGTGTGGGGAGCATGTGGGAATGGCGGAGGCAGTGGAAGAGGAGGTGTAATCTTACTTCCGGGAATGATGTATCTGACAATTGAGAAGGTGTTCTTTAAAAAAAAAAAAAGTTTATTTTTGAGAGAGAGAGCACAAGCCGGGGAGCTGCAGAGAGGTGGGGGGACAGAGGACCTGAAAGTAGTGGGCTCTGTGCTGACAGCAGAGGGCCTGATGCGGGTCTCAAACTCATGACCCGTGAGATTGTGATCTGAACTGAAGTTGGATGCTCAAGCTACTGAGCCACCCAGGTGACCCAAGAATGTGTTCTCCTAGTTGATGGGCTGCTCTGCCACATGGTTGACTCCTACAGATCAGTGGTTCTCAAAGATATACCCTGTTTGACTATAAGCTTCCTAAAAATCATGACCAGGCCCAAGAACCATTTTGTCCTTAAAAAGTAAACTAGTTGCAGGGCGCCTGGGTGGCTCAGTCGGCTAAGCATCTGACTCAGGTCATGATCTCACGTTTGATGAGTTCAAGCCCCATGTTGAGTTCTGCACTGGCAATGCAGAGCCTGCTTGGGGTTCTCTCCCCCCCCGCTCTCTTTGCCCCTACCCCACTCGCTCTTTCTTGCTCTCTCTCAAAATAAATACGCATTTAAAAAAAAAGTAGGGGTGCCTGAATGGCTCAGTCAGTTAAGCATCCGACTTCAACTCAGGTCATGATCTCATGTTTCATGAGTTCAAGCCCCACATTGGGCTCTGTGCTGACAGCTCAGAGCCTGGAACCTGCTTCGGATTCTGTGTTCCCTCTTTCTCTGCCCCTCCCCTGCTCACACCCTATGTGTATCTCTCTCTCTTTCTCAAAACTAAATATTAAAATAAATAAATAAACCAGTTGCTCAGGAGGTGCCATCACAGGACAGAGGTAGTAGGAGCCCTCCAGATGGTAGGTGCGTATGATATGTACATACTTATCCTTGTGTAAATAAGGCAGTGAGAGATGCTATTTGGGCAGAAGAATAGAGGCCCCTGGCTCTGTCACAGCCCTCTGTCCTGTGATTCTCTCCTCTCCAGAACCCATGGTCATCTGCCCTGCCTTTTCCCAAACTGGCTCACCTCTTTTTCTTCACCTCATCTCCTTTGTGGCCCCGAGATCTCTCTGTTCTACATTCACTCATGCTCCCTGAACCTCTCAGTGCCCCCAGCCAGGTGAGAGGTGTGGCCTGTCCCAAGTTCCAGAGGTAAGAAGTTGGGGGGGGGGAGAGGAGGGAACGGTAAGTAGATGGGACTCCCACTGTGGCTGAAGGCCATCGGTGCCTCTGGGAGGCCTCGTTCACCTTGACTTCTTCTTCAGGGAGGAGTGGCCATCCCTGTGCTCATAAACATGTGCTGGCCAAGGCTCAAATGGTTGTAAAATGTCAGGGCAGGGCGTGGAGAACCTCTGTGCAGGCCTCGTGCAGTGGGGCTGTGGGAAAGGTAGAAAGAGCATGGGCTTTGCAGCCAGGAGATCTGGGTTTGAATTTCTTCTACTTAATTCTCTAAGCTTCACAGATGAGCTGGGAATAGTAATTCCTATTTCACAGCATGATTGGGAGGGAGGGTTATGCGATAGCAGAAGTGCGCCAGCACATAATAGTTGCTTAATAAAATGATAGGCATTATGCCAGCAATATGATCAGGATCACTGGTCTAACACCACTCTAAAAGTCTTGCTGTAAGAATCTTTTAAAGTAAAAATATAATACTATTTAAGAATATTTAGGAAAGCAAAAGTAGGAAAAAGCTTAAAACTACTCATCATTCCACCTTGCTGTATTATAATTTTGTTTGATAGTTATTGTGTTTGTTTGCCAAGCTGGGGGTTTCTTTTGTTGTCAAGGTAAGGATAACTGTAGGATTTATAGGTGCAGGAGTCAGATTTGCTTTTGAATTCAGGCCCATCCTTTTGTAGCTGTGACCTTGGGTAGTTTGCTTAGTTACTCTGGAAGTCACTTTCCTATCTATAGAATAGGCATAATATTACCCATATTGTGACATTGTTTAAAGAAAGTGTATTTGCTGCATGCATCATATAAATAAGTGCTTAATCACTGGTAGTTATAATTAAAATCATTCATACTGTTTTGTATCCTGCTTTTTTCACCCAACATTTCATTTTGCAAATCACTGTCAACATAATTTTAATGGTTAATGTTCTATTAAATTTGATATACTACATTTACTGAGTTATTCCTCTACTGGTGGTTTAGATTATTTTAATTACAAATTAAAAAAAATTTTTTTAACGTTTATTTATTTTTGAGAGACAGAGAGTGAGCAGGGGAAAGGCAGGGAGAGAGGCAGACACAGAATCTGAAGCAGGCTCCAGGCTCTGAGCCATCAGCGCAGAGCCCAACGCGGGGCTTGAACTCACAGACCTTAAGATCATGACCTGAGCTGAAGTTGGCCACTTAACCGACTGAGCCACCCAGGTGCCCCTATTTTAATTACAAATTAAAGTCTGATGAACATCTTTATATGTGAAGCTTTCAATTCCATATCTTGGGTTAGCTTAGTTTTTATTAGGGAGATCTGTGGAATAAAGGCTTTGGGCATTTTTAAGTTTAAGTGCTTTCCATAAGGCTAGCCTTCAGTTTGCACTGGCGTCAATAAGGGATGAGACAGCTCCAGTTTTTTATGGCCCATCTGCTCCTCCATATGTGTCGTGCACACTCTGTCCACGTGGCATGGCCTTCCACCAGTATCTTCTCGCCTCACCTCCCAGTCTGGTTCTTCCCCGTATCTGCCAAACTTATCTCCGAGCCAGAATCCTTCACGGTGCCTCAGTCTGCATCTGTCCTCCTGGTGCTGGCCTCCTGGTCCTGGTGGCAGACACCGACTGGATAGGGATGGGATAGCCCTCACAGTTTCAAGCTCAGAGATTCCTCCAACTACGTGGAGTCAAGTCTTGAACAACGATTTGTTCTTTTCTCTCTTCTTCTCCACACATCAAGTCTTGACCTACATATTCCTTCATTTTAATCTTTCCATTTTGAATCATATGCTTATTTAGAGTATATTTGTCAATACGTCTTCACTGGGTCCCAGGCAAGGAGCCCTTGGGGATGAACACTGCCTCCGCCAACTCACAGGGCATTTCCTAAGGTAGGGACCACATCTACTGTACTGACTGTAACATAGGTATGCAACAGATACTAGACTAGGGCCCATGAGATGTGAAATATTGAAGATTATCTCTGATGCAGCCTAATTGAGCTGATGGTGTGCACAACATGTAACTTTCACATAACTCTCATTTGTTGTGTAAGACTTGCTGGGTAGACTCTGTCTTTTCTATCTCCCCTGTAAGAGTAGGCACTCCCGAGTAGAGACTAGCCCTTAATTGTCTTTATGCCTCTACAAATGTCTAAGCACAGTATCTGGAAAGGTTGCTCCATAAGCCTTTGTCAAATGAGTGAATGCATAAACACTGTTAGTGAGCAAAACCATATGCTCTTTGGTCAGAGTATAAAATGCTATAAAATACGTGACCAAAGCTATAGGCAAGAAGCATTCAGAAGACCTCACCGAGGTGGGATCCATCTTAGGCTATTCTAGGGGTCATTAATTTATTCAGTCACAAAAGAAGGATGTGGTGCTTAATTATGCTCTCAAGAATATTCCTGTGGGGGTTGGGGAAGGGGCACTGGTGAAAAATCTTGTCAGAAGACTAGGTGGTATTGGAATAGCTTTTTGATATCTGGAACCTTCTTGCCTGTGATCCTGTTACTCGCCTGAAAGGCTATAGTGGAAAAAGCATGAATCTAGGGACCTTGTCCAACTAAATTACTTACCTGCTTTGACCTTCATTTTTCTTACCTGTAAAATTAGCATAGTAATGCTGACTTTTCAGGGCTATTGGGAGGAGTAAGTGAAATGACGTGCACGAGCAAGGTCAAATTCCATCCCCTCCATCCTGTGTAGCAGGAGGAAGAGCGGTAATTGCCGTGGAAGGCCTGGGCTGTGGTCTCCAGTGACCCTGCAAAAGCGTTGTAACCCCAGCCTGACCTGCTTGTACGTTGCTTAGGAGAGGAGCTGAGAAGTGACAGGAAAAAGGTTTCGTGTGCAGTTCATGAGTTAAGAGAATATCACTTAATTGTGGGCTTGATGGAAAACATTATGTGAGGTTGGTTCAGATCTTTCCAGAGGTCTGCCAGCAACCTCAGAAGTGGAGCCTTATTGAAAACAGCTGGGGAGGAGGTTGGCGCCCGGCCTCTCCTTGCTTTTCCATGCCCCAGAGCTGTCTCGCTCTGTGGACAGAGCTCAGCCCCAGGACTCTGCCAAGGGCCCTGGCAGCCTCAGCTGGGGACGGGCGGTGGCTCTGCCCAGCTGCAGACTCCAAGGTTGAAACCAGTTAAACCAGAGAGGATTTGGCTAGGATTGCCAGTTAGGATTTCTTTCAGTGCTTGGAGTTAACCACTGACTCGAGTCCTTGTAGGATGAGTTAACTATTGTGAGGTTCTCTGGGCAGAGGCGTGGGCTGCCTGCGGGCGAGTGGCACATGGACTCCATTGTCCTTTGAAGTCCTCTGAGCTGTCCTGCTGGGCTCCAGCTAGGGAGTGAGGACACTGTTGCAAGCCCCCATGTGGAAGCCTCACCCCCTCCGTTGGGAAGGGCCTTCCATGGAGCACGCTGCCTGCTCTGCTACAGCCAAAGCCCATTTGGTCTCCTTCCAAATGGTCACCAGCCATGCTGATTTCAGCCGGATTTTTGTAACGTATGGCGTGTCATTCTCTCAGTCTTCCTCTGAGGTAACTTCTATTCACAGCTAGTTTCTTTTTTTATTTATTTGTATCACAATGTGCTCCCAGCAAATTTGCATAATTTGAACTTCACTAAGTTAAGTTGTTCAAATTTTTGGTGTCTTTCAAGAAAGTAAAATACATTCATTGTAAAAATAAAAGTTGGAAACACAGAAAACATGGGAAAGCAAATAATCCCACCACCAGAGATAATAGCTTTTACATTTTTGTAGATTTCCTGCTAATTTTTTCTTTTATTAACAGGAAGAAAGTATATGGTTATTAAATGACATCCATATTAAAAAACTATGGTTTGGAAGCTCCCATTTTACTTATTATTTAATGAACATTTTCTAACTACCTCAAGATTATAATTTCTAATGATATATATAGTATTTTATCTTCTTGTTGTAATTACTTTAAATAGACTGTATTGGGCTTTGGATTTATAATATTTAATTTTTTAAATATAACTTAAACTTACATCCATTATCATGGACATCTTTGATAATTCTTGAGGCAGATAATAGACATAGTGAATCTTAAGTCTTTTGATAGCTATTTCCAAATTGTTAAGGTAGCCATATAAAATCAGCACGACTACGCTAATCTTATAAGTGAGAACAATGAAGATCAAATTATTACCCTCACATCAGCAACATTTAAGAATTTAACTTTCCCCTACTGTCATAAGTACTAGTAATCACTTTAATTATTAAATTAACACACTTTAATCAAAGATAATCACATTTTATTTTACATTTGCTTGCCACCTGTAAGTTAAACATTTTTTTTTTTTTGTATATTTGGCTGCCTCATGAACTTCTTGGTAATATCCTTTACTATTTCCATTATGTATTCTTTTTATTTAGACACGTAGGGATTTTATATATGAAGAACCTCAACCTTTGTTTTCTGTGTGTAATTTAGATATTTTTAGTTTGATTACCTTTTAATTTTGGTCATAGTTTTACTTTTGTACAAAGTTTACAATTTATGTAGTCACATATCTTTATGGGTTCTGCCATTAGTGTCAAGCTTGGAATCTGCATTTCTTTTTTTTCACTTTCAATATTTTATTTTAACCAAAATGGATGTTTCTGTGTATAGTGTGAAGTAGGGATCCAAAATATGATTTTTTTTTCAAATGATCCATACTTAATCCATTTTCCCCATTCAGTTGAAGCCACTTTTATCATACACTAAAGTCTCATGTTAGAATTTGTTTGAGGATTTTCTGGACTGTTTCTCTAACTAATACGTATATTCTTGCATCAGAATCAAAATGCTTTTAATTATTGTAGCTTTTTAACATTTCCATATCTAATAGTATAATCCCACCGATTACTTTCAATCCAAGGGCAAAGTACTTTTCATTATTTATTCAAAACATATGTTGTTTAGAAAGTTTTGAAACTTTCATTGTACGGAACTTTGCACTTACTACGTTTATTCCTAGATGAAGTGTATGTGTGTGTGCGTATACTTTTTCTAACTGGTAATAGTTACTAGATATGAAAACAGTCTTATTTTTTGAGTAGTTTATAGCAGGATAAAGCCAATATCAGAGATATGTGTATAGGCTTTAATGCTTTTATTATCGAACAAAAAAAAACTAAAAAGTAATGAACCAAGCTTTCAACTCACAAAATCAAAGAGTAGAACAAACCAAAGAAAAGCAGAAGCAAGATATATGTATAAAAGCAAAAGTAAGTTCATTAAGAAGTAGGAAAATGATATTAATTAATAAATTTAAGGACTATTCTTGGAAATATGAAATAAGTAAACCCAACCAGGCCAATGAAAGAAAAACACAAAATGTAGAAATGAGACTCTAACCATTGATCTGGAGTTGACAAAAATGAGATTTTTTGTATTCAACTTTGATAAAACACGTTAAAATCTTGAAAGAAACAGATTTTTTCAAGGAAATAGGAGCCGTCAAAATTGACTAAAAACGAAATTGAAAACGTGAAAAGTTTAGTGGAAGAAACTGAAAAGGTTGAGGAAATACATCCTGAAAAGATGCTAGAGACCAGACAGTTTCGTGAGTGAGTTTATGAAACCCTTCAAGGAACAAGCCCTGTATTTGTAGCGCAAAGGTTATTTATGGTGTAAATGGAATGTTTCTTTTTCTCACCTTAATGCATTCAGTTCCATTAAATTCTTAGAAAAATGGAATTTGGGTTGGGAGGCATCCCTTGACAACATCCCAGCCAGATGGTTCTCTAGCCTCCTTATGGATGCTTCTGCAGATAGGGATCTACCATGTTACATTTGTGCTATCCCTCCTTGTAATGGACCCATATATCCCTGTTCTGTCCTCTGCAGCTACACAACACAGAGTCTGTTAGATAAGAGCTCTTTAGATATTAAAGACAGACACGCCCTTCTTTTGGTGTGTTTTATTTCAGGCTAAGTATATCTACTTCCATCAGTTTATGTTCCTTCAATAAATTTCTGTTGAACACCTGCAAGGTGCTGGCAGGGCAGTGACCTCTTTGTAGATCATGAGCTCCTTCAGTGTCCTCTTAACGTGGGGCACCTGTACTTGGAAGCATTCTGTCAATGGTGGCATCTGGCAGGCTGAATGGGACTGCCTTCTCCTCATTTGGACACTGTGCTATGTTAGTGGCTGGAGAGTGAATAACATTTAGGAGACTTTTGCCTAGCTCCTTATAAACTTGAGCTACTGCCACCTCTGATTTCATCTAGCTGAGGATTTAGAACCTTCACATAACTTTTTCCCTTTTCATTTCTATTTATTTGGACCTTTGGTCCTTTAGAATGTTGATTCTGTTAGCTAACATGTTATGCTCTGTAGTATTGATGCCAACTTCAGTTCTCTTGAGCAGACTTGTGTAATCTTCATTCAAGTAATTAATAAAAATGTTGATATGAAGGAGAAATATGGAGTCCTGGGACCTACCAAAGAGACTGTGTCATTAATTTTAAAATACGTATTATTGATCACCTACTGTGTGCCAAGCAGGGTGCTAGGAGTTGGTGATTTATTGGTGAACCGAACCATTATAGTTCTTTCTGGGGGCAGATACAGTCTATTGTTGAGACAGATGAGAGTAACCATGCATAGAATGAATGGCACAGTGTGTGAGACCCTGAAGGAAGAACACACAGTGCCGTGAAAGCTTAATAGCATGACCTCTTTTGGGAAATCAAGAAAGGTGTCTCTGAAATGACACTTGAGCTGGGAGAGAAAAGAGATCAGTCAACCATCCATCCACTCAGTAGTGGATTTAGTAGTCATGCTGGGCATGGAGAGAACTTCAAAAGGGGTGTAATGTCTAGTTCCCCGTCTTGAGTAACTCACAGTCTTACAGGGAGTTGTGCCTGGAATAAACAAAAGCATAACCTGTGTTCATGGTAAAGGTGCTGTCATCCCAGATTGTTGTGAGCCATTCTGACTTAAAATATTCTCACTTTTTCCAGTAAAGTCGTCCAAATATTCTTGGAGTTCCAATATTTTGATGTTGAAACTTTTATAACACCGACTCTTTCTTGCACCTGGAGGCTGCCCATAAATCTCTTGTTAGATAATGCGTCCTGATTTTATGGAAAATATGGTCATCGTGCTTGCTGTGGGGCGGAAAGAAACATGAAAGGTGATGTAATGGTGATTGGTTGCCCCAGATTTTCTGAGATAGGCCTGATTTTAAACGGTCTGTATCGAGACCAGATAAATGTCTGCTGGCTTTAAAAATGTAGTCCCTTTAGATAATAGTGTAGGTACAGGAAGTTGGGAGGTGGGGGAGATCAGAGGGGGCTGGATAGTTGGAGAGACTTTCTGGAGAGGGAGGGAGTGGTCCTGGGGGAGTGGAGAGGGGACGGACGGAGCATCTTGGAACTTGCTCCTCACTTGGTTCTACCAACTGCGCATTGTAGGGTGTCTGTCCTGTTCACCTAACAGTGTATGGTGTATGTTTTTGAAAGGACAAAATTAGGAGGATAGGGCTGATGTATGACATATCCTACACACAAATATAAAAACTATCGTTATCTCCTTTTGCAACAGGGAGATAACAGAGAATTGATTGTATTGGCATTTAGCTCTGACTTTGGGATATTTTTTCTGAGCTTTATAAATAATTACTGCCTACTTAGAGATGAATCTCTGTCGCCAATACCCAGTCTGCAGGTGTGTTTGGAGAACTAAGCCCTCTTGTGGCAAGGGGTCAGGAGCAACAGAGGTCTGAGCCCTGAGTGCTGTTAGGGGTCTTCAACTTGGAGCGGGCCTTGGTGAGTTGTATGAGTCAGGCTTCCCTGTGTTCGTGGGTCTTCCCCTCAGATGACCCAGCGGGGCAATCAGAGCCGAGAATTCCCACTCTGCCATGGCCTGCATTCGTGGCTTGCACCCTGGTAGCAGATCCTGCCAGGGGCAGCAAAATCAGTTCAGAAGAAGCTGAGTGAGGGCCAAAGCAGCATTGGTTTTTTCCACTTCTCCTTGTCCAGCAAAAGGAAGGAAAAAAATACCAGCGTTGGAAATGGGACCCTGGCCCTGGACCCAGCTGCGAGGCTCTTAAAACAGAAAATGGCTTTGGAATAAACAGTGCTCTCATGTTGCGTCCTGCAGCTCTCTGGGGGCCAGGGGTTCTCGGGCCCCAGGCATGCCCCTTCCTGCTAGGCTGCAGACTGGCCTGGCTCCCCTCTATCTCTGGGGCAGGAACCCCCTGACTCGCTCAGGCTGCAGCAGACACCAGAGTTGGTGGAGGGGGCAGGGAGTGTTGCAGGACCTCGCAGAGTCTGGGGGCTCCCTGAGAAGGTGAGTAGTGGCGGGTAGAAGGAGCTTATAGGCTCTTCTGGGCTAATGTGGACTCTCTAGGGACATAACAAGTTTACACATCCTTCCCATACCCAACCTGAAGATGACCTTTTTAAACAAACAACAGAAAGTATGAACCAGGCCATTTCTCAGGAGCCTCCTGGACCGCTCCCAACAGTAGGCTCCCCGCCCCCTCCCCCCGCCCCGAACATCCCAGAAGCACATTCTTCCCTAGAAGTAGCTTCTCCTTGCCACTTCCTGCCACTCCCCACAGGACCGACACCACCCATTTTTACCTCTTCCCCACACCGCAGGCCTGGAGGTGACTAGGGCTGACTTGCTTCGTTCAGTAAAGGCCTTACGTAGTGTGACCCTGGTGCCCGTCAGCACATCCGCCCAGTTTTCACAGCTGCTTGGGGCTGCACCTGGAATCCTCTCAGCTGGTTGACTTCAGCAGTTATCTCCACCGAGGTGGGGGCAAGCCCTGCCTACACACTCCTTGACCTGTATCAGTAACGAGAGCTTTTATCTAACAGTGGCACCTTTTTCATTTTTTCCAGTTCTCTGTGGCAAGAAAAGGAGAGCAGATCTCCTGGCTTTCTGTAGATGTCCTGTTCACCATCCTCCTTGGATGAGGGCCATTAGGGGCTGGGGAAGAAGGCCCATCTGGGCTGCGGAGCCCCCAGCATAGGGACCTTCAAGCTCCTCTTACAGCAGCCTGGGAAATGCCCTGTCCAGGAATCCCTCTCTACCAGCCAGGGGTTGTTCAGGCCAAAGCAGGATCCACCGGCCCTGTTCACTGGCTCTGGGGGCGTAGGGGGTTCCCTAGACTTCTAGGCAATGATTGTAGCTGCCCCTTGCGGGGCCAGCCTCCTCTGGGGACAAACATGTTTCGTGCCAGCTCAGTTGGGTCCCAGTCCCCCTGGATCCCTGAGGATCACATAGGCAAAAAGGGACATTGGCAGGAGCGGGGGTGGTGGGGGAGGAAAGTTTGAATTTTGTTTTTACTAAATAACTGGGCAGTGTTTCCCCTCCGGTTTTTCTAGTTGCTTCTTCAGAAAAGAAATTTCAGTGGCTTGGACTGGGAAGTCTAAATGTGCTTTAAATGAGTGTTTTGAACTAGGACTCTAACCCCTCTGGTATTCCCCTGCCCCCAACACGCCCCCAACACACACCCAGAGAAGCCCTACATGCACAGGCATGCTCACAGTAGGACCTCATTTGAGGGTCTTGGCAATTGTTTCTTCTCTCTTACCTGTGTCCCCTGGAGCCCTGCCCTGAAATTCCTGAGCTTTTGTAAGAACTTCACTGCAGAGTAGATCAAGCCGAAAGAGCTGAGGAGAGCTGCCCTGGTTATACTGGGACTGTCTGTGGAGGGAGATTCGGGGAACTGGAGGGAGCCCCAGGGCTCTGCCAGCCTGCGCCTGCACTGTCCCGGCCTGGCATCCTCCTTGGTTCAGCAGTCACCTCTCCTGGCCCACTCCAGCATGGGGTTCCTGAGAGGTGCCAGAAGGATCCGAAGAGGTACTGGGGACCATCTGGTTTCTGGTCAGACTTGAATGGCTGGTTCTTAGGAGCTCCCTTGGAGTAGAGCACTGTATTGAGAGGTGGCCTGGGATTCCTGCTCTAGTAGCAACAGCGCTCCTCCCTGTCCGCCGTGCTCCCGCAGTCCTCTGCACAAGCTCAGGGCGCTGACCAGGCTCTGGTGACCTGCAAATCCCAGTCATCCAGCACACCGGGAGCCACTCCTGGCTGGAGAACCTGCTGTGTTCATCTTATGTCCTGGCCCAGAGAGAAAGCTTATACGGACAAGGACAGAATGGGGCAGAACTAGGCAGGGACCAGGTCGTGCAGGGCCTTGTGAGCCACGGTGACTGGATTCTATCCTTAGTGCAGTAAGAAGCCATTGGAAAATTTTCAAATGGAGAAGTGACCTTGGTCCGAATTACATTTTTTCAAACTTTTATTTCTTGAATTTAATACTTAGCATAAAGCTTTTGTGTTATAGGCAATGCAGTGTTTGGTGAAGGGATACGCTAACAGGTATTTGAAACAAAACAGAATTCAGAAATAAATCTACATATATATGGTTCATTGATTTTTTTTTCATTGTGTAGAATGTACATAGCATAAAGTTAACCGTTTTAACCATGCTGAAGTGTCCCGTTCAGTTGCATTAAGTGCACTCACACTGCTCTGCAACCGTCCCCACCACCCATTTTCCCAAACTTTTTTCATCCTACAAACCTGAAACTCTATGCCCAATAATAATAATTCCACGGGCCCTTTCCTCCTACCCCCAGCAACCACCATTCTGTTTTCTGTCCCCATGAATTCGACTACTCTGGGTCCCTCCTAAAAGTGGAATCAGGCACTATTTGTTCTTCAGTGACTGGCTGACTTCGTTCAGCATGATGTCTTCAGGGTTCATTCATTGTATCATGTGTGAGAATTTCCTTCCTCTCTAGTGCTGAATAATATTCCATCCTATGTGTGTACACCTTTTGTCTTATGCATTCATCTATTGATGGACACTAGGGTTGCTGCCTTCTTTTGTCTATTGTGAAAAATGCTGCCACATACATGATTGTAGAAATAACCATTCAGTTCCTGGTTTTCAGTTCTTTGGGGTTTATACTCACAAGTGGAATTGCTGAATTATATGATAGTTCTGTTTTTAATTTTTTTTTTAATTTTTTTTTAATGTTTGTTTATTTTTGAGAGACATAGAGACAGAGCGTGAGCAGGGGAAGGGCAGAGAGAGAGGGAGACACAGAATCCGAAACAGGCCCCAGGCTCCGAGCCGGCAGCACAGAGCCCGACGCGGGGCCCGAACTCACAGACCGCGAGATCATGACCCGAGCCAAAGTCGGCCGCTCAACCGACTGAGCCACCCAGGCGCCCCCTGTTTTTAATTTTTTGAGGAACCTCCATACTTTTTTCCATTTTCCATTCCCACCAACAATGCACAGGGGCTTCAGTTTCTCCTTGCCAACACTTGTTATTTTCTGTTTTTTTTTCTTTTTTATAATGCCCATCCTTAAGATGTGTTTTTATAAAAAAGAAAATGGAAATTTGTAAAATTAGGACAATATAAACAATAGCAGGTTAGAGATGTCAACTGCAGATGAGAGATGTCCATTGATGGACAATGGAAAGTGAATAGATGATTGGCTGGCTTGGGCTTCAGCATTTTGTGTTGTGCAGTGCCTGTGGTTAGGGGAATGGACAACAAGAAAAATAAGCTAGGTTGTGCCAGAAAATTCATAAAGGGCTGAGGAATTGGAGGCATCAAGTACTTTCAAAGCCTAAGTTGTACAGTGAATCCAAAAACTGGAGAGTTGATTAAAAGTCTAATAAGAATCAGTTAGGCCCGGTCCCCTCCTGTGCCACAGACACCAGACCTGCTGCTCCTTCTCAACACTCTGAAAGACCAAAGGTTTCCTGTGCAGAGACCAAACCTGACCAACTCTCAACTTCTGGACACAAGGCACAGCGGAAGCCAGAGGTCTATGGGCAAGTCAGTATACTAAATAAGAGCCTCATGGCCTTCCCTCACTCCCAGTGCTAAATGCTGGTAGACAGATGTAATTATCGTGTCCCCATCACCACCAACAAAGCAGTAAATGGGGAGATTCTTCTTTGTGGAAACAGATCCTCTCGAGACAATATCCACAAATATTGACAGTTGAAGGTTTTCACCACTTTACTGGGAAGTCCGACAAGTTGACAAGGCCCCACCTGTGTGCATGGAGTTTTTTATTTCTCCACTTATACATATGAAAAATCAGCAGAGGATCATCCGATGTTCAAGGGAAACCACTGTTATGAAAGAGGCAAAAAGAACCAAGAAAGGAACCGGGTAGAAATAAAGACCACAAAAAACAGAAAACTTTGAAGAAATTTAATCTCACCTTAGAGATAAGATGCTCTTCCATTAAACAAGAAGAGGATATTATTCAGAACGGCTTTGAAAAACTGAAAAAGAGTTTTTTTGAAGTTAATGATAGCCAAAATAGTAACTTCAATAGACTGGAAGATAGAATTGAACATATTTCCTGGAGAAAACAAGAATAAGGAAGAAGGAAATAAGTGAGAAAAAAAGAAATGTAGAGGGTCAGCTAGTTGGGCTAATATCCAGCTCAGAAGAGTTCTGAATTAAAAAAAAACACAGTGGAGACAGAATTGTCAAAACACAAATTCCTAAAAACCGAAAGACATGCTTTGCCAATAATGAGAGGACCTACTACTAAAGATCCGATATGAGTGAACAGAGAAGGCGCCCACACAGGGGCGCCTGGGTGGCTCCGATTGTTCAGCGTCAGACTTCGCCTCAGATCGTGATCTCCCAGTTTGTGATTTTGAGCCCTGAATCAGGCTTTTTGCTGTCAGCGGAGAGCCCACTTTGGTTTCTCTGTCCCCCTCTCTCTTTGCTTCTCTTTCTCTCTCAAAAATAAACAAACATTTTTTAAAAAGAGAGAAAGCACCCACCCAAAGGGAAATCTTCATGACATTTTATACTGTCAGAGATAAAGGGAGGATTCTAAAAGTTTAAAAGTAAAACACACACCACACACACACACACACACACACACACACACACACACACACACACACAAGCAGCACATCAGAAGTGAGCAGTCGTGGCATTCTACCTTTCAGTAGTGACACTGGATGCCAGCGACATTGTTTTCAAATGCCACGAGACAATACCTTCAAAATGCTGAAGAAAAGAAAATTTCCATTTAGAATTCCATTCCTAGATGAACAGTAAGTTGAGCAAAAGTTAGAATATTGACACTCAAAAATGCCAGGTTTAAAAGTTGTAACCTTCTATGCATTCATTCTTAAGAAACCACTGGAAGAGGATGTGTTCAGTCAAAGTGGTGATAGACACCAGGAAATGTCCGGGAGGTGGGGAAGGACCACTGTGCATCAGGCTTCAAAAGCATCCAGTTTAGATTGGAAGAGGAGGACAAAATATTCCGGGAAGGATATCTCCACAGGAGAACAGAATCAAAGCAAGTGGTGAATTAATTATCTAATGTGTTTGATCATTCCTCAGAAGAAGTTCATAGTTCTCCTAATAAGTTGAGGCTCTTGAAAAAAAAAAAACTAAGAAAAACCAAAGTATGGCAGTTATTAACTCCAGAAAAAATGAAAAGTTCAAAACATTTAATTGTAGTATACTATGTAACTGGACAGTGAGCAAAGTTGAAATGAAAAAGTACTATACGTTGACACAAAAATTGTGATGTAATTATTGGGAGTTTGGGGAGGCATTTAAGGAGGAAGGGGATTTGAGAGCTAAAAGCTCAGATTTCATACAGAGAAGTTAGGAAATAATGCCTAAGATGAAAAAGAATAAAGTAGTAGTTATGTAAGGCTGTTGTTTAGAAATATGGGAGAAAATGCCAGAAGAAATAGCAGTAAGAGTTGAAGATGATTCTCTAAAGAGAAGGTAGAAATCGGGGGTGGGAGGGAGGGAGTAGAGGCTTACTTTTTTTTTTTTTTTTTTTTGGTAATGATTTATAGTACCAACTGCTATTTTGGCCATGTATATGTATTGTCTTGGTGACAATAAACACATTTTAAAAAAATGTTTGAAAAAAAAAAAAAAAGCAAAATACGTTTGAATGTGTTTTTCCACCCAACTGGCAGTCAGACACTGACATGGAACAAGGAGCAACTTTTGACTCCTTATCTGGCCTGATTCTCACTGTGGATCAGGATGCTTTGGGGCAGCTGGGGCCTGGAGAAGACCTTCGGCCATAAAGTAGCAAACGCATATGTCTGCTCTCTGCCCCTTGTGCCCAGTATTTTCTGACAGCGTCACAGAGACGCTCTCCTGGCCATATTGATGCAGAAGGCATGAAAGGTCCCACTTTCAAAACCCCACCTGCTCCCTCCCTTCCTCGCAGCCTGCCAGCTGGGAGAATCCAGCCAGAATGCACGCTTTGTGTGGTAACGTGTATGTGGAACAGGTGTTGGGTCAGAGGGGCAGCCTGGAGAGACTAAAAATTGGAAATCAAGCCAAGGGGGCCAAGTCAAGAGGTTTTGGGGTTGTCGGGACCCTCGGCTCATTTTTGCCCACCTCTGCTTTTAAACGGAATTACTTCATATTCTCAGAGAGTCCTCATCTTACAGGACCTTTTCGGTATGACCTGTGGCCAGTTTCAGAGTCTTATTGGTGTCTGGGCTCTGCTCTTTGAGGGGCAAGGAGGCACTGCCAAATGGTGTGTGTATTGTTTGGGGAGTAGTCCTGAGATGCATCTGTTCTGCCAGTGAAGTATGTCTGTCTCTCCTTCCAGGTCCAGCCATGACTGGCTAGAAACTCAAGATTTATTACCCCAGATTTATTTCCTTTCTGACACTCACCCATGCCCTTGAAATTCCAGGCCTGCATTAGTCAGTGAGGCAGAAATCGGGGGATAGTCTCTGTCTCCAGGGTGCACATGGTATTACAGGAGTGGAATGATGGTGCAGTCGAAAGTACAGACTGCAGATTTGTTGTGAAATGTGCTTTGTGATGTTACATCAAAACAATGGTCGCTTTTCAAGTGGGGTCACCCCTTTAGTAAAAATAAACCCATTCAACTGATGCAGAAGCCCTTCTAAGATTAAATGTTAGATTTTTATCTAATTAAGAGTGTAGCACCTTGAAGTTGTCTTGAAGGATGTGAGTTGTGTAGGACAAGGCCCAGCAAGCCTAGGAGTATGCACATTTCTTAGGGCATTTTCACACCATTAATAAAGCTGGGAGCTGAATGGGTTCTGGGCTAACTTATTATGAAGAATTATTTACTTTGAGGAGAGGAGAGAGAAGACCTAACTTTTAGACTTTATTAATGTGCTTATCTCATTTGATCATTAACTTTTCCGTGCAAGTGGATCCTGGTATTCTCCCAACTTACGCTGTGCAAACTGAGGGCCACATAAGTGAAATAACTTGCCCCAGGTTAGGCAGCTGGTGATTGGTGCAGACAGCATCCATACACAGATGTGACTGATTCCAGAGGCTGCATGCCTTCCCCAATTAGGACTCTTGTTTGCAAGCGGCAGAAACCACCTCCAGCTGGGCTAAGCAAAAGAGATCTGTTGTGAATCCTGAGTCCGACACAGTTCAGTCAGGCAAGGTCTCCATGTCTTTTCTTCACTGCGCGTGTAATGGCTTATTCAGCAGCTGGCATCCTCCTTGAGGGTGGGGGCAAGAAAACCGGGGCAGGGATGGGAGAAGAGGATGGCTGTAGACAACTTCCAGCTTCTATCTTCCCAACTCGGGATCTCTGTGAAAAGAAACAGCTTTGGTCTCCCTTTATTCTAACTTAAAACTGCAGTGAAGAGCTCTGATTGGCTGGCCTGGATCATGTGTCCATTTTTGGAGCCCATGCACATTGGCCAAGAGGCAGCTGACTGGCTGCTGTTCCCACCCATCTTACATGTGGTAGGCAGAGGGGCGTGGGGTGTGAGGCTTACACTGGGGAAGGTGGGCAGGAGATCTTGAGCAAGTCAAACAAAACCAAGCCTCTGCACTTATTTGTTAAAGCCTCTACAATGCCACATGCCTCCTGTTAATATTTTAATATATCCAAGAGCATATCTCGACTCAGTAGCAGAAATGGTGAGCTCCTGGAAGAGCCTCGCCAGCTGGAGAGGCCATGTCCTTGAAAGCCATCATGAGAGCGAGTAAACCCAGAACCCCAGGGCTTTGGGAAGAGAGGCTCTTGGAAGGGCTGTTAATAATCCTGCTGCCACCCCAGAACAACTGGGAGTTTAAATGGAAGGACACTTGCTGTCATATGGAAACTAAGAAGTTTCAGGAACTAGGAGAACAAAGGTTTGAGGGGTCCTGAGGACACTTAGGACTTTGTTTCTCTGTGGGACTGCTTCAGGTGTTTTTAGGTGCTTGTATCATTAAAAGGGAATCAAATTTAAAAAGTTGCATACATTGATAAGCTTGATTTAGATAAAGGAAAATAGATTTTGTTTTTGAAAGATTCAGAAGGGCCCAAGGTGTAACCCAAGACTGCAAAGACATCTCCTGCCTTGGGCTCCGAATGGGATGAAACATGAAGTTCTCAGACTTGCAGATATAAGGGTGAGGGGGTACCCATGTCTTGGGCCATGGAAACCTTGGCGTAAAAAGTGCAAGTGGCTAATCACAGAGGGAGACTTTCAGCATCTGTCCCTGAAGACGTATGTGGCACTTCCTGAGCCACTTTGAGGAATGGTTCTTTACATTCTGGTGTTACTTTCCATGGAAACACGTTTGCCCTGGTTCACAACTTGGACCAGGGGCAGGGCATATCCAGGAGTTTCAGCCTCTCACTAATTGCTGTTTTTGGCTGGTCTGATCTCTTCCTGATGGATTCTGTGTGTTCAGTTAAGGTTTTTGACTTTTGGCAATGGGATTATTCAAAGTGCCTGCCTGTCTACAGGGCTGTGTGCCAGTTGCTAACACAGACACAGGCCCCTGTGGTCATGCCATGCCCGTGGCTCACCCTTCACTCTTCACCCTCATAATATACCCATGATGTCAGTTTTATGGACATTTTTTGTGGTCAAATTTGTTTGGGGTGTTAATGTTTTCCTTCTCCTTTCTGTGTATCATATGCATTTATTATCTGAGTGAGCTTATACATGGAGATGGGGCAGAGGATTCTGCTTTAATTCCTCAGCACCATTGGGTTATTGCCTGTTATTTTTTAGTTGTCAAATCACCTGACCTAGTGATTTATCATAGCAGAATTTATTTATTATATAAGAAACAGCCCTGAAATAGGGCTGAGAAGTTCAGAGTCACATGTTACAGGCAGTCAGGGAATTATAAGCAGGGAGGCAGTCTTGTTACAGAATCGGTGTTGTCCTGCTCAGGGGAGAGACACCCACCTCACAGGTTTCCGTAATGTCTGTCCTCCGGGCTCAGCCATTCCCAGCATCGATTCAGTGACTCAACGAGATTCAAATGGATAGTTGTGGGCAACCCCTCAGTCTACTGTTCCCAGCCCCGAAGTTTTTTAGCTCATGGCTCACGGCTTCTTTGTCTATCTTCCCAGCTCTCCAGCATCCTGCTGGGCAGCCTGTCTTCACCCTGGCCTCAGTGCAATCCTGGTCTCCCTCCTCCTGGTCTCCCTCCATCTCCAACAGAGGCGGACCCTCTCCTGCCCGACCTGGCTGATACATCAGCCTTCAGCTGTGTGGGCTTGCAGTGCGCATGTGGAGACAGGCCTGGCCAGAAACAAAGGACTTGCAGGAGATCATCAAAAACAGCAAAATCACCCCCTGTCTACCGCTCGCCAAGCTGAGAAGACAGACGTGTTGCCCCGAGTCTTGCCAGGGTTGCAGAGACAGGGAGCCTGTCGCTCCTCTGGGCTTAGGCTGTGGTAGCCTGTCATGAGCACCTTGGAATAGACTGAAAGCCCTTCACACATGGCAGAGGAAAAATCAAGAGTTTTAGTGCCTTTAAGAATGTTTCACTTTCAGTCATAAGTAAATCTCAAAAGAGCCCCAGCTTCTGAAAAAACGCCCCTCGAGTACAACAGGTAGGTGTAACGTAGCAGCTGAGCCACTGCCCACTTTCTCCTCGTCTCCCAGCACATGCAGTAGGAGCCTCCATTCCTTCTCAAGGCCTTTTGAGGACATAAAGGTTTGTGAGGATATTTTATGGGGCTGGAGCCCAGTTTTACTATTTTAAATTATTATAGGGGTTTTGGTTACTATATCTTTATTTTTATGACAAGTTGTTGGTTATGCTCTTGATTTATTTGATCCTAGGCTTTTGTTCAAGAACACAACCTCCAATTAAATGTGGTTACTGTGGCAAAAATATGATTCTCCTTAGAATGACCCTCTGTGGGGCTGTTTCCAAAAACTCATTATGGTGAAAAGGCAGGACTGCCTGTTCGTGCTCGCAACCATGTCCCCTTGCGGTCCTTTGGTTTTCCTGTATGGAGGATTAGAGGGTAGGAAGGCTGTGGGCTGGACCCACAGGAGACTGGAGGGAGAGACAGGAAGCTAAGTGGGTCACTATTCAGAAGCATAGTATCTCAGAGAGGGCCTTAGGTATCAAGAGCTGTTTTCTCTTCCATGAAAGAAGGAATTACAACCTGACAGGGCTGGGAAGCCGAGCCAGTCCCAGGACTCAGACCCTGGCTCTCAAGTTGCCCTCCCCGTGTCACACTGAACATCCTGGGAAGTGTCTTGGGCACAGGTATGGCACTAATCCAATCTATCTTAGACTGTTCAGATGGCCATAACAGAAATGCCATAGACTGGGTGGCTTAAACAACAGAAATTTATTTCTTACAGTTCTAGTGGCTGGGAAGTTCAGGATCAAGCCACCACTAGATTCAGGGTCTAGTGAAAGCTTGCTTCCTCCTTCTTGCTGTGTCCTCACATGATGGAAGAGGTGGGGAGCTTTTCACCACCCCTTTTATAAGGGCACGAATTCCGTTCGACCGAAGGTTTCACTTTCAGGACCTAATCACCTCCCAAAGGCCCTATCCTAATACCTCCTAATACCATCATATTGGGAGTTAAATTTCAACTTAAGAATTTTGGAGGGACACAAGCATTTACTCTATAGCACTGGCGTATTGTTACTCTGGGGGAACACCCAAGACTTGTTTATGGCCTGGCCATATCTTTTATGAACGCTTCGACTTTTTCTCAAAGTGGAGAGCAGGTGCTATTTTAACGAGAGATTCAGGGTCTATTAGAGAAGGAAAAGACACGTATCAGTGCTTAGCTTCTACAGTATTTGTCTCATCAAAAACATGAATTTACAAGGAGGAATAGAGAGATCTCCACTTAATCTGCCATTTACTGGCTAATCATCTACTTCTTTGGGCCTCTTTCCTCAGCCCCCGGGGTAATAATATGATTGACTTTGTGAGCTGTGTCACTGACACTGTTGGAGCTCTACCCCGACCCCCTTCACCATTCCCAGCCACTGTGTTGGTTAAGGGTTCGCAGGTGGGATTCCCTAAACCCCTGTTTCAGGTTCTGCTTCTGGGTACCCCAGTCCAAGACATTTCACTCATAGTGTGCTGCAAGAATCAAGCCAGATTCTGTATGTGAAGACCCTCTAAAAACAAAAGTATTAGTGGGTGTTTAGTGTGACCTGGGACCAGGCTGCAAAAATCCTAGCTGTGGGTTCCTGGCTGAAGGCTTGTGATGAAGGCAGGTAAGGCACCCAGGGAAGGCAGGGCTGTTGTCTTGTATCTCAAAGGTGTGAGCCCACGCTTCTCTTTTTTTCTCACCCAGGAGTCCAGGATAGTGGACAGATAGTAAAAATGGGTTTACATGAAGCCAATTGTCTGTAGATAATGTTAAGTAGTGGTTGAACGAGTTTTTCCTCGTATTAGGAAGATAAGCATTGGAGTGGCAAATCATTTAGACCTTGGAACTGAGCAAGTTCACAGAAATCCTTGCCTGTGCTTCAGGGGCAAGGTGCTACAAAAGACCCCCTGCAAACTGCAACTTTCTAAGAGGTGCCAGTTTCAGCATATTTAAAAATTCCTGGATATTGATTTTAACAGAACATTTCAGGGGTAAATTGACGAAGGAGGGGAGGGTGGTGTAGAAAGCAAGAGGAAAATTGAAAGGAAAGAGGGAGCTGAGTCCCTGAGATCTAGAATACTTGCAAAGTCCCAGTTAATCATTGATGCCCCAGGGCCTGATGGGCCACCAGAGGTAGCCTTGCTGCAGGGGGCCAGAGTACTTGCTAATGGAATGCTAACGATGCCTTTGGCGCAGTTAATGATTTATCTCCTCCCAGGACCACGCTCTACACTCCCTTTCTGTGACGCTGTCAGAAGGCTGTGTAATCATCTTCTGGAGGTCAGGCTGGCCATGTCTAACAGAGTGGAGGACAAGATCAGGGCGATTTGCAAAATCACTATAGAACCAGACTTCCAACAGGCTTCCTTTAAGTAGGAAAGAGTATCTATCATTAGTTGTTTTCTAAAAATACATCTTAACCAAGTAATTATTGTCTGATGTTCCTTTGTATGAATCTTTGTGCCAAGATAGTGGTCACAAAATGACATGATTTTATGTGGATACACAACATTTATCACCATCAAAGTTGCATAATGTTTATTTGCAGACTGCTTTTATTTCCATTGCTAGATTTAAGTACCTTGAGGGCCTCGACAAATTAATGAATGCTTATACATTCATTATACATAGTAATATAAAAGAAACACGTATGTTCATTTAAAATTTTTTTCTACTTCACAAAGGCCAGGTATGTTATTTGCAGAAATACCGGAAAATAATTGCTCAGTAAAGAAAAAGAGGAGAGACCCAGAGATAACCATTGTTGACACTTTGTTTCATATTATAATAGATGTCAGACTTTATCTGTCCAAGTGAATGTGGCTCCCTTCCGCACCATCAACCTTAAGATAAGACTTGAGGGGCACCTGGGTGGCTCAGTTGTTTGAGACTCTGACTGTTGTTTTCGGCTCAGGTCATGACCTTGCTGTTTGTGGGTTTGAGTCCCATGTCGGGTTCTGCGCTGGCAGTGCCAAACCTGCTTGGGATTCTCTCTTTCTCTCACTTTCTCTTTGCCCCTCCCCCACTCTCGCTCCTGTCCTGTCTCTTTCAAAATAAATAAGCTTTAAAAAAAGGCACCCGGAGGGCTCAGTTGGTAAAGCGTCCTTCTTCGGCTCAGGTCATGATCTCACGGTTTGTGAGTTCGAGCCCCACATCAGGCTCTGTGCTGACAGCTCAGAGCCTGGAGCTGCTTCAGATTCTGTGTCTCCCTCTCTCAGTGTCCCTCCTCTGCTCATACTCTGTCTCTCTCTCTCTCTGTCTCTCTCTCAAAATTAAATAAAAACATTTTAAAAAGTTAAAACAAAAAAAAAGGATAGGACATGAGTGCTTTGGGGAAGCTGCAGTGGCTTTAGACATTGTTTTCTGTTTCCGGGGGAAGTGACTTCAGAATCTGAGTTGTTCCCTCACAGATACTCAGTCTCTGTCATGAATGTGGTTTAGATTTCAACAGGAAAGGGATTTTTTTGTTTTCAGAAGTTATAAATAAGATGGGTAATATTGATTGGAAGTTTTGATTTTGTTTTTTGGTTTTTTTGTGTTTTTCATTGAGGCTAGACTACAACTTAGGGAGGGTGGGGAGGCAGGCCTTGTGAGAGTCACAAAGTGGCATTGAAGGGGTGACTATGGAATAACCAGGGAGGGGATTGTCCACTTGGGGATTTTCTATGGGATTCCAGGCTTCCTTTCCTAGGAAAACATCTACATCCTGGCTACTGAGACACGGGATTGAGGATGAATTGATGGCCGGATGCCTGCGAAGGGAAGCGAGCGCAGTCAAAGACAGCTCCTGAAGCGGTTAGCATGGTCGTTTTTGCATTGGCGTGCTTAGGGGACTCGCCGTGTTTGGATGCCCGCGTGCAATGCATGCTGCCTCCTCTCCCCTCTCTCCCTCTTACCGATAGAACATCTTCTCTGACCTTCCTGGTGGTGTGAGGAGGATTGTGGATTATCGCTGTAGGTCATTGAAAGGTCTCTTTGTGGCTGCAGTTTGGGGCCATCCAGCACATTTTGGTTTTGTCCTATCCGCATCCATTCTCTCTTGTCTTGCAGTGGATACACGGATAAAAGCTGTTGCTACCACCGCTTTATAATGCAAACAACTTCTTTCTCAGGAGATTTCTGTGATGTCTTCTGTGCATTTTTCAGTGCTAAAATCCCTGAATTCTGGGCCCCAGGCTGTGCGTCAATGGGCCAGTCTGAACCCTGCTCCTCTGAAGATGAGTCCATTCTGAAGGGCCTGTTGAGTTCCAGGGGTTGGAGGGAGCTTGGGGAAACTTCTTTCTCTGAACCTCAAGGTGATTTCTTTTATTGGGATTTTTCTCTCTTAATCTTCCCCTCTTTGGGGAAACATTTTCTCCGAACAAGTTACTGTCAGGCTCAAATGTGTCAGCTACTTAGGGAAGTGCTTAACGCTTAGCACTCAGCAGATGTTAGCAACTAGCTGTTATTAGAGACGGAACCTTCTGGAGCTGCACAGCTCCATGAACACATCAAGCAAAAGTATATGTGTTGTTGTAACTTTCCTAGTACCACATTAAAAAAGTAAAAAGAAACAAGTGACATTAATTTTAACCACATATTTTACTTAACATGTCAAAAATACTATCTTTTCTACATGTAATCAATATTCTTGAATTATCAAGATAATTTTCCATTCTTTTTTGCGCACTAAGTCTTCAAAACCGGAGTGTAATTTACACTCACAGTGCAGCTCAGTCAGGACTAGCCCTATTTGGAGTGCTCCATTGCCATGTGTGGCTAGCGTGGCTCCCATCCCGGGTGACTCAAGTCTAGAACCTTGCTACTCAAGGTGAGTTCCGGAGACCAGAAGCATCTGTACCATCTGAGACCTTGTCTAAACTGAAGAATCTCTGGTCCCACCCCAGACCTGGAAAAGCAGAATCTGCATTTTAACAAGTGATTTATTTGCATATCCAAATGGGAAGCACTGATCCAGAATGCCCATGCTCCGTCCCCACCCCCTGGGATTCTGATTTAATCAGTCCAAGGTAGGAGCTGGGCAAGGTAGTATTTTTTTAAAGCTTCCCCTGGTGATTCTAATATGCAACCAGGCTTGCGTCACTTACGTACTGGGCTCTGGAGCCAGGATGCCTGGCTCTGCCACTTTCTACCTTTGAGGCCTCAGGAAATCTGTCAGAGACTCTCTGTGCCTCAGTTTCTTCATGCCATGAAAGTTGTACCTGCTTCAAGGGATGTTATGAGGATTAAATGAGTTAATACGTATAAAGCACCCAGAACAACACCAGGCACATAGAAAGCACTCCTGAAGTATAAGCTCTCACCCTTTCTTCTTTTCCTTGAAGGTCCGGGGTTACCCAGAGCCCCAGGTGACATGGCACCGAGATGGGCAACCCATCACCAGTGGGGGCCGCTTCTTGCTGGATTGTGGTATCCGGGGGACTTTCAGCCTTGTGATTCATGCTGTCCGTGAGGACGACAAGGGAAAGTATACCTGTGAAGCCGCCAATGATAGTGGTGCCCGCCAGGTGACAGTGGAGTTGACTGTAGAAGGTGAGTTTCAGGAAGCAAGAGTCGTGGTGGGAGATGAGCTGTCACTCTCCCCAAGGCCTGCAGCTCCTGCTTCTGCCCCTCTCTTTCCCACAAGGGAAAGCACGCTGAGCCCTGAACTCAGGACATTTTAGTCTAATGGAGGGAAATGTGGTTCCTGAGAACAAGGTAGGCATCCTGGGAGACACGGTCAGCCTCGCATCACCTCACTTTCCTGCTCCAGCCTTCCTAGGGCTTCCCCTCACACTGAAACTGAGACCAGACTGGCCCCACCTGGCTCTCCAGACCCATCTAGCACTCCGGGCCAGGCTCCCTTCACTGTGGTCATGTTGTCACCTCCCCGCTCCCTACCGCCCTTCCTTGAGCAAGCCTCACGGCCTTCCCCTGCTGTTCCCTGTCCTCCTTCAGGTCTCTGCTTCCATGTCCCCTCCTTAGAGGATGCTTTCTGACCACCCTATCCCCAGACTCTCCATCTTCCCACTCCCCCTGAACGTTTTCTTCTAGGACTCACCACTGCCTCCCATTTTATTCTTTCCTCCACCCCCACCTCTAACTAGAAACGCTATATCTCTAGCACCTAGAAAACTTCTTGGCATAGGCTAGGTACTGAAATATTTGCAGAACAAATGAACAGTGTTTCTTATCATCATTATAGAATAATACTTGCTCATTTATAAAAATTTTGTCAAACTCAGAAAAATATATAGGAGATAAACATACCAATGTGTTAACACTAATTGTTTTGTCTTTCCCCCCCCCCCACTCTGTACTTAAAAAATTCTGTCAACTTTATTAACTGTAAAATTCCCAGGAAAAACATTTGACCATAAGTAAAACTTTCTTTTGCTGCTAGTGTATCCCCTACATGCTGAAGCCCCTCCGCTGAGGAGAACATTTCCAGTTCAGCCCACTGGCTGCTGCTTAAAGGCCTGATGTCTGAAAGGTCATGGGGGTTTGTCAGACCCTCAGAGTTATGATGAGATTCTCTTGACCTCAGTTTATGAGCCTTTCCAGGGGCTTATAAACCAGAAGGTCAGACTCACTTTCTCTTCTCTCAGCAGATAGGCTTTCCAACCTGGTTTTGAGGGACACTGTATGAGAGGATTAAGTATCCAGGGAAGGTTCCGGAGGGGGTGAGGTGCACCTGGGCCAATGTTTTCCCTGTGTCCCTACATCATGGAGCTGTTTCACAGAACAGAATGTGCATAGTTTGGATGCTTTCCCTGAATTCTTTAACTGAGTGACTCATTCCTTTTGATGACCTTCGAGTGCCAGTGGACTGGAGCATTCCAAATGGAAGGTGGCCCCTGATCAGAGTCTCTGAGTGGCCCTCTTCTTGGACAGTTCTGGTGTTGTGCTTTTCCTCTACATTAGGCACTTTTGCAATATCCACAAATAAAAGTTACTTTCCCCCCTCATATTAGTCAACTCAGGCTGCCATAACAAAATACCGTAGACTACATGGCTTAAGTAGTAGGAATGTATTTTCTCACAGTTCTGCAGGCTGTGTGTGGTTTCTGATGAGAGCTCTATTCCGAGCTTGCAGATGGCCACTGTGTCCTCATATGGCAGAGAGAGAGCACCAGTGTCTCTTCCTCTTCTTTAAGGGCAACTGGATTAGGGCCCCACCCTTATGACCGCATTGAACCTTTATCGCCTCCTGTGGCCCTTTCTCCAAATACAGTCACATGGAAGGTTAGGGCTTCAACATATGAATTTGGGCAGGGATGCAAAAATTCAACCTGTAATACCCCTTTTCTGACTTTCTGTTTATTGCTGGGGGAATGGGGAATTATGAGTCAGAGATCCAAGGTTCTGGTCCCGGCTTTTACCAATCATGTGTGTGACTCTAAGCCTCTGGACCTCCGTTCCTGCAGAATAAAGGGTTTAAATTCAGTGGTGTCTATATCCTGGGCTAGCCCTTGTTTTCTGTGATCCATTTGAAAGGAATGGAGTGGGTTAGGCACACAGAGGAGGTATATAAAACCCAGGTAATATGAAACCTTTTTTTTCCAATTCCCATTATTGAGGAAGTTAGAGCTGATGATCTACTAAAATTTTTCCTGTATAACTGAGACGTGAGCAACAGAAAGGAAACAAGGCAGGATGGCTATAGAGGAAGGAGAGAAGACTAATGCTCTCAATCCTGTCCCCTCCTGTTTGGTTTTAATTTGGAGAGACTTAGGCTCAGACCACTTAAGATGTTTTAGGTTCTAATCCTAGGAGATAGAGAATGGCCTAAAGGTTGCAGTGTCTTTAAATATGAATGGCCTTATATGCATTCTGCTTCTGCATCAAAGGGCCATTTCAGCTTGGCTTAAGACCACCCCATAGACCATGGGCCTGGAGGGGAATGGGAATGCTTACAAAGGGGATCTAGCGGCCACCTGCCTTCTCACCAACTCTGTGCTAGACTTCTTACTTGGAAAGATCAGAGGTCTGGAATTAAGAGTAGAATTCATATGTGAAGACTCTTGACCCCTAGTGGTCAAACTCAGAAGGCAGTGCTGTTAAATGGTCTTGGAATTTAGTTCCACTCGTTTCTGACTGTGGGGAACTTCTCCTTTTGGAGCCTTATTTCCTTTTCTGTACACTGGAATTAACAGCTGCCCCACAGAGTTGTGTAAGGATCAGTGCGGCATTGGCAAATAGTAGGTAGCAGGTAAATGTAGCCTTGTGGTATTTGAACCCAGTGTCCACCTCCTGAGCACTACTTCCAGAGAGAAATCCTTGCATGGAGAATAGAGGAGTATGCCCTCTCGTCTGATTTCCCCTTGGGTTACCAGGGCCAGGAAGCATGCAACATCCTCCATGAGCACAAACCCCTTAACGAGAGGACCGTTCGTTCATGACCTTATGTAGAGGGATGCAGCCCCAGTGCAAGCCCTGGAAAGGCTCTCCACAGCCGGTCCTGACACTCACCCACCTCTGAGGGTTGGTCACAGAGACTTGCCACGGAGCAAAGAAGAGACACGGCTCCTGCCCTCCGGGAGCTTTCTCTCTAATAGCAGGGCCACAGGCCTGTTCTCCAGCACAGCTGTCCAGAGAAGTATAATACGAGCCAGGTATATAATCTTAAGTTTTCGCGTAGCCACATTTAAAAAGCAAGTAAAGTCAATTTTCATAAAATATTTTCCTTAACCCAATGTATCCAAGATACTATCATTTCAGCATATAATTAGTGTAAAATTATTAATGAGGTATTTTACATTCTTCGGCCTTCGTGGTATACTTTACACTTACAGCTTGGTTCGGACTAATCATATTCGAAGAGCTCAATAACCGCGTATGGCTAATGCCTACCATGTTGGACAGCACAGCTCTAGAAGTTTGCATTGAAATAGGGATAAACAAAGCTTAGCAGGAAAAAAAAAAAAGAGAAAACCCACATATATGAAGAAGGTGGTGAGTAGTCCTGAGCAATGACATCCACAGAGCGAGTCTAGAACTGGGGTGGTTTGAGGGGTTATGCTGAAATGACAGAGGTGCCCTAGACTCGGTGGTCTGAGTCTGAGGAGGCCTTTTGTGTTCCAGAGACCAAGGAGTCACTTAGCTCATTTCAAGTAATAAAGCATTCTTTTTAAGGCTTGAGCTCAGGAGCCCAGGGTAAGGCAAGCTGGCAGGCCCAGGGAGATCCAGGCCTCAGAATGGACGATACTCACCTTACAGGATTGTTTTGTGCAAACGCAAGGACACACGAATCCCCCTGGGAAACTTGTTAAAAATGCAGGTCCTGATTCCTCGGGCCTGGAGTAGGGCCTGAGGGTCTGCTGTTCTAACCAGTCCCAGAGCATGCCCATGCTGCTGGTCCAGGGATCACACTTCCATTAGCAAGCAAGGATTTGATCACCGATGTGATGTCTTTGGCCTAATACAGTGATTCTCAAATGTGATGTGTCTGAATCACCTGAATGGCTTTCTGAAATCACAAAATGCTAGGCCCTGCCCCAGAGTTTCTGATTTAGGAGGCTGGGTTGGGCTTAAGAATTTTCACTTATAACAAGTTTCTTGGCGATGCTGATACTGCTGCATACTGGGACCAATACTTTTTTTTTTATTTTTTTTCAACATTTATTCATTTTAGAGAGACAGAGCATGAATAGGGGAGGGGCAGAGAGAGAGAGAGACACAGAAACTGAAGCAGGCTCCAGGCTATGAGCTGTCAGCTGTCAGCACGGAGCCCGACACGGAGCTTGAACTCACAAGCCGTGAGATCATGACCTGAGCCAAAGTCAGAGGCTTAACTGACTGAGTCACCCAGGTGCTCCTAGAACCAATACTTTGAGAACCTGTGGGCTAGGGCTCATACCTGTGGTTAGGGTACTGAAGAGAGATGGAATTGATTGTACATATATATGTAGAAAGAAATTCATTACACAAAATTGGCTCACATGATTGTGGAGGCTGACAAGTCCCAAGATGTGCAGTCAGGATGCTGAAGACCCAGGGGAGCCAACCCTGTAGTTCCAACCCAAGTCCAAAGGCCTGAGAACCCTGGGAGTTGATGGTGTTGTTTCAGTGCAAAGGCAGGCAGACCCAAAACCCAGAAGAGTTGATGTTTCCAATGGAGTCGACAGCAGAGGAAGAACCCATGTCCCATCTCAAAGGCAGTCAGGCAGGAGGAATGCCTCCTTATCTGAGGGAGGGTCAGCCTTTTTCATTCTATTCAGGTCTTCAACTGATTGGATGAAGCCCACCCACACTGGAGATGGCAACTGTTTTACTCAGTCTACTGATTTCAGTGTTGATCTCATCCAAACACACCCTCACACAAACATCCAGAATAATGTTTGACCAAATATCTAGGCAATCCATGGCCCTTAAATTGACACATAAGATATGACACACATAACCATCACACCTACTAAATTCTTTATTAGAATATTTCTGAATTATTTCATGGAATCTGATCAATGTATTTCTCCTCTTTGAGCTCTTCATTAGGAATATCTGCTACATAACACAGAGTTTCTGTGAAAGTTAGCAGTGGTACATTATACGGGCTGGAAAGGCAGAACGGGAACACGTATACATAGGTTGTGAGAAGGCAGCCACAAAGCCAAGACAAGATGTGCAGAGACCAGGTGTAATATAACCAGAGCTAACACTCCTCCCGTCCTTCCTCCATGTTGCTGGCAAGACTGGGATTGACCATCCTTTGGACAGGTGCCATCATGTTCCAACCTGCACTGGCACAGGGCAGGTGATTGGTATAAAACATGGCTGCCAGGGAGTCTCACTTCCGCAGGCCCATGGTCAGGGCAGGTGTCATTAGGGTGTGGTTGATACTCTGCCAGTGTGATTATAAATGGATCCTCCTTGACTTTCAAAAGAGGCCCAGTTTAGATAATAAATTACATGGTTACCCTGGCCACGATTGACATGTCCGGTGCACTGGGCAGTGAGAAAGCGATAAAGGTGATGTTGAGAAATAAAGGGTTATTCTAGGAGAAGAGGAGTAGTAAGAGCCATAGTTCCAGAGGGCGTGGATAAGGTTTATTTTCATCTCTGAAACATAAATTCCAATCCATTAACCACTCTGTATTAGAACTCAGTGAACAATTTTGGGGGCGCCCGGGTGGCTCAGTCGGTTAGGCATTCAACTCCTGATTTCGGCTCAGGTCATGATCCCAGGATTGTGGGATTGAGCGCCGCGAGGCTCCTTGCTGAGCATTGAGCCCGTTTAAGATTCTCTCTCTTCCTCTGCCCCTTGCCCCTCTGCCCCTCTTCCATGTGTACATACTCTCTCTCTAAAATAATTTAAAAAAATACTGTGATGAATAATTTTTTTAAAGTAAATTTTAAAATAATGAATATGTGTTCACTGGGGAACAGATTTGGCCAGGAGCTCCCTCTGCTTGGGGAGTTTTCTTTGAAATAAATAGGAGGGCCCAAAACCTAGTTTCCCCCCTCCTTTTTGGACCCAGCCGTGGCCATCACTCTTTCTTCTCTCTCTGTCAGGTACCCGCATCCTTTGTGCAGATTCCTCCTCCATTTCCATGGACTTATTTCTCAGGCTTCCTCCCCTAGGGGTGATGGGTTCTGAGGCTGCCCACTTTTATGTCAGCCACAAAACAGAGCTATGTCCCCTCTTCCTAGAATGTCTGCTACACGTGAAGGGCAGATTCCCGAATCCACTGACCTGTTCACCGCTCTGCTTCTCTCTGTGTTAGGCACTGGAGACAGAGCAGAGCAATTCAGACAGAGTCCCTGCCTCCTTGGAGTTACTGGGAAAGAGAGACTATAACCAAGCAACAAATACAACTTTGGCAGTAGAATTAAGAGCTCCGTGACTGAGTGTGAGAAAGAGGGCCAGGTATCGGGCTGCCTGGAATGTGACAGTGGGAGAGTGACCTCATGTCATGGGATTTAAGGGAAAAGAGTGGCCCTGGGAACTCAGAGTTAACCGCAGGTGCGGGAGCTGGAGTGTTTATCCCCATTGCCCCGTCTGTTACTTGAGGGGTTCTTCCTGACGTGAACTCTGTGGCCTCTGTGTGATCTGAGTCTGCTTCTGAGACCAGAAATAAAGCCCCAGACGCAGAGTTGTGGGAGTATTTGCAGACATATTTTAGAGTGGGAAACAGCGAGACAGCGGAGCCAGCAGAGAGAGGATATGTCTGGAGGGGCAGGCAGGCTTAAACCCTGGTGATGGAAAGCCCCTGGAGGGTGTCAGAGAAGAAAATGTCACGATTTGATTTAGGTAGAGTATCGCACTGAAGTGTGTTTGTGGGGTGGGTGGGGATGCCATTGGTTTCCTGCCTTTAAGCATCAATTTTCTGGAAATTGAGAAAACGGTTGTTTCCGTTTCCCTATAGAAAGCATTTTCCAGATCCAAACCAGAGAGATCAGCGTGCTGGATTTTTTTTTGTGGCCCTTTTATGTTCACATTGGGTTAGATTGATGACATTGTGGATTTTGAGCCCATGTCTGTTCATAGTGTGTCTGTATTCCTCGAGAATGCCTGTGGTGCCCCTCCGTGTGTGTACGCTCTTATGTCTTTTGTACTCTCTTTTTTAAATCCCATTGACATTCTGTACGAACTCTTTTCAGTTTATAACACTCTCTGATGCCCCTTCCTTTTTGTAGGAGCATACGACCTGTCCAGGGGCAGCTGGGTGGCTCAGTCGGTTAAGCGTTCAACTTCGGCTTAGAGTGCGATCTCACGGTTTGTGAATTCAAGTCCCGTGTTGGGCTCTGTGCTGACAGCTCAGAGCCTGGAGCCTGCTTGGGATTCTGTGTCTCCCTCTCTCTCTGCCCCTCCCCTGCTCGTGCTCTGTCTCTCTCTGTCCCTCAGAAATAAATAAAAGAACGTTAAAAAAGAAATCCATGGGCATCTGGGCGGCTCAGTCAGTTAAGCTTCCAACTCAGCTCAGGTCATGATCATGCTGTTCCCAAGTTTGAGGCCCATGTTGGGCTCTGTGCTGACACCTCATAGCCTGGAGCCTGTTTCAGATTCTCTGTCTCCCTCTCTCTCTGCCCCTCCCCCACTCATGCTTTGTCTCTCTCTCTCTCTCTCTCTTTCTCTCTCTCACTCACAAATAAACATTTAAAAAAAATTTTTTGGGGGCGCCTGGGTGGCTTAGTCGGTTGAGCGGCCAACTTCAGCTCAGGTCCTGATCTTGCGGTCTGTGAGTTCAAGCCCCGCGTCGGGCTCTGTGCTGATGGCTCAGAGCCTGGAGCCTGTTTCAGATTCTGTGTCTGCCTCTCTCTCTCTGCCCTTCCCCTGCTCGTGCTCTCTCTGTCTCTCAAAAATAAATAAATGTTAAAAAAATAAATAAATAACAAAATTTTTTAAATTCCAGCCAGAATTTTAAAAGCTCTGAGTTTTTGTCCTTTTCTGTCTCATCAAAGTTAACACTAAAGATGGGTTAGAAACGAACACTCTTCTTTCTGCCCCACGGATCTCTTGGTAGTGAAACGGTTGTGTGTCAAGACGGCCTTGGCAGAAGCCTCACTTACTTGCTGTATGGAAGAGCCACATCAAATCATGTGGTCTCCTTTCTGCTCCTGAAGGGTGACTCCCAAACCCCCTTCACCTTGACTCCCTTTCGTCCTTTATTTTCACCCTCCCCTTCCTTTCCCCTCTTTTCCCCTCCACAGTATGTGCCAGTGGCCCTGACCGGCCCGACTTCCTCACTGCCCGACTTCCTCACTGCCGACACTGCCCCCTTTCAAGGGTCTCACTCCTCCGCCCCTTCTCTGACCCCTCCCCAGCCCGGAAGCAGCGGTCCGCAGCTCTCATCAGATGGTTTGGAATGTGCTGACTTTGTGCGGGGCTCTCAGGGCGGAGAGAGTTCATTATTGCCCTCCAGAGACCGACTTTCCTGACCTCACATTTCATTATTATATTGCAGTTACGATTCAGCATCCGGGGGTATTTATGAGGTGCTGACTCTGTGCGGTGCTGTGTGGGAGACAAAGTACTTTGTCAGGTCCTTTCTGCAGGAACCTGGTTGGTCAGATAGGACCTAGGCTCATTAAAAGCTAAGTGAAAGCGCGACTCCAGCCAAGGCAGCGTGGGTTTATTTGCCAAATAATTGGCACATCGGCTTTATAAACTCAGAGGAGAATGAGCCCTCTGAAGGCTGAAATAGTCTGTGATGTCTTCGTGGAGGAGAGACTTGGGCGAGTCCTGGAGGAACGAGTCAGATTTTGCGCAGATTGGGATTCGGAAGATGAGGACAGGAGGAAAGGGGAGAGAGTTAGTGACACCATACATACATGCACATACACCGTCCACACACACACGAGCACACGTGCACACACACACATATATACACAGTCTTGTGTGTTTCGTTTTCTCTACCCCAGTTCTCTGCAACTTGTCTTGCTTCGTTATCTTCCTTTAAGGTTATTTCATGCTTTTTTATATATATATAATATATGTGTTCTGCCGTTTATCCTAACTCTACCTTTCTTTAGGCTATATTAGTATTTTTCTTTTTAATTTTTTCTCTATTGAGAAATAATTCTTTCAACTCTGTTATTTTTCAATTGTCCACCAGTTTACCTGTATCCTTTCATTTTCCTGAACTGCTCATACAGTGCTTTTCTGCGTCATTCGCTTTTAAATCCAAATGTGCCCATGAGTCGGGGCGAGCATCTGACCTCATCATGTCTTCTAGTGCACCTGAACGTCTACTTACTGAAATAGTCATGGTTGAACATTTACATATTGAAATCAGTATTATTATAATTTACTTTCCTTTCATTTTCCTGTAATGTTTTAGTTGGGGCTTTATTTTATTCTTTAGATGATATAGCGGACTTAACAGTGAACTTTGATTCAGAATGGCACAGGAGGCATTACTAAATATCTGTTGTAAAGAAAATGGACATTTCTTTCTGATTAAAACCACTGTTTGGGGGCACCTGGGTGGCTCAGTTGTTTAAGCATCCGACTCTTGATTTTGGCTCAGGTCATGATCTCATGGTTTATGAGATGAGCCCAGTGTCAGGTACGCTGACAGCATGGAGCCTGCCTGGGATTCTCTCTCTCCCACTCTCTCTGCCCCTCCCCTCCTCTCTAAATGAATAAATAAATAACTTCAAAAACAAAACAAAATGAAACATTGTTTTAAGCAATCCTTAAAATCCACTTGGAAGTTGCCTGCAGAGTAGGGCCACTGCTCCCTGGTCTGCCTGGAACAGTCTTGGTTTACTTCTGTTGTCCTGGCAGAACTATGACTTCTGTCCCTCCCAGTGTGGAGAGTCCCTGTCTGGATGACAGGTTATATCATCACGTATTTTGGAAGCATCGCTTCTCCTTACCATCTTGATCACATTATTCCCCTTGTCGGCAGCATTCGCTGTCTCAACACGGGCTTTATGCGTCCTTTAACCAAAAAAAAACCGTCCTTCCCTCCACCGTTGAACTTTTCACTCCTGAAACCTGCCAGCGTTCTCTTTTACTCGTCCTTGAAAAATCTAAGAGAACTGTTTCAACGCTTTCAGTGCCTTGGCCTTTCCTCCCCCCATCGCTAACTCGATCCTGTCTTCACCAGCTCTCTTAACTTACTCTTCTATTTTCGGCGTTTCCATCCTAATCCCCTTTCCACTTATTTTCTTCCCTAGCTTTACTGTTCTGCCAGATTTTCATACTTTCACAAAATTAATTTTGCCTTATCTGACAACTTGCAACTTCAAATTTTTGCCTATAAATAGACCTTGTAAGTTATTTTAGCCCACATTCCCTTTTGGTTTTGATGTCCACTCTCTGGTGTTAACTCCCAGTATAATAAGCACTCCCATTCCATTTCTAGCTGCCTGCTTCGTGTGTTACCTTTGGATCAAACCCTAAACTGCTCGGACCCTGATATAGAAGTTTCTCCAGACGCATTCTTTTGCCGTTCTTTCAGGCAGCGCCATATTTTTTGCTTCATTTTTTTTTTAAAGTAATACAGGAATTTTAGCCTTTGGATTAAGATGTTTAGCTCCCGAGAGTCTTACAAATACTTAGTCTGTTTTTTTTTTAATTGTGGTTAAAATACACATCAGTTTACCACTTTTACCATTTTAAGGTGTACAATTCAGTGGCACTGAGGACATTCACCATGTTGCGCGACCATCACCACCATCTAGTTTTAATTATTTTTAATGTTTATTCTTGAGAGAGAGACAGAGACAGAGACAGAGGCACAGTGTGAGCAGGGGAGGAACAGAGAGAGGGAGACACAGAATCCGAGGCAGTAACTGAGCAGTTACTCCATCTGTCTCCCCCAGGCCCTGGAGAGCCACTAATGTGCCTTGTCTCCATCCATTTGCCCCTTCTGAACATTTTGTATAAATGGAATCATATATATATTTTTCTGTCTGGCTTTCGTCATTTAGCAAATTTCCTCCGAGTTCATCTGTGTTGTAACATGTACCGGTACTTGATTCCTCTGTCTGACTGAGTTATACTCCATTATAGGAGTAGACCACATTTTGCTTATCCATTCTTCAGATAATCAGTCTAATTTTTATCAGATCTTTGCTGCAAGATGAGATGAGCGATACAGTAGCATGATGAGTGGAGTGAATGGTAGATGGATATTTTTTGGAGGGCATCTCAGTGGTTGGGTATGTGGCTAATACCATGGTCTTAGCAGGTATAAGAGGCCCTATTAGTCTTCTCTTGGGGTAGCAGAATCTTTCCCCCTTTTTTGCTTTCCTTCTCCATCTGTCTCTCCTTTCTTTTTCTTTATTTTTGGTAACTAGATCGCATTCTGTTTTTTCTTAACCATTGTATTTATAGGTTTTAAAAAATACCGCTGAATAAATTACTCATCGTCTCCCCACCCAAAAATAATTAGTATTAATAGCATTTTGATGTATTTTCTTCTGGTTGTCTTCCTGTACTTGGATACTTTATTTTTTTCTAGTTAAGATCACATTGAATTGATAATATCGTAGGCTGCTCTTTTTCGTTTTTCATAAAATCCGTTTATTTTACAAGAATTTGAATCCTACAAGGATTCGGGCATTGTTCTGGATATTCTGATGAATGAATAAGAAGTTCTGCTGGGGAGAGGCACCTGGGTCACTCGGTCCATTGAATGTCCGACTTCGGCTCAGGTCATGATCTCACAGCTCGTGAGTTAGAGCCCCGCATCGGGCTCTGTGCTGACAACTCAGAGCCTGGAGCCTGCTCTGGATTCTGTGTCTCCCTCTATTTCCTCCCCCCCCCCTCGTGCTCTGTCTCTCTCTGTCTCAAAAATAAATAAACGTTAAAAAAAAATTAAAAAAAGAAGAAGTTCTGGTGGGGATATGGTTTGGGAGTCATCAATCTAAGACTTCCTATGGTAGGAGAGGTGGGGGAAGAGTCAGCAGTGCAGAACGAGGGCCCAGGACTCAGCCCTCGGGGCACTCCCACATGCAAAGGTCGGACAGAGAAGGTGGTTGACAAAGAATAGGCACCTGGCAAAGCCGGAGCGTCAGGAGGAGAAGGCACTTGGGAGCAGAATGGCCCCATGTCAAGTGCTGTGGCGCACCTGAGTGATGGGGGACAGGGTTTCCCACTGGGTCTGGCAAGACAGCGGTCAGGACGAGTTCAGTGGAGGACAGAGGATCACAGCCCAAGGGGAGTATGTGGAAGAGCCAATGATGTAACATATTTCTGCATGTTTCATATATTCTTAAACCTAATTTGATGGCAGAATAAGATGTTCAGTTGTACACTTTACCACTTATTAGCGTCCTACCATGTGAGATTTATAGTTTCCAATGTTTACTGTTACCAAGAAGACTGAAATGAAAATCTTCGTAAACTTTTCTTTTCTACTTTTAGCATGATTTCCTTTGATTTGGAGGCATAGAAAGGACGGTACTGGCCTAAGATTAGGGTCTCTTTAGAGCTTATGATTCTTATTCGCTCCAGTACTTTCAGAAAGGACTGACTTCTTTGTCCTTCTGCCAGAGGTGTCTGAGGGGCCCCGACATCTTGATTGCAGTTGTCAGTTGGGTCCTCCCAGAACAAGTCTCTCCTTTTATCTGCTTAGAAGGTCTTTTAACCTTGAACGGACTATTGAATAGCAAGAACCAAACCCACATTATGAAATGAAAACTATACACAATTCACTAAATAGTTGTGTTAAGCATAAATACATGTGCAATAAGTGTCAGTTCACCGGAACCATAACTTACATGTGATGCTGGTGTTTGCTATTAACTCTTTTCCCTGAAGCTTCATTCATCTGTAAACCAGATATGGCCAAGGGAAATACGCAGTCTCCATTCCTGTGTTCCTGGGCATTCCTACAGATGTGATCAGTGCTGGAACTTAAGGAAGTTTACCCCTTTTCCAGAAAACACCGTGCAGATTTCCCATTGCAGCTGCCTGCTGATAGGGAATGACTTCCACACTTTCTGTGTGTGCCTTGGGCAGGGTTTTATAAACATTCCCAGCTTGTGGCAAAAAGAGAACAACTTCCAGGCTAATCACCATCTCAGAAATGTGCTCCTTTCCCCCCTCCTATTCCTCAAAAACACCCCACCACTTTGTGGTCACTTCCTGGTCACATTATGAGTTATCCCTCCCGAGGAGCAGCTGCCTGACTGGGTTTGCTATTTAACTGCTTCCCGTCCACCTTACCCAGGACCTGTAGTGTCCACGGTGCTGCTGGCACAGATTCTGGTGAGGCATGGCTCCACAAAGCCCATCGCCAGTGATCTGCTCTCTGCCAGCAGGACAGGTATTGCCATTCACTGGGCCATAAGTGGAAGGCCACAGTGTCGATTGTATCAAATGTGAATAGATCTGGTGAGAGAGATGCGTGTGCATCTCCCTCCCTCCCTTCAACAGGCTCATCTTCTGGAGAGTTCCTGGATCACCACAGATAATCCCCAAAGTGGAAGCTCCAGTGACATGCAGTAGCTCAGCAGAAGGGTTGAGTGTTCTAGAACAGGCACACCTGGATGCATTTCTGCACCATTACTGGCTCTGTGACTTGGGCGAGCAACTTAACTTCTCTGAATCTCTTTTTTCTCATCTTTTTTAAAAAATAGAAGGATAATGTAGTATCAGCCCCCTTAAATGATGTATGTCAGGTGCCCACCATAGCTCCTGGCCCAGTACAAGCTCCGTCAGGGTGAACCGTTTCTGTCATTATCCCATCCCCACCCCTGTTGTCGACTCTTCCTGACTTTCATTGCTCCAAGTTGGCGGCTCAGACCTGACTCTTCAAGCCTCTCTCTCTCTCTGTTTCCTATTTGCAGGGACCTTTGTGAAGAAGCACAGCCAGCCTGTTGTTTCCAAAACCTTGGGGTAAGTTGTGGAACTTTCAGCCAGGAGAAGGGCCAGATTGGCTTTTCCTGCTGACCTGACAGAACAGGTCTAGGGTGTGAGTCTTCTTGGACATCCTGGGTTATAATAGCTGAATTGGGATGTGAGGTGGCTCTCACACAATGCCTGTGGATAGCCCCTTTGGTGCAGCTGCTAAATGCTGAGGAAGAAGTGGCCATAGTCTGCAGGGATCTCTGACAATCAAGGCAATACTCAGAAGGTGTAAGTAATGAGACCTAGAAGAGGCAATCAATATGTGACACCTCTTCTGGAAAGTAAAGCTGTATTGGTAAAGGTAAGTAACAGTTGCTGCTATAACAGATAAGCCCCTAAATTTTAATGGCTTAACACAGGGAAAGTTAATCTTTTTTTACTCAAGCCAAGTCCACTTAGATTTTACCTATAATCCAGGTAGAGAGCCTTGCCATCATCTTTTGGGGACCCAGGCTCCTCCCATCTAATGGCTCCATCATCTTTTAGCCTTGGAGCTTCTCTTGGATCTTGTGCATCTAGCCAGAGAGTGGTTGAGAGAGAGTGTGGACAATCTCACAGGAGGTTTTGGTGGGTTTAGCTGAGAGGCGGCTTGCATCACTTCTGCTTGCAGTCTGTTGGCCGAAACCTAGGCTTTTGGCCAGGGCTCAGTAGAATTCAGGTATACCTCACTTCGAGGGAGGCTCTTATATGAAGTCTAGCTGCATGTTCAGGAGATAGAGGAAATAGGCTCTGGTGCCACATACTTTTCCAGAGGGTGCATGAGAAATGTGTTTGAGGCACAGAATTTGGGAACGTTGCCCTTTGCTGGTATCTAACCCAACTTAAGCGACGTGGATGGAGGGCAGAGAGAAATCTGAATTGCTGCTGCATTCTGCTCGTTTCTTTCTAGGGACAGATTTGCAGCCCCCGCGGTGGAGACCCGTCCCAGCATCTGGGGAGAGTGCCCACCAAAGTTTGCTACCAAGCTGGGCCGAGCCGTAGTCAGAGAGGGACAAACAGGACGATTCTCCTGCAAGATCACTGGCCGGCCCCAACCACAGGTCACGTGGCTCAAGGTGAGGTTTTATCTGCCCCCACTCTGGCCCAGGCCTGGGGACCCTGGATGTGGAGGGTTAGACTTTTGGACCGACAGGAGTCTGCCTTTCCAATCAGTCCCTTCTGCTTCAACTCTAGGTGGTTCTCTGTAGGTCAGTAGCCATGCTTTGTCTTGCCCCTATTTGCACTCTCTGCCTCTGTTACTCAGCCTTCAGTATCCTATAATCCATACAGTCCCCAAACAGCATAAAACTTCTGAGTCAATACAGACCTGACCATGTCAAGAGAGTGGAATTTGAAGTCATGAGACTAGGTTTCAAGCCACAGCTCCCTCATCCATGAAACATGTGATGCTGGGCAAGTCATTTGTCTCTTGGAACCCTGGTCTCCTTGTCTGTGAGGCAGAGATCCCACCTACCTCAAAATACTGTCGGGAGTATTTCATTCAGGACCGAGCAATGTGAAGGCAGGGCAAGGAGGCAGGGAACAGGGCCTTGAGGGGCTGTGGGGAACATTTGGGGTCGAGGCCTGCAAGAGTCACTTTCTCACAGATGGAACTCCTGGATAAAAACGAGTGATGGGACACCTTTTACCTATGTCCTAATTCTCCTGGACTGACCCCTGGGAAAGAATAAAGGAGAGGGAGGCAAAGCAGAACTAAAGTGCTCCTTTGGAACAAGTTGCATACGCCTGGTCTAAGCTGGACCTAATACCGCACCATACACATAGACCTTGAGTCAGGGCCCTTGGATTGTCTAAGGACTCCTCTCTGAGAACATTGACAGAGCCCAGAGCAGAGGATTCTGCTGCCTGTGCCCAGTTTCTGTCCCCCCAGGATTGACAGGAGGTAGGATAGTGCCAAAAGGTAAACGGGTTTCTCTGACCAAGCTACCCTCTGCCCGTCCACAGGGAGATGTTCCCCTGAAGCCAAGTGCCCGTGTATCTATGTCTGAGAAGAATGGGGTACAAGTTCTGGAAATCCATGAGGTCAGCCGAGATGATGTGGGAGTGTACACGTGCATGGTGGCGAATGGGTCGGGGAAGGCCTCCATGTCGGCCGAGCTTTCTCTCCAAGGTATCGACTGGTGGGGGGGCCAGTGCAGGACGACCCCTCCTAGAAGGAGCTGCTGTTCATTACAGATCTGTGTGACACTGACCCACCCGCACACCCATGCATTCCCTAGAGGCAGGATCTTGAACTTAGTCCCTGCGCTGTGCCCCACGCCTGTGTCTGCAGCCTTTTCTTCTTGCTCAGGCTTCTTTTTGTACCTCTAATTGCCACTGGTGGACGTTGCTAATATCTCGCCGTCACCTCAAATTTAGCCTGTCTAAAATTTAACTTATCATCTACTCTGTTCTTCTCATCAAGCATTCCCTCAACTTAACTCTTTCTACCCCTAGGTTCTGCTTTTCCTCCTTACCCGGGCTGGGCATTCAAGCATCCCCTTTAACTCTTGTGTCCTCCTTGCTATAGGCATCAGTCCCTGCCAGTTCTTTCTAGGAAATGTCTTTGAACTTGTCTATTCTTTACATTCCCCTTGGCTCCGCCAAGTCCAGCCTGTGGAAACCGGAGTGTGGGCAAGGAAGGGGATTGATGTCACTCCACAGAGTGGGAACCTTGAGCAAGGTGGAATTTGGGGGGTCAGGGAAGGAAACGACCTTCATTCGCCTCTTCCTTTCTCAGAAACTATTTCTCCTTGCTCTCTTCACCATCGTTGGCTCAAGTGTTTTTCACAACTCACAAAGAATTCTACGTTGCATTCAGTTTCATGAAACAATCCTGAGTTGTACTATGTACAGCACGTGCTGGTGTTCTCTGTTCTATCCTATACTGTCAAAAGTCCTCGTCCTGAAAGAATTAGACTTTACAGCTCACCATGGGATGGAGACCCACTGTTGGGCATTGAGAAGAATGATTTAGCCACTCCCTCTACTTGCCCCAGCACTGAATTAAAGAACCGCTCCCTTCTCAAGTTCTTAATGGCAAAATGATATGTTCCCTGGGATATGTTTTAAAATACTCCCGGGGAGCACCTGAGTAGCTCAGTCGGTTAAGCGTCCAACTTTGGCTCAAGTCATGATCTTACGGTTCATGAGTTTGAGCCCCATATCAGGCTCTCTGCTGTCAGCTCGGAGCCCACTTCAGATCCTCTGTCCCCCTCTTTCTCTGCCCTTCCCCCGCTGGTTTTCTGTCTGTCTGTCTGTCTCTCTCTCTGTCTCAAAATAAGTAGACTTCTAAAAAAAAAATACTCCTAGAAGAAATTCCTCTAAAAACCAAACCAAAAAGAGATAAGAAAGACTGGCAAAATGTCACTATTTTTTTAATCTGAGTGAATGACTTTCAGAGTTTGTGATATCCTCTCTACTATTACATATTTTGAAAATTTCCATAATAAAATTAAAAAAAAAAACAATGTGGTAGGAAAAAAGTATAGGGTATGTTGTTTTTTCTTTGAAGAACTGAATAAAGTTACACTGCCCCTGTATTTTTTTCAAATTTTTTCAATATTTATTTTTGAGAGACAGAGACAGAGTGTGATCAGGGCGGTGGGGGGCAGAGAGAGAGAGAGGAAACACAGAATCTGAAGCAGGCTCCAGGCTCTGAGCTGTCAGCACAGAGCCCAACACAGGGCCCAAACTCACAGACCTCGAGATCATGACCCTAGCTGAAGTTGGATGCTTAACTGACTGAGCCACCCAGGAGCCCCATCCCTATATATTTTTAAAGCAAGTATTTGTGAAAACTGGTCACTTTCGGAGGTTTGTTTTCTAGGGCCACATGTAAGTTAAACTGTTCGGGTTTGAACTTTTCAGATGTTTATTTTTGTCTGTCCCGTGATTGGTTTCTTCTGTGGTTAGTGAACAGGACAGGTCCCATGGCACAGAGTATGGTCACCGAGGCCACCATAGATGACCCAGGGAAATACTGGAAACCTTGACATTGTCTCAGGGGAGGGCTCAGAGGCATTCATCAGATTCACCTGAGCAGTTCAGGACCAGGGAAGCTGAGGGAGTGAGGGAGGTAGGAGCAGAGGTGAGGGGACAAAGTGGGAGCTGGGGACATGAGCACTCCATAAAAAGTGAAAAACAGTGCTGTCTTATCACTTTCTCCTCTCAATACATGTAATATTCCACTAACAGTCTACTCTTCTCCCTTTTTCCAGGTTTGGACAATGCCAGTAGGTATGTCTAGGCTTTATAATCATTGTTTCCATCTTGGGACGCCCTGCAAGAAAAGAGAGGTTGTAATGGAGAAATTGCCCCAAATTTCTGAGTCATCACATAGGAGGGAGAACTGACTCTTCGGGGGCATGGTTGTGTTTTGTCTTGTTCTCCTGTTGCAGTATGCCACACAGTTTCCGTAGTAGGCTTGCCATCATAGTGAGGCTCTCGAAGACACAGTGCTGTCATCTTTCCCAGTGTCTGGCCAGTGCCTTTACCAGTTAGCCATCATTAGGAAGGGCACTATGCCAGGCAGAATCCACTCACCCATGTAGCACGTCTTTGTCAGGAGCTTTCTTGCCCACGCGTGAGGCCCGGTGCTAGATGCTGGGTCCGCAGGGTGGGCAGACATCTGGTGGAGAGAGAGGGCTTTCAGCGGAGCTGCCGTAGTTACCAGCTGCTGTGCATCTGAGGAGGGGTAACCAGCAGCGCTAATTTCGATTGGAGGGGCAGAGAGGCCCATCCTGATCGCTCGACGTTTGAGCTCAGGCCCTTGAAGGGTAGTATTAGAAGAAGAAAAGTTCAGGGAGAGAATGTTCCCGAGACAGGGGTGGGCATCAGGGGACCCACAAGAGCACTTGTGTGGCCATAGCCTGGTAGGCATCAGAGACAGTCTTGTGAGGCCCAAGAGGCAGCGGGAGGCGGCTCACATAGGCCATCTTAAGAAGCTCAGTTTTATTCTCAGTGTGCCAAAGATCGGCTGTGCTTCCGATGCAGACCGTGGATCAGAGGGGGCCAGCGGGGACAAGGGGGAGCGAGCCGAGTGGTGAGAACTAGGGTGGCACTTGGGTGGAGGGGGAGAAAAAAGGCTGTTTGGGTAAGTGCAGACAGGACATTCTGGATTGGGATGAGGGGCAAGGAAGTGTCAGGAATGACTGCTTGCCCTCTGGCTTGGGAAGCTGAGAAAGCTGCAGAGACTTGTGCTTGTACTCTGTCTTAATTGGTAGGTTTTTGTGATCACTGGAGTCTGTGCTGTGAAGAGTAGTGTTTGTGAGAACCAGATGATCATTCTATTTCTCCTTCTCCTTCCCCATTGCCCACCCCTCCCCCCACCAAACCACCCCCACACAGGTCATTCGTGAGAGGAACGAAGGCAGCCAAATCAGATAGCAGGAAGGAAGTGACCAATGGAGCAACACAGGGGCCAAAACTGGACAGCCTGGAGCCTGCAGCTGAAAGAAAGAACTGCTCCAGCACCCAGAGAGGTGGCTCCCCGACCTGGACCACAGGTAGCCAGCCTCAGTCCCCACGGGAGTCCAAGCTGGAGCTGTCCGGAGACCCAACTAGGAAAACCTTGAGCAGCCCCATCCTGCAGAAGACTTCCAGCACCATCACCCTGCAGGCCGCAAGAGTCCAGCTGGAACCAAGAGCACCGGCCTCAGGCACCCTCTCTCCTTCTGGAGAAGATGGAGAGAGGCCAGCTGCTCCCCCACCAGCCACCCTCCTCACCAGGCAATCTGGCCTGGGGAGCCAGGAGGTTGTGAGCAAGGTTGCTACCAGGAAAATCCCCATGGAGAGCCAGAGAGATTCTATATTCCCCAAGTTTGAAAGCAAGCCCCAAAGCCAGGAAGTCAGTGAAGATCAAACAGTCAAGTTCAGATGTGAGGGTGAGTAGAGCTGAAGAAGGTCACTGCCGCACCCCTCCTCACCAGGGTAGCCCCTGGGTGGCCACTCCCTCCCACCCAGCCCAGAAGCCACCTTACAGGGGTCTTCCCTCAGGAAGGACTCAGTCTAGTAATGTGCCTTGTTCTAGAGAAACACCCAACAGTGGCCCATGTTCATTGGGTAGGGTTTTGGCCCTGTGCCCTAATTCTTACCACTCTAGAGAGGAAAACCCATCATCACCATCACCATCAAAATCCAAGCCACAGGGGCTGCTCTTTTCTCCCTTCTGCTGGCTTTGGCTGATCTGGAGACCTGGCTTGTCATCCTACGTCCGCCTTCCCCAAGGATCGTGCCTCCATCTTGAGGTGTTTACTTCTGCACAGTGCAGGGTGAGGCATAAGAGCCTCTTCGGCAGGAGGGCAGCTCACACCAGCCCAAGCTCCTCCCATGGGCCCAGCATGATGCCCACCCCACAGGCACAGCACACTCTCTGGGAGCCTCATGCCCTTCACCTGGCCCTGTAGTTTCAGGGACCCCAAAGCCTGAAGTGACCTGGTTCCTGGAAGGTGCCCCTGTGAGGAGACGAGAAGGCATTGTTGAGGTTTATGAAGAAGGTGGATGCCATTACCTCTGCCTGCTGAGAGCGCAGGCCAGAGACAGCGGGAACTACAGCTGCACGGCCTCCAACGTCCGAGGCCAGGTGTCCTGTGGCTGGACCCTCCTGGTGAAACGTGAGTGCGCTCCTCCAGTCACTCTGGGTTTTCTGTGGGGGGCCATCCATGTAGCACATCCATGTGCTTCCTACACCACAGGAGTGTCGCCCCCTGCCGCCCCCATGCAGGGCGTACAACTCCACAGAAGCACCACCCCCACCCACATGCCAAAGCCAAAGTCATTGCTCCAGGACTGTGACTCCTGATCAGGAGTTCACACCAGAGTCCCCTCAGACTAAGCATGCCCCCACCCCATGCCCAGCCCTGCCCTGCCCAGAGCTCTCCTTTCTGGGTTCCTCAGCTGTCCAAGGAGTCCCGTGACTCACTCTTGTAACCACAGAGAACCAAATGTTCACTAAATATACACGTTTAGAGTCATAGGAGATGATGTGGGATCCCTCATCTTTTATGTTTACTGCAATATCTGTTTATAAAAGTTACGCATGTTCATGGTGAGAGATTTAAACACAATACAATCTTATGACTCAGAAACATTAAAATGATATTTTAATGTTTTTAAAACAAAATCAGCATTGTGCTCTTTGTATACTGCTCTCTAGTCTAATTCGTTCATGTTACATAAGCATCTTTCCATACTATTTCTTTATATATTACTTCATATTCTTCAAAAAAATCTTTTAAAAAATGTTTGCTTTCTTAGTTTTAAGAAAGAGAGAGGGAGAGACAGAAAGAGAGGGAGGCAGAGAACCCTAAGCGTGGGGCTCGAACTCATGAGACATGAGATTGTGACCTGAGCCGAAACCAAGAGTCAGACGCTTAACCGGCTGAGCCACCCAGGCGCGCCTCAAAAACGAGACTTGAACAACCATATAATATTTCATTAGAATAGTGTATCTGATTTAGGCTTGCTCTTATTGTTGAATATTTATGTTGTTTCCATTTTTTTCACTATCATAACAAAACTGTGATAAATATCCTTATACCCATCTATCTCTCTATAAGTTTTCCTCCTCATTTTGAATGCTATTTCGGGACCCTCAGCCCACCGAGGAACATCTTAAACCACAGGGATAGAGTCAGCAAATTTCAGGCTGTTGGAAGTTCTATGGCACGAATACCCTTTGCCTATTTTTTTTTCAACAAATAAATTGCAAGAAAAAGAGGAGGAAGGGACAACCTATTGGAAACTTCGATGAAAAGATACGTGAGACATCAACAATTGCAGTCCATGGACCTTCTGTGGATCCCGATTGAGACCCCTTTAAAAAATTTTTTTAATGAGAACACAAGGAAAATTTGAGCATGCACAAGATATTTGATATAAAGGAATTAGTGCTTATTTTTAAGGTATAATGGTGGTCTTGTGGTTATTTTTTTTTAAGTCTCTGTATTTTAGAAATATAAATTGAGTTATTTGCTGGTGAAATGATATGATTTCCGACATTTGCTTCAGAAATAATCCATGTGTAGTGGGAGCTGGTGGGCATAAAAATGATATGAGATCAGCCATGAGTTGATAGTTATTAAATTTGAGAAGCAGGTATATGATAATGTCCTGTACTGCTGTCTTTTGAAATTTGCCATAATAAATGTTTCCCAAAAAAGAAAGGAAAAGAAAAGAACTTAGTGATTCATCCGTACAGTAGGATTCCATGCAGCCAGTAAGACAAATATGGCGGACCTGTGGGCTGTGATGGTGAAGCATGTCCAAGATACACCAGTAAGGAGAAGAGCCAAGTGCAAAGCTGGATCATATGCTATTTGCACAAAAGGAAAAGAATCTATGTAGAAATGTGCAAACAGATGCTTATGTGTGCATAAAACATTTCTGGAAGGGTCTGCAAGTTGCCTCCAGGAAGGGAAACTGGGGATTCTTAGGAAGAGGTGGGGGGTAGTCTTACTTCTCACTGCATGCATACAGTTGTTTACTTCTTAATTGGGATTTTTACTCTGTTCGTGAATTTCCTCATAAGAAATAGTATCCATTCCATTTGGAGGTGGGAGTTCCTCCAAAGTTCACAAGTCCAAGAGCCTGAGCCTCATCATCCCAATGTGTGTGTGGGATGGACACATGGTGTCATGTCCACCAAAAGTTAAAAACCATCATTTTGCCAGCCAACATTGTTGGGTTGTTAACTAGCATTATTATTGAATGGAAGCTGTGCATCAAGACTCTCCTTGCAGTCAGGTGGGGCTGAAAGAGAATGTGGCCTTCAGAGCTGCTGCAGACCTGGGGCGAACGGGATGGGAATTAAGCCTGCCGCAAAGCTGGCTCTTCTTACCAACAGTCAGCTGTTTGTTTTTGAATGAATGCTGCTCAGAGTGTTGTAAGCCTTTGGTTAATGTCCAGAGTTCTGAAAAAGTTAAATTTGACTGTTTTTGCCAATGTTCTTGTTACTTATATGGAGGAGTGGATTTTAGAAGCCCTCACACCGCCATTGCAAAAGTACTTCTCGGCTCCCTCTCCTGGAGACACCGGGTGCCCTGAAACCATTCCTGATGACTTCGCCAACATGCAGGCCACCTGACACATGTTTTTTTCACCTTCTCCTGTGACACCCTCTTCCTCTCTTTTTTCTCGTTACTGCAGAAAAGCTGTCTCTCTTACCCAGAATTCCCTTTCTATCCCTTCCCCTCTCCACAAAGATCTTATTTAATGATGATTTACTCTCCCATCATTTCTTCAATCCGTCCCCCTCTCTTTATTCAGAGGTCTCTCTCACTTCTCCCTTATAAGCATGCTCTGGTCTTCTCTAGGCTGAAAAAGGAAAGAGAGCTCCTACTTTATCTCTCCACTGTCTTTCACCCCACACTCGCTGCAGGTGTAGTATCGATACACAGCTTCCGTTCGACAATACAGCTCCACTCACAAAGGCCTGCTCAGCGTGCCCGGCTTTGTGCTAAAAGCTTTATCTCTGTTGTTCCATTCAGTTATCCCAACGGTCTTGTGAGACCATTGTAGTCACACCCGTTTTCCAGATGAGAATACTAGGCTGTAATGAAGTTAAATGACTTGTCGGAGGTCACGCACCTTGTAAAAGGTGGCATGTTTCTTACCCATGTTGGTTTGACACAGAAGTCCATATTTTTTCAGTGGCTATCCATGGCTTTACCCTGGGAGGGATTTCATGTTGGCTGGGAAAAGGGGTAGAAGTGCCTTCCCACACCTCTCGCGGTAGTCTGTCCATCCCTTCCCTCAGTGGCGGTGCCAACCACGTGCGCCGTTGTTCTGGCTGAGCTGCTCTCGCGGCCTGCTCTCCCGCAGGGGAGCTCTGGTGTGGAGGTGGAAGTGCGGATGTAGAGTCAGAGAGCTGGGCGAAAAGCCTGCCTTCACCGCTGGGCTTGCCTGTGAGAAAGACTAACCTGGTCTGTAAAATGAGCTTAAGATAGCAACTTCATGACGCCATCACAGTCACATCTGGGAAAGTACTTGGCACAGAGTAAGCCCTCAAGTACCGGTTTTTGCCCTTAAACTCCTGCAGTATAATATGGCTTACCCCTCGCCGCTACATGGACTAGCTTCTCTTGAAAAGCACTGGTGAGGCTTTTTTTTTAATGTTTATTTTTCAGAGAGAGAGCGCTAGCGGGGAAAGGGCAGAGAGAGAGAGGGAGGCAGAGGATCCAAAGCAGGCTTCGCACTGACAGCAGACAGTCTGATGCAGGGCTGACAAGCCGTGAGATCATGACCTGAGCTGAAGATGGATGCTTAACCGACTGAGCCACCCCACTGCTGAGGCCTCTTCTAATCACAAAATCCATCACCTCTTCCCAGCTGTCAGCTGCGCTGACACTTCGCAGCGTGCTCCAGTTGTAGAAGAGATTGTCTACTCCTATTGCTCTTACTTAAGATCCCCAGACTACAAAATGCCCCCCAATTCACCAAGGTAGAAAGCTTTTGGCACGTTCAGTTCAGTGGTTCTCAACTAGAATATGCGTCAGAATCGTGAGGGAACTTAGTAATGCATAGTCCCGGGCCCCCAGCCATCCTGAACCATCGGCTTAGGTTGGAAAACTACAACACATGTGAGTCTTTGTCATCTGATCCAGTCCTGAAACTGGAAAAAACAGTAATTAATCCTGAAACGTCCTTGCCAGTGGGCATGTTGTCTCTACAAGCACAAAGATGTTCCCAAGATCGTGCGGGTCTGATGGAATGTGTTGGAGGAGGGCACAGGAAAGTGAGAAAGGAGTTCTGTGCAACATAGCAGGTCCCTGAGTCCCAGGGGAGGGGGGCAGGCCCGTGTCCTGAGCACTCCCAGACCCAGGCTGTTCTGTGGCCATGAAAAAGGTCTCCACACCCATGGTGCTGCCTGCTTCCAAGTGTGAAGACAGGTGAAGTCCCAGCCAGGCTCCCGAGAAGCTCCGGGTATTCAGGGCAGCAAGGCACCTACCCGTGAGGCGTTGGGTGACTGCAGTCTGTCACCACAGCAGGCCGGCTGTGGTCTGAGGTGGCCTGTCTGTTCTTTGCCTTTGCAGGGCTGGCCGTGATGGAGGTGGCTCCCTCATTCTCCAGTGTCCTGAAAGACTGCACTGTCGTTGAGGGCCAGGACTTTGTGCTGCAGTGCTCAGTTCAGGGGATCCCGGTCCCCCAAATAACATGGCTGCTCAATGGTGAGTTCCCCCTGCTCTAGCCCTCTGGGCCCTTTGGCCCTGCCTGCATTCTCACTTGGCTTTTCCCATTTATCACTCAGAACTCTCGATGCATAAGTAGGAAATGCTGGGCACAGAGGTCGCAGGGTGCCGAGAGATCATGGCCTACTATTGCCTGGCTGCGGGCACTGGGCAAGTCATGATTCATATCTGAGCCTTGAGGTCCTGCAACATGGGAATAACATCAGCTACCTTCCAGAGTGGCAGATGTGAAAATTAAGTTAGATCCTTAATACAAAACAGTTAATGTGCCTGGTACGTGGGTGCACAGGCAGTTTGGTTCATTAATGTGGCCAGGCTCATAGTAGGCCCTCAATAAATATTCCTCGAGTCAATAAATGAGCAAATTAAATTAGCGAACCACAGAAGAAGTTATCCATGGAACCTCGCCTTTTATTTAGTGGCAGTTGGCGTGGGGATTCATAGGCCAGTAATGGTATAGTCCTAGAAAGACATGCCAACTTTTTGTTTGTTTTTGCCTGGTAAGGTCTTTTGGAAAAAATTAGTTATCCTATATTATCACTCTTCTCTTTTTAAAAAAGCCTTTCATTTGCAAAGTTATGGGAGGAGTCTAATTTTAGAACTAACAACCGTCCATAACACTGATGATATTGAGCAGTGTCTGCTCTGGGGATCCACAAGGAGGGTGAAGGGGGACCTGCCCGTGGGAGGCACCATCGAGCGGTTGGGTGACCTTGGACATGCTGCTTTGCCTCTCTGGGCATCAGCTTTATGGGTGAGGAAGTGGGCCGGAACAGAAGGTTTGGGACCTCAGCCAGTGATCAGGGCTGATCAAATAGGCTCCTTAAGGGACAGTGGCCCCTGTCACCTATGCACCAGATAGCCCCTAGTCGTGTATCCCATTGACGTGTTACCTATGAACCTTCCTAGTTGGTCTAGTTTGCTTAGGCTTTGGTAGAGATTCTCTCTAGTCAGTGAGAGAAGGTGCCATGTAGCCTTTCTACATGCCATCTTCTTGGGCAAATAAGTGAAAATTGAGGTCACCCTTCCCTCCACCCCTCACTATGGACAGAGCTTCTGTCGGATCCTGTGACTGACTACAAAGAGGCAGCCTCCTTGCAGCTGAAACAGAACATGGACGTTAAGGACTAGTAATGGATCTCAGTAAGAGAGTTTCACTTCCATCTGGCTCGGAGTCCAGACCAGGGGTCAAGAAACATTTCCTATAAAGGGCCAGAAAGTAAATATTTTCAGCTTTGCTGGCCCTACTGCCCCTGTCACAACTACTCAACTCAGTGACTATGGCACAGAAACAGCCCGAGACCAGATGTAGATGAATAAGTATGGCAGTATTGCAATAAAACTTTATTTGTGGGCATTGAAATGTGAATTTCATACAATTTTAACAGATCACGAAATATTTTACCTTTGATTTTTCTTCAACGATTTAAAATATGTTAAGAATTAATCTTAGCTTACAGACCATACAAAGGCAGGCTGCAGGTCAGATTTGGCCCCTGAGCAGTAGTTTCCTGACCCTTCGTCTGCACCTCTCAGGGCTGGGCAAAGCAACCCCACCTTCTTATTCTTGGTGAATCTTGGCATTTCCACACCATTACCACTAGAGGGCAATCGTGCTCAAGTTGCCTTAGCTCCTGACTCTGATCCCGAGTGCTGGGTCTCCCAGTTCTGCAATTCCGAGTGCCCTGAGGCAGCAGCTCCTTTCTGGGGCCACCATTACATCTCATGCTTGTCGGTAGGGCCAAAACGAGTTACACCCCAGTAGCAGAAGAGGTCTCAAACATTTTGTTGGCACATTTCAACAGCAGAGGCCCTTTGAAGGCAGTCATGGTATGTACTGGTATTCTCAAGGAAGATAGGTGTTAGGGTGTCATTTTCACAACAAACAAAGTGTGCGTTCAGTCGTCTCAGTAGCAGGATCCTGACCCCCTGCCTCTCCCAGCCCCCAGCCCCACCTTTATGAAGAGCAGTAGGCGGGGCAGAATCTCTTCTCTCCGACCCTATGGCATGTCTTGGCAGTCTCTGCAGACTGTCCTGGAGACACAAAGTGTTGCTATTTGCAGAAGAAAACATTGCATTGCAGGGAGAGGACTTCTTTCTGTACTTGCTCCCTCTCCCCCTGCCTACCCTCAATTTTATGAAGTGCGAACCAGGACCCCAGGGCCTGACAAGGGAAGAAACTGACAGTTGCTTCCTATATGGTGAATGGACACATTCCTGTTCTAAGGCCAGAATCTTCAGTAATGAGATTTTTTTTTTTTCCTGGAGATGAAAGCTCGCATCCTGGAATGATGAAGTCCCAGGAACATATAGCATCAAGGAAAGCACTGACCTTCATAGCATGTGCTTCTGTCTCCATGCAGGACTTTATGTGACCTGAATAAAGGGCCTCTTGTGGCAAGGAGTCTGGGAAGAAGGGGCTGGAGTCATTTTTAGTTTCCCATATTTATCTTTTCCCTGGACCCTAAAATGTACTGAAATGCACCTAACTGCAGCGTCAGGTTGAGGTCACACAACTGCCTTCTGATGAGTGTCTGCAGTGGGAATGGAGTCATTATTTCTGGAGCTGTCTGAAAGGAGCCGGGAGCCTTGTGTTGTCTGGGTGAGGCCTGTTGTGCCTGAAGCTGGGCTGTGGGCCAGATGACCCTGTAAGATTCCTTCCAGGCTCGGAACTCTGTGAAGTCCAGGATGTGGATGTAAGGATTGTGTCTTTAAACAAAATGCACAGAACTCTGTCCCCTTCCCTTCTGCATTCGGAATGCCTCCAGAATCTCTCCCCACAGTCCTTCCGGCCCCAGCCTGGCTCCTGCACCTCCCTCCCTGGCACCTTCTCCCTTCTCCACCTGTAAGCCTCTGTCCAGCTGGCTAGGAGTGGGCCTGACATGTCACCAGCCCCCAGTGGATCTGAGCAAGCATGGCGACATGACAACAGCGGCCCTGCGGAGGACAGGGCTCCCCTCCCCTCCCCTGGGAACCCCCTGACCTGAGCCTTCCTGTGCTTCCCTCCACAGAGCAGCCCATCCAGTACGCTCACTCCTCCTGCGAGGCTGGCGTGGCCGAGCTCCACATCCAGGACGCCCTGCCGGAGGACGACGGCACCTACACCTGTCTGGCCAAGAACACCTTGGGGCAGGTGTCCTGCAGCGCCCGGGTCACTGTCCATGGTAGGAGCCTCTGGGCACCTCTCTAGAAGCATCTTTGCTGCAGACATCTGCTTTGGAGAAAGCACTGCACCCGAAGGCAGGCAGGTGGAGGAAATGGCCTCCAGAATGGCCTGACAGTGACAGGGGTGTGCAGGGCAGATGAATATTCAAAACCCAGTTCCCCACCTCCTCACCCCATCTGGGCTGAGGAAAAATGCAAGGGAAAGAGGTGAGGGCTCCCTTGGCTCAAGAAGCTCCCAGTGTGAAGACTGCACACCGAAAAATGACCTAGGAGGAGTACTCACATACCCCCTTAGGACTTAGGGGTCTCACAAGTGCAACCTCCCATACTGGAGGCTATTGGGTAAGAGTGCTAGTATTGAGGCTTTGAGAGGGTCACAGGTTGTTCCCCTTTTCTTTCTGCCCCTGCTCCTCCCCACCAGCCTGGGCTTGTTTTCATACATCCTCAGTGTGGTGTCCAGTAATCTGATTACAATGGTCATCCACTGATCCTTGCCAAGCCCTTAGTCCTAGGAAGTTTCAGGGGAGCCGCAGCACTCAAGACAGAGCTGTCTGTGCTGTGGTGTCAGTGGGCATGGTGACGGCGCCTGGGGAGTGCTGTCTGGGGCCAGTGTGTTCAGGTGAGCCAGCCTCCCCAACCTCACCCCGGGTCTGGGCCCCCAGCTCCTGTGTGTGACTAGGGCCTGGGTGCTTGGACTGGGTGCTCTGTGTTCTGTTTTCCCAGCAGACTAGCAGGAGACCATGTGTCTTCCCTCTGGCCCCCAGGGTCCAGGCCTTGTGGGGAGAGGCTCCCTGTAATGTGAGCGGCCACCTTCTGGGAGGCCACGGGACATGGTTTCACTGAAAAGGGCAAGGGGAGAAACATGTGCTGGGTCTGGGGGTCTCAGAAAGTTCATGCGACTTGCCTAAGCACACAAGCCAGCAAGCGGAGCTGGCCTATCAGACCCAGATCCGCATGGCCCCAAGCCTGTGCTCATTCCCATGCCCGGCCCTTCTCTAGAGCATGCATCCGCCGGCCCAAAGGGAGAGCCGGGGCCCCGTGGGGTTAGAGGCTCACACTGATGCTGGCTCTGCGAGGTGCCCTGCCAAGAAGGGCCCCACTCCCTGGCCTCCCCGATGTCTCTGAAGTGCTCTGGCATGGAGTCATCGCCCGGGAACTGGCCTCTGCTTTCTTTTAGGAAGCGGTTCACATCCAGGTGGGACCCTGAGTCTGACCCCCGGGAATTTGTCAGCCAGAATTCTGGCTGTCCCATCTATCCGCTTTCTCCTCACAGATCTCATTTCGTGGCTCTTTGAGGGGCCTTGGGAAATTGTAGTAATGAAACAAGAACAGATCTGAGCCTCATCTCCTTGGGAGCAGTCCTCACCTTCCCAACAGGGGACTCTCCTTGGAGTTCCACACAGCCTACCCCCACAGTCTAGCAACAGGCGAGAGGGCCAGAATGACGTGTGCTGAGTCTACTGTCTGAGACTCTCCCGGTGAGCTTCAGCCAGGGGCCCTGCTAATCCAGTGCCTGTCCCCACTTGCCTGGCTTTAGATTGGATTAAAGAGACCCAGCTGAGCTAATAGTCCTACTGGAAGTGGGGGGTCCCCAGATGAAGGATCAAGGGGTCTTTGGGGCTGTCCTCCATGTCCCCAGGTCTGTGGGGAGGAGTGGGCCTGGGTGACTGCCTATCCAAACATGTTTTAAAGCAGAAACAGGTCCCCAGCAAGAACTCTGCCAGAGCCCTTTGGGTTTGCTCTGAGGACAGCCCTGCGTGGGTGAGAACTCCCTCCCGGTGTGGGGATTTACTGGCCTGTGAAGGCTAAACAGAGGCTCAGATACCATAAATGGTGAAGCAGGCTGAGAGACGCAGCCACGCGCTCGAGCCGCAGGGCTGGGCCGTCTGCACAGGAGTGGGGTGGGCTGAGCCTGGCACTGTGACGCCCCTGGCTCCCTGCCCCGAGGCACTTGGGCAGCTCGAGTCCACATCCTGCTCCATCCTCTGCTCTGGAGTTTTTCTTACTTTATTGGCAACTCCTGTGGCTCCAGGTCTCTGGGGGCAGCTGAGGGCTGGGGGTGACCGCAGGAGAGGCATTCATTTCTACTGTACCGAATGCTGTTCCAGCCTCCGCGTAGCTGCCCAGGGCCTGGCCTTTCTGCTACCCTCAGCGTGGTGTGGGTCACAATCTCACCGTGGCTGTGCAGCAGGCTTCCTGGCGACCTGAGTGCCATTCGACTCTCCGGGCCTCACCTTCCTCTTCTGTGCAGTGGGGACACGGATAGTCACAGTCCCCAGTACTGTGAGGATTAAGTTAACAAATGCATGTAATGTCCTCAGAACACAGAGGATGTGCTCAATGTATGCTGACCACCCCCCCCCAACCTTTAAACAAGGTAAAATGCCAAGTCTAACTGGTTTTATCAAAGGACCAACTTTGCCACAGTGGATAGGTGGTTGTCTGATGGTCCATATACTTGTTTGTTGGTTTTTAGTGAGGGGAGAAAAGTCAGAATCCAAGAAGGGAGGCCTTGGGCCAGACACGAGAACAAGCCATTCTAGGGGCTCTCTCCACAAGAGGGCGCCCTTGAGCAGGGTGCCTGCTCTGGTTTCCAGGGTGGCTTTGCTGCAGGCAAGATGAGCAGGAGAGGGGCGCCTGGGTGGCTCAGTTGGTTGGGTGGCCAACTTCAGCTCAGGTCGTGATCTCAGCTCATGGGTTCGAGCCCTGCATCTGGCTCTGTGCTGATGGCTCAGAGCCTGGATCCTGCTTCAGATTCTGTGTCTTTCTGTCTCTCTCTCCCTACCCTGCTCATACTCTTTCTCTGTCTCTCAAAAATAAATAAAACATTTTTAAAAAATTAAAAAAAAAAAAAAAGATGAGCAGGAGAGTCCCGCAGATGCTCTGAGAAAGGCCAGGCATGGGTGCTCTTTGTCACCTCTTTAGCCAAGGTTCTGTAATCCAGAAATCGCTGGCTCAGCAGTCTGACATGATTTCGGCAGCCAGTTTACCCAGCTTTCTCTGCCTCCTCTCTGCTGCAACCCCTTTCTCCAAACCCTGCCTGTCCCCCCCCCCCCCAACAAATGTCAGTTCCTCTAGGAAGCCCTCCCTGGTATCCCCAGCATGAGTTATCTTACCGGCAGAACCACCGTTATCACTGTGCTTATTTGTTAATAAATCCATACTGAGCCCCTGCCGTGTGCCAGACATCATTCCGGGCAGGCTGCCGTGGGCAGGACTGAGAAGCTCTGCCTTCGTGGTGTTGTACGTTGTCATGGGGAGACACCCAACAATCAGCACGTGGTTTAATCAAATACTGACAGAGAAGGGTACAAGGGATACTTTTGGATGATGGCTAGTGAAGGAAGGCTCTGGCAGAGGTAACTTTTGAACAGAGCCTTCGGTGAGCTGGAGACAGTGCTCTAGGCAGGAGGTACAGTAAGCGCAAAGGCCCTAAAATTGAGAACAAGATCAGCCTATTCAAAGAACAGTGAGATACCCAGCGTGGCTGGAGTGGGGTGACTGGGTGGCCAGTGGTAGAGAATGAGTTCAGAGAGAGACGCAGGGGCACATCATGCAGGGCCTCTATGGGGCAGGAGCTCACAATTTTATTCTTACTGTGCAATTTTGCTCTAATTGCTGTTTCATTGTCTCCCCTGCCAGACTGTTGGCTCCCTGCCGGCAGGGACCATGTCTTACTCATAACCGTGGGTGGAATGGGGCCTGCTATGTGAGCGTGCGTTCAGCAAACGGATAAAGGCACACGGAGATTGGTGATCTCCCCGGGGCCCCCCTCCGCCTCCCCGCTTGCTCGAGTGCTCAGCGCTCATCGGCATGTGCAGGAAGTCCACAAACTAGCTCTCAAGAGGCCCTCAACAAATATTCCTCCTTTCCTGCCCCGTCCCCAGAAATAAAATCCCCAATAGTTAACCAGGCAATGAAAGCCCTCCCTCACCACCCCGACCCAGGATGGAGACTAAAGGGTGATTAATCTAAATTCCTGCAAAGCCCAGGAAGGTCTGAGGGAGAGTAAATATTTCAGTGTATTTGGACTGAGTCACTGGGGTTGGGGAGAGACTTCTTTAGGCTAGAATATTTTAGTTTATCTGCCCCCGAAGTATCTTTGTCAAAACTAAAATTCTTAAGTGACTAGATTTACTAACCTGCTAATTGCGCCCATTTTGACAGAGCGTCTCAGCCTAATGGTTGTTTATTTAACTGAAGACTTGCTGGGCCTCTTTCCTTTTTTTTTTTTTTTTTTAATGTTTTATTTATTTTGAGAGAGAAAGAGAATGCACACGCAAGCAGGGAAAGGGCAGAGGGGAGGGGGACAGAGTATCCAAAGTGGGCTCTGTGCTGACAGCAGGGAGCCCGATATGGGGCTCGAACTCATGAACCTTGAGATCGTGACCTGAGCCAAGGTTGGACACTTAGCCAACTGAGCCACGTAGGCGCCCCAACTTGCTGGGTGTTGCCCAGCTCTTAAAGGCATCTCAAGACATGAATTGTTGGTAAATTAAAAACAAACAAACAGATTTCTAGAGTAAAAAAAAAAAACAAAAAAAAACAAAGAGGCATACTTATTAGAGTATTTGTTTCCGGTGAAGAGCCCCTTAATGAAAACCTAAGTGCCAGGGAAGTCAGCCATCACTGCACAGTGAGAGCATCAGCTGGAGCCCAGATTGCTTTCAGGTGAGTGACAGGCCCTCGGTGGGGCAGCTGGGAGCCCGGACAGGCCCCTGCCACCTACTCTCTCCCAGGTTATGCGCAGGTACTCTGGATGCTATATAATCTGTTTGGTGGTATCAGGTACGGACTCTATCTGTAAGTTTACAGGCACCGAAAATATTTGTGATGCTTATGTTAGCTAAAGAGACTTATTGAAGAAGGATAAACATTGGTTTTAATATTTTTTTGTTTTTTAAGAACCTTGGTCCACCCGCAACATCTGGCCAAAAGTCTTTTAAACGTTTTTTTTTTTTATTTATTCTCGAGAGAGAGAGGGAGATTGAGCGTGGGGAAGAGAGGCAGAGCATTCCAAACAGGCTCCCAAGCTCAGCGAGGAGCCCAACGCAGGGCTCAATCCCACGACCCTGGGATCATGGCCTGAGCCGAAAAACAAGAGTCAGACGCTTAACCGACTGAGCCACAGGCGCCCTGCAACAGTCTAGTTTTATATAGGCTGACTACAACAGAAATGGGGTTGTGCAAGATGTGGGTTCTTCGTGTCACAGGAAGACCTCTGAGTGTATGTGTGTGCATATGTGTCCATATCATTGAATTGTGGCCTTGTTTTACTAATTGGACAATTCGAGATGTAGAACCGTCTACCTCTCCAGACCACTGTTGGTCATATCTGTCATTTACCTGCTTGGAGTCCTTGGTCAAAAATGCCATCCAGAATTGTACCTTTATGTCCTTAACAGCAAAATGTGATCTGTGCTATGACAGTGTGGTGGAGAATGTGGTTTCCAGGCACTCATTCGGAGGGAGCATTGGGTGGTTTGGATGCTATGCTCTTACCTTTAGAGTTTGATTATAACTTCTGAGTCCGTAAGAAGGCTACGGTTGCAGTGATTCCTGCTTCCCATCCAGCAGTCCTGTCTACTAGTCACAGATCTTCAGGGGGTATCCTATATCATTGTTTCCTTTCATTCTTTTCCTTGCATGCTTCTATCCCCTTTTGTTTCTAAGGTTCTAGAGAAGTCAGTGGGGGGTGGGGTGGTGAAAAGCCAACAGAGCAAGGCTCTGCAGGGAAAAAATCGCTTTTTATGACACAGAAGTAGAAATTTTGTTGAATCACCAAGGAGGTTTATTTGGTGAGGAGACAGACTTTTGTTGGAAGAGAATTCAAATACCTTCCTGGGGATTTATACCTTGCATAAAAGCCCTGCAAATAGAAGGGGCTAGGTGAAGGTAAGCTTCCTTCGACGAGTACTCTAGAGCCAAGAGTGATGGCATTTAGGGAAAGGAGGAGGCCAGACTGTGATCCCTGGACCGTGCTGGACTTCGAGCACCAAATAAAGAAAGAAGGGAAGACTATGCTTCCAGAACTCCCTGTCAGTTGGTGATTTACTGACTTTCCATAGTATATAACAGGGTTTGGAGTGAATCAGACTTGCTGCTGGAATGGTATTTTGCATCGTAGTGACTAAGCAGAATAGCTCGTCAGTCCTTTTCCCTCTAACTATGCAGTTGCAAGAGGTCTGTGTGTCTGTGCATGGAGGCATTAGGAGACGGGGTGTTAGGAAGTAGGGGAAGGCCATTCCATGCCCATTTTCATTGGGTGACCACCTGCGAATCCTGGGATCCGGGCGAGCTACTGATGGACAGAGCCTGAGGCTCTGAGAGTAGGACTCAGTAAATGGCCATGATGGCAATAGGCAGTGGTCCCTTTGTACAGGAGAGTCCTGGGGAGCTCCTTAGATGGTGGGGTGTTTCCCACCAACATTCTGTCTCTGTTTTGTATGTCTGTGTCATCTGTTTAAATACTTTCCCACAAAAAATAAATAAATACTTTCCCACAGTTTTTTGTTTTAATCAAAGAAATAAGTTTTGAATGAGCTGGGAGCCTGCAGGGGGCCATTTTGAAGGCAAACTACTCAAAGTGTCAGCATGTGTATTTAATGCAAGTTTGGATCCATAAACATGGGCCTTTGAAGAGCATCAGGTTGGCTGATAAAAGGAGACAGTGGAGAAAATGCTTTTTTTTTTTTCTCTTAAAGTTTATTGTTTTGAGAGAGAGAGTGGGAAAGTGTGGGTGGGGGGCAGAGAGAGAGAATCTCAAGCAGGCTCCACGCTCAGCGCAGATCCTGATTCTGGGCTCGATCTCATGAACCATCAGACCGTGACCCGAGCTGAAATCCAGAGTTGGACACTTAACCAACTGAGCCACCCCAGAAAACGCTTCTCTAGAGAAATTCTGAATTGTTTTTCCTGCTAAACCCATGAAAAGGAAAGGAGAGACCCAAAGGTAAGAACAAGAGGGTCACAGTAGTACAGAGGGAGGGCTGAGAGCACAGCCAGCCACTGGGACTAAGGCTGCAGAGGCTTCTTAATTTCAAGCCCAAGAGAAACTAACAGCCTCGTTCATGTCTCCGGGTTTGAGGAAACGGTTATACAGACTATTGTATGAGAATTAATGAGAGCTGTAACAAAGTGCACCTGCGCAACAAAGTGTGGGTATTTAACTCTTTCTCTGAATAAGAGCGTCTCAAAATATAATATTGTGTTAATACCAGTTCGTGTGAGTGTTTTAAACTATCGATTAGTGTTTTTAATGAGGAACTTTTTTTAAGTTTGTTTATTTGGAGACAGTGCATGTGTGCAAGTGGGGAGGGGCAGAGAGCAGGAAAGAGAGAATCCCAAGCAGGATCCCTACTGTCAGCACAGAGCCCAATGAAGAGCTTGACCTCTTTAACCGTGAGATCATGACCTGAGCTGAAACCAAGAGTCTGACACTGAACCAACTGAGCCACCCAGGCACCCTGAGGAACGTTGTTTTAATAGAAAAAGTCTAATGGGTTGGAAAAGCTGGCTCATTTTATTTAATTCCAGTAACAAGTTCACTTTCCACCTTTGAATTAATTCCATGTGACAAGTAAAGTAAGCCCATGCTCAGAGGAGAGGCGACTGGCCACCAAACCCGGCTAATTAGCCACAGAGCCAGGCCTGCAGCTGCTCAGCCCCCACGCCACCTCCTCTGGTTCTCTGAGACCCCAGCAAGTCCTCCATTGGGTACTTCTGCCTCACGAGAGCAAGAAGTTCATGTTCAAGTTCATGATAGGATTCTGCAAAAACAGTTTCTGATAAGTCAAAACAGAGGGTGGCCAAGGAGGGAAAACCTAGAGGGTCCGTAGGGCCCTTCCTTTTCCCTCCATCCATCTCCTCTCTGCTCTGTCGTCTCTCCGCTCCTCCCTCTTCTCAAGTCCCACTACCAGCTTTAACCCATACTGCATCATTTTGGCTTATCAATAAACTGCTTCTAAGTATTTCTAATCTCAATCCTTGTCTTTCCATGGAGGACAGCCTTGATTTGTTCCCTTTCTCTCGAAATGGAATGGGGCGCCCAGTAGCTAGCTACTCAGTTAAATGATAGTGAGTCCATGAATGACTAGAGAGTCATCAGCCAAGTGACCGGGTAGCAGAGCCATGGATGAGTTCACGTTCAATCTTTAATACTAGGCCAGTAGATCAAGGGGTCTCAGCCCTTCCTGGAACCCAGAGACAAGGCCTTCTCTGGGCTTGGTGTCAGGGGAGCATCAGGAAGCACAGATGTGGGGGAAACTGGGGTATATTTAATCCAGCCCCATTTGAGTTGAGTAGCGTATCTGTTACTGGGTCCCCAGGACCCCTTCCTTGCACTCTGTGTGCCACAGCCAGTGCCTGCCCCTCTCCCCAAATGAAGAAGGCCCAGGTTCCCTGGGCCACTGGGGGCCTTTTGCCTCAGACCCTGGCCCACCTCCCCCTCTTCAAAGCAGGGCTGTGCCAGATGATAGCTAAAGCACAATCCCAGAGGCCCACCTCTCTTGGGTAACTGGCGAGTCTGGCATGGGCACAAACAATAACAGCTCCCATTGGAATCTAGGCGACAGGCCTTTGTTCTCAGGACAGCAGGGGCAGCATCCAGACCAGGTCCCCGGTGGCCATGTCAGCCCTGGGATCTTAGGACCGGCCACCTCCCTTCTCTGAGCCTCAGCAATCTCCGACATAAAATGGGGACACCACCTGCCCTCCCTCTGAGGATGGTGAGAGTAACACCGAATGAGCTGTGATGATCCTTCTGAATCCTCGGGTGCTGGACTCTGCAAAGCATTGTTATGAGGCAGCTGCTAATGCCCTTCCAGACATCTGTCTGGTTCAATGGGAGTGCCCTGGTTTGGAGGATGGTTCTCATCGTAGTTACGGTCAGGTCGAGTGTGCCCAACCAAAAAGTTGGGTTAGGAAAGCCAAAAATTTAAAAAACATTCATTTATTTTTATACTTACTGTGTTCCAAATGTTGTTCTAGCTGTTTTACATACGTTGCTTCTTTTAATCATCCAAAAGCCTACAGTGCTTACCATGCATTAGGCACTTATCAACACCGTATCGTCATCAAGAACTGATGATAACTGGGGCTCCTGGGTGGCTCAGTTGATTAAGCATATGACTTCGGCTCAGGTCATGATCTCACAGTTTGTGAGTTTGAGCCCCTCGTTGGGCTCTGTGCTGACAGCTCAGAACCTGGAGCCTGCTTCGGATTCTGGGTCTCCCTCTCTATTTGCCCCTTCCCCACCCATGCTCTGTCTCTCCAAAAAAAAAAAAAAAAAGTTAAAAAAGTGATGATAACTGTGTGTTGGGGGCCTCGCTTCAGATCACAAAGCTGGAGCTAGGAGTTCAGAGTACCAGTTTCCCTCTCTCTTCTTATTTTACCTAAGTCCATACAAGAGTGAGCACAAACGGATGCACAGTGCACAGGCCCCAGATGAGACAGAACAGTTTGTTTGGCTCTGGAATTAGATGAAACACACAACCTTGTCTCTTTACCTGGCTGGCCTTGCTTTGTTTTAGCTTTCCTCCCCTGGCCGGGGTCTAGGTTGTAGGTCAGCCGATAAGACAGCTGTCCTTGTGGAGAGTCGACGGCCGGAGCATCTGGCCTCGCCACCAGGAGGCCTGGGTGTGAGCTCTAGGCCGGCCTGTAACTGGCAGGTAACTGGCCCCGTGACCTTGTGCAGGCCGCTTCACCTGAGCACACCCTGGCCTCTCCATTAGGGAAGTGGGGCTTCAGGGTTCTAGTGAGGGCTGCTTTTTTCAGGCCGCATACAGAAAACTACTTGCCCCAGAACTGAGATCCTCACGGGCTCCTTAATCCCAGTGCAGAGTGTGTGTGTGCAGGGAGGCTTGGTTGGTTTCTCACGCTGAGAAGAATTTGGGGTGATCGAATGCTAGGGATGACTCAGCCACGCTCTAGCCTAGATTCAGTCACACAGGTCCCATGTGAGCCCAGACTGTAGGTCTGAGGCCCAGGTTCATTCTGCACACGTACTTGCAATCACTTCTGTCTGCCTTCCATGCAGGCCCGGGGTCTGGGGAAGACAGAGCGGGTCTGGGACCATGGTGGCATGGGACTCTGTGTCTCCCAGGCCGGGCACCCACAGAGCAGTCATCGCACTCCTCTGTCTCCTGGAGGGGGTGCAGCCAGGTTGTTCTCTAATTATTTTACATCTATCCCAGAAGAGTTTTAAGCAATACGTTTGTATTCCTAACAGCATTTGCCTCAGGGCATATAAAAATGAGTCTGTGATCCTTGGAGGGCCCCATCTGTGTTCTTCCCAGCTGATGACCCACAAGTAATGGAGCCCAAGCGGGTGTGAGTCGACCCCCGTGTCAGCCTCACAGAAGGTCTTATTGGTGTTGAATAGTCGTACAAAGTACGGTCACATTATCTCTTTAAAACTCTCTGTATCCCAGGATTATACTATTATTACCTTAAACACAGGGGAGGAAGCTGAGCTTCAGAAAGGGGCAGTGACTTGCCCCAGGCCAGGCCCCGGCCTCAGACCCTACATTTCCCATGGCTTTCAGAGCACCGGTAAGCTGCCGCGTGGAAGGCAGTGCCCAGGCCGCCCTCGTAGGAGAGGGAGGCACAGATCTTTTAGTGCCCACTGACTGAGACCTATAGGGTGCGGGCCAGGAAACCTGGCAGGGGGAAGACCTGAGAGAGGGTAGGGGCCCAGGAGGAGCCACCACTGGCTCGAAGGAGTTTTGATGTCCCCGCAGTCCATAGGAATGCCCATCTCCACAGACCTCTGAAGCTGAGGGCCGGCCGAGGCAGCAGAGGAGCAGGAACTGGGGGAATCTGGACAGGCGAAAACATTCTGTCCTCAAGCCTCAGTCTGTGCAGGACAGGAAATTCCTCAACTCTCCCGAGGCAGCCTGCCTTCCTGGCCACCGCAGCCCTGCCAGAGAGACGAGATCTCTGCACTTCTAATACTGGCCTCCCTGAGCCGAGTCCCGGGGCCTCACATCAAGGGCAAGCCTGCCTTGGCTGCCCCTCTGCCAAAGGTGGCGGTGCTGGGGACTGGGGCAGAGGAAACAGTGGGGACCTGAGAGCTCATCCTCGGGTCACAGAACATCGGGTTGCCCTGCCTCAACTGCCCTTGTGCTCCAGCTTCATTACCTTCATAATGCACCTGCCTTGGGGGAGGTTTTCCTCCAGCATCCCAGGCTTCTCAGCCTCTCCCATCCTCATTCCCAGAGGCTGTGCGGGAGAGCTCTGCAGTGGACTGTATTTGGTTTTTAGTGCCAAAAGAGAGAAATTCGGTGGCAAATTTGGAGTTCGGCTTTTCTCAGGCATATAAGGCACGTTGGAGATATATCCCCGGGGCTCTGGGCTTCCTGGAAATCTAATACAGGTGGCCTTTGCTAATAAGAACCCAAAATACCACAGTCCCTTTCCCCCAAAACTTAGAGTTTAAGTTAGAGAGATCATAGTCCCCTCCCTCCTTCCCCCTGCCCTCACCAAAAGACAAAAACAGAAAAGCTACAGAATTATTGAAGGTCAAAGCCACCTGGTTCACAGGGCAAAGGGCAAGATCAGAGACTGAGCAGCCGTGAGCTCGTCCCGCACCAGAACTGTCCTGTGTGGGAAGCTGATACCACCCGCTCAGCCACTTTGCTGCCCCTTCCTCTCCTGCTCACATGAGGCAGGTCCAAGCCCAGCCTGGGGAGTATTCCAAGAATAACGGAAAGCCTGTTTGTTAACCCATCTCCCCGGAGAACTGAACAGGAGTGAGTAGGCCAGCCCTGAACCCAGAGAGTTGTTCTGGTTTTTATCTTTGGCTAGCTGGTGCACTTCCTCCCTGCCTCAGAGACTCTTTCCCCAGTTTTTACTAAGATAATATTAATGTACAGTAAATTGCATGTACTCGTGGTGTTTAATTTGAAATCTTCGCCCATGAAACCTTCACCACAATCTTAAGAAATGAACATCTCGATCAACCCCAGATGCTTCCTTGCACCCCTTTAGAACCCATCCCCGTGAGCCCCGGGCAACCGCTGATCTGCTTGCTGTTGCTGTATTTTGCATTTGCCAGAATTTTATATAAACGGAATCATCCAGTATGTGCTCTTTCTTTGGCTTTCTTTAGTCAGTGTCATTTTTATGAGATTTGTCTCTGTTGTAGTGTCTATTGTTAGTCTGTTTCTTTTTATTTTTTTTTATGTTTATTTTGAGAGAGAGAGCACGCGTGCGCCAGTGTGCAAGCAGGAGTGGGGGAGGGGCAGAGAGAGAGAGACACAGAATCTGAAGCAGGCTCCAGGCTCCAAGCTATCAACACAGAGCCCGAGGCAGGGCTCAAACCTATGAACCATGAGATCATGACCTGAGCTGAAGTCGGATGCTTAACTGACTGGAGCCACTCAGGCGCCCAGTGGTCTGTTTCTTTTTATTGCTGAGTAGTATTCCACTGCATAAATATAGCACACTTTTTTTTTTATTCATTCGCTCGTTGATGGACATTTGGGTTGTTTCTAGTTAGGGTCATTTAGGAATAAGGCTGCAATGAATGTTCGTATACAAGTCTTTTGTCCGGGTATGTGCTTTCATTTCTTCTGTGTAAGTAACCGCGGGTAGAATGACTGGACCCTATGGTAACTGCACGTTTCACTTTTAAGCAACTGCCGAACTGCTTTCGGAAGGGTCTGTACCACGCACGGTACCGCAGTGGGTGAGAGGTCCCAGCGTTCCACAACACACCCTCGCCAACACCAGTGCTTGGCATGGCTAGTCTTTTTTATTTGGGTCACTCTCGTGAGTGTAGTGTCTTTGGCTTTCTTGAGGTGTTTAGAATCTCGTGGGGTGGCAACAGAGCATCACACGGCCATAGAAAATGACAAGGAAGCTCTTCACTTCTGTTTTCTGAGAGATGCCTCTCAAGGTATATAGTTAAATGAAAGGCTGTCCCTGGTGTGTATAGTGTGCTATCATTTTGGTAAGAGAAGAAGCTGGAAGAGTATACTTATCTGCTCCTTTGTGTTATATACATAGACCATCTCTGGCAAGACGAACAAGAAACTGAAAATTGGTCGCCTCTGGGGAGAGGTGCTTGATGGCCAGAGGTCAGGGGCAGAAAGGAAACTACACATACTCTTTGGTACTTTTTAAATTTTGTACCATGGGAGTGTATCACTTATTCAGAAAAGTGAGTGAAATTTAAGAAAACCTCCTCAAATTTGAATTTCTCTGGAAGCAGAGCCCAGAGGGAGTGAGCCCTGCAGAGGCCCCGCCTTCCCTTGCTCTCAGGCAAGAGCGCTGGCTTGCCAGGCAGAGAAACAGGCTCTCCTTCCTACTGTCTCCAGTACCTACCCACACTCCTTACCTGTTAGCAGTTCGCCTCTGGCGGGAGTCTGAGCCTCAACCCAGTCTTGTGCCCAGCAGCCATTTAGTCTGTGTTTGTTGAGTGAATAAATCACTGTTTACCCCACATTCTGTTGTCTGCCACACAGAAAAGAAGAGCGACAGGAAGAGTGGGTATCTTCTGCCCGCGGCTCCCAGCAGGCCCGTCGCGCCCCTCTTCCTGCAGGGCCTCTCCGACATCAAAGTCATGGATGGAAGCCAGGTCACCATGACAGTCCAGGTGTCAGGTCTGTGTCTGCATCTCTCTCCTCGGGGTATATGTGAGAACGGGCGTGGTTGCAGCATGGACATTGCTCCCTGATGTCCCACCGAGAGAGATCTTTGACCCACCAGAAAGTCAGCATGGGACAGTCAGTCAGTGGACCCAGAGACGTGGAGCCTGCTGGTCCCTCTGTTCTGCTTCCTCTGGGCAGGATTTTTGGATTCAAGGTTAATTCAGGGTGGCCCAGGGGAAGAAGACGACCACAGCTAGAGGGGTGGGGATTCGAGAGAAAACATAATGGGGCCAGTGTAGTTTGAAGATTTTGAACACTGGCACAAAACCAGCTGATATGAGAACTTCCCAGCTCTTGGAAGATGGGCTTTGTTGCTCTATTCAAGTTTAAGGTGAGAAGATAGAGCAGAAGTCCTTCTAAAACCAGGGCAGGGTGAAAAGAGCATGTGACCAGCAGCCCATCATGAACCGTCACAGTCCTTGCTAGAGGCCAGCAAGGGAAGCCTGGGGACTCTGCTGGCACAGGCTTCCTAAACGGGCTTGTGCCCGAGTGCATCCGGAGTCTCCTGTTCACTGCTGATCAGTCCCTCTGACAGCCCGGAGGTCGCCCTCCTGGGTTGTAGTTCCTCCTGAGCTGCAGAAGTAATGAAGATGGGCTGTGTGAGAACCAATAGGCTCCCCCCTTTCAGGGGTCCCCGATGAACCCCCTGCTCTGGCAGGCCTGAGGCAGTCCTATGACAGTCCCAGGCGGAGGGTGGGCTGCCTCCCCTGTGCATACTCCTCGAGCTGACAGAAATCGTGGTATTCTGCACCTGGCCTCCACACCCCTGCTGGCTAACCCATCGGAGACAGATGGTGGTCTCCACTGTCCTTGAGACAGCCTGCCACCACACAGCCTCCCTTGGCAGCCATTCTCAGAGGCCGTGCTCCCCAGGAAGCAGAGCACAATGCTTCCGCAGGGGAAAACCCCCACAGGTGGCCCCTGTTTTATGCCCCATCAAATTGCTCGTATATACGCAGGAAGGTAGACCGGTAAAACTGAAAAGGCTCTGGGCCCTGAGCTGTGTTTGGAAACTCATACGAGCTGGGGCCCATTTCCACACTCGGACAACATCTGTATGGCCGCAGACTGGAATGCTAACCAATTTTTCCTTGTGGTGAAAACAGAGGAGCTACTTCGAAGTCACCATTGTATCCTGCACACACCGAGGCTGAAGGGGGACAGGATATGCATTCGCTTCACACCCGCTGAGCCGGTTACCACTCAGTGTTAGCAAGCAATTTGAATTCCGATTTTTTTTTCACTTCTGATCCTTTCTAGTTTCCGCAGATCTGTCATTAAATAATTATAATGAGCACGCGTTGCACACTTTCCTTGTGCCAGATGCTATTTTCATCTGCTATTCTAGTGGGTTGCGCTGGGAGGCTGTATTAATTTATTCAGTCCTCCCAACAAGCCTTTAAGGAAGACGTGGTTAGGACATTTTGTGGATGGGAGACCGAGGCATAGAGAGGTTAGCATTTAGTTCGGTGTTGCAGGAGTAAGCGCAAAGCTGCCACATGGCCCAGGGAAGCACCTTCCTGATCAGTCCACCTGCCCTATCTGTCTGCAGGGCATCCGCCCCCTGAGGTCACTTGGTTTCACAATGGGAATGAGATCCAGGAGTCCGAGGACTTCCACTTCGAACAAAGAGGCACTCGGCACAGCCTTTGTATCCAGGAAGTGTTCCCGGAGGACACGGGCACTTACACGTGTGAAGCCTGGAACAGCGCTGGAGAGGTCCGCACCCAGGCAGTGCTCACGGTGCAAGGTGTGGCTGCCGGGCTGAGCGGGGTGGAAGTGGGCAGGGGTGGGAGATAGGCGCTGCCACTGTGGTCTCTCCAGAGGCAATTTGGAGGTGAGGAAACCACGTGAGCTTGCTTTGTTTCTCCCCGTGGTCCCTGTGCTCCCTTGGTCCCATTCCAGCCCCAGAGGCCAGCTTCCCACCTTTGTCTCAGGGTCTGGCCGAGGAGAGCCACTGTTCCCTGCCTTCTGAAGTCCCTGCCCTCTCTGGGTTACTGTTGACAAGCTGCATCGAGTGCCAGGAGAGAAATCTTGTGATATATTCAACAACTGGATAGTGATAGCTTTCTCCCCCTTTACTGAAGTATAGTTAACACACAATGTTACGTTAGTGTAGTGATAGCTTTTGAGGTGACTTATGGCCTGTTAGAGTCCTTGCCTTTAGAGAACCTTTATTTAAGAAGAGAGACAAGGTAAGGACCCAGAAAGCAAGAACAACTCTTGATTATACACATCTCACTGTAGATCATTAGCACCTAGCCCAGGGCGCCTGTCCCTCGTGGACAACTTCCCCTTGCTTTGGATACACAGATTCATGTCAATATTATCCTCAGAGAACATAACCATGACAGGTTAGCCATGAGAAGGGTGTGCTGTAACTCTATATCCAATAAAAGTGATTTCTGGATCCGCCGTTATTGGGATAGCATGCAGTTTTCGATCTTCACCACCTTGGGAAGCTGAGTAGATGCTGTCTGCTGAAAGGCCTTCCTCTCTAATCCAACCCTTTGCCAACTTCCAGAGCCTCAGGATGGCACCCAGCCCTGGTTCATCAGCAAGCCGCGCTCAGTGACAGCCTCCCTGGGCCAGAGTGTCCTCATCTCCTGTGCCATAGCTGGAGACCCCTTCCCTACGGTGCACTGGCTCCGAGATGGCAAAGCCCTCTCCAAAGACACTGGCCACTTCGAGGTGCTGCAGAATGAGGATGTGTTCACCCTGGTTCTAAAGAACGTGCAGGCGTGGCACGCCGGCCAGTACGAGATCTTGCTCAAGTGAGTCTGCCTGTCCCGCCAACCTCCTTTAACCCACCAACCCCCAAATTCCTACCTCCTGTCAAAGTCTCTACCCGGGACTGGGAAGCCAACAGAAACCCAAAATAACGTGGAGCTGGGCTTCCAGGTAAAGAGCAGGCTTGGTGCTGCTGACAAGCTTTCATTTTTCCACTTAACCACAAAGGTGCTCATTGAGAACCTTTCCTGCTGAGCTCAGTTGTCCGGAGTCCTCTGTCTTACTACATCCCAGCTTTTGTTCTCCCCTTATGTGGTGTTTCGAGAATATGAAGGAGGGAAGAACAGATTAAAATTGGAAAAGCAGCAGGATAGAGCGAATGTATTAGTTACCTATTGCTGTGTAACAAATTACCCCAAAATTGAGCAGCTTAAAACAACAGTTATTGTCTCACACTTTCTATGGGTTGGGAATTGGAAGCTGCTTTGTTGAACAATTTTTACATGAATTCGCAGTGAACATGTTGGCAGGGACTGTAGTCTCTGAAGGCTTGGCTGAGGCTGGAGGTTCCACTTCTAAGACGGCTCACTCATGGGACTGTTGGCCTGCGACTTCAGCTCCTTGCCATATAGACCTCTCCCTAGGACTGCTCGAGTGTGTTCGTAATATGGCAGCTGGCTTCTACAGACCTAGTGATCTGTGGGAGGGAACAAGTTGGAACGTGCAGTGTCTTTTGTGATCTACCCTTGGAGGTCACACACCATTACCTCCGCCACATTCTGTTTGTTAGAAGTAAGTCACTAAGTCCAGCCCAATTGGGTTCCATCTCTTGGAGAGAGGAATGTCAAAGAATTTGTAGACATTTAAAACCACTACAGGGAGGTTAACCATGCCCATTCCTTTTTTTCTTCTGTTTAAGCTCTTTCTAGGTTACAGGGGAAGGTAAGCTCCATGAAGGCACACTGCTTTGTTCCCAGTGCCTAGAAGAGTGCTGCGAGAATCAGCATTTAGTGTTTGTTAAATGAAAGTGATCCAGAAATGTTTTTACCTTTAAAATTCCCTAACTCTTAAATTCCATGCCAGCCATGGGTTGATGGAAACAGTGCCAGCCCCTAGGGTTGATGTAAGCACTGAAGAAGAGCATTCGTCTGCACCTTGACCCTGCATACAGGAGGTTGTCCATATGCCAAAGATGTTTGGACCTGCCTTAGCTAGGGTTCCTGGCTACTTTGTAAGGGGCTTGCTCTCCCGAGTACTGAGTGCATCATGGTCAAGGCTCTGAGCCGTAGAGAGGCTCTGTAGCTACATCCCAAAGCTACTGCCATGATAGAGCATTATTCCTATAATAATAACAACAAAACCCAGTTTGTGCCTCACTTCTTGGGTCCTTTCTGGGCATGTGCTTCATGCTTGTGTCAGTTAGCTTTTGCTGCATAACAAACTAGTCCAATATTTAGTGGCTTTATAAATATAGTCATTTATTATATTTCTTTGGATTTGCTAGGAAGTTCTGCTTAGCTGGGCAAGGCTTAGCGAATCTCAGCTGAGTTCATGGAGTGTCTATGGTCAGTTGCTGGCATGGTTGTGGGCCGCCTGGTCATCCTGTTACCATCAGCAGTATGTTCAGAACACACCAACAGCCGTGGCCTTGCACCCAAACCAGTTGTTATCAGGAAGGCAAATCTGCCTCCAGAATAGAAAGAAGATACTCTCCTCCTGCCCGAGGCCAGGACAATTAATGGAAACTGATGACATGTGAGACCAGAGCTTGTCTGCATGGAAGGAGTAATGTGCAGGATAATACTCACATTAATCAAGCCAAACATCCCAGAAGAGATGAGCTCTTTGTTGGATTTTGAGGCCAATGGACTGAGATTTAGCAAATGAGTAAAGGCTTGGCCATTGAGGGCACGTTGAAGAGGCTGAGTTAGAAAGAGCAGGGAAGAGCAAAGCAAGGGCTGTGGGAAGCCTGCCAGGCCAGGGTGGAGGGTTGCGTTGGGAGGTCGGCAGGCAGACTGTCTGGGCCCAGCTGGGGACAGTCATAAAACTTAGACTGTCCCAGCTGGAAGGGACTTCAGAAGTTTATCTAGCCGACTCATCATTTAATAATGGGGGAAACTGAGGTCTCGGGGTCACAGGCTTGTTCATGGCCACCCAAAGACAAGTAGCAGAGCCCAGATTGGAACCCTCATCTCTGTCTTTTAATCAGATTCTCTTCCATTCCTTGTTCCTCTCAAGTGCGCGGGAGCTTAGGGCATCCGGGGGTTACACTGAATCCACATCCATACGGCCCTTGTCCCATGCCCCTCCCCAAAGTCCAGCCTCTTCATTCCTTTGGGAAGTCGTTGCCCTGGCCTTGGCTTTGTCCCCGGCTGGGGAGTATGTGCCAGGTCCACCAGGGGCCCCATCCCCTCCAGCTTTTCTCATGCTGACGAAAATTAGACCTAGACCCCACGACAGAATGCCTTTCAAGGAGGGAGACCTGATGTCTGGAGGCAGGGGGAGTGGCCGATGTGACAGGTCCTATCTATCCCTGCTGGATAAGTGTGGCTAAATGGCTTCTGCCTCCCCTTCCCTAGCCCTTGTCTCCTGAACTAAAAGAGGAAGTGTCAAAAGTTCCACATTTCAGCCGAAATATTTGAAAGATCGAGACTTGCCAGGAAATTAGTTCTTTAAACTAATTTTGCCTATAAAATCCATTCCAGAGAAGGGTGATTCAGAGTGGGACAGAGTCCAAGGCTTTGTAACCAAAGAGTGGGCTTCTTATTCGGGTGGGGGGGGGGGAGCAAAAAGGGTTTTGCTAGTTTGTAAAAGGTGCAGCCTGTGAGGTCATAGCCCCGTATCTGCCGTGGCGGCGGCTGGACTGGGCATAAGGCCTCATCCTCAGCCCCAGGCCTGACTTTGTAACTGAGTATGTAGATACAGATACCAAAGATGGCCTCAAGAGGCTGTTTGGCTGGTTAGGTTATCTGATGTGTGGGTCCCAGGCCACAGACCTTTCTGACCTTTGTAGGCTCTGAATGAACCCATGATTTGCCTTTAAGGCCTCGCAGAGACTTAAGTTTATGGCTGCAGAAATGGTGACTCCCAGGTTACCTCAAGGGATGAACCACTTAGTGGACCAGCCGTGGTATCCTAAGTTCACCTCTGTCCAGCTCCGGGGACTGGGTGCCCCACCTATAAAGCCTCTGAAAGGTATGGCTGGGGTAAAGCATGGCCATCTGGTCAGGGTCTACCCTTGAGATTTGCATCCAGGCTGTGTTGTGCCTGTGGCAGAAAGAAACTCAGCTGAGGCAATGTCGGAAAGTGCTCCTGGGGAAACACGGTCCTTGGCCATTCTGTCCTGCTGCTCCTCACCAGCCTTGGGGCCCCAAACCCTGTGCTTGAAAGAAAAGTGGGGGAAAGAATGGCCTAATACTGACCAGCGGCCTGGCAGAAGTGAGGTGCTGGGGGGCTGGGCCTCACCCACAAATGACCTCTCATGTTTATTCTACAAGTCGATCCAAAGCCCCATGAGCCCTTATGTGCTGAGTGCCCAGGATGTTCTGAGGGCCTCTTAGCCTTCCCAGGGCCAGGCACTAAGGAGGCACCTGCTTGCTATTTGTTGAGCAAAGAAACAGCCTCAAGCCTTCAAACTGTCTGACACGAGGCCCCCAGAACCTTGAATCTGGGCCCCTGAGAGCCCGAGCATTAAGGAAGGTCACCAGGAGGGGACCCCAACAGAGAAGGGGAGAGTCAGAGGACAGCACAGATCAACCTCTCCTTGTTTCAAATGAGTCTCTGTGCCTGGGAGTGAGCAGCACCCACCTCCCATTTCCCCTGCATATCATCTGCCACGCCAAGGGCTGGCCCCCCACTGGGAGGGAGGCCAGGCAAAGCGAGGTAGAGACCCGCATACGTCAGCAGAGCTGAATGAACACATGCTCCAAGGTCTGTCCACGTGGGGATGACTGTTTGTACTCCTGTTCCCAGACATGGGCCTGCAGGTGCCCACCAGGTAAGATCCCATGTGTGTGTGTATCCACATGTGTGGTCCATATATACATACACACAGAGACGTGAGTAGATTTGTACTGACAAGCACTGGGGCGGAGTGGGAAGGTTAGAGGTCCTGGATTCGGGTAGACACGGGTGTCAACCCCTTTTTCTGCTAGTCGGCTCTGTGAGTTTAGGCAAATTATTTAACCTTTCTAAGCCTTATTATTATTTTTTTAAATAAAAACAGCGGCGGCTTTACAGAGATGTCAAAAGATTAGGTGAGACAGATTATGTAAGGAGGGTGTCACAGAACTTGGCACACACCTGCGGTGGGATCTGAGGCACACAGGCACACATCGGACCCTGAAGTGCTAGTAAGATGGCCATGCAAGGGACATGAGTGGGAGACCCTGGGAGCCCCAGCACTGCCTCATATAAACTCCTGGGCCTCCTTTCCGTACCTTTAAAATAGGCATCATAGTGCTCCATATCTCACTGGGCTGCTGTAGGCCCAAGAAGACACTGGATGTGAATGAAGGCTGGAGGGCACTGTATAAAATGGGAGGTTATCACCTTGAAGAGTAGCCCTTGGCTCTCAGTCCTGCCCTCCCCCGCCCCCTGCCCCGCCTGAGCAACCTTGGCTGGTCAGAGCTCAGAACCACCAGCAGATGGCAGCCTTGTGGGATCGGAGGGCTGAAGGGCTCCAGGTCCCCTCAGCACCCAAGCATGGTACAGCCCGTCTCTGAGCAGAGGAGCCTCAACTCAGCTGACCATGCACCACAGGGATGCTAAAGTTTAAAAAAAAAAAATTTATGTTTGTTTATTTTGGGAGAGACAGAGCGTGAGCAGGGGAGGCACAGAGAGGGAGACACAGAATCGAAGCAGGCTCTAGGCTCTGAACTGTCAGCATGGAGCCCAACGCACAGCTCGAACTCACACGAACTGTGAGATCGTGACCTGAGCTGAAGTCAGAAGCTTAAGCTGACTGAGCCACCCAGGCACCCCACTAAAGTTTTCATAGTGCATTGAGGAATCCAGAGCTCTCCCGACCTGAAGGAAGGAGAGAAAGGGCCATCCACGCAGGAAGACACCTGTTTGGTTTTTAATACAGGAAGTTCTGATCTGAGGGCATTGGCTGGTGGGTGGGGGTTGGAGGATGTTTTCATTTTGTGAGCAGGAGAGGGGTAGTAGCAGCTGGAGGGTTGGGGGAGGACACTGTGTAGAGAGGATATAACCATCTCTGTACTGAGGGAACATGGAGTCAGACTCAGGGTCACTGCCCAGGGTTGCATAGTCTAGATCGAGCAGGTCATCACACCCTAGCAGGTTTAGACTTTAGTTTTCTTTTATTTATTGAGTGGTTGTATTACAGAAAGTATTCCTTCTTCTGGATGTCTGTCTAAGCTGTTATCCAGAAGATTCTTTTTCCTTTTTATATGAGGAGCTGGGGGGGAAAGGGTGACCAAAGAGGAGAGGGGCCCTGCCCTAAACCTAGGCTTGTGTGGGTGTGGGGGGTCACAGCTAAGCCCATGACCCCCTATTCCCTGGAGCAAGCCAGCCAGCCTGTGGCCAAGTTCCTGCTTACCCTGCCCTCCTCACAGCCCTCGGCTGAGCAGGCCCTTGGCTCAGAGAGCCTCTTGATGTGTATTGATCTCTCAAATTCTTCAGGAACCGGGTTGGCGAATGCAGTTGCCAGGTGTCCCTGATGCTACAGAGCAGCCCCACCAGAGCCCCCCTGCGGTGAGTGCCCCCAGGAGGTGCCCGGCCAGGCCCCGTGCCACCACCCACCCACCTTCCTCCTGGCCCCTGCAGGCCCAGCCCAGCAGCCCCAGATTATTCGTATCCTCCAGCTGAGGCTGCTGAGCCAAGAGGGAGAGATTGGAAGGGGAATGAGGGAGGGAAAGCAGGGGAGGAGAGGGGGGTGAATTATTATTTTTTTTTTTTTTGCATACACCCTTATAAGGCTACTGAAGTCATTACCGATGTAACAAACTAAGTAAGCAAGCAAGAGCCTCTCACCAATGTTCCCTTCTATAAACACAGCCTGGCCAGCCCCGACCGCCCCTTCTCCCTCCCCTTTACCCTCCCTCCCTCAGGGATTTGCTCTCCCCTGACGTTTTGTTCTTACCCAGCCCCTTTTCCTCTTGCTACTTTCCTTTTTTCCCTTCACTGGTTGCAGGGGGAGGGAGCCTGCCAGCTGTGAGGGCCTCTGTGGCCGGGAAGCCGGTGCTGATGGTGGTGGCGGTGACCGTTATGGGACCCTGAGGCCCGGCTGGCCAGCAAGAGGGCAGGGTTGGCCGGAGGAGGAAGACAGTGAGGACGTGCGGGGGGTGCTGAAGAGGCGCGTGGAGACCCGGCAGCACACCGAGGAGGCCATCCGCCAGCAGGAGGTGGAACAGCTGGACTTCCGCGACCTCCTGGGGAAGAAGGTGAGCACCAAGACCGTGTCAGAAGAACACCTAAAGGAGATCCCAGCCGAGCAGATGGATTTCCGCGCCAACCTGCAGCGGCAAGTGAAGCCAAAGACCGTGTCAGAGGAAGAGAGGAAGGTGCATAGCCCTCAGCAGGTGGACTTCCGCTCAGTTCTGGCCAAGAAGGGGACTCCTAAGACCCCGATCCCTGAGAAGGCACCGCTTCCAAAACCCTGCCACCCCAGATTTCCGCTCCGTGTTAGGCAGCAAGAAAAAATTACCAGCAGAGAATGGTAGCAACAATGCCGAGGCCTTGAATGCCAAGGCAGCAGAAAGTCCCAAGGCTGTGGGCAATGCCCAGGCTTTAGGGTCCCTGAAACCCTTGGGCAATGCCAAGCCTGCCGAGACCCTAAAACCTCTGGGCAACATCAAGCCTGCCGAGTCCCTGAAACCCGTGGACAACATCAAGCCTGCTGAGACGCTGAAACCCTTGAGTAATGCCAAGCCTGCTGAGACCCTAAAACCCGTGAGCAATGCCAAGCCTGCCGAGACCCCAAAACCCGTGAGCAATGCCAAGCCTGCCGAGACCCCAAAATCTGTGAGCACCACCAAACCTGCTGAGACCCAGAAATCCATGGGCAATGCCAAGCCTGCTGAGACCCCAAAACCCGTAAGCAACACCAAGCCTGCTGAGACCCTGAAATCCGTCAGCACTACCAAGCCTGCCGAGACACCGAAGTCTGTGACCAACGCCAAGCCTGCTGAGACCCAGAAATCCGTGGGCAATGCCAAGCCTGCTGAGACCGCAAAACCAGCTGGGAAGGAAGAACTCAAGAAGGAGGTTAAGAATGATGTGAACTGCAAGAGGGGGCATGCAGGAGCCACAGATAATGAAAACAGATCGGAGAGCCAAGGGACAGCCCCAACCTTCAAGGAGAAGCTACAAGATGTCCACGTGACGGAGGGCGAGAAGCTGCTACTCCAGTGTCAGGTGTCCTCTGACCCCCCAGCCACCATCACCTGGACGCTGAATGGAAAGACACTCAAGACAACCAAGTTCATCATCCTCTCCCAAGAAGGTAACAAGGGCGAGGGCCGGGAAGAAGGGGGCTCTGTACCAGGGCCACTGTAGACTCATGGAGCCTTGGGCTTGCCAACTGCCACCCGCAGCCCAGGCTCTGGGCTGGAATGCCCAGCCTCTGTGCCCCCTCACTGACAGGAGGTGCGCCCTGCTCAGGGCCCTCGGGCACACGCTCCATCTCTAGGCAGTGAGACGGGGGCGGCCGGTCCTGTGGCACGTGCCCAGGTCCCCGCATCTGTCTGGCAGAGCCATCTCAGGGCAGCCCCAGCCATGGCTCTGGGCCTGAACTAGTGCCCCACAGCTCTGGTGTGGAGAGGGCTCTGTGTGCAGGTGTGACGGGGCCCTGGGGCTGGAGCCCACCAGCGGCTCTGAGCTGAGCGCTGCTTTGGCAGCGGCATTTGGAATTAGGAGAAGCTTGTGCACTGACAGGCTGGCACAGGAGTGTGATTTGGGGTCAACAACAACTTAAGACTTGATAACATTGTGGGTTTGAAGGGATCTGTCGGGGAAGCCAAAAACCCCAGACAGCCCCTACGGCACACACTCCTGGGCGGACAGAGCCACTCGCTTCCTAATTTGGATGAGACTTTTGTTTGCTGGTATTTCGCATTCTTGGGTTGTGGGGAGAAGGGGGGGCACTAAATCCTGACATCTGGAGCCTTCAGGGTCTGGAATTCTCAGATGGGCCAATTTATACCTAGAGAAGAGGGGGGCGAGAGGGACATTTTCCTGGACCCTCAGTTTGGTTTGAAGCATTTCACCCAAGCATCTCCAGGCTGTTGGGAAGCTCCAAGTCCGGCAGACTTCCCACACCCCACTCTGCTGGCCAGCGCTGGAACAGAGCCTGGCCTGAGCTTGAGGCTGATGCTGGTGGCTCAGGACGGGGCAGGGCACAATGCTCCCCAGGAAGCAGGATTTTCCCCTTAAGGGGTAGAGGGTGGCGGCCAAGCAGAGGCCCAAGCGGACAGATCCTGTGCAATCTCGATCCGCCGAGATGGCGCAAACACCCCCCACTGTGCTGCTCCCCTTTCTGTCCTCTGACTGCACACCCCTCTCCCCTCCCCCACTCCTCCCCTTCATCAGGCTTCTTCCTTCCTTGTGAAACCTGAACGGAGCATTTGAAGAAAGCAGTATCCCTCTCGGCCCACGATAAAATTTCTCTCTTCATCCTGCAACTCAGTCAGCAAATCTGGAGCAGCTGAGCGTTTTGAATCTAAGTGCTAAAAGAGTTAAGGGGAAGTTGACCAGGAGAGCGAAAAATGTTTTATTTTCTGCCACTGTGTTGATAGAATGTTTTCATGTGGTTATCTCCAGATTGGTAGGGAAGGCATCTCATCCACCCCTCCCCTTTCCTCTGCTAGCCCAGGCTTCCTGTGGTCCACGCACAGGTGGGCATGAGGATCACCATAGTGGGGTGACTTGTCCAGGGGAGTGGATGTCACAGCTGTCCCTGTCACCCCCGTGGGCCCCTCCCAGCTGGAAAGCCTTTGGTAGAACTGATCTGAAACCTTGACTGGGAACATTTCCCAGGTTACCCCCTGGTAATTTCTCCAGGAGGGATGAAAGGTGGGTAGCCGCCTGCCCTTGGGACACCTGCAGTCACACAGGCCTGCACAATGTTCAGATAGCCGAGGGCAGTGCCTAGAGGAGACCTGTGTGGAACCTGCAGAGCCACTAACAGCAGCTTATAAACAACCCTTTCAACTGAGCAGTGTAAGGAGAACTCAGCCCCGGTCTCAGAAACATGTGTGAGCCTTTAGACCCTGGCTGCTCATGTCCAGCGTGTCTTGAGTGTGTGGTGTCTGCTGTCACTGAGCATTAAAGGGCATAGAGACCCAGCTACTCCAGTATCGCCTCCCACAGAAACCACCTCAAAGGGACAGTTTAGGTCCAAATCAGAGGAAGAAGAAATGATTAAAAGAAGGCCCGCACAAGGAGGGATAGAGAAGAACTAGGGGAGGTGGATAGGAAGAGGTTCTAGAGACAGCCCCAAATCCAACTTTTAAAAATACTTTAAATATTTGTAATTCTCCTTTGAAAACTAAGAATAGCTTGCATACACTGAACACCATGTGCCAGACACTGCCCTCGGCATCTTACACTTTTCACTCTTTTATTTTAATCCTGCCCATTTCCAGAAGTGAAGCGTCCTGCCTAGGATTGCACAGCAGCTTAGGGACAGAGCTGGGATTTGAATGTAGGCAGCTGAGTTCCGGCGCCTAGACCACTGTGCCGTGTTACCTCTTAGTTAATTCCTGTTAGGTGTCAGCACACTGCTACAGCTGAGAAACCTTTCAAGATCCACTCACCCAGAGCGTTGTCTATCAGGAGAAAATACTAACGGCTATGTACTTCTCAACACTGTCAGTAGTTGTCAAGAGACTGGAAGACTGGTGGTGCCCTCTAGGCTTGCCAAGTTTCTGGTATTTTCCCTACAGTGGAGGAAGGAGACCTTGACACAGGCCTATCTGCCTCGCCATGGTAGGGAGAGTGCCTGGTCTTAAAAATACCAGCCCCGTTGTCTGTCCATCTCTTCTCTAGAGCTTATCCCTCTGCGTCTTCAAGAGCCTGGGTTAGACACAGACCCCAGGGAGAAAGCTTGTCTTCAAGCCTTATCAGTGACCACTTCAGCAGGCCCCACTGCAGGGAGCAGGGCACTCTGGGAGGTGTCAGTGGATCTGCTCTCCCTAGATCTGGAAAGAGAGGACACACACTCACAGTGATAAAACTATTCCAGCCAAGTGCTGAAGTTGAGCTGGTAGGTGTGGAAGAAGAAGGAACTGGGTGCTGGGGCCACAGGAAAGGCTGGTGCTGAATGAGCAGGGCCAGGGTTCTTGGCAGGCAAAGGAGGGGAGGTATGGGCTTCTCAGGCAGGGGCTCTGGCGTCAGCAAAGGCAGATCTGCTCACGGCATCGGCTGGGCTGGAGAGGAAGGCATGGCCCATGCCATCCTGTGTCATGCTAAGAAGCTCAATTCTCAAGGCTATAGGGAGCCAAGTAAGAGAATGGAATGAGGAGCAGTACACACAAAGCTCGGAAAAGGGTTTAGGGGACTTTGACTGACTCCCTGCCCAAAGACAAGTAAGGAGCCTACTGACAAGGTCAGGGAGAAAGGTGATAAGGCTTGTACTAATAAGGTAGCCATGGCACAGACACGAGACAACCAGTTCAAGAAGCAAGGACAGAGTTAATAGAACCTGTTGCCTGGCTTGGGAGCAGGGGGCAGATAAAGAAGAAGGAGTGAAAGACTACTGCGTGCCAGTGTCTGGGTGACTGAGGTCATATTTCTACTGGCATCCGTGGAAATAAGGAAGCTGGTGGTTTGAGGTGGTCTGGAGGTGAAGGTGGAGGGAGTGGCTAAGGGAGACTCCCTGTCCTTCGTACCCCATTCTGCAGCCTCTCTGCCCCCACCCCCTAGCTTGGAATCCTTCTTGCTCCACTGCCCTGAATCCTGTGCTGTTATGTCATCTAAGATCAAAATTTGCTTCCTCCAGGTCTTGCCAGACCATTGTCACCAGCCTTTGGCCATGAGAGACTCCTCGTGGAGTACAATCTGCACGTACATCTGCACCTACATCTGCTGTGTTTATAGGTTTCAGGAGGGCTTCTCTGAACCCCTGTAGCTTGGATAGAGCTCATAGCCTCCAGGTTCCCCCAAAACAGAGTTATGTTCACCCCATTTAGCACCAAGGAGAGCAGAAGAAGTGTGCAAGGAGTTGGCTAGAGTTGACTGCTAATTCTTGGAGGGACATGTACAGGCACCCTTCCCCTTCCTGCATCCCCCAGAGCTGCTGAGCAGATGGTGTCCACTTGCAGTGGCTGGGCCTGCCCTCCAGGCCTGCGGAGGGATGGCACCAGGCCCTTTCAAGCCCTGCAGCCACGCTCCTCAGGCCTTGGCTGAGGACTGGGAGGGATGGCCAGTGAGCCAAGGGGAGCTCTATGCTGCGAGAAGTGCTCTCATCTTTATGCCCTGTTTTCCTGTCCCCAGGCCGGGCTTCTTTCCCTAGCAAACATGTCTCCCAGGCTAATAATGAGAATTCAATTTTGTTGCTGTTGTCAACCGGTGATTCATTTTTAATCACCTTTAACGTGGGATCTTGCAAAGGCTTTTTTAAAAACCTATGTGAGTTCATCGTACAAAGCACTAGGATTTATGCCTCCCGGTGCATAAATGCAATTTGCAAGGCAATATCGTATATGCATAATCCACTTGAAGAACTCTGACATAGAATTTTTTCCTTTTAGAAACCATCTTCTCTTTTTCAATGACAGGTTATATTTGACTGAATGTTCATGACTTTCTCTTGCATAGATCCTCCCAGATCACCTGCTACAGAAACGTGCCTTGGTCGTTCTCAGATGTTAATTTTTTTTTTTTTTTTTTTACTGCGACTGCATTCCAAGCTCAGGAAAAATATTCGTAACAGACACGGTCACTGCCCTCCAAGAACTAGTGTGGGAGACAGACATGTGTTTCAGCAATGGCCTTGGAAGACATGCTCTGATAAAGGGAAACTCGGGGCACAAAAGAGTCCGTCTGTGGCTGGGGAGGCTTACGGGTGACAGGGAAGGTGCCGTCCTTGAGGAGGTGACCTGGAGCTGAGGTGCACTGTCCAGACATTCTAGGGGACCACGGTGGGGAGGCACTGCTCACTGAGGGCGTCCTCAGAGCACAGCTTCCAGGGCTTCGGGCCACCTCCTCTCACCCTGCACCCGCCCCCGTCCTCCCCTCTCCCCACACACTTGGAGCAAGATGGGGACCTTCAGCCTACATGGCCATGAGGGGCTCACCCAGGGACAGTTCTAGCTGAGCCATTTATTGGATCCTTGGTTCTGTGGCGAATGCTACCATCCCCCTCACCTCCCTCTCAAAATTCCCCACCAGGCTGAGGCTTCTCGAAAAAAAACTCTGGGAAACAGTTTTTCTTCTGGAGGTCAGGAATAAGCTGTCCCACAGGAAATACCAGATTCTTCAATCTGGGCTAGCCGGGCCTCCAGGCCTGCCTGGGGGCCCTCCCCCAGCCCACACAAGCACGTGGCCAGGGGTCCAGGCTTTGGGAGGCTTGACGAGCTGCCTGCTCTACTGCTTTCCCTGATGAGGGGGTGAGGGCTGTGGTCTAACCGCCCCTCTGCTCCTGGTGGTCTCACCACTGTCTTTGCAGTTTGTGCCATTTGGCCTGAAGGCCAAAGGCAGTGGGGGGACTGAAACTGGAGCACAGTCAGGGGTTCGAGCAGGATGCGCTGGGAGTGGGGTGTGCTCCCCGAGCCTTAGCATCAGACTGAAGGGAAGTGACAAAAGGGGGTGCGTTTCCTCTAAGCCTCAAATCTGGATCCCAGAGGTCACCCTAGCATCCCCCTGCCCTCTCAGATGAATGGGAGGTCCTCCCTAGAGAGGACAGTCACCCCAGTCCCAGATTCCTGTGCCTCACGGTCTCGCGCTCGTGATGGATTTCCTAAAATTCCAGCCTGAGCCCTTTCTGTTGCAGTTTCTGCAAATTCTGTCTCCTAACTGCAGTGAGAAGAGATCCCGATCCCTTGCCCTCCCCTGTGGGAGAATGTAGCGAGGCCTTTCCTGAGAGGTAAGGTCTATGTGAATAGGAAGGAGGTGGTCCGGAGGACTAAGGTTTCCCTGTATATCTGACTCTGAATATCCCTGTATTCGTTGCTCGCAAGTCTGTGCCTCTGCCTAATGGGGGCGAGGGTACTTTTTGAGATCAGAGACCCTTTGGGAGCAGTGCCCGTTGACCTCCCTTCTGGCCATGCTGCCCCCCACACACGCCTGGGATGCACACAGCTCTGTCCACACAGGGCCAGTGGCTTATGCCGAGCAATTGGCAGGGGGAGTGGGGTAGCTGGAACCAGTGGTTCCAGGCAGCAGAATGCACGTGGCCCTGGCTCTGTCCTCCTCTTTGTGTGATGACTGCTGCCCTGACAACGGGGCAGCTTTGGGCAGGACGCCATGCCGTTGGCTTGTTTGTGTGTCTGAAGGCAGGAACTACGGTGCCGCTACCCTCCTGCCTGGCCCAGCAGTCCCAGCACTCAGCTGGTCTCTCCCCACATCCTGAGGGAAATCCCCCCAAGGAGGGTACTCCAGAGAAGTAGCCAGCCCTGGGGTGAGAGAGCTAGGGTGGGCAGGGACCAGACCCCTGATTCCTATGTGTACCTAGCCTGGCTCCTCCTTTCCTTAACCAGGCCAGAAGAGGTGCGCTGGAGTGGGGAGACTCATGGGGAAAAAAGACCATCTCCACCCATCTCTGAGGACACCAAAAGACCTCACACTGAGGGGAGACAGCCCCAAAGTGCCCCTCTCCCAGCCCAGTGCCCATCGTTGGCCATGCTTCTCAGCTCAGATACCATTCCTGAGAAGCCAGCTCCAGAGTCCCAGGCTATAGTTCTGTCCTCCTCCCACCAGACCTTCCCACAGATCAGTGTTCCTGCTACACAGGGACCCCTGCCCTTTCTCACCCACCACTTTGTTCAGAACTCCCTTTTCTAAGATTCCCAGAATAAATAATTGCTATAAGCTGGGCAGAGCCTCCTCACCTGCCACTGTTCCTAATACAGGTCTATAAATGTGTGCCTGGCTACTGCTTATCTCTCTTGGTGACATGCCAGGGTACAGGTCCAGGGTCCCTCTGCTCCTTCTATTATATTGGATGCTGTCCAAAGGCTGAGACTATTTTGCTCTCTTCTTCTGTGCCTTTCCATTATGTCCCCATGAGAGAACTTGCTGGAAGGTAGGAGGAGGGTACCAAGAAGAAATATATTTAGGGATCAGTTATTTTGGACCTGGGTTATCAGAAAAAGCTACCCTAACCTTGGTAGGGAGAGAGGGTTGGTTCCCACAGGACCTCTGACTTCTGGGCTCCCAGCGGCTACCCATGTGAATAATGTTCACCTGCCATGTTCCAGGTACCAGGGCAGGTACTTGGCTTATACTGGGTCCACTCAAGGGTTCTTCCTCTTCCTTCCTAGGCTCACTGTGCTCTGTCTCCATCGAGAAGGCACTGCCCGAGGACAGAGGCGTATACAAGTGCATAGCCAAGAATGGCGCCGGCCAGGCGGAGTGCTCCTGCCAAGTCACCGTGGACGGTAGGTCGTGCCCACCCATCACTGCCACACAGAGTCCCACTTCTCAGCCCTTCCCTGGCCAACCATACCTAAACACAGCTGCATCCAAGACCGCCTTCCCTACCCGAGTCATTCGTTTTGTGGGTATCAAGCCATCTTTTGCAAAAAATGAGCCAGAAAAGAAAACGGGAGCTCTACTTGATGGCCCTATGTGACCTTGCAGTCCTGCCCCTGGCTGAGAGGAGGGGCCGCCTCACCTTATTGTCCCCGCCCTGTCCCCAGTCCTGACCCCACGTGCAGAAGCTTGCTGAGCAGGGAAGCCAGGCGCAGGGCTGGAGGAGGAAAGACACACCCACAGGAAAATGACTACGTAGTATTTTACAAGCTTCAACAAACAAGTGTCAGTGCTGGCAGGTCAGACCCGTGGTGAGATGAGGACGGAGTAGAGCGGGGTCCATGTGGGGACACTTCCCCGAGGAGGTGAGTTGGGGCCGCATCTTTGTGTAGAGGGGACAGGCCCGCCTCTGCAAAAAGAAAAAGTAATTGTAATACAGCAGAGGGAGAGGAAGAAACATGTCGGGGCAGAGGGCTGCCCGGTCTGGGTAGGGTTTCATTTTTTTTTTTTTTTAATGTTTATTTATTTTTGAGAGAGAGACAGAGAGAAACAGAGCACAAGCAGGGGAGGGACAGAGATTGAGGGACACACAGAATCTGAAGCAGGCTCCAGGCTCCGAAGCCTGACGCAGGGCTGGAACCCACGAACCGTGAGATCGTGACCTGAGTCGAAGCCGGACGCTTAACCTCCTGAGCCACTCTGTACCCCCTGAGTGGAGTTTCTGAGTGAGGAAAGGGGGAGGCCAGGCTGTGAGGGGTTGTCCCAGAGAAATGCAGGCCGTATGTTTGTGACTCTTCTTTCTCTCTTCTGTGTGAAGTTTAGAATTAGAGCCTCCGAAGTAGAACAGACTGACCACCCTCATTTTGAAAAGTAGAAACCAAGGCCATTGAGAAGAAACACGTCCTGCATGAGGTTCCCCGGTCTGCTGAAGGCCAAGCGAGAGCCAGAATGCCATAGTGGGACTCACAATCCAGAGCCCTTTCTTCTTATTTCGTTACTTGCCTGGAACTGTCTAAAAAGGTTGTGTGGGGGAAATAATTTCTTGCCCTTGAAATGCCTGGTTAGTAAGTCTTAGTGACACGTGAACAACTGGTGTCCAAATAAGGCAGCTCAAAGACCAGCTTTGTGGCTCTTCTGACTCCTGAATATGATCACTTCGGGTAAAGTCCTGACCTGTTTCCTGCCATTCCACAAGATGGAGAACCTTTGTCCCCATTCTCAGCTTTATAATCTGATTCCTTGATCATAAATACTGAGATCCATGATTTATTAGGAATAAAAGAAAAGAAAAAGAGTCTTTTTTTTTTTAAGAAAAAGAAGCATTGAAAAGAAAAGTTAAAAAAAATATATATACATACAATGGCAAAATAACTGAAATTGTCAATAGCCGGCAGTAAAGCCGAAATGGGAAAATAGCGTGTGTGGCTCCCTGGAGTTCTGTGAATGTATCTGTCACTGGGGCTCTGAGTCAAAGGAGCAGATTTGATGAGTCAGTTCAGAGGGGGGCTTGAAACCCATGTTTTGAGGCTCTGGGTAGGGGCTGCTGCTGCCAGGAACTCCCATGTGTGACCTGGGCTGTCACCTGCCCAGGTCACATTCCTGCTGCTTTCCCTACAGGTGCTGCAGTTAAAAAAATAAAAATAAAAATAAATGTTTCTGGGAACTGGTCTCCAAACAGCCGTCACTTGAGACCCATGCTAGACCCAACCAATCTAGAAGGAAGCCCAGCCTGCTAATGAGGATATCTGCTTTTGGGATCCCTGGACTCTTCGGGTCCTATTTACACGGCTGGCTGAAGGCAGAACAGCAATTCATTCTCCTTATCTGCAAAATGTCAGCACCTTTTTGAGAAACAGCAAAAGTCTTATTTTGAAAACAAACTTTGTTTTCAAAATAAAATTTTCTTTTTTCCTATAGAATACATCTGGGGTTGGTTTGTTTGTTTGTTTTTCTTTTTTAAGGTTTGGAGAATTCATTCAGCAACGTATGGGACTTTTTTACCCCTAAATTGGCCTCTTTCTCCTAGATTCCTCGTACTCTCTGCTAATCTTGATCACCATAACTTATCTCTAGTTTGGCCTCGGGGCTGCCGACTAAGAGCCGGGTCTTAGGAGAAGAGCTAGCAAAGGGATCTGAAGGAGACCAGCTGAGATAACAGGACTGACTCTCAGTTAATTGGGTTTTGTTTTTCAAAGAGAAAAAGGGCAGCCCACTTCACACCCACTCTTTTCCCTGTTGCTAGATTTGGAGATATGTAGTGTCCTGCATGCGGGTGGCCTTGCTACATGGAGTTTTATTTCTCAGTCACGAGACAATAGGACTCCAGTTTCCCTAATTGCTCCAGACAAAGGACTGCAGTTTCCCTAACTGCTCCCCTGCCACCTTGCGGGAACTTTTCCCCTCCTGTGCTCCCCTCACCCGCACTGCTTTCCTGTCCTCCTCCTGTCCGCTGGCCCTCCCAGCACTCCCCAAGACAGTGGTACCTAACTTAAAGATCCCAGGGGGTCCATGAACTCTTTGAAATTATAGGCAGAATTTTGTGTGTTTGTAGAGCAGAGCATTTTTCTGAAGAGAGGACCCATAGTTTTTAATCGAACTTGCCCTAAGAAGGGACCGTCACTGAATTTCCAAGTTCGTCCATCGTCCATCATGTGGGGCCTCCCAATTTCTCTCTCCATCTCAGCTGCCGGCTCAACCTCTCCATAGGACTGCGTCCCTCCCTCTGAGGGGTGGGGACTATAGCTCCCGCTGACATCACGCTGGCCCTGCCCCCTGACAGTCACTAGCTATCAGTCACACAGCCTGTGCCAGACACCATAAAGACCATATATCTGGTACCTTGTACCCCAGAAAGCACCTGAAAACTCATCCAGGGGGACAAAAGCTGACCTTCAAGGTTTGCTCTGCCAGAGACTCTTGTGCATTTTTAGCTTATACAACAGTCGGGCAGGGTATCACTCAGTGGGAAAACCGAGGCTCGGTGAGGGTCAGCAGGCTTCCCAGGTCATGCAGACAGTACACAGGAGATGCAGACTCTCTGGATGTCTCTGACCCCAAAGCCCTTGCCCTTAGAGCCACCTTGTGCAGGGAGTTAGAATAAGACTTACCCTGACAGGGCTCACACGTGGGTGTATCTGGTTCTAAAGCCGACTCTTCCCATGACTTGGTGTGGCCTCTCTGTCTAGTGAATAGCATGGCAGTGTCCACTGTCCGAGAGATCCACGTCTGCCTTAGTAACAGGTCTTCCTACTGGGAAGTCCTTCTGCTCACCTGGCCTGAGTGACCCATTGCCTCTCATTCAGACCCAAGTGAGAAGTAGGGAAACAAAACTCCTCGCAGGCCCAAATCCCAAGACAGGGCAGCTTAGACCACCCTTCCCCAGCCACCCTGGCCACAGCTACCAGTGAGACCAGGGCTTTGTGACCATGGAGGGTCGTGCATTTGTGTGGTAGGAGGTGACATTCCTGCGAGCATTCTGTGGTCATTGATCCCACTCTGTGCCAGGCTCTGCTCTTGGGCCTGGGTTGAAAGCAGTGAACAAAACAGAAGGTCCTGTTCTCCGGAACTTTACATTCTAGCGAGGGGGAAACAGTAATACAGATGAACACATGTAATCTCAGGCAACCTCAGGTTCTACAGAGGAAGCAAAGCAGAGTGTGGGGAAGGAGTCGTTGCTGTTGGAGAGGGCGGCTGTGAGGCCTCTATAGGAAGGGATGTTGGAACAGAGGCCTGAAGGAAGCATGAAGGAGTCTCGAAGGAAGAAGGAGGAGGTAATGGCGAGAGCAAAGCCCTGAGCAGAGGCTGTACCTGAGGCATTCCCAGGAGCGGGAAGGCCAGAGTGGCTGAGCTGCGAGCTAGGGGCACAGTGGTGGGAAATGAGGTCAGGAGGACCAGCAGCCAGATCTCCACGTCTGAGTGTGGCGGGCCAGCTCTAGACATGGTGAAGGATCACTCAGGTGACCGTGGTGACCAGAGTCACCCAGTCCCTGTGTGGATGAGAGGGAGAGGAGGGAAACTTTCTATGATGGCCCAGGCAAGAGCTGATGTCACCTTAGGCTCCATGGAAGAGTTAAGAAGTGATGAGATTCATAATCTGTTCTCACAGTAGAGCCGATAGGATTTGCTGATGTATTAGAAATGGAGGGGGGGGGCGCCTGGGTGGCTCAGTCAGTTAAGTGTCCGACTCCATCTCAGGTCATGATCTCACGGTTTGTGGGTTTGGGCCCCATGTCAGGCACTGTGCTGACAGCTTGGAGCCTGGAACCTGCTTCAGATTCTGTGTCTTCTCTCTCTCTGCCCCTCCCCCACTCATGCTCTGTCACTCTCTCTCTCTCAAAAATATATAAACATAAAAGAAGAAGAAATGGAGAGAGAGACAGGGAAGTCAAAGTGACTTAGCTTTTCATGGGGGAGCGTGGATCAGTGGTGGCACCACCTTCTGAGATAGGCATGCAAGGGACAGGGGCCAATTAAGTGCCTGTCAAGTGTGAGATGTCCATTAGACACCCAGGTGGGCACGTCACATAGGCAGGCATTTAGATGAACCTGGAGTTGAGTAAGGAGGTCAGGGTTGGAGGCAGGGTATGGGGAGGCCATTGAAAGTCCTGGGATTGAGTGAGGTCCCTAAGGTGGATATGGATGGAGTAGGGAGGAGGAGAGGAGGGCAGGACAGAGGCCTGGGAAGGAGACTAGGAAGGAATGGCCACAGTGGGACAGGAGGAAATCCAGGAGAGAAGGGTGCCCCAGAAGTCAAATGGCAGCCATTTGAATAAGGAAGGAATGACATCAATGTGTCGGGTGCTGCCGCCGAGTAGAACAGGATGAGCCTGAGACCATCGGTTTGGGCAATATAAAGGGGGTTTATGACTATGACACGGGGATTTAGCAGGGCGATAGTAAAAAGTCCGAATTGAGGCATATAGAGACTGAGTGGCCTGTCGAAGTCCATGTAACTAATAACTAGCTGGGTGGGAATTTAAACGCAAGCCTTGGCTCCTAACTACTGAGTTTCGCTGCCACCATGGCCATCGGGGACCTCTGGCTGTGCCTGAGCTGACAGCCATGCGCCCTTTTCCTGCCACGTTCACAAGCCTGCTCCCAATTTCATGTTTGTCCTTCATGTTGCCGCAGGCAGCTAACATGCATTAGATTGAACTAAATAAAACTGCTTCTGCAGTAGGCCAGAGACCCTGAGTTTTGGCAACTGGTGTGGTCCCGCATGAAACAAGCCGATGAAGCACTTAGCATCGCGCCAGGCATGGGCTGAGTAACCCAGTAAATGCCCGCGGTTACTTTACATCTCATTCACTCTCTTGGGGTGTTACTCCCGTTTACCTGGTGAAGGTCAAGCTCAAAAAAGTTCAGGGAACTTGAACTCATAGGCCCCAAACAGCAGAGCCAGAAATAGAGCACCCCCTCTTCTGATTGAGCCAGCATGCTGCTTGCCCTTGGGCAGACCAAAAGACTAGCCCCTCCACCCTGCCCCTCATGGGGAGCTTGAACCCCCTTCCAGAAGCCTCCCAAGTCCTCACTCCCCCTTCCTTAGGCTTGTAATTCAGGGAACTAACCTCTTGGGGAAGACAGAAGCAAAAAGGCTGCCCTGAAGGGCCAGGTCCAGAGCTAGCCCGGGAGTGGATGGGGTGAGGCGTTGTCCATATAAGGACACGTTTTCCTCCCTATGTAGAGGCCCCCCACCTCCCTATATTTCCATCTTCCCATCCTTTGGGGGCACAACCAGGCCAGCCGTGGACTCCAGCCCTGGGGCCCAGATCTTGAAATGGAGTTCAATTTCATCACAAACTGATTAAAATAGAAAATACAAGCTGCTCTTAGACTTGTATTACTATTATTTTTATCCCCTGGGCATCTGTGTGAGCACAGAGCTGGTTCTGATTAAGCACGCGGTCCTTCCAGCCCACCCCTTGCTGCAGCCCTCACAGAGGGCCAGTGGCTCCTGGCGCACACACAGCCCCTGTGGGGCAGGAGGACTGAGAGGGAAGAGGAGGCTCAGGCCCACCCCTGGCGGGGGGGGCTCCAAGTCTGGAGGTGTGCCTGGTTTGAAAGGGAAACTTGAGCCCCTTTCCTTATGGTCAGATGGAAAGATAAAGTACACAGAACTTTAAAAACAAAGCTCAAAGCACATGACGGGGTCGTGTACTCACACATCAGCGTAAAAGCCAGCGCCCAAAAGCCGAAGACAGATGCAGAGGCGGGAAACATGCGGGTGGGGGCTGGTCAGGCAGGGATTTTCGAAAGTGGAGAATTTTAAAGCAGACTGGCGGAATGTGGTGAACAGGAGGAATGAATTAATCGGTACATGATCGTCTTTCTCCTTTCCTGAGCACTGCTGAACACATTCTCTCCTTTGAGCATCTTAACACTGTGGTAGAAAGGATAAGTGTACTTTCCTTTGTACAGATGTGGAAATCGAGACCCAGGGCAGTTGACATGATTTGCTCCCGATCCCAAGATTGCTAATGACAAAACCAAAACTAGTACCCTCCTCTCCGGGTCTCTACTCTAATGCCGCTTGGAAGCAAAGGCCCATACAACCCCATGAGGAGAGAAGGATTCTCCATCCCTGTGTCCCTTCCTTAGGAACCCAGGAAGACCGGGCCTTTCATCCTTGGCTTGCTTAGGTCTCAAGTTACACGTCAGTTAAAAAAACCCAAAGCAACCCTGATCCTTCTTTATCACCCTCCTGTGATGTCCCCAGAACTCACCAGAAGAAAGACAGGCAAAGAAAGTATTTGAGCCAAGGAGCACAGAACTCTGTGCCCACTTGGCTCTCTCCTCTTCTTCTTTAAAAAAGGGGAAAACAATCACACTTTGGAGTGTACCTTTCTGTAAATTGTCATTGCTGCCTGTCAGGTTTTGAAAGAAGGGAAGAAAGGCGGGCCCTAAGCAAGGGAAACATAGACTTACCCCACATCCTGGTTTATGGCACCCTAGTCCCCAGATATCAAGAGATACACCAGTAGCTGTTCCTGTCTCTCAGAATAGTCCCTGAGACCCTCCATGTGCCACACGTCCACCTCTAGACACACAGGCACATACACGCATGTGCATACAAGTATACATATGTGTACACACACACACACACAGCCTGTGTTGCACACAGACTAGGAGTGACGTATTAAAATCATTTGTGGAGCTTCTGGATAATATTGACACCCAGGCCCTTAACCAGACCAATTAAACCAGGATCTGGGGGCCAAGACACCTATGTACAGCTGCTTCTAGTGGGCAGCCAATGTTGAGAACCACAGAAGTTGACAAATACATACTGAAGATTTTTCTGTAGCTGAGAATGACCAGTAGGCCAGGGGAAAACACCCAGTGTGAGGAAGTGAAATCATCCCCTCCCCACGGGACTTTCTGCTCCTCTGTCTGTATCCACATGGAACCTGGCGTGTGGGCGGCCAGTGAGGAGACAGGACACAGGCAGTGTCAGCGACGGAAGGCAGGGACCCCTGACTCACCATGTGAGGTTCCCTTTGCTCTTGCAGAAGGTGCCAGAAGGAGAATAGTGGAGGCAGGGTAGACTTCCAACTTGGTTCTCTCAGCACTGTTCCCTGCTGTCTACTGCTAGGGAGCTCTTCACGAGGCCTACACTCAACCATTCCTGTGGTGACATGTGTACACCTTTGGCTGACGTCAGTAGGGAATTGTCCCCACGGCCCCGGAGTCCTGTGTGGCTCGGAGCTGCCGGTGAGCTTGGACGATGCCCACATCAGGCCTCTGTTCCTGGAATACCTAGCTAGAACTGAGAGTGGGTAGGCTGTAGGTTGGGAAGGAATCTTGACTCTGTGGGAGGGTTTATATGGGCCAATCTACCTTCTGAAGCAGCAAAGAGACCCAAATGCCATCTAGAAGGGGCAGTGCATCCATATGGGAACATCAGGAGTCCATGTGCTAAGGAAGTGTTCATCCCCACGCCCTAGTTCTGTGCAGTCTGTGTCCACCACACAAAGCCCCAGGAACCATTCTGGGAAGGGGCATGTGTTAGCAGCTAAGACGGCCCCATCCAGGAGGCAAGACAGCAAAATGGCCATTCCTCCCCGGCCAAGCCACAGGAATGTGGCCCCAGCTTCAGCTGGAAAGTCCCACCCCCTCCTTCCTGTCTTCGGGAGCCGGAAAAGGAATGGCAGGAAGGGAGTCTGACGGGGAGGCTCCCTCTCAGCACATCCCTGAAGAAAGTTCCTTGTGGGGAAGATGCTGGAGCACAGTGATAGCTGCTTAACCAGCTCCTTCTTATCCGAGTTCCGGGGTGGTCTCCCCAAACCTTCCTGAAGTCTAGTCTCCTTGGGTCCCAGTAAGGCCCTTTCTGCCCAGCCCAGCCCAGCGTGATGTTACTCTTCTGCCCCAACAAGGGAGAGAGTGTGGTAATGTCCACCCTCGACATCGACGTGGAATAGGGAACGTGGAAGAGAGGACCGAGGCATTGTGCCCTCATCTGTATCCCATTTCAGGTCCACCCAGAAGGCTCCACAGGGTTTCATTGGGCCCACCTTGAGGAGGAGTGCACGGGCTCCCATAATGGGTCCAAGGCTCAGTCCAGAGGGGGTGAGGCATGCCGGCTGCCTGCTCAGAGGCCTTCATCTGGTCTGAAAGGCTGTCAGTGACCAACTGTAGAAGGAAGTCTGGGAAATCAGAAGGTGCAGGCCCCTTCCAGACCACAAGCCGAGGCATGGACCCCGTCCCCTCCTTCTTCTGTCGGAGAGACCTCTCTATACAGAGCAGACTTTTGGAAATACAGAGCAGTTAGCCCCAGTGGGTAATGACCCAGTGAAGAGAAAAGATGGGAAAGAGGTGGGCACAGGGGTGCCGCTGCTCCTCCAGACCTTCCAGCAATGTGATTCCTGGTAGCCCGTGCCTGCCCTACAGGGGAATGCATAACTAGCTCCCGGGATAGCCTGCCCATCCATCTTGCCTGGGCGACGGCTCTCTCCACCTGATTTATAAGGCGCAGTGGAGTGCGCGCACGCTCCTTCTTTGGTGCTCTGGTGGAGGAAGGTGCCCGAGGCAGGCGCCGTCTGCTCGGCAGGCATGAAGGGCCCCCAGAGTGGAAAGAGGAGCTGGGGGGCGGGGGTGGCTGTAATTTTGGTTGAGGTGGGATTTTTGTTGAGACTCCGCCTCTGTTCATTCCCTTGGGCAGCCGCCAACTAATGTTTGTCGTTACCTGTTCTGTTCCAGATGCTCCTGCCAGGGAGAATGCCAAGGCCCCGGAGATGAAAGCCCGGAGGCCCAAGAGCTCTCTTCCCCCCGTGCTAGGAACAGAGAGTAAGTACTTGCTCAGCTTTCCTAGGCAAACCCAGGACTGAGCCCCAGCTTCCTTGTCTGCACCCCAGCGAGCCCCGTGAAGCCCTGGTGACCGGGCCAGTGGCCGTTCGGCACTGCCCGTCTCTCCCAGCCTCTGCACAGCCTTAGTGGTGCACACCCACGTCCACTCGCCACCTCACTCAGGCCCTCTGTGCTTCTCACCAAGACTCCTCCTCCTCATCTCTCCCAGGTGAGTCTCTCCTGCTCGACAGAACCTTTCCAAACCGTGGCTCTGCCCTCATCACTCCTGGTTGCAGTGCCCGGTGGTCCCCAGAGCCTACCAGTCCCATACAAGTGAACCTCACACGTGTGGCACTTGGGCACACATGTTCTTCCGTGTGGTCTGGTCTTTCTTTCTGAATCTGCCCCCAACTCCTGGATTCCTGCTTTATACTCAAGCCAGACTGGGCTCCTCCGTGTCCGCTAAAAGTCCCAGTGCCCCTTCCGTCATGCCTCTGCTCTAGGAGCACCTCTCTCCGTGAGACACCTCTTTGGTGGAACAGACTCCCGCTGAAAAGCTACCTCATCCCTGAGTTTGTCCTTGCTCCAGCTGCAAGGAACCCTTCCCTCCTGTGTGCTCCCGGAGCACGCAGCACCTCCCTGCTGCTGCCGTCTTGGCCCAGTGTCTGTGGCTCGCCCCTCCTCCCCTGTAAGTCCCCTGAGGGCTGCCCCTGGGGCTTCTGGGATGCCGGGTCTTACTCATAGAGGGTCCGGCCTTGCTCATAGAGGGAGGTGCAGAGTTGCAGCTGTGGTATAAATAGCTGTGTAGGGAAGGACTTCATGACTCTACAGAACTGTCTACCTCTTCCTGGGTCTCACCTTCCCCCAAGACCCACTGATGTATCAGGCACAGCACCCAGCGCCCACGGAAATATCTCAATATCTTATAGAATTAGAAGAATAAAATAAACTTTTGGGTCAAAGAAAATGTTTTAATTCACAATATTAATATATTCATCTTTATATACCAGTGCAGTTGTAAAATATAAGTTATGTGTACATATGCATACATTTTTTCCTTTTTAACATTTTTATTTGTATTTTTTTTAAGTTTATTTTGAGAGTGAGAGAGTGGAGGAGGGGCAGAGAGAGAGGAGGGAAAGAGAATCCTAAGCAGCTCTGCAATGACAGCACAGAGCCCAGTGCAATGCTTAAACTCACAAACCGTGAGATCATGACCTGAGCCGAAATCCAGAGTTGGTGCTTAACCGACCGAGCCACCCAGGTGCCCCTTATCCTCCTCTTTTCAAAGCTGCATATTTACCTAATGATGAGCTTGGGTTCCTTGTGCATACTCCAGCCGACTGCCAAGGGGATGCCCAGCCTTCAGTATGTTGGGGCAGCCAAATTGGAATGACAATGTCTAGCGGACATTCAACCAAAGTGAGGAGCTCAGATTATCAGGAGTAGACCTTTAGTAAATTGCTGGAAATGCATATATAACTGTTAGAAAAACCTAGTGAAAATAGGTTGGTGGTTTTATTTTCCAGGAGGATCCCTTGGGCCCATGCTCTATTAGTTACGGGAAAATGGGATCTCAGAAGAGCACCAGGTGGTTGTGACTGAGGGACCGCCACTCGTTCACCTCTCCCGGGGGCGGAAGCAGGAGTGCGTGGAGTTTGAGCCAGGCCATCAGCAGCCTGCTGCCCTCAGCTCTGGCGCATCCATTACAGGCAGATCCCCCGGGGGAGTGAGGTGGGGTCCAGGAGAAAGCTGCGAAGGAGAAAACAAGCTGCGGACCGTGAGCCGTCCCCGGGAGCTGGGCCTTTGCGCTGGAGGAGAGAAGGCTGTGGGGCACACCGATCCAGTTGTCCGATTTCAGGGCGGGGGCTCTCAACCCGGCTGCATGTGAGACACACCTGTGGAGCTTTTAAAACCTCTGCTGCTGGGCACCCCAGCCTAGGTATATCAGAATCTCTGGAGGTAGGATCCAGGCTTTGGTATCGTTCAAGCCCCGAGGCCATTCCTGGGTGTGGTCAGTCAGTCTGGAAGCCTAGAAGCACCCTGGGCCGGCACTGTCGGTCTTCAGAAGCAAAGGGGGCCTCTCTTACTGCCTAGTAAGTGTGGCACTGCCTTAGGAACCTCATGCCCAGGTCCTCAGAGTATCTCTGGCACTAGCCACAGTCTCCACTCTTTAGGGAAGGAGCAAGATGCTGGAAGCCAAGGGTCTTAGCCCTACAGAGCGAGTGGGGAGAGGGGCGGGCTGGCAGAAAGTGCTGGTCTCCCGTTCCATAGCAGATAAATACATCCATATAGGATTAAGTCCTGTGGATGCTGCTTGTGTGTAGAAGGGGAATTTTACTCTAGCCTTCATCCTGCAGTTACAGACGGATGTCTTACCCCCCAGGGAACGGAAATGTGTGTCTCCACGTACAGTAATGACCACTCTGAACGGCCCATCCACCCAGCCTCTTGTCATCCGCGAGGCCCTGAGAACATTAGCAGGGATGTTCTGGCGGCACCTCCACCTGCTTACACACCTGTGCTTCTGTCCTTCAGAAACCTGTCGAGTTTTCTGGGTGCCTCTCGAACACCATGGGGCTTCCTTCCCAGCGGCTCCTAAGAAGGCAGCTGCTCAGAGATAGGAAGTGAAGGAGGTGACTTTTAGGCCTGTACTCCCAATTCTTTTCTCACTTGTTGGGATCATTTGTATTATTTATGGATTACATAAGTTACATAAGCATCCATTCTTCTTTAAAACAGTCTAAACAGTATAGAAATATACCAGGTACAACATGAAAGCCCTCTTTCATCTACCCCCGGTTCCACTCACCTCCTCAAACATATTTTTGTTCTGTGCACTTACATATACTTATGTAAATACATCATGTAATCTGGACACTTGCAACTTGCCTGTTTCTCTTAGCATGACCATCCCCGGCCCAGACACCTCTGATCCCACGAGAATGCCCGGATTGATTCTCTTGTCCCTGAGTGGTCTGGCTGTAACGTGTGTTCATTTTTTTCAAGGGCTGGGAAGTACCTAATCTAACCAGGAAGTCCATCTCTCCGGCCAGTAACCGAGGGAAGGCCAAGTGGTTTTCTTGTCAAACGGATCATAGCCAGATCCTTCCCCGGATGACCTCTCCCCAACCCCAGCTGTGTTGTTCAGTCCTGTGTGTGAGCCGTCGGGTGTGAGAGTAGAGGGCACATGTCCACGCAACGGCCTCGGGGCCCTTGGGAGTGCTGCTGAGGACCGTGAGGGAAAAGCCAGGTCCACCTGCAAAGCCAGGTGACAGAATGAGAGAAAACAGACAGAAGTACGAGCTAACCCGCCAGATGCCGACTCCCAAGTACAGGAGTGAGGAGTGGTCATTTGGAGCGACTTGGGACCAGGGAAACTCTGGGCCAGGTTATGAAGGAGAGAGGAGTGTGCTTGAAGTGGAATGATGAGGTTGCTGGAGCACTGGAAGGAGGAACTGTGTAGATGCTGGAAGGGATGCTGTGAGGCCCCCGACTCAGGTGCTTAGTGTCTCCTGAGCACCCGCACGGCAGGCATCATCTAAGCGCTTAGTCACAGATCACCTCCTGCAGGTCTCTCTCAACTGAGCTACGAGCAGTTCCCATTTTACAGATGGGCAAAACTGAGCCTCCGAGAACTAAGTTGTCCTGCCCCAGATCTGACAGCTGGTAAGATCTGGAACTGTGAGGACAACCCTGATCCACGTTCCTGCTGCAGCACCCTGTGCCTTGCCGGTCTCAGAGCCGTACTTTGTGCGGTCCACATAAGGCTGCCCAGCACACAACTGGGGGCAGGGGTCTGCTGCCATGAGAACTGGGAGGACGAGGAGGGTGACAGCTGGCCTGCTTGCCTGGGTCCTGAGACCTGTCAGGGTGTTTGCTGCTTGCCTCTCAAGTGGAATTTTTTTATAATTTTACTTTGATATAATTTCAAATTTATAGAAAAGTTGCAAGAATAGTGTAAGGAACTCTTGTATGTACCCATTACTAAGACCCACCAATTATTTACGTTTTGTTCCAGTGTCCTAGCGTTGTCTATGTATGTATTCATATAAACATATTCACCATTCATCAGGTATTCATACATGTTTATACACACTATGTATATTCATGTATACTCACCATGCATCATGTAGGTGTATATATGTATATGCACCTACATGGTGCATATATATATATGCATGGTAATGGTATATATATATATTTATGTATATTATATATATATATTTATAAATAAATTAGAGACATCATGCCCTTGACCTCAAAATATGTCATTGTGTATCTCTTAAGAACATAACCACAATGCAGCTACTAAGATCAGGACAGTTAACATTGAACCAATACTGTTGAATGCATGGTCTACATTCAGTTTTTGTCAATTGTCCTGATACCCTTTAATGCTGCTTCTCCCCCTCCGATGGGAATTTACTGTCTGCACTCCTGGAACCCTCCATCCACTCCTCTAGTCCAGAGTCGTCATCCCCTACCTTTAGAGAAAGGGCAAGAAAGAAGTGCACAGGCCCAGGGCAGAGTATCCAAGACTCCACCTGATTCAAGTAGGCACGGGAGGCAGCAGCATCCTCGTTGGACCTCCAGGTGCACAGTTCCTGTGCCCTGCTCTGGGGCAATGCTCTGCACAAGACGCAGCCAGAAAGCACTAGGCTGGAAAGCAAGGGACAAAAACCTTGGTTCTGCCTCTGATTGAACATGTGGTCAAAGCCGTTCGTCTCCAGACCTGTCAGATGGGGACTATCTCCAACTGAGCCCAGGTTTTTTCCAGCTCTGATATCAGTTCATTCAGTGGAATGCTTTGTGTGTGTGTGTGTGTGTGTGAGAGAGAGAGAGAGAGAGAGAGAGAGAGCGCGCTCGGGTGCAAGCAGGTGAGGTCAGCTAACTCCTTTTCATATCATTCAGTATGTGATGGGTTGATGCTACAGCAAGTGTGGCTTGGGTTACACAGCAGCAGAAACTTCCTGATGGGAAAGAGGCTTTAAGCAGAAGGTAGAGTTTTAGGGGAGTTCAGCTGGAGGGGGTCTGAGTGGAATTTTATGTGAGGGAGGCATTGATGGGGCTTAAGAAATGGTTTTCAAAACTACAGATGAGGGGGCACCTGGGCGGCTCTGTCAGTTAAGCATCTGACTCTTAATTTCAGCTCAGGTAATCATCTCACAGTTCATGAGTTCAAGCACCATGTCAGGTTCTGTGCTGACAGTATGGAGGCTGCTTGGGATTTTCTCTCTCCCTCTGTCTCTCTGTCTCTTTCAAAAATAAATACATAAACTTAAAAAAAAAAATACAGATGAGGCAATGCCAGGGTGATAAGAGAGTAAGGGATTCCTCCAATCAGTCTGTGGAGCTGATAGTCTTTTTGAAAAGGGATCAGTGAGCACAGGGCACTTTTATAACTTGAGGACAGGAACCAGGGCCTGTTTGTCTTGGAAACGCCAGTGCCTCGCCCAAAGTCGGGATATCATGAGCCTGTGATTTTTCAGATTGATTCATGAGTTCCATGCTTTAAGGGTCCCTGCCTCTACTGCACTTCTGGGATTTGGGGACAATGCAGACAGAACGCCCCTCTGTATTCCATGCCTGGCGTTGGCCCAACATCGGTCACTTTGGCTTCAGTGACCACGATGGACCATTCCAGATTACGCTTTCAGATGTCTTTGCCTTGCCCCTCCCCCGCAAATGTGTCTCTCTCTGAAACCAAAAGTCATGTCAACCTGAAAGCATCTTTGTATGTCAAAAGTAGTGTCCAGTTTTCCTGGAAGATTCCCTCAGGATCAAATCTGTCTTTTAAACCTCCTCTTAGAGTCATGGGGAAGGTTAAGTCACTGTAGGATTCAAAGAGCTGGCAGGAAATGCTGGACAGGTGGAGATTTGGCATCAAGACCTGCCTGACGCTGGAAGGTGTGGGACCCTGGAAGAGAAGCCGGGGTACTTCCACGAGTGCCTTTGAAAGCTGGTACCAACCGCCAGTCACTCTCAACCAAAATATGTCCATGAGGAGTGATAGTGCCTAATATCACCCCCCACCCCTGCCGTGCACGTGACCCTGTGACCCCCACCCCAGGGGCTGCTGCTCCCAGTTCCTTCCCCAGCTCTTCCGTTGTCTCCCAGGATCCTGTTAAGTGGGAAGACAGGTCCTCTCCAGAGACGACATTAGCACTGCCGTCCTGGCCGGGCCGAGCTGCCTCTTTCACAACCATCCCGACGTTCCGTATCCTGGGGGCTTGGGGAAGAGCGTTTGCAATGACAAGAAGACCAGTGTTGCTCTGGAATCTTGTGTGACAGCCTTTGTGAGGAGGAGATGTGTTCAGGAAATTTGCCCAGAGATGTTAATTCTGGGAAAATGACCACTATTTCTCCATAGGTCTGTCCCTATTAGACATCCTGGAAGGGCCTGGCATGGGCCAGGGGCAGAGAAGTGTTGGGGGCATGTCAAGTCACCCAGAGCCCTGAGTCTGCCCAAGCGCAGGGCGGTGGGATTCGGCCTTCCATCCTCAAGTCGGCACAGCTGCCCTCCTTCTCTGACACAGCCCTGTGCGTGAGTGCTTCCTCCATGCTTCACCCAGCCTGAGTCACCTTCAGGAGCCTTTGGTAGAAAGTTAATGCTGATTTTGGGAATTGTGAAGGGTTTGATGTCTATTTTTAGTTAACTACCTAATAAGGGAAATGTCCCCAGAGAAGCAGACATGCAGGGACCTCCCTGTACCCAAGGCTGTTTGTGCTACCTCCCTAATTCTCCTTTGCTTTCCATTATCTCAGACCCTTTTGACAGCTGAAACACCCACCTTTAGGTTCTACAAATATCTCCCAAATGCTTGTTCAGTTCTTCTGCCCTGCTGATTCATGGGAGAGGCGCTCCTGTGCTTTCAGACTGAGCAGTCTGGAAACTCCTGTGGGCACTGACCTCCTCCCCTCTCGCCCTCTCCCTCCACCACCACACAGTGCAGCAGGAAGGCTCAGCAGGCCAGATCAGGGCTCGGGCAGGCCTGGTGCAGAAGCAAAATGCTGGATTTCCCAGACAGCCGGGAGGCTGGCCTCCCCATCGCTGCCCCACGCTTCCCAGAAAGGCATCCAAGTTCAGTGCTTTGTTCGTAATGTTTTCACTGGGCTGCTGCACCTCTTCTAGCCTGTCTCCTCTTTAGAGCGAAAGGCTCAGCACCCAACAGCTTTGATCTAGTTGGTGACAGAACAAAGAAGATCTCCTTTTAATGCAAAGTTGCACAAGGATTCTAGCCCCAAGGCTTCATCTTTCAGCCTCAGAGCCCGGGGGGTGGGGGCGGGGGGTGGACTGTTCTTGGAAACTCCCAGGTTGACAGAGATCCTCAGGGGCCCCGCTCATTCCTTTAATAGCTTTTCAAGCATGCGCCAGGTACCACGCTAGGCACTGGCAGTACAGTAGGTGAACAAAATAGGCCGTGTTCCCGTCTCCAGGGAGTGCGCTGTGATGTATGCATGTTGGCTGGATGTTTCTGCATGGTAATGTGCCACCTTGAAGTGGCATGGAACCCAGCCTGGCAGGAGTGAGGGGTGAGGTGAGGCCTGCTGGAATAAGGTACCAGAGTTGGCAAAGAGCTGGTGGCAAAGGGCTGGTAACTGCAGAACAGAAAGGCATTCAGTGTGGGGGATAGAGCAGCCCCCCTGGAGGGTGATGCAGGGCCCACCAGCATCAGCATGCCCTGGACAGTCAGGAACTGTGTTTCTAGCAAATTTCCCACGTGCTCATAATGCACACTCAATTTTGCAAACTGCTGACATTGAGCATCGAGGGCCTGGGTGACGGTTCCCTAAGAGGGAAGAGTAACAAAGAAGGTGGGATAAAAGCTGAGGACGGATGTCAAAGACCCTCGTAAGATGAGTTGGACTTGATCTTAAGTGGCAGTGGGTGGCCACTGGAGAGGTTTAAACAGTGGAGTGATGGCCTTGGAATGGTGGGTGTCTTAGGGTGGAGATGGGGGCTAGAGGCTAAAGAGGTAGTACAGTTTGGACTAGAATGGTGACAGTGGGGATGTGGAAGGTGGCAGACCAAGGAGGTATGTAGTGAATGGAATTGACTGATGCTAGTGACTGGAGATGGTAGGGAGAGGGCCTTGAGAGAAGAGGGGCAAGCAGCATGTTTGGGGAAAAGATCCTGGATTTGCTTTTAGACATGTTGGTCTTGCAGTGTGTGCCAGAAGAGGGGATGGTCACATAGTGGGACATATAGGTGGGGTGAGGAGAGAGGTGTGGGCTCCAGGTAGAACGAAGGCAGCAGAGAGAAGGATAAGAAAAGGAACTATAGGGGCGCCTGGGTGGCTCAGTCATTAAGCATCTGACTTCAGCGCAGGTCATGATCTCATGGTTTGTGGTTTCAAGCCCCACACCGAGCTCTCTGCTGTCTCTGCTGCCAACGGGCAGCCTGCTTGGGATCCTCTGTCCCCCACTCTCTCTGCTCCTCCCCCACTTCTCTGTCTCTTAGTGTCTCTCCTCAAATACATAAATAAACTTTAAAAAAAAGAAGAAGAGGAACTCTAAGAGCAGCACTGAGCAAAGTACCCTGAAAGCAGTGCTATGCCAGGAGAGGGGTTCTTCCTGGGGCTGACTGTCTGGCAGAGAGGACCGAGCTCCTCCTCAGAGGGACTGACCAAGTGGCAGGCAGCGGCAGGATGTGTGGCCCTCCCAGCCTGACGGTGTGGTCAGTAGCTGCCACCGGATTCGCAAAGATAGTTGGGTTTTATTTTCCTTCTAGGATGTTCCTCTCTGACAATGGCTGATGCAAAAGTTTGAGGTGTTGGAGAGGGAATGAGAGACAACGGGCTGACGTTAATAGTAAGATAATCAGATGGTAAGATGGATGAACCCAGAGGAGAGGAAACTAGTTAGTAACCCAAGGAGAGCTGAGAGTTTGAGTGTCTGGACCAGCAAGAGGGTGACCCAAAGACTTGAATTGGGAGAAGAACTCCAGGAGCAGCATGAGAGATATCATGTAGGTACAGAGCTCAGCTGACACACGGTAGATAAGTGATGGACGGGACAGAGACGTCCTCTGGGGATCCATCTGGGGAAGAGGGGCAACTGGGATGAGGGGCTGGTATCAGAGCCTGCACCCTGTGCTCTATCTTCTTTACAACATAGCTTCATGCTTTACAACAAATTTTACTCATCTCCTTCACAGTTTTCAAATGAGGAAACTGACGCTCCAAAAGGCTAAGTAACATGCTTAAAAAAAAAAAAATTTTTTTATGTTTACATATGAGAGAGACGGAGTACAAGTGAGAGAGGGGCAGAAAGAGGAAGACAGATCTGAAGCAGGCTCCAGGCTCCGAGCTGTCAGCACAGAGCCCAACGCGGGGCTCAAACTCACAAACTGCGAGATCATGACCTGAGCTGAAGTTGGACGCTTAACCGAATGAGCCTGCTGGGTGCCCTGCTAAGTAACATGCTTTAAGTCAACACAGCCAAGGGAACAACAGGGCAGTATTTAAACCCAAGCCCAGCTCCAGAACCTGTGCCGTCTGCATTTCTGCAAGGGGACAGAGAGGCGTCTCGAGGGCCTGGGTTTAGGGATGAGCAGAGTGAGCTGCCACAGAGGCGGCCACACGGGGCATCAGGAGGCTTGGGTCCTGTGTCTTAACTTGGCTCCATCTGGTGTTATGAGCCTGACAAATCACCTGGCTTTTTTGGGAATCTATCTCCTTTTTCACGACATGGAAACAATGTGAGGTGCCCTGCTTGTGTTTGGTTGGAGAAGGAACCCAGTGGGAAAAAAGACAATGAGACTGTGGGTTAGAAACTGCAGGCACTGAGTCCAGCTCGCTGTGAGAAACCAGGTTTTAGAATCAGGGGATTCTGCTTTCCAACCTATTAAATATATTCTTCTAAGCCGTGAACACAATTAATGGATTTCAGCAGATGCTCCTATAAAATATGTATAGAATAGGATATAGAACATCATTAACATTTAAAACTGTCTTTACTAACAGGAACTAAACCAGCTTCAAATGCTAACCAATTCAAACAGCAGAAGATGCAAATTTATAGAACAAACATGAAACTTTGGCCCTCGATCCATTTAACCAAGACAGGGGAAGACAGGTACTGACTGGGGCCCTACTTCTAGGTTCACTGGGGCCACACAGATTCACTAGGGCTGCCAAGGATAGTAAAGAGTGGGACTTTGGAGTCATCGGGCTGCATGGTGTGCTAACCACCATCCTCCTTACTGGCTCCTGGCCGCCTGTTCCTGGGGCTGTCGAGCGAGCTCCTTCCCAGCCTCTGGAGCCCATCCACAGCTGCTCCGGTCCGCTGTGGCTGCTCAACAAAGTATCATAGACTGGGCGTATCAAACGACAGAAGTATGTCGTCTCACAGTTTTTCTGGAGGCTGCAAGTCCAAGTTTAGCATGTTGGCAGGTTGGTTTCTTCTGAAGCCTCTCTCCTTGGTTTGCAGATGGGCACTTTCTCACTGTGTCCTCACATGGCCTTGTCTCTGCGCACGCACCCGTGGTGTTTCTATGTGTCCACGTTCCTTCTTCTTATAAGGATACCAGGCAGTTTGGGTTAGGACCCCCGCCCCATGGCTTTGCTGTAATTTAACTACCTCTTTAAAGGCCCTATCTTCAGATATGGTCATATTCTGGGGTACTGGAAGGCTCGAGTTTCAACATATAAATTTTGGGGGGATAACGGCAGCTCCACACAGCAACCCTGAACAGGTGGCTTTTGCTCTCCACGGGAGATCAGACCCTGGTTCCGGTAGAAGCCCTCCTCTTCCCGTGAGGGCCACTCCCAGTTGTGCCTTTCCCTTCCCAGTGGCCCTAGATGAAGAGGGGCAGGGGCTTAGTGGCTTAGCCTGTCCTGGCTGTTCCATAGTACCATCTGGTACTCACTTCCAAGGGGTTTGTCTTTCCCATGCTGGTCCATCTTGGAGCTCTCCCTCTCCCCCGACTCCCAGCCTTCTGCTCTCAAACCCTTACTTGCAGTGACAGTCCTTCCATCTCTTGGGGTCCACAGCCCTCTCCTTCATTCCAGCCCCTCACCGTGGGCATCGCCCAGGATCAGACCCTGGCCCCTTCTCATCTTTCACTGCATTCTTGCCCCCAAAGAACTGGCCCATCCTCACAGTTTCCCTTATGATTGCGTGTTTGATTCTGGAGTTTTTCACTTCCAATCTCCACCAACCTCTCTCTAGAATTCTGATCCTGGGCTTCTAGCCGGAGCGGGTTAAATTCTTTCATCTACCACATTCGCTTGGACCAAGCCAAACGCCTCATCTTTCCCTTCCAAATTCTGTATTCTGTCACTATAATTTTCCCAAGCCAGAAGTCTCTAAGGAATCTTTGTACCTCCCTCTTGTTCAGCCCCTATATTGTTTTAAATTTTGTCCCTTACTTGTATTTTCTTTGCGGCTGCCTTTACCCAGGCTGGACCTTGATCACTTCCTTCCCAAAGCATGGCAGTAACCTCCTAATTGGATAGCCTTGTCCCCCAGAAGGTGGGGAGACCTCCAGGGGTCCTCGAGCCCAACCTGACTGCCTTTTGCGTGAGGACTCTCTATTCACTCAGGACAAAGACCTAACTCTCAAACTTGGGATCCTAGACCAGCACCGTGGTGACAGCAATGTTCCGTGTCTGCGCAATATGGTAGCCATGAATCACGTGTGCCTCTCGAGCACTTGAAATGTGACTACTGTGACTGAAGAACTGATTTTTTTATTTTCTTTAATTTAAATTGTCACACTACCTTTGCACCACCATTCACTAATCCTAGCTCTACAATCTGGACAGCCTCCACCAAATACCTCGACCCTTAACTCTGAGACCCTCCCTGTTCCTGAGCTATGGGGCTCTTCTCCTTTCTCCAGCTCAGATGTTCTCAGGCCCTCAGATCCGTCCTGTGTCCCACCACTGAGCCCTTCCTAGCCATCTCCTCAGCCCACAGTGCACGCCTTCATTTGAGCAATTGCATCATGTTGGAGGGATAAAACCTTTTTTTTTAAAGTAGGCTATACTTAAAAAAGTATAACCGCCCTGCATGGGGTTCAACTCAGTACCCCTAGATCAAGAGTTGCATGCTCTATGGACTGAGCCAGTTAGGTGCCCCTGGGTAAAACTTTTTTTTTAAACTTTCTATGTAACTTGTATTTTGAAATAATTTTTGACTTAAAGAAAAGTTACAAAAATAGTACAAATAATTCTTGTATAGTCTTCACTCCAATTCCTCAAATATTAATATTTTACCATGTTTGCTTTATGTTGTATTTTTCTCTCCCTCGCTTTTGCCCTCTCTCCTTCCCTCTACCTCTCCACGCACACATATACACATACATACACATATGAATATGTAATTTTTATGAGTTGTTTGAAAGTAAGTTGTACATATGATATCCTCTACACCTAAATACTTAATTGTATATTTCCTAAAAACAAGGACAGTCTTGGGGCGCCTGGGTGGCTCAGTCGACTGAGTGTCCAACTCTTACTTTTGGCTCAGGTCATGATCTCATGGTCATGGAATCGAGCCCTGAATTAGGCTCTGCACTGAAAGTGTGGAGCCTGCTTGGGATTCTCTCCCTCTCTCTCTCTGCCTCTTTTCCACTTGTCTCTCCCTCTCTATCTCTCTCTCTCTCCCCCTCTCTCTCTCTCTCTCTCTCTCTCTCTCTCTCAAAAATAAATAAAATAAACATTATTTTAATAAAAAACCACAAGGACAGTCTCACCACAGTTTGGTGATCAAAACATGAAATGAACACTGATACAATACTATCGTCTAATTTATTGACCTTAGGCAAATTCTGCCAGTTGTCCCATCAATGTCCTTTATGACAAAAGAAAAAAAAAGGCTTTCCTATGGACCACATGCTTGACATTTAAGCCCTTGAAGACTAGCGCTGATTTCTTACATTTGTTCGATTTTCCTCTTGGTGCCCAGGTTAGTAGTGTGTACTGACTGGCATTTGCCTGGGAAACAACAGGCCCTCAATAAGTTTCTTGAGATGGACAGATGAATTGATGATGCTGACAAGTGAGGGTGAATTTGGGGGAAGCAGGCCTCACCCTGGGCTTCACCTCATAACAAGTAGCCCTCAGCTCTGTGATCTGAGATCGCCTCCTTACACAGTCCTCGTGCGGTTCTCAGGTGGGTAGCAGCCCTCTCCCCACTTTATAGAGGCACAGCTGATAATCCACACCGTTATGTAATTTGCCTGTGGGCAGACAGCAGTGTCCAAGCCAGGACATAGTGCTTCTTCTCCGTAATCTGCAGAGATGAAGCTTTGTGGAGGAATAATTGCTAAAATTACTAATATTACCCCCACTCATTCACTCAGGAAATAGTTACCCAGTGCCTACTATGTCCAGGCACATTGAGTATACAGCAATGAACATAAAAGGAAAAATCCCTGCCTTCAAAATCTTTATACTTAATGGATAGAGGAAGGGAGACAGTAAATAAACAAGTGAATATATAGTTTGTTTTATGGTTGTTAAGTGCCATGGGTGGGGGAGGAAATAATGAAGTGAGTTAATGGTGATAAGGAGTGCTATGGACAGGGGGTTGCTGTAGAGTGGTTAGGGAAGGTCTCATTGGTTAAGTGACTCTTTCCCATTTTTGTATTAAGGTATAATTTATATACAGTAAAATTCACCCTTTCTAGTGCAGAGTTCCGTGAATCTTGACAGACACGCATCGCCATATAACTATTGCCATAATTGGGATATGGTTCCACCACCTTAAAACGTGTCTTTGCACCCCTTAATGGTCAACCCCTGGCCCCAGCCACCACTAATCTGGTCTCTGTCTCAATAGTTTTGCCTTGTCTAGAACAAGGCATATGAATAGAATTATACATTCACAGCCTTTTGAGTCTGGCTTCTCTTAGTGAGAGAGAAAGATGAATCATTGAGATTCATCTGTTCTGTGTATCAGTAGTTTGTTCCTTTTTTATTGGTAAGTAGCATTTCATTGTGTGAATATACCAAAGTTCGTTCATTCTCCAGTTGAGGGACAAGTGGATAAACTCCAGCTTTTGGCAATTACAAATGAAGCCACTGTAAACATTCACATCCAGATATTTGTGCGCGCATAGATTTTCATTCCACCTTGAAAGATGGGTTTTGATTAAAGACTTGCAAGAACGATGAAAATAAGCCATGAAGATAGCTGAGGATATTTCGGCATATTCATCATATTGTTCTTTAGCCAAATGAATAAGTTTGCGCTATGAAATTGATCTGTTTGGGTCATTTTTCTTATTTGAGTTATTTGGAGAAAGTGGAAGGAATAGAGTAGGAATGGAAGAGACCATTGGTTGGTTCATTCATTTGTCGTTCATTAATAGATCCATTCACAAACATTAAACAAAAAACGAAACCCACTAGTCCACAGTCTGTGACCCAAAGGAAGCCTGAGACCCTTGGATCCACACCAAAGGCTAATTTTAGGTGGTTTATCTGACATAATTTCCTTTCTGAGTTTCCTGACATTAGGGTAAGAGAATAGTTAGTGAGTGCGAGGTTATCATTGTTGAAATGGACAATGGAGAATCAAGCGTTTTTTAGTTTTTATCTCAATGGAGGCTCCAGAGACCCTCTAGAGCCTTCCTGAGCACTGACTTTCCTTCAGTCATGAGGTCCTCCGTGCAGGAGGACAAAATCTCCTGAAAACCACACTCAGGTGAGCGCTCTGTCTGGCAGGGGAGCAGTGGGCAAGCCTCCGAGGATTCGAGGATTCAGGAGTTTTGTGAAAAGCCAGGATCAACAGAAAATAACCTGTGACCTTCTTTGTTTCAGGTGACGCAACTGTGAAAAAGAAACCTGCCCCCAAGACACCTCCGAAGGCAGGTAATTTGTCACCGGCAGCATTTGGGGGCGAGAGCCATCTGTCATGAGGGGTTTTCTTCTGTCCTGCTAGACCACTGGTATGAGATCCCCAGAGATCACCCCCCTCCTTGATTCGAGCTCTGCGTTATTCAGGCCAAATTTTCCCCAACAGCCTCTGCACAGGCTGGTCCCCTACCCTCTTCTACTACTTGTCTTTTCTCCTGCTTCCCTTATAGTGTCCCTAGCTGTAGGGACGTCATATGGCATCAGGAAGTACTAGTGACTTTCCCATCCCTTCTGTGAAATTCTGCCTCACCCTCTGCCCTCCATACTGCCCCGTAAGGGGGTGGTCCACTTTACACTATCTTACGGCTCTGTACTGTATGTCCTTGTCGTTTAGAGCCCTTGTCTGTTTCCCATTTGAGGACATGAACCATATTGAACCTGTCAGCCAGGGTAACCTGAGGATTGGAAAGCAAGGTGTTGCTTAATTAATAAAGGAGTAAGGAAGTAGATTCAAAAATTTAGGGTAAGATGCAAATTCCAGAGCAATCGACAGATGGAGAATTATGCCATGTAAATTGCGTGGGCCACTTCTGAAGAATCAAAATAAAGACATGAAGAGAGCTAGCAGGTCCATCAGCTCTGGCATTCTGGAGCAGTGGCCACTGTCCTCATTGTTGCCCTGAAGGGTCTGGAAGGTGAGAGAAGAACAGACCAGCGTGGACAGCAGCACTGAGTGAGGTCAGTCTGTCTGAGGCTCCCTCCTCGGTGCTCACTTTGTCACTTGTCCCCTCCCAGCCATGCCCCCCCAGATCATCCAGTTTCCCGAGGACCAAAAGGTGCGCGCAGGAGAGTCTGTGGAGCTGTTTGGTAAAGTGGCAGGCACCCAGCCCATCACCTGTACTTGGATGAAGTTCCGAAAGCAGGTCAGTGATGGAGGGGAACAGCCCTCTCAGCCCCTGGGGGGAAAGGGATGTCTCCTGGAGGCAGCATTGCTCTTGATCGGCAGGGCCTTAGAAATGGGAGGGTCCCCTCCCCCACCTGTCACCACCCACCAAATCTGAGTTTGTAATAACCTTTTCTTCCGAGTCTGCCATCAATACTTGCTTTACAGACAGTTTGTGTATAGAGAAAAGTATGAAGGAAAAAATAGAAACCACCCATGGCCCCCACCTGATTTTGGTATCTTAGTCCAGAATTCTACTCAGAGTCAGGAAAATCGAACCAGTGACCAAAAGGACCTCTCAGACTCTGTGATTCTGTGCCAGCCCACTGAACCCTATCAGTGGCAACAGCTTAAACTTACCACGTGCCAAAGGAATAAAAGCGAATCTGAGTATTTGGCTAGATAAATTGTGCATTAAAGAGAACTTTGGCTTACTGGCCCAGAAATATACCATTTATAAGAATGGTCCTATGAAAGAAATATTTGAATTTCTGAACAACCAGCTTTTATAGGGAGATGGGGAGCCCACCCGTTCCACTGAGCCCATATTGGTAGCGAGTGCCCCTGTACGTCATCAGCAGAGGCCCCGAACCGTGGCTGTCACTGAATCAGGGAATTTGGAGAGGATGTGAAGATTTCTTTGGAGTTCTCTGGTGCTCTATTTCCAAACCATTCAAACTGTCCTAAGGCCCAGAGATGGGAGGCTAGTACCAGGAAGGAATAGAGGGTCGGTCTCAAAAGATGAAGCATCATCCCAAAGGGTGTTTGCTCTGTCTGTGTCTGGGCTAGTGTCATCCAGAGTAAGATGGAATCCCTCCCTCTTCAGGGCCATTTGGCCAGGTCTCCGTTCTGTCCAAAAGAACTTTCTATAATGATGCATATGTTCTGTATCCGTTGGCCAAGATGGTAGCCACCACCATATGTGGCCGTTGAGCACTTGAAGTGTGACTTGTGCAACTGAGGAACTGAATTTTAAATTGTAACTAATTAAAAATTGTTATAACAGCTTTCTTTCTAATAATAACCATAGTAAAATCATACGCCATAAAATTTGCCCTTGTGAAGTGTCCGGTTCAGGGGTTTTCAATATATTCACCAGTCGTGCAGCCATAACAATGATCTAATTCTGGAACATTGCCGTCATCCCCAAAAGAAACCCTCGACCCGTTAGCAGCCATTCCTCCCTTTCCCCCAGGCCCTGGCAACCACTAACTCGACTTTACGTCTCTACAGACATAAAGTCTTTACGTGCATTTTCTGGGCGTTTCATATCAGTGGGATCATACAGTATATATTCTTTTGTATCTGGCTTTTTTTTTTTTCACTTAGCATAATGTTTTCAGGGCTTATCTACGTTGTAGTATAAATCAGTCCTTCGTTCCATTTTATGGCTGAATAATATTCTACTGTCTGGATATGCCACAGTTTATCTGTTCATCATTTGATGGACATATGGGCTGTTCCCACTTAATTAAAATTTAAGGACCCACTTGTGGCTAGCAGCTACAGTATTAGGACAGAAGAGGTCAGAACACCTTTGTAGGTGGCCTTCGTAGGTGACTGCTAGACGTGTACTCTTGCCATCGCTTCCAAAGCCGTGGAGATAGGGGACACTCCTCAACTCTGGTCTGGAGCAGCAAGCACAGACATGGTTCGTCTGTCAGACCCTGCTCGGCACCCTCCCTGCTCGCCGCAGATCCGGACCACCTCAGAGACGCTTGGCTTTGGATACAGGAGAGGAGGGGTCTTCAGGAGAAGCCCAGAGTTCAGACGAGACCGAGCCTCATACTGCTCGTCCAGGGGCATTCCCTAGCGGTGGGGAGTGGAGGTCAGAGCCCTCTCCCTTTCTTGCCTGCGCCCCTAGCGCCTGCCCACTCTCTGCCCCCAGATCCAGGAGAGCGAGCACATCAAGGTGGAGAACAGTGAGAACGGCAGCAGGCTCACCATCCGGGCCGCGCGCCAGGAACACTGCGGCTGCTACACTCTGCTGGTGGAGAACAAGCTGGGCAGCAGGCAGGCCCAGGTCAACCTCACTGTCGTGGGTGAGTCTGGGGACAGGGTGGCCTGGAGGTCAGAGGACAGGAAAGGCAGAGGCCCCGTGCAGGATGGCGGGCCTCAGGGCCGCACCTCCCTGGGGCCTGCCCCTTGGGCACCCTGCCCACAGCCTCCCATGCTCCCACGTTCCCTGTCCCTATTCTTGCTGTGTCTCATGCTCCCGGGGAAGCCCAGACCCGCACGCACACACCCCACAGCGTCTCCCTGTGCCTATGAATCCCCTCCTGGCTTCTCCCTCTCTAGCCTTTGCAAACCCTGAGCCACTCTACTCCTGACACACCTCTAGCACCCTTGCTCCCTCTCCCTCTGGTCCGCTGCCTTCCTGCCCGCCCCCCCAGTCACTCTGTCTCCTTGCAGATCCTCACCCTCAGTCAGTGCTGCCTTCCACTGCGCTGCTCCTGTGCCTGATTTGGGGGCACTTCGGGGAGATCACTACCCGCAGATTCAGTGCTGGACTCGGCCAGGGTTCAGGTGGAGGCATCAGTAGGCTCAGTGTCCTCCCCCACTCTCTGGGATAGCTTGTCGCCCTGCGGGGCCCCGGCCTCCAGCTGCTCTGAGAAACAGGAGGCATCGGGCCTGAACTGGTATAACTTCGTGCCCCACGCCTACAGGTGTGTCCATATCTGTGCCCCCTTCTCTCTCGTCTTCACCTTCTCCTCTACTTCTCCTGTCAGCGTTGCCAGGGCTCTCCCATCCCAGCCAAACACAGAAGAACAGGTACTCCTGCAATTTCCTGGCTCCCTCTAGCCACTCCGCCATCTCTCTCTTCACAGCCTCACCCTCTAAAAGGGGCCAATCTCTGTCCTGATCCTGCCTCTTCGCCTCCCCGCGGCCTCCCTTCCGCCCCCGTTAGTCTTCTGGGACCACTGTTCTGAGGTCACCGTGACTTCCCGATCCTAAATCCACTCATTTTTCTCACCTCCTGCATCCCAGTATGGAGTTGAGTCTGTCTCCAGACTGATTTTCAGGTACACTTTTTCCTCTCCATCCCAATCACTGTTTCTCACATCCTGGTGACTGTCTCCTGAAATGTCAAAATGCCTTCCTAACTGGGCTTACACTGTGGGTTGTGCTCAGCAACTTGTGCCCCGACATGGCAGGTGCTCAGGACAGTGAGGCAACAGCAGATGAAGGAGTGGGCAGGTGGGTAGCAGGCTGTGTCCCTGCACATTCATGAGCCTTCAGATATTATGCATGTGGAGGACTTTGACCTGACGGTTTCTGATCTGATCCTTCCTTCCTTCCTTCCTTCCCTCCCTCCTTCCTTCCTCCCTCCCTCCCTCCTCCTTCCTTCCTTCCTTCCTTCCCTCTTCTTTAGATCAGGAGTTGATCATTGTTGTTGTTGTTTTCATGTTTATTCATTGTTGAGAGAGAGAGAGAGCATGAGTGGGGGAGGTGCAGAGAGAGGGGGACAGAGGATCTGAAGCAGGCTCTGTGCTGTCAGCACAAGCCCAATACGGAACTCAAACCCACGAACCATGAGAGCATGACGTGAACTGAAGTCGCATGCTCCACTGACAGAGCCACCCAGGCACACCTAGATCTGGGAAGGCCAAGTGTACTAAAGGGTCAGGGAATAGGTTTCTCAGCCATAAAAGACAGAAGACGCCTTTTCTCACTCTTTCTCTCTTTGGTGACACCAGATATTTGTTTCAAGAATTTTCTCCCAGGAGTCAAACCTTTGGCGGTTTGGGGGATTGGTGCTAATGATCCTGTTTGCTTATCTTTTTTGACCTGTACCTGAAGTAACAATTTGGCCCCACGCCCCGCTGTCAGCAAGAACTGGTTTCCAGTTTTCCTCTTACCTCCTCCAGCTTGGGGAACCTGGGGGTCAGCTCCTTTGAACTGCTGTTCTGGGACCAGTGCCCCCACCCCCACTCTGGCTGGCTCCGTGATGCCACACGCTCCCTTCCCCCAGCACCACCACGCAGCTGCAGTTCTGGCCTTTTATGGTTTCGTTTCTCATCCTCCTGGGCCGGCCAGCACTGACAGGGCCATTGGTGTGGCTGCCCGCCAGCTGGCAGGAGCAGCAAGTTAAATGCCGTCCTGGGAGGGGAATGGAATGGAGGGGAACGGGCTTTCTGTCTGCCTCCCCCTCGCAGAGCTAAGAATAGAATTGCCCAATAAAAGGAGGATTCGCATTGATGGATCCAGCAAAGCCACATTCATTCAGAGTCCAGGGATTTAGAATTAGTCAAAGTAAACCTGGCTTAGGCCCAGATCTACCTGCGTGTCTCTGGGGACATCTGTGTCTTATCCAATCAAGGCTTGTTAAGTAGATGTCAAATATAAATGAGATGAAACAGGAATCGTTCAGCCCGCTCGGGACAGTTTTCAAACACTTGGGAAGCATCCATTTGCAGGCCAGCTGAATCGGGCCTACTGAATACAACTGCTACTTTGTTAGCAGTAAACTTCTCCTCTTGCAGGTCCTTTAAAATACCATTTTGTTTTCATATAATCTATGACTCCTATTTTTAAAATGATAATAAAAAGTAGCCTTACCCTCGGTTAGTTTCTACAGTGATGTTTAACTAATTGAAAGGTTTATGTTTTAAAAGGCAGCACAGGGCGTGTGTGGAGCTGGGAGGGGCTCTGCAGATGCCTGCCCCTCTAGCTCTACCTGGGGGCGTGGGAGGGGGGAGGGGGGAGGCCTGAGAGCCTAACCCAGATGCATTCCTTCCTGTAACTTGTCCAGCCTGAGAAAAACAGGTCACTTTGCATATCTTTAAAGGAGAAAAACAAAGTAGAGAGAGTCTCCAAATACCTGGTAATCCCCCCAAACTATCTGAGCTTGGAATTTGCAAGATTTTTAAAGGCAGGAGATTTCCCTTTGTAATGCTTGGCGTGGGTTTAAGGAAGATGCTTCTTGATCTTGTTCTGCCCGATAGCCTGTAAAATAACAGGCCCCTGGAACAAGGGCCTGGAGATTTGTGGGGAGTCTCCTTTTGGCTCTGCCACCGGCTAGCTGGGTATTCTGAGTAAGCAAAGTACCTGGCGTCAAGGACCGATTGTCCAGGCAGAGACTCTGGGGGGTCACCCCCGCCCTTCTCTATAAGCTGCAGGCAGCTGCCAGAGGTCCAGGTGGCTTAGGCACGGCCACAGATCACCTCGAGACACGCAGGCGCATGGAGACTGCCAGGGCAGCTACTCCAGTGAGCAGTAGTGGCAAGGAGAGCCTCCATTTTCCCAGGACTGAACAGAAAATCCTGAAGCTGGTGCCTTCTGAGACGCTTCCCGTGGACTCCGCGTTTCCCATCCTGTTAGTCAAGTCTCCAGGGAGCCATAGGAGAATTCCAAGGCAGCGTGGAGCTTGGGTTCTAGACACTGAGCCTGCCTTGCCTTTACCAGGCCATGCCCAGGGTCCCCCTCCCCACCCGAGTGCATCTGTGTCTTTAGTGTGGAAGGGAGGCTCACGGGCACTCTGTTCTGAGGATGTCTCTTTTGTCCTGAGGGTTTTCATCCGGGGCCAGTCCAGCCTCTGTGTGAGGCTCTGTCAGTTGGAAAGAACAGAAAGCATCAGGCACAGCCCACGGCCCTAAGGGCAGGCATGGGGGCGGGCGCTTCCAGTCTCCCAGAACTTCAGACTTGTGATTCTTTTCCGAACTCCTTAATTTGGAATCAAATTCCTTGAAAGCATTGAAGTTTCACTTGGAATTAAAGCCCCCCCCCCCAATTTCACATCTTCTCTTGTGCTGCAGGAGGTGACATATATCATGTCCATTTTTCTCATCCTTTCAGCCAAGAGACCTCTGGAACAGGGTAGGGCACAAATAGTACCTCTTCTGCAATACCCATTTCTCAAAATTGTCTTTTCTTAAACAAAGAGAAGGGAGACAAATCAGTCAGCGGAGTGTGTCTGCGTTCGTTGTATGAACGTGCATGACTCAAAACGTGTCCAATCAGATGTTTTCCAGGCAAGTTTCTTTGGGGGAAGCAGTGAGTCTGTCTTTCATCCCTCTTTGGGCTTTTTTACTTCCTTCGCTGGGTCTTGAGAGGACTTGAACCACTTGCCTCTACAAGAGTTTAAAGTAATAAACATCTTAGCCAACACCAGAAATATTTCTAAAAAGACCCACACATCTTTCAGAACAAATAGTTTTTCTAAGAGAACACTTTAAACAACCAGTGAAAGTGGTTCCATCTCAGAAGGCCTCTGGAGTGACTGCCAACGGTGTGAAGTAGCTCCGTCACTGTCCCAGAATCGTTCCAGGCGAGGTCCAGGCTGGGGTTGCAAGGCAGTGTGCGGGCCCCTGGGCCGTGCCTTCTCAGCCGGGACGTGCAAGCGGCGGGGCCTGGGGGAGGGGTGAGAATGTACACGTACGTGTGTGGATGTGTGCACACACACACACGTCAACATAATGTTTTTTTCTTCCCTGTATGCACAGAGCCATCTGCGGGAATTTTCTATGGCTTTCCTGCCTGGCTGAAGGGAGGGAGAGTACTTTACCTGGGTTTGCTTACTTGATGTTTACAAAACCCCTAAAAGGTGCATGCATGTTAGCACCACCTTCCAAATAAAAAGGACGAACTAGCAGTTTGGAAACTTGGAAGTTAAGGAATTCGCTTGAGTTCACATAGCTTATCAAATCACATAGCATGACAAGCATGGTTTTAATTGCTATTTTGGGGAACTGTGCACCTCAGACTGCCTTGAGGGAGATGGGAGATGGAGGTTACTGAATACTCCTATCTGTAGCTAAATCAACCACCTGTAAAAACTAAATCCGAAAAATAGAATTTTGTTCAGAAGAGCAACTGACAAGATCAGCAAAACTCGAGAACCTCATTAAAATATTGGCTACCGTGATTTGCCTCGAAGCTGGCAGCATTACTGGTCTGAGTGGGAAGGCAGCCAGCCAAAGGGGCCACTGCTTCCTTGTGTCCTCTGCTCATTTCCCAGCCCTTAGTCAGGGATGCTTGTGATTTGCTGCTGCGGTTTGCTTTTGAAATTCTTTATCTCATTTTATACTGGTCCCTTGAGGATAAAAGAGGTAGGGTGGGAGTAACTTTTTATGTATTATAAAATTAAAAATAAACTCCTATAATAATGATAGTGATGGCTCTTCGAGCCAGCCGCTTTTCCAAGAACTTCTTACAACAACCTTGTGATCCAAGTGCTGTTATTATCTATGTTGCTTACAGATAAGGAAACTGAGGCACAGAGAGGTGAACAAGTAGTGAATGAAGACAGAGCGGTGTTCAAACCCGGATCTATCTGACTTCCGAGCTCATTGTGCTACAGTGCCTGTCGGTGGGGCAGCTGTGTCCCAAGTCCCAGAGAAAGTGGAGACTGACCCTAGTCATGTCGCAGACCACCGGCCTAGGGCCTGACAGAGACACACACACACTGAATTCTCTCTCAAAACATATTTTTGATGGGAAGCAGTCCACGCCTTCTGGGCAGCTTCCTAGATCTGTTTACTCAAAGAAATATGTTTATGACTGAGGCAAAGTACAGGAAATCATGACTTGTAGCCTGGAAAACTAGCCAAAAAAAGGAGGGCTTTTTGTTTTTTTTCAAGCAAATAGGTTTTTGTGGGGCTTTCCATGTAGGTGTGTTTGTGCATAGGTGTGACTGTGTAGATGAGGGGAGGAAAGCCAGGACCAGGGCTGGCAGCTCTCCAGCCCAGGGATCTCTGGGCTTCTCCCCCAAGACAAAGCTAATCCAGAAATATTCCTTCCATGCAGTTATTTTTTTCCCCCTGCAATTCTGACGGCCTGCGTGCTGTTGTGCTTCTCTGTCCCCAGACAAGCCAGATCCCCCAGCCGGCACACCTTGCGCCTCTGACGTCCGGAGCTCCTCATTGACCCTGTCCTGGTACGGCTCCTCATATGATGGGGGCAGTGCCGTGCAGTCCTACAGCGTCGAAATCTGGGACTCGGTGGACAAAACGTGGAAGGAACTAGCCACATGCCGTAGCACCTCTTTTAACGTCCAGGACCTGCTGCCAGACCGAGAGTATAAATTCCGTGTGCGTGCAATCAATGTGTACGGAACCAGCGAGCCGAGCCAGGAGTCTGAACTCACAGCAGTGGGAGAGAAACCGGAGGGTAGGCCATCTTCACTTTATCCCTGGCTTGAAATAAGTGTGCATGACTTAGCTTGTACATGTAGAAACCTGTACTGAGAGGGGTACTGAGAATTGAGAAGGTGTTAATGATGGCTGCGGAGTCTTTGGGGATCTTGATTTCCAGGGTTGTGATGCTGATTCATGCTTTCGAAGAAGTACTTATGACCCTTCAAAAAACATTCAACCAGCAGTTTTGGTACGCTGCCACCAGGGGGTGATAGTGTGTTAATCAGGGGCAAAGACCTGGAAGGCAGGAGTTCAGATGGACCTGAAGTTTCAACTTCCCCTTGCACCCGCTCCTTGCTTCTCTTGCACTGTCTACCCAGTGCCAAGTTCTTGGGACACAAAGACAAATTAGACAAGGGGCTTAAAAATCTAACCAGAAGCACAGCTGTGTAGACAGTAACTATGATGAGAGGATACATGCGATTATAGTGATATAAACAAAGAAAGGAAACATAGCAGAAAGGATGAATAAATTTGCCATGCAGGTTGAGTAAGGCTTTCTAGAGAAAGTGACACGTATGCCAAGTCTTGGAAAAAGGAACGGCCTTTCAAAAGGCAGGGAAATAAAGAGAGGCCTTCCTCCCAGACAAAGCAGCATGAGCAAAGGTGCAAAGTGATGGAAATGCATGGCATTTTGAGGAGCCCGTTTGTGGCCAGGGCATATGCTGTGCAAGACAGAACAGGAGAAAGCAACCCCGAAGGGAAGTTCAGATAAGATTGTGAAGTCGATCAAAGATTCCAGGCAGTATTGATATGATCACATCTGTTTTTTTATTTATTTTTATTTTTTTAACGTTTATTAGAAAGAGAGAGAGAGAGAGAGAGGTCAGTGGAGGGGCAGAGGGAGAGGAGAGAGAGAATCCCAAGCAGGCTGCATGCTATCAGCACAGAGCCCGACATGGGATTTGAATTCACAAACTGCGAGATCATGACCTGAGCCAAAATCAAGAGTCAGACACTTAACTGACTGAGCCGCCCAGGCGCCCCACATCTGTTTTTTTAGAAAGAGAATTGGAGGAAGAGTAGAGTTTTGCTACCCAAAGTGTGGTCTGGACCAGAGTCTTGGGATCCTGGGATTTGCTGGAAATGCAGACTCTTCACCCCTCCATTCCTCTGGTCCCTTCTGAACCTTCGTCTCAACATGGCCCACCCCCATGGACTCAGATGTGTGTGACAGTTTGGAAAGTACCCAAGTAGAGGGGGGTTGACAGTGGAGTCGGTGAGCTACCAGTTGGGCTTCTGTGGTGTGGTCCAGGTGAGGGATAGGTAAGGGCAGGAACTAAACCCTCAACAGGTAGAACTGACCATTCTCAATGACTTTTTGGGTAGAATTGAAGGAAAAATTAGAAGAGTTCAGGGTGACTTCCAGTTCCTGGCTTGGGTAACTGACTACAAATTTAAGAGGCATTTATTATTATAGTTCTCGGCGGCCAGCGTATATCAAGCACCTGCTAAATGCCAACAGTGTGTTGGCACTTTACATGCATCATTTCATGCAGTGAACTCACTGAAGGAGATACTGTTACTGTGCCCATTTTACAGCTAGGAGAAATGAGGTTTACAGGGGTGAAGCTACTTGCCCAAGATCCCAGAGCATGTAATGTAAATGGTGAGCTGTCTGACCTGAAGCCTGTAGTCTTTGGTTAAACTAGAGAAGGAGGTCTGGCTGCTTCCCAGGGATGTGGAGGTTAGGCAGCCGTAGTCCTGGAGAAGATGCAAGTTCTGGTCTCAGTCCTGTGTAGATGAGGTGTCTAAGGGATATCCAGGCATCTTCAGACTGCTGACTGGCTGAATCTAGAACTCAGGAGAAGGGTTTATGTCAGAGCTACAGATTCGGGGGTCTTCGCTATATTTAATCAATCATCGAAGCCACGGGCATCGATGAAGTCACCGAGAGTGGCACAGAAAGTCAACACGGATACCGAGGTGAAGAATCCTGCAGGGCCAGAAGCAGGGATGAGGCAGAGAAAACCAAGAGAAGCCAGGGCTGCATTGAAGGAACACGAATGCAGAGAGAGCTCAGTGAGCGGCAGCCAGTGCTAAATACAGGAATAGATGAGGACTCATAGATTTATTCCTTCGACATGCAGTGATCTTTGAGAGAAAGTTCCAAGCGTTTCCCCAGGGTGGAAAATGGTTGCCCTGGGGTTAAGGAATAAGTGGGAGAAGAGAGGACGGGAGTGTGGAGTGTTATTTCAGGAAGTTCGATATGAAGAGGAAAAGAGTGGCGGGAGTGTTAGGTGGAGAAGAGGGGCGGGCGGGGAGGAGGGCCACCAGGGGAAAGGGCGCTGGGAGAGGGAGAGCTTAAGGCTGTGAGGCCGGAGGAGAGGGGAGAGTGAAGGACAGGGAGCTGGACAGGGCCAGTCCGAAGTCCCCACACGACCGGAGGCATCACGAATATGCAACTGCCGTTACAGCTTGAGGCCCCTCTTTAGCGAAAGTATTAGATATAAAATAGACACGAAACCTTTATTTTCATATTAAATGAAGGCTCCAGAGAGAAATTTGGAGGATGCCAGTGGAAAACACTCCAAATTTACAAGGTTGCCGGTGCAGCCCTGCCTTGGAGGCCTTTACCCCCAAGCTCTGGAACACGGGAGCCACGGGGGCATGGATCCTGGCCCCCAGGACGGCCCTGCTGGGCCTCCGGACAGCTGTCCTGGGGCTCCTGCCCACTCCTGCTCACAAATGTCTGCTAAGGGAAACGGGGTAATAAAACTGCCACCGGCTGCTCTTTGACCTCCTTTGACATGAGCAGAGTGGGGAGCAGGCAGGTTAGCATGGGGACGCCAGGACAGGCATTCAGTTTTATGTTTGTAGCGTATCGCTTTGTTCAGGAAGAACACTCCCCACCTCTTGGGAAGTGACGAGGGAAGAGAAGACGTTGCAGTGAGATGTTCCTTAGGGAGAAAGGAAAGTGTCCGGGTCCTCCATGGCAGGCAGCAGGAGAAATGGTGGAATCCCTGACGAACCCCATGCAGAAGACGGAGGCTGTGGGAGCTGCAAGCCGTGGCTCCCAGGAGGCCAGGACAGCAGCCCCCAGGCCTGTAGGGAGGGTTCGTGGGGATGGGGACAAGGCGCAAGGACCGCTGTGCTCTGGGCAGGTGGCCTTTCCCTTCTTCCCCTACAGCCAGCCAAATCCCACTGTGGTCCTCACTCTCCTCCCAGGGCCCCTCCTGGCTGGGAGCAGACAAAGGGAAATGCAAAAATAGCCTGCAAGCCAGAGGAGGGGTCCAGGCCACACAGGGCTTCCAGACTGGAGGCTGCTTGCACCCCCCAGGGCCAGCTGGATTACTGGGGGAGGGGGGGAGGCAGAACAGTTGGTAAGCACTAGGCCCGAGGGCAGAGGATGGAGGGGTAGGAGGGTGGGGTGTAGGCAGTTTCCAAGTGAAGCCCCCTGTGGACTGGTCAGACGCTTGTTAGTTATAACCTGGGCAGGTTATCTCTCTCCACCTTAAAAGGGAAATGGCTCTCAGAGAAGTGGGGTGTGTATGCGTGTATGTGCACACATGCATGTGTGTGCACGCGTGGATGTGTGTGTAGAGGAGGGATGGGAGAGTTGGTTATGGCAGCCCATCTCTAAGGAGCCTGCAGGGTTTGGAGGTCATCATAACGGCAGTGCCAACGAACCCTCCCATCACTGAGCGCAGCTAATGGTGGCTCTCACCTTCCGCACTGCCACCAGTCCCCTCCTGTCTCTGCCTTAGCAACCTGGCTTTTCTGCTTCATCCTGACCTCTCCATTCTGTCCCTGCTCAGCACCCCGACCCTCACCCTTCATTCACTCACTCTGTCCTGCACACCTCCTGTGTTCTGGCACTATTCCAGGTTGTGCCGGACAAAGCACGGGTGTCCCCACCCAGCTTCAGTGGCCTTCTTATGCCAGAGCTGCCCCTCAGACTAGAATCCCCAACCCAGCCAGCTCCCCTCCCTGTCTCCCCAAACCTGGGTAAACAGAGGCACTCCCCCAATACAACATTCTCTCCCCTCCCAGCCAGACCTTCATCTCTGCCCACGCTATCCCTACTGGAAGTCCTAAATCCACTCTGTCCTTGCTCCTGGTCCTAATATGTTCTAGAATATATAGTTGTTAGCAAAACAGCTGTGAGGAAGGCTTCTTGTAGAGTTGGAGCTTCTTTGCAAGCCAGAGGGCAGTTAGAGACGCAGAGCCCCTGAGGGCCAGAGATGAGCCACATAGTGCTACTCACCCGTGTTCATGGCTGCGGAGGCCCCTCTGGGGCTGGGGTGCCCTCTAGCGCCCACCGTGGGTGTGACAGCCCTCAGCCAGGGACAGCTCTGTCCAAGGCATTGCCTAGAGGCCAGTCCGTGAGGGTCCCCAGTGCTCATCTGGTCCTGTCCCAGACACCACTCCAGAGAAATGAAACTCATCTATTTGCACAAATATCCCAGAACCATTCCAAACAGTTCTTGTGCTTAGCTCTTGGATCTCATAGCTCTTTCCAAGTGGATAGTTTTTAAACGTCTTGAAGTTCCTCCAGCCGCAGTTCAGCTCCTTCTGGGGTGGAAAGATGGAAACCACGTGGTTCACCTTGGCCATTACCGCAGCCCTTTATTACTGAGCGCTTGGCTGATTGAACCATGGCCTTTCCCCTCCTCGTATCCTGCTCCTCTCCTTGTAGCCACTCCCCACTCCAAGCAGAATGGAGGCAGAGTGAGAAGGAAAAGGAAGAAGGGAAACACCTCAGCCAGGAGTCTTGGTCTGTTGCAAACAGAGGAAAAGTTGCATGGCAACAGTGGGCCAAGAAAGAGGGGCGTGAATTCCCTGAGAATGATCTAGGTCCCCACAAGCATGGCATCAGCAGAACATTCTGCGTCTCAATCGCCAAGGGAAAATAAGGCAGGCGTGAAGGGCAGCTGTGGCGTTTGTGATGCGAGCAAGAAGGCCAGCTGTGTAATTTCTAACTGGTGTCTGAGTGACTGGGAGAGGCCAGTTCTAGAACTGCATGCCCTCCCCAGGACTCCCCGGAAGATGCTTCCGGTGCCAGGCCCTTAGAAAGCCCCTGATGGGCTCACAGCACGGCTGATGCTCCCTCACTAGGGAAGTACAGAGAGTTCCTCCTAAAGATGCTGGGCCAAGGAAGTCTGCCTTCTCCTTCCTCTCTTGTCCTGCTGCTCGTTCCACACCAGGGTAAGTGGCACGGGCACAGGTGAAGCCACTCTCTCAGACAGGGGCACCAGGACGCTGGGCCTCCCTGACAGTAAATGTTGTTATTATCATTGGTGTTTTATCTCCAAGGCCCACCCAGTGACAGCATCCTTCGTCACTGACTTTAACCCCTTGCTTCCCTTAAAGCCCCGTCTGAAGCGCCAGTGTTGAACTGACCTAAACATCTGTTAAACCTGTTTGTTATTCTTATGGTACGTCTCGAGATGTGAGTTCCATATGCCTACAGCCTTCCTCCTAGGTGAGGCATAACACTAAATTGTTCTCTCCAGTTGTAGTACCTATTAGTTGATAAAAGTCTATAACCTTAATCTTACCCTTGGCCATTGTGATTTTTTTAAAGCCATATCTGCTACAGACTTCTTTCCCCACCCAGAGTGGCCTAACCATTTCTAACCATCTTCATAAGGCAGCTCTTCCTTTCTGTGGCTTTCCATTCCTCCTCCAGCCCCAGGGCGACTTCCTAAGTGCCCGTAGCCCTGGTTCCAGGCGCAGACGGCCCCAGGCTCTGCCGAGGACAGAGGAATAATACCTGCTTGTGGCCTGCGCACGTCCACCGCACCCCCGCCCCAGACCCCCAGCCCCCAATGTGACAACATTCTGTTGGCCAGAGCAGTAAGTTGAGGGACGGGGCTTCCAGTCTTGGGTTCTCACCAGATGCCCTGGGGCTTGTACCCCCCCAGGAGGCTGAATGACTCCATTCTCCCTGAAATGTGACTCCATCATGCCTTCCAGGTGTTGCTCCCAGGTGTGTTCTGATCATCTATGAACTGACAAGGTCACTCTCCACTCTCAAGTATGTGAGTTAGAAGACTTGGCCGGTTAGGCTCCGTCCAGTGCTATCTGTGAAACCCCACCACGAGCTGAGAGTTCCCGTCTATCTTATCTTTTATATGTTTCCCGGGCAATTTCCTTCCCGTGACAGGATATTCTTCCCCATCTCACTTCTGTTTAGTTTTTTAAAGCTAAGCTTCATCAAACAGCATTGTAAGGACCCTAAATAAATGACAGCTTCTGGGGGTTCACCCACATGCTGTCGCCTGTCATACACCCTGTCCCCAAGTCTTATTCTCACACACACACTCACACTAGTAAACTCTCTGTCCTCCTTCTCCGACTTCTCTTAGATCTTTCTTCTGTCTCAGGAAACCTGCGTTGGCTCCCTCTGCCAGCAGACCACAGCCCACATCATGACTGAGGAGCATAAAGCACATCACAGAACATGGCATCCAGAGCTAGCCAAGGACCCTAGAAATCACCTAGAAGTACAACTCCCTCCTTTTGCAGATGAGGACACTGGGGTCCAGAAAGAGAAAGGCACTTGGCCAAGGTCAAGAAGCCATAGTGGCCCGATGGGGACAAACTTATGCCAAAGGAAAGCCTGCAGCTCTGAAGTGGATGCGTTCCGGTGGGCACCTGCCTGTCCCCTCACGCCCCCACCCTGCCATTCATGTCTGACACATCCGTTCGAGCAGCCGGTGTCCGCCGCTTATGTCCCTTCTCGCCATACCTCGTAACACCTGCTGGTTTCACTGCATGACCTCACCCACCTCTCTGTTGTGCTCCAGCACTTCTTTTAAGACCCAACTCAAGGGCTCCTTCTTCCCAGAATAATTGCTCTGACTTTATAATCGCCCCGTTTCATGTCAACTTCCTACATATGTATATGTATGTTTGTACTATGATATCATGTGCTTGATTATCGAACACTTGTAAAATGGATATTTCTAGGATATATGGTTTTGCCTCCCCCACTAAATTATGAGCTCCAAGAAAGGAGAGATCATGCCTTCTGTGTGTTTTGGTTGTATGCCCACAATACCTGGCAAGGTACCTGATCTGGGGCTAGAATTCCATGTACCATTAACCATCAAATGGATGAATAGATTTGACACTAGGAGCATTTGTGTTGCTGACTTTCAAGTGAGAGCAGAAAGGGGCTGTCACTGTCATGTGTAGGTTCTGAAGGTCGGAGCCTGGAAGCACTGTGAAGAAGCTACGTCTAGGGGACCACAAGGTTACAGAGGAAGGGATGGAGGCGACAGCTGGTGGAGAAGCTGCTAGGTGGGGTGAGAGGAGGCCAGGGCCTGCCGGTGTATCCAGGGCTCTGCTGCAGCGTGGACTGGCCCACCGCACGGCCATGCCCAGAGCTCTGGGCTTGGTGGTTTTGGGCCTGGGAAGGCCGAGGCGTGATGAAGCCTCCAGCATGTTTTGCTCTCAGTGGGTCTTCAGTACTAATCACTGTGTCCTCTATGTCTCTCCCTGTCTCCCCCCGCCCCCAGAGCCAAAGGACGAAGTGGAGGTGTCAGACGATGGTGAGTGCTGGCCACCTGTCCTCAGGTAGACTCAAGGAGGGAGGGGGGCGACCGAGGAATCCGATGGCTCACACTCACCCCGCCCCCACCCTGCAGATGAGAAGGAACCTGAGGTCGACTACCGGACGGTGATTGTCAATACTGAACACAAGGTGTCTGACTTCTACGACATCGAAGAGAGACTAGGCTCGTAAGTGGCGTAGGAGGCATCTTTGGGGCCCCTAGGGTGGCGGTGGTGCAGATCCCATCATTAAATTCCCTGCCTTGTCTTCCCATCTTTTCCTGGGTTCTGGCAACTTCCCACGCTGAGGCTCCCTGCAGAAGCAGGAGGTGCCGACCCAGTCAGGACCCCAAGAGAGCATCCTCAGCCAGGGCCCTCTTAGGAGCTCCTTGTGCAACTGGCTCAACGCCATGAGAGTCTTGAGGAAGCCCTTCCTTTCCTGTGCCTTACTCCCTGCAGAAGCAGGAGGTGCCGACCCAGTCAGGACCCCAAGAGAGCATCCTCAGCCAGGGCCCTCTTAGGAGCTCCTTGCGCAACTGGCTCAACGCCATGAGAGTCTTGAGGAAGCCCTTCCTTTCCTGTGCCTTATTCCAGCGGGGCTAGTGAGGTGACCAGATCTGGGTCAGACTGTCCGAGGCTACCTGCAGGAGCCAGTCAAGCCTGAACAGTCTCACTGTTCAGCAACTGTAGCTCTACTGCATCCATAAAACGCATACCCTCCATATGGATGCTCGCTCTATGGATCTGGCCCGCGCTGTTTGCTCTGGCTCTCCCCTGGAGTGTGCAGACTCCGACCCTGAGCCCTCATCACAGCCACACCGTCCCCTCCAGCAGCAGCACCCGGCACCATCTGTCTCCTGCTAACTATCCCCAGAGGGGCAGGGTGGAAGAAAAGGGGGTGGGGCTCAGGGTTGATTTCTAGTAAGTTTCTGGGAAAGAAAGGAGCCGACCTCATAACAGTTCCACACAAGGAGCCTGCTCTGTCCACGGGAGCTGTGTCAGAGGAACGCCTCCCTCCCCTCCCCTGCAGTGGATGGCAGGGGCCTTCCTGGGCTGTGTCCAGGGGACCAGTGCTGGGCAGTGGAGCGGAAGGAAGGCAGCCGCTCAGAAGCTGTCTGTAGTTGGGGAGGACTTCCTCCAGCCAACTTCATGGGTGTGTCTTCGGGGGAAGGGGAGAGAAGTCCGTCAGCCAAGATGGAGGCCTCCGCCCAGGGAAATGATGGCTCTGAGAGAACAGCAAACCTGGGCAGCGTTTGGGCAGGGATGCAGGGCCAGGCGCAAGCTGGGGTGACAGGTGAGGGAGAGGACGTTTGTGCTTCATGATCCAGAGTAGGGGCTGGCAGGCTTTTCTATAAAGGGCCAGATAAGGGGCAGTTTAGGTTTTTGTGGGCCATATGGTCTCTGTTGCCTACCACTGAAGCACAAAAGCGGCCGTAGACAGCGTGCACACCAATGGGCATGGCTGGGTCCTAATAAAATTTTATTTCTAAAAAGAGGCGGGCTGGATTTCTCCCACAGGCCACCGTTTGGCAGCCCCTATTTAGTGGAACGCTTGGCTGAATTTGCCTTTCTTCTCCTCCTTTCGTTTCCAGTGGGAAATTTGGACAGGTCTTTCGACTTGTAGAAAAGAAAACTGGAAAAATCTGGGCAGGGAAATTCTTCAAGGCATATTCGGCAAAAGAGAAGGAGAATATCCGGCAGGAGATCAGCATAATGAACTGCCTCCACCACCCCAAGCTGGTCCAGTGCGTGGATGCCTTCGAAGAAAAGGCCAACATCGTCATGGTCCTGGAAATGTGAGTGGTTCGCTGCGGGGCCTGGGGGCCCCTCGTGTGTGTCCCCCGCCACCTGCACCCAAGCCTCTCTGCCCCGAGATGGAGAGCCCTGCAGGCAGGGCTGTGACCCGAAGGACACGCTCCCTTGTGGCACTAACCCATGACCACCAGCCCACTGCAGCCCCTGTTCACTGCCATAACAAACCGGCGGATCTCTGAAGACCCCTGCCCCCTTTTCACCCTCACCTCCCTGTGAAAGGGCCACGGTTACCCCTAGGCTCCTTTCTTTCAGCGGCATTCTCACCTAGAGGTAGCTTTGGAGTAGAAGGGGAGGGACAGAGCAACTTCCTGAACGGCCTTCAAACGAAGAGGGGCCCAGGGCTGGGGGCTCAGGATGCAGGAGTATAAGCTCCCGCCCTCCTCCTGTGCCTTGCGCGCCCCCATCCATGCCCGCTTCTGCTCTCCACTGCTCCGTCAGCAGAGTAGTGCTTTCTGGGTTGGGTTGTACATGGGCAGAGGCACGCATCACGTGACCTCCCGCCAAGGCTTTCCTGGGGCCCACGGTTTCCTCTAGTCCCCATTCTCCACTTGTCTCACCTCTGAGCCGCTGGCATGTGTGTGCGCATACACGCGCACAGGTGCACACACGCGCACACACACATACAAACACAAATGCGCACACTGCTCTCAGTAAGCCAGGCGTCCTCTGCGGAGGTATCTGTTTTTTTCAGAGATCCCTTTCCTTTTTTTTTTTAAGTTTATTTATTTATTTTAGAGAGAAAGTGAGAGTGAGCAGGTGAGGGGCAGAGAGAGAAGGGGAGAGGGAGAATCCCAAGCAGGCTCCCCACTGCCAGCGCTGAGCCCTCTGAGGGGCTTGAACTCACGAACTGTGAGATGACCTGAGCTGAAATCAAGAGTCAGACGCTTAACCGACTGAGCCACCCAGGCACCCCTCCTTTTTTTTTTTTTTTTTTAAATCAGAATTTTTTTAATGTGATGCAATCACATCAAAAAAATGTAAGAAAATACACAACAGAAAGTCCGTTCCGACCCTTGTCCCCTGTCTACCCTGTTTCTACCCCCGCCACTGCCACCAGTAACCATTTTTATTTATTTTATAGTTTATATCCTTCCAAAGTTTATGAAAATATAAGCATGTTTTTTTTTTTTTAATATTTCCCACCTTTTCACACAAAGCTAACTCATATCCACCAGTCTGTGTTTTGCTTCTTTTCGTTCAACAGTTCGTCTTGGTATGAACTGCTGTGAACATATCAGTAGCTGGTGACCTCCTCACTCACCCTGCCCATGGGATTTCCTTCCGTGCATAACCACCGTTGACTCAAGCAGTCTTCTTTTGAAGGGCAGTTTCACAGTTTCCAGGCCTTCGCTTTTACAAATAAGCAGTGTTGGTAACCTTGTGCTTACACCTTCTCGTTCATGCCTGTGTACATCCGTAGGGTAAATTCCTGGAAGTGTGGGTGTGCTGGATCAAAGGATATGTGCATCGGAAAGTTTTAGAGCTATTGTGAAATAGCCTGCAGCTTCCTTGAATTGCTCATCTTGAACTTCAAGACTCTCAGTCCTTCGGAGAGGACTCTCAACACCTTCCTTCCCAGGAAAGGTGAGGCCGGTGAGGCCTCCCCTGGCTCGAAGTGTGACTTTCTCTCCTCTCTCTGTGATGTCTTTGGTGTGTTTCCTTTCGGTTTATGTACACTTGGAAAAGCTACAGTGGGTTAAAAGCACAGAGTCCAAAGTGAGTCGGATAAATCTCCTGTCGGTCCAGCTCTGCCTCTTAACCTGTCATGTGGTCTTGAATAAGTAACTCAGCTTTGCCAATCCTTAGTGTTCTTATCTATACACAGAGGAGATAAGCCGCTTCATGAATAACAGGGGATTGAATGGAATAATGTATGTCAGGCACTGTGCTGTATAACTGAGACTTCATAGTATGATACAATGACTTTTTCTGTGTCGTGGCCTTTTTTTTTCACTTAAAATTATGTTGTGAGCATTCAACATACAAGTAGGTGTTGTAGAACAAACCCTACAATTCAGGAAAGCTGGAGTCTGGTCCTATTACTGCTGAGCTGTGATTTTCTAATTATTAAGTCCTTCCCGCAAGGAGACATATTCGGATTAGACTTCCCTTTGGGTTCTAAAATTCAGCAATTCTGTGGAACTGTAAACACTTCAAAGAAAAGCTGCATTTGGATCTTAGAATTGGTTTTCAGCCCCAATCTAAGCTTACCTACCCTCTTCCAGGCAAGAGTAGCCCGTGTCTGTGGCCTCACTGGTCACACCCTTGCAATAGCTCTGTGGCTGCGGTGTTTCACATTTATTCTAGAACAGGTTGCTGGGTCCAAGCAGTGTGGGCATGCGGGGACATGTGAAGAAATGTCTTATGTTTAGAAGTTAAGCCTTGGGCCATTTTGTGCGAGGCTGCGGGAGGGGGGTAGGAGGCAGCCAAGCCTGGGCGAGGCCGGGTGGCAGCACCAGTGGGCAGAACACCATACTTAGCGTGGAAATGCGAGTTGGCAAGCTGGATGGAAAATGTTGAAAGAAAACGTAAGAAGGCCTCGGCTGGCCTGGCTTTCATCGCTCCTCCCCACGTCTCTCCCTGGGGCAAGAGAAATCTGACATGCACAGATACCAGATGATTCTTCTGCACTTGGGATACAGAGCTTGCTAGGATAGGATAGGAGCTCAACCAGAGAAGCGGGAGCACATTCACACTCGGTCTGTACTTCCCTTCCGGCTTGAACAGACTCGGCCACGAGAGGGCAAAGGCCGGCTTGCAGCGGTACCATTTGCTCTTCTCCTTGTTTGGTGGAGAAACTGAGATGACGAGAAGGATAATGCCTGGTGATGTAGAAAAGTGAAAATATGTTCTAGGGGCCCCTCCTTCGTTTCAGCTGCCTCAGACACACTGAGAAAGCAGAAGTAACATGTGCCTTCAGCTTTCTGACCTCTGATTACGGGACAAGCCCCCACCTTTATAGCAGTGTTGCCCAGACATGAGGGTTCCCTCGGGCTCCTGGCCTGCAGTCTGGGCTTGTCCTTTGGGCGTGCTTGGGGCATTCCAAGTGGTGGTGGGCCCCTCGGCACTGAAGCCGAAGTGCGATTTAGGCCAAGTCATCCACCGCCCATCTCACCTTTGTACTACCATTGGCAAAATTTAGCAAAGAATATTCGGCAAGGAGTAGAGGGTCGGGTTTGGAGTCTGGAGTCCCCTGAAACACCATCCCTTCCGGTTGCCAATGAGGGCTGGCCAAGATCTACAGTTTTGGGAATGAGTTTGATCCCTTGGGATTAGGTATCCTTGGTAGTAGGTATTCACTCGCTCACTCACTGTTCATTATTAAGCATACATTTCCTGTGGCCCAGTCTTGGCTCATGGCATTTTCTTATCTCCGTGGGTAGCTGTGTCTTTCTTCCCATAACCTTGAGTATTTTGAAGAGAAACCTACATAGAGCCATTAACCCTGTTTATGTAATCCCTTCCATCCTAGAAAATGGACCACAAGAACGGTTTTCAAAATACATTATATTTGAATAGGTTTGGACCTATTTGAACTTATACTGACTAGGTTACCTCTAGAAATGCAGTAGTAATTACCTCCATGGCTCAGATTTCTGCTACACGTTGCCTCAGACATTCCCAAGGGCACCGAAAACAATGGTTGCTAAGCACACATTTTGGGGCACCTTGTGGGTGCCAGATATTACCAGGTGTAAATAAAGGTCCAGAGATGAGCCAGACCTTTTCCACACATATTCGCAAACAAGCATAAGCTTGCTACAAGCAGGCTTGATACAAAAAGCGCAGACAAGACTGTGGAAAGCCAGGGAGGGAAAGATCATTTCAAATGGAGAAATTGGGAGTGATTTCTCAGAGGAATTTCTTGGTGAATTTTACTTGGCCTCTCAAGGGTGGCTATTGACTCAGTTGGAAGCCAGTCTTTCCCAAGCTTGTCTCGTTGTAAGAATTATCTGGCTAACATATGGATCCTCAGATCCCTCCCAAGATTTTCTAAATCAGAATCTGCAGGGGAAGAGCTTGGGAGTCTGTATTTTCAATAAGAGCCCCAACTGGTTTTTGGAAAAAAAAAAAAAAAAAAGATAATTAACATTATTGAGTATTTGCCACGTGCCAGGCACTCTGCTAAGCACTTTACCGAATTCACTCAGTCTTCACAGCAACCTTGTGAGGTGGTGCTGTTTTTATCTGCATCTTCCAGATGAGGACACTGAGGAACAGAGTCAGTAAGTCTCCCAAGAGACCCGGAAATGGAGATTAGAATTTGACTTGGAGCCTTGGTAGAGAGCAATAGAAATGGAGGGCTTTAGTACAAAGGCGCCACCTGCTGGCCGCCTAGGGACCTCCTGCTCTGTTGGTTCTAGAGCGTCAGTTCTAGCGTCCCCAGTGGCCACTGGCTCAGCCCTCATCGGAAATGTTGGTGATGGAGGCCCACAGAGGCCACAGTGTGTTGGGCCCCATGCTGCATCCCTGACTGTCCCTCCCTCAGGGGTCAGCGACAAGATCCGCCTGACTTACCACAGGTTGTCACACAGTAATAGGTGCTGGGCACCTACTGTGTGTCAGGAATGATGCTTTACAGAAGTTCATTCATTCCTAACAATTCTATGAGGTAGGGACAGATTAGGAAACCAGGGCTCAGAAAGATTAAGTAATGTGCCCAAGGTCACGCAGCTTGTGAAAGGCAGGCACAGGATCCACACTCAGCTCTTTCCCTTCTTCACGATGGCTCCCCTTAGAAGAAGAAAGGTCCCTCTCCCCTCAAAAAGAAGAAGGAAGGCCCTTGGAAGAGCATAGGCCCAGAAGGAAGCCTACTCAGCCTTGTTCAGCGGATGGACACATAGTCCATTGCAGGAAAGAGCTTACTAATGCCTGGATGCTATAACAGTCACGAGGGAGATGCTTTAAACTTTTTGAGCAGCAAGGAAGGAAGGTGGGTCAGAGGGCTGGGACAGGGGAACAGAAAGGACCTATGCAACTCAGGTGGCAAGGCTGTGCCTTTGCCCTGAAGGGCGATATGCTGGCTGGCTGTGGCCTCTGGGCCAGTTCTTAGCAGAAGATGCCCGCTGTGGGCTCCAGAAACACCACGGTCAGGATCCAAAGTCTATCCAGGCAGGAGGGTGTACTCTACTTCCAGCATGGGGAAGGGAGCAGGTGTTAGGCCTGGAAGGAGTAACCGGTACTATAGGCTCCGCCAGAGGAGGCAAACTGATCACAACTGTGAGTGTAATGGGTTACCGACAGTGAATTTTAGAAAATGTGCTGGGGCTCCTTATTATTGAAGATACTTTTCTGTTCCTGGCTATGCAAAACAGATGCTATGCGTGCTACATTTCAAGCTTCAGTTCTTGTAAGAACAAGCCCTTACACACCTGTCACCATTACACACCCTGCCTGGTGGTTACCCTTTGTGTTGAGGAGACGATGTCTAGATCTCTCAGTTCATGACCACCTCTGAAACTCCCCAGCCCAGATGCTCCCCTGAGTCCCCCAGCAGCTCAGTGGGCACAAACAGGGTTCCCCGAGCAGGGAAGCCGGAAGCCCTCCTCACACAATAGAAACTGGGCAGAGGACTGGAACTCAGGAAGCTCCAGAAATGCCAGGCGCCTCTTAACCTGGGCTTTCCTGCCAGTCTCCCTCCCATGGCCCCCCCGCCCCATTCCCAGCCTGCTCGTGGCCAGACGCCCTGCCAGCCCCGGGCCCCATGAGCCTGTGATCTGACGGTCCCTTCTGCTCCCGCAGCGTGTCGGGGGGCGAGCTGTTCGAGCGCATCATCGACGAGGACTTCGAGCTGACGGAGCGGGAGTGCATCCAGTACATGCGGCAGATATCGGAGGGGGTGGAGTACATCCACAAGCAGGGCATCGTCCACCTGGACCTCAAGCCCGAGAACATCATGTGCGTCAATAAGACCGGCACCAGAATCAAGCTCATCGACTTCGGTCTGGCCAGAAAGCTGGGTAAGGCCGTCCGCCTGGCCTGTCGCCGCCCACCCGCGGTGCCAGTGGCCGTTTGCGTTCCACACGCTGGGCGTGAGAAGGAATGCACTGTGTTGGAGTTAAAATCGGAGACCGTGGGGGCTGCTGAGGCTCAGATCCTGCCCCAGTCCCTAAGTAGACTTGACTGAGAGCCTCAAATTCCTTATCTGTAAAATGTACCCACAGTCGTGCCCACCTCATAGAGCCGTCGGGGGGTCAAGGGAGTTAGTGTAGGTTAGGAGATACAAGTAGTGCCTCGCACACGGTGAGCAGTGTGTAGGTGTTGGGTATTTATTATTGTTGTTGCTGTTGTCAGGGTCCCCTCTCGTAGCTGCCACTCCGGTGCAGCAGCACCTCATTTTGGCGATGGCGCCTGTTCACCTCCTACCCTACAGTTTCCAGAGCACTTTCTCATACTTTCATTCGGTTCTTACAACAACCCTGTGAGAGAGACAGGGCAGATTTGGAGCCCTGGTTTATAGACTAGGTATATAGCCCAGCAGGTCGCATCTGGACGGGCCAGAAGAGGTGCTGGGCCTGGACCTAGTTCAGGGTTCTCCGAGGCCCCTCTGCTATTCCTGCCCTGGGCGGGTGGGGGCATGGGAGAACGTGGTAGGGACCTTCGTACCCAGCCCTGAGCCTGAAACCATTTTGGTCCATAACCAGCTGCCTCACACCCTGCCCGTGTAGCTCTTCGGTGTCTCGGCAACAGCCTCCCCCTCTACCTCCTGACCACCACCCTGTCAGCAGGAACCTGAGAGCCGGCATAGACCGGCCTTTCACCGCCCTGGAGGGGAGCGAGTGCCGGGGCACCCTGTACAGAGAGGATGCTGAGGGAGCGAGGTTCTGCCAGGCCGTGACTTGCCTGGGACTCAGTGCCCCGGTGCGGGGCACAGGGGCCTGCTCTGCTCAGCCTGCTGAGGGTCTGGTGCGGCGGCAACAGCTGGTGTACAGGGCCCTGCCTTCCGGCAGGAAGCACTCCTAATTTGAACGAAAAGGACACCTCTGGCCTCAAGGGCTGGTAGTGTCAGAGCCCAAGGGAGACGACGTGTAGGCTCCCGTGGTGAGAGACGTGGGGATAGTCGTGTCTACCATGGCCTTGAGAATCGGGACGGCTAATATGTGGCAGGAAGTGTTTGGCTAGGAGCTGGAACAGAGCTTTCACATCTGAAGGCTGTTAGACGGTTTGTCTTGGAATATTTGCTGTGGGCTGTGTCATTGAACAAGGCCAGGTGCAGCCCACAGGCCAAAGGTGTGCCACCCACACCTTTGTCGACGAGATCCCCCAGGAGCTGGTACCTCTGTGCATCCTACTGGGCATCTCTGGCCCTTTTAGGCCAAGAGGCACCGCCGTGAGGTTAAAGTCTTTCCTGGCTATCCCCCTCCCCACCAGCTCTTGGGAGGAGATAGGACGCTATGGGTTGAGGGGGGGCAGAAAGGTGTGGCTCAGAGTGGGACCACCTGTGTTTAGGGCCTGACCACCACATGAAAGGTATGTAAATCACGCATCTTCCCTGGGTCTCTTTTTCTTCCTCAGGAACATGAGGGTCATACCTCCCTCAGGGTTGTTGAGAATATTAAATCAGAAAGTCATTATAAAACAGGCAGCAGGGTACATAGGACTTAGTGAATATTAGAGATTATTGCCAGGCACAAGTCACAGTCCTTCTTCAGGGAACTCATGGAAGCGACAGACACATGGAAAACCACTTGGGGGGCAGGGGCTGTAATGGCCTCCACTCCCCACCCTGCCCCGTGAGCGTGCAGCTTGTCAGTTTCACTGGTGCATTGATGCCCCTGTTTACAAGGAGGCCGAGTGTCTCTGTCCCATTCTCGAGGAGAAAGCAGCTGAGGGCCAGGCGTTGTCTGTGTCCCTCCCATGCACACAGATGGCATTCCCTTGCCACGGGTCGGCTCCTGAATGTTCTGGCAATTGATCCCTCTCCGTCCTGGTTACAGAGAATGCGGGATCTCTGAAGGTCCTCTTTGGCACCCCAGAGTTTGTGGCACCTGAAGTTATCAACTATGAGCCCATCGGCTATGCCACGGACATGTGGAGCATCGGGGTCATCTGCTACATCCTGTGAGTCTCGGGCACATGGGGAGGGGCAGAGGGCTGGACAGGAGGACCCCGGGGCTGCTCTGACATTGAAGGGGCCGGGATGGGGCATGGCGGAGAGCCCACCCCAGCATTAGGAGGGCGGCAGCTCCTATCCCCCTCCCACCGGCCTGCCCCACTCCTGATTTCCTGAGGAAGTCAGCAGCCCACGTCACACTTCTGTAGGAGTGGCTAGTGCTGACACTGAGACCCCATTCTGGGCCCTTTACTGTCCCTAATGCTGGCCAGCCTGGGGTCTTTGGTCAGGAGGGTGGAATGTGACTCGTATAATTTACCCTCACTTGTGTAGTGGATCCACGGAGGCACGGAGCCCAGGTGCACATCTCCTGTGGTGTCGTCCTTGTCTTCAGAACATAGCACCCCATCCTCATGGCAGGGGGACCCCAGTTGCCAGCCTCATCCTGAGCCTAGTATATGGGGCAGTTAATAAGCACTTTTGATGATAGAGCCTTAAGCAGGGCCAGCAGACAACAGAAAGCCACACAGTAATTAGAATTGGGAAATCGGGTGGAAAATATGAAGCCATTTCGGTTAACGATGCTAGAGAAAAAGAGGGGAGACCAGAGAGCCTGGGCGTCTCGGTAGGTTAAGTGTCCTGATTTCAGCTCAGGTCACTATCTCCTGGTTCATTCCTGAGATCAGATCCCGTGTGGCGCTCCACACTGACAACTCAGAGCCTGCTTGGGATACTATCTCCCTCCCTACCTCTCTCTCTCTGCCCCTGCCCCTCTCCCATCACACATGGGCTTGCAGTCTCTCTCTCTCAAAATAAACTTTAAAAAAAGACAAAACAAAGAGGGGAGGCCAGTGCTTTGTAAGCAGTAATAGGCGTGCATCACCTAGGCCTCTCCTTAGGTGGCAGGTTCTGAGTCAGAAGGTCTGGGGGACCTAAGAATCCACATCTCTAACAGATTCCAGGGTACCAGTACTACTGATCCAAGGACCGCACTTTGAGTAACAGTCCCTGGAGCACACCTTGGTGGGATCTCACTGATTTAGTCTCTGAAACCCCAGGCCACAGAGAGTCGTTAGCTGCAGAGGCAGCCCCCAATCTTAGGTAGCAACATGCAACAATGGGACAGTCTCTCTGAAGATGCAGATGTGCGTGCCTTCATTTTGAAAGTAATATTTTTCATTGTTGAAGCAAACAGAAATTTGTAATGTTTTCATAGAAAACCTGAGGAAGACCTAAGAATGCTTTTTTAGACCCCAGTGTGAGAAATGGCTCCAGGTGGTTCTGCTGCACAGCCAGGGTTAGTGGCCACTGTTACCAAGGCTTCAGCAGAAATGGAGTGATTTTGTGTGCATGCCCTGTGGCTTTTCCACGTGCTCAGGAGTTTTATTCTCACTGTGGTGTGTCGGGACAGCCTCCCTCAGTTAGACCTGTGTCATGGGCTCTGTACCCCAGAGAGTCATCTTCTTCCCTGCCCAGGGTCACCCCACCACCACCACCACCGCCTCCTCCTCCTCCCCCAGAGCAGCAGAGAAGAAACTCCCCACCCAGGAGTGCTTGGGCCTGCGTCTTCCTCCCCAGCCTCACTCCGGGAGAAAGGGAGCTAATGAGTAACGAAAACTGCACCCAGTCTGTACTCCTAGCTCCCTGGGTAAATAAGAAATAGCAGGGCAGTGGGCCCAGTCACCCCTTCTGGGGCTGCCCCAGGCTGCACGGTGCTCACTCTGGATCTCTGGCCCCAGGGGAGACACCTGGCGCCTGAGAAACAGTCTCCGGTCAGTTTATTGTGTCCAGACCTAGTTGTTCTGTGGCCTGGCTTGGTCTCCGGGTCCCCTCTGCAGCCATCATGATTTGCGTTTCTGTCTCTATCAGTTGTCCCACGGCCGCACACTGGAATCGTCTGCTCCCACAGATCTCACCTGGGCTCCTGTTCTCGTCCTCAGAACAAACCCGGGAGTGAATTGGGGTGGGGACTTGATCTTTGTTTGGCTTGGACGTGACCGGGGCCAAGGAAGTGCGCGTGGCCGCCCCCTTCCCACAGCCCTAGAGGGTGACCAGCCTTCCCGGTTCACCCGGTTCACCCGGACCGGATGGGTTGCCCGGAATACAGGGCTTTCAGTGCTAAAGTGAGGACAGTCCAGGAAACCAGGACGGTCGCTCTCCCGAAGAGGCAGGGACGGGGCCCTGCCTGGACTGCCCTTAAATGTTCACAGTGAACACACCCCGTGTAGCCTGTACCCAGATGAGGAACCCCACATGCATCAGCTCCTGCAGCCCTGCCCGCGCCCCTCCCAGTCACTGTCCCTCAGAGGTAACCGTCATCATCATGCCTAATGTCACACGCTGGTTTTGCCTTGTTCTTGAACTTTATAGAAACGAAATCGTACAGGAAAGCCGTGTCTGGCTTCCTTTGCTCAACGTGGTTTCTGAGACCCATTCATTTTATTGCGTGTAGTTGTAGATTGTTCATTCTCGGAGCTGCATGGTGCTCCCCACTGTGGGAACGTCATCCAGTTTATTTAAAACCCATTCTACATTGATGGGTTTTTAATAGATGCCAGCTTGGGATAGTTCAAGTATCCTGTTACCTGTGTTTTAGTGAATGCATTTCTGCATTTCTGCTGGACGTACGATCTAGAATTAAAATTATTGAGTCATAAGAGTATTTTAAAATGCAAATTCTTTTAGGTGGAGAAACATAATAATTTGGATTATATGTTATATTGTTTTACTAGATTACTTTTAAAGCTGAGACCAAGAAAGAGGGGAGAGCTTTTTGAAATGGGGAGAATATAATTTTGATAAATGGGGCTGTTTGGGCAGCAGGGTGCAAGGAGAGGGGAGAGGTGTGTGTGACAGGGAGGCGGGTGAGGGCCAGGCGTGATGGACACAGGCCGGCCCTGCGGAGCCTCCTGCGGCCCCCCGGCGTCCTGGCTCTCGCGTACCCCACTGTGGGCTGCCCTGCCTTCTGGGACTTTTCCTGTTGGCTCTCACAGTGGGGATTGAGGGCTGGGAGCTCCTCTCCTGAGAGAGGGCTCTTGGCAGAGCACACGGCACCCAAAACAAAACGTGGAGCCAGCCAAATGGCTTCTTTTCAGATCCTGCTTTGCTAGATTCTGGAGCTGTTACTGGAAGTCCCCAGAAGAGGTGCTACGGCAGCCCGCATGTCCCCTCTGTCCCTCTCTTTGGAGCTCGGTTGTCCGTCTGGCAGTCCTTGTCAGGGCCACCTTCCACATTTGTACCAGAGGAACCCCCCCCCCCCATCTCCATTCTGGGGCCAGGGAGTGGTGGAAATAGGTGACAACTCATTCACTATTCAGTGCACGTTTGGTGAGCACTTCCTAGGCAAGAGCTCTGTTCCTGTAGGTTTTTCTGACTTTGTTGGAGGAGCGCCTGAAACCCCTTAGGGAGATGGAGGCGTATCCTATTCCAGCACTGGAGACCTGGCCTCGTGGCCCACCCCGGGTTTTCCAGGCCGAGCAGAGATGCGGTGGCTGGGGTTACGGGCCCCCCCTGCCCTCCCATCCCTGATTCCAGAGGGAGATGGTAGAGTGTGTGAATTTCCTGGAGATTTTTCTGGTGTTAGCAATGTCCATTTGGCTTTCAGCAGGAGGAGCGAGGACAGGAGTGCTCTAGGCCACACTGCAACACGAAAGATATTCTAAGCCTTGTCTCCTTTTCTAAGGCCTCCTTTCCTTTCTTGGTTTCCTCTCTCCTATTTTCTGAGGATTTAGTGCTCCCTTACTGCCTGTGGTGACCCCAGAACCCTTCTCTGTGCCCTTCTCTCACCCCTACTCCAGAATTCCTTCTCTCCCTCCCCTGCCTCGAGCCAAGGTGGAGGGCAGTTTCTCCCTCCCGCCTTCCTATTGGGCTCAGCGACAGATTTCCTATTTCAGCTCATTTGTTGAACACCTACTGTTGTCCAGAGAGATGGGGCCACCCCCATCCAAAATCTAACTTCTAGAGACAATGAGCCCAGTGAGTAAGGGAGAAGGCCTTCCTTCTCCTGATGCCCAAGCATCAGGTACGTACTCAGACTTGGGGTTTGGTACAGGGTTCTTCAGAGGGAACAGACAGCCCCACTAAGAACTGCCCTGCTCTCCCAGACATGCTCTCCGATTCCAGCTTCTGCAACCTCCAGGCGCCCTGAGCCCACGCCGGTCCCAGCATCACCTGCAGGTTTTGCTCTCCAGAGACGTGGGCTGTGACTAACCCAGCGTGTCTACTTTCTAGGCCACTGCACTAAAGGATACCCAGTTCTTCCTCTGGGACCTGCCCAGCCCTCTCAAATCTTCCCACCACACCAGGGAATGAGTATCTGAAGGCTAAAATGGGACAAAAGACTAACCCTTTCCTAAGCACTCAGTAGCTCTGCCGGCAGATGTGTGGTCTCTTTCAACTGGCCATTCATGCAGTGGGGCCACCTGCTGCTTAAAAAACACCATGAAGAAAGTACAGTGCAAGACGTATTTCCGTACCTTTCTCTGCTCTGATGTTCTGCCCTGCAGGCAGAACAGTCATTGGCATCAGATTCCCTGGGTGAAGTTTCGCTTAGTCAGAGAGTAAGAATTAAGAAATGAAAACACCCTGCAGACATGACCTTTGTGACTTCTCGGCGACCATTAAAAATGAACTTGAAGGCTCCGTACCCAGTTGGGAACAACAATGTCAGGTGACCAAACGGAGCATCTAAAAACTTGCCCACTCTGATTATAGTTTTATAAAAACCAGATAAATCCGTTGGTTATGTTGGAGAGGAAGAAAAAAACTTTCCCCCACCTTTTTAGGTTCTTTTCTTCAAGGCCTGCAAATCAAACTGACAAAAGACAGATTAACAAGAAGGAAAAAAAAAAAAGATGCATAGGCGTTCACAAAGAAATGGGATTCAGGCAGGTGTTTAGATTTGGGGGCCGACATACTATTTTATCCAAGAAAGTAAGCAATTGTTGTCATTAGACAAAGGAAAGGGGTTTGCGGCTTCTGGAAGCGGTAAGTTGTGAGAAGGTGACTAGGCAATTAATAAATAAGGTTGTTTTGTAAGGTCTTTTAAGATGAATCTTTCTCCTTCTGGTAAGGGAGAGAACATATTTACAAATGGACATTTATGTCACCTTTTTTTTTAATGTTTGTTTATTTTTGAGAGAGAGAGAGAGAGAGACAGAGACAGAGCATGAGTGAGGGAGGGGCAGAGAGAGCGGGAGGAGACACAGAATCTGAAGCAGGCTCAACACGGGGCTCGAACTCATACTGTGAGATCATAACCTGAGCTGAAGTCAGACCCTTAAGCTACTGAGCCACCCAGGTGCCCTGGACATTTATGTCACCTTAATAAAGAGAAATTATTGTTCTGCTTTTAGACAGAAAGCTAATCCCTTCAGCTCAAAACAATCGTATGCCAAAGTGGCATATTTTGGAGTGGCATACGCTGATCCCCTTCAGTTAAAAAATGAGATAAAACTAGGAAGAGAGGTGGAGAGTTATGTTTTTAATGCTAATGTTATTATGTTTGTTGATTAGGTTGATCAACCCAACCATACATGATCCTTATGCAAATGCTAGTAATAAATAAAAAGTCCAAAAAAAAATTTTTTTTAAGATCCTGCCAAATTCCACCGCCAAGAAGCATTACGAAATTCCGACACTCTCTTGTCATCATGCCCTGCATGTTTGCAGGTTTTATTTTAGAGACATACTCTTTAACAGGAGGAATTCTGTGGGAGCTGGGCCGGCCAGCAGCCAGCCAGGGCTGGGGGTATTTCAGACGGATGGGCTGCCAGGAAGGAGGAGCGCCAGAGCTAGGAGGCTCTCCTCAGCTGTGAACTTTGCAGAGATTAAGCCCTGTCTTTGCAGGATTACAGTCCCTAATTAGGAAAGGAGGTTTGCAGAAGGCGATGTTTCAGCATTCCAGAGCAGGGTTGTCTTCTCTTCTTGCAGTGCTCGGAATGCTGCAGGACCTTACCCCTCTTCATTTCAAATGGAAAATGTAGGGGTGCCTGGGTGGCTCAGTCGGTTGAGTGGCCGACTTCGGCTCAGGTCATGATCTCGCGGTCTGTGAGTTCGAGCCCCGCGTCGGGCTCTGTGCTGACAGCTCAGAGCCTGGAGCCTGCTTCACATTCTCTGTCTCCCTCTCTGCCCCTCCCCCACTCATGCTCTGTCTCTCTCTGTCTCAAAAATAAAATAAACATTAAAAAAATTTTTTTTAATTAAAAAAAATTCAAATTGAAAATGTAAAGACCAGAGAGGCAGATAGCTGACAAGCAGGAGTCAAGCTGCTTCTCGATGGGACTAACTGAGGTCACACAGGATCAGGATCGCAGAGATGGGGAGAGCTGGGAGCTCCTAGGAATTCTAGCCAAGTACCCTTACTGTAAAAAGGGGAAACTGAGGCCCAGAGAGCAGGGGAGGGAGTAGCATGTAACCCTGAAGCCTCGGAAGTGGTACGCTCCCACCGTTCCTTCGTTGTCATGTCATCGAGAATAATTAGTCCCGTGCCTTCTTCAAGCAGAACAGAAATAAGACACGTCAATGCCATCTGCACACCCGTTATTCTAAAACACCAATATATTGACTAGAGCAAGATCACTCACATTGCAAAAGCTTTCTTTTTTTTTTTTTTACAAAAGATCTCACCAGAGCGTTCCTCCCATGGCAAGCTTGCCTCACAATATTTCGGGTTTTGTTTTACAAAACTTAGTTTTCAGATGCTATTACAATTCATAAGCTGAGGCCTTTTGAATGTAGGGACAGTTCCAGAAGGGTTTGTGTTATTGTTTCTGACGATGGATTCATATGGACTTAGGGGGCGGGGACATTAGTAAAGCCTTAATTTGGAACATCAATGGCATGAGGACCCTGGATCTATCTCATGGGACTCAGTTGGGATCCAGGCAGGACCAGCTACATAATTTGTGGGGGCACAGTGCAAAATAAAAAGGTAGAATGACTTGTTCAAATATTACTACAAGTTTCAGTATGAGAGCAGAGTATTAAACCAAGAGCGGGGCCTTCTAAGGGTGGGGCTCTGTGCATCCGCATAGTCCTGACGCTATGAGGCCGGCCCCAGGTCAGGGTGAATGGCAGGGGGACTGCTGGTACACAGCAGTGAGAGGTGAGGCCAGTAAACGGAATCTGTTCCACTTGGCTTTGAGATACTTCATCTTACAAATTTCATTTGGCTTAAACTATAGGTAAATGTGTCATTCCCAAGGTCACAGATTGGGGAGGCAGTGGGGGTGAACTGTACACAGAAGAACCGTGTAATATCTAGCCACGGACAGAGCCCCTTCCTATGGACCAGGCCTCGTGCCAGGGCTGTAAACTATGATTTACTTCACCGTCACGGGGGTGTATAAAGGAGCAGTGAAGACCTAGACTTTAGATGCTTGGATTCAGATCTCATCAACTGAGTCTTTGGGCAAATTACCTACCCCCACTCAATGCCCATTTCCTCGTCTGTTAAAGTAATGAGTTACCCGGGTTATATATAGGGTGGTGTTAAGACTGAATGAGTTTGGGGCACTTGGGTGCTCAGTTGGTTGAGCGTCCAGCTCTTGATTTCAGCTCAGTCATGATCTCATGGTCGTGGGATCAAGCCCCATGTCAGGCTCCACGCTGAGGTTCCACTGCTTGGGATTCTCAGTCTCTCTCTCTCTCTCTCTCTCCCTCTCTCTCTCCCCTCTCTCCCCCTCTCTCCCTCTCTCTCCCTCTCTCTCTCCCCCTCTCTCCCTCTCCCCCTCCCCCTCTCCCCCTCTCCCTCTCCCCCTCCCTCTCTCCCCCTCCCTCTGCCCCTCTCTCCTGCTCCTGCTTGCTTGCTTTTACTCTGTCTCTCAAATGAAAATTAATTAATTAATTAATTAATTAAAATGGAATGAGTTCATCTATTTTAAGCTGTTTGCCCAGTACCTGGCACATAGTAAATGTTTGGTAAATGTTTGCTACTACAATGATGTCGATGGAGGAGAAAGAGAAAGAGGAAGCAGAGAAGGAGAACTCGTAAAAGTGGTGACTGCTGTGTAGTTAAGTAGTAAGTTCTCCCTCATACAGAGGACGAAAATGTGGCACAGAGAGATTCGGAAACTGTCCAAGGTCACCCGGCAAATGAACACACTGTTCTTTCCTCAGCTTTGGTATCTCTTTGCGGAAGCTTTCTGGTTTGGCCTAAGTGCCTCAGGCTTACTGGTGTAGACAGATTTCCAAACCCATGTTGCTGATTCAAAGTTTACTGTTCGAGTTTGCGAAGTGTCCCAAGTGTGCTGAGACCCCCTCATTGGTGCTAACGGGTGTGAAGAGGAAAGGTAGAAGGGGGCAGGGACTGTGGGTTCAGTGACGAGTGCTGTACCATGTGACCAGGCAGTCCCTGATGAGGGTGGCCGCAGCACAGAGATGAAGGGAGCCTGGGAGAGGGTTCTGGGCTTTGGGGAAGAACAGAGGACAGGGAGGCCCTGCTGAGTACTGTGGAAGCTATAAGCTGAAGTAAATTTGTTCCGCTCAGCCTCACAGGCAGGTGGCGACAAGAGGCAGGTGACCCCCCCAGAAGTGCAGTGAGCACAGAGAAGAGGCTGGGCCACGGAGGCCTGGGGAGCCACACCCTCTCTCCTTTCCTCTGGTGGGAGGAGAGGCAGGGGTGTTATGGGCGCCGGGCTTTGAGGGCCCTCACCTTTGACCTCAGCACTCACTCAGGGGGATCGTCCCACTCCGCCCTTCCTCCATCAGCCACCCCTCATTCACCTGCTGTCCTGCACTTATCTTCCAGGGTTAGCGGACTTTCCCCCTTCATGGGTGACAACGACAATGAAACCCTAGCCAACGTGACTTCAGCCACCTGGGATTTTGATGATGAAGCGTTCGACGAAATCTCTGATGATGCCAAGGATTTTATCAGCAATTTGCTGAAGAAAGATATGAAGTAATGAGTTGAGATTTCCATCTTTTTTCAGTTTCCCCACTCCCTGGACTCGTGTCCAGAAGCAGGGACCTCCTTTGCCTCTCGTGGGCCCCTCCTCACTGAGGAGTGGAGGGCGGGCACTGCGAGAACAGGGAGGGGAAGGGGTCTTCCTAGGCCCCCCGGCTCCCCGGTTCCAGACACTCCACTGGTCTTGAGAAGCACAGAAACCTCACTTGAAAAGCAACATTTCACCCATGTTGCAGGGAGAGGGGCGGCTTGTCATGTGTGAGTATAGACAGCCTCTGTTTTCTTGCGTGCTGTGGACGGGGAAGCCATGCTGAAACCTCAGCCCCTCTTCAGGGGTTACTCGGGAAGTACCCTATTTGTAGACCCTGATCATACCCCCAGGCTGTTCTGGCTTGGTGTTTTTTCCATATCTAAATTACTTAACAAGTGCCGGCCTGGCCAAAGTGAGGCTGCGATTTCAGACCGCTGGCTCAGCCCTGTCCCAACCTGGGCTCTGTCCCCCGCTCACAGTGCACACTGTGCGGTTCCCCACTGCCACTTTGGGGGCTGCTGGGAGCTGCCGGTGTGATTGGTGGAGGAACACATAAAACAGTTGTGACTGGTGGACGGCCTGAGGCCAGGAACGCAGTTCAGACACACAAGGCACTCAGTAAGTGTCCCCATGAGAGAAGAGTGCAGCCGGGAGGCTAGAGCAGAATCCGTGGGTGAGCACTCTCCCTGAGAGGGAACCTGCGAGATTACAGCAGGGAGGCAGGAGGCGGTGCCAGCATGGGGAAAGCTGGCCTGCCCCAGGGAAGGGAGCAGCGGGCTGTCAGGTGCAGCAACTGGCCTGTTGGGTGCCTCACCCACTGTACACAGGTGGCCAGATGAGGCAGGGTGTGACTCCAGGCCTCCCCTCTCCCTGCCCAAGTAGCATTTGGCACCAAGGAGCCGTTCTACACTTTGCCTTAGAAGGGTGGTGTTGAAATAGGTCAGGCATCAGAGGATGAAAAAGGGAAGGGCTGCCCGACTCCACAGGCAGGTGACTGCATTCTCCAGGTGACTTTATGGTGCAGGTTCTGCCCTGTCCGCCTGGCCCATAGACCCCTGAGGCTACCAGTGATCTTGTCTCCCTCTGGGAGAAACCCTGTTTGGGACCAAGAGCACAGTTGCTAAAAACAAACAAACAAAAAAAACAAAACAAAAAAAAACAGTGTTGGAAGGTCTCTCAGATGGCTCTGACTTTTCCTGTTATGTGTCCACCTCTCAGTCCTTTGTAGCTACCTCAGGCCACACTCCTCCAGAGGCTGCATCCATGCTCCTTCAGTGAGGCCGGCTTAGCGTTTTGCTCTCACAGCCTTTGTAGAAGAAGTGCCTAGGTTGTGGGGACCTAGGTTCCCTTCCAGTGTGAGCGATCCTTGCTCCCAAGGTGCTTTGCAGAGGTGCAGACCTCCTTCCTAATAACTCTGGTCCAGGATGGTTTTTGTCCACCAAGCTTCCTTCACTGAAGATTTGGCAAATGAGGCATTACGGATATATCCATTTTCTCATCTGACCTTGAATTCAGTAATGAGCTGTACTGGACCCTCTCGTGCTCATAATGGATTCGCCAAAGAACTGATTTCAAATGTCAAGATACTCGATTCCTATAAACTCTTGAACTTACCATCTCTTTAACCAGAAATCTCCACCTATCAGCACTTCAAAAAATATTTTTCTATTATAAAATTAATACATGTGAATTGTAGAAAATTTGAATATAGGAAAATTAAAATAATCCATGATCCCTTTATCTAAAGATCACTACATTTTGTTATACTTAGCAAATTTGCTTATACTCATTTTTCTATGTGTGTTAGCATTTGGTTCTTTGGGCTTTATTAGTCCTATTATAATTAACGTGATGGCCCTGAATTATTTCTAGATTCCCAGAACTGTCAGAGAGATTAAATGAGTTTGAGTACAGCTTGTAAGGTTGTCATACGTAGGACATACTTCTGAGTTTTAACAAGAAACACCTGATACTCAACCACATCACAAGACAGGAGGGCTCAGTGATTCTCAGAGCTTCAGGCCTAATGTTTTACCCTCCCTTCCACCAGACACGGAGGCTGAAGGATTAGGCCTCCACAACCCCTTCCCCCACATGACTAGTTGAATAACCACACCCTAGAATACCTGCCCTCCAGCACTTACACTTCTTAGACCCAAAGGCAGGTCATGAGACTCCAGCTGCTTACTTGGTGGTTAAGCCTTAACACTAACCTATTCTGGTCTAGTCAGTGTAACCCAGACCAAGAGAGGAAAAAGGCCAGGAGCACAGTGACCCTGATCATGGTGGATGGACTGGGAGCAGAGAGCCCTGGGCTCTGCCCTGTGTGACCAAGGACAGGTGACCTCCCATTTCTGATCTAACCAGCAGTCTCTGAGGTCCACTCCTGCTCAGAAATCCTCTGATCTCTGCCTCCATCAGAAACCGCCTGAACTGCACCCAGTGCCTTCAGCATCCATGGCTAATGAAAGACACCAAGAACATGGAGGCCAAGAAACTCTCTAAGGACCGGATGAAGAAGTATATGGCAAGGAGGAAATGGCAGGTAATGAGGGTGTCACTTTGGACTTGGATGTTGCTCTTCACAATTGCTTTATTCAAGCTACCCTCAATCCAAATGTTTACATCTATTTCTGAAATAGTGTGGGACCAAGACTGACATTTCCCGTCTTCATGGCTGGGGATGAGCAATGTCACCTTTAAGACTATTTGGCAACCTTGGAGAATGTGGTCTCCTTAAAGGTAGTGTGATAGGCTTCCATTTCTTCACAGTGAAGGAGGAGGGCACACGATCTACAAAGAGAGACACGGTCCCCATCCTCCCCCATAGGGAGATTGTGTTACTGTGTGTCCTTGGGCAAGGACAACCTTACTGTGCCTTCATTTTCTCACCTGGAAAGTGGGGGGTAATGGTGATACCAGAGTCACACAGCATTGTTGTGGGAGTTATACGAGATAATCTTCATCTGGCCTTGAGTGCTTTGCATGGCACATAGTAAGAGTTCAAAAATAACGCTGGTAGCTAATATATGGAGGGCTGGCCATATGTCAGGGAACATTCAAAGCACTTTCTATACAGTGGGTCTTTTAATCCTAGGAGGCAGGTACTATTATTATCATCCCCGCTTTACAGACAAACTGAGACAGAAAGGTTAGGGATGTCACTGAGGATCGGGTAGCGAGTAAATGGAAAGAAGGATTCAAACCCAGAGCCTGGCTTCAAAGCACAGTCTTAATGACACAAAATTGCCTCTGATTGTTAACAGATGCATGAAATTGCCATCTAAAACCATAGAGAATTTGTCATCGGCTGCTTTATTTTTATTATCACTATTAGTACTACAGAATTCCTGGGCTACTGGAGGGTACATGGTTTCTATACTCAAGGAATGTATAGTGTAGTAGGATACTGAAGCAAATGGACATAAAAGGACATCATGCACACCAAGAATCATAAACGATCGGTATAGCCTTCCATACCCATATATGTGAGCGCAGATGGGAGGATGGAGCCAGTCACCCCAGAGCTGGGTGTGGTTGTGAGGAAATGCTGCCGGGGGCAGAACTTTGAAAGTGGTCATGGAAAATGGGCTGGAACAAGAGAAGAGGGCATAACCACACGAACAGAGGAGAAAGCACAGAAGACCTCACCCTGACAGGAGCAGAGTCCTTTAGCTGGGCGTTCCGGGGAACTGGGGCATGTAAAACTTGTCTGTGTGGCAGAGAAAAAGGAGAGCTCTGCTTTAGGGGCAACCGGGACACCGGTCATTTACCATACAGGATGACTAAATTCTCAAAATGTACAACTTTACATGGAGGGTGAGAGGAGTGGAGGCAAAAGGGGGCTTTTGGATATGTGGGTTTAAGGGACCACTGTCCCCTGAGTAGCTCGGCCAGGACTCCCCCCCATGATAGGAGTTGGTTGTTGGTTAGCTGCCGGTGAAGGTTTAGATGGACCTCCTGGCTCCCTCAAGTGCCAGGTGAGTCGGAACACCTGTACCGCTTACGTTATCCTCTGGTGTCATTAGGATCCAGTGAAATCAGAATACCTGATGTTCCTAAAAACAAAAGGGGTCCACAAAAGCTGAGTTGGCTTTAATAATGACCCTGTGGCTGGTAGATCTCAAAGAAATAGTGGTACTTCTGGCGTGGATAGGGTGGCTGGTGTTGGGGTGGGGCGGTCCTCAGTGCAGTGAGTCTCTTTGGGTTTTACTTGGATGGGTTAAGGGGCAGCATTGTCCCTTCAGGCTCTCTGGGAGCAACGACACATCTGTCAATGAACCAAAGCCAAGAGGGGCCTAAGCCCAGGGGATAGGAGCAGAGAAAAGGAAATGGGAGAGGAAATAAATGGAATTTTTTTAGTCTAATGGGTCAGGGAACCATAATTTGTGCTGATATTTTAAATTGCTTAAATTTTTTTCTTGTTTACAGTGTTATTAGCCATAAGTTTTTCTGGAGGTGAGAGGGGAAAGAAAAGGATAGAATTCAGAGGAGAAACCTTAATTTTCTACCTTTTAAAAAACATTTATTCAGTTTTAAGAGAGACAGCATGAGTAGGGGAGGGGCAGAGAGAGAGGGTGACAGAGGCTCTGCACTGACAGTAGCAAGCCCAATGCAGGGCTTGAACTCATAAACTGTGAGATCTTGACCTGAGCTGAAGTGGGATACTCAACTGACTGAGCCACCCAGGCGCCCCCGATTTCATATCTTAATATAGGTAGCAGCATTTGGAAATGGTTTTTCCACAAAAATAGTGGTTAGGTTTCACAAAATTACACACAAAAGTAGTCTATAAAGTCCCACATGGCACCTGACATCCCTGAAGTGTAATTTCACTGGTAATGGTTCAGCAGCATCTGACCATCCACATTTTTACCCCAGATACCAGGACCTTAGCATACCTGGACCAGGGGGGTTCCCTCGCAGAGCAGCTGAGGTTCTGTGTGGTGGGGAGTGGCATGCAGTGGAATAAAATGGGGTAGACTGTGGTGGAGGGAGAGGACCAGGCCAGACACAGGTGGCCCAGAGATCTCTACAGCTGCACGAGAGAAAGTCCCTTGCTATCATTTTGGTGTGGTTTCCATAAAAGGCCCAGGAGGAAGGAACAAATATGAGAGCAAATCCCTACAAGTGGGCAACATGTAGATGACTAATCATATTTTTGATCTTAGAATTAAATTATTCTGAAAGAGAATATGTTTTTTATTTATATGAAAAGAATTTTCAAAAGACATGATGAGCAGTAGCACTGAGGGTGAGTTGAGCAGGATAAAGGGCTTCTGCTTGTAAAACTGGAAGCTAAGGACCAGGAAGTAGAGGCCTGTGGGCAGCCATCTTTATTTTCTGAGAACCACAAAGGCTTGTGCAATATGGACCACAGGGCCATAGAGAAGAAAGCTTTTGACTCAGGGTAGCAGAGAGTACACTTGGCCATCACATTTGGATATTGTGCACTTCGAAGGGAAAACTGGAGTCTTGGAACTGGTGGTATATATGTAGGGTCTAGGATGGTTGGCTGGCTCCAGGGTGACCAGTGTGCTCCAGTGTGCCAAGGTCTGTCTTGGCTTTAACCCTGAAAGACTCTCATCCTAGGAAACCCCTCGGTCCTGGGCAAACCAGGCTGGTTAGTCACCCTTGCTGGCTCTCCCAGGGGAAGGAGTCTGTGCAGCATCAGGGAGGCCAGCATAGACACTGCCTGCCTGGAGCACAGGAGCCCAGCCTTGGCAATAGCCTTCACACAAGAAAAAGACTTCCTCCCAACAAGGATGGAACTTGGGGAACTGAAACTTTTTTCTTGGTATTCAAAAAATTTCCAGAAGCCTTAGTAAAGCAGCAACCAATTTTCAGCTCAGAGGCATGAAACTGGAAGACCAGAACAAACAGATATATATTTATTTTCCAGTTCTGACAATTTCCCTACTGATTTTTTTTCAAAAATTAGGTCCCAAAGATTGAACTCTGATGGAGATGATTTTTAAGATTTTCCTTACTAAGCACTTCTTACTTTTCTCCCTGTCTTAGAAATTATATGCTGTATCACTCCATCTGATGGAAGATTTCCCCCTGTGGATAGCCTATTTGTTAATGTGTATTTGCTCCCTTCTCTGAAATATTCTAACTCTTTTATCTGCATTGTTCTGGTAACTTCGTATTAGTCATTTTGTTAATGGAGAGGAAGGGCTTCCTTATTCCACACCTAAAGACAGTCCTGATCAGTCACAATCTGGGCGTTTGGAATTAGGGAACCTGTGGGCTGCACAGTCACATTTATGAATCCTAGTCTTTCTGTAAAAGACTAGAGCTATAGGGAGATTTGCATCTTCTGGTCCAAGAACATGAGGCACAGAGGGGAACTGATTTGCCCGGAGTCCACAGTAACATCCCTTTCTTGAGAACGAACCCTCTGAGTTGACAGACTCCTGGCCCTGGCAAGCCAGTCTGTGTTGGATAAAGGAATCAAGAGCCAGAAGGGCTGGGCCTGAGAGTTTGGCTGACCAGCAGGAAATAGTCTGGTCTGACGTCAGCTCCATAGGGAGGGCTGCCATGGCTGGTACCTCCTCCTACCCGTTCCTGAGGTCAGGCTAAGCTCCCATGGGAAGAGCTGGGTCTCTCCAGCTAGCAGCACAAACAGGTCAGTGATGTCAGCGGTAACCTCCTCTCCCAGAAGAGCACACAAGACTGCCAAATGGACTCAGTCTGCAGGTGCATTGCCTGCGAGCTCACAGTGCCTCTGCACACAGTTAAGTTAGTCATTTGTCATCTCTCACCTTCTTCCCACACCCACTGCATCACCTCGACTCAGGGCTCCCTGTGTTCTGTTCAGAGTGACCCAGCTTCACCATGGTGACAGAGGGCCAGAAACATTACCACACCGCAGTGATGTATGTATGCAAGAGGGTGGGAGGCCAGAGGGCAGAGAAGGATTGAGTGTGTAAAGCGCATGAAAATAGTCGGCCACCAGGATGGCATGTGACAAACAGAAAAGTGGCTGTGGTCCTAGCAGATGTCCACTTACATAACACACACACACACACACACACACACACACACACACACACAGCATTATGAGTCCCTAGTGCCCTGTAATTCTTTACTTTCAAAATAATCTTTTTTTGGAGATATTCTGGCTTTCCAGATAGTCCAAAATTGTGAGGCTTTACTGAAATACTTGCGCACATGAAGTTAGCCCAGGAGGAAATGGCTTCGCCGTGGCAGTTTGCGGTCCAGTAGGTGAGTGCCAGCCACTGGCCTGTGTACAGGCTGTTTCTTTTCTCTCTGAGAAGCCAGCCTGTGGTGACGTCTGCACTCTGGACGTACAGCATCTGGATGGCTAAAAAGATGCTTTGGGTGCAAGGGTGGAAAGAGTTGGTTATGCCTTAGTCTCTTACCTCGTCTTTCCACTGACCTTAGAAAAGGGGGCGAGAAGCTTCACTTGAAGGTGAGAAACATAGACATGGTTGTATATTATTGGGGATTTCCCGACTGAAATCCTGTGCTTGGTAGAATTTTCACAATACAAAGAAAATTTTCATCTCAGGTTCTGGCGTCCTTTCCAGCAGAAATTCTCTCTCCTTCCAAGGTTCCTCATCTCAGAAAAGCAAAGCGCCAATGCTTTTCATTTCTTTGGGCGCCTCTTTTTGATGGCCGGGTGTACGTCAGGGAAGAGCACCCCTCCACAGCTTCACTGTGCATTCACAGATTTGTGCTGGGGCCAGCCAGAGTGTTTCTGGAAATCTCTTAAGTATCCGAATCATAAACAGAACTAATGAAACTTTGGAGAGCATCTTGTCCAACCCCCTCCTTATACAGAGAAGGAAACCGAAGCCCAGAGAGGTTAAGCGGGGTCATTGCCCAAGGTCAATGGAATGCTTGCTTTTTTTTTTTTTTTTTTCTTTGCATCAGACCTGTGGGATCCGTAGTAACTTTCTCTGGACCAATTAAAATCCTATCGCTAGTATTGTTTTACGAGAAACAGCCCCACTGGGCCTCGTCAGCAATAAGTCTTTGGAGCTGTCTCAGCCTGCAGTTGCTTTATATAAACTATCCCTTTTATGGGAGTTGAAGCACAGTATGAAAAGGGTTTTTGTCTCATGTTGACCTTGTTTAGTCACATTAACGCACACATTGGTTCCAGGCCCCATTCCATTCTCCGAACATCTTCTGACACGCTGATAGTGCTGAGCAGAGCAAGGTTGGGCTCACTTCTCTGGCAGAACCTCGGCACTGGGGAGGCCCTCGTTTCGGGGGCAGCTGCTTCTCTGGGGCTAGGCTCTTCTCCCCAAGCCCCGCTGCCCAGCTGGAACCGGGGACACCGCCTGAGTCCAACACCAGTGTCTCTTTTCCAGAAAACGGGCAATGCTGTGAGAGCCATTGGAAGACTGTCCTCTATGGCTATGATCTCAGGGCTCAGTGGCAGGAAGTCCTCAACAGGATCACCAACCAGCCCGCTCAATGCAGAAAAACTAGAATCTGAAGGTAAGGAGCTCCAGGAAGGCTCACTGTAGTCAGTTGGCAAGAAGGGAAGGGTTGAGGGACGGAGGGACATTTTGAGGTTTTGAGAGGTTTGGGGTTGTTTGTTTTTTGTTTTTTTTTTTTGATAATATAAACTATAAAGATAAAATTCAGAGCTACTTTTAGGTTGCCCTGAAATTACTAAGTCTGCTAGTTACTCTTTAATTGTTCAACGTTAAGTTTAACTACTTTCAGAGGGAAAGTTCTTTGTCTCATAGGACCAGGTGAGTTCTGCTGTTCTTTTCCCTGTATTTTACGTAGGAATTAGCGAAGAATTCATTAAAAGCTTCCTTTTTTCTCATTAGAAAGGTGAGGTTTATGTATTGATAGGTAAACATAAAAATCACATATATTAATATCTTTTTAAAAAATATCCTTCCATGTTCTTGCTGCTTTTGTGTTTTTCTTTTTTTTTTAAGTGACCTTTAGTCCATAGTCCTTTGGCAGTTGTCACGACGCTGAAACATGCCGTTTGAATGGGGTAGACCGCGCGTGACAGGCTCCTCTTGGACACCAGTAGGGCTAGTTAGCTATTTGCACACCACCAGCTATATGCTGCCCCAGCCTCTCCTCAGTGAAGGCCTCAGCCTCTTCCTGCTCCGGATGCGTGCAGGGTCTGGCCCTTACCTTCTTGAGGTGCCTCATTTGGCCAGACACCCCCCCACCTCCCGCCGCCTGGTGTTTGTGACATCCGAAGGTGAGAAGCTGGGTCTAGATCCCTCTTGTGCATAAAGGCAGGGTAACTGGCAAGGCTGGATGCAGCCGCGGGCAGAGCCTGCAACACATGGTTCTGGTCCCTCCTGATCCGCGCTCCCCACATGACCCAGAAATAGTCTAACGGGAAGGGAGGATATAGGAGCCCCTCCAAGTCACAGCTTTCCCCGGGACCAATCCCAAATCCTGGTCTGTGGTCATACGACGTGAAGGCAGTGTGAGTGTGCAGAATAGAACTACAAGGCGGAGGGCTGTCTAGGACCCAGCTCCCCCTTTCCAAGGAGCAGGTGAAGGGCCTGCTGCTATAGGAGAGAGGACAAAGCGGGGACAGAGATTGGGACGGCTGGTGTGGTTTGTCCTTCTTAGATCCCCTCCACCGAATCCTGAGACAGCATGGAATGCAGCCAAAAATCCTTTTTAAAGATTATTTCCTTTTTCAATGTGTCAGCATAAGGGAAGGAGGGAGCTCAAACATTTCCGCAATTCCGTCATGGTTCTCTCTTCTGCCAAAACCATGTGGCAGCAGGCCAGCCTGTCCCCAGGAGAAAGGTGTACTTGATTCGGTCCCCTAAGCCACATCATTTGCTGAGTTACAGCAACTTAAAAAAAAAAATTCAGCTTTTTTAAACTAGGGAAGAGGAGAGAACAGGGAATGAGGAATTGACTGCATCTCCGTCCCTGTCTCCTAGAAGATGTGTCCCAAGCTTTCCTTGAGGCCGTTGCTGAGGAAAAGCCCCATGTGAAACCCTATTTCTCTAAGACCATCCGCGATTTAGAAGTTGTGGAGGGAAGCGCTGCTAGATTTGACTGCAAGATCGAAGGTAAGTTCTTCCCTTGACTTTGACCACACAAAAGTGTGGTGTGGAGGGCTGGTGGGCCCCACTGTGCACCCCGGGCAGAATGTCCGTTCTGGGCAGCCAGGACGCGAGGATAACTGGGTCAGGAGGAGTTGGCCCGCTGCCCCCACTCCACCTCCTGAAGGTTGGTGCCGTTCAGTGACTCTCCTAGGGCACCTCTGGTATTCCACGTACTCAGGTCAACCACCGATGCAAGTGGTTTATCATAGACCTATTTAGCTGTGGTACAGGCTTAATGAAATGAGCTTTGCAAGCTTCTGGGAAGCAGGTGAACAGCCACACGAAGCTTCAAAGGAAGGCTGGTGAGAAGAGGATGTGGAGTCAGAGGCCCTCCTGCCCAGCTGTGGGCTGTGTGAACTTGGGTGGTGATTTAACTCTTCTGAGCCTTACTTGAAGATGATGTCTAATGCCTGAGTCGTTCTGGGGATGCTGGGAGAGGACAGAGGTGAAAGGGGGAAACCTTTGACGTCTGTTCAAGGTGTCATGGAGTCCAGGGAAAGGTGTGGGATTGGCAAGTGCAGAGAGTGAGCATGCAACGTGACGTCAAACGGAGGGAAGCTGGGACGCCTACGCCATCTTCGCCACGCTTCTCGGCCTGCCAAGAATAATGTAGCGGCAGAATTGAGTTGTCAGTGCTCAAGAGAACTTAAGGGATCTTAGCATCGCCCCTGAGAAATCAGCAATGTTGGTAGCACAAAGCATTTCACTTTCCAGAGACTGCAACATTCTAGAAAGAAAAGGGCAAAAAAAGACAGGTTCTTTGCTTCAGGTCTGTGACTACAGCGTGCCAACTAGAGCGGAGGGTGATAGGGTGATCTCCCATTTCAGTCTGACCAAATAGAGCACAGAAGTTCATTAAGCAACTTTACTAAGTCTGCACAGCACAGGACAGCAGTCAGAACAAATCGGGCCTCCTACGTTTTAAGATTCTCCAGCAGTATGACTAGACAATGCCTTTTGGGTAACGTAATCCAAAGTGAGGAATGAAAAAAGTTTTTTTCTTGCGTCCTTATATTCTCAGATTGCCTTGTAAACGCGGCGCCTACCCTAATCTTTCTCCGTTCTCACTGAGTTAAAAAAAGGTGGCTGTGATGCCTTTGCTAGTGTGGAAGTGCACAGACGCGGGGCGCACGCGAAGCTCCGAATTCTCCCCGTCACCACGCTGTCTTTGGTCTTCTGAAGTTCTTTTTCTTTTTTTCCTTTTTAAAAAATATTACAACATAGCGATTATCATCTTTGTACTTTTCTGTCTGAGATTATTTCCTTCATATTTGCATAACCCCGACTGGAGCACTGAGGAGGAATTAAAGCATATGGAGGCAGTTTTGATAAAAACAAAATTCTACTTGAAAAGAATATCAGAATTCTTAATTTTTTTCAAGTTTATTTTGAGAGAGAGATGGAGAGAGTGAGCAGGGGCAGGGAGAGAGGGAGAGAGAAAAGCCCAAGTAGGCTCCATGCTTTCAGCTTGCAGCCCGATGCAGGGCTCGAACTCATGAACGCAAGATCATGACCTGAGTCAATATCAAGAGTCAGACACTTAACTGACCCAGGTGCCCCTAGAATTCTTAAATTCTTATGTGCAGTTGTTTTCCTATAAAAATATTTCTCCCAAAGAACAACTCAGATTGTGTGTGTGTGTTTGTGTATATATATGTATATATATAATTTATATATATTTATAAAGGTTTTTAATGTTTATATATTATATATATTTATAAAAATATAACTATATTAATATATAAAATATACAAATATATAATAAATAAAACATAATAACTTTATAAAGTTTTTTTATATTTATATATACTTATATATAAATATATATGAAGTTTTTTTATTTTGAGAGAGAGCATGGGAGAGGGGCAGAGAGAGAAAAGGAGAAAGAGAATATCAAGCAGGCTCCACACTGTCAGCACAGAGCTGGACATGGGGCTTGATCTCATGAACGATGAGACCATGACCTGAGCTGAAATCAAGAGTTGGATGCTTAACCAACTGAGCCACCCAGGTGCCCCTGTATATTTGTAAAGACCTATGTGTGTGTATATATATATACACCGTATATAATATATATGATGTGTGTATATATATATATATATATATATATATATATATATATATATATAATGTATTTTTTAAATGCTGAACTTTGCAGAAACATGACTAACATATAAAATGAGGCTAACCCATATGGCCAATTTCCAGTTATCTATAAGTAGATTATCTGTCTTTGGATCAGACTAAGACAAATAATAGCTTTTCTTTTAAGCAATATTATCAGCTCCTTTAACTTATTATAGAGCTGTTACTAGCTTTGAGTTATAATTTACGAGCCATAAAATTTACCTGTTTTAAGTGTACAATTAAATTATCTCCTGTAGAGTTACAGAATTATGCAATCACCACAACCAATTTTAGAACATTTCCATCATCCCCAAAGATCTCTTGTGCCCATTTGTTCTCTTTTTTTTATTTAAAATTTTTTAATATTTATTTAGTTTTGAGAGAGAGAGAGAGAGACAGCACACCCAAGCTAACAAGAGGGGGCAGAGAGGGAGGGAGACAGAAAATCTGAAGCAGGCTCTGCCCCATCAGCACAAAGCCAGAACTCATGAACTGCGAGATCATGACCTAAGCCAAAGTCCAATACTCAACCAACTGAGCCACCCAAGCACCCCAAACTTAAATAAATTTAAATAAAAAATAAGAGTCAGAACAGGGGTGCCTGGGTGGCTCAGTTAGTTGAGCGTCCGACTTCAGCTCAGATAGTGATCTCATGGTTTGTGAGTTCGAGCCTCTCTGCTGTCAGCACGGAGCCGACTTCAGATCCTGTCTCCCTCTCTCTCTGCCCCTCCTCCACTGTGCTCTCTCTCCTTCCTCTCAAAAATAAACCAACATTTAAAAAATTTATTTAAGTTTAACTTTTATACAAGAAATGTTCTTTTCATCCAAGGATCTATTTAGCTCTAGGCGTGTAGTTGGAGTCAGGGCCGTGTTCCAGGTAGCACTCTAGATCTGTATCAAGGTGCGAGGCAGTACGAGCCCCACGTGGATGGTAAATGACTTGGCTGTATAACGGCATTTTATGTGGGGTTGCGGATATCGGTATTTACAATATATGTCCATATCCAAATGTAAATCTCAAAACAGATGCTAAAAGCCAACGTCATGATACGTTCCCTGTATCCCCTTAATCAACAGAGGTTGTTTATGAGTTGCTTACATGAATCGGTAAGAAACTTGTGTTCTCTCCCTGTGCCGCAGGATACCCAGACCCTGAAGTTGTCTGGTTCAAAGATGACCAGTCAATCCGGGAGTCCCGCCACTTCCAGATAGACTACGACGAGGACGGGAACTGCTCTTTGATCATTAGTGATGTGTGCGGGGATGACGATGCCAAGTATACCTGCAAGGCTGTCAACAGTCTCGGAGAAGCCACCTGCACAGCGGAGCTCATCGTGGAAACCATGGAGGAAGGGGAAGGGGAAGGAGAAGAGGAAGAAGAGGAAGAGTGAGACAAAGCCTGAGAGAAGCAGTTTCTAAGTCGTATTACAAAGACTATTTCTCTAAAGCTCAAAAAATCCAAGATAGTAAGAGCACCTAGTGTGATAGATGATCTAGTTAGGTCTTTTGGGGGCTGACTGTTCAGCAACAGCGGTTGCCACCTAGCAGCAGTTATTGATGGGCATTAATTGGAATTAGCTGGCGCCTTAAGATACCACCAGTAACTTGCCTGATCAGTTGATTTTAAAGAGAAAGTAACCAAAAGAAATCTTTATCTGGGCAAGGTCATAAATCCCCTAACTGAAAGCACTCATGAAAAATAAGGCCCTGTGGTCCCAGCTCAGCCCGGAAGGTCCCTGGAGACAGAGAGCTCTCACTCCCAGCTCCTAACTGCAGAGAACCGAGTCTCCTCCAGCCCTACAGCCCTTCATTCTGAAAGCAGTTGAGCCATTTGAACATGTGAGGCACATCTTATTCCAAAGTATACTGGGCACCTTCAAACTTCTCATTTCTCTCCCGTTTTTTGGGATCTGAATTTGCCATGAGTTTAAGTGCTAAGGACATCACGCTTCTTAGATTCCAAAGACAGGTCCCCTGCTCATGGATGGCTGGCTTCCGTAGGAGAATAGAATCTCTTTTCTTCCCAAATCAGTAGGAAATCTAAACTTATCCCCTCTTTGCAGATGTCTAGCAGCTTCAGACATTTTTGTTAAGAACCCGTGAAAAAAAAAAAAAACCCTCGCTAATGTGCTTTTCTTCCGAAAGCGGGATTCGTATTTGTGCTGTTATAGAGTATCAGCTCTGCCTGTGTGGTAAAGAGTTCTGTGCTTGAATGTATGAAAAACCAGTTTGCTGAAAAGTTAGTTTTAACTATTTATCGGCCTGCTGTGAAACGGATTGCAACTGATGAAGGGCTGTAGAACTGCACGTACTTTGGAATCTCCTTCAGGGTAGTCCGAGCCTTCAATTCTAAACACTCTCGGAGGACTCGACCTACCTCGTGGGTTCCACGATGTTTTCTTCTTGAATGTGCATCAGTCATGCCTTGCCCTCCAGCCTTCAAACGTATTCTTAGACCTGATAAATGCACTCAGACTTGCATCTTTAGGGATTTTTCTTTCACTACATTGGCACTTAAGTTTTTCTTTAGAAACTTTTTGAAGGTCATAAACAAAGACTATAAACTGATATGCCTAATACATTTCCTCTGCGTGTGTGTGTAACATTCCAAATACTTTTTTCTTTCCCACTGTTTGTAAAGTGCAGCAATTTAATATTTGAAGGGACTTTTTAATAGTTCCTCGAGAACCAATTCGAAATGACTTCAAGTGCAACCCGACACAGTATCAACTTCAGAACTTTGATAGTAGTCTTGTTACCTTCCATTCTATTTTTACCTGCTTTTTGCTGCTAACTTCAAATTTGCCAGTATTTTTTCTTTTTGCTTTTTTAGCAGTTACAATTTTTTTTCATAATAGCCACAGTATTGCCACGGTTTATAATAAAGGGTTTTAAAATTTGATTTAGAGCATTTGAAGCTTTTCTTCACTTAACTGTGTTTAGAAGACTATAATCTTTGTGTGCATGTGTGTCGTATGTGTGTGTGCACGTGCGGTGTGTTCCAGGTTTTTAACGTCTAATGTTCTCGCAGTTTCTTGTGCCATCAGAATGGTAAATGAGAACACTACAACTGTAGTTAGTTCACAATTTTTAAATAAAGGATACCACAGTGCATGCTGTTTGTTCTCTGCAGCCTCCTCTTTCTTGCCATGGCACCAGCTGTAGGCGACTCCGAGAGATCCTGGAAACAAGAAACAAAAGCTGTGCTGCATGAATGCCTTAGATGGTCGTGACTCATTGAGAAACAGGGTGACTTACTAGGGCTTGTTTCTAATAGGCAGCTTAACTCGCACATCTTGTTCAAAATTTCTCTTGAGCATCCGTTTGGTTCAATTACATTCTACAGATAATCCAACAGATATTCAATATCTATAGAATCCTCATAATGCTAAAATCTATATGACATTTTTGACATGTGACAAAATCACTATCATCATTAATATTATTTACCAGGGCTTGGTTTGCATTTGTAACTTTGGTGCAGTTTCTTACTGGCAACCAAGTTTTATCTTTCCGTGTCTTGATATGGAAACATTTGTTGGGAGGAAATTCCTGATAATGCTCCTGCTTTATAGGAAATCTGTTATCAGATGGTGAGCCCCTTAAGTCTTGAGCGTTCAAACAATATTAGAGATATTCTAGAAAGAATCAAGACATGCTAATAAATGTTGGACTAGATGATTCTATGACTTTACAGTGTAGTCTGGAAGGAAACAATCCACTGACCAGTTAATAAATATTTAAATTTTTTCATTTTTTAAAGGCAACCACAATCCACAAATGTTCCTAGTAAGGAAATTACTAGTTTTAAAGAAAACGATTTTTTATTCCTCACTAGGGAAAAATGTACCATACATGTTCTGCACCAGTGAAAATAACAAATATATTTTCTCCCATTCCATTTCATCCCGAACATATAAAAATTCATTGGTTGCTGCTTACATTGCAGAACTTCATATTAGATATTTCTGTGTATAATTAAAAAGACATGCTATCGTCAGCTCTAACTTTACATAATCTTTTTTTTTGAAGCCATTTTCTTTTTTCAACTTTTTTTTATTTGCTTTTGAGAGAGAGACAGAGCATGAGTGGGGGAGGGGCAGAGAGAGACACACACACGGAATCCGAAGCAGGCTCCAGGCTCTGAGCTGTCAGCACAGAGCCCAACGCGGTGCTCAAACTCGTGAACCGTGAGATCATGACCTGAGCCAAAGTCGGATGCTTAACCAACTGAGCCATCCAGGCCCCCTGAGTCTTTTTTCCTTTTTAATCAAAGTGTTTGAGTTTTTTACTTTTCACTTCTTACCTGGTTTTAATAAATCTATGCTAATGAATATCAAGGAGATAAAGGATAATTCTAAAGAAATTCAATTCTCTCACTTTTCAAGAAAACACAAATAATACTACTTTATTTACCCCTTAGGAACTCCTCTGTATTCTGAAAGGGAGGCTAATACCTGTGCCAGTCCTTACTGAGGCTCTTTGCCCCCTGGCATGGCTTTGCTGGTCTGCCGGCTAGATGGGGCTGTGATAGTCCTGGTCATTGAGCTGTGAGTGGAAAGTGAGGTGCGTCCCTACTGAGCCAGAGGATTTAAGCACTAGCGTGAGATCCTGCATGATGACTGGTAACCTGTGAGATGGTGACTGCTGTATCCTCCTGGGCCCCAGCCAACCCCAAATGGGCAGATAACCCCAAGAAATAAATCTTTGTTCTTATAAATCAAGATTTTAGGGTTCTTTGTGGCTGCAACATAACAGACTATCCTGTTACAAGGTCATCATTGTGTTCTAGATCTGTTCTGACTAATGAGGAAGCCATGAGTCACAAGCGACTATTTAAACAATTAGACAATTTAAAACTCAATTCCTCAGTTGCACTGACCACTTTTTTTTAATTTTTTTTAACGTTTATTTATTTTTGACAGACAGAGAGACAGTGCATGAGCAGGGGAAGGGCAGAGAGAGAGGGAGACACAGAATCCGAAGCAGGCTCCAGGCTCTGAGCTGTCAGCACACAGCCGGATGCAGGGCTCAAACCCACAGACCGTGAGATTACGACCTGAGCCAAAGTCGGCCGCTTAACTGACTGAGCCACCCAGGCACCCCCACTGACTACTTTTAAAGGACTCCATAGTCACCTAGGACTAGTGGCTCCCTTATTGGACAGCACAGATTAAAACTTTCTGTAAAGTTTCATCAGCACTGTTCTAGATGAATTAGGAATAAACAAGACCTCCAAATTTTACTGTCACTGTGCATATTACTTTTCAAATTACTGTGAGATGAAAAGTTAAATGTTTGTGTGCAATCAGTCTGGAAAGCATGGTCCATAGTTCCACCCACTATATTGGATAATAGACTTTATACCTAGGTTATAGTTTTCAACTCATTGCTTCTATTCATATATATGTTTTACTTTAAAATTTTTTTTAATGTTTATTTTTGAGACAGAGATAGAACATGAGTGGGGAAGGGGCAGAGAGAGAGGGAGACACAGAATCCAAAGCAGGCTCCAGGCTCTGAGCCGTCAGCACAGAACCCGACTCAGGGCTCGAACTCACAGACTGTGAGATCATGACCTGAGCCGAAGTCGGCCGCTCAACCGACTGAGCCACCCAGGCGCCCCTAAAACCTTTTAAAAGTACCAATTCTATGCTTCTCACCACAAAATCTAAATAGACCTGTAACTCACAAGCAATTACTGGATTACTTTTGATACCAAACAGCCAGCTGGGACAAAAATCTCCTGTGTTTTTGGAACGTGGAGCTGCTTGAGATAGGGGACATATGAGATAGAGGCACAGGAGAGACAGGGTCACTAAGACAGGATTCCCTTGGCAGTGAACCAGAAGGAAGGGGGAGGGGTCATTGCGACCGCTGCAATCATTTAACCTCACTGGCTTGGATCACTGGTATTGCAAATACCCAGGAGATCTGCAGTGTTTGGAGACAACATTCAATTTCTAACCGCTTCTTCCTTGAACTTTGAGCCCACAGGCCTTACTGTGTCCCAAAGGCTAACATTCTGTAGCAAGGGCTTCATGTCAGACACCAGAGCCCCAGTGGCAACCACATGGAAGTGTATGATAAATCTTCACAAGACATTATTAGACTCTCTGGGACTAGATTTCTTCTAGATGGAGATAACTAAGGAGAAGGAAATTATAAGTTAACCTGTCAATTTGGTCATTCACACTTATTAGCTTCTTTTGGGCAGACAGAAGCAGCCTCCAATAGTTAAGAGATAGATAGGTTGAGCTATAGGGCTCTCCCACCATCTTATTTCAGATGGTGTGTTAAAGTGAAAGATAGCCTCGGGCCAAATTTGTCAAGCATTTATTAGCAAGTAGTCCTACAACTTGTTCTGTAAGGTCCGTGAAGTCACAGATCTCTCTCCAGAAAGCACCTAAGCTGTTCACTTAAGACAAATGCAGGATACTAGGGTAGGGTTTAGCTAACCTGGTTAATCAGCCAAGTGGAGTCAGTTCCAGCTGGACTTCTTATTGGAGCTGTATCTCATGCCTCAGTTTCCTCAACTATAAAATGAGAGTAATAGCTCTTCCCTAGTAGTTGTTACAAAAATTAAATGAGGGGCGCCTAGGTGGCTCAGTCAGTTAAGCGTCCAACTACTGACTTTGGCTCAGGTTGTGATCTCACGGTTCGTGAGTTTTAGCCCCAAATCAGTGCAGAGCCTGCTTGGGACTCTCTCTCTCTCTCTCTCTCTCTCTCTCTCTCTCTCTCTCTCCCCCTCCCTGCCCCTGCCCTGCTCACTCTTGCTTTTTCTCAAAATAAATAAGTTTTACATTTTTTTAAATTAAATGAGCTTATGCACATAACCTGATCCCGATGGCAATGCTACCAGTAGCATTTCTTGTACTCAGAGGTGCTGTGTCAGAAACATTCTTTACCCTCAAGGAATTGATTGTACTCCTGCAGAAACAAAATACATATAGGAAAAAGTTATATACTAATGAAAGATGAAAAGAACTATTTAAATTCACCTACCTCCCATAAAAAGGACCTTTGAATCTGAAAGCGCCCGTGCAATTGTACAAAAAATAATTGCTGTGAGTTTAGGAAACGCTACGACTGCCCTTTTGTTCTAAGAGGAAAGTTTTAACTCCCAGTCGCTACTCTCCTCTTCGTTTGTCAAAAAAGAAATACTTATCTGACCTTATGAGTCTTATTTCACAATTAAGAGGAAATTACTCAGAGTTAGCTTGACTTGAACTATATCTTTATCCCAACGAGTTCCCTAATTTTTTTCTTTATCTTTGATCTATTTTCCATTTAAATAACATTAACTCCCATGAAAAAAACTGAACATCAATAGCTCTATACACAGGTACAGGCAAGGCAGCGGGGGGCGGGGGGAGGAGGGTAGCATGTGGCAAAATAACTACAGTCTGATCTACTAAATGAGCAGTATGTTATGGAGATAAACATAGATTGATAATTACTAAAAAAAAAAAACAAGATCAGCTTTTTATTTTTTGATATAACAATAATCGTTATCTTTGGGTGGTACCTTCCAGTTTATAGAGTGCCCCTCTATAAAAATCAATAGCTCATATTATTTTCTAAAATCATTTTATCTTTTTTATCATGATAAGTGTCCCTTTTAGTCCCCATTCCCTACTCCCCCTATCCTCCCACCCACATCCCCTGTAGTAACCATCGGTTTGTTCTCTATGGTTAAGAGTCTGTTTCTTAGAGGGCCTGGCTGGTTCATTTGGTACAGCATGTGATTCTTGATCTCAAGGTCATATGTTCAAGCGCCATACCAGGCATGGAGCCTACTTTAAAAAAAAAGATTTTGGGGCACCTGGGTAGTTCGGTCGGTTAAGCATCCGACTTTGGCTCAGGCTGTGGTTCATGAATTCAAGCCCTGCATCGGGCTTTCTGCTGTTAGCACAGAGCCTCCTTTAGATCCTCTGCCCCTCCATCGCTCACACACACTCTCTAAAAAAAAAATAATAAACATTTCTAAAAAATATTTTTAAAAACTGGTAAAGAGTCTGTTTCTTGGTTTTTCTCTCTTTTTTTTTCCTTTGCTCATTGTTTTTTTCTCTTAAATTCCACATGAGTGACATCATATGGTGATGGTCTTTCTTTGACTTATTTTGCTTAGCATGATACTCTCCAGCTCCATCCATGTTATTGCAAATGGCTTTCATTATTTTTTATGGCTGAGTTATATTCCAGTGTGTGTGTGTGATATCTTCTTTATCCACTCATCTATTGATGGGCCCTTGGGCTGCTTCCATTGTTTGGCCATTGTAAATAATGCTGCAATAAACAGAAGTACATATATCCTTTTGAATTAGTGTCTTTTGTATTTTATGGGTAAACACAGTAGTGCAATTCCTAGATAGTTCTATTTTTAACTTTTTGAGGAACTCCATACTGTTTTCTACAATGGCTACACCAATTTGCATTCCCACCAACGGTGCAAGAGAGTTCTTTTTTCTCCACATCCTTGCCAATAGTTCCTTCTAGGAAGGATCCTATATAATAATAAAGGGGGCAATCCAACAAGAGGATATAACAATTGTAAATATTTATGCATCCAAAATGGAAGCACCCAAATATATAAAACAGTTCATAATGAACATAAAAGAATCAATAATAATATAATAATAGGGGATTTTAACACCCCACTTACTGATGGACAGATCATCCAAACAGAAAATCAACAAGAAAACAGTGGCTCTGAATGACACAATGGGCCAGATGGATTTAACAGACATATTCAGAACATTCCATCCTAAAACAGCAGAATACACGTTCGTTTCAAGTACACATGGAACATTCTCCAGAACGAATCACATATTAGCCACAAAACAAGTCTCAACAAATTCATAAAAACTGAAGTCATACCATGCATCTTTTCTGATTACAACACTATGAAACTAGAAACTAACCACAAGAAAAATCTGGAAAAGATATAAATACATGGAGGTTTAATAACACACTATTAAACTATGAATGGGTCAACCAAGAAATCAAAGAAGAAATCAAAAACTACATGAAAACAAATGAAAATACAATGGTCCAAATTCTGGGATGCAGCAAAAATGGTTTTAAGCGGAAAGTTTATAGGCCTACCTTAAAAAGCAAGAAAAATCTCAAATAACCTAACTTTACACCTGAAGGGACTAGAAAAAGAATAAACAAAACCCAAAATCATCAGAAGGAAAAAAATAATAAAGATTAGAGCAGAAATAAGTGATATAGAAACTAAAAAAAAAGTATAACAGGTCAATGAAACCAGGAGCTGGTTCTCGGAAAAGATAAACAAAATTGATAAACCTCTAGCCAATTACAAAAAGAGGGACAGAGGACCCAAATAAACAAAATTACTAATCGAAGAAGAGAAATAACAACCAACACCACAGAAATATAAGCAATTGTAACCGAATATTATGAAAACCTATATGCCAACAATTGGACAACTCAGGAGACATGGATAAATTCCTAAATTTTTTTTGAGGGAGAGAGAGGGAGGGGGGCAGAGAGGGAGAGAGAGAATCCCAAGCAGGCTCCACGCTGTCGGCAGTTTTAAAGACAGATAAGCTTCTTCAAATCCGTTGTCCAAGAAGCCAAATCGTTTAGACTTTCCGTAATGAACCTTCTTAATGGACGTCTTATATTCATCTACTCAAAATAGAAGCTCAGTTAACTAGTTTCCATTTAATCCAACTTGCCCAACCTAACCACAGTTTTCATTCCTCTGTAAAATAAATTAGCAGATGCCCACACACTTGTGAGTTGTACATTTACCAACAGTCAATTGTGTTTGTTCTTAAACTTATGCCAGGTGTACTTGCAACTGTAATCACATAATTTAATTATTATATAAACCAACAAAAATTGACTGATAAAGGCAAAAGTAGTTTCTGCTATGAGAAGTGAACACCAGTGGCCATACATGGCAGATTGAATAGTTGCATTTATTTCCTGTCTCCCCAAACCTCACTAAGATGGGACAAAGGCATAAACACACAAGGGCAAAGAACAGAAGTGAGATGGTTGACTTCAGTATTGACAAAATTTGGGTAGAGACTAATTGGTAATTAAGCTTGCTCTTTTTCTTCTCTGCAAGTGTCTGTAGGAGAGCAAGCCTCAAAGAGGAAGCTGAGTCCTACCACAGAACTAGGCGAAAGTAGAGGGATTAGACCAACTCCCTCCCATCTCTTCCTCTAGCCCATATGGCCCTCTGACAACCCTTGCAGAAAAGAGGATCTTCTAAAGTTAGACTAGAGAGGCCATGGACAACAGGCCCAACTGACATGGGAGTGAAGCAACTGGGAAAACACAGGGCTCAGGGGAAGGCTACACACTAAACCTTGAAACTCCAGCCCTCTCCCCTCTGTGTGGCTGTCACAACTCTGACTGCCAGGCAAGACCAGCTACATAATTTGCAGGGCCCAGTGCACAATGAAAATGTGGGGCCCCTCGTTAGAAAAAAGTATTAAGAATTTCAAGACAATGACATCAGGGCATTTAAACTAGTGTGAGGCCCTTCTAAGCGCAGGACCCATGTGTCTACACAAGTGCTCACCCGTGAAGCCGGCTCTGCTGCAAGGTACTCTGCACAGGCAAGAGGATGGAAGATTTTTCTTTGAAAATTGGACAGCACGAAGAAATAACCCACACATGCTGTCATGCAGGAATTTCTCAATAAAACAGCCCAATTTTCATCCAACTGTCAATGTGGGTATTTTATGCATTTGAGGGTGATTTTTGTGCACAAAAAAAGATTACTTGGAAACCACTGTTCTTTTTTTTTAATGTTTACTTATTTTTGAGAGAGACAGAGCATGAGCAGGCGAGGGGCAGAGAGAGAGGGAGCCACAGAATCAGAAACACGCTCCAGGCGCTCAGCTATCAGCATAGAGCCTGACGCGGGGCTCCAGCTCACGAACTGTGAGATCATGACCTGAGCTGAAGTCGGACACCCAACCGACTGAGCCACCCAGGAGCCCCTGGTTTTTTAAGTAAGCTCTATGCCCAATGTGGGACTCATACTTATGACCCCAAGACCAAGAGTTACGTGTTCCATCAACTAAACCAGCCAGGAGCCCTATTCTGGGTTTGTTTGTTTTTTTATTAATATTTTACCTATTAATGTTGCAAATTTTAAAACCTAGTTCTTCCCTAAACTATTAAATTCATTTTCCAGATCTGATTTGGTAGATTTACAAATTTACCAAGATGTAATATTCACTTTTTTTTTTAACTTTTGACCTTCTTTACCCATTTCTCCCATTCCCCTCCCCTCCCCTGGCAACCACCAATCTGTATCTATGAGGTCGCTGTTTGTTTTTTCCAAGATTCTACATATAAGAGAGATCATAACAGCACGTCTTTCTCTGTCCGACTTATTTCACTCAGCATAATGTCTTTGAGGCCCATCCATTTGTTGCAAATAGTAAGAACTCGTTCGTTTTTATGACTGAAAAACATTCTGTAGTTTATCTGTAACATCATTTCTTGATCCACTCATAAATCATGGACACCTAGGTGGTTTTCACATCTTGGCTATTGTACATAGTGCTGCAATAAACATAGGGTGCATACATCTTTTCAAGTTAAGTGTTTTCATTTTCTTCAGATAAATACCTAGAGGTTGAATTGCTAGATCATATACTGTTAAGTTTTAATTTTTTGAGGAGCCTCAAAAAATTTTTCCATAGAGGCTGCACCAATTTCCATTCTACCACAAGGGTTCCCTCTTCACCTCTTTCCCAACACTTGTTATTTCTTGTCTTTTTGATAATAGCCATTCTAACAGGTGTGAGGTGATATCTCACTATGGTTTTATTTTGCATTTTGCTGACGATTACTGACATTGAACGTCTTTTCATGTACCTGTAAGCCATCAGTATAGCTTTTTTAGAAAAATGTCTATTCAGATTTTCTGCCCATTTTGTAATCAGATTGTTTTCTTGCTATTGAGTTATATGGGCTCCTTCTATATCCTTACCATATATATGATTTGCAAATATTTCACTCATTCAATAGGTTGCCTTTTTTATTTCATTGATGTTTTTCTTTAGGTTAATGTAGTCCCATTTATTTATTTTTGCATTTGTTTTGCGGTCAGATTCAAAAAAATTATTGTTTTGGTAATATGTATGTCAAGGAGCTTGCTGCCTATGTTTTCTTCTAGATTTATGGTTTCAGATCTTGTGTTCAACGGTCTTTAATCCATTTTGGGTTTTGTGTGTTGTATAAGACAGTTGTGTAATTTCATTCTTTGTTTGTGACTGTCCAATTTCCCCAACCCCATTTGTTGAATTTTATTTCTTTTTCTTGCTTAATTGCTCCGACAAGGACTTCCAATACCACGTTGAATAAAAGCGGAGGTAGCGGACATCCTTGTCTTGTTCCCAATCTTAGAGAAAAAGCTTTCCGCTTTTCCCTGTTGAGAATGATTTTAGTTGTGGGCTTATCAGATTTGGCTCTTATTATTTTGAAGTAACTTCTATACCCACTTCATTGAGTTATCATAAATGGATGTTGAATTTTGTCAAATGCTTTTTCTGCATCCATTGATATCATCATGATTTATACCCTGCATTTTATTTATATGGTGTATCACAGTGGCTGACTTATGGATGTTGAACCAGCCTTACATCCCTGAATAAATCCCAGTCGAGGGGAACATGACCTTCTCAGCTGACTGAGTGTACTTTTTAACCAGACTTCAATGGGCATAAGACCTGGAACCACAAGACACCGTGGTGATACTTCTTGTGATTCTGACTACCAAGCTAAGACCCTTTCTGTAGTCATGATGTTTGCAACTCTAAAATCCAGTCCTTGGGTTTAAGTCCTAAATGTTCCTTTATTCCTGAAAGTCCGCATCACCTAAGATGGTAGCTTACTTCTCTCATGACTTCATTGGTTTTACGTTCTTTAGTTCTCCTTAGACACCTAACTCTTTCCCATATGGCTCTGCAGATACTCATAGCTAATCTTTTGAATCCTTAGGAGTTTTCAGTGTGTTGAAACCTTCCTGGATTTGGTAGAATCCCAAAATGTTTTCTTTCTGGTACGGCCACCCTGCTATAGACATTAAAATTATATCCTTCTGAATTCTGCATATCTTGGATTTGTGTAATCATTCTAAGGCCATTCTAGTGATTCTAAGCATTTTACAGGAAGGTCCACATTAAACAGGCCCCACCTAGACACAAACTTGTTTTTAGTTCTTCAGTCTTAAATACAAACAACCAAATACCATCAGACATTTGAGGCAAGTCTCTAACACACAAAAATAGAGAACAACAGACATTAAAATAAACTTAGAAGCAATAGCGACTATACAGGAAAAAGAAGAAACAATAATTAATACCTTCGAAGAAATATAAGAAAATGTCACATCCAAGACACAAAAACAGGATGCTATTTACATTTTTAAAAAATTAAGACAACTGAGATGCCTGTGTGATTCAGTCAGTTAAGTGTTCAACTCTTGATTTATGCTCAGGTCATGATCTCGTGGTTCATGAGATGGAGCCCCACGTCAAGCTCCGTGCTGACAGTGCAGAGCCTGCTTGGGGTTCTCTCTCTCCCTCTCTCTCTCAATTCAATGACTGTGCACAATGTCTTGTCCCCCAGTAAAAACACATCCCAGTGAATTTCGCAGATCTTAACAAATTACATTTCTTCTTCCTCTTTCCAGAGGGCACCAGATGTGTTTATTTCTGGTATTTTCGGTGGTAGTAAGTATTTACTGTACTGTATAGTCGCTATTGCTTCTAAGTTCATTTTAATGTCTGTTGTCCTCTATTTTTGTGTGTTAGTAAGTATTTTTCACTTCTGGCCATCTAGTTCTGAACACACTTCCTATTCAGAGAAAGAAGCTCAAGTGTAGGCAAGTAGCTCCTTTCCCTAGAATTTGGGAATGTGGCCTTCCAATCAGATGCCCCTACATATGACTCTGACCCTGGAGTAACACAGGAAGCAAATGACAGTTTTGAATCTTTCAGAGGTAGTAGAAGAAACAGTAATGGCAGTATTCAATATCCAGTTGTGGCCAGGCCAATGACAGAAGCTACTGGATACTAACCAGATTCTTCCTGTGTATTGATCTGGTCTCTCTTTTTGGCTGCCTAATTTCCCAAGGCTTCCTATCCATGTTTCAAACCTCATTCATCAGATTTTCCATCAATTTTGTGAGCTATCCAATGACCTTACAATACGTTCCTTTTCTCTCTAACTAACCTAAGTTGGTCTCCATTGTGTAGGAACCTGGAAATGATTAATACATTCCCATTTTGTGTAGAAGTTACCTTTTCTATGATTAAAAACTGGAGAGAAGTGCCTCCTAAGCAATTGCTTCTAAGTCAGGCGGCCAGCTCTAATCCAAAGGTATCCATGATTATGATTTGAGTGGTAATCACTTCTTTGCTTTTCTTTATAGTTTTACTACCTGTGTATATATACCGAATCATACTGTATACATTCTTTTGTGCCTTACTTCTTTCACTCAACACTTGTTTATGAGATTCATCCAAGTTTTCTTTTTTATTTTTTTTTTAATGTTTATTTACTTTTGACAGAGAGACAGAGTGTGAGCAGGGGAGGGGAAGAGAAAGAGGGAGACACAGAATCCGAAGCAGGCTCCAGGCCCTGAGCTGTCAGCACAGAGCCCGATGCAGGGCTCGAACTCACAAACCGTGAGATCATGACCTGAGGTAAAGTCAGACACTTAACCGACTGAGCCACCCAGGCGCCCCTCATCCAAGTTTTCAAGTAGCGCTCCAATTTGTTCATTTGCATGGCTGTAAAGTAACCTATTATAAGAACGTATCATGACTTATTTATTCATTCTACTGTATATAAGATATTGCATTCAGCGTGAAGCCATAATAAACAAAACTGTTCTGAATATGCTGGTGTATGTATCCTAGGGGCATTCAAGGGCATCTGCTTGGCAGTAGAATAACAATCATGGGTTATGTGTACCTTTGACTTTCCCAGATAATGCCAAACTATTTTCTGAAGTGAATGCACCAACTCACCACATCAGCAGCTTCAGGAGTTTCTCCTGCACTAAGTTGTGAACAACAACTGGTGTTATCAAATTGTTTCATTTTAGCCACCTTGGAGGATGACAAATAATATCTCACTGCAGTTACAGTTTTCATTTCCCTGATTAACAATGAAGTTGAGGATATTTGCATATGTTTATTCTTCATATTTTTCCTTCGGTAAAGTCCCTATTCAAGCCTTTTGTTCACTTTTTCAATGTGATTATCTCTTACTAATTTGAAAGAGTTTTCATATGTTGTGAAGACTAGTCCTTTATTATTTACGTGTGTGGTAAATATCTTCTTCTACTCTGTACTTTGTGGGGGCTTTTACTGGTTTTAGCCTATCTTTCAACGAACAAAAACTCTTTATTTTAATCTAGTCAAATGTATCAATCTTTTCACTTATTGTTGATACTTTCTTGTTTTAAAATTCATCTTCACTTTGAGGTCATAAGGATATTCTCCTATATTAATTTCTAAAGCTTTAAATACTGTCTTTCACATTTAAGCCTACAAATGATTTTTGTTTCTGTTGTAAGGAAGGGAACTTTTTTCCCCCACTGGATATTCAACTGTTCCAGTGGCACTTACTGAAAAGCCTATCTTCAAACCATAAGAGACTCTTAACTATGGAGAACAAACTGAGGGTTAGTGGAGGGGAGATGGGTGGGCTGTAGGCTAAAATGGATGCTGGGCATTAAGGAGAGCACTTGTTGCGTGAGCACTGTGTGTTGTATGTAAGTGATGAATCCCTAAATTCTACTCCTGAAACCAATACCTACACTATATGTTAACTAACTTGAATTTAAATAAAATGTTGGAAGAAAAAGAAAAGAGTAGCCCATCTTTTCCCTACAGCATCTCTGTCATACACAAAGTATCTATGTATGTTTGGGTCTGTTTCTAGGCTCTCTATTCCTCTCCATCAGCCTATTTGCTCTCCTTTTGCCAATACTATGCCATCTTATTTAATTTATAATAAATCTTGATATAGATCAAATTCTCCCAATACCTTGACAGTTTTGAACCTTTACATTTCTATGTAAAAGTTTAATTTCCTTATCCAAGTCTACAAAAACAAAAATTAACAAACAACAGAAACCACTTGATGAAATTTTGATTTGAGATTGCATGCAACTTATAAATTAATTTAGGGAGAACTCTCATCTTTACCATATTGAGTCTTTCAACTTATGACTTATAACAGCTCTCAAACCAGTCTTAAGGGTTAACGTGCTTCAAGCTTATGCACTTCTTGCTTGCTGGCCTAAGTCCCTTGGTCTATAGCAGAACCAAGTTACTTCCCTTGAGATCTGCAGACCACTGGTCTTGAGGAGTGAAGGACCAAATTTCCCAGAAGATAAGTCCTGACGACATCTGAAAACAGCTGCTGCTGATGCCAACAAGTCTGTTCAGTGTCATGTCAACACAGGACTAAGTGCCTGGGCACCTGCTGCTCCTGCACATAGCCTCACTCCCTTTTCTCCTGCCTTCCCCTTTAAAACCCTCCAGCTTCACGTGGACAGTGATAATGGTCTTTGAGATGTTAGTCCATCTTCCCAAGTTGCTGGCTTCCTGAGTCAAGCAACCTTTCCTCTCCCACCATCACCAGTCTCAAGTATTGATTTTTGAGTGGCGAGCAGCTAACCCTGAGTTCAGAACCAGTTCCCTGTCCAGTAACCTACTCAGAACGTCTCCACTTATGTTAGCTCTTCATTAATGTCACCCAATGTTTTATTAGTCTCTACATAGAATTGGAACATTAGCACAGAGGACATGTAATTACATATACACATTTTAAATTGTTATGTTTTCCTAATGAACCAAACCTTTCATCATGATTATCTCTAGTAATGCCTTTTGACTGATATCAAGATAGATATAATTGCTGCATTAGTTTCCAATTGCTGCTGTTACAAATTTCCATAAGTTTAGTGCCTTAACACAATAAAAATGCATGATTTTATAATTCTGTAGGTCAGAAGTCTGAAAACAGATCTCATTGTGATGAAGTCAAATGTTGGAGGGCTACGTTTCTTGCTAGAAACAGAATCCATTTCCTTATGTTTTCCAGATTCTAGAAGCCCCCTTCCATCTTCAAAACCAGAAACATTACATCTCTCTTTGCCTTTCTTCTATGGTCACATCTGCCTCTCTGATTCTTTTTCTGCCTCCCTCTTGTGATTACACTGAGCCTACTCAGATAACCCAGGCTAATTTCTACATCTTAAGGTCCTTGATTTAATCACACCTGCAAAATCCCTTTTGCCAAGGAAAATAACAGCTATAATCCAAGCATTCGTGTCCCCCCCAAATTCACCTGTTGAAATCCTGATCTCCCAACACAATGGTACTTTGAGGTGGGGCCTTTGGAGGTGATTAGGAATGGTATTAGCACCCTTATAAGAGAGGCCCTAGAAAGTTCCCATTGTTAGTCTCTCAATCCTAGCTCTGGTACTAGAGTTTACTCTCAGAGAAATCCTGGCCTTGGCTTTTGCTAGCTGATCACTGTTCCAGTTTCAATTTCCTGTTCTTTACCACTACCAACAGCTCATTCCCCACCTCCAGCTCCTGCTTTGGAGATCGCTTACTTTCCTGCATATTTAGTAATGGTTTAAAAAGAATGTCACTTTTCTCCAGTCTTTGGGGGGTTTTCTTGTCCTTTTTTTTTTGTTTGTAATGGAATGTAGTAGGTTGTATAATGGCCCCCCAAATAAGTCCCTATTCTAATCCCCAGAATGTTACTTATACAATGAAAGGAGCTGTGCAGGCATGATTATGTTATAGATCTTGATATGGGGAAATTATCCCACATTATCTGGTTGAGTCCAATGTAAAACCAAGGTTGTCTGTTATAAGAGAGCAAGTGAAAATTGAGAGAGGGCAAATTCAATAACAGAAGCATAGACTGAAGTGATGCAACTATCAGCCAAGGACTGCCAGCACTTCTAGAAGCTGGAGTAGGTAAGCAATGGATTCTCCCTTGCAACCTCCAGAAAGAACAGCTCTGCCTGCACCTGGTCTAAATCTAATTGATAACTCAACCTTTCCACTTGGATGTCTAATAAAAATTTCAAATTCAATCCATAAAAGCCAAAATTCCTGATTTCTGCCTTCAAAACAGTTTCTTCTATAACTCAGTTCTTCCAAGTTGCTCACAACATCTCCTTTACTTCATATTCCACAGATAATATATACACAAATCTTACCAGGTCTTTTAAAATATGTCCAGAATTCAATTCCGTTTTCATCATCTCAATCATGACCAATCCAGCCTAAACCACTATCACTATGACCTGGATTACTACAATAACTTCCTGATAACACCTTCCACCCACTAATATTTTTTTTTCCACTGGCTCCTTCTATATGGTCTTTGGGAGTCTGAAGACTTTGTCTCTTTTATTTAGTGCCATGAACCCTCAGTGCAATCTCACAAACGCTCCACTTGCTAGAATGGAGCTACATACACAGCAATTTATTTAAGGTGTTTGTGCGAAAATTAGCTGTAGGCGCCTTTTAAAATAAAAAAGCAGTGAATGAGCGAGTGGGGTCAGATGATTGAAGCAGTTTCCATAAGCCTTCCCTGTTTCCCTCAGCAGGCAGGTTTTCCGTCTAAAACAACACCCTTCTGTTTTTGACCACTGTGGGTGGAAAGTTTCTCGCTCCACTCCGCACCTCACCCTTAGCCTACCGCCTAATCCCCTCATCATGGCCCCACCTTGGCGACAGGTGGGCACACGCGGCTTCCGTCTGGAAGATGCACTTGAATCTTCCAGACTCTCACGAATGACACTGGACCCTTGGAGTGCGACTTCAGTAGGATAATAAAAAAGGCACACTGATCGTTGACCTGCACTGTGCTAGTAACTTGAAATTTAAAAGCCGGGGCAGAAACCTTCAGAGACTGAACCTTCAACCAACCTGGCTTCTGGTGAGAAGCAGAGCGCACCCGCCAGAAAGGCAATTATTCCTTGTTGGTCTCTGGGGTTGATGGTAAGCAATATAGGCATCTATTATCCTGACCCAAAATGGCAGGTTACTCGATCACGTGCATAGCGGTGACGCTAGAGTCACTGGAAGAAGGAAGATGAGAAGAGAGAACGAAAGCATCATTTTCTTGATCCATCATGGAGGCAGAGGTTATAGGTGAGAGAATGGTCAGGGACGAGGAAGTATCCATATGGCAGAAACTACGGGCCTGGCAAGTGAGGCCAAAGGCGACACTGACCTAATCCAAAATGGCGCCAGAGGTTATAACCGGGAACGCAAAGGGGACGATGATCAAAGATGGCGCTGGCTTGAAGAGAGCTGAGGGGAGGGGAGTGCCAGGACTGTCTTTGCCCTCTTTCAAGATGGCGGCCGCCGTGGGCGCTGTCTCTGGCTCCGCCCTATGGCCTCGGCCCCGCCTCTCCCTCATCCCTCCCCCCGCCCCCTCTCAGTGCAGAGTCCGGGCGGTGGTATTCTCGCAGAGAGAGCGTGCTCGGGGCACTTGACATGGCGGCAGCGGCGGCGACTGCAGCAACGAAGGGGAATGGGGGCGGGGGTGGACGGGCCGGGGCCGGCGAAGCTGGCGGCGCGCGGAAAAAGAAGGGCCCAGGGCCTCTAGCCACGGCGTACCTGGTCATCTACAATGTGGTGATGACGGCGGGGTGAGGCCGGGGCTCGGGGAGACTGGGAGCCAGCTTGGCCGGGGAGGGGGCTCTGCGGCCGGTGGGGCCTCCGGGCCCGCGCGCAGCGCAGCCCGGGCGGTGGGTGTCTGGGTCCGGGCCCCGGGGCACTGTGGACAGCCGAGCGCTGAGCCGGGACTCCTGCCTGGGCGAGGGGCCGAGCAAGTTCTCAGGGACTGGGTGTGCCCGAGCTGGAGTTCCCGGGCACCAAAGCGATACGGGTTTGAAAGCCGCCCTGGTGCTGGTCCCGAGGGCCTTGGAAAGATGGGTGGGCTGGCCAGGGGTCGGCCATCCTGCAGCGCGGAGGAGAGCTCTGGCGGCAAATCACGAATGCGAGCCATTTCCCCCAAGGGGAGTGGAGGGAGCTGTGGCTGCAGAGTGACCGTATATTTAGGCGGCTGTTTTCAAAATTCAGACTGAGCTTTAATCTGAAAGATAATGGAAAAGCGTTCAAAGTTTTTGACCAGTGACATGAGCAGAGCTGTGCTTTAGATGAATTGAGACTTCTTAGGATAGATTGGGATAGGGAAGGTGGAATTGGGGAGGAGGGGAATAGACTCTCCAAACTGGTTTTCCCTTCTCTTGTTTCTCCCTCATTTCAGCCCATCCCTTGTCTCAGCAGGTTTTTAGTTCTAGTTCTGACACTAACTAGCTATGTGACCTTGGATAAATCACTTTGCTTTTCTTATCCTGTTTTTCATCTGTAAAACTAAAGAGTTTGGGTTAGGTAATCTGCACGGTTCCTCTAATTCTTTGATCCCATAGTTTTTGGTGAGGAGGATCTCAGGATCAGACTATTATGTTTGTTTGTTTGTTTGTTTGTTTGTTTTTAAGATTTTAAGTAATCTCTGCATACAACGTGGGGCTCGAACTTAGAACCCCAAGATCAAGAGTTGCATGCTCTACCAACAGCTAACCAGGCGCCCCTGTTATATATTTTTAAATCGTATTCATTTATAAAAAATTTTCCTTAACATTTTATTATGAAAATTTTCAAAGAACTGTATGGGGAACGTGTAGTTTTATTTATTTTTAAAATAGGTACTACATCGGCAGGTGCATACTTCAAAATATGCCCAAGAGCATACAGTGAAACTTTTCCCGCTCACCCTTCCTTTCCACCCACATCCCCTCCCTGAAGACAGCTAATTTTGTGATTCTTTCACATCTTCACATGCTGTTACAAGCAAATATGCGCGCGCGCACACACACACACACACCCTTTTTTAAAAATGCTAATGTCATGTTAGCATTTCAGCACCTTGCCTTTTTCACCCAAATATATAGAGAGATTTGTAGACTTGATTGTTTTATTAGAAATGGCTGGTGTTGAAACCTAGGTTCAAAGGGATGGTGACTTGCTTGACTAGCTTGAGATCATGGAACCTGTTGGTTGTAGATCTAAATCTAGAACCTATTTCTCTTGACTCAGGCCAGTGAAGAAATATTACAGATGCAAGTTTTCTTTATCTCATAAATAGTCACAGAGTGACTTTTAAAAGAACATTCAGGAGTGTGTGTATTTATATTTATATATAAATTCTTCTTAGCAAGGGCATTAATGAGAGCATTGGACTGGAAAGAGATTTTAAGGTACATGGGGGAAGAAGGAAAGAAGCCTTTATTCTTGGGCGATGGAGGGTAGGAAGTGGTGTTGTAAGCTGTTGTAAGAAGGGAAATTGGGATTTTGAGAATAAAGTAGGCTTTTTTTTTTTTGTAGGCTGCTAATGTTGAGATAGTTCTACCATTAAAGAATTTCTTTTACAAATTCTTATTCGATGTCTTTGTATGATAGTTTCTGGAAATAACAGACCATATATCCCACCGCCTGGTTGAGATTGTACATTTATTTAGGTAAACATATGACTGCTTTCAAGGAGACATACCTTAATAATAAAGGCTCATTTGTTTCATTATGGAACTTAACAAAAAATTACAGGGCCTGAGAAACTCATTTTTGAGAAGGACACAACAGAAATTTAACATTCCCAGCGATATGCCTAAGTGCTTCCCTGTTTTGTGTTTTGTATTGATCTGGCTTAATAGGTTTGGGGAAATTTAGCTTAAAAAAATCCTTTTCTCTTTAAAAAAACCAAACAACATTTTATTCTTATTTCATTTGCAGTTTTAAAAGAATAGGGTGTAGGTATATTTCTGTGAGATACTTGTGACAATAGTTTAAAACCTCTTTTCTCCACCCTGTTGTTATTACAGACCCTCTGACTACACAGGCCATTTAAAATTTTCCTTTCACAGCTTTTTTTCCTCTTGTCTTAGACATTCTGGCACTTAATTTAGCTGCTCAGGGACCAATTTAGCTTATTCTCTTCATTTTGGCCTTGTTCTCAACAGGCAAGTTTGCCAGAAAGCTGAGCTCCAGATGGGTGAGGTGCCACTGTGCTTTTGCAGAGCACTTTTGGTTGGGTGTTGGTGCCTGGTGCATTACAGCTTGGCATTTGAGGGCCATAGTTGATAAATCTGGGATGCTGATTCTTGAGGTCACCTTTAGCAGTATCTGTTGTTGCCAAATTTTCGATTACCTCAGAGCCTACTTTTTTTTTTTTTTTTTCCCTAATGGCTCTTTTTCCTCTTTTTCACAGGTGGCTTGTTATAGCAGTTGGTCTGGTCAGAGCATACCTGGCTAAGGGTAGCTATCATAGCCTTTATTATTCCATTGAAAAGCCTTTGAAATTCTTCCAAACTGGAGCCTTATTGGAGGTAGGTACTCAGATTTCTTGTCGTTATTGGTTTCTATCGTGATAAAATAAGAAACATGCTTCTGAATTATATTGAAGGAGCCATAACTCTGTTGGATTTCCTTTAAATTTGAAAACTTGCCTCATGGCATACTATAATGTTGATGACTAGATTTGTCTTTATGACATTCTGGATAAGGCAAAATCTCATTGAATTTATATTACCTGGAATATATTTTACATTCAACTTCTATCGGAAATGAAATGAAACAGGCTTATAAGAGGATTTTTTTTTTAATTCTAGAGAAAGCCTAGGAAGTGAAGAAAGCAAACTCAGATTCTTTCAGCAGCCAGCTTATAATGGAAACAGTGAAGCTCTTAAGTGTAGGATGTCAGGAATGGTAGATATAAGAAACAGCCTATATAAATACATCAAAAAATTTTTAAAGAAATGTTCATTAATATCCCTGTACGAAGAATAACATGTATCCAGTCCTGTCTCCTGTGATCAGTAAGTTAGAGTTTTTGAGTTGCAAGTGACAGAAACTCAGTGCAAGCTATTCTGAGCAAAAGAGTAATTTACTGTCTTTATAGTTGATAAAGATAAAGGGTTAACTTACAAAGTCAAAGAAACCAGCTCAGTTATGAGCCCCAAGGATTGGACTTTGTCAGACTCTTTCCACCTCTCATCTCTGTTTATGTCTGTTTCTCTTTGAATGTTGGTCTAGGCTTTCCTACTATAGACTGCCTTCTCCACATGGTGGGAAAGGGCGAAGGAGTTCTTTTCCTCAGCTTTGTGTCATAGTTCTAGGGAACGGTTCTAGGTGACCTCCCGTAGGCCAGTCACTCTTGCCTGTGATGTGAGATGGTTGATTTGCCAGGTCTAGGACAAAGCCCATCCTTCTGGCCAAAGGGACTATAAGCTTTGTTAATGGAAAAGGAGGAATAAGGTAGCTTTGTGGGGACAGAATCAGTAGCTGCCACAGTTCATTATGGTTGCCGCGAAGATCTGGTGTTCAGTTTCATTTCACGTAGCCTCCAGGGCAAGCCCATCATGACATTTGGAAGGTTACTACCTTTCACCTCCAGGGAAAGACATGTAACACCTTAACCTCCCACCTTCACATTTGAAAGCAGAAAGTTGTTTTCATTTTTTTTTCTCTCAGCAGAGGTTTCAATACTGTCTATATTTACACATTTTAGGCAGACGGTGTGGTGAAGTTAGCTTCCAGCTGTGAATGCAAGTACCTGTATTGTAACTTCTGGTCTTACCAGCTAACTCTGTGATTTTGAGCAAGTCACTTATCTCTTGTCTACCCCTTCTTCTCATTTGTGCAATAATTAGGTTAAAGTCGATTTCCAAAGCCCTTCCTGGCCTAACAGTTTGAGTCTGAGGAAACTTCAGCAAATCCCCGTGTGGGCCATTTGTTAAACTTCAAGTTTTGAATTTGTTTGGAAAGGGCCAAAGTAAGTAAGTAGTACCTTGCATCTAAGAGCTTTGGCCAACACAATTCTCTCAAGCTATGAAGAAGCAAGTTTGGAGCTAGGACCATGAGAAACTTGCCCCAGTTCTTGACACAGTACACAGTTGTGCCCAGTTAGGATATTTCATTAATTTAAAGGGGTTCTATCTCTGTAAGTCTATGTAATAATAGAGGTGTAATTTGTAGAATTTCAGTATGTCTCAGGGAAGGTAGTGACATTGAATATGTTACACAGAATCCATTCAGGAACCAAATCTTACACTTTGAAGGATTAGCTCATTTATCCCTATAGAATTTTGAACAGGGATTTAAGAAAACATTTTGGATTTTTGGTTTTATCTCTGTTATCCTCACTCAGAACCAATTAGGTGACAAATCCTGGATTTATTTTGCAAAATGAAGTGAGGACTCCCGGGAATAGCAGGGAATTAGCCGTGTAGCTGTCAGTCACGGCAATAGACCCCTCAGTCTGGAGCAAGATTGCAGGCTTATGAAAAGTACATTTTCTGAGTGGTTGGTTAAGGGATGTTTCATGCCTACTCAACCTACATCCTAGAATGATTACATGTGCACAGTATTGTCGAGTTACAGATTAATTATTCTTATGGGAATTGTTAGTGTTTGAGAATATATCTTGTTTGCAAGAGGAGAAAAGGAGAAAATGATTCCAGGGAGGTTACGCATTTATATCTCTGTATGCTGAATGTCATTATAATTTTTTTTATTGAAGTATAATTAACACCCAGTGTTAATTGTTTCAGGTGTGAAATATAATGATTCAGCAGTTCTATACATTACTCATTGCTTATCAAGAGAAGTGTACTCTTAATCTCCTTTATCTGCTTTACCCATCCCCCCCAACCCTCTCTCTGGCAACCACCAGTTTGTCCTCTATATTCAAGAGTCTGTTGGGGTTTTTTTGATTTCCTCATATCCTGTGTCTTTAACTTTTATTTTTCTCTGTCTCTTTTGCTTTTTTTGCATTATTTTAAATTATAATTCTAGTAGAGTTAACCTGCAGTATTGTATTAGTTTCAGGTGTGCAATATCATAATTCAACAATTCTGTACATTACTTAGCGCTCCTTGTGCTAAGTGTACTCTTAATCCCCTTCACCTATTTCATCCATCTCCCCCCCCCACCTCCCTCTGGTAACTATCAGTTTGTTCTCTATAATTAAGACTCCGTTTTTTGGTTTGTCTTTTTTTTCTTTGCTTGTTTGTTTTGTTTCTTAAATCCCACATATGAGTGAAATCGTATGGTACTCGTCTTTCTCTACCTGACTTATTTCTTTTTTTTTTTTATAATAGTTTATTTTCACATTGGTTTACATATAACACCCAGTGTTCATCCTCTACCTGACTTATTTCACTTAGCATAATACTCTCTAAAATCATCCATGTCGTTGCAGATGGCAAGATCTCTTTCTTTTTTATGGCTGAGTAACGTAATACTCGTTATGTTATATATAACATATAATAATATATATGTAATATTACATCCTTGTATATGTATACCACTATAAATGAGGTTACTTATATCTCAGCATGCCGAATGTTATTTGTTAGTAGGTTTTGTGGGAATTTGCTTAAAAAGCAAGTAGAGATTACTTGCTGTTTGCAAGAAACTTCAAATTTTTTTAGGAAAAGGTAACACTATGCTTTTCAAAAGATTTAAAAACATATACCAGGCAAGTGCAAATGGTATGGAGTAGTATAATAAAGTAAATGATTTTGCTTCTGAGGAAATTAAATAATGTCTTGCAAAATGGGTGCAAAGATGTATTGAGTCAGTGATACAATAATATATCTTTTTTTATAAAATGAACACAAATCCTATTTTTTTTACGTGCTCATTGGACAATGTCTCGAGTGTATTTTATAGACAATTTTGCAAGTTATTCCACAGGTGATCATTTAAATAAGTATGTGTTTGAGTTGCTGTAATGTACGCTATGGAGCTTGAGCCCTTGCTAATAAAGAGCTTAAAGTCTTGTGATTACATTAGGGCTCTTGGCTGGAGATTACAGAAACCTCCTTAACCAACTTGAACGGTAAGGGGACTTTTTCATAAGTCTATAAGATGTCCTGTGGAATCCAAGGACAGGGATGCGGTCAGAGCCCGGCAGGGAACCCGGGGATTCTTGCCCCATCGCTTATCTCTGCTGTCTCACCGTAGTTGTCTCTGATTCTTTCTTCTCATCTTGCACACTAATTTTCTTGGCCTCTTAATCTACGTGGCAAATAATGGTAAGAGCCAAAAGCTTCGGAGACTGTTGCACCTGCAATCAAGAGAGCAGCTAGTTGGAAGTAGAATCCTACGCACCCCCCATTCCACACTCCCCGTGAAGGGCCTCGTTTGTCCAGCTGGAATCGGGTTCTCAGTGCTGGTCCCCGGGTAGACAGGAGTAAGGTCACATTAACCATACAGAAGTTAGAAGGAAGGGGTAATTTCTAGAAAAAAGGGTACTAGGTGGAAAGCCCAGTAATTATTTACCAAAGCACTGAAACACAGTACAACCAAAATTATAATGTTTGAAATGATTTATAAAACGACAGAAGATAAAATATACTGATAATCTTGTGAGCCAAGAGGTCAGTGAATGAATAAGTATAATGTGTCTTGAATTGACCTTGAGTAATCCTTAGAGCTAATTAATATATGTAGGAAAAATATATTTTAAAAATGTCATTCATGGGTAAACAAATTTCCATACCGTAAAATTAATGAATTAGTGATACATGTTATGACATGGATGAGTCTTGAAAACATGCTATATGAAAGAAGCCAGACACAAAACACTATACATTATGTGATTCTATTTATATGAAGTGTCCAGAGAGGCAAATCCATTGAGACAGAAAGTAGATTAGTGGTTACCAGGGACTGTGGGGAGGAGAGAATGGGGAGTGCCTGCTAATGGGTACAGGATTTCTTCTTAAGGTGATGACAGTATTCTGGAATTAGTGGTGATGGTTGCACAACTTTGCGAATATATAAAAAACCACTGAATTGTACACTTTAAATGGATGAATTTTGTGGTATGTAAATTATATCTCGATTTTTAAAAAATTCATTTATAATAAGCTGTGGATAAGTTTTCTTCTTCATATCTTTTTTTGATCTGTGATATTCGTGATAAGGGTACACTCCCTTCCCAGCTTCGTTAGAGTTGAGTTAAAGGTTGGAATTTAGTAGATTGATGTTATATTATGACAGTTTAAAATTGTTTCTGAGAGAATTTGGATTTAGTTAACAAAAGACTGTAATTAGAGCAAAGACACTTTAAATACTCATGATGGGATATGCCTCAGTGATTGGCAGTGTGATTCCAGTGGTTTAAGGATGGCTCTGCAAAGACATTAATTGTTGAGACCGATACAGAGTGTCTTCAACATATGTAATCACTATACATACCACTTACCTACCACTCTCCAGCTGGGAATGTGTACTGGACCACAGGAATTCCTCTTCCTTCCCATTCTCTTCCAGATCTTTCTAATGTTTGGAACCCTCTCACCTACAAAAAAAAAAAAAGAGAGAGAGAGAGAAAAAACACCCCAGTCTCATTTGTGATCTTTTCCTAGAGTTTGTCTAGGGCTGAGTCTGCAGTGGCACAACTAGCTCCAGAGAAGCAGTGGAGGAGAGGGGACAGTTTTTGTTGTGTCTTCTTACCCTACTACCACTTTCCAAGCCCCATCTTTGTAATCTGTTCTGATTCATTGTGCTTCATCATTCAACTACTTTCAGACCCTTTAACAACATATTCAGGAAGCTGATTTTGATTATTTCTGTAAAATAAAGCAAAATGTTAAGAACTTGGAGTGTCCTTAAGAAGAAGGGGGCTGCCAGTGTCTCCCTGCCGGTTTTTCTATCTGTATGCCTCAAGTGATAGATGACTTTTTTTTTTTAAATGTTTACTTATTTATTCTTGAGAGAAAGAGAGAGCGTGTGCGCATGCCCGGGAAGAGGGTCAGAGAGAGAAGAGAGAGAGAATCCCAAGCAGGCTCCATGTTGCTAATATGGGGCTTGATCCCACAAACGGCAGATCATGACCTGAGCTGAAATCATGCTTGACCAACTGGGCCACCAGGTGCCCCTAGGTGACTTTTTTCCATAGGGATTCTTGGAGGTTAAGTTCTGTGGCATTATTAAAAAATTTTCATTTTAATGTTTATTTATTTTTGAGAGAGAGAGAGAGACAGAGTACAAGCAGGGGAGGGGCAGAGAGAGAGGGAGATAGAATCCGAAGCAGGCTTCCAGCTCTGAGCTGTTAGCTCAAAACCTGATGCGGGACTTGAACCCGTGAACTGTGAGATCATGACCTGAGCCAAAATCAGACGCTTAACCAACTGAGCCACCCGGGTGCCTGCCCCTGTGTGGCATTATTAATTTGGTAGTATACTTCAGGAACATCACTGGTTAGGTTTACTTTTCTGTACTGGCCTGGGGACATGATCACCATTTGTAATATCTTTTCTCCTTGTGAAAACATGCTAACTTCTCAAAAATAATCTTAAAAAGGAAATTTTGAAACACAAGCTAAATGTACATTTTAGACTACCTTTATTCTGAAGACTCGTTTTGAGAAAACAGACCTCTAAAAGAGACTTCTGAAAAGCTCGCAGGTCAGTCATAGTGGGGATATCTAACACAAGCAGAAATGACAACAAACCTCAGACAAAGTAGCTTCAAAAACAATGTGAAAACCAGAGGTGAACTAGGGGACTTGAGTATAATTAATATCACAACGTTAGAAGGGAAGAGGGAGCCTGTGGGAAACAGGAACCCACCCACACAGGCCTTACTGCTTGATGACTCAAGCAAATAGAAGAAAATTGATAGAGTGTTCAAACAGACGAGACAGCTAATGGCTATAGAAAGGAATGGACAGAAAAAAATTTTTAAGTGGACTAAAAATATTGGCGATGTCAGTACAGGGCAGGAAGGAGGCCATAGTGCAGAGAAGTAGGTGATACTAAAGATCAAGAAAAGGCAAGAGTTCCCAGTTATAGTCTGAGATTAAATAGATTACTGAGCAGAAGCCATTGAGAATGTTCAGAGTTCACCATTTGAAATGTAAAAAAGAACATTACAAAATATGTAGTGCCAAGCAGATCAGAAGTATTACGTGTTAGTGGATTAGCAAATGTGTGAATGATTATCTGAACAACAGGGAAATGAAATATATAGAAAGTAGTGAAATTCAACAGACTGATGATAGAACCGATGTATTTAGAAAACGGATGGAGGAGGGGCGCCTGGGTGGCTCAGTCAGTTAAACATCTGACTTCGGCTCAGCTCATGATCTCAGTGTTCGTGAGCCGAGCCCTGCATCGGGCTCTGTGCTGACAGCTTAGAGCCTGGAGCCTGCTTCAGATTCTGTGTCCTCCTCTCTCTGCCCCTCCCCAGCTCATGCTCTCTCTCTCTCTCTCTCTCTCTCTCTCCAAGATAGATAAACATAAATTAAGAAAAAAAAAAGAAAAAGAAAACGGATTAAGGGTAAACAACTTGTTCAAAAAGTAAGGGTACCAACAATAGAAAAGGTTGGAACATGTAACTTATGAATAATCAGGAAACTTATTTTTTTTTATAAATAATCAAGAAAACTTTTCTGAAACTGAAAGACAAACTCTGTATGGTTACTGAGCATATTTGGAGTCCCACATTGGAGCTGTTTTTCAAGAAAAAAAGTCCTTTCCCTTCTTAGGCACCTATTTGTTAAATTTTTAAATTCAAAACAAAGATTAACAATTTCCAGCAGAAAAGAGATCTTAAAATGTTACAGTAAAACAGCCTAAGGCCCTAGACTTTGAAGAATAAAAAAATTCAAATGAAGCTTTGGTTCCTGGATAACCTTGCAATTTTCCTGCAGATGGAGATATTTTGAGAATACCTACAAAAAGTAATGAACTGTGAAGGAATCTTATCAAAGTGTATTTAACTGTTATGTAAATAAAATTAACCAAGTCTTTAAATTAGCATTGTTCTGAACCTGCAGTTTGATACAGCAGCCACTATCACATGGCTGCTGAGCCCTTGAAATGGGGCTGGTGGGACTGAGAAACTTGTGTTTTAGGTTTTAATTTTTGGTTTAAATTTCAGTGGGCACATGTGGGTAGTGGCCACTCCACTGGACAGCATAGCCTTAGAGCATGACCCAGATTGCAAGGTGTCCATTTGGAATTTGATAAGATAATTCATATCTGACCCAAGTAGAATGAAGTGGGAAGGAGAATACATAAGCAAAGGAAGACAAACTTAACAGTGTAAATTCTGTGTCGCTCCAGAATTTAAATTCCTAATTCATAAAGTGAAAATAATAACAGTTATTAAAATATGTTTATGTTTTTAGATTAGGAAAAATAGCTAGGAAAAAAGCAAATTGCAGATAACGGAAGAGGTATGGAGTGTATGTATTAAACTACTACTGGTGCTTATCTCCATGAAGGGGTGTGGTATTTGGGGGAGAATAAAAGGGAACTTCTCCTTTTTTACTCTCTATACTTCAGTGTGTGCTTATGTATCACTTCTGTGAATCTTGAAATAAAAAGGAAGGTATAATAAATGTAATACGTGGGACGCTTGGATAGCTCAGTTGAGCATCTGACTCTTGATTTTGGCTCAGGTCATGACCCCAGGGTCATGGGATTGAGCCCCACATTGAGCTCTGTGCTGAGCATGGAGCCCACCTAAGGTTCTCTGTGCCCCTCTTCCCTACTCGTGCTCGCTCTCTCTCTCTCAAAAATAAAAAATAAATAAAAATAAAAAATAAATGTAATATGTAATACAATATAATAGGAAACAAGAAAATGAGAAAAATGAGATTAAAACGTTTTTTGAAAAAGGAAGAAAATATGCAGCTTAGATTACCTTGTGATTTAAAATAGTGTACAGAATTTTACATCTGCTGTTAAAAATGAAAAAGAAAAGGGACGCCTGAGTGGCTCAGTCGGTTTAGTGTCTGACTCTTGATTTCCACTCAGATCATGATCTCACAGTTGTGAGATCGAGCTTCATGTTGGGCTTCAAGCTGGGTATGGAGCCTGCTTAAGATTCTTCTCTCTCTCCCTCTCCCCCTACTCTCAAAAAAAAAATAAAAAATAAAAAAGGAATAATAGTAAATCTACAAGATGACCAAGTATGGCACAAATGTATCATCTCTACTATTTATACAAATAGATTCATTAATTTTATCAAAATAAAAAGGTATAGTGATGGTTAACATTTTAAAAAACAAAATTCAGCAACCTGTTGCCTATAAAAGACAAGCTTAGTGAAGGACAAACCAGTCTGCCTTGACCAAGCACACAAGAAAAGCAGGACTGCCCAGTTACAGCATAAGATAAAGTTGATAGCAGAGCAGAAGTCAAAGAGAAACTGGCAGAGTTCACAGTTTGTCATGCAGGAGGAACATGGCACACATGGTGGCGGAATTAGTTGACGGGTAAATGATTATCATAGAAAAGCTGGCAGAAATGTTACAGAAGTAAAATTAGAATTGTACTTCAGAAGTGTCACACTATATGTAAAAGAACACTGGAGACAAGAAATTTGGGTACTGAGACTTTACCTTAAGTGTTTTCCCAGGTTTAAGTTCAGTGAGGCTTCAGCATTTCACTATCAGATGATAAAAATAAAGCAGGTGGGGTGCCTGGGTAGCCCAGTTAGTTGAGCATCTGACTTCAGCTCAAGCCATGCTCTCACGATTCGTGAGTTCGAGCTCCTCATTCGGCTTGCTGCTGTCAACCTGTCAGCGCAGAGCCCACTTTGCATCCTCTGTCCCCTTCTCTGCCCCTCCCCTGCTTGCGCTGTCTAAAAAACAAAAAAAAAAGAAAGAAAAGAAAGCAAGTAATGAATTGATATAGAGGTGAGCATAGCAAGAAAGGTAAATTAAGTGATAAAGAGAAAATAATGATAATTCAGGAAATTTCACCCGTTTTGTCCTTTAAAAATGATGTAAAAGGGTTTTGAAAACAAGTGTGGATTGGAGTCTATGAGGGAGTCCAATAAATACCCCCTTTTTCCTGCTTATGTTCTGAACATTGGGAAATAACTCAAAGGAATTGAATAAGGATCCTAAAAACTTTATTAGCAATAAAGTCCTAGTAGTAGCCATAAGACAGGTAAACTTGTTTTACTGCATTTACTGCATTTGTTTATTGTTTTAGTCGATTTTTGGCAAATTTCTAGTATTTGTAGTCAAGGATGTCCTATTTGAAACAGTGAAACATGAACATACAATTGCCAAAATAAACTGTATTAGAAAATCATTTCCCATAAGCAAATACTGAGAATCTGAGAGTCTCTGGGTCTCCTGTTGCACCTATTGATACCAGAAAGCATTTAGCTTTTCTAAGACCCTATCGGGATCATGTAGATCTATTGGGAAGAATATGGATTTTACGATGGAGGCTATGTGTTAGTGTGCAAGCTAAACAGGTTTGCTAACTCAACTCCAGAATTAGATCACCACCCACCCTATCCTAGGCAGCAGCGGCCTGGGTGGTGAGGAGTAAATAGAGAACTTGGAGTTCTTTGATCCAGGGTAGAGCTGGATCGAGCACTCCTCACTTATTCTTCTCAAATTTACTGCTCAGACGAGTCATTTTTCCTGGGGTAAAGTGATTAGCAGGTAGAGAGAGACCAGAAATATTTGGGGAGATACCCTTTTCATAGAAGCCAGAAGAGAGGGGAAAGGTGTTTCCCTCTAATCATAAGTTCTATATACTCATTTCAGGGGAAAAAAAACACAAAAAAGCCACAACAGATAAGCATAAAGAAGAAAATGGATGGAATCAATGTTTTAAGAAAAAATGGAATCATACATACATATGGTATGATGATTTTTCAAAACTAACCAGATACTGTTAAACATAACTCAGCTTAGTTCTAGACCTCAGTACATGAGTGTGGTAGACATTTCTTCTGGAGCTGTCCAGCTCAGGAGATTTTGTCCTCCCTAGAAGTTCTCCCCTGTGGCTATACCTCTGTTTCTTGATAGCATGGGAATCTCTACTCCCTGACTCCCTGTCAGGCCATGGCTGGCTGACTCAGGGGTACACACCTGGCCCACACTACACTGGCCAGATTTTTCTTCTCCCCAGAATTTGGAATTTTGGGTTGAAAGAGATTAGGGCCCACTGTAACCCAGTCACATTAAATCCACGAACTACAGCTGAGGTCTCCAAAGCTGCTTGGGTTCTGATTCCTCTTGAGATTTGCTAAACTCTATTGTGAGTGTATTTTGATTGCCACGGTGAGTGGAGATGTTGTGGCTAGATGTCTTATGACACCTGAGGGAGTCCAACTCAGTAAAGATTTGTCCTGCATCTGTCCTGACTTTTGTATATCCCCCAGGCTAACCACTCTGTAAATATAAATTGATAGTTTTATAGTGCATATTGATACTAAAATATTCTCATGAGAAATTAAACAAAAAGCTTATTAAATTAGAAAAATGTCGTTGTCTTAGTTTTCTATTGCTACATCATAAATCAAGATCTCACAGGGTGCCTAGGTGGCTCAGTTAAGTGTCTGTCTTCATCTCAGGTCATGATCTTACGGTTTGTGAGTTTGAGCCCCAGATCAGGCTCTCTGCTGTTAGCCCAGAGCCTGCTTTGGATCCTCTGCCTCCCTTTCTCTCTGCCCCTCTTCAGTTCTCTCTCTCTCTCTCTCTGTCAAAAATAAGTAAACATTTAAAAAAGAAAGAAAGAAAGATCTCACAAATTTGGCAGGTTGCTTTTAAAATTAAAATAACATTTATTAACTCATGTTCTATAAGTCAAAAGCTGGACACACAGAGTCTTACAAGACTTAAATTAAGGTGTGGGTCCGGCTGGCTCTAATCCGTGGGGTCTAGGGAAGAATGGGCTTCTAAGCTCATTCAGCTTGTTGGCAGAATCCAGTTCTTGTGGTTGAAGATCTGAAGTCCCACTTCCCGTGCTAGCAGTCAGCTGGAGGTCACTTCCTGCTTCTGCCACCAGCTTTGCTTTTAAAGATCTCACCTTGTTGGATCAGGTCTACCCGTATAATCTCCATACCTTAAAATCAATTGATTTGGGACTTTAATTACATTTGTAAAATCTGTCTACTGCAGTACCTAGATTAGTGTTTGGATAACCAACGAACAGGAATCATGGGGAATCATCTTTAGAATTTTGCCCACCACATTTGATACAAAAAGTGAACCTAAGTGAAATAAAGGTATCATCTCAAAATGATTGAGTAATTTGTTCACTTTGCACATTATGCTCTGTAAGTATTAATAGCATTTCCAACTTGCTTATTTAGTTGAAAAGGATTTCAGTGCAATAGTGTTGTTACTGCAAGAGCAATGAAATGGACTGAAATTATGTAACAGGGGATTTGAGATTCCTGTTCAGATTTCAGTTGTTAAGTTAGTGAAGGCACATGAAATACAAGGATCTCCTTGGAATTTTAAAATGTAACTATTTTAATATTTCCTATTAATTGCCTTTGGGGGATCGCCATAGTTTTTCAGTTTTATACTAGAAGTATCCAGTCTGCTACACAACTGCTTTATTGCCTTTTGCATTATTCGTTTATTTGTTTTTATCTAATCCATCTCTGCCTTGTTGCATCATTCAAAGAATGTGGGCATAAGGATAGGCTTTCTGTGATGCTTTCTTCCTACGCTATCTCATGACATAATGTAGAGGATTATTTTGACACCACGCTTAGAAATAAATAAAACCAAGCTCATTTGTGATAATATTGTACTTTTTTTGTTGTTTTGTTTTTTGTTTTTACTTTGGCTGTTATTTATCTTGGTGAATTATTCTAATTTCAGTTAAGATTACTTCTCTGTATCTATTACGATATTAATACTATTTTTTATTCTATGTTAAATTTTTTTTTTTAATTTTTAACGTCTTTATTTTATTTTTGAGAGACATAGAGACAGAGCGTGAGCAAGGGAAGGGCAGAGAGAGAGGGAGACACAGAATCTGAAGCAGGCTCCAGGCTCTGAGCCATCAGCACAGCCCGATGTGGGGCTCGAGCTCACAGACCGTGAGATCATGACCTGAGCTGAAGTCGGCCGCTTAACCGACTGAGCCACCCGGGCGCCCCTATTTTTTATTCTAATGTTGGTCTGTATCTCTGTTCTTTTATTGTCCTGTGCTAGTTCAAAGTGCTTTCTGATATTCTTATTTTTTATTTTTTTAAAAATGCTTATTTATTTTTCAGAGAGAGAGAGACTGAGCATGAGCCAGGGAGGGGCAGAAAGAGAGGGAGACACAGAATCTGAAGCAGGCTCCAGACTCTGAGCTGTCAGCACAGAGCCTGACATGGGGCTCGAACCCATGAACCAGAAGATCATGACCTGAGCTGAAGCCAGACAGTTAACTGACTAAACCACCCAGGCGCCCCTGATTTTCTTATTTTTAAATCCAAACTTCTTTATTGTAAATTGTCACATACATCTGATTGCTTCATTACGTCCCCAAACATTTGTATACCGAAATACATTTTAAAGAGTAAATTACCTTCTATTTCTTCTTTGCATATCAGTTAGAACATTGTACTTTTTAAAAATGTTTAGGTAGATACATGATATCATCTGTGAATCTCATTTCAGGATAGAAGAGGTATTATAAAATATATGTGATTAAAAAGGGGAGATAGAATCTATAGGACTAAGACTTGCTATTCTGTCACACAAAAAGAAAACATGGTAGCCCTTAAGTGCTCTACAGTTGATGCTTACACAAAACAGAGGTTGGGACACCAACCTCTTATGCCTTTGAAAATCCATGTATAACTTTCGACTACTCAAAAATTTAACTCCTAATAGCCTACTGTTGACCAGAAGCTTTACCAATAACATAAACAGTTGATAAATTATTAGGAAGAGAAAATGCAGTTATTGTACAGTACAGTAGTGGAGTGAGGCACCACACATCTCTTCATTCCCACCCAAAATTAGCAAAGCTGGATTCTGGAGTGATAACCCGGTCCGTGCTCTTCTTCTCAGGAATGTAGGAAACCTCATTCCAAGAACAGTTTGGGGGAAGTCAGAGAACTGGCAAGGGCAGAGCACTTTTAGACCTTCTCTGTAGGTCACTTACTTCACCTGACCCCCTTTACATGGTTCTAATACAGTTTCTGCTTGTGGGAGATGCTGGCAAGCCAAGAGAGGCCAGTTCCCCTTGGGTATTTGTTCCCAGCCTTAGAGAATTTTCAGCACCGTGGACAGCACCCCTCAGGGCTTTCCTCTCTGCAACCTGGGTTTCTGCCTGGTGCTATGGTGCATCCAGAGTTCTCCTGGAACCCTACTCCAGGGAGCCAGGTTATCATTCTGTGGTCCTTGGACCACTCTGGCCAGTGACTGGCCCTGCCACTTTGTTGAGAACCCTCCCCAGAGCTGTTCCTTTGCATCTCTCAGTTGAAGACCTCCATGAACCCAGCTTCCCCCACGTGGGTGGTGCAGTAAGGAGTGCCAGGAGCAGGCAAGAGCCCTACTGTCCCAGCTTTCTCTACATCTTTCTTCCACCTTCCCTTCACTTCTAGTTATTTGGCAACCTCTATCTTTTTAATCACGATATAAAATATGTGTTTATTGAAAAAATCTGAGTGTAAGTGAACCCATGCAGTTCAAGATATTGTTGTGTAAGGATCAACTGTATATCCTTTTCTGTAATGTCCAGTTATTAATCAGCCACCTAGATGGGTGCCTTACCACATACATGGATAGGTTTTCTATCTGTGCACAGCCGTTTGTTTTGTCTCAGCAGGCTCTTTGTTCATGTGTTTCATTCCTCGTTTAAATCTATAGGCATCTTAGTTTTCCTCAACTTCGCAGCAGGAGGTCCAGTTTATCTTGTCATATTCACACATTTGAGATTCTTAGCAGTGTTTTCTTTTGAAAAAGATTATAAGATTTGCAGTGTAGTAATTCTTTTCTTGTCAATTATCAACAAATTTGTGAAGCTTGATTTTTTTAATCCAAGCCTCCTTCACCTCTCCCCCCAAAATTTAGTGAAATAACAGTTTTTGAGTACAAGTCTTATTAGGCATATTTTAGATGAGCTAAGTCTTGTCAAGTGACGGCTTCAGCAGGTATTTCTAACTAATGTACAATAAAATAATATGACAGAAAAATCAGTAGAGTAGAAATAGAGCCTAGATTCTGGACGTTAGTTACTACCTTGAGCAATTTGAGCAGCTTTTCTTAGCCTTGGCTTTCTCATCTGTAAGTAGAGATATCTGTCCTATCTGCCTGGGTTGTTGTTAGGACTAAATAATAGTCCTAATAACAATAATAAACTGCTACAGAAATGTGAATTCTAAAATGTACTACAATAGCTGGTAGGTCTTATCATCCAGAAACGCTTTGATCATTAAATAATATTGTGGATGGGTTCAGGTTGCATTTTTATTATTATATGAGTTTCAGGTACACAGCTTTACAATTCGATATCTGTATACGCTACAAAGTGGTCACTGCAACCATACCATTGACCCCCTCCACCCCTTTCATCACCCCATAACCCCCTTCCCCTCTAGTAACCACTAGTCCGTTCTCTGTGAGTTGTTTTTGTTTTATTTTGTTCACTTGTTTTGTTGTTTTTTAGATTCTACATTTGAATGAAATCATATTTGTCTTTCTCCATCTGACTGACTTTGTTGAGCATAATGCCCTCAAAGTCCGTCCATGTTATAGCAGGTGGCAAGATCTTATTCTTTTTTATGGCTGAGTAGTATGCCATTTTATAAATATGCCACATCTTCTTTATCCATTCAGCTGTTCGTGGACACTTCGCTTGTTTTCATATCTCGGCTATTGTAAATAATGCTACAGTGAACATAGGGGTACATGTATCTTTTTGAATTAGTGGTTTTGTATTCTTTGCATAAATGTGAAGTGGAATAACTGGGTCATATGATAGATTTATCCTTTTTTGCTTCTTCTTTTTCGTTTATTTATTTTAAGGGGAGGGTGGGGAGAGAATCCCAAGTAGGCTTCGCACTCATAGTGCAGAGCCTAGTGTGAGGCTCAAACTCATGACCTGTGAGATTATGACTTGAGCCAAAACCAAAGTCAGATGCTTAACCTACTGAGCCACCCAGGCACCTCATAATAGATTTATTCTTAATTTGGGGGGGAATCTCCATACTGTTTTCTATGGTGGCTACACTAATTCACAATGTCACCAAATGTGTACTAGGGTTCTCTTGTCTCCACATCCTTGACAACACTTATTTCTTATCTTTTTTATAACAGCCGTTCTAACATTAAGTAATATCTCATTGCAGTTTTGATTTGTATTTCCGTAATGAATTAGTGATGAGCCTGTTGGCCATCCATATGTCTTCTTTGGAGAAGTGTCTGTTTAGATCCTCTGCCCATTTTTTAATAGGGCTGTTTGTTTTTTTTGTTGTTGAATTGTATGAGTTCTTTATAATATTTTGGATACCATCTCCTTGTCATTTATATAGTTTACAAATGTCTATATATACTGAATCTCCATTCAGTAGATTACCTTTTCATTTTGATGATGGTTTCCTTTGCTGTACAGAAGCCTTTTAGTTTAATGTAGTCCTGTCTGTTAATTTTTGTTTTTGTTTCCCTTAGCTTTGAAGTCAGATCCATAAAGATGTTGCTAAGACCTATATCAGGAGCTTATTGCCTATGCTTTCTTCTGGTAATTTTATTGGTTCAGGTCTTACATTCAAGTCTTTCATCCATCTTGAGTTAATTTTTGTGTATGGCATAAGATTGTAGTCTAGTTTTATTCTTTTCCATATGGCTATCCACTTTCTTCAGCACCATTTGCTGAAGAGACTGTCCCCTCTCTTTTTTTTTTTTAAGGTTTTTTTTTTTAACTTTTAGAGAGAGAGCACGTGAAGGAGGAAGAGGGACAGAGTAAGAGAGAGAGAAAGAGAGTGAGAATCTTAAGCAGGCTCCACACTCAGTGCAGAGCCCAGCTTGGGGGCTTGATCCCACAGCCCTGGGATCATGATCTGAGATGAAATCAAGAGATGGATGCTCAACCAACTGAGCCACCCAGCTGCCCCTAGACTGTCCTTCCTCTGTATTATGTTCCTGGACCCTTTGTCATCAATTAATGGTTCATACATGTGTGGGTTTATTTTGGGGTCTCAATTTTGTTCTGTTGATCTCTATGTCTGTTTTTTTGTTTTGTTTTGTACCAATGCCGTATTGTTTTGATTACTATAGCTTCGTAGTATAGTTTGAAATCAGGCAGTGTAATACCTCAGATTTCTTCTTCTTTCTCAAGATAGCTTTGGCAATTCAATCTTTTGTTCGTTCATATGTATTTTTTTAAATATTTCTTTTATTTTTTAGGAGAGTGCAAGCAGGGGAGGGGCAGAGAGAAGGGATAGAGGATCTGAAGCAGGTTCTGCACTGACAGGCTTACAGTAGAGTTCAGTATGGGGCCTGAACTCACAAGCCGTGAGATCATGACCTGAGCCGAAGTCAGACGCTCAACTGGCTGAGCCACTCAGGTGCCCCAATTTTCATATATATTTTAAAGTTATTCATTCTAGTTCTAGGAAGTATGCCATTAGAATTTTGATAGTTATTGCATTGAATTTGTAGATTGCTTTGGGTAGTATGGACATTTTAACATTATTATTTGTTCCAATCCACGAGTACAGAATATCTTTTCATTTATTTGTTATTTTTCAATTTCTTTCATCCATGTCTTAAGTTTTCAGTGTACAGGTCTTTGATCTTTTTGGTTAAGTTTATTCTTAGGTATTTTATTCTTTTTGATACAAATGTAAATGAGATTGTTAATTTCTGTTTCTCATGTTTCATTATTCGTGCATAGAATGCTATAGATTTCTGTATATTGACTTTGGATCCTGCAACTTTACTTAATCCATTTATTAATTCTAACAGATTTTTGGTGGAATCTTTAAGATTTTATGTTTATAGTGTCCTATGATCTGCAAATAGTGACAGTTTTACTTCTTACTTTATGATTTGGATGCCTTCCATTTCTTTCTCTTGTCCAATTGCTATGGCTAGGATTTTCCATACTATGTTGAATAAAAGTGGCAAAAGTGAGCATTCTTCTCTTTTTCCTGTTCTTAAGAGGAAAAGCTTTTGGGGCTCCTGGGTGGCTCAATTGGTTAAGCATCCGACTTTGGCTCAGGTCATGATCTTGCAGTTCATGAGTTTGAGCCACGCATTGAGCTCTGCGCTGACAGCTCAGAGTCTGGAGCCTGCTTCAGATTCTGTGTCTCCTTCTTTCTCTGTCCCTCCCCCGCTCATGCTCACTCGCTCTCTCAAAAAGTAAATAAAAATTGTAATAAAAAAATTAAAAAAGTAATTAAAAAAAATTAGGAGGAAAAGGTTTCAACTATTCACTGTTGAATACAAGAAAAAAATGTTAGCTGTAGAATTGTCATTTATGCCTTTATTATGTTGAGGAATGTTCCCTCTGTACCTACTTTGTTGAGAGTTTTTATCATAAATGTATGTTGAATTTTGTTAAGTTTTTTTTTTTTGCATCTATTGAGATAATCATATGATTTTTATTTTTCACTCTGTTGATGTAATGTGTCACATTGATTTGCAGATGTTGAACCATCCTTGCATCCCTAGAATAAATCTCACTAGATCGTGGCATATGATCCTTTCAGTGTATTGTTGGATTTAGCTTGCTACAATTTGTTGAGGATTTTACATCTATTTTTATCAAAGATATTGGCCTGCAATTTCTTTCTTTTGTGGTGTCCTTGTCTGATATTTGTATTGGTGGTGCTGGCCTCATAAAATATATTTGGAAGCTTTTCTTTCTCTTTTGTTTTTTGAAAGAGTTTTAAAAGGACAACTATTAAGTCTTCTTTGAATGTTTGGTAGAATTTGCTGGTGAAGCCATCTGGTCCTGAACTTTTGTTTATTGGGAAGTTTTTGATTACTGTCTCAGTCTCCTTGCAGTCTATTTGGATTTTCTGTTTCTTCATGATTCCGTCTTGGCAGATTGTATGTTTCTAGGAATTTACCTATTTCTTCTAGGTTGTTATTTCTTGGTCTCAATTGTAACTTCTCTTTCACTTCTGATTTTATATATTTGAGCCTTCTCTTCTATTTTTCTTGGTTGGTTTAGCTAAGGGTTTGTTGATTTTCTCTTTTCAAAGAGCCAGCTCTTGCTTTCATTGTTTGTTTGTTTGTTTTATTGTGCTTTAAATCTCTATTTCATTTATGTCCACTCTGCTCTTATTATTTTCTTCCTTCTACAAATTTGAGATTTTGTTTGTTCTTCTTTTTCTAGTTCCTTTAGGTGCAAAGTTAGATTGCTTATTTGAGATATTTTTGTTTCTTGAGGTAGTCCTGTTTTGCTTGAACTTCCCTATTAACACCACTTCTGCTGCATCCCATAGATTTTGATGTGTTGGATTTTTGTGTTCATTTGTCTCTCGGTATTTTTTTAATTTCTCCTTTGGTTTCTTGGATGAACTATTGGTTACTCAGTAGCACGCTGCTTAATCTCCATATTTTTGTGGGTTTTCCCTTTTTTTTTTCTTATGATTAATTTCTAGTTTCATACCATCGTGGTCAGAAAAGATAGTTATAATATGATTTTAGTCTTTTTAATTTTATTGAGACTTGCTTTTTGGCCCAGCATGTGATCTGTCCTGGGAATGTTCCATGTGCATTTGCGAAAAATGTGTATTCTGCTGCTTTCGGATGGAATGTGCTGTATATATCTATTAGGTCCATCAGGTCTAATGTGTTGTTTAAGGCTAGTGTTTCCTAATTGACTTTTTTGTCTGGATAATCTGTATCTGTTGATGAAAGTAGGATATTAAAATCTCCTACTATTACTGTGTTGATTTCAGTTTCTCTCTTTAGGTCTGTTAATACTTGCTTTATATATTTTGGCAATCCTGTGTTGGGTGTATATGTATTTATAAATGTTATATTTTCTTGCTGGATTGACTCCTATGCCATTTTATAACGCTCTTTGTCTTTTTTTATAGTCTTTGTATTAAAGTCTATTTTTTCATTTCCATATCTTTTTCTAACCTTTCCCTTTCACTCTGTGTGTGCCTTTACTTCTGAAGGGAGTCTTGTAGGCAGCATATAGATGGGTCTCATTTTTTTATCCATGCAGCCACTCTATGTCTTTAGATTGGTGAATTTAGTCCATTTGTATTTAAAGTAATTATTAACAAGTAATAACTTGTTGCCATCTTGTTAATTGTTTTCTGGCTATCTTTGTAATTCCTCTCTGTTCCTTTCTTCTCTTTTTCTCTTTCCTTGTGGTTTGATGGTTTTCTTTAGTGTTAATGTTATATTCCTTTCTCATTTTCTTTTGCGTATTTACTGTAAGTTTTTTCCTTGTGGTTGCTGTGAGGTTCAGGAAAAATATTCTGTATAGATAGCAGTCTGTTTTAATTTGATAGCAACTTAATTCAAAGCTTTACCTTTTTACTCTTCTCCCCAACATTTTATATTTTCGATGACACATTTTGTATCTTTTTCTTCTATGCTTCCCTTAACTAATTATTGTAATTTCAGTTAAGTTTACTACTTTGTTTTTTAACCTTTATGCTTGCTTATTATAAGTGATTGATTCACTACCTTGGTTATATATTTACCTTTTCCAGTGAGAATTTTACTTTCATGTGTTCTTCCTAATTAGTGCCAATTTTCTTCAGCTTAAAGTCCCTTTAGCATTTCTTATAGGACTGGTTTAGTGGTGATGAATACTTTTAGCTTTTACTACATAGAAAGCTCTAAATCTTTTCTTTAATTCTGAATGAGAACTTTGCTAGGCAGAGAATTTGGGGTAGAAGTTTTTAGCTTTCAGCACTTTGTATATGTCATGTCACTGCCTTCTGACATGGAAAGTTTCTACTGAAAAATTTGATAATAGCCTTGTAGGGTTTCCCTTGTATATAACTAGTTGTTTTTCTCCTATTGCTTCTCTCTTAACCTTTCTCTCTTAATCGTTAACTTTTACCATTCTCTTGGTAAACAGGATTCTCTCTTAATCGTTAACTTTTACCATTTTAATTATAATGTGTCTTGGTGTGGCTCTCTTTGGAGGTATCTTATTTGAAACTCTGGGAATCCTGGACCTGGATGTTCAATTCCTTTCCCAGATTAGGGACGTTTTCAGCCGTTATTTTTTCAAATAATTTTCTTGCCCTTTCTGTCTCTCTTCTCCTTCTGAGAGCCCTACAATGTGACTGTTATCCCACCTGATGTTGTCTTAAAGGTCCCTTAAATTGTCTTCACTTTTCTTAATTTTTTCCTTTTTTTTTTAAAACACATTTGTAAAGGTGCTATGTAACCTGGAAAAAGTGTTAATTATTATAAGATATTTTGGAAGTAGCCAGATAGTGTCAGAGCATAAGAGACATCTGCTAATTTTTTTTCCCTTGAATTACATTCTCTGAACTGTTTCTAAAAGTAGAATTTTAATTAATTTCCTGTCTTTTCCTCTTTTTTCAAAAGACTGTTTGTTTTCAGGTTTTGTCCTTCTTAATTTTTTGTTCCTTAAGAAATGATTATGGGATTACCTGGGTGGCTCAGTCAGTTAAGTGTCCTACTTAGCTCAGGTCATGATCTCACAGCTTGTGGGTTCGAGCCCCACATCGGGCTCTGTGCTGACAGCTCAGAGCCTGGAGCCTGCTACCGATTCTTGTCTCCATCTCTCTGCCCCTCCCCTGCTCACACACACACTCTCTCTCTCTTTCTCAAAAATAAACATTTAAAAAAAAGTTTTTTTTTAATGATCGTGGCAGTTTTTGGTATTTAAGTTAAAAATGGGCACTTGACAAAATAAACAGCTGTATCTGTTCCCTCCCCTTTTAAAATTGTGAATATTTTTTAGCCCTTGTGATTAAGGTGTCTGGGAGCCAATACATTATAATCCTTTGATTCAGATTGGAGTTTGGGTATTTTTTCCCCTTGTACTGCCTACTCCCATTACCAAGTCCCACCACTTCTTTACATGAGTGATTCGCAGCTACGTTTTTTTTTTTCTTTCGTGTGTTCTCAGCTCTCATGCTGTGCAGGTCGTTATCACACCACACTTAAATAACTGCTGCAGCTCCTTTGCTATATTCATTCTGCCCTTGATTTCTTTGTGCTCCAAACCTTCCAGAGCTTCTTAACACTCACCCATTGTATCTTTCTCTTTTAATTTTTACTATCGAAGTGTAATTGATATATAGTATTATTTGGGTGCGTAACATAGTTATTCAACATTTTTGTGTATTATGCAGTGCTCACCTTGATGAGTCTAATTACCATCTGTTACCATACAATTTTTTTTTTTTTTAGCCAACTAGGGAGATGTCTTTGCACTTCAGTATTATATTAGTTTCAAGTGTACAATATAATATTTCAACAATTCTATTTATTACACTCAGTTCTTATCATACATGTACTCTTAAATCCCCATCCCTCATCTCCCCTGGCCATCTTCCCCTCTGGTAACCACCAGTTTGTTTTCTATAGTTACGAGTCTGGTTTTTCGTGTCTCTTTTTTTCTTTGTTTTGTTTCTTAAATTCTACATATGAGTGAAATCATGGTATTTGTTTCTCTGACTGACTTCACTTTGTCTAATACCCTCTAGATTCATCCATATCATTGCAAATGACAAGGTTTCATTTTTTCATGGCTGGGTAATATTCCACCTTGTATATATAAAACATCTTCTTTATCCATTCATCTATCAGTGGACACTTTGGTTGCTTCCATATCTTGGGTATTGTAAATAGTGTAGAAATAAACACAGCAGTACATATGTCTTTTTGAATTAGTGTTTTCATATTCTTTGGGTAATTCCCAGTAGTGGAATTACTGGATCATATGGTGATTCTATTCTGTTTTTGACTTTTTGAGGAACGTCCATACTGTTTTCCACAGTGGCTGCACCAGCTTACGTTCGTACCAAGAGTGTACAAAGGGTTCTATTTGCTCAGCCTCGCTGCCAATACATGTTATTTCTTGTCCTTTTGATTCTAGTCATTCTGACAGATAGGAGGTGATATCTCACTGTGGTTTTGATTTGCATTTCCCTGATGATTATTGATGTTGAGCATCTTTTCCTGTGTCTATTGGCCATCTATATGTCTTGTTTGGAAAAATGTCTCTTCATATCCTCTGCCCAGTTTTAATCGAATCATTTGGGGTTTTTTTTGGTATTAAGTTGTATAAGCTTTTATATATTTTGGACATTAACCCCTATGGATACATTATTTGCAAATAAATATCTTTTCCTAGTTGGTAGGTTGTCTTTTTGTTTTGTTGACCATTTGCTTCTCGGGACAAAAGCTTTTTATTTTGGTGTAGTCCCAATAGTTTAATTTTGCTTTTGTTTTTCTTGCCAATGAAGGCATATCTAGAAAAATGTTTCTACCACACACGTCAGAGGGATTACAGCCTGTTTTCTTCTAGGAATTTTATGGTTTCAGGTCTCACAGTTAGGTCTTTAATCCATCTTGAGTTTATTTTTGTGTATAGTAGAAGAAAGTGATCCAGTTTCATTCTTTTGTATGTAACTGTCCAGTTTTCCCAGCACCATTTTTGAAGAGACTTTTTCCCACTGTATATCCTTACTTCTATCATAGGTTATACCATACAACATTATTACAATATCACTGACTATATTCCTTTTCATTTCCATGACTTAATTTATTTTATAACTGGAAATTTACACCTCTTAATCCCCTTTATCTGTTTCACTCATGTCAATTTTTTTTTCATTTTGCTGTTCTGTCTGGGGAAGTTCCCTTGCTTTGTCTTCCAGTTTGCTGATTCATTCTTCATCCAGTCTGCTGTTGAACCTTTCTAGTGTATTTTTTAAACTTCTGTTTGATACTTTCTTATATTTTCTATCTCTTTGTCGAAGTTCTTAGGGCTGTATTCAACCATTCTTCTGTTGAGTTCACTGAACATCTGTATAATAATTTCTTTGAACTTTTCATCAGACTGATTGCTTATTTGTGTTTTGTTTAGTTGTTCTCCTGAGATTTTGGCAAGTTCTTTTTGGGTACATACTCTGTTTCCTCATTTTTCCTCTTTGTGTTTGTTTCTATTTATTAGGTAAGTAACCTACCTCTCCCAGTCTTGAATGTGTGACGTTACATAGGAGATGCACTATTGGGCCCAGAAACACATTCTTCCAATCATTAGAACCAGGTGCTCAAGGGGTGTCCCCTGTGTGGGCTGTGTCATCCTTCTGTTGTGGCAGGGCCTGGGACTGTGGTATGTTGGTGGCCTGGGCTGGCACTTGGTTGGGCTGCAGGTTGTGTCCACAACTGCCACAGGGTATCTGTGCACAGGGCTCTCTGTTGGGTATGCCTATGGTCACTAGCATGTTAGATGATTCCAAAATGGTGCCCACCAGTGCCTATATTAGTAAGGTAGACTTGATTTGCAAAAATTCCTTCCACCAGTGTCTTTCCAGGGAGAGTTCCTGCTGTTTAAGGTTAGCAAATGATTCTCCTTTACCTATGGTCTATATACTATTCAAGTTGGTGTTCTTGTGCTGGTTTCTGGGTTGAATGAGTCTGCATGTCGGCCCTTTAAGAGCAGGTTTTCTGTTGCCTCCAGTTTTATATTACAGTCTTCCTGAAAGTGATCTCTGTTGCTTTTCAGAGCCTCATGTTTTGAGGGCTCATCACTCCTGTTCAAGATCTAAGGATTTGGCGCCAGATATAGAGCTCAAGTACCTTTGATCCCCTGGGGAAAAAATCTGTTCCTTTGACGTCCCTCCCAGTTATGACACCATAGCTAGGGTTTGTTTCATTCCTAGCAAATCTGTGTTTCTGCCCCTTCTTTCCCATCTTGATGCTATCCTTTTATCCTTTGTTGTGGAGGCTCTGTTCATTGAACTTTCAGGTCCCTTTCAAAAGGAATTATTCCACATTTAGTTGTAGATTTGTTGTGACCGTGGAGCAGATGCTTTTAGGATCTTGCTACACCACCATCTTGAACCCAATTCCTCAGATTCAGATTATTTCTTTACTACAACCACCACCACCGGAGTTAAAGCAGTGCCACATATAGGATGAATTGGAAGGCAATTTAGAATGACCAGATTGCCCACTTGGAAGGCCATCGAGATGGAAAAGAGATAGCAATCACACCCAAAGCACTGGAACTAAAAACCCTGAAGGCAGATGCCAGAAGTATTAGCAGGACTTGGAAACCAATAGGACTTGTAGGGGAGGGGAAAGAAAATAGCTGAATTTGGGAGACGGGGAGCTTGACAATCAAGAGGCATAGCAGGTGTAAAGGAAGAAAAGGGTGAGTTTCTTGAAGAGGCTTCCCGCATTTGAGCTGCTGCCGGTACACCTAGATGGAGGGGTGCAAAGGCAGTTTGCAGTGTGGGCTTGGAGCATAAAGAGATCTAGGGTAATGGATTGGACTGGGAATATGCCTGTAATGAGGTCACCAAATGAGACAAAATGGAGTCTGAGTTTGGAACTTTGTAGGTTGAATGAATGTCTGCATTGAAGGGCCTGCTGGGTAAGAAGAGCCAAAAAAGGCTCTTCTGACCTTGTGTTCTGTAGTCTGTGACAGTTCTGTTCTGTAGGATATGGGACATGGGAGATGTACACCTACTGTTCTCACAAGTTTATATATGATAAAAGAGAGCCTTGACATCTGGTAGACTACTGGGTAAGATTTACTCCTTACAAAATCTTTCACAGATACACAAACTAAAAATGAACAAACAAAAATAAATAAGCAGGAATTTACATTTTGTTAAATAGCCAGGTTTAAAAATGGAATGTTTATTTTTCAAATTCAGTACTGAAAGGCTAGTTTATATAACTTATATTATTATTGATCTTTACTAATTCTTTTTTCCCCCTTTTTTTCTCTAGATTTTACATTGTGCAATAGGTAAGTATGGAATTTTCCCCCTACTATTCAGTGTGCTTTTTTTTTGAAGTCATAAATAATAGGTCAATTTGATTATCACTAAATATTGAAAACACTAAACTAATCATTGTATATAAAATTGCTTACATTGGTATGGCTCCTGGTTTCTGAAATGATAAGTATTATTTGGATGTTCCACCGAACAGTTTATTAAATATCACAACTATTTCACTCTGTCAGATTAAAGAGGGTCTCACATGTCGTTACAAGGGTGACAGAAACACTAGCATATTTATTAAAATGTGGCCTGGACTTGGTTCTGGACTATGTAAAAAGCCCTCTTTGTGATCATTTAAATATTATGTTTTCTTTCTTTATGTTTAAAATGGAGTACCACATATATTGCCTACCTCCCAGATGAATGTTGAATGTGTGTGAAAGGGATTGGAAAAATAAAATATAAAATTATATAAACGTAAGGGATTTCTACAAAAAGCAGACACAGTGTGTGAGAAGGTCATCAAATTCTGCCCTGGAACTGAGGTATAGCTTCTTGTCTGCGGTGAGCTAAACCCCTCTAAATAGAAATGAATTTTGGTAAATTGACAGATTCTGTAAAGTAAGCTCATAATGGTTGCTGTGCATCTGGATTTGTCTCAGAAAGGGAGGGAGGATTTGCAGTTGACCTTGGAAAGCACCAAAGGTCTGAAAACTCAAGAACTATGCTTCCAAACCATTTTGGTCCTGTCAAGTTAATTCACAAATCAAGTGGGTACTTACTATATTCAGGGCACTCACTTGGCGCTGTGGAGTTCAGAGATGAGACTTGGTTCAGAAGGACACACAGGTGGGGCCCCCTCGGTGGTTCAGTCTGTTAAGCATCCAGCTTCGGCTCAGCTCATGATCTCGCTGTCTATGGGTTCGAGCCCCACACTGGGCTGTCTGTGCTGACAGCTCAGAGCCTGGAGCCTGCTTTGGATTCTGTATCTCCCTCTCTGCCACTCCCCCACTTGCACTCTGTCTCTCTCAAAAATAAATAAAAATAAACTTTAAAAAAATAAAAGGACACACAGGTGGACACACAGCAAGCTCTCTGCCTTAGGTCCTGCACAATTACTCTGATATCTGCTCCATTAACTTTAAGAAAGACAAAGCATCTTCATTGTAACGAGTTGCACCTCGCCTAACTTTCCCACTAGGACAGAGATCTACAGTCAGGAGTTGCTCCCAATGATTTGCAGAATTTTATGTGCATGTGTCTATATTTATTTTAGGGGCAGCTGGATAGAAGCCATAGCTTTCATTAGATTCCCACAGGAATGTGTGATCCCCAAAAGGTTAAGAAACACTGCTTTAGAACCTTCGAGCAAGAGATTTGAAAGGGGCTTGGGGTCTCACCTGCCACACGATCTGCTTTCTCAGAGGTTGGAGGACCTGGGCCATGTCACATAGCCAGAAAGTGGGCTTTTTTCACACACATTTCCTTTTTAAGCCTTTATCTACAATTTTGAGATGAAAAATTTTGTCCCTTCTTAGATGGTTAAATGAAGTTTAAGCATAAGCTTACAGATTTGGGGATACATTTGGCCAGAGAGAGTTCTGGAACCACTTTAGGCCATTCCCACATGATCGAACCCTGTGTCCCATTCTCCCTATTCTCTTAACCATCAGCTGCCCCTGTACAAAGCTCTTAGATGCATGTTTTCTAAGCATGTATGCTACATTTTAATTATTATTTCATTGTATTTTAATGCCCTAGTTCCCTCTGTCTTACAATGTTATTTTCATACCTCTTTAAAATTTCTATCCCTAAAAATAAAGTTTCTGACCAATATATTTATTCACACCAAGAACATTACCGAATGCCTGGCAGGTGGTGGGTGCCAGACAGCGGGCTGGACAGTGAGAGTAGAAACGGAGCAGGCACAGCTTGGGTTCAGGAAGTCCAAGTCAGATGGGCAGCCTTCAGAGCTCCGCTGGTGGGATGCACTCCACAGACTGGTGTTCAGGTCACACTCTGTTCTGATGGTTTGTGGACAAGTGTCCCCAGGGCCTAGCATGGTACTTGACACATAGTAGGTACTTAAAAATACCTTCTTAATTCCGGGTCCTTGGGTGGCTCAGTCGGTTAAGTGTCAGACTTCAGCTCAGGTCATGATCTCATGGTTTGTGGGTTTGAGCCCCACGTTGGGCTCTGTGCTGGCAGCTCGGAGCCTGGAGCCTGCTTCGGATTCTGTGTCTCCCTCTCTCTCTGCCCCTCTCCTGCTCATGCTCTGTCTCTCTCTCTCTCAAAAATAAATAAAGAAAAAATTCTTCTTGATTCCTCAGGGACCTTGCTCTGTCAGTGATTCTGTCTCCTGCGTCCTCACTCTTTGTCATCTCCCTTTTCCTTCTCAGCTCACAAAATGCTCGGGTGTACCATTCTAAAAATAAACTTAACCTTTCACCCTGCATTCCTCCCTTATCACTACTTAATTCCTCTCTGTCCCTCTTACCATTTTTTCTAATGTTTATTTATTTATTTTGAGAGAGAACTAGAGCAAGCAAGCAGGGAAGGTGCAGAGAAAGAAAGAGAGAGAGATTGAGGAGCCCAAGCAGAGGAGATTAAGAGAGCAGAGAGAGAGCTTGAGAAAGCCCAAGCGGTCTCCACACTGTCCATGCAGAGTGTGATGCGGGGTCCTTAGCCTGGTGGTCATCAGATTTTATCACTTCTGTTTCCCGATTATTTCTCAGATTGTCCCGTTTTTCCATCACTATTCAGGGCAGCAGTATGTCTCATCTGGGTTCCCTTATGGGTCTCCCTGAACTTCGAGGCTTGTACTATTAACAGTAATAATAAGAGCCACCCTCACTGAGCATGTACTATGTTCCAGTGCCTTAGACTCATCACCCCATTTACTGCCCTATTTACAGGTGGCAAGACTGAAGCTTAGAAGGTTTTAAATCTTGCCAAAGCTCACCGTTAACAAACCCTAGAGCCAGGAGTCGAACTTTTGGCTGTGCGACTCTAAGCCCCTGTTTCACACAGCCCTTGAGGGAGTTAGTTAAAAGATAATTCTGAGCGTGTGTCTTCCTTGCTTAAAACCCCTCATTGGTCTAAATTTCTTCACGATTTGGAGCCTGCCCGTCCTGCCCGCCGTCCCTGTGCGTTGCCTCTCACTCCGTGCTTCAGCCAGCCTGGCCTTTCTGTGGGTCTCCCCACTGCTTCTCGCCTCGGGTCTGTGGCCAGGCCTTGCTCTCCGTCTGGAATGAGCAGCCCACCCCCTCCGGCTGGCAGCTCTTCACCGGCTCTTGCTCCCGTAAACTTTCCCACCAGCCGCAGGCTAGATTAGGTACCTTTCCTCACTTCTCCGTAAGAGCCTACGCCTCGCTGTGGTCATACCTTCTGCCATGTATTGTGGTCTGTCCCTGTCCCTGTATCCCCTGCCTGCACCATCGATTTTTTGAGAAATGAGAACTGTTTCTTACCGACCTCCGTATCCCAGCACCTAACAGTACAGACCACCTCGTGGAAGCTCGGTGAACATTTGATCAGACTCTTACCACATTCCGGTGACCTTTTCCAAAAATGGTTTCAAATGTGTTCAGGTCTTTCATAAAGTAAATATTAAATAGGCCGTTTCTAGCATTAATCTACAGGCAGTCTTTTTTTTTTTTTTTAATTCCTACAGTTTATTTTTGGAATGCTGGTTCTTGTGGCTTTGTAAAACTTTTCACTATAAGAATTTGCTCTTTTACAACTTGTTTTGGAGCCTTGAGATGATTTTAGATTACATGCTATTGATGGAAGGTCTGGACCTCAGTCACAACTGGGTTATTTATTAGCTGCGTGACTTCCAAGAAGTAACTCCATGTCTGCACCTTTATTTCTTCATCAGTTAAAGAGGGATGATACCTGCCTTGTAAGGTTGTCGTGCAAATGAAAGGGGACATGCATGAGAAACACTTAGCCTGATGTCTAAAACATGGTAATACTGAAAACTGCTCAGCCCCAAATGGGAGCTGTCGTTATTAACTAAAACAGCAGTAATGTCATAGAATGTTAAAAGTTTCTGTCCCTGATGTAATGTTGAGTATCTGTATAACTCTCCCATATTTCCAGTTTTCTTAAATTATAATTTCTGTGTCAGTGAGCACTTCAAGACTGTTTATTCTCAGTATGGGTTGGAGCTGTGTCTGGTTCATGGTCGTAACAATGCCACTTGGCAAAAACAGCCTCCAGAAACAATAAACTAAAATTCTGTATGAGGGGCTCATTTCTGAGAAGCCAAGCCTTCCGTCTATGCAGAAGGGTTCCCATGCCCCAGTTATTTTGAAGTAGGTTGTTTGTTCTCCATTAATAATGTAGATGGGGGTTCTTTTCTGAGGTTGGGAAAGTGATTTTGAACACATTGAGTAGATTTGAGTACATTTAGGATGTATTATTTTTAAGTAAAATATAGTTGACATATAACATTGTATTTGTTTCAGGTGTACAACGTAACAATTTGATATATGTATACATTGCCAAACTGATGACCACAATAAGTTTATTAGTTAATGTCCCTCACCTCATGTAGTTAGAATTTTGTGTGTGTGTGTGTGTGTGTGTGTGTGTGTGTGTGTGGGAACTTTTAAGATTAATCTCTTAGTAACTTTGATATAAAATATAGTGTTAATTATGGTCACTGTGCTGCAAATTACCTTCCCAGGACTTCTTTATCTTAGAACTGGAGTCCATACCTTGTGACCACTTTCACTGATGTCCCCCAACCCCAGCCTCTGGCATCCACCTAGTCTGTTCTCTGTATCTGTGAGTTTGGTTTGGGTTTTGTTGTTGTTGTTGTCGTTTCTCAGATTCCACATATGTGTGAAACAATGCAGCATTTGCTTTTCTCCAGGACAAGATGTAAATGCTGTGGTTGCAGCCCTCAACCCAGGATGTGTAGTGCTTCATGTTTATGCAGTAGTTTTCTTTTTGGAAATGAGATTAAAAAAAAACAAACAAACAAACCACTTTGAGACTTCTGTTTCACAAGACTGCAGAGAAGGAGTCTGATTTCTTTATTCATGTGGCATAGTTTGTATTGAAAGAAGTCATTACCCATTTTCCTGTGTTGTGTTGCAGATTATGAGACTGACGCGCTGCCTACTGCGCTAAGGAGGCAGGTTGTGTTGCAGATTAGATTGCGGAAGAGGTGGATGGGACATGGGGTGGCCGTCAGCTAAGTATGGTTCTCCCTCTTTGTTGGGACGGAAAGTAGAGGTAGAGGGACTGGAGCTGATGATGCTCTTGATAAGATGCCACATTGTGCATTTGGGGAACATTCATGTTGAAAATTATACTGTCAGTATAAATAATTGGAAGTTTTCTTGAAAAGTGTAGAACAGGAGCTCAGTCATCGCCTAGAGGGTACGGTGTCTGAAGTTGGGTATTAGCACTTTGGTATCATCAACTGACAAGGTCAGAACCCCTTTTACTGAACTATTCTGGATTTCTGGTTTCAAATGTTTGTTGTATGTGCCAGCTTGCCCTCCTCTTTTAAACTAATGGCACCTTTTCTTTTCTTATTTTTAAGAAGAATTTTAAGAAATTTGCAATTGCCTTGACATTGGTAGATAGCACGCGGCTTCCAAACGGGTTTTATTAGGGACCCATGGTGCCAGGGAGGAAGAGGAGCAGCTCTTAGGGAGATGGGCACCGGAAGACCACATCTCCTACCGGAAATCTTTTCCCTCCCACCGATTAGAGTGAACTAACTCCTGTCCGACTGTAATGCTGCTATCCCCTACTTTAAGAGAATGAAGCTAACAGTCATTCACAGTGCAGCACTGTGAAGGACCTGTCATCGCATACTGTTAAGCAGACCCAGAACCCTCCGCATTGTAGTGGGAGAGAACTCGGAAGGAAGCCTCCTGGGGGGAAGGCGTGGTTCCTCTGATTTGCTTACCTGAATTCTGTTTCCATCCCTGTACCTGCCCCATCCTCAGGGGTATGGCTTTCAACAAAACCTGCTTTCTCTGGTTCCACTTAGGTTAGCTGACGTTTTTTTTTAATGAACTTGGCCAAATAGGAAGGGCAGGAAGGGAATGAGTGTCAAACCGCAAACAGGATAAAAATAGCCGTAGTTGCAGAGTACAAACTTTGGATCCTGAGATCTGCCTCCCCTTTTGTTACTGGGAGCTGACACGGCTTCACCCGGACCTTGCTGACTCTTTTCCACCCTGTTCTTAGTGTCCTCGACCTTGGGGGCCCCCCTTTCCCCAGCCCATTTTTCTGACCTCCCTCACAGGAATGAATAAAAAAGGTTCCAGATTGAGATTCAGGTGTTGCTTTCTGCCTGGGGGGCCTGCTTAGTGGTGGTCATGGCAGAGGGAAGAAGGAGCCCTTTGAGGTGGAAAAGTGAACTTAACCTTTGCCGGTAGGCCATCCTGTCTCACCTGCCCAGAGGCTTCTCGTAGGGTGCAGGGGGAGAGTTAGCGGCTTGGGCAGGAAGTTGCCAAAGTCAATCTTCACATCTTTGCAATTCTGCCTTTGTCATGTATTAAGTACAGTCATTTCCCAGTGTTTGACAACCAGAGCTCTGTGAAGACCATATGACCATGGTCAAACCGTAATCTTTCCCAAATCAGTCAGGCCCTTCACACCAGCCTGGCCTAGTCTCCTTCTGCCTTGGCTCTTCATTCATTCTGTTGCCTCCTGATCAATTTTTGCCTCCTCCTCTCCAGACACGAAGCGAAGAGGAAGGACGGATAGTTTTAGCACCTGCATCTTCTGCTCCTGGCACCCAAAGCTAAAGCACTTGTTCTCTGAATAAACTTTGTGTTTTCACACCTCCATAATTTGTACGTTCAGTCTCTTTAGCCTGGAACACCCAGCTCTGTCAGTTGTTCCTTGCTCCATATGAATGTACTGAGAGGAAGGGAAGGGAGAAATAAATAGAGCGTGCTCATTAGGAGCCCAAAGTGCCTGAGCAGGGAAGGTTGGAGACTTACCCAGAGCTCGTGTGCACCAGCACCTGGCCAGCACTCAGGAAGCTGTAGCAGCATCTCCATCGATGATTAGTGGGTAAGACTTCACCTCTGAGAGTTTCTGTTCCTAGTCAGAATTCAGAAGGGAAAGCCAGGAAGAGAGCCTAGATGGGGAATTTTACCCTCTGCCATCCTTGTAGGAACAGCTAGGGGTTTGGTTTGAATGCAGACCTGTTACTGAGGTATTTAAAGTGTCTTCTCTATAAGATACTGTACCATCCAGTCCCTTAGGAACCAAGCTGAGGCAAACCAGGTCTGTTGGAAACACTGCGAGTTGTTGACAAGTCAGGCATCCTCTCGCTAGGCCTTAGTTTTCACATCTGAAAAACTAGAGGTTGGACTAGCTAATAGATTACCATTCCTTGCACCTCCATGTTCTGACATTCCTTGAAATTAACTAATGTAGCTTCAGAGAGGAATTTTAGTTATCTGAGAAAAGGAGGATAGACTAGATCTTTCAACATACCTGTATATTAGTATTAGGAAACTTGTTTCAAGTGTGATAGTTTCAGTAAATCTTTCCTCTCGATACGTTTTGAAAGCCACATCACAAAGCAGAATTGAAATGGGAGATGCGCACTTGCATTTTCTGTAGCATGCATTTACCCATAGTCACCACTAGATGGCACCCTTGTATTAGTAAGGACATTTTTATCTTGGAAGTTACAGAACTTCTAATAAAAATAGACGGCAAAGAATCAGTAGCTGAAACTGAGGAATAAGAAAGATTACCAGGAAAAAAAGAGAAATGGATTTTTTGTGAAGTCTGATGATTTGATCATTAATACTGGAGATAATGAAAAACTAGAACTTTCTACGTTACCCTGAAGGAAATTATATTTCTTTTTATAAGGCGCCAAGTGTCTTTAAAATTAAAAATAAAATTAATTTGCTTCATCAAAAAGCTAGGCAAAAAAGAAATATATTTGCCAAAAGTTCTCTGGTGAGATGGTTGGTGGCAACTTGAAATCAATAAACCTGTTCTTCGCTTCAGAAGCAAGATTGGTCCAAGGAAGCTAGAAGCATCATCTGGTGACTGAGTGGAGTAAATTCCATTGACCCCAAGGGGGAAAGTTTGAGTTCTCTTTTAGCAAAAGAATTACTTGATTTATGACTGTGTGGGGGTCATATTTATTATTTATGCAATAAATAATAAAGGGAGCAATAATGCTTAGGAATATTTGTATAACGGTGGTATGTCTTTTTTTATAGTTCAGTACAGCTTTTTTGGGAGAGGATTTTTTTTTACTCTCCATTCATAGTGAACATTTTTCCAATAATCTTTTTCCCTTCAATAACAGTTTCTATCTCACTCTATTCTTTCCGTTAGCAATCTGCATTTAAGATTTATCCTTGTCTTTGTATGACGTTGGTAGCTCATTCCTTTTGATTTCTGAATAGTATTCCATTGTATGGATGCACTGGTTTGTTTATCCATTTACCTATTGAAGGACATTTTGGTTGCTTCCAATTTGGGATGATTATGAATAGAGATGATGTAAATATTCGTGTGCTGGTTTCATGCAGACAGAGAAATAATTTTGCATTTTCCAATCTGTTGAGTGTCTACCTAGTAGCACAATTGTCGAATTGTGTCATAGGACTATGTTTAGCTTTGTAGGAATCTGCCAAATTGTCTTCCAAAGTGGCTGCACCACTTTGCATTCCCATCAGTAATGAATGACAGTTCCTATGGCTCTGCATCCTCACCAGCAATTAGGATTTAGGATTTTAGCTATTCTGATGTGCGTAGTGGTATCTTTTATTTTAATATTCACTTCTGGAATGACAAGTGATGTTGCACACATTTTCATACTCTTATTTGCCAACTACGTTTCTTCTTTGGTGAGTTATCTGTTCAGATCTTTGCTCATTTTTTAACTGGGTTGTTTGTTTTCTTGTTGAGATTTCAGAATTCTTATTGTATTTTGGATATGAATCCTTTATTAGATATATATTTAGCAAATATTTTCTCCCCGTCTGTGACTTGTCTTTTCATTCTCTTAATAGCACCTTACACAAAGCACAAGTTTTTAATTTTAATAAAGCCCAGCTTAACGGGCTTTTTTTTCTTTCATGGATCTTGCTTTTGGTGTTGTATCTAAAAGTTCACGACCAAGGGGCGCCTGGGTGGCTCAGTCGGTTGGGCGGCCGACTTCGGCTCAGGTCATGATCTCGCGGTCTGTGAGTTCGAGCCCCACGTCAGGCTTTGTGCTGACAGTTCAGAGCCTGGAGCCTGCTTCGCATTCTTTGTCTCCCTCTCTCTCTGCCCCTCCCCCACTCATGCTTTGTCTCTCTCTCTGTCTCAAAATTAAATAAACATTAAAAAAAAGTTAAAAAAAAATAAAAGTTCACGACCAAACCCAAGGTTATATAGATTTTCAACTTTGTTTTCTTCTAGCATTTTACAGATAGCTCTATGATCCATTTTGAGTTAATTTTTGTAAAAAAAACATCCAGTCTGTGTCTAGGCTTATTTTTTTGCATGTGGGTGTCTAATTGTTTTAGCACTATTTATGGAAAAGATTGTCCATTGTTCATTGAATTATCTTTGTGCTCTTGTCAGATATTAGTTGATTATATTTGTGTTGGTCTATTTCTGGGCTCTGTATTCTATTCTATTCTCTGGATCTATGTCTTACTATTTTGCGTATACCATGCTGTCTCATGACAGTTTTTAACTTAAAGTCTCTTGTCTGCTGTAATTTAGCCACCTCTGCTGTCTTTTGATTCCAGTTGCATGGAAAATCGTTTTCCATCCCTTAGCTTCAGCCTATGTGTCCTTAAAGCTAAAGTGAGTCTCTTGTAGGCAGTATGTAGTTGGGCCTTCTTTTTTTCAAATCCATTCAGTTACTCAGTCTTTTCATCGTAGATTGTGATCCGTTCATACTTAAAGCAATCATTATTTTGGATTCTTCGTCAGGTAGCTCAGAGATCTCCGTCTCTTTTAGGTCAGTGCCACTTCATTGTGTTCTTGTTGACGGTACCATGTTTTTCTGATTACCTTTGGTCTTTGTGACTTTGCATTGATGTCTGTGCACTTGAAGAAGTAGTCGTTTTTTCTAGACTTCATCGACTGGCTTTGACAGGGGAAGCCCTCTACCAGTCAACCTGGCCAGAAATTCTAGGCAGGCTGTCTGGTGGGTGTCTGCACAGGAGCTTGCTGCTGGAGTCAGACAGGCTGGCTTGGTGCCTGGGTTAGCGAGTGGGTGTGCCTGGTACCTGGGTACACTAGGAGAGTCTGCATCTGGGTCCACAGGAGCCACCATGGCATCTGGGTCCACAGAGGTGGGGTTGGTGCCTGGGATTGCTGTGTCAGGCCTGGAGCGTGGGTCCATGAGGCCAGCCCGGAAGCTGGGGCTGCAGGGGCCTGTCTGGCACTGGAATGGACCTTAGGAATGGGCCTGGGTCCTACGTCTGTGGAGGCCAGCCTAGTACTGGAGTAGTTCTAGAGCCTAGGTTGGTAGGGACTGGGTTCTGCAGGTGGGGCCACAGGTGCAGGCCCGGCGCTGTGATAAAGTTGGGCGTTTACTTCATTTGCTTTACCGCACAACAGAGGGTCTTTCTCTCTGTGCGTCCTGGATTTTTTAAGTAACCTCTACACCCAGCATGGGGCTCAAACTCACATCCTGAGCAGAGTCGGATGTTCCATCAGTCGAACCACCCAGGTGCTGGTTCAACTTTATATAGTTACAGTTAGACTTTAACTATAGAAAAAAATCCTCAGTGATGTCAGAAAGTGAAAGTCTCATAGGGGTGCCCGGCAGGTTCAAGCGATGGAGCATTCAACTCTTGCTCAGGATTGTGAGTTTGAGCCCCACACTGGGTACAGAGATTACTTAAAAAATAAAATCTTTAAATGAATAAATAGGAGTGCCTGGGTGGCTCAGTTGGTTAAGTGTCCTACTTCATTCAGCTCAGGTCATGATCTCATGGTTTGTGAGTTCAAGCCCCACGTCAGACTCTGTGCTGACAGCTCAGAGCCTGAAGCCTGCTTCAGATTCTGTGTCCTCTCTTTCTCTGCCCCTCTCCAGCTCATGCTCTGTCTCTCTGTGTCTCTAAAAAGTAAAGAAACATTAAAAAATTTAATAAATGAATTAAGTAAATAAAGTCTAAGATTTACAAGGATTTGCCGTAAAGTTGACCATTGCAGGGCAATTTCCCTAGGTAGTTAATATGCCCTTTTGGTGTGTAGATTCAGGCTTTCTTTTACTTCTGGAGAGCTTTATTGGATTCTAGTTTTAAACTTTAGTTCTGTTTCTGTTTTTCAGTTTTTCTTTCTCAGGGACTTCAAATATATGTACACACATACTTCAGAGGTATTGTGGGTTTGGTTCCACACTATTGCAACAAAGTGAATATCACAATTAAGAGACTCAAGTGAATTTTTGGGTTTCCCAGTACATATAAAAATTATGTTTATGCTATATTGTAGTCTCTTAAGTGTGCAGTGGCATTATGTCTAAAAAGACAATGTATATACCTTAATTAAAAAATACTTTGTTGCCAAGAAATGCTAGCCATCATTTGGGCATGCAGTGGTCATAGTGTTTTCCCAGTGGAGGGTCTTGCCTCAGTGTTGATGACTGCTGATAGGTCAGGGTGGTGGCTGCAGAAGGTTGGGTGGCTATGTCAGTTTCTCACAATAAGACACAAGTGAAGTTTGCCACACTGGTTGGCTCTTCCTTTCACAGTTTCTCTGCAGCACGTGATGCTGCTTGATAGCATTTTACCCACAGAATCAAAAGGAGGCGGTTCTCTCAAACCCCGCCAGTGCTTTATCAACTAAATGTACATAATATTCACAATCCTGTGTTGTTCATTTCGATAGTCTTCACAGCATCTGCACCAGGAGTAGATTCCATCTCAAGAAACCACTTTCTTTGTTCATCCGCTACAGTTTTATCGTGAGATGGCAGCAGTTCAGTCCCATCTTCAGGCTCCACCTCTGATTCTAGTTCTCTTGCTGTTTCCCCCACATCTGCAGTTACTTCCTCCACCGGAGTCTTGAGGGTTGGAGTCAACTTCTTCCAAACTCCTGTTAATGTTGCTATTTTGACCTCCTCCCGGGAATCATGAATGTTCTTATGGCATCTAGACTCCTTTCCAGGATGTTTGTAATTTACTTTGCTCAGATCTATCAGTTGCAGATCTAGGGCAGCTTCAGCCTTACAGAATGTACTTCTTAAATAATAAGACTCGAAAGTCAAAATTACTCCCTGATCCATGGGCTGCAAAATGGATGTTGTGTTAGCAGGAATGACATTAATCTTGTCGTACGTCTCGTTCAGAGCTCTTGGATGACCAGGTGCATTGTCATTGAGCAGTTATATTTGGAAAAGAATCTTCTTTCTGAGAAGTAGGTTTCAACAGTGGGCTTAAAATATTTAGTAAGCCATGTTGTAAACAGATGTGCTATCATCCAGGCTTTGTCGTTCCATTTACAGAGCCCAGGCAGAACAGATTTAGCACAATTCCTAGGGCCCTAGGATTTGGGGAATGGTAAGTGAGCACTGGCTTCAACTTCAGGGTGCCAGCTGCTTTAACTCCTAACAAGAGTCAGCCTGTCCTTTGAGGCTTTGAAGCCAGGCATTGACTTCTCTTTATCCGTGGAAGTCCTAGATGGGATCTTCTTCCAGTAGAAGGCTGTGGTGTCTGCTTTGAAAATCTGTTGTTTAGTGTAGTCACCCTCCTTAATTATCTGAGCTAGGTCTTCTGGAGAACTAGCTGCAGCTTCTACATCAGCACCTGCTGCTTCACCTTATGCTTTTATGTTATGAAGATGGCTCCTTTCCTTAAGCCTCATGTACCAACCTCCGCTAGCTTCCAACTTTTCCTCTGCAGCGTCCTCACCTCTCTCAGCCTTCACAGAACTGAAGAGAGTCAGGGCCTTGCTCTGGATTAGGCTTTGGTTTAAGGGAATGTTGTGGCTGGTTTGATCTTCTTTCCAGACCACTCAGACTTTCTACACATCAGCAATAAGGCTGTTTCACTTTCTTATCGTTAGTATGTTCACTGGAGTAGCCCTTTTAATTTCCGTCAAGGACTTTTCCTTTACATTCACAACTGGGCTAACTGTTTAACCCAAGAGTCTTAGTTTTTGGCCTTTCTCAGCTTTTGACATGCTTTCCTCACAAACCTCAATCATTTCTAGCTTTTGATTTTTAAAAAAAAAAACTGTTTTAATGTTTATTTATTTTTGAGAGAGACAGCATGAACAGGGGAGGGGCCTAGAGAGGGAGACACAAAATCCGAAGCAGGCTCCAGGCTCTGAGCTGACAGCAGAAAAGCCCGATGCGGGACTCGAACTCATGGACCGCAAGCAAGATCATGACCTGAGCCGAAGTCGGACACTTAACTTAACCGACTGAGCCATCAAGATGCCCCTCTAGCTTTTGATTTAAAGTGAGAGATGTGCAGCTCTTCCTTTCACTTGAACGCTTAGTGGACTTTGTGGGGTTATTAGTTGGCCTGATTTCACTATTGCTGTGTCTCAGGGAATATGGAGGCCCAAGGAGAGGGAGAGAGATAGGGAAACAGCCCATCAGTGGAGCAGTTGGAACACGCACATTTATCAGTTAAATTCGCCACGTTCCATGGGCACAGTTCGTGTTGCCCCAAAACAATTACAACAGTAACATCAAAGATGACTGATCACAAAATCTTCTAATTGGGGCGCCTGGGTGGCTCAATCAGCTAAGCGTCTGACTTCAGGTCAGGTCATGATCTCACAGTTCATGAGTTCAAGCCCTGCATCGGACTCCACACTCACGGTGTTGAGCCTGCTTGAGATTCTCTCTCTCTGCCCCTCTCCAACTACCACGTTCTCTCTCTAAATAAATAAATAAGTAAACTTAAAAAAATATATGACTGACCACAGATCACTATATAGTATAATGACAAAGTTTGAAATAGTATGAGAATAACCAGAACATGACAGAGACAAAATGAGCAAATGCTGTTGGAAAAATTGTACCAATAGACTTGCTCAACATGGGGTTTGCCACAAACCTTTAATTTGCGGAAAAACACAACCTCTTTGAAGCACAGTAAAGTGAAACACAATAAAAGAAGGTATGTCTCTGTGTTGGATCTTCTTTGCCTCTCTTCCAACCACTGTTTCTCTGATCCTGTTACTTATTTATCTCATTTTCATTCTCTTGGTTGTTTTGCCTCTTTTCTTCAGTGTCCTTTATTAAATTTTCATTTGATTCTATTCTCCTTTGATCAGCTTGAAATTAGTCTTCATCTCAGGTATGATTTTGTCTTTTTCTTTCATTCTGTCGTGCGTCAATCAATTTTTGTTTTGCTTCTGCCTGCTTTTGTCCATTTCTGTTCTCTGAGTTTCTGAACTTCTTATTAAAAATACTTTTTCATATCCCCAAATGCTTATTTAAGCATATTTAATTCAGTTTGGAGTGTTGTATTTAAGTTGCCTTGTGATTGATTTTATGGAGTGCATTTTCATTAGCTGAAACGTTTTGATCTTTTTTTTGTTTGTTTTCTTCTGATAATAGCTTTGCATAGTTGTAAATTGCTTTCATCTATTCACTTTGTGGAAAGGGTTAGAAGTTTGTGTTCGTTTTTAAAGATTCCTAGTTCAAGAAAACTTTTGTCTGTAGACGTAGTGAAGTGTAGCCCCTTCAGTTGAGCTCGTTTATTTGAGGAGGTTAGTGGGGAGAGATATTATATGCCCATCAATTCTTTAAGATCTAGTTTGTGTTTTGGGGAGTCTAAATTTCCCCATCTCTTCTCGTCCACCATCCAGTGAAGGAGAAGGTACCTGTCTCTTCCCTCTTTACCCCGTTTTTCCCAGAAGTAGTGCCTTTTTGGGGTTGCCCTTCAGGAGTCCCACAGACATGAGTCCCTGGCTCTCACTGACAAGGTGATTTTTCAGTGTTTTTGTACTAAGAGTAGACTACCTTTCTGGGGTGATTTTTTAGTTCAGATTTAGGCCCTCCGTTCCTCTCTTCTCTTTTCAATGCCTTTTGCCCAAACGCCTCACTTTCCACAAAGATTTGCAGTGGCAACTCAAAGTGCTCTGCTGGAATTTGGTGTTTGTTTTTCCACTTCCAGGTGCGTAGAGCCTGCAGTCACCTATGTCTTTTAGTTGTACTGAGGACGGACGTTTTGTATTGCTTTGTTATTGTTGATCTGTATAGATACTCGGGATGCTTAGTATTGTTAGAGAGATGTATTGTGATTGTTATTTCATGCTCTGCTTGTTGACTGTGTAAGTAGTTTTAAAATCTGCAAATTATGACTATACCTGTAGCTAAATCTTTGCCCAGCTGTGATGAGTCCTTCCGGATAAATTTCTAGAAATAGGTTAAGAGTAATATCACATTTTAAGACTTTTCCTAATGCATACTTTTCAGTTGCCCTTTAGAAAAGCTCCAAGCATTTGTAGCGTCTCGGCTGGGTCACAGGCACTGCAGTAAGCATGGAGACTACAAACATCACGTCCTGTTCTCAAGCTAAGGACACAGACATGAAGCACAGTGGGACAAAAGTTTTGCCCAACAGGTAACATCAAACAGATATATGAGCACAGGAGAGGCAAGAGTACTTTTTGGAACCCTTTTCCATTACAAATAGACCCCCTCTGTCATCACAGAATTCTTCCTACCTTGATGGAACGCTGGCTCCCTCCGAGGACACGCTTCCCCTGCTGCCCCTCAAGGTGGAGCCACTCGCTCATCCACCTGCCCTGTCTCTCTCTGAGCTCTTTCTGTGCCTTGGGCCACCTGCCCCGGTCCTTAGACTCTTTCATGGGCTCTTCTCTCTCCTTGTGCCCCTCAGATGTTAGTGTTCCCTCAGCTTTGACCTTTAGCCTTCTCTTTCTTCCTTTATACGATCTCTCTGTGTGACTTCACCATACCCGCCCTGTGGCTTCAGTGGCTCCCACATATTCACTTCTGGGCCACATCTATCTCCTGAGTTTCTGTCCCAGAAACTCTGGAATCTCTGCTTGGTTACTCTGCAAAAACCTCAGACTCAGCATGTGTAAAGCTTAACTCATCACTGTATGCCAGGCCCGCCCTGCCTCCTTTCTGTGGGTCTGTTAGTAGCATTACCAGTTTCTACTAGTTAGAGAATCAGAAACCTAGAGATAAGCCTTGACTTTGTGTCCCCTGCCTGCCTCTCTCTTTCTCTCTTCCTTCAGGGAATGTGGTTTCTCTGTCTCGTTATCTTCTTTTTGCTTTCATGTGCTACCCTAAACTCTCTCTACGTTCTTTCTCTTCCCTCTTGCTTGTTCTCCCTTCTCTATATTTTTCCTACCCTATTTTTTTAATGTTTCTTTATAGTTTATTTATTTTGGGAGAGAGAGCAAGCATGAGTGAGAGAGGGGCAGAGATAGAGGGGTAGAGAGCGAATCTCAAGCAGGCTCCACACTGTCAGCATGGAGCCCGATGCAGGGCTCGAACTCACGAACCTGGAGATCACAACCTGAGCCTAAGTCAGACACTTAACCAACTGAGCCACCCAGGCGCCCCTCCACCACTTCATTTTTGCTCATTTTCTCTATTTCTCTTTTTCCACTTCCTTCCCCGTTTGTTCCCTCTGTTTTACCTATTCTCAGACTCTTCTCAGCCCTCACCGCCGGATATGAGCCTTGGTCATGCCTCTGTTCTTCTTCCTTTGGAAAATCTGAGTTTGTTTGGGACAGCTTAAAGCCAGAGTACCATTACTAAAGCCCGGCGGCAGAGGAGAATGGGGCGGCCAAAAAGTATCAGATACTTCTAAACTAGAAGCCAACTTGCTGTTTTCTCCCTTCCCCTTCCACCCTAAGAGATAGTCAATATTTATCTTCTGAGCATATGCATTGGTTCCCAAGTGACAGTTCTGGGGTGCCTTGAAAGCCACAAACAGTTAAAACTTGGGTGCAAGAAACACCCCCAGAAAGCCTTCATCCTGTTAAAAGAGACCTGGATGGTCAGGAATGAGGACTTTAAAGAAATATCGATCAGTGAACATCAGCTAATCTTCATGTGTTCAATGGTGGCTCTTTTCCACAGCCTTCTTGAGACTTGGTTCATCTTTAGTTTTTATCACAGTCATAGCCTTGAGGAACGTGACTAATAATTCCAGGAGGCAGTTGAGTTGAATAAAGAGTGTTTTGAACTTCTAAGTTGTTCTGTTAGTGACAGCTGCTCAGAAAGGAATCAGGGGTCTATAAATATTGGCAGATTAGCACCTTGAATAGACTGTCAGGAATCAAATAGACAGCTTGCTCTTCTAGATAGATTTTTGGAGCTGGAATATATTGTTTCTTTATTGACTTATAGGAAAATAGAAAAAGCAAAAGATCTGTGACAATCTAAGGCAGGAATAATCTTTCTACATGTATATATGTTTAACATATGTTGGTTAATTTTTGATAAAGTAAATTGAGTAGAATCTCAGCAAATAATTAGCTCAGTTCATTATGATTTTGAAGGGACCTGAGGATATGTTGTTCCATTCTTCTGCAGGGATCAAAACGGTTATTGCTTCAGAGAATGACACTCAAAAGCATTAAGTAGGGGCGCCTGGCTGGCTCAGCCGGTAGAGCATGTGACTCTTGATCTCAGGGTTGTAAGTTTAAGCCCCACCCTGGGTGTAGAGATTACTTAAAAATAAAATCTTTTAAAAATAAGTAAATATGTATATAAATAAATAAATCGTTAAGTAATTATGCAATTTATAGCTTACCTAAATAAAATTTATACGAAAATGTGGTTCTGCTGAAATGTTCTCTATCTATTGATACCTTAAAAATTACCGCAAAGCAGAGTGGCTTAGAATCATAGACATTTCCTGTCTCATGGTTTCTGTGGGTCTGGAATTCAGGAGCCACTTGGGGGGTTTCTGGCTCTGTCTCTGTCATAGTTGCAGTCAGGTGTCAGCCGGGGCTGCAGTCAGCTGAAGACTTGCCCAGAACTGGAGGGTCTGCTCCTGAGATGACTCATGCTCGCGGCTGTTGGCTGGAGGCCTCGGTCTCACTACCGGGTCCCGTCTCTGTCGGGCTGCCGGGATGTCCGTCGTAACAGAGGAGCTGGATGTCCCCAGAGTGGATGATCCTAGGGAGAAGGCAAGGAGGAAGCCATAGCACCTTTTATGATCTAGTCCCTATTGTCAGCCACCATTACTTATAATTTTTCTGTTTGTTTGAAGCCAATCACTAAGTCCAGTGGGAAGAGGAAGACACTTAGGCTCTACCTCTTGAAGGGAGGAGTATCAGAGAATTTGTATTTAAAAACCATCACAGCACTTTTTGCCTGATTTTTCTCCTTACTGTGGCTGGAAGTAGTACAGCTTAGTCGTTAAGAGCAGGGACTCTGGAGCCAGACTGCCTAGGGCTGATTCTGGTTCTACCACTTACCCATCAGGTGATTTCACATGAGTTACTTTCTTCGTCTCTCAGTTCCTTTTTGTATGCAGTGAGGAAAATAATAGTCTCTACCTCATTAGAGTATGTGAGAAGCGAATCCGTTAACGTAAGATAAGGATGTAGAACCATGACTGACGGGTAGATTACTCTCAATGAGTAGTCGACTTTCGTATTATTGTTGCAGTTTGGGCAACAATATAGCCTTATATTTTTGTCTATTTCCAAATAATCTAACGTAATTCTTGGTCTAACCACACACATAATACAGAGTTTCTGGTTATCTTGGCAAGTCTTTTAAGAATACATGGATAGGGGCGCCTGGGTGGCCCAGTAGGTTGAGCGTCCGACTTCAGCTCAGGTCATGATCTCATGGTCTGTGCGTTCGAGTCCCGCGTCGGGCTCTGTGCTGACAGCTCAGAGCCTGGAGCCGCTTCGGATTCTGTGTCTCCCTCTCTCTCTCTGCCCCTTCCCCACTCATGCTCTGTCTCTCCCTGTCTCAAAAATAAATAAACATTAAAAAAAAAAAAAGAATACATGGATACATCATTGGAGCAAAGTGAGCTGGGAACTCCCAGTGTAGAGTCCACCTGTAATAGAGTAGCCTGTGGGGCCCTAGCTTCCTAATGACACACCATGAAGAAAGTGTATCCCTCTCCACTCTGAAACTCTGACATGTACAGTTCCAGCAACCTGCTCTGAGATACGGGATCCATGTTCATCACTCTTAGGGTTCATTCACATACTCAGCTCATAAATGTGTATTGTATTTCTTTGGAGTTCAAAGCAAAGTGAGTTCTCATAGTACTTTATTTACTGTGAAGAAGCAAGTAAGATACGTATTTTCTAGCTTTCTGGAGTTTACCTCTTTTCATGTAACATTTCATCTTAGACTTGATTTGTTTAGATAGAGACTATGGTGCTTATGCTGGAGTTTTTCCTTAAAATAATCTGCGTAGGGGGAATGGGGTAATCAGAGTTCCAACACTATTAAAGGAAAATGGTTTGCTAAAGAGCAGTCAACAATTTGTAATAGTTAAATACTTCAGTAAATACTCATTTATATCTGTTAGATCTTGACCTGGCATTGCGTTGCCACATTCTTGGCTCCAGAAAGATGTTTTTAAAAGATGCTCATGAATACCACATGTCAAAATTGCAAAAGAAAGCAGTTTTGGCTTTTTTTTTTTTTTACTTTTGTTTGTAGACATAAAATACTAGTGATTTTTCTGAGGTATGAACTCTGTTGCATAGCTGATTTAGAAAATTGTTAACCAGAAGGAATTATTACACCAAATTTCCACCATCTTCTTTCTTATTGATGCCATTAGTCTTTGTGGCTGGAAAGTATAATTGAAATCGCTTCTTTTAAAAAGTGTTCCCTAGTCTTAAATACTGTATATACTTACATACTCTTATGTACCTTGATCTCTTAAGTTTACCCAAGTTCCCTTCAGGTTTGGGGTTCATTTTTCAACTCTGAAAAAAACTATATAGATAGGATTGCATTTGGGTATACATGCCAGAATTCTGACTGCTGTGATTTAACCAAATAAGGGTTTCTTTTTTCCATGTAACAAGAAATCTGTCTTTATGCTCTACCATCCCTAGTGTGTGACTTCTGTCTTAGTACATGTGATCCTATAGTTGTAAGACAGCTATAGTGAGTTAAGTGGTGTCTTGTCATATTGTAGGCAAAAAGTGGCTCAACAGCAGGACCTTTCAGAAACTCTGTTTTTCATTGGTCAGAACTGTGCCCTCTGGCTTCCTCCAGCTGCAGGAGATTCTGAGGAAGCTAGTATTTAAGCAGGGCACACGGCTACCCCAGATAAAGTCAGTGCTCTGTTAGTGAAGAAGAGAAGGAGAATGCACAGTGAATAAGCAACTAATAGTGGCTGTCACAGAGGGTTCATATAGTTGCTGAAGTCTCGAGCCAATATAGCAATCCATCAGTTCATCCTTGGCAACAGAATCTATTATAGTACTTGATTTGATATGAATAATCTGCTTTCTATATTTTTAGGTTCATTTATTTATTTTGAGAGAGACACAGACATGCGAATGAGGGAGGGGTGGAGGGAGGGAGGGAGGGAGTGAGAGAGAGAGAGAGAGAGAGAGAGAGAGAGAGAGAATCCCAAGCAGGCTCTGTGCTGCTGGCAAGGAGTCCAATGTGGGGCTTGAACTCAAGAAACCATAAGGTCATGACCTGAGCTGAAACCATGAGTCAGACACTTAACCGACTGAGCCACCAGGTGCCCCAATTGGCTTTATATTTTTAAAGTTGGATTTGAGAAGCAAAAACATAGTTTGGCTAACCCCATATATATATGAAGATACACACACACACATACACCACATACACATAGTTATAAATCTCTGTACCCCTAAGTAGTGTACATGGTCACAAACCTCAGTAGTGATCTTTACCTGATCTTCTTCCAGCAAAGTCTTTCATTAGAAAGGAATTACTTAAATAATTTTTTTCAAAAGTTGCTTGAATTTCGATTTTTGATTAAGTAAGATGTTTTTTGGCTAAAATGATGTAAATCAATTGTGTGAAAATGCACATTGTATTGATTGAAATTCTAACTATTTAATTTTTAACAGAATTTACAGTATGGTGGCTATTAAATCAAGTTTCAGTAATTTTTTTTTTTAATGAAAAGTCCTTGTTTCTAAAATAATCTTATATCTGGGGTCCCTGAGTGGCTCAGTCAGGTAAGCGTCCAACTTCAACTCTGGTCACGATCTTGCAGTTCATGAATTCGAGCCCTGGATCCGGCTCTCTGCTGTCAGTGCAGAGCCTGCTTCAGATCCTCTGTCTCCCTCTCCATCTGGCCCCGCCCCTACTCACGCATGCGTGCACGCAGTCTCTCTCAAAAATAAACATTTTTTTTTAATCTTATTTCTTATAAAGTTATTTTTTATATTCCTTATGTAGAAGTAACACATGCACTTTAAAAAATTCAACTAATACTGAAAGACATAAAGAAAATAAAAATGACTTACTTATCCAGAAATAATTATTGCTACCTTTTTGATATACATTCCTATGCATATAAAGTATTTGCATTTTAGAATAATGCATGTTAGGTGTTTAGGTAACATATTTTGGAATTACTGTGAACATAGTTCAGCACGAATAAGCATAATAACTGAGATATCTCTTGACATAAGAATTTGAGAAAGCTTTGGATAAATAACTCTGTTTCAACCTTAAAAAGGTAAATAAAAGTTACTATTTAATTTTCATTATTCGTAGCTGAAAAATTTTAAACTAGCGTTGATGGAAAAGTTTGACATTAATAAATCCTTACTGATTTTGATTTATCTTATAACAAGAAATAAAAGGTTTTGCCCTGAGCCTAGGATTTCCTTATTCCTCCCCGAGGCCATTTATTTATTTTGGGGGCTTATAGTTGAAACATTATCAGAATAATAGCAGATGATTGATAGGAAAACAGGATTTTTTTTTTTTTTAAACAGTGACCGTTTAAAGATCTGTGTAGGTTGGGTCCTTTTGTACCTGCACATTCATTTGCCTATCATTCTCAAGCTGCAGATATATTCCACCTCTCTAGTTAAATTTAGCCGAGGAATTGTTAGGTTCAGGTTATAATTGCTCTCTCTCTTCTCTTCACTTTCCCAGCCTCTGCAGTACTTTGACAAGCTTCACTCCTCCCGCAAGCAGTGTTTTCAGTGTGTGTCTTTTATGCACTGTCGACAGGCTCTTTCCACGTCCCGCTGGCCTCCTACTCAGTGTCTGCCCCCACCGCCTGCACCCCCACCTTAGTGCAGGGATGGGCGAACGGAGCTGGGCAGACTCGTTGTGCTTGTAACAGCAACCGCATGGACAACCCTCGGTAGACCTTTTCTATCCTTCTCAGATCTCTTGCCCATAATAAGAGTCAGGTTACCCCCAGATGGTGCTTAGTTGCCTTGATCCTGGGCTCAGGGTTCAAATAGCCAGGATTTCCTACAAGTATGGGTAACAGAGTGAGTGGAAATACTATGTTTTCCATTTAAATGCCACTTTAACATTGTTATTGGACAAATAACGTTATAAATATAACATTGGAATTCATTTTAATCAAAAGGAAAAAATGCCCCTAAATTCTGCAATTTTAGTCAACAATTTTGTTTTTCTTTGTTTTTTTCCAAAGGGCTAGTCTATATGCATATGCAGTTTTTTACATTGTTATGATTAAAGTGGCTATCATTCGATTTCAGAGTTTTTTTATATAATCATTTTTCCATTTTGTTACATAATGTCTAGAGTGATACTTCAATGAGTTTGTTTTTCAAATGGTACAGAGTGGTACAAAATTAAAAAGATATAAAAGGGTATACAATCGAAAATAAGTCCCTGTCCCACCTTGTTTCCTTGCTATCTAAGCTCTCATCCCCTTTTCCTAGAGGTAAAACTGCTTTCCCTGGTTTTTTATAACATGACTCATATGTGTATATATGTATATCAGCTCATATATTATGGACTAATTATATGAGCCCATGTATTTATTTTTATAGCTTTTTTCCCTTTATATACCAGTTTTCAGAACAGTGTATTGTTTTCCCAGAATCCTCCAAAGTATACCAGTAAAAGTTTGTGGGGGCTTTTGCCCATGTGAAGTGGATTTTATCTTTCTTTGAAAAGGTTCAGGGTTTGGTTTTAAATCAGGCAGCAACATTTCTCGTCAACCTGACATCTCTCTCAGCATGTCAAACTGGCTTCAGCTAGCAATACTTCATTATATCCAAAAGGAAAAGCCATTTCAATTTTGAAGAAAAAATCCAGTTCTGAGAACAATTAATATTAGTCTGTAATTTAAAACAAAATGAAGTCTAGTATTTCATGTTGCTTTATACACCCTCTCCTCATACAGAACCAGAGGTGTAACTTTCCTAACTCAGGCAGATGCTAATATTGATAGACACTACACACACACACACACACACACACACACACACACACACACACACACACACACACACACACACCCATCTCCCAAACAACAAAAGTCAGATCTGTCCGAGGGACGTTGAAGGTTTTGCTTCTTATTTTATCATCATGAACTTGTGAATTTTAACATATTTGATGGGATTCATTCCATAGTAACTCTGCTTTTTAATGCTTAAATGGGCCGTCTTGGGTCTGTGGAAGCATCTTTAGATTGTCTTCCAAGTCTTTTTTCATCAGACTCCAGTCATCTTTGATAACTTCCTTGCTTTCTTCAGTTAAGTCCATTCTCTGGTACTAGCTACAAATTCGGTTTCATTTTCTACCTTAACAATTTAAATAAAAACTGAAATATTTCATAAAAATAGCTTCCTGGCATTCTGATATGAAGAGATATTTCAGGCTCATCTTTTTCTCATTGGTAGTTTTAAATTTTAAATTCACTACAAAATTTTGAATAGGATGTTTCATTATGCCTCCCCTAGTGGAAAATGTTTAGGTTTTTCCCATTAATAATTTTTCATCCAATTCTCTGTTGATATATAGACTTTTTTAGTCTTTGGGTTTTGCGCTTGGCATACATTTTCAGGTATAATTATTAATTCGAAGAGTATGAATATTCTTTTAACTCTTAAAAATATTGCCAAATTGCTAAAGTAATTACTAAAGGATTGTGCCCTTTTGCAAAGTGAGTATGGTGGTTTTAGCACAATACTAACATTTAGATATTATAATTATTTTTAATATTTCCTGGGTTAATCATCTAAAATAAAAGGTACTCTCATTTACCTTTTTTCGCTAATTATGAAATAAAATATAATTCCATATTTTTATTTATTTTTGTGTGCGTTATCTATTTATACCCTTTGCTTATTTGCCTAATAGGATCTTGATTTTTTTAAAAGACAAAGACAATTTCTATTTTGTATACTTTGAATGTTAACCTTTTGTCATATTGGTTGTAAAAATTTTAATTCTATTCTAGTTATATATTGACCAATAAGTAACCTTTGAGAGTAACCACTAAATTTTACACATAAACATTAATTTGTTGTATTCAAAACTAGGTATGTAAGCTTGGCAAGTCCCTTTACCTTTCCAGACCTTACTTTCCTCATCTATCAGATGTTGGGTTGAACTTGCTCACATAGATCCTTTCCAGTTCTGACAGCCAAGACTTTTCTTAGCTGCACACCCCATATTAAATGGCCCTTGTGAGTCCCTGCTCTTCTAAATAGAGCAGCTGTCCCATGGAAGTCTTTTTTCACAGCCACGTAGTACAGTTAAACTTCATCTTCTGCAGTCTTCCTTTGCTACCCATATGGTTTGGGAGACCTCCGAGAAGGAACATGGTTTGGAAGAAGTATATTTCTTGATTTGCTTGAGTTAAATCCTGTGATTATTGGTTTTTTCAAGTCATAAGGAAATGATTCTACTTTTTCAACCTTGTTGTTAGAGCTTGTGTTATTTCAAGTAAGTGACTGTTGGATCAGCTTCAGTCTTTTGAGAAAACTTCACGTAAAAAGAATTTTCAGACTGAATTGAGACAAAACCTAATAAAATTTTAAAATAGAGATACAAGAAAATATTTTTTATCCCCAATATCCAGGGTACTTATGGATTAGCATAAGTAAACAAAAAAAAGACTGTAAATTTAAAAATTCAACTGTCAATTTTATTTGGTCTTGACAGTTTTATTAAATCTTTTTTTTTTTATGGAAAGCTTATGATATAGTCTTGCTGGTAAAATATATATGAACCGTCCATAGTTCAAGGCTGCAATTAATAGTCTGGTCTAAAACACCTGGAATGGTCTAAAACAGTCTGGAATAATTGGATGGCAATTTGCTATTGAAATGCTAACTACAATACAGAAGTTTGAAAGAGTTTCTGTGACTTATAATTGACTCATTGTGTTCTCTTCGAGAACAGCTTCTAATATTTTTATGTTTTCATGTTTTTCAAAATGTGACACCCCTTTCTGTCATCTTTAGAAAGGTGAGAAATAGGTCTCCTTTTTTTTCAGCTCTGTATTTTGCTCTCATTGAGAGATTAGACTTTCAGTAACCTTATTCTTAAGAGACTGGGAGACCCCAAAAGTAAACAAACGAAAAGCCTCTGGATATTTGATAAAGCCCTCAGAAAGCTCATTTCCTTCAAAGACCTCTAGGTCCTCTCTTGGAGCCAATTTAGAATTTCTTTTTACGTGTGAGAACCTCAGTTAAATGGAAGAGCAAGCTGCCGGTGGCAAACACTTTGACAGTTGGCCATCTAAAAGAGGAAACTGTATAAAAGACATTCTAGTAAACCAGAAACTGCTACTGGAGTCAAAGCTGTTTAATATGTAGGGAAATGGCTCAAAAACTGAGCACCTGGTTCTGTTTCTTTCATGTACACTGAGTTACAACTGGATTGTTTTCTCCTTGTATTGGCCATAAAGGAGCTCAGTGCCAAGTTAGTGGTCTGCCCCAAACCCAAGTACACAGGCCTTCTCATCTATTTAGGTGTTAATTTCTCCCATTGTTTCAAGATATTTTTCCTACCCTTATTTCCTCTAAGCCTAGCTTCCTACCTTCTATTTTTATTATGTATTGTCGTGCTTTTCCAGCTCTTCTCAAGTTTCCTAACGTCTGTGAAAGGGGGAGGGGGTTGTATAGTTTTACTCTAGGGATTTGAGAGTAAAGGCAAAAGAGCCTGCCATAAATGTGAAGTCACCTTTTTCATGTTTTAATGTAAAAATGGATCTCTCCCCCCCCAAAAAAAATTTTTTTTTCAGGGAAAATACATGAACCAAGACAGTGTACTATGTATATATGCTGTGGCTTTATCTCCTGAAGTAGAATTGCTTATGTGGGGGTAAAATTCCAATGAAAAATACTTTGAATTGTTCATGCAACACAATGCAACTTAGTATTGACTCTCAGTAAGTCCAACACAGTCATTTTTTCCTCCAGTATTGAAAATATTTCCTCTTTCTTCATTTGAATTCTAGATGAAATAGTTGGTTTGCATTTGGGGCCTGCGTTGGATGACTCTTACATTATCTTGGAGCAGTAAAATCACAGTCAAGGGGATGAGTAGCCAGGAGACCCAAGACCACCACTCACGCTGGTGTCCGCAGTCATACTGAAATACTGGGGGGAGTCACCTGCAGTAGTTTTCTATCTTATATTCTTTGGGTTGAATTCATACAGTTGAGTTGGAGTAAGTTAACTGTTAATAGAATGTCACTGGAATAGACCGTGCTGCACTTCCTTGGGTTATACATGCACCAGTTTGAGAAGCACCTCAGGGTTTAAAATTTTGTCACAGGGGCGCCTGGGTGGCTCAGTCGGTTAAGTGTCCGGCTTTGGCTCAGGTCACGATCTCACGGTTTGTGAGTTCGAGCCCCACGTCAGGCTCTGTGCTGACAGCTCAGAGCCTGGAGCCTGCTTCCAATTCTGTGTCTCCCTCTCTCTCTGCCTTTTCCCCGCTCATGCTCTGTCTCTCTCTCAAAAATAAATAAACATTAAAAAAAAATTTTTTTGTCACATCAAGGGAAAAATTTAATTCTAACTGTGCATTTCTTTCCAATGCTAGACACATGACTGTCACTGATAGGCGATATGATTTTCTCATGTGTCTCCTTTCTTATCCATTTCAGTTTAGTCAAAGATAAGCATGAATGTACTCAGTCCCTCTATCCTTTAGCACAAAGAAATATAATGCCCTCTTACAGGTTAGTACATCCTTTAGAAATGCTCACCCCAAGTAAATCCAGAGCTTATCATTTAAATATCATAATTTTGCTATTGATTACAGTGTAAGACACAAATTTCTTTTGTCAGAGCTCAGTAAAGTAAGTGTGGTTAAGTAAAATATATTGAAAATTGCTTTGGGGGCAGCAGGTAGGTACTACAACCCCAAGAGGCATGGCCAGTTTTCTACGGTCTGGGAAAATAGAAAAGAAAATTGCCCTTCTGTCAGTCTTTCTTTAAAAAAAAAAAAAAGAAGAAGAAAAAAAGCCATTCATCTTCCTTGAGTCCCATACTCCCACACTTTTCTTCATTTTGGCCAGAAATATTTTATTTCTCTGAGATTAGCTTTACTGTAAGAGAAAATATTTAAGAAAATTCCTGTTTAAAATTGGAATTAGCTCAGTTTCAGAATTATCTTCTTGCTGGTGCCAAACGTGTAAATTCATGTTAAGAGTAATGATTTTATTAATTTTGAAGTCAAATTTGTGTATTTTATTAGTGCAAGGAATGTGGAAAAGTACAAGGAGCAGAGTTTAAAAATGACTCCAAATTCTACCATTAGAACTAATCTTCATTACTGTTGGGTAAGCACCATTCCAGAGAAGGTTTCCTTCACATATATATTAATATAAGGAAGAAAAATCAGATGGATGGAAGAGTCAAGATAAATATCTCCTACATACATGCTACTTTTCCTTAAAATTATTGAGTTTATTAAAAATAAGTATAAAATCCTCTTACCATGACAGATATTTTATTAAAAGTCCCTTAAAGCTTAACAAAAAGTTATGAAAACTTATATTATAATTACCTTTGGCTATATTTTAGTTTCAACCAATATCTCTTAATTCTGTTAAGGAAATTAGTGTGGTCACATCTCTTTCCATCTCTTTTTCCTTGGCTCCCATTTTAAACTTATATTACTAACGTATTATTGTGGTTTATAAGCATTTACCCTATGTTCTATGACCACAATTACCATAAGTGTTTAGTCTTAGCTTTATATTTGAATGGATTCATTGCCTACTATGGGCCCTTTGACCATGACTTCTCCATTCCTGAATTCTTTATTTTGATTCATCTCTTTCTGGACTGAATGTCTGACAGCATGTGTTTCTTAGGAAGGTTGGTTACATAGGCATTATGTGGCAGATTCTTTCATATTTAGTGATGTTATGTCTTGTCATTGTGCTAGAGTGACATCCTTGGCTGGGTAAAATATTCTTGAACATCCTTTCCTTCAAACCGTTGTAATGCTGCTTTATTGTCTTCTGACTTTGGATATTGCTGTGGAGAAGTCTGAAGCTAGGCTGATTTTTTTTTTACCGCTTTGTAAGTAACTTCTTGGTTTATTTACTTATTCATTTTATTATTTATTTATTTATTTATTTTGGTCTGAATCCCTGAAGGTATTTTTGTAACCAAGAAATTTCTGTTTTTTTCATTCACTATCAGTTTTTTTCTGGAGCACAGTATATTCTTTCAGTACAAATTTAGTTCTTACGTTTCTTGGGTTATACCCTGGAATACATTTTCTGTTCCATATATTGGGTTCTCTACTTTGGGGATAACAATTATCCCTGTGTTGGATTGCCTTTGTTTTCCATAATTACTGTCTTCTTCTCAGTTGCTTTAAATTTTTACTTTCTTCCTAGATGCAATGCATGCTTTATTTTTTTCTTTGTATTATGTTTGTATGGTTGCCATCCCTCTCCATCTTTCTAAGGTATGAGCAGCCCTGTCCAGCCATTTTATTTGCTCTGATATGGATGTTACTGAATTCTTCCTGGCTGCCTTCCTACAGTGTTTAATATTCAGTTTTTTTCACCTGTGAGCTACAATTTAGAACCAGAGTTTTCCTGTTTTACGTATTTTTCTACACACTAAGGGCATAGGGGTAGGGCTTAGGAGAGGGCATGAATATTAAGACATAAAGTCTCAGTAATTAAAACAGTGTGTATATATATTGAAGAAGAAAGGTCTTCAGGATATTTTTTAAGGGAAGAAAAACAGAGTATAGAGAACAATGTGTATAAAATGCTGCCGTTATGTAAAAAGTTGGAAAAAAGGATCTATATAAATACGTCTTAATACATTCACTTACATATTTGCTGTTATATACCTAAGATATATCTCTGGAGTGATAGACAAGGAATTAATATTTGGTTGCCTATGAGAAAGGCACCTGAGTCGTAGTAGGATGGAATTGGGAGGGAGACTTTTCTCTATATATCTTTTTATACTTTTAAAATTTTGAGCAATGCGAATGAATGACTTATTTAAAAACATATGAGCTCTTCCTTCCCTTCTGAGATATAATTGTTCCATGCTAGGGTTCCGCCATTTCATAAAAAGTGTACCCCATTCCCACAGGGAACACAGTGCTAGTCCTCCAGCTCAGTGTGGGGCTGGAAAGGCTTGGCATCCACGAGGCGGCTCCTGGTTAGCCCCATCCTCCACTTAACCATCACCTTCCAGCCTCCGTGTCTGTCATACTCCGCTCAGAAATTTGTTTCTCTCCAAATCTGAGCCCGTTGGTGAAAATTCTCAAGATTGTGTTGATTCACCAATATCACTTTTGGGAAATGGGGATAGAGTAGGAGGTGTGCAATAATCTTTCCTTTTTTGGCTAGAACTTTTAAAAATATATGGCATACAGTTGTTACCCCATTCCTTTTTGGTAGCTGCTGTTGAATGTTGTTTTTGTTATTGAATATTACTATATTTAGTTTAGTGGATTTGATATTTGGGTGGGGAGATCCTGGTTTCACTTGCCATCATCTAGTTCAATTTCTGGCACCAACTTTATGTCTCCTGCCTTGCATGGGTCTGGCCTCCATTATGCATGTATTCCTTGACGATTGGCTCCTTTTCTGGTCGTGGGCTTCAGCTGAACACTGTTCTGCTCTGCTCGCAGCCTACGTTGCCTTGCCTACACCTGACTTTCAGTCGACTCTTAGTCATAGGTAGCCAATCTCCTAAGGCCACTAACCTGGTCCTGGTCCATCGAGAGCTGTACCAGTTAGGGTGGATTTCCAGTGCTGCCCATCTCTGCAGAGCTCAGGGATTGTCCTCAAAGCACCCTGGTTCTGGAGAATCAAACTGATTGCCAGATTCCCTTTATACAGCTTTTGCTTAACACACGCACACATGCACATATAAAAACTTGTGTTTCTTTTAATCTGCTAATGTTTTGCTTCAAAAGTTCCTTGCCCTTTCAACATAAATTCCCATAATTATTTCTCAAGTTATAACCTCGCCTTGCCAAAGATGTGCACTGCTGATAGAAACATTTTTTTCTGAAACAAGAAGTGATCATGCCATTCTGCTGTTTACAAATGTTTAGTTGCCTCATACCACCTTCAGGCAGAAGTCCTACAATTAAGACCTATCCCGAAGCAAATCAGTTACAGCCTGAGAGTGTAAATTCATGAGGGCAGGGACGTTGTCTCGTTTACCATTATCTCCATCATGGAAAACAGTACTTGGTACTTGGTACACAGAGGAAGTACTCCACAAATATTTGTTGAATGCAATTAATGAATAATAGTTGCCTAGCAAGTCTTTTTTGTTGTTTTTTTTTTTTTTAATAAATTTTGGCCCAGCGATGGTTTACTGGTAAGATTGAAGAATCTCTCCTTGGTGTCTGAAAACAACCAATTTAATTAATCAACAATCAAAAATCTGCAGTTTAGGTGGTTTTAACATGCTAGGTCACGTGTTCAAATGAAAGATAAGGGCATAGTAAATGCAATCGCATTGGAGTTGACTTCAAGAAGTCTAGGGAAAAAAAAGGATCTGGTCTATGCCCTCATTCCACAAGAATTTGTGATAACTTCTACATAAAATATGATAATATAGTATACTTTAGATTTGGCTCGAAACTTCGACTACCACATTGAAAAGGGCAACTGAAAAAGGGGTGCCTGGGTGACTCAGTTGAGCGTCTGACTTCAGCTCAGGGCATGATTTCACAGTTCGTGGGTTCAAGCCTCACGTTGGGCTTTGTACTGACAGCACGGAACCTGCTTCAGATTCCATCTCCCTTTCTCTCTGCCCCTCCCCCACTCCTGCACATGCTCTGTCTCTCAAAAATAAATAAACATTTTACAAAAAGGGCAACCAAGAATATAACACTGTATGCTAACTATACTAAAATCAAAATAAAATAATAAAAGAATGAATGGCAATTGAGTTATATAACTTCTATCATTGGAGAAGAGTAAATATTTCTTAGTATTGATTTCTAAAAATATTTCCCACCTAGGGCTTTATGTAAGGGGCGTGGAGTGATAGAGTGTATATTATACTAATGCATACCATTCCTACAGCAAACAATGATTTTTTTTAGCAGTTCTTCATGAAATCCAGCTAATAATAACAACAAACCCAACTTTGTGATATCAGTTCTGTTCAGAGCAAAGATGGTATGGTCCATCTATGTGGCCTTCTGTTGTCGGTCTGACTTAACTCCAGGGATAAACTTGGAGCCCCTGGCCTTCAGATGGCATTCCTTATAAAGGGCGTCCTTCTTCCTGCTGGCCTTTCGACTGGTTCCGCAGAGCAGGCATTTTGAGATTGGGCTGTCAGGCTAGGGCCAAAACTTCTGTTTGCTGGGTGACTCGGTTGAGGTGGGTTCATATCCCATAGAAACCAAGTGAGTGTTGGTGTGATTGACATCATTTGGGGGAATTCAGGTGCCCAAACAGGCAATTTCCCGAATAGGGAATTTAGGAGCATCTACTCGCAAAGCCAGAAACGTCTCTGCATCTGCATCAAATTAGAAAGCATTGATCAACATTTTTATTCCCTAACTTATTAAGATTTAAATTTCCTGGCTTTCTATTTATTCCCTAACTTACCAAAATTTAAATTTACTGTTGAGGGTAGGCTAAAGGAACCATGCTTCTATGCTGCTGGTGGGAGCGTATATTGATACAAACATTTTGGAAAGCAATTTGGCAATATATTGCAAGAGGCCTTAAAGGAATTCATAGCATTTGACCTAGTAGTTCTACTTCTGGGAACTTTCCCAAGGAAATAATCCTTAAAAAAAAAAAAGTTCTAAACCTCAGAAATTTTAAAGTATTATTTGTAATACTTTATTACTTCATTTATAATATCCAGAAATTAGAGCAATCTAAATGTCTGACAAAAAGAGAATAGATAAGCAAATATATTCTATTCAAAGGAACATTATGACTCGAGTTAAAATATTTTGTAGAATATGTTCCAAGAAAATTTCTTAAAATGTTAAGTGAGAAAGCGAATTACAAAGAGTACAAATAATAGAAGTTGAACTGTATTTAAAAGTACACTTAAGGGTACCTGAGTGGTTCAGTCAGTTAAGTGTCCTACTTCAGATCGGGTCATGGTCTCATGGTTTGTGAGTTCGAGACCCGCCTGGGCTGGCAGGTCGAAGCCTGAAGCCTGCTTCAGATTCTGTGTCTCCCTCTCTCTCTGCCCCTCCCTCACTTGCACTCTGTTCTCTCTCTCTCTCTCTCTCAAAAATAAATAAACATTAAAATTTTTTAATTGAATAATAAAAATACACTCAGAAGAAAAGACTGGGAAATATACCTAAGGAATAAATGTTTTTGGTTATTAAAACTTACTTTTGTGGCGCCTGGGTGGCTCAGTCAGTTAAGCATCCGACTTCGACTCAGGTCATGATCTCATGGTTCATGAGTTCGAGCCCCACATCAGGCTCTGTGCTGACAGCTCAGAGCCTGGAGCCTGCTTCGGATTCTGTGTCTCCCTCTCTTTCTGCCCCTCCCCTGCTCATGTTCTGTGTGTCTCTCTCTCAAAAATAAAATAAACATTTAAAAAAAAAAAACTTTTAAGAAAAACAATCTGATAATTTTTGATTAGCACATTCAAAGGAAAGACCTATATAAATCTTTGTATTCTCTAGGAAAGGAAACTCTATAGTAAAGAAGGGGTAATTAATTATACTCAGATTCTACTGAATTTCAATATTCACCTCTCAGAGCAATGAAGTCCCTCTGTTGAAGTTACATTTAGTAATAAGCGTTCTGATTTTGACAGCAGGAAAAAGGTGCCCTCAGATGAGGGTCTCTGAAATCCCAACCTTTCTGTTATTACAAAGGTTGTGCCTCTCTTGTAAGTGAATAAAATGACATTTTGGTTTATTAACTGGACTCTTATGAATTTGATTAGTCTTGTGTCAATCTCCCAAGAGCCTGATTTTCGCTCATGAATGGGACAAAATTAGGTGTTTGAACTTGGAAATCTGAGTTCCAGATCCTGGACTTCTTGATTCCCACTAAAATATAGCAACAATTTTGGAACACTTTTCAGACCATTAGCAGTCTAGCCCTTTGTTTCACTGGCTAAAGAAGAAAAGAGCAGAAATGAAAGAAAAAATAATATTTGTATGTGATGAGCTAGTCTTTGAGTTAAAAAAAAGAAAGAAAGAAAAAAGACTAGAAGTATTGGTGGTCTTTCCGTAAGCAGCAGATGCTTCATAACTCATTTAGGAAGGCCTTTGAGCGGATCTTCTTAAGTTTTTCTGGTAGTGTAAGCTATAATATAATCTGGCTAAGTATATTCACTAAATGTTTGACTCACTAATTAACTTCTTTAGCAATATTACATATTATAAAACCAGACTTTGTACTTAATTCACACATTTATTTTTTTATAAAAGCTTTATTCATATCATAATTCACATATACAGTTCCCCCCTTATTGTGTACAATTCAGTATTCACACAGTGGTGCAACCCTTACCACAGTCAATTTTAGACCATTCTCGTTACCGCCAGAAGAAATCCAATACCCATTAGCAGTCACTCCCAGTTTCCTTCCTAACCTTCTAGCTCCAGGTAACCACTAATGTACTTTCTGTCTCTATAGTTTGTCTATTCTAGACTTTTCATATAAACTGACTCATGTAACATGTGGTCTTTTGTCACTGGCTTCTTCATTCAGCATGTATTCAGAGTTCATCAATATTATAGTATGTATCAGTACTTCATTTCTTTTTATTTATTATTCATTCTTTTTACTTTTATTTACTTTATTTCTAATGTTCCATTGTATAGCTCTACCACATTCTATTTATCCATTCATCATTGTTGGACATTTTTATTGTTCCCAATTTGGGGCCAATATGAATTACCACTATGAACATTCTTTGCAAGTGTTCGTGTGGGCATATTTTTTTTATTTTTCTTGGGTATATACACACCTAGAAGTAGAACCGATGGGTCATCTGGTAATTCCATATTTCACATTTTGAGGTGCTGGCACACTGTTCATTCTCCAGAGGAGCTACACCGTTTTATAATCCTGTCAGTAATGTGTGAGGGTTCCAATATCAACACATCCTTATCAACATTTGTTATTCTCCATAATAATGTATCTGATGATTATAACCATCCTAGTGAAGTATATCTCATTATGATTTCAGTTTGCATTTCTCTGTTGAGTAATGACTTGAGCATCTTTTCATGTCCTTATTATCCACTTGCATATCTCTTTTGGAGAAATACCTATTCAAATTTTTTGCCCATTTTTTAATTAGGTTCTCTTTTATTGATAGAATTTTAAGAATTCTTTATTTTGAATGGAAGTTCTTTATTATATATAATTCATGGATATTTTCTCCAGTCTGTGGGTTCTCTTTTCATTTTCTTGTTGGTATCCTTTGAAACACACATAATTTTGATGAAATCCAATTTATTTATTTTTTCTTGTGCTTTTAGTGTCAAACTAATAAACCATTGCTTAATCCAGATCACAAAGATTCACATTTATTTTTTCTTCTAAGGGTTTTACAGTTTTAACTCTTATATTTAGGTCTTTGATCCATTTTGAGTTAATTTCTTTGTATATGGTATAAAAAGTATTCTAACTTTATTTTTATTTATATTTTTATTTTTTACCAAATTGTTTCAGCACCATTTATTGAAAAGACAGTTATTTCTCCATTGAATTGTCTTGACATACTTGTTGAAAATCAAGAATTATAAATGTGAGGGTTTATTTCTAGACTCTCAACTCTATTCTGTTGGCCTACATGTCCATACCTTTATATTCTTTTTCATTCACTCCACAGAGATTTGTTGAGCATCTTTATATGGCAAGCATTGTTGACATGTCCATGTTACTTGCTTTTGGAAACTAAACCGTTCCTCTTCAAAGCCCAAATCTTCTTTAAGAAACTCATTCTAACAGAATAGAGTATCTTTTTTTCTTAACGAAATGTGAGGTGATTTCCTTTCATAGCTACACCCATAGAGACAATTTTATCTCTGATTTGTACACAGAGTTTTGGCGAGTTGTTGTTGTTTTATAAATGTTCAGAAGTCTGAGTGTTTTAGAAGACTTAGAAGAATGCAAATTTGTCTGGGATGGTCCATTAGATGTAATGAAGATGGATTAGTTTTATTTTAATTTTTTTAATGTTTATTTATTTTTGAGAGAGAGAGCACGCACATGAATGATGGAGGGGCAGAGAGAGAGAGGGAGACAGAATCCAAGCAGGCGCTGCGCTGTCAGCACAAATCCCGCTGTGGGACTAGAACACGAATTGTGAGATCATGACCTGAGCTGAAGTTTAATGCCCAACTGACTGAGCCACCTGGGTTCCCCAAAGATGTGTTAGTTTTAGAGTGAAAGGAGGATCTGCAGCCATGATGAGGGTTCCTGGCAGGTGTAGGGTGGCCCACATGCAACTTGAAAGATGCATGAAGTTGGTAAGTCTAGTTGCTGCTATCAGCAAGGCCAGAGAGAAATGGCAGGGGTGAGGGTGGAAGAGCTCCTGGATTGGGTACCCATACTTCTCTTATCAGTTTTATTTAAAAAATTTTTTAAATTTTTTTTAAATGTTCATTTATTTTTGAGAGAGACAGACAAACAGACAGACAGAACATGAGTGGGGAAGAGGCAGAGAGAGAAGGAGACACAGAATCCGAAGCAGGCTCCAGACTCTGAGCTATTAACACAGAGCCTGACTCGGGGCTCGAACTCATGAACCGTGAGATCATGACCTGAGTTGAGGTCAGATGCCCACCTGACTGAGCCACCCAGGCGCCCCTCCAGATTTTATTTTACAGGGGCAGTTCCTTGCCAGTATCAAGCCACAAGAAAATGAGGCTTACAGATAATGGCTTATTGCTGGGTCTTAGATGACCTGAAGGAGGCAAGAGTTTTTCGTATGGTGGTGCCTGGTCTTCCTACCGGGGTTGCGGTTGTAAGAACTGAAGGGGAAAGCCAAAGAAATATACACTTAGCAGAACCTAATGGTTATCTAAAATAACTAAAGATGATTCTGGTGTTATAACTTTCAGACTTTGGAAGGATAATTGTACCAATGTTTACTGTAATGAACCAGGTGAAGAGGAATGGCTCGTATAGATTATAAACTGTGATTTTGGTATGCTTATTGACAATATTTGAATTATAGGAGATAACCAGGAGATAGTACAGTATCTAATAATACAGTATAAACAGTATATATGATATCAGGAGTTGCTAACATTCATTAGATATAAATACAGTTGATTTCCCTTCTGCTCATTTTTTAAACCAATATTATAAAATGACCTTTCAGTCTCTAATATTAGACATTAAGCAATGGTTTTGTTTTCTCTACATTATAAGTGTAAAATATATTGCACTTGGGCAGTGATTTTTGACAGGCTTGAGAATAGTACCTAGATTCCATGGTATGTTATTGCCATTAACAATATTGTTTTGGGGAGGGGGAAGCAATATTATTGTTTTGGAGGGGGAAAAGTTTTTAATATTGAAAAACAGTTTATATGCCAATGTAGGTAAGTTTCAGTTGCTCAAGATGGTTTTATGTCTCACCATTAAAATTGAATGTTTTGAAAATTTATTACGTGTTGAAACTTAGTACAATATACATTTATTTACCCATCCTAAAATATCTTTCAGGAATTGTTCCATCTTCTGTTGTCCTGACTTCTTTCCAGGTGATGTCAAGAGTTTTTCTAATATGGGCAGTAACACACAGTGTCAAAGAGGTAAGTGTTTATGTAGACTAAAATAAAGAAATATCAGTACTAACAAATGCTAGGCAACTTTTCTCTCTCACGTGTGTGTTACGGCTAAAGATGGACCTCTAGGTCACGTCGATATAGCCCAAATAAAATGCCTAGTCTCTGTAGCAGTTGGGTTACTGGTGGGAAACATAGTCCAAATATACAGTGTCATTAAAGAGAAGACTGGCTAAATGATAAAGTCCTGCAGTCCTACTTCCCATAGAGATTTGGATGATGCGGACGCGGTCTGCGGCTGTTATATTTTGGGGGTATCTTGTTTGTATCCAGCGATTAAACTGGACATCCGCAACCTTATAGTGGGACTTATGGAGGAGTAGGGGCTATTAATTCAGTCTAGAGCCCTGCTCTTTATAGGACCAGGAGAAACATACTTGCTTCCACCCCGCCCGCCAGGATTAATGGGACTCCCCATGTGCAGAGTCTAGTGGTTCTGGAAGGGGAGTGCTCTGCAGAGGGCTGGGGCCGTGTGTACCCAGGCAGGCCCGGGGTGCTGGTGTGGAGAACGCCGGCATTACCATTGGCGTGACTCCACAACTAGGCTTTCATTTTCTGGGATTGGAGAAGGGGATTTTTTTTCTGTATGTTTCTCACTTTTTAAAAGTCCATTAGTTCTTGCTGACATCACCTTCAGGTAGAGTACCTGTAGCCACCAGGAGGATTCATTTTTCAGTTTTTCAGTCCCAATAACCTAGCATCAGCATTACTGGAATCTTTGGGGTTCATAAAACGTGCTTATCCATTAGCATTATTCTGATGTTTTCTTTGTCTTCTATTCTTCTGAAATCCCTGTCAAAACATTTTGGTTGTCAGGATCTATTTTGACAGCTTCGTTTGTCTTTCAACTAATGAGGGGTGGTTTGTTTGTTTTTTAACTTTTTATTGGCATATGATATACATACAGAAAAATGCATATGGCTGATGAGTTTTTAACCAAAGCTGATTAAACTAAGTTATTATTTTTGTTACATTCTATGACATTTGCAGATCCAAAGGCTTTTTTTTAACCTTTCTCACTTCTTGACGATGTCTAAACTTTATATGCAAGAATGTAAAAACCATCACATACTTTTTAAAAATCCCTGTTAATATACAGTGTTCTGTTAGTTTCAGATACGATATAGAGATTCATCAATTCTGTGCATTACTCAGCATTCATCATGGTCAGTGTGCTCTTAGTCCCCTTCACCTCTTTCACCCATCCCCGTCTCATAACCATCTGTTCTCTATGGTTAAGAGTCTGGTTTTGGGGGACACCTGGGTGGCTCGGTCAGTTAAGTGGCAGATTTTGGCTCAGGTGATGATTTCATGGTTCGTGAGTTTGAGCCCCACATCGGGCTCTCTGCTGTTAGACCAGAATCTGCTTGGGATCCTCTGTCTCCCTCTCTCTCTCAAAAATAAATAAACGTCTAAAAATTTTTCTTAAAGAGCCTGAGTTTTGGTTTGTCCCTTTTCTCTTTGTTTAATAGTTTTTAAAAACTGATCACATTTCTTTAAAAAAAAAAACCACCAGCAAGTAACTCCTAATGTAGCATATTGCCCTTTGTTCTCACTGTGATTTGTTTATAGAGTGAGGAAAAGTCACTTTATTTATAATACCATGTAACTTTTTCATTCATTTCAAAGTTCTTTCTACAAATCATTTTTAACCTATATTCCTTCCTTACTTACGTACTTACAATATTTGTTTTAATGAACAACTTATTAACTTCCCAAGAGTCTCAAGTGACCTAAAATTTCTTTCTACTAGGAACTCATCTACATTCTTAAATAGGTAATTATATAGTTTCAGTAATTAAACATTGGGTACATGAAGACAGAGTATTGTCAACTATGGGGTGTGTGATCACTTTGCCCGTCCAATCAGATATCACTTGTTCAGGTGCCAGTGGCCCAGCTGACAAATTATTTATGGCCTCTGTTTTCCTTCTTCTGCCTCAGTGCTTGCTCTTCTCCTTAATAGCCTTCTGGCAAAGGCGGTTACCGGTAAATCTAAAATGCCTACAATTCAGGTCAGCCAGTTGTTAGCTTTATCACTGTGAGCAACATTTGCCAGAATTTCCTGGGGGATCATTAAGACTGCTTGGTTTAAAAAGCTATTAAATGTCTGTGTGGATTATAGGCGCAGGCACCTGGCCTTTGTCCTCAGTGACCATGCCGCTTGACTGCATACATTTGACAGTTTCAGATGGTTTCACATATGGTGTCATGTTCGAACTTTACAGTAAATTATATACTTGTTACATTTGCATATTCAAAATTGCTTCTCTGCAGCCAAACTTTCCACTGTTTCCACTGTCACCGGCATGTTAAGAACATGGTGTAATAAATTGTGTCGTCTTTCTGCCACCTGTGGGGTCCTCTTCCTCTCACATATACCCTATTAGTCGACTTGCTCCTTTCTCACTAATTAGGATTCAGTGTTTCTGCTATTTGGGGATTTTAGTTCTTTTCTCCTTGAACAAAGTTTTTCTTTGAACAAAACTCCTTCATTATTTTGTTTATACAGTAGGTCCCCTCCCGGCCCGCCCCAGGTCATGGATAGCTAACTTAAAGAGCCTGATGCTGTGGCATTTCAGAGGCCAGTCTGCTGTCTGTCCCCTGTTCTCAGCCTCTGCCCTAGGCCAAATGTGATTTTTTCCTGCCTTAGACTTTCATATTAGTGGTAATTCACTTTGTTCTATACAACATTACTTATGGCTTCCCTGCTAAACTTCCATTCTTCTGTTTCCTGAAACACCTTTAAAATATACTTGGGGTATCTAGGTGGCTCAGTCGATTGGACATCCAACTTTGATTCAGGTCATGATCTCACAAGTTCATGAGCTTGAGTCCCACGTCAGGCTTGCTGCTGTTGGCACAGAGCCTGCTTCAGATCCTCTGTCCCCCTCTCTCTCTGCCTCTCCCCTGCTCACGCTTGCGCTGTCTCTCTCAAAAATAAACATTTTTTAAAAATACATTCTCATTTTCCTTATATTCAACTCTGTTTAATGGTGGGACCCACATAACTAACATAACGAAATTGATGTCAGAAACAGCTGCTTGACAATATATATCACGGGGCGCCTGGATGGCTCATTTGGTTAAGCATATGACTTCAGCTCAGGTCATGATCTCGCGGTACGTGGGTTCAAACCCTTGCATTAGGCTCTGTGCTGACAACTCAGAGCCTGGAACCTGCTTCAGATTCTGTGTCTCCCTCTCTCTCTGCCCTCACCCTGTTTGCGCTCTGTCTCTCCATCTCTCTCAAAGATTAATAAATATATCTCACTTTCTCATGGTCACGTTCAAATTCTTTTCATACTACTACCTTCATCCTCAGTTTCTTTTTACATCCAATTCCCCTGTGAAGTGAACAAGAGGGGCCCCTGGGTGGCTCAGTCGGTTAAGCATCCAGCTTCAGCTCAGGGCATGATCTCACAGTTTGTGAGTTTGAGCCTCATGTCAGACTCTGCACTAAACAGTGTAGACCCTGCTCGGGATTCTCTGTCTGCTTCTCTCCGCCCCTCCCTCTCTCTGTCTCGCTCTCCCTCTCAAAAATAAATAAACATTTTTAAAAAATAAAGTGGACAAGAATTCTTCATGTTCATAGCGTTGGTTTGGATTCGGACTCTTGCTATCCCCACTCTGGCCTGCTCAGGTTTTCCATGCTCATTCCCTTTGTTTTTCTGTAATTGTACATGGTGCACTAATGGCTTAGGTACCTTTAAAGACTAGATGCTGCTGTTTTAATATGCGGGGTGTATTTACTTCTAAGAGGCCTTATAGGACACGCATCTCACTTGTCATTTTAATTCTGCCCATGCCGTGCTAGTCACATAGATGTTGCCATGTACACTGTAGGACCAGAAGGTGACTAGATGGCTTTCTTTTATGATGGGAAGGACCCACCCACCAGTTAGTGTGACATCTCGATTGGTAGGATATTAAAAAATTCTAAACTGAGCATAGCAAATAACCTTCCCACTTTTTTCCTTTTAATGTTTATTTATTTTTGAGAGAGAGGGAGGGAGAGAGAGAGACAGAGCGTGAGCAAAGGAGGTGCAGAGAGAGAGGGATCACAGAATCCAAAGCAGGCTCCAGGCTCTGAGCTGTCAGCACAGAGCCCAACATGGGGCTCGAACCCACAAGCCTTCGAGCCGTGAGATCATGACCTGAGCCAGAGTTGACCACTTAACCAGCTGAGCCAGCTGAAGCCGGATGCTTAACCAACTGAGCCAACCAGACTTTTTTTTTTAATGTTTGTTTATCTTTGAGAGAGAGAGACTTTTTTTCCTTTTAAAGAGAGCACCAGGCTTTTTTTTTTTTAATGTTTCTTTATTTTTGAGAGAGAGAGGGACTTTTTTTCCCTTTTAAGAGAGCACCTGTATGAGCAGAGTAAAGCTTCTGACAAAAACAGCAAGCTGAGAGTGGGAGGTAGGGTATGAGAATCAGCACTTCTAGCTGATCTCTCTCCTTTTCAGCTTTCACCCTTGTCTCCCCACCTTGAACTGGCGCCTTCCCCACCCCTTAGCCAGGCCTGCCACTGTTGCCGCCCCATCCAGCCTCTCTGGACTTTTTCCTCCTTGCACTCTGTTTCAGTCTCTTCTTTGTCTCCTCATTGAACTGAAACAAGATTGGCATTTTTCAAAGTGAACTAGAACGGAAAATACCGCCCTGTATCCCTTACCATAACCCTCCTTCAAAAGCAGACGAGTTCGTGGGGCACTTGTTATTGTCCAAAAGTAGCTAAGCTGAACCCCGGATTCCTAGATATACAAACAGGCCACTGTCCCTTTTCCTGACCCAGCCCTCTTTGAAGAAGCCACCCCAAACCCTCGTCTCAGTTCTCAGTGTAAGATCACTGTGTCCTTGAAGCAGAAGTCCCTGATCACTAACATGAACAGTAGTTGAGAAGGAAGTTGCTGGAGTCGCACTGAGGCTTTAGCCCAAGTGTAGTGAATACCCTCCACGGTCTACTAGGGATAGGTTGCATAAAATAAAACTATACCCTGGAGTGCTGAGCCTCTTTTCTTTCTTCCTTACCCTCTGCCACCATTGGAGAAAGGGATGTTTTCCTGCATTCTTCTGGAATGTTCTGTGAGTTCTCCTGATTTTACCAGTCAGCCGTTTCCCACCTCTTTTTGGCATGCTGCTGGGCTTTGTGACATTTAAACTGCCATTCTTGCCGACTTCTCAGTGAGATGCTTACAAAAAGCTTATAATCAGTTTTAAGAAACTTAGTAACCTCCAGTTTATCATTATGCTGATCTTTGTTTGACGCATTGCAGTTCACAGAAGGCTTTATTAAGATGTATTGGGGTCATTCACTCTTGACAGCCATCCCTTAAGACAGGCCGTAGCCTCCACTCAGAGTTCAGAAGCTAGACAGGCAAAGCGAGTGTCACATATCCAACCTATGGCAGAGCTGGGAATGGACTTCTGATCCCGAAGTCTTCCCGCTGTATCAGAGCTTCCTTCTCACTGTTCAAATCGTGGTGGGAAATCTCGTATGGAATGGAAAACCCCCATCTCGGACCCAGAAACACGTGCCTCTTCAGCAGCTCTGTCACGCCACACGCATGTGCCGACGTAGGGTGCTCAGTCAGACTGTCCGTGCGGGAAGCGTGAACGTGAGCTGCGGGCCCCAGGCGCTTGTCTGCGGCACTCGACCCGCTCGCTCCTCTGTTGTTTCAGTGCGGCACTGGCTCTGTGATGAGTCCCTCTGAGTAACTAGCCTTTCTCCTTGGAAGTTCCAAGGCTGGGCGCCTGGGTGGCTCAGTCGGGTAAGCGTCCGACTTTTGATTCCAGCTCAGGTCATGAAAGGCTATTTTCATGGTTTGTGAGTTTGAGCCCCGCATAAGCCTCTGCGCTAACAGTGGGGAGCCTGGTTGGGATTCTCTCTCTCTCTGTCTCTAAAATAGGTAAACTTAAAAAAAACTTTCAAGACTGTTTTTCTGTTGGTGTTCTGTTTTTCTGGGAATCACCCAGAAAGCTTATTAAAAATGCACACTCCCTGGGGCTCCTGGGTGGCTCATTCGGTTAAGCATCCAACTCTTAATTTCAGCTCAGGTCATGGTCTTATGGTCATGAGATCGAGCCCTGCCTCAGGCTCCACATTGACAGTGTAGAGCCTGCTTGGGATTCTCTCTCTCGCTCTCTCTCTCTCTCTGTCCCTCCTCCTGTGCACATGTGCATTCTCTTTCTCTCTCTCAAAATAAATAAATAACCTTAAAAGAAATAAAAATGCACCTTCCAAGTCCCACCCCACATTTGATACAGAATCTCTGCGAGCCATCAGGCCAGAGAATCATCATTGTCGTTAAGCTCCTCGGATAATTTTACAACCTCTAAGGTTGGAGAAACGCTCTAAGATAGTTTTTGTTGTGCTGTAATCTTAATTGATTGACCTCCTCTCTTTTTTTTTTTCTAAGTTTTATTTTTAAGTAACCTCTCCACCCAACAAGGGGCTCGATCTCACAGCCCCAGATGGACGGTCGCACGCTCCTCCTATTGAGCCATCCAAACACCCTGCCTTCTCTTTTCTTGATTTTCCCTCATATTTCTCCTTAATTTACTTGAAGCCTAACCAGATCTTAAAGAGTAAAAGCCATAGGGTTTCCTTACACTGCTAAGTAAAGGCACCGTGGAGTTTCTGGTGCCTTCTCCAAAATCCAGTGTCTGCCGAACTGAGGTTCCTGTGCGTAGAAGCAGCAGCTGAGAGGCCCATCTTGAAGGCAGAGAAGATGAGAATCCATAGCATCGAAGAAGCAAAACTAACTTCCATTGGTTTCTTTTTAAGAGAGAAGATAAGGAATCCAGCCGCTTCACTTTGGGGTGGGTTCTGGGAAGGGCTCTGTCCTGGCACGTGCTTGTTGGGTGGCCCGGCCAGAGCCCCCAGGCAGCTCGTTTAGGAGATCATTTGCACCAGAGGAAATGCTGTGCAAACACATGAAACAGTCCTCTTCCTGGGATCTCTCAAGAAATGTCACCTTCCTGGGACAGTTTTATCATTTTCTAGGTAATTGTAACTCAATATTCCAGAACTTGGACGCTTAGCACCCATAACTGGTGTGAGGAGTTGACTTTGACACTCATCCTGTAGCTTATGACAAAATACTTCAACATTCTGGGCCTTGTTTTTCTCATCTGTAATACAAATATCTGCCCTGCTTATGTCATGGAGTTTTCGTGAGGATGAAGTGAGGGGGGTTTGCGAAAACAAACAGCGATGTTCAGAAACCAAGATCTCAAGCTTGCAGCTTTTGCTGAGCAGCCTCTGAGAGCCCTTAGAAAGCAGTTTCACCTCGGAAGGAGTACGCCTCCTTTCCTCGATGAGCCGCTTTCTTTTTCTTCCCCTTCTCTTCTCTTTCACTCTTGCGGAAGCTAAAATCCTAAGTAAAGTACCACCCTAACTAACTCCCACACGCCTTATCCTATTTTTGGTTGCGTTCCGGGTTTTTCTTTTCTGCTGGGTCCTCTGCTGGGTTCGCAGTGTGCGCGTGCTCTTAGTCACCTCATGGGGCTGCATCTCCTGTTAGTGTGTCCTGCGGCTGTGCATGCTTCTGGCGTCCCTAATGGCCAACTGCACACAGAGTTTCCGTGAGGCGGGAAGGGCCCTTCTCACCCCGTCAATCAGAGGAGGACCCGAGGTGCTTCTCTGGGGCACACTTGGGTCTCCACTTAGACCGGAAGCCGTGCCACTCCGTCTTCTAGCACAGCGCCCTTTCCGCAGTGACGTTTCATCCTGGCAAGGCCGTTGGGATACATTCAGTATCTTTTGCCCCCTTGAATGCCGAATGTCTCAGATTCTCCGCCCGATTCCATCTTCCCTTCCTTTCTATTTTGAATATTTCTGTAGGTGGATTTGCATCACCTTCACTTTTAAAATTAGCACCTCTCTTAAAGGTGAAAAATCTCATTATTATTTGATTGTTAATCAGACACTGTCAAACTTTAGACAACTCCTAGACAAATGCAGCCGTACTATATTGCCACTTCCACGTCTGTCAATAATGGACACCTAAAGATAGTGTTACTTTTCTCAGATGGTTCATTCTGCCGTTGCCTATACTTAGCGTCGATGATTTTGGCACAGATTGCCTATTTTTCTCTCCATGTTTTTCTGCCTGTCACTTTTCCAATACACTTTCTTGAGCGAAGTATAAGGATTTTTATTTCAAAATACTGAAAAATATTTAGATTTTTGTAGGTTCGCGTCTCCCATTGTCTTAGCGCTTTTGTAGCCCTCGAAAAACCCCACTGGACTCATCTGTTCAAAATATAGTATAGTTCTTCAATAATTAAGTCAGTTGTATTAAAAGAAACAATCAAACATCTTAAACCATGCAAACCAGCGTCACCAGTACTTCCTACAGAACATAGCCCCCTTTCTCGATTAATCGTTGAATAGGTTCCAAGTGCAACGAAATCAGGAAATTGGTTTCATTTGTCTTTAATGTTAATCTTTTTCTCCTCCGGGCTCTCCTCCCCATGGTAACCCTGCCTCACAGACACCCCTGCCCTTGAAGCTTCTCAGGACCTTTTCTTCTGCTCTCTCACCCCAAGGGCTAACTCTGACATCCACCATTCCCAGTTGTCAACTCCAGCCTGAGAGGGAACGGTTACATTAGACTAATGGCCCGGAAGGCTGCACAGTTATTCTCATTTGGGGGGATCTCACGCAGGGGAGAAGGGGTGAGGGCCAGACTTGCCTCAGCCTACCCCGTTGCAGACTGTTCTGGAGATGCCCTGTCCTTTCAGGCTTCTTCCTTTTCCTCTACCCAGAGCTTCCAGATCTTGGGTTTTCCAGTGCATTTTACACTTAGGTAGTCTTTTTATACATTATGCTATAGTCCCCTTCTCCCTTGTAAGTAATGTTCTGGATGCATCGATGGGGTCACGTACATTGCTCCTATTTTTTTCATAATGAGATTTCAGATAAAGAAACTTACTGTTGGAATGCATCATCTTCAAGCATAAGACATTTCTATACTATTGGGTAGTATGTTAATCTTTGTATTGCTGCTCTTTACAAATAGGAGGAAGCTTGTAGAGCCAAGTCTGGTGACTTGCAGTCCTGAGATTAACAAAGATGCTCGACTTTTGACATTAGGAAACTGTCATGGAGAAGGAGTGAGAATGAAGGAAGGAAAAATGGTTACCTTGGGTATAAAATAGTAGTTGCCCAAATAACCCCACAAGATTGACGGGCCGGAGCTTACATGGTTTCAGCTTCGGTTACATGGCATCAGTGTGAATTAAAGAATAGCATGGGGATGGATGCAAAGCTCTGCGTCACAGAAGTGTGCTGCAGAGTTGACTGTCAGTGGACAGTTACCGGGAAGTGAATTCTGGCATTCAAACCAGTTCTCATCCGTGATTTGAAAATGAAATGCAGTAAGGTGCTTATTTAGACTATTGATTCCAAGCCACAAAAGGTAACTTTTTGGTTACTGACATTTTTCTTTTGGGTATTCTTCTTCCCCAACACTGTCTAGTAGAACTTTCTGCAGTAGCAGAAATGTGCTGTATCTACACTGTTCAATACAGTAGCTACTAGCTATATGTGAGCACATCGAACCCTTGAAATGAGATTAGTGTGACTGAGAAACTGAATTTTTATTTTATTTTGTTTTATTTTATTTTAAATAGCTACCTATGATTGGAGGTTACTGTATTAGTGTAACTATAGATGTTCGGTGTAATATTATTTACCATTCTCTTGATTTCAGTCAGTTTCATATATTTGATTTCATATGCACATAACTGTGTGATTTTTACTTTATTTTATTTATTTTTTTAAGTAAGCTCCACACCCATCGTGGCTCTTGACCTCATGACTCTGAGATCAAGAGTCACGTGCTCTTCCAACCAACCCAAACCTAGCCAGCCAGAGAGTCCTGTGTGATTTAAAAAAAAAAAAAATACGCGAAAGAAATTTATATGATACACTTGGTATGCTATGTTCTTTAGATCCAGGGATTTTTTTAACGCTCGGGATTAAATTGTTAACAAAAATCCTACTTGCAGATATGGGAAGCAGGTGGCTGGTATTTCTGTTGCAGAGATAGCAGTGGATTAGCTGGTGAGGCGGAAGGCCATGCGAGCCCCGCCTTTCGGAAGGCTGCAGCTCGGCCCCTGCAGTGGATTCGCCCGTGAGAACACGTCCTAGGGTTGCCCTTTTTGAAACCATTTCACAAGCCCTTTCTATTCTATTTGAGGTAAAAGATGCAATAGAAGTTCAGTCAACATCATTATCCCCAGGAGCTCGAAGATTCTCATTTCACACTATAAAAGTGAGATGATTGACATGCATCGTGAGCATTGCTAAAATATGTCAGCAAAGTCAAGGAAAGTTAAAAATTGTTACCTATAAATTGCTTTTAAACAGGTGTGTTCCACCGTACAATGAGTGGCACTTTTAAAGCATTGATTAATATTCATCTGAAAACTTTTAATATGTGGGAGTAGGAACTCTCTCTTAAATTACCTTCTCCTTTGCCAAATTGGTCTTTTATACTGTAGCTTTTGCAGTATAACTTTATTTTTAAGCATGAACATGGAGCATGAGATAGTTTAATTAAAAATCTATAAGTTGACAAGAATTTATTCAATATGTTCAGCCTCTGACAGCTGGCCTGGGCAGAGAATGCAGCAGGCAACTGGTCTCCTTGGGAAACTTGACAGCGTGGGGCAGCCTGAAGAAATCACCCCATCCCCCTTCCTGGGAAGTATATATAAAATATCGTTTAGTTTCTTCAGGGAAAAGGGATCGGTAACATTTTATACTTATTCGTATCAAGAAGCCCTAGATAGTCAGGCCCCTCTCATTTCAAGCTGTGATGCATCACGGATAAAATAAAGCCTAAGTTGTCTGCATTTTCCAGAGAGAGGATCCTTTTCAAGTCTGGAGTGAAACCCTGGTGCACTGCGGGAATTTGTAAGATGGGACTTGTGTTCATGTGCGGACGCGTGTGGGTGCATGCTGAGAGTCTGCTTTGCATTTTAGAAGGAGGGGAGAACTAATTACCAGGCTTGATGCTTTAAAGACTTAACTCTTTTTCCTTCAGATTGCTGCCATAAACGTTTGATTTAACAAGAGGAGTTTTGGCATCTTATCCCTTTTACCTCATTTTGCTCTGGCAAAAAAAAAAAAAAAATGACCAGAATAACCAAAACCTTGGAAATTGTCCGTCTCTTTTGTGTTCTGCATTTGGTGCTGGATTGTTAGATCAGCTTTAGTGAGTCTTGTTGCGGTCGTTGCCTCAGAGGAAACTGGGTTCAAAGCTTCAAGTGTAAAAGCTAATCAAGCTTACCATTTTTCTTAAATAATATTTTATAGTTTTTAAAACTTTAGCTTTTAAGAGTGTTCCGTTTGTGTAGCATTTTGTGACCTGCGCAGAGGTTATGGACTGGCAGCAGATGTCTGCCCCACAGGTGGGTTTAAAGAGAAAGTCCAAGAAAAATCTAGTGGCCGGAGGGTGTATCATCTCACAAGACCAACAGCGTTCAGCTCAGCTAGTGATTGCCAAGTGGATCCAGTGTTATGCAATACGGATTTTTAAAGAAAAGGTAGAAATCTAGATTATTTTTTATGTGGAATCTCCCAGCTTTAAAAACCAGCTCAAATACTTTTAAAGCAGTGTACAAGACCAAACAGAACATCTGTGGGCCAGGACTCTGGACCACCATTTTAATTTTTCTCTCCAGGAGATGGTATTCATAGCTTTTATTTTTATTTTCTGTCTTACTGAAGATTTTGCAATTAGTAAGCAGTTACAGAACAAAAAGAACCATGACGTTTCATGATATATATGGCCAATTTCATGTTCTTTTGACATGTCGTTTAGGTTTCTGACAATGATCAGTGCTCTCCCATTTCTCCTCTAGAGTGTTGAGTTAGGCACATCTCATGGAGGTTTGGGGGCAGACTGTGTGGGGAGAGTCTGCCTCAGCTCTCCCCGTGGGATCACAGTAACCTACTGCTGTGGTTCTAGACTGGACTAGACGTATATGATCCAGGCTGGGACTGCCCATGACCCCATGCTGATGAGATCCCCATGCTGGGATTGGAGTGAAGGAAATAGTTGCATGAAAGATTTTCGGTTGATAACAACCTCTTTGGAGGTGAGAGAATCAAAAAGAACGCAGGAGAAATCCTGGGAAAGCCTAGCAGCTGGGTGAGGTCCTTAGACATCCCAGAGCTGGTAGAAGCATATTAACCTTCAGTAGAGGGAGGGATGGCATCTCCTAAACAATACTGAAACAAAGAACAAAAAACAAAACAACAACAAAACGAAATATTATCTTGGTAATTAAGCCAAAGAGAGTGGCCATCATGGAGTCACAGCATTGGCTAGCATAGTAATAGGAACTTAATATTTGTTGAATTGAATTTTATTTTCATGGAATGGTAACAACTACTATTTATGAAATTGCTAGCACTTTACTAAGCACTTGCTATGTGTATCTGATCCTACAACAACCATGCAAAGGCAAATATTCTCCCCAGTTTCCGTACACGGGAGCAGAGGCTCAGAGAGGGTAAGTAACTTGTCTCGGGACATGCAGCCTGGAAGACTGAAAGTCTCTGATTCCAGAGTAATGATGATTAGAGGAGAGGCTAGTTTAAGGAAGCCATCACCCTCCCTTCATGTTTTCTAGGAAATGGGCTGACTACATAGTAGCTTTAAAGTTGGGCTCGTGGGGACATTTTAGCTTTCAGAACTGCATGTCTTTGTCCTAAGTGCGGAATTGATGGAGCGTTGCTTGTTGACTGCATGCGTCTACATTTTTTTCATTGCATGTTCAGAAAAGTTGATTTCGTGACTAAGAGTTGTTTTGGTAGGCCATCATCCACATCAAAGAATCGTCCTTAGTTATCGTGTTGTAATAGAAAGAATCTTTAAACCAGTTTCCTTTTCGCTGTAAGTAACGAAAATCTATTTGGATGCACTTTTTTCTCTCTTATAAAGGGGAAAGATATTAATATTTCTTTATAACATAACTCACATTCTCCATAAAATAAGCAATAGTATTTTCTGGTTCGTTTACTGTATTGCCCTATCAAGGATTTTTAATAAATGCTCAATCATGAAGGACACTTTACACATGGATGGTCATGTGAAGAGACTGATTTAGACTTTTTTTTAAATCACTCTATTTCAGGTTTTTTTTCTTATCGAGGATGAAATTCCTTTTAAGTAGATAACTAAATGAGTTACAGTTTTGCTCGAAAACTTAATAAAGTTATGGCAAGGACCAGGATTGTCGTCAGAATTGTCCGACTCTCCCGCTCAAGCCCTCAGCTGACATCACCAACCAGGCACCAGCCCTGTGACCCTCGGCCTCACTCTCACTAGGGAGCTGCCCTCTTTACCCGGGGCTGTTCCAGCCAAGTCAGAGAACGCGCAGACTCAGACTGCAGATGGCTCACCATCTATTCATTCTTATTCACTCCACAAATATTTATTCAGTGTTTTCTACGCTCTAGCCGTTGTGCGAAGTGCTAGGATGCATGAGAAAATGAAGATCGTGGGTGCTGTTCTCACAGTGCTTCCCACAGAGTCAAGGAGCAGAACTGAGCAGACAGCAGTATCGTATAGAGGGATAACAGAGAAGGCAGAGGAAGGGCAGGGCGCTGCTGGGACCCGGTGGTCACTTCCGCTGCCCCAGGTGAGAGGCTGCGCTGGCCTGTTGGGTTCCTAAGGAGCTGTTCCAATCTCCCGTGCCCGTTGTTTCTCCTCAGGGGGTGGTCTTGGGGACTCAGTGAGTACGGACGCAGCACTTAGAATAGTGCCTGGCCCTTACGAAGTGCTCAGTGAATGCTAGCTACATACTCACTGTAATGTCATCTAATCTTGTCAAAAAATTTTAGTGACCAAGTTCTATGCAGCTGTTTTGAGTTCCATGTCCTGAAGTTCAAAACGGAGATATAATTGATTTTTCACATAGAAATGAATGTTTTTTTATACTTACTAAAATAGTTTCACAGTTAGCTGGTGAAAATGTACACATAATTACTTTTATCATACTTAAGGAGTAATTAGCCCTGCAAATGGGAGTTATCATTATCTTAATCATCATTATTATCCTACTCTAAAGCATTTATTAAAAATTAGGTTTTGCCTTATAATTGAAGCTAACCCCTCTTCAGAGCAAGTTTGTGGCCCTTCCCTCAGGGCATTTGCCGTCTGAGACAATACAAATTGAGCGGCAGCATCAAATCCATTATTCCTTCGCAAGTTACCCTCTCTTAGTGCGCTCTTATTTATGTGCTGTGTTGTAAGTGTTCTCGTATCTTTTTCTGGCTATACAGCCTGCTGCCTCTTCCAACTGGCTCAGAGGCTTCCTATCAGGAACAGTATATCTAGAAACTAGATGATAGTTGTATTTGCTTCTAATTGTGGCCCTAGAAAAGTACAAAGCTCTCAGCTTCCCTCCACTCAGATTCCCCACCTCTTGGCATTTACTGCATTCATTCCATCACCTTCTCTTCTGTATTTATAAACCCTTTATCATCCGTCCTTTTCTGAACCTTGAAGCAAGCTGTACTTGCTGTCCTGTCACCCCTCAATACTCAAGTTCATGTTTCGGACATTCTCCTACACCACCTACAGTGGCTGTGATGGCTTCCTACAACCTTCCAATCAAGAAGCCGACATTGATTGAACACTACCACCTCCTCCACAAGCCCCATTTGGATTTTACTAGCTGCCCAAACACGGTTAGTTGTTTGTTTGTTTGTTTTTTTCCTTTCTGGAATGGCAGATTTTTACTAAGTATTTCTGTGCCCCTGATATTGTGCTAAACACTAGGATACCCAGGGAAAGGAGAAACGTGGTTGCTATGGTATTCCCACCACATACATGTTACATTTAGTGGTCAGGTCTCTTAAGACACACCAGGCTGAGAGAGCTTCTTAGTCTTGCTCTGTCTCTCATGTCCTTGGCAGTTTTAAAGAGTACAGGCCTTCACTTCTGTAGAGGGACCCTTCACACACATCCATCCAGTGTTCCCTCCTGAGCAGTTCAGGTCACACGTTCTTGGCAAGAGCACCAGAGAAATGGTGCTGTGCTGTTCTCAGGACATCGCATGAGGTGACAGTGCCGTGACTGCCCATCCGGCCGCGGTGGTGTTGACTCCAGTCACCTGCTCCTGTTGGTCTTTTCCCACTGTCAGGTCACCGTCTTCCCCTTTTTATTGACGAGTATTTTGTGGGAATGACTCCTGCCTGTGCCGGCCACCTTCGCGGTGGTTACTAGATGACGAACCTCTATTTCTATCACCCCTTTTACATGTATTAGGTGGCTTCCTACTGTGAGGAATAGCTTTCCCTTTCTCCCACTTATTTATTCATTTGTTTCATTTATGTCAGTTTGGACTTGTGAATTCCTGTGCATTTCAGTGGATTGTAATCTGTTACTTACTTTGATGCTAAAATTGTCTGATTTGGCCAGTGGGAGCCCTTTCTCCTTGACCCTTTGATTTACCTCTGTCATTTGTTGAGCACTCTCTTACTTTCTGACAAAAAAGATTTCCAGACTTATCTTGTACTTCCCCTGGCCCAGCCTTGGAATCCACCGTTTTGCCAAGGAGCTCTGGTTCTTTTAGTGGGAGATGGTATTTAAGAACCAAAATCTGGGTAGCTGAGGTGCTTCATGCTACTGGAGTCTTAATACTTTTAGGTCCTTTCAGTGGAGAAAGCTAGGAGACACCACACATACATGCATACTGTACATGCATCTAAAAGTTTATAGCTCTGTGTGGGGGTGTGTGTGTATATGTATCTGTGATTAATTATGAATTCATACAGATTCCTTCATTTACAATCCAACACCTTAGTGTTCTCTCTGGCCGCCTCCCTCCTTGTTTGTAAATACCTCTCCAACAGTACAAAGACCCCCCCCTCCCTTTTTTTAACATATTGATTTCTTTGCTCAGCTTACTCTTCACTCCATGGGAGTGATTTCCCAACCACACTTACCATCTTTTCTACCCATCACCTCTTGTCTCTCCCCCACCTCCCTATCCTCAACTGCCAGGCTTCTGGCTCACACCTGTCTGCAGCCCCCCAGCCTTCCCTCTTCTGTCCATGTCATTGGCCTCCAGGCCCACTGGTCTTCCATGTCCACGTGGCTGCCTACCTGTCACCATCTTGAGCTTTCAGCCCCCATGCCGACTCCTCTCTGAGGGGAAGGGAAAGAGACGTTTAGGTGAATCTTAATGCCTACCCAGAGACAAATTTGAAATGATTGGAACGATCACTTCTCTGGACTACCAGAGGCTTATCCCAAAAGGTATTCTGTCCTTTTTTTCTCATTTTCTGTTTTATCTTTGTATTTATAAGTTTGTTTTCATCCTGAAGTCAAATCATATTTTGCATTTTTATTCCTGCAAAGCAGAGACAAAAAAGAGAAACAAGCTTTTAAGATAGATTTTTAGGGTCTTGTCTTGGCAATAAGTTAAACTCAGGAAGTACAACAAGGCTAAAACAAAGAGGCAATGAAGATAATTAGCAAACAAGGCTCAGGGAACAAGTTTCACGCTAACTGTACGGAATTTGTTAGGATTTGTTTCAACTTCTTATGTTGGTTTCTATCTCAAGTCAGTTGATTCATTACTAAATTCATTTCTTGGATATATTCAAGATACCTCTGGACACCAGTGACCTAGAATTTCTCATACTTTATCGAGTCCTTTTCAGTGAGCCTGTTCTGCTCAGTTACCCCATTATCTCCTCTTGAGAGATGGGCCACATTTTTTGGAGAACTCGTAGCTTTCTTGATATTCCTTATCTGTTCTCTAGGCTCTTGTGTATGGATTCCTTTGAAATTCTTGATTTCACAAGAGAGGTGTTCTCCCCATAACAGCAGGGGTGTGTGTGTGTGTGTGTGTGTGTGTGTGTGTGCGTGCGCGCACACACACACACGAGAGAGAGAGAGAGAGAGAGAGAGAGAGAGAGAGAGATAGAAAGAGAACTATTCAGAGTTTAGGGTCACACATCCGGGTTCAATTCCTGTAAGGCTCACTTGCCTCATCTGTGAAATGGAGACTTAATGAGGTAATATATATAAAAACGTGCTTTGAGGGCACCTGGATGGCTCAGTCGGTTAAGTGTCCAACTTTGGCTCAGGTCATGATCTCATGGTTAGTGAGTTCGAGCCCCACGTTGGGCTCTGTGCACAGAGCCTAGAGCCTGCTTCAGATTCTGTGTCTCCCTCCCTTCCTCTCTCTCTCTCTGCCCTTCCCCGCTTGCACTTTAAAAAAAAAACAACAACAAAAATAAAAACATGCTTTGTATATAGTAAGAGTTCATTAATTATTGAGTATAAGTATGATTTTTACTCACCATAATTATTAAAAAGGGATTATTAAAACAATTAAAAGTGGTCAAAGGACTTGACTAGAGTCAAGAGAAGATATACAAATGACCCAATAAGCACATGAAAAAATGCTCAACATCAATAATCGTTAGAGACTGTGTTTCAGAACCACAGTGAGATGCTACTTCATACTCATTAAGGTGGCCACTATCACAAAAAAGAAAGGAAAGAAAAAGACAAGTGTTGATGAAGATGTGAAGAATTGGAGCCCTTGTGCACTGGCGGTGGGAGTGTTCAATGGTGCAGCCACTGTGGAAAGTTTGGCAGTTCCTCAAAAAGTTAAATATAGAATTACCATACGACCCAACAGTTCTCCTCCTAGATATGTGCCCAGAAGAATTAAAAACAAGGTACTCAGATACTTGTATACCCATTTTCATAGCAACATTATTCACAATAGCCAAAAAGTGTAAACAACTGAAATGTCCATCAACAGATGAATTAATAAGCAAACCAAAATGTATACAGACACTGGAATATTATTCGGCCTTTATTTAAATTATTTTTTAATGTTTTTATTTATTTTTGAGACAGAGAGAGACATAGCATGAGCAGGGGAGGGGCAGAGAGAGAGGGAGACACAGAATCTGAAGCAGGCTCCAGGCTCTGAGCTGTCAGCACAGAGCCTGATGCGGGGCTCGAACTCACAGACCGCGAGATCATGACCTGAGCCAAAGTCGGCCGCTCAACCGACTGAGCCACCCAATCGGCCTTTATTTAAAAGGAAAGAAATTTTGGTACATGCTACGAATAGCTGAATCTTGCAGGCATTCTGCTAAATTAAACAAGCCAGACACAGAAGGACACATACTGCATCAGTCCTCTTAAATGAGGTACCTAGAATAAGCAAAATCTTACAGACAAAGTAGAATAGTGGTTACCAGGGACTAGAGTGGGATATGGAGATATTGCTTACTGTGTACAGAGTTTTTTAGGATGATGAAAAGTTTTTGAGACAGATAGTGGTGATGGTGGCACACCATGGTGAATGTTGTGAATTAATGCCACTGAATTATATATTTTAAATGGTTACATTTGTAAATTTTATGTTATGCATATTTTACCACAGACCAAAAAAAGATTACTGAGATTTTAAGATGACATAACATGAAAAACATGCTTGTGTGTACTTTTTTCATAGTGTCCGTTGATTATAGATCCCCTCCCCCAACACATGCACATGTGCGCGCACGCGGCGCACACACAGTCTGTCAGAGGAAGACCGCAGAGTGATATCTGTACACAGGTCATAGGAAGGGAAAATTTGGAGGGAGGTGTCAAATGAACCTAGAATGGGGGTTGACGATGGGCTAAATCTAGCCTGCAATTTATAATGGTTTTTATATTTTTAAAAGGTGTAAGAAACTACAAAGACGAATACATGGCAAAGGCTACACGTGGAGGTAAAGCCTAAAATATTTGCTATTTAGCCTTTTACAGAAAAGCTTGCCAACACCTGGTCGGGAACATCGCTGTGGACTGAATTGTGTTCTCAGATGTGTGTGTTGAAGCCCTAACCCCCAGCGTTGTGGAATTTGGAGTCGGGATGAGATCATGAGGGCGGGGCCCTCACAAGGGGATTGGTGCCCTTCTAAGAGACCCCAGGGAGCTCTCCCCGACCCTCCCTGCTACGTGAGAATACGATGATAAGGTGCCAGCCGCAAATCAGGAAGAGACCCCTTACCAGAAACCGAACATGCTGGCACCTTGATCTCAGCCTCTAGAACTGTGAGAAAACACTTTTCTGTTGTTTAAGCCACCAGCCTGTGGTACTGCATTACGGCAGCCCAAGCAGACTAAGACGAACATACTCTTCAGGGTTCTGCCAAGAAGAAACTCAAGTCCTTGCCTCCTAGATTTCGCCAAAGTCTTCTCTCTTCATAAATGAAGGGGATGTTAAGAAGAAAAAACATTTATCATAAAGCACGATCAGGGGATTTCTTTAAAATAACCAGCGCAGTAAGCAGCGGATTCCGAAATGCTAAGAAGAATAGGGTTTCTACAATAGTGATTTTCTTATGTGGCACCATCTGTTTTTCTTTGAATGTAATAAAAATGACAGCTTTTCATGTACTGATATTCCCTGAGCCTTTTAAAGTCAAACATATGATGCTATTTGTGTGTAAAGGTTTTTCTCTTACACCCGTTTGTTTCTCCAGCTTGAATTTCTATGTAAACTCCCTTGGCTAAATTACACAAGCCACCCACACCCGAGCGCCTCCACCCTCGCCTGTGGAGCAGGGGACGGAAACCTACCGTCTGCAGCGTGGAGGGTCGGGTACGCAGCTCACTGACTGCACCGGGCAGAGGAGGCCACCCCACACCCACTCTCAAATTTGCGCCACGGTTGTTAATATGCAGCTTTGAAACATGGCTTCGGGACGTTTTTGGCATCCAACCCTTCGTCCCCCGGCTTTTCCTTTGTAAACCTCGGTAAACCTCCTTTATCTCCCTTCTCCCCCTCTGCCCCACATATCCCCTTTTCTCTTAAAAGGCAATAATATAATTTAAAGTAAACATCAGGGCGCCTGGTGGCTCAGTTGGTAGAGTGTGCAACTCTCGATCTCCGGGGTCATGACTTTCAGCTCCATGCCGGGTGTAGAGATTACCTTAAAAAAAAATAAAGATAAACATATCCTTTTTTAAAAGACAACTTTATGGAGGTATAATTTACATACCATCAAATTCACCCATTTTAGGTGTACAATTTAGTGCTTCTTAGTAAATTTACCAAGTTGTGTAACCATCACCATAATCCAGTTTTAGAGCGTTTCCATCACCTCACTGTGATCCCTCGTGCCCTTTAAAGTTCATTTCTAACCCACTCCCAGCCCGTGACAATGAGTAATCTACTTTCTTTCTTTTTTTTTAATGTTTTATTTTTGAGAGAGAGAGAGAGAGCACCAGCAGGTAAGGGCAGAGAGAAAGGGAGACACAGAACCTGAAGCAGACTCCAGGCTCTGAGCTGTCAGGACAGAGCCCAACTTGGGGCTCGAACTCATGAACCGTGACATTATGACCCGAGCTAAAGTCAGATGCTTAACCAACTAAGCCACTCAGATGCCCCAGTAATCTGCATTCTGTCTCTGGATTTACCTTTTCTGGGCATTTCATTTAAATGAAATCGTTTGCATTTGGCGTCCTCCACTCAGCGTCGAGGTTTTGAGCTTCATCTGTATTGTAGCATGTATCGATATTTCTTTCCTTCGTGTGGCCACATAGTCCATTGTATGGATTCTATCACATTCCAGTTGCTGGACATTTAGGTCGTTTAACTTAAGTGATCTTTTTCTCTGAGTCACTGGCCCTTGATAGAAAGGTTCCTCATGTGTTAGAAAAGTGTTTCCAACTCCTGCTTTCAAAAACAAAAACAGAAAGAAGGAAAATAGATGGTATCATTTGAGTTAAGGGGCACTGACCCCACACATGCCTGTGTACAGACCTGTGTCAGGGGCCGAGAAAGCCGCCTGAGAGGAGAACTGGAGGCCTGAAGACCTTACAGTCGGGGAGTAAAGAGCCAGGGAACTATCCCCACGGTATGCCCTCAGCAGTCAGTAATGAAGGGAGGTCTTTAAGTTATTCTTCCTGCTCTCACCTTCTTTGATAAAGGAAAATTATTTTTAAGTACTATTAAAAGACTCTACCCGTTGTTTTTTTTTTCCAATTAGAAAAATTTCCATTCGTGCAAGGAAGTTAGTGTTAGCCGGAGTTTTGTGCCTTTCCCGTGTACAGGTTATATGCACACCCCACGCCCCTCTCCCAAGAACAGCAGCTAGAAGCCTTCATCAGCTACCGTCTAAGTCAACTCTCCACCCTTTATAGGACTTTCTCCTGAGCAGTCTCGGTTTGGGTGTGTCCAGAGTCAGGGAGCACACAGCTTCAGGAGGTGGCCTATTTCGTTATTCAACTGGTTTGTTACACAGTTCTTATTTGAACCAGGCATTTTTACTCCCTGTTAAGTTCGCCATTAGTCTTGTGTCCATATGCCAGTTGCATACAACATTCATTTACATATTCTGAAGTAGTTAACCTTCCCCTTTTCCAAAGCTTTGCTAGTTCAGGGGTTCTTATGACCTACTTGGAACTCTGGGTGTGATCTAATCTATTTGGAATGGAATCATTGGGATGAGACTATTAATGTGGCCAAATACTGGTTGGTTGCTTGGCTGGTTGGTCCTCTGAACAACCACCTGTGCCCTGTTGACAAGTATGAAGCTTGTAGTTTGCTAAAAACTCCTCATCTCCTGGATTCATAAGCTGAGTCTCTCCATTCTATAGTGGAGTCATTTTGTTGCTGCTGAATCATGTATGACTTTATAGTTAGCCTTGTTAAGTTTTATCTTACTGGGTTTTCGATTGTGGTAAAACATATATAACAAAATTGACCATGTTAGCCATTTTTAAGTGTATGGTTCAGATGCAGTAAGTACATTCCCGTGGTTGTACAGTCATCACCACCGTCCATCTCCAGATGGATGTTCATCTTCCCAAACCAACTCTATACTCACTAAACATTTATTTCCTATTTCCTCCTACCCCATGCCCCTGGCAGCCTTCTGTTCCTGCTTTCTGTCTGAATTTGACTACTCTGGGTACCAGATGAGTGGGATCATACAGTATTTGTCCTTTTGTGACTGGCTTATTTCACTTAGCAAATTGTGTTCAAGGTTCATCCATGTTGTAGCATGTGCCAGAATTCCCTTTTTAAGGCTAATATTCCATTGTATGTATATGCCATTCAACTGTTGATGGACATTTGAGCTGGTTCTACCTTTAAGCTATTGTGAATAACGCTTCTGTGAATACAGGCGTAAAAATATCCCTTTGAGTCTCATTGATCTTACTAGCTTCAACTCATTACATACTGCCCCTGTTTTGTCTCATCGGATAATTGTCTACAAATCAGATAAACTTGGATCACTGACTGTACCCAAGTACCTTCTTAATAACAGGGTTGTATTTCCTATTGATCTGAAGGTATCATTTGTATAAAATGGTCATTCCCCCTCTTCTGTCCTTCTAAAATTATAACATGGTCTTCACAGCTGGGTTCTGGGAGCACCTGCTTTCACATCCAGCTTGAGTGTGAGCTTGTTACAGTTCTTTTGGTTCAAGTCTAACTTGGGGCTGGAGGGAATGAGTCTAGTAACTCCGAGACTGGATCAAAGTGCAAGGTTTGAGGGGGTTTGTTTGTTACCTGTCTTTCGGAAGGCCAGTTAAGATCATACGGAAACTAACATCAGGCATCCAAAGTGGGAACTTAATCTTGGAGTGACCTGATTAGAACTGAGTTTGCTTGTTCCACTTGGCGAAAAGCACAAGGTGCTTTTAGGAATCAGAAGATGAATAAAACACGTTCCCTGCTTTCAAGATGATTAGAATGCAAAATATTGGAAGAGCTTCCTGTTGCAACCCAGGGATCTTTAAGCAAGCCTTCATCCCATAGCTGTCAAACAGGTCTCCTTCAGATGAGGAGAATTACAAAATACATCGAAAAGCAAAATGCTCTGAAATTATGTTTTAGTATAGATGGCTTTTAAGCAAGGATTTGGGGACAGACTGAAAAGTGAAACATAAAAGCTTCAGAGGTGTTTAGGTTTTACTTGGGCTAATACAAGAGCACCAGGAAAACAAAAAGTACTCTTGCTCTTGACAATGTAAAATTCTTATTATTTTTAGGGATTAGTAACTATGCATTTATGAAATTCTTTGTCAGAGCAATTTAGTTAATAGGTATGTAAATGACTAGTTATTTTATTGTGTAGGTGGATTGCTCCATGTACCCTCTCTGAGGAAGAGTATAAGTGCTAAAAAGTATTCACATTGCAAATGCAAGGAAGAAAAGTTAAGGTTAGAACGCTGTACCTTTGTTGTATTAGTGTTAGGAATAGGGCAGAGAACAGCCATCTTGTCCACATCTGTCCCGTTCGCTCAGTGGGATTTCTTAATCATATTCAGCTCTCTGACTGCCTGTGTTGGATACAAGAAACCACGAATGAATTGGGTACAAGGCAGTTTCTTGTTACTGGTCTTCAAGCCTGGACCCGGGATCATTATAAATGTGGCTGGGGGGATGGTGGAGGCGCTGAAAGCAAATGCTAGTGTGGCAGAAATACATTTCTGCATGAGATTTGCAGTCCTAGGCATCTAGTGAGAACAGCCCCTAAACACCACCTAGGAGGGCTGTGTTCAAGTTTATCGTTATTTTCAGCATGAAAATAATCCAAAAGAGGCTGGAAATTCCAGAGCTCCTCTGGCTTTAGTCACCTCCTGTGGTCAGCATGGAAGGTTCTTATTTTTTAAGTGAAACCAGGCTTCTTCAGGGGAAGAAATCACCAGTGGGAGAGAATAGATGGGCCTTGCCTTTCAAACGGTCCCCGGCTCTTCTTCTTTCACTTGAATTCATCCTACCCAGTGAATTAGTCTCATCTTCAGTTGTATTTCAAGCACTATGTTCCCCCTTCTTTGAAATTTCCTCAGATTCTTAGTTGTCATGCAAATCAAATTAAAATTATTGTTAATGGACAGAGCCCAAGCTTCCCACCAGTTTGCCCTCCCACTTTCTTATCTGACTAGTCTCGGCTCCCACTAACGTCAGTTCCCATTCTCCGCAGCAGGCTGGCAGACGAGACTCACTCATCTGTGTTTGTTTTTTCCTGTGGGCTATAACTCGTGGAATTCCTGTTTCTGCCCCTCTTACTCATCAGTAAGCTGGGTTCTTCTCACTCGCCCGTAATCACTTGGCTCTACACAACTGTTGTGACAGGCACGTGTTCCTGTAGATGGCCAGCTCTTGCTGTGCTGTGCTGTGGCCACCGACGATACAGACCAGGGCCGTGTCCACTCGTTCAGTCCCCCAGCTCTGCAAGAGGGCGGTGGGGGGCGTGCTGGCGCTGCACACTGGGAATGCTTCTTTGTTAAAATGTTTTATGTGTTTGCTTTTGCTTTTGTTTTCCTTTTCCTTCAGGTGCAGAGTGAAGACAGTGTCCTCCTGTTTGTTATTGCCTGGACCATCACGGAAATTATCCGTTACTCCTTTTATACTTTCAGTCTATTAAACCATCTGCCTTACCTCATCAAATGGGCCAGGTAAAGTACATGGGATGAAGATTAACTTTTGAAGTGATCCATCACTGTATTTGTCCTTTTTTGCTCAATATCGTTTCCAAGCTCCTAAAAATGAAGGATATGTACGATGTCAACTCTACTTCAGGGGCTTTTTCATTGTATGGGACAGATGTTGGGATTGGTGATATGAGACTGGTCTTTGGATTTCATCAGGCTAAGGGATGCTGCTTAACTTTGATTAATAGAAATACTGTTTTAAGTTTTATATATTTAGTTTTATTGGATCAATTATTTTCATTTAAATTATCCAGTAGAGATTTGATGTAACATCTCTTTTTTGTTCTTACCAAATTTTACTGGTGAGCTCCTGCCGTTACGTGTTTTGGACCACGTCCAATTCTCCCAGTCTCAATTTTGCCTAGAGGCTATGACTCCATTTTTAATTCATAACAACCGAGACACGTGGTTTTAGCTTGTTAGCAATTTTATTTTGCTTTGATAATTTTTGCCAGTAATATTTGTTATGAATTGGGCGAAGGGCTGACAGTTCATCTGTTTATCTGAACTAATTCATGAGATGGTCGTGAGTAGCGTTCTGAGTTGGAGAAGACTGTGAGGAGAGTGACAAAGCAAAAGGATCAAAACTGTCCTTGGGACCCAACTGCCTCATTTCATAGAAGGAAAATGGTGCTTCCTAGACAATTTATGAGCTTGATGATTAAATTAGAGACGTAAACCAATTTCCAACATTTCAATTATGCGAACTCCCTTTTTCCCCCCAGTACACAATTTTATTAGAGAAAGGGAGGAATGGGAAAAGATAGCAGTTACTAACTAACCAACCCGGGCAGGCATCGTGGAAGCCTCTGCTCTGCTACAGGGAGAGTTGGCTGGCCAAGCCCTGATCGTACCAGTAGAGAATGATTTTCTTGTCCATGGTTGTCCATGGCCTATGGAAGAGTCTTCCTTTTCCACCGTCCTCTTTAGCATGGCTGAAGCTGGCAGCAGGGAACAGGGTGAACACGACTTCCGTTCTTTGTCACAGATTCCTCTGCACAACTTCTGCGCCCGGGAGTTTCGAGCCCAGAGTGCTTGTTGTCAGCTACAAACAGCCAGAGCCTCTTTAAAATTTGAGCTGATGGTCTCCTTGGCAATACTAACACCTCTGAATGATTTCCAGTTAGTTCCATAGGATGAACTGCTCTCTGAATTCTTTTTGAAACATAGAGAACTCCTTTTTAAAGTGAAAAATATTGTGTGGATTCTCCTATGTAATAGTAACTGTAGGGTTGGGTTATTTTGTCTTGTTTTGACATAGTGACCAAAAGCTGTTACGAATTTTTAAGATTTTTAAAATGAGCATATATTTCATCTTTCACAATAATATGTACAGACATTTGACTAATAGTAGCACTAAAAGCACACTGGATGGATGCTCTGTGTTTTTCAGTCCACAGACCAGACTTGATATACATCGTAGGGATTCTAGCTACGTGCTCCAGCATCTCCCGCACCAGCTCCCTGCAAAGCCCTCAGCTCCGCTCCCACCCCACAGGGCAGGAGCCATGTATAAACCGTGACTCAGGGCCCCTACTGCACTGGTGACTGGCATCATCTTTGTTATTTTAGGGACTTGTGTTGAATGTTGTTTATTGGGCCAAATTGAACAAATTGTTAAGCTGACCAAACACATTTATGTTATGTTATGTTATGTTATGTTATGTTATGTTATGTTATGTTATAACATTCAGAGACATGTCTGCCATAGGCACTTTCCAAAGACTGGCTTGTAAAACCTGAATTTAAACAGTGGGCAAACAGGAAAAAGCCAAAGCAGTAGCTTCCGGAAGACCAGTACTGATTAGAAGGAATGTATCTTTCTACTAATGTTGGCTTTGAGCCCCAGTCATGAATCTTTTGTTTTGTTTTAGGTACACACTTTTCATCGTGCTGTACCCAATGGGAGTGTCAGGAGAATTGCTCACGATATACGCCGCTTTGCCCTTCGTCAGACAGGCGGGCCTGTACTCCATCAGTTTACCTAACAAGTACAATTTCTCCTTTGACTATTATGCATTCCTAATTCTGATAATGATCTCCTACATTCCACGTAAGTAAACAGTTATGCACACGTTTATTTGTGTCTTTAAAGCTGGCTCTACAATAACTAGAGTTAAATGCCTTTGGATGTTTTTATACCATATCCAAGCAAATGTAAATCTAATTTATTGGGAACGCTTTGGTTTTTATTGAATGCTGACTGTCAGAGGGCATTTTCTTGGGTAGTAATTGGATAAAGATGAACCATTCTCAATATAGCTGCCAAAATGCAGCCCTTCTCAGCGTGTAGGTTTGAAACAGGGAATACCAAGAAAGGTTAACTACCTATTGGGGGAACGTGCTGAGTAGAAAACAAAAAAGGCCATTAAAGACCTACCTTGAGTTTTTCTGTCTGTTGTGACCTGCTTGTTATGGTATTTTGAAAACATTGTAAAGAGAGTTTTGCATTTTTATTATATCAAAAGAGATAGTTACTTCATTTTTAAGGAATCGGTAGTTAAGTAGAAACAAATAGCAAAATAAAAATGGATTATTTTTTTCTATATTTCTTATTTTCTTGTTTGGAAATAAGCACTAAAGTCATCTGAACAGGACATAATGTTCTCTTCAGGATGATTTCCAGCTATTTTAATAGTACTGCTAAAGGTTTAAATACAGGTAATCAGATGTGCCTGTCAGCATAGTCAGTAACAAGGAGAAATGGCCATGTTTGCGGCCTCTGTGAGGTGAGTCCTGTTTGCTGAGCAAGAGTCATTTAGTCCTTTTCTCAAATTCTGATATTCCCTTGAAATCCTGTGATCGATTTTCACATATCCAAAAAGATTTTGTTCTATGCGAAGCTACGTAAAGTTAACGTGTCTTCTCATTTAGCTATTTTTATAGCCATTGTGACTGTGGGTTTTATTTTAGTCTATAAGATGCTATATTCTCCCCTAAACCTCAGGTTAAATTCAGACAGGAAGGTTGGATTTTTCTTCAGCCCACAGCGTGAACTGAATGAATCATCCTAACAGTCGTAAGCGACATGTTTGTGTCCCTCTGTGGAAAATTGCATTTCATGCGTCGTGAGGGAAAAACAACAACAACAAAAAAAAACTACATCCAGATTTCATGTGAACATTTATCTTGAAGAAATTCTTGGACTACAGTTCTGCTTCATGACTCATTTCCCACTCTTTATTAATGATCAAGTCCTTCCCTTTGGTACTGGAACCATAGGGGCCAAAGGCCCTTTCTCTTCTGATTGAAAAGGTAGTTGATTTTCAAACAAAAGATAAATAGGGAAGAGTCTAAATTAGCTTGTGGTTGTTCGTCTTTCTGATTTTGTTCCCTTGGAGTTTCATTTTCCAGTCTCTAAATATTTTTTATTTTATTTTATTTTTTTAATATTTATTTATTTTTGAAAGAGAGAGCATGAGCAGGGGAGGGACAGAGAGAGAGGGAGACACAGAATCCGAAGCAGGCCTCAGGCTCTGAGCTTTCAGCACAGAGCCCAATCCAGGGCTCAAACCCATGAACAGTGAGATCATGACCTGAGCTGAAGTCAGACACTTAACCAACAGAGCCACCCAGGCGCCCCTAAAGATTTTTTTAAATAATTTTTTTAATGATTATTTATTTTCGAGAGAGAGAGACAGACAGAGTACAAGTAGAGGAGGGGCAGAGAGAGAGGGAGACATAGCATCCGAAGCAGGCTCCAGACTCTGAGCTATCAGCACAGAGTCTGATGCAGGGCTCAAACTCGCAAACTATGAGATCGTGACCTGAGCCGAAGTTGGACACTCAACCGCCTAAATCACGCAGGTACCCCAGGACTTTTTATTTTTAAGTAATCTCCACACCCAACCTGGGGCTCGAACTCACAACCCAAGATCAAGAGCTACACGCCCCACTGACTGAGCCAGCCAGGAGCCCCTCATTTTCCAATATCTAGAGCCACACTTGCTAGTTGCATTTTTGCCACACCCAGAGTAACATACATTATCCCAGCGGGCACCACACTGGTTTATTTAAAATCAGCAAAAGTTTTTAGGGCACCTGAGTGGCTCAGTCAGTTGAGCATCCGACTCCGGCTCAGGTCTTGATCTCGCAGTCTGTGAGTTCGAACCACGCTTCGGGCTCTGTGCTGACAGCTCGGAGCTGGAGCCTGCTTTGGAATCTGTGTCTCCCTCTCTCTCTGCTCCTCTCTCACTCACAATCTCCCTCTCTTTCAAAAATAAACATTAAGAACATTTTTTTAAATTTTTAAATCAAAAAGTTTTGAATGAATAGGAAATAGATTGGATAACTGGAAAAGGGGCAGGGATAGTATCATGAGATCCAATCGGTAGCAGGACACTGCTGCACGGACAGAAGGAGGAGCCCCTGCCTTAGAGTTGGCCAAAGAGGGAGGGTCTTCATTCCAGGACGGCTGAGTCTCTCTGTATTTCCTAGTCGTTTTTGTGGTCTGGTGGCCAACCCGTACCCAGTCTTTTGCCTCTGCCTGTACCGACCCCTTGATATAGTTAAGGGCCTGGTCAAGCACAGATGTTAGTGGTTCCTGAGGGAAAACCATCCCCTTTCTGTGGGATTGTCCTTCTGGGCCTTAAGATTGAGAGAGAGGAGAGAACACCAAGAGTAGGGTGGGGTTCTCCCCAGAAGTAGGGTTTCTTTACCTGGGTTCCTTCCCCTTCCATTCTCAGCCTCGTTTTGGTAAGAACTTGGCTTGGTTAAGGTCTATATTACTTCTTTCTTAAGGCAGCTTAACTCCTATAGACCAAGAAAAAGGGTTGAGTTGAAATAAAGATGAACAGGTTTTCTCCAAAGCCCTGACCCCCCATCCAGGCTCAAGATGACCACCCAGACCCTACCTTCTGCTATAAATCATCTGTGTCTGCTGGCACTCATGACGCTGTTGGCCTGAGCCAGTTGCCCCGAATGTTTTTAGTTGTTTAGGTTGTCGAGACCGGTTTGTACAGTTCATTCCAGCCAACAGCACATTTCCAACTTTCCAAAGCTTTGTATTTATAAGAAGAAAATGCAAAGTTAAGAGAGGTTGCTTTTGACATCCAGTCTTTACCAAATTTGGTTTTCTTTCTACAACTTAAGTTTCTTTTTCATCTTCTTTAATGAGAACTTGGTAATATGCATGTATTATATAAAAAAACACCCTTTCTTTATGGTCCTGACTCACTGTTGCATTGTTGCACACGTAGCCCAAATTGTGACCCCAGGGGTTTTCTCGTATTGGGGTGCTTCGGAAGCACCATCACTCCTTGCAAAGTGCTGCTCTCCCGCTCTGCTGCAGCTGCACCGTATATGTACAGCATCTACAGGACTCAGGAGACAAGTTTAAGTCCGGTCTACATTTCCTAACACCACTACATTGGTAAAAGTTGGCTATAGGGGTGGGAATTAAAAACAAAAACAAAAAAAACAAAAAGGCTGAGAAATGAGAAACACTGACATAGGGTGAGGACACTGAGAAGCTGGGGCGCTCTCCAGGTCACCAAGTAAGCACAGCCACACCTCTGACTTTCAGAGAGGCTGAGAAAGCACTTGCCCCAGGCAGCACACTTCCATTTGCTCTCAGCCTCCAAGTTCTCCTCTCCCTAGGGGAACCCCTATCCCCGCCATAACCCTCTCGTGCACGACAACCGTCTCCATTCTGTGTGTGCTGAACTGGGAGAGAAGAATTCAAAATAGCCTGTTGTCAGGTCGAGATCGTCTTGGGGTTTTTCTTCATTGGAGTCCATGGTTAAAAATAGTAGCCGTGTATCTGGAATTGTTTCCGCTGTTTTTAGTTTGGTTCAGCCTAAACATGTGGGTAATTCAGATGGAGACAGTCACCCAGAAATCATTACTAGAACTGCAGAGAACCGCCAGCCCGAGGGCCCCCATTCTCCTGGCCGCCTCCACACTTTCCTTTGCTTGGGCACTGAGAAGCCTCCGAAGTCGTAAAGATGAGAGGGCCGTATCTGCCCTCCCGTTTCTGACCTCGGGCCCTCGCCCATCTCGCTCCTGCCCCCAAAGGCCTAATGAATGGCTTCCAGCCCATGCTTCCTCAGGCCCTCTGAACTAGCGCAGAAGCTTTCGCCAGCCCTGCAACCAGTGGAAAAGTCCTTAGTGTACTTCGCCACAAAGTTTCCCTTTACCAAAGTATATCTATAGAGAAATGACTGGCCCCACATTTTTAAATGATTGCAATTAGCATTCCTTATGGTTTAATTATATCTTTACTTCCAGTTTTTAGATTATAGAGCTTGTCAAATTTTCTGGCTTTCGTACCAGAATAGTTCTCTCCCTGTTGAATTCTATGCACAAGCTGGGTCTTTTCTCCGAATAACTTCCTGCCTGCAAATAGCGAGTGGAGTGGATGTTAGCCCTGTTCAGCACCGGCACCTCCTCTGCGGTTTCCCAGGCCCATGTGCACACCCCCCCACCCCCCCGATGTCTTAGAGTACTTTGGGAGATCATTTGAAATTTGGCCACCTTGAAACCCACTTAAAAAGAAAGAAGCTCTCAGGGGAAACTAGCTCCCCCAGAAATACAGGTTTAGGTCGACAAAGTAGAGATTGGAGCTGTTGCGAAGGGAAGGGAAGAGAAGGAAGCATATTGTACATTGAAGACCATCCCACCGGAGTCATTACAGTTGTTGAACCTCTAGTTCCCAGTAACCTTGTGAAGGCCAGGTAGCTTAGCTGGCATTTCCCAGCAGGAATCCCATAGGTGTTTGGAGTGGGACAGTTCTTAGTTGTGGGGACCATCGCACATTGCAGATTTTTGCATTCCTGCTTCGTGTGTTAAATGCCAGTAACCTTCCTCCTCCAGATACACTCCCCTCCCCACAATTTCCAAATACTCCTAAATGAGGAGGTACCACCCTGTTTATTTGAGAACCAGTACTTTTTAAAGTAAACTGTGAAGTGACCAAGAACAGAATCTCCAGTGCCTATGATACTAGCTTACTTTTCATAAGGACTTTCTATGTCCAGACCTGCCTTCGTCGTGTTCAGATGTGTCATAGCCCTCCTCGCCCTCTGCAGTCTTCCCATTCGGCGGAGAACAAGCTTTCTCAGGAAGTACTTTTGGGAGGTCCCCTCAAGTGACAGAAGGGGCTGGGCTGAGTGTCAGGAGCCCAGAGCCTGGTCCTGATTGTCAGGACTTTGCTGTGAAACCAGGCAAGTCACCAACCCTCTCTGGAGCTTGAATTCCTCTATAAACAGAAATAATAAGTCTGGCACTAGAGGTAAATTCGGAGAATAAGCGTGAAGATAACATTACAGAGGGTAGAACGTTATTTGACAGCTCCGTGGCATCTCGATGGGTAGTGGTAGGGCCGGGACTGTGTGTCACTCTGGTCCGCACCACGCTTTCCCTTCAGCTAAAGCACGAAAAGGTAAGTCCCTCTGCATTTTTCTTCCCCTTCCCCGGGTGTATCTTGTTCCCTTCCTCGGGGAAGGGATGAGAAAGTAGAGTCAGCGAGGACCTCAAGTCCATATGCTTTAGATTTTAAGTGACTTAGATTTAAGCAGTTTTAAATGATCTCTTTAACCAGTACTTTCTTCTCTTTCAGTTTTTCCGCAGTTATACTTCCACATGATACACCAGAGAAGAAAGATCCTTTCTCATACTGAAGAACACAAGAAATTTGAATAGTTCCTGCTTTCTGCACACCCCTAAAACACAAACTTTTCAATGACAAAAAATGCTGCAGACTTTTTGAGTTCCCAATACGTTTCATAGAAAATAAGTAAGAACTATTTTTAAAATACTAAAAAAATAAAACAAAACAAGAACCAAAATCCAGTGTCACACAGGCCTGAGATTTTATTTAGAACAAAAAACAGAAACAAAGAACAAAACTGTCACATAAAACCTCCTGGCCGGTCCATTTCAGCATGCTTGTCAACCAGAAGTTACCGATATTTAGGATGGCTCGGAAAGGGATTTGGCATTTTATATCCTCCTGTTTCCTTCATGTATCTGATAAATAAAGATCTGTAACACTAAATTCTTGAGAGTTACAGTCTGAGTACTGCCGTTGTACCAGCTGAATGCCTGGCTTGCAGTAGAGTTCTGTTTCAGTCTGCAGTGTGTTTAGCATTCCCTTTTCAAAGTGCTTGACTGCATGCCGGAAACTCTGTATTTTTGAAGCGGCAAACTTTGTTCTCTGGAATGTTCCGAGGTTATGGCTGGGACCTGTCCCCTCATATCTAGTGAATGAACTATACAACGTATGTGTCTGTGAAGCTTTGGGGTAGTACCTGTAATCTGAAAACAACTAGGACCCTTTTGTTTGTTTTCAGTTGAGTCCTTACTGCCTGCCACTAAGAAACGTGCTTGAACTTAGTATGTGTACATTGTAGAGAACCTGTCTTATCCAGGGCTCGGCCTCAATCGTATTTTAACACAGTGACAGTTCTCAGAAAGGGAAAGCTCAGTTGCTCGTAAATGACAAGTACCTTTCACGCGTCATTCTCAGAACACCCCCGAGGATTTACCAATAGCTCTTCTCATCTGTGGCCCCAGAGCCAGCCCAGTCCCACAAGGAGCGGAGAATCCGTTACGGAAAGCCCGCGGAAGGTGTGACTTTAGAAACGTAATCCCAAAGAACATTCAGGGATAGGTTTATACACCCTTATTATTTTATTTTTAAACTTCATTCAACTCTTCCGTTGGGGTACTTGCCCCAATTATGGTCCTGTGTAATTCCCACCAAGCCGTCAGTCCAGAGGCAGCAAAATGTTCCCGTCGGGCAGCCATGAGCTAAAAGCAGTGTCGTCTCCATGTGTTGGAGCAGCCAAGGGATAATGTCCATGGACATCGCCTGATTCCTGGCGTGTCTTCATACTGTGTAATTGTTCCACCGCGCATTTAATACGGTTCTTCACAAAAGGGCTGATGAAAATGGAAAGCCCGAGTTCAGATGTGCATTAGATTTTAAACACAGGATGTTCTTTGCGGGTTCTTTTCTCCTCCCCCCCCAACCTTTCTTTTTTAATAGTTGATTTAAAAATTTTCAAAAGCCCAGCTTCCTAGCTTACTGAGGAGTTATTTAAAATACAATTGCTAATATCAAAAGAATGTCATAATGGAAAACTAATTTTTTAAATGTTATTTTCATAGAAGCTTGACAAGATGAAAATGAGAAGAAAGTCTGCAACCTAAAATGTAATGCAGGCAGATGTGTAATAAAATTATTTTTGAATTGAACGTTAAAATTCTGCTTCTTTAAGTCAGCACTCTTAACTTGGGCATGTTGAGATTAGAATCTGTTCTTGTACTTCATAAACTAAATATAGAGGAAGGACTATTTTTCATACTTTTCCTTTTTCCAAAATGTATTTCTACTGTAAAACAGAAACAATTTGAGTTGTATTAGCCTTATTACTTAGTTTAGGTAAGATTTTTTTCAGTCTTTTCTGGAAGACTGAAAATGTAGGTCTTCCAGGATCGCTGGACTGGGGTTTTATTCGGGCTTCTCTGTTATAATTTGTCACTATTTACAAAGAACAGTCTGTCGCAAACAGTGGTATTGCATCAAATTGAACTTTGGCAGCAAGAACACAGCACGCAACTCCCTCCTCAAAAAGGGTCTCCACCCCAGTGTGTATTTTTGTCCATCAGCATTTAGAAGGCTCCTGGCAGATAAGTAAGGCGTGCATGCGGCCACGTCCCGCCGTCACCTCTCTCCGTAACTGGTTTCTTTATCTCTAACATGAGTTAATTTCTCCTTCGAAGTGGTGGTGTTCTTTACGAATTGAGAACTGCCACCAACTATCACCTCTTATAACGTGTGAATGAGGAAGGTGGTGTTTGGTGGGTATTTTGTCAGCCTTCCGTTTTCATTTCAGGACATAGTCAAAGGCATCACCTGCCCAGCCGCCCGCCTGATTGGCTGTGGCAGATTACCCCCTTCGGGGGCCGCCTTCCTGCCGAGAATTCTTTGAGGTATGCAGCAGTGCTTTGTAGACACTAATCTGCATCCCGCTGTGTTCTGTTTGCTCAGGTTGGGATCACTCATTTAACACGTACTGATGCTTCTCAAAGGCACCATGGAGAGTTAGTCATGGGATAAAAGCACCCTCCTTCCAGATAAAAACCGTTCCTCTGGAGTGAACTTCCCACGGGAAGGGTTTAGAAGATGTAGAGTTAAAGAGGCATATGAAGATTGTGCCCTCATTTCTACCTGTTTGTTTGGGTTATTCATTTATAATAAACGATTGCCATTGATGTGGTAACAACCTGCAAATTATTTCCAATTCTGAGTTTCTAGATAAAACACTGTAAAACATCAAAACCAGTACATACTGCTCCTTTGAAATTTGGGTAAAAAAATATACGACCATATATATAGTCATTTTTGTATTTTTTCTATGTTGTGAAAACCAAAATTGTAATTTTATAAGTCTTTGATTCACTAAAATTATATAATTTAAATGTATTTTTTGTATATTTAGAAATAAGGAGTTCAAAGACTATGCCTAACTTTCTATGCATGCATTTGGAAGCTGTTTTTACCTGATAATGTTAATGTAGTAGTAAGTTGTATTCGTAAAATACTGATCTGTGTTGCATTTCAAAATAAACTGGTGTGTGCTCTGCCTGGATTTGAGATCCTGACCAGTGAGTCTAGTGATTTTCCACACTAAGTTGGCCTAAACGTGGTGTTGTAGGAATATGGAAGAGTTTCAGTTCTGTTATGGATTCCAGTTCTTTCTTTGAGAGGTTTAGAATCTATGTCTGCTGTTCATAATGGGTCTGCACTCAACAGGAGAAATAGACAGATTATATTAGGAGGTTTCCAAAAAGTCATTCTTCCTGCCTGTCAGTCTTCAAGCTTACCACACCACTCTCAGCCTGGCTGCAGAGGGACACGAGAGATCCCCATGAAAGTGACCAGGAAGTCTAAGAAAATCGGTAAACGATTGAGGATCCTTATCTTACAGTGTTTTGGTGTTTTGTTTCGGGGTCTTTTTACCATATATTTTAATCTAACTTTTCTAATGTAAGTTAAGAGGGGAAATGTTGTTTAGCAAAGTTCATCTTATATTAAAACAAGACGTGGGGGCACCTGGGTGGCTCAGTCAGTTAAGCATCCAACTCTCGACTTCAGCCCAGGTCATGATCTCATAGTTCGTGAGATCGAGACCCACGTTGGGCTCTGCACTGACAGCACAGAGCCTGCTTCCTGCTTGGGATTCTCTCTCTCCCTCTCTCTGTTCCTCCCCACCTTGTGCTTGAGCGCTGTCTCCCCCTCTCTCTCTCTCTCTCAGTAAATAGATAAACATTAAAGAAAAAGAAAGAAACAAGAACAAGATGTGGTCAAGTATCTACCTCACAAAAATGCCCCAAATACAGAGCCGTCCCAGGAACTGCTTTACCCACTCTCGAGTTCACAGTCGGTAGTGGCAGAAGGGACGCTGACGGGATACGCCCTGCCAGGCCACCTCTACCCTGCTAGTGGTAGACCCCAGACCTCTTCAGCTCCGAATGAAAGCACGGATGTGCCCGTGGATGGGTATTTGCTAGTGGGTGATCTCTGAGTGATCTTTTCTTCTGCGCCTCCGGCAGACGTGACCACCTGCCGGGTCTGCCAGGTCCTTCTCACAGTTAACCATCACAGTCGTCTCTTCCAAAGGGAACATTTTCTGCCTACCTGCTGTCGCGGCTTAGACATTACCAGCACAGTGGTGTACAGTCTAGTCTGTTTCAGTGATGGGCTTTTCATTTATGAAAAGAATTATTTCAACTAACACTAAGGAACAGATGGTAAAGTTAATAGTAGAGGCTACCCAGAAAATACAACCTTGACAATCTTAGGGCAGTAATGGGAAACCAGAACTTTCTAATTTGTCATTGTCATATTTTGTGGCAATTATGTGTACTATGTTAATATAATAAGCTCTAGCCTGAGAAATTACCATTGGTATAATTAAGAGACCTACTGTTACACACAGTGTTCCAAAAATACCACTGTGTTGTTCTGTTCCCTTTAACAAGAATGAAGACTAGCTTTGCAATTCCTCATATTATTAAAAAAAAAAAAATCCCAGCCTTACAAATGGACTGGCTCATTGTCATACAATTTAGTGGTGAAGAAACTGTTCTAAGCAACTCTTACCAAAAATAGCCATACCTATTAACATTCCCCTGCCTGCAGCTGAGAACCAGAGTTACAAGAGAGAGCCGTATGAGTTTTTGACCAACGCTTTCTTTTAAAAGGGAGAGACTTTTTAATTTTTTTTTGTTTTCAAATTTAGAAAGATAATCCTTAGTGTTACTGGAGCAGATCTCACTACCAAAAATAATCTTTTTCTCCCACAAAAGGCAGTTCACCCTAAAAGTCTCGTTTGATGAGCAAAACTAAAATGAGAGCGACTGTGTATATAAGGACCTCGTACTATTTCATAGATCTTTTTCCGTCACTTGGGAATCGCACTTCCTGCTCACTAGTTCAGAGCATCACTACCACAGCAGCACTCTTCCATCTATCTCTGACCTTTGTGGATACAAGTCCAGACACCGCACTTGGTTGAAGGCCAAACTCACATTTCTGTATTGTTGTAGCTGGGCTGCCCCGCTAGGGGGCAGCACTTCACAAGCGATCAGGGGCTTGGCTTGAGGAGCCTGGAGCTAAGCTTCAACCCGAGGACACCAGAGGACACCACCGTTGGGGCAGAAAGGCACACTAAGGAAAATTAGTCACGGGTCTCTGTTGTCCATATAAAGCAAAGGCGGGCAGATCTTAAAGCATATTCTGGAGGGGTACAGGAAATAATTTTTTTTAGGACGAAGAAGCTGGCTTGGGTATGTGGTTTGAGGCTCCATTCATTTGTTCTCTTCCCACTGCAGAACCCTCCCCAGCATGGACCCTGCGGGGCTTTTGGAGCTGGGCGTAAGGCAGGTGTTAGTGCTCCTGCTTCGCGGAGAGCCTGCTTGTTAATCGTTGAAACGTTCGGGGAGGTCGGTTCCCACTCTGCTTCTGTCTCTGGATATTTTTGGAGGGTGGCCTGGGCCATGAGAAAATGTCAGGCCACCTTATAAGGCTGCGTCTGGCCCCGAGAATGCTGGTCTGCAGCATGTCCAGTACACTCTGTGGGTGTGAGCTAACTTGACTCTTGGACTGTGGGTTTTCTCACAGATGTAAAATGCTTCTATTCCTGCCATGGGTTACTCTCCCTATCTTTATCAGGCTTAAAGTCTTCCTCAAGAGAGAGCTGTCTAAATGACACCAATTTTGGGCATACCCGATAGATAACCGAGGGTACATGTAATCCTCCACAAACACACTAGTTGATTTTGCCGGGGTCCGTAGAAACGGTCTACTGCAAGTGGTTTCTTTAACTAGCGTATGTCAAAGGGAAGCCCACGGAATGGTAGTTCTGAGTGAGGACAGGAGGGGAGTGTGCTGGGGAAGGTGGGAGTCTGTGGTTTAAAAAGTTGACACAAAAAGTGTTCTCCTGGGGTGCCTGGGTGGCTCAGTCGGTTGAGCGTCCGACTTCAGCTCAGGTCATGATCTCACCGTCTGTGAGTTTGAGCCCCGCGTCGGGCTCTGTGCTGATGGTTCAGAGCCTGGAGCCCACTTCGGATTCTGTGTCCCCCTTTCTCTCTGCCTTTCCCTTGCTCACACTCTGTCTCTATGTCTCTCAAAAAATTAAAAATAAAAAATAAAAAAAAACACTAAAAAAGAAAAAGTGTTCTCCTACTAAACTTTTCAGATCTTTTTGCACACAAATGCAATTTATGAATCTCCAAGAGAGGGGGTTGCTGATGCAGGATTTTCCAAAGCTCCGTTCACTGTTTATCCTTGAACCATCTTCGGAGCTAAGGCCCCTGGAACACCTTGCAAAACACTAATCTGTTGGCGGCAGCCTTCCCGATCGAGGAATGTTAACCCATCACAAGAAAAAAAAAAAAAAAGATGGGGGCTTAGCCAAGGATCTAGGAACATTTTCCTTGTTTTTTGTTTTAGTAATCCACCTTTGTCAAGTAGGCAACTGAATGGCTCGAGAGCCCAGGTGTCAGCAGCTCTGGACAGTCTGCCATTTGCTGCTTTCTGGTGGATATAAAAGGTGTCTGCCAGTGGGTGGGCACCCACGTGTCCGAGAAGACCAGGGACCAACAGCCCTGAGAAGACCAGGGCCTCATGGGCTTAGAACCCCAAGCTGGGAGCGATCCAACCGCCGCTCCTTCTGCGCCTCCGCCCCCGTTTCTGAACGCAGACTCGAGTGCCTGCTGTCAGAGCCTCTCGCTCAGGCTCGTGTCCTCCTTGAGACTCCTGGTGTCAGGAGACCGTCTTCCACACTTCACCCACATTCCCGAATGTTGCCAGGGGGCGGCTGCTATGTCCTTGTGTGCACCGGTCCCTGACAAAGCCTGACAAAGAGTTCCTTTTGTTTTGTGTTGCATCCTCCCATGTCGGCTCACCACGTAGACCCCGTGAGCTGAGAAGCCAGCACTCGAGCTGTGCGGGGGAAACACCGAGGCTGTGCGGTGAGACACAGGCCTGGGACCAGCCCCCAGGCGCTCCCCTCCCACACACACGCCAGGCCGCCTCCAGGTCTGTGTCCTGCCCTCTTCTGCCCACACCCATCCCATGGCTTTGCTGGAGCTTCTAGCTCTTACCCCGCTCCTGGTCTCTCCCCGCTCCCTGAGCTCCCCCGCCCATGACGCCTCAGCCTTCGCCGTCAGCCCCTCCTGCCAGACTCCGTTCTCACCATCATCGCGAACCTCTGTGCCCTCCCGCCCTCCTGGCGAAACCCCAAGCTGGGATCGGTCCAGCCGCTCCCCTTGCCTGCGCCTCTCACGCCTGGGACTGCCTGGCTGGCACACTGTCCGTGACTCCCTTCAAACTCCATCCTCCTTAAACCTCTGACTCACTCTTTGCCCAGGATAGCACCCCCGATTTCACAGAGAAAACAGTCACCAGACAGCAACTCCTGTAACTTTCTGTCACCGAATTTATAAATGTGCCTGTACCAGAGGGCTTGTCTTCCTATGGAATGGAAGGCGTGGCCCCCTAACTGCTAACCAAAGCTAACCGCTCCCCTGTGCTCTGGGTATGTCCAGTCTCCTCCCTGCCCCGCCTCAGGGACCCGACTCTGGCCATCTGACCCTCTCTCTGCCCTTTGCCAGAAATTCCCATCGACTGCCTCCCCATCTTGGCCTCGACCCCACGCGTCCCACTGCTCCCCTCTCTCCCGTTCCCCGGGAGGCTTGGCTACAAGCGCTTCTCTATTTCTCACCTCCCATCCTCTCCCCATCTCACTACCGCCTGGTGCTTCCTGCCATGCCAGTGACACAGCTCTGTCAGTGGCCACTGGTGACGTTATGAAATCCAGTGCACACTTGTTAGTCCTTATCTTTTGGTTGAAGTTGGGGGTGCCATGGTGCTGGATGTTAGAGTAGACAGGGGACCCAGCAGTACTGAATCCTGGGGCCCCGAGTTTGAGCCCCACGTCAGGCACTGCGCTGACAATGCTGAGCCTACCTGGGATTCTCTCACTCTCTGTCCTTCCCCAGCTCGTGCTCTCTCTCAAAATAAATATATTTTTTTTATTAAAAAAAATAGCGAGAGGTAGTAAGTTGCTGGGCCTAAAGGAAATTGTGAGGCCTGCTCAACCCAGCTCCCACCCCACCCCCAGCTCATTTTCCTCCACCCCAGACTTCGGTCTCCCCACGTGACAAGGAGAGAGGCTGACCCAAGCCCACGCCGGCTCCAGCGAAGAGGAACGCAAAGTTGAGTGCGTGTGCCATCACGCTTGGCAGCAGGCTGGCTCGGGCGGGTGGAGGCCGAGGCCGGGAAGGACAGGAAAGCATCAGGGAGAAAGCAGACCCGCTCTGCTTACCGCTTACGGCCTGAGGAGCCGGAGGAGAGACCCGCACCCCTGCACCCCAACCCCTCCTACCCCTGATTCTAGTCATTCTCACTAGCAAACCTTCAGCAAAATCTCCAAACTGAGCACTGAGCTCAGCGTTCCTCTTTCTTGGGGAGGAGCCAAAACATGCCAGAGGAGAATGAGGACAGACCTAGGAACCATTCCCAGGAAGCCACCATCATTCTTGAGACCATCTCTGCTCTGGACGACCCGCGCTTCTGGTTTTCTCCTGCCTCCGTGGCCACCCGTGCTCTGTCTCCTCTGCTACCCCCAGCTCGGAGCTTCTCAAGCTTGAGTGCATCCAGAACCACACTGGGAACTTGACAACATCGATTCCCGGGGTCCTTCAGACCTGCCCGATCTGAATCGGCGAAGTCAGAGTTGGGGGTCCGTTTTTACACAAGCCCCAAGGATGGCTCAGGGCTTATTTTGCCGAATATTTGCCTTAAGGGCTCCTGATCTTGAGGGTTCTACCCTAACTCCCCTTCTCACTTCAGCACAGGGCCCTTGGACGCGTTCCATTTGGCTCGCGCTGTTGTTTTAATTTTTAAGTTTATTTTGAGAGAGAGCATGTCCCCGTACGTGTGCGCACACGAGCAGGGGAGGGGCAGAGAGAGAGGGAGAGAGAGAGAATCCCGAGCAGGCTCCATGCTCAGTGTGGAGCCCGATGCAGGGCTCAGTCCCCTGACCGTGAGACCATGACCTGAGCCAAAATCAAGACTCGGATGCTTAACCGACTAAGCCAACAGGTGCCCCCCATATTGGTGTGTTTGGGTTTTTTTTTAATTGAATCAGTTGCCAACACTTTAAAATCGATAGATGTCATGTAAGCCACCCACAAGAATTCAGAAGATGAGGCAGCAGGAGTCCACATTCCCATATGTCAGGCATCAGTGAGAAGTAGGGAGGGTTGCCCCATTGGCTGGAGCTTAGGCCCCAGGGCCACCTGCCAGACTCCAGTTCACCCGCATCCCTGCCCAGCCATGCCCCTCTGGCCTCTGAGGCAGGAGCTGGGGAGGAGGGGCAGGGCCACCATGGTTTCCAACTCTCTCTGATGGGAGCCTGCGCACCTACCAGGCCCTGGGGCCCTTGGCTCTCACCTCCCGGCCTTTGGGCACCACTTTCCCTCTGCCTGGGAGACTCATTCCCTCTCTACTTGGCCAACTCCTGCCGCTCCCCCAGGAAGCACCTGCCCTGAGGTCCTAGGGCAGCTCTGGGGCCCCTCCCGGAAGCTCCCACAGTGCCAGGGGTGCCAGAAGAAATGCTCGTTCTAATCAAATTAGAATTTCAGATAACGGTGGAACTCTAGTATGTCTCAGGCAATATCTTCTTTGCCAAATCACTGTGACGGGGTCTGTATTTCCCCCTTGCAGTCCCTACTGACACCTTCTCTCACCTTCTCAAGACTGTAAGCTCCATGAGGCTAGGGACTCCTCCCAGCTCGTGTACCACAGTAGTCTCAGTCCTAGCCTTCCACTGGGGCTTGGGACACCAGTGGGAACCTTACAGACAAATGATGTTTTTAAAGTAGGCTCCACACCCAACATGGGACTTGAACTCACGACCCCAAGATCGAGAGTCACGCACTCCACCGACTGAGCCAGCCAGGTGCTCCTACAAACAAGTGATTAAACAGGGTTGTTTCAGACACTAAGTTCTTTGAAGAAACTTGGAGAGGCAATGTGTGGGGGCACCTGGGCGGCTCAGTCAGTTAAGCCTCCTACTCTTGTTTTTGGCTCAGGTCATATCTCAGCTGATGAGATTGAGCCTACATCGGGGTCCGCACTGACAGTGCAGAGCCTGCTTGAGATTCTCTCTCACCCTCTCTCTCTTTCTCTGTCCCTTCTCCGCTCGAATGTGCATGCCTGTGCACACGCATGCACTCTCTTTCTCTCAAAATAGATAAATAAACTTAAAAAAAAAAAAAAAGGAGAGGCACCTGGGTGGCTCAGTCAGTAAAGCAGCAGACTCTTGATTTCAGCTTAGGTCATGATCTCACGGTTCGTGGGTTCAAGCACCACAGCAGTAAAGCCTGCTTCAGAAACTCTGTTTCCCTCTCTCTGCCCCACCCCCATCTCAAAACTAAATGTTTTTTCAAAATTTTTTAAAGAAAAGACGATTTGTAGGAAGGGGCTGGACCCACTGCTGTGTATGCAGGCATGGCCTCTCTGAGGAGTAATAGATGCAGGATTTGATCCTAATCCCACAGATCCCCAAAACCCACAGTGGTCTCCCTCCACCACGCTGCCTCCTTATTCCCTGGAACGCAGGGACATTGGGGCTGGGAGGTGGGGAGGCGCAGGGGATTTCTTTAGGATGAATGTTATGTGGGGACCCCACCCAGACAGCTTCTCCACGGGCACAGGTGCCAGCTCCTTAGAGACTTTTAGTTGAGGTCCAAGGAAGGCTCCGCCTCCTCCATTCCAGATGCACCACCCTGCATATGCCCCCAGTCAGAGCACTGTTGGTTTGAGCTCGGAACTGTCCTGAGCCTCAGTGTCTTCCTCGGATACTTCTCATTAGCAAAGCCACTGACAGCTGAGAGCCTGGGTAGGAGGCATTCCCCTCAGCCGGGTGGTTGCGGAAGAGCCCCTCCCCGACCCGGGCCAGGCCGGGCCTGCAGTGCCCGGGCTGACAGATGCGTGCCCACGCGCCACGGGCATCTCTGATCGCAGCCTACAGTCTACGTTTCCTTGATTGTCTCTGCCTCTTCCCCCGGCATCAGGACAGCTACACGAGCCCCAGCTCTGACCGAAAGCTCAAGCACTGATCACAGCCTGCCGGCAGCTTGGGGCTGCTTCACTCCATATGCAAAGTAAGAAGGTGAGCGACCCCACCTGCTCCCTGGCAGACTGTCACCAAATACCATCCTCCCATCCCCCCCGAACCTTCCCAGATCTCCAGCCCACTTCGTACACAGGGGAACTGTGACTGTCAGAGCTGGAAGGGACCGCGGGTTGGCATTGTCACCTCTGGCTTCCACTTGTCCGGAGTTGGACACTGAGGCAGAGAAAGGGACACAGGTGGTCCGTGGCAGGGCTGAGCTACTCCTCATTCCCTAGCCCTCAGGCCGAAGGACAGCACGCAGGGCGCTTCTGCGAGTGCAATCAGAAAATTTCGTGCTCCTCCAGGAACCTGCGCTTCCTACCCACCGCCCTCAGCTGCCCACGCTGTGATTTCAGGTGTAGATCAGAGAATCGGGGCTCTGGGGAGGGGGTCCCGGATACTGCCTCTACCTGGAAGCTTGGAGGACACAACCAGGGGCCTCTGTGCCAGGCAGTCCCATGAGGGGGGTAGGGAAGTCTGCAGTGGGGTTCAAGTGGCCCCCTCTGGCCACAGAAGCCCTGCGGTTGTACAGCTTACCCTGGGCCTGGGAGGGTTGCCCAGAGTCCCTACAGGTAGTTCCCCAGGAATGGAAGTCCCAGCTCCCGGCATCAGCCCCTGTCCCCTCGTTGGGGGAGCGCAGCCTGGGATGCAGCCCGCACAGTGGAATCCCAGGGCTCCCCCAGCCTCCTGTCAGGAATCTCAATTCGGAGCCAGGCGGCTGTTGGCTTGCAGGGTATATTTAGAAAAGTCAGGCTCCACTTGCTCCCTGTTCCCTTACAAAGTGTGAACTGCACCCATCACATGGAAATGTGATTCACTTCTCAGCAACCAGGCTGAGCTGCTTCCCACCGCCTCCAGGCAACCCTTCCTCTCTGCCCCGCTCAGCCCTCCTGGGCCCCTCTCCTCCTGGGCCCCACGTGGAGCCGGGGGCTCCAGCAGTGTCGGGACCTGGAGGGACAGGTAGAAGGCACCTCTGTGGCCAGAGGCAGAATGTCTCTTGTACGTCTTTCGTGGCAACGTATTGGTCTTAGTCTGTTTGCTTTCATTCTGGAAACCTGGAGGCCTGCCTTCTTCCTCATGGCCTCACAGCCCTCAATCCTCAATCCTACGCCCACTCCGCACCGCTCCTCCTGCGGCCTTCAGAACCCCGGGAGAAGCTCACAGTCTGTCGGTGAGTCCCTCATGGAAACAAGCGCAGTCAGGCAGAGGTTGTACCCCGGCAGGCTGCAAGCCGCACGTGGCTTTTTTTTTCCTTTTTCTAAAATGATATTCTAAATTGTTTTAGTTACTAACATTTTTAAATTAAGAGAGTTCACACTTGAAAAAAATGAATCTCCTGCTTCTCTTGCAAAGGAGGGCTGGAGTTCTGGTAACCCTGGGCCCTAGTCCTGCAGGGCGTGTGTGAGAGAAAGGAGGGAGGCTGTTCCCTTTCCATGGATGGGTTCTCCAGGCCAGGCTTTCCCCTCTTTCCTCCAGTTACCGGCTCCGAACCTGCCCCAGCCCAGGGCAGGCATGTCCTTCCCAGGCCTTCCAACTGGAGCTCAGTCATGGGGTCCGAGCGGAACGAGCAGAGGAAGCCAGAACTGACGGTCCCACCTCTCTCCTCCTTCTGGGAGGCACCAGCATGGTGAAAGAGCACTGGGCTTCGTCAAGGCCTGGGTCACAGAGTCCCGCTGGTGTCGCTGTGTGCGCCCCCGCCCCCACTTGCTTGCTCCTCAGACCAATGAAGGGGTGAGCTCCAAAACCTCTCAGGCACCCCTTGGCCCTGATGCCATGTGACTTAGTTAGGCAGAGAGGAGGAACCTGATGTTTAAGGGGTGCTCTTGTGATTTCAAATCCGCAGGGCAGGAGTAAAAGCTGACACTGTAGTACCGTCGAGAAAGGCTGACCTGAGACTTTAAGGTACCAGAAAGAGGCCTGGGGCAGAAGTGATCTGGCCCATGCCCAGCACCCCTAGGTCTCCCCAGGCTGTCATCTGCCTTCAGGCAACCCTATCCCAGGGTAAGTTTTGGATGGCACGCCAGGGGACCCAGGGATATGGAAATCCACAGGCACATCCTCCGAATGCAGTGACTCACCACATGCAGGCTCTGAGGCAGCAGTGACCCAGGAAGAGTAACAGGAGCCAAGACTGCACAGCACCTACCAGGTACCGAGCACTACTTCACATTTTTTCACATATATTAGCCCGTGTATTTCTCCCAATGATTCTATGAAGCCAATATCATTAGAATCCCATTATACAGATGATGAAACTGAGGCACAGACAGTTTAAGTGACCGGCCCAAGGTCACCTGCCGGGTTGGTAGAAGCTGGATTTAAACCCAGAGGGCTTTCCAGAACCCACACGCTTTGTGACTAGACTAATTATATTGCCTTTGCTTTAGCTCCGAGGCTGTGGGGTGCCCCATGCCGGCCACCCAGCCCTTGCCATCTGAAGTCATGCTCAGCTGCAGCTACCCAGCCTGATCCCCCAGGGAGCACCCAGTGATGGCGGCCCAAGCAACACCAACAACAGGCAAGTGCCATGAAGGACTCTCTTTCAAGTCAACCTCTGCACCACACAGAGGAAGGGCCCAAAGGGAAATCTCTTTCCTTTGTTGTCACAGTGAAACAAAAAACCCACCTAAGTGTCCACAAAATGACAACGTCCCCATGACTCTCTTGCCCATTTTTGTCCTCCTGCTCAGTCCTAGCCAAAAGGATTTCATTCAAATGCCTGAGACAGCTCCTTCTGCCCCCCAAAACCACTGATATCGGTCCTACACTCACATAAAGAACATTCACAGAAGCCGACCCAAAGGAGACACGTTGCCTCCTTGCATAGACCATTGAGAAAGTGTGGTAGTCACCTACTAACGTATGCCAGGCAGGAGCCAGTAGAGGGGGAATATAAACGGAGACAAGAGAAAATCTGCTAGGAGCTGACAGGCCTCTTGAGTCCTACAGAGCCCCTGAGCTGGCCTTCCACACACTGGGAAGTAATTCCCACTGCTCGGGGCACCCAGGGGTTTCCTGAGCCTAGTGTGTCCCTGTGTTACTTCCCAAGCCCTCACCCTCAGGGGCGCAGAGACAAGCCTCCCAGAGTCTTGCCATCACCCATCCTGTGAGTTCCCCAGGCCTTGGTTACTGTTCCCATCTCCCCTGAGGGCACCACAGTCCCTTTCCTGCTCCAGTAAGACCCAGCGTACCCCCAAGAAGCAAACCGATCCCCCAGTCCTCTCTGAGAATCAAGATCTAGGAAGGAACAAGAACATGGAAGAACCACAGAGCTCTATCCCTTGCCAAACTCTCTAGAAGTCTTGGGGTCTGCCCTACCAGAAGTTCAGTACATCTGAATGACCCAGAAGTCTCCTGATCGCTGATGTTAGGGCCGGGCCAGCCTGCCCAGGGAGTCTCCCTTCGTCCTGACAGGATGAGCAGCCAGGTTTGCTGCTAGCAGGGAAAGCAACCGAGATTCCTCGCCAAAGCAGGAGCCAGACTCTCCACTGAGGCGCTCCTCGTGCCTCTAGGACGCTACGCAGCGATCACAGGCCCTGCTCGCTCTCAGAGCTAGGCTGTGGCTGGTTAGCCGGGTATATGCCAGAGGGGACCAGGTCCTCTGTGTTGGCTGGTAGCCACTCCATGGTGTAGATGTGACCTCTGCGGCGTCAGGGGAAAGAAAGGGAGATGAGCCACACTGACTGAAGCCCGCGGTTCTCCAGAGAAGAGCTTCTTGTATTACAGGCTGAAATCAAGCTAGGGCCAGGGTCATGCTCTCTCTGGACTCTAGGGGAGACTCCTCGCTTGCCTCTTCCAGCTTCTGGTGGCTCCAGGTTTCCCCGGCCTATGGCAACATAGCTCCAACCTCTGCCTCTGTGTCCCTGCCTCTCAATCCTCGCTTGTCCTCTTCCGTAGGAACACCAGTCTTGGATTTGGGATCCATCCTAAATCCAGAGTGATTTCATCTTGAGATGAGATTGTAATCTCATTTTAAGATCTTAACTGCCTTAATTTTATTTGCAGACTCTATTTCCAAATAAGGCCACATTCACGGGGCCCAGGGGTTAGGACTTGGACTATCTTTTTGGGGGCACCATTCAACCCACTACACTCAGTTCCCTCCTCTATAAAATGGGGCCAAGGCTGTAAGGATCGCATGGGTTAAAACGAGCTGAGCACTCAGAGCGGGGCCGATACATCAGAACTGCTCAGTAAGTGTTAGCTCTTACTATCCTTCCTCACCCTTCAGGACGCCACTCCATGAGCCGTGGCCCCGTCCTTCGCCTCACCCAGACAAAAGCCCTTGCCCACACAGCCGCTTCCACGGCCTCGGTAGACCTCTCCAGCTTTATCCCAGGGTTTGGTATGAGCGGGAGGAGGCTGGTTTCCTCTGCCAGCCCATTGGCTCTGTTTATAAAAAGCTGGATCTTATTCAGCTCTTTAAAAAAAAATAACCATTTTTGAGTCATACAAAAATAGCTTGATCACAAGCAATAATGTGTGTATGGAGACATCATAGAGAGAACATATCTTGTCATCGCAAGCCCAAATGTTTCCCAGCTTCCCCCTGACCATTTGACTGGTCCCCTTCCCCTTTGTCTTGCCAGCGGCCAGTCCAGAGCCTGCCACCCGGGGCTGGGGCCCAGCTCTCAGCTGATACAGTGAAGGAGGAGGGCAGCCTGAAGTCAGAGCAGAAATGAAGGAGCAGCTGAATATACTGCCCCAGGACCCCTCATTTGGGGAGGGGCACGAGGGTTCCCAGGGGTGACAGGAGGATAGAAGGAAGGCCTGGCCCCTGGGGTGCCTGAGGCACAGTGAGTGTCGTCAGCTGAGTCTGATGGAATGGTGCCTGACGTCCAGGAAGTTCAGCCCCCGTCCATGATACATCCCAGAGCGCTAACCAAGCAACAGAGGCCCACTGTGACCACTGGCTCAGCTGTGTAAAGTGCACGGCGGTTACCTTTATTTTTGTGGCCTGTTTACTATTTATGACTAATTACCATGTAACATAATAGCAGTTATGTATATAATTATGTGGCAGATTAATTTGTTATAAGCTTTATTTAATTATACTGCTAAAGTCTGTTCGGTATGTCTCCGCTGCCTCCAAAGCAAACACAAAAGAAAACAAACTTCGAAGGCCCATCGCTCACCTCTGCTTTCCAATTGGAGGAGGCCTCCACAAGAGCCCGTTCGCTGGCCAGAGTCGTCCTCATGGCTGTGAAAACTACCGTCTTGTGCCGAGCCCTTGCTGCCCTGGGCTAAGGGTCTTGTGTCCGATATGCGTACTGCATGGGCGTCTCTAAAAGCCTAGGATGGGCTCAGTTCTCTCTGCTTACCTGGGCTGGGAGACGGGACACCCGGCTCCAAAGCCGGGGCGTGGCTGGAATGGCCCCAGGGCTCCCATAGGGTGTGAGTTCACTCCAAGGGGGTCTCTCCTGCCCCGCACGCCCGGTTCTGGCCAGAGCATGGACACTACTCCCCTGGTTCTTCACCCCTGCCTTCCCCACATTGCCTTCTTCCTTTTCTCTTTTCTTTTTTTTAATATTTATTTTTTTTTGAGAGAGAGAGAGGCAAAGCACAAGCAGGAAAGGGGCAGAGAGAGAGGGAGACAGAGAATCCAAAGCAGGCTCCAGGCACTGAGCTCTCAGCACAGAGCCCGATGTGGGGCTCGAACCCACAGAACCGCGAGATCAAGACCTGAGCTGAAGTCAGACACTCAACTGACTGAGCCACCCAGGCGCCCCTGTTTTGTTCCTTTTCTGTCTCTCCTGTACCTGGGTGATGGGCACCACAGAAAGGCTCATGGACTCCTGGGGTTCCAGCCTTAGAGCCAAGTTGGGGAGAGGCGGGAAGCCGCTGAGAGAAAAGCCAGGCAAGCTAGGCAGCAAACCTGTGACCTTGACCTTTTCTAGAAGGCACCTGTGGGAGCCCCACAAGACCTCTGTGGGATCTGGCCAGCCCTTTGATTCATTCCACTTCTCTCATCTAGCCTCATCCTTCTTTTTTTTTTTTTTTATTTTTTTAATGTTTATTTATTTTCAAGATAGAGACAGAGCACGAGTGGGGAGGGGCAGAGAGAGAGAGAGGGAGACACAGAATCTGAGGCAGGCTCCAGGCTCTGAGCAGTCAGCACAGAGCCTGACTCGGGGTTCAAACCCACCAACTGTGAGATCATAACCTAAGCTGAAGTCAGAAGCTTAACTGACTTCAGAGCCACCAGGCACCCCAAGCCTCATCCTTCTTTTATTATTTATTTTTTGAGAGAGAGAGAGCGGGGGAGGCGAAGAAAGAGAGGGGAGACAGAAGATCCAAAAGGGGCTGTGCATCGTCAGCACAGAGCCCGACATGAGACTTGAACTTATGAACCGTGAGATCATGACCTGAGCCAAAGTCAGACACTCAACCAACTGAGCCACCCAGGTGCCCTAGCCTCATCCTTCTTATAGGGCAGTTTCCTTGGTCTCTCCTCACAGGGGTCAGCCTCCAGCCCTGACCCCAGCCACCACACACCAAGACCACATATCCTCAGTCCCTTCCCCAATAACAATATGAGCAGCTAATCCTCGCTGAGCACAGGGGCCGTGGGCTGGGCTGGCACTCTCAGACCTCGTCTCACTTGCTCTCCCAGGGGCCCCACAAAGCGGGCGTCGTCATCATCATCATGGTTGGACAGATGAAGAGAACGAGACTCCGACACAGAGCTGGTAAGTTCAGAGGTGGGATTTGAGCAGGTTTGTCCTGCTCTAAACCCCGTGTTCTTACCTGCTACATTATAGCGCCTTCTCTCCTCTCAGTCATTCCACAAACATTACGGAACATCTTTTTAGGCCAGACCGTGTGCTGGATACTGAGGATGACTCCTCGGGCAGGGCAGCAATGGATGAGCCTTTGCGTGGCTTATACCCAGGGCGCGCGTGCGCAAGCTTTGTTCTCCCGGGGCTCTGAGAGGCCTGGCAGGGGCCAAGGGTGAGGCCAGTGCACTAGCACTGACTGCACTCCTAGCCAAGGGGGCACTTTATTGGGGATGAACTGCATGCCACAGAGCAAACTTCAAGCAAGGTGCTGGTGCTGGGTCTCAAGGCCTCCCTGGGGACTCTCCCACACCCTAAGCTTGAACGTGTCCTGGGCCTTTCTCCTGCCGGGCTGGCCCTCCTGAGGGGCACCCTTCCCGCAACAGCCTTCTCCGTGGCTCCTTCAACCAGACATTGTACTAGCTAGAAAACGGGCCTGCGAACCTGACCAACTCCCCTTCCTGCTGTCGTCCCACCTGACGGGAACTCACTAATCAACAGGACTCCATGTGCGAGCTGCTGAAAGGCAGGCAGAAATGCTCGGGGGCCCCGGCCAGGCATCCGACCTGCACCCCTGCAGAGTGGCTGAGGGGACTCGGGTGGAGGGATGGGATGCCACCTCCCTCTGAGAAGCACCTGGTACAGCCCAAAGGGCCCCCACGGAAAGGCAGGGGGCTCTCTCTCTCTCTGCTGACCCCATGGTTCTGCAGACCCAGCCTGAGGCTTCACCGGGACGGGCGGGAGAGAGAAGCACCAGGCTGGACGCCCTCCGTAGAGGGACTCTGATGCAGTCCCAGTGAGGACTTAGCTAGAAAGCCCTCCCTGTCCTGGAGTGACTGCAGTGTAGCAGGCCCTCGACTTACCCTGGGAGCAGAGACGTTTTCATTCCACTGAGGAGGAAGTCGAATCTCAGAGAGGTGACGTAGTTTCGTTGAGGTCACACAGACAGCAGACAATAGTTCGCTCCAAAGTCGATGCCTTTTCCGCCACGTCGGATAGCCTCCTTAAGAACCAGGACTGGAGAACCCATCTTCTGGAGGCCCCCCTCCTGAGAGAAAAAGGGGAGAAAACCCCTTGCGAGACAGGCTCCAGAACGTAGCAGGTGGTGGCTCACGCGTGGTCCACACCCCCGCCACGTCCCCGCCCTGAGTGAGGGGGGCCTGCTCTGCTCTCAAGGCCGCTCTTCCCCAAACCACAGTCCCAGGATGGCAGGAACTCTGGCCCAGCCTCCCAGCCAGGCCGGAGCCCCCCGCCTCTCTGCAGGTGGACGTCTGGCCACCCCTGAGAAGGCGACGCCTCCCAAGTGTGGTGGGAGGTGGCAGCATCCGCCGCACCCGCACCGAGCCTGGATGTGGCGGGGGCGCTGAGCCAGTCAGTGCGATTACCAAGAGAGCGAATTCATTAACTAGAACTTGGAAATGAGCTAAAAGCGTACAGCCACCGTGTGCGCACATCAGAGGGAAAAGCCGTCACCGTGCTCCCTCCCTGGGGTAGGGGTCCTCACTTGCCACCAGGATCCTTCCCACTCCCTCTGGTTAGTTCTCCCCTTTCAGGCTTTCTCTGAAACATCCCTTCCTAAGGAAGCCCACCCTGGCAGCCCCTGGGTCCCAGGCCCCTGCGATTGCTCTGGCTCTGCCTTGTTCCTTCAGGGCCCTGGTACAGGTGTCACTACGTGACTGTGCGGTTTGTAGGTCACCTTCTGTCGCGCCCTCTGCAGCGTCAGCTCTGGGAGGGCAGGGACTCTGGCCTTGTCTGTGCCGTACCCACAGCACACGCGCCGTGTTTGGCATACGGTAGATGCCGGTGGATGTTCGTCGAATGCAGACCTCCGGGCGGGAAGCTGGGAGGAGTAAGCTCAGGTAGGAGAGAAGTGGGAAGACAGACTTCACCTCGTGGTTTGCAGGCCTTTCCCCTTCCAGGAATTGCTCAGCCCACATAGGAATTTCACAGGGCTGTGGGATACTCCTGCCGTGGAATCACTTCATCTACCCCCAGCCCTGGGGAGGACGGTGTCTGCCGCATGCCGGCTCTTCCGCTGTCCTGGGAGATCCCTGCAAATGCGGGTTCCTGAGCTCTGCCATGTTATTCGCGACGGCGCTGTACGCGCTTTGCTGTTAGGGAAGTTCTTCTCTGAGTCTGACTCCTGTGTTTCCTACGCCATCTTTATCTTTTTGTTTTAATGTTTTATTATTTATTTTTCAGAGAGACAGAGAGAGAGTATGCATGAGTGGGGGCGGGGCAGAGAGAGAGGGAGGCTGAGGATCTCAAGTGAGCTCTGTGCTGACAGCAGAGAGCCCATTGTGGGACTCGAACTCACGAACCGTGAGCTCATGACCTGAGCTGATGTCAGATGCTTAAACAACTGAGTCGCCCTTTTCTCTTTTCTTTTTACAGAGAGAGAGCACATATGAGCAGGGGAGAGGGGCACGGGGAAGGAGGGAGAGGGAGAGAGAGATTTGCCAAGTAGAGAGAACGATATTGTGATTACTTGTTGTCAGAATTAGGTGAACTAGCACAGTGCCTGGAACATACTAGATGCTTAATAAATGTCACCCACAGTTGGGTTGCCTGGACTCAGCTGATTGAGTATTCAACTTTTGATTTTGGTTGGAGGGGGGAGAGAGGGACAGGGAGAGAGAGAGAGAGAGAGAGAGAGAGAGAGAGAGAATCTTAAGCTGGCGCCACGCTCAGCGTGGAGCCAATGTGGGGCTCGATCTCATAACCCTGGCATCGTGACGCAAATCCAAATCAAGAGTCAGACGCTTGCTCAACCGACTGAACCACCCAGGCGCCCCTCCTACGCCATCTTTATCCACCCGTTCCCTGTCCCCTTGAACACAGACTCTAACAACGTCAGAACTAGACAGGAGCTTAGAGACGATCTAAGAAACGAGCTCTGAAGCTCTTTTCTTTTTTCTAACAGGAAAATCCCTTTTGCAAAAAGTCAGAATCTGAATCCTTAAATGTGAGGCTGACAAAAGGGGAGCAGCTCTGATTGACACAGGGGTTTAGGAACCCTCCCAGGGCACTCTAGGAGCCCCAAGGAATCCAGTTTGAAAACCAGTGATAGGTCCAAGCCTGACACTTTGTGGACAAGAAGATCCAAGAAAGGGACATGATCCATCCCAGCCAGGACCACAGCCCAGGTCTTCCCTGCCTCGAGTCCACAGCCAACACCGTCAGACCTTAGTGGGAATGGCAACGTTTGGGGTGCTCTGCATTGAGACCTTTAAAAAACTTTTTAAGTTTATTAATTTATTTTGAGAGAGCGAGAGAGAGAGAGAGAGAGAGGGAGCACAGCAAGGGAGGGGCAGAGAGAGAGGGAGAGAGAGAGGATCCCAAGCAGGCACCATGCTGTCAGTGCAGAGCCCAATGCAGGGCTCAAACCCATGAACTGTGAGATCATGACCTGAGCTAAAATCAAGAGTTGGACGCTTAACCGACTGAGCCACTTGGGTGCCCCAGCATTGGTATTTTTTAAAAGTATGTTCCAGGGGACGCCCGGCTGCCTCAGGCCGAGGATGTGACTCTGGGTCTCGGGGCAGTGCGTTTGAGCCCCACGTTGGGGATAGAGATTACTAAAATAAATAAACTTCTAAAATTTAAAAGTATAAAAAATAAAAGCATGTTCCAGGATCGTTCGGGGGCTATGTGTTTTGTGTTTGCTCCTCTATGATATCTGGCACTTAAATACGCCAAAAACTTTACTCAACGAGAAACTGGCAAAGAAAGTTACACAAACATGTTTCACAAATCTCCAAATCTTTGAACAAAGACGGTCATCACATTTGTTCAAACATTTCCACATAGGGCTGCAGAGTAAAGCCCATCTTTTTTGTATTATTTACTTATTTATTTCTTTTGGAGTGCCTTTGGAGCACAAACCGCGCAATTACAAGAAAGATCCAACTGGAAGGAGAATGGTGGTGTCCTTTGTGCTGGGACTCATTAAGCCTCTCGGCCCCGGGGACCTGGGATTTTCATGGAGCCAATTTCCTTCTTGGGATTGTTAACATAATCCCCTAATTGGAGCATTGAGGTTCTATTAGCGGCCCTCACAGCGCTCCAAGGGAGCACATTCCTAAGGAGCGGGAGGAAGGCCCAGGCCTCTTCTTGGATTTCCCTGGGAAGCACATGCTCTCTCCCCCACACTCGCACCCCGCCCTCCCCCTTCAGCCAGCACTCAGACCCCAGAGCAAGGGAGTCTCTCAGGTGAGTAGGCCTGATAGGGGCTGGACTGCAACAGCATTTCCTGGTCAGCCATCTTCCATGTGACATGCAGCTTTTAGAATATTAGTCACTGTGGGTGACATTTTTAAAAAATATTTATTTATTTTGAGAGAGAGAGAGAGAGAGAGCAGGGAAGGGGCAGGGAGAGGCAGAGAGAGAAAGAATCCCAAGCAGGCTCCACACTGTCGGCACAGAGCCCAACGATCTGTGAGATGCCAAAATCGAGAGTTGGATATTGGACCAACGGAGCCACCCAGGCATCCCAACTGTGGGTGACATTTATTAAGCGTCTAGTATGTTCCAGGCACTGTGCTAGTTCACCTAATTCTGACAACAAGTAATCACAATGTTGTTCTCTCCACTTTGTGAATGAGAACAGTGATTTTTTTTTTCAGAGGAACTTGGGCTGAGCCAAATATTATTTCATTTCATATTTACATATGTTATGAACTCTAATACTAATGACGGTTAACTCTTTTTTTTAATTTTTTTAACATTTATTTATTTTTGAAAGACAGAGAGAGACAGTGCATGAGCAGGGGAGGGGCAGAGAGAGAGGGAGACACAGAATCTGAAGCAGGCTCCAGGCTCTGAGCATCAGCACAGAGCCTGACATGGGGCTCAAACCCACAGACTGCGAGATCATGACCTGAGCCGAAGCCGGACGCTCAACCAGCTGAGCCACCCAGGCGCCCCTAATGATGGTTAACTCTTGATGAGTGTTCACTATGTTCTAAGAACTTCACTGTAGAAATTTGTTTAATCCTCAAAACAACTCTATGAAATTGGGTGTTATTATCATCCCCATTTTACATATGCAAGAACCGGAGGCACAGAAAGGTTGAGAATTTTGCCCAAGGGTACTCCACTCTCAGCCTCATCCTCGATTCCAGAAAGTCTCAGTTCAGCTCAAGCATTGTTTGTGCTCCTCCCTCGATTCAGAGGAAACAGCACAGGGCGTGGTTAAGGGCATGGAGGCTGGACTCAGACACACTGGGGGCAGACTCCAGTCCTGTCAGAGACAGACGATGTGAGTATGGGCAAGTGGCTTAGCTATCTATTGCTGCACAACAAACTGTCCCGGCATTTGGCCGCCTAAAACAATAAAATTTAGTATCTCACAGTTCTGTGGATCAGGACACTTCGCTGAGCGGTTCTGGCTTGGGGCCTCTCCTGAGGTTGCTGTCGAGATGTCGTCCAAGGCTGTGGTCATCTCAAGGCTGACCTGGGGTAGCAGCTGCTTGTAAGTTCACTCCCATGGACCTCTGCACACCACCACACGTGAGGATTGCCTGTGGCCAGCGGCCAGCTTCCCCGGGGTGAGCAATCCAAGACAGGGAGAGACAGCACCCAGGATGGAGGCCACAGTCTTTCTGTAACTCAGTGTCGGACAGCGGCCTTCCATACTTGTACCCTGGTTCATGCATTAGAGCTGGGCAGTAAGTGCAGCCCACACTCGCACGGGAGGGAACTACATGGGAGCATGCGTGTGAGGGGGAGGGGAAGCCTGGGCCAGCGTAGCCGGCATACCGCACAGCGCACTCAAGCCTCAGTCCCCTCATCTACAAAATGGGAATCATAGAGTTCCTACCTCAAAGGATTCTCTTAAGGCCTCATTGAGACAAGGCCCATAAAGAGACCAGAACAGTGCCCAACAAACAGTGTGTGCTCTGTAAGTATTAGCTCCTGGCACCACCAAGGCTGTAAACAACTTGCAGGCAGAGACACTGCATCTTTCTTGATCGCCGCTCTGTCCGTACTTGGCACTTCCTTTCGCCGCACAGATGCTGGGCACAGACCACCAGCGCGGGAGTGGGGAAGAACGAGACAGTGCCTGCCCTCAGGGAGCTCACCATTCACGGCCTTGCCAAGGCCTGCGGGAAAGGGATCAGGAGGGTATCGGGAGTGTCCGTGGTGAGCCAGCCGAGGCATGAGGTTGGAGAGCATCCAGGGCTATGGCCACTGCCGGCTCTCGGCCCGCTCCACTCACAGATGCTTGAGTGATGCAGGCTACCGCAGGGCAACTGGGCCTGGGTGCGAATCTGCCAGCCCTGCCCCTGTGCACGCTGGCTTGGCAGATTCCCAAACACCGCCCAGACCATTTCCAGGAGAGGCTGGCACGAGGTTAAGGACAAATTCCAGAATGCTAGACCGCCCACGTGTGGTGACAGTGACTGTGGCTCCCTTAGGCCTGTCCTCAAGAAGCAACGTGTTGCCCTCTGTGTGCTTGGCAATGGGGGCCAACACCCCAGAGCCCACCTGGGGCTCAGGAAGCCAGCAGAAGGAAGGGGACAGGGAGGAAGTAGCCACATTCTCAGCAAAGGACCACACGCCCAGGCAGGCTGCACACCGGAGACTGAGCACCGCAGAGAAGATCGGGCTCTGCTGGGAGGGCACTTGTTCAGGAGTCATGGGGTTGACTCATGGCTCACCCGCTGGTCCGCTGGATGAGTTGGGACAGGCTACTGAACTTCTCTTCACCTCTGGTCCCCCATCCACAGAAAGACCTTCCACCTCACACGGAGGCGGGGAGAATCAGCGGTATAGGTGTGCAGTGCTTGGCAGGTGGCAGGTGCTCCATTAAGGGAACCATGACTGTTATCAGGATGGGAGGGGCTGAGAGAAAGGCAGAGAATGAAAGTATAGTCCGTTTTGTTTTGTAGATTTCACAGAAGCACATATACACATTAAAAAGCGCACAAGGGGCGCCAGGCTGTCTCAGTCCGTAGAGCACGTGACTCTTGATCTCAGGGTGGTAAGTTCAAGCCCCATGTTGGGCGTAGAGCCTGCTTAAAATACAGAACCAGAAACCAAAAACATGAAAAAGTGCATGTATCATAAGTGTATATACAGCAAGACAAAAATTCACAACACGCGGGTATAATCAGCTTCCCGATCAAGAAATCTGTGATTGACACCTCAGAAACCAGCTCCATTGTTCCCTTCCGATGTCTCTCCACCTGCTGGGGGGTCCACGATGCACCTAACTTCTAAGATCCTGCTTTTGTATTTTATTTAAGTAAAAACAAACGGTATGCCCTCTTTCGGGTCTGTCTTCCTTGGCTCAGCATTGTGTGTGATATTCGCTCGAGTTGTTGAATGTGGTTGTAGTTTGTTGGTTCTCATGGCTCTGCGATGTTCCATTGTATGAACACTCCCCAGTTTATTTATTAATCCACTGATGACGGGCCTTTGCGTTGTCTTCGGTTTGGGGCTCTTAAAAACAACACTGCCGTGCACATTCTTTTTTTTATTAAAAAAATTTTTTTGATGTTTATCTATATTTGAGAGAGAGAGAGAGACAGTGCATGAGTGGGGGAGGGGCAGACAGAGATGGAGACACAGAATCTGAAGCAGGCTCCAGACTCTTAGCTGTCAGAACAGAGCCCGACACGGGGCTCGACCCCACAAACCATGAGATCATGACCTGAGCCGAAGTTGGACTCTTAACCGACTGAGCCACCCAGGCACCCCTGCCATGCACATTCTTATACCTGTTTTCATCTGATAGATTTAGGATGTAATCACTGGGTCAGAGGTCACCAGACTTGCAATTTTAGTGGGTACCGTTACATAGTTTCCCAAAGCATTTGTACACACTCGTATTTTCACTTTCTTGTTTTAGTCATTCTAATGAGTATGTAGTGGTGACTGTAATCATTATTTCACAGTGATTTTAATGTGCATTCTCTTGATGACTAGTGGGGAGGGGCACCTCTCCCTATGTTTATTGGATTATTGGGTGTGAATCTAAATAGTTTAATTTCCGTCCTTGATGGGGCTGCTCTAGAGGACTGACCCTCCTCACTCCCGAGGGGGAGTTTGGATTTCTGTGCTTCAGCCACAGAAGTGCCAATTAAAACAAAACAAGTTACCACCTGTGACAGATATCGCAGACCGCTTCTAGCAGCTTCATCCGCCCCACCCCCATAGGCGGGCTTAAAGCTCCAGGTCGGTCATGAGCCGCCCTCTGCCTGGCAGACACGCTGGTGTGAGATTGGGAAGGCAGAAGTGTGGCCAAGCACGTGCTTTCGCTGCTGCCACTGTTTCTCCTGGCTAGCTCAGTGACGAGGACGTTTGGTTCTCCTGGGGTCCCAGTGGCAGAGACCAGAGGCCCAGGCTCCAGCTTTGTGGGTGTCGAGGGCAGTCACGCGGCATTCCCTTTGCTGATGTGAATCACTTGGCTCACGGCCGAGGCGTTGCGGTCCTGGAGCTGGCGGATGGGGCCAGTGGGTTCCCCCTCCCCAGATTCTGGATCGTGGCAGAGATGGCAGAGCTCTGGTCAGGCCAGTTCTTCTGGAAGGCATTCCCAGGAGCCCAGCCTACCTCTGCTCCACCGGCCCTTCCGGTGATTTTTGTAAAGTCCTAAATCCCTGTATTCAATTATTTTCTGCTTCAAAGAGCTAGAGTGATTTGCTATGCCTCCAATTAAACCCTGGCTGATAAATCGTGATACACTGACACCACCATTTCTTGAAAGAAAACATAATTTAAGGCCAAAAAAATAGGAAGAACATAATCCTAAAATAAAAGAACAGTTTCTTAAATGTCATTAAATCAGTCCCACGAGAAGTTCATTTCCGTTCTCTTGATTTGCCAGTGGGAATTTCAACACTCCCGAGCTCAAAAGGAAGAAGTGAGTTTAGAAGAGGAATTTAAAGAAAAGAAATAAAGAGTGGTCCTGAAATAGGACACGAGGAAGTTGAAACCTGCTGGTTTGACTTTATTGGCTACTTCACCGTAGCACCAAGAGTAATGTGGCCCTGGTACCAACAGTATCCTGGACTCTTCAAATGCCACAGGGGCGCGTGGGTGGCTCAGTCGGTTAAGCATCTGACTTCTGCTCAGGTCATAATCTTACAGTTCAAGAGTTTCAGCCCTGCATCGGGCTCTGTGCTGATGGCTCAGAGCCTGGAGCCTGCTTCGGATTCTGTGTCTCCCTCTCTCTCTGCCCCTCCCCGGCTCTCGCTCTCTCATAAAAAATTAAACATTAAAAAAAATTAGAATGCTACAAATAGGGGCACCTGGCTGGCTCGGTCCGTAGAGCATGCAACTCTTGATTTTAGGGTTATGAGTTCAAGCTCCACTTTGGGGGGAAAGTTCATTTCAAAAAATAATAAAATGAAGTCACATATAAAGGAAATGCTGGGGCACCTGGGTGGCTCAGTTGGTTAAGCATCTGACTCTTGATTTTGGCTCAGGTCCTGATCTCATGGGTTCATGAAATTGAGCCCATCGTCAGGCTCTGCACTGACAGCACAGTAGGTTCTTTTGCCCTGACCCAGAGCTGAAGGTCAAGGGGAAGTTCTGATGGGGGGGGGGGAGCGTTGGGCAAGAGCCATTGTAGCTGTGTCCCAGAAGAAAATGTGAGTGAGCATTAGGGATATTCGAGTGGCTATTTGGTAATTTAAATGTTGATGACAGGATTCAGGGGAAACAATCCTGAGAGGAGAGAGAGGAGCTGGAGTCAGGGGCCGTCCGAGAGGACCTGGCTCTGCAGCGCAGGTGGGGCGGAGGCCTGCCGGGTGTTCGGGATCTGGGAGGACCTTCCCGCCGTCCGTGCTCTGCTCAGCTGCAGCTGCTCACGGCTGAGAAGGCCTCAGTGCTGAAGCCTGGCTGGGGAAGCAAGTCTCCAGGCTAAACGTCGGGCGTGGGCTAGGGTGATTGGCAGTAGTTGGGGGTGGAGGAGGGGGGTCTCTCGATGCTGTCAACAGAGTCCGGCTGTTGCGACAAGGAGAGGGGCTGATGCTCCCGTGATGGAACTCTGGAAACGGAAGCACCTTAGTCATCTTTTGGCCCAGTGATGTGCAGTGATGCAAATTTTTCTCTCTCTTTTCCTCTTTTAAGGGTTTACAATGGAAATTTTCAAATATACACAGAAGTTGAGAGAAGAGTACAATGAACCCCCATGGACCCATCACCCAGCGACAACAGGCATCAGCTCATCAGCCTAGTGATTTTTCAGCTGTTTCAGCCTCTGGTTCTCTGCTGTCTTATGTATGTGCAGCTGAATGAAATTACGAAGTCATTACTTATGTGTTTTCCCCATCCCTTTCTCCCATTCAAGCAGATGTTAGGAGAACTGGCAGCACCTAGGAGAACTTAAAGGGTCTCCAAGGGAGGTAAAAGAGAGGGCGCCTGCTGGCTCAGTCAGTAGAGCATGCAACTCGTGAGCTCGGGGACTTGTGAGCTTGGGGTTTTAAGTTCGAGCCCCCTGTTGGGTGTAGAGGTAACTTAAAATCTTTTAAGGGCGCCTCAGTTGGTTGAGCATCTGACTCTTGATTTCAGCCCAGGTCACGATCTCACAGTTTGTGGGATCGAGCGCCGCATCAGGCTCTGTGCTGAAAGGAGCCCTTGGGATTCCCTCTCTCCCTCTCTCTGCCCCTTCTCCACTTGTCTTCTCTCTCTGGAAAGAAATCAATAATGAAAACATTTTTAAAAATTAAAAGAATAAAATCTTTTAAAAAGAGAGAGAGAGAGTCTAACGAAATACCATCCACTGAGTAGCTTGAACAACAGAAGTTGATTTTGCACGGTCCCGAAGGCCGGAAGTCTGAGGTTACGGTGTCGCGGTGCTGGTTCTGGCTGGGGGCTGGGCAGGATCTATTAGCTCCTGGCCTCTTCCCTGGGCTTGCAGATGGCCATCTTCTCCATGTGTCTTCCTGTCATCTTCCTTCTATGCCTGCTTGTGCCCAGATTTCCCCTTTTTGTAAGGATGCTAATCATACTGGATTAGGACTCACCCGAATGACCTCGTTCTAACTTGATTATCTTTGTAAGGACCCTATCCCCAAATAAGGTCACATTCTGAGGTGTTGGAGGTTAGGACTCCAACATATCCTTTTTTGTGGGGGGGGGACACAATTCAGCCTCACTGGCATAGACTGACCATCTTAAACACACACACACACACACATGAGGAAATTCTCTCCAGGTGTGGAAGGGCTTTCCTGGGATGGGAGGTGAGCTAAGAGAAGGGTTTGTGGGATGAGAAAGAGAAAGGCAGAGAGGGGACATCGGTCAGCTTCCAAAGGCACTCATGACCTAGGGATGACACAGAATCAGCAGTGATAGCTGGACCCACGGGGGACATAGACAGAGACATGGCTTATGAGTGGACACCCATGTCCCAGAAATGAGCCACTATCTGAGAGGAGAATTCCAAGGATATTTGGAGTGAAAATTTCACCCATCTTCTGGGAATGGGTCCTGGGCATCAGAGATTAATTTAGAAATTTAGAAAATAAGGGAATTGAGTTTTTCTGCACCTTCTGAGTTTATCAACTCCGAATTATATCTGTCAAACATAAAACAGTTGAAAGGACCATTATAGGCAGAGCTTGCCCCCCAATCCTGGTCCCTCTTACTACCAAAGGCAATACAAGGGTTCCAGGAAACACAGTTGGAAAACACTTAGGGTCCGCCTCCCCCCTCCCAAGTGAACGCACAAGGACATGGAAGCTCAGAAGAGGAAGGGGCCTGCCCTTGTGACAGGTATGAAACGGATTAACAGAGGAAGCAGGCTAGAATCCAAGGCTCTTGATTTCTACCAGTGTGCTTTCTTGGTGGTTTTCCCAGAGATTTCTCGGGGCGCCTGGGTGGCTCATTTGGTTAAGCAGCCGACTTTGGCTCAGGTCATGATCTCACAGTCTGTGAGTTCGAGCCCCACGTCGGGGTCTGTGCTGACAGCTCAAAGCCTGGAGCCTGCTTCAGATTCTGTGTCTCCCTCTCTCTCTCTGCCCTTCCCCTGCTCATGCTCTGTCTCTCTGTCTCTCAAAAATAAATAAACATTAAAAAAAAATAAAGATTTCTCAGGGAGGCTGATAATACATCTCCGCTCCATATCCAGGTCCTCAGAGGTAATTCACTGCACAGTGGGCAGTGGGCAGCTGGGGCCCTGAGCCATACTGGAGTGGGCATGGAATCACCTCTTGGGGCCTTGTCAGATTTTTGTTTTGTTGTAATAGATGCGCAGTGTCCTGTGTTCTTTCGACATGTCCCCATTAATCTTGGAGGGCATCTTTGCTTTCTAGCCCAACAAGGCATCCCAGGTTCACCTTGTCCTTTCCCTACCCCATGAAATTATCCCTGGAATAAGCCATCTATCCCTGGTTCTAAGTTGAGTTTTGCCAGCAGTTTCACAAGAAGAGGCTTTGGGAAGTTATGACATATCAGGGGTCAAACACCGTTAAAATGCTACAGCTCTAATGTAGATTTGATTATTCGACAGTCAGATCATCCCCCACGTACTGAGGTAAATCCTATATGCAGAAATGGCTGAGACCTTCCTCCTTGGACTTGTCTCCGGCATCTTTTAATGCATGCCTTTCTGCTCCAACTATGTAGAGTGATGCTGTTCTCTGAGACTGGATACCCGACCTAGTTGGATTCGAAGGCAGCAATGATCCTATTAACATTAGGAGATAGAGATATCCTGGTAGTTTATATCACGTAATGGCAATACAGTTAACCTCCACGGTCACCTTTGATGAAGGTAAGGCTATGGAGGACAGAGCCACCGCTGAGAGAAACCATTGTGGTGATAATACAGGATATAAAACCTGGGGAGTAGGCTGGTTGCTTCAAACCACACAGAGCAGTTCAAGAAAGAAATAACTACCTCAGAGGGTTTTTCCCCCCTTCTTTTTATTTTATTTTATATTCTTATACAATTTTTTAATTTATTTTGAGAGAGAGTGCAAGCAGGGGAGGGGCAGAGAGAGAAAAAGAGAAGCCCAAGCAGCCTCCACACTGTCAGCACAGACCCAGTGCGTGGCTTGAGCTCACAAACCTCGAGATCATGACCTGAGCCGAAACCAAGAGTCGGACACGTAACTGACTGAGCCATCCAGGCACCCCTCCCTTCTTTTTAAAAAAGTTTTATATATAGTGTTCAATGTCAATTATACCTCAATTTAAAAAATAGCTTTATTAGCTATAAAAAGGTATCAACTATAGTTAATTTATTAAAATAGTATATTTACATAAAATAAACTGCATATATATATATATGTTTATTTTTGAGAGAGACAGAGACAGAGCATGAGCAGGGGAGGCAGAGAGAGAGGGAGACCCAGAATCCGAAGCAGGATCCAGGTTCTGAGCTGTCAGCACAGCTTTCAGGTTTCTTGAGTAAACAATTAGGAGTGAAATTGACAATTACATGGTATGTGTATGCTCAGCTTTTTAAGAAACTGCCAAGATGTTTCCCAGTGGTTGTACCATTTTACATTCCCACGAGCAGTGTGTGAGAGTTCCGGTGGCTCCATACCCTGTCCAACACTTGGTATGGTCCCTCTTGAATTTTAGCCATTCCAACAGACGTGTAGTGCTATCTTGTTGTGACTTTAATTCGTTTTTCCTTGAAGACCACTGATATTGAGCATCTTTTCATGTCCTTATGCCTTATCTATATATTTTCACCCATTCTTTTTTTTTTTTTAATTTTTTTTTAACGTTTATTTATTTTTGAGAGACATAGAGATAGAGCGTGAGCAGGGGAAGGGCAGAGAGAGAGGGAGACACAGAGTCTGAAGCAGGCTCCAGGCTCTGATGAGCCATCAGCACAGAGCCTGATGTGGGCCTCGAACTCACAGACCGTGAGATCATGACCTGAGCTGAAGTCGGCCGCTTAACCGACTGAGCCACCCAGGCGCCCTATTTTCACCCATTCTTGATGAAGTGTCTGTTCAAATCTTTTGCACGTTTTTATTGGATTGTTTTCTCATCATTCAGTTAGAGTTCTTTATAGGTGCTGAATATGGATCTTTTATCAGAAATGTGATCTGCAAATAATTTCCTCCAGTCTGTGGCTTATCTTTGCATTCATTTAACAATGTCTTTTGAATGTTCTTAATTTTAATGAAGTCTAATTTATCAAGACATTTTTGAATAATCTGAAAAATAATGATTTTTACTTTTGGAATTATTTCAAAGAAATCTTTCTAACCCAAAGCCATACATATTTTTTCCTGTGTACTGTTCTTATAGTTTTAGGTTTTACATTTAGGTCTATAATACATTTTGCCTTAATTTTTTGTGTGTATGGTGTGAGGCAGAGGTTGGCAAACTTCTTATGATAGGATTAAGTAGTAAAGATTTTAGGCTTTGTGGTCCCTCTGATTTCTATCAGAACCACTCAACTCTGGCATGTAGTATAAAAGTAGGCTGAGGTGATAAATAAATCAGTGTGGCTATATTTCAATAAAACTTTAAGATTTTATTTTTAAGTAATCTCTACACCCAACGTGGGGCTTGAGCTTACAACCCCAAGATCAAAGAGTCACATGCTGTACCTACTAAGCCAGCCAGGCACCCCAAAACTTTATTTATAAAAACAGGCAATGGGCACATTTGGCCCACTGGCCGGAGTTTGCTGACCCCTTCTTCGAACACCACTGAAACTCCTAGGCAAGAGAAGCAGCTCCATCCATCCCTGTCTGTTGGGTCTGGTCCTGCCTTGCTTGAAGATCCTTAGTGACCTCACATCAGGTAGTACCTTGCAAGAAGATAACAATTCTTCTCATGCCCGGTATCTGTATTTCCTCATTGCTTTCCAACCAGTAACAAAGGGCATATTCCCGTATGTCCCTAGAGGACCAGGGAAAATGTCTGACTCCATTACACCCGTCCACAGATTTCAAACAAAGCAAACTGTTAGGTCATTCAACGACATCCTCTCTGCCTGGTTTGGCTTAACAAAAAAAGTCAAGACTGTGAGGTCAAATTCTGCCCCTAAGGCTGTGTGATATTGATCAAGTCACTCCACTTCTCCTTCCTCTGCCTCCCCATCTGTGTGTCTGTGGGGTGGGGGAGGTTTCTCCTAACACATTCAATGTTATGGAGTTGTTCAGAATAAGACAATACATTTCTTACCCACCTGGTTCATTCTTTACCAGACAATTCCAAAGCTGCCTTCTCCTTGAATAGCTTTTAAAGGCTTCTTTCAGTCTTTTTAAAAGCACTATACAAATGCAAGGTATTGTTACTATTTTCTCTCTTTAAGTAATTCTAGAAAGCCCAATCCCAGGATTTCGCAATCTGTCACTGTCCCTTGGTGCTTCTGCCTGTTGCCAGGGAGAGAGATTATCCCGGCTCGGCCCGGAAGGTCAGCCAGCCCCAGCAAGATTTCTAACACAGCTTGGCTCGCCATGCACTCCCCAGTCACAGATCCAAAGCCAGTGTGACACAGAGATGGGAGAAGACCACTCCAAGGCCAAACAGAGTGGCCACTGAGAGGAGAAAACCACTCGGCCCCACTCAGGCTCCTCACAGGCCACCGCGATCACCACCCACGCCTGCGGGAGGGCGCGGGTCTCCAGTCTGCCCGGCAGACAGGCTGCAGTCTGTCAGAATCCTGAAAGAGGGAATGTCTGTGGAGAACAGAGACCTCATCTGCATGGCCCCGGGGGCCCTGCTTTGAACACAGCAGAGATGAAAGAGCAGATCTTCCAGACTACTAGAGGAGCTGTACACACTCAGCACAGACATGAAAATATTTATCACAGTCATCCATAAATGTATGCAAGAACCTGAGACCTAGAAATGCACCTCCTTCCATGCTTACCCCTAAAATGAACATCTGGATTTATTAAGAATAAATTGATGAGTTGGCCATAATTGAGAATGACTCGTTTTACATAAGGGCGAATAATTCGAAAAGGAATTTCACATCATTGTCCTCAGAGAGGCAGGAAAGCCTCGTTATTCTCGCTGGCTGTGGTCTGCAGTTCAGAGAGGTGAAGTCACTGTGGGACACAACACAGCTACAAATTAGTTGAACTGGTGTAGAACCTCCAGGCTGTCTGACTCCAAGCTTAGAGTTCTTCCCTAGTCGAATTGGCTCTGCCAACCAATAGGGAGACAGCTGTTAGGGCCAGATGCAGGGTTCATACCCAGTCCTCAGCTCCCCTCTTCTTACCTTGCAACCTCCCTCCTGGCTTACAAAGCAAACACATTAGGGAGTAAGCAGTGTACTTTCTTTACAAAAGAATTTGCCATAGACAGTTCTGAATAGTAATCTCCCCAAGGGCATCTAAAAAAGGTTCAAACTATAGAAGTGGAAGGTAAACAGTCTGGAGAGATATCATTCTATTATATAAGGTTCAGATACACAGTCAATTATGTGTGCAGATAGCCATTGGGATAATTTAAGACAAGATGGGACAAAATGACCTCTGTAGGGTACAGGGGGTACTTGCCTCTGATGCTTTCTCTCTTAGAGTCAACAAAGCAGTTGTGGACGCACTGTGTGTGTGTGTGTGTGTGTGTGTGTGTGTGTGTGTGTACTCGTAGGAACTAGTGTATACACAGTGAGGGAAAGCCTGACTTTAACTACCAAAGCTCAAGTTCAATGACGCTGCCTTCCAAGAAGGTTGCCTTTGACTTTTCTAATGAAAAATTAATAGGCACTTACTTGCTGCTGCCTTTAATTACATTTGCTAGAGACAAGTGTCTGCCAACCGGCAAGGCTCTGGCTATCTTCTTTGCTGGATCCGCTCTCAGCAAAGCCCATTGGTTTAGGAAAAGAAAGGGCGCCATTTTGGCTGAGAACTTGAAGAGGCAGAACATCAAATGTGTCACATTTCTTGCAATTCATCAGCATTCACCTGACAGTGAAGATGATCCAAAAACACCCTGGCAGAGCATGGATCAGAATTCTAAACTTGTGGGCCCCGAGAACTGAGGAGATCTTAAAAGAGGGCCACTAAACCCTGTCTGTAGGCATAATTACCATGTTTCCCTTACAGAACCATTTTTCTAACATGTGGATGCTTTTGTGATTAATAAATTATTAATTCACTTAAATCAATTACTAAATTTATAGTAGCCCTTTTCCATTATGTATTTTCTCAACTAAAATTGGGGTCCTTGAAATTTTTTACCGTAAAAATGGACCTTCAAAAGAAAAAAAAAACGCTACCATCACACGGGAAAAGATTAGAAACTTAAAACTAGGATATTCCTTCTATAACTGAAAAGCAGGGTTACTGAAGGAATGGTCTCTCTGGACCTCACGTTTCTTCCCATTTTTTAACTGTTTTATGCTGATGTAATTTAAACTCTATCAAGTTCAGCCACTCGAGGTGTGTAACGCAATGGTTTTTAGTTTCTTTACGGAGTTGTAGAACCATCACCACAATCTTAGGACAGCTTTCTCTACCCCGCTGTACTCATTAGCAGTCATCCGCCCCGCCTGCCCCCAGCTCTAGGCAACCACTCACTGATCTACTCTTCTGTCTCATATAAATAGGATCATACAATAGGTGGTCTTTTGTGACTGGAGGAATACCCTGAATCTTCGGAACTCCATCCAGTCTCTGTATATCCAACTTCTATGCATACTTAAGGTCCTTTTCACCCCTCCCTTTCTTGCTTCCCCAGCCTATAGGGATGTTCTTCTCCTATTAGTTCACAGCCCTTGTTTGGAGCGTTCAAGAAGCACCAGGCACAAGCTGCATGACACACTCTCTGCTGACGTGGCTCTGCGGTGCAGTTCCGTGATTCCCTCACCTTTGACCTCTTGAAGGTGCCATCTTGCGGCACATGGCTTGAGCTCCTCCCACTCAACTGTGCCCAGCAGAGTTTTCTGCTTGAAATGGAGAATCCATTTATGTGTGTTGAAAGATTAAATGACTCATGGGAATGTTTCTAGACTTTTAGGATAAAGTGCAAGAAAGAAAGCAAATCAAGAACAGGAACCAAGAGAAAGCATGGAATGTGGGCTTGAGAGTCACAGGGTGGGCAGCTGCCCATCCATCAGGTGTGATCTAGCGTTGACTGGACGGCATTAAAAGGCCCTGGGCAGCAAAGGGTCTCTCACTTACCTCCAGTAGCAACTAAAAGAACGTATTAGTCACTCCTTCTGCTCTGAAGGCATTAACAGCCTCCATTAAAATGCAAATATCAACATCTGGGAGGGTGACAGATCGAGCTGTTTATCAGCCATTTCCACCTCAGCTACAATCTGAGCTCTTTGAATTTTCCTATTCCCTGAGGCCCAGAGGTTTGGAAGAGTGTAGGGTCTGAAAAAAATCTAGGGCTTGGTTCCCTAGGGCCGGCTGCAAACTTCCTACTATCCTAGATTTCCAAGCCAAGGACGATGGAGGTCAAGAGTCAGAGGGCTAATGTCCTTGGTTCCTCCTCAGAACTCCTGGTGGGAGGTGGGCCAGAGTGGAGGATGGCTCCTGGGGACCTCAGGGACCTCAGCCACCCATGCCCCAAGCCTCCAAGGACGACCTACCCTCAAGACACTCAGTGCTCCATCCTGTTAGTGACTCTGGTTTGTTGATAAGTTAGCTCTTTGTGGTAAAGGTAAATCATCTGGTTTGAAGGGTGGGGCTTACAGTCAAATGCAAATATCCAGGTGAGAGTGACACACTTTGGGGAATGGGGTGATCTTTAAGATTCTTTCAGGGGTGCCTGGGTGGCTCAGTCGGTTGAGTGTCCGACTTCGGCTCAGGTCATGATCTCACTGTGAGTTCAAGCCCGGCGTCGGGCTCTGTGCTGACAGCTCAGAACCTGGAGCCTGCTTCGGGTTCTGTGTCTCCCTCTCTCTCTACCCCTCCCCCACTCATGCTCTGTCTCTGTTTGTCTCTCTCAAACATAAATAAAACATAAAAAAAAAAAAAGATTCTTTCACCCTACAGAGAGCCCTAGGGGTTTTAGAGTTCCTTAATTTCTTGTGAAGAACTCATTATGGGGCAGAGCAAAGTTCATTTTTGATCCTCACATCCTAACTGGCTTTCATTTCTGCCCTCTGTCTTCCCACTGCCAGGCACCCGAGCCCTTTTCTGGTTCCACGAGCCTTGGGAAGTACTCTGGGGTCCCAGGCATTCTCTCCTTTCTCTCCCTCACTTGTCCCTATTCCTAAACAGCAAGCAGCCATTGTCTTAGTGCTCCCAGCCTTGTTTGGGCATTAGTGGGGAGAGCCTTCAGATCAAGGTCACTCACGGTGACTTGATAACAACCAACAGTCCTGGCACGAATCCTTCAGTCTCCAAGCGGTATCTGCATTCATTTTTTCAACCGCTGTATTGAGATACAGTTTATGTACCATAAAGTTCACTTGGTGGGTTAAACTGTGCAATTCAATGGCTGTTAGTATATTTCTCAAGCTGTACAATCATTACTGTAATCTAACTTTCAAATTTCTTCATGAGCCCCCAAAAGAAGTCTTGTGCCCATTAGCCATCACTCCTCATTCCTGCCCACCCCTAGGCCTAAGCAACCTGGCCTAATCTACTTTCTGTCTCTGGATTTTTTACATTCATATTTTTTAATATTTATTTTTTATTTTAGAGGGAGAGCATGAGCAGGAGAAAGGGGCAAAGGGAGAAAGAGGGGGGGAGAATACTAAGTAGGCTCCACACTCAGCATGGCGCCCACACCGGGCTTGATCCCATGACTGTGGGATCATGACACAAGCCAAAATCAACTGACTGAGCCACCCAGGCACCCCTGCATTTATTTTCAGAGAATGACTGTCATCTCAAAGCATGATTATCTAATGGAATTTTAAGCAGTGTGAGGGAAGGTACTTTTAGGTAGGGCAGTCTTACTGATACCCACTTCTACAAATATTTCCAAATATTCTAAAATATGAATATGCTAATTTCCAAAATAGACATATTCTTCCAGAAAGAAGCCTGGGAGAGTGAAGAATGAAATCTAAGGTGTCACTGAGGCATAAGGGGGAAATGCCTGGAGGGAGGAGGGGGGGGTCTGCAGATCTCCGGAAGGACCTGCAGTGCCCTAAGGTGTGGTCACCTCACCTCTGCAGACCAAGTACTCATTTCAGAAGGTGGCGTCAGGTCAGCCCCTATCTCATGACAACAGCCTGGTGCACACCCTGGAAGTGGACTTCAAAACCTTTGCCTTTCATTCAGTTTTCTCTGACCTTAAGGACTCCTGTTCACAGGGGTTGGCCCCTGGGTTCCAGCCCTCCACAGGTATCTGCCAACCAGCGGCCTCATTCCCAACATTCTCATGGCTCAGTCTACCTGTGCTGGGCAATGGTTTCCTTACGGGTCCCCTAAGCTCTTGGATCTTGTCTTCTCAACCTAGTTACATCACTGCCAGAGTCTGCCTCCCGAAATGTAACGGATCAGAACGTTCTCGTTCCCGTATTTAGGGGCTCTTTAAACTGAAGCCCACCTTCCCTCTGCCAGGCATTCAAGAATCCACCCCACTTCTCCATCTTCATCCACTGTGGCCGGTTGCAACCTGCCCTCCCCCCACCCCCAGCCGACTCCATTCCACTCCCTATTCTTCAGATGTACCGTTTATTTATCAACAAACGGTTATGGGGCGCCTCCTCTGTGCCAGACACCTGGCTAAGCACAGAGCACAAGGATGAGGAAGATACCAACTCTGCCCTCAAGGAGTTCAGCTGACAGTGGAGACAGCTCTGAAAACGAGTTAAGATGATACAACGTGACAAGTGCTATAATAGAGATAAAAGCAAGGTGTGCCGGGAGCTGAGGAGGAGGGAGAGCCTAACAGCCTGGGTGAGGCATCAGAGAGTTTCACACAGGTTCCATAAATGCTGTTTATGCAGAGTAGAAACGGTGATCTCTACAGAGGCTTAAGGAGCAATTCTGGGTGGTTGGATGGCATGGGAAATTGGTAGGCAGTGAAAGCAGGCAGGTAGGAAGAGGCTGTTTTGTGGATAGTTTTCCGTTAGGGGGTGTGACGTGCGTGATCAAAGTGGGGGACAAAGTGGAAGACAGATCGAGGGCAAGGAGGATGGGGGAAGGAGAGAGCTGGAGAGCGTCCAGGCAAGGAGCAGAGAGCACGTGGGTGAAGACAGTAGCTAGATTGTGGAAGAAGACAGATGTGATGATGGTACAGCAGCAGGACTCTGGGACAGGGACAGGGATCGGGAGGGTTCACCACTCTCAGACTGGGGAGACTGGGGGATGGTCACTCCACAGGTGGTGGGAAAACAGACAGCAGGCTTCCTAGGAGATGCCCTGACCTTACTTTTAGACAAACTGAATCTGCCCCTGGTGGGTACCAAGGAGCATCCACGGCGGGCTCTCCAGTGGACAGGGCTAAGCTTGGAATACACAAGGGATGCAGGGGCTGAAGAGAGACATTTCAGAAATACCTTAAGGAAAAAATGTTTATCCTTTGACCCAGCAATTCCACTTGTAGGAATTTCTCCTGAGGATACAAAGATGGGTGTGAAGATTTCTCTGCAAAAATGCTCGTTGTTTATAACAGTAAAAGAGTGGAAACTTTTTTTATAAACTCCTTGACAGTGAAAGATGTCCAGCAGTAGGGGATTGGTTAAATAAATTATGCTATATTCATGCAATGGAATTCTGTTTGGACAATAAAATGAATATTATAGATGAATGCTTCCTGATATGAAAAAACACAACATTTAGCACAGTGTTCGGCTAAGTAGAAAAACGCAGATTCTAAAACTGTTTGTACAGTAAAAGCCCAGCTCTATTTTTGTTAAGGAAAAAAAAATTATGATGTTAATGGTTCTTTCTACCTGGTATGATTATGAATGTGTTTTGTTGCTTTTGTCTTTTTCGGGGGGGGCGGGTGTTAGTTTTTCGACCTTTAATCACAAATGGCTCTTTTGGCGAGATGACGGTTATTTTAAACATTTGAATAAAATGCAGAAGAATGAACTAGAGAGAGCTTCAGAGAATACGAGGATCAAGGATGGAACCCAATCACCTTGACACCTCTGGCCGTTTGACTTCTGTCCAAGCACTTGCCTCTCTGGCGTCTCTTCTCATACCATATAAGCTGCAGGTGGGGAGTAGAGTATAAGGGGCAGGCTGTCCTTAGGTTCCATTCTGCTACAGACTACAGGCCTTGATGTCTCTAAGTCACAGTTTCTCATCTTTACAGTGGGGAGAATGTCTTCCTCAAAATGTTTATTGATAATATTTACAGGTACGTAGTAGTTGCTGACTAAAGATCAGTCTATTCTTCCTTTCTTCTTACTTATCCCTCTGCTAGCCCCAGATTTGCCTCCAGAGTCTTTTCTTAAAAACATTTTAAAAAGTTTATTTATTTTTTGAGAGAGGGGGAGAGAGAGAATCCCAAGCAGGTTCCACACTGTCAGTGCAGAGGCAGAACCCGATGTGGGGCTCAAACTCACAAACTGTGAGATCATGACCTGAGCTGAAATCAAGTGTTGAACCCTTCATCGACCGACCCACCCAGATGCCCCTCCAGAGTCTTTTTTTTTTTTTTTTTTTTTTTGCCTTCACAACGGGAAGTAACGCCTCCTCTCCCCCTCTCTGAACTCCCAAAATGACTGCAGTGTAGCTCTAAAGTGCAGTCAGTGGCCGGCTCCTCTCCCTCCGATTGTAACCAGAGTTGGGTCATCTCTTTACCCCTGCATCACCTAGCACAGTGCTTTATGCACATAGCAAGTGCTCTGCAAATGTTCGTTGACTAAATTTCCTGGTGCTTTTTACGACTTAGCTAACCACGGATGGATTATTCAAAGGCTGAATTACTCCAGGGTTATCTATTCAGATCTCTCCAAACGTTTCTCCTCCCAATTTGTAACTCTGGCAAGGTTTACCTTGCAATCTGCAAAGAAATGACCAAGGTGGGGGGAGAGAGAGAGAGAGAGAGAGAGAAAGGGAAGCTCACTCAGACTCCTGGCTCCTTGTCAGAAGCTCTGCAGAGAGAGCTGGAGGAAGAAGAGCAAAGCGAAGGTTGTTTCTCCAGGAAAGGTGAGGTCTCCCAGCCCTCCCGCTGTTTGGATTGCCAGAATTTCCACCGGACAGCTTAGGGGCAAGGAGAATTGGGTAGGTACGTCTTCCGCAGGCCAAGATCCGCCTTGATCCGCAGGAAGTCCTTTTCTCCACCCCTGCCCTTTGTGACTGGTGCTCTGCAGGAGTATCTGGCCACTCGCGGTCCAGCGGGAATCCACTTTGCTCCCGAGTTAACAGCTCGCTAGGATAGGGGAGACAGTTTGGTGCTGATGGAAGATCTTTCGGTTGCAAGTTCGGGAACCTGTGTGACCACGGCGAGGTGATGACACTCCTGAAGCCTCAGTTCCCGATCTACAGATCGGGAAGAGTCACATGCCTCCTGGTCTCTGTCACATCCCAGGGCTATTGAGGGAAACCAAATGAGATGTTTTAAAATGTGTGAACAGGGAAAAAACTCTTCACAAGCGCCAGGTGTTGCTAGTGCTGTCGGTAGGGCTCCCTCTCGGTAACTAGCCGCCAAAGCGTTCCTGTCCGCCCCGCCCTGGCTGCCTCAGCCTCACCCACTGCATCTCCATCTTTTCCGTCGCCGTCTTCCTGCGTCTCAGAAATCCTCAATTTCTCCGTCTCCCCCGTCCATTTCCGGGTCTGGCTCTCGGGCCCCTCCGGGGACTCTGGTCTCCCGCTCCCTGCGGTTGTCGCGGCCCGCGCGCCCCCAGCCCAGTGCGCCCTCCTTTGGCACCGCCGCCCGGCCAGAGAATCGCCCAATAAGAGCGCGGGACTCAAGTCTGACAGCTCAGGAAGCGGCCAATCGAGCCGGGCCAGGGAAGGGGGGCGCAGCGCGGGGGCTGAAGTTGGGTTGAATGGGGGAGGGGAGGGGGACTAAAGGGGGATACAAAAGAGGGGAGCTTGGACTAGGGGTGCAAGAACCCGTGCAGGGGGCGGGGGAGGACCGCACGCCATCCAGGTCCAGCGAAGGGACAGCGGGCTGGACGAGGCTCCAGGCGCCAGGGAGGGAGGGGGCGCGGCGAGAAATTTAGGTGAGGAAGGGGAGCTGGGGCCCCCGCGGCCCCGAGCGCCTCACCGGGCCTGGCCTGAGGATGCCGGCGGGGCGCAGAGGCGGGGGCCGCGGCCGGGCTGGGGGCGGAGGCGGCCGCGCGCCGCTGTGAGCCGAGGCCGGAGCGGCGCGGGGGGCGGGGAGGCGGCGGGAGGAGGGGATGCGGAGGGCTCTCCGGCGGCGGCGGCGGCGGCGGCGGCGGCAAGCGGGCGAGAAGGGAGGAGCGGCGCGAGCGGCCGGAGCGGCGCAGGGCCCGAGGCGTGCATGGCGCGCCCTGAGCCCGGCTCCCGCGGGCCTCCCCGGAGCGCCCCCGGGCCGCAGCAGCTCCTGGGCGGACCCCTCTCGTCAGGCTGCATCTGAGCCCCGGCCCTCGACCTCTGGATGCCGTACTCCCCTGGAGAAGCCCGCCTGCTTTGGGGCAGAACGGCGGCTGCGCTGCGCCGGATTCCGCCCTCCGCCTAGTCCTTCTGCGCCCGGCCCCGGTGGGCCGGTAGCCGGCGGCGAGGAGCCTCGGGCTTGCGGAGTCGGCGAGGCAGCCCTCCTGGGCCAGCGGGTCCCGGCCAGCCCCGCTTCGCTTGGGGGGAAGGGGTAGGCGAGAGGGGAAGGGCCGCGCCGCAGGAGCCGGTCCTCGCCCCCGCCCCCTGCGCGGACGCGCTGAAAGCTCGGCTCGGCTTTCGCGGGGGCCGCGCTCCCACTCTCACCGCGGGAGGTGGGGGATGAGGGCGACGGCCCCCCTGGGCTCTAGGACCCACCCCCCAGGGCCCCGGAGCTGTTGCTCCGCCCGCCGCCCCCTCCCCTGTCCTCTCCACCCCCCATCCCACCTCCCCACCCCTCGTAAGAAAATAATGCTGCCTGGAGCCCGCACCTCCCAGTCGCTCCTAGTCCGCCGCGAGGAAAGGGTGCCCGCTCGGTCTCCACGCCGGGACCCCAGCCTTGCCGCTCTAGCCGCCGCCTCGCCGCGTGTGCCGCTGGGTCCCGCTTAGGCAGAATCTGCGAGCGCCGCGCCCCGGCATTGCCAGTCCCGGAGAGGCGCCGCCCGCAAGGACACCTCTCCGTCCCGCCTCGTCCGCAACTCCGATCCTCGTCGAGCTCGACGCGAACCAGGAGTCCGGACGTCCCTCTGCGCGCGGCGCAGCCACTCAAGCCGACCCAGCTGCCCCAGCTCGGAGCCAACTCCATCTCGGACCTGGGACTCCAGACGCGGATTCTCAGCCACTTCTCACCTCGGGGCTGTGCCTGCCTCCCCGCTTGCCCTTCTGCTGCCCTGCTTCTCCGCTCAGGACGGGGGTGCCAAGATGCCCCGCTGCTGCGCAGGGCCCCGGGCCGCCCCCGACGTGTGACCCCAGCCTGGTCCCCCTGCTCGGCCGTCCGCCGTCCCCTTGGAGACCCCCGGACCGGCCGCCGGGGGAGGAGGAAGAAGACGACGAGGCCGAGGGGGGGATGTCCGGCTCCAAAAGCGTAAGCCCCCCGGGCTACGCGGCGCAGACAGCAGCGGCGCCGGCGTCCCGGGGAGGCCCGGAACATCGCTCAGCGTGGGGGGAGGCCGATTCCCGCGCCAATGGCTACCCCCACGGCCCCGGAGGTTCGACCCGCGGCTGCACCAAGAAACCCGGGGGGGCGGTGACCCCGCAGCAGCAGCAGCAGCGCCTGGCTAATCGCTGGCGCGGCGACGACGACGACGATCCTCCGCTGAGTGGTGACGACCCTCTGGCTGGGGGCTTCGGCTTCAGCTTCCGCTCCAAATCTGCTTGGCAAGAGCGCGGCGGCGACGACTGCGGTCGCGGCAGCCGCCGGCAACGGCGGGGCGCGGCCGGCGGGGGCAGCACCCGGGCGCCCCCTGGGGGCGGCGGTAGCGGCTCGGCCGCGGCGGCGGCCGCGGCCGGCGGGACGGAGGTGCGCCCTCGCTCGGTGGAGCTGGGCCTGGAGGAGCGGCGGGGCAAGGGCCGCGCTGCGGACGAGCTGGAGGCCGGCGCCGTCGAGGGCGACGAAGGGTCAGGGGATGGCGGCAGCTCGTCAGGCTCAGGCGCGGGGCCCGGCTCAGTGCTGTCGCTGGGTGCCTGCTGCCTGGCGCTGCTGCAGATATTCCGCTCCAAGAAGTTCCCGTCCGACAAACTGGAGCGGCTGTACCAGCGCTACTTCTTCCGTCTGAACCAGAGCAGCCTCACTATGCTTATGGCCGTGCTGGTGCTCGTGTGCCTCGTCATGTTGGCCTTCCACGCGGCGCGGCCCCCGCTCCAGCTGCCCTACCTGGCAGTGCTGGCGGCCGCGGTGGGTGTCATCCTTGTCATGGCTGTGCTTTGTAACCGCGCCGCCTTCCACCAGGACCACATGGGCCTGGCCTGCTACGCGCTCATCGCCGTGGTGCTGGCCGTCCAGGTGGTGGGCCTGCTGCTGCCCCAGCCGCGCAGCGCGTCCGAGGGCATCTGGTGGACCGTGTTCTTCATCTACACCATCTACACGTTGCTGCCTGTGCGCATGCGGGCCGCGGTACTCAGTGGGGTGCTCCTGTCTGCCCTCCACCTGGCCATCGCCCTACGCACCAATGCCCAGGACCAGTTTCTGCTCAAGCAGGTAGGAGCCCTCCTGGTCGCAGGGACTAGATCGTGGGGTGGGCAGGCCTTGGCCTGATGCCAAAGAGAAGTAACTCATCAGCCTTTAAAGTGGTGAAAAGAGCCAGAGGGACACGGCTGTGCCAGCTGTGTGGTGTCTCCGGAGCCTTTTAACCCTTTCGGAGCTCCAGCATGTTCATTTACAAAAAGAGGTCCTGGTATTATCTAATGTTCCTGGCCCGTAGACGACACGCAGCCATCGTTGTGGGATGCGAGTGAGGAAGGAGGGTTGGACAATAAAATTCTATGGAAAGGTCCCCCTTCCCTTCCCTGTCCCTGTGTAGAAAAGGCTTTTTACAGAAGTGACTGGACCTTGCAGCAGCCTCTCCATCCTGGTTTGTTAAGGATTCCTGGATAGAGGGAATCTGGAGCCCCTTGCCCTGTCTCAAGGAGGAGAAACGATAACCCCGCCAGTCGTCTGAGGCTGGGGCTTTGGGAGCTGGAGATATACCTGAACTTGAGGACTGACAAGTTTGTTTTGTTTACAAAAGTGCCCTTAAGCAAAAGCTGCCTACAGCCAAAGGTGGGAAGGAGCCTCTGAGACGTGGTGGCAGGATTCCCCCTCCTGGCCTGAGGGGAAAGCTAGTGTTGGGTGGCGAGACCCCTTCCCTCGGGTGTTCCTTGTTATTGCTTATGGCCGGCGGGGTGGGGGTGGGGGGGGTTGGTGCTGTTTATTCCTGCTGAGACTGGTTCCATGAGCTCAGAATGGTGGGCTCTGGAAGAAATAAAACCTCTGCCTGCTTAACTGGTGACCCCACTGAAGGCTTCTGGGAAAGAGGTGTGCTTGCTCTTCTGACGGCAGGTGAGAGCGGCCCCTCTGACATGCACACCTCCCTGTGGCAGTTGCCTTGTCTGGCGCCCCAGGGGCTTCATCCATTGACCCCTGCTGAGCCTAGTCGTTTTACTGCAGCTTGGCTGTGAGAGTCAAGTGGGCCCTTGATGCAGGCTAGTCTCTCGACCTTGGACCCTGCTGCACCCCACAGCTCTCTCTGGGTGTCTGCGTCCTCTGATAGAGCCTCTAACCATATTCCATTGGCCTTGCCTTCCTCCTTCTCCCCACTTCTAATGCCTTTTCTCAGACTTTGATCATGTTGAGTTCTGCATCTTCCTTGAGGGGTTTTCCTGTGCTCCTAGCTTCCTGGGTGTGATACTTTCCCACAGGGAACAGCACAGTATGGGCTTCAGGGAGCTGGGCTCTAGCTATACCTCCCAAGTACTCTGTGACCAAAGGGGGGGATCTGCAACCTCTCTGAGCCCCAGGTTCTTTTCTCGAAAATGAAAGAACTGTGTATGCCCCTTCCAGTTGCAACCTCTGTGCCCAGCCTCATCCTTCACCTCCTGCTCAGCGGTTCCTTCGTCCATTCCAGGCGCCCTGGCCTCTCCCTCTTCTGCATGGTTAACGATACAGTCAGAGCCACAGAGTGGAGCACTTACTTACTTTCCAGTGCCCATTGGTTTTGCTCTCCATCCAACCTAAGCTCCTTGGATGCAGGAATCGTGTGGATGTTTTTTTCTTTTCCATCCTCTCTCCTTTGTCTAGCACATTTCAGGACACTTAGTAGGGATTTAATAACTGCTTGCCAATTTGGTGGTGTTCCAGAGAGTGGAGTAGATGGGGTTGTTGAAGCTTAGGTGAAGTTTTTCTGATCTCGGATCAGAAGGAAAAACATTCTTAGAGATCAGCTTTGAACTTGAGAGATGAACCTCCTGAGAGGTAGTGGTATTTATATATATTAAAAAAAAAGTTAACTACTATCGTTAGTGCTTATAAAACCTCCAACTGTTTCTGATCTGAGGACCCAGACTATCACATGGATGTTGTATCTTTGGGCGTTGGTCCTGGCTTGGATGGGTGGCAGGTTGCTTGGATGGGTGTAGTTTTTCTGTAGAGGGAAGGGCATGTCACCCACCTGGAGGAGCAGAGATTTCCAGGATCGTTCCGGGTATTTTTCGGAACCAGCCCTAGGCAATCCTGGACGTATGGTTTCATGAGACAGGAGTCAGATCCCAGGAAAGGAGTGGAAAGCCTGGGGGGCTCCAGCCCCATCTTAGCCTGAAAATGCCGTGGCAACAGCAGAGTGACTGTCTGACTGACTCTTCTTTCTCAGGCAAGCCTCTCTCCTTTCTCTCCCTACCTGTCACCACCTCCCAGCCCATGCTGCTCTCCCCTCCCCCCCATTGTGGTGTTTAGACTTGGCTATAGGCTTCTTGGTAGATTTACACTTAACTTTTCACATTCTTCTCCGTCGTCGACAGCAAAGCTTCTTAGGAATGGTCCAGGACAAGGGCATGCAACCTTTCTATTTGGCCTCAGAGGAAACTGTATTATTTTTTATTTTTGTATTTGATTTACCTTTCTGATTATGCCGGATATGAAATTTGTATTTCTTGACCAAACCCTGAGGGCTGGTGGGGAAGTATTAGTGGGACAGTCCAGCATTAACCTCTGCCTCAGATGACCCCAGAGCAGCAGGTGTTCGAGGATGGCTCGCATTAGATGCCCTGTTCTTTTCTTTGATAAAGACACATGTCCAGGGAATTGGAATGGCAGTGCCTGGTTTCTAATGTTGGGGCTTTGGAAACCCCCTCTCCATAGTGCCTTGGATGCATAATGGGCCCTGGATAAACTATGTTGGCATTTCTTCTCTTCTCCTCCTGCAGGGCTAGCCCCCTCCCTCCCACAGCCCAACTCCTCAACATCATGGTCTGACCTGGGTATTTTATTCTTTCCCAGCCCATCTTGTGTTCGGGGTTCTGCCCTTTGCCCCAGTTAGGAGGAGAAATAATTGGTTTCTGAACTGGTGCCTCCTGATGGTTTTTATTCAAGAGATAACCAAGAGGTAGCCCTCTTTGGGGGACGATGTTTCTTCCCTTCCTACATCTTTTTCTCTAGCTCTTCCCCTCCCGCCCCCCCCCCCCCGACTTTCTCTCTTACTTCCTTTCTCCTCCCGCCCCTCCCAGTCCCCTGTTGCTCTCTGCCCACCTTTCTCCTCTCCTCTGCCTGCCTCCTTGTTCTGCTTCCCCGGCTCTTACTCCCTGTTCGCAGCCTCCCAGCTTCTCCTGTGCTCTTGTCTCACCGCTGTCTCCTCTGTGGGGTACACTAGGAGCGTCACGGGGTTGTTTTTTTCTCCTTCTTGGCCTGTTAGAAGTCCCTCTGCTACACCCATACCATAAATAACACTCGAGCATCTGCCAAACACATTCCTCACTTGTGTTAATAGGCTGCAATGATGCCGGAGCCTGTTGCCATGGCAACCTCATTTTTGTTTGATTGTATCCCACTCTGCTACATAAAGCCTCTGCACGCACACACACAAAAACAAGCACGCTCTCACAACCATTACATATGCTTAACTATTAAAGATTATTTTGGAGAAAGATTTTTGGGCCCTGTGGGGTTATTTGATGGAGGGGATGACCATCTCCTCTGTCCAGGGTCACTCCGGGAGGTGATAATGGATGGAAGAGCTCTTTGCAAAGCAGAGAGTCCTGTTCAAATGTGGGGTATTATTATTCTGCCTGCCGTGGTTTCAAAGGAGGAGGTTCTGACCCCATGAGGGTCCCTGTGAGTTGCTAGAAGTTGCCCTCATGGTGTGACCCAGCCTCCTCCCCAGCCGATCTTCAACTCCTTCCTCTCTTCCCCCTGACCCTTTTGGGGAAGCTCAGTGATTTCCTGCATTTCTTCCTTCGTGCCTGTTTGAACCTGCAACTGTCACCAGTTGCTCCAGAGATCAGAAAGGCACAGGCGCTGTGTGGGTGATGTTCTGTGACTGTGAGCACGTGTGAGTGTCTGTAGCGAGGAGGCTGGGGATGGAGGGGGATGGAAACGCAGACCATGCACTGACTGCTGTGTGTGTGGATGCATGTCTGCTTGCACGCAGGCACACACGTGTGTCTATCTGTGTGTGTGTGTGTGTGTGTGTGTCTGTGGTGTGGGCTGACCAGGCCAATGGAGGAGGTGGGCCTGGGGAAGCCTTTGTGTTGACTTTGAAAGGAGATCATTGCAACTCTGTCCTGTTTATTCTTGGCTGGTGGCTGGCTTCCCGGGGCCGTTTGCCTTTCTGATTCTGGGCCTTGGTCACCCTTCTTGACCTTGACCTCTGGCTCCTCAGGGAGGTACCCTGGATGCACACCCCCCGCTTTCCATAATGAAGCTGGGGGCTAGACTTGAGTGGTCAGCTCTGCCGAAATACAGGCATCCTAGCCTTCCCTTTCAAGAGCTCTTCCTGCTGCCCACTCACTCAGCTGCCCGGTGAGCCCCATTGAAAAGCCTCCTTGCTCTGGAGCTTGGCCCAGAGGCCTGTGCGGTGGGTCACTGTAGCTGGCCCGTGTGCGCCGCCAACAGCCACTCCCTGCCTGCTCACTGGGGTGCGGTGGACGAGGACACACTCCCACCGCAGTGGCTGGGAGTTGCCCGCTGCCAATTTCCCGCCCATCACCCGCGTTTCTGGACAAGAGAAATCGGCCTTAGTAAACTCCAGCGGCGGCAGCAGCAGTCTGAGGTGGGGGGTGGGCTCTGAGTTTGGAGCCGAGGAGGGTCTGCTTGTCTTACCTAAAGGCCAATGGTTTTTGCCAACTATATTTGCTAATCGTTTTCGATTATGCTGCCTCCTTCTCTGTGCAACAGGACAGGGCCGTTTCGAGGGGGAGCAGACCTCCGGGAGGTGGGGTCAAGCAGGGCTTCTGGGGGTCATCTTCCAGATCCCAGGGGTGCCTCGATTCCTATGGAGAGGACTTCAGGAAGGGCACAGAGCCAGTCGAGGAGCAAAATGACCAGCTTCTGTATTTGCGGGAATGTTCAGTGTTAATAATTCAGTCTAAGTTTTGGTCTGGAGCAAGAGCATGAGGTCCGCGTGCTGTGGAACACAGAACAGCGTGCTCATGTTTGTCTGTAAAGAGGACACAGATGACGTATTAAACCCCATCACAGGAACCTGCTCAACCTCATGGAAGAGTTTTACAAATCAGTGTAAAAGGCTTTCCTCCGCCGACGGGCCCTGGCCCCAAGTCGCTCTGTGAGAAGGTGCAGCTGGGAGCAGGCGTAGGGCTGTGGCCCATACTGGGCCAGGCCGTTTTTCTCCTAAGAAGTGTGAATGGGGCCCCCACCTGGGTCCCAGCCAGAGATGGAATGAGTGTTGGGCAAGGCCGGGTGGGAGACCCCTGTGACCGCACCAGCTCTTTGTGGGAGACTTCCTGTCCATGATGCCTGCCCGGTACCTCAGTTAACCGTACTCATCTTGTGTGGCGAGGGGGCCCAGCTCCGGGCCGTCTACTTCCCAGGAGGGCAGCCTGTGTTAGGACTGGAAATAGCTGGCTCCAGGAACTCTGACCTGACTGTACTCACAGATCCTTTCGTGCTGTTACATAAGTTATGTTTTAGCATATCCCGTTTCCGTCTGTGCTGGTCAGGTGGGGATGGCTAGCTAACAGAGGGCAGGATCAGCATTAATTTTTTCACCTGGACTCAAAGCTTCATGGAGATAATTGGAAAGCCTGCCTTCTCCCCCACCTTTCTCGGCTTTTCTCAGGGCAGTGTCCAGATGGAGGACAGGAAAGATCTCTCTTTACAGACAACATTGCAAGCAAAATCAGGGTTTCTAGTTAATGGACTGTGCGCGCCAAGTGAGCCTGCATTTGGGGCTGGCTGTTTGAGATGACCGGCAGGCTGTTTGGGTGTGTTAATGGGTGTACCCAGTTCATAGGAAGATTCGGGAAGAGGAGGGTGACCAGCTTGGTAAGAGGACTGGAAACCTTGACTTCCAAGAGAACATTTGAAAGGCTAGGAGATATTTAGCTGGGAGGAGAGCAGGCTGTAGCAGGGTAAGAAAGCAGCTGGGCAAGACGTTATTGCTGGGACCCCTGTGGCCAGACATTATAAGAGAGACTAAATTTCTTTTTAGTTGCTCCCAAGGGCAGGGCTATGGCAAATGGGTGGAAACAGTAGACACATTTCTGCTCCAGGTAGGAGATACCTTTCTGGCCTTTGGGGTTGCAGCCATCAAACCAGATGTCTCCTGGGGTAGGCAGCTTTGTAAGTGAAGGTTTTCACAAAGAGACTGGATGGCCTGAGCTAAGCTTATTACTGAGGAAATGGTTCTGCTTTCAGAGGTCTGGAGTGCGGTCCAGGAATGGATCTGTTTTTTAAGCAGCTTGAATCTAGGTTTCAAGGTTCTTCAGGTGATCTTGACCAAACTCCCAGGCTTGGGACCATTGGCCAAGCCACCTGCCCAGGTCACCCTCAACCCAAGGACGCCGTGGTTTTGTGTCTTGCATCAGAGCGACTGTCTCCTAAAGTCTGTTAGGGCGTTCTGTCATCACGTCCATCACAGGCTCTGTTTGAAAGAAGCAAAACCATTACAGACCTGATGAACCATTGGGAGACATTCAGGTGGGGCTGAGGTGATGTGGCGATGTGGGGCCGCAGATCTGGAAGGCGATGGGTAATGGTGAAACGGGGTGGGGGGATGCCCCAGACCCGGACTCAGATCCTTCCCCCAGTCGTTCCCACCCCCTGCCTCCGGTTTGAGGCAGAGCAGCCTGTGGCTCACCGTTGCTGGTGGGGGTGGGGGTGGGGGGCGGTCAGGGGAAAGGTGGACCTGGGTTCAAGTCCAGGTTTATTCATCCCTTTGTCCTCTAGAGGATGTGAAAAACACTGAGGACGCTCCTGGTCCAGATGGATGTTCAGAATGTGGAGAACGAAGAGATCAGGGGGTGGGGCAGGGGAGCAAGAGGTAGGGAACTAGGAGACGGTTTGAAGGAGGAGGAACAGGGCTTCAGGGAGGCAAGAGGACATTGGAGTTCTGAGCGTGAGGACAGGCCTGGAAGTGGGGGCAGGGATGCTCTCTGGGAACAATGGGACGTAGTTACCAGAAGAGGGGGAAAGACAAACAAACATGGGGATACAGTAGTGGCTTTATTCTTGAGGCCAGCCTCATGTGTCAGTGTGAAATCCTCCCACCTCCTCCTTGCTCTGAGTGGGTTATGAGCTGTTGCTTCTGGGCTGGAGGCTTCCTGACCTCACCCTTGGGTGGTCCCCTCTCCCTTCGTTATAGGGGGCTTTATCACACAGCTCACTGAGTCCCAGTTGGCTTTTGGAAGGGGTTCTCAGGGACCTCAGTGCCCAGCACACAGTAGGTGCTCAGCAAGGGTTCGAATGAATGAATGAACAAACGGTGGGGTGGTGGGGTGGTGGGGTGGCAGGGTGGGTGGACGACTGCACGCAGACGCCGCTGTGCCGAAGTGCTAGACCAACACCTCCACAGAAGGAAGCGATGCAGCTTGGCTCGGAAGCCTATTTTGGTGGATTGCAATCCTAAACTCTGAGCAGGGCTTCCAAAATCCCTCCTGCTGCAATTTAAAACGTGTGCCTTCTTGGAAACAGAGAGCTGTCGCCTGGCACTGCCGATACTATATCACTTCACAGATCTAAAAGCCATTATTAAGTCATTCTTTCAGCCTTCTCCCCATTCATTCAGAGAGCGACCGTTTATTAGGTGCCGACTGTATACCAGGCTCTGTGCGAGGCCATGGAAGTTCCAAGATGACCCAGCCTGGGTCCCGGCACGCAGGACTGCCATTAGCCAATAGATGTTTCACCTACACACATTTGCTCCTGTGTCAGATGAGCTCTGGAGATACGGGCTTAAACAGAACTCTTTGCTGTAGGACGTTCAAGCTTCGAATATGTTAATGTGCACTCACATTCGCCAGGAGGAACATGTTGCAGGAAGCCTTTATCAGACATATTTGACCCCTGAATCTGTTCTTTAAGGAGCGTAGCAAGGGTCATTAGTGTTTGTTGGAACTCACTTTAGGATACACTGCTTCAGGGGCCGGGAGCGGCCTGGAAATTTCTTAGGGATGGGCCTCTGGGATAGGCTTGGGCAGAGGAATCTAGACAGGGGCATTTATTTGGGGCCTTTCCTCCCTCAAGAAGGTTTTTCAGCCCACACTGGCTGGCTGCCTTGTTTTAAAGTCGCATTCCCCATCTGGGTCTGAAATGCTTTGTAAAACGATTGGTGGAGGGGACCAGGGAGATGCCTCTTTTCATCTAGTTTTCGTTTCTTTTAGGGTTTTTTGCTGTCATTAGACGTGGGATCAGGTTGGGCTTCTAAATAATGACCTGCGGCGGGCCTGGGGTCCATGGAATGTCTTCCAGAGCTTTCACTTCAGTCACTGATTGCATGACTGCCCACATGGGAGGTAGCGGTGGGTCATTCCAGATCATCCTTCTTCCCCAAATTTCCTGTTTCTTTCCCACCTCGACTCTCCAAAAGGAGGAAGTCTTAAAGATTAATGATTATAAACCATGAGTATGTACTGAGTGTTTCCTGCAAGCTGACACGGAGCTCATCCCCTGCCTGCATGACCTCATTTAATTATATCATCCCTGTGAGAAAGACATTCTTATCCCCATTTCGAAGCTCAGAAAAGGAAATAAGAGAAGGGAAGTAACTTCCTCAAGGTCACACAGCTATGAGCATAGCAGATGGTTCAGTGCCCGCCCATATTCCCTGGGCATGTACCTTTCCACTCCTGCCAGCTGCCAGGACCCGAGGGCTTTCTCTGGCCCTGAGCCTCTCTGCCCGCCATGGGGCAGGTCAGAAGTACTGGGGGTTTCCACCTCCAGAGCAGCCCTCAGCCGATGATCGTTGTGTGCTGGTGGATGAATATTCCAGCTCCGAAACGTGTGTTCTACTTTGGCTGCCTGTCCCGAGGAGATGATCAGCTCTAGTTGCCCTCGGTGGGAGCGGGCTTGATAACCTTCCTTTTCTCTGGGTTTATTTCCCTTCCTAGGCTCTCTTCTCCATTCCCCTTCTAGTATTTCTTGGGGTTACCTCCCACGTAAACCACTTCCACTCAAATCTGTGTCTCAGGATCCTTTCCCGTGAGGAATCCAAGCTGAGAATTGAGAAGCGGGGATTCTCACCCAGGTTCGACTTGAACGCCAGGGAGGGGGAGACGCCACTTACGGGGGGCAAAAATGCATCAGGTGCAGGGCTCCGTGGCAGGCGCAGAAGCTAGTCCTGCCTGGGTCCCTCACTCTTATCTGATAATGTTTGTCACGAGTAGAGCGGTTGCTGGACTAGAGGAATGAAGCGGAATATAAAAAATTTTGTAAATACAGCTCTAGAAATATACATGTAATTTATATACGATATATACTTCTGTCTATCTCTATAACTATTTGTTAAATTTTTACTTCTTAAAAACATATGGCTTCTGTCTCCTTGACAGTGGCTCGAACACCAGCCAAAAGACTCACTTTTCCATGTGATCAGCGTTTTATAGATAACAAAAGGACTTTACCATGTGTGATCTTTGCTGCTCATGACGGTTCCGAGGAGGTGGTGGGTTAGGATGGGGCAGACATGAGCTTTGGGACCCAGAGGCGCAAGGGAAAACCCTGGTTATATGATCCTGGCTGAGTTGCTCTGCCTCTCCCAGTGTTTCCTTTCTGTTATCTGGGGATAGTAGATTCCCGATTGACAGGATCTGATGTTTGGTGGCCTAAACAAGGGAACGCACTCATAGTTACAGACCGGTGTTGCTGATGTTGTGTCAGAGAGAGGGAAGTCGGGGTTCAGAGAGGTTAAGTGACCTCATTCAGGTTACGCAGCGAGTTAGTTAGCTTAGGAGTTGTGATATAAATCCGTATCTCTAACTCCAAATCCAGTGCTCTTTTCGCATTTGGACCCGGCCCTGCATCTACTTGGTGGTGCGTACAGAAGCTAGAGAAGGCACAGCTGTTCTCAAGCAGTTGTCTTGGTTTGGTTTTGGAATGCGTGGTGTTTTCTTTGTGATGGCTTGTCCTTCCTTCATGGTATCTGGCTCAGATTGGGATTCAATGAGTTGTCATTTCCTGAGCCTGCAGTGCTGTGAAGGAAGGCAGCCCCGAAGTGTTCGGGGGGTGGCGGGGATCAGATGGTTACCGATAAAGAACTCCTGAGTGGTTTTATGGATGTGTGAGTACCTTAGCTCGGGGGCGAGGCTGCCTCGTATCCACTCTTCTGGTGGCGTCAGTGGAACAGGGGAGTCGAGGGAGGAGGCTGTTGGGGATGCATCAGGGCCACTTCTTGGGACACCCTGGAGGTCAGACTCAGGGTGTTTCTGGAGAGCAGCATCCAGTAGATGTGCGGTTTAGCGCTTACTAGGGAGTATCTTCAAAGCCCAGCTCCTCACAACCATCAGCCCCTTAAAAAATACCCCAGACATGCTGCTTCACCTCTCCTTCTCTCCCTGGCCCTCGCCTCGGGAAAACTAAAGGAAAATGTTAACTCCTGCCCAAGTGCCGTTTTTTGCTAAGTGGATTCTCAAGATTTTGTTTTGTTTTGTTTTGTTTTATTTATTTTAAATCTTTATTTGTTGAGAGAGAGAGAGAGGTAGAGAGAATCCCAAACAGGCTCCGTGCTGTAGGTGCCGACCCTGACTCAGGGCTGGATCCCACGAACCATGAGGTCATGACCTGGGCCAAAATCAAGAGTCAGACACTTGACTGACTGAGCCACCCAGGTGCCCCTGTTTACTCATTTATTAATTTATTTTAAAGTAGGCTTCACACCCAGCACAGAGCCCATTGCGGGGCTCGAACTTACCATCCTGAGATCAGGACCGAGCTGAGATCAATAGCCAGGTGGTTAACCAAATGAGCTACCCGGGGGCCCCAGCATTTTCAAGATTTTATTGTTACGTGATCTTTTTGGGGGATGGGAAAGCTGTTTGTCTGCTTACTTAGCATGCCAAGTCCCCAGTTTTCCTCTGGCCAAGTCCCCTTTCCTGCAAACATTTCACACTGCTGCACAGGAGGGGTCCATCCGCCCCCGCACCCCCCGCGGGACTGGCTCCAGGTTGGTACCACCAGCAGGCAGTACCTTGGCCTCGACATCTCAGCTGAGGAGTCTGCCAAGGGAGCAGTGCCCGAGCTGAACCCCGCTGCGCAGGGCAGGCTCCTGCCCCTCCAGGGCCCCTGCCTTTGCCACATTGGACCTCATGCATCCAAATTAGAAGCTTCCTCTTCTTTTTCTCTGTAGCACTTATCCTGGCTTGCATTTTGTCTTGGTGTGTTCACCTATCTTTCTACCTGACAGTCAGCTTTCTGAAGGCAGCTTTCTGAAGTCTGTTTTAACACCTGGATATTTGCTGAGTACTATTGACTTTCTGACTCCTCCTTGCCCAGCATCGTGGGAAGAAGGCAGACAGTTCCTGTTCTAAGTTTCCACGGGGGTTTCTGACTTGGCAGAGAGGAGTCCCTCATGGTGCTCCCTCCCTGGACCAGGACGGGGTTGTCCTCCACTGGCAGGGGACCATGTGCCTGGGGTTGTGGCCTTGGGAAACACTGCTTGTCATCTGTACCCTGTCCCCTCTCTTGGATTTCCTACTGGTCTGTCTGGTGATGTCAGCTGGGGCCCCTGCACCCGTCTGCCCCCTGACCCCACCCTCGATGCCCTGTCTTTTTTTCCTCTTTCCTCTGGTGTCTTTTCCTGCCCCCCGAGTCTTCCCCACTCCGCCTTTCCAGCTGTAACGTGTGGGGAAGACCCCAGAGACTCACCAGGAAACAAGTGTAACTGTAAGGACAATAAATATGGGCACGGGTAACTACTCAAATTCCAAAAAGTATTCTTCATTCATTTGAAAGCAATCCCATGGACTAGCAGTTCCCGTAACACGTTAGAAACTTCTTATAGCTGGTTGCCTTGCATTACAGTGCATGTGTCGGCTCCGTGTTTCACCTCAAACTCCCAGGGCTAAGACTTAAGCTCTCTGGGTAGGTTAACCTCAAGTAACCCAACAGAGCTTAATGTGTGGGAAGTGAAGACACATCTAGGACTTTTTACGTAACCCCGGTATCCAGGCTTTTCTGGGGGGAGTGGGGGCGGGGGGCCAGAGCCTCCGCATTTTGTAATCCTCCGGGTGAGCCTAACGTGTGCCGGGGCTGAGAACTACTGCTCTGAGCCTCCCTCCATCGGCACGGGGATCGTGTGGGTGACACGCGGTCTGATTTATGGCTGTATCGAAAGGCGAGTTGTTGATGTCGAAAGGGTTTATTGTGGTGATTCAGTAAAGAGTGATGGCCACTAAAAATTATTGCAGGCGTGTGATGGGGGGAAAACCTGGTTGGTGGTCGGTGTATAAAATCCTGTCAGGCAAGGCCGTGGCTCGCTATATTTACGTTGCTCTTATCACCAGCAATTAGCCTCAAACGTGGCTCGATAAATGGCTTAGCACAGCGCTGGAATAACTGCGAGGATATTTGAGAGGATGATTAGTACTCCACATGCTCAACCGAGCCGTTGCAGGGCAGCGAATCTCACCCCACCTTCTGCAGGTCTGCTCGCTACAAACGAGGGCCTTTTGATGGGCATTAACTCTTTTCTTCCTTTGTACGTGGTAATCCCCTTCCGAACGGGTGGAAATCGTGCCAACACGTGTGGCCTTACCACCCTCAGCAGTGTTCATCATCATTTGTGAGTCCCTCCAGACTAGAATGTAAATGAGAACAGTGTCCATAGTAGGTGCTCAATAAATATTTGCTGGGTGGGTGAAGGGATTTGCTCCAAGTTACACAGCAGGTAAACAGCAATAGTAGTCCAGCACTGTTCACTACCCTTACTTTTTCTTTGACTCAAGTTCGTGAAAAGCGAGGAATGATATCGCTAGCGACTCCCTGTATGCATTTTTGTTGTCAGCCCGTGTGGCCAGGACACCTTGAAGTTACTTGTTTTCGAGCACCTTCGGATGGGGGCGAGAAGCACGAGGATTCTGCGGCAGCCCTCGTGCCCTGGGGGCACCTAGAGAAGGACATGAAATTGGGGTCCTTCTGAGGACTGAGAAGATCGCAAAGCCCCAGATGTGTGGGGCGGAGGCCTGGGAAATATCCCGATCCAGGACAGAGAGATGTCCTTGGGTTAAACTGTACGCGAATGGCCACATGTGGATTACGACGTGGTCTTTTTTGGAAAGGGGTTATCTGGGGAGAGTTAATTTTGGATTTCGCTTTACATTTATTTTTAAAGTGGAATATTTCTCCGGCATTGGTGACAATGGCCTAGAAAAGCCAGTTAGTCACCATCTGAGATTGTCCCCATGTGGGGTGCCATTGCCCCTGTCTGTTTCCCCCCTGCCATCTGCAGGCTGGGTCTAAACCCTCTCGCTCTGAGGCCTCTGGGGAGATGTCACCGGCAAACAGGTCCACAGGGAACTCCTGCTGGGTCTGAAGTGGTGTCACTCTCTGCTTCGGGTGGTGGGGGCGATGACAGCTCATGGGGGTGGCGGCTCTTGGCTTCTCCTCGGGGGAAGCAATGGCATCCAGGTGAGGCCGTGTCCAGCCCTGTAGGACAGGTTCCAGCCTGCATTCTCCTGCAGTCTTTTTCTTTTCCCCCCATTACTTTTGCTCAGTGTCTTCTGGAAGGAAAAGGGACATCACCTTAAACCCAGATTTGAAGAACACACCTGGTTTCTCTAAAGGGAGCAAAAAGATGTGGACTTCCCCACCCCACTTCCCCTAAGGTCCCCTTTAGGTTCCACTGGGGACAGGAAGAGAGTATGTGGCCCCCGTGCCATGAGGGCCCCCTCCCCACCCCCAGGCTGGCCCTGGAATGATGGGGGGGCACTTACTCATTTCCTACAGACAAGTAAATGGAGATCTGCCAACTGTGAGACTTCCACTGGGTCTCCACCCCCCACACCCCTGTAATTAGCCTAATAGGGACAGCTCAGGCCTGGAGGGAGCAGGGCAGTGGCTGTGGGCAAGTGAGCTTGGGAGGACCCACAGGAGTAGGGTGCCGGTGTGGGCGGGGGGTGAGGCCTGCTCTCCCCCAGTAGAGTGCAGAGGCTGGGAGCCTTGGGTTTCCCAGGAGCTGAGAAGCTACCAGGCTGGCCACACGCAGGTAGAGCATGCCGCCGCCTTCTCCCGTTGGCTCCCACCACCTCAGCCAGCCCATCTCTTGGGTGGTCTTGGAGGAAGGTGATCTCTCCGTTGTTAAAGTAATTTGGTGATTATGGGGACAAAAAAAATGCTGCAGCCCTGGGTGGGGGGACTGAAAGTCATTCAGCAGACAGTGCACAGTTCTCAGACATTTCTTGCCTGCTTTACCCTCCACCACGGGTCCCTGTCTGCCAGTCCTCCTGCTCAGTGTCCTCCCACCTCCTTGAACTCAGTATGTCCTAAACCAAAATCCATCATCATCCATAACTTGGCTTTATTTTTGTCAGTGTCACCTGTCTCTTCGCCTGGGTCCCGGTGTTAGATGTTTGGTGGACTGTTTAGCAAATATCTCCCGTGTGTTAGGCGTGGGAACCAGGATGAGTACACCGCAGACCCCGCCTCTGAGGGAGACTTGTAAACAGTGTGTCTGGAGCCCCAGACTCTTTCTCAGCACTTTAGCTGTGTTAACTCACTCAGTCCCCACAGCAGCACGACGATGTAAGCATAGATGTAGTTCCCTCCATTTTGCAGATGGGCACATTGAGACATGGGTGAGACCAAGCTGAACCGATGAACGGATTAGCCTGGCCCCAAGTCTGGGTTCTTACCTGTCAGGTCCAGCAGACAGTCAGGAACTCTCGCCACCTGGGCCCAGTGGGGCACCAGCAGTTTGAGCAGCAGAGACAGCGCATTCCAGCTTCTTCCTGGTGGGAGTGGGGAATGCTTGCAGCAGAGGGGAGGCTGGCTGTTAGGTGGGACTACGTTGGGAAGAGTATAGACTTCTGGGCCAAGGTTGTTGTTGTTGTTTTTTTTTTTTTTTTGTAGCAGTGGGGATCTCTAGAAAGTTCTTATGCAGGAGAGGAAGTAGATGTGACCCTGCGTGTATTTAGAAAGGTGGTGTGAGTGTTGGTATATGGAGCTGAAGGGAGGAGCCTCCAGGGAGAGGGACAGTGGGAGGTGAGTGGGGAGGCTGCCGCCCTGTCCTGTCCACGATACTGGAAGGTGGGGCGGGGAGTAGTTGAGGGTCAGGGGCTTCAGACAAGACGGGGAGGGTCACATTGACCTGTCAGTTTCTCCTTGCCTTGGTTACCAGTGGTGCCAAACCGGTTCTCTCGTGCATCCTGCCCAGGACACCAGTTCTCTAGTCTCTGGGGAATGAGATATCACCTCCTTCCCGGGGCGGCCTGGGATGGATCCCAAAGGCTCCCTCTTTACATTTTCGTGGGCCTTAAATATCCTATGTCAGTCTCCTCCCCTCAAATCCCTAGGGCTCAGCCTTTATCCAGATGTTAAGCACCCAAACATTCAACCTCCTAGCCCCTCCTCCCTCTGGAAGCTCCCAGCCAGCCCTGTCAGGTGCCCAGAGACCTCATGCCTTGGAGAACTTTACTGTTCTCTGGGACCTGGTGTCCCGGCCACCCTGACCCCCGGCAGAGCTCCTGGTGCTCCCACAGGCCCAATATGCCACCTTCCACATACTGTTCTTTCCCAGAGGCCACCTGTCAGAGTGCAGAGTGAACCCCCTTGTTCATTGCTTGCCTCCCCCCGCCCGCTGAGAGTATCTGCTTCCCCAGGCGGGGGCTCGTCTTGCTCACGACTGTGCGTCCTGTGCCTCCACCGTTCAAATCCCAGCTCCGCCATGCCCCAGCTGTGTCTCCTTAGTAGGCTTCTTGCTCTTCCTGAGCTTCTTTTGCATAAACTGGAATATAGTAAGGATGGCTGCCTCTGAGGGTTGTGTTGAACAGTATATGTGATGCTATATACAAAGCACTTCACACAGAGACTGCTGGGGAAAATGCCCTGAATAAATGACCTGTGATCTGTCCCGGCTGTGTCTAGTTTGTACTTGTGAATTCCCACACATGACAGGAGAGCCCAGTGTTTCTGTTCAATGCCTGTGTGTTTGGATGATAGTAAAAGGGTAGAAGAAAATTGCATTACCTCCAAAAGGGAGGCTACATGGAGGGAGGGCCAGGCCCTGGGTCCTGGGTTTTTATCGCACCATTGTCCCATCCTTATTCTGGCTGGTGGTCACCCGATACCTGGTGCAGACCCACTAGGAGCAAGGCAGCCTCCAGAACTGACTGGGGCCAGTCTGGGAGCTGGGACAGGACTTTCCTGGGTGAGTGTGAACTGGGGAGTGGGCTGAGCCAGGTCCCCCTGTATTCGGGGACGGCTCTAGCTGAGGGAGGCTGCAGGGAGGTCAGGACTCTGACTAGCATTCCCCCTGAGGACTATTCTTGAGAGGCCGGTTTTTAAAGGGTCGGAGCCTCTGGGGAAGAAGAGAAGGACACACATCTGCTTCTCCCAGATGTGCTTCCTTCTGTAACTTCATTAAGACGTGTACTCATGCGGCGAAGGACAACAGAACCACCCACAGACCAGCAGAGGCCTCCGCACGGAGAGGGCTCTGAGCTGGTGAGGCCTGTTGGGGAGAAGGCCTGAGAGAAGCCAAATGAGGCACTCGAGGGTTCTGGCCTGAGGGCGAGTGACAGCCAGGACATTGAGTCACATCCCTTGCCCCTAAGTGAGTGTCCAGGTGGGGTAGGGCCCATGCCTGGGCAAGAAATTGGTGATGATGTCCAGAACATTCCCCCCCCAGCTGGTTAGACCTTAGGGGGAGGTGTGGAATGCAGGGCTGGCCAGCTGGGTGGACTGCTGGGAAGTGGCCTGCCGGCTTCCTGCCTGTTCATAGCCTCGTGTGCCCCAGATCGGGCCCCTTCCCTCCAGTTCTGCTACCCTAACACTGCGCCAGGGGCCCCCTGTGCCTGGGCTGCACTCGGGATGCCTGAGGAGGGGCTGTGCCTCTGCCAGAAACCACAACAGACCCTGACCCTGGCTAATGGAGGCGGTCTCGAAATGGACCTTTTTTCTTTTTGGCTAAATTAACATTTGGCATTTCAGGGTGCTGGCCCCATGCCCGGCTGCTCTGGCCTTCTGCCTGTCAGCTCCTTTGAGGCTATTTTTGCCATTCACTTATTTATTAACTATTATTGCTCCCCAGGACAGATGGGCACACGCACACACCGACATGCGTGAGCATGCACATACACGCACCTCCAACCCGGAGCCCGTTGGAAAGGCGGAACATGGTGTGCAGAAGGGAGAAATGAGGGGCGCCCGGGTGGCTCAGTCGGTTAAGTGGCCAACTTCGACTCAGGTCATGATCTCACAGTCTGTGAGTTCGAGCCCCGTGTCGGGCTCTGTGCTGACAGCTCATCAGCCTGGAGCCTGCTTCCGATTCTGTATCTCCCTCTCTCTCTGCCCTTCCCTGCTCACGCTCTGTCTCTCTCAAAAATAAATAAACGTTAGAAAAAAAGAAGGGAGAAATGAGCAAAAGGATGGTCGCCAGGTCGGGATACAGGAAGGGCTGATGGGAGGCAGTGGCCTCCCCAGCTTCATCATTCCCCAGAAATGCCTTCCACCGCCCAAAGCTTCTCTGTTCCTATTCTCTCACCCTCAGGGGCGTCCAGGCCTAGGAAGGGCTCATGTGGGAGAAGATTGTGGGTCTTGCCTGAACCATCTTTCCAGAGAAGTGAGCAGGGGCCCTGGGAGAACTAAAAGCCCCTTTGCTAGGACTTCTCTGTCCGGTTCCACCAAGCCCCCGTTTTCCAGAGGAGGGAAACTTGGCGTCCGCCTTCAGAGAGCTTGCAGCCGGGCGGGGAGGAGGCTGGGCGGTGCTGGTGAGATGCACAGTCCTCAGTCCCATCACCTGATTACACAGTGCATCAGAAGGAGCAGGCCAGAATTGAGGGGAGGTGTGCACACAGCTGTCGACCATTGATCCCTCTGACAGCAGGTTGCTAGCAGCAGAACAGACGGCAAGCCCCAACCACACAGACCTGTGAGCCCGCCTGCGCGCGGGGCACTGCGTGTGGTACAAGGGTGTACGAGGCAGACCCTAGAGCACCGTGCGCTAATCCCCACCCTTGTTCCCAGTGTCTTTGTTTCGGGACCAGCCTATTTGCTCTGAGCCTGGGGGCCCAGCCGTGTTTCCCTCCACGGCCCCGGTGGAGCCAGTGGGGGAACAGAAGGAACAGCAGGGACCTTCCGCCTGAGTCTGTCTGGGCCTGGGCCTTGTCCCGGGCCTTGGCTTATACCTGTGAGAAATGGGAGCGATGCTCCTGCCACCCGCACGGCAGCGATGAGGAGATGACGGCCCATGAGTGACGGTGACCAGGCCCGAGTCCTGGGGTAGCTCCCTGTTTTCTCCCACTTGGCTGGCCAGCCCCACCCTTCCCTCCACAGGGCATGTGGCATCTACTGTCCTCATTCCCGAGGCCCTTGTCTGCCTCAAGACACTGGCCTCCTGAGACTGGATACTTAACGTAGAGGGACTGCCAGCTGCTGGACTCTGTCCTGCGAGGCTGTTCTGCCTTGGGACCCGGTGCCAGCCCTTCTCAGGATGGCGTCCGGGAACTCCCTAAGAGCAGGGGGCTTGCCCCTTCCATCAGACTGGGAGCTGAGGGCATGGGCTCCATCTCCCCCATCAAGACTAGGAGCTCCTGAGGACAGAGAGCATGCATCTCCTATCAGACTAGAAGCTCCCTGAGGATGGGATCAGGCCTCTTCCTCCCCACTTCAGGACCCAGTTTCTGGTTGTGGGACACGAAGGGGCTCAGTCCTTGGTACCTGGAAAGAGGATGGAATGCTGGAGGCTCCATGGCTGTAGCCAGGGATGCTGGAAGAGGAGAAATTTCCCACCTTTCTGCAGGAATTCAGAGCTTCCCTCGGCTTCCCCTTCTCCTCGGCAGTGGGGTAGGGATGGGTTTTACGGCCAGGGTAGGGGGTGGTCAGGATGAAATAAGTGCGATACCAGTTGAGCACTAAGGGTTTGTGCTAAGCTCAGGGTGTGAGTCAGGGAGGTGGGCGCACGTGTGGGATGGGTGGGCAGTCAGGGAGGGCTGGGCTGGTGCCTCCGGTGGGCAAGACTAAGTGCCCCCTTGAGCTGCTGCCTCATGTGACCCACTCCTGAGCCCAAGGCTGGGGCAGCCCCGCTAACTGTCCTGTCCCCTCCTTGTCCTCGAGCTCAGCCCTGATGTTCTGCCCGGGAGGGACATTTGGGAGGTCCTCTCTGTGCTGTGCATCCAGATTATGCCAGGCTCCTGTCAGACTGTGATCTATGTGTGTCTGTATCTTTCTCCCCTACTTGAGAAGGGACTGTCTCATTAATTTGTTTGCTTGTCCCTCTCCTGGAATGGCCACAGCCCTTGGACTCTTCTGGAGTACAATGGCTTCTGAGGGCTCTCAGTAGCATGAGGAGGGGCTCGTTAAGAAGGGGTTCCAGCTTGCTGCTGAAGGGTCCAGCAGGGAAGCCATTGCCATACGGCCTGGTCGTTCTGGTAGGGGCTACGGGAGGGGAGTTTGCAGCTCCCCAGTCATGAGCTGAGCTCCCTGCCCTTGACCTGCAGTTATGACTCAGTTGCTGTGTGGTTTAATGGCAGGTGCTTGGGCTTTACAGACAGGCAGCTCCAGATTTGAAACCTACCCCTGCCCCCTACCTGCATACAAGTTACTTTGGAAGAGTGACCACAATGCCTGACCCTCAGGGTCCGCATCGGGTCACGTGGGGCTGTTGCTGTCTCCTCCATAGCTGCGTCGCCAGGCTTGTGCACTAATCCGTGTAAAGCACTCTGACCCTCCCTACTGGTCACGGAAATGCCACGGATAGGCTGAGAGGAGGAGTTCAGTCAATTAAATGTTTTTTCATGGTCTCGTGTGTTTTAGCTTCCGGCTGCTTTAGCTACTCATCTAAATCTTGTCTCAGCTTTGGTGCCAATTTGCTGAGAGAAGGGGAGAAAGTGTGGCCGTATTTAGGAGCTGAGCAGAACTCTTTGAGGGCCCCTTTCTGCCCAGGAGGAAGCCAGCGGTCCCCATGCCTGCACACAGTTCTGCCTCCCAGGCAAGACTGCATTATTATGAGCTAATGTCTGCGCTGTCCCTGGAGTGTCCAGGGAAGAAACATCGAGTAATATGATTACTACAACAGTAATAATAACAGCAACAACACCAACAAGCACACACAATTATGGAGGAGGCCAAGATTTGAGGGCCTGGCTCCAGGCCAGAGCTGTGGTTAGCGCATGAGGGGCGGCTGTGGGGCTCGAAGGCAGCGGCTCTCAGGTTTTGCATACTCACATCTGCCTCGCATCGTCTTCCCCATTAAATACAAAGCCTCTGGACACATCAATAAGTCTCTTCCACGATAGCATAGCCGTGGTGGTACGGTGTGATCTCGTGCCCATCCCAGAGTAGGTAGGGAGGTCCCACAAAGGGACACAGGGGGCTCCATCTGTCCTGCTGCCCTCTGCTCTCCACTTGTCCTCTCAAAAACGCTCCCTACCAAGGCATCGCCCACTGCAGACCTGTGCTCGCTCTTGGGTGGCAACTTGAGCCTGAGTGCAGGGGGCAGTTGCCCCATGGGAACTGTCTCCGTAGCTCAGGCCGATGCCCAGGGTGGACCACACCCAGACCTTGGATTTGGGAGCAGGTGTCATAGTGACAGGCTCACATCCCAGGATACGATTATGCTAGAGCAGTAGCTAAGGCCCACCTAGGTTGGAGTTCTGGCTTTGTCATCCATCAACTGTAATACTTTTGGTAAGTTCCTTCACCTCTCGGAGCCTTAGCTTTCTCATCAGGAAGTAGAGATAATAAAAGTAACTTCATAGTGTTGTTATCCATGCTAATGATAGTGGCACACTGTAAGCCCATGAGGGTCAGCTCTTTTATAGTTATTATGATTTTGGTAGGGACAATAAAAGTACCTGCAACAGCTCCCACCTGTGGGTTCTGTTATATGTTGAGTTGTATTTTCCAAAAGGATGTTGAAGTTCTAACTCAGTACCTATGACCTTATTTGGAAATAAGGTCAAGTTAGATGAAGTCATTCGGGAGGACCCTAATCCAATATGACCGGTGTCCTTACAAAAAAGGGGAAATTTGGACCAAGAGCTAGACAGTCAGTGAAGGAAGATGACCTGAAGACTCGGAGAATGCCATCTACGAGCCCAGGAATGCCCAAGGCGACCTGAAGCGAGGAGGGAGGCCTGGAACACATGACCCCTCACAGCCCAGAGGAACCCCGGACTGACACCTTGATGTTGGACTTCTGGGCTCAGGACTATGAGACAATAATTTCTGTTGTTGAGCCCTCAGTTTGTGGTGCTTTATTAGGACAGAGCCCCAGGGAGCGAATGCAGGGTCTGATGAGGGTATGGCCCACCCACCACCTCTGCCACCCTGAGCTACCCGGCATCCTCAGGGGAGAGGAATGGGGGTGGTACTGAGCAGACCATGGTCTGGGACCCGCTAACAGGCTTTGGCTAGCCTCTGGCACCTGGCGTCTCTCTCAGATGGCCCAGGCTCTTGGCCTGCAGGTCAACAAAGTTGGAGCCATTTATAGGGCCTGAGACACAGATAGCGCATGCTGTCTTTCTGCCTCTCTCCTCTGCTTCCAAGAGCACTCCCCACCTCACCCCTGCTCCAGGCAGGAGGAAATGGAGAAAGGAGATCATAAATCCCCGGAGAGGGCAAGCCAAGATAGGATTTGGGCCTGAACATCTCTGCGCCTCTCCCCGCCTGTCTCTGGGAGACTTAAATCTGTCCTCTAGGCGGGAAATGGCTTGCCTGTCTGGGGTGTATCTGTGTGTGCGTGTGTGTGAGTGTGTGTGTAAAGAATGTCCCTCATTAAGCTGCTGTGGGCCTCGTGACCATGACTCATAAACCTACAATCAGGCTGCGCTGGACAGAGGAGACCTGTCCCCGGAGTGGGCGATGCCGGCTCCCGACGCAGCAGCCCGCGCCAAGGCCCTCCACAGCGCACCTTGGCAGCCCGCCCCTGTCTTCTCCCTCCAGAGAACGGCTTGTTCAGTGTCACTTGAGGGAACAGATAGGTCTCGAGTGTCTCTGTCTGCAGGGCGTGGGGCTCCAGCGACGAGGAAGGTGCCGGCCTCGCCACTGGGATCTCGTCATTTGTGTAGGATGGAGGGGTGGGTACTGACTAAGACAAGCACACATACTTAAGGGGAATAAAATAAAGGAGCATGGAGAAGTGCAGGTTGAGAGTCAGGAGTGGGCAGAGGGCCTGGGGAGGAGGAGAAGTTGCGGATGTCAGGGCGGGGGGGAGCCCATGGGGTCTTCACGAAGGAGGCTCCGGAGCCCTGACATTGCTGCAGGGGGAATGCGGAAGCAAAGTCCTGGCCGGGGGAGCGTGCAGGGTGTGTCTGGGCACACTGAGGCTTCCTGGTGACCCAAGTGCAGAGTTCTCCTTGGGGCTAGGTGGGAGAGAAGGCAGGAAAAGCAACCCATTATGGCCTCAGACACTGGCCGTGGAGGTCTATGTAGTATTGCTGTAAGGGGATCTTGAGGGCAAGAGCGCATGGTTCAGGCTGTACTTTAGAAGGGAGTTGGACAGGGAGGGTTTGTGGGGTGGGGAGAATGCAGCCCTGGAAAGAGGCTGAGGCGGGTCTGGGAGGCGAGGCGGGAGCACAGTGGGAGTGGGAAGAAAAGGTGAAGGGAGACACATTTCTCTGGGCAATCGAAGATTTGGCAAGCGAGGAAGGGGAGGCATGGAAGACGAGCCAGGGTCAAGGAATAGTGCTGCCATTCAAAGGCAAGTGGGGGAGGGGACTAGGGCTCCCTGGCCTGTGGCATGTGGAGGGAAGGGGCTGGTGTGTTTGGGGTCAGAACTGGAGCCTCTGATGTGGTGAGGGTGGGCCTGCGGGGAATCGTCCTGGGGCGAGGGAGATGCAGGGCCCTCTCTGGGGAACCTGGGGTGATGGCGATGTGGGATCCTTGGGCGAACATGTGCCATTTGCCTTCCCAGAGTGAGTGACCAGCGTGGGTCTCAGCTCCCAGGGCCCGGGGTGCTTTGTAGCTCAGACCTGCCAAGGGGCGTGGTGGCCGGGGCTTCCCAGGGCAATGAGTTCGCTCTGATCCCGGCAAGTGGCTGTGTCCTTGCTTACCAAAGAGTTGGTAGCCGTGGCTGGGCCCAGGTCTTCCTGGGGCGGAGGGCCACTCTGGGGCTTCATCCGGCACCTTCCTGGCATCTCCAGCTGTCTTACCCGGCAAGACCTCGTTTACATCGCCTTCTGCGCTTCACCACGTAGAATTCTGAAATGTCAGGGGTTGCGAGAACGCGACCAGAGCTGCCATATCCAATTCTTATTTTTAGTGGCACGACTGGAGGCCCAGGCAGGCGAGGTGGCCACCCAAAGTAACCGGGCCAGTCAGGGCTGGCTTAGCCCTTTCTTGAGTGATTGGGATTTAGACCTGGCTTCTGAACTGAGATACTGTCCTCCTTCCCATGTCACCTTCTTTATTTGTGGGTTTCTGTCCTCTTCAAAGTCAGGAGCTACACGTCCATCCCTGCCGTTCAGTGAAGTGGACATTTAATAAAAGTTTGTTATCCGAATAAAAGAAGGACAGTGCCTAGCACATACAAATATTTATTCAATAAATATTGAGTACCAATAAATAAAGGGAGTGCCGGGGGCGAGGGTTTAAAGAAATGTCCTCTGTAAGGACAAAGAAACATCCAGGGCCTGTGAGCGACGAGGGCTCACCGGCTTTGGCTGACTTGGCCACCCGCTTGGCTTGGGTGATTGTTTGCATCGCTGCCTTGTTGAGGAGCCCAGGAAGGGGCTGAGGAGGAGGTGGTGGGGGCCTCTCGCTGGTACCAACTCCTCTTCTTCCCTGGACAGGCTGACCCCTCTGTGCGCGTTTCTTGCCTCCTGCTCTAGGTCAGGCATGCGTGGGGTGGGGAAGAGGGAGGAACCCCGTACCTTCGGGGGTGCCAGCCAATCAGAGGTACTTGAGGCAGACAAGTAAGTATACTGAGTCAGACAGAGCTGCGGTGCACCCTTCGGTTCTGTCTCTCTGAGGGGAAGGATTAGTCAGTTTGGGCTGCCATAACAAAATACCACAGACTTGGTGGTTTAAACAACAGACCTCTATTTTCTCACAGTTCTAGAGGCTGGAAGTCCAAGATCAAGGTGCCAGCAGATGCAGTTTCTGGTGAGAACTGTCTTCCTGGCTTGCAGATGGCTGCCTTCTTGCTGGGTTCTCACGTGGCCTTTCCTCTGCACGTGAGCTTTTGAGAGAGAGAGAGGGGAGACTCTGGTGTCTCTTCCTCTACTTAGAGTACCAGCCCTTGCTGGAGGAGGGCCCCACCCTTATGACTGCCTCTAAATTTTTAATGTTTATTTTTTGAGAGAGAGAGCGAGAGAGTGCACGAGTGGGAGGGGCAGAGAGAGAGATCGAGAGAGAGAATCCCATGCAGGCTCTGCACCATAAGCACAGAGCCAAATGCAGGGCTCCATCCCATGAACCGTGAGACCATGACCTGAGCCGAAATCAAGAGCCAGATGCTTAACCGACAGCCATCCAGGCAACCCCCTCATGACCTCCTTTGATCTCAGTTACCTCCCCAAGACCCCATCTCCAAATACAGTCACATTGGGGGTGAGGGCTTTGGCCTGGCAATTTTGGAGGCAATTTTGGCAAGTTCAGTGCATAACATAGATGGTTTGTGAATGACAGCTGTAGGTCTGTATCTTCCCCAGTATCGGGGCGCCCTCTCTGTGGGCGTGAAAGTCATGTCTTGTAGGAAATTTGCTCAAAATCTTGAAGTCTCTAGAAGTTTCTGTGAACAAATTGTCACATTCCATCATTTACCTCAGATGAGGGTCAGAGTCTGAGTGTCCCTTGTACCTTAGAGCTTCTTCCCCTCCGGTCAGGTCAAGGCCAAGGAAGGCCTTTGGGAGGTCTGTGAGGCTGTCCCTCTGTGGGGCAGACTGGTGTCTTCCCCAACTCAACTGGACAAAATGTTCTAGTTCTAAAAGTTCCAGAGAAGGAGGGGTGCCTGGGTGGCTCGGTTGAGCGTCTGACTCTTGGCTTTAGCTCGGGTCATGATCTCAGGGTTTGTGAGTCTGAGCCCCACGTTGGGCTCCGTGCTGAGTGTGGAGCCTGTTTGGGGTTCTCTCTCTCCCTCTCCGTCTCCCCCTCCCCTACTGGGGCAGGCATGAACATGTGCACACGATCTCTCCCTCTCCCTCCCTCTCAAAATAAATACACTTTACAAATAAATAAAAGTTCTAAAGAAGGAGATTCGTGCCATTAGCCCCTTTTAGGGAAGAGTCTGGAAATGAGGCCTGAAGAATAAAATCTCAGAAAGAGAGCTGTTGGGGTGGAGGTGACCTGTCTGTCAAGACAGCAGGTCCTGAAGGAGAACGCCACCATTCATGGGACATCGTCATCCCTTCCGGCCCCTCCGACACCATCTCTTCCTTCCTCCTGTCCCTCCGTCTGGCTTTCCCTGTCCGTTCCCTGCACACATCATCTGGTTTCTGCATTGTAACCCCCTGCCGCTGGGTGGGTCCTTCGTCTGAGATTTTTTTCATGTGAGCCATTTCAAAGTAGAGAGAATAGTGAACTCGCATATACATACCCATCATTCATATGCAGCAACTGTCATGATTTTTACCACCTTTATTTTATTTATCCTTTTTTGCCCTTTTTGCTGAAGTATATTAAAGCAAATTCCACCCACCACATCAGTTTCTTTCTTTATACTTAGTATGTATTTTGGAAGAAAGAAGAGATCTGCCCCTGAATTTGACCTCTGCCTCTGTGCCATCCCAGGGCGGTCACCAATGCCCTCGAGGCTGTTTCTTCCCTGTGCTTTCTTCCCAAGGGTACGGTGTTTGGATAAAATAAAGGAGCACTTCCAAAGAAGATCTACAGGTGTAGTAGGAAGGTGCACCAGGTTATACCCGGAGGCTTGGGTTTTGTAATTAAACTGCATTCTCCTGGGTTGGAGCTCCTCCCTAAAGTCACAAAGCCTCCGTGGGACATGCTGCCCCCTTTCCCCGGTCGCAGGAAAAGTAATCATTTTCTAAATGGTCCCCTAGACGCTGAAGAGCGGCTCATTAGTCGTCCCAGGGGCCGCTGTCACCCCCGGGAGGACAAATGGCCCAGCTCGGAAAGAATCTGGGTCATTTTATCTCGTACCACGAGGACCTCCCCAGGGTTCTGATGAGAAGTGCTCTGACCGTGACCGCGAGACTCCAGGCGCCCTGGCACCTGGCACGGAGGTGCGCCATGCTGTGGTGGGGCCGCGGGGAGGGAGGCGGGCTCGGCTCCGTCCAAGGCTGGTTCCACACCGTCTCCTCGTCCCCAGCCGAGCCGCGGGAAGTGTAATGATTCTGTCTCATTCCTCTCTAACAAATGAATTTCTCGCTCTCTTGGCAAACTAAGCCGTGTTTACAGAAAATATCAGAGTCTAGAATAAACAGTTCCTGTCAGACCCCGGGGCCTGTGGGGACTGTGGTGGAACCCGTGGGTCTCCTCCCCGGGTCACCAGAAGGGACTCCAGTCCCTGCCGTGGCTCCCCTCTGGGCTCTTCTCTCTGAGTGGGGGGAGGGGTTGGGGGGGCGGGGGGGGGGTGGTCCCAGAGGCTGATGTAGTTGTAGCTTTGGAGTTAGAGTTAGACGGCCTTACACTCAAAGCCTGATCCCTGCCTTGACTGCTCGCGTGCCCTCCGGCAGGTCACTTAGCTCCACGGAGCCTCAGCTTCCTCGTCCATAAGGCCTCAGAAAGGTGGCTTGAAAGAGGGGTCATGAGCTCCAGCACCTAGCTCAGAACCGGCACCCAGAAATGCTGCTTTCTCTCTCCCCTGACTTGGAGCTCTTGTGTCCCCCTGGCATTCACTTCTGGACACGGGGAACGTTGACAAAACAAATTATTGGCCAAAACAAAACAAAACAAAACCGTCGCTGGTACAGTCTCTGAGGAGCACTTCCCTTATTGTCTCATTGGAGTGTCAGTGAGGTATTCATTATTGTCCTCGCTTTACAGATTAGAAAAGCGAGGCTCAGAGAGGGTACGAAGGTTTTACGCAGTTGCACGGTAAGTATGGAGGTGGGGCTGGGATGAGGCACCAGCTAGTGGGTGAGCTCCGTGGGGAGTGGAGGAGGCTGGGGATGGACTGTGATACGGTGCAGGCCTTTGAAGATTCAGCGTCTCCCCAAAGTCATTCTTCGCTCCCCCATCCTAGGCAGGTCCCCCAGTAGTTTATATGCCGTTAGCTCATCACTTACTGTCTGGACCACCTTTTCAGTCCTTCTCTCCTTTCCCCCCTGAGTTTTATTTTATTTGAATGGGAGCCGCCGGGGCCTTCGAGGTCACCCCCCTAGCTCTGAGAATGAGGCTAAGTGCACAGAGGTGAAATGACCTGCCCGGGGCACCCAGTCCTCAACCAGCCTGGGGCGTGACTCCCAGGCATTGCTGTGTCCGCTGCACAGCCCTGCCCCTTCCTTGGTCCCCCTCCGTCTTCGCTGCCGTACGCTCCTTCGAGACAGACGCTGGGGCTGATGTGTCTTGGAGCCAGCGCCGTCAGGGTTTAAGAAGTGCTTGTTGAACAAATCAGAGGGAAAGCGAACCACTTTCTCTTTTTGTCTTTTCTGAAGAGGGAACATGAAATGCCCCAGCTTGCAGCCAGAGGGATTTAGGTTCGACTGACAGCAGGGTCAGGCAGGTCCGCTTCCCGCGGTGGCCCTGCTGCCCCAAGTCTCTGGAGGCTGTGTGATCTCTTGCCGTCTCTGGTGAGAGCCACACCGGTTTAGGATTCAGGTGGGGGTGGAGTGGGGGTGGGGCGGATCCTCTGCAGGTCTGGACCAACTTCAGGCGGCAGGTTTCTCAGGGGAGGCCCTCCCCAAATGCATTTTTCTATGGTTCAACTGCAGAAATTCTGTCTGGGAGCCTCCCTCCTCAGGCTGAGATCAGATGCCTCCCAGAAATGGGCATCCTTCCTTGGGCCCCAGCCCACCCGTGGGCCTGAGCTCCCGGCTCGGGGGGATCTCGTCAAGGACAGGAAGTGCTCCTGCCTGCCTGAGATTAGGGTTCGGGGAAGTGTTACGTGTTTTGGGCAGACTCAGTGCTTACCTTCAGAAAGGTCACTACTTAAGAAAACACTACTTGAGCAAACAGCCTGGCAGCGTCTGTAGCTCCTCTCCCGCAAACCGGCAGCATTTCCACGATGAAAACGGGAAAACGGAACAGGAGAGAGAGGCTCTTCGTCTTCTGGATGAGCCCGTGTTGAGAAGACTGCTTCTCCTGCTGACGATGTCTCCGGGGCCTCTGTTACTTCTTATAAATCTCAATTTAACCAGGAAACAAAGTCCAAGGCTGGGCTGTGACTCCTGCTCTGCGGGGCCATGCTGGGTGTCTATAACCCTGTGAGAGAAGGCCCCCGACCGTTGTGACAGGCACACGTGTTCACGGACAGGGCTATTTAGGGCGCTCATCAAACAAGCAGTAACCACAACTGCCCTTTTTTTGTTTGTTTGCTTGTTTGGTTTTTAGCCTGAGGAAGGATCCAGATGTTGCTTTTTCTCCAGATGTTTTCTGTGGTAAGGCTGAAGAGCAGAGATAGGAAATGAGGGGTGTGGAGGAGGTGGTTTTCAGAGCCTTCCACATAACAGACAGCCAGCTGATAATTTTTCCCCTCTGGGGACCCAGATTCCTTCTGTGCTGGGCCTCCCCACTGAGCCCACCAACCTTCGAGCACACCCCCTCTCGGGTGTTTGTTTTTGTCTTCTCTTAGACTCTCCCCCACCAGCACTGGAATCGCTGTCCTAATACCCTTAACATGTCACCCGAAGAACCAGGCCTGGCCCCTTTGGGAATCACAGTTTGAGGAGCGCCTGGACTTCGGAGGGCATTGTGGTTGTATTATCTGGCATTTTTTCAGAGCCAGAGGGAGACACATGGGGACAGTCCAGTTGGGTTCTTTCTCTGTCACTCTGTTTATCTCTCCCATCTCCCCTATTTCCTAGAGGGAAGAATGCCTTCTCGAAGGGCAGGAACCTGAACTAAGACAGGGCACCCAGGCTGGGCCCCGGTAAGGCCCATGACGGAAGATGCTTTCTGTCCTGCCATGACATTACCCTTTCGGTCAAGAAGCCTCCCTGAAGGCTAGCCTCCTTCTTTCCTGCTGGCTCTTCGGGTCCTCCCCTATACGGATGATGGTTTTGTGAATGCAGGCCTTACTGGCACCTTCTAGAGGGGAAGGCAGATGTCCTGAACTCCTGGCTGCAGGGGCAGGGACCTGGGGCTCTGGAGCTCTGCCTGCAGGAAGAGGGCATGGTCCAGAAGGTAGGACGTTCTCTTCGGGTGGGTTTGGTAAGTGGGCCCACAGGGTGGGGGACAGGAACTGGACTGTGTTTGGAGAAGGGTGATAAACTGTGGTCTGTCCACCTGGGAGTCCGTTGTGCCGTCAACAGAGGCAGAAAGCCCTGCATTGACCCCCTCACCTGTATTGACATGTCAGCCCAGCTGTCCCATTAGGTTACGCCACTCTTAGGTGAGTCCCGCAGCCTGGAGGCCTGGGTCCCCGGGCTGCCCTGGCTTCCGGAGGGTGAGTTCGGGAGCAGATTTAAAACCCCCGCCCTGCTTCGCTTTTAGGACCTGGGCTGAGCTTGTAGTGCTGGGCTGGTACTCTGGGAACCAGGGCTTGGAGCATGTCTGGAGGATGGGTCTCAGCCCAGGGATGGGAGGCAGGCTGGGGAGAGCAGGCAGGAGCTAGATCCTGGGCCGAGCTCAGGCCTTCGTCCTCTGTCCTCTTGGGGCTGGGTCAGCATCTGTTGTCTCTGGAGATTTCTCTCTCAGGCTGGGAACTCTGAGGACACTGCCTCTCAGAACATGACCTCCCCCAAGCGCCCAGGCCGGGCCCCAAGCACGAGTGACTGCGAGGACAGTAGTGGGAGAGGGTCAGCCGGCGTCCACTCCCTCTCTGCTGACTCCAGGCTCTGCTTCCCCTTCTGAACCTGGAACGATTCCATTCAGTTTTCCAAGCATCTGTTTTGCTCTTGGACTTGCTCAGCCCTCTGCGAGGGGACCCTATGATGGACGACAGTCCCTCTAATGCAGACACTCATCACCTGGAGGCCCAGGCGGATTGCTGGGAGTCTGGAGAGGGGCCCGCAGGGCAGGCAAGGAGAACTTCTGTCAGACAGACTGGGGGCATCGTGGAGGTCAGGCTTGGTCAGGCGGAGGGCATATTTGACAAGTCAAGGCCACGAGTGGGAGCCAGAATGGCTAGTGCTAAGGACTTTGGGCTTTACCCAGTGGGTGATGATTGGCCCTTGGAGGAGTGTGAATAAAGGAGGGGCGTGATAGCGGTGCTGAATATCAGAGCTTCTGCTACCAAGCCCTTCCTGTGTGTACTTTGTGTGTTACGTCCTCTGATTTCATCCTCACTGCGGCCCTCTAAGGAGGGTGTCCTTATCCTGCTTTTCCAGAAAACCTGAATCTCCAAGGTCACCAGCTAGCAGGAGGTGGAAGTGTGATTCCAAAGCCTGACCGACTGGGTGCAGGGACTGGCCAGGGGCTTTGGAATAATAGGGACTACACTGTTCACTCCCCAAACGGGTGATTGGCCCCTGCAGTCCCCTGACACCTGGGAGTGGGGGTGCTCCCTCCAGAAGGAGGAGGAGGAGGAGGAGGAGGAGGAGGAGGAGGAAGGGAGGCAAACTGCCTCAGGGGTGGAGCTGCCCTGGAGGGAGTCTTTGTGAGCTGTTTCCTGGAGAGTTCTAGAAAGGAAACTCCTAGTCACTCTGCCGCCCTTAAGAGTGATGAGCTGTGTTCTAGCCCTCATCCCTCCCTCCTTCATCCATTCAGCACTGGAGGGCGCACTGGGGGCGGATGGGGGCCTCCTGCTGGGCTGATGGGATCCCAGCTGTGTGGGGAGAGCACGGAGCGACCCTGTGGCCTCCTGCTGTCTGGGGACCGCAGGGCCATGGGGCCACTGGCCAGGAAGCACAGGTTTCAGGGCAGGGGAAATGGGCGTGGAAAAAGCTGGGGCGGTGGCGGCAGCAGCAGGCAGATTTATTCAGGCTCTGGCTGCTTTAGGTGTTTGCCTTTCCTGGGCCGGTGGGCTGGTGAAGACAGAAAGTTCATCTCTCTCCAGATGCTAGCTTAGCGCCTCTGAGCACAGGACGCTTTGTCAGCTCTGCCTGCTGGGGCTAAGAGGGTGGGCAGGGCGGCCCGAAGGCCCCTTTCAGGGGCAGCTTTCACAGTCTTCCTGCAGGCAGGGCCTCTGTGAAGGAAGGAGGTGCTCAGGCCTGTGGGCCCCACCCCTGGAGTTTCTGAATTACAAGTTTGGGATGGGGCCCCAAGAATTCGCATTTCTAGCCAGTTCCCAGGTACCACTGCCGCCCGTGTGGGGATCCCTCCCTGGGAACCGTCGTGTTAGACAATCGAATGAGAATTTGTGGCGCCTCTTCCTTGTCCAGCCTTGCTGCTGAACAGGTCTGTGGTCTGGAACTCGTCCTCTCCACCTGAGAAAGCCATATCCTGCCTTAATGTCCTGGCTCAAAAGACACCTTCCCTGTGGCCACACGGACAACCGTGTGTGCTGGGCCATCTGTCCTCTTTTTTTCTTGCTCTGCCCGGGTTTATAGTGCTGTCACACTCCCTGAGGACTGGGAGCCACTCTCACTAACGGGGGTGGGAGCATGGCACCTCGCACAGCCCCTGGCACGTGGAGGAACTAGAGCCCGAGTGGGTCTGGGTCAGCTGGGCCATTGTCACAGTTAAGCCATTCTCAAAACCAAGAGATCGAGATCCAGACGGCGAGGGATTTCACCGAGGTCTCCCAGGCCAGTTAGGGGCAGCGCTGGAACTAGAACCTGGCTCCTTGGGCTCTTGTTATATACCGTCGTACAGACCGTTTTATAGAAAAAACTTCCGTAAGCTTAAAACACGAGCTAATTTTCCAGGTCTTTTCTGTACATTTTAACGTGTGTATATGTAGCCCACGCAGCCACCACTGTGTCTGCTGGGTGTTTTAAACCGAACAATCTGTATACCAACTTTCCTGCCGAACGTACCGACGAGTGTCTTTCGCGAGCCGTCCCTGCATTATCCTGCTTCGTTCTCGCGGCGGCACTGAAGGCTCGTACTACGATTGCACTCCTGCTGCGGAGCGTCCCACGGAGGTGATGTTCCACGGTTTGCTTCATGTTTCCCGAGCGGAGAGGACCGGATTGGTGTTTAGAATTGCCGCCGTGGGTCCGGCGCGCTCGGCGCCGTCCCAGGCCACCTCTTATATTTCTGCGTGCCCACTGTACCTCGTGGATGGATTATTCAATCCAGTTTTTTTAATTGAGGTGAACTTTGCATAACACAAAGCTGACCATTTCCACATGCATTAATTCAGCAGCGTTTAGTGCCTTCATGGTGCTGTGCAACCACCACCTCCGTTTGGTCCCAAACATTTTTGGTCACCAAACTCCAAAACCGTTAGTAGTCATTCCTAACTCTCCCCTCCACCCGGGCACTGGCAACCACTAGTCTGCTTTCAGTCTCTGTGGACTTCCCTATTCTGGATATTTCATGTAAGTGGAATCATGTAATATGTCTTTTTGTGTCAGGCTTCTTTTTATTCAGTATAATGTCTTTGAGGCTCATCCATGTTGTAGCATTTATCAGTACGTCATTCTTTTTTATGGCTGAAAACTATTCAGTCGCAGGGATACGGCACATTTTGTCTCTCCAGTCCCGTGTTGTTGATGGCCAGAGAAACCGAAGGGCCGATGTTGGGTGCTAGTGTTTGAGAAGAGAAGGGTCTAGGAGAGGAGTTTATAGTGTTGTTTTTTTTTTTAAGTGTATTCATTTTTGAGAGAGAGACAGAGAGACAGAGAAGGACAGAGACAGAGTGTGAGTGGGGGAGGGGCAGAGAGGGAGACACAGAATCCAAAGCAGGCTTCAGGCTCTGAGCTGTCAGCACAGAGCCTGACGTGGTGCTCGAACTCATGAACTGCGAGATCGATTGTGACGTGAGCTGAAGTAGGACGCTTAACCGACTGAGCCACCCAGGCGCCCCTTAGAGAGGAGTTTATAGATGGGGGACTGCTTGGGACAGTGGGAGGGTGGGAGGGTGTCTAGAATTGGTGGTCAGGGGTGAGCCTGGGTGTGTGGCCTGGGGGGATGGAGTGGGCAGAGTGGACGAGGAAGCCTGACAGGGAGGGGCGGCTGGCGGGGGGAGGGTCACATTCCTAGAACAGAATTGCAGGCAGTTCAGGGAGACGCAGGTGGCTGAACTCCAAGGAGGTCCCCAAGCCTGGATGTGAATGGTTTCAAATTGAGGGATTTTGATCCCAAACCAAGGGGTGACCTGGCGCCCAGATGGAAAAGGTCCTGTTTTTCCCAAGAAACAGGAGTAATAGCTGTGGCCTGGCCTGCAGGGCGGGTATGCGAGTGACAGGCTAGCCGAGGACGGCCGCGTGTCCCCGAGAGGAGCTGGCATGGGGCAGGGGTGGAAAGGGCCCGGACACTGTCGAGAGCCTTGTAAGGAGCCCAGCTGGGTGGAGTGGTGGGAACGCCAGCTTGCTCAACCCCATGTCACCCGAGTGTCCTTGTCCCTCCCGTCTTTACAGCAGTCAGTGCTCATTAAACCATTGTTAGTGCCATTTGAGTGATCACAGGAGAAATGGAAGGGGAATAACCTTGAGTCTCAAGAGCACGATTTCAGGAGGAAAAATCCCTTTCCTCTCCTCTTTACCGCCTCCAACTCAAATGAGAACACCACTTTGCTGGTTAGTGGTACCTGACAATTATTATCTCCATAACTGACTGGAGAACTCTTGTTTTGAGTGTTTTAAAAGGTAGGTGTTTTTATTCCCCAGGTGTGGTGAGGCCAACAGACCGGGAGGTGACTGCCATTGAGAAGATCAGTCGTTCCTCACGGTTTCCCTGGGAGGGGGTGCCGCATGGCGGGGGCCACGTGTGGAAGCGCTGTGGTGGAGCAGGAGGCAGGGCAAGGGGGATTCGTGGACAAGAGCTTTTATTGGGGTTTCTGTGGGAAGGAACGGGTGAGGGAGGGCAAGCAGGCTTGGGATGGGCTAGTTTGAATAATTTCAGCGGGGTCCTGGGGTGTAGGGACTGTCCCGGGTCTGGCGCCTTTCCCTGGGGTGATTAGGGCAGGGGAGTAGCGGTCTGGAGTGTGATCGGCAGTTTGGGCCCTGGGTCGGTTGGTTCGCGTATACAGGTTTGCAAGCAGGTGAGAGGCAAGTCATTTGCTCTCTCTAGGAACTGACTGGGCTGCAAGATGTCAAAGCATCTGAAATACAGAAGAATAAAGACACAATTGGTGTGGTGGGGAGCGCCAGGACCTTGTTTTCCGCCGGGTCCTCCTGGTGCTCCGTGCTCAGCGTTCTCTGATGCCGAAGGAGAGAGCAGGTGGAGTTCCGGCTTCTCTGCCTGCGTGGACTCTGCGTCTGGATAAGGAGGACTTGGAAGGTGGACACACTGCCGTCTGCGATGACTCGTGTCCGCCTGTCCCTCTCTGTCAGCTCTGGCACTCAGAGCCTCCCCAAGGGGCTGAGGGAAGAGCACGCAGGGGTGGGGCTGCCGTGGGCCCAGGTCTCTTGGCTGCAGAATCAGGGCCACGGCAGCCAGGAAGATAGGCCTGGGGTGCCCGCACTGGTTGGCCCACAGGCCTTCACCGAGCCGCTCTGCTTTCGGGGGCTGCTCCCTCCAAACAGCAGCAGCAGTGATGGGAAACCCTTCCCGGCGATTCTAGCATGCTCGCTTGCCCCCGCCCTTCCTCTGGTATCTCTGTGTTGTCCTAGCAGCACCCTAGAGGCAGGAACGGTCTGTCAAGTTCTGTCTGTGCTACGTAGGCAAACCGAGGCTCAGAGGAGGCCAGAGTTAGAGGCTAAACCCAAAAGTTAACACACTTACCGGAGTATTCTGACCGGGGTTCTCTTGGGAGCTGATTGAAGATAGGTCATGAAAGGATGGAATAAGAAAGAAATCTGTGTGTCGGCCATCTTCCCTTGTGACCAAGGGGACTCATGTTCAGACTTGTCTATGTTCGGCTTGACTCCTTCAAGAGTGCGGGGTGGTGAGCCCTGGCTTTGTGACTTTCTCATCATGCACCATCTGATTTGAAAATCCCCTAGTGATGCACTCAGAGTGGCTCTGGGGACACAGGCACACACAGCCCAGAGAGCTGCCGGGAGCCCTGGTCTGACGGTGGGGGGCGGGGCGGGGGATGGAGGCTCTCACTTCTTTTCCCGAGCCGCCTTCCCACCCAGGAGGCCTGTGCGAGTGTTTGTTCTGGGTATAGTGCACATTCTTCTCTCCAGAACGCAGCTGGAGAGATGGGACAAAGCAGGAGCCAGGCCCCAAACACAGGCAGGGACATGGGCCAACCGCCCGCCTTCTGGCCCCATCCTGCTGGCTACGCCAGGGTGGGAAGTCCTGGGTGGGGGCTGGTGAGGCAAGGCCAGAGGTACCAGGAGGCCCTCCGCTTGATGCTCTGGACTGGCCAGCAGCTCGAGGATAATCATGTCCATACCCTGTGTCTGGGACAGTGTTTGTCCAAGACTGGAAGCCACGGAAAGAGGGAACTCTCTTTGTCTGGGTCTTGTGTCCTCAGCGCTGGTGCGCTTGGGTAATGCTTGCTCACCAGCATTCGTGCCGCATTTAAAAGTCCCCATCCGAAGCTTGCAGGTAGCATCCCTGAGCTCGGCCCAGGCAGGGATGTGAGTCAGACACGGTGCCGATTGTGCCGCTTTGCTGGTATTTGCAATCGGCTGTTCTGCCCTCTTCAGTGTTTCCTGGGTGGCAATATCTCTGATCTTCCTCACCAGATTCCAGATTCTTCGAGGGAAGAATTGCTTCCTCATAAACTAACCGAACTTGAAATGTTTGCTTAGTCGGGAGGATGAACACCTTCATACAGCTGACGGTCATCAAAGCAGCATGTGAGGAAGGTGGTGGGAGGGAGAGAATTCCTTCTGGCTGGAGGGGTCAGAGGAGACCCCAGGGAGAGGGCCTGTGGATGGGCGTGGGTCCCAAAGAGAGATGGGACTGAAAGCAGAAGAGGTGGGAGGTGGGCTGTGACAGTGACAGAGAGGAAGGAAGGACCCAGCAGGGTTCCGAGGGCGCCTGGTGAGGAGAGGCTCCCGAAGGGCCGGGAAAGGCTGGCTCAGGGGTTTGTTCTTAATCTCATGGTCAGCAGAAGCCCTTTGGGAGCTTTTGATTGATGTGGTTGATTCGTACATCTGGCAGTGGTGTGGCGGCGACGGGAGGGAGAAGCTGGCGTCCTTAGGAAGATGGAGGTGAGCCCCGACCGCTCACTGTGCTGAGCCACTCAAGAACACGCCTGAACTTCTCTCATGGTGATTATGTTAGGTGGGTGTTATTACGACCCGCATCTCACCCACGAGGAAACTGGACCCAGGTCCCACGCGCCGTCGGTGGTAGAGCCAGGATTCAAACCCAGGTCTTTCTGGCTCTAAATCTGTGTTGTTCGTGCTACTCTGCAAGATGTGGAGGTGTCGGTAAAGAGACCCTTTGATTTCATTGTCCATCACATCACTGTCGAGAAATGCGTTAATGGTTTTCGTTTCTCTTCATTGCCGATCTTTGATTCGATAATAAATATAACACAAGTTCATGTCCTTTGCCCCAAAAAAAACACCGTAGGCATGTCTCGAGTCCTCTTTGAACACTCTCCCCAACTGAGGTCCTCTGAGGTCAGGACTCAGGACGATTCTGGCTTTATTCCCCACCCTGCAGGAACAGTTACCTCGATCTTTCCACCATTTGCTCAGTGAAGTCTTATGTAGGTGTCCCTGGGCCAGTTAATAGTCATTTAGGGGGATGTCTCCCCTGCCATTCCCACCTCCCCCACTTGGGTCCCAGCCACTAACTGGGCTCCAGTGAACCCAGGTGGAAAATCATATGCTCTAGGATATACGCACGTAGGGTGGTCACACGTATACTTATTTTTACCCCAAGTGCGAAAGCCGCAACCTTTTTTCTTGTTAGAGGCGTGGGGCAGTGGCATGGTCATCCCCCGCCTGAATGCGAATTATGCTGGTCCCTGGTCTCCTAGGGTTTTGCTTTTCCTGCGGAGGAGTCCTCACGTGCTTGGCATTTCCCACCCAGCTGTGGGCCTGGGCTTAGCGTCGGCGTCCCTTTCACCATCTCTCTGACCCTTCCAGACCTGCTTGAGCCATAGGTGATGTTGGGGAACTTCAAATCAGGATCCTTGTTATCTATGTTTGGGTCTCGTGCTGGCATGGCCTTGGCACAACTCGCTTCACCCCACCCCCCCGCCCCTCCTGCCAACCCTGTGTTCTCTTACCTGTTAATATTAATCACTAATAATTTTTTCCAAAATTATTTGTGCACATTTGGAAACTTTTTGAAAAGTAGAAAAAAAGCATGCGTGCGGAATCCCGTTACTCTAAACAGCCACTTTGGCGTTATGGCCTTATCCTTCAAGTTTTGTGAATACATATGTGAGCGCATCCAGAGGGGTGCAAAACTTTTACATAGTACCAGCCTTTTCGTGTCCTGCGCTTTTCACACAGCCGAAAGCACGTTCTTGCTCGATGCTTTTGTTCTTCTATGTGACTGTATAACTTTACTAAGTGGGTTTACTATATCGTAGTTTAGCCATTCTCCTATTATTAGACGTTAGCTCATTTCCAGTAGTTTAGTGTTCTAAGTAGTGCTGAGATGAAGGTCCTTACACATAAAGCTTTTTCCTTATTTAGGATGATTGTTTTGGGATTCTCAGAAGTGGAATCATTGGGTCAGAGTTTGAACATTTCTGAGGCTCTTGCCACATATTGCCAAATTGCTGTACAGAAGGATCGAGCTGGCTCGCGTTCCCACCAGCTGGGCAGGCGGTGCCTATCCCGCTGCATCTGAGTGTCCAGCTGCTTATGTTACAGACGAGGAGACCGAAGCCCCGGATGTGAAAGGGGTGAGCCAAGGCTGCACAGTGCCTGGGCAGCAGGGGTGATTCTGGAACCCAGGCCCAGGCTGTGAACTAGCATCGCCACCTCCTCCTCCTTTCACGGCATTGCCATTTTTTGAACTGTGTCCCAGCCTCTCTGTAGGGGCGAGGAGAGCACAGATAGAACTCTGTTCCCTCTGAACCACATCTGCTGCCCTGCCCGTGTGTGCGCAGCGGGGAGCGTTTGTGTGTGAAGAGTTTGGGTCTCGTCCTGGCACGGCCTTGGCACAACTCACTCCCACCCCCCCTCTGCCAACCTTGTGTTCTCTTACCTGTTAATATTAATGACTGACCTGCTTGCTTCTCAGGGTTGGTATGTGAACTAGCTCGTGCCAAAAGCACCACGATACGGTAAGGAACGATATAAAAGAAAAGTGCTGTTACGCTTGTGGTTATTCCTTAAAGCATTCCTGGGATGGGAGACGCAGCATTAAGGCATTGAGGTCTGAGTTCAGTCACTAATTTGGCTGCCATTTTGTTCCAGAGAACAGTTAAGGCATCTACAGAGAGGCGTTCATCAAGATAAAATAAGACTAAGACAAGGGATGCCGTACCACACTGTGCATAAAGTTAGTAATCCTGAACTGTAGACTTCGACATTTGTTTGTTATGAGGGCAGATTTCACGTTGTGTGGTTTTGACTACAATAAGCAATCTGGAAAGGGGAATAAAAGGGGACATAGGAAGACAGTGCAGAAGGGACACTCATTACATCCTTCGGAGGTCAAAGAGGGACTATTTTAACTGAAAGGTGCAAGCCGACAGATATATCCAAAGCTTTCTAGACTGGCCCGTCCAACAGAAACATAATGTGAGCCACATGTATACTTTAAAATTGTTCTAGTGTAACCACATTTAAAACAATGAAAACAAACAGGTGAGTTTATTTCCAGCACTGTATTTTATCTCACCCCAAATATGCAAAGGATTATCATTTTAACATGCAGCCAGTATAAAAACAAATCATCAGTGAGGTATTTTATATCTTTACTGAGTCTTTGAAATCTGGTGTCTCTATGATGCTTATAGTAGGTCTCATTTGAGACTAGTCACGTTTCAAATGCCTAATAGCTACATGCAGCCAGCACCACTGTCTTGAACTGCTCAGATACAGAACATTTCCAATGTTGGAGAAACTTCCAGCAGATAGCCCTGCCCTGGACTTCAGATCCTTCAAACTTGCCTTAAAAGCCACAGCTGTGGTGTGGAGAAGCCAGTGAGGGGCTGGGACCCTGGGTGAGGTGTAGAGGTAGTGCCACCCAGCCCTGTGCCTGGAGAATTCTCATGGGGAGGGGGGCGCTCAGCTGCTGGTCCCTAGGGAGTGCCTAGTCTGATGGAGGAAGCTACATTGTGGGTCCTTTGGGAGCTCCCAGTCTCGCAACTCAATAAGAAAGTTCTCCCCTTGGGGGGTTTGCAGTGAAGGTATAGACTTGGAGCCCACGGTCCGATGGTCATTCACAGTAACGTCATGGCGGATGCAAGTAGTTATAGTGACAGACTACAGTGTGGCCTGTTGTGGAGGTGAATGTGAACCAGAAGACAAAGACCTTCAGGAGGAGGGGTGAAGGCACAAGCAGAGAAAACGTGGCAGAACAGGAAATGTTGGTACAGAGACTTGGCATGACTGCAGTGGTGAGGACCTAGAGTTGAATTTGGAGTGTGTGGGGGCATAAAGACCATAAAGGTTTAGATGCGATCTGATAAGCCATAGCAAGCTATTGTAGGCCCTGAAGAGTGATTGGATAAAAATAGTATTTGAAGAGGACTATCCTGGTGGTGGTGACTGTGAGCTTGATGGTTTAGAGCAGGCAGCCTGGCCTGGGTTGTGGATCTGAGGTGATAAGGGACTGCTGGTGTGGTGGTGACGGATGAGGTGTATTCTGACTCATCCTTGCAGACTCTCGAGAAGTAAGCACCTTCCGGTGTCCCCGTATCATCTCAGCCCTGGGATCCCCAAGACAGACCCCCCGCACGCCGGGCCCAGACCGTGGGATGGCCTGGACAACCGGCCCGAATCAGGGTATACACCGGCCTCTCTGTCGCTCTGTGGCCGGGTGGCTGTCCCAGCCCAGAGCTTGGTGGAGTCCTTGGCTTTGGAGGAAGCCCTGGGCTTTGTTAGAGGTCAGCTGGGGGCCTCCTTGCCGGTGAGACCTGGTCTCCATGGCAATGGATACTCTGAGGAGCAGGTCAGCCTATGGCTGCTTAGGTACTGCAGAGCTGAGGGGATGGGGTATCCTGGACAGGGGGGTGCTTGAACCCGGTTTTGTCAGTGCCCGGCAGTTGGCTGGACTTGGCGGCAGAAGAGGAAACCCTTAAACTTCCCTTCTTACTCTTCGGTCCTCTCTTCTTCACTCTTCCCAGCAGCCTCCGAGCCAGGTGCAGTGCGGGTCCCTCATCTCCCCCACACAGTCCCCTTCACTGTTGAGCCAGCACCGGTCTAAGCCCTTTTCTTCATCCCTCTTTCCCCTCTGGCTGGAAAAAATCCACTTCATTTAAGATCAGAGGGGGAAAATGATTGGGAGTGGAAAGAAGATCCTGGAACAGAACAGGAGGGATTTAAGCTAGACATGAGGAAGAACTTCCAGATCTGAAGATTAAGTGCTGAAATGGATGAGCCCGTCATTCCTTTCCACGGCAGTCTTTGAGGACAGGGGAGACTCCTGCTTGAAGTGGGAGAGAAGGAGGACCTGGGGATTCTGGATGGTTCTTTGCGTCACCCTCCTCTGCACAACAACCTAGAGTAAGGAAAAAGTCAGTGAGGCAAGACACAGAGGAAATTGTTGGCAGGCCCCCTTTCCCTTCCACCTAATTCCACCCATTCTCAGGAACACCAGGACAGAGACAAATTTAGTCCTTCTATTTTTTAGAGTTTATGGAGAAAAACATTAGCATAAAATCCTTCTTGGGCAAGGGGGAATTCCTTCCCAGCTGGACTTCCTTGTTTCCTTCCTAATTCTGGGAGACCACATCGTGTGTGAGTTTCCCCAAAGTGGTGGGAAGGGTGAAGCACGCATGTGAGGGTGCCCACGGGCGCGCACGCCTGCGTGTGCTCTAGAAAGCAGGGCGCTGGTCTGCTGTGGCACGGACACAGGTTTTCACATCCGGCAAGTTGATTAAGTGCCTACTGCGTGCCGAATGCCGAGCTGTTACCGTCGGGAAGCGCACAGGCCCATTCTGTCCGCAAACAGCTTCCGGTCTAGTGGAGTGGGGGAGGCAGGTGCGCCGACAGCCGTAGGCAATACAGGATGGAAAGGCGCTCCCGGGAGGCCCCGGGTGGGGCCTGCCAGGTGAAGAGGATCTCAGCAGGCAGAATAGGATTCATTACGGAGAGAGGTAGCAGGCACTGTGCCGGGAGGCACGCTGAGGGAGCACAAGAGCAAACGAAAGCCAGGCAGCGTGAAGATGGGCGTGTGTGTTCGGGAGAGAAGAGGCAGGAGGAGTTGGAGCATGGGTATGTACCGGGGCCACAGCGGAGACCAGTTTGGGGGACATTGTCCTGGGTGGCCTGTTTGTCGGATGTTTGGCCCAGGAGACACCGGGACTGAGGTTTCTGCCTGGACGCCGGGCATGGGCCTGCTGGGCCCTCCGAGTGGAGAGAAGTCTATGTCCTTGAGAGCGGGGAGCTCTTCTGCCCCCCACACACAGCCCAGGGAAAGCTGGTAGAGTCCAAAGGGCAATTTCCGCTTACAGAACGAAAAAATGAAGTTTGCACGGTAACCCCTCTGCCCCCCAGGACCCTTAGGGAGCCTGCCACTCTGTGTGGCCTTTTTCTAGATAATTAAAAATATATGCCAGCATTTATCATTATAACTAATTTTAATGCTGTCTTCCTAAAATATGTACTTTGTCCACCTCCTTCAGAAGTCCCTGATAGAACCTTTTCTGGGTGATTTGGGCCTTCCTGTGAGTATATCATCATGTCCTGCTGCCGAACGGGGCTGGCTGGCGGGGCGGGGCGGGGGTGGGGGGGGATGTTCGATGTTCGTTCCTGCCCTCGACAGCCCCCGCCGCTGGATCTTGTGGATAACTTAAGCATGCTTTAAAAAAATCATTTTGTGTCTTCGTCGTCGTTAATAGACTGTCACTTGTCACTTCTCAAAGTTGTCACGGTGCCTGCCCAGGCAGTTCTTCACCTCTCCCGCCCCCACCCCACCTCCACTTCTAATTTGCTATTTCTAAACTGCACGAGCTTGGCAAGTGTATTATTAGAATTTGTGGAAACTAACAGTTATCAGGTACTTAGTGATAACCTGAGATTATCGCTTACGGGTAAAGTTCAGGAATGCGAGCGCGTAGTCCACGCGGCGCCTGTTTTGTCCCATAGGGGTGCCTTTTTGGTTATTTCTGCATTCGCAGCTGCGCTGTGGAAGGGTGAGATGCCTCCGTAAACACACATTCATTTTACTCAAAAACCATCGGATCGCCAGCAGGGAACATGAAAGCAGTCGATGTGTTAAGGTGGTGGGACCGGAGGCAGTATCTTTTATTATTTTTTTATTTGGATAAGAAAAAATTTTTCAATCAAATTGAATTAAGAGAATAAAAAAATTTTTTTTCAATTAAAAAAAAAGTTTTATTCATTTTTTGAGAGAGACAGAGACAGAGTGTGAGTGGGGGACGGGTAGAGAGAGAGGGAGACACAGAATCCGAAGCAGGCTCCAAGCTCCGAGCTGTCAGCACAGAGCCCGACGCGGGACTTGAACTCCGGAACCTCGAGATCGTGACCTGAGCCGAAGTTGGACGCTTAACTGACTGAGCTCCCCAGACTCCCTGAAAAAAAATTTAAGTTAAGAAAACAGATTTAAGGCATTACCAGTTTAAAATTTGTTGTTGTTGTAGGTAATCTGCAAGGGTCCTCAGCACCTGGGGATGGAGAGGACGCTGGGATGGGGGTAGGCCTCTGGAGTCTGGCGCTGGTCTGCAGAGGGCCCCTGTTTGTGACAACACTAGCTGCCAGTTAGTGAGCACCTGGCCGGCCTAAATGGGCACTGTGGACGTGTTATCTCGTTCTCATGTGACACCACAGCCTGGGAGTTCACGTCCTTGGCCTCATTTTACACGAGGACTCAGAGAGAAGGAATGACCTGCCCACGGCCGCAGAGCTGAGTTCTGAGTGAACCGGTTTGAACTAAGGCCTGTCCCACTCCCAAACCCTGTGGTCCTCTGCGCCCCTTGGGACAACGGTGTTGGCGCACTGCGTGCTGGTGGGTGGGGGAGGTGTCAGGTGGTGGGACATGGGCTTCTGTGCGGGCTCACGTGTTTGCCTCGATTGTGTCCTGCTGCAGGGACTGAAATCCCCAGCCTTCTAGGCCCGGTGCATTTAGAGTCACATGTCCCTTGAGCCACTTGGGGTGAGGGAGATGGTGGTGGCCTCCCTGAGAATGCTGGTATCCTCCCCTGCCCCCTCCCCCAGTAGCTTGTCCTGTGGGTAGGTGGTGGGGTGCAGAAGGGCAGTGTGAATGTGTGAACTCGCACAGAGGAGGGAAACATCCGTCTCCTCTGCCTGTGGTCTCCTCTGCCTGTGGGTCGAGGGACTGCCCCCTGGCGAACTGACCTCAGGCCAGCTTATTCAGCCTCACGCCCTCTGGGCCTCAGGCTGCCACTCATGAGATAAGAGAGCCGGAGATGGTTTCTTGGGCTCTATGCGTGGGGGGCATGGGAGCCTCAAGGAGCATGTCCTCACTGGCAGACCCCAGTCCGCCTCAACATTTCCCTCAAACTCGGTAAAAGCTGGCAGGTTTCATTCCACCTTGAGCTCACAGAGCCTTCCATTCAGCGTTTTTCTGAGAGAAAAAAATAACATCTATTGCTTTCCTAGCCCTCTCTCTCTGATCAGAAAAGCCACACGCAGCTCTTGAACCCAGTCTGGAAAATTAGAAAAAAGGAATAATGGGAGGAATTAAAATCACCCTTCATTCTATGACATTTCTATATGTCCTTCTAATGTTTAAAACCGGAATTGGTATAATACAGGATATACTGTTTGGTAACTCGCTTCCCCCGCTGTGGCCGCTACGTAGTGAATTTTTCTTAATTATGTGAAGTAAATTAGCTGCAAGGAGGAGGAGGCGCTCCTTCAGAGCAGGCGGACCTTCTGCAGCCCGTGTCAGCGCAGCGCTTCCGCCAGGGCCTCTGGAAACGGCCCTGCCCTTGCCCTCCGGGTCCTGGTCTGATGGGGAGACGTGATGGAGGGGGCCACGATGGGGGCTGCGGGTGCTCCTGGGATCAGAGACCATTCCTCCCCCTGAGGGACGGGGCTACTTGTCTGGGAAGCCGGGAGAGCCACCAGGGGACTTGACCACCCATTAGCCTGTAAGGCTGTGGCACACAGCTTCCCCGGCCTGAGGAGGAGGTCATTCGTGTATCGTCTGCACCATGAATAGCGGCCCCTGGAGTTGTGCAATGCCGAGGGTGGGCCGAAGCCCAGGGGACCGCCTGCGTCACCACTTGGAGTTAATAGGAGCCCCGGGCCTGGACACAGCTGAGCACGTTGCACGGGCTGAGGTTATTTTGGTCCTGTTTCCATCCCGTGGCATTTGGACCTTGGGAAGGGGAGCTGGTGGGAGCTGGGCTGCAGCAAGGAGTCCAGACTCCGCGGCGGGAGTGTCCGTGCTTCTCAGCCTCCTTGACTGGGTGAGGGCCGCCTCTCAGGAGGGGCAGCCCCATCGTCCGCCCTCAGTCCTCAGCCCTGGGGCTTCTCCCTCCGTCTGGGTGGGAAGTCATAATTGTCATTTATAGCCTCTTCCCCAAGAGATGATCTTTCACTTTATTTTGTCCAAACTGCGCTTGCCGTCCCCTGCATGGCCCTCAAGGACTTCTGGAAGTGTTTAGACCGTCTGTGCTCATTGGGCAGCGGTACCACGGACCAGCTAGCTCAGTGGCCCAGTGGCCTCGGGGATGGCGCATGCTTTGAAAGTCTCAGAATGTAGCTCCGTGTTTTCACCCCAGACCCACACACTTCTGCTTCCTTTTCCGTGTATCTCCTCCCATCCCACCCTGCAGGGCTCGGCGTGCCCGCACATTCTTTGAGCTTCCGGGAACCCCTTGGCCAGTCTGTTTGGGCAGCTGGTTCTCTTGTGCAGGTGCGCTGGGCGGCCCCCAGGCCCCAGGAGGGGCAGCTGGGAAGTGCGCTGGCCCCTGCCCAAGGCTGAATCAGCGCAGTGAGCCGGTAGTGTTTGCCTCTGGTTTTCCGAAGTCAGCTTTGGCCACCTCATTTCAGGGAGGAGGGAAACCCCAACATGCCCACCTGGCCCCCATGAGTCCCTGTAGTACTTGGTTGAAGCTGGAATGAATACTCCCTTCTCCTTTGGAGATTTGGGGGGACAGTCCATAGAGAGGCGCCCTCGTGGATACAGACCTCAGCCTGCCATCCTGTCAGGTGAAATAGGAGAAAGAAGCAGGACGCGTCCATCCTGCGGATGTTACTGGGCAGCCCGGGTGCCAGGTTCAGGTCTGCCTGGCGGCTTCACCCACGACCACCAGAGCCCAGCTCAGCCCTTGCTGCTTACCCCATGGCATGTCTTAGTCCCCTAAAACAACTTTTTATCCTCCTGTGGGTCTCCGCCCTTCTGCAAATCTAAGCAGAGCTGTAAACACTCCCTGCGGGAAAATGTACCCCTTCGCACACAGAGAAAGCTCAAAACCACCTTAGGAGGCCCTGGGCTCCCCAAGACCACCTGTGCATGCCTCAGAGCCCCTGCTAACTAGACTGCACACGGCAAGGCTGGCCCTCTGTGGCCCATTCCACCAGTGTGTGCAGGAGGGGAACGGGCTTGAAGACGCGGGGTGGGGCGCATGGAGGGCGAGGACAAGACTGGCTCGGCACCGGGTGATTAGTGGGCCCTGAAGGCTGCTCCACACTTCCTATAATCACAGCCTTCTGAGCCACCGGCCCCCTGTCCTCTGAGCCGATGGCTCCAAGTATCTGTCCAACTTTCCAACCTACGACCAAAGCTAGAATCTCGATGGTTCAGGGACTAGCAGCCCCCCATCACCCAGGGCCACCTGCTCTGCCCTTGCGTCCAGCCCTGTGCAGGACCACTTCCCAGGCACTTCCTGTGAGCCTGTCCCCATTCGTAGCCCCCACTGCTCTTGAGGAAGGACCAGGGTCATTTGCAGTTCCCTACAAGCCAGGCTCCCCAGCATGCTCTGTACCCTTTGTTTCTTGGGGCTCAGAGGCCTGTTTGGACATCTGTGTGCTCTCTGTTAAAGTAGGTTTAGGTCACGCTCACTTTACTCCGGAGTTTATCCTGCTCAGAGCCACAAACAGTGAAGCACTTACTCTGGGAGACTTGATTGACCCTGTGGTCAGCGAGGGGGAAAGTTCTAGGTTTTTCTAACCTCTGGGTTAGTGTCCCTCTCATCTGCTTGTCACATGCCTCTCTGCATGTGGTGCTCTGCTGGGGGCGTCACCAAGAGCAAGAAACAGATGTGGGCCGTGCTGGCTCCCGAGTCAGGTGGCGATGTGCGGGGCGTGCGCGTGGGGGTGGGAATTCTCCGGGGGGAAGCTCTCCATGGGCAGATGGACCCTACTGGTATTGGAGGAAAGGGGATTGAAAGATTCCGGGGATGGGGCTGCAAACCTGAACCCTGAGGAAACTCTTTAAGCTGTGTTCCTAACTCTTGAGAGCTGTTTCCCCTCCTGGGCCAGAACTCCTAGCAAGGATCTTCTAATGAGGTTTGTGGTTTGATTCATATCCTCCTCCCCAGAGCGGCCAGCTGGAGCCCTCTCCACTGTCTCTCTAGCTCCCGGTCCCGTGTCACCACCAGGCCCTCATTGTTGGCACACGAACTCTGTGCCTCACTGAACACCCTTCGATCTCTGTCTGTCCGTCTCCCAGCTGACCTCCTGAGTACCCCTCCCGGCCTCCCAGTACCTTCTGCTGCTCAGGGCGTTCCCTCTACTGACCTGGCCTCTGTCCTCTCCCTCTCCATCTCCCTCCCTCCCCAGCTCCCTCCCTCAGGGGCTGAGTATGGGCACAAGTTCTCCTGCTCATAAACCCATCCGAATCACCCGCTGCCGAGGCCGTTCTCCATCTCCCCATGTCCTCTTTCTTTCTTGTTATCCCCAGCCCTCCCGACAGGGTGGTTCTCAGCGTGTCTCCCTCAATTCCCCAGTTCCATCCCTGAACATGATGAAAGTGGCCCTTGCTGTACATCTTGGGGTCTCCTGGCTGCCACATGGTTGGGCCTCCTTAGCTGCTAGTCTACTGCCTCCTTCCTGACCTTGTCTCCTGCTCCATCTCTTGTCTTGGGCTCTGGTCCTCTCCTTCCTCTTTAAGCATGTAAGTGTTTCCCAGGGCTCCATATTGGACTCTCTTCTAGCTGGTCTTGCCTACCTCTGTGATTCAGTAATTGTCCCTGTACCGATCCCTCCGACCCAGACCTCTCTGGATACACTCGCAGATTTCCAGCTGTCTGTTGCTCCAGGCTTCGTGTCCCTTGGGCTGATCTTTTTTTTTTTTTTTTTTTTTTTTAACGCTTATTTATTTTTGAGAGAGAGAGACAGACTGCGAGCAGGGGAGGGGCAGAGTGAGAGGGAGACACAGAATCCAAAGCAGGCTCTGGGTTCTGAACTGTCAGCACAGAGCCCGACATGAGGCTCAAACTCACAAACCTGTGAGATGGTGACCTGAGCCAAAGTCAGAAGTTTAACTGACTGAGCCACCCAGGCACGCCTGATGGTTTTGACTTTGAAATATTCTTTCCATTCCTCCCCCTTCCCGCTCCCTCCAATCCCTTCCTCACCCGCCCTGCTTAGCCCCTCATCTCTCATCTAGAATTTTGCAATAGCCTTTAAATGGTCGCCCTGACTCAGCCCTCTCGCTCTTTGGTGCATCTGCCTCACGGCTATAATGCTACATTGCTATAGCTCAGGTCGGAGCATACTGCTTCCTGGCCATTCCAGCCCTTGATATCGGCTTCCCCATCTGCCCTGTGTGCTTGCATAGCTGCCTCTCCAAGCTTCCTTGGAATACTCCTGTCCCTCCTCCTGCCCACTCTGCCACTTCTCATCTGTATTCCGGAACCCAGAGTCAAACATCACCTCTTCCAGGAAGCCTTCCCAGGCTATGCCTCAATACACAGGGATGGGCTCTTTCACTTCTTTCTTGGGGCCCCTCTGGGACCACACTCACCTGGCTGTTGTGTTCTCCCTGGTGTTTTGTCTTTCTCTCCCTAGACTGGGTGTGTCTCAAGATCTGAGATAGGGCTTATTTATTGCTGATTCCTCCAGCCCTAGCAGAGTGCCCGGCCTGCCACTGGCCTCAGTATGTTTGTCTAATTAATGTTGTATGAAGATAAATTCTCCCTTGCCTCTGCTAATAGGTCTTTTGAAGGGAGGTTACTGTGTCACTTAGTTCGAATGTCTCGTGTTTGTGGCTGGGCTGAGATGAATGTTCTCCTCAGCAAGAGACAGGTTTCTCTCCGCAGGCTGTTGGATTGGCTTGTTTTTATTACCCTCACCCTGTGTATTCCCTCTGTGGTTTACACCCCAGCTTCTTGCCGTCCTGGTCACATCCTGGACAATTCATACATACTCCCGGATCGATGAATTTGGCCAATTGATTTTCCTCCCCCTGGCTAGCTTCCCAACTCCTGGTATCTTCTGAGAATCCAGAAGAGGTCTCAGAATCTAGGCTCATTTAAATAACAATGAAACATCACCAAGGAGGTAAAGGTGTTAGAAAAAAATCACCTAATGTATTTCAAAGCCAGATTCCAGTGATTTTCAGATCATTCCTGGGAGAGCTCACAACTCACAAGTGCAGGTAACTAAATCTGTCCGTACACATGTCTGTGTGTCTCTCCATCCTAATTCTCTAGGTTTTCTCTATATCTTAATTTTGCGAGTTTTGCTTTTGTGGGTTATAGGACATAGCTTTGAACCTCACGGATGTTCTGTCAGTTTTTGTCGAATGAATGAACGAACTAACAAATGAACGAATGAAGGAACAAGCAGACTAGAGCTCGAGGGAGCGCCTTTTCTCTTGTCGAAGATGTAGCGATTTCTCACGGATCTCACGTGTCCACACGAAGTGCCGGGTGATGCGTCTGGCTGCCTCCTTTCTCTGTCCTGGAGTGGCCAGTTTCTGCCGGAGTTACCTTCCACGCTGACAGGCTCACGACCTCTGGTCACTTGCGATGAGAAGACCCAGCTGTGCTGCTTCTAGAAGTCACAGGCAGGGGGGGCTGGCAGGCAGCGTGGGAAGAAAGTTTCTACAGCCTGGAAAGTAAAGGAGGCTGGTCAGGAATGTTACTTGAAGGTCCTTGGAACAGCCCCAGGGGGGTGGGGTGCTCCTCTTGGATGGCAGATCTTGGCCCAGGACTCAGGAGCCTGGGGGGCAGTGTTGGAGTGTGGTGACCATATAATTAAGCATCAAAACCAGGACATCTTTGCCAGTGAAAGGGGAGGAGCTTCATTAATAACTGCTCTGAAACAGCAGGCATAAACTGGGACCATCCAGGGCAAACCGGAGCGTACGGTCTCCTGAGTGGAACACAGGCCTGTTCTGGGGGCTTTTCACTTCTGTCCGGAGAGTCCCCTCGGGTAAAGAGCTGGGGCAGCGTGGCAGCGTTGCGGGAAGTGGAGACATGACCAGGGTAGGAGTTAGGGCCCTGGGCTGCTAACGTCCTGTGGGGGACCCTGTCCTGTGGGGGACCCTTTCTCGGGAACTCAGGGCTCTGGACACCAAGAAGTGTCAAGTGTCGAGGCTGACAGCCGGCCCTGTGCCCTCGCAGCCGCCCTGCCGAGCCGCCCCAGGCTCGTTCACACCCATGTACCTTTCCTCACTTTCTGTTGGCCTCATGAGTTCTGAAGAGGGCTGGGGCTTCTGAAAGCGTTTCCTCGGGGCTGATGCCTCCGAGTCTCTGCTCGTGTCTAGGACTTCCTTCCCCGGCTCCGTCACATATGTTGTGAGCTCAGGGCAGTCTCAAAGCTTTTCTGAGCCCTAAGATGGAGATAAGGACAGCTACCTTGGAGTGCTGTCTTGGGATTCAGGAGAGAAAGATGATGATGGTGATGATTCTCTGCTAATCCACAAAGGAGGTCATTTTTGGAGACTGTAGAGAGGGAAGTAAGAAACACAGAGAACGAGATCATTGTCATGAGAGCGAGTCTCTAGTTTCCACAACTCTTGAATGTAGATGTTGTTATTCTCCATTTTACAGATGAGAAACTGAGGCACAGAGAGCTTAAGTAATCTGTCCGCAGTCACACAGCAAGTAAGTGGTGCGGTGGAACTCAGGTTTAGGCTTTTCTAGCTAACTCGGGGATGGATAGGGCTCCTTGTCGGATTCTGGGGGCCGGAGGGGGCAGGGGTACGCATTCAAGACACTGGCAGTTCTCCCCACCCTGCCGTGCACACCTCTGTCTCACCAACGAGGTCTCCAGAAAGTAGACGAGTCACGATATTTGGCACTGACATTGCATGTCTGGCGGGGGCTAAGTGGGGCTTATTTATAAAAGATTGTAATAAAATAAGCATTTTGACTCTATTGACATTCCTTCTCTTTCCTTTCTCCACCCCCCTCCCTGCCCCTGCCACAGAGACTATAGCACTGGTTGTGTGTGCGTGTGTGCATGTGTGTGTGCAGTTGACATTTTTTGCCCCTAGAAGGATGTGCTCTCAAACGGAGTATGAGTGTCCAACTCTGACTCCAGGGTGACCTCTGCAGGAAGGGCAGCTCTCTTGGCTCCGGCAACTTATTTGTTTATTTGTTTACCGGGAGCGGAGCAGGGCGCCGTGTTCACATTGTTCGGAGACATCTGCTGTTTGCAGTAACTTGCCAGCCAGGCGGAGCTGCGGGGTGGCTGGCTTTGCAGTGTTCCCTGTAAATATTATGACTTCGAGGACCGGAGCGGGGCCCCAGGGACTTCAAGGAGACCGCAGAGTTCGTCCTCCGTGTGGTGCCCGCATCCCTGAAGTCCTGTGGTTCCCTGTCGCCGCCTCCTCCCAGCTGAGGGGTCAGAGGAGCAAGGATGGCTCCGGGAACAGCAAGGTGGTTGGTGCTAGTGGCCTCTATGCTCCACAAATTAGAAAAGTTGGGGCTCAGAGATTGTGCCAGAGCGGAGCTTCCCTCCTTCAAGTGGGAGGCCGGACGGAAGAGGTGCCCCAAGGTTCGAGGCCAGCTCCCGTGGCTTTAATGGGGAGGGGGCAAAGAAGGAACAATTTAAATGGCCCAGTCATCCCCTGGAGCTTGCTTCTGGGGTCAGAGAAAGAATAGTGCATGGGGACCGGCTTTACAAAGACACACCTGCCTTCAAATCCCAGCTCTGGCCCTTATGTGCTGTGTGACTGGGGCCAAGGCTCTCAACATCTCTGAACTCTGGGTAATGTATACACAGGGTATGTAAGCAGGTGTTATCAAGCGCCCTGAAGGCCATTTAAGCACCCCCTGTCCACGTGGGGGCCACACTTGACCTAGCCCAGAAGAGGCAGCCCTTTGTGACACAGTCATACTCTGGGAGGAGCTTCCGTGACTCTGCGTTTTAGGTTTCTCTTGGTTGGAAGATTCATCCTCAAGTCCAACCAAATTCCTTGATAATATGTGGACTGCTGAGCCTTCTCGTTCTGTTCTCAGAGGAGACAGCTGGTCCCATCTGCAGCTGTGAGCTAAAGGCTGTTTATTATTAAATCTCCCTCAGGGTCTCTTCTTGGAGCCTAGTGACCTCAGGCCCTCTGACACGGGAATCGTAAGGTCACGTGGTTCATAATATCTGGTGGGGCCTTCCTGGGTTCCGAGAGCCGCGGGGAGTAAGGAGCATCGAGGAGCTCGCTCCCTCCCTCTCCCGGGGCAGGAAAGAGCATTTACAAGGCCTGCCCGGGGGGGAAGGGTGTGTGTGCGTGTGGACGGGAGCATGTGCGTGTGCATATTTTCTTTTCCTTCTGTTCGGCTCCATAGTTTAATCCTCCTTAGCGGAGTTGTGCAGGGGCCTCTGCACCAGGAGCTGCTGGGGCCGCCGCTGTGAGCCTAAAATTAGCCCAGTGGGCGGGCACTTTCTCATCTGGCATTGGGCTCCCTGAAGGCCTGGCGTGTCTTTCTCCAGGAAGGTGGGAACCTGGAGCTGAGCCCAGGCAGCCCCGCCCCGCACCACCCTGGTGTCGGGGCAGAGCCGTGAGCATCTCCAACTCCCCAGGAGAGTTCCCCTCTCCCTTCTCAGCCTTGGCAATCGTGGGTAAAGCCAGGCATGGAGAGCCGAGACTAGAGAGTCTCGGAGCTCGCTCCAAGCGCAAGGCCGTGCCGATGCACTTCCCATTCCTGAAGTGGTAACGCGGGCAGCTGCCGGGCTGGGCTGCAGAGGACAGAGGCCTCCTCCTCTCCTCTGGTCACACGCTGTGGCCACTGCCTACCCCTCAGCTGGGCTTTAATGGAATCCATAGCAGTGGAGACGGAATTCAGAGCTCCCCAAATGCCTCACCAAAGACTGCTTTTCCGTTGAGCTTTGCCCCATACTCACAAGGCCCATCTCTTCGGCAGAGGCTCTGTGCACTTGCCCCTGTGGCCTGGGCCGCGCGTGTTTATCTGCGTCCGCATGTCCCTTACAGTGTCGCTAGGGGGTAGAGCAGACCTGGAGCACCCCTTCGCTCTCCAGGACCGGGCCAGGACTCTGCCGCCCGTTGTGCACAGTGGTCACTGTCACGTGGGAACAGCTTCAGACCCCTGGGGTTGCTGTGGAGGAGGCTGATTAGGCCGGAAGGGAGTTCAGGGGCCAGAGTGGATTCCATATTTAATTGACTCTTCTACTCTCCTGCTTTTTTTTCCTTCTGGTAAAATATAAATAACAAGGAGGTTGTTATTTTAACCATTTTTTAAAAGCTATCTGGATTTTAAAAAAATGTTTATTTGTTTTGAGAGAGAGAGGGCATGAGTGCACTAGTGGGAACGGGGCAGAGAGAGACAATCCCCAGCAGGCTCCGTGATGTCAGCACAGAGCCCAATGCGGGGCTCAATCCCACAACCGTGAGATCATGACCTGAGCCAAAACCAAGAGTCAGACGCTCCACCAACTGAACCACCCTAGCACCCCTATTTTAACCATTTTTAAGTGTGCAATTCAGTGGCATTAAGCATATTCACCAGGCTCTGCAACCATCACCACTATCCATTTCCAGAACTTCTTCATCATAACTAAGCAGGAACTCTGTACCTTTTAAATAACAACTCCCCAATCCTCCCTTCCCCGCTGGTGTAACCACCATTCTACTTTCTGTCTCAACGAATTTTACACCATGTCAGTCGAATCCTGTAACATCTGTCCTTTTGTGTGTGGCTTATTTTACTTAGCACAATGTATTTAAAGTTTGTCCAGGGGCGCCGGGGTGGCTCAGTTGCTTAAGTGTACAAGTCTTGATTTCAGCTCAGGTTATGATCTCATGGTTTGTGGGATCGAGTCCCACACTGCCTGCTTGGGGGATTCTTTCTCCCTCTCTCTCTGACCCCTCTCCCCCACTCATTCTCTCAAAATAAATGAATAAACATTGAAAAAAAAAAGCTTATCCATCTTGTCACATGTTAGAATTTCATTCCTTTTTAAGACTGAATAATACTCCACTGGGTGCATTTACCACAGTTTGTTTCTCCATCCACCCATTGGGTTGTTTCCACATTTTGGCTTTTGTGAACACGGGTGTACAAGTATCTATCTGAACCTCTGCTTTCAATTCTTTTGGGTGTATACCCCAAGGTGAAATTGCTGAATCTTATCGTAATGCTATGTTTAATTTTTTGAGGAACTATCATACTGTTTTCCACAGCGGTTGCCTTATTTTACACGTCCACCTCCACATACAATGCAGAGGGGGGCTAATTTTTCCACATCTTCACCAACACTCCATTTAGAATTTTTTTAGCCATATACGTATTTTTGAGAGAGAGAGAAAGAGCACAAGTTGGAGAGGGGCAGAGACAGAGGGAGACACAGAATCTGAAGCAGGCTCTGGGCTATCAGCACTGAACCTGGTGTGGGCTCAAACCCACAGACCGCCAGATCATAACCTGAGCTGAAGTGGGACGCTTAACCAACGGAGCCACCTAGGCACCCCCTCCATGCATTTTTAAAAGCCAGATTAAGTGTAGTCCAACTTGGGGATGAAGGGATAGGTATGATTTTAGAGGACTTTCCTGGCATTAAAGGGCTGTTTTGTCCTCTTTGTAGAAAGGATATCTGGGATAAGGGGGCCCTATGCAGAGGGAACAAGCAGAGCAAAGGCCCTGGAAAGGAATATGCCTGGTGGCCTTTTTGCAACAGAGCAAGGAGGCCAGTGTGGCTGGAGTGGAGGCAGCAAAGGGCAGGACCTCAGAGAAGTCAATGAGGAAAGGGAAGGGAAAGGATACAGACTCAAGGGCCACTGTCAGGACGTGGTCCTTCCTTTTAGTCTGAGTGGAATGAGAAGCATTACAGGGTTTGAGCAAGGGGTGACAGGACTCTGACTCGTATTTTAATTTTTTAACGTTTTTTTTAAATTTTATTTTATTTTTGAGACACATAGTGACAGAGTGTGAGCAAGGGAAGGGCAGAGAGAGAGGGAGATACAGAATCCGAAGCAGGCTCCAGGCTCCGAGCCATCAGCACAGAGCCCGCTGCGGGGCTCGAACTCACAGACTGTGAGATCATGACCTGAGCAGAAGTAGGCCGCCTAACCGACTGAGCCACCCAGGCACCCTCTGACTCGTATTTTAAAAGGATCCTCTGGTTGTCTTGTTGGAAAGAGACTGCGGGGGCAAGGGTGGAAGCCAAAGAGGGTTTTAGGCATCCGGGTGAGCCTTGGTATGGAGGAAAGATCTCAAACATGGAGCCTGAGCCTGGTGACAGTGGTGCCCCTTGGAAGTGACAGGAGAAGTCCCTGGGAGACAGGTGGAGAAGCCTGCCGAACCTGCTGTGTGATTTGCAGGGCCCAGTGCAAAATGAAAACCCCGGGGCCCCTGTTCAAGAAGTATCGAGAATTTCAAGATGGTAACAACAGATCATTAAACTGAGCGCAGGGCTCTGCGGGACTGCATGGATCACACGTTCACGGTGCGTGCCCAGCGGCTAAGTCATCCAGCTCCTCCCGAGCCAAAGAGCAGAGCTGCACCGAAGAGACCCTTCTGCCATTGAGCCCGTTCCCCGGCCACCTTTGGGAGGGGCTTCTGGGATTGGTTTTGTGAGAAGCTGTGGCACAGGCCACAGACTAGGACTCAGGAGAGTGGAGACCGTGGTCTCGTGGCTGCAGCAGATGGTGAGCTCCCATCCCTACCTTCTGGCACAATATGGCTGAGACCTCAGCTCTGAGGAAGGGGGACTGAGAAAATTCTTGGCATTTACTAGAAAGGAGAGAGCTGCCGTCCGCCAGTAAGGGCAGAATGGAATAATGATGTTACCCTATTTTTATAAAGAATGTGTTAGCAGTTTGCACTTCATATTACCTATAAAATCCTCAAACCACCCTATGGAGAAAGTACCGTCATTATCCCTTTGTTGCAGATGAGGAGACTGAAGCTTAGGCGGTTTAAGTAACTGGCCTAATGTCCCACCACGAAGTAGAGAGGCCAGGAACGGAACCCAGGTTTGCCGTCCCCCGGGTACCGGTGCTTGACCTCCCAGTGATAGAGCTAGTCGTGAGCTCCCGCTTCCCTCCCTGTCCTGGAGAAGCAGAGGAAGGGCGAAGACAGGCAGATCGTGCCTGTTTGGGGCCCTTCTCTGTCCATCCCTTTCTCAGACAGTAATAATGTTGGGAACAGTCTTTCCTGGCACTATTAGTACCAATGTAACAACTCATTTAATCCTCACGCCAGCCTAGAGGGCGTCTCCATTTCACAGGAGACTGGGGCACAGTCAGGTGCTTGCCGTGGGTAGAGGTGAAGCGCCCTGGGGGGCAAGGGCACGTGCTGTTTGCCTTGCTCGTGGCGGGGAGGAGAGTATCTGAGGAGGTCCAGAGGTGGTGACTCCGGGCCCTGGCCTTGTGGGGACGTGACTGCCCTGATTTCAGACTCCAGGAGAGGAAGGCAACCAGGCTGGGTGACCGGTGGTTTGTAGCACATGGTTTAGGTTGGTAAATGAGGCTGATAAAGCTTGCCACCCGGGTCTCACGCACGTCTCCTCTGCGCTTCCTCCTCTGGGGGCGGGGGGGGGGTGACGCCCAGGATCTGCAGTCCTCCAGACGCCGGTGCTCGGAGCTTGGTCTTGCCCGTAGGAACCAGAATATCCACCAGAAGGCAGAGGGCATGATCGGCGTTTTCCCACTCACCTCCTTCAGTCTGGCTCATTTTCCTGGCTCGCTGTAAGTGTTTGTGGTTGATAGTCATGCTGATGGCGGTGCTAATTGTAACCGGGATTTTTCTGGCTTATGTTTTCCTAGGAGACCAAAATGTCCAAACCCGGACTCCCTGTTTCGGAGACCAGGAGCCCTGGCTAGGAGAGTCTGACCCGTTGTGGGGAGGGCATATTCAGAGCCAGGGATGTCTGGCTGTGTCCTGGGGTTGAAAGCGCCTGGCTTTGAATTCTGACCCTCCATTTGCTATTTCCTCTGTGCAGCCTCGGGCTGCGTTGGTTTCTCCTGTGAGTCTGTTTCTTCTCCCGCAAAAGTGAGGATACTGTACTAAAGTTAACGGAGAAACTTTCCATGGTGAGACCCTTAAATGGAAAGCCGAATGCAGTTTTGGAAACTTCTTTGGACTGTTGTTCAGACTGTTCTTCAGACAGTTGGCTGAGACCTGAGACCCCCGCTGGGTTTCTCACCGTTGCAGTTACTGAGCACCCCCTTCCGAAGTCGCTGCCTCTCTGAGCCCCCGTGAGGCGACCCCATCCTCACCCACATGCCCTTCCCACGCTCCGTGCTGTCACACAAGCTTCTCCTGACAGCCTCCATTGTCTGCCTCACCCACTCCCTTCACACACCTTCTCCTCCCTCCCCGTCTCCCCCATTTCCGCACCCTCACCCCAAGCAGCAGCAATAGCTCTCCTGGATTCTCTCAAAGTTCTGAAAAACCCACCTGCTCTGTGCGCCTGAAGCCTCTTGCCTCCTGCCCTGTTCCTTTCTTACCTCCTAAGGCTCCCCTCCCCAGAGAGGAGAGACTCAGTGTTATTTCAAGAGATTTGTCTCAGAAGTCCTCCTGGAGGGGAGTTCTCAGCCTTGGGGACCCTGGCCCAGGCTCGGCCTTGTAGTGGTTCATGAGGGCCCTTCCGCCAACTCTACTCCTAACTGGGCACTCTGTGCCACCACTACCCCACATCAGCACTGCTCACTAGCTCCAGAACCTCTGTCGGCATAAGACCAGATGCTATCCCAGCATGCCTACGCGTGGTCCTGGGTCCCTTGGCCGGAGACAGTGGACATCTGTGTGTGTGGGGGGAGAAATGTTTGAAAGTGAATGTTTGTGTCTGATGCCGTGTCCTTGGACCACAGGACGAGGAAACTAGCCAGTACCAGGAATTCACCTCGCTTGGAGAATTCCAGCCTGAGTTCCCGAAACTAGGCTAGAATACTTGGAAGATGAGAGTGTGAGACAGGGCAGCAGCAGCACTGGCCTGTTTTACAGAGGCAAAGGACAGGCCAAGAGAAGAGCCGTCCTGGAGCCTCAGGTGATTCCGTCTATAACAACTGAGGGCGCTTTGATCTGAACGCCATTTTCCACCTCTCTTCTTTCATCCGCGCCCTTACCCTGGACCATAGAGTGAGGCAGGTGCTGAGCATTCTTGTTTTACCTTCTGAGGAACAAAGACCCGAAGAGACACAACTAAAGACGTTTGGCCCATCAGACCAGGGCCAGGGACCTGAGTGAGCCCCAGGTTGCTTTCCTTTGCCAGGGCTCCCTTCCCCGGGCATTCCTTTGGCCTCTCTGGAAGGCCGATGACCAGAATAAGAGCCTACAGTTTCAGCATGGTAGTGGGGCTTCCCAAGCATAGTGTCCTGCAGGATGGGACCAGCCGGACCACCTGGAGCCTCTGAGGAGTGAGGTCAGCATAGTTAGGGCGCTAGGGCGTGGTCTTCAGTGTCACGCAGCCCCCACACCAAGACGGAAGGCCACTTGCTGATCTCCGCCCGGGGGCTTTTTGCCCTGGGAAACCAGGCTCCTGGTCAGTGTATCGTCTCGGGGTAGGAACCTTTGTCCTCCCGGGAGGGGCTTGGGGCCACGTGGCCAGTGGCAGCTGTGGGCGGCTTCAGGACTCTGGCTGGAAATAACCCTAGTGAGGAGCAGCAGAACGGTGGAAGAGACATGTTCTCCATACCATTTCCTCTTCCTGGGTTTCTCAGCCTCCCTCAAAGGGAGTTCGGGGTCAGATGCCTGAGTTGTAGCCTGTGGAATGTGGGGGGAAGCCACGTATACCACATTGTGTGCCCATCCGGGCAGTCCCCCGCCTTCGCCCGCCCTTCAGTGGTGACCCAAGAGGGCCACATGGTTCAGGGGGAGTGGCACACTCGGCCTGGTTCAAGTTTCTCATGAGCCAGAACTAAGCTTGTCGGGAGGTGAGCGCCCGAGACTCCGGGGTGTATTTGTCTCTGTGGCAAGGACCGGTCTGGTCGAGCAGAGCGGCGCGTTTCTGCCCAGGAGCTGTGCTGCTGCCGGATGTGTGATCCTGGGCGGCGAGTGTGTCTCCTCATCTGAAAAAGGAGAATGTCTAGCCCTCTCGGGATCTGAAATTGGAAGATGACCGCTGGGTGAACATGCTGGAGAAGGAAGGGTTCCTGCCTAGGGGTGAAGAGGTAGGCAGGTGACTGCCATGCCCTAGCTGTTACTCAGCTTTGTTTCGAAGTTTTTTACGGATCTAGCTTTGGAGAATGGCCAGCTCAGAACTGGTTTTTCTCATTCATTCATTCATTCATCCATCCATCCATCCACTCATTCATTCATCCTGTGTTTCTTGAGCATCTATTCTGTGCCAGACGCCGTGCTCAGTGCCGGTGTTTCACCGTGAGCAGATGGGCTTTGCCCTGATGGAGCTGTCAGTCTGGTGGGGAAGCGGTTCTCTGATGAGAACTCACATTGGCCATGGTAAAATTTTAGTTGTACTCAGCACAAAAGGGTGGGAGGCATGGGCCTGTGCTGGCTGTTGTGGGGATGGATGTCACAGTCACTCTGGGACGTCAGAAAGGCTTTTCAGAGGAACTCAATATTTGTCTGTCTTTGTCAAGGAGGCTGAGTACAGACTAAGAAGGGCAGCTTTCACTTCTCTGTTCGCTATCAGTGACTCCTCAGCTCTTCACTAAAGAAGTCTCTAAGGTCAGGTTTACGCGTAGCCGCCCTTCACTCTTTCTGAATGATCAGCTCTTCCCAAGTGGCCACTGTTTAAATGTGAGAACATTTATCTACAAGCTGAAATGAGCACACTCTTCTAAAGGAAGAGTAGATGGCAACTATGCAAAAAGGGGTGAACGTGGGAGTGGGGTTTTCTTGGAAGAGGGACTAGCATGTGCCAAAGCCCTGTGGCAGGCTGGAGCAAGGATTGAATTTAAGGTAGTGATGGCAAGAGGTAGTGCGAGATCAGGCTGAAGGAAGCAGATGACGGGAGCACATGTAGCTGAGTTAAGGAGACTGGATTTTATTCCAAGAGACGTGGAAGTTATCAGAGTTTGAAGTGGGAGAGGAAGCGTAGTTTACATGATCAGATTTGTGTTTTGAAAAGACCATCTTGGCTGCCGTGTAGAGCTCCAGCTCTTGTCTGCTCTGTTCTTGTCAACCGGCGGTGCACAGGTGTGTGTGTTTGTGTGGGTGAACACACGCACGATTGTAGAAAGGCCGTGGTCTGAGGTTCCCTTCTTCCCGCTGGGGTGGGGGTCTCCGTTGGTCTGCATCAGCACAGATCAAAAGCACTCCACGCTTGGAACACCAGAGGATGAAACTTCCCCAGGGGATGACGGGGATTCGCCAGATGCAGATTCCCAATTCTGGGAAGAATGCTGATGGAGAAAGGAGCTATTGTCTAAAATTAGGCTTTGGGAATATTTCAGCGAAACATCTTCCTGCCCTTTTCTTGCTGGGGACTTGGCGCTGGTTCCTCCCACCTGCCTGCCTCGACTTCCCTTCTCCAGCCTCTCCTTCTGACCAGTTCGTCCTCTTAGTTCACTTGGCCCACTCTGCTCTGGAGGCACGTGGGGCCAAGATGGAGGGGTCCGTCGTTACATGTTTTGGATCTCACTGGGCATGCACATAGTAGGCAGGCTGGCCGTTTGGCTGACTGTGGTTTCCTCTTAGCAGGTTATGTCCTGAGGCCTCTAGTAAAGGAAAGGCTTCTAGAAACAAGCGACTCCTTCCCCTAATGCAATGTTCCTGACTGGGAGGCTCTGGCCTTGGGCAGAAAGAACTTACAGTCCTCGGAAGAAATTCTGATTTCTCTTACAGAAGTGCCAGGGTCCAGAGCCTGCCCCTGTGCCCCTTAGCTTAACTGGGACCACCTTGGCTACCCTCAGGGTGATTCCTTGCCCTTCAGTCCTGTGGGCCTCTGAACAGAGGCCCACCTTGGTGACCGTCCTGCTAAAACAGGCAGAACTGCAAAGCGGCCCTTGAGCCCCCCCGTCCCTCACTGCGGCCCCTTGCCCTGGAGAGCGGGCACGTCGAGGACTTCCAGGTGTTCTGCACACACGCTCTCACACAGCCACGGAAGAACTCAGTCTGTGGGTTAAGAACCCCCACATCACTGTCACCACCAGGACTCCCCCTACTACTCGGAAGACCTGCAGGGAGCCCAAGGAATTCCGCTGGTCTTCCTCACGGCGGGCGCCTAACAATCACCAGAACAGATGTTGACATGGACGGATGAACAAAGCGTTCGCGTCCCATGCCTAAATGAGGCCTTCGTGGTCATCTTGCCCAGCTTCCCAGCTATCCACGTGCCATGTGAGCGCCCTGTCCAGCATCTCCGGATGCCGGGATGTCCGGCACACAGTGGGCCCTCAGTAGACACTGAAGGATGTGATCAGCCCTTGGAAAGGCTGGCCCGCCAGAGGCGTCTCATCCTTCTGGCCCCTTGTGCATTCCTGGGACAAATTCTTAACTCCAGACATTCTTTCTCAAGAAAGCAAGATGGTGCCGCTGACCTTGGGTTGTAAATATCCTTCCGTCTCCAGATTGCTCTGGAAACTGGCAACAGAGGGGCCTTTCCCAGATGGGTGGCTGAGCCTAGAGACAGAGTAGGCTTGTAGTAGACTTGACTGTCGGGGCCCAGAGTTTCCAGGAAGGACACCCTGTGGAAAGCCCTCTTGGCCGTGATTGCTGGCAGCAGGACCTAAGAAAGCTCGGCGCCTGGTTTATCTCTATTTGTCGTCCACCGAGGAAAAATGAGAGTATGCTTCCTTCTCCGAGATGGAGCTGTTTATATCTGCAGGATCTTGATACATGTACGCATGCATTCGCACACACACAGCCTCGCACATGACAACTCCCCCACTTTGGACTCCGCGGCCGTGAACAGACACTAACCAGAGCTGGTCCATTTCCCCTGGGAACAGATGCACTATCCGGGAGCAGGGGCTCTGGTAGGGGTGGAGGTGTCCTGGGGGGAGGGGCAGAGAGCGGGTGGGACTAACTCGAAAAGGCCCGGTCTGAAGCTGAGCGTTAGGCTGTGTGGGCGAACAACTCTCTACCAAGGAGAGATGGGACAGTGTCCACAGTGTGGGCGACTCTCAACGCATCTGCCCCATAACTGGCGTCCTTCTCAACTTTTCCATGTCTGTCACAGGTCTCCTGAACGTGCAGGGCTCCACGGGCCTGACGTGGGTCAGTCAGTACTTTTGTCAGTACTCCTCATGGGATCTCTCGGATCCGCCTAGCCAGTCCACCCTCACCCTCATCTCCCTGACGTGGCGGCATTCCTAGTCTCCAGACCTCGTTGCCTCTACCCGCCTCTGCAGCTATTCTTCCTTCTCGGTAGTGGTGAGGAGCAGTGTTGTAGGATGTTAGCCACTTCCTAGCTGTGTGGCCTCCAGGAGGTGGTTTAACTTTGCTATGCCTCATTTTTTTTTTAATGTTTGTGTATTTTTAAGAGAGATGGAGCGTAGTGGGAGAGGGACAGAGAAAGACAGAGACATAGAATCCAAAGCAGGCTCCGGGCTCTGAGCTGTCAGCACAGAGCCCGATGCAGGGCTCGAACCCACGAACTGCGAGATCATGACCTGAGCCAAAGTCGGACGCTTAACCGACTCAGCTACCCAGGCGCCCCATGCCTCAGTTTTTTTGTAAAATGGAAATTCTAATTGCAGCCATCTCCTGGGGTTGTCATGAGGGTTAGATGGGTTATACCTGCATACTATGAGCACTCAGTAGACACTATTAAATATCATTTCATCATAAAATCCCTCCCCCCACCCCACCCAACCTGCAGTGGCTCCTTATTGCCTGTGATACCAAGCTTCCTGTTGTGGTAACAGTGGTTCATCATTTGGGCCACTCGAATATGCAGCACTATCGCCTGTCACTCTCTAATCCTGCTGGGTATCCTCTTCACCTCCCTGGCCACGCGTGGTTTTTCAACATTATTACTTTCATTTGAAAATTTCCCCTCTCTATCCAGATTCTGTTCGGCCTCCGACCCAGACCTCACCCCTCCCTGAAGCCTGTTTTGGCCTCTCTAGCCCACGTGAGGCACCTGCAGTCTAAACCTAGCCATCTTGCTCTTCATCGTCTGTTGGTGTGGTTTCCCCCGCGCTCCCCACCTTAATGGAGAGAGCCTCGAGCAGGGGCCGCATTTTTTGTTTTTAGCATGTCTCATGGGGCTAGCCAGGTAGTGATTGGATTCCCTTATATGGATAGTGGGAAGTTGACCATAACCATCAGTAGAAACTTCTCCATCAAGCATGGGGAAGTCCTATGCTGATTTTACAGGAACCAAAAGGTCAAGAGATGTGTCCTAAGATTCCCCAATGACTGCAGTAGAAATGGGCTTGGACGCCAGCCCAGGACCTGCGTTCCCTCAGGCCTGATCCGGTGCTACCTTGGGGGTGGAGGTAGGGGTGGGGGCCCCTGGCCAAATTCTATAGCTCAGCAAGTGGCAGTGATGAAAGCCAGGACCAGCCCTGCAAGTGCCAGGCAGTGGCTTTATTTTGACAAGGGCAATTTAGTTTAGGTGGCTTGTGCTAGCACTTGAAGTACTCAAAAGGACCTCTCTCCCAACTCCCGAAAGCCCTTCAGGACAGGGGGCATCAGTGCTGTGACGCCTGGGGGGGTGGAGGGCGGGGCGGAGAGCATTTGTCCCTCCCTCAGCCCTCATTCTCCTAGTCCTGTTCAGGCTCCCGGAGCAGCCCGGCTGAGACTGGTAGGCTCCAGGAGAGTTCCCCGTCCCTCTGGGTGTTGATCCAGGTAGCCGCGTTGAGCAAGGAGGCCAGCAGCCTGCATGACACCAAGCGACAGAGGCTTTCTAGATGCATTCAAGAGTTGGGAATGCACTGGATGATTTGTAGCAGACTTCCTCTCTCAATTATTTTGAGCTCATGCTGAGGTCAAATCAGTCTGTATTCCTTGTGTACATACTGCTGCCTGGAAATGGCCGTGCTTTGGCTAAGCCCGTCATTCCTTGATGTGTTTTCCCATTCTCCTACTCGCCACACCTTTATCAAGTGCCTGCCACATGCCAGGCACCGTGTGGGGTTTTGAGGCTTTGTGAGATGTGGTCTCAGCGCCCGGAGAGCCATCTGGCTGGCCCTCTAGTGATTTGCTTCGGATACTTCTCAGGGTAAGGACCGTAACTGACCAGGAGAGAGCCTGGGGCCGAGTGTTGCAGTGCCCACCTTTCTGAGCACCTGCGCCCTCTCCTCTTGTCAGCGTTCAGGTTTCCCAGGATCCAAGGGGGCCTTGCTGGGCTCTGCTTTCTGCTGTAGCTGTGACTTTCTTTAAGAAAGCCCTGCTGAGAAACATTCAAACTTGCAAAGCTGATTTATTAGGGGAGCGACTAGGGGACTACCAAGGATGCACCCCAGGCTTCCTTCCGCTGGTGGCTCCTTTGGCGCAGACCTTGGTCCACGGTGGACCGTCAGGAATGGCGGATGCCAGCCACGAGCCTGGTTGGGCTTTCCTGCCCTTGTCGCTGTTGTAGGGCAGGGCACTCAGAGGGGTTTGGTGGCGGGGCGTGGGCTGCTGTGTTCCTCTCCTCTCGAGTTCTCACGCTTTGTCATCCCAGGCACAGGCACGTGGCCGGGGAATGAGAGCATCTGGTGTTGCTGGCTTGGGTTCCACTCGAGTCTGCCTTCCTGAGGACTCAGGCTCTTTCCATCCACCTCAGCCCTGGGAGGGACTCTGCTTCTTCCAGATGGGCAGAAGAAAGCTCTCTCCTGGCTCCTCTGGTCTGGGAGTTCTCAGGATGGGGCGTCAGTCATTCAGGGGTTGAGGCTCTGCCCCGTGGGGCATCGTGATGCTTTCCTGGATCCCAAAGCATTCCTGGGAAATGCCTATGTCCTGGGAGGTCAGAGCAGAGCGTGCGGAGTCTTTGGGAGGGGTGGGGAGGGAAGGGCTTTTCACAGCGGGATTGGCTTTGGGGCGGGTCTAAGTGGATGAGACTAAGAGAGGTCGATGTTCTAGCAGGGAACATGGGGGTCAACTAAGGGACAGACAGGGCTTTAGGTTGACACAGGAGGTCACCTTGGGGAGACAGAGGATCCTGGACGTGCCCCTTGGCCGAAGAACACAAGCCAGACGGGTGGAGAGGCCAAGGATCTGTGTGGTGGGCTCATCAGAGGGTGGTGCTGAGCCTTGCGGGCTCAGGCATGGGCCGAGTTTCCATTCACTTTCCTCCGCCAGCTCTAATAATTTTGTGAACGAAGAAAGGAACTCGTTATTGAAGAGAAAGAGGAAAACAGGCCCGAGGACGAGAGAGGAGCCGCTGGGAGGTTCTAGTCCCACCGCAGACCTCGGGGACTTCGCCGCCCCAGCCTCTGCAGAATCCCTCACTGTGCCTGCAGTTCAGAGGCTGAGGCCCGGGCTCCTGAGGCGAGGTACTCGGGCACCAAAGCTTTCCTGCATTCGCTGTGTGGAAGTGCCGAGGGCCCATCAGACAGGAACGTGAGGCGTTCAAGAGCCTGCGCCGGCCCAGGCCCGGCAGCTTGCTGAGAGCCTCCGGGAAGCTTCCATCTTTGCTTTCCCTCCTGAATTAGAGGCTCTCCAAATGCCTCCCAGTGCCCTTGCTTTCAGGTAAAGGACACGCGGACTCTCCAGCGAAGGGCTGTTATCCCCAGGCAAGAGCCCGAAGAGGCCACTGGACCCAGGAGTGCAGCCCCTTCTCCAGTAGGGGTGGTCCCTGTCTTTGGGGGCCTCTTCCCCTCATGGGCAGAGCCCCTGAGGTGCTGCCCGAAGGGGTGTGGGAGCAGCAGCCTTGCCCCAGCCCTTGCCCATTCTTCAAGGCTGGGTGAGCGAAGCTGGGCTGCACGTGCACGATGCCTTGAGGCCCCCAAACCGGAACCCTCGTGGGTCTGGTCACGTGTCCCTGTCCCTGGGGGATGTTCTGGGAAACTCACCCAGCAGTGTTCTTGGTGCTTCAAGACACCTGACAAATACCGACTGATGTCCTTCCCCTCCCTACCCCCCTCAGGGACTGGGGATAGATTGGTTGTGGTCCTCGGTTTCTTGCTTTCACTGTATCTCAACCCAGATAAGTCGTGGAAGAGAATTGCTTTTCAGGCATTTTATATCATTGCCCTATTTAGTTTACGAACAGTCCCTGGGAAGTAGATAGTACATCCTTCTTCTCTAGAAGTATCCAGGGCTTACTAGGGGGAGCGACTCAGTTACCACCACTCATCTCAGAATAAGGAACTGAACTGAGACCCGAACCCAGGTCCTCTGACACCAGACCCCACGCACTTTCTGCACGCTGTGCTTTACCTCCTTGAGATAACGCAGAGCCTGCTCCTTCTTCCCTCTGGGCCTCTGTTTCCCAGCTTGTGGAGTGTGTGCAGCCACTGCACCTCCTTCCGCCCTTGAGCATCCAGCCACTCCGTCTGCTTTGTCTCTGGTCTGGTGTCTGGGCTCTGGCCCAGCTTTCGTCGGGACCACTGCCTCGGAAACCTTCCGCCGTTTTTCACGCAGCCTTCCCGTCTTCACACTTCCAACCCCCTCCTGCCTTCCCTCACTTTACGTGCTCGGCATGTTGCGGCTTCTCCCTTCCGCACTGGAGCAAGCATTCGGAGAGGAGGAGGAAGGATGGGCCATCCGATCCAACTCCAAACCTCTCCTTTTGCAGTTATATTAGTTAGGGTAACACAGAGACACCAAGACGCTGTGGCTTTAAGGAGATGAGAGTTTATATATTTAAGGAGATGAGAGTCAGAGTGACCTGGTCCAGTTCCGTGGGCTTGCTCCACCACCCACAAGGACATTATCCCCCTCTGCCTGGTCAGAGCTGGGTTTGGGGCCTGTCCATGGTCCAGTCCAGAAGAAAGCGCCAAAAGGTGCTGGTCCAGGTAGGGCAGGGGGCTTGTCTGACGATGGAGAGTTGCACACATCACTCCCGCTCACGCTCCTTTGACCCAAGCATCACCCTGTGGCTGCAAGGATGGCAGCTGTGTGCCCAGCTACTGTGTGCTGTTTTGGAAGAAGGGGAGAATGAATTTAGGTAGACCGTGAATAGTCTCTGCCATAGCCTTTAAAAAACGTATTTTTAGGGGCACCTGGGGGGCTCAGTCGGTTAAGCGTCCGACTGTGGCTCAGGTCTTGATCTCACGGCTCATGAGTTCAGGCCCTGCTTCGGTCTCCTTTGGATCCTGGGTCCATCTCTCTCTCTGCCCCTCCCCCCCCAGTAAAGTTTTTTAAAAATGTATTTTTAAAATAAAAAGATTAATCTCAACTATCTACTCTAAAGGGGTGTGGGAAGAGGTGCTGGTGTGATAATCTGGAGCTCCCCAGGTGGACCTCAAGCTGAGGGTGTGTTTCTGGGAGTAGGGGTGTCGGGGGGGGGGGCAGTCTGCAAATGAATATGTTTGCCACATTCTTCCCACTGGGTGCTTTTTATAGGCATTGCCAGTAATGGTTGAGTTGAATGGCTCACCTCTCGCCACCCAGGGTATGTTGCCATTGGCCCTGGGGAGGACTCTAACTCCTCATACCTCGTGGCCTCAGTACCAGCCATGGTCGCCCTTCCTGCCCCTCGTTAGAAGGGTGGCTGGGAGTGAGTGGCAGCTGGACTCGAGCCAACTCTTGGTTTTCTGTCTGGGAGGCTGAGTCACGCTACAGAGAAGGCTCCCAGGATGTCAGGGCCCTTGGGAAGTAGCTGAGAGCCATGGGGTCACATTCTCCTGTTTTACTTAAGAAGAAACTTCATGGGACCCAGGCGACTCGCCGAGGTAGCCCAGCCAGGGAAGAGAGGGCTGGCCCTGCAGTAATTCAGGTGCGGCCTTTCCATGAGCGCCATTTCCGTGTTATTTCTCTCCTCAGGGGCTCAGCCTCTGGGGATTTCCCAGTGACAGGCCCAAGTTCAGCCAGCCAGTAAGGGACTTAGAAACATGACACCCAGGTCCAGTTCCCAGCCCAGCTGAGCTTGCATTCCACTCACAGGGACACACAGACTTGTCTCACGGCGCATCTTCCTGAGAGAAACCACCTCCAGGCCCTTAGTGGTGTGGCAGTTAGTGCTACGTTCATTTCTGTCGTCTTTTGCTGTGTCATCTGCCTTTTGTTGCGTAATTCTGACTCAAGCCTTGGCATCCCTGTGGATGGGGGTCCCGTGCCCCTCTCTCCTGCCTTGTGCCATTTGTCCAGTGTCAGAATCAAAGCTGCCAGGGGCCTCGACTGTCTTCTGATGGGAGCTGGAGTATTCAAGGCCTTGAAAGTGCCCTGCAGCCCTCAACTTCCTTTTCATCCATTTATTCATTTAACAAGCATTTATGGGTGCCTGCTGTGTGTCAGCTCCGTCCGGGGGAGGAGGATGTGCCGGTGAGCAGAAGGAGGCATGGCCAGCCCCGTGGGGCTTTCATCCGGCTCTCGCTGCTCTAAGCCACTCACGGCATGGCTGGCCCCACCACGGCGCTTCACACCAGTAGCGTGTTGGCATCGCGGTTTTATTAGCAGGGGTCCTTAGCTCCGTTTTAGGGATGAGGGCCCTGAGGTTCTAGTAGGTGGTGGGATTTGCCCCATGTCACAAGGCTAGTCCTCAGGTCCCCTCCCTTCCAGCACAGTGCTCTTTCTGTTGTATTTCCCTGCCTTTCTATCCAGGTAATCTCTGGGGGACCCCTCTGGGGCCCCTGCATCCCTGCCGAGGCACCTAACAGCTGGGCAAGCCTGCCCTGTCCAGAGTGGCACCAGGGGTGCCCCTCCGCACCTCAGAGCCCCTAGACCTTCCACCCAGACAGACAGACAGACAGACATAGCCCCATTACATGTTCCGCTCTCAAGTCAAAGTTAGGTGAGCAGGGTAATGGCAGTTCCACTTTCTCTTTCGTTTTTTCTGTTTTCCTTCCAAATTCAGCAGACCTAAATTGGGCCCTGGAGGTGAGGCCCGGAGGAAGGGAGGGAGGGAGGAGGAGACGGTGGGTGGAGAGGCAGCGGAAAGCGGAAAGCGCACTTCACCTGTGTAGGGTGGGAACCAGGGCTGGGTGTGTGCCGGTGCTCTCTTCTCTCCCTCTGAATCCGATTCCAGCATCTTGTCAGCCCCTTCCCTCCACCCACACAGCCTGGCATCATCCTCATCTGTCACCACTGTTCACCTGGAACAATGCAAGCCTGTCTGCTTTCCCGGAAGGGGGAGGAGGAAGCTGAGGGTGGGGGAACTGGGGTGGGGGGCTGGATGATTGTTCTCCAAGATGAGGATTTCGGAGGAGAGAGACTTCATTTGCACTGGATTATAAATAAACTTCTAGCCCACAAAACTTCTTGCCAGGCCACAAAGCAAACCCTTCCTTACCCCGGAGATCGGAGAACTGCATGAAAAGCAGTTTATGGGTGAGCAGAGCCACCACCCCGCATCTTTAGAAAGCCTGTCTAAGGCTCTCCCACCAGGCCAGTTCCTCCGCCCCAACTTGCGGCCTTGGTTGGGTTTGGGTGGGAACGTATTTGCGTTTCCACACTGCTTTGTACAGTTGATACCCGCACCCAGGCGGGTGGCAAGGCCATCGCCTGACAGAGATTGCAAAGGATTTCAGTTTCCTCTAGGATTCCCTACAGATGGTGCCTGGTGTCAGAGAGGAGACTGGTGTGACTTCCAGGTGTAACCGGCTGTCTCAGAGCTGCAAGCGTGCGTGCTGCAAGGTTGAGCGTTCCATTGCATTTCAGGAGAACAGGGACACAATATTTGAAATTGGGGATTTCGGCACCTAGGTGGCTCAGTTGGTTAAATGGCCGACTTCGGCTCAGGTCATGATCTCACGGGCTGTGAGTTCGAGCCCCATGTCAGGCTCTGTGCTGATGGCTCAGAGCCCGGAGCCTGCTTCGGATTCTGTATCCCCCTCTCTCTCTGCCCTTCCCCTGCTCACGCCCTGTCTCTATGTCTCTCAAAAATAAATAAACGTTAAAAAAAAATTAATGAAATTGGGGATTTCTCAGAAAATCCCGTCTGTGGCATCTCCGTTCACGGTAGTATGGTCAGGACAAGTGTCCTGCCTGAGCAGCCAGAGACTCAGGCTGTGGCTGCCCCATGGATTGTCCCAGGTGGCAGAGACCTTGGCCATCACCCGTTGCCTTTCTAGTCTTTATTTATTTATTTATTTATTTAATTATTTATGTTTTTTATTTTATTTTAGAGAGAGAGAGAGCATGAGCGAGCATGCACAAGTGGGGGAGGGGCAGGAGAGGAGGACAGAGGATCTGAAGCGAGCTGGATGTGGGGCTCAAACTCCTGAACCATGAGATCATGACCTGAGCCGAAGGCGGCGCTCCATCAATTGAGCCACCCAGGCGCCCCCCCTCTCTAGTTTTATACACGCACACACACACACATTTGTTTTTCCAAATCCAGGATGACACTTAGCCTTCTAAGTCCCCAGTCCCTTCTCTGTACTGCCTCCAGATGTTCAGTCCTTGCTCCTAGGCTGCCCCATCTCCCCATGGTTTCAAATCTATATACTTTCCTGAAGCCCTCGGGTTTCATGACATGCTAGCGAAGTTGGCCTGCTCTCTAGGTAGTCCTAAGTCCTCCGTCTATTTCTGGGCTCCCTCGGAGACCTTCTTATCCCCTGGGGTCTTATGGGTGAGCCTCAGCCCCCACACCCCTTTCGTTTCCTCCGCTACGTTTTATGCTCCCAAAAGTCAGAGGGAGCAGCTGCTGTAGGGCGTGCCATCCAAAGTGTGTTCTGAACCTGGCAGATGAATGAATCTGAGCCTTTGGAAAATGACCCACTAAAGGGCAGGGAGGGAGGCCTGTCTCTCTGAGGCCCAGAGGTGGGGCTCTCGATAAATTCACTGATTGTCAAGTTTTCTAAAACACCAGTTTGCTATTCTGCAAATCAGCCTGTGATGGTGGCGTGTTCCAGGGCCCTCTTGATTTGCCTCCTCTTTGTTCTGCGGCCAGCCATGCCATTCAACAGAAATATAATGAGAGCCACATACATAATTTTCATCTTTTCAGTAGCCAAAAAAGTGAAAAACAACAAAATACACAGATGAAATTCATTTTAACAATATCTTTTGTCTCACCCAATGTATCCAGAATATCATAGCAACAAGTAATTAATATAAAAAAATTCTTTCAAACTGCGGTGTGAATTTTACACTTACGGCACATCTCAGTTCAGACGAGCCACGTTTCCAGCGCTCGTGGCCACCTGTGGCTGGTGGCTGCCGTCCTGGACAGCACCACCCTGCAGTTCGACAGGGGTCTGTCCTTTGCCCATTAGGCCTCCCTCCCTCTGCCTTTGGATAAACCAGGTCCTCCAGCTTCTGGCCCCGCTCCACACAGTATCCATTCAAGCTGTAACCCATGCTTTCTCCCAAGCATCCTGAGAAAGAGCCACCTTCTCTACCATCCCCCTCGTCGCCCCTTATGACTTCCCCCCTTGCACTCTGGACTCCACTTGTACCTAATCTCTGAGGTCACCTATGGGGCCCCTGACAACCTTCGATTCATCCTTATCTTTTCAGCCTCTCCCATAGTAACTGACCGTGGGCTTTCCAGCTCATGCTTGAATCTCCCCTTCCGTTTAGCTTGCATTACACTGCTTTACTCCTTCCACTCACCCTACAACCAGTCCCTCCCTAGACTTCCTGCAAGGATTAAGACCCAAAGCCTTTCGCTTCCCCCTGGAGACTCACTCCTCTGAGACGCCTTGCTTGAGACCGTCCGAACACTGCTCCCCCACTTTCCTGGGCACCTGGTCTCCCTCAGGCTCTTGTCCTTCTCATCTGTGTCATTTGCCCCGCTCTCTTTTTGGCCTCTTTATTTCTAGCACCTTCCTCTTTGCCACCTCCTTTCCAGCCATGAAATTAATATTCCCAAAGTGCAGCTCTGATCACATTTTCCTACTGAAAGCCTGCAGCATTAGAAGTTGTAATAACGGGGGAATCTATACTTACATTGTAATGTTAAGTGAAAAAAACAGGATATTATAAGCAGTAAGATCATAGCTTCATGAAAACAAACAACTGCGAGTAGATTAAAAAAGAGGAATAAACCAGTTAACACGGGGGGTTGTTGGGTAGAAATTGAAATTTCCTTTAATGAATGCACATATTATAAATGGACATTTTAGTATACTTTTGGAAATGCAGCAGCCCAGAGTTTTAATGCCTCCTGGGTCATGTGTCACGTTTCTACCTGGACATGGATATCGTGTCATTTGTGATCTGTCCGTGAGCTTCAGCTCATCTCTGGCCAGTTGCCCTTGATCGTTCTTTTCCAGTCCGCATTGACTTCCTGGGGGTTCTCCAGGCAGCCTTGCACCCCTCGAACTCCACCCCTTTTTCCATGCGGTTTCTCCCACCTGGACGCCTGGACTCTGCCCACGCAAGTTCCGTCTCTAGACCCCTCTCCGTAAAGCCTTCCTCGTCCCCACTGCCTAAGATGATTTCTTATTCTGATTTGACTCTTTTTTCCCATTTGTCTTATTCCGCCTGGCTTTGTAGGCATTCGAATTCTCATCTGATCTCCTCTATCAGCCGAGAAGTTCTTGCAGCCTGCCCTGTTCACAGTAAAAGCACATAGTTTTTCCTTTTTAATATAAATTTTATCATTTTTCTCTTTTAAGAGTAAACTTTTCAATAGAAAAGTTGGGAAGTATTCAGTAGTCTAAAGAAACAGGTCTTAAAAAGCACTTACGAGGGCGCCTGGGTGGCTCAGTCGGAGCGGAGCGTCCGACTTCGGCTCAGGTCATGATCTAACGGTCCATGGGTTCAAGCCCCGCCTCAGGCTCTGTGCTGACAGCTCAGAGCCTGGAGCCTGCTTCAAATTCTGTGTCTCCCTCTCTCTCTGCCCCTCTCCCACTTATGCTCTGTCTCTCTCTGTATTCTCTTTTTCCCCCACTTGACTTTAGATTTTGAAAATGTCCCCATGATGTTAAATCTTCTTCAAATAAAACCTTTTAAAGGCCTGGCATGTTTCAGGGCATTGAAGCTCCATAATTTATTTGACTCTTCTCTAGTTGTTCAACATTTAGCAGTTCCTCATTTTAAATTTTCTAATGATCTTTGCATATAAAGCCTTGCCTAGGCCAGTGGTTTCTGTGTAGCAGCGATTCCTGGGAAGGGGCCCACTCGTGGGTCAAAGAGTATAAACATTTTATTTTTTTATTGAAGTATAGTTGACACAGAACATTACATTGGTTTCAGGTGTACAAGACAGGGGTTGGACAACTCTGTACCATGCCGTCCTCACCACAAGTGTAGCCACCATCTGTCACCATAAACATTATTATAATACCATTGACTGTACTCCTTATGCTGTACCTTTTATTCCTGTGACTTATTCATTCCATAGCTAGAAGCCTGTACCTTCCTCTCCCCTTCACCTCTTGTGCCCAACTTCCCCCCACCACTGTCTGGCAACCGTCGGTTCTCTGTGTTTATGGGTCTGTTTCTGCTTTTGTTTGTTTGTTCATTTGGTTTTTAGATTCTGTGTTTAAATGAAATCATATGGTGTTTATCTCTGGCTGCCTTATTTCACTTGGCGTTGTACCTTCTGGATCCACCCATGTTGTTGCAAATGGCAGGGTTTCATCCTTTTCTACAGCTAACTAATTTTCCATTGTGTGTGTGTGTGTGTGTGTCTATACACAGACAGACATGCATGTGCATACCACATTTTCCTTATCCGTTCACCTATCAGCGGACACTTGTGTTGCTTCCGTAAATAATGCTGCAGTACACATAAGGGCATGTATATCTCTTTGAATTAGTGTTTTTGTTTTCTTTGGGTAAATACTCAGTAGTGGAATTACTGGATCATATAGTTTTTCTGTTTTTAATTTTTTGAGGCGTCTGCATGCTGTTTTACATAGTGGCCACACCAGCTGATATTCCTGCCAACAGTGCAGGAGGGTAGAGCATGAACCTTCATCCATACTGCCAGACTGCTTTCCAGAAGAGCAGTACCGATTCTTATCCCTACTGATGGATGGAGCTCGTGTGTGTGTTCTGTTGCATTCTTGCTAATGCTGTTACTAGGAAAAAAAGCTTTGCTAGTTTAATAGGCATATATTGTTTTCATCTGTATTTCACCGTTTGCTCGTGAGGCTTCACATTTTTTTCACATCTCGCATTTGTCCGTTGTTTGTACTTCTACTTCATTGAATAGCTTGCTCGTCTGTATTACCGATTTTTCTGTTTAGTTCTACTTAATTCTTGTTAATTTATAAAACACTTCATATATTAAGATTGTTATCTCCTCTGCCATGTTTTTTTTGTTTTGTTTTGTTTTGTTTTGTTTTTTGCAAACTCAGTGTTTGTGAAACGACCTTGGAATTGAAAATGCCTGATCTATCACCAGACTTGCGGTTGGGGTACAGGGGCCAACCTGAGCTTTCCCAGACTCCCAGCACGATGCTCTGCACTGGGTGCTCAATCGGGGTTTGTTGAGGGAATTAAGAGGATATCCTGTTCAAGCGAGTACTATTCTGTGAAAGCTGTTGTTTCACTTCTGAATGCATACAGAGAGTCTGGGGTCTTCCTGAGAATAAGTAACCAAGATGATAAAAGCAAAGTGTGCAGTATGGCCACTTCTCTCTACGGGTACAGCTATTCCAGTTATAGAATAAACCATTTCCCTTGTTATTGTCACCATTTGCTTTAAAATTTAAGGGAATCAAAGCCACAATGAGATACACCCTTACTCCCACTAGGATGGCTGTCATCAAAAAGATGGATAAAAACAAGTACTGGAGAGGGTGTGAGGGATCAGAGCCCCCCACATACTTCTGGTAGAAAATGGTACCGCCACTTTGGAAGACAGTTGGGCAGTTCCTCAAAATGTTAAGCATAGAGCTACCATGTGACCCAGCCTCTTAGTCCATTCAGGCCGCCATAACAAAATACCAGAAGCTGAGTGGCTTAGACAACAACCATGTATTTCTCACATTTCTAGATGCTGTCAAGTCCAAGTTCAAGGTACCAACAGATACAGTGTCTGCCTTATAGATGGTGAGAACCCACTTCCTGCCTTATCGATGGCTGTCTTCTCACTGTGTCCTCACATGTGGAAGGGGAGTTAGAGCTCCCTGAGATCTCTCTTATAAGTACATGAATTCCATTCACTAATCCCACCCTCGACCTCCCCACAGCCCCACCTCCTAATGCCATCTCATTGGAGGTGAAGATTTTAACATAAGAATTTGGGGGCGAGGGGACACAAACATTCAGTCCAGAACATCTAGCAATTCCACTCCTAGATATATATCCAAGAGAACTGGAAACATACGTCTGCGTAAGAGCTTGCACATGAATATTCATAGCAACACAACCCAAATGTCCGTAACCGATGGATAAGTCAAATGTAGCATATCTGTACTATGGAATATTATTTGGCCATGAAAGACTGAAGAACTGATACGTGCCACAACAGAGATGGGTCTTGAAAGTATTATGCTAAGTGAATATCGCTAGACAAGAAGGCTGCCTATTATGTGATTCCGTTTGTAAGAAATGTCCAGCATAGGCAAATCCATCGAGACAGAAAGTAAATTAGTAGTTGACAGGAGCTTGGCAGTGGGGGTTCAGATGGGAAATAAGCAGTGATTAATGGGTGTGGGATTTCTTTTTGAGATGTTGAAATGCTCTGGAATTAGATAGTGGCAAATGTTGCACAGCCTTGAACGTACACTAAAAACTACTGAATTATATACTTTAAAAGGATGGATTTTATGGTATAAAAATTATATCTCAGTGAAAAGGTAATTAAGGGAAGCCGTGCTGGAAAAAGGCGTGGCCTCCCCAAGGCACAGTGTGACCTTTCTCATCCGCAGAGGAGGCTCCTTGGAAAGAGCTTTGGAGGCGGTGGCTGGGAGTGGGTCCCTAATCAGCAGCATTTTACGTGACCAGGATCTATGAGGAAGGCCTGGGGCACCTAGGATGAGAGTGAAAGAAAGTCGAGTGTCTCTTTATTAAATAGAATAAAGCAAAAGTGGCCCTAAATTAGGTTGGGATAAATAACAGCTGAGTACAGGAGAACAGGACGCGCTCTGCACTTGGAATGAGAACCTGTGGTTTAGCTCGGCTTCTGCCGTGCTGTGTAGTGCACACAGGGTTCCTGCCTCGAGCCTCGGTGCCCTCATTAGCAAGAGGGGCGATGCTACCTGGCTTGCATATCTTGGAAGGATGCAATGAAGATGCAGTGAAATAGTACGTGGGCAAAGTGTTTTAACGTTGTAAATTGCTGTACCCAGTCATTCCTGGTATTGGTCTTTCTTCACATTTTAGTCTATTTTGTCTTTCCTGAAAATGTATTAAGCAGATGCTAATTGTTGATTTGTTAGTATTTCATGCCCTGCTTTTAGTAACGATAAATTGTATTAAATAAACATACTTTTTCAAAATTTGTTTAATATTTATTTATTTTTGAGAGAGAGGGAGCATGAGCAAGAGAGGGGCAGAGAGAGAGGGAGACACAGAATCCGAAGCAGGCTCCAGGCTCTGAGCTGTCAGCACAGAGCCTGATGCGGGGCTCGAACCCACAAGCTGTGAGATCATGACCTGACCTAAAGTCGGATGCTTAACTCACTGAGCCACCCAGGTGCCCTGGCATTATACTTTTAAAGGCATGTTATAGGTTGGTGTTTTCCAGAGACAGTGAGTAGCCCATATGGTTGAAGTAGGAGATGAGAAGGGGAATGTGACTTGTCACGAGGCTTGTGGAGTCTTAATGCCGGCACAGAGATTGAGGCTTTGTCTTACTAGTAATAGGGAGTTATGGCAGGCTTTTGAGCAGGAGGTGCCATGGTGTAAAGGGATATGGGATCTCTGATATAGAGCATTTCAGAGCAGGAGAGAATGGCAAACCATCTCTGGATGGAGAAGGGGGGGCCGCCTTCCTGGCAGGACCCTGTGGGAATGAAGACAGCAGAGAGTCTCATCCTTTTAGCTCAGAGCCGTTGAGATAGACCAGCTACCCCCACGAAAAAAGACCTCATCTCAAAAGCCACTAAGCAGAGATACCGCGACTTTGATCACCAAAAAAGCATACAGCAGTCTTTGTAAGGAACCAATTTCTAAGAGGCGTCACTATGATTTTTTTAAAAGTTAAAAATATGTAATATTTTTAAAAAGCCATTTAACACCTCATTGAGCATGGTACAGGATACACGGAACTGTGCTGATAGGACTTCCAACAGTATATAATTTAAGATTATCCTTTCTTGATTAATTGTATTTTATATTATAATAGGATTCCACCGAGGCCCCTCGAGCTTCCCACCACCGCCGTGTAGAACAAATGAAATCTGGGGCAGGCATAAGGGGCTCCTGTCAGTCTCGTCGGCTCCTTTGATTTGGGGCTCATTTGGTTGCTAGTTTTGTGTGTTTGCAAATAGAAAAAAAGAGCTAGAATATGAGGGGCTATGCCTATCTTTGGGGCTGGGGTCCCAAAAGAGGACCTTTCTTCCATTCCTAATACCCAGAGCAGTGGAGAGCTGGTCCTCGGCCCCCAGGGGCCCAGTGTGGGTCTGGCCCCTTGTGGCCAGATGGGTAGATTTGGAAAATCAAACCCCAGCTTTGGCTCGCACTGAACTGGGGAGATTTCAGACTTCAGTGTGAAGAGAAAGCACTGTGGCCTGTGCAGGAGCCACAGAGGGTAGAGGACGATCTGGAAGAAGGAATAGGGTGGGGTAGCTGCCGGGACCCTGTCAAGAGGGAGAGGGTTGTCAGAGCCAAGAGAGGGCAGGTTTGAAAAGCCTCCCTCGTCAGATTGCCAGGTAAATATGATTACCCAGTTAAATTTGAATTTCAGATGAACAACAAAGAATTTTTTAGTATAAGTATGTTCCAAATATTGCATGGGACATACTTATATTCAAAAAATTTGTATATTCCAAATATTGCATGGGACATACCCATACTAAAAAAAAAAATTGTCGTTTATCTGAAATTTCAAATTTAACTGAACATCTTGTCCCCCCATCACCAAATCTGGTTCCTTGGGGAATTCTGATTCCTTACCTCCACCGTTGCCGCCAACACCAGATGCACCCTGAGAACCACGGTGCAAGAGGCAAGCTGACTTGTCCAGAACAGAAGCCATGCGACGTAGCAAATTGTGAGAGGGTCGTCTCCAACTTGTTGCCTTCACCTCTGTTCATTCCTCATTCCTGTTTGCCTTGCACCTTCCCTAGGATTGGCGAGGAGCAAGCCTATCACAGCGGGCCCGGGTTAGCCTCCTGAAAAGTCAGAGAGGCAGTAATGTTTGCAGCGATGGAATCCGGCTGCGGAGATTGCTTTCGGCCTCCGCGAGGAGGCGCTGCGTGGACCACCGCGTGCTGTAACTTCACCCCGGGCCAAATCAAACCTGCAGCCAGCAGCCAGCGAAGAGATTGGGTTTCTGAAAGTGCTGGGATTTTAGAAATACCGCCACCCCTGCCGCCAGCGTTGTAAATATTCATAGGCATCTCCCCTGGGTTTCCACGCAGAGACTAGAATTCCAAACATTCCCCTCCAGCAGGGTTTCTCCTGGTGTGGTCCTGAGACCACCTGGACCCAAACCATCTGCTGGGCTTGTTTCAAAAGCAGATGCTGAGGCGAATCCCAGAGCTGAGGTTGGCTGTACTGTCGGGTCCTCTCGTTACTCCACCTGCTGTAGGCGTACACACACACACACACTGGTGCACATCGTTTCGTTAGCTATGTCCCTCGAGGTCCACACAAGGGAAACCAACACACCCTTAACTAGGCCTTGTGTCCCTGCTGTTGTGAATGATACCTGTTACTATTTACTCATTAAATCTTTTACATAAGGACAAAGTTGATACTTTTACTGTGTCTGCAAAGGGGCTCAAGAATTGAAAATTGTTTTTAGTGGAGAAGAGAGCTGGTCAGCATTTGGACCCTTGTGCTCAAGGTGTGAGATCAGGTGTAAGCTCCAAACTCCTTCCTAGAAGAAGGCTTTAAGCAGAATTCCATTAGATTTTAATGATGCCTCTTTCCATTCATAATATTAGCATCTGGACAGGAGCATCAGCATCTATGAGAACCAGGGAGCAGATTTCTGCCATCTTGGTGAGTGGCGTGTGTGATGTGGAACGAACCTCGATCTCTTACTTTTTCACTCTCAGGTGAGATTGCGAAACCCATCCTTACCAATGACCTTGCTCGAGACCCCTGTCTCACAGCCCAGCACCCTGTAACTGCTCACCCCATTTTGTGTTTAGTGAATGAGAGAGAAACACTGAGACACACTAAGCCGAGCAAAGCCATTTGGACCCCTATTGGGTTACCGGGCATCATCTTACCTGGATTTGCACCGTCTGTTGCTACCGGCCTCCTGGCTGCAGGAGGAGTCAGATTACAGCAGGAGAGACCAGGGGGATTAGTACGGAGATGCTCCAGCGGCCAGTTGATAATTACCTTGGGGTCATGTCCCAAAATAGACTCTCGCCCCTCTTTCTGGCCTCAGAGAGAGAGAAGCCTGCTCTTTCTCTGTTTGGCTGGCTTTCTCATTCTCTTTTTTAGTTTCTGCTGCATCTTACTCCTGTTCTTTTTTGTTTTGAGGTATAATTTACAAGCAGTAGAATTCACCCCTTCTGGTATACAGTTGTGTGCGTTTGACAAAGGCATACAGATGTGTAACCACCAACACAGTCAAGATCTGGGACAGTTCCATCCCTCAGAAGGATTTCCTCCAGCCGCCCTTTTTAGTCAACCTCTCCCTCGGGCCTTTGGCAACCCCTGGTCTGTTTTCAGTCCCTACCATTTTGCCTTTTCCAGAATGCCATGTAAATGGAATCATATGGCCTTTTGAGTGTGGCTTCTTTCACTCAGCAGAACATATTTGAGACTCGTCTACGGCGTTGTGTGTTACCATGAAATCGCTCCATCTTATAGATGAATCATACCCCATAAACATTCCTGCACAGGTCTTTTTGTGAACAAAACTTTTCATTTCATTTTGGCCAATACCTAGGAGTGAGGTTGTTGGTCGTATGGCAAGTACGTGTTTAACTTTATGAGAAATGCCAAACTTTTTTATTTTATTTTATATAGAGGGTATGAGTGGGGGAGAGGGGTAGAGGCAGGGAGGGAGAGAGGGAATCTTAAGCAGGCTCCATGCTCTGCACAGAGCCCCGTGCAGGGCTTAAGCCCATGACCCTGAGCAGAAATCAAGAGTTGAATGCTCAACCAGCTGTGTCACCCATGCACCCCCACCACTTTTTGTTTCTAATAGCACTTGCCCTGCTTTCTTACCAGTGCCAATCCTGGCAGTTCTTTTTTTCTTTTCCTTTTCCTTTTTTATTTTTATTTTTTTAGCCATTCTAATAGTGTTTAGTAGTATCTCATTGTTTTTTTTTTTAAATTTGCATTTTGCTAATGGCTGATGATTTTGAGCATCTTTCTACTCATTTGTCGTCTTTATATCTTCTTTGGTGAATTGTCTATTCAGACGTTTTGCTCTTTTAAAAAGCGGGTTGTCTTCTGACTGTTGACTTTTGAGAGTTCTTTATGAATTCTGGGTACAAATCTTTTTATCAGACGTGTGATTTACAAACAAGTTCTCCCAGTCTGTGTCTTGTCTTTTCATCATCTTAACAGTGTGTTTTGAAGACCAGTTGTTTTTTGGATGACATCTGATTTTTCCATTTATCATTTCTTTTCTTTTATGGATCATGATTTTTGCCGTTGCATCTGAGAAATCTTTGCCTAACTTGAAGTCCTGTGTTTTCTTGTAGAAGTTTAACACTTTCAGGTTTGCATTTGGGCCTATGAACCATTTTAAGTAAATTTTTATGTATTTTGTGAGGTTCAAGTTAGGCATATGGATAGCCAGTTCAGGCACCTTTTGTTGAAAAGATTGTCCTTTATTTAGTTGCCTTTATATATTTGTAAAAAGTAAAAGTATGATATATGATTTGCAGATATTTTCTTCCACTTGGTGGGTTGTTTTTTTAGTTTCCTGATGGTACCTTTTAAAGAGCAAAAGGTTTGGGGGCGCCGGGGTGGCTCAGTCTGTTGAGCGTCCAACTTCGGCTCAGGTCATGATCTCACGGTTCATGAGTTTGAGTCCCGCTTTGGGCTCTGTACTGATGGCTCAGAGCCTGGAACCTGCTTTGGATTCTGTGTCTCCCTCTCTCTCTGACCCTCCCCTGCTCGTGCTCTGTTTCTCTCTGTCTCTCAAAAATGAATAAATGTTAAAAAATATTTTTTTAAATAAAGAGCAAAAGGTTTCAATTTTGATGAAGTGTAATTTATCTTGTTAAAACTTTTGTCGTCTGTGCTTTTGGTGTCATGATGAAGAAATCATTGACTAATCCCAGGTCATGAGGATTTACTTTTATGTTTTCCTCTGAGTTTTATCACTATAGCTCTCACATTGTGGTCTCTGATCCACTTTGAGTCAATTTTGTATATGGTGTGAGGTAGGGGATCTAACGTCAATATTTTACATGTGGATATCAAGTTATCCTAGCATCATTTGCTGAAAAGAATAGTCTTTCCCCACTGAATTGTCTTGGTAACCCTTGTCAAATATCAACTAACCCTAAATGTAATGTAAATTGTAACCCAATCAAAATTGTATAGACTCCCAATTTTATTCCACTGACCTGTCTTTCTGTTTTCATGCCCGTACCGCACTACCTTAATTACTGTAGCTTCATAGTAAGTCTTGCAATTGAGTAGTGGAAGTCTTCCAACTGACGTATCTTCCTCAAAATTATTTTGGCTATTCTAGTTGCTTTGATTTTCCTTAAAAATTATCGACTCAGCTTGTTAATTTATTAATATTAAAAAATTATTTTTGCTCAGATCTTGATTATGACTGTGTTGCATTTATACATCATTTTGGGGAGAATTGACATCTGAACAATATTGAGTTTTCCAATATTGAACATGGTATATCTCTCCATTTACTCAAGTCTTTTTGATTTCTTTCGTCAGTGTTTTATAGTTTTCAGTGAACAGGTTTGCATGTTTTTGTTAGGTTAATCCATAAATATTTCATAGCTTCGGTGATATTTAAATGGTACTTTAAAAGATTTCATGTCTGTTCATTGCTTGCATATAGAAATGCAGTTGCTTTTTATATATTGATCTGGTCTCCTGTGATCTTGTATCTTTATGCTTTTAAACTTTCTTATTAATTCTTGCAGCTGTTTTGTAGAATGGGGGGGGGATTTTCTATATATACAATCATGTCATCCACAAATATAGGCAGTTTTATTTCTGTCTTTCCAATTCATATGCCTTTCTCCTGTCTTGTTGCACGGTCTAGAACCTCCAGTACAATGCTGAATAAGAGTGATGAAAGGACACTACCTTGCTTTGTTCCTGATCTTAGCAGGAAGCATTCAATCTTTCACTGTTAAGTATGATGTTAACTATACATTTTTGTATATGCCGTTGATCAGATTGAGGACTGTCCCTTCCATTCCTAATTTGTATTTTTTTTAATGTTTATTTTTGAGAGAGAGAGAGAGAAAGACAGTGAGAGCAGAGGAGGGGCAGAGAGAGAGGGAGACACAGAATCTGAGGCAGGTTCCAGGTTCTGAGCCGTCAGCACAGAGCCCAAAGTGGGGCTCAAACTCAAGAACCGTGAGATCATGACCTGAGCTGAAGTTGGATGCTTAACTGACTGAACCACCCAGGTGTCCAAGTTTTCCTGTTTTCTTTTTCTTTTTTTTTAATGTTTGTTTTTTAGAGAGAGAGAGAGAGACAGAGACAGAGCCTGAATGGGGAAAGGGCAGAGAAAGAGGGAGACACAGAATAGGAAGCAGGCTCCAGGCTCCAGGTTGTCAGCACAGAGCCTGACATGGGGCTTGAATTCATGAACTGTGAGATCATAACCCGAGCCTAAGTTGGACACTTCACTGACTGCGCCACCCAGGTGCCCTGAGTTTTTCTTTTTCAATCGTGCATGGATGTTGAATTTTTTCCATAAACTTTTTCAGTAGCTAGTACCTTTTTCTCTTTAGTCTGTTAATATGACGAATTACATTGGTTTTTTTTTTTTTAATGTTTATTTTTAAGAGAGTACAAGCAGGGGAGGGACAGGAAAGGGGACAGAGGATCTGAAGCAGGCTCTGAGCTGACATCAGTGAGCCCAACGTGGGATTTGACCTCATGAACTGGGAGATCATGACCTGAGCCGAAGTCAGACACTCAATGTGACTGAGCCACCCAGGCACCCCTACACTGATTTTTCAAAGTTGAACCAGCCTTCCATTCCTGGGATAAACTGCACTTGGCTATGTTGCGTTATTATGATACAATTTCCTGTCTGAGGGCGGCTCTTCGTCTTCTTCCCAATTTTTCTTTTCTCCTGTTTTTAGTCATCTGGTACCTTCCTTTCCTTTCAAAAAGATATCCCTTAATTAGAACATTCTCCAGCACTCCCTGAAGATTGTGCCTTCAGCCTTCACCTCCTCATTTCATTCTCCTTCCTTATCTCTCTCTCAGTGGTCCCCAGCGACTTCCTGGAGATGTGTCTTCAAGGCTTTCCTTCAGAATCACTTGCCTTGGTTACTGTAGGCTACAGTCTATTTCTTCCTGAACCTTATCGCTCTGGCCTTAGGGGCTCCTCCTCCTGAGTCAGTTCTGCCTTGCCTGGCCCCCAGCCTCCTAAATCTTTGGGCTTCTGTGGCAGCGTCCCAACCTGTCTCCCACTCCCTGCATGAATTTTACTCTTGATGAGTCTTCTTTTTTTAAAGTTTATTTTGAGAGAGAGAGCATGAGCACAGGAGGAGCAGAGAGAGAGAGAATCCCAAGCAGGGTCTGCACTTGAACCTATGAACCGTGAGATCATGACCCGAGCCAAAGCCAAGAGTCAGACACTCAACCAACCGAGCCACCCAGGGTGCTGCCTGATGAGTCTTCTCGAAGCTATGTGCTCATGCTGCTGTTTCCTGCAGTAGTCTTTCATGCTTCTGTTGTATGAGGATGGTGCTAGGCTTCCTCAGCCCAGCGTTCAGATCCCCTTCAGTCAGGCTCTGGTCTGCCTTTCCAGCACTGTCTTCTCTGGAGAAATCTTCTCAGGATCAGAAAATCTGGACTATTTATTCGAGGACCCCGAGTATCTCACAAACATGAGTTTCGTGGGTACTCTTTCCAGGGATGCCCTTTCCCATGCCTGCCAGACTCACCAACTCTGCCCCTCAGCCCAGGCCCAGTGTGCCCTGGCCTGCCCAGAGGTTCTCCTCTGGCCCCCATGCTCCCTTCGTCTCCTTGCTTGGTGTGAGGCGGTTTCTACTTCCTGTCACCGGTTCTTTGTCTGTCTTGACCACTTATCTCTTCACCTGGATTGTAAGCTTCTGTAGAGCAGGGGTTCTTTCCTTGTGATAAGTAGGTTGTGTTTTTCTCTGCCATGTTTTTACATGAAATGACAATGGTGGGATTCTGAGGTGGATGGGTTTGGGATGGGGTTTGGGGGAGCTGCGAGTCATCATAAGAGTTGGTGGAGCTGGTAATCTGAGTTTGCCCTTTCCCTGAAGGCACATCCAGGAAGTATCTGGAAGGTATCCAGAAAGTGGTTGAGGGGAGTTTATAATGTCCTTCAGCCAGGAAACCAGAATTTATTGTGCAGCCAAGGAGTGAGCGGGACTTTGAGACAGGAAAGAGAAAGTCTCTTTCTGTTCATGGATTGGGACGGTCACGGGGTAGGATGTCTCCAGGGAAATATGGCACCACATCCAGCATGGAGCCCACATGGCCTCCAGGTGAAGCTGGCTGAGGACCCTGGGGAGAGGTCAGGATATCTCAGAGCTAGGGTAGAGAAAGCCTTCAGGTGGAATGCAGACCTGAGTCAAGGACAGGGCTTTTAGGATCCCGTGACAAAGAAGACCCTGGAAGAAGAGGGAAGGGGCAGGGGGGCTGTCTGCCAGCTCACTGCCAAGCAGCTGAAGTCCCAGAGGGCTTCAGGAACTACAATGGAAGGTTCCAGGGCCAGTCCAAGTTCCTTTCTGTAGTTGAGACTAAGAATTAAGTTTTTCGAGAGAGAGATGGCATCCTAGAAGCCTGAGCAGACGTCTTTGCATGGCTTCTGTCCTGTGTGGCCTGAGGCCAGGGCAGGACTGGGATCAGTTTACCCAGATATCTCAGGAGATGTACCTGCCAAGAAAAAGTTTGTCTCAACAGCGCCTTTGCCAGGATCTGACATGTGCTGTGTAAACTCGCTCTCATGGGGTGTGTAGTGTTGTGTTTTGGTTTCCCTTTGCTTCTCAGTAAGTGTTCCTTTCCAAAGAATTCCAACCTTGTCTCTGTGACCTGAGGGGCAGTAGTATTTTTCCACACACACATCTCAGCACGGAGAAGGGCACTAGTGAGGAGCAGAGGGTGATGGTGGGTGCTCTCCAGCTGGTATGGTGGACTTGTCAGAGGGCTTTGGTGCTGGTGCAGAGAAGGAATAGAAGCCTAGGAAGAGGAGATGAGACCCACTGTTGACACTGAACCCTACTGGCTGGGGACCCCATCCTTCTCTCATTTCCCAGGGGATTTAGCACAGTGCTGGGTATCTCATGGGATGCCAGGAAGTGCTTGCTTCATTGCAGTTGATTCCTAGGGAATGATAAGCTAATATAAAAATAATAATAAGCTAAGGCTTCTCTGCCAAAGGTACCCCTTTGTCCTGCTCTGGCCTTCATCGCATTTTCAAAAACTGAAATCTTGCAATACTTATGGAACCTTCCTCACAATGCCCCTGCCACCCCCCGCATACACAGCTCCATCACAGCGTCCCCAGTATCCTTAACCTTTTCAGCTCTGGAGCCATGGACACATTCAGTATGATTTTTCAGAGACTCGGTTCCTTAGGGCCTTAACATATCATGGGCCAGCCAAGCTTTGGCCTTTGAGGAAGTCAGAGAGCCTGACCTATTATGCTCGGCTACTCCCTGTGGTCAGCCATGGGTGGGTGTTCTTGGCATTGGTTTGCTCATGGCTGGGTGTGCGTTTGCTAATGTGGGGGCTGAGGGATCCATGCTTGGGGGCTGAAGGGTCAGGCCTGGGGCTCCAGGGACTGGTTGGAGCTCCAGGCTGGAGCTTAGTGTCTTCATCTCTCCCTCTGCAGCTTATCTCCAATGTCCTCATTTTCTCCTGCACCAACATCGTGGGTGTCTGCACCCACTACCCGGCTGAGGTCTCCCAGAGACAGGCCTTCCAGGAAACCCGGGAGTGCATCCAGGCACGGCTCCACTCACAACGGGAGAACCAGCAACAGGTGAGTGAGGCCCTCTTGTCCTTGCGTGGCTACAGGGAGCAGAGGCCCAGGACCTGCCTTAGCCCAGCTGCCCGCCACCCCACCAGCCGAGCTCCTTGTAGCTGCCCGGCCCCGCCTTCCTGGGCAGGGACTCAGCCAGAGGGGGATGTTTTTCCCTGGAGGGAGCCTAGCATTTCTGGCTCTGTGAGCATGCTCTAGGGAGACCTTGGAGAAAGATCTCTCCCCCAGCCCTTGCCCACTGCCTCCTCAGTGTTCCCCTGTGGACTGCAAAGAAGCCAGGCGGCCCAGGCCCTGGGCACAGAAAAGCACCCTCCGCCCCTCCCCAGTGCTGATGAGTTGGAGTGGTGATGTAGAGCATCGGCATTCCCACTTGGGACTCAGGTGCTCCCCCAAGAGGGGGGGGGCGCTATCAGCCCCTGGGACACCCTCGCTAGGCACTTCCTCTGTGCTGAGTTCTGGGGTTTGGTTGGTTCAGAGAAAGGATGATGGTTCTGTCTCCCCTTAAACCTCATCCTCAGAGAACTGTTGGGAGGGAAGTAAGCCACTCACTGTGGGCCGTAGACTTGCAGGCCTTCTCCCAGTGAGCACTGGGGCAGAGGGTCCTGCCCCTGTGTGCTCTCTTGGGTGAGGGCAGGGCAAGGACTGCGGGCTGGTCAGCGTTCCCCTCCTGGCTGCCTGGCATCCCATTTGGGGCTCAGGCTGCCTGTCATCTCCTGCGTGTGAACCAGACGAGGTCTGGGGACTCCGGGACACAGTGGAGCTGAATAGTTCGCAGACAGAAGCCCCGGAGATGGGGCCATGTGACCCCAGGGAGCATGTGGGCAGGTCAGCAGGGCGGCAGGTCCCCCACTGGACTTGTACCAGTTGTCGCGCTTAGAGATGGAGTTACTCCGAAGCAGGTTCTCCTCTCTTCTTATGTTCGTGTCTACCCAGCAAACTGAATGGAGTCCTGCTGCCTTCGAGCTTGGGGGTAAGGGAGACAAAAGCCTAGGCAGTGGTAGTCCCACGCGCCCTCCTCGCTGGCCCAGAGCGCGTGCCGTGGACGTCCCAGGGTGCCCTTTGACCACAGTGTGAGAGGGTCTCTGACTCTGTCTGGATGCGTCCTGAGGAGTTCATGGCATGGGCTAGCCGCATCCGGATGGCTGAGCAAAGGTGTAACGTTCCGCAGTGTCTCTCTGGCACCATTCCTCCCCACCCCCGCCAGTCGCTGCCTGTCCCTGCTTCCCGTCCAGCCCTGCTGCTGCGGCCGTTGTGTCCTGCCAGGTCCCCAGCTCATGCTGTCCAGTCGGAGGCCTGGCTTGCCCTAGGCATTCTTCTGGCCCTGTCTGAACTCCCGGTCCAGCTCTTGAATGAGACGCATGCTCAGCAGCGTCCCGGAGTCCTCCCGCTGTCTTTTCCTGACAAGCTCGCTGCACCTCTGCAACCTACTGGAGGCCCCTCCGTGCCTCCACGGCCCCCTCTCTGATCCTGGTTCTAGGCCCTGGCATCTCTTGACAGAAATCCTTCCCCTTTTGTGTTAGGGAGTATCCCTTCTCTCTCCTGGACCTTGTCCCTTCTCCAGTAAAATGAGCCTTTTACAGCTCATCACAGTTTCCTTGCACTAGCCCTGGACGGGCTGGACATTCCAGCAAATCCACAGGGACTTGGGAGAGAAAATCTATTTGGTTTACCATGTTCTGAGCCAAGATACCAGAGAAAGGGAAGGCATAGTTAGTGGGGACAGGCTCTCCTCACCCAGCCAGAGCCTTGTGGCTCTTGTGTCTCCCCCTGCCCTTGGGTCCTTGGGAACACCCCTTGGTGCTCCCTAATAATGGGACTCAGAACTGTTTCCCAACCACCCCGCCCCAAGCTTCCCGACCCTCAGCCCCAGAGGTGGTTATAGATGTAGATCTTGCATGGATATAAACCGTACGTAGCACGCTTTCTCCCAGCTGTCTTGTATTTCCACAGAACTGCACTTTATTTTGTTTTTGTCACCAGTAACCATTTACCGAGAGTTCAGTAAATAGGAGGTGGCCTTCAGTGGCCATGTCCGCTGATGCTCTGGGAGACCGAGCTAACCCACAGAGAGCGCCCTCACTGGATTACCCGTGTTTTCCAGGCTGCACGCCAGCCATCGGCCGCGGAGCTGAGCACGACCCAGCTCCATCCTTGGGGGTGTCTCATTGCGTGCACTGCAAGGAGACCCTGTGAACAGGCCACCAAACCACCGAGTGATCAGGGATTCTGCAGGAAGGCCCTGGGTGGTGAAGGGGATGCCGCTGCCAGAGCCAGGGGACCCCATTCCCGGCAAGGGGGGAAACCTGAAGGAGGCCTCCTGGCCGAATGTAAGGATGGTGAGTCTAGCTGAGGAGCTTGTGTGCAAAGGCAAGAAAACACCACCAGGGGCTTGGGAAGCTTCCCATGGTTCACTGCGTCTGGAGCAGAGTGCAGATTTCAGTGCAGGGCATGCTGGGAGCTGGCAATGAGATGCCCCCGAGGACAGAGCTGTGTCGTGCGTAGCTCCGCAGCTGACGGCCTGCGAGGAGCACGCAGAAGGGAGGCCAAGTCCAGACCCTATCAGGGCCCCACGGGACCCTCCCCTCCGCAGCGTGGCCCCAGCCCCTCTCCCTGATTCTCTCCCACCTCTTCTCTCGGTTTCTCAGAGTCACTGTGATTTCCCCTCTTTCCTGGATTACTCTCCCCTGCGTGGAAATGGAGCTCCCCCAGCCTCTGCCTTCTGGTCCCCATGAAGCCTTCTCTGACCACCCCATTCCCCCCAGCCCGGGTCAGGTACCCCTGCTCAGTGCCCCACAGCACCCTGCACCCCCACGAGACTGGGAGCTTTGCGAAGAAGGAACCTTGCCTGTCTTGCTCACAGTTACAACTCTTGGCACTCAGCATGATAGGTGCTCAGTAAATATTTGATGACTAATTGAATGAATCTCATTTAATGCCCTCAACAACTCCATCCCTATTTATAGATGGGGAACCTGAAGCTCAGAGAGGTTCCGTAATTTGCATGAGGTCACACGGATTCCAGGGGCTCAGTACTACAGGTTCCCCAGGAGAGCTCTTCCCCAAGTATATGCACAGAAAAACCAGGAGGTTGCCGGGGGAGACAGGATTCAAGGAGCCCCGGGGGCGTGACTCTAGCCCCACCCCCCCCACAGGTGTTAGCTCTGTGGATTTCAGGTGACCTGAGAGGTTTCCTAGGGGCTTGCAGGTGGGGGCCCAGGCAGGTGGAAGGAGCTGTGACGAAAGCATGTGCTTCCCTCCCCAGGAGCGGCTCCTGCTGTCTGTCCTGCCCCGTCATGTTGCCATGGAGATGAAAGCAGACATCAATGCCAAGCAGGAGGATATGATGTTCCATAAGATTTACATCCAGAAACATGACAACGTGAGGTAGGAGTGAGGCTGGGGGGTGAGGGTGGGGTGGGAGGTCTGAACCCCCGGGGAGACAACATTTCCAGTTCCTCCCCTTCAGGGGAACACAGCCCGACCAGTGGTCTGTGGCTTTGGGGTGTGTGTTGTCTGGGCGCCCCCGCCGCACCACGCCCTCTAGGTTGGTGAAATGAATTATTATCGGGGAATTGGAGGTGAAGCTGCAGGGAGAAGATATAGAAGGAAGGAGGAGGAAGGGGAAAGCGGTCACACCAGCTGTCGGGGAAATTCCTAGCCTAACAAGGGAGATGGAAAGCAGACTTAGGACCCACGTGTCACTATCATCATCTCAACCTTCATCACCATCTAGCAGCTTCCATGCCTTCTAAACCAGGGTGTGCCAGGCACTGAACCAGGCGTTACCCACCTATTGCTAATCATCCTGACCATGCAGCAAGGTGGGGACCCTTATCAGCATCCCTCGTTTAGAGACTCCACTTGGAATGGCTAAGACCCCCACCCAGGGTCACTCAGCCAGGAGTGGTAAAGCTGGGGTGCGTCTAGGTTGGCCCACCCCGAAGCCCATGCCCCTTTTACTGCACATTCGTCGCTTCTCTAGACAGAAGCTGCTGACAGCAGAGACGTGCAAACAGATGTAGACTAATAGAGGGTAAAATCTGCTTATGAGTTCCACGGGGACATGGAGCTTCCATGCACGGCTTCCTGGAGAGCCCAGTAATCCTCCCACGTGCACAATGAGCTGCTGTGTTCGCCTTTGAGAAAGTTACTTTCTCCCTGGGCAGGTGTTCCTGGGCCCCACAAGTCTTCTAAGCTGGTATAGAGGGAACCTTTCGAGGCTTGGGCTGAGTTTCACAAAGGGATTAAATGGAATAATATGAATTATTATGCATGTGCGCGTGCACACACACACACACACACACATCCATTCAAGGCGAGGCTGGTGGGGCACAGTGTTTTCAGGTAGAAATTGTCAGAAGTTCAGGCAGAATTGCCCAGTTCTCAAGTATGCCCTGGAGTCCAAGAGTGTTCTTCCTGCCCGTGCTTCCTGTATCCATCTTTCAAAACAGACTGTAAGCCTTTGGGAGGAAAAGGGACCTGAATGACACTTTTGTCCTCATCTTGGGGGTCCTCCAACCCCCCTGAAGCCCACCCATGCCCCACTGTCAGCCAGTGGTAGGAAGAAAGCTGCCCCTGGCCAAGTCCCTGTGTCTGCCCAAAGCGCAGAGAGAGAAGTGGGGCCCAGGACTTGGTAGTCGTGCTGACACGCTGGTCTCCCACTTCTTCTCACACCTGTCTCTGACCCCCCAAGGTGGAAAATTTGCTAACGACAGTAATTCTACTTGTGTAGTGCCTTCTTTAACCCACCCACTGTTCTGAATGTTTTCCTGTATTCACAGGGTCCTCACAGTAAATATAAGAGGTTGGTGCCGTTATTATCTCCATTTGATAGGAAACCGTGGCACAGAGATTAATTTGTCTAAGATCTCAGAGCTGGTTAATAGGACAGCCGCCTCCAGAAGGCTTTTTGGTATCAGAGGTCTTACCTAGCCTGACTAGGTGTTTTTTATATGCCTGGGAGAAAGGAGTGTGTATGAGGATTTGTGGGAAGGAGTCAGGGAGCCCCCAAGTCAAGGGGAGACTCAGAAGAGAGAGAGAAAGGAGGTTTGGCTTCTTGCATGTGTGTGCCCGTATGTGTGTGTGTGTGTGTGTGTGTGTGTGTGTGTGTGTGTGTGAGAGAGAGAGAGAGAGAGAGAGAGAGAGAAAGAGAGGAGAGAGAGGAAGGGAGACTGAGGACCCACCAGGGCCCTTTCCTGTGTGACAGAAACCCCTGAAATCTGGGGGACTTGATGACACGTAAAGAAAGAGCCTTCCCTATTAGAACAAATCCCAGAAGCCCAAAGTTCAGGTGAGGAGTAATTCGCCTAGTGGTTCCAGCACATATGAAGCCCCGAGCTCCCCGTTTCTGGGATTTTCTCTCTCGGTCCTGTCTTCACCACCTCGCCGGCCCTGGCGTCCTTCCAAACACAGCCTGGACGAAAGGTGCTTTCCTTGACCGTTCTCGGTGCGGCTGCGCTTTCGGCAGATTCCACTCAGATAGAGGGTAGAACACAAAGGGAATGAGGAAAATTTACTGCTCAGAAGCAGTTTGGCATTGAAGGCACAGGTTCTCAGCCTGGCTTGGCTAACACATCCGGCCACCTCTGTGTCTCTGCCCAGCTCCTCACCCACTCACCTCCCTCTCTCAGTTGCTTTGGGCCCCTACCCCTGCAGTAAGGGGGTTTGGTCAGAGGGGCTGGCTCACGCTTCTTCTACCACCACGGGGAGTGGCCCACCCCTGGGGTGACGTCCCTCTCACCCTTCCGCTCCCACAGAGACCTCACTTTGGGTGGGTAAAAGAATAGTGCTCTCGGGACGCCTGGGTGGCTCAGTCAAGGTTGAGTGTCCAGCTTCGGTTCAGGTCATGATCTCACAGCTCGTGAGTTCGAGCCCCGCATCAGGCTTGTGGTTGTCATTGCAAAGCCCGCTTCAGATCCTCTGTCCTCCTCGCTCTCTGCCCCCGCCCCCCTCTACTCACACGTGTGCACACCCTCTCTTTCTCTGTCTAAAAAATAAACGTTGAAAAAAAAATAGTACTCTAATCACAAAGTGGCTGGAGTGTCAGTGTCCATGTGGCAAGAATCAGACCTCCAGCCACAGCGGGGTATTTCTGTCTTAGGATGTGTGGAGGATCGATGACAGCAATCGAGAAAGAGATAAAAGGAGAGAAGAATCAAGCTGCTGCCCCTTTTATAGGGACAGACGTGATTCCGACTCTGAAATTGCCAGGCTAGTTGTGGCCGGTACGCATCCGAGACCAGCCACAAGCAATCATATGCAAATATCTAGCTGGAGCCCTGCTCCTTGTTCCATTAGCAGCCCTGGCTGCAGCTCTTGATGGAAACACATTGCATGCTTAGTCTCTCTTTTGGGTTGAACCTTTGACTCGGGTCGGGGGTTGAGTAGTAGGTGGAGGGGTGACATCATAGTGTAGAAGGGCACTTTGGGGCTGGGCTCATGGGGGAGTGATTAGGCTTGGGGTTAGACAGCGCTGCGTGTCACCTGAGCTCTGCTGTTTCTTGGCCATGTGACCAGGGCAAGTTATAGGCACCGATACTCTGAACATCAGTCTCCTCATCTGCATGACAGGGCAGGAAGAATACTTACTTAGTGGGTTGTGAAAAGCAGATGAAACCGTGTGAGGAAAGTGCTTAGTGCCGTGTCTGGCACAGGACATGTGTTCAGTAATTGGGAACAGCTATGATTGTTGTTACTGCTATTCTGATTATTATCGCACTCCTATCAACACAGAAAGGCCTGGGGACTCTCTAGCTGGAGAGTGGAAGGGTGATGAGTCACGTTTGTCAATTCTCTGCGGAGTTGTAATATTTAGAGAGGGTGATGACATGCTGCTCTCTAGCCCCTCCAAGAGCAAGGCCACAAGAAAAATAAATCAACCCTGCGGTGTGACAGGCTGGGCCCGGATCTACGGAAGGGGAAGAGACTAATGGGTGGGGAGAGTTTGGCCTGGGCAGGCCCTCGCCGCTCTCTGTGGCCTCCCCCTTTCCTGGCCCCCAACAGAACAGTTGCTCCTCGAATGGCCAGGAGGCTGTCAGGTACTTTGGTGCTGGCTATGCATTGAGGTGGGCCAGAGCCCAGGGAACCCTTGGAGACCCCCTCCCTGGAGCCCCCAGCCTCTCCCATCTGACACGTGGGGATGGATGGAGATGTGTTAATCCCCCCGGCTGGACAGTCGGGGCTGGGGCCCATTGCTGGGGTGTCAGACCTGTGGCTTGAGAGCCCTCCTCACCATCCTTTCCCCCCAGATGCCTGCCTCTCCTGCAGCTGGCAGAGGCAGGGGCTGTGCCATCCTGAGACAAAGGCCTCCAGCACATGCCAGCAGAGACAGCTCTGGGCTGGGGGCCTCCAGTGCTCTGCCTTGGAGGAGGGACAGTGAGGTTGGAGGACAGGGCCAGCCCTAGAAGCTCATAGCAGTGGAAGGCACGTCCCCGCGGGTCACAGTAAGTGTACAGATATTGCCAGAGCCTAGGTGCCACCAGATTACCCTTGCCAAGAGGTCACCATTGTGAAACAAGATGAGTGTCCATGTTGAGCAGCGTGGGGCACACCCCGCTCTGCCACTTAATAGCTCTGGGAACTTGGGTAGGTCATCTAACCTGAGCCTCAGTTTCCTCATCTGTAACGGGAATAGTGGTGTCCCCTCACGCATCCATTAAGTGGATGTTTTTCTCTGCTTCCATGTGTTGGGACCACCAACTGCACTCACAGACACTTAGCTATGAGGCAGGGCTTTCTGTGGGAATTAAGAGGGACCCTTTCTCTGATTTTGGCAAGCTCACTTTCTGTTCAGGAAGACCTATACTACACAATGGATTCATTAGTAAACTGGGAATGTATCACATGAGGAACGGGGGTAGGGCTTTGCATTCTTGAAGAGTATAGATGTTACAAAACGTACTGCTCAATTATCTTGTCATGATAGAAGCCACAAAGGAACAGACCCTGTAAGATGGGGCCCTAGGACTTACTCCTTGTGGGGGTGCCCTTGGCCAGGCCCCCCACCCAGGCGGTAGCTGTAGACTGTTTGTCTTATGGAGCTGAAGCAGACTACCAGGCAAGAGTCAAGGTCAGGTAACCAATACCCCACATGTTTCAGGCCTCAGGGAACACCTGAAGGATTCTGAAGGGTACTGAAGGATTCTCCACTTCCATAAGGATCGCAGTTGAATGAGGACAGCTCCACACCCGAATACCTGTCCTTTATGTTTTAAAGGTTGTAGATGGTGGGAAGGCCAGAGAGCATTCCAGACTGCCATCTGTGCCAATTCCTCCCCGGGGCGCTGGTCCTCAGCTGAGGTAACACGTTCCTCACCTGGCCCCATCTGTTTGGACCTTGGAAGGGGTTCTGGATGGAGTGCGGGGGTCTTGGCTAATTGGCTTGAATCGCAGCCTCATTCTAACGGGCCTGGCCAGAAGAGCTGCTACCCCAGGGGTGAAAATGAGGTGACGCCCATCCCTGCACAGTGGAGGTGTGGCGGGGTCTGGGGAAGGCTGCGCTCTTCTCACTCACTTCCCTCCTTTCCCTTCTCTCCTCAGCCTCTCCTGAACCTCCCCCTTTTAAGGTTATCATCTCCTCTCCCGTCTCCTTCAAGGACTTGGCTGTGTTCCCCAGGTCGCTCTGGTGTCTGGCTCAGCCGCAGCATGGCTCTGAATTATAATGGCCTCGCGACAACGTCCGCGATGCTCAGATACCTGTGGGTAGATTGTGCACCCTGCGGGCAGAGAGGGAAAATGTTACCTCCAGTCATCTTCCGGCAACCGACCGCATGAGGGATGGTCCCATAAACACCTAGCATTCCTGTCTCCAACCTGATATTAAGAAAAGTATTCTGAGCTCTACGCTCAGTTATAGACAGAAGTGGCCTTTATAGTATTATCTCATTCATTCCATGTTTATTGTGCTGCCACTCTTGGCCAGGCGTGACTAGGAGTAGACAGAAAAGATGCCACACTTACCCCTCAGGGACTGTCCAGGCCTCTCCAGTGAGGTCGGGCCGAGCCCAGTGCATGAGAACAGCAGCCTCAGAACGCAGCTGGCCCCATGCGGGAAGCCACTGGGGTTGGGTCTTTTCTTTTTACTTAAGTAACTAAACACAGAATTCTTTTACTTGTGGTAAAATATACGTAGTATAAAACTGACCATTTTAACCATTCACATGGTTGTGCAAACCACCACCACCATCCATCTCCAGAACCTTTTTTCATCTTGTGAAACTGAAACTGTTAAACAACTCCCCATACCTCCCTCACCTGGCCCCTGACAAACACCATTCTACTTTCTGCCTTTTAATTTGGCTTCTCTAGGTACCTTATTTAAGTGGGATCATATAGTATCTGTTCTTTTGTGACAGGTTTATGTCACTCAGGATAATGTATTCAAGGTTAATGCATGTTGTAGCATGTGTCAGGTTTTCCATTCTCTTTTTTTTTTTTTTTGATGTTTTTAATGTTTATTTTCGAGAGAGAGAGACAGAGCGTAAGAAGGGAAGGGGCAGAGAGAGAGGGAGACACAGAATCTGAAGCAGGCTCCGGACTCCAAGATGTCAGCACAGAGCCCAATGCGGTGCTTGAACCCACAGAACATGAGATCATGACCTGAGCCAAAGTAAGACGCTTAACTGACTGAGCCACCCAGGTGCCCCCAATTTTTAATTTTTTAAGGAAGCCCATGCTGCTTTCTATAGTGGTTCACCTTCTGACCTTTCCACCAGCAGTGTATAAGGGCTCTAGTCTCTTCACTTCCTTGCGGGGACTTAGGTCTTCACAAGAGACGTAAGTTTGCCCTTGGACACGGAATGGGGATCAGGGGGCAATGGAGCCAGTAGCCAGCAAGGACTTACTGTTTTAGCTCTTTGGACTAAAAATTGGGGGCCCTGGGGTAGGTAGGAAGGGAGAGAAGTTAGGGTGAAGAAGGACTAACCTGTTGAATGTGTCAAGCTATGTCTCTGAAATTCTGGTTCTTATAAGAACTCAGAATAAGAAAGATATCAGAGAAGATATCATGAAGATGGAAGAGTTAGAATCAGATCCTAGAAGAAAATAATCTGTTTTCAACCTCTTTTATTATATAAAGGATGTATGTTCTTTGTAGACAAATTAGGAATCAACAGTATAAGAAGACAATAGCAAGCCCCATGTTCTCATCACTGAGAGGTCACTGACTACCGCAGTCCCCTCCCCTTCGTGGGCTTCTCCCTCGAGACACATTTCCCCAGCTCTTGGCAAGGCTTCGTGAACACAAAGTCCATTGTCTAGGTGGTGGGTGTAGGATTTGGTGGGCAGAAACAAGATCAGGGGAAGGAATGGGGTCTGCAGGGGTCCCGAGGCTGACAACGTGGATTCCAGGACATAGATGGACCCCAGACCCTCTGGACCCGATCCTGACAGGCCAGTCGTGGGGCCCTTCCCGTTTCTGAAGGAGGGTGTCCATTTCCGTGAGAGTGGGGAGTGCATGGCTGTCCCTGGGCGGATCGCTCTGTGGGTGGGGTCTGTGCAGATATCCATTGTGTTCAGCATTCTCTCATCGGCCCTCCCCCTTTGCCTCTCCCAGCCTGTCCCTCAGAGGGGGCATGGTCCACATGCCTGGTCTGATTGTTTTTGCACCACCCCTTAGAAAATGCCCAGCCACCTGGCATTCATTCTCAGCCAGATGTTGATATGACCACACCACACTGACCATGCCGCTCACCTAAGTGCTTGCAAGTGACCCTCGCTCTTCCTTTATCTTACAAGGGCATGGATCCGAGAGGCTCCCCAGGTTGCAGGGCTTGGAGCAAATGGGAGGCATGCCGCGAGGGGGTAGACCCCTGGCCTGTGGCTGGGCCTTCGCAGGCCACGCTGCTGGGGTCCCCAGGGCACTTCTTGCCCTGCTTCCCTAAGACCTTTAGCCCCTGCTAGGCCCAGCATCCTGGGAATTGGGCTGAGACCTGGCCATTCTCCCTTCCTGCCTCTATGCCATGACCTCTCCTGGGCCGGACTCAACAGATGGTTTGGCCCTAGCATCTCTTGAGCCTTCTCTGCCCACAGGGCCGAGGACTGCAGATCAGAGTAGCAGGTCCTTGGCACAGCCTCCCACGCAGACCACTGTGAGAACTCGGCATCTGGGCATCCCATGCGCTGCTGGGGGCGGCTTCCTGTTCAGGAGCGGGGTCAGACTCTAAATCTTCATCAGGTCACGGTGCCTGTTGGTGCAAGAGGGAGCAACAGTGAGGAAATGTGCTTACCCAAAAATACGCGTGGGCAAGCTGAGCTGGGCTGCGACAGAACGCCGAAGGGCCTATTGTGGTAATTGGGCTAAAGTGCCTGCCTGCTCTTGCCTCTGGAGTAGGAGGCAGGCCACCACGAGTGACGGATGGCAGGCAATTAGGGAGGAGTGCACTACCCGAGCGGGCCGTCGCTGCTTCCGCGCGCCCACCGCAGGACCTGATCGCGTTGCCGAGATGAGCTCTCAAGTGGGAGCCGATCAATGAACGAGGACCCGACTGCATGTCTGGGCCCGGCGTGGCTGTAAGATGGCCTTTAGGATTACCAAGGAGCACATCGGGAGACCTGGGCCAGTAGACCAGTCTGCGGTTGGGTCAACCTCAAAAACAGGAGCTTCCAGAGTGACAGCCGCTGGAGTAGAATCCTCCCCCGAGGCAGCAGAGGAGGGTGACTTTGCCTTTGACAGGAGGTGGGGGGAACGTGGAGGTGGCAGAATTTCCATAAATGTTCAGAGCTGTGACCTCAGAGACCCCGTCCAAACCTCTGCAAAGTGAGGCACCTGCTCCGAGCCGCTCCTCTCCAGCTGGCTGGCTCACCACCCACTTGTCAGCCCGCAGCCCACCCTCTCGGACTCCTCAGCAGCTCTCGAAAGCCCCAGGAGGGGCCACGGAGAGTAGATCCCCGCGGGCCGGAGGGAGGCTCTGGCTTTCTCAGTCCCCTGCAGGCCCTTCGCACACTGACGTCGTCAGCGTTGTTTCCGACGCCTCCTGGCACGAACCAGGAAGCTGCTCATGGCCTCTGCAGCCATTCTACCATTTATTCTGTGGATGTAGTTGGAGTGTCTGCTGGGCTCAGGCCCGGGGCTCCACACTCTCCTGTCTTAGGTAACCTGCATGGGATCCCAAGAGGCCCCATGGGGTCAAAGGAAGAACTACTGGAGTTACTGGTCTTGCCTCTTGCTTGCTTTGAAATTATGAGTATTCTCTTCCATTCAACAGATCTGTATTAGACACTGTTATGAGTTGAATTGTGTCCCCCTACAAGATATGTTGAAGTCCTAACCCCTGGTCCCTGTGAATGCGGCCTTATTTGGAAATAGGATCTTTGACGATGAAATCAGGTTAGGATGCTAGTGTACGGTGGGCCCCTAATCCAATATAAGCGGTGTCCTTATAAGAAAACTGTCGTATAAAGACACAGATACACAGGGACAACACTGTGTGAGGACAGAGCCAGAGACTGGAGTGACAAAGCTCCTGAGTCCCAGAATGCCTGGGGGGGAGGGGCGCCACCGCCAGCAAGTAGGAAGAGGCGAGGAAGGGTCCTATCCAGAGTCTCAGAGGGAGAACAGCCCAGGCAACAGCTGGATTTCTGAGCTTTAGCCTCCAGAACTGGGAGAGAACACATTTCTGTTGTTTCGAGGCACGCGGCTTGTAGTACTTTGCTACAGGAGACTAATAGAGGCAGCCACTGTGGGCCGGGCTTTGTGCAGGGTGTGTGTATGTGGGGGGATGGGGGACAGGGCAAGGGGGGTGTGACCCATCCTCAGTCAGCCGGTCATCCAGTTTGAATTTCGTTGAACATTCACTCCATGTGCCAGACGTGGGGCTGGTAGCTGAGACGTAGCAGTGAGTGGACGAGGCCAAAACCTCTCCCTCAAGGACTCTGCATTCTAGCGAGGACAGGGAGAGACGGGAGCATAATAATAAAAACACCCGCAATAATATATTAAATAGTGAAATGTACAGTGGAGAAAAATACAGCGGGGAAGGGAGACAGACATGGGAGGGGTTATAGATTCACATAGGGTGACGAAGGTCTCCTTGAGGTGACATTTAAACTAGTGCAGTGGCTCTCAACCGTGGCCGCATATTAGAATCACCAGGGAAGCTTAAAATAAAACAAAAGGAACAGAATCCATCAGGAGCAGAGCCCCGCCTCAGGCTAATTAAGCCAGAACCTCAAGGGGTGGGGCTCAGGGACCACTCCTAGGAAAGCTCCTGGCGTTTCTAACAGACACCACACCGAGTCTCAGGCCGACCGGCTCAGCGGGATGTGAGCCGCTGTGGAGGGAGGACAGTGCTCGAAGGCCCAGCGAGGTCCCCTTGGGAGAAGGAGAATGATGGCAGGCCTGCCCACGGCCAGCCCTGGCAGAGAGACGTGTCCCTCCTGAGTAGCTAGCTAAGCTCAGCAGGTGTGGGGGTCACAGCTACTCAGTGTATTCCCTCTTGACAGAGTCCTGTCCTCCCCCTCTGAGCCCTTGGTTCACGCTCAGGACTCTAGGGGCAGCCCATTCTCTCCCTCCTCTCCTCTTTTTGGCCTGGTGTTGTGGGTTACCTGACCCTAGTAATCATCCTGCCTTGCCGGGTTTGGGGACTTTTTTGCCTTCCTGCTGTGGGGGTCTCATCAGCCCCCAAGGCTAGGGTCTGCTCTGTAGCTTTGGACCCAGCACTGAGCGGAGCTGGAGCCACTGCTGGGCCTGGTATCTGCCGGCTTTGCATTTGAAAAACTGACTTGACCTGAATGAATGTGTTTCTTAACTCTGGAGCAGCAGATCTTGACCCCAACCTCGACTGGCTGTGGTTTCCCGAGAGTTAAAGAATTTCCAGAACAACTCTGTGACAGTGCTTTCACATAGACTGAGAGAGCAAGTTCCCTTGTTCTTGAATGGAGTGGGGCAGTTGCTTGAGAGACTGAGAGCCTGGGAGGTAGCAGGGGGTGGGGGGGGCGGGGGGAGGGACTGCATATAGTTACTTAGGGAGCCGGGATCAGCATTTGGAGCGTGGTGGCCTCCCCTCACCTGCTCCTCCTACCCAGCATGCAGACTCCACGCACTCCCTCTGGGCAGAGTGCTGAGCCCGTCTGTCCCGGCAGACCCCAGGCATCAAAGCCTGGTGCAGACCCCAAATCCCTTGCATCTCCTGAGCCCCTGCCTGCATCGCTGTCCACTCAGGAGCGGCTTGTCCGCTGTCCCGAGTCCTGTGGCCTCACGGGGCAGTATATCTCCTCTCCACTCCTCCTCTTCCTCCTCAGCTTCCCCCCACCCCCCTTTGGCTCATCTCTGCTTCCGCCATCCCTAATGTGAACTGGCAAGCAGCTGCTGAGTGTGCCCCCTCTTGACGGAGTCCCAGACTTGCCCACCCGCAGTGCCCCTCTGCTCCTCTCTGCCCTATATACAATGCCAGGCCACTGAATTATGCTTTTATTGTTTAAGATGGCTGTGAGGCCACCACATATTACCTGTTGGTTCACCACCTGGCCAGGTTGCCGTGGGCATGTGACTCATTCTCCCTGTGCCTCAGTTTACTCACCTATAAAAGGTAGATACTAACCTCATAGGGTGGTCCTGATGTTTGAGTGAGTTAATGCACATAAAGTGCTCAGAACAGTGCCCAGCTGTTCTTTATTATCGTCCAGGGGTGCAGAGGTAAACAGATCAGGAGACAGCTGCCATTGAAAAGGTCATTTGTTGCTTGTCCCAAGAGAAGGGAGCACGCCACACGGCGGGGACCACGTGCGGAAGCGCTGTGGAGGGTCAGGAGGCGGGGTGAGGAGGCACTGTGAGCGAGAGGCTTTCCTGGGGGTGTCTGTGGAAAGGAACGGGTGAGGCAGGATAAGCAGCCTTGAGATGAGCTAGTTCGAATAATTTCAACAGGCTCTGGAGTGTAGGGACAGTCCTGGGTCTGGTACTTGTCCCTGGGATGATTAGGGCAGGGGAGTAGTGGCCCTGGTTGGGGTGCAGGGCCCTGACCCCAACGTGAGTTTTGACTATCTCCAAGAAAGGCTAGGGACGGGCTCCCCCAGGTCAGTAAGGCCCCAGCGATCAAGCATCAGAATAGAAAGACAGGCTTAATTTACCAACATACATTTTCCAAATAAAATGACAAAATTTGTTTAGTTCTACACTCTTAATTTGCAAAAGGAAGACTCTCAGGCGGCTCAGAGCCTCATGGTGTAGTGAGGAGAACAGGGGCCTGGGGGAAGGAGCCCACCTCGCTGCTGTGTGCAGCTCCTCCCCTGAGGCTCAGCCTCCTCAGTCTGTGGGAAGCAGACACCAAGCCTTGGCTTCAGGGCTGCCTGGAGGACTTGGTGTGAAGACAATTTGGAAGCTCCCAGCCCTGAGCCAGGCCACCGGGAGCGTCTCAGTACCTGAGAGTGATTATATTTTTGTGTCCATTTGGGGGCAAAAAAACCAACTCTGGGGCCCTGATGTGTTCCGGCCCTGGGGCCTCACCTCTGGGAGTGTGTGGTGAAAGACAAGGAAGACGTTTTCAGTCTCTGGAACACAAGCCAGAGAAACGGATAGAAGATCCACAATGCACAATGCCGGCAACGGCTGGTATATTTGACTACGTGCCTGGGGATGAGGCTGAAGTTGCTGGCAGGGATAAGTCAGAGGCTTCCAGAGATGTTTGCTGGCTGTGTCTTCCTCTCTCTCTCCTCCCTAGGCTGCTTTAGTCTGTCCCTTCTAGAGGACTCCCTTGGGATGGAGGGCTTGGGGTCCGAAACCTTATCTGTGGGGCTAGGAGGTGAGACCTTAGTATGACTGCCCTTTGGGCCCCAAACGCTTTCCAAGCAGATGAATCAAAGGCCCCAGTTACCTTGAGGGCGTTGTTTAGGACTTAGGGCAGGCCCAAGAGGTGACAGAACTGGTGGCGGGGAGGTGGGGAGGCCCCTGACTTCAGTACCTCGGGCAGACGCACACTCCCAGGCCTCCTGTGCCTCTGCCACCTCTTTCCTCCAGGGTGGGAGTGAGGGCGCAGTTAGAGCGCTGGAAGCAGGACTCCCGCGCATCTCCCAGCCAGCACAGGGAGGCCAGCGTTCTCGACCCTCCAGTGCCAGGGCTCCCAATCTCCTCCCCAGCAGCCGTTTGGAGCCCCCCTGCCTGCCCCTGGACTCTGGCCGGCTAGCAGCCCTCCTAAGGCCGAGGGTGGCCCTGGCTGTGTCCCCCTGATCTTCGTCTCTCACGGGGGTATTCCTCCGCCTGTCTCCCCAGCATCCTGTTTGCTGACATCGAGGGCTTCACCAGCCTGGCATCCCAGTGCACTGCCCAGGAGCTGGTCATGACCCTCAACGAGCTCTTCGCCCGCTTCGACAAGCTGGCTGCGGTGAGTCACCCTGCCCACTGTCCTCAGCGCCCAAGGGCCTGTGCCAGAGCCAGAAGGGTGGCTGCATCTGGGCTGACTGAGGGAGAGTGCTGTGGCCGAGGACCCGCTGAACCCCAGGGACAGGCACCGTGCCAGCGTGTGCCCTGCTGGGCAGAGCCCACCGTTGAGAACTGGGGAGGGCAGAGGGGCTGCGTGGGCTGTGGCTGCATATCCTCACCTTACTTTTATACTGTCACTGGTCACAGGGGAGCAAGTGGGTAAGCCCTCCATCCGAGGAAGGGGGTGTGGCAAGGCCTGCAGGTAACATGGCCCAGGCCCCCGAGGAATTACTCTTCGGTTGGGCAAATTCGGTGCCACAGAGCTATTTTCTTGATGAGGTTGGCCAGTGCTGAGAAAATGAGTCTGAATCCCAACTGGCCTGCAGACAGCTAGCTGCGTGCCACCCCCAGAGGCTTCCAGAAAGAGGACTCTGCACTGTTTGGACAAATCGGAAGTAGCACCCCGGGGCACAGAGTGGTAAATGACACATTTGTTCATTAGGTCCTTGTTGACACTGTTATCTTTACCCAGCTTTTGTCTCTTTGATGCTCTGGGACTTTGTCGAGTCCTTGTACATCAGGGGCTGCTTACTGCCGTGTCCACCGACACGCGGACACCTTCCCATTTGCCCTCCCAGGACGCCAGACCAGATCATCGAGGAGAGGCCAGTGCTGGTCAGAGGCGGCAGCAGGGCCTCCCAGGGCATTAGATAGCGGGTCTCACACCTCACTGGTTGTTTCTATCACTGAACGTGGCGGGGTGAATGGGGGTATGCTGGGCCCTCAGGTTTGGGATGGGCCTTAAAGCAGAATCCAGGCCACACGGACTGGTGTGTCCTAGCATCCCACTTCATGGAGTAAGTTCTAGGGGCCGGATTTGGAGAATTGGTGACTAATGACATCCCATCCCAATCCTTGTCGTGGGTCAGTCTTGGCCTGTCGGGTGACCCTGCTGTGCCAGTCCCTCTGCTCAGGAGCGGCAGTGGGCAGGTGCTTCAGCTCCATGGGTATCTCGGCACTCATGTGCTTGCTGGTTTAGCAGCGTTCTTTTTGGTCAAAGTCTCAGGCAGGCTGGGGCCAGGTGAGCTTTGGTTAAGTCTCATTTCTGCTGCAGTCTTTTTGTAAAAGTAGGAGAATCACCAAACTGTTCTTGGAACCTTAGGCCAAGAGTCAGAGCGTCCTCCAGCGCCTGGGAGTAGAATCAGGGACTGGCTCTCAACTTGGGGCTTCCTCGCTCTGTTGAATCTGCCCTATTTGCTCCCATATCAGACCAACTGCATTCTTCTTGGGTCTCAGCAGTGACCATAAAAGTGAGCTCTGAGCCTGGGGAGGCTGGAATGCCTCTGTGAGGGCTGCTTGGCCTGTCCTCCATTCCCCCCAGTCCTGATAAGCCTGTCCCGGGGCTGGGGCCATGCATCTGCCGGCACTGGGGCTGTGCTCACTGCCCTAAAAGGCAAGTTATTCCAGGCATGGGGTGAATCTGTTTGCTTCCCGTTCCTTTCCCTCCCACTTCTCTTTCCTACTATTTTTAATTTTTAAAATTAATTTGCTTTCCAGGAGAATCACTGTTTACGTATTAAGATCCTGGGGGATTGTTATTACTGTGTCTCTGGGCTGCCTGAAGCGAGGGCTGACCACGCTCACTGCTGCGTGGAGATGGGCATGGACATGATTGAGGCCATCTCGTAAGTGCCCGTCTGCGGGGGGACTGTCCACCTGTGGGGGTACTGTCCCACAGCCTGAGTAACTGACCAGCTGGCCTCCAGCACTGGAGGCAGGGAAACTGGGGCAAAGCTGTCTCCCAAGGCCCCTTGGCCAGGTTGGAGGGCTGATTTGCACCTCTAGGCTTTGAGTCTTCTCCTGGGCAACTTCTAGCCACAGCAGCCTGGGGAGCTTTTCCCAGAGGAACATGTCCTGTAGGAAGGGACACTGGGAGGTTTGCAGAGTCCAGGACAGCGGGAGATGTGGCCCCACCTCTGCAAGAGAGGAGGACCAGCTGGCCACTGTGCTGTGCCCCATGCGTTGCACCCTAGTCTCTTAGGTCCCACGATCGCCTAGTCGGGAGTAGAGCCCATTGGCCCCATTTCTTCCCGGAAGAGAAAGGTTGGATTCACAGGGGTTAAACAGCTCCTCCGGGTAGTACAGTAGGGCAAGTGGATGCGAAACAGGTGCCCCGTCCTTCCTGGGAGCAATAGCAAAAAGGATCTTTGGCCAATTCTTGGTCACTGCCGGCCAGAGAAGGGGGCCTGGTCATGAAAAGGTATGGATAATCCAAGCTAGCCTCAGCAATTTTGGGCTTCAGAAGTAGCCTGGGCAGGGGCAAAGGAAAAGCCACAGTGGGCAAGGTCAGAGGTCAAAGTAGCTGTCCAGGAAGGCGGCGGGGTCCATTCGGTGGCCGAGTTCCTTTCTGCAGCATTTACTGGGTGCCCCTGCATGCGTGGGCTAGCCAGTGTTTCCCTCCCTCACCTGGAGTCATGGAGTCTGTTGAGGGAGAGGTTGGGACTCCCACTGCTGTGATACCAGGCTTGCGGAGCGGACACCACCAGGTGAGAGAGGCAAACTGAAATGGGAGGGTCCAGGAAGGGTCGGTTGTTTCCATTGGCAGGACCAATAGAGGCTTCACGTAGGAAGCGGCCCTGGAGCTAAGACAGAAAGGTAGAATGAGATATTATCAACCTAAGCAAAGGGGCCGGGGGCACTGTGGATGGAAGGCACGACCACCCCAGAGCTATCCCGGGACAAGAGCAATGATGAATGACAGAAGTCTTTCCTGTGTCAGGTGTCAGCCTCTTGCCAGTGAGGTGGGGAGGAGGGCAAGTGTCCCCATGGTGGTCCCGCCCTCCAGGCCAGGTCAGATTCCTGGCCCCACAGCTGGCTGAGTAGATCTATCCCAGGGTATCAGAGAGTATCCAGGTCCCTAAAGAGTATGCACCATGCACCCCCTACCCCCCAGCACCTGTACCCTCTTCTGCAGACCTTGTGCCTCCGACACATACCCAGAGCAATAGACTTCCATCACGCACTCTCCATCCTGCAGGGCCCACCCATCTACTGGGGGCCTAGTGCCCCAGGATGTGGTACAAGTGCCTCTGTGGTGGGGACTGGTGCTGTCTTCCAGCACAGGGAACATTCCTGGTCCCCTGACCTGCTCAGGCTCCCCTTCTCTCCTGAACAGGACATACGTCCTCTCTTGAAACTCAGTTAACCACCTTTCTCTGTTACCCTGCTAACGTCCGAGAAGCAGTATTGTGGACAGATCTGAGTATTATGTGAATGGGGTTTGAAGCAGCTAACTTCCCTGTCTGGTTTGGGTGGGCAATAATATGCGGAACACAGCTGAATTGACTCGAGGGTAGCGAACGGAACCTTAGTTACTTTAGTGGGAAAGCCGTGGGGCCTGGGTTGTAGTGTGAGGTGCTGTGCCCCCTTGTGGCCATGCTGGGAAGCAACACCTCACTGCTTACGGCACCTGAGCACCAGGGCCCAGCCCGTGGCCATCAGGTGGAACAGTCTCAGACTCTGGATTTGGGCTGGACCAGAGGGAAATGACTCTTTGACCCCTGCACCTTCTGTCACACCCCCGACCCCCGTGCCTTCCAGCCTTGCCCCCACTCTGTGCGCCCAGCCCCGACCCTCTCCCCCAGCCTTACCCCTGCTCCATCCCCAGGTTGGTCCGGGAGGTGACTGGGGTGAACGTGAACATGCGCGTGGGAATTCACAGCGGGCGAGTACACTGCGGTGTCCTTGGTCTCAGGAAGTGGCAGTTCGACGTCTGGTCTAATGACGTCACGCTGGCCAACCACATGGAAGCCGGAGGCAAAGCAGGGTGAGTGAGGGCCCAGACTGCTTCCCGCCCAGCCCCACTCAGGGTGACTGTCCTGAGGCATGGGGCAGGGGTGGGCAGGAGAGGGTTGGCAGAATTTTAGTAGAAGGTCCTCTCCTTCACATTCTAGTTGTACCACCCCGTGGCCAGTTGTAGGGAGCAGCCTCTCAACCTTTGCCCAGGCTTTACCCAGAAGATATTTGCACAAAACAGGGCAACTTGTTGTGTGCTGTGATCGATGGGGAAGAGTTCTGGAGGAGGGAGAAACTGGGTAATCTTGGGGGTAGCCAGGACGGAAAGGATGTGAGCTGGCCGGGATGCCTGGGTGGGACTCGGACAGGTGAGGAAGCGGGGGATGGGGAGAGAACCAGGCTGAGGGACCAGAGGGAGGACCGGCACGGGTATAGGAGACACGGTATTTCCAAGGAGTGGAGGCAGGGCACAGGACCTCTTAGGGACCAGTGGGAGAAACAGTGCCTGTGTGAAAGCGCGTCCCTGCCAGGCCGGGGCATCTGCACTCAGTCGTGTACTCAGCCGGGGCCACTCCTGGCTTCTGAGCGGGTTCGCAAGGTTTGTGAGACTGAGGCCGTGTCCTCCTGACGGGCTAATGACATATTCTTTGATGAGGATGATATAACTTAGACGGGACGTGGTGTGGTCAGGTGGGAAGGGGCCTTGATGACCGTGGAGAGAGGCAGGGTGTCGAGGCTGGGATCTTGGCTGGGGTTAGCATCCGAGCCAGGGTTCGGGCCCTGGGGTTTGAACGGTGACCAGGTCGGTTGCAGTGTGGTTCCGTATGGGGGCTGGGGTTCTGAAGGCACGTTTTCTGCCCTCCTCTCCCCGCGTCCCTCCCCACCTGCAGGCGCATCCACATCACCAAGGCCACGCTCAACTACCTGAATGGAGACTATGAGGTGGAGCCAGGCTGTGGGGGCGAGCGCAACGCCTACCTCAAGGAGCACAGCATCGAGACCTTCCTCATCCTGCGTTGCACTCAGAAGCGGGTCGGCCGAGGGGCGAGGCTGAGGGGCCGGGCGGCTGGGGGAGGGCTCCGGGGTTGCGGGGCCTTCTTCTTCTTCTGGGGAAGACTGTTTCTTGGCAGCCGCTTCCTTCTCTTCTCACTCTTTCTTCGAGTCAAGTCGTGACTTCTTCATGCCATGGTGGTTCCTGCCTCTGGAGAAGGGCATGAGAGTTACAGAGGCCTTGCAACGGCTGACGGCAAAGAGGGAGTGTTCTCATTTTGTTTCTGTTGCAAAAATGCAACAGGCCTCAAATCAGTTAGCAGCACAGCAGCGGGCCAGGGCGTAGAAATGAAATCACCAGGAGCTCTGTCCACCATCTGCTCTGTCTTCAGCCATTGGCTTCACCTCTGCCTTGCTCCTTCTCTGTTGCGTGAACCAGGCGGAGTAGTTCCTTCTCTATCTCTCCTTCTCGATATGTCTCTGCTTGTCCCTACAGATCTTTATTTCTCGAGAGGACCTCTGTCCTTTCCCTCTTTCACCTTCTAGTCCCTTTCTTCCCCCTCGCTTTGTCCCAGCCCACACTTGCCCAAATATAAAACTGAATTATTAGCAGACTTCAGCCTTCTATTTTTAATAGTGTCGTGTTCCATGTTCTTAATTTTTAAAGTGAATGAAGAGAACATTTTCTACTTCTCCCTAGAGGAAGGTGCCTTTTACTGATGAATCTTTCCAGTGAATTGACCTGTTGGTCAGAGCCTTTTGATAGAGAAATCTTCCCTGTTTTTTTCTTCTTAAGACTAGGGGTGCCTGGGTGGCTCAGTCGTTTGAGCGTCTGCCTCTTGGTCTTGGCTCAGGTCATGATCTCATGAGTCATGGGTTTGAGCCCCACATCAGGCTCTGCGCTAGCAGTGTGGAGCCTGCTTAGGATTTTCTCTTCCTCTCTCTCCACCCTTCCACTGCCCACACGAACTCTCTTCCTCTCAAAACATTAAATAACACTAAAAAAAAGAAAAAAGACACTGGGGCACCTACCTGGGTGGCTCAGTTGGTTGAGTGTCTGATTTTAGCTCAGGTCATGATCTCATGGTTCATGAGTTCGAGCCCCACGACCAGGCTCTGTGCTGACAACTCAGAGCCTGGAGCCTGCTTCAGATTCTGTGTCTCCTCTCTGCCCCTTCCCTGCTCATTCTCTCTCTCTCTCTCTCTCTCTGTCTCTCTCTGTCTCAGAAGTAAAGATTAAAAACATTAAAAAAAAAAAAAAGACATTAGACTAAAGATAAAATTAAGTTGGAAGAAAAGTCCAGAGAAAGTCTTGAGTGACAGCAGAGGTAGATTTTTAAAGGGAGGCAGGGCTTTGGGACAGGTGTCCTCCCTGACAGGGACATCACATGGGCACCTTGTCCGCTGCGGCAGCGCAGCCTTGGAGACAGGTTCTGGCTGCAGGGTCCCTTCCAGGGAGCTGTGTCAGGCCCCCCCACGGACCGTGAAGAGGGATGGGAGGGTTTAGACACTCGGAGGGGAGCACCAGTGGCTTATTTGACACACCTTTGAACATTTGCTTGCAGTTTGACTACAGTTCAAGTGAACTGACGTCTTCCCAGCCCTCCTTCTCCGACCTCCCCTCTGCTAGGTTGACAAGGTCTTCAGCCTCACCTTCTTGCCCCACCCAGGCTGAGGGCTCTCACCTTCGACCCTGGGTTCTATGGGGCGTGTTCTTCCTGGCTTCTTGACAGGCGGTCCACAAAGGATGAAACAGAGACAGAGAATGACACCCCGCATCCAGAGCAATGACAGCCGAAGCAGGCCGTGTCCTCTCCCCTCTGTGTCCTGATCTGACGGGGTCCCTTCTCAGGCTCAGAGAGGGAGTGGAGGGGAAGGCTGCCTCGGGGCTTCCCAGGGCCTCTCCAGCCCTCCATCTCTAGCCCATTGAATGGATGGACAGACAGATCACGGTTGTCACGTGGGGAGCCAGCCGAGGCCCCGCTTGTGTGTTTGTACAACGTATGTCGGCCTTTGCGTCTCAAGCGCTAGTGACCCAAACCTCCAGAAGTTGCCTTCTGGGCAGCAGGGCCTACTGCACCCTCTGGCAAAACATGGCTGTTTTCGATAAGCTGAGTGGAGATCGGAATCCTAGGTTTCCTCTCCCTCCTTCCCCCTGGGCACCCCAGACCCGGGCTCTGCCCACCCCTGAGGATTTTCTGCCAACGGCAGTGGGGAAAGCCTCTTTGCTCTCTCACAAGACCACCCTCCTGCCAGGCCAGCTGGGGCCAGGTTGGGGAATTCGGAGGGATTCGAGATGCTTTCTCCAGTGAGCTCTAGGGTACGGCAGACGTTCTAGGCTCCGGGCCGTGCACACAAGAGAGGGGCACCCGCCTTCACCCCTACCTGGCCAGGCACCTGGGAGCGATGAGAAACTCCCCACTTGGGCTCACCTCGTGGGCTCTGCCCACAGACTGATGCCTCTGTTTTGCTCTCCCAGAAAGAAGAAAAGGCCATGATCGCCAAGATGAATCGCCAGAGAACCAACTCCATCGGGCACAACCCGCCCCACTGGGGAGCTGAGCGTCCCTTCTACAACCACCTAGGGGGCAACCAGGTGTCCAAGGAGATGAAGCGGATGGTGAGTAGTGGGGGGGGGGAGGGCAGCGTGCGGGCAGTACGCTCCAGGGCTAGGGACTTCCTTGAGTGTGAGGACGGGGCTGGGCCCCTTGTGCTGCCTGGTGGCTCCTGGAGAGCCACAGAAGCCACTTTGGACTAGGAGTCAGAGCGCCTGACTTCCGGCCCCAGGCTCTCTCCGCGGGTCCCATAGGCTGGAAGCAGCCCCTGAGTCCAGCCAGACCCTCCTGCGGTCCCAGGGCACTGTCTGGTGGGCCCAGCTTATCAGGCGCCCTTCCTGGGCAGCCGAAACACACCCTTCGGCTCAGCTGCTCAGAGACCATCTCGGTACTTTTTGGCAAAGTGCCAGGTGGTGGTCCCCGCTGCCCTCTGTGCTGAGAAGTGTCCCTGCTCACCGCGGGTCTCCAGTGGAGCATGCAGGCTGGGTGAGCAGAGGCCACGGCATGGCAGGGGTAGGGGACATGGGACCCTGCCTGCTTTGGAGGACAGATACCACCCCCCACCCCCACCCCACCCCGCGCTGTCCCTAAACACACACCAGGGACAGGCTAACTCAGGATGCACTGCCCGGGTTCTGTCAGGATGACAAAGAATTCAGAGGGTGGGAGGAAGAGGGATGACAGGAGTCAGGGACTAGCAGAAGTTTTCCTTCTTTTTATCAAAGAGCTTGGCTTCTATGTCCGAGCATACTTCTCAGCTCATGGGCAGCCTGGCTCCCAGGTGGTAGTCGCCCACCTTGGGAGAGGGATGGGTGAGGCAGGAGGGTACGGGGAACTGTGTGTGTGTGTGTGTGAGTGTGAGAGAGAGAGAGAGAGAGAGAGAGAGAGAGAGAGCGAGCGCGCCAGAGTACAGGAATAAGGTAGGGGATCCTGGCACTAGGATCCCCAATTTGGGGTCTGTAGGTTGGACCAGGTTTTAGCCACAGCAGCAGGGACTAGAGATAAACTCCATGAGAATCCAGCTGAGCCCGCTGACTGAGCCAGGGACAGGCTGGGGACCCAGCCACTCTGCTGCTTGCTAACAGGCAAATAACAGATGACAGAGGTTCAAGGAGAATGTATTAGATCAAAAAATGAATTGAGTCAAGGCCTCTATTTTAATTTTTGACAGTAAAGGAGCAACTTGCAGGACATGAAGGTTATGAGGGAGGAGAGTGGGAGGGACCCAGCCTTCCCCCTGGGGCTTTGAACTTGGACTTCCACAGGTCTGGCCAGTGCTGCCCAGGCCACTCGCCACATTCCCTCTCCCTGGGGGGCCCTCCCCAAAGCAAAGAGCAGTTGGTGGACCTCTCTGTTCTCACCCTAGCCCTTTAATAATCTCCTGTGGACTCTGTATCCCATGTGACCGGGTCCCGAGGGGGTGAGCATAGAGGGGGACCACTGAGAGCAGGGTGCAAAGAGGGAGGCTCTCATCCAGGTGGGAGGGACGAGGAGCAGGAAGACAGGAGGGAGAGGACAGAGCTGAGCAGGAGACTGGGGGGGCAAGGAGAGGGAGAAGAGCCATAAGCAGGCAGGAAAGGTGTCTGGTGGGCTTTCTCTGTTTAAAATTGTTGAAAAGCTTTTTCCTTTGGGGATATTTGGTATAAGCAGAGTCTTTAGTTACTTCCGAGTCCCAGAGGAGACAGTTCGGAGCTTAAGCACCGGTTTAGCAGATGCATTAATCCTTGTTAGGACCAGGAGCCTTGGAAGCGTGAGCGGAAGGGCTATAACTGGGGAAAGGGCCGTCTCTGGGGGAGACCAGCTGCAGGGCTCCTTGGTGGTGCCGGCCGCCTCGCCAGCACGGAGGGACCGGAAGGTGTGTGGAGGAGCGGGGTCGGGGACACCTCTGCAGCAGCCTTTGGGAGAAGAGACTCCCTATCCCTCATCCTGGCCGGACACAGTCACCAGAGGCCAGCGTCAAAGGACCACTTCCAGCCCTCCAGCCTGGCCAGTCCAAGTGTCTAGGCTGTTGAGAGGGTGGTTCTGGCAGCCGCCAGGCACACCACTGACTGCCACTTGGTGTTAAACTTGCCTGAAACCTTTGGGAAAGATGCTCAAAAGAAGAGATGCTACCCTGACTTCCACCGGTGACGGGGGGGTGGGGATTAGATTGAGTGGCGTCCAAGAACACTAAGAAAGGTACTAACCTGTAGGCAGCGCTCTCGTTTCTTTAAACCTCGTTTTAGCTTTTACTCAGCTTTTAAAACATAGTGACGAGCTGCTCTGGTGTGTGCTTAGGCACAAGTGTCGTGAAGTCCCTGAGGGTACTGACTAATAAGAAGGTTGACAGGAAGGGCATGCAGGGGCATCTGCTCAGCTAGCGGGGGAGGCTCTGCGTTCTGTGGGGGTAGTGTGCTGAGCCCGAGCGCCCAGGGAAGACGAGCGGCTTGCCAGGGCGGGCCTGCGAACCTCGCCTGAACCTCTGTGTGGAGGAACTGAGGGGCCGCGGCCTCTGTTCCTGCTTTCAGGGCCAAGGGACAGGAATTGGGAACCACACGGAACCCCCTGAGCTGAGCTGCTCCCCAGAAGTGCTGTGGCAGAAGCCATGTGAGGGTCATCCTAGCCAGGCTGAAGACCATTGTTCTAGAACTAGTAAGCAGGTCGGGAGACCCGAACCCATCTGCAGGACTGTGTTCTGAACGACCATTTGCCATGGTTTATTTGCCGACCCTCTACCCCAGTGCTGACTACTCCATGCTACCGTGGCACCCCCAGGACCCGGTCCCCAGCCAACCCCAGTAAATGACCAAAGGAGTGTAGGGGAAAGTTGGAATCACGTTTGTTAAAAACATGTCGGGCAGATTTCTGAGCCGCAGAGACCAGCAGAGCTTGCTACAGCCGGGTCCTCAGTCCCGGAGTGAAATCCTTGCTGGCCCGCGTGGTGGAATTCAGGGCCGGTGCCTCACCGTGTTCTGCGGAGAGCCGGCCCGTCCCCCTGTGCTGCCCCCTCAAGCTCACGCTCTGAGGGATCTCAGCAGCCCAACTCGGGCCGGCTCCCCAGGCGGGGCACCCCCTTGACTAGGCCGGGACGGTGAAGCGAGCCAGACCTTACAGCCTGGACAGAGGGCCCGACGGGTCTCAGAGGACAAGAAGAAGGGTCTGGCTCGTCGGGCCAGACAACTGCCAGTCGTCCTCGGAGGAGCTCAGGGTCCACAGGTGGGCACTTGGATGTGTCACTAGAGGCTGCCGAGGCCCCCGGGGGCCCTCCACTGGGGGGTGCGGACTCCACATCTGTCTCAGTGCCCAGCAGCTCTGGCTCACGAATGCTTTTTGCATTTTCAAACTCCGTCTGCAGCGCGCATAAGAGAGGTGTGTTCATCTGGACTTGGGTTCACTTGGCGTTTACTGACCTCCATGCTTGCCCGGCGGTGTGCCCCACACTGGGCCCCAAAAGGCCACAGGTCACACTCTGTCCTTGTCCTGGCAACCAGAGCCTTCCCTGGCATGGTCCCGGGACTGCTTGCCACCTCCTCCACTGACTCCCGGGTTCCAGCCCTTTCCCATTGTAGAGAACCCACCCTCCGTTCTGCCACAACTGGTCACGCCCTGAGACACATCTGTCCCTTTGTGGACTGCATAGATAAATAGGGCTTTGAGTTTGGCGACCAGTAAGGGACCTTCACACTCACCCCTGCCCTGTGTACGTGAGCAGCAGTCAGACCCATGGAGGGCAGGTTTCTCACCCCAACCAGGTCTGGCTTTGTAAGAACACGCTGGTTCTCAGATGCCAGGAAAGCTGTTACAGGTAACTGGAGTTTAACTTTCTTCAGCTCAAAACCTGTGAATTCCCAGATTCTGTGGGCTCAGTGAGGCTGGGGGCAGTGGTCACTTAGTGGTTTCTCTTATTCCATGTGAGTAAGTGGTAGAATTGAGACGGACCCACCAAGCCCCGGGTCTGGGGGAAGGGGTGTGGGGGAATTGGGTGTGGGGACCGGAAGAGCTTACACACATGAGTTTTGCCAGCGGGTGGCATGAAATCACAGTGTGTCCCAGCATGTAGCACGGGAAGAACCCGGCTCTATTCGCCGAGGGAAGGAAGGGCGAACTCTTGAATGACCGTCTTCTCTCTGTGCAGACTCCTCGGCGAGCTGTGGAGAGGAAATGGGGTGCAGCCTCCCCATAGTCCTTCCAGAAGCCTCAGTTCTCAGTCCTCTCTGTTCTCATACTCCTTTCCTTCTCTCTCTGTCCCTCTCTTTTAGGGCTTCGAAGACCCCAAGGACAAGTGAGTAATGTGCCCGCCTTTATTCCTGCTCTCTTGGCCTGGGGGATAGCCCCAAATTTGTCTTAGAGCTCAGTTTCCCTACGTTGCTTGGGGAGCGAGCCCACACAGCCTTGGCCGAGAATGACCAGAGCCCACTGCAGCCGACAGATGGGCAGCCCAGGAGCCCGGGACAGAGAGGCTGGGCTCAGCCCTGCCCGTTTGTAATCTTCACCCCACGGACACACGTGTGCACATACGCGTGCACTCACAACTACACACGTGCACGCTCTTCACACGCCTGTGTGCGCGCACACACACACGCCTGCTGCTCTCAGCAGAATGCAGGCCTTGCACATTGGTCACCAGGGTCTGGCCACATCCTGGTGCCCTGAGGGAACGTCCTCCTCTTTCTCTTCCGTTTCCTGGTTCTTGGGGGCTGTCAGAAACCCCACTCAAGGACTGGGCATCACCTTGAGAAATAGGGCGTTTAGTTTGGCACGCCGATCGTGACACCTGCTTCCCAGAGGGTGCCCTGAGCCACGTGAAAGCAGCGGGGCAGCTCACTGCCCCTGGGGCAAGAGTCTTGCCTTTGGATCTTGGCCTTTATTTCAGGATGGTGGTACGGCTGGAGAATGAAGAGCAGAGACTGTTAGCTGTGGGGAAAAACAATGAAAATTTGATGATGTCATGTTATATTATAATAACGTATCGGTAGAGTCAGAAAAGCCTTATTGTCAGTGAGGCCCTTCAGCCGGCGGGTCAGACACTGGCAGCTTTCTGTGCATGTGTGCAGGTAGGAGGCGGGGGGACTTGGGCTCCCAGTCTCAGTCCCAGCTTCCCCACCCCTCATTTAGGACCTTTCTGACGGGCTCGGGTGCATGGGGCCAAGCGGGCCCTCTTGCAGCGCCCCCTGGTGGTCAGCCTGCCGTGTGTCTGCGCTTCTTGCTCTCCAGGAACGCCCAAGAAAGTGCGAACCCCGAGGATGAAGTGGATGAATTTCTGGGCCGTGCCATTGACGCCAGGAGCATCGACAGGCTGCGGTCTGAGCATGTCCGCAAGTTCCTCTTGACCTTCAGGGAGCCTGACTTAGAGAAGAAGGTACAGCACCCTGGGTGGGAAGGAGGCCCTGGGCAGGCCCAGGACCAGGGGGAGGGGGACAGGGCAACAGAGGGCTCCCTTCTGCTCTCCATCACCATGAACAGAGCCCTTGCTTTCGTCTCCCATTTCCTCTGCCCTAATGCCGCTCTACCCGGGAGATGGAGATTTTAGGGGGATTTCCATGGTCAGAAGAGTGAAGTCTTCACTTCCTCATGTCTCTGTTTTCTTATCTGGAAAATGGGGATATTTCACATATCTTCCGCACAAGGTCATAGTGAGGATTAAATAAGTCCTTATGTATAAAACATATAAAATAGTATTGGCCATAAAGATGTTCCATGAACGTCCATTGCTATTTATATTATTATTATTATTTTTTAAATTTTTAACGTTTATTTAATTTTGACAGACATAGAGACAGAGCGTGAGCAGGGGAAGGGCAGAGAGAGAGGGAGATACAGAATCTGAAGCAGGCTCCAGGCTCTGATGAGCCGTCAGCACAGAGCCTGATGCGGGGCTCGAACCCACAGACCGTGGGATCATGACCTGAGCTAAAGTCGGCCGCTCAACCGACTGAGCCACCCAGGCGCCCCTATTTATATTATTTTTATTGTTGCTATTACTGCTATCATTATCATCACCAGCGGACCTCCCTGCTGCCTCTGGCACACTGGAAAAAAATCAGAAGGGGCAGCCAGTCGAGATCTCTTTGTCCCATCTCCTTAAATTGTGACTGAGAGGTTGGGTGACTTGCTCTAGGCCACCAGTGAAGTAGTGACAGAGCCAGAACCAGACCTTGGCCGATGGTCTTTGCCCACGCCGTGGCGTGTCCCCAGTGTTAGTTAAAGCGTGCTTGTGTGAACTCGCATCATTGTCAGGTGAGGCTGACCTGGGAGGCAAGCACCGTTCACGGTAAATGGAGCTGAGTTGCGGAGCACCCTCTCTGGTGACTCTGTGGCGGTAAGGCCTCTGCAACCACCTGTTGGTATCTTGGGAGGAGCCGGGCTGGGAGCAGGGCCCTCAGAGAGGAGCTCTATGATTTTGTGTGAGCCTCATGTCCTCTCTGAGCCCCAGCTCGCTCATCTGGGAAGTAGCACCTACATAGGTCCTGTACCTATGTCCATGCGTGAGGACGTGTCCTAGGTGCAGATGGCGCTCAGTGATTTGAGCTGGGATCGTGACCAGTTACTCCCATGGTGACCAGAGCTGCAGGAAGTTTCTGGTTTGACACAATTCAACCGTCCTCCCCGACAGGCACCAGTTTATGGTGATCTGGACTGCTTCTTGAGCACCAAGGCTGGTGCGGGTCCTTCCAGTGTCCAGGTCTCGGGAGTGTCCGGGGTGGAGCGGGACTGGTGCAGACGGGGCCAGTGTCTCCACCCCGCTCACCCCTCACGTCCCTCTCAGTACTCCAAGCAGGTGGATGACCGATTCGGTGCCTATGTGGCATGTGCCTCGCTTGTCTTCCTCTTCATCTGCTTTGTCCAGATCACCATCGTGCCCCAGTAAGTACCGTCCCTCTGGCTGCGGGGCCCCAGCAGTGGGAGGGGAGGTCATGTAGGAGAGCAGAGGCGGGGGTCTGTACTAAGCCTGCTTAGACAGGGAGAAGGTTCCAAATGTGTCCTCCGTGGGGCCAGGAAGCTACAAGTCTGACTCCCTCGTGACAGAGAGGTGAGGTGCTCCTTCCAGGATGGGAGACTTCTCTCTGGGTGCTGCCTGGCTGCACGAGAGACTCCTTGTTGGCACTTTGTCATCTTGCCCCATTGTACCCCCACCGCTGTTGCCCATTAAATCACCCAAAGTACTCAGGTTTGCTTCTACTTTGGTTCTTGCAAAAACATTAATACATCTCCAAAAGATAAAGGTTTTTTGCAACTCTGGGTATTTCAAAGAATGGATTTCTGGTTCTGACGGCTTTTCTCTCTCTCTTTTTTTTTTTTGACGGCTTTTCTCAAAGAGGTATTTCTGAATGCTTCCAAGGACCAGCCGTGTCCCTGACGGAGGCCTGTGGCTTCTGAGGGAACCACTCTGACGTGGCCAGTAGGCTGTTGGAGATGAAGTGTTAGGGACATAGTCACAGTAGAGTCACACCTAGACAAGAAAGATAACCACTCCATGTATGTTTGTGTATGTATACATTTGTATATGTGTGTGCATATGTCTGTACACAAGTTTGTTACTTCTTCTTATGCAATCTTTCACACATACAGAAAAGTAAAGTAATTAATATAAGCATCACCCATCCCCTAGATATAACTATTTTTGATATTTTGCAATTTATCTGTTTCTTTTCTGATTATTTAAATTTTAGACAAAAGGGCAATTCTCTCCCCCCCCTCCAAAACCCTCAATACATACCTATTTTAAGGGCTTTCCCTTCTTAACCACAGTGCCTTATACACCAGACAAAATTAGCAGCGGTTCTCTGCAGTCGTGTAACACCAAGTCCGTGTTCAGATTTCCAAAATTGTCTCCCAACATCTTCTACTCTTAGTTTATTCATAGCCAAGATCTACCCAGGACCCACCGTTTGTGTTCAGTTATGTGTCCTAAGTCCAGCTGGATCCAGAAGGGGCCCTTCATCCCAACACCTTCTACCCTTCATTTGGAAATAATTGTAGATTTACAGAAAAGTGGCAAAAGTACTACGGAGGGTTTCTGTACATCCTTCATCAGTTTTCCCTAATGTTGACCTCTTACATAATTGCAGTGTGGTGTTCAAAACCAGGAGATTAACACTGGCATGATTCTAGTAACGGGGGTGATACTAGAAACTAGTAACCACAATCTAATGCCACCAGTGTTGCCCCATGGCCTTTTTATGTCCCAGGGACCAGCCCAGGATCCCACATCGCATTTACCTGTTCTGTCTCCTTGACTCCGTCTACTTCCTCAGCCTTGACTTGTCTTTTGTAGCCTTGACACTCTTGATGAGTACTGGCCAATTAATGTGCAGTATGTCTCAATTTGTGCTTGTCTGATGTTTTCTCACGATTAGACTGAGGTTATGCATTTTTTGACAAGAATCCCACACGAGCGATGTGTCCTTCTTAGTGCATGTTATCAGGAGGTACATGATGCCTTCATGCCTTGGTACTCAAAGCCTTGTATTTTTAATGGCACATTGTTGCGGAGATGGCCCTTACATCTGTACCTGCCGTGACTCTGTCAGGATACCAGACACTGGCAGCCAGTCCCACTCTGGTTGTGCAGCTACACCCATTGCCCCCCACACAGAGGTAGTGCAGGGTAGGTGGGACTGTGAGTCCTTATTGGCACAGGACCCAGTTTTTCTGGTATTGAAATGGAGCTCCAGGTCTTTCTGTCCCATTGCACCTGCTAGTCCAGTTACCTTGGGCACATAACCCTGCCTCTGGGCCGCTTTTCTTTTTCTGCAGCATGGCTCGTGGGCTGGGTTTTCCTTGTTCCCTGCTCTGCTGACAGTGGCTTCATTCCCCCTGGCCTCAGCTCCGAGTTGCCAAGGCATTGACGGAAGTCTTTTTCTAGCAGTCCTCTCTCTACAGAAGCACGAAAAGCTACTTTAAAGGTCTTTCTTTCCTTCTGAAGAGAGTTCTCTACCCTTGTTCCATTTGTTTAAGGCATCTAAGTGCTGGCTTCTGGGGGAGCCTGGAACAAAGACGCCCTTTGAATGCCTCTCTAGAGGTATTCACCTGCCTTGTCAAGCCATCCACTTGCTTTAACCGGCTCACAACGCCTGGCATCTCCAGGCCACTCTCACTCCCTGAAAGGGAAAAGGGACTTCTGTGGGCTCCTGATAGGATGGGGTGCACCTCGGCCAGCCCCTGCCCCAGGAGGGCCAAACGGAGGTTCTGGATGGAAAGTCGCTGGAAGCTCTTTTATCTGAGGGTTCTGGCCCATGATGAAGATCCGCCTCCAGAAGCAGGGGCGGGGCGAGGGGAGGGGTGGTGGTGGTTCCTTGCATTTTCTTGCTGAACTGGCAAGGAATAGGGGAGCAAAGCTGAGAAGGACTTGGTGCAGGGCCTGGCAGGGGACAGGATTTAGGGACTCTGTCCTCCAGAGGGATACATCACTGCTGTTTCTCAGAGTGTCTGGTCGGGCTGCTGACAAATACATTTTTTAAAATGATGGCTGTTTATCAAATCAGTTTCCAGCCCTCACAGTTAATCCTAGCTGTGAGGAACTACGTGGAGGGAATAACCAGGTGATTTTTAAAATAGGTCCTTAATTAGGCAAAATATTGAGCAAGCGACACTCGCTTCTCCATTCAGCCCCCTGCAGGCCTCCGCTCCCCACAGGGAGGTGCGGGGAGGTGGCAAGAACAGGGCCAGACAATTGGGGAAGGGTCCTGAACCAGCTCGCAGGCTGTGTAAGCCCTTCTCAGTGAGTCAGGGGCTAGAAAAGACTGGGCAGTAGATTCAGGGGAAATGGAGCAACTTCCCTTTCCTTCCAGAGGTTTTCAGGGCCCCGAAATTCCCCACCTCCTCTCTTTTTCCAGCTCCGTGTTCATGTTGAGTTTCTACCTGACCTGTTTCCTGCTGCTGACCTTGGTGGTATTTGTGTCCGTGATCTATTCCTGCGTGAAGGTGAGTCTAGCTCGCACCTGAGCCCCCCGTCGCCTTCCTCCTTCCCTTCCCAGCCCGCTGATGGGAGCTCCTCCCAAGAGCCCAGGAGTCACCCTCGGGATCAGGGGTACATTATGCTGGGGCACAACTCTTGACTGGCATTGGCAGCAAGCTCAACTCTAGGGAGCACTTTGTCAGTGGAGCCTTATTTGTATTGGCTACTTTAATCTGCCTTTGCCACAAGGAGATGGTGTCCGCGCCCCTTCTGTCCATCCCCTTAGCCCCTTGGGTGAGGGAAGGGCACCTAGCACAATGCCTGCCCGGAGAGGGATCAGTAAACATTTTGCTCAAAGAATGAGTGTGGAAGAGACCTGTCTCAACACCCCCTTCAGTGTCCCCATGTGCCTGGAATTGGCTCTGGAGGGACCACAGGGATGATGGCTTTTGAATCGCCCATCATATAGATGAGGAGAGTGGCCCAGAGTGGTTCAATGTTTCAAACAGGGCCACACAGCTAATAATGTGGGCACGAAACCCTATTCCATGTTTTCCTCCCCTGCCTCCTCTTAGGCATGCCGCGTCCCACCCGCCTCAGGCCGTGCCCTTCGGGAGACCTGGCCACACACCATTCCGGTCTGTGGTGGAAGTCACAGGTTCCCCTTTGCCTTGTCCACCAAGCCTTTCTGTCATTTCCTTCCCTCCTGGTTTAAGACTTCCCTGACAGGACAGCCTGGCTCCAGAAAGCACTCTGTCCCCAGGCAGGGACAGCCCCTCTGGCTTCTGCTGTAACCATTTTTCTGCTCCTCCTCAACACCCACTTGGAGCCAAGCACCGGGCAGGGTGGGGGGCAGGTTTTGCCAGCATTCCCTACACACAACTGCAGTGAGAACCGCATTCTTCTTCTGGAAGGACTGGACCTTTGTCACCTCCAAAGTCCCTTTCTCTCTCCACCCTCCAAGCAAGGTATTTTGTTAGACTGTTAATTGTTTAATCACCTAATGGTCAAAGGTCTTGGTGGACTGTCAGAACTGGAAGCGCCCCCCCCCACCCCCCCCAGGAATTCTCTGGAGTGGTTTAACCCTCCCCCTCAGCGGATGCAGAAGGCAACACCCAGAGAGGCAGGGTGGGCCCGGGTCAGTTGGCAAGTTGAGCTATGTGCTTGGCCAATGACTTCACTGCATCACAGGGTGTAATCCTAGCTCCCCTCCTCTCCACCAGCTGCTTCCTCAAGGCTGTGTCCAGTCCTCTTTGGTCTTGCTGTTGTCTTGCCCCTACACCTCACCCCCGGCCTGCTTTTTCCCTGGGGGGCACTTCTGCTTTATCTCGTGGCTATGAAAGCGCATGGTACGTTCACAGTAGCCAAAAGGGGGAAACAACCCAAATGTCCATTAACAGATGAACAGATAAACAAAAATGGTGTATCTGTATGATGGACCGTTACCTCCCCACAGAAAGGAATGAAGTTCTGACACGTGCTACATCATGGGTGAACCTTGAAAACGGGCTTAAAGAAACCAGACTCAAAAGGACGTGTAGCGTATGATTCCACTTATGCAGAATGTCTGGGATAGGCAAACTCTTAGAGACAGAAAGCAGATAGCGCGTCCTGGGGTTGGCAGGATGGGGAATGGAGAGTTGGTGCTTCATGGGTGCAGAGTTTCTGTACGGAGTGATGGAAGGGTTTTGGAACTAGGGCATTTTGGAAATAGAGCCATAATGGTTGTACATTATGCCTATAATTAATGCCACTAATTTGTACAGTTAAAAATGGTTAAAATACAAATTTAAAAAAATTTTTTTAATGTTTATTTACTAATAAAGCCCAATGCTGGGCTCATACTCATGAACCGTGAGATCATGACCTGAGCCCAAGTCGATGCTTAACTGACTGAGCCACCCAGGCACCCAAAAGGCAGATTTTATGGTACATATATTTTACCACAATAAAGTCACGACAACCTAAAAAAAAAAAAAAAAAAAAAAAAGGCACACCATAGCTAAAAAGACCTTGAAAGCATTCTTTTCCTGAACATCCAAAAGGATCTTTCTTTTTAAGTTATAAATTGAGGCAAAGTCATTGAGGTACTTAATGAGCTTATTCAAGTCTGAATCAAAGCCATATGTAGTCTACAGTTTTAAAACTAGAATCTAGGCTTCTCTCTTTCCTGTTCGCCGCTTTGAGAAATCTGAGCTGTCAGCACAGAGCCCAACGTGGGGCTCACACTTAAGAATCATGCGATCACGACCTGAGCTGAAGTCGGAGGCTTAACCGGCTGAGCTGCCCAGGCGCCCCCTGCCTCCCTGTGTTTTGTCGAATCTATCTATTCTGTAATCAATGTCACCTTCAATAATCTGGTTCTCAGTTCCTTTACCCAGCTCAGTGATGACGGTTCTGCGGGGCCAGGGGGAGAGGCTGGTGGATGGAGTGCCTGTCCCCGCCCCCACTCCATCCTGGGGCCCCTCCGCACACCCCTACTCCTCACACATACTCCCCAACCAGGAGAGGCCTCAGCTTCCGTCTTATAGATGTAGAGCTTCTATAAACTATTTAGGAAAAAAGTGCTCCCCGGCTTAGCAAATCTGACACCTGCTGATGTGGCCTCTGGGCCAGGAGTCAAGTAGACTGTAATCCCCGCCTCGAGGTCCTCACTGCATTTCCCCCGCGCCCCCCACCCCCGCCTCTGATGTGCCATCTTCTCAGCGTTTCTCCGCTTCCTGGAAAGTAGAGCCTCACCTGAGAAGCTGTTTGTAGTTTGAACTCCTCTCGCTTTTCATTATTCTTTCCTCTTTCGTGTGGCCGACCGGTTTGCACGCTGAGAAGTGACAGGGTACTTCTCTTGGCATCTGTGCAGCAGGGCCGACTGGCCTCGCTTTCCCTCATGCCGGCGGCGCCGGGCTCGGACCCCACCGCGTGCTGCCTGCAGGTGGACGGACTCAAAGTCGGTTTTATCACCTTTTCAAGGTATTGCCGTGAAGCCGGCTGAACTGGAATTTTCCGTGTCGTTCTGTTTTCCCTTTGAAAACACTTGCCCTTTACCAGAACCCAGACATTTCTCATCTTCCACAGTTTTTCAGGAGTCATGGGTAGTGGCTTTCTGATGGGATATGACAGTTCTAAATTACCCGCAGCATGAGCCCCGCGGATCCAAAGCCAGGCGTCTCTGTCAGCATGGTTTCTTTCTCTGTGCCGTTTGTTTTCTCATTTCCCCACTACAGCATGGCCTCGCTTGCTCAAATGTCTATGTTTTCACCTTTTTGAAGAGAGAAATGTGAAGAAAGTGTTGACGGAATTAGTCGAATTAGCCAGGGAACGGCTTCCTGCATCCTTTTCGTGGGAAAGTTTTTCTGGAACTTCCTACCAACGGCTCTGATCACCTTTTCGTTGTGAGCCTGTTTGGCCCTCTCCTAACACGGCGTGATCTGGTTCACAGACATACCTAGATTTGAGGCTAAGCTGGTGCCTTGGGCCCCTGGTCTCGCTGCTCCGAGACGGGCTTCCCTTCAGGGCGCCGCGGTCTCTGCGATGCTTTGCCCTAAGGATCATCCCTTGAGCACTTCTTTTCTTCTGGTGATGCTGTCTCAGAGGGCCAGTCTGAGCATCTGCACACGTCGCTCCTCCCTTCCCTTGGCATCCGTGCTGCCCTGGGCCCCGGAGCTGCTTGTCTTAGAAAGAGCCATGCTGAGGGGCGCCTGGGTGGCTCAGTCGGTTAAGCGTCCGACTTTGACTCAGGCCATGATCTTGTGGTTCATGAGTTCAGGCCCCACATCAGGCTCTGTGCTGATAGCTCAGAGCCTGGAGCTGCTTCAGGTTCTGGGTCTCCCTCTCTCTGCCCTTCCCTCACTCATACTCTGTCTCTCTCTCTCAGAAATAAATAAACGTTAAAAAGAAATTAAAAAAAAAAAAAAAAGAAAGCCATGCTGAATCCCTCCTTGCCATCACACAAGGGTTCACAGTCTCGGAGAATCTCAAATTGGAAATGGCTGGAGCAGTGAAGCAGCCCAGACACCCACCTCAGGCTGGAATTCCTTTATGATAACAAGGATGGGCCGGCCTCTGCTTGATTACCTCCAGGGATGGTGAGCTCAGACGCGTTTCCTGAGTACAGCCTCTTCTCTCTTCGGGCACCTCCGACCGTTCCATCAGCCTCCCTGTGGCTTCCGCCCCATCGTCCCATGCCTGTTTCTGACAGTGCCACCGCCACTCAGATGCGTAGAAGAGGTTGGCTCCCTCCTTTCCCCACACTCTGGTCTGGGCCCCCTGTCTTTACTGTGGTTCATTAGCACCTCCGTACTTGAGAGGCCAAACTCCTTTCCTACATTTTGGGGCTTGGGAGTAGATAGGCACAGAAGGAGTACTTGGCCACATAGTTCTTGGCATGTGTGTGCATGCTTGTGTGCACGTGTGTATACACGTGTGTATTTGAATCTCCTCATCCTCCAGGCCGCCGGCTCCTCTTAGCTTGTCTCCCATGGACTCCCGGGGCCTGACTGCCTGGGCTCCTGGGAACTGTGACCAGGGCTGCTTCTGGGCTCTGCGTGCTCTGTGCAGACCCCAGGAACCTCTCCTCCCTCCCTGCAGCCTGAAGTCCACCAACGCCTCCCCCCCACCCTTGCTGGCACTTCTTTCTACCACCCCGGCCTGGCTGCTGTCCCCAGTTTCTGGAATAGTCTCACTACACGACAGTACCTCTTCCCTCTTAGGTTTCTTCTGTCCTGTGGGGACTTGAGACCCCCACACTCACTGTCTCCTAGCATGCTCAGGGGCACTCTGAGGAAGAGGGTGCATTTTGCCAGACACATGTTCCTTTAGGGACAGCGAGCGCTGCATTCTGGGAGGCGTATCTTCGATTCCTCCCGTGGCTGTCGAGTCAGGCAGTAGCGTGTCTGGACTCTGGAGGGTCCAGATCCCGGCTGCGCACTTCGAGCTGTTTCCTACGCCTCGAAGGTGGCTTTTGTCACATCCACACTGCAGAGGCTCAGAGGACACTGAGGACACCGAGGCTCAGAGAGGCTGGGCAGCTTTCCTGAAGCCCCGGAGCCAGGTAGTGCCATAGCTGGGACTAAAACCCCAGTGGTTCTGGTCTCCAGAGCCACAATCCTTCCTCCCAAAGACACTGCCTTTCTTAATATGTCCATTTGACCCCAGGGAGAGCGGTGGTGTGGAGCCTGGTCAGCTTCTGCCTGCCTCGTTTGGCCTCTGAAGTTTTCATATCTTTTTAAAAAATGTCGTAAAGGAGGAGCTACTGCTTTTTAAAATCAGTTTCTTGTCCAAAAGGCTGTTTTCTTAAAATTTTTTCCCATTAGATTTCATCACCTTTTTCATCTCTGCAATACCCTAACCCCACATCACAGACACAGAGCCAGGGCCCCAGGCTGGTCATCGGTTTGCCTGGAGGTTTACAGAGAGGCGGGGATCGAAGCCGCCCTCCATGCCAGTCATGGCTCATTCATCACGTCCCCACTCCTGTATTTCATGTTGATTCGATTTGAGTTCATCGGACTGGGGGTGTCCGATGATTTGCAATTTATTTATTTTTTTTCTGAGTAATCATGAGTGAGCAGGCATTGAACAGTTGTTGGCACAGGCACAATTATCCTGCTGGGAGCCTCCAGGGTCTCTAACCCTAACCCTAACTTCAGGGTCCTGTGGCCGCTGTGGTGCATTTCTGTGAGAAGACTCCGTCCAGGGAAGAGGTTCACCGTCCACACTGGGATTCGTGTGACGGGAGTGAGGGCCAACACACAGATGAGCTTGTGGGTTACAGGAGACCAGATGCTCTCTATCAACTGATACCAGAGCAGGATGTCAGATCTTCTGCAGATTTCAAAACAGCAATTCCTGGGTGCCTACCCGAAGTTTTAAAGTGAAGAGCAGGTCTTCTTAAAGGATGACCAGGGAAATCGGCTCGTAGCTAGCCAGTGCATTAAGTCAATCGTTTGTTAGATGCGAAGAACTGCTTTCCAGATGGCGTTTTCAAAATAGCCTGCAGTTCTTCTCCCGGCCTCTGGGTGGCCCCAGTGGGGCTCCTGGTCCCACCTTCAGCAAGAAGCAGGCCCGTGTGCGTATCCTGTTCTCCAGCCAATTTCTAATAACTAATAACCCTTGCCTACGTTTCACTGGTGAGTGCAAGATGATAAAAGAAACCCTTCAACTGATGGATAGGGTGATCTGAACTGAATCGATTTAAATAACATGGGTCAGGGGCATAGGAAGGAATGGCAAAATTTTAAGCAGACAAAAATTAGAAACCATCTGTCATACCTTTTCAGAATGGGAGCCTCACGCTAGTGCCAGAACTCTCCCCGGCTGTGAAACAAAAAAGTCCTTCAATAGGAAACAGGGATTTTCATTCTTACTGGCAATAGAGCTCTTTAAAAATGCAAATATTAACTAAATTTTCCATTGAATTTAGCAGCTCACGAAGCACTTTAAAATGCATCATTTCATTGAGTCTTCATGGCCACCTTGGGAGATAGAGCTCCCCCATTATCAATCGGAAAGCTGCGGCTCAGAGCCCTTGATGATTTTCCCAGGGTCAGGCAACTGGTGAGAGCTGTTTAATAAGTGCTTTCTTGAGATACAGTTCTCATCTAGAAGACGCACCTTTATGAAGGTGGGTGAAACTGTAATTCAATAGTTGTTAGTATATTCATAAAGTTGGGCCACTGTTAACCACTCTAAATCTGGAACATTGCCGTCATCCTGAAAAGAAACCCCATACCTGTTAGCCGTCGCTGTCCATTCCCTGCTCGCCACGGCCCCTGGCAGCCTCAAACTCTTCTCTCTGTCTGTATCAATTTGTCCGAACTACAGCATGTGGCCTTTTGAGATTGTCTTCTTTCACCTTCGTAATACTCTCGAGGTTCACCCGCATCGTATCATGTAAAAACCTTCCTTTCCTTTTTATGGCCAAATGATATTCCATCGTGTGGAAATACCACCTTTGGTTTATCCATTTGAGTAGTTTCCACTTTCAAGCTATTATGAACAGTACTGCTCTGAACATTTGTATACAAGCTTTTACGTGGCCTTACATTTTCAGTTCTCTTGGGTGTGTACCTAGAAGTACAGTTGTTGGGTCATATGGTAACTGTGTTTATCACTTTGAGGAACTGCCAACGTGTTTTCCAAAGCACCTGCTCTATTTTACATTCCCACCAACAGTGGATGAGGGCTCTGATTTCCCTACATCCTTACCAACACTTGTTATCACCTGACTTTTTGATTATAGCCATCCTGGTGGGTGTGAAGTGGTAGCTCATGCTTTTGACTCGCATTTCCCCGATGACTCACAATAAACATCTTTTCACGTGCTCATTGGCCATCTGTGTAGATTCTTTGGAGAAATACCTATTCAAATCATTGTCCCATTTTTAAATTGGGTTATTTGTCTTCCTGTTGAGTTGCAAGAGCTCTTTATATACTGTAGTCCCCACTTATCCGTGATTTCATTTTCTATGGTTTCACCTCCTGTGGTCACCTGTGGTCTGGAAACAGACGATCCTCCTGACGTATTGTCAGAAGGTCAGTAGTAACCTAACACCGCCTCACGATGCCTACATCAATCACCTCACTTCCTCGCGTCACATAGGCACCTTATCCTCTCCCATCGTCAGCAGAAGGACGAATCCAATAAAATATTCTGAGAGAGAGAAGGAGAGGCCACATTCACATAACTTACAGTATATTTATCACAGTATATTTTTGTAATTGTTCTATTTTCTTATTATTTATCTCTTGCCATGCCTAATTTATAAATTAAACTTTATCCTGAGTGTGTGTATATAGGACAAAGAATAGTATATATTCATTTCTGTACTGTCTGCAATTTCAGGCATCTCATGGGGGGTCTTGGAATATATCCCCCATGGATTAGAGGAGACTACTGTGCTCTGATAACAAGACCATTATTAGATAATGCAGTTTGCGGCAATTTTTTCCTATTTTCTGCGTTGTCTTTTTGCTTTCTTTCTTAAATGTACATAATACGAAAATTCTCCACTGTAGCCTTTTTTAAATGTGCAGTTCAGCAACATTAAATGCATTCATTCACCCTGCGGTGCAACCATCATCACCGTCCATGTCCAAAACTTTTTCATCTTCCCAAACTGAACCTCTATACTCATTAAACAATAACTACCCACTCCGCCGCCACCCCTGGCAACCGCCCTGGTGGACAAAGTCGACTGCGTAGATACGGTGGACTGGATCACGCAGTGGGTCTTTGGGTGGACATGCCGTTTGTCTAGTTGGAGGAAATGCAGGGAGGGTAGGGTGAGGGAAACAGGGGGTCGATGGGAGTCCTGAAAAAAAGGTTCACTTAATTCACTTGTCCGGGGCCCCGCCCTCCCGCTCACATGCTACTCTGTCCCCTTCTCACAAGCCTGTCCCCTCCCTCCAGACCCCAAGTTTTCTCCAAGTCCTCAGACCCACAGTTCCCTACTGCCAAGGAGCCTTCTGATCCTCCCTGGGAAAGTTCTGGATCCTTGCAGGCTTCCCTAACTGCCATCTGCTCCCCTCTCTGACCGTAGCCCTCACCAGCCCAGAACTCGCGTGGTGGATTCATGTGCCGTTTCCTCTGCTCTGCTGGGGTCAGGACAGCGTCTGTCTTTCCACCGTGCCGCTCTCCCCCATGAGCTGCCCGGTAGATCACTCCCGGCCAGCAGCAGAGTCCGCGCTGGTGTGGGCCGGGAGCAGTGGCTCGGTGGTGTGAGCCACGCACCCTTGCACGCCAGAGGGCGTTCAGAAAGGCCCCTGGGGTTGTGGGTCAAGAGACAAAGGGGGAGGGGAGGGAGGGTTCCCCCAGCTCCTCTACGGCAGTCTGTCGAGTCCTCACTGAGCTCGGTCCTGTCTTTCTCTCCCTCCTCTTCCCTGGGTGCAGCTCTTCCCGGCCCCGCTGCAGACCCTCTCCAGGAAGATCGTGCGGTCCAAGATGAACAGCACCCTGGTCGGGGTGTTCACCATCACCCTGGTGTTCCTGTCGGCTTTTGTCAACATGGTAGGCGGCTCCGCCTCCCAGCGCCTCCCTGGAGCTCTCCCTCCTCCGAATTTCTTATTTGGGCTTCCCCGCAGGTCTGCATTCAGGTTTGACTCCTAAAGCCTCTCACACAGGCTTTTAGTTCCTTGCTCTCAAGGCTGGAGGGACCAGAAAGACTTAGGAAGTCCCTCGAGGAAGCTGACGAGCCAACCTGGCCGGCTCCTTGGCCCGCTTCCAGGCTCCTCTCCTGTCCCCCAGTCAGCGTCAGGCTGCACCCGAGACCAGGGTGCAGGCGCCCGCTGTCCCGCGGAGGGGGCCGCCCTGGCCTGGCCCCACGGCTGACCCTCTCCCGCCCCGCCCCCAGTTCATGTGTAACTCTGAGGACCTGTTCGGCTGCCTGGCGGACGAGCACAACATCAGCACCAGCCAGGTCAACGCGTGCCACGTGGTGGAGTCGGCGGCCAACTACAGCCTGGGCGACGAGCGCGGCTTCTGCAGCAGCCCCTGGCCCAGCTGCAACTTCCCCGAGGTAATGGGCGGGGGGTTCTGGGTGCAGACAGACCCTCCCACACTCCCCCTCTGCCTTCGGCCGCTCTGGGGGAGCCCAGGGCTCTCCAGCTCCCAGCCATCCCAAAGACCTCGCCCCGGTCTCGCAGTCCGCGTGCCGTACCCCAGTGAACAAGACCAGCCTTCTCACCGTGACCAAGCAGCGCGCTTACCATGTGCCAGGCACTGTGCTACGTACTTGACATGGATTTACTCACTTAGTCCCCACAGCGGCCCTGTGACAGAGACACTATCAATATCTTTTTTATACAGATGAAAGTGAGGCACAGAGAGGGTAAGTAGCTTGCTCAAGGTCACACAGCTAGCAAGTGGTAGGTAGAGCCAGAACTTTCGCCCAGGTCACTTGGCTCTAGAATTCTTAGTTTTAACCCGAGGGCAGAGCTGTTTCTTGATGCTTCGCTTTGGCAGCGGGGCTGCCTCAGGGGAAGCTGCCTGAGCTTCTCTGCTGTGGGCCAGAGGGCAGGGAGGAAGCACAGGCACCCAGTCCCAACCCAGCACTGCCATGGAGGTCACCCATTCAAAGTGTACGTACAATTCAGGAGCTGTTAGGATATTCACAAATGGGTGCAGCCATCATCATAGTCTAATTAGATCATTTTCATCACCCCCAAGGAAATCATACCCATAGGTTTTGGGTTTAAAACCCAGTGCCGAGAACCCTTAGAGAGCAGCATGAATTAAGTGCCGATGGTAGGCAAGGTGCTTCATTCACCTTTTCCTCGGAGCGGTCTCCGGAGCAGCCGCAGCGGGCAGCCGCCCATCCCACGGCGTGCACTGGGTGGTTCCCACTGCCCAGCTGCCTGCGGGGCTCGCACAGAACCTGTGAGGTGATGGTAGTTGTTGCCCTTTTCTGGGGAAAGCCCAAGCTTTCATCCAGTTCCAAAAGGGCCCGTGACACACAGAAGGGTCCAGAACTTCAGTGAGAGCCCCTGGCTGTCACAGAGCCAGCCTCCCTCGCCCACCCCTGGGAAGGAGCCTGATCCATGTTGCCGTACAGACGGGGCAAGGGAACCTCCGGGAAGGGCAGGACTCCGCCGGCGTTCACCTAGACGAGCGCTTCTCATCCACCTAAGCATGTCTCTTCCACCTGCTGCTGGGTCCCGTGGAGCCCTCCCAACCTGCCGGGGGTGGCCTGGGGGCCCTTCTGCCTCTGCTCCCTCACGCAGCTGGCCGAGCCCACGGAGCCGCTGCTGAGGGCTGTTTGCTGAGAAGCAGGGGCTTGTTTGATCTTACGCTTGCCCCTTGGTGGCCGCTTCGTGGCAGACCCGAGGAATGGGCGAAGAGCGTTGGGGGCGGGGCTCATTCTGGCTCCTCACCTGAGGGAGACGGTGGGTCCAGCCTTCAGCCCTCACCAGTCTGACAAGTTCCAGTCCCACTGGGCCCAGGCCTTGCTGACTCCAGAGCTCTAGGGCTCACAAATGTTCCGATTCAGCAACTCCTCACAGACCCCAAGGCCCTTGGGGACGCCAGCTGTAAGCCTTGGCCTCCTGGCTGGCTGGCTCAGGGTCCCATGGGCATCCACACTGGCCCTGGGGGCTCCCTCCCCCTGCCCCCAAGGACAGGATTACTATCCTTGGGGCTGAACTATCTGGGTGGGCCCTCCCTCCTCCTCCCTCCTCCTCCCTCCTCCTCCCTCCTCCTCCCTCCTCCTCCCTCCGCCCCTGTTCCTGGTAGTGGCTTGAAGCTGGCCCTGCCCTCTTCCAGTCACTGGGGGCCCTCTGCAGCCCCTTTCTGGGGTCTCGAAGGCCCGAAGAAGCTCAAAGTCCAACCTGGGAGTGACCCCCACTGCCATTTGGCCTCCAGCCCGAGGCAGAGGAAGTGAATAGTGAGTCCGAGTGCCTGACTCAGAAGTCATGATGCCAAATTTAAAGGAAAGAACAAAATAACAATGCTGGCGTGTCTAGGATTAGCATCAAGGGACGACAGAGCAGAAAGGAACCTCTGAGGTCTCTGGTTCAGCTCCTCTTTTGTCGGAGAAAGAAACCGAGGCTCCGGCTCCGGCTTCGAGACCAGAAGGGACTTCCCCAGGGTAAATCATATAGGGCCACCATCCCTCACCTGCAGCCTTCCAGGCCAGATAGATTTAGACCTTGGGAATATTTCAGAGTTGAAAAGAGTATCTCACACCCCCAGGGTAGCCTGGGTGGCACCTGATAATGAAATACAGTAATATTTCTGCAGCAAAATGCATGAATTGTCCCCAGAAGCAGGCTAAAGATGATAGTTAGCATCACATCACTTGGGGCAGGCCTCGTCCCCAAATAAGGCCAGTTGAGATGTTGCCACCATATCAGCCGTGAGAACAGCTTCAGTTTGTGGAACATGGGATTTAAAGCTGCAGATCAGGGGCTGGGCCTGCGCTCCCCGCAGTTAACTGAGGGCACCAGGCACAAGCCACTGTCACTTCCTCTCATGGAACGGCAGCAGTGAGCCCATGACATTGGAGGTTTTGCAGATGGGGAAACCGAGGCTTAGGAAGATTTAATAAATGGCCCAAGTCACACAAACAGTCCATAACGAATCAGGGATAAAACTCAAGTCTGCCTGAGCCTGGAGCTCTGCTCTAACCGCTGGGGTCTGCTGCCAGCATTGGCCAGACCCAGCCCGGGGCCCCATCTGGTTCCTAACTAGGGCCCTTCCTGTTACATCACGAGTTTGCGACAGCAGAAACGTGGCCAGCTCAGGTGGGGGAGGGGGAGGGGCAGCACAGGGCATGGGGGGCAGGTGGGTGGGGGGTGGGGGACATGGGGGGGCATGGGTGCAGGGCATGGGGCAGGCAGGTGGGGGGCATGGGTGCAGGGCATGGGGGCAGGTGGGTGGGGGATGGGGGATATGGGGGGGCATGGGTGCAGGGCATGGGCGCAGGGCATGGGTGGGCAGGTAGGGTGGGGGGTGGGGGGCATGGGCGCAGGGCATGGGGGGCAGGCAGGTGGGGGGTGGGGGGCATGGGCGCAGGGCATGGGGCCGGGGCGAGGTGGGGCCTGGGCGCTGAAGCCCGCTGCCCTGTCTCCGCAGTACTTCACCTACAGCGTGCTGCTCAGCCTGCTGGCCTGCTCGGTGTTCCTGCAGATCAGCTGCATCGGGAAGCTGGCGCTCATGCTGGCCATCGAGCTCACATACGTGCTCATCGTCGAGGTGCCCCGTGTCACGCTCTTTGACAATGCCGACCTGCTGGTCACCGCCAACGCCATGTAGGTGGCTCCCCGCACTGGGTCTGGGCCTTGCAGGGTGGTCGGAAGAGCAGACAGCTGGGAGCCTGGGCTGCAGGGGGCTGCAAGGGGAGTGTCGTGTTGCTCCCCAGTTGACCACCTGAGCAGAGCACCAGTGTCTTGTTTTCCTCCTCCCTTCCCCAGTGGGTGGGGGGAGTGGCCTCAGGGTGACTAGGTCAGGCTGTCCCCTCCAGTTTGCTACTCAGTCCTGCCCTCAGGCCTCAGTGAATTGTTCCTCATTTGTTCAGGGCAGTCTCTGATGAGCTATCTTCACTTAACTCTGTCTGCCTGTGGTACCTCAGGTCCAGAGGGTAAAGATGCAACAGAGCTGGATAGCAAGGTCCGTGGGAGTAGAAGAACAGCCTTTGTGGTTCATGGCTCCATGTCCTGCCTCGAACTAGGCACTGGGACATACATTACCCCTTTTCAGCCTCAGAGCAACATAGCAAGGTCGGCAGGGCCGCCAGGATGGTTGGGTAGTCTGTGCACTGCTCAAAGGCTCCTACTTAGGACAGTGAGCCATTTGGTCCCACATCTAGGTAGCAGGCATGGGAGTTATGCCTTAGGCTACCTAGCTCCCAGTAAAATGGGAATATCTATAGTAGTAAAATGTATGTGAAGTGCCTGGTACCAATACTCTTTTCTTCCCATCACCCTACCCCTCCCCACACACACATACACTGGGAAGTACAAAAATGTGACAGGTCTGTGTCCCCTGAGAGTATGCAGCAATAGGACAGGATCCACTCATCCATCTATCCATTCATCCAAAAATGTTTCTTGAGGGTCTGCCATGTTCCTTTCCCCTCCCCTTTCTTTCCCTCCCCTTCTGCTGAAGCAGCAGCAGAGAACAGAGGTCATTTCTGGTTTGGGAGTCCCTGGCTTGGCTCCAGGGCAGCACTGTCCAGTAGATAAATTATGCAAGTCACACATGTAATTTAAAATTTTCCTAGTAGCTATATTAAAAAGGTAAAGCATATAATTTTAATATTTTTATTTAACCAGTATATTCAAAATATTATTTTAATATCTAGTCAATATAAAATGATTAATGAAACCTATTACATTTTTTCCCACACTAACTCTTCAAAACCTAGTATCTGTTTTACACTTAGAGGACATTTTAGCTTGCACTAGCCACACCTGAAGGCTCAGTAGCCACACGTGGCTGTGGCAACCACACTGGACACAGCATAGGTGTAGTGTTTCTTTTCCACTGGATGCAGCAAAGGGTTGGGGTGATAGATGGGCTGGCTTCTGCCAGGTGGATGTGCTGGGGGGCCCTGGGGTCCCAGGTATGGGCTGGGTGATTTGTGTTCATGGAGACCAGATGCAAGCTGGGGCTAGGCTTTCTGTAAGCCTCCCATCCTGAAAGTCTCCTTGGATCCAGAGAGGTGCAACCGTAGTGGGGGCAGTGGTATTGGGCATGGGGCAGCAGGGCTGGGACTGGTGGGGGAGCACGGTAGGTGAGGGGCAGAGGAAGGTGGGAGACAGAACGGGGAGGGGGGCAGAGCGGATGTGGAGAATGTTGATGGTGAAGAACAGCCCCGAACAGCTTTCCCCGCTTCCTGTTCACAGAGACTTCAGCAACAACGGGACCTCCCAGTGGTGAGTGGATACTCTCCAAGTCCTCTGACACAGCCTCTCCCTGCCCTTGGCTCAGAGCTGCCTGAGGCCAGGAGCTCAGGGCCCAGCAGAGAAGGCGGTGGTGCCCATCGGGGAGGGGGCCTCTGAGACAAGGTGGGCAGTGAAGGAGGAAGCCCTTTCCTCCCTGGGGACCAAGGATGCCTCATTGGGTAGATACCCTTCTTTTCTTGTATGATTCCCACCAGCCCAAGGTGATCTCGACCCAGTAGCTGGGTCATTAGGACCCACAGGTCATTTCCAGAAGGCATCGCCTTAAAGCATCTGGCTTCCAGCTCTTCCCCAGGAGCATGTGTGAGACCCCAGGCCCAGGAAATAGGAGCTGGTTCCCCCTGCCCCCTGCCGGAAGAGAGGGGCCAGCAAGGCCTGTGGGCTTTGTAGGGTAGGCCCTGCGCTGGGGCTGCTGCTGGGCAGGGAGTCTGTGCAGCGTTCAAGGCTGGGGAGAGCAGCTTTTATGAAGAGTATTTATTAATAATGTTAACAGGAATGCAATTCGCCATTATTAGCTACCAGGTGTGGAGTTCCTGTTTGTCAGGTGCTATACAAGGAATTTTGTATACAGCGTGTTTCTTTTTTAATGTTTATTTATTTTGGAGAGAAAGAGAGAGAGAGAGAGAGAGAGCACAAGCAGGGGAGGGACAGAGCGAGAGTCCCAGGCAGGCTCCACGCTCAGCACAGAACACGATGCAGGGCTTGATCCCCCAACTGTGAGATCATGACCTGAGTCGAAATTAAGAGTTGGACACTTAATTCACTGAGCTACCCAGGTGCTTCTGGTATCTGTAATTCTTAAAATGTGAGTGGCGTTAATCCCATTTTAGATTGGGAAACTAAGGTTCAGAGAGATTAAGAGACTTGCCCAAAGCCCAAAGATGGCCGGTATGGCCTGCCTGGCTTCCTTGTTACTATGCCCGTGGCCCCTATCTTGTCCACTGGGAGACACCTGGGATGTACATGCTGCCTTTTACAAGGGTCTCAGTTATCCCCTGATGTGACCAGAGGGAAGCTCCCCCGTGATGGGAGAGAGGCGGGTATCAGGGGAGGAGTAATGGCTACTGAGCAGGGGCTGAGATAGGGCTACCAGCCGAGAAGGCTTTTTGGAGGAGGCATTACCTCAGGCAAAATTTGAGTAGGAGGGTAAGGAGAAGAAGAGGGAGGAAGAAAAAGGCCTGAGGGGGCCTCTGAGCCTGCCATGAGGTGTCAGGCATCTACCTCCCCACTGCAGCCCTGAGCATGCGACCAAGGTGGCCCTGAAGGTGGTGACACCCATCATCATCTCAGTCTTCGTGCTGGCCCTGTACCTGCACGCCCAGCAAGTGGAGTCCACTGCCCGCCTGGACTTCCTCTGGAAACTGCAGGTGGGTGGCCCCGGGGCTGGAACTGGGACGGGGGACACACCCAATCCTCGCGGCACTTTGTGAGTGAATGGGTTCATCACCTGGGCTGGCTGAGCCTTCGTCCTGCGCCGAAGGGGTGTCCTGCGCAGGCCTCATCCCAACTAACCAGTGCCCCATGTCCCAGCGGGCCTGCTCCCTGCCTTCTGGAGCCAAGAGCCAAAACCCTGGAGCTTGTTCCAAGCCATCTCACCCTTGACAGTGCTGGGACTTTGATGGGCCCAAGACATATGCTCTTAAGTCACAAATACTGACCAGGCACTGCTGTGTGCATCCAGAGGCAGGGATGGAGACGAGGCATGGCCCGCTCCAGGCTGTGGTACAGGCAGCAAGGAGTCAGGAGAGCGGGGAGTGGGCAGGAGGTGAGGATTATGGGGAGCGCAGTCCCCATGTCACAGAAGCTGCAGTGCAGGAGCTGGTCCCACAGGCTCCTGACCAGGGCTTGATGTGACCAGAACTGGCTTGAAGACTCTCCCAGGGGAGAATGGATGGAGGAGCATCAAAGACCATCAACCAGAAGCCAGGACAGGTGGCTGTGCCCTGGCCCTGGGGAGAGGTGGTCCAGGTAGGGCCAGAGGCAGTAGGGTGCTAGGTACCCAGCGCAGTGCTCCAGCCTCCAGGCTTTGTGCCCTGTGCCCTGATGGTTTCAAATCCTGGGGGAGGGGATGCCACTGGGCCACACACAGGATGATGCTCCAGGTGCTAGTGGTGGACCCAGTTGCTTATTCCCTGCTGGACCGACTCAGAAGGTCCAGGAGAGGGCGCCCACGGTGAGAAAGTCTTCCCTGTTATTCAGACCTGTTATTCCTGCTGGGGCAGGAGGTCCTGGATTTTCTTTAAAGATGGGGGCATCCAGTGTTTTGCATGAGGTTGGCTGAGATTCCCCACTGAACAGATGCCCCGAGGTTGGGGGGAACCTGTTTTGCACGTGGAATGCCCCCTTATCAGCCCCGGGTTGGGAAGGACCTGGGGGATATCCAGTGTGAGGCTGCACCTTCACGACTCAGATTGCTGTCTCCCTGCGTCCTCCCGGCTCTCTCATGCCCCTCATACCTTTGGGGAAGCTCCCCGGAGGCGCCAGCTCTCTCCTAGGGGCTGACCAGGCTCTGTGGGACCTGGGACTGATTTCCCTCCACTTCTCTACTCACACACACCCCCACCTCCCATATGAGCCCTTAGGATGTCTCCAGCCCCCAAGACAGTTGCTGTTCTTTCTGCAACTCATTTGTGTGGCAAGGATCTTGCGAAAGGGCTGGAAGCAAGCGAGAGATGAGCCTGCCATTCAGCCTGCCTTTGTCACCTGCTGCCCTGTCACCCCCACCCCACATCTTTGTCCAACTCCTGAGTGCACAGGGTCGAAAGTGAGGCTGCCTGCCAGGGCTGAGCAGAGCAATCTGAGCCTCCCTCACAACCCCACCCCACTTCTCCCCTCCCATTTTGGAAACAATTAAGAAGGCCCGAACACAGGTGTGTGGGGTTGGGGGTGAGCATGTCTCTACCTGCCAGGTGTGTCGGCCTCTCTCCACTGAACCCCTGCAACAGGCTCATGATGCTTACACATCCCTCCATCTCCTGTCCTCCTCCAGGACTTTTGGGAGGTGGAACATCACATACATACCAACAAGCAAAAACCTGAACACAGGTCTTTGGGTTGGGTGAGTGATAGTCCGGTGCCCCCACACCCCCAGGCTAACTCAGCAGCTAATTCTGCTGTTGGATCTAAGGTCTTGGTGGGTGGGTATGGTGCTGACAGGGAGCTGAGGAAGCCCAAGGTTCTTCGCTTCCCTGAAGCGTCTGCACCAGGAACACACCCTTATCCGAAAGCCTGCTCCTGGCCAAACTGCTGGGTCTCAGGTCTTCTCTCTCTCCCACAGCATTGACCTTATTAGGATCAGCAAAGGGGCTGTGAGCCCTCCCACCTGGCCAGAGCCCAATCCTAGAATCGGCTGGCTATGTTGGGAACTGCCCAATGTCACGTCTCAGGGCAGAGTTGTCCAGATGTGGCAGGAGTTCCTGGTTAGGACCCCGGGGCCTTGGCCTGTGCTCCTGGCAGCAGCCAGTCTCCCACTGTCCCAACCCCAGCTGCCTGGCACTGGGCAGATGCACTCTGGGAAGGGCAAGTGTTATGTTTGATCGGCTGGGCTGATCAGAGGAGCTGGAGTGCTCCTGAGCCCCCAGGCGTGTGGTCTCTGCAGCAGTAGGGCTGTGGGCAGCCTGTGCGTTTTCAGAGGCAGATGGCCCAGCTGGGGCTCTTCCAGGGAGTAACTCTCGAGAAGTACAGAGATTCCCACTCTGGCCTCCCTCTGCTGGCACACCTGTACCAGAGCTAGGCGGAAGATGGCTTGGGAGGAGCGGGGTGGTCAAAGCATCTCACGTCACAGGAGCAAATGTCCCGCTGGACCCACCTGGCCTCTCAGGACCCAGGAACTTCCTTAGGCAGAACTCCTGCTGTCAAGGCCATGTTTCCAGTGGCTCTAGCAGTGATGGGCTGTGGGTCCTCTCACCTCAGGTACAAGCTAGGCCTCTGAGGTCTGGGGTCCCTGAGCTTTCTACCCTACCTGCTGGACCCAGGTCCTGTGGCCTTGGGTGGGTGTGCCAGCAATTTCCCCACAAGCAGCCACCGTCCATGGGGAGAGCCAGGAAAGTGGACCTGGTGCTTTCAGAAGTTGTAGCTGCAGCCAAATAGAAAGGCCTCCACATTTAGTTAGGGAAGCCCCCAGCAGGCTGGCTAATGATCCTTTACCTGCCTGTCCTACCAACATGTCCACTCCCAGTTAAAGGGGCCGTTTTGTTTGCCATCAAGGGGGGAGGAAGCCTGCAGGCTGCACTGTGTACCTCCTGTATCACATGAACTCTGGTCAGACGGCTCCTTGCACACCTTGGTGCATGACTATCTCTGTGCTTCAGGCTGTGGGCCACTGCTGGCCTCTTGATTTGAGGGCTCTGCACTGTCCCTTTAACCTGGAGGGCGAGTGACCACACACCCCAATTTCCCAGACCCACGATCCAAATTAGGGAAAAACCAAAGTCAGTGATGTCCCCATCCCACCCTTGGTGGCACTTTGGGGCATCTATATCTCCTGGCCCTGGGGTGTGTCTGCTCTGATGGGAACCAGAGAGACTGGTGGGGCCTTAAGCCATCATCCCAGTGGGGTCAGTCTGTTGAGTGATTCTTATCAAACTGCTTTTCTGATTGCACTTCCTGATATGAAGAAGAAAATGCACAGCACTTGTGGAACACTTGGTAGCTGGAGGGCCACTGGGGCTGTGGTTTTGGACCCTCCCTTCAACCCCCCTGCCTTGGTCTAGCTTTGCCTACCTTTCTTCCCTGTCATGTTACAGCCTCTCCTCAGGACCTGTTTCCAGTCTGGGGTTTTCTCCTTCGGGGTTAACACATTCCGAGGGGCAGCCAGGCAGGGCACAGTTGGATGTGTACAAGGGTCTCACTTTTAAAAGGTGGTCAGAGTAGTAGACGTTCCTTGTGGAAAGCCGGAGGTGGGGATAGAAGGCCGGGCACTGTTGTGGTCTCAGGTGCCCCTCCTCTGACCGGGCGCTGTGTCCTAGGCCACGGAGGAGAAGGAGGAGATGGAGGAGCTGCAGGCCTACAACCGCCGGCTGCTGCACAACATCCTGCCCAAGGACGTGGCCGCCCACTTCCTGGCCCGCGAGCGACGCAATGATGAGCTCTACTACCAGTCCTGTGAGTGCGTGGCCGTCATGTTCGCCTCCATCGCCAACTTCTCGGAGTTCTACGTGGAGCTGGAGGCCAACAATGAGGGTGTCGAGTGTCTGCGGCTGCTCAATGAGATCATTGCCGACTTTGACGAGGTGCGGTGGGGCAGGCAAACGGGGGAGGGGTGGTGGAAGACAGGCACCTTGCCTACATTTCTTCCCCGTCTTATTACAAAGGAGAAAACAGGCCCACAGACGCAGCTTCCCTAAGGTCACTGCCCGTAGGTGATAGAGTGGGGGTCCCAGCCCAGGCGGTTGGAATTTGAAGTCTTTACCGGTCTGTTGCCCCCACTGAGGCCCTGCCCGGCTACGTTGCCAGCCACTCCCCCTCAGCCCCGCTTTCCCTTTCACCCAGCCTGGGGCCCAGCCTTTGAGAGTCCAAGGGAGGAGGCAGGACAAAGATGCAAAGCCTGGAATAACAGAGGTGGAAACACAAATGTGTCTTATTTATTATATCTTCCCCAAGCACCTAGTGTGCGCCAGGTGCTGGGGATACTGTGCCCAATAGGGCATTTCGACCTTGGGAGCTCACTGAGTGATGAGGGTGAGAAGGTCAGCCCCAGGGGGAATATAGAGCCTTGGGGAGGAGGATGATGGAGCTGAGACTGAGCTGTGCTGGAAACAGCCCAGGAAGCTCCTGGGGCAGAGTGTAACCGGAATTGGCTGAAAGGGGTCTGGGCACGCTTCTGACAGGGCATGGAGATAGAAGAAGGGTGTTTCTCTGGATGAAGAGGAGGTGATGTCCCTGGGAGGGAGGGGGATGTGACCCAGGGAAGGGGAGAGATGGCCACCAGCTCCCGTTGGGGACAAGAGACTCAGGTAACAAATGTGCTGGCCCAGGGCTCTTGGTGCAGGCCACACACAGGTGAATACTGGAGGCGGCCTGCTGTCAGCCTCACACTAGCCGATGTGGAGTTGGGCCTCCTGTGTCCTCCTGGGAGGACATGAGGGGCCATGCTGTTGCCCTTCCCCATAGACTTCAGTGCCCCAGCCTTGGTGGTGACCCAGGTTTGGCCTCCTTCCATCTAGATCATCAGCGAGGATCGGTTCAGGCAGTTGGAAAAGATCAAGACCATTGGCAGCACCTACATGGCCGCCTCAGGCCTCAACGACTCTACATATGACAAGGTGGGCAAGACCCACATCAAAGCCCTGGCTGACTTTGCCATGAAGCTCATGGACCAAATGAAGTACATCAATGAGCACTCCTTCAACAACTTCCAGATGAAGATCGGTGAGCTTGGCTTCTAGCCAGTCCAGCCTGGGAAAAGCAGGTTGGGTAAAAAGCTACAGGACCTTGGCAGGACTAGAGAGGAGGGTAGTGGAGGGAAGGGTCTGACATTTCTGTTTGGGAGCTTCTGCTACATTTGCAGTCTTACTTCACACACAACAGTGAGGTTCAATGTGGCCGTATGTGAAAGAGGAGGGGGATCGCCCAGGGACTTGGAGACATGGCAGAAAATGTCTAGACAGTGTCAGCTGAGCCAGGTGTGTTGGGGAAGGTTCTTGCCTTAAGAGGGAAGACACTTGAGGCAGGGAACCAGCACGGCAAAGACTTAGGGGCAGGGTGATTGGGGTTGGTGTGCATAGGACTGGGGAGGTGGCAGCCTTGCTTCCTGGAGCTGTGTCACTCGGCATCCCTGCCTAGCTCAAACGTCCAGGGGGAGGATCATTTGGACAGAGAAGACACTGCGCGTTAAGAGCTAGGTACTAAGAAACAGGAGTGAGGAGGAAGAAAAGGGCAAGTTCTGGTACGTGCAGTCTGAATGGACTGTAAACTTAAATGCTACCGACAGGGACGATTTTTAAGGACAGGCGGGTCACTGGATCCTTGAAGAGGGTGGTGATGGACTTGCAGGAGCTCAGAACTGATCAGGGGGCGAGGACACAGCAGCAGTGCTGTGGGAACAGACCCCCGTGGTCTGGGTTGGCAGGCATTTTGTGGGAGCTGCAGGGTAAAGCATGGTCTCAGGCCTGGAGGACCCTGGCTGTCTACAGGCTGAGTCCAGAAGAACCTGCTGGGTGTCAAGGGAGGAATGATAGAGAAGGTGAGCACTGGTCTGGGCCCTGATAACATTGCTGACTTCTGTCCCCTGCAGGGCTCAATATTGGCCCCGTGGTGGCCGGGGTGATTGGGGCCCGCAAGCCTCAGTACGACATCTGGGGCAATACGGTGAACGTGGCCAGCCGCATGGACAGCACCGGTGTGCCTGATCGCATCCAGGTGAGTGCCGGAGCATCCACCACCTGGCTCACCCCCATGGGGGGCTCTGCCTGATTCTCCAGGTTCCTATGGCAAGCTGTCCCGTCAGAACTTCTGTAGTTGGGAGCTTGAAGAAGACCATTGTGTTCCAGCCCCTCAGGACCTTGGACAGATCTTCACTCCTGTGCAAAGCCCTCTACTGGCCACAGAGGGAATTGGGAGCCACGACCCAGGCATACAAGGGGACACTAAGATGGTTGCAGGGAGCAACGACTTGCCAAATGGAGCCCACAGCACTCAAGGCCTGGTGCAAGAGAACCAGGGAAGGCCAGTGATCCCTGGGATGGTGCCCCCACCACCCCAACTGGCAAGGGGTCTGGCCAGAGACTTTTTCTCTTCTCTCATCCTGTACACGCTGGCTCCTGTGATTCCCAGACCTTCCTTGATTCCTTCTGCTCCAATGTGACAACAGCGAGACCCTGGACTGGCGCTCTTCCTATACCTCTGAACCCCCAGTGCCCCCATAACACTGTGGGCAAGTCGCTTAGCCTTCCCTGGTCTCAGTTTTCCCAAGTTTGAACTGTGCTCTCTTTATGGCGCTTTTAAGTCCCTTAAATCCTCTTTTCTGTGGGACCTCTGAACAAAGGGTCAGCCCAAGCATAGCCCTGGCCAGATAGGTGCTGTTGGAGGGACCTGGCCAAATGGCATTCTCTCAAGGTCTTCCATCCCTGGGACAAGATGGGGAGAGAGGAATGTGTGCTTGCAGAGTGTCCAACCCCACCCACAGGCAGGTGTGAGGGACTCTGTCAGCAGCCCCACACAACGGCCCCGCACCTCACCTTTGCATAGGGCTTTCCCGTTCATGGAAGACACATGAAAACCCAGCTTGGTCACCTTCCAGCAGCCCATGTAGACATTCCTGGCCTGACAGCCAGGCAGGGCCAGGATACTCAGCAGAGGTTTTGTGAGGTGGCTGGCGGGGCGTGTGGGCTGTGCTCAGATGGCTTTTGGGTCACCTCGTGAGGTGTTCATCTGTATTGCTGCTCACGTCAGCCTTACAATAGTGCAGTGATTACCGAAGCCACTGGTGAGTTCCCCTTTGTTCTAAAAGCTAAAGCAGAGTTGGGCAATGGGATACAGAACTGAACCCATGCTCTGCCATTTGTTAGTTATGTAGCCTTAGGCACATGACTTAGGTTTTCTGAGCCTGAGATGATAGTACTTACCTCCTGGAGTCAGTGAAATTAGTAGCTCTCTACGGTGTGCAGAACCAGTTTCCAGAAATATCTCTGATCTGTCCTGGAGTGAGACTAGGGTGACACGCTGGTCCCGGGCTTGGTATCGGTGGGGCAGCATCAGATTGCTATGGGCGCCCTAAGCGCGTCTGCTCCTCTCTCACTGTGGACAATGACAGGTAATTCAGGAACCACAGGACACACTCTGGCACGGAGTAGGTGCTGTCATCCTTCTGGTTTCAAACAGGGAAGTCTAGGAGTGAGCAGCTGTCAGTCCCCGAGAGCCACCCATCTGTGCTGGGGAACAGTCAGAGCTGCCTGACAACAGATTCACGGCTTGACTCAACAATGGCCTCTCCTCCCCCCTCTTTTGCCTCCTCAGGTCACCACGGACATGTACCAGGTGCTGGCTGCCAACACATACCAGCTGGAGTGCAGGGGTGTGGTCAAGGTCAAGGGCAAAGGCGAAATGATGACCTACTTCCTCAATGGTGGGCCCCCACTCAGTTAGCAGCTGCCACCCGGTGATGCCAGGCAGCCTGGCCTCCAGAGAAATGGAAACAGCTTCTTTGTGTGCCGGAGGGGGGCAGGTGGAAGCCTGCGCTCTAGCCCACGTGGCCGCGCCGGTGAGATTCTCCACTTTGACTCCAGAAGCAGCTTCTCCATCTGTGGGCAAGCCGCAGCCTCCGTCCCAGGGTGCCAGCGTCCTGCGAGCACCAAGCTGACCAAAGATGTTTCCTCCGTAGAAGACTCCGCTAGGCGAGATCTGAATCTCGAGTTTTCTAACGGGTGCTGCCGCGCAGGTGGAAAGGAGCTGCTGAGTGCTTACGGTGTGTGGCAGCCCAGTGTGCAACGACAGGGCTGAGGGGGAGGCCTCGGGTGGGTGGGTCAGCGGCCCGACTCTGGCCCAGGGGAACCCAGTGGCCCCAGGGGTCCACTTCCCTATGTGAGCCTTTAAACCCCCCGACAGAGGCCCCGGCCCCACGGAGGGGCTTGCTGGCAGGAGTGCTGGCTCTGGAGGGACTGCGGGCTTCTCCGCAGCCCTCCTCCTCACCTACACAGGTGGACAATGCCTCTTCGAGGGGAACAAATTGCAAGGGGGAGGCGAGAAGACTCGAGGCAAGGAGGATGGTTCTGAGAAAAAGAAAATATTTATTAAATAAAACAACTTTCTGTGCCCTTCTTTAGACTATCCTAGTTGTATGCGTATAAGAGACCCACAAGCAAACAAAGATGCCACTGGGGGGAGGGGGAGGATCCCAACTTGTCTTTTTGTATTTTTTATTTTGTATTATTGAAAACCTTGGAGATCTAACAAATATACCAAATTCTATATTTTGTAAATTACATTAGAAAACAGCTGTGCACAGCGTTTGTATGTACGTATGTCAGCGTATGTACTGGCGTAGATGTGTGTGTGTTTATGCCGTGGAACTGGTCACACGCAGGATGCCTGTTGCCCTCACTTCACTTCAGATTAGGCAGTTTTGGATTGTCCCAGGTCCAACCAGAGCAGTGAGCGTGTCTTTTGGGGTGCCCTACATTCAGATTAAATGGGAAGGTGCATGCATACATTACCCTATTTCTCTCACACATCACTTCCCCTAAGTAAAATGCAAACGGATAATAAAACAAAAAGCTGCTTCCCATCTCAGGCTCAGCTGGAACTGAGGGAAGCAGCCTCAGCCTGCGACAGACAGCATGGCCCCTGTCTCCTCTTCTCCCTGAAATGCCAGCTTTTTGCTGCCTGGAGAGAGGCAGCTCTGAGGTTCAGGGATGGCCGCGGGCGCTCAGCTGGCATGGGGGGTGGTGGGAAGCCTTACCTGCCTGCCTTTCTCAGTTGGCTACCATGCAGGTGGCTTGCCCAGAGATGATGCCTCAGACTTGGGGGTAACGTGCAGCCCGCAGGTTCAGGGAGGGTGGTGGCTTTGCTCCATCTGCAGACCAGAGAAAGGGATAGAGCCCAGCTTCAGCGTCCAAAGGGCAAAGCTAGCAGAAATTTTGTTTTGTCTGGTTTTTGTTTTTTGGGAGGGGGAAGTGAAATATATTGGAAAAAATTATATTTTTTTTAATATCCTCTGAGGGTATAAAATGGAAATGGGCATAAAATTAGAAACTGATATATTATCACAGAGATATATTCAAACAGAATCCTTGGGTCCCGTGCCCATATCTTTGTGTTGCTTCTCAGGGCAGAATTATTCTCACCTCCAACACGAGCTTGGAGGAGGTGGGGCGGCAGCTATATGCCAACTGCAAGATGTCACTCTGATGCCTGCCTACACCACCTCTCACTGGACACTAGGGCTGGCCTCCCCCTTTTTTCCTTTAGTATGTGTGCTGCCGAAGCAAGCACCCACCTCCCCGTTCCGCACACCGTCTCTCACCCTGATTTGAACACAGCTCTGAGAGGCAAAGCTTACGGACCTAAAACTGCCAGCTTAAGTCTGTCCACGCTTCTGCTGCTCTGTCCTTTGAGTTCTGCATTGCCCCTCTTGCATCTGTTGCGGGGGCTGGCTTTCTCCATGGTGGCATTCTCAAGTCCCCTGCCCCTTCATAGTGCCCGCCGGTGGTGCTGGGTTTTAATTTTGCTTCCAACCTGAGTAACGTGTGCGCGTGGAATTCCTCCGGTGGTCCCCCCCATTGGTTACGGTCTCCTTGGCCTCTTGGGGGCCCAACCCTCCTATCCCAGCAGTGACTGGTGACACCATGCAGTGCTAGCTCTTCATTCCCTCCAAGGGTGCGCACTCTTTTTATTCCTGCTCTTGCGAAAACAGATATGATTATGATTTCCCATGGAAATTGAAAAGTCTATTTAAATAATTTAACTATTAAACACTTTCACTGGTAATGTGTCCTGGTCTGATTTGTGGCTTGGGCCAAGGGCCTGGTTCCAGTCCGAAGAACAGCGCACTCAGCCCTTGCTGGGGCACTGGGCAGGGAGCCCCAGCGGGCAGAGACCTACCGTGAGTGGGGAGCGGCGCGCTGCTACGGAGAAAGCGTCGGCGAAGGCCTGCAGTCATTGTGGCGGTCAGATGAGAGCACACTGGTGACCCTGGCGAGAGCTAGTTCGCTGGGCTGAGAAGCAGGTGCCAGAGTGCAGTGGCTGAGGAATGAGGAGAGAAGAGACGCCAGGAGTGAATGGGACAAGGGATTGAGCATGGGACCAGAAAAGATCCAGGGTTGACGGGAGGAGGTTTTAAAACAAGTAAGCCCAACCTATTTCTATGCTAAGGGAAAGAGAGTTGAAAATACAAGAACACAGATCATTGAAAGGACCCGAGCAGCAGGGAGGACAGGGAGATGCAGGCTGGAGGTGTACTGACTGGACCTGGATAGCTAAAATCATGGCTACCGTTTATTGGACACTGTGTGCCAGACACAGGGATAAGCACCATACAAACTGTACCTCATTTAATCCTCCTGGCCGCCATACTTCACTGATACACAGAGGTTGAGTTATCTGCCTAAACTATAACTGGTAATTAAGAGACAGGAGATTCAAAGCAGGCCTGTCTGCTAAGCTCAACCAGGTAATTTCACGCATGCCCCAGGCCTCCTCTTACCTCGAGAGGAAAGGGAAGGTGGTAGAAAGGCAGTTCCTGCCTGCCGCACCCATCAAATGCAGGATTATATTTGGGCTCAGGAAATAAAACCAGAGGGGTGTGGTCAGATGAAAATGAAGGAGCCAGTGAAAAAGACTCCACTGGGTTCATTTCAACAACGGCCACGTGAAGATATAGCCATGGCAGTCCCAGGCATAGGCAGGCCCCCTGTTCCAAAGAACCGAACAGCATTAGCAATCCCACTGTCCACGGTAAAGGAGGCGACTGTACAGAACTCATGTTTAACTCAGAACGTTTCGGGCTGCGGCACATCAATTAGAAAAGGAAAGCAAATGAAAGGCCAAGCCTTAGGCTGCCTGGGCTAAGTGAGGGCAAGCCCTCAGGCAGGCCCATGGCACCATGTGCATGCGCACCCAGCGCACGGCAGGACAGCAAAGGAATGCAACTCATAACCTTCATGAGCCCTTTCCGTTCCCATCTCCATTGAACTAAGTCCGGAGAATGTACGTTTCTCCCTTATAGATTTATACTTTTGTGCAAAAGCATACCCACACCTAGAATGTTCTTTAGCAAAACTTATTAGCAAAGACACTACTGATCTGTGTGGTGAGCTTTGAACACCACTTTAACATCCAGTGACAGCGTGCCTGCAGAAGGCAGATATTATGGGGCGCCTGGGTGGCTCAGTTGGTTAAGCATCCAACTTCAGCTCAGGTCATGATCTCACACTTAGACAGTTCCAGCCCTGCATCAGGCTCTTTGCTCTCAGCAGAATCGGCTTCAGATCCTCTGTCCGCCTCCCTCTCTGCCCCTCCCCCGCTTGTCCTCTGTCAAAACAAACTTAAAAATATATATCCACTGACAGCAAAGACCCACATGATGTCAGCCCACATGATGACGATCTGACTTGTAGAGGAGGTTAGCAACGTTTATGGGAAGGCACCATAAAACTTGGTGCACCGAGGTAGCTGAAGCTACATATTCACCAGGTATTCCTGTTACTTTAAGACTTTCAAAAACACAAATACATTACAGAGCTTTTCCAAAAGCAGATATCACCTGAGTGTCATATAAATGATGCCCAGAGCTATAGTTTTTACATGATAAAATGTGGGTATTTTCCACAATGTTGCAAGCCGGCCATGAGTTGCTAATTAGCAGAAAGTGAGCCTCAAGAGCTTGGGAAAGACGCTGAGCCGGTATCATTGCAGGGCAGGAGACCATTCTTGGGCGCTGGGATGCGCAATGCTCAAAAGCAGTGCTGAGCAGATTCTCACCACCACCTGAACAAGAAAGCAGCAGTGGCAGGGATGCACGCTATGAAAACTCCTGACTTTTGAATTTGTCTAAGTGAAAAGAATCCTCACTGAAGGGAACAAATGCTGTACAGGCTGTGTCCAGTGACAGCGTGCAGGAAGGGACTGCTAAGTCTGGGCCATGCTGGCCATGGCAAGTATCACCTAGCGCAGGGGTCAGGAGGAGAGCTGGAAGGGGTGTTTTCTATGGAGGGGGTTTGGGGAGGGCACAGCAGACCAGAGAATACCATGCCCTCCACACCTGGCCTTTGGAGGAACTTAATCCAAAGTGTACGAGGAGCTTTCCCGTCCATTTTCTCACCTGTGCTTCGCCCCTGGCCCAGGTGGCAGTAGGAGAAAGGACCTGGTGCATCCCCTGAGGCCGCTGTGTCCTCAAGGATAAAAGCTGTGGCACTCTTGTGCCCACAGGTACTTCTGTCCAGTGCACTGATCTGGCTGGGTCCTGACGATCTTGCAGGGACAGAGGGCTTGCCACTTCTCCAGGCTGATGACAGATGAAATGAGGTCCATTTACTATAGTACTATAGCTTTTCTTGGCCGTTCGGATTTTCAAAAAAGCCCTTCGGTGTTTTTTTTTCCTTTCTTGGAACAAAAAAGATAGTATTTGCTGTCCTCTGCTTGCCTATCTTTCCTTCCCACCTGCAGGGTCATTGCTTCTCAGACCAGAACAAAGCCAAGTCAGGCCACTGGAATGGCTGACCTCTAAGGTTCCTTTCTCCTCTAGCGTTCTCTGATTCTAAATATTTGTGTGACCCTGTCACAATCCTCACGTGCCAGACCACAAACAGGACACAAACATAAACACCATCAAGTTAGGATTTTAAGACTTTAAAGCCAAAGGCAGACAAATGATATGAAAGCGTCACATCAAGGGGGATCTGTGGCAAGACCACCTTCGAACCAAAGTTGCAACAGCCTCTGCTCTGTCTTCCTCCAGACACCACGGCAGCAGTAGTAGCAACAGCCGTGTGGCCAGATCCTTTCCTACCAAGGGCCCTGATCCATACAGTGCTGAGGGCTGGGTGATCAGTGTCGGTTCACAGACCCAGCAGAAGGTCCAGAAGACGAGATGAAGGTGAAAGACAATAAGGAGAAGGAAGAGGATTGTCTAGGGCTGAGGGTAAAGTAGGCACCCTGTCCCAACTAGCTTGCTAGTTTAAACCTCACCCACCCATCTGTTTCTAGTGAATAGAACCGAGCCACCCCCTCTCGTGGTGAGCGCATATTCATCCCCAAGGCCCCTTGCCTACTGCTGGTCTATTAGGCCTGTGAATTAAAGAATTCTCACTGGAATCCATTAGGGATCCTCATCACTTTTTCTCCCCCTCAGCCAATTTCTAATTTAGACCTGCCTGGAATCTCTGGTTTGTCAGCATCTCTATTTTCCAAATTTGCAAAATCTGCTTCTGTGCTTTGACTTCGTCAGTTAGCTACAGTGGCACTTCCCGGCTCATGTGGGGTTTTTTCTTGGGGTGGGGGAGGGGAGGACTGCATTTTGCACCAGACTAATCCTTTAAGAGCCATGTTGCATTTGCACTTTTTAAGAGTGCCCTGGACATCACATCCCCAGCCACCTATATGCTGTTTCTGTATCATGGCTGGAGCCTGCTGGCTGCATTCTGCCACCTCCCTTACCTGCATCACCGCACAGACCTCACGCACATGCACACTCATAGAGGCCCCTACAGGGTGGCAGGCACTATGTAGGGTGGCCACCATTCAAGAGTACCCGCTAGATCAGACTGTTTGAAGCAAACAATGATGGGGCCACAATGCTAGGGTCACATTGGACAACATAACATTCCCAGAGGCACCTTCCCCTTTTGACAGCGCTCCAGCACCTGGGAGACCGTGGGGTCCCGGAGAGCACAGTCTACCATTCCCAGACTGTGTGACGACGGATGACTGATCCTGCTCACTTACCTCAGATGGATACTGTTAGGCTCACACAACCTTCTATACCGAAAGCACAGCAGGCTCTTGGCAAGCACGAGGGTCTCCATTCCCTTCTCCTTTCCTTGAACGCATCTCCAACGCCCTGCCCAGAAGTCTGCACACAAGAGCTTGCCAGGGCAGGCAACACGCCCACTAGACATTTCAACAGGATCCTCTCTTAGCTGCCGATCTCTGAAAAACTTTGTACAATGACTTATATTTAGGGGCATTTGCAACATAAAAGACTTACCTTGAAAGTAATAGCAACACCAACAAGATGAACCACAAGATGGACCATGTTGACCTAGCACTCAACGTGCGAGGCTCTGTTCTAAGTACTCTCTCTATTGACTCATTTAATACAGCAACACTTTGCCCAAGGTATTATCATCAGCCCCATTTTACACATGAGGAAATGGAGGCAGAGAGGTTACGTGACTTGCTGAGGTCTTAATGCCAGTAGAAGGAAGAGCCAGGGAGTCAGAGTCCAAGCTCATAGTCACTCTTCAATATTGTAAATACTTTTGTTCTATTTTTTTGTTGAGTGTTTTCAGATACAGGGACCACTTAAAGCAGAATTTCCATAAAATTACTTTATATCAGAGAGCCAATTCTGTCCTTCAATTAGAAAAAGTAAATGTTTATAACAAATGAATCACCAGTGAAGCTTTAACATTATACATCAAGAATCATTAGTCTTAATACAAAGATCAGACGCTCCTTGCCCCCAAATCTAAGGCTCATTTAAGTTTCACCATACCGGGGCACCTCGGTGGCTCAGTCGGTTGGGCGGCCGACTTCGGCTCGGGTCATGATCTCACAGTCTGTGAGTTCAAGCCCCATGACGGGCTCTGTGCTGACGGCTCGGAGCCTGGAGCCTGCTTCAGATTCCATGTCTGCCCCTTCCCTGCTTGCACTATGTCTCTGTCTCTCAAAAATAAATAAATGTTAATAAATGTTAAGTTTCACCATACCTCCTGCAGCCACATGTCCCCACGTCACTGTTCTACATACAGGAAGCCATTTTACTTAGTCTTGGATATCCACATTACAGAAGTTAGCACAGACTGACACCTTTTATTAAAAAAGTAATGTAGATGGGCACCTGGCTGGCTCAGTCCAGAGAGCATGCGACTCTTATCTCGGGGCCATGAGTTCGAGCCCCACATAGGGTGTACAGATTACTTACATAAAACTTTAAAAATGTAGATTACTTGGATACACATTCCAGCATATATTCCTTATGTATTTCAACATATTTCCATGAAGTCTAGCTTAATACTACATGGTGCTTAAGAGCATGCATGAATTCTGAGTAAGAATGATCTGGACTGAAATCTTGGTGCCACCAAGACAGGTGGCCAGATTGACTGAGGTCAAGTGACTTAACCTCTTTAGGCCTGAGGTACTCCGTCTATGAAAAAGAAAATTTACAGAAAGGCTTTCTGTAAGGATGACATGCTTATTGTACACAGTGTCATTCCCCCTCCATGTCGGCTTTGTCTGTTCTCACTGCTGCTAGAACAGTTAAGAGCCCAGTGGTTGTCGGTAACATACACGCAAATATTCTTTCTGAGATTCTACAGTGCAGAAAAATGAACACCAACTCTTGAATCATTTAAGCTCGAATCCCAGGTTTGAACATAAGTTGGCTTCCTCAAGTGAACATGAGATAGTGCCTCCCATCCCCCGGGCTGCCAGAAGGATTAACCATGTACGAGGACCAAGCCCTGGCACACAAAAGGTGCTAAGAATTCTTATCATTAGTCCCAGGCACCAGAGGAATTCAAAGTAGAAGGCCAAATATTGTTTGCAAGGTCCTTGATACTCCAGCCTCACAGAAAAGCACTGGCACTAAGTAGGCAAACAATGAAGGCAGAGCTGGGGAGGGGCCGCCAGGATCAAATGGGAAACAGAATTTTTGAGTCCTGTTTCCCACTTTCAGATGGACCCTGAATACGTTTCTGTTCAGTGACACTTGCACTGCTGTGCTGAGGGATGCAGGAAACAAGGGCAAATATGAACCGTGGGTGGGTGAGGTGGGGCTGAAAACCACTGTTTGTTTCCAAGGAAAGAGTAAGAACAATTCACGTAAGGCTAGGGTACTGATTTCAGGAACTCTTTGAGAATTAAGCCTGTTCTCTCCTGCAGTTTCCTACAGCCTCCGATTGTGCTAATACTAATTATATACCAGCACTGCCAATGCAGAAGAAGATATGTACACACATGGCAACTGCACTCGCTCTTCACGAGAAAGGAGGATACAAGCCACATGGCTTCCAACCACACGGTGCGTTCAACAGTGCGCTCAACACTGTGACTTCGTCTTGTGAAATAGAGTAATCCAGAAAACTTGGCCACTCAAGGAAGAGGTTACAAGGGTGGCAGCCACAGACACTGCTTCCCTTTGAAAAGTTCACTGCTCAAACAGGAGTCTGCAATATGCCAGCATTCAAAAGCAGTCTCAGAACACTGATGAAGATGATCAGACATATCTAACCCTAACCAGTAACTAGAAGAGTTAAATTCTCAGCCAACACAGCCTTTACACACAGGCTGGTTCACAACCCTTGGAGTTGAAGGGGTTTCTTTTATTAACTTTTAAGCAGCATATTACTAAAGCCAATCGAAATGAAAAATCAGGTTTGATTTTATTACAGCATTTCCTTAGAGACGATAAAACAAAAATACAAAGAAGGACTGACCACAGACAAAGATGGCAGCCTTGAACAATTACCTATAATTTGTGGTAAGGCTAAGTGTTAAATTTGATCTGAATGGTGGCTGCTTTTTTTTTTTTTCATTTATAATAGTTTATTTTCAAATTGGTTTACATAAAACACCCAGTGTTCATCCCAATATGTGCCCTTTTTTAATGCCCGTCACCCCCTCTCCCCCCCCATCCCCCTCACCCTCAGTTAGTTCTTAGTCTTTGAGAGTCTCTTATGTTTTATCTCCCTCCCTCTCTGTGTCTTTTTTTCCTTTCCCCTCTAGCCCTCCCCCTGGTTTTTGCTTAGTCTCACAAAGTACACCAGTCAGAGTTGCTAAAATAAACAAATCAGGAAACTATAGATGCTGGCGAGGATGTGGAGAAGTAGGCACCCTCCTACACTGTTGGTGGGAATGCAAACTGGTGCAGCCACTCTGGAAAACGGTGCGGAGGTTCCTCAAAAAAATGAAAATAGAGCTGCCCTATGATCCAGCAATAGCACTGCTAGGACTCTACCCAAGAGACACAGGAATGCTGATGCATAGGAGCACGTGTACCCCAATGTTCATAGCAGCACTTTCGACAATAGCCAAATCATGGAAGCATACCAAGTGCCCATCAACTGACGAGTGGATAAAGAAGATGTGGTACATATATACAATGGACTACTATGTGGCAATGAGAAAAAATGAAATCTGGCCATGTGTAGCAACATGGATGGAACTGGAGGGTATTATGTTAGGTGGCTGCTTTTGAAATACAGTTTTGTGTGTGTGTGTGTGTGTTTCACACCCAACACCGAGCCCAACACAGGGCTTGAACTCACAACCCTGAGGTCAAGCTGTGAGTTGCAATCAAGAGTTGGACACTCAACTGACTGAGCCACCCAGGCACTCTGACATGCGGACTTTTTTAGAATTGCAGTATTATAAATGTATTTTCTCTTCTTTATGATCTTAAGATTTTTCCTATAAGAATACAGTGTATAATACATATGTGTTAATTGACTGCTTATGTTATCAGTAAGCCTTCTGGTCAACTGGACGCTATTTGTAGTTAGGTAGTTATACAGGGATTTTTGACTGCACTGGGGAGGGGCTGGTGCCCCTAAACCCTGCTTTATTCAAGGTCAAGTGTAATTTATTTGTTCTTTTACTATATGATAGCTCTGACTTTTAAAATAAACTAAATGTTTGTTAAAATAACATCACAAGCACGCGCACACACACACATTTTGTTGTGTCTCTTGGAAATCCAACAGCTTGGAGAGGAGTCCCTAGGTCACTGAATAAAACTTTGGGAATAAAGCCAAGCAACTCCCATTTTGGTGGGAGGCTAAACTCAGCAGGAAGCACTTCTGTGACATGGAGGTTAAAGCTCATATGACAAATCTCGTCTGTGGCGCCTTGACAAATCAGGTCTAATCCAGACACGGCCTAACAGACATGGGGCCAGCCACTTCTCCAGACTAGATTCCACTGTGGAAAAGACCACATCTAATACAAAATAAATGTGCTCATCCAAGGACAGCACATTAACTTTATATGAATTATAAAATGACAAAATTAGGTAAAGGTTCTCCATGTCTCTAGGCATTTGTCTCAAATGGATTTTCAAGCTTTAACACATACCTATTTTTAGCATAAGAGAAGAATTCTTCCTTATGCGAACAAAATCCTCCATTAACCACACCATTTAACTCCTTAAATGAAAGCCTCTGAAAGCTGGTACAAGTTGAGGATCAAGGCACAATCATTAATATGCAAGCGGCTAAAATAATGGAGGATTCTGTTCATTTTAGTATTTCACAGGACCCCCCAGAGTGAACCTTTTTACCAGAATCCCTCAGGAAGAAGTCTTCCCTGAGGAACTGGTATACTCCTAACGCAGAGCTAGAGCAACGTGAAACGTGTTTCCCTTCTAGCCACAATTTCCAGGAGGTTCGAAAGTCAAATTTTACACTTGATAACAGCAACAACTTCGCCTTTCATTTTCACTGATCTTGTGTTCCTCTCTTTCTGTTCATAACTACCGTTGTTGTATTTGTCTTATTTTGGTATGGTGTGCTTCCACTGCTTTTGGGAAACAGGCTAGGTAGGTAAAAATATATTTCAAATACAGACCAGAAATGCAAGCAAATATTCTAGTTACTTTTAGGACACCTTAATAAAAAAGCAGTATTTCAGAGTTACCTCAATAGACACCTAGATTTGACACTAGCAGGCCTGAGCTCATTAAGTCCCCAATTCCCTGACTTTGCCAAGAACAGATATTCCCTGAGTACAACCTTAGTTATCTTCATCAGTCCCCACTCTCGGGAGGCAGGGCCTCAAGGCTAAGGGATTAGAAGTTGTATGTGCTTAGCTCTGTGACCCTAGATAAGTCATTAACATCTGATTACCTCAGTTTCCTCCTTCATAACAAGAGGACAACTAACTCTCCACCTCCATGACAAAACTCATTATCATTAGGTAAACGCAGAACTGCTCTTAGAAGTAAAAGTGCAGTAGTACTATCATACACGTTAGAACCCTAATGAGCTTAAAAACTTTATACCAATGGTAAAAATTTTTCATTCCAAATTCATGGTTTCTTTGGCAACAACATGATAGCGCAGAGAAGTTATATAAACACTCAGCAATGCAGATACCAAATAATGAAAAAAAGGCATTTCTATACATAAAACATTATTTATACCTGCTTTCATTTTTTACAGTAAGATGTAAACATCCCATTCTCCAAAAATTGAAAACAAAAACAAAAAACAAATTAAACAGCTGGTGAGTTTTCAAGTGTCCTTGCTGAATGATCCAAAACACCAAACACTATAATTCAGTAATTCAATGATAAGGAGAACCAAACCGAACCCAACCGAACCAAACTGGTAAGAGAGCTATTAAGTATCAATATATAGCAAAATCACAATTAACTAGAACGCTCCAACTTCTTGGTTAATTGGCTATTTACAAGAGAATTCCTCTTGTTTTAATCAACAATTAGTTCAGAAAAATCTTTCCACACTGAACCACTTCCCTTTCCTGGCTCAATAAGTACAAAATGCCAAACATAAATCAGTTTTATTTTGATGAGTCAGGATCGTGTAGAATATCTTGGGAGCAGCTCTCAGAATATATGTAATTCCTGTGCAGTTTTGATAGAGGCAGAAAACTGAAGTGAACGGGAGTTCCCTCGTTTTAAATAAATCCCTGATATTGCAAGCTTACTGTCTTCCTTTTGCCTCATTCTCCTAAAAGGAGAATGCAGGAAAAAGGTTCTAGTTTAGCAAGATTTTACAGTGGCAGGCATGCCTACATATACAGGTTCAAGCGTTCAAGGACCTTACCCCTCCAGACTATACCCCTTCGGTAACACAAATTATATGTAACAGGTCCACTGTTTTCTTGATATCAAATTTTAATACCAATGTATTCCTTGTTTGGATTTTTTTCTCTAAAAACAAAAGAAAATCACTACTGAAGGTAACTTCCAAAACGAGGAGAGTTGTAGATTTTGCTAATGGAATCAAACTGTGCTTCCTATATTATTAATTCATAACCGCTTCAACAATCTTTGTAATAGTATCAAAAAGCAAACAAGTTCTCTAAGATATTAGGTGCTGAACTCCTCAAAGGCATAAGAGAGTAAGAGTTGCTGGAAGAAGTTACCTTCTGATTCTCTTAGTACAAGTTCAGTGTTTCCATTGAGCAGGACCCACACCATGGCAGCACACAGGAGGATTTTAGGTGGTATACAACATAGAACTAAATAATGCAGAATCACAGTGAGAATGTCATTCCCTTTACAATTTTCTCTCATCCTTCTGATAATCTCACAGAGAGAGCCCCATTTCGGTGCTGGGTAACATCTCTCACTGCCACACAGAGTAGGCTTCTTGGATTCAGAGCCTTAGCAAACATTAGTATCTAGTTAGAGTAACATTTCTTGTTTAAATTTTATTTTGTCGTTACCTTTTATTCATGGTAAGTTGATGCCGGTTTTCCTCTCAGGAGTAGAGATTAGTTTGTTTTCACAATATTTTAAAATTTAACGATAAATATTAAGAAATAATACTATATGTAATACTTAAGTGATTGAAGTTTGGGAAACAATGGGTATAATTTACCAAACCACATTTTTAAAAAGTGATTTCAAAAGAAACTACAAACATGGTCTACAACGGAAACATATGTTTTCAACACCTGTGATGTTCTGGAGATGCACTCAGAACAGCTTTCTCATACATCAAGTGATTTCCAGAGTTAAGATTCAAGCAAAAATATAAGATGAAAAGAACCATTCCACACCATCCTAGACTTCAGAAACTCGTGGTGCCATAAATGTGCAAATAATCTGGTATTTAGCAAGTTGTTTTAAATATAAACTTGGTGGCATCTTTTTATTTGGTCTGTACTCATGCCTCACAAAGGCGAACCCAGGTTGTAGAGTTCCCACTCGGTCCTCAGAGCACGTACCACGCACATTTTTTGATTGAACTCTTCAGAAGGATTCAGGACTGCTGGCCAAGCCTTCCGATGGCGTCTGACTGTTCTTCCACTGTCACGGCCCTGCAGAGAGAAGTCGCCTCCTCCTCTGAATAATGATCTCATGGCTAATATGAAGAGTTTGCTCCCAAGCATGCCATGCTGACTTGAAACAAAAAGGATAGTTGGAGAAAAAGAAAGCAGAGCTTCTCGACGGTGGTGAACAGTTTCTTCATCACAGTGGCAGTTAAATATGCTCCCTCCTTTTTCCCCAGAAGCCAAGGCAATATGTCTGAAGGATGGTGTCAGACATCATAATCAGGAGCCTTGCCCTGGGCTTGCCTTAGCCAGATCTGCAGTGTCACAAACGCTCCCACGGTCACGTGAAAGAAAAGCTGCCAGAGGTTGCGCAGTTCATAGAGATACATGTTGCACAGACAGATTAAACCAAAAGTCAAAAAAGATTTGACATTCCGCCAGCCGGTGTAGTAGACAAGTAAATAACACTGTTCAAAATATAAAATGAAAGATGATTAGGGTTACAAGAAAAGAAGTAGATGCTTCTACTACAAAATATTAACAGGCCAGAGAGTAAAATATGAGGGGATTTTTCATCTACAGATAAGATAATGTAACATCTGTAAGACATTCAGCTATGAAAGCTGTACAGCTCGAAAAGAAAACAGATTTTTCCTTTGATGTTTTTCATTTGTCAAAAGATACAACATTTTATATCACATGTAAAATGGAGTTACAATTGGATAACTCCCTTAAAAACAGCCTGAGCACATTCCTCAAGGGGACAGGCAACTCTGAAGCATTCTCAAGGTCTAAGGGGATTCCATCTCTCATTCTCGCCCCAGAAAAGTACAAACAACTCAAACAAACCATAGCAAAATGGACTCTTGTATAACCTGAATCTGCATATTAATGAAATCAACAAATATTTACTGAGCCCTCATTAAGTGCAAGGAACTAAGCAAGGTAGAGGATCTGGGTGAAAATTTGAGCTAGAATTCATTCGAGAGATGCTTACTGAGGGAGGGCAGGCCTGCTAGAAGTTAGAGATTGTTCTCTAGTTTCAAGTAATCAAATAAAGCCCTTGCTCACATGGAGCTTAGATTCTAGTGGAGGGAGAAAGATTATATGTATAAAAAAGATTACACAGAGGATATAAAATATCAGATAGTTATGCCTTAAAATAAAAGACTGAAAAAGGGACAGAGCACATAATATACTATATTTTAGAAAACATAGTAAGGAAAGTACTCTCCCAACCCCCAAATCCTGGTATTCACCTTTTCCTGCTTTATTTTTTCTCCAGAATATAACTGTAAACACACTTTAAAAATATGCTTGTTTTTGTTTGTTATCTATATTCATGAGAGGAGAGATTTTTTGATCGCCGTGTTCACTCATTTATCTCCAGTGCCCAGAACAGTGCCTGGCACATAGTAAGTGCTCAAAAAAAAAAAAAATGCTGATTGAAAAACTGTTTTCTAGACGAGATCTAAAATTCATGATCTGTTCCATATAGGAATTATATGTGATTACAAAGTCTTAAGAAAGAAGCATAGGTCTCTGTGTGAAACTGCCTCCAGGCTTCGGTATAGGAAGGACTTGAAGGTGTTTGCAACAGTGCACAAAGAATGTGGAAACGTCCTGCTAGATCTGCTCTTACGCAAATTAGGTCTTTGCTTACTTAAAAAGAAGACTGCTATCCAAGCAAAATGACTGGAAACATTTACTTTATTTGAGTGATTTGTATGGTGTAAAAAAAGTTGGAAAAATAATATTTCCTTTTGAAATAATTTTAGACTTAGAGAAGAGGTGTAAAAACAGTTCCCCCCCATTTTATCCTCTTGCATAACCACAGTACAGTGATCAAACCAGAAAATTAACACTGATACAATACTGTGTACCAGTCTATAGACTTCACTGGAATTTGGCCAGTTGTCCCATAGGGCCCTTTGTCTGGCCCAGAATTCAATCCAGTATTCCCTACTGCAGTCAGCCGTCCTCTCTCTTCAAATCTGCTGTAGCTCCTCCAGTGTTGGTTTTTTCATGACTTCGACAATCTAAAGAGTATCAATTATTTTGTAGAAAGTTATTTTGTAGAATGTCCCTTAATTTTAGTTTGCCTAATATGGTCTCAAGACTGAAGTGAGGGTATGCAGTTTGGGCAAGAAGACCACAGAGGTGATGAGCAATGTATCTTATAACTGGTGATGTTAATTTTGAGCTCTTGGTAAAGTGGGGTCTAACAGGTTTCTCCACTGTGAAGTGACTATTTTCCCCTTTGTAATTAATAAGTATATTGTGGGAAGAGAAATACAGACATTCTCAGGTGAGAGACTAAGAGAATTTGACACCTACAGATGCACCCTAAAAGAATGACTTAAGGAAGTTCTCTAAGCAGAAGAAACACCAAAAGAAGAAACCCTGGAGGGGCGCCTGGGTGGCTCAGTCGGTTGGGCGGCCGACTTCGGCTCAGGTCATGATCTCACGGTCTGTGAGTTCGAGCCCCATGTCAGGCTCCATGCTGATGGCTCAGAGCCTGGAGCCTGCTTCCGATTCTGTGTCTCCCTCTCTCTCTGCCCTTCCCCTGTTCACGCTGTGCCTCTATGTCTCTCAAAAATAAATAGACATTAAAAAAAAATTAAAAAAAAAAAAAAGAAGAAGAAACCCTGAAACACTGGGAAAGCAAAAAGCACAGTCAGCAAAAATATAGATAAATGTAATAGGTACTCCCTCTCCTCTTCAGATTTCTAAATTAGGTTTGATGGCTGAAGTAAAAATTAACACTGTCTGATGTGGTTCTAAATATACGTAGAGGAAATATTTAAGACAATTAAATTATAAATAGAGGGAGGACAAAGGGACATAAAAGGAGATACAATTTCTATGTTTCACTTGAACTAGTAAAATGACAACACCAAAAAAACCGCTAAGGATGTGTAATGTAATACCTGGAGCAATCATTCGCAAGCTATACAAAGAGATAAACTCAAAACCACTACAGATAAATCCGAGCGGAGTTCTACAAAAACATCCAAGTAACCCACAGGAAGGCAGGAAAAAGAAACAGAAAAATGAAAAACAGAAAACAAAAAACAAGATGGCAAACTTAAGCCCTAATATATCAATAATTATATAAAATGTAATGGCCTAAATACAACAATTAAAAAACAGAGATTTGCAGAGAGGATTAAGAACAGTTTTTAATCTGTCTACCAGAAACCCACTTCAAATAATGCAGACAAGATGAAAGTAAAAAAGATGGAGAAGGATATATTATATGCAAACATTAATCAAAAGAAAGCAGCAATGGCTATATTAATATCAGATAAGTATAAAAATATTTCAAAAAAGAAAACAGAGGGCTATTATATCATTATATAATATATAACAGACCCACCAAGAAGGCAACAATCATAAATGTGTGTGAACCAAACAACAGAGCTACAAAATACGCAAAACAAAAACTTACAGAACTGAAATGAGAAATACACCAATACACAATTGTAAGTGAAAACTTCAATACTTCTCTCTCAACTGACACATCTAGATAGAAAATCAACAAAGATACAGAAAAGCTGAACACCATCAACCATCATGATCTGACAATGAAAAGCATTTACTCAGTTATAGTAGAATACACATTCTGTTTAAGTGCCCATGGAACATATACCAAGACAGACCATATTCTGAACCATAGAACAGATGTCAACAAATTTAAAAGAACTGAAATCACACATAGTGTTTTCCGACCACAGTGGAATCAAACTAGAAATCACTAATGGAAAGAAAACTGAAAATCTCCAAACTCTTGGAAGCAAAACACAATTCTAAATAATCCCTAGGTCAAAGAGGAAGCCACAAGGAAAGAATATTTAAAATACATTGAATTAAATGAAAATAAAAATGCAAGATATCAGCCAAACTATGGAAGAGCCCAAATATCCATTGACTGATGAATGGATGAAGAAAATGTGGTGTACACATACAATGCAATATTACTCAGCCATAAAAAAGAATGAAATAAGTCAGAAACAAATGCTATTTGAGTTCACTCATATGTGGAATTTAAAAAAAGAAACAGATGAACACAGTGGGGGATAAAGAGCAAAGCAAACCAGGAGCAAGACTTTTACTATACAGAACAAACTGAGGGTTCTGGAGTGGGGCTGGGGATGGGAGGATGCATAAACAGGTGATGGGTATTAAAGAGGGTACTCGTGATGAGCACTGGGTGCTATATGTGATTAAATCACTAAATTCTACACCTTAAACTAATACTACACTCTGTTAACTGGAATCTAATAAAAACTTGAAAAAAAATAAAAATAAAAATTTTAAAAAACAAAATGGAAAAAACGCACAATACCAAAATTTATGGAACACAGATAATAAAGTGCTCAAAGAGGGAAATTTATAACACTAAACGTATATATTACGATAGAGAAAATTCTCAAATCAATTATCTAAGCTCCCATCTCAAGAACCTAGAAAAAGAAAAGCCAAGTAAACCAAAGCAAGCTTGAAGGAGGAAATAATAAAAGGGCAGAAATCAATAAATTAGAATATTGGAAAAAAACAACAAAACAAAGAGCAGGTTCTTTGAAAAGATCAATGAAATTAACACGACTGACAGAGTAAAAGAGAAGATCCAAATTACCAACATGAGGAATGAAGCGGAGAATATCACTACAGATCCTACAGACACCAAAAGGATAGTAAGGAAATACTATAACCAACTCTACATACATAAATTTGATAAGAAGAAATATACCACTTTCTCATAAAATACAAACTATCATAATTCATCTAAAAATAATCTGAATAATCCTGTAAGTATTAAGAAAATGGAACTTAATACAGATTATACAGCCACAGTAATCAGAACTATGTGGTACTGGCACAGAGACTGACACAGAGATCAATAAAACAGAATACGAAGCACAGAAATAGGCTCACACAAATATGCCTGACTGATGTTTGACAAAGATGCAGAAGCAATTCAGTGGAAGAAAAAGATAACTTTTTCAACAAATGGAGCAACTGGCCATTCATCCACAGGCAAAAAATTACCCAAAACTAAAATCACAAAAACAAACCTTGCAATCTAATCATCTAAGTCTCAAATTTTATATAATCTTATACAATATTTAATTAAAAATGGATCGTGAACTTAAATGTAAAACATAAAACTATGAAACTTTTAGAAGAAAACAAAGGAGAAAATCTTCGAGTTCTTAGACTTGAATCAATGGAATTATAATAGTGAGTGGTGCCAGACGGTAGCTACACTGTGGTGAATATAACATAAACTTGTTCAATCACTATGCTGTACCCCTGAAACTAATGTAACACTGTGTGTCAACTTATACTTCAATTAAAAAAAAAAAAAGAGTTCTTAGACCTGACACCTCAAGCATTTTCCATAAAAGAAAAAACTGATAAAATGTACTTTATCAAAATTAAAAACCTTTGCTCTGCAAAAGACCTGGTTAAGAGGATGGAAAGACAAGGGACAGACTGGGATAAGATACTGGAAATAACATTTCTGACACAGGACTAATGTTTAGAATATACAAAGAACTCTCAAACTGGACAGTAAAAAACAAACGACCCAATTAGAACAGAGGCAAAGACATGAAAAGACATTTTACCCAAGAGGACACACAGATAACCAGTAAGCACAAGAAACCATGTTCGACATCATTAGCCACTAGGAAAGTGCAAATGAAAATCAACATGAGGGATCACTACACACCGATCAGAACAGCAGTGATAACAACAGATGCTGGGAGGCTGCCGAGGAACGGGAGCACTCACAATGCCGGAGGGAATGTAAAACGGTATTCCACTCTGGAAAACAGTTTTTGTGTCTCAATAAAACTAAGCATGCGACTACTGTAAGCCTAGAAACGGCACTCCTGAGCATTTATCTCAGAGAAATGAAGACTCAACTTCACACAGAAACCTGTACATGAACGTTCATAGCAGATTTATAATAGCCAAAAATTGGAAACAGTCCAGATGCCCTTCAACGGATGAATGATTAGACAAACTGTGGTGCATCCGTACCATTCGGCGACAAAACGGAACAAACCATTGACATATGCAACAACCTGGATAAATCTCCAGAGAATTGAGTAAAAAAATGCCAGTCACAGAAGGTTAATACTCTATGGTTCCCTTTATGTAACACTGCTTAAAATGAGAAAATTATAGAGATGGAGAACACGTTAGTGGTGGCCAGAGATCAAGAGGCAGGAGGGAAGTGGATGTGGCTATAACAGGGCAACCTCAGGGGTCCTTGTGGCGACAAGAATATTCCACAGCTTCACTGTGTGGACATCAACATCCTGGTTGTGATAATGTATTATAGTTGTATAAGCTGGTAGTACTTGGGGAAACCGGGTAAAGGTTATGTATCTCTTATAACAATTATAATGATCCCAAAATAAAGTTTCATAAGGAAACCAACTTTACCCTGAACGCATCTGTCTGCAACTTACTTTATAAACAACCGACATACACACTATGTGCACACACATACCAAGAGAGAGTATGAGGTCCGAGAAGTGCTGCAAAGTGTTAATAAGTGGTGGCTCTAAGTGTACCAGTCTTTCACCTTTTCTGGAAAGCTCAAAGTTTTCAAGGTGAAGCACTGAGGGGGGAAAAGAACAGTCTCTAGTTTCTAGGTCCTCTGATACCCTATTTCAAATGTTCCACAGCACGACGACGCCTATCTTGTTGAGCTCTGCGCATCCAGAAGTCCCCACAGCCTGGTAGCCGTTCGGGTCTGATCTAAAGAGGATTAAAAAACATCCTGACGACCGCAGATGGGGCATGCTATACGGTAGAAATCTACCGTAAATGGTAAAATGTTTTACCGTGGAAAAAACCAGCATTATTATCACTCTGCTCCGCATATGTGGGAAGCGTGCAGCCTCATGTCTGTCAGTGAGAAGAAAATTGGCTTTCTGCTTTTCTTTTTTAAAGCATGAAGTTGTTTAACTTCTCTCCAGTAAAAGAACACCTGAGCGACAATGCTCCCCTTCGAAGTATTTTCAACTGTTCTGAGACATGCGGCAGAAGTGTGCCTCTCTACGAGCAACAGCACAGCGCGGGAGTCCCACAGACGGGAGTTCGAGTCCCTAATGGGCTAGGAGAACTGTCCAGGCTTCGCTGAAAACTGGCAATGGTAACATAAGTGTGGGACTTCCTGTGAGGATTTAATGGTACGAGGAATGTAAAGGGCTTATTAGCACACAGAAGAGCCTCAATACATTTTGCTATTATTAATATATTTAAAATTATTTCATTAAGGCAAAACAGCCAAAAGTACGTTTTACAAGAATTACTCACGAAATTATTTTAAAGTTAACATTTACCTCACATTGTTTTAGAATACAAAACAATGCATATAAAAGTCATAAAATTAGAATTTTATAGCATTATAAAAATTATACAAATATAGGAATTTTGCTTACAGAGAGCATAAGACAGTAGAATGAATATTTAAAATCAGAAGATCCAGAGTTAAGTCCTGGCTCCAGCACTTACTGGCTATGTGATCTCTAGACTCAAACTGTCTCAGATTTCTCATTTTCAAAAATGAGATAATATCCTCTGTGTGACAGTAGAGATTAAAGTTTTAAAAAATCTACATAAGAATATTTCATAAAATTAAAGCATTTGTGACATTAACAAATACAAGTTTTCACATTTCCCGCATGAAATGTTGTTCATTATAATTCTGTCAAACTGGATAGAAAATTTTTAAATACAAATAATTCAGAAAAATTTGACGAGTTTAAAAAACAGGGCCACTTTACTAAAAAAAAATTTTTAACGTTAACTTATTTTTGAGAGAAAGAGTGTGAGCAGAGGAGGGGCAGAGAGAGAGGTAAACAGAGGCTCTGAAACGGGCTCTGTGCTGACAGCAGCAAGCCCAATTCAGGGCTTGAACTCACAAATGGTGAAATCATGACCTAAGCCAAAGTCAGACACTCAACCGACTGAGCCACTCAGGCACCCCTGAAACTAAAATTTTAAACCCATCTTTACATAAAGTCAAATGCATATATTCAAAGTCTTTCACTAGAGACTTCTACTGAGTGTTAGGCAGCCTCATATTTTCAGTCCTGAAGTTTTCTAACATTTTTTTCTATGTAAGCCAGAGAAATGTGTCAGTTATAAAAGTTAGGTGAAAAGGTCTTGCTTGCTCTACCATGTTTCACCAAAGACATTCTCAAGTTTGGGTAACTCGCATGGTTATCCCACCCTTCCCTACAAATCTGTGCTTCCTCTCTTAGAAATACCAGCTGCAAAACTCCATGCTCCTTAAGTCCATATCTATCCTGTCTTCAAGTCCTAGGAGTCTTCCTCCTCGATGTCCTTCTCCCAGCCCCCATCATTATCAGAATTTACACTTTCACTACTTTCTGCTGAAGTAACAGAATCACCTCCCAACTAATTTCCTTTCTTCCAATTTCTCCGCCCTGGCAATCCATCCTATTCCTCACTACTAAATTCCTGCTAAAATCCTGCTTTTGCTGTTCCTTGTTGAAAGACTTTCCCAAAAGTACGAAATCCTCCTGCTAAAGTATAAGCAGAACCCTGAAGCTGAGTAATCAATCACCAAAAAAATCTAGAAGTAGCCTTTATCGCCACAGGCAGATGACATAGTGCCACTGAAACCCGGCACAGGAGAGAGTTAACATTAAGTTCATTTAAGTTATGGGATGGAACTACATTCAAAATGGAAGTGTAGGTCACAAAGCTAACAGGTTCAATTAGAAGAGAGACAAAGAATTCAGACATTATTTTTATTTATCTAAAGTGCATAAGCAATTATTAGAATCGATACCTGAAACAAACAGTAACAGGAAAGTGTTTCTTAAAAATTGAAGAGAACCTACCTGGTAAAGGCAGGCTGCTGTTCCAAGAAAAAACGCAACAATGTAATTCAAATCTTCACCATCACTCTGAGAAAACAAAATTAAAAAATTACTTTTTCTGGTGGAAGCCCATTTCCAAGAGCAATCCATCAGGATAGGCACATTTTCCCCAAAGCGTTACATAAAAGTTCTCAAGAGTCCTAAAAGTCCTAAAACTCCCAAGGAGTGTGAGGTACAGAAAGAGTACCAGTGTTCCTCTGTGTCTTGGCCCATCAATTTCATCTTACCCAAGTGGGATGGTGAAATGAAATGGAATAATTTATGCTAAAGGATTTTTAAAATGGAGCTGGAGCCCGTTAAGGAGATGACCAGATGAAATCACGAACTTTGAGCTGGGCTGAACGAAAATATTCTAAGGACTCTACCCAAACACCTGCAATTTGCTATAGTGAGAGGCTTTGCTTAGGGACAGACTTAGCAACCAATTATAGTCAGACGAGAGTAGTTTTCTGCTGCCAACACCAAACAAAATTATTTGTAAACAATAACAACAAGCATTCCTTTTTGTCTTATTTAAACCCTGGATTTCTGTACCGTAAAGGGACACAATATGAGTTGCTACCCAAATCTGTGCTTCCCAAGTTGCAATTCTGAGATCTCAAACAAATGTTTTTATTTCAGCTCTGCCTTTTTTCTCAATCAACCCAAGAAAAGATGAAAGCCAATGGGAAAGTTTCCACATAAAGCAAAAAAGCCTCTCTTCTCTCTACTGAAAAAAACATAATAACGTATAACACCCCAGCGGCCTATAAAGTCAGTCCTGCTCACTTGGATTGCTACTTGACTCAAATAAATATTGACAAACTTTACTATCTAGTAAGCATATCATTAAATTGTCCAATAAAATAATCTGACATGATTTTTTTTAAAAGCCCAACAAAACTGAAAAGTTACTGTCCACTAGAGTGTGCTAAATCCCAACGAGAACACGCGCTATGCTAGAAAAATGTCTGCCCAGAGGAAGAACAGACACGTCATGCATACAGTGAACGGAAAACTAATAGGAAACCCAAATTTTTCTATTCTCTTTTGATATCTCTTAAGTATATTTAATTTCTTTCAGTGTTTTTACGAAATAAAGCATAAAGCCCAGGCAGGAGCATTAAATTTGGCTCTTATTTTAGAAAAAGTATCTTTATACAATGAAAATTTTCACAAGACATGGGAGTTTCTCTCATGACCTTGCCTTCATCAAACAATAAACAGAGAAAACTCCTTTTCCACTTGCTACTGGGCAACAGAACTGACAGGAAGGCAGAGGGAGAGTGGCTTATCCTAGTGAGATGATCTTAAAATAGGAACATTAATCTGTCTGGGATGCTTAGGCCAATTCTACCTCAGAAGCATGGTAGGTCAACGTGAAACATTTCTAACTTTAATAATTCTAAAACTTTAATTTCTGCTTTTTTCTTAATCCTTTATTTTTTAAATGATCTTTTTTTTCTGATTATAAAAGCATATGTTCACTGTACAGAATTTGGAAAACAGACTGTTACAAAGAAGAAATTCATACAGCCTGTAATACCAGAACTCTGGGAGGATTACCACTAACCATTTCGTGTACTTCCTTCCAATCTTTTCTGCACAAAATTATATGAATGTTAAAAACAATGGAATCATACTTTTATAAATTGCTTTTTAGTATTACACATTATATCATAAACACTTTCTGGAGATACTAAATATTCCTCAACCACATGACTTGCAGCAATTATATATACCATTGTGGGGATATACCATTAATTTAATGGTCCTACAACTGGATATTATTTTTTCCCCTCAATTTACAATATCACGTTATAACTCTCTTAATTGCCTTTGGAATACTTAAGAGACTTAAGAGCATGTTTCTGGAGTCAGGCAGACCTAGGTTCAAACCTTTACTATCTGTATGGTCTTGGACTATTTAACTTCGATTTCCTTTTTTCAAAAATAAAAGCTGTAGAAATTAAATAACATTTGCAAACACATAGAACTGTAACTGGCACAAAGTCCTCAAAAAAACATTCACCAACTTCTCTCTCCCTGAGGTTACTGTCTGCATCATTTATCAGATAATTAGGTTACCTTCTAGTATTTTTTTTAAATGTTTATTTTGAGAGAGAGAGAGCAACAAGTGAGTGAGGGAGGAGCAGAGAGAAAGAGGGAGACAAAATCCCAAGCAGGCTCCATGCTGTCAGTGCAGAGCCCAATGCCAGGCTCAACCTCAAAAACCCTAAGATCATGACCTGAGCTGAAGTCAAGACTTGGTCTATTAACCGACTGAGCCACCCAGGTACTCCTTTCAAGTATTGTTTAAACCTGTAATATACTGGTCTTATCTTCTCAAGTAGAAGCAAACCTTTCTCTTCTTTTTTAAGGATATATAACTGACATATGTAACATTATATTAGCTTCAGATACACAACGTTACAATTCTATTGTATACACTGCAAAATGATCACCATAATAAATCTAGTTATCTGTCACTATACAAAGTTACAAGATTTTTTCTCTTATAATGAGAACTTTTTAAGATTTCCTCTTAGCTATTTTCAATATACAACCCAAAATTACTGACTATAATCACCATGTTAACACTATATCCCCATGATTTATTTTATAACTAGAAGCTTGTACCTCTTGACCACCTTCACCCATTTTGCCCACCCCCCAATCCCGTCACCTTAACCTTTCTTCAAGGCAGAAAATCAGTCTTACTACTTGCATGAAACTGCACATAGTAGGAATTCAACGAATGCATTTCAAGTTGAGTTGAGCTTTAAAAAAACCTTTATTTATACTCGTTAAAGAGATTATCTATAAACACATTCTTCCATTCAATAAATATTCATTAAACACTTATGAGCCAGGTACTTATTACTAGACCTAGGACAAAAGACAGAATTAAGTCCATATGAACTCAAGGAGCTTGCTTTCTAATCAAGAAGGCAGGTACATCAACCAACAATTCACACCCAAAATGAACTGACGGGATAGACATGTGTACAGGATACAAGGGGAGTCTACTGGAGACACATCTAATTCTACCTAGAGTAAAAAAAGGTCAGAAAAGGTTTGCTCAAGGAAGTAAAGCTTAATCTGGGTCTTGATTAAGAATGCACTAGTGGAAAGGTAGACAAAACAGGGAGAGATTTCCAGGCAAAGAGATTAGCACATACGGTCTCAGGAAGGAAGGGCCTAGGCTGATTTCATGCTTTTTTTTCAAGGCGACATTTGAATAATACCATTCAATAAGACGGGACTATAGGAGGAAAGGTAGGTTTGAGAGCTGCAAACACTGAGTTTATTTTTTTTTAATTTTTTAATGTTTATTTATTTTTGAGAGAGAGGGACAGAGCATGAGCAGAGGAGGGGCAGAGAGAGGGAGACACAGAATCTGAAGCAGGCTCCGGGCTCTGAGCTGTCAGCACAGAGCCTGATGTGGGGCTCGAACACACAAACTGCGAGATCATGACCTGAGCTGAAGTTGTACTCTTAACTGACTGAGCCACCGAGGCAGCCCTTACACTGAGTTTGTTTTGGACATGCTATTGGAGGTGTCAATGTGGCATCCAAATAATTATATGTCATAGATATTTAAGTCTGCTTCAGTAAAGGATTGGATCTAGAGGTCCTAGGTTAGTCATCGATTTAGAGAGTTGTTAAGTGAAAGGCCTATGACAACCAAGTATAAATCTTAAATCTTGATTGGCTCCTAGACTGGAGAGAGAGAAAAAAACACTATAAAGGATACTTGGGAGTCAACTGTAGAAATCTGAATATGAACTTTATAACAGATAATACTGCAATGATCTTAAAAATCTTTGATGTAATAAAGGCATTTGATTATATAGGAGAATTCCTAGCCCTTAAGGCATACACGCTGAATAATTTTGAAATAAAAGGCTGTGATACCTACGATTTCACTTTCAAATGATTCAGGAAAGAAACAGAAAGAAGGGTAGGTAGGTATACAGGTGGGTGCTAACTGTATTGTTTTTTAAATGTTTCTGTAAGTTTGACTTCATCTAAAATAAAATGTGCGGTGGGGGGGGGGAGAGGATACAAAATTTTTTTAATGCTATGCAACTACTAAGATGAATGTAATAGATCTCCAAATACTGACATTAAATGATCCCCTACATACTGTTAGGTGGAAAAGATGCAATTAAGTATGAGGAACATACTACCGGGGGCACCTGGGTGGCTCATTCGGTTAAGCATCTGATTCTTGATTTCGGCTCGGGTCATGATCTCATGGTTCGTGAGTTCGAAACCAGCTTTGCGCTCTGTGCTGACAGTAGAGTGTGCCTGGGATTCTCTCTCTCTCTCTCTCTCTCTCTGCCCTTTCCATGCTTACGCTCGCTCTCTCTCTCAAAATAAATAAGCTTTAAAAAAAAAAAGAATACTGCCATTTATATAGAAATATTTTGAAAAGAATTATCTAAGTAAAAATACAAATACATGTGTACTAGCATATGCACATAATATTTATAGAAGGATAACCCAGGGGTTAATTCTAGGGAAGACAAATGGGTAAAGAATTACTACTTTGCGAATCGCAGGCTCTGAAATCATGGAGTCTGACACTACAGGCATGTGTACACTTTACCGTATGAGGATGTGTGCGCGTGTGGATGATGACGTGCATGTACGTTACCTTTTTCAAAAAAGGCCATCAGGAAAATATTCAGAGAGAAGGTGTAAAGTTAAGAAACCTATAAAGCCAAGGGCAGAACCGGAGAACACCACTATTGAAAGGCCAGGTGAAGGAAGAAGTTTACCAAATAAAGTGAGGAACAGGAAGACAAAGAAAAAATTACAACAGGAGAAAAATTGTTTCTTGGAAATGAAGGGATAAGAGAATGTCAAGAAGAATAATGTAACATAATAAAACTATTAATAGTGACTTATTTGCTTGTAACTTTTCTAAAATATTATTTCTGAAATTAATTTTAGAAAATTTTTAATGCTTATTTTTATTTTTGAGAGAGACAGATAGAGTACAAGTGGGGGAGGGACAGAGAGAGAGGGAGATACAGAATCTGAAGCAGGCTCCAGGCTCTGAGCTCTCAGCACAGAACCTGATGCGAGCCAGCACAGAGCACAGGCTCGAACTCACAGACCGTGAGATCATGACCTGAGCCGAAGTCGGCTGCTTAACCGACTGAGCCATCCAGGCGCCCCCTAAACAGCTACTTTTAAAATGAAAAACTGGGGGCGCCTGGTCTGTGAGTTCAAGCCCCGCGTCGGGCTCTGTGCTGACGGCTCGGAGCCTGGAGCCTGCTTCAGATTCTGTGTCTCCCTGTCTCTCTGCCCCTCCCCTGCTTGCGCTCTGTCTCTCTCTCTCAAAAATAAATAAACGTTAAAAAAAATTAAAATAAAATAAAATGAAAAACTGAACAGTATGTGAGATGAGACAGGCCACATAAGACAAAGCCTCAAGAGTGGCTGCAATATTTGGCAATCAGAAGGATACTGGTGAGCTTAACGGTCAGTACTTGAAAGAACTGAGGGCAGAAAAGAGATCACAATAGATTAAGCGAATAGAGGTAAGGAAGTCCATGCTTTCAAAAAATTGGGAGGGGACACACATCAAGAGGTTTTTTTGTCTTTTTGTTTTTTAAAGATTGGCAAGCTACAGCATGTTTGTGAGCTCAGAGAAAAGCACCAGTAGAGAAAAAGCAAATGGAATGCAGGTGAGGGAAGAATAGCTGGAAGTTGGGGAAAAGTAGGACAGAGGTTCAAGAGCGGGCACAGAAGTGTGTGTGAGGGAAGAGACGACAGAGGGATGAAGGCAGGAGCAGAGTGGGACAGGGAAGGAAGGGGCAGATGTAAAGAGTTCGAATAAAAATTTTATTTATTATTATTTTTTTTTTACAGTCTTGAGGGTTTTTTTGCTTTTGTTTTTTTACATTTACCATGCCATGGATTCATAGGGAATGGGTTCCAGCAGCTCAGGCTCCTTTCCATTGGTTCTCACAAAGTGTGCTTCTCTGGGTGGGCCAGGCTGGCGCTTCAGTTGAACCCACGTACCTTTCTCCTTGGCTTTCTTCTTTTTCTGATCATTTTCCTCCACACGCTTCAGGAGGCTAGCTCGGCTCTCTGAGTGCGTAATGTGCTCCATACGTACATTAATTCTCTCAGCAAGAATCTTGCCCTTGTTTGTTTACAACAATGCCAACAGCATGCTGGGAAACATTGTAGACTCTTCCAGTTTTGCCATGGTAACATTTGTGGGGGCATTCCTTTTTCAACAGTGCCCACAATATCACCTTTTTTGTAGATTCCCATGCACGCTGCCAAAGGGACAACTCCATGTTTTCTAAAAGGCCTAGAGAACATATAGCAAGTACCTCTCTTCTTTCCCTTTGTGTTGGTCATTTTGGCAAATGTGACCAACTGGATGATGGCGGTTCCGGCCCAAAGGTTGAATAAAAATTTTTAAAAAGTCACTTTCACCTTTAGGGGAATGCTATGATACCAATATACTGCTTTGAAAACTAACATCACCTGGGTGGCTCAGTCGGTTAAGCACCCAACTTCGGCTCAGGTCATGATCTTGTGGTTTGTGAATTCGGACCCCACATGGGCCTCTGTGCTGACAGCTCAGAGCCTGGTCCCTGCTTCAGACTCTGTGTCTCCCTCTCTCTCTGCCCCTCTCCTGCTTGCACACACACTCTCTCTCAAAAATAAATAAACATTAAAAAAAATCTGAAAACAAACGGAAAGAGTATTTCTTTTTAAAGGTGAGGATGAAAAACATAACAGATGAACATATGGGAAGATGGAGGAGAAGAGAAGAGGGAAACAAAAGACAAGAAAATTAAAAAAAAAAATTTAATGTTTATTTTTTAGAGAGAGAGTGTGCGTGCACGCAAGAGGGGGAGGGGTGGCGAGAGGTGGAGAGGGAGGGAGACACAGAATCCAAAGCAGGCTCTAGGCTCCAAGCTGTCAGCACAGAGCCCCACGTGGGGCTTGAACCCACAATCCGTGAGATCATGACCTTAGCTGAAGCTGGACATTTAATTGACTGAGCCATCCAGGCTCCCTGAGACTCTTAACTATAAAGAACTGACGGCTGATGGAGGGAGGTGGATGGAGGATGGACTGGATGGGTGATGGGTATTAGAGAGGGCATTTGTTGTGATGAGCACTGAGTGTCGTACATAAGTGATGAATTACTGAATTCTACTCCTGAAACCAATATGGCACTGCATATTAACTAAAATTTAAATAAAAATTTAAAAAAATAAAAGTGAGGATGAAGAGAGGAGCAGAGGCATTATATAATAACCACACGATGATTTCAGATGATACCATTAAAATGTTTGTAATAACTGGGAAATACTTTTTAATCTTAAGTAAAAAAAAGGGCACAAACCTATATAATGGATATGACATACATACATGTATATATACATTTGTGTGTATGTATATGCATATATATATAAAAATACAGAGAAAATTCAGAGATGATTTTTATTTTCTTTATACATTTTTCCCTCAATTCTTTAATAATGAGGATAGAATCAGGAAATATACTTTTATGTCTTTGAAAGCAAGCAAGCACTGCATCTTAGCATAGATAGTATGCCACTAAGCAAATTAAAAACTTCTGAATTTTAATAGGTATTAACAAATCTAAGGGAAATACAGAACTTGAGGAATAAAATCAAGCTGATTACTTCTGCTCCGTAGTGGCCATTACTAACCATTTCAGAATCAGAGAGTCTTAGAGCGTTAGTACTGAAGTGGTCCTTGAGCTTATGTAATTCAAAACCTGCATCTTGCAAAATAGGCAAATGAGATCCAAGAAGGTAAACAGCACACTCAAGGTCACTAAGTTGGTTACTGGCAGATGGGACCCCAGTGTCCTGAATTCCAGGCCAGCGTTTTTACTACTCTATCAAAATACTCCATTTTTCTCTAACGAACCACATGAAAATTACTTCTAGACTGACACCAGCCTAATTAATATCACTGTCTCAAGGCTGCTCCTTAAAGGAACACAGGCTTAGATATAAACGTAAAGTGACAAAAGCTTATACATTCACGAGGTGCCAATTCACAATAAACCTATTAACATCTCTAAACTCAGAACAAAGGTAGGAAATGAGTGAAAATAATCTAATTTACACATTAGTATAAACACCAAATCAAATTTTCCAACTTAATATAAAACTCTACTCATCCTACACCTCCCCAGTTTGAACTTACATTCTAAAGAAATGCTTCATGCTATATATTTTAATAAATTCCTTGTTATTACCATAAGAAGCGGTTATTCATTAAGAAAAAATGAACTTGTGCCAAATCTTCAAATAACGTTAAAATTATGCGGGAGTGCTGATTCATGTAGGTTCTCAAATTTAAATGTGCCTCAGGCAGCAACTTACATACTAGAGGATAACTATGGCCATCATTTTTAGCATTCAAAAGGAGTAGTTAAAATTCATGGTCTTAAAAGGTAAACTTTAATATCTAAGTACTGCTCACACTCAGGAAATACACTACATATTTTTAGCCAAATCTATAAATATCCCTAAATAAATCTTTGGCTCTTAGATTAAGTACTAAAGAAACGTTGAGGCCACTTAATCTGCGTACTGCCTTTCCGCCTCCTCTATGACCACCATCATTGGAGTAACTACTACTGGTAACTTCAAAACAGGGAAGTTTAAGTCCCATGTCCTAGAATTTACACTTGAGTCCACACAGCACACCATCTCAAAAAGATCTATTTTTCCTGACCAAAAATTACCTACACCGACTCTAGAGATTATTTCTAACACAAAATACGACGAACCGCAGAGAAGGCTGAGAGCACGTCTTAAGTTCAAAGGCTTTAGTGAGGATAAAAAGGACCTTTTATCCAAGTCACAAAAATAGACCAACGAGGGAAAATTAAAAGCAAAAGACCTCAAGTTCCCAATTTTGTATATATTTTATTTCTAGTTAATTTGAGCTATAAAGGATATACTTGTTGAAATTATCTAGTTTGTACCCCTAATCCTACCCTGCTTAAAACTAAATTTATCAGTGCCCTGTGCATTCAGGCATTCCATTCTCTCCTTCTGTTTGCCTGTTGCCCATTGCACCTTTCAGGACACAGAAGCCTACGAAGGCAGATACGTCCAGCAGCTACGTTGTGCTCCTTCGTTATTCTCACAACAAGACATGGAAAAATAATTTCAGTACCAGTCACTTTCCTCTATACTGATGTAAGAATCCCAATAATTGGAACACTAGGAAGCTCTACTCTTGATCCGATTAATTTCCAAAAGCAGCGATTCTGATTTGCGTGAGATCAGAATTTGCTTACATATTTTAAACTTCTTATGAGCGACAAACTGCCGTGGATACATTCCTCCCAGCTCTGCATTCTGTTTCCTTGTTCCTTTCTCTGAGCATCCTTGTTGTAGAAACCTCAATTATTGATGAGTGTATGTGGAACACGTCAGGTGGCTACGGCAGAACAAAGATTTAACACCGCCCTAAAGAACAAAGTAACCAGGTGTCCACACTCTCCAGGCAGCTAAAAACCCCATACGGACCAACTTACAGCTCCTTGTATCAGGTAAGAAGGAAACACTGTTCGGAATAAATTTAGTCTAGGACAACAGTGAAAAAGAAAGAATTCCATATCAACCATTAGAAAGACATATCTCAAAGATACAAGCATCCACTGAGCCCCCAAATTATAAAATGATCTACTGATAAGAAAAAAAAAAGCTCTTCTTTTCCCTACTTGTAATTTATCCCATGCTTCCTCACATTCCAGCATCACAGTCTTAAGGAACTGTTTAAAACAAATAACTTGAAGCTTCTAGGGAAACTGGATTCGCAGAGGCAGTAAGAAACTATAAAAACCCAGGGAAAATGCTCAGGCCCCTTTTAAAATAGTTGCCTTTACTCCACTGAAATGTTACCCATGTACTCCAATGAAAATCTACCCATTAAGTTGCGCTAAAAGAAGTTGTCTTTTGGCGGGCGGGGGAGGGGGGGTGGTGGCACATGGGTAGCTCAGTTGGTTAAGCGTTTCTTACTTTTGGCTCAGGTCACGATTTCACAGTTCGTGAGATTAAGCTCCATATCGGGCTCTGTACCGACAGCGTGGAGCCCACTTAGTATTCTCTCTCCCTCTCTGACCTCCCCCACACACGTGTGCACCACCTCTCTCTCTCTCTCTCAAAATAAATAACATTAAAAAAAAAGTTGTCCTTTTTTCAAGTTTAAACAACAGGTGCTAATACTCATTTTTATTACTTAAAATCTGAACAACTATGGTTCGAAAAGTAAAAATAATATAATGAAAGGTATATATTGTGAAGAGTCTCATTCCTACCCTGCTTCCCATCTATCCAGTTCCTACTGTATTTATAAGTTTATCATTCCAGAGTTTCTTTATGCAAAGTAATGCAGATTAAAAAATACTGTTATTTTCCCAGGCCATCTTTGGTGGGGAGTACTTGGGGCTGAGCTGAGAGGGACTGGTGGGTCTCTAGCTCTCTCAAAATGGCCACTATTCTCAAAGGGCCCAAGTTGTACAATTGACCTTAAAACATGAATCACATTCCTGGACACATTCCACTCTTGCTGGGACCCTGACATCCCCTCCTGGCCTGTGTGAAGGAGAAGGCTCAGCTCCTTCATGAGAAGAGAAAACCAATCCACCATTTCCTAAGAGCTGGCTGGGTGCAGCAAGCTATACTTTAACTGCTAAGTGGAGCTGCACCTGCTGAAAATTAAAGACCAGAGAATGCTCCTCCCTTTCTGGTCTTTGCTTTAATGTTGGTGTGTATGAGTGTGTGTTTAAATTAATAGATTTTTATCTTTAGAACGGGCTTACAGACAATTAAGCAGAGAGTGTACTACAAAGAGTTCCCATATACCTGGCTCTTTTCCTGTTCACCGTCTCCTCGTTAACATCTTACATTAATGTGGTACATCTGTTATAACTGATGAGCCAACGGTGACACATTACCATTAACTAAAGTCCACAGTTTACATTAGGGTTCACCCTGTGTTCTATATTCTTTGGGTTTTGACAAATGTAGAATGACATAATCACCTTTACAGTAACATACAGAACAATTTAACTGCCCTAAAAATCTCATGTCACAACAATTCATCCTTCCTACCTCCCTCCAAACCCTTGGCGACCACTAATCCTTTCACTTACTGTCTCTATATATAGTTTTGCCTTTCCCAGAATGTCATATAGTTGGAATCAGGTAAGTATGTAGTTTTCTCAGACTGGCCTCTTTCATTAAGCATTATGCATTTAAGGTTTAGCCAGGTCTTTTTTTTTTTTTTTTTTTTTATGTTTTTACTTTTGAGAGAGAGAGAGAGACAGAGACAGAGTGCGAACGGGAGAGGGGCCGATAGAAAGGGAGACATAGAATCTGAAGCGGGCTCCAGGCTCTGAGCAAAATAATAATAGCACAGAGCCTGACACGAGACTTGGACTCATGAGCCATGAGATCATGACCTGAGCCGAAGTCAGACGCTTAACCAACTGAGCCACCTAGGCGCCCCAAGTTTAGCCAGGTCTTTTGTGGCTTGAGAACTTATTTCTTTTTCTTACTGAATAACACTCAATTGTACAGATTGCTTGTTTGTTCTTTCACCCTTTGAAGGATGTCTTAGTTGCCTCTGGTTTTTTGAAATTATTAACAAAGAGGATATAAACATTCATGTGCAGGTTATTTGTGGATATAAGTTTTCCATTCATTTGGGTAAATATATGTAGGAGTATGACTGCTGGCTCATATAGGAAGACTATGCTTCGCTCCGTGAGAAACAGCCAAACTGTCTTCCAAAGTGACTGCCACTGCACTCCCACCAGCAATGAGACTTTGTATTGTTATTATATATCTTCACTCACATTTGGTATCGTCACCGTTTTGGATTTTGCCATTCTAATAGTTTAGTAGTGTCTTATTGTTGTTTTCATTTGCAATTCCTTAGTGACATATGATGTTAGACATCTTTTCATATGCTTTTTGCCACATGGATATCTTGGTGGGGTGTCTGTTCAGTTCTTTTGCCCAATTAAAAATTGCATTGTTTACTTTCTTGAGTTTTCAGAGTTCTTTGCATGTTTTGGATACAAGCCATTTGTCGGATGTGTCCTGCAAACATTTTCTCGTAGTCTATGGCTTACCTTCTCATTCTCTTTTTTTTTTTAATTTTTTTAACGTTTATTTATTTTTGAGAGACAGAGAGACAGCGTGAGCAGGGGAAGGGCAGAGAGAGAGGCAGACACAGAATCCGAAGCAGGCTCCAGGCTCTGAGCCATCAGCACAGAGCCCGATGCGGGGCTCGAACCCACAGACCATAAGATCATGACCTGAGCCGAAGTCAGCCGCTTAACCGACTGAGCCACCCAGGCGCCCCACCTTCTCATTCTCTTAATGTCCTTCACAGGACAAAACTTTTTAAACTTTCGCAGATCATGCTTTTGGTGTTGTATCTGAAGTCATTACCAAACCCAAGGTCATCCAGGTTTTCTTCTGTTATCTCTTAAAAGTTTTGTACCTTACATTTAGGTCTGTGATCCATTTTAAGTTTTTTAATTCAAGGTGTAAAATCTGTATCTAGATTTTTTTTTTTTTTTGCATGTGAATGTCTAGCTGTTCCAGCACTATTTTTTGAAAGATTATTTTCTCCACTGATTTGCTTTTGCTCCTCTGTCAAAGATCAGTTGACTATACTTATATGGGTATGTTTCTGAGCTGTTTTATTGATCCATTTGTCTATTGTTTTGCCAATACCACACTGTCTTAATTATTATAGCTGAACAGTTAAGTCTTTAAGTTGGGTAGTGTCGGTCCTTTGATTTCCTTTTCCTCAGTATTGTGTTGGCTAATTCCATCTTTTGCCATCCATATTAGGATCACTTTGTCAGTATCTAGAAAATAACTTGCTGGGATTTTGACTGGGATTGTGTTGAATCTATAGATCAAGTTGGGAAGAAGTGACATCTTGACAATGAGTTGTCCCACTCATAAACATGGAATGTCCCTCCATTTACTTAGCTCTTCTTTGATTTATCAGAGTTTTATAATTTTTCTCACACAGATCTTATATACGTTCTGTCAGATTTATTCTTAAGTGCCTCATTTTGGGGGTGCCAATATAAATGGTATTGTTTTTTAAATTTCAAATTTCAACTATTCCTTCCTGGCATATAGGAAAGTAATTGACTTTTACATATTAACATTGGATCCTATAACTGTGCTATAATCATTTATGAATTCTAGGAATTTGTCAAGTCTTTGGGTTGTCTACATAATCAGAACATCTGTGAATAAAGACAGTTGTACTCCTTCTTTCCCAATCTGTATGCCTTCTGTTTTCTTGTCTTACTGCATTAACTAGGTTTCCCAGTACAGTGTTGAACAGTAATGGTTAAAGAGGACATCCTTGTCTTGTTCCTGATCTTAGGGAGAAAGCAACTAGTTTCTCATCAAGTATGATGTTAGCTCTAGAGTTTCTGTAGATGGTCTTTATCAAGTTAAGGAAGCTCCCCTTTATACTTAATTTGAGGTGAGTTCATGAATAGGTACTGGATTTTGTCAAATGCTTTTTCTGCATCCAAGACAGGATCATAGGATTTCTCTTCTTTAGCCTGTGATGTGACAGATCACATTAACCGTCGAATGCTGCGCCAGTCTTGGATACCTGGAATAAATCCACTTGGCTGTGGTATATAATTCTTTTACACATCACGAGATTCAATTTGCTAGTGTCTTATTGAGGAGTTTTTGGTGTTCATGAGTTACATTGGCCTGTAATGTCTTTTTTAAGTGTAAACGGGCTGAGTAATCTCAGACCTATCAGCCAGTTACATGTAAGTGGTCATCCATTTAACCAGATTATTGTTCTTCTGAACCCTAAACAACTGCAATGAGGCAAAGACATGGCTGGTTAGAGGGAAAACATGGAGCACTTAGGCATCGAGGCATGCATGAGCCAGCTGTAGCTGTTCAAAAGCGTGCAAAGCTGTAGTTTATACTACTTTCCTTAACTCTGAAGTTATGAATCAGAAGAGGGAGAAGGAAAGAATTAGTTGGGAAATTGAGGGATAAGATATCTGAGTGTCTGAAAGAAACTATTTTTTTTTAATATTTATTTATTTATTTTGAGAGTGAGAGAAAGAAGCAGAGAGAGGGAGAAAGAGAATCCCAAGCAGGCTCCACGCTCAGCATAGAGTCTGACACAGGGCTTGATCCCACGACTGTGACATCATGACCTGGGTCTAAATCAAGAGTAGAATGCTTAACTGACTGAGCCACCCAGGCACCCCATAAATTATTTTCTTTAATCAATTTTATGAGATACAACAGCCTTGTCTAACTTAAAAGTAATGAGGGTCTAAGGTCCAGGTTTCACACTTACACATTGTCTTCTGAATCACGTACGGTAAGGCTCTATAGCACAAAAACTTTTCTCTACCCAGACCCGCTCCCTCCCATTACTTATTAATTTGCTACTTTCGAACCACCTGAGAATAATTTTAACCACAGAAAATCATCTTCACAATCTTTGCCAACTCTAAATACTAATTATACCATTTTTACTTAATAAATTTCATAAAGTTGACATTTTATTAAAATTAATTTATTTTAAAAAGAAAATTTTAGGGGTACCTAGGTGGCTCAGTCAGTTGAACATCCAACTTCAACTCGGGTCATGATCTCACAATTCAAGGGTTTGAGTCCTGTGTTGGGCTTTGCACTGACAGGGGGCAGACTGCTTCGGATTCTCTACTCCCTATCTCTGCCCCTCCTTCCCAATCCCCCACCTCCCTCTCTCAAAATCAAACATAAAAAAATTTTAGATCTCTATCATTAATAGATACTAGTATCTCTTACCAAATACAGTTATTATACATTAATATACATTAAATACGTAACTCTTAAAATTAAAAACATTCATCCCTCTACCACCTAAAGTCATCTACTATGCAACCAGTGATAAATGTGCCCCATACTTTGAGTAATACTCATCAAATCCAACTTTCTCCTTCATTTTATAAGTAATGAAACTGAAGACCAGAAACGAAAGTGAACTATTCAAGGTCACAGAGCTAATCGGGAGCTGAGCTAGAGCCAACGCTCTCTCTCCTTCCTCCACAAATAAAAACTCTTCACACACTTATACCACAACAAGTTTAAAAAAAAAAAAAAAAAAAAAGGTGGGGGGGAGAGAATATCTCATTTATTAACTTTTTCAGCCAGTGGTCTCCAAATTGCCTTTGTTTCTTTTCGGCTGTCTAACTGGTTCAAAACTGAACTCCTGCTGGAATAAGCTGACCTGGCTAGGAACAGGGGCAGGAATACCAAGGGACAGTAGCCAACTGTCCTGTGCCTGAAAGGGAAGAGGGGCTTTACCTCAGGCCTCAGGATATTTGAAAGAAGAATTAAAAAGTCATGAGACACTCCCCCCGCCCCCCTTGAAGAACAGCTCAGCAGTCTGGAACCTGTGCTGTCCTCTGCTACTGGCCTCAGAGAGCTGATGACATTCAGAACGGTACTCTCTGAGTGTTCCCCAAACAAAATAAGCAATTTTGAAAACGAATGTAAGGTGTGTTAAGTGGATTCTGACAAATGGTATTCTGAGCTTAATGCTGACCAAAAACAGAGAACTTATTTACACTGCAAGTGTCAAGAAAAAATCTTCAGAGAAAGTGAGTAGAAACAAAGGTAAGAAACACCATCCCCAGTCTGAAATGTGCTAAACTTTAAGAAAGGAAGTTTCAAAAACTTTATAAAAAGAGAAGAAGCTAGTACATTCTGAAAGCCACAGTCTCTGAAGAAACTTCACTGGAAAACAGAATAGTTGGCAATATCTGAAAAAAATTGTGGTTTCTGGTAGCCACCAATTAAAAATGGAAAAAAAGGAGATAACAAGGTAGAAATACACAGAAGTGGGACAAAAACCTGCCCACAAATGCCCTTTTTTCCCATTCCTCTCTGTCCACTCAGATCCCTCTAGGTCCAGCTCACTCCTCCTCCACAAAGTCTCCTCCTATCCTCACAATGACTGCTCCTCTTCCAAACTCTACATACTTGGTAATTATTGGTGGACAGCTTTGCCCCCTCCCAGTTCAACTCTAGGCTCTGAGACTGCAGTGCTCAGGTCACACATACCTTGGTGTCCCCAGAGTACCTACGAACAAAGCCTCCTGCAGAGTAGATAATAAATAAATACATGCAAACTGAGTCAAAGAAGCCAACTAGAAATCATTGTTCTTAGAGGAAGGGGAGACGAGGGCTGGCATAAAAAATACAGAATTTGAGCATGCAATGTAAAGTGTACTAACACCCAAATCAATTCAAATCAATCGAGCAACAAGTAGAATCAACAGGCACAGTCACCTGAAATTGCAAAATTAGCACAGTACCTGCAAAAGGCTTTCTATGGCATGAAAACCTCGAATTAAATTCAGAGCTCCACATAAAAGACTGAGGATAAATGCCACAATCGCTGACAAAGTTGCTGGTTCCAGTCGCTGGTGAGCTGGAAAACAAAAGAAACAATGAGAAATGGACACCACTATCTCATGTCAGCACATAAACTTATGTAAAATGAAATTCTTTGCTAAATTCAAGTGGGTCAAATATGGATTAATCTTCATAAAGTCATTAAATATATTAGTAATTATTTTTTTAATACAAAATATCTGGCAACATGACAGCTTCATTGCCCTGAACTCAAGTTCAAATAAGTTCTTTTTCTCTAAATTTTTAAAAATTTTTTTAGTGTTTATTTATTTTTGAGAGACATAGAGACAGAGTATGAGCAAGGGAAGGGCAGAGAGAGAAAGAGATACAGAATCTGAAGCAGGCTCCAGGCTCTGAGCCATCAGCACAGAGCCCAATGCGGGGCTCGAACCCACAGACCATGAGATCATGACCTGAGCCGAAGTCGGCCGCTTAACCAACTGAGCCACCCAGGCGCCCCTCTCTAAATTTTTAACAAAGACATCTAACTTGCACTTGAGGAATATAGTGCTAAGGAGAGCTTACATCTGGCAGTAAGTCATGCAAAAAAACCTTACTGCCTAAATAGGTCTACCACTTGGAAGTAACTGCAAATATTTGCAAAGGTGACTTTGCTTGAAAAATCATTGCATAATTCCTATTTTACTGAAAATGCTTAGATAACATTTTTAAGGACAAACACAGCTTGCTTTTTTTAAGCCAACCTCTCCCTTATTTGGGTTCCAGGTCTAAAAATACCATGGGATATATCTGAAAGCTCCTATATAATCACCAATCTGAACTTCACAATAGAATAGAGTCTTCTGGCTATGTAGTTCATGATCTCTGAAGAGCACCTGAAGACCGTAACAAATGTTAAAGCACTAGATAAAGAAGAAAGTGACTAGTTTATCTTTACAAATGCATTCCCTTATCTGCCAGGGTTTCAGCAGGGTAAGACATTTAGTTATACCATAGTTTCCCTTTATCCTCATCTTGGGCTTAACAAAATTAACAATGGAGTCTAAATGAAAAATACAAAACTAAATATACAATCATCTAGACCTCAAAAACGAGAGAGATGCAGAGAGAGGACAGTAGAACTAATTAGATCATTTTATTTAAATCACTAAAGTGTAAAAGCCCTAACAATGAAGTTAATGAGGTGAAACATTAATATAAGGAAAGGCTTAAATCTTTGCAACTTATATTCGGCCATTATAGCAGAAAAGCTTCCCTAAACAGTTCATTGAAACACAAAACCCCAAACATTCACAAAAAGTATTCATTCCTCAAGTTTAGCAGAATATGCAAATATGGGACAACATTTTCTTAAGTTTCTTCTGTGCCCAAGCTGATTGCTTGGTCTCTCAATCAGTTTCCTTGAGATTTTAATATGAAAACAAAAAATTCAATGTCTTTGTAAAGTATTAAGACCAAGTTTTATCTCAGTAGAGGAAAAAAAGTCACAATTTAAAATCTATGCAGCTTGGGGCACCTGGGAGATTCAATCAGTTAAGTGTCCAATTCAACTCAGGTCATGATCTCACGGTTCAGGATTTTGAGCTGCACATTGGGCTCTGCGCTGACAGCTCAGAGCCTGGAGCTGTTTGGATTCTGTGTCTCCAGCTCTCTCTGTCCCTCCCCTGTCCACACCCTGTCTATCTCTCTCTCAAAAATAAGCATTAAAAAAAATTTTTTTTTAATCTATGCAACTGGTCTACCAATTAGTCATGTTTTGTACCCACACCTTCTCAGTAGTAATGGAAAATTGGCCTCTAATAAAAAAAGAAATCCTTAATATGGGCCGTAAGCATAAAACTACCTGACAAACGAACAGATTACATAAATCACACTTCTAAAATACACAAGTTTACCTTACCAAAAAAAAAAAAACAAACCCAAATAATATGCTGTATTATAATTTAAAAATCTCAACTGTTTATGTTAGGTACAGTATGGCCATTCTTGAATGCAAAAACATTACCATTTTAATATGTTGATCAATATCTATTTAAGAAATAAATAATATGACTAGATAAATATTAAGTTTCTAATATTTGTCTCTTGGCCTTGGAACCTCTCTTTATAATTATAGTATACAATTTATTATTTACTATTAAAATTATTTCAAAATGACCAGAAATATTTTTAAAGGCATGAAAACAAATGACAAGCCTCCTTTAAAAGGACAAGTCATGTATGATGCTGAAGGACAGGCTGGAGCTATGCCAAATCACTGTGGGAAAGAAATTCTCAGGTAGAGATTCACCCACTCTCACCCCATCCCCCCAGGATCTGTGGGAATGGCTACCAAGAAAAAACTCCAACAACATACAACATGAGGGTGACAATCCTTAAGGACAATTCCTCATGTTAACAAACCGAACAAGATATTTAATTACATTTTAATGTATTTATTATGTGATATATGCTATTTTCTATTTCAGTAAAACAGATTTTATATTATTATGCACAAATGCTTACTTCACATTTCAATTTGGCACTGTCACAGGCACTACCAGGGACAGAGTGGATTCAGAACAAATGAGAGGCAATGCAGGAAAAAAAAAGGTTGCTGAATCCAAAGCAGTAACACCTGGTCAGTTTCTGTTTTGTTTCTGCTATTATTGTCTTCTGCTACAATGCCTTTTCTTTAATTAGTCTCCTTGAGCCCAATATGGCATTTTCATGACAAAATTAAATTTTTTATGAAGCAATGATTAATGAATTTACAAAAGTTTTTAAAGAAGAGTAAATCTCTTGGAACCAAAATGCTACTGCTTATAGAGAATTAATATATTTACTCAGCAAATACTCTTTGACACGATTCTGTATAAGATGCTGTGCTTTAGAAAATACAAAAATGGGGCCACCAGGATGGCTCAGTCAAGCATCCAACTCTCGATTTTCTTCAGGTCATGACCTCACGGTTTGTGAGATCGAGCCCCGTGTCGGGCTCTGCACGTTGCTGCTTGGGATTCTTTCTCTGCCCCTCCCCCCTGCTTGCACTTTCTCTAACTCTCTAAATAAATAAACTTAAAAAAAAAGGGAAATACAAAAAATGGTTTACACATCTGCCCTAAAGATACTTCAAGTCTTTTGAAGGGAAACAAATAAGACTATGAAAGTAATAGGCATTCTAAAATAAAAGAGTTAAAGAATTCTGAAGAGGAAAGATAACTAGGGGGAAGGTGGTGATACAAGAAGTGGTAAGAAAACCAGGCAAAATCTTTAAAGATGGTTAAAATTTAGACAGGTACAAATGGGAAGAACTGCATTCCATGCAGAGGAAAGATGTGAGCAGCGACGTGGAAATGAGACGCAAACGATAAGAGCATGAAGAACTGCGACCTCTGCCAATCCTACTAACAGTGGCTGCTCTCGGTGCGCCAGGCACAAGTGCTCATACGCATATCTCATTTCATCCTTTTAAGAACCCACTGAAGTAGGCACTATAATTAGCCCCGTTCTTTTCAGACAGGAAACTAAGCGTTAGGGAGTTTAAGTAATTTGCCCAAAGTAAGTAAATGAACTGAGATTTAAATCCAGGTAGCCTGACTATACAACTCATTCCCTTAACCACTTTGCCACTGGGCATTGCTAGTGGTTTCAACTGGCTTAAAACAATGTTTATGAAGAGTAGGAAGAAATAAGGTCAGAAAGGGAGGTTGAAGCAAATTAACAGACATTTGGAAAGACTAGGCTAAAAATTATGAACGAGTTAGACACTGGGGAAACACTGAAGAGCAAAAGACTGATACGATTAAAGCTATGCTTAAAGAATATTAACCTATTAATGGACTGTACAGATTAAAAGCAGGAAGACTATTTTTTCAGTGCTTTCTCGCTAGGTACACATTGTCCCACTTATCCTTCAAAATGCAGTACTTCATAAGGCAGGAATGACTAACTTCTCGGTGTCTGAATTTTCTCATCTGTAAATGGAGGTTAAATAATTTGCTATAAGTCAGACAGCTAGTAAGTGTCATCTTCACAATTATCACTTGGGTCTAATGCTCTTTCTACAAATCTACCTTAGGAGGTTCATTAGGGAGTCATCATGAAAGACTGACTGAAATGAGGGCCTAAATTAGGATAGTGACAGCAGGAATGAAGAAGGAGGTGAGTGATATTATAGGGGTTAAAACTAGTAGATGTAGCAACTAATTAGATATGGGAAACAAAGGGAAGAAAATTAATGAAAATGTCGAGGTTTTAAGTGTAGATTATTGGAAAGATAGGGTGCTATCAACAAACTTACTGGAAGAAACTCAGGTTTGATCAAGAATGGAGACATTGTGGGGTGCCTGGGTATCTCAGTCGGTTATGCATTCAACTTTGGCTCAGGTCATGATCTCGCGATGAGTTTGAGCCCCACATTGGGCTTATGCTGACAGCTCAGAGTCTGGAGCCTATTTCAGATTCTGTGTCTCCCTCTTTCTCTCTGCCCCTCCCCTGCTCATGCTCTGTCTCTCTCTCTCAAAATAAAACGAACATTAAAAAAAGAAAATAAGAAAAAGCTTAAAAAAAAAAGAATGGAGACATTTTAAAGATCTCAAACTTGTAGTGATACTGAGGCATGTTTCACAAGGAAAGGAAGAATGGAACAGTAGTAGAGCTGAAGAAACAGATGAGGTGTGCATCTGAAAGGAAGAGTTGGGAGGAGACTACTAAAGAAAGTTCGCCAAGGGCAAATCCTTGGGAAACATTACCTTTACCAAGAGAAGAGTCGTCAGGCAAGACAGATATAGGAGAACAAGAGGAGGAAAGAGCTTAATGAAGCTCAGGAAGGGGAGGCCATCTAGAAGAAAGATATGGATAACAATGCCTGTGGACAGACAGTCTGAACTCAAAAAGATAAAAAGATTATTAGATTTATTGACTAAGGTTGTTGACCCTTTATAATTCACAGGAGTGGTTGAAGGCAAAATTCAGACTGAAAGAGGTTAAATAACGACTGATGGTAAGTGCTGGAAGCAGTAAGTGAATGCTACTGCAATTAACGAACACCGGGATGACAGCTGGACAGATATACCAGGACTGAGAAATAACTATTTTTCCTTTGTAATGGGGTGGGAGAGGGAGATTTTAATACATTTATAGGTGGAATGAAAAAATTCAGTGAAGAGGACATAGAAGAGTCAAGAGAAAGGAAAAATGATGAAAGAGAATACCAGAACAGTCATTATGAAGATTCAAGAAGATGGTACCATTCTAACCTTCAAACCTCACCGTAATATCACGGTGCCTATGCTCTGAGCAAGGACAAAGTTCAGGAGGTACAGTTATTCAATGCTGCTCCAAATATCTGGAGAGAGAGGTTTGGGAACATATGAGAGAAATTTCAGGACAGTTCCATCTAAATGAGTATAATTTATTGCTAAACTATGGCTGAATGAGACGACTTTTATGGTATTAAAAACACAATATTCTTTTCATCAGTGAGGCCCTTTCTTATCATCATCGATGTCAAAAGCCTGCGTGTCCTTCAAGGCCCCAGGGCCTAAAAGTGGTACTTCCTGCTTCCCTCTGTTGATCTCCTTTGGAGCATGTATCACATTTTATCTCCTATTTTACGTATTGGTGTATGTGTGCAAATTCCACTGCTAGTATTTACTCAAAACAAATGAAAACATGTCAACAAAAGATGAATGTGTGTAGTAGTTTTATAATCTCAAACCGGAAACAAGCTAATGTCCATCGGCAGGAGAATGAATAAACAGATTGTGGCAGGTTCATACAATGACTACTCAGCAATAAAAAGGATCTAACTACAGAGACATACCATATGACATTGTACTAAAAGAAGCTGAACACAAGAGTCATACTATATAATCTTGTTTATATAAAGTTCTAAAACAAACAAAACTAAAAATGAGTGGAGTGTAAAAAGTCAGAACAATGGTTGTCTAGAGGGGGGCGGAGATTTGGAAGAGACAGGAAGGCCCTTCATGGGGAGATGGAAATGTTCTATATTGTGATGGGGTATGTATTAGGTTTTCTCTTATATTCTGTATTTCTGATGCTTTGATATCTTGGAACCTTGCTGATCGTAAAGGATGGCCCTTCTCAGGACTATGTAATTCCTAGAGACAGCAAACAACTTACCTTTCAAGAGTGCTTTTCAAAAGCAACCCCCCTAATGCAAAGCCCACACTTAATCTTCTCTACGGGGCTCTCACACTCAGGGTCACCATCCCCCTGTCAAATCATCCCCTTAGTATCAGACAGCTGAGGACAGCCCTGTGTCCCCGGGCCTGCTAGAAGTACTGAAGCTGGCCCGTCCTAAACCTGCCTCTCCAGTTCCTTCTTGGGGAAACACAGAAGAGGCTCTTGCTCACATTCTCCTCCCACTCGTTTACCTCCTGACCAGCACTAACACTTTCCCACATGGTCCCTGGTGGTGTAGTACGCATCCTTTTCTTGGAATCAGAGTATAACAAACTACCTTTTTAGTGGCGGATGTCTTCTGATCTGCTGGCCTTTCATACCTGAATAATAATAAAATCTATACTTTAAAAACAGAGTGTGGTTTACACGAATATATCTGTGTATCTAAACCACATGTCAAAGATTTGTGCATTTTAACATGTGCTAATTTCCCTTAAAAAAGAATCGCAGGCATATATTTTCAAGGAGATGAGAGCAGAGTGGATGGAGATACAGATGAAACGAGAATGGCAAAATGTTGATACAGTTATTATGGCTGGATGATGAGTACATAAGAGTTAATTATACCATTTTGTTTACTTTGTACATGTTTAAAATTTTTTCCATAATAAAATGTTTTAAAAAGGAAACAAAAAAGGTAAAAGTAGGACATGGTATTTAACCTAACATATTGATCCTGTGCTAGAATATATGTAGACTTCAGAAAATAATATAGAAAAAAATTCATGCTAGACTATGGGAAGAGGAGTCAAAAGGTCAGAAAGAGAAAAAAAAAGTCAAGAAATCAAAATGTAACAGAGAAAAAGACTTGAAAAGTAAAGTCTGTCAAATAACTATTAACCAGATTCCAAAATAAATAATTTTATTTAGGAAAACATACTTAAACTCAGAGACTACAGACAATATTATGCAGGCTTGGTCTGGATTAAAAGCAAACTTTATGTTAATATTAAAATAAGTTCTAATTGTGAATTACTTTTAAAAAAACTTCTTTTTCTTAAAGCAATATTAAATCCCAGATTCCCCTCATTTTTCAGGTGTCTACTGTCTGGTGATCCAGGATACCATTACAGTCCTCAGGTTGGAGAGGGGACTCACAGAAGTCAAACAATACATGGACTCTTTGAGAATCTGTCTCTTGGTAGGTCAACTTGGATGGACCTCTACCCCCAATTAAAAGTTCATCTAGATCCTGAGTGTGTACATTAATGGACAGATATTCTGGAGTAACACTGACTGCCAGACCTGTGGAATTAAACCTATAGAGAAGGAAAGGCCAATGGAAGCCTTGGAGCTTCCCCTACCCAAACATCATCAAAATATTATTCCCTAAGGTAACTGCAGAAATCCATGCCATCATCCAACCCTTCTTAAAATATGCATACATGGTGATTCCTACTGCACACCCATTTAACTCTCTAGGTGAAGGCTCCAAAATGGGAGTGTCTTAGAGGGTGACAACACATTACTGTGGGTTCCAATTGCACATACTTTTCCAGACACGGTCTCCATATGGAACAATTAATTTCATAACATGTAGGTACTAATTTGCTAACACTTTTTTCTCTATCCTAATTAACAGAAAATCAGAATCGTTTTTGCTTTTACCTGATAGAGATAGCAGTATACTACTATATTGCCACTAGGTTATATCAACTCTGAGCCAGAGACTGGTCTATAGTAGCAGTTGGTAAACTATGACACATGGCCAAATCTAACCCCCCACCTGTTTGTGCAAATAAAGCTTTACTGCAACACAGCCTCACCTATTCTTTTACACAATGACTATGGCTGTTTTTGTACTATACTAGTAGACTAGAATAGTTGCAATAGAGAGCATTTAGCCTGTAAAACCTAAAATATTTGCTATCTGGTCATTTACAGAAAAAATCTGCTGACTCTTGGCCTACAAGGACCCAACATCTTAACACCTCCTAGAACATTATATTGGCCCACTTTGTTGATGACCTTATGCTGACAGGATCTCAAGAACAGACGGTTTATGCCTTAGATTAGATACCTTGGGATGATACATGTATGCCAAACTGTGGAAAATAATAACAAAATTATAGGAGCCTACCACCTCAGTCAAGTTCCTGGTGGTTAAAGGTCTAGAGCATACTGAAAGTAAAGATCAAACTGCACCTTACAACCCATACACTAAGAAAAGATACACTGCTGAGTATGGCTTTCTGGTGTTCAAAAGTAACATCACTAGACTTGGGTACACTGCCGCACATGCTCACTGAACAAAAATGGTTGAGGAGAGCCAAAGATTGAGACTGCACTACAGGACACTTTGCCACTCAGTCCTTAGGCCTCATGTTATCTAACGGTGTCCCAAATATCAAAAGATAGAGACAACGTTTTAATTCTGTCGCAAATCTGGAAAGATAGAATCATAAAAGAGGTTCCTGGGTTTTGAAGCAACGACATGGCCCTTAGGCAAAACAAAACAAAACAAACAAACAACAACAAAACCTGTTTTCATTTTGAGAAGTAGTTCCTGGCTTGAACCTAGTGGCCCTATCATGAAATATCAGGTATGTTCTATAAACCCTAAAGCAACCATAAAAACAAATGAAACAAAGAGGTGTAAGTCAATACGGAACAGAAAATGGATCAAAAAATAATATAAATGAAGGCAGAAAAAAGAGAAAGACCAAAATCAGACTGGATAAAAAGAAAACAGCCAAGATGTTAGGTTTAAACACAACCACATCAGGGGCGCCTGGGTGGCTCAGTTGGTTAACTGGCCGACTTCAACTCAGGTCGTGATCTCGCGGTCTGTGAGTTCGAGCCCCGTGTCGGGCTCTGTGCTGACAGCTCAGAGCCTGGAGCCTGCTTCAGATTCTGTGTCTCCCTCTCTCTCTGCCCTCCCCTGCTCATACTCTGTCTCTATGTCTATCAAAAATAAATAAATGTTAAAAAAAAAATCTAAAAAAAATAAATAAATACACATCAATAGTCACATTATTAAAATCATCATCATCATCATCACATTAAATGTAAGTGGTCTCAACACCTAAATAAAAAGCAGATATTGTCAAATTGGGTTTTTTTTCCCAACAGACCCAACTACCTATAAGAAATCATTGTAAATAAAAAGACACAGAGGTTAGAAAAAAATGATAGAAAAAGATAAATCATTCCAACACTACTTAAAAAAGAAGTTAGAATGGCTATATTAATAAAACAGATTGCAGAACTAAGAATATTACTATGTATAACAGTCATTTCAAACTGACAAAGGAATCTGTGCACAAAAGAAAAATCCTAAATATTTAACAAGCTTTAAAATATATAAAATAAAAACTGGCAGGCCTAAAAGGAGAAAGATATAAATGCACAAATCTAGCAGACATTTCAACACAACTTTTTCAGTAATTGAGAGGAGACACAAAATCAGAAAGCATACAAAAGATTTGAACAATATCAACCAACTTGATCGATAGGACACTTAGAGAACACTCCACCCTACAATTATACACATTCTTTTCAACACATAACACAAAAAAATGGCCAAGATAGAACACATTCTGAGAGAGCAAAACAAGTCTTAATAAATTAAAGGGATTAAGATCATACAAAATTTGTTATCTGACCACAATGGAGTTAAGTTAGAAATCAAGAAATGAGCATCATTTCATGTGTCTGTTGACGAGTGGATAAAGAAGTTGTGGCACATATATACAATGGACTACTACGTGGCAATGAGAAAAAATGAAATCTGGCCATGTGTAGCAACATGGATGGAACTGGAGGGTATTATGTTAAGTGAAATAAGTCAGTCAGAAAAAGACAGATACCATATGTTTCCACGAATAGGTGGACTTTGTGAGACTAAGCAAAAACCAGGGGGAGGGGAAGAGGGGAAAGGAAAAAAAGACACAGAGGGAGAGGGAGATAAAACATAAGAGACTCTCAAAGACTAAGAACAATCTGAGGGTGAGGGAGGTGAGGGAGGTGAGGGAGGTGAGGGAGGTGAGGGAGGTGAGGGAGGTGAGGGAGGTGAGGGAGGTGAGGGAGGTGAGGGAGGTGAGGGAGGTGAGGGAGGTAACGGGCATTAAAGAGGGCACGTGTTGGGATGAACACTGGATGTTATATGTAAACCAATTTGAAAATAAACTATTATAATAAAAAAAAGTTAAAAAAAAAGAAATCAAGAAATGAAAGATATCTGGAAAAGCTCTAAATACTTAAAATTACATAACACTTTTCTAAATAACCCATGCATCATAAAAGCAATCAAAAGGGAAATCGAAAATCATTTTAAACAGAATGAAGGGAAAATACAATATATTAAAATTTATGACTATATCTAAAACAATATTTAGAAGAAAATATATACTACTAAATGACTATTAGAAAAGAAATAAGATCTCAAAAAATAACCTCAACTTCTACCTTAAGTACCTAGAAAAAGAAGAGCAAATTAAATCCTAAGTAAGCAGAAGACAGGAAGTAATAAAGATCAGATTAAAAAATCAATGAAATAAAAACAAAAACAATAAAAGTCAATGAAACCAAAAATTGTTTTAAGAACACCAAAAACGCTAAACTCTAATAAGAATGATCAGAAGAAAAATGCAAAAGATAAAAATTTCCAACATCATAAATGAGAATGGTTGTATCATTACAATTCTACAGACATTACAGGGATAAGAGAATATTAACTTTATGCCAAAAAATTTGGCATGTGAGATGGACAGATTCCTTCATAAAAACTACTAAAACTCACTTGAGGAGAAACAGGTAACTTGAATAACCCTATATCCATAAAAAAAAAATTGGTTTCTGGCTAAAAACCTTTCCACAAAGAAAACCAGAGGCTCAAAAGGCTTCTTCTTACGTACTGAACAAAGACTAAATATTCTACAGAAACCTTTCCCAAAAAATTGAAGAGAGAATGCCTCTCAATTTACTCTGAGGCCAATTTTATCCTGAGAGCAAAACTAGACAATTACAAAAAAAAGGAAAACTATAAACCAATTCCCTCATGAAAATATATGTAAAATATTTGGCAAATTGAGGCACCAAAATATCTTAATAAGATTTTAGGAAACTGAGGAGCACCTGGGTGGCTCAGTCGGTTAAGCCTCTGACAAGGTTTCAGCTCAGGTCCTGACCTCACAGTTTGTGGATTCAAGTCCCATATCTGGCTCTGCACAGACAGTGCAAAGCCTGCCTGGAATGTTCTCTCTTCCTCTCTCTTTGTCCCTCCCCTATTTGCTCATGGTCGCTTGGCCTCTAAATAAATAAACTTAAAAAATTTTTAGCAAATTGAATCTGACAAGATATAAAAATGATAGTATATCATGCCAAGTGGGGTTTATCACAAAAATGCAAGGTTGGTCGAACATTTAAAAAGCAATCAATGTAATTTACCACATAAAGACTTTAAAAAGAAAAATCATATAACCATTCAATAAATGTAGGCAAAGTATCTGACAGAATACAACTTCTATTTCTGATATAAACCACTCATCAAACTGGGAATATAAGGGAATTTTCTCAACCTGATAAAAAAGCATTTATATAAATTGGTAAGATCAGGAACACTGGAAAGATATCCACTCTTGCCCCTTCATTCCTCAGTATATTTTTGTCAAGCACAGAATTTCACATTTGCAGTTATTTTCTTTTATCCTTTAGAAGATATCATTAAGCTGTCCTCTGGCTTCCATGTCTCCTATGAGACTCTGTGTGTATGTAAAGGTTCATGTTCATGTAGCCTAATCTCTCCAAGCGCCTGGTTATTTATGCCTGGTTACTTCACTGTTTATCAAACATTCTATTTTCAAAATACTGTTGTAGATATAATTTGAAGCTTATGTGACTATTCTAGGAAAGGTACTTGTTTGCTTCTGCCAGGATCTTTGGAGCAGATCACTGTGGAATCTGCTAAATCCAATTTTAAAGAGCAGTATGATTCAAAACGAAGCTGCAGTTCTGATAAAAACCCTGTCTACTTCATATTCCTGTCTACCCATATTCCTAGAGTGCTGACATCCAAGGTCCAAACCCAAAGCTGGAGGGTAGCTCATGGGGTTCATCGGCTTGGTGGGCCCTGCTTTCTAATCCCTGTCTCCCTAGTCTTGGGTGGCTGTCAGCTGTTCCCTCTAGAATTGGTAAAAGTAGTTCCAAACATTAAGCTCATTTCCTTAGACTTCCACCTTCCTCTGTATCCCAGTAATTCTTAGTTATCTTGTTGGATCTCCAAAGACTTCAGGAAGATTGTATTTTAAATTAAATTCTGTATCATATTAGACCTACCTATTATATAGCATATATACATCCCACTCAGCTTTCCTACATGTATTTTGTGGGACTATTGCTCTGAATTACCTACTCCATCACTACTGGAAGCAGAAGTCTTCAAAGTAGTAACTCTCTCATTTACTACTGATTTTAAAAATTGAAATATAATCTGAATACAGTAAAATCACCCTTTAATGGTATATAATTCAGAACTTTTTAGTATATTTACAGAACTGTGCAATCATTATCTAATTCCACAATTTTCATCACTCCAAAAAGAAATCTCATAACCATTAGTAGTCACTGACTATTTCCCTGTAGCCCTCCCAGCTCATGTCAACCGCTAAGCTACTTTCTGTCTCTATGGATTTGCCTATTCTGGACATTTTATATAAATAAAACTATAAGTATGTGGCCTTTTGTATCTGGTTTCTTTCACTTAGCATAATGTTTTTAAGGTTCATTTATGCTGTACCATGTATAATTAGTTCATTCCTTTTTAACTCCATAATATTCTGCTGCATGCTTATGTCATATTTTGTTTATTCATTCATCAACTGATGAATGTTTGGATATTTCAACTTTTGGGGGGCTATGATTAACAGTGCTATAAATATTCATGTACACATTTTTATTTAGACTTACATTTTCAACTCTCTGTGTATGTACCTCAGAGCAGAACTGCGAGGTCATGTGGTAACTCTATGTTTACCTTTTTGAGGAACTTCCAAACTATTTTCCAAAGCAGCTCACCATTTCACAATCCTACCAGCAATATAGGAGGGTTCCAATTTCTCTACATCCTTGCTAACACTTGTTACTATTTTTAAAAATTTTATAGCCATCCTAGTGGGTATGAAGTGTTACCTCCTATCATTTTGCTTTGTATTTCACTATGACTAATAATGTTGAGTATCTTTTCAGGTATTAATTGGCCAGTTGCAAGTTTTCTTTGTAGAAATATCTATTCAAATCTTTTCCTCATTTTAAAATTGGACTGTTATCTTTTTATTGTTGTGTTACTTACATACTCTGGACATAAATCTCTTAGAAGATATATGATTTGTCTGTGAAACGTCTTTTCAATTTATTGACAGTATCTTTGGAAGAACAAAATTTTTAACTTTGATGATGTCCACCTTAATTACTTTCTCTTTTTTCATCGTACTTTTGGTATCAAATCTCAAAAAAACATTGCCTTAATACAAAGTCACAAAAATTTACATCTATGTTTTCTTCTAAGAGGTTTAGACTTTTAGCTGTTAAGTTGAGGTCTTTGATCCATTTTTAGTTTTTATATATTTTGTGAGGCAGGGGTCCAACTTCATTCTTTTATGTGTGGATATCCACTTGTCCCAGTATCAATTGTTGAAAAGTTTATTCTGTCACCATTGTCCTGGCATCCTTGTTAAAAATTAATTGACCATAAAATAAGGGTTTATTTCTGTACTCTCGATTCTATTTTGTTGCCTTAAACCAGAACTACGTAGTCTTGATTACCTAGCTTGGTAGTACGTTTGGAACTATGAATCTTCCAATTTTGTTCTTTTTCAAGATTATTTTGACTATTTTTGGTCCCTTGTATTTCCAAGTGAATTTTAGGATCAGCTTGTCAATTTCTGCCAAAAATATACCTAAAATTTCAGAGAGATTACACTGAATCTATAAATCAACTGCAGAAATATAGCCATTTTTAACAATATTGTCTTCTAATCTATGAACATGGGACCTCTTTCCATTAACTTAGGTTTTCTTTCATTTCTTTCTATGATTTGTAGTTTTATTGGAAGGGATTTTCTTTCTTTTAAATTGCGAACAATAGAAAGTATAATCTGTCTTGTTTCATCCAGTAATTGCTCAGATCTTCTTAGTTTCATTTTCAGATTGTTCATTAGTAGTATACAGAATACAGCTGATTTTTATATACTGACCTTGTATCCTGCAACCGTGCTAAAATCCCTGGTTTTAATAGTTTTTCAGTGGCTTCTTTAGGACTTTTTATATTCAAGATCATGTCATACATGAAGAGTTATTTTAGTTCTCCCTTTGCAATCAGACTTTTTTTTTTTTCCTTTTCCTTCCTTAACTGCCCTGTCTAGAGCCTCCAGTACCATGTTCAATAGAAGTAGTAAGAATAGACATCCTTCTATTGTTCCTGATTTTAGGAGAAAGCATCAGTCTTTCACCATTAAGTATGAGTTTAGCTGTGGGATTTTTGTAGATGCCTTTTATCAGGTTGAAGAAGTTTCTATGCCTAGTTTGTTGAATATTTTTAATAATGAAAGGTTATTGGATTTTGTCAAATGCTTTTTCTTAGTCTCCTGAGATGCTCATGTGCTTTTGCTTTTTATTCTATCACTATTGTGTATTACATTGATTTTCAGATATTAAACCAACGTTTCATTGGTGAATTAATCCCACTTGGTCATGGTATATAATCACTTTTATATGTTGCTGGATATTGGTTTGCTAGCATTTTGTTGAGGACTGCTGTCCATATTCGTCAGAATATGAGATATAAGTCTGTAATTTTCTTTTCTTGTGATCTTTTTATCTGGTTTTGGATTAGGATATATTGGCCTCATGGAATGGGTTGAAAGGTGTTCCCACTCTTCTACTTTTTTGGAAGTTTGTAAAGAATTGGTTAATTCTTAAACTGTTTGGTAAAAAGCTCCAGTGAAGCCATTTCAGTCTAGGGTTTTCTTTGTCACTAATTTCTTATTACGAATTTAATCCTTATTCCTGTTAAGTGTATTCAGATTATTTATTTCTTCTTGAGTCAGTTTCAAGAGTGTATTTCTAGAAATAAGTCCATTTCATCAAAGTTGTCTAATTCATTGGCGTACAGCTGCTGACAGTGTTCCTTTAAAATCCTTTATATGATCAATAGAAATGTCCTTTTTCATTTCTGATTCTGGTAATTTCTTTTTTCTTGGTCAATCTAGCTAAAAGTTTGTTAATTTTGTTAATCATTTAAAAGTACCGGTTTTTGGTTTTATTGATTTTTCCTATTCTATTTTCTATTTCATTTTCATTTCTGCTCCAGTCTTTATTATTTCCTTCCTCCTATTTATTTTAGATTTAATTTGCTTTTCTTTTTTCCAGTATCTTTAGGCAGATGGTTAAAGTATTCGAGATCTTCCTTTTTAAAAATACTGGCACCAATAGCTATAAAATTTCCTCTAAGTACAACTTTAGCTGCATCTCAGAATTTGTTATACAGTGTCTCCATCTTCACTCACCTCCAAGTATAAATTCGTCTTTCAATTTCTTCTTTGATTCATTATTTAGGGGCATATTGTTTAATTTCTATATACTTATGAGTTTCCAAAATTCTTTTCTGCTATTAATTTCTAATTTCATTCCACTGTAGTTATAGAACTTACTTTGTATTATCCCTAGCCTGTTCAATTTATGAAGTTTTTTTTTTTAATTGGCTTAGTATAAAGTCTATCTCGAAGGAGAATGTTCCATTTGCAATTAAGAATGTATTTTCTAGGGGCGCCTGGGTGACTCAATTGGTTTAGCATCCGACTCTTGATTTCGAGACTCATGATCTCATGGTTCATGAGACTGAGCCCCGCACTGAGCTCTGTGCTGACAGTGCAGAGCCTGCTTGGGATTCATTCTCTCCATCTCTATCTGCCCCTGCCCCAAATGTGCATGCTTTCTCTCTCTCAAAAATAAACACATAAAAATATATTTTCTGATGTTGAATGGAGTATTCTGTAGTGGTTAGACCCAGTTGGTTTATGGCATTGTTCAAATCTTCTATTTCTTTGTTTATCTTCTTCCTAGTTCCGTCCATTATAGGAAGTTGAGTATTAAGTCTTCGACTACTACTGTTTAACTGTCTGTTTCTCCCTTCATTTCTGGCAGGTTTTGCTCCACGTATTTGGGACCTCTGTTGTTAAATGCACATTATGTTTATAATTGTTATACCTTAATCATTTATCATTATAAAATGTCCTTCTGTATCTCCAATAGCAATTTTCGTCTTAATGTCCATTTTGTCTAGTATCAAAAAGCCACTCCATCTCTCTTTTGGTTGCTATTTGCATTATATACCTTTTTATTCCTTTTACTTTCAATCTCTTTTGATTTTTCTAATCTTATATGATATCTAACTTTTGGTTGGAATATTTCATCCAAGTCACACTTTTAAATTCAATCACATTAGTTATTATTGACATAGAGGATTTACATCTGCCATTTTACTTACTTCTATATGTTGCATGCCCTTTTTTGTTCTATTTCTCCCTTACTGCTATCCTTGCATTAAGTGAATGTTTTATACTGCATTACTTTAATTTTTTTAATGATTTTCACTATTTTTTGAGTGATTGGCTTAGTGGCTAGTACTCATCATATACTTCTTATCAGAAACAGCTTCATATTTATTCTAACTTAATTTCAATGAGCTATAGAAACATTACTCCTATATAGCTCTATCCCCTTTCTTCCCTTTTTGTGGTATTGTGATATATACATTATAAACATCACAAACCCCAAAATACATTGTTATAGTTATTACTTTACAGAATTTTATGTCTTTCGAAGAAGCTAATAAAGGACAATTATATAAGTTTTATTAATATTAATTATTATCACTATGGCTTTCTTCATTTGTTCCTGTGGATTCAAATTACCATCTGGAGTCATTTCCTTAGCCTAATGCAGCTTTGCTCCCATCCACCTCCTCTGTGCTGTTATGAAAAATATATATTACATTTCTATATGTTACAGGCTCATTAATACATTATATACAGTTTTATATGATTGTTTTTTAACATCAGTCAACAAAAGAGAAAAGAAAAATAACTGTCTTTTATAATTACCTTTACTATTGCTCTTTGATTTTTTTTTTTTTTTTTTTGGGGTGGATTCAAATTATTGTCTAGATCACCTGCTTTCAGCCTGAAGAACTTCCTTTAGTATTTCTTGTGGGTATGCTGGCAAAAATTCTCTCAGCTTCTGCTTATCTGCAAATGTCTTTATTTCACCTTATTTTTGAAAGATAACTTTGCTGGTTGGGGTGCCTGGGTGGCTCAGTCGGTTGAACGTCCAACTCTTGATCTCAGCTCAGGTCATGATTTCACAGGTCGTGAGGTTCTGTGCTAACAGTATGGAGCTTGCTCGGGATTCTCTCTTATCCTCTCTCTCTGCCTCTCCCTTGCTCACACGTGTGCACTATCAAAAACAATAAATAACAACAACAAAAAGATAGCTTCGCTGTATACAGGATTCTTGACTGATAGTTTTTTTTCCCCGCTTTGAGCATTTTGAACACATTCCATGACTTTCTGATCTCCACTGATTCTGTTGAGAAGTCAGCTGTTAATCTCATTGGGGTTCCTTATAAGTGACAAGTTGTTTTTCTCTTGCTGCTTTCAAGATTTTCTCATCGTCTAGGTCTTTCAGCAATTTTTTTTTTTGAGAGAGACAGAGGGGATGAGCAGAGGAGAGGGACAAGGGGGAGAGAGAGAGAATCTTAAAGAGGCTCCGTGCTGAGCATGGAGGTGGTGCTCGATCTCAAAACCATGAGATCATGACCCAAGCTGAAATCAAGAGTCAGACGCTTAACCGACTGAGCCACCCAGGTGCTCCGTTCTTTCAGCATTTTTAATATGATTCATCTATTTGTGGATTTCTTGCGTGGTTATCTGGAACTTACTGAACTTCCTGGAGGAGCATGTTTTTGAGTAAATTTGGAAACTTTTTAGCCACTACTTCTTCAAATACTGTTTCTGCTCCTTTATTTCTCTCCTCTCTTTCTGGTTCTCCCATCATGCATCTGTTGGTATGCTTAAGTGCCCCACATTTTCCCAAGGTTCATTTTTCTTCATTCTTTCTTCTCTGTTTAGATTACATAATCTCTACTGATCTATCTTCAAGTCTGCTAATTCTTTCTTCTGCCAGTTCAAATCTGCTGTTGAGTCACACAAGTAAATTTTTTATTCCAGGTGAATTGTTCAATTCCGGAAATTCCTCCTGCTTCTTTTTCTTTATAATTTTTATCTCTTTATTGATATTGTCTATTTGATACAACATCATTGTTATACCTTCCTTACTTCTTTAATCAAAATTTCCTTTAGTTCTTTGAACATAGTTATAAGGTCTACTTTGAAGTCTTTGTTAAATCCGACATCTAATCACTCTCATAGGCAATTTCTATTGCCTGCTTTTTTCCCCCTAGTATATGGATTATACTTTCCTCTTCCTCTGCATGTCTTGTAATCTTTTGTTGGAAACTGGATGTTTTAGAAAACAAATTGTAACAACTCTGAATACTGATCCACCTCCTCTCTCCTGGGGCTTGTTATTGGTATTGGCCTGTTTTCTTCTCTGTATCCTGATTGGATGATTCTAGTGAAATGTGCATCCCCCTTTCTCCTATAATTTGTATTAATCAGCCCAAGAAATGTTGTGTTCATTCCTGAATGCCACATTTGAAGACTACTAACAAACTAAAGCACATGCAGAGGAAGCTTCCAGGATGGGAAGTTTTTAAAATGTCACAGGCCAAAAGGCTACGGGAAACTGATTATATATGAAGTTGATCTTACTGATAGGAGAGAAAGACAGAGCTGTTGATTTCTAAGTTCTGAAGTGCTACTCCACTATAGATGAAGAGCAGGGAGAAGTCACAGAACTTAGACAAACAGGTCAGTATTACAGGGAACAGATTTTAGCTCAAAATATAATGAAGAATTTTTTAAACAAGCAATTCAACAATGGCACATGCTACCTTATACAATAATGAGGTTTCCATTTTCAAGCAAAGGTTTTCAATCTGTCACAACTGCTGAGGACGGTATTTCTTGTTTGGGAGGTTTGAGTAGATGATCCTATTTTCTGTGATAGTCAAGAAACCTGGCCCTGAATGTACTCAGTTTGCCAAAATGCAAAGCACTTTACATGCATATAAACGTATTACAAACTATTATCATCTCTAGAGAAATTTTAGAATGAAATATTTTAAAAACAATTAATAAAAATTCTTAAATATTTCCCTAGGCAAAGAGTTCCTCTGAGATTGCTATTTAAAAGTATTTTCCTGATTAGTCACGTATCTGGTGGATTACTGTATAAAACACTGGGAAAAAGACTTACTTTAAATTTCTATAGTCTCTCATGTACTTGCTTTAAAATATTAGGAAACAGTATTTCAGGGGCGCCTGGGTGGCTCAGTCAGTTAAGCGGCCTTCAGCTCAGGTCGTGATCTCACGGTCTGTGAGTTCGAGCCCCGCGTCGGGCTCCGTGCTGATGGCTCAGAGCCTGGAGCCTGCTTCAGATTCTGTATCTCCCTCTCTCTCTGCCCTTCCCTTGCTCACTCTCTGTCTCTATGTCTCTCAAAAATAAAATAAAAACACTAAAAAAAAAAAATTAAGGATATAGTATTTCATTTTCAAGAGTTATTCAGTTCTTACCGAAATTTGTTTTTTTAATGAAATAATTGAGATCCATAACTCACCAGAAGAAATCTTACCAGCACCTTTATAGTCAACAGAAAACGCAGATGTGACTCCATTGGCCGACCCCAGTTCACACATGGAAATTTGGTAAGGGGGCCTCAGCTTGATTTCCATCTGCATGTCAGACAGATTTATCTTTGTTGAAAGAGACCTGGGATTATTATATCGCTGCTTGGTCCTCTGAATGAAGTTATCTATGTAAAATAAAAAATAAATTTCCTTGCAATCATTTGTTTATTAAAGTGCGTGAGTGTGTGATGTTTATGGAGTAAATTCTGCAGATAAGCAGTTTAATTTGTTATCCAAAACTATTCAGTTTGTCACGGAATATTCTAATATTATTTGTGTTTAATGATTAATATATCATGGGGTCATCAGTTTTTCACTTTAGAAATTATACTCTAAGAAATTAATAATTATAAATAAAATAACAATTTAAGATAATGACTCTGAGACCATTTCTACTATTATATCCACTTCAAGGAATTATTTTAAATTTTTACCAAAAAACAAAAACAGCTTTAATTTTAAATCGAAGTCTTAATTTCTACAGGGATTCCTATCTCATAAAATACTAAGTTTGTCATTATTTACCAACGGTAATTTTATAAGAACATACACTGTAAACTGCATGTTCTTAACAAATCTGTTTTCTTATTTGCTGCTTACACTGTTAGAATATATGTTTTGAAGAAGAGATTTAATAAAAGACATTTTCTAAATATCTTTCAATTTTACTTTCATATTTACAAGTTGGTTTTACTTCTTTTCCTCCTACACCAGGAGTCAAGTAAACTAATGCCCGTAGGCCAAATCGAGCCCGCTGTTTATGTAAATAAAGTTTTATTGGAACATAACCATACTCATTCATTTATGTATTGCCTATGGCTGCTTTCAAGCTACAATGGCAGGGCTGAGTAGTTGTGACAGAGACCATATGGTCTTTAAAGCTTAAAATATGTACTATCTGGTACTTTCCAGCAAATGTTTGCCAACCTTCATTCTACATTAAGCAGACTATAAAAGATTATCACATAAACACAGAACTCTGAATCTCTGGCTTATAAATTTCTCACTGAGAAATTGTCCTCTGGGATTAATTCTATGTATCAATAATCCAATCCCCTCCACAGCTCAAACACAATTTTTTTCTAATAGGCACCTAAATGAAGAAGTTGCCATAATTTATAGACCATCTGTCAAATTATTCTATCAAAAGCAAGGTAGCAGAATTTTCTGAGTTTCTCCCCTGGCCCCCAGTATTATATGAAAAATAGCTTATGACTGGATGGAGACAGGATAATGAAAAGGAAAAAAATCAGGCCCTTACCAAATTCAATGAAACAGTATGGTCTGACAGCAGTATTTGTCTTCATCATGTTATAAGTAGTAATGAACTCCTTCTGAAGCTCATCCAGGAAAGAGAAGGCCAGAACATTTGGGTAATTTTCAGTGCACAACATCATGTAGCTCACTCCCAGAGAGCTAATAAAACTACAGTGTAAAAAACATTGGTTTTAAAATTTCAAATTAAATCAAAGTAATTCATTGCTTCAAAAGACTGGTTCTATACACCATAAACTGCTGCTACAGTGGCAATGAAGACATTAACATTTATTATATGTTCTAGCAAAAAAAAAATTAAAGAAACCAAAATGTAGCTCTACTCTCAGTTGCAGTTAAAAACAGTAGACAAAAAAATGGAATGTACCTACAGATGGACACACAGTATAATTCTAACACCTCAGTTATTTAAAACTGGGGGTAAAAAGTGGGGGAAAGAATATACAAGTATGTAAGGGTTACAGATAGCTTAAGGTTTAACTATTCAACCTAGTGGAACTTAATACTGTTCTAATCAAGAACTCTAGAGATTCTGATTAAAGTTATGGACACTCTCCTCGGATGGGCGAACAACACAAAACTTGGCACACAATTTCAGAGTGGTCACTGAGCTTCTGAAGTCATCAATGACTCCACAATCAAATGCTCTACTTCACATAACAATGAATTACGAACCATGGGGGAAATAAGAGTAATTTATGAGTTTATAACAACAACAAATAAAAGAAATAGGGTAGAAAGGAGAACTCTTGCTTACAGCAGAATGCTGAGCACCAACCAGTAAATGTAGAGGTAGTGCTAGAACTGGAAAAATCAGCATTTCGCACCAACACAGTAGATCAAGCAAGGACAATCGATGAATGCTGAATCTAGGGAAATTTTGGTGAGGAGTAGGAAATTTTGCATGGTTTTAAAATGTCTTCCCATTGATTGCTTATTTGTTGCAAGAGGAAAATATTTATCATACAGCAGAAACTAGACAACATCTTAACTGAGTATTCCAACATTACTAATGACAGGCAGATGGACTTCCTGTGCCTTCAGGTGTGATAGCCTCAGAAAGACCTATCAGCTATGTAGTATTAAATATGTATATGTAGTATTGTATATGTAATATATAGTACATATAGTATGAAGTGTGTATATATATATATATATATATATATATATATATATATATATATAGTATGTAGTATTCTAGGCAAGAACGTATAATCTGAATCTAATCATGAAAGAATATAAAAATTCTATTTAAAAAGGGGGGAGGGACGGACTATAGTCTTTAAAAATCTCAATGTTGTACGAAAGAAATAAAAGCTATGTAAATGTTTCTCATTAAAAGCTAAAGAGATGCAACTACATGCGATACCTAACCCTCTTTCTGGATCCTGTGCCAGGGCAGAAGTGGGGTGGTTGGGGGAAGGAATGCTAAAAAGGACATGCTGGGTCAACCGACAAAAATGGAAAACAGGCCGTAGATTAAAGTGTGGTATCAATATTACTAGAGATGATAATGGTACCGTAGTTAAGAAGGAGAATATCCCTAATCTTAGAAAATACACTTAGGAAAAGTTAGGAATAAAGGGACATGGTATTTTAAGTTTATCTCAAATGATTCAGACAAAAATAAATCAGATAAATAGATAGGCAGATAAAACAATAAAGTAAACAGGGTAAAATGTTAACAAAAGGTAAATCTGGAAATAGGTATTATTTGTATTATTCTTACTAATACGACTTTTCTGTAAGTTTGAAATTATTTCTAAGTAAGCTAAAAAAAACTTTTTAAACTTCTACTTTAAAACTGCAATGTTCGAATTAGCCATGTTCTCTGAATACAAAATTTCTAAAGTGTATGACCCCCTACAATAGCAGAGAATGGGACACAAATTAACTCTTCTTGGTGAATCACTTAAACATTCTTTAATAGTACTGTTCAATGCATTTTTCTATGAAATTAATAACTAAATCAAAGGACAAAATATGTTTTTCCCAAGCAATTTTCTCTTCCCAAAAAACTTCACTATCATTATAAAAATTCTTCGACATGTCATTAGCACTCAAATATATGCCCCAGTAACCTGAATTGGGATAATACACAATGGTGATTGACTTCCACACACTCAGAACACCCAAGTAGCTAACTAGGAATTGTTTCATTATCCTCCAAAAATAGGACTTCATTTTTTTGTGTTATGGTAGAATTTTACTGTATTTCCATATAATAATAAAGTGAACCACAGACACATACATGACAGTTTATCCCAAACGGTTTCTCTTGCTTGCGCTAACTAGAGAATTATTTGTGAAATAAAAGAAAGCCTCTGTTTTTAAGATTATATGTCAGTATTTTCAGAAAGTCTTTCTTCCCAAGACTTTATGTTACTATTATTATAGGACATTCTCTGAAAAGGCTACAAAGTGCTCTATAATATTATGGCTTTTCATAGTGAATTTACGCTGATGTTATTGTCTTTCTTTGAAATGCAAAGCCAGTTTTCCAACAGTACATACAAGTCTTCTGTTATCAAAAGACTTCTGGCTTTTTCAACTATCATGGGGACAAACTCAAAGACTCCTACCCTTTCATGGAGAACTCCTCATAAGAAATAGTCTAAAGTGACTACAGGCATGCCAGTTTGTGCAAGCTTTAGTATGTCCATTAGGTTCATTTAGCTCACATTTTATGAATAATCTGGCGTTGCCTTTCTGCCTGGAGGAGAAAGAAGAGTAGCAGTAACAGTAGCAGCAGCAGACACAGTTTACTGACCGTTTAGTCTGAACCGGGCCCTTTGCTAAGTGCTTTACACACATATTTTATTTAATTTCATTCTCACAGTAAAGAGGTATTACTATTTCCATTTTACAGATGATGAAACAGAGGCTCAGAGATGTTTAGTAGCTTACCCAGGGCCACAACAACCATTAAGAAGTACAGCAGGGACAAACTTAGTTCTAACTCCAAAGTCTACATTTTTTCCCAATGCAACACCAATTTCCCTATGTTACAGATAAACCAATTATGTGCCAATTCACCAACTTTTTTTCACGTTTTCAAGCTACAAATCAATCTCTATTCTTCCCCCTAATTAAGAATAATGAACCTTGAGGATTTGGGAACGTGTATTACAAGGATATTCAGGAAGCCCTGCCAACTTCTCTACTTCCTGTACAACTCTACTCCTCCCTCTCTGCATTCCAGCCACGCTAGTGTTATTGCAGATCCAAGGGATACCAACCTACTCCCAGCTCTCCAACTTCCAACCTGAGAAAACTTCATGAATTCTGCTTTCCCTACGTGCAATGCTCCCAACTCAACCCCATCTCTATCATGGCTCCAATTTTGACATGGTTAATCCTATTCATCCTTCTTGGACTTAAAGACCCCCCCCCCCAGAACACACACTCTAAATTGATCCCACCCCTGTGGTGGTATCATAGCAGCTGTTATTTTTCTCCATATAACTAACCCAGTTTGTAATTAGATATTCATATGTTTATCTGTTGCAATGTCTCTTTCACTAATATCTATGCTCTGTAAGAGCGGAGATAATTTCTATAGGGTCCACCACTGTATTCTTAGCAACTAGAATTATTTGGTGTCTAGGATACAATAAGTGCTCAATAAATTAGTGAATACATGAGTGCAAAGATGACATCATTCACTCATTTATACACTAATTTGTTGAACATATTGTGCACATATAATTGTACGGTCCAGCAGTACCTACACAAAGTATCTACATAAACCAGAAGCTCAATAAATACTTGACTAAATTTTACAGAACAGAGTACAACTTCACCTCCTCTTCCACTCAGTGTTCCAAGAAGGCTTTAGGGTTCAGGCCAGTGAATTTTCAACATCCCCCTACTTTAAAGACAGAGATATTCTCAGATGCCATACCAATTACCTATAGATGGCTACCCATATCTGGTAGATAGGTCTACTCTCCTCTTATCAAGAACATTACGAATACACACACACACACACACACCAAAACTTTTCCTTTCTCCACCCTGAGCACAATTTTTAAATCACCATAGTTTTCTTCCTACGTTGTTCTAATTTCTTTTTCACTTCCCTTCTACTTCTGGGCTTTGCTACCAATGGGGTTTGGTCTTTAGAGCTAGTGTCTTTCTTCTGGCCAAGGAATTTATCCATCCTCGTTACATCTTTGGTTCCTCCCCCCGACACACACACTAGGAGCTTCTTTAGGGCCCTCCAGGATCAAGTGTCTTAAACAGGTAAGGCTGACAGAAAAGTTCACACTCCAGATAAGGGGTATTTACCCCTTTCAATCACTTCACTAAAAAGCTAATTCTACCATGTATCCAAGCAAGCCATACCTCAAGTGATTTCTAAAATCCAATAAAATAAGTTTTAAACATTAAGCATTTTCTACTATCTGATTTTATTTGTGAACTGTCAAAGAAAAAATTTATACATCACCAACGAAACACTGACATTATTAGGACAACTGTGGCCTGCTGTACCAAACTAAACAATTAGTGAAAGTGATGATCTTCCCCACAGCAAGTAACAAAGCACCTCACATGCGTATGTCTAGCATTCTACTCTATGGGCTCTGATTTCAAAGACCAAATCTCCGCCTGCCAGGCACTTGCAGTACGGTGCTGCGAATGCACTTAAAACAACATACCAAACAAGAAAATAAAACTGCATTTTGTAGCATGCTAAAGGACGATGTATATAGCAAACTATTCATAAATTGAGACAATAATAATTAACATTTGCATTACATTTAATGGTATGTTCTACAACTGTACCATTACACATACAAAATCTCTCAATCCTTTGTAGCCTCATTCGCCCTGTGAATAGTTTTCATGGATGAAGAAAGGACGTGCCATCTCTAATCTATTAAAATTCCTAAGTGTAAGAAGATTATTTTTTTTAACTTTATATATATACCTTTTTTTCAAGTAATCTCTACACCCAATGTGGGAGTCAAATTCACAGCCCCAAGATCATGAATCGCATGCTCCACGCCACCAACTGGGCCAGTCAGCCATTCCAAGAAAATTATCTTTGAAACAAAACCTTCCACACTAAATTCCGTTCCCTTAAATAAAGCATTTAAACTTTTAAATATAAGAATAAGCTGGACACTATGAAAGGAAGTCTACCTTATGGATTTTATTATCACCAAATACGCCTAATAGGAAATAAAGTGAAAGCAAGACTTTGCCATCCCTGGGACAGTAGTAGAGAGAGAAGAACCAGAAAGAGAACTCAGTAACACTGAGTGTCTCCCACATGCAACATTCTACCAGGAACTTCTTTTCTCACTTACGCCTCGCTTATGTGGCCAACTTTCATTATCCTCCGCTGGTAAAGAGCCAAATTATGAATACATTATCCAATGAATAAAAGACCCATTTAGGGGCGCCTGGGTGGCTCAGTCGGTTGAGTGTCCAACTTCGTCTCAGGTCATGATCTCACAGTTCGTGGGTTTGAGCCCCGGATTGGGCTCTGTGCTGACAGCTCGGAGCTTGGAGCCTGCTTCGGATTCTGTGTCTCCCTCTCTCTCTCTACACCTCCCCCACTCATGCTCTGTCTCTCTCTCTCAAAAATAAACATTAAAAAATTTTAAAAAGACCCATTCAGTCACTAATTTTAATCTCATTATGTAAGAAAATGTTTATTAATATGCAGCATGCCAGGTGACAGCAACTTATAACAGTAAGCAAAATGGGAATCAGGGAATTTTAAGTGGGCGAGGGTGAATACACCATCCAAACTGTGGGTAAAACAGAGAGCAAGAAAACCCTGCCTATGAAGCCCCTCATTTTCTTTTCTGCAGAGTTAATCTATCTCTTGATTCACCCTTTCCCACTACCTCTAAACACCTTCACACCACAGAGAGAGAATACAACCTTGACTTCTTAAGATAATCAATCACGTTATCCCTCATCTTCCCCTTAGTGGTATCCCGAAACTTTATTGCACCTAGAACTCCTTTTTCCACACAAACGGTATTGTAAGGGAAATGAGGCTCCAAAACCAGGTCATAAGAGCCTATTAACATCTCTGGGGCTGAAAAGCTGTAGATTTCGTATGTACGTCATACATAATATACAACAGAATGATACTAGTAACGAGACCAAACGGAAAAGCAGGATACACCAGGTTATCTTCTTCCCCCAAGTGTTCTAGTAGCAACTAGTGGGTCGCATGTCCCTGCCATACCCCACCCCACCAAACACCTAGTCTCCAACAAGACAATGCTGGCTCATCAATTTTATTTTTTTAATGTTTCTTTTATCTTGAGAGAGAGAGAGAGAGAGAGAGAGAGAGAGAACGCACACAAGCAGAGAACGGGCAGAGAGAGAGGAGAGAGAGAATCCCAAGTAGGCTCCGCACCATCAGCGCAGAGCCCAACGTGGGGCTCGATCTTATGAACCACGAGATTAAGACCTGAGCCAAAATCAAGAGCCAGACACTTAACTGACTGAGCCGCCCAGGTGCCCCATGTCTCATCAATTTTAGACTTCACACATACTCTATTCCTCATTATTTCTCAACCAAAAAAGGAGGGGGGAATAAATATCACTTAATTCTCTTCCCTAGTTAATTTTTCTCTCCAAAGAAAGTAAAAAGAATTAGAATTACACATGCGCCTTGTAAAGAGAGAGGTTAAAGGTAAAGGGAGGCAACTCTTTTACCAGAGTATAGCGTGAATGCTGAAGCCAAAACACTATGGTTCAGATATACCATTATTAGCTTTCTGACTGTGAATAAGTTTCGTAAGTCCCTAAGTTTCAGTTTCCTCATCTGTAAAAAAGCAGTGGTAGTACCACAATGGCTATCTGTCCAACAACCCTTCTCTCCTTCCCTTTGGGGAATTCTCTCCAGCCCTGTCACCTATTCTACATGACTTTGGTAAAGCTGCTCACCCACAGAGTAGACACGTGATCCAGGATCCAACCAAGAGTACCTCAACCCTCTGACCACGATGCTATTCCAGAAATGGGTTACGACACAGCAAGGCTAATAAAGTCCTTTCCTTGAAACATGGAGGGAGTGGGCTAGCTCAGCTGAAATGAAGTATGCCTACAGCTGCCAGTAAAGTGTTTTCCAATACATGGAGAATACCTATCTGCAAAAAGAGAAAGAGGGAAGAAACAAGAGAGATATTCCTGATAACAACAGGAGTCCCTGGCTCCAGCTAACTCAGAAGCCAGCCTATCATTCACAGAACGCTTTTTTTGCTTAAGCTAGTGTGAGCTGTGTGTCTGTCCTCGACAAGGCGAAGGAGCTGCTGCAAAATTGAATGATAACGTAAGAAAAGTGCCTGGCAACTGCAGGTACTTAATAACTGGGTCATTGCTGAAGTTGTTATTCCTGCAATCAGAAAACAGCACCAACAGTGAAAGAAAAGCACTGCCAGAAACTAAAATCAAAAGGCAGGTAAGCTTAAAATAGCATTCCCGACTGGAGATAGTAGTTTGTGGACAAACACAGAGAAAGTAAAGGCTCAGGTAAAAAGAGAACCCATAAAGCTCACAGACATTATCAGATTTCAAAAGAATTCACAGTGAAAGAACTAAGGAATTTTATTTCTCGCACTAAAATTCCCAGTAGAGTATGACTGACCTCCCAAAGCGGTTTGCATTTTTGTAAGAGTATCTCAATGTTTAAAGAGACCTCAAGTATACAACTATGATTTTCAAACCCCCAAAACCAATCACAAAATTTTGAGATCTCGCATGACACTTAATTTCATATGGTTCATAATTATTGCTTTAGTTACTATTGTTTCCTAAGTTCTGACATAGGTTTATATATTAAACATTTATGACAATTTAAGGAAAGTTTCCTTCAACTTATGAAACAGACAAATTCCTTAAAGTTTTACCCAGAATTGTGCCATCAGACCCTTGAACAATGCTGGGGTTAGGGAAGCCAACCTCCTGCACAGTCAAAAATCAGCATGACTTTTGACTCCCCAAAAACTTGACTACTAATAGCCTATTATTGACTGAAAGCCTTACCAATAACACAATTAACACATATTTTGTATGTTATGTGTATTATATACTGTATTCATACAATAAGTAAGGGAAAAGAAACTGTTATTTAAAAATTCATAAGAGAGGGGCACCTAAATGGCTCACTCAGTTAAGCGTCTAACTTTGGTTCAGGTAGTGATCTCATGGTTTATGGGTTTGAGCCCCACGTTGGGTTCTGTGCTGACAGCTCAGATTCTGGGTCTCCCTCTCTCTCTCTGCTCCTCCCTAGCTCGCGTGTCCTCTTTCTCTCTCAAATATAAACATTAAAAAAACTGTTTTAATCGTAAGAGAAAATATATTTAGAGTACTATACTGTACTTATTCGAAGGAATTAGCTTATAAATGGACCTGTGCAATTCAAACTCGTGTTAAAGGTTCAATTGGACTATGAGAAGAAATCACAAAACTAAATGATGCCCCCCCCCCCCCCGCGCCAATCAACAAGCCAAACTAAAGTACTTTGACAAAATGAAGACTTAACTCTATGGCACTCTGAACACCGCCATACTCCCAAAACCGCTAGTTTTAGCAGCTAGTATCTTATGTGCAGCTAGTATCTTATGTGCAGCTAGTATCTTATGTGCAAGGCATCATGCCAACATAAGCTCCACAGAATTGGCTGCATCAGCTGAACTCAAGTATTCAGCCACTACACTGTGGTAAAGTTCATCATTTTCCTAATACGGGGTTAGGGGAGGGGAAGATTTTCTTAATTTTAAAATGCTACTCTCCTAATTTTGTTCTCAAACCTTATGGTCTTCCTCTACCTATGGAACTAGAATCCAGTGCAAGGTACCATCTGATTCAGCATATAATTACATACTTAGCTACTATGTTTTGGTTCTCAGTGGCACTCTGCAAAGAGTACCTCAATTTCTACACTAATTTGAAAACCACAATGCTAAGAGATGAGGAATCATTTATAAGCCAGAGCAGATCAAGTATCTTAGAGAGTTACCTAACTATAGAGAAAGGATATAGAAATTTAGAAATAAATTTAAAATATGAAAAATATAAATGATAAAGAAGTCAAGCAAGTTCTACAGACAATCTATGAGGGGACTGATCATGAGAGAAATGAAATAGTAGCAGCAAGGAAGGGGATTCAAGAAAAAGGAGGCTACAGGCTGGGCTTTGACGAGGCGGACAGGCAGCCTAGTGCCAGTTTCAGGCCATGCTATGATGCTATAACTGCAAATTTGTGAGTTGTATCTGGCAAGCTCATGGGTTAGAAAAAGAGATGTCACAGAGAATTTTAAATAACTCAGGTAATAATAAACTCCCAATTTTGTAGTGATTTTATAATTCCCTCTAAATGTATTGTCATATAGCATGAAAACTTCAATAAACTAGAAAACAATGAACAAGTCCTCTAATCAATGATAGAAAGTATATAAAACCCAGGTTCTTGTCAAGAGCTAGAACTAAACTTCTCTGTTGTTCAATCCTTTTAAAAAACTTGGTTACAAAAATAACATGCATAGAGGCTTTTCTATGTGTGGTTCTGAAGGCCATGTAATCTATTTATTCCTTTAGATATTTCAAAACTGTATTCTTAGATCAGGCCAGATTAGACCGCTGCTGATTCATCTCACTCATAAACTCTCTCATAAAATTGCTTTCTGCATCATGTCATTTGCTTACACTGAGGAATACTATAAGAAAATCATAAGCTCATTGTCACGGCGACTGGAAGAGCACTATCCAAATGCTGTCCCTCTTTACAGACATCAGCTCTCAGGCACATGAAGAGCGATGTTCTCACCCCATGGACACTGTAGCCTGTAAATGATTCGTTATCCTCCTTTGTTCTGGCCATGAGGAAGCTCAGAGCAATATTTGCAGTCCTTTTCCAACAAATGAATGGACTATGCGGTTTGCATCTCCAGAAGGAAATGTTACTTCAGTTTGTTATTCTCCTATCTTTATCTCTACCTTTATGTGATTCTCTTTCCTGTGCTCTAGAATTATATTCTAAACTGCCTCACATCCTTTGTAGAATAAGATGGGGTACAAAGAAATAATACAAAATCTAGAACTCAAAACAAACAGAACTGATGGGGTGTTAAAATTTTACCGCATGATACTATACTTTGAAGAGAACAGAGAAAGAAAAACCATTTGCGAAAAAAAGTTGTTATTTCAAGTCCAGGATATCTGCCAGAATTTAGATGCATTCAAACATTCTTCTAGAATGTTGACGTATGTCTACTGTACTATATAATATCAACTGAAACTCAGAATAATGACCAAGAGTACTAAAAAAAAACCTATTACATAGAATATTAAAATGTTTCCAGTTTCTCTCCATAAAACAGAAGTAGGTTAGACATCATTTTAGATATATTTTAACCATCACCACCGCCACATTTTCAGGTTAAACCCTTTGAAAACCCAACTTAAGATAATAGTTCATTATCTTACCATTATCCATTCTCTAAGGGTCTATTCTGGGCATCTCAGAAACTTAGTGGGCATTTCTACCCTCACAGTTTCAACTTTTATGTGAATGATTCCAAAATCTCTACCCCATCTCAACTGGACTGCCCAGTCACAACCTCATGCAAAATACCCAAGATAGTGTCTCGCTATCTTCCTCTTCTTCCTCACCCCCCACAAGCAACTCTTTCCAAAGACCTCATTGTGTCCAATTCCAAGGTTTAAGTCATCTTTGATATTCTATCTCTTCATCTCTGGTATTCCATCTTATCAGACTTAACCATTTCTTCTTTTGAAGTGTCTCTGTGGTTGGCATTTTTCCTTTCCATTTACACTTACATCTTATTAGTTCAGGCTCCAATTATAAGTTAATCTCTCTTCTCAGATTTTCCATTTCACCTAATATTTCACTGCCTCAGCATTGTTTTTTATCAAGTCACTTCCCTCAAACCTGCAGTAACAGCTTCTTTTAACCTATTACATCAAAGTGACATCCCTCAGTCTGAACTTTCAGGGAAATCCAGGATCCGGCCCCACACTAGTTATGTGACATTTCCCATAACTATCCCTAAATCACCATTTACTGCGCCAGGTCAAATCGGTGAACGTATTCCCAGTGCTAAGTCATTCTTTACTTATTCTGCCTCTCCTCTCCATACCTGGAACGCCCTCTTCTCTGCCTTAACCAAATCTTATGAATTCTTCACGACATGGCTCACGTCTCATCTCAAAAATGAAGCCCTCTCCTAATGATATCCCTTGTGGCTCTTGTCCTTATCTGAGTTCCTTCCGTACGCAAAATCAGTCCTCTTTTCATGCGCATGCTCTCCAAGGGGGCCTTATCTATTCCCATGGATCTAACTATAAACTATAAGCTGACCCCCAAATCTGAATCTCCATACTTGTCCCTCTTCACTAAACTTAAACTTACACATCAGCTGCCTACCTGAATATCTAACAGGCATCTCAGACTTAACATGTCCAAACAGAATTCTTGGTTTTTACCAACAAAACATACACTCTCCAATCTCACTCATTTCAGCCCCACTAGCCAAGTAATTATGGACATTCTCCAGACCAAAAATCTAGAGGCGACTCTTGATTATGCTCTTTTCCTCACAACCCGCTACAATCCATTAGGAAGATTTGTTGGTGCTACTCCCAAAATACAGCCCCAGTCCAACCACTTCTCATCATTATCACGGTCATTCGAGTTAGAAGCCATCACCTCTAAGGAACTTCTTTAAGAGTTTCCTAAATGATCTCACTGCACCACTCTTCCTCCTTTAGAGCCCATTGTCTATACAGCAGAGCCAGGATGATCTGCTCAAAGCCAAAATCACATTATATAACTCTCCAGCTTAAAACTCTCCAGTGGCTTCCTATTAGATAAGACTCAATCCAAACTCTTTATCGCAGCCTCAAACGCTCTATGTAACCTGTCCCATTCCTACCTTTCTGACCTCAGCCTCTGCCGCCACTCTATTAATTGTCCATACTGCCTCAGCATCTCTGGTTTTCTTTCCATCCCTTGATCAATATCAAAGGTCTTCTGCACTAGCTGTTACTCTGCCCTGTTCTTCATCCACAGCATCCTCATCATGACCACCTCTTTTCTCATCTTTTAGGTCTCTGCTCAAATACCGCCTTTTTAGAGAGGCCCTGGACTATCATAAAGTCACTCTACCCCATCACCCAGTGTTACCTTCTTTATATACAATAAATAGAGATGAGTGCTATCCTCTTTCACTACAATGTAAACTTCTAAAGTTCTCTGAGGGCAAGTATCATGTATAGTTTTTTATATTTCCCATTACAGTTTGCCTGGCATGTAAGAACACCAATAAATGACCTAGTGACCACCTTATAAAATAACCTGTGATCTGCAAAACTATAAAAATTTCTAAAGCCAGATTTAAACACAGAGAAACTGCAAAAGGGGCAATAACATGACAAGTACTGTCTAGCATAAGTTCAGAGCCACGTGATTCTTGACTTGAACACTTTCCTAAACTAATCGCTCACTGATTTTTACCGCGACCACTTAAATTTCATTCAAATGGCAACCACTCAATAAATGATTCTAATGGAGCAAACTGAAGTCTTACTTAATGTTATAATGTCCAGTTTTCAGTGTACATCTATCAGGAAGCTGAGCCAGTTTCTTCGAGAGCATTTTAAAATACTTCCTGCACTCCTGCACGCCTGTGCCTTGTTCATAATCAGTAGAAGCAGAAAGTGGCAGCCCATCTCTGACACGAATGACTGACGCAGATAAAATCACAGACATTTCAACCAGCGGAGAAAACCTGAAACAAAACGAACAATTTGGGTTAGATAAAAAAATTAAAGCCAAATCTGATAAATGGTGCAAAAGTAAACAAAGATGTACTAATTAAAACAATGACATAATAAATAAGATTTTGAAAAAATAATACTTGCTTCTTTCTGGCATTCTCATAAACATCTGCAGAAGTAAATACTGAAATAAACACCATTCTCAAACTAATTTGGTGATATTCAATAGAGTCTAAAAATATTTATGCCCTTTGACCACAATATATAACCCTATCTTAATGGAAGTAATCAGACTCAGACAAAATGTTAAACAGAAAGACATTCTTTCACAGAAATTGCCAAAAACAATCTAAACATCCAACAACAGGAGAATGGTTAAATATAGCACATCCCTATAATGGAATATAAAACACAACGGTTACGTTTGTGAAAAACAGTTTAATAATGTGGTAAAATGCTTACACATTAGGAAAAGAGCAGGATAAAAACTGCAAATGTTGTTTTCCATAAAGACAAAAAGAAGGGAGGGATAAATGAAGAAATAGATATCGGAAGGAAACATGCCAAAATTATAATAATGCTTATCTCCAGAATACACGATTATGGGTGATTGTTATTTTGTAATTTCCTAAATTTTCATAATATTCCACAAAGGCCACACAGTACTTTTATAACCAGAAAAAAATTATTCATAATAAATCTTAAAGCTAAAGGAATACTGGTTTTAATACTGTTCTCAATCTCTTTATATTAGAAAATAAATCATAATGGCCTCTTTTATTATATTCTGATCATGCTTCATAAAAATAGATAAAAGGACTTCATAGGACAGGTCTGAAAGAAATCAGGCAAACGGAAACTTTGATTTAAAATATATAAGATTGCTCAAATATTAGCTTATATAAAAACTACTGGAAGTCTGGTTAGAAATGCAGATTTCTGAACCTCCTCCAACCCCCAAATTCTGATCCACTGACTGTGGGGTGGGGCTGAAAATCTTCCATTTTTAACAAATTCCCAGGTAAAAGCTATGCTTACTTTCTACAGATCATACTTTGAAAAACATGATAAATTAAAACATGTTCGCAGTCTGAAATCAAATGATAACTCTTTCCTGCCAGGCCCTCAGAGCAGAATGCCACTAAATACTGCCTCCCCAGCAGTAGTGGCAATGGTGAAACTTGAAAAATTTGCTAACAATTTCATAGGTTTTTTTCAAGATACTGTATCTCAGAGACTAAATTAATCCTTATCTGCCCTGTTCAGATAGGTCAATACTATTTCATTCCAAAAATGAAAACTGAATTAGTTATAGATTTTAAAACGCCACAGAAAACCAGCTGGTACCGAATCTAGAAATTAGTACTATAGTTCCTAGTTTTCATTACTATGTAAAGTCAAAATCTCACTGTCCATTCATGATGGTAACCGACTAGAAATATTAACCCAAATAACAAAGTCAATGCATTAAATGTACTCCCCCTTTTCCTCTTTTCATGAGGAAATGAGAGGAATAGATATTAATATGTCCTTACTTTTTAATATTTTTCTCTTCCACTCGTTTAAAAGGAAAAAAAAAACTATAGGAATTAAATTAGCCTTTACCATAATAGGATCTTCTAACAAAAGTTCCAACATGACATATTCAAATTATTTTTTTCCTATTCAATCGGTTTCTTTCGTTTCCTAAAAGCAGTAGCAGAGAAAGCTGGGTTCCTTCAAAGAAGGATATCTAAACTAAAAACCCCTTTTAAAAACTGTCACTATGTTTTATTTAATTACTAAACCATAATTATGATATTTAACCTAAGTATAAGTAGGAAACTGTCTTATTTCATACCTTTAGACATGTATTATTTAAATATAAAATGTTTTCTTCCCAAAGTTTATTGCAATACAATGAGTACTCTGGGAATTAACATGAGAGCAGGATTGTGACTTAATAGTTTCCAAACACCCATATTCTTAGTATTTAAAAGCAGACTGTATTATTTTACGCCTGATCTTTCTAGGATCTCAACAGAAATATTAGGAATAATCTTTATTACACAGTGGCAACTTTCATGCAATCACAGTTACTCTTTATGATTTAAAAACAGAAAGATATGATTCATATTTCCTAAAATATATACTAAGAAACAAATACCAATCTGTAAATTCCATTCACTTAACAAACATTTATTGAGTACAAACCATACGCCGGGGACTACAGCTGGGACTATTCCTAACCTTAAGAATCATCAATCCAGAATTAAAGAAATTCAGATGAAAAGAGCAAACAACACAAACTGTGTTGCCCTCTACTTAGCTAATTAGAGAACTATTGTTAGACAAACCTGCATCTCAGATACTACTAATACATTTGGGCTTGTAACCAAAAGCACAACACAGCACTGATAGTCCCTGTCAAAATTCTTAAAAGGTCATCAGAAAATTGCTTCTAGGGGCGCCTGGGTGGCTCAGTCGGTTAAGCACCGGACTTCGGCTCAGGTCATGATCTCGCGGTCTGTGAGTTCGAGCCCTGTGTCGGGCTCTGTGCTGACAGCTTGGAGCCTGGAGCCTGTTTCACATACTGTGTCTCCTTCTCTCTCTGCCCCTCCACCGCTCGTGCTCTGTCTCTCTCTGTCTCAAAAATAAACAAACATTTAAAGAAAAAAGAAAATTGCTTCTATCAATAGACAAGATTATCCTGAAGAAAAAAAGTTAAATCTCTTCCTCCCAGAGTCATCTGACCTAACATCTGAACCAATGAACTATCAAAGAAACTACCATGACTGTCCAATGAACAGTGTCAGGCTTAACTAATTTGTAGATGGACTTCAATCACTTCAGGATAAGTAATCTCTCCTCTATCAACTAATACCTCCCCTCTTTTCTCTTTCTACCTTGGATTCTTAATGCAGTTCCTTAAAGAAAACACTCCAATCTTATCTGGATTATTCTAGTAGAAAAAGGTATCCACCCATAGGAAGATGATGCTCAGGTTAGAGTACCCTTAGAGTCCAGGCACAGTGGTGGTTGCGAAACCAAGGAAGTGGTGGTAGGAACAGAGGGACTCAGGAGGTTAACATTTGCATGGGAAATTTACGGGCAATAGTAGTTTTATCAGGGCCATAGATACATTTTTAGGCCATGATCCATTTTCCCTCACCTCTAACCCTGAAAAAAAAAAAACAACTATGTCTTCAGAGAGCAGAAAACTCCTAGGGATTTGGGTACTGACCTGTATATCCTTTCCTTAACAGCAACTGCTAAAGGAAAAAGCCCGAATTAGAATCTAGGTAGGTCTGGGAAGACATTTACCTAAAGGCTAACCTCTTCTTCAGAACTTTACGGTGTAATGACTATGGGCCACCAGGAAGGCAATTTCTCAAAAAGTAATTAACAAAATCCAATATAGAAGTATATTTTATATCTACTTTCATCTAGATGCTTTCATAAAAGATAAAAACGCTTCATATTGGGTTAACCACTTATATTCTAAGTTCATTATTTCCCAAATTTAATCATCCAAGTACCATTTTCAGAATTCTTACATCTACATCTCACCTGTACTATTATTTACCTAAAATAGGTCTTTCAAATGACCTATTTTTTGCCCTATCCTTAGCAATAATATCTGTGAAATCAGTTTCGAGGTGTTACATTTTTCTAATTTAGAGAATCTTTTTGTCTCATCCAAATGTGTGTTTAATTTTTTTGGAAAATTATATTTTTAAGGTTCATCTGCTTATACTCAAATTATCTTGCATGGGAAACACTCCCTTGGTACATATTTTATTGAAAATGCTAGCCGAGATCTGTGGAAATGGGGGAAGGGGTCGTGGAGGGAGAAAGCTACACTAATTATGATGCACAGGGTGGGAGCAAGATTGGGTGAAAAGGGAAGGTCTCCATAGCCATAGGTTAACAGAAAGACACTTGAAACACAGAGTTTGAAAAGGAAAAGAGTAAAGAGTACCGAGGAAAATCAGAATTTATTTTGTGGCTTTGCCTATGCCCCGCACCTTACCAGAAGCCTTCAATACTATTACAGGTGCTCGTACTACAAAGTATGTATAAGATCTCAGGCTCCAGAGTAGGTGATAACCACAGCTAGGAACAGGGCCCTTAACACATGCACAAATTGTCAGTCCCCAACAGTGAGGTAGGTATAATTTCCATTTTACAGATGAGGAAACTGAAGGTCCCTTTCTCAATGTTACGCTGCAAATATACAACAGAACTGGTGCTTAAACTTAAGTATCTTATATCTCCAAATCACTGTGCTACATCAGCCTCCTAAAACCAACAAGGAGCAAGAACCCAGTGATACGGAAGCTTTCTAGCTACTCTTTGAAATAATAAAAGACCACCTTACGTTTTCTGTAAGAGGCAGTAGAATAGTTAACAGGATGGACTCTGGAACAAGTGCCTGGGTTCAAAAACTGGCTCCACCGTGTGCTAACTGTAAACTTGGGCAAGAGTTGCCTTTCGGTATTCGATTTGCACACCTGTAAATTGTGGTCACTAACGGCATGTATCTCCTAGGATTGTTTTAAAGATACTAGTAGTATCTACCTTGTAGAGCCACAGAAAGAACCTGAAACATCACCTTGAGGACTAAAAGTGCAAAACTGCTTATTATCATTATTATTAACCCATTGACTGTCCTCTATTTACCAGGCACTGTATATACTACCTGATTTAAGCCTTCCAATAACCTATGAGATACGTACTATCCGTTCCATTTTTTCCTTTGAGGATATTCAAGCTGAGAAAAGTTAAGGAATTTATTCGATTCCTAAATTCGCAAGTGACAGATTTAGATCCAGTCCTAACTCTAACCGCCCTATGAGATACTGTCTCACAAACGTTTCCAAGCTTCTTACTAAGGTATTTGGAAAGTCACAGACACCCCTTTGAAAAGACCTAGGCTTCTTTTAAAGCAAAGATTTTTAAAAAATCAATCACACACACACACACACACACACACACACACACACACACACAAAGGCACTAAGTTGATATCATGGTTCCCAACATAGGAAAGGCCCAGATGCCCCATTAATTTAGGGCATGGTCACACGTGTCAGAGTCAAATACTGAAATACAACCTTCAATAATGGAAAGTGTTGGCACTGTTTCAAGTACTAATTCCTTATAATCTCAGCACCTGAGCAAATTTAGAGTTTAGAAAAGTGGTTATTCCACCTGTTAGATGGGATCACAATATCTCGCGTCTAGTGGCTGACACTTTAGCCCTGGCCTTGGCCTTGGCTGTAGAAGAATAGGAGGGACTGGTTCTCAGGCTCTCCAACTGCCCCAAGAGGTTGATCAGGAAACTGAGGAGAAAAGTCCAAAGCTGTTTTCGCTGGCAGAGAGATTCAAGCCAGCTGGGGCTCGGTCTCCTATTTTAAAGCCCTCTTCCACCTGTCCAGCCAATTGCTAAGGTCTCCTTTAAGCCACATCGCACCCAAAGTGCCATTAAAGGACTTCTGTTGGCCAACGCGCTCAAATCTCTGGGCTCAATGCTCATTAAAACCCCACTGAACGCAAAGTAAGCCACTGGTTCAACTCCCACCCTGCCTTTAAAAAATAGGAAATGCCACATCAAGCTCTCTGGTCTACCTAAGTAGCCTAAGTAGATCGCCGTGTTTCTAACAACGGGGCGCGGGGAATGCCCCCCACTGCTGGCAGCCCACAGCGACTGTCCCTCCCCGGGGTCCCCTGCCTGGGCTATCCCATACCCAAGATAGGTCAGCCGAAGGGCAACTGCCGCTCGCGCGGCCCCACAGCCCCCGTTAAGCCGAAGGGGAAGAAGTCTCCGCAATCCCACCCCTCCAATGCTCCGCGGCTCCAACCACCCAGCTCCCGTCCCCAAAGCACGCGCTGGGTTCCTGCCCGGGAAGAGATCTGTGGTCGCGAGGGCCAAAGCCGTGGCCGGAGGCAGGGAGAACGAGAAGACCCTCGCTCGAGCGACCCTAAGAGGGTTGAGGAACGAAAACTGGGAGGGGCTAGGTCTTACCTGTCGAGCCGAGACCCGCCGCTCCGAGTGACGCGGCCCGCAGTGCATTGTGGGGCCAGGGAGTGGCCTTTCCTCGGGGCAGCCCCGCGTCCAACGTGGCTGGCGCCTGGCGGGATCAAGTCCCGCCCCCGTCCCTTCGGCTCGCCCAGGCCAATCAGGGACTGTGGGAAGGACACATTGACCCGCCCCCTTCCGAGGCCCGAGGTTGTCCCGCCCCCTTCCAGGAAAGATTGGCAGCTTTTCACGCACCTGCGCCAAGAGGTTGCGAAGGCCTCTGGAGCTAGCTAATACTGTCCTTCAGAGAGCTAATCTCTCCTGCCTGCCTGCCGGTATCTGGGGACAGTTCGTCTCTCACGCGGCCACACAGCAAACACTTATCCAAGGAGCAGGGGGAAAAGCCCCCTCCGAGTGAGCAAGAAAAGGACTTGTCCCATTTATCACCACACAAGGAGGCACCTAACCTTAGCAAAGAAATGCCAGATGCAGACCCTGAGGCCCCTTCCACCCTTTGCCTGGGTCATGCATTATTAAATAAGCACTTAATGACTGTACACCACGTGCCAAGCCGGGTGTCAGGCATTGGGTTACAGGAAAGAACCTAACACTGGATGGGATCTAAAATGTAATAGGAGCAAGAAATATTAAAGCAGAAATCACTACACAATTATAAATTGTGATCAGTACCACGAATTTATATGATGGTGTGATGGGTGTGATGATGAATTAATTCTGGACCATCAGGGAAGATGTCTTTAAAGAAGTGCCTTTTAAGTTCCAGGCATATTAAAGAGCCTTAAAGAATGTTTCAAGCCAAGAAAACATTAAGTATTAGGTTGTTGGGGCACGAAAGAAATTGGCGCGTTGTAGGAACTGACATGAAGTCAATGTGGTTGAAACGTAGGGAGCAAGCTTGGGCTGAGATGAGACAAAGGCCAGACCATGTAAGCTCTTATTGGCCGTATGATAGATTTTAGACTGTATTTTGGAATGTATCCTAAGGTTAATGGGCAGCTAATAGAAAATGTTAAGTAGAATCTGATTTACATATTTAAAAGCTCACTCGGGGTATTTGTGGGGAATAGTTTGGAAGAGGGCAGGAGAGGTTACTGAAAGGCCAGTTTGGAGGCAGTTACATTAATCAAGGCCAGAGATGATGGTGGCTTAACCCAGGGTAATGGCAGTAGAGACAGTGAGAGTTGGATAATTTCAGGACATGTGTAAATGAGAGGCGGAATCCAAGGGACTTGATAATGGATTGGTTTTCTGGGAAGAGTAAAGAAAAGAAGGGCATTAAGAATGACTCCTTAACTAGATGGGTTAAGAAGGCTTTTACTGATTCAGGGAACATGGATAGAGGAGCAAATGGTTTTGGATACCAGTTTGAGATGCTTATAAACGAGGCGTCAAACAGATTTGGATGTGTAAGTCTGGAGTTAGAAGTAATGGCTGGACTAATTATATAAATTTGGTGGTTGTTGGAATGGGTTAACTCAGTAATTCCACTCATAGGTATATGTGCAATAGAAATGTATTCATATGTTCACCAAAAGACATATATGAGTAAATTATAGAATATTCATATAGTTGAATAGAATACAGGAAAGAGAAAGAACATTTTACAACTAAACACGAAACATGGATGAATTTCACAGTCATAAAATTGAGCAAAAGAAGCCAGATACAAAAATGGTTTTTTATATTATTCTACTTGTATAGTATTCAAAAACAGATAAAAACAATATATGGTAATAGAAGTTGGGGTATTGGTTATCCTTAAGTGGTATTAAATTTAAAAAGGGCCACTAGGGGTCTCTTGGAGTTCTAATACTGTTGTTCTTGATCTGGGTGTTGATTACACTCATAAGTCCAATTAATGAAAATTCATCAAACTGTACATTTAGGATTTATGCAACTTTGCAGTATGTAATATATATATATGTATATATATATATATATTAAATTTATTTTGAGAGAGAGAGAGAGTGTGTGAGCAGGGGAAGGGAAAGACAGAGAGAGAGAGAGAGAGAATCCCAAGCAAGCTCCATTCTGTCACCACTGAGCCCAATGTGGGGCTCAAATTCAAGAACCATGAGATCATGACCTGAGCTGAAATCAATAATCAGATGCTTAACTGACTGAGACACCCAGGCACTGCTCAGTATATATTTTAGTATTCAATAAAATGTTTACATTTTTAAAATGTTATGAGTAGGGCATCTGGCTGGCTCAGTCAGAAGAGCATGCAACAACCTGATCTCAGGGTTGTGAGTTTCAGGCGCCATGTTGGGTGTAGAGATAAGTTAAAAAAATAAAATCCTTTTTTGTTTTGTTTTTTTTGTTTGGTTTTGTTTTTTGGCAGAGAGAGAGACAGAAACACAGAATCCAAAGCAGCTCCAAGCTCCGAGCTGTCAGCACAGAGCCTGACAAGGGTCTTGAACTTGTGAACAACAAGATCATGACCTGGGCCCAAGTTGGCAGCTTAACCAACTGAGCCACCCAGGCACCCCAATAAAATCTTTTTTAAAAAAAGTAAAAATATTACGGGTGATCTAGCCATTGATAAGTTACTGGTACCAGATAACCTTCCTATCAGAAACCAGGACCAAATCTATGAAACAAGTGTTTTTGTTATGCCCAGAATTCGGGGACCCCAGAAACCACCAGGGAGCCGAGTCCGATGCAAGAACAAAAAGCCTTTATTCGAGCTAGCTCGAGCTCAATCTCCTACCGCACCGAGGCAGCGGTGGGTCGAGAGAGAGCGCACGTTCCAAAAACACAATAGTTTTAAAGGAGTCTAGGGGCAATGGGAGGGGTGATGGTCATGACCCTAGCCGATTGGCTGAGGAAGGGTCAAAGGTCCTGTTCCATAGGTCAAGCTTCTGCGCAGGCGCGCTGGGGACTCAAGGTGGAGGACACAGAACACAATGGAGTCAGTCCCAGTTTGCCCTTAAACAAAATGGAATCAGTCCCGATTTGTCCTTACATTTTCAGACACTGGACAGTATGTTACGTAAGATTGTGATACTGGAAAGAAGGAAAACAAGTAAGATGAGCTCAAAGGTTTCCCCAGATTTCTTTCTGGAGGTATTTACCTAAGCACAGGATAGAAGAAAGCCAAACAGAATACAGTTCTCTTGCTAAATGAGGAGAGAGAAATTGAAATTAGGAGAGATTGAGGCAACTGAAATCTGCAGGGCAGAATACCAGAGAAAGAGCTCCAGAAATATGCATAAGGGTCTCCATGAATCGTTGGTGTAGGCTGAAGGATAGACTTCATGAGGCTGGTTAAATAACAACTATGGGGGGAACTGTAAGTTGAACAACTAGTAGAACTTGAATAAAGTTTGGAAACATTCAAGTTCTGACCAATTGGAATGAAGGGACCTTATTAAACACCTGGGACATTTGCTGGGGATACCTCAGAAAGGTCGCACTTTAGAGAGAGGGCTAAATAAACTAGCCCAAGAGTAAAAGCTATTCTATCCATTCAAACAAAGCTGAAAAAGCTTATCTGCAAGTAATTTACTACTTGCTTGAATGAAACTTAACAATCCTTAAATAAAGACAAAAATCCAGGCACCAAACCAGTAATGTCGACAATGTCCATTATCCAATAAAAAATTACCATATATGTAAAGAATTTTTACTGGATATAAAGTTCTAGATTGACAGAGCTTTTTTTTTAGGACTGTAAAGATTTTATTCTATTATATTCTGGCCTATATACAATGTGGCTTTTTCTGTGATCGTTTCTAGTATTTTATTTCTTTTTTTTTCTAAAATTTTTAACATTTACTTATTTTTGAGAGACAGAGAGAAACAGAGCACAAGTGGGGGAGGGGCAGAGAGAGAGGGAGACACAGATCCAAAGAGGCTCCAGGCTCTGAACTGTGAACACAGAGCCCAATGCAGGGCTTGAACTCATGAACCGTGAGATCATGACCCGAGCTGATGTCTGATGCTTAACTGACTGAGCCGCCCAGGCACCCCTAGTATTTTCTTTTAATTATTAATTTTTAGCAGTTTAAGTGTAGCGTGCTTTAGTAAGGACCTTTCTGTTTGAGCCGGCGTCAAACTCTCACTGTCTGTGCTGACCTTTCAAAGCCTAGAGCCTGCTTCAGATTCCGTGTCTCCCTCTCTCTCTCTCTGCCCCTCCTCCACTTGCTCTCTGTCTCTGTCTCTCAAAAAATAAATAATAAAAAAAACTTTAAAAAGAGAAACAAATAGCCTATATGACTGATTTACACACAACACATATTGATAACTATATTAAATGCAAATGGTCTAAACTCTGCTTGAAAAGGCAAACTGTCTTATTGGATTTAAAAAGTAGTCAAGGCCCAACTGTAGGCCATCTACAAGAAATTCAATTTAAATGTAGCGACATAGATCAGTTAAAAGTAAAAAAATGAAAAAAAGAGGGTTGCCTGGGTGGCTCAGTCGGTTGAGCATCCAACTTCGGATCAGGTCATGATCTCACAGTTATGAATTTGTGCCCTATGTCAGGGATGGCACAGAGCCTGCTTTGGATCCTTTGCCCTCTCTCTCTCTGCTCTTCCCTCTCTCTCTCTCAATAACAAACAAACATTTTTCAAAAAGAAAAGAAACTCCAATCACTAATAAAAAAAAGTGAAGCAGTTATATTAATATCAAAGTGAACTTCAGAACAAGGAATATTATGAAGGTTGAGGAGAGATGTTTTATAATGATAAAAGATTTATTTCATCAAAATAAGCACTCATCCTAATAGAAATGCATCTAATAACAGAGCTTCAAAGTGCACAAAGCAAAAATGGATAGAAGAACCGAAAGGAGAAGTAGGCAAGGCCACAGTATAGGTGGAGATCTCGTCACTTTCCGTCAGTAAGTGAGAACAAGTAGATAGAAAGTCAATACGGTAACAGAAGACATGAATTAGAACCAACTTGACACAACTGACATTTATAGAACAGTCCACCAAACAACAGCAGAGTACACATTCTTTTCTAGTACACATGCAATATTCACCAAGATAGACCATAGGCTGGGCCATAAAAAGAATTTTTAAAAAACATTAAGCAAAAGAAACCAGACACTAAAAAGTACATTCTGTATTTGTTCATTTACATGAAGTTCTAAACAAATACAACTGATCTGTAGTGAGAAGAAAATCATAAAATGGTTGCCTGTTGTGGCCGGGCTGACTAGAAAGGAGCATGAGGGAATTTTCCAGAGCCGGTGATAATGTTCTCCTTTTCTTTCTTTCTTTTTTTTTTTTTTAAGATATTTGAACTTTTCTTTTTTTCTTTTTTTTTATGTTTATTTATTTTTGAGAGAGAAAGAGACAGAGCATGAGCAGGATAGGGGCAGAGAGAGGGAGACACAGAATCCGAAGCAGGCTCCGGGCTCTGAGCTGTCAGCGCAGAGCCCAACGCAGGGCTCAGATCCATGAACTGTGAGATCATGACCTGAGCCAAAGTCAGATGCTTAACTGACGGAGCCACCCAGGCACGCTCTATCTTGACCAGAGTTCATTAAATGGCACAATTGAGACTTTTGCATTTCATTGTATATAAATTTATCTCAAAAGTAAAAAATAGCATTAAAATATTAAAGTCTATTTAGCAATTCTGAAACTACTTTCTGCATTTTCTAGGCTTCGCCAAATGAGTAAATACATTGAGGATAATGAAAGCCAGTTTCTCACATCAGGGAATGTAGTTAAAAATAAGGGAGTTACCTAAAAATAAGAGAACAGAGTGCCATTTCCACTGAAAGGAACCAGAGATCTTGGGGGGAAAGTTGATCTCAGGCCTGAGGCACAGAAAGAATAAGGTGGGCCTAGACTATCTTGTGTCAGAAAGCAAAGGGGTACCAAAGAATGACAGACAGGACATAGGAACCGACTTAAAGGAATTCCCACGGAGTCAGTCTGGGACATTATGAACAACAATCTAAACAGTGACTGTAATATTTTATAACCCATTGACTGGACTAAAAGTAAAGAGCTAAACAAATAATCCATAGTCTATACACCTAAATCTAAATAATAAATAAGTAAATAAATTTAAAAATAAGGAGGGAAAGCTTTTCCTGATAGTAGAACGCCAAGTAATAAACCCCAAAGGAATGATGAAGTTAAAAAATCATGAACGGATGCCAAGGCCAACATTGGTAGTCAAAAGTTTAATGAGGGACAGGATATTTATCTCAAAACATCTCCCCAAATTGCCTATTAAACAAAGGAAAAACCAGGAACTTTACAGTGAATAAGCCTGGCAGACGATGATAATGACAATGCTAATGCAATAGGCTAAAAGTCCATAAAAATCTAACCAAAGGCTCTGGGAGGATTACAAAGGGGTGACTGACTGAACTTGAGAGAAGCAAAAAAAAATTTTTTTACAAAAACGGCGATGTTCGAGGAGACTTACAGGAAGAAGAAACGGGCAAACTGTGGTGGAACATGGAGAAGGGGATCGTATTTAGATATAGACCCGTGGAACAGCATTAACAATTCAGGGAACTGCAAGTGATCCGAGGCTGGAGTGCGGATGGGAAGTGAAGCAAAAGGAAAGGCCAGACTTCAAAGAGCTCAGATGCCAAACTACGAAATTTGACTTTTTCCAGGCAGGCAATGGGAAAGCATTGAAGGATTTTAGGCAGAAGAATAGTAAATACATATATTAGAAGGAAGGAAGGAAGGAAGGAAGGAAGGAAGGAAGGAAGGAAGGAAGGAAGGAAGGAAGGAAGGAAGGAAGGAAGAAAAGGAAAAAGAAATATTAGTGTTTTAAAAATAAACACATTCTATAATGGTAAAAAAAAAAGTTCAACTATAAAATAGCTGTAAGAAAATAAAGATGGATTTGGCTTTGGAATAAAGAAACATTTCTATACATGAAAGTAATGAAGAAACCACAAATAAAAAGATTAGTAGACCACATTAAAGTATAAAGTATCTGTACATGAAAACAAACAAATGAAAATTCAGACAACAAACTGAGTGAAATATATGCAACATATGGCAAAGAATGCCAACTTATCAGTAGGAGAATTAGGAACATGCCCATTGCAAATAGGCAAGGGCGCTAAAAACGATAATTCACAAAGGAACTGTAAGGGGCCAACAAACATTTAAATAGTAATTAAAGGGGGAAAATCCTACTTTCTAGTAGGAACGGTATTTCAGAGTAAACAAGTAGTCCCAGTTGGTGAGAGAAAGCTCTACTTAGTAGAATAATAAAAATAAATATAACAGAAGGGATGATAGAATTATAAAATCATTGCTTTCAACTCAAATGAAAACATTGATTTAGGCAGAAATTTACTAGGTGGTAAAGTCAGGAGGTGACTGGTGGATGGACAAACGACATTCTTCTGAAGCCAAAGTACACACATAGATTACTGTTCAGTTGCAAAGGGGAAAACTCACCTGTGCGATGAAGGGGAAAGGTTGCTACCATTCTAAGTCTGGGTCAATCTGAACATCCCGACTGACTGTAAGATGTTATATAGCTCAGCCACTTGATGTGAAGCAGTAAGAAGTGTACATCATCTATGATATATTCTTTCTGAAACAATGTTTAGCTTGAATCTATCATATCTTTAGAGTTAGCTCCCCATTCACAAAAAAACACATGAAATTTTAATTTTTTATATATATATATATGTAAAGTAAAAAAAAAGTCACTACTTAACCTTTTTAAGAGAATCTTCCTCTTACTATTTTAATGGGTATCTTCCACACAAACTTTTTTTTTTTTTTAATGAGATCAGGGGCGTCTGTGTGGCTCAGTTGGTTAAGCGTCGGACTTCGGGTCATAATCTTGCAGTTCATGGGTTTGAGCCCTGCATCAGGCTCTGTGCTGGCAGCTCAGAGCCTGGAACCTACTTAAGATTCTGTGTCTCCCTCTCTGTCTGCTCCTCTCCCACTCTTGCTCTGTCTCTCTCTCGGAATTAAATAAAAATTTTAAAAAAATTTTTTAAAAATGAGCCTCCTCATCAATTACACTACTGGGTATTTATCTGAAGGATATGAAAATGCTGATTCAAAGGGGCACATGTCCCCCAATGTTAATAAACTTGTCTTTCTTGATTACAACTGAAAACCACAATTTATATAATCTTAATAATAATAATAATAATAACTAATGTAAAGTGTATCTATATAATGGTCTTGTATATACAGTATACCATGTGTATGTAAAAATAGTAATGTTATGGGGCGCCTGGGTGGCTCAGTCGGTTAAATGGCCAACTTCAGCTCAGGTCATGATCTCGCGGTCTGTGAGTTCGAGCCCCGCGTCGGGCTCTCTGCTGACAGCTCAGAGCCTGGAGCCTGCTTCGGATTCTGTGTCTCCCTCTCTCTCTGCCCTTCTCTCCTGCTCACGCTCTGTCTCTATGTCTCAAAGATAAATAAACGTTAAAAAAAATTTAAAAAAAAGTAATGTTATCATAATATATCTAGCCTATTGTATACCTGAAAAAAAATGAGATCATATTCTAAGTCTTGTTCTACAACTTGTTTTTACAACGCTATTTCATGGACAATCCCTCTTCCTACCCCATCTGTCAGTATCTGTGGATTTACCTCATTCTTTTTCACAGTAGCAGACGGTAATACAGATGTATGGTAAGTTATTGAATCACTTTCTATTAATGGAGGCTCAGGTTCCCTTTTCACGCCATTGCAAGCATTGCCATCACCAACACCATCATGTGTACATCTCTGTACAGTGTGAGTATTTAAAGGACAGATCCCTTGAAATAGAATTTCTGGTCAAAGGGCATACGGGTTTAAAATTTTTAAAGCTATCGCCAGATTGCTCTCAAAAATCCTATACTGTCTTATACCATAACCAATAATGTGTGCAATTCCCCCACATCCTCAGACAAAGCTGGATTTATATCACTAGACTGTTTAATTTTTTTCCAATTTGAATAGTTGGGGGGGAGGTTGCCTTATTGTTAAGGTCATAATTTTGATATCATTCATGAGGATGGCAATTATTTTATATGTTTCTTGGAGAAATGTGTTTCATCTTTTATAAACTGCCCATTCATCTGTCTCTTTGCCAAAACAACGTATGAGTACCAATTAGTTTTGATGAAACCCTGGATTTAAAGTAGCTTTTTTCGGGACATCTGAGTGGCTCAATGGGTTGAGTGTCTGACTCTTGATTTTGGCTCAGGTCATGATCTCACAGTTGGTGGGTTTGAGCCCCATATCAGGCTCTGTGCTGACAGTGTGGAGCTTGCTTGGGATTGTGTCTCTCTCTCCCTACTTCTCTGCCCTTCCCCGCTCCCCCCTTCCCCCCATCTCTCAAAACGAGTAAATAAACTTAAAAAATATATAAAGGAGCTTCAAATATTACAACTTCTGTTAACCAAGAATAAAATGTTTCCTAGACTTTTGTTATTAATGTGCATCTGTTTAGATCCAAAAGCCCAAAAGTCTTTTTGATGTTCTCCCTTTAAGAAAACAGACTCTCGTGGCGTACTTTCCAGATAGTTAGATTATCATAATCTTCCAGGTGGAGAACCAGGGCACGACTGGGTTGTGCTTATTTAGAATCACGAAATGATTCGGTGGCTGACATGCATCTCAAATCCATCATTCCATCTTATTTTTCAATTATGCGCCCCACACTTCCCTTCTCCAACTCACTCCCCACCAGTCTCATTTACTAGAATAAAGAGCCGGTTAGTATTCATAGGTTTTATTCAACACATAAATATGTAAGTTCATGAAAGAAGCAAACGATCACACATAAGCTATAAATTATCCCTTGTTCCTGTTTACAAATAATGTTTTAATTACTGTATACTTCTTGGCTATAGGAAAAATGACTTAGAAATAATTTCCCCTCCAACCCAAATTCAGTAAGATATATGTTTTAGTACAGCGGTGCTTGCGCAGAGAAACCTCAATGTGACATTGCTGGTGTAGTTTAAAAAAAAAAGAAGGTAAGCTGCAGGGAAAGGACTTTAAACTTTTATTACAGGAGAGGGTTTTAGGTGGGGGAAGTTCTCCAAATCCAAAATACTGTTTCCCTAACAGCTATAAATACATCCGTCATTTCTTCACCGCCCCCATGCAGCAGTGACCTTGTAGGATAGATGGAGTGAAGAGAAAAGCCTATTTCAGAAATGAGGAGTGAACTGTGTGGTGCGACAATACCTCCTCTTTAACCATTTCCTGGGGACTAAGAAATGTCTCTTAACATGGATAAAAATGATTTAAAATAACAATTACCATTTGTTTATTATATGCTAATTACTTGGCACTCATTTAGTTTTTCTAGCAACTCTGTGCCTTAACTATTATAATAATTATTATTTTATAGGACTAACTAAGCCTCGGAAAACTTGGCCGTGTTCCCACAGTTAGTGAATACAAGAGCCAGGATTCATAACCCGGGCTGCGGACTCACATGCTGGTTCTTTTCCCTGCGAAGTTCTGCTGCCATTTGCAGTTGGTGGTTCTGCAGGGGTGAGGGCCGACCGGCTATTGTAGGCTTGTCCTCTCAGGACGCATGTCACAGGGATCCAGCCGCATCTGGGTTTTCCTGTCAGCTGTGCAAATTAGAAAGCCAGTGTTACGAGCTGGTTCGTCCTGGAGTGGGGTAAATTACTGGGCCATGAGCATCCCAGGCAAGAAGATCTAGTGAGGCACGAGGACAGACAAAATCCACAGGTCTGGGGAAGGAAGGAGAAATCAAAACTCGGGAGGGCCCTGAGATTGGAGACAGGGATACCAAAGCAAGAAGAGACAAGAGATGTCCAGTCCACGCCAAAGATCATAGCAGTCTATTATTGAGAGCCACATAATGCTATGGTCAAGGTTCTCCTGTGGCCAAACGGCAACCCGGGGCAGTAAGATCTATAGGAGCTTTGGCTTCTCCCACCTGGAAGAAACAGCCTGTGCAAATCTGGAAGCTAGCTGTGAGCGAAGCAAACTGTGGGCAGGGGCTGCAGAGCGGAGGGCGCGTGCAGCTTTTTGAGGTGCACCGGTTGACTCCGCGGAGCAGCCGTCTTAGAAACTAAGTTGTAGGTTACTTTGCCGAGCACACTCAACTTCCCTTTCCAGCCTAAGTGTCTGATTTATATTCTTGGAAGGATTAGTCTATCAATTACATGATCCATTCTCACTTAGCCACAGCCGACTGAACCATCTGACCGAAGGAGCCGGCCAGCAACCAGTCAGACTCTGAATTTGATCTAAGAAATATAAAGAGTGAGTCAGTCAGATGCCACATGCACGGAGCTTCAAGGTCACATAGAGGGTAGGCCAGCGAGTCCGTGAAGTGCCACATGTGGCCCAAATTACAGGGGAGCAAATTATTTTGAACATAGCAAGAAAAGCCCAAGAGAAATGAACAAGGCTGTGTATGCCCAGTCAGAGATAGAGGCAGGTAAGTTACGGTTTCCAATTGAAGATAGGGGATTTCCTCCGATTAAATCTCTGTGAGCTTCCCCTCAGTCTTAGTTTTTTTTAAAGATCCTCTTTCTATAAGTTTTTTAGAGTGGATTTCTTTTCTTACCAACAATTTCTGACCCAGGCATTGATTTATGAATAAGAATAACATTGTGGTACAGCGTAGGGAATACAGCCAATGGTATTGGAATCACGTTGTATGGTGATAGATGGTAGCTACACGCATGGTGAGCACAGCATAACATAAACTTGTCAAAGCACTATCTTGTACACCTGAAACGAATGTAACACTGTGTCAGATTTTTTAATTAAGAAAACGACCGCGCGCACACACACACACACACACACACACACACACACACACACTGCATGCATGGTGGATATAATTCTACTTTAAAAAAAAAGAATGCTATTGTATTCATGAACCATGAGACAATCCTTCCCAACAAGAACTTTTGTGTCCACGTACATGGAAAATGGAATTTGTAATCTTTGCGATCAGAGTGCCAGAGCCTAGAGTGTTGGGTCATCTCATAAGAAGTTTGACTTTGGTCAAGGCAGCAGCTAGAGAACGCTCCTTCCTGGAGAAGCAAAGGGAAATGAGCCATCTTTGAGCACCTACAAAGGGACCCTGGGATGTTACATAGAATTATATCCTTTAAGTCTCGCAACCTTATTATTTAGTTACAGAAAGAATATGAAGCTCCAAAAGGTTAACTAAACTGCTCAAGGTCACAAAACTAAGAACGAACACAGCTGGGAATCAAAGTCAGGCCACTTTTCCTCGTGGGAACCCTGTCTCCCAAAAACTAAAATCCTAGCAGCCACCCATTACAGTCCCGCCCTCCTTGGGCAGTGCAACAGTTAATATTATGTGTCGACCTGGCAGGGACACAGTGTTTGGTGGTTGATCAAACATTATTCAGGATGTTTCTGACCTGGTGCTTTTTGGAAGAGATTTCATTTAAATCTGCGGACTTTGAGAAAAACAGTTTGTCCTGCATAAGGAGAGTGAGACCCATCCAGATAGTGGCAGGTCTAAGGAGAACAAAGATGGTGACTTCTCCCAATCAAAAAGAAATTCTGCCAATAGACAGCCTTCAGAATTGAACGGCAGCACTGGCTTCTCCGCGGGGTCTCCAGCCTGCTGGCCTGCCCTGCAGATTTTAGCCTTACTAGCCTCTATAGTCTCGTGAGCCAATTCCTTAAAATCAGTCTCTCTCTCCCTCTCTCTCTGTCTCTTTCTCTTTCTTTCTCTGTGCACAACACACACACGTCTTCTTATTTCTACATCTCTGGACAATCCTGCTTATACAGTCGGTGATAGATAATTAATATTATTTTCTTTTTACTCTGGAGAAGTTAGAACCATTACTTCTAACACCTTGGGTTCATAGGAAAGCACACAAAACCACCAAACAGAATAAGGTATAAAAACTCCCCTCCCTTGTATATTAAATCCCATTAGATTCCATTTTAGAGACTTAACTTTCCTAACCTTGTCTTCAGATTCCAGCTTCGCTCAGTGTTTCAAGTAGTGGGAATATATAAATTCACCAGGATATTACGTGTCATACTTTGACACCAGCAATAATAAGTACTGATTCTGGACCTATATTCTTCGGCACAATCACAAATCTCTATAACCTCTATCCACACACAAATGTCATTGGTACCTGCAAGTGCCAGAGGGATGTTAATTTGAAAACTTTTATTGGCTGTAATTTGTTTGAAGATGGTGAACTGAATCAGAAATCAAGCTAAAGGTGTGTTTCGATACTCTTCATTAGTATACAAAATTATTGGAAAGATACAGGGATGGTGAGTCAAAACTGAAACCTTCAATCATTCAGTCAATGACACATATGCTATTCTGAAACATTTTCCTCTTTCCAGTCAGCCAATGGCTGTTCTACTGGGAAGAGTGAAGAGCAGATGGACAGTATTTATTAAAATTGAACTGAGAGCCTTGTGGCAAATGGCAATGATATTATTTAGACAGTAAGAATGTCCATGTTTTAATAAAATAAAAACCATCATAATAAAAATAACAGTTAAAATTATATACATTCTATGTTAAATTATATATTTAAAATATAATTTCTATTTTCCAAAATATGTCCTATATATTTAGAAATGAAAGGCATACTTATAAATAACCCGTGGGTTAAAGGAAAAATGATAACAACAATTATGTCTGTGAAAATTGTACAACAATGGAGATGCCTAGGTGGCTCAGTCGGTTAAGTGCCCAGCTCTTGATTTCGGCTAAGGTCATGATCTCACAGTTTGTGGGTCTAAGCTCTACACTGGGCCCCACACTGATAGTGTGAAGCCTGCTTAGGATTCTCTCCCTCTCTCTCTCTCTGGCCCTCCCCTACTTGCCCAGGTGTGTTCTCTCTCTCTCTCTCTCTCTCTCTCTCTCAAAATAAATAAATAAGCTTTAAAAACAAGATAAGAAATGACAAGTGTTAGCGAGGATGTGGAGAAGTGAGAACCCGTGAACTGCTTGCAGGAATGCACATGGGTACAGCCGGCGTGGAAAAGAGTATGAAGGTCCCTCAAAAATGAAAAATACGATCCATATGATCCAGGAATACCACTAATGGGTATTTTCCCAAAGAAAATGAAAACAGTAATTTGAAAAGATATATACACCGTATGTTTACTGCAGCATTATTGACAATAGCCAAGATACAGAAGCAGCCCGAGTGTCCATCGATAGATGAATAGATAAAGATGTCTCACACACACACACACACACACACACACACACACACCCGGAATATTAATCAGCTATAAAAAAAGAATGAGATCTTGCCATTTGCGTCAACATGGATAGATCTAGAGGGTATTACGCTAAGTAAAATATGCCAGACGGAGAAAGACAAATACTATATCGTCTCACTTACGTGTAGAATCTAAAACTCAAGTGAATAAACAAACAACAAGCAGAAACGGATCCATAAATACAGAGAACAAATGGGTGCCAGAGGGGAAGAGGGGGGTGGGCTGGGGAAAATGGGGGCAGGGGAGAGGGAATACAGGCTTCCAGTTACGGAACAAACAAGTCACAGGAATACAAAGCACAGGTACCTGTACTGTATTCACCGAGGAATACAGGCAATGGGACTGGAATAGCATCGTATGGTGACAGATGGTAGCTGCACTGCGGTGAGCAGAGCGGAACGTACAGGCCCGTCCATCACTGTGTGATACACCTGAAACTACTGTAACATTGTGTGCCGCCGGTACTTCAATTTAAAAAAAAAGTGTGTGGTTTCGTGGAATTAAGTGATTTGGTGGTAGAGAGGTGCCCGGTGGTGAGGGGGAACAAAAGGAAAGAAAGAGGGTGATGGGGGCTGGCGGCAACAGGGGCTGGGGACAGAGAGGAGAAAGTTAGCAGGAGGCGGGTCTGCCAGTGGAGAGGGTCCTGGTGGCAAAGATGAGAGAGCCGGGGTCTGGGGTGAAAAAAGGGGAAGCGAAAAACGAAATGAGCCTGGTGGCAAGGAGGGCTGTGAGCGGAGGAAATTGGACATTGGCAGGAGGGGAGTGAAGGTTGGCGGATAGGGGCCCAATGGCAGAGTGGTGGCAGGGAGGACAGTTCCAGGTGAAGGGAGTGGATGGAGTGAGAGAGGGGAAGAGACAGGGAGCTTAGGAGGTCAGAGCCAAGGTCGGTACCATGCCCGAAGCTCTGATAGGCCAGCATTCCGAAGGACTCCGTGGAGGGCTGCTAACTGCTCTCCCGGAGGGTATGGTGAGAGCCTGGGTGCCAGAGTTAGAGAGGGTACAGTCACGGCAACTCTGGAAGCCAAGGAGGACCAGAGGGCATTCCTTCCCACACACTCAGCCACTGACACGGGGCTGGCTGCCCTCATCGGAACACTTGTCCCGGTGGCTGCAAGACACAGAGGCGGGAGCTGCGTCAGAAACTGGATGAGCGAGGAGGGCCAGGCAGGCTCGTAGGGGGAAGCAGCACCGGAAGCCATAACCCCCTCACTTCCAACCATCCACTCTTGGAGAAATTCCTTCGTGCACCAAAGAAGACGTGCTCAAGAATGTTCACATCAGCATCACTTGTCTAGCAAAAATACTGTCTAGTCATGCAATAAAACAGGTGGCAATGCGATTCGAATGAATTAGAACCACACATATTAACAGGAAAAAAAAAATCTCCAAATGCTTTCAATAAAAAGTAAGTTACAAAAGGATACTAAGAGTACAATATAATTTATATAAAGTGTCAACTCTACAAAATAGTACTACCGTTTTTTGGATGCACGCAGGAGTAGTAAAAGCTGTAAAGACTTACATGGGAACCACAAACACAGAATTCAAGATAATGGTGATGTTAGGGGTGGAAGGAGAGAGGGGAATTGGGTCAGGAAGGTGCTTTCAGCTGAATTTGTAAGCTCTAAAACTGAGGAACGGACACAGTGGTGCTGTATATTCTTTTAGTGTCTTTTTAAGTATCTGAAATAAATTAATTTTTAAAGAAGAAATTTGGAGGCATGTGGTTTATTATTCTCTCTACTTTTCTGGAATTTGAAGGTTTTTCCAAATTAATAAAATACCATATTTTAATATATACTGTACTATACTGAATAACTTCCCCTCTTCCGTCACCTGTGTTTTACCACTCAAATGAATTGAAGGAAAGATGGAATGAGGCAGTGATATTATTATGGAAGTAGTGAGCCAAGCCCTCCTCCACTGAGAACCAGAACTTGAAATAAATTAGGTTTGGCTCAGTCTGGAGTATTAATAGGATTTAATTATTTATAAGCTAAGTGTCATAAGCGTCCATGATCCTTGAAAGAACTAATCACATTTCAAAGGGCATTGAAATCCATATAAATGTAATAAAGTTGCAGAGTCTAATCATCAACTTGCTACCTGAAAGTCTGTGGAGGAAGTACCTTCCTTACTTACTTATATTCTAGAAACTAGCCTAGACTCCCATCAGACTTTGTAACAATGTTATTTAATATTTACAGAGAAGAAACAAAGATTTTACACATAAACACACACACACGCACACACACACTCACACCCAACTCATATTTTATAAGGATACGTACATATTTAACAACATCAGATACATTGGTAGATGACTACCAGGTGCACGGGTGGACTAATGATAATTTGCCATGAATCAAGGAGTAAGCTTAACTCGACTCCCAGCACTTGAGATGAAAAGCAAAAAACCAAACCAAACAAACCAAAATACCAACCTGGCCCCTTGACCTTACGGTGCTTATAAATTAGAAGGGAAAAGAAAATTTGTAATATAAATGTGATGGCTTATAAAATGCTAAGAACTTCTGGATTCTTCGCAAAAGAGACAGTATGATAATCTCTCGAATGACTTAGTAATTTGGTTACCAAACAATTTTTTTTTTCCCAAGAGGGGAAAAAGACTATCCTCATGAGTTCAGAGGAAGGCATTTCATAGGTACACCCTTTGTCATGCTCTCAGTTCTCTCGAACTGTCGCCTCGTGGCTACAAGTGAAAAACCGAGAGAAGCCCGTAGAGAGAAAAGAGAGCTCTGCCGAAGAATGTGGCAGTCCCTGGCACGCTTACACACAAGCCCTCTTTCATGTTAGAGCGAGAAGAACATAAAGGCAAACATCCGAGAGGTGCCAGTGTGCGACATATATGGATACAGGCTTCGTGAACATCTGATCCTACTTCTATTACTAAGAGCAGAACCAAATCCGTACCAAAACTACTCACAGTTAATGTGACGTGACACCACCCTGTGATGGGAGAATTCGGGGGTTTCTGTGTTAAAATGCAATTTGTTTTGGACGAGACAGGATCTAGGCTTACTACAGTGAAGGTTTTTATTTATCGCTCACATCACAGTCTGCAGTCGGGCGGCTCCCTTGGCCGCTCCTCTCCAAAGAGGGAGTCAGGAATCTTGGTTCCCTCATCTCAAACACATGGAGAGTAGGGATGAGAGAGCCAGAGAATCACACAGGACGTTTTAAGACCAAACTGGGGGCACCTGGGTGGTTCAGTCGGTTAAGCGGTTAAGCATTGGACTTCAACTCAGGTCATGGTCTCAAGGTTTGTGAGTTCGAGTCCCGCATTGGTCTCTGTGGCTGACAGCTCAGAGCCTGGAGCCTGCTTCAGATTCTGTGTCTCCCCCTCTCTCTGCTCCTCTTCCGTTCATTCTCTCTCTCTCCCTCTCTCTCAAAAATAAATAAACTTAAAAAAATTAAATTAAAAAATTAAAAAAACAGAAAGAGCCAAACTGAAGGTGGCTTATTTAATCCATTTCATGGATAAAAGCAAAGCCATAGGGGCGCCTAGGTGGCTCAGTCGGTTGGGCGGCCGACTTCAGCGCAGGTCATGATCTCATGGTCTGTGAGTTCGAGCCCCGCGTCGGGCTCTGGGCTGATGGCTCAGAGCCTGGAGCCTGCTTCCGATTCTGTGTCTCCCTCTCTCTCTGCCCTTCCCCTGTTCACGCTGTGCCTCTATGTCTCTCAAAAATAAACATTAAAAAAAAAAAAAAAAGCAAAGCCATAGACACCCGTACGTACCTGCAAGGAAACAGAATTTCTGAGGGCCCACGAAGAGCAACAGGATGAGAAATGCACTGTGCCGCCTCAGCCTGAGGACTGGTATCAGGAAAATTATTAAAGAAATAAAAAATTGCTAACTTTTGATACATGTGATAATAGTATGTGGCCACTTATTTATAGAAACCAATCCTGACTTTTCACACTGATCTCAACAGCAAATCTAAGCATAAAAAAGAGCAAAAAAAAATCCAACCTACTTTCTCCCTAGTTGTGCAAAAGCTCAGTAAAATTGTAGAATTTATGCTGACGAGACAGGTCTGATAGTGATAAAGAAACCTTCCATCCCCTTAAGGTCCGTTCCTCTCTATCTTTCAAAGTGTAGTTTTTTGAATCCAAGGTAATTTCATTTAGTTGAAAAAGAAATTCAAATTCAACCATTTATTTGGATGTGAATTTCAAAAAGAAAAAAGAAAGGGAACAAATTAATCGTACAAAGCAGCAAAACTAAACATATATATATACATATATATATATGTATATATACTCTGCCTCTGCTTGCCTTCCCTCTGGGATGCACAAAGCTCAGAAAACAAACAAACAAACAAACAAAAAAACGAAAACAAACAGTATCAGGGATTCACATGCCCAGGAAGCCAAAAGAAGGCTTCTCTCAACATTTTCTGCAAAAGCCCTAGGAGTTGCCCTCCTTGCCCTCCTCTCGACAACAACTGACCAACCTGCAGAGAGAGGGTCTCGCAACTGGGAATGCCTGTTCTTAGCTTTCTCCCTGGCATTATGGGTCTCTTATCACTACTGCCACTAGTACTACTCCACCACTGTTACCCTGTGGTCACTCCTAACACTAACTTGCAGTTAGTGCTTTTGTCATGGGCCCTGCACCGGGATCTGCTGTCACACAACTTTCTGTTCTTGCTTAAAACAACCCAGGATGGAGAAATAATCATGACGTCTTTTGTGCAGAAGAAACTGTAGCACAGAGAGATCAGGCGATATTATCCAAAGCTGCACGAGTATATAATAGCAGCCTGGAGCCAGGACTGTGACCTAGGCCCTAACTGAAGCATTTAGCATCTTTGCCTCACCGGCCCTCTGATAATATTTAACAGTAATTATTGATATTAATACTGGCTAACACCAAAAATGGGGGGGAGGGGAGAGAATCACCTGCCATTCTAGAGGTTACATCCAGAAGTAACCACTATTAATTTATTGCTGTATTTCCTTTAACCCCTTTTTTTTTTACCCTTGGGTCGAAAATAGAGGTGACATTATTATTATTATTATTATTATTATTATTATTATTATTATTTTGAAAGAGAGAGCAAAGGAGAGGGGCAGAGGGGGACAGAGAGAGAATATCTTAAGCAGGCTCCATGCCCAACATGGAGCCCAACATGGAGCTCAATCCCACGACCCTGGGATCATGAACTGAGCTGAAATTAAGAGTCAGATTCTCAACTGACTGAGCCACCCAGGACCCCCCACATTATTTCTTTTTAACTGCTTCATTGAAATATAATTCACATACCACATAATGACCCATTTAAAGCGCAATGTATGGATTCATGGCTCTTAGTGCCTGGGAAGAGTTGTGCCATCATCCCTACCATCTAATTTTAGATGATTTTCATCACTCCGAGAAGGAGCTCCATATCCACACCCTCACACTCTTACCTCCAACTCTGGGCACAACCACTAATGTATTTTCTGTCCCTATGGACGTGCCTACTCTGGACACTTCATGTAAGTAGAGTCATATGATGTGCGGTCTTTTGCGATGACTGGCTTCGTTCACTTAGCATGAAGCTTTTGAAGCCGATCCATGCTGGAGCACTTATCAGAGCTTCATTCCATATGATAATATGCCATGCTATGTGTATGCCACATTTCTTTATTCATCTGTTGACAGGCATGTGGGTTGTTTCCACTTTTTGGCTATTATATATAATGCTGTTTTCGAAATTCATGTATAAGGTTTTTGTATGGACATACATTTTCATTCTTCCTAGGAGTGGAATTGTTGGCTCACATGGTAACCCGATGTTTAATTTTTTGAGGAACTTCCAAACTGTTTTCCAAAGTAGGTGCAACACTACAGATTCCCATCACAGTGAATGAGAGCTTCTCTTGCTCCACGTCTCCGCCAACACTGGTCGTCTTTTTGATTATAGCCATCCCAGTGAGTGTGAAGTTGTATCTCATTGTGCTTTTAATTTGCATTTCCCTAATGACGAGTGGTGGTGACCATCCTTCATATGCTTTTTGGTCATTTGTATATCTTTTGAGAAATGTCTATTTAAATCTTTTGTCCATTTGAAAAATTGGGCTACTTGTCTTTTTTATTGTTATCGATTCCTTACACATTTTGGATATAAATCCCTTACAGAATACCTGATTTACAAATACTTTCTCCCACTCTGCAAATTGTCTTTTCACTTTCTCCACTGGTGTCCTTCGAATCACAAAAGTTTTTAATTTTGATGAAATTCAACGTATCTATTTTTTCTTTTGTTGCTTGTGATTTTCACGTCATATATAAGAAAGTCAAGGCTTATTTTTGGTAAAAAAATATTTAATTATATTAGATAAAACATTTTGTTCACATATATTTTTTTCATGTATTTCATCATGCGGATTTTCACCTGTAATCTACATAAAATTTTTCCCCAAAACTTTGCCTTAATGTCATACTATCTAGTTTTATCAAGCCTTCAGAGAAATAGTAGAATTGGAGAAGATGCTGGGAAAGTGTTGCAAAAAACAACAACAACAACAACAAAACCCAAACTAGCAAGTTCCCAACAAGAACTTAATAACCCATTCGTTTTTATTTATTTATTTTTTTAAACACTTATTTTTGAGAAGGAGTACAAGCAGGAGAGGGGCAGAGAGAGGGGGGTGTACAGAGGATCTGAAGTGGGCTCTGTGCCGACAGCAGCAAGCCCAATGCAGGGCTTGAACTCACGAACTGCAAGATCATGACCTCAGCCAAGTCAGATGCTCAACCAACTGAGCCTCATCCAAGCATCATCCATTTATTTTTAAAGTAATATAATCACATCACAAAAATGCAGAAAGTAGAGAGAAGGCATGAAAGTGGCCACACTCTGATCACCCTGGTAGTCCCATCATTATCATTTTCATGTACTTACTTCTGGTATTTTTTTTTAGCTTATCCTTGCAGAATTGCAATCATACAGTATATATAAATTTGCATTCTGCTGTTAAATTTAACCTACGTTAAATTGCCATGTTTCTCCCTAGTTTTCATAACTAGCATTTTTACCAGCTGCAGGATATATTGAACAAATGTACTATAGTTTACATAACTATTTATTTTATGAAATATTTGGCATTTTTTTCCAGAAACTCTCTCCTTTTGTGTGTGTGTTTTTTTTTTCCTACAATGAGTAATGCAGAGATGAATATTTTCTTGTTTATAGTGGCTGTTTCCATGCTTGGGATTATTTCCCTGGGATACATATCTAGAACTGTTAAATTGAAAGTTTTAATTGTGTGTGTGTGTCTCTATGTAGAGATTGCCAGATCGCTTTCCAAAAGGTTTGATTCACTTCACAATGCTGCTGGTGATGACTGATGATGATATTTTGGGTACCATCATTTAAAAAATACTTCACTAATTTAAGTGAGAAAAAAAAAGTTCTTTGTTTTAAGTCGCATTTCATTTTTTTTAAGTAGGCTTCACACCCAGTACAGAAACCAACACAAGGCTTGAACTCACAACTCTGAGATCAAGATCTGAACTGCGATCAAGAGTTGGATGCTTAACTGACTGAGCCACTCAGGTGCCCCAAATTTGCATTTCATTTTATTACTACTTAAATTCAACATCCTTTGTAGGTGGAACATTCCAGTTTTATTTCCTCTAAGTCAGTTACTGTGAGGAACATGGTCAGACCTGTCATGTATTATATATGTAGCTATCTATAGCTATAGATATATGAATTTGAATATATAGTTCTGTGGATCTAATACTTTCAAATGTCATTTCAATAGTAAATTTATGTTTATAACTTTGTCACAGAGACACAACTCCAGTAAATTTCTGCTATACCTTCTGAACTAGGGCCTGTATATAAGTAGGTTTGGGGTTTTTTTCCTAGGCAGAAGGGCAAGTGAGGTGAACAGATAGATTAATAAAAAAACGTATTCATTTAGGTAAGGTATTATTATGTCTTGATATTGCTCAGGTTAACATTTTATAGCTAAGTTCCCATCATTTTGTAGACATCTTTTAGTATGTAATTATTTTAAATATAGCCTATTATTTTAATTATCTCTAATTAAAAGCACTTTCACATATCAATGCGTATTCTAGTAAAAAGAAACTCTGAATTCTTCCCATTTTACAATATAGTCCCCTATTTCTCTTTTTGAAATAATTTTATATGTAGGCAGTAAGTCCCAGGGAGGCCCTTTAGAGGAGCTATGAATTTTAAAACTAACCCACATTTTTATTTTATTGTGCTACAAAAATAATGTTACAGGACTTTTCACTAAGTGTTTTTGTGCCTTCACTGAGTACTTTCCTTTTATCTGATTATTCACATACTGCATTCCATGAATACTAACTACTTCTATTTGACATTTGATTTCATAGTGAGAAGGTAGATTCACCTTATCCTAATTATCCTTATTATTCCATCACTCAGGTAGTCTTTGGCGACCACAAGAATGTGTCCTGTTATTTGCAGTTATGGTCAGTCATCACCATCGGAATTAATGCACGATTAGGTTGAGTCATGAATACACAGATTCAGATGCCTCTCTTGAAAAACTGGAGTGAAGGCTTTGGGGGTAAGGTCACAATGTATTTTTTTCTTCACTGCTTTTTAAAAGAGTCCATCAGAAGTTTACAAAATAGTATCTATTTACTTCCCACTTAACTTTAGGACTTTTCTAAAATTTAGGACGTTTGAGGGCAGGCATTTATCCAAATCAAACGAAAGAAAGTCCAACTTACTTAGTTTGAAGGCCTTTGTTCCACTTCTCCTTCTCCATTACTGTAGTCATCCCTCCATGTAGTTGGTTTCTTCTTTCCCTTTTCCTGTTTTACTTTAATCTCATCGAAGGCCCGTTCCCATATTATTCTCTCCTTCTGGGTGCCCTTCTTTTTATCTTCTCCTGTTCTTTCTTTGAATACCACCAAATATCTAGTGGCATCCCTCAAGAAGGAGACCTCAAGTTTTGTAATTTCTGTTTTTTTTTTCATATTCATATTTGCCTTAATTTTCATAGGTTATCAAAGTAATTCATGCCCATTATAAAAACTGCAAAAACACAAAAAAGTAAGAAGAAATGAAAACTTCCTGTTATTCCAACTCCCAGAGGTAATCACTTTTAATTTATTGCTGCATTTCTTCAAGTCTTTTTTTTTTAAAGTTTATTTATTTATTTTGAAAGAGAGAAACAGAGCATGCAAGCAGGGGTGGGGCAGAGAGAGAGGGAGAGAGAGAGAATCCCAAGCAGGCTCTGTGCTCAAACCCACAAACCATGAGATCATGACCTAAGTCGAAGTCAAGAGTCAGACCCTTAACTGACTGAGCCACCCAGGTGCCCCAAGTCTTTTTTTTTTGTATAATAGTAACAATAATAATAATAAACCTGAACAAATTAGGATCAGGATCTTATTAGATACATTTTGTATCCAGCTTGTCTCACTTTTACTTCTAATTTATCTAAAATTTGTAACACACCATTGAAAAGAAATCAGAATATCTAGGAAAGCAAGATAAAGAAAATGAAAATCAACCATACTTTTATCATCCAGAGATAATCACTTTTAATATTTTGACCCATTTATTTTTGGTCTTCTTTTCCTATGTATATTCCTGTGCATATTATTGCAAAAATTGGATCATACTGTCTCTATATTTTGTAAGATATTCAATTCTGTGTGAAAATTTCCAACATTTACTCAACACTCATTCATGAAGCACTTACCATGTTCTGAGTGTTGGGGCAATATGGAAAAGTAGACAGAAAATTTCTTTGGCATCATAGACCTTACAGTCTAGTGAGGAAGAAAGACAATAAGAAATCAAATAATAAATAGGACATCCTAAGAGACATGTGCTATGGAATAAAAGAAAGCAAGGTAAGGACTAAAAACCAATGGAAAGGGAGCTGGCGCCTTTGCCTGGGGAGGTGAGAGAAGGAGGGCTCCCTGAGGAAATGATATTTGAGCAGATTCCGAACAAACAGTATTATTTTTCTGGATTTTGTGTTGTTTCTGGTATATTTGTTTTTTAAGTGTTTTATTTGTGATTTGTCCTTTTCATTGTGAATATTTGCCTTTGTCCCTAACTTCGTACTCCCTTTCTTAAAGAGGGCCCTTCAATCGTACAAGCATCAGTCCTCACTCATGACAGATCCATGGCTGGCAGCACTCTGTAAGGGAGGCTGGGAGATGTACCTCTTAACAAGGAGTTTGGGCATCAGTCCTTCATCTCTGTCAGGGGTGGGTGGTCACTGGTTCAGCAGATCAGAAGTCCAGTCTGGCGGCAGAAAAGCCCAGAAGCAGATTCATGTTACAGAACTCTGGGCAGATTTAGGATTTGGGGGTCCCAAATATACCCAAAAGTGAGGCCGCAAACAAGAGGACAGGTATAATACATGCAGGGCAAAAGATAGACTCCCAGATTCTGCTGCCACCTCACCAGATTCTACAGCCTCCCTCCCCACCATGGCCGATGGCGCTTGGTTTACTCCAATTCATTCTCCGAGTTATTGCTATTAGCAATTTACCTTCTTCAGACACCTCTTTTATTTTCAACATGTCAGAGACCGCTGAAACCTCGTGTCTGCTTGCATTCAGGTAAGCCCCTCTGTGCTTCACACGTTAGTTTATTTCTCGATAGAAGAATTTTGAAACCCAGGCCAATTCCTTTCCCCGCTACAGAAAGTGGAAGGGTTGAAAGCAGTCAGATGATGACAGGAATAAAGTCTTCGTCTGCTGAGGCTTTAACATCCTGTTAGAAGAGACATTTGCCTGGCAGACTCGCAGCCTGGATGCCAGGCTGATCGCCCAGTGATGTGGTGGCATTTGAAATTCATGTTCTGCATGTCCTGCTCACTCTATGCTCTGCACAAATATAGTGGTGTTGTTACTGTCACTTACTAGGCTGCTTTTGAGTCCTGGAGCCAAGATATTTAAGCTGCACAGATCCTGCACTGCATTGATAATGTGGACAAGATTTATATACATGGTTTCCTACTGAATGGTTTTGAGAAACAATTTTCAAGAGAGTTAAAGGTAGCAATAGATCACAAGCAACTTAATCACTTAATCAAAATGAAAAATTTCCAACTTTGGAGAATGATATTGGAAAAACGTATTTCCCTTAATTTTTTTCAAATTCCCCTTGCCTTGCTTCCATATGTATAAGTGAGCTCAGTATTGCACACCGGTGAAGCCTGCAGGACTCGGGCTGCCGATTCTGAACTTCGGCTGCGCGTTAGGACAACCTGGAGATCCTTTAATACATATCAATGCCAGGGATCCATTCCCAGAGATTCTGGTTCAGAGATTCTCTGGCCCTGATTGTTTTTCAAGCTCCCCAGGTGGTTAATCATGCAACCAGGATTGAGAACCATTGAACCTGGGAAAAAATGGGCAAGAATGTTGATCTATTCCTTGCCCAAGGAGTGAAAGAGCAAAAACTCTTTGTGATTATACTGAATTCAGTTAACAATTTCCAAGGACAAAATGCTGGTGGCATCTCTTCCTTCCTTTTCCTTGTCGTGAGGGACTTAGAGCTTGAGAGAGGAGGACATCTGGGTTCCATGGGGCATAACTCTCCGCTCAGGCTATAAGGTGCTGTCATAGAAAGAATGCCTTCCCTCTAAGCTAAAATACTTGGAGTAGGAGATGGGGTCCAAGAGAATGAAGAGGTTCTTGGAAATGTATTTTCTGACTTTACGCTTGGAAGTGATCTCAGTGAAAAGGAAAGGAGGACACAGGAAAGAATCCAGTGGAGGCCAGCTCAGATGGGAAAGCAACAGGGAACAAGGAGGGACTATAAAGAGATCTGGAGGGGGTTCCTGGGAAGCCCAGTTGACTGAGGCTTGCAACAAAAAGCTACGGACAAGAGAAAGGGCTGCCGTAATGAAGTGAAGAGTAAGAGGTTCACGGAAGGAGACGTGGGCTCACTGCTTGGAGCCAACTACTTAATGTTGATGGATAATAAAAGAAAGTGAAATGCCACACCTGTTATTCCTTTTTTTTTTTTTTACCATCTCTAAATTATATTTAATTGGTTCAATCACTGCTTACCAAATATTTTTTTAAATATAATTATTGTCAAGTTAGCTAACATACAGTGTGTACAGTGTGCTCTTGGTTTTAGGGGTAGATTTCTGTGATTCATCGCTTACATACAACACCCAGCACTCATCCCAACAAGTGCCCTCCTCAATGCCTATCACCCATTTTCCCCTCTCCCCTGCCTCCCCCCATCAATCTTCAGTTTGTTCTCTGCATTTAAGAGTCTCTTATGGTTTGCCTCCCTCTCTGTTTGAAACTATTTTTTCCCCTTCCCTTCCCCCATGTTCTGTTTATTCTGTCAAGGAGAATGATTGCTGTACTGAAAAGGATAGAATGATCTTTGATTATGAGGAACAGAGATCCAAGACAGAAAGTTTAACTGAAAAAAAGATGCAAACACAGGAATATTCTAAAAATAAAAAAAGTAATTAGAATGGGATGTTTAAAAATAAAATGAAATGAAAATGGGTAAAGCAGTGGAACAGGGCAGGATGGGACAGACCCAAATAGATTTTGAAATTTGCTATGCGGTAATAGTGGCGTTTCAGTGGGGAAAAAGATAAATTATACAAAATAGTGTTGGGGCAAGTGGCGAGCCATCTTAAAAAAAAAACACCTGGATATTGATTCCTTAAGTTGAAATAAACTTGAGACGTATTTTAAAAAACCAGGAAAAACACAGAGGAATTTATACAGTCGATCCCTGAACAACATGGGTTTGAACTGTGCAAATCCACTTAAATATGGACTTTTTCAATAAATACAGTGCTGTGAATGTGTTTTCTCTTTTTTATGGTTTTTTTAAATGACATTTTTCTAGCTTTTTTATAAGAATACGGTATATAATATATATAACATACAAAATATTTGTTTGTTGATTATGTTTTCAGTAATGCATCTGGTTAACAGTGGGCTATTAGCAGTTAAGTTTCGAGGGAGTCAAAATTACATGTAGCGTTTTGATTGCATGGGAGGGTGTTGGTGCCCCTCATCCCCATGTTGTCTAAGGGTCAACTGTATGTGACCTTGGTGGAAAAGAATTTTATAAATCTGTATATCTAAATACACACACATATACATACATACATACACACACACACACACACATACATACACAAATAGCATACTATATATTTGTTCATAAACCAGAAAAAGATAACAAAACAAATTCAAGGCAGGATACACATCAAACTTGACAGCAATTATTTCTGGGGCATGAAACTAGAGGAAAATCAAGACAGTTTCTCTCTCTCTCTCTCTCTCTCTATATATATATATATATATATATATATACATATATGCATATGTATATATATAAATAAAATTTGGTTATTAACTTAGTGTACAGATATAAATATATATATCTATGTAAATATACATATATACGCATATAACATACATAAAATATAGGCATACTAAGTTAATAACTAAATACATTATTTTATATATAATATAAATGTAATATATATTTATTAGCTAGGTATTAGTTGATTTAGCATTACAGAGAAGATATATAAAAAAGACAAATTTGTAAAAGAACCAACATTGGTTTAGAGTTTGAAGAAAAGCACTTACTTACTCTAAATAATTTCAAAATTTTTAGCTCAGACAAATCTCCCCCCAGGGTCCTGAAAGAACGTGAGATGCGGCCGTGCCACATTCTAGGAAAGGGAAATGGCATTCAGCAGGCACTATGCTGGTCAGTTCGGTCATGACTAGTGGGGCCTGGGGAGGAGGCAATGACCGCTAGAAAGAAGCATTACCAACTGAAAGTTCTGTTGCTCATGGGGGAGACAAAGGGACCCTGTGTCGCCTCTGAGCTCAGCTACTCACCAGTCCTGTGAACTTGGACAAGTTGCCTAACCTCACCTGACCTCCTAGAGCCTCAGCCTCCTCATCATATCACAGCTGGGGGTGAGCAGTGGCTGAAAAGGAGCAGCTAAAGATGCTTCCACACTGTAAGGGGCTGTGAACAGGCGAGGTGAAGCTTTATTATTCTCTCACAGGGTTATTAGATTGATTCAGCGGAGGAATGTGATTAGATACAGTATATCCGGACCTCAACAAAACATCTGATAACATTTTTCATTGTATTTTTCAGGCAAGACTGGAAAATATGAGTTGGAGGCTCATATCTGGGGCAACTGAGTGGGTTAGGCACCTGCTGAATGACCACACCTGCCTCTGGATGCTGAACTAATGGACTGAGGGGACACTTCTGTCGTCTGTCACAATGCTCTAGGCCATACTCTATCTTTCACATTTTAATTCTTATCAAACTTGCAAGTGACATGAAGTTAAAGATAGAAAGCTTGTCGGAGACAAAAGCAGAATCTAAAACACCCTATCGGGCTAAAACAAAGATGGATTTTTCAAGATAAATGTAACTAAAATAATTTTGTCTTATATCAAAAATATAATTTGGAAAGATCTTTAAAAATTATAATTCCCAGAGTTAAAAAAAAAACAACAGGTAGTTTCACGCACCCATGGTAAGAGTGTAAATAGGTATACCACAGAAGGAAAATTGACAGTACCTATTACCCGCCTTAAAAACAAGCATACCCTGGGGTGGCCGGGTGGCTCAGTCAGTTGAGTGTTGATGCTGGATTTCCGCTCAGGCCAGGATCTCATGGTGGTGAGATCGAGTCCCTCGTCAGGGTCTGTGCTGGGCATGCGATCTGCTGAAGATTCTCTCTCTCTCCCTTTGCCCCTCCCCAGCCTCACATGCGGGGCACACGCACTCACTCTCTCTCAAAACAAAAGCGTATTTTTTGACCCAGAAAGTTGCTTCTGAAAATGTGTAAAATAACGAAACGAAAGATATCCATCCCAGCATTATTTATGACCAAGAATAACTATAAATAATACACACATCTAATGATATAGATTTGTAAGTAAAGGATGGTATTCACATAGGATGAAGTACTATATAGCAGCAGTTCTCAACTCAGGGGTGATTTTGCCCTCCAGGGGATTTTGGCAAGGTCTGGAGTCTTCTGGTTGTCACAATCTGTTGGGGAGGGGAAGTGCTACTGACATTTAGTGGATACGGGCCAGAGATACTGCTAAAACTTCTCCAACGTAAAGGAAAGCTCCTTACCACAAAGAATTATCTGTCCCCAAATGCCAATAGTGCCAAGAAATAGTGTTTAGAAACTCTGCTAGATAGTCTTTAAAAATTATGTTGAGGAAGAATACCTGATTATACAGAAAAATATTTAAATATTTTATGAAAATTTTTCAAAGTTATAAAATACTAAAAGATTTCATTCGTGTGTGAGAAAGAATCGGAAGACAATATACTGACATACTGAATAATAACTGATGAGTAGCAAGTCTAGGAGTGATTTAAATTTTCTTCTGCATGCTTTTCTGCAAAGTTTCTTATCACACCTTGAAGATCGGTGAAGAAAAAAATCAACGAAAACGAACTATCAAGGGTCGGTCTTTTCTGTAAGCAGTGTGAGAAAGTTCTCATGGCTTTGGTTGACACTGAGCCTGCAGCCTTGGACTAGATTAGCCAAGATCTATCTTGTAAAATCTGGAATGAGGGGATGCGTGGTCCTCTCCCCATAGGCTGTCCAGGTCTCACTGGGACTCTTGTGTTCAGGACTGGGCGCTACATTTTATCAGAAATGTAGGAGCTGTGTTTTTACATAGTGCCTATTTATGCAGAGAAAGATGCATGTGACTGTGTTTTCCTAGAAGTAATTGATTTTAGTAGAAGCAGTGATCTCAGTCTGACCCAATAAACGGAAAATTCTCTTTAGGCAACTATAGGGTGACTCCCTAGGTAAATGCCCAGTCTTTCAGAACTCCCTTCCTCTACGAGGTGGGGACGAAGTTTCACTCTGTCCTGGAGACAGCCGGGGAGGGACCTAAATGCACGCCAGGCCCTGCAGATCTTGGCGCCCCCTGCTGGTCAGCACTGCACCTGGAGAGGCGGCCGCTAAGGGTGAGCTGGACCTGCTCTGAGGTATTCTGTGCCTGTTTGCCACTGAAACCAGGGGCTTCCTGCCTGCTCTAGTCCTGGTGGGCACCACCTCATCCCTGCCGGTGCTGTGGACCCCTGAGGTCGGCTGTGATCTCACTGCAGTGACACCCTCTAGCAAACCCAGATTCGTCAACCTCTGTGCCCTTCTGGGGGAAGCACAGGAAACTCCGGTTCCTGGACAGGATGGAAACGTGGCTGCCTAGGGAGAGAGTTAAACTCAGGCCCTCCCTGCTAAACTGGGTCGCTGAGTTTATATATTGAGGGCAGGTTTTTTTCCCCCCATGTAGGAAATTTTTTTGTGGGAGATTGGGGGAAGGGAAGCACTTTTTATTTTGATGTAATTTTCAAACTTATAAAAAGTCACATATATCTTTTGCCTGAAATTCACCAGTTATTTACATTTTGTGTCTTTGGCTTTATCCTTCTTTGTGTGTATGCATACGTATATATATATATATATATATATATATATATATATATATATATATATATACACATATATATATATATATTCTTTTCCTGAATCATCTGAAATGATAAAATCCCAGAAAAAATTTTGATGTAGACAAGACTATTCTAAAATTTATGTAGAAAAAGAACTGCAACAGCTAAAAACAATTTT